>CM057383.1:50458360-55258360 GCA_030015415.1 Cynopterus sphinx | reverse complement strand
ATTTACGTTGTACAATTAAATGAGGTTTTATTTCAATTGTAGTTGCACGATAATATACCAGTTTCAGTTGTACAACCTAGTAATCAGAGATCCACATAACTTGCAAAGCAGTCACCCCACTAAATCTAGTACCCCTCTTTCCCCTTACACATTTATTACATTATTAACCATCTTCCCCCTGCTACACTCTACATCCCCATATCAATTTGCAACTATCCATTTGTACCTCTTAATTTCTTTCCCCTTTTTCCCAACCCCCAAACTCCTTCCCATTTGGTAGCCCTCAAAATATTCTCCATATCTATGAGTTTATTACTGTTTTTGTTGTTTATTTGTTCTTTAGATTCCACATATACGTGAAATCATGCAGTATTTGTTTTTATCTTTCCCATTTCATTCAATATAACATCCTCCAAGGCAATATCTTTGTCCATCACCTTCCTTTTAGTCTGTGTGTATCTTTTAATCTGCAGTGAGTCTCTTGTAGGCAGCATATGTAGGGGTCTTGTTTTCTTATCCTTTTACCCACTCTATCTTTTGGTTGGAGCACTTAACTCTTTTCCATTTGAGGTACTTAATGATAGGAATGTAGTTATTACCATTTTCATTCATGCTTTTGATACATGGTTTTTTGGGGTTTTTTTATTTGTTTGTTTGTTTGTTTTTTAAAGAAGTCCCTCCAATATTTCCTGCAATACTGGCTTGGTGTTGACAAATTCCCTTAGCTTATTTTTGTCTGGGAAGCTCTTTATCTGTCCTTTGACTCTAAATGATAGATTTGCTGTATTAAGTATTCTTGGTTGTAGATCCTGGATTTTCGTCACATCAAATATTTTGTGCCAGCCCCTTCTGTCCTGCTTGGTTTCTTTTGAGAAATCAGCTGCCAGTCTTATGGGTGCTTCCTTATAGGTAACTACACTGCTTTTCTCTTGCTGCTCTTAAGATTCTTTCTTTGTATTTAAACTACGGCATTTTAATTATGACATATCTTGGTGTGGGCCACTTTAGGTTCCTGGTTTTTGGGAATCTCTGAGCTTCCTGGGGTTGCATGTCTATTTCCTTCACCAGGTGAAGGAAGTTTTCCACCACTATTTTTTCAAATAGCTCTTCAACATCTTGTTTTCCTTAGGGTACCCTTATGACACAAATATTTGTACATTTAATAGTGAACCATGGGCTCCTTAAATTTTAAATTATTATTATAGCTTTGGATTTTTTTTTTCTGTCATTCTGATTGAGTGTCCTCGGCTTCCCCATCCTCTATATTGGTGGTTCAGTCCTCTTCTTTATCCACTCTGTTTTTTTTTTTTTCATCTACTTTACTCTTCATCTCAGATAATTTGCTCTTCATTTCGGTCTGGTTCCCTTTTATCATTTCCATTTCCATTTTTCTATTTTTTTGATCTCTTTGCTAAGGTTCTCACTGAGTTCATCTACTCTTCCCCTACATTCATTGAGCATCTTTATAAGTAGTGCTTTGAACTCTACCTCTATTAGATTACTTGACTCCATTATTCTTGGATCTGCGTTGTGTTCTCTCATATGGTTTCTGCTTTTCTTGTCTTCTCATTTTGGCTTCCTTTCTGTGTCTGTTTCTATGTACTAAGCAAAGCTCTTAAGTCTCCTGGTCTTATTAGTGCAACTTTGTTGTAGGTACCCAGTGGCACAGTCCTGAGAGGGGTTCAGCTGTAGGCCAAGTTTAGGCCCAGCCTGCATGCCTCTGAGGCCAGCTGTTAAGATTCAGCAAGCAAGCCGCAAATGCGGTGCTTATAGGTGCCTCAAGAAACCACACCAGAAATCAAGGCCAGCTGCCACTAGCGTGAATCTTGGCCCTGCTCAGCAAGGAGCACCTGACTCACTGAGGACACACCTGATTGTTGCTTGGGTGAGTCCGGGAGGAATTTAAGGGGACTCTGGGTAGAGCGACCTCTGTTATCCAGTTTGATGACATCACAGCTGTGGTGGCAATGCATCTGCACCCTGGGAGTAGGGAGGGCTCAACAGAAAAAAAGTGGATGCTGCCGGCACTTCTGTCTGGAAGAGACCCTAGCTTCTGGCCTTCACTCCAAAAGCTCAGTGTTCCCCTGTAAGTCCCTGGTGCCCTTCACGCAGCTGAATTGGTGCTGGTACTCAAATCGAGCACGTCTGACACCACGAAAGTCTGTTTGTGGACATAGCCCCTTTAAGAGCCGTCTGCAGCTGCCACTGCCACAGCCTCCGTCCCACTCAGCCACTTGGGACCGGCAGCCTTGTGTCCTCACCCTGTCCCACCTTCTCCGGTTGCAGGGTGATTTCTTAGTTCTCTCACCAGTTGTATGACTTGTTCATATAGATCCCAGGTGATTTTCCTTGCTGTTCGCTCTGTGTTTCTGTCACAACTTTGATTTGGTCACCAGAGAGATGAACAGAACCTCTATCATCTACACCATTTTTTTCTCCTCTCCCCTATTCAACTTTTTATGTACATTGTCTCCTCAACAAAACACCTCAAGGTCAGGGAACAGTCTTCTACTTATCACCTTGAATATGCAATAAAATAGTTTATATAGAGTGTATACTTACCCATACTTAAATAAACCAAATAATTGACATCAAATTAAATGTGACACAGAAGAGAGCAATCTGTTAATGATGAAAAGATTGATTTCAGTATTCTGGACTAGGTGAGCTTTTGAAGTTGGTCTAGGAGATACTATAGTTAAATACCCAATTAAATGAAAGGGGACAGGAAACTGTCATTTACTATGCATCTTTGATAAGTCAGTTACTCTGTTAAGCATTTCACATATCTTGTTTAATCCTCATAGATGCATCTCTACAAAGTAGATACTATTATCCATTATATCAAAGTAGGTACTATACTATATGATTATCCCCAATTTTATGGATGAACAAAAAGATTTTGTTGGTAGGATGGTTTGTTATTTGACCTGTGACATGACTAAATTATGTCATAGTAAACCCAGTGGTAGCAAATGAGTGCTGCTTCCTTAGAGGAAATCAAAGGGAAGAAGACCAACATTAATTAAGGACCTTAACTAAGGCCCGCACTGTATTTAATATTTAATCATATCATTTAAACTTCACAATACACTTTTGAGGTATGCATTACTTTTATCAATGTGGAAACAGGATGAGTAGGATTAAAGTATGTGTCAGTTGTTGCTACAAGCAGCCTGCAAAGGGCAGAGCTAGAATCAGATCCTGAATGACCTCAAAACCCATGTCATTTTCACTATACTAGGGAGCCATTCTATGTTGTCACTTTTCTTGACTTTTTATTGCAAATATAAAGTAGATGCTTTTTACAGAAATTGCCTTTGCTAAGTCTTGTTTAAAGGGTAGTCTTCTTCTACATCTTAAACACTGAGTTTTCTTTTATATGATCTTTTCATAAATCTATGAGGTTTTCTTTTCCTGTTTAATCATGCTTAAATAAGCAATGTTGTTATGAGTCTTAATCTTTTCCTGAGTCACTTAAGGAATTTTAATAGGTCATTAGGAAAAGCGAATGAACATCTAGCCAGATGCCTTCTAAAATTGGGGCTCAGCCTTTTCATTTTGGAAATCTGTTGTACTGACTGAAATAGGCACAGTAAAGAATTGAACTAAAAGGTACTCATTATAATTGACTTAAAATATAAATGGAGGTTCCTGAAATGGTCAGGGAGAACAATATGAATGTCCCAGGCTCATTCTTGGTGAGGTATGTATTCTGGGGATCTCCGCCATCAATCCATTTCCTCTTAGTTAGATTTTGACCTTGGAGGTCGGGTCTATGTCTAGGGGACAACAGAAAGCAACACCTCATCCACACAGACATTAAATCTAGAACTCTGGTCTCAATATTTCAGCACTGTGTGCTTGAGCAAACACTTATTAAACACCCACAGTAAGGATGTTCTCTTAGAGATCTTATTCTGATTTCTTAGAATGGTGATGCTCAAAGTATGGTCTGTAGACTAGTGCCAATCCTTTAATTGTTTAGCACTGGTCCATGATGAGATAAGTACAGAAATTGAGAATAAACATTTAAAGTATATAAAGTACATATAATTTATGGTCTTATCAAAACACTTTGGAAGTGAAAAGAGGGATATGATTCTATACTCCTATTTCTAGTGTGTGGGTTTTCAATACCAGCAGCTGGGTATCCTATGCTTTTACTAAATTCTGACACTACCTACCTGGAGATAACATCGAACCCCACAGATTTAGGACTCAGTCCTATTAGACTGACCCCGACCTTCAAATGCCAACATCAAGTCCAGGTTATCACTTGTGCTTCTGACCAAGCAGCTATAGATTGGGGGTTGCAATGACCAACTCCTTGGGTTCTATTAGTTTGCTGCAGTGGCTCACAAAACCCAGAGAAACATTTTACTTGCTAGCTCACCAATTTATTATAAAAGGATATAACTCATGAACAGCCAAATGGAAGAGATATTAGGCAAGGTATGTGAGAGAGGGCAGAAAGCTTCCATGCTCTCTCAGAGAGGGGCTCTCAGTGAATATTCATGTGTTCACCAGTCCAGAAGCTCTCCCAAGTCCATCCTTATGTAGGCTTCATTATATAGGCATGATTGATTAGATCATTGACAATTGATGGTCATTTAACCTTCAACCCTCATTCCCTAACACTCAGCTTGGGTCAGGGAGGAATGAAATTGAGAGTTCTGACCCTCCAATCATATGGTTGGTTCCCCTGGCAGTCAGCCCCCATCCTTAGGTGCTTTCCAGAAGCAGATATAAAGACCAAATGTATACTTATTATAAATCACAGTATCACAGAAGACTTGTAATAATTATTCTAGGACAACAGATATTATCGGGACTATTCTAGGCAAACTAAAACATATGGTCACCTCATCCTTAGACTTCATTAGCAATGGAGCCCTGTGGACACAGTTATCAAATAACCTCCTGAACCTTTGTTTTTCTGAATGTGATATACCCAAACTCCCAAATCCTAGGCCCCAAACATTTGATAAGACAGCTTAGAAATTACACTTGAAATCCTCGTGCCCACCACTTCCTAAATCGTTCTTGGAAATTGACTCACAACTGGACACAGTGTCTTGCCCACTTGCCCCTAGCTTAGACTTCCCCCCAGTAACTGTCTTTTCCCAAGATGACATTTTTGAAAGCCAGGCTCCAGTCCTCGGCCATGCCTCAATGAACGGTCTTAAAATATGATGCATTGTCATGACCATTGAATAAACTATCAAATGCTTCTCAGTAAATATTTTCCAAACAGTATTTTTTGCTGGTGGACTTGGTTTAACAAGAGGACAGAGATTAGGTCACAAAGGCTTTCAGCTGGGTCTCTGTTGGAAGTATCTGTGAAGTAGCATATTTACATGGGAATTATAACAGGAGTCTTCAAATGTTTTCACTGACTTAATCAATAAATTCATTTTTGAAAACCCAGTATTCCCTCATCTGTTTTTAAAGTTGACCTGTAAAAATTGTTATCATATGTCTAAATAACTGCAAAGGTTATAACTTATGGCAACTTATAAATACTATCATTTAAAAATAAAATTGTTTCATCACTCTTTTCAATGCATGCAATGGAGATTACCACATATTCAATGGACTATAAATACTATCATTCATTTAAAAATATTTAAATTCTTCTCCAACACCTAGGAATTTCACATTATTCTTTTCCAGAATACATATTTCTAATTTCCCCACAGAATTTTATCTTAAAATAATATAACTATATTTCTGAAATGTTTTCACTGATTGTATCATTTTATCTTTACAGCAAAATAAACTTAAGTTTTTAATTTCCTGTAAGTAGAAGTCTCTAAGTGTTAACCAATTTCTTCTGGTTATCAGAACAATTATTAACTTTATGCAATTGATTAAAACAACATAAATATAATACAAACTTTTATAAATTGACAAAAAGTAGAAATATTTTGGGAATACATTTCTTTACAAAATGAGTGAGGTTTTTAAAATTTTAGTTTATTAATTCCATCAATTGTATGCCTATTTTTTATTTTTATAGATGTAAGCACTGGAAAGCTTGATAAATACATAAATGGTTGGGACTCGAAAATGTTTTCCTTTAGCAGTATCTCTTATTTCTTTGCATTCCTGAGATATAAGCAAAAAAACTATTCTCAAAAATTACTTTTAACAATACATCAGCCTTAACTTGACTGATCTTTTCAAAATTCTATCCAAAACAAAACAAGAAAACTACCACTTGCAGATATTTAGCACACAGTTATTGGAACTGTTCACTTCCTCATTTTCTGGGAAATATATTTAAAAAGTTTTAGCAAGTCTTAACACATGACTGCTATTTTTTTCCTTAGAGGCACCTTGTTTAACCCAATATTCTCAAGAAAGGTTGAGAAAATAAAAGTAATGATATTTTCAAAGTACCCTTGCCAATATGATATTTCTTAATAAAATGTTATTTTAATAATGTGATTTAAATATATTTTTGTCAAAACTGTGGAGATAGATTTTATTCATTTAATTTATGAAAAATGGATGTCATGAAATTTAATTGGTAAAGTCAATTTTCTTTGTCAAACCAACCAGGTAAATCTTACTTTATGAGAAAAGCCTAGCTTTTTTTATTCTCCTAATTTTATTTTTGACACAAATGTATGTTTATAGGTTTTAAAAAATTATAAAGCCATTGGGAAGAAAATTATAGATAGCATCTTAGCAACAGAACTAAAAGCAAGCAAGATTAAAAAATATAATTGGCTTTCCCATTTTATGTTATAAACAGGTTAAAAATAATATACTTTATTACTTATTTTGAAATAATGAACTAAAATGTGTAACTAAGGTTACAAGGAAGTCATTTATTAAGCAAGGAGTATGATAAAAGGCATTGCATGCTTTTTGTTAAATATGTATGGCATGTATCGAATGTAAGTATTTGTTTGGCTTTTCATAATAAGAGTCATGTATAAAAATTAGAAATAGCACTGTTAACTCTTTAGCTATCATGTTCAAACTTTCCTTGTGTAAATAATAAAAGGTACAAACTGCTAAAATCTGATTAGCTTGGCAGCTACCATATACTTTTAATTTATATTGGCGATAGAAAATATTAAACATTCAATTGGATGAGATAAGATGAAGTTTGACTATAGCTGGAATAAATATTTAATCATATGATTTTTAAAATAAATTTTAACTTACTGATTTACACTGAATTAAAAAAATAAATAAATTGCTCATCAAAGGTCATATATAGTAGTCCCAAAAAACACTCAAATTATATTTGAAAGAGTCAATGTCACAAGCTTGTCCTGTTGTCAAAATTGGATACATCTTAAGAAAACATAAAGACAACCTAGGGAATAGGATAAAATATTTGCAAATAATATATACAATAAGGCACTTGTATCTAGAACATATTAAAAAACCTCTTACAACTCAACAATAAAAAGACAAATAACCTAATTTTAAAATGTGCAAAATATCTGAATAGATACTTTGGCAAAGAAGATACACAAATGGCAAATAAATACATAAAAGATGCTAACATCATTAGTTATTAGGGAAATGAAAATCAAAACCGTAATGAGATACCACTTCACATCTATTGGAATGGCTATGATAAAAAAAAAAAAAAAGATAGATGGTAAGTGTTAACAAGGATGTGGAGAAATTAGACCCTCATACACTGCTAGTGGAAATGTAAAATGTGCAGCCAGTGAAGAAGAGACTGGCAGTTCCTCAAAAGATTAAACATAGCATTACCATATGATCTAGCAATTCCCCTCCTAATTACATACTCAAGAGAAATAAAAGCATTTGTCTACACAAAAACATACATGTTCATAGCAGCATTATTCTATATTACACTCACATAATATAAAATACATATATATTTAATAGATTAGTATACTAACCAAAATGTGGAAGCAAGCCAAATGTCCATCAACTGATGAATGGACGAGTAAAATATGGTATAATCCATGCAATGGAACATTATTCAGTCATAAAAAGAAAGGAAGAATTGATATATGCTTTGAAAGAAATCCGTCATGAAGGACCACATATTGATTCATTTTATATGAAATGTTGAGAATGAGCAAATCTGTAGAGACAGAGAGTAGATTAACAGTTGCCTCAGGCTGGAGTTGATGGGGGAGATTTGTGAGAAACTAGAGAGAAACTGATAATAGGTACAGGATTTCTTAATGACATGATGAAAATATTCTAAAACTGGTGATGGTTGCACAACTGTGAATATACTGAAAATCATTGAATTGTGTACTTTAAATGGGTGAACTGTATTAGGTATGTTAATACCTCAATAAAGCTGTTAAGAAATAGAAAAAAGACCCATGAAAATATGGTAGACTAAGGTTTAGTCTAGTTTACAAAGTACGCTGGCCTATTCTTAGAGAAAGGAACAGAATATTCTGTGATGTGAAATATAGGGATGCTGTAGTAAATTTATATAACCTGTCTCTCTTTTTTCCTCTCTTGATTTTTCTCCTTTTTTCCTCTCCGCATGGCATATTAGTTATTCTTTGTAGTATCAGTTATCTACTGACACAATAATGCTGATAACAAACCACCTGAAGACTTACTCTTATTGCTCACATGCTCACTAGTCTGTGGTAGCTGAGCCATTATTCACTATGCTTTTTACACTAAGTATGGCACAAAAGAAGTGTCCAAGCTGTGTTTGTTGAATCAGACTGAGCCATTGTCAGCACTTCAATGAGCTGCTTGGTAGGTCATAAAAAATAGCTACATGGTGAATTGGTGTTTGCTAGCGTCTGTCACATTCCCTACCTGTGCCAGTGCTCTATCTAACATTCTCTGGGAAACCTGGCCCATTTGAAAGAGGCTGACCACAGGATGGGCTGAATTTGGGCTGGATTATCTGGACTTTACTTCAAACAGAAATGGATTTGGCTATATTTTCCTAACTTTTTGACATTTCAAACCAAGTTCTTATACCCATCTACCCATATAAAAAACTTCCTTGTTCAGAAAGTATTCTGAGCAACTGGCAAAGGCACCATCTAGAATTTTCTATTTTTATCCCTATGTGTAATTGGTGGAAACACACTGTGACAGAACTGGAGAACTATGAATTGATAAGAGCAAACTAGTGACATTTGCTTTTGTTCATAAGTAAGCTAACGAAAATGTACCTAATGTGAAGACGTGTAATGGATATTTTACGGGTCAGTCTTTCTATAAAAGTTCCCAGTGATCTCTGTGTCTATTTTCAGGAAGAAAAAAAAATACTGTTTTTAATATTCAAATTGGTTAGGCTCTGGAAAAGTTTTCACAGGAACTGATTTCCACAAACATTAAAAAATAGGATACTATCAGCCCTTTCTCTCATAAATTATTAATCTGCAAACACAATATTCATTTTCTGTCATACTTTTATAATCAAAAACTATCTGTTCTCCAACTTGATAACACTACTGATCATTTTTAAAATCTCATTTCAAAAATCATACCACTCTAAAAATAAGCCCTTTTTATTTTCTATAGTCTTCATCTTGGTATTCTTTTTACATAGTAGAATCATGGTTTAGTATTCTGCTACTTTTCTAGGTGGATGATGTAGGACGTCAAAATAAAATGGCACATGAGTCTCAACCTTATAGTCATGCCAATAATATGTTATCATATATGCATTCCCATAAATATAGACACAAATTTTTCTATTTTTTAGTATATCTGTGTATTTTACTATATGTAAATGTCACCTCAATTTAAAAAACATTTGAATTTTTTTAAAGTGGGCTCTTTTGAACTAGCAGAGTTCTCAACCAAAATAGAGAAGAAATTTAAGGCTTAAAACTGAATAAAGTTGGGGTACCTAGGAAGAGTCAAATCATAGAGATAGAAAATAGAATGTGGTTACCAGGATCTGGGACAAGGGGAAAACAGGAAGTTTTGTTTAATGGCAGTTTCAGTTGAGGAAGATGAAAAGGTTCTAGAGATGGATGGTAGTAATGGTTACACAGCAATGCACTCAATGCCACTGAGTTGTATACTTAAAAATTATTAAAATGGTAAATTTTAAGTTAGGTAAATTTTACCACAATAAAAAAGTTTTTAAAAAGCTAGACAAATTTACTTACTAAGTAATAATAACATTTGCTGCCTCAAATTCATTTTGGAAATGTGACAAAATATAAAAATACATTAATGTTAAAATGCATTAATTTTCAAAATAATAGGTTCAGAAACAAGTGAATAAAAGAATTTCCCCTAAAAGTAATTTAAAAATAAACATAACACATGTAACTTGTAGACTTACAGGAAATGAAGAAGAATTTGCAGTTGTGGGCAGTCCAGAATTGGTAATTAGTTAATTTGTTCATAGTAGGTCTTAGTCCATTCAGGCTGTTATAACAAAATACCAGAGACTGGGTGACTTATAAACAACAGACATTTGTTTCTTACAGTTCTGGAGCTGAAACTCCAAAATTAGGGTGCCATCCATGGTCAGGTAAAGACTCTTTTCCAGATCACAGACTTCTTGTACCCTTGTGATGAAAGCTGTTAGGGAGCTCTGTGGGATCTCTTTTATAAACGGCACTAATCCCATTCATGAAGGCTCCACCACCACCTCAAACACCTCCCAAAGGCCCCTCCTCCAAGTATCATCACACTGGGTATTAGAATTTCAACATGTGAATTTGGTAGGAGTAGCAGGGGACATAAACATAAAGTCTATGGCAAAGCCTCACACCTAGTGAACGACAAAAGATATCAAAACCCAGGCAATTTTTACTAAACAGTAAAAAATGATTTAGATTTTCAATTCTTTTATGGATTTGGACTTTTAAAGGCTAAGTTTTAAATATTACATTGTGTTCGAATTTGTTTTAAATTCATTATGTATTATCTCCAATTTTTTTAAAAAATTATTTTTCTGGCTATAAAAGGATATATCATATTTGTAGAAATTTTGAAAAATAAAGCATATAAAAATTTTAAGTCATCCATACTCCCACCCCTAATAGATACTTGTTAATATTTTGGTACAATTTCTTCCAGTCTATTTCTTATATAAATGGTTGAAATTACTATACATAAAATTTTGTGTCCTCCTTTTTCCACTAATATCATGTCTTTAACTACTAGTTATTAAAGATTATTCATAAATATAATTTTAAATGTCTTCAGAATCTTCTGACTTATGACTACACTGTAATTTGCTTAATCATTCCTTTATTGTTGGATATTTAGGAAAGTTACAATTTTTATTATAAATAATGTGGTAATCTGCTTTTTTGTATATAAAGGTTTTGTCTGCATTTCAAATTATTATTTAGAAAAGAGTTCTAGAAGTAGAATCCCTAAGTAAAGATTATAAATATTTTTTAAATTGTTGGTTTATGTTGCCAAATTGCTTTTGAAAAGGTATTACAAATTTATACTTTTAACAAAAGTATGTTATCACCACTGAGTAGGAATAAGACCTAATATTCATTAGGCCCTTAGTTTTTACCAAATACTGAATTAATCATTTAATATGTATTAGCTCAACTTTAAATGTTTCATATTATTGGTAAAAAACAACAACAACAAAATCTTGTCTACTGTTTTAATTTTATTTCTTGTATTACTAGTGATATTGAGCTATATTTTATTATTAAGCCATTTTTAAGTATTATTTGTGAGTCGTATGTTGCCTATTTTTTTATTGTGAGTTACTGTCTTTATTGGTTTATGTGAGCTCTTTATATATTAATATGCTGTCATATTTATTATAGCTATTTTACAAGTTGTTTCTTTTTTAAAATTGTCTTTATATTTTACATTTCTATGTTGTCAAATCTATTGAGTTTTACTTTGTGATTCACCCTTGCTTTTTAAAAAGTTCAACTGTATTTAATGGCTCAGTAATAATAAAGATACATCTTACATATCTATAACACTGTTTGCATACACTATTTCAAACTATTGCAGTAGAAACAACCAAACCAGATTTTTGTGCACATGTGTTACTTTACATAACTTTACATCTTTTACATAACCGTTCTTTTCAAGCTTAAAAAACGTTCTTTCTCAACAATCTATATTTTCATCCATATGGAATTGACTAAGTATATGGAACAAATAAAATAAAAACTATGGAGTTCTTAAAAGTTATGTTATATACTTATATATGGTGACACATAAAGATGTTAATGACCTTATTGAGAAGGAGAGAATACAATGCTGAAAATAAAGAACATATCATGTAAAATTAAATATATATATGCAAAGGAAAACATCTAGAGAGACCTTACCCAAGTTCTTTCAGTGTTTATTTCTGGATCATGAGACTTCAGGTGACTTTTATTATCTTCTTTGTGCTTTGCTGATTTTTCAATATTTTACAATGAGCATGTGTCATTTTTAGTAAGAAACTTTTAAAAGTATAAACAAAATTTTTCACATACAGAGTAAGGATAATATTTGCCTGTTTTTTCTGGTCTTTTAATGAAATGTTTGCACACACAAATAACGTTTTCCTTAGCATTTGAGCTATTTCCAGAAAGGTGTACACATCTCTACAAACGGATTAAATATACACATAAATCAATAAATATATTTGTTAAGAAGCTTAGAACTTCTAAATACTGGATAAAAATTGCTAGTGAAAGTAACTCATAGGTGAGCTATTCTTCTAATCTGTAGACCTTCCTACTGCATAACTTTCTGGGTGATGTCATACAAACCTCTTCCTGCATCTGGGACTGTTTCCAGTGGCTCCGTGTGGGAGCTTCCCGTTTTTGTTCTAAGTGAGTGATGTTTACTGGAAATGGAAGTTCACTAACAAGATCTCAATTCAGATAGCTTTGTGGGGACAGGAAAGGAATGATTGTGAGATGGATTTGGCCAAAAACTTTTACTTTCTCCTTTGTCATTATCTTGTTTTGATATGTTGTCTTAATTTTGTTTTGAAATTACCTCTTATGAAAAACCTAGGAGGAATGATATAGGCTGTCTTCTTATTCCTCCTCTTTCTCCTCCTCTCCCTACCAAGACACTCAACTCAAACCTTTCTTCTCCATCTCTTTATATGTGCCTGCACACTCACATCAACTACAGAGAGTAGATGGAGACAGCCAAGAACCCGTAGACAGGATAGCTGGGTATTTTACTGCTCTCTTCTCTTGAATCTAGAAGGGACTTAAAACATTTAGATGTGAACAAAAGAGGCAAAGCTGATCAGTGGCAAAACAAAGTGGAGACGCTGGGTTTTATGTCTCTTAGTTAAGAGCCTCTGGGTTAAAAGCCATAGACATTGCTAACATTCTTTTTGGAACTGTGCATAAAGCCAATCTAGAGAGTTTCAGGTAAAAGAATGTTGTATAACCAGAGTTGACTATATTAGGAAACATTTATGTTAAACGTCAGCTAAGTAAAATCAAAGGGAAAAGCTCCTAAATACACTGAGTTCTTCCATATTTATGAATCCTCTTGATTGTGATTTTGCAATATCAGAAGTATCCACAGTTTTTTTCACAAAATTTCAAGATAAAAAAATTCTCAAGTCCAAATTAATTGAAAATTTAAGAACTATTATATACCATGCTGCACTTTAGGAGGTAGGGAGCTTCTTGAAGATTCAGACAAGATGTGGTGTCACAACTTCTGAAAGATCAGAAATGTTTTATCAAATGTCTTTCTTATCATCAAATTGCCATTACCTGTGCTGGAATATACAGGAGACATAGTTATGAGCACCAGAAAGGCTAAAGCTCCAAATAAGTTGAAGTTATTCAAAAATTACAAGTTTATGTCAGGGCTTTCTTTTGGGTGTTTCATTCTTTTTAGTAAAGTCTGAGGAATAATATCAAGTAAAGGATAGAACCTACAGCTTGGGTCCACTGTAGTAGGGGATATTAAGAAAACAGAGCTCTTTCATTTTCTTTTGTTTTTCACTTTTGGGACAAGGACATTTCTTCTCCATGTAAAATGAGTAAGGTGGAGAGGAATAGAACAATGGAATAAACTTTGGTAAGGGAAGATGGAAGTCCAAGATAAAGTAATAGAATATGGAAAAGCCTAGAGCTGCTCCTGGTGAGTTCCAGCCCCCAGATTTGAGAAGTGCTGTCTTAGGACCCTAATAAAAATGGGATCACTAAACCATTGTCAGTGATCTTTGGGGCATCACCAAAAGTAGGAGATATATCAGAAGACTGGAGATAGTGAAATATTCTAATTTTCAGAAAAAGAAAAAAAGGCAGAGAGAAAAATTGTAGATAATTGTCTATAACTTCAATTTCAGGCAAGACTCTAGAACAGATTATTAGAGGAGCAGTTGCAGGAACTGGGTGAAGAAGTAACGATTAAGCCCCAGAGTGAGTTCGTTAAGAACAAGTCAAAGCTGGTTTATGTCCTTCCTTTTGACAAGATTTCCAGCCCAGTTACTCTGGGAAAATCCATGTATAGAGAGAGTATTTTGTCTTTGGTTAGATACTTAATGAAGTTTTTCATGATATTCCCTTGGAAAAGATGGAGAACTATGAATTGGACCCTAGCCTACTGGATGAATTAATAACCATTTAATCATATACACAGATGCTGACTAACAAACTGCTATTAAATTACAAGAAAGCATATAATGATGAATCCCAGGGCTGTGTCCTTCATCTTCTCCTCATAAATGCTTTCAGAATTTATAGGTAATTTGATGTTGGAGATATGACTACTTGATGATAATGAGAATCAACAGCTGAATCTAAAATGATACAATATAAAAGTAATTAATATGAGGTCTGAGGAACTAGCTGTGTCAATTAGAATGGGTTCTACTGTACTTGTTTTAGCAGTAGCTAAGAGTTTTAGCCTAATTTGAGTCAGAAGTACAATGTGGTTGCCAAAAATAACTAAGATTTTAGACTGTATCCAGTGGAATGTAGTAAATGTTCAGTAACTGGCTCCCTGAAGGGAAAGAAACACCTCGATTTATATAGCACTTGCCAAATTCTGTAGGGTAAATATTTCCACCATGACCAGTTTCAAGCTACCAACACGATGTCCCTGAACACAGAGTTTGAAAGAGAGGTGCACTAGTATACCGTTAAATAATGTTTTTACTACACAAATACAACAGGTGTGAATAAAATAATTAGGAAGTGGTGAGTTTTAGATATTTGATACCTAAAATATAACGTAGGTAATCGTAAGTCTTTGTAACTTAACTTTTAATTATGGCTGTGTTTAACAATTGGCTCACAAAATTCTTGAACCTTTGACACTAGCTCTTGGAACTTTGTGCACCCAGGCTCCAGCCCAAGGTAACGAGAAATAAGGTAAACTGGGACAAGGAAGGTGATAGCCCTGCTGTTCTCTGCAGCTGTCAGGCCACACCCAGATCACTCCACTCCAGAGCACATAACTTAAAAAGTCAAACTGTTCTGAGATCAGAGCAGAGCAGCTAGGATGGCAGAGAAACAGTTTTGGGTGTGTGCAACTGTTGACAGAGTTAAGGCTGTTTAGGCTCGAGCTCAAAAGAACTGCATGTGGGATGAGGGTGAGAGGGGCAGGTGAATGAATGCTTGTTTTCAAATATATGGGAAACTGTTGCGTGAGGAAGGGACTAGAGCTCTAAGCTATGAGAAAGATACAGGGAGACCTATTTCTGCTCAGCATAAGAAACAACTTTCAAGTTATTACAAGTGGAATGGGCTGAAGTAATTTTGCAGAATGCGGGCAACAACTTTTAGGGACAAGCTAGATGTAGTTCAAGCCTCAGAGGAAGGAACAGGGCTGGATAATCTTAAAGGTCTCCCCCTGGTCTATGGTTTCCTGATTTTTGATCCACTGTTCTTTCTAGGTCCAAAGAGGCAAAGAGGCAACCCCTACTCCTGGCTTTGCTTGGCTCTTATTACAAGGGTGGTCCAGTGCACTTAAAAAAAAAAAAAAGTTTTATTAAGGAAAATTTCAGATGTTAAAGGGTAGAAATAATAATATGTATAATGAAAACATCACCAAGTTTCTACAGTTATCAATTCATATCCAATATTGTTTCATCTATACCCTGACCCGCATCCTACCTTGAATTGTTGTGAAACAAACCACTGACATCATCTCACTGCATCCATAAATACTTCAATATGTATCTCAAAATATAAGGAGTCTTTGAAAATATACCCACAATACTTTTATCACACTTACGAAATTAATATTGATTCCTTAATATCACCTAATATCCAATCAGTGTTTAAATTTCTCCAGTTGTTTCATAATTTTTAAAAATTTGAATTTCCTCAAATCAGGATCTAAAGTCTGCACATTGAAATTGGTTCACATGTCTCTTAAGTTTCTTTTAATCTATAGTTTTTTCTGTCGTCATTTTTCCCCTTGTAATTTATTTGTTGAAAGTGCTGTCATCGGTCCTGTAGAATTTCCCAGCTTGGATTTTTCTGACTACATTATCATGATGTGTTTAATAAATTCTCCTGTCCCCTATATTTCTTAGGATAGATCCATATTTGATTTGGGGAGGCAGGAATATTTCATGGATGTTATTGTGCACTTCTCATTGGGAAGCAAATAATGTCTGGCTCTTTTTTTGCTATGTCAGCAGCCACCAATAACTGTCTAGATCCATTAATTCATTAAGAGTTGCAAATTCCAATTCTATCGTTCCTTCTTCATTTATTAGTTGGAATACATCTATAAAAGGAAACATCCACTCATCAACTATTTGTACTCCAAAGTACAGATTATGCAGGAATTTCTTGATTATTTACTAATGTTCAAGATAATGACTTGGTTCCCTAGCCATCTGCCAATGTTGACCAGTGAAGTGTTTGATTTTGTTTTCTTTTAAGTATCATTATGAACTTATGGATTTTGATATATATATTTCAAGCCATTTCCATTATTAAAATTCATCTTGCCCCATCTTTGGCCAGTGGAAGTTGATTTAGGTTGGCTCCCAAGTTTCTAACATGATCCTAGTAATTGTATTTCTTTCTAGTATGACTAAATTCCTATATTCTGGACTCAGCTCATGTGTTTTCTGCTTCAGATCTGGAATTAGCAATTTTTCCAAGAGCCCTGGTCCCTTATAATGGGAAATGAGATTTTGAAACCATGCTCTGGGCTCCAGGATAGTCAGGGTACTGGGATGATCATGGTTTCTAAACCATTTCAGCAAAAAGAGTTAGGAAATCATCATCATCATCTTCTCCTCCTCCTCCTCCTCCTCCTCCTCCTCCTCCTCCTCCTCCTTCTTCTTCTTCTTCTTCTTTGAGAAAATACATCATGAGTTCAAATGAGATTTTCAAACAGGACCACAAGTTGTTTTCTTAACTTCACCAATGTTACATATATATTTTATTGCTCCCATATCAAAAATCTCAGTTCTCAAAGACATCAGCACAATTTCTTATTTATTTTACAACAAACATGCAGCTGTCTTAGAATAAGTGTTCCAACACGATCACCAATAATATGATTACTGAAATTCATTTAAAATTGTTATGTAGCTTTTTTTAGGGTATATCATAATAATGAATATTAAATTAAAGTCATTTGAATAGTTTTTTTCTGTGTAATTATTCTACCAACTCAGAGTATATATTTCAGTTTATTTGTTTCATTCTGATTTTTATTTTTAGAGATTGCTTTTCAATTAAAAAATTATAAGATTATGTAAAATTTTTACAAGCTTCCAAAGTCAAATCTGCAACACCAGGCGTATTCAGTAGAGTACGGCTTCTACTGCAGTTCCCTCTACCATATTCCTTCTTCTCTCCCATGTAACCTTTTTTAAAACACAAAATTTTATATTTTATTCTTTAAAAAATAAAAGCAAATATTTTCATATATTAAATTATTCCCTCTTAGATAAAACAATAGTATACTATAGATCTCTTTTTCTCTATCTTGTTTTCACTAACCCTGTATTCTCAGAATTGTTCCATATAATCTTCATTCATTTTTGTGGCTGTGTAGTACTCCATGGGTGGATAGACCATACTATCTATTCTTTGGATGTTAGACACATCTAATCAAAATAAAAATTTTAAATATTATGTTTAACATGATCGATTGAGATAAAATTTAGGCACCTCTCAAAATTTGCTCTCTTCCCAACTGTTTAGTGGCCCTGCTCTCTTTGTCCAGTTGCTATACCCTTACCCCTAGGTTACCCTCTCTAGCCTGAGAATATGTCCTATATTTTTCAAACAATTCTCTCAGGCATCTAATTTAGTCCTTTTTCTCTCCATCCCCTTAAAGCCCTGCTCTTTTTAAGGTGATAATGCATGCTGAAGAAATTATTTAAAAATAACTCTTATACAAGCTTTACCCACCTAATGAGTCACCTCTCCTGGGTGATATGAAGCCCTGACTTCAAATGCACATGTGTCAGGGCATCAGTGGTTGCTTTTTAAGCACCATGTTTTAGTTGCTTGTGCTTTGATATTGTTTATAAAACAAACAAAGCAGCTCATAATCAAAATGTAACTTGGGACATCATTGGGAAGAAACATCCTGAAATAACTGACAAATAATGATAACAGTAAACTGTATGTACATATGAATGCTGGGGATGGAGAATGTGGCAGCAGGTTTTCAAACAGAGTTTTCTGACTGCATTATTATGATGTTTTTTATATTTTAATATTCTTTTTAATATCTTTTTCTGTGAGTAACTGAAATACACATTTTACAAATGCTCTGCCCAGGAGAACCACCACGTGTACTTTCATCTTCCTGGTATAGTCTTTGTACTGAAAAACAGGTGACCCACCATAGGATGAAGGTGGGAGTTTACTCTGGAGGCAGGAAAGAAAAAGGAACTGGATTCAAAATTATCAACTCAAAGTTAAAATATGAGAACCCACAGTAATTTCACATGCGTGTGTGCGTGCATGCGTGCACACACACACACACACACACACACACACACACAAGCATACGCACTTCGTCACTCCAGCCACAAAACCCTAGAAGCTGCCACTGAAACCCAGAAAACGCTGACATACAATTTGAAAAGGCCTGGGACGGGAGGCTTTGGAGTGACCCTGCCGAGCTGTCCGGATGTCACACTGGGGCAGAAGTTTGCAGTATGGGAACAGCCAGCAGAACCAGAGCCATTCGGCCACAGTAGCTGGGCTTCCTGGCATATGTAGACCTTGAAAGGAAGTAAGATTAAGTTATTATCCAGTAACTTATCTTTCATAAGAAAATCCCAGTATATTACTTCAGATGGAACCACTATAAGGAGATTTAACACAAAGAACTGTGAATTTAAAAATATAAATTTGGGCATGATGACTTGCATTATGCAATTTACTACATTTATAAAGTCAGGGAATTTAGACCTGAAAGTGTCTAAATTTAGTGTTTTAGCCTCTGTGCATTTACATGTGCTATACACTTAGCTTGGAAGTCCCTTTCTTCATATCTTCTCATTCTTAAGAACACCTGGTCACTCTTTAAGACATAACTCAGTGTTACTTCCTCTCTATGTTCCTATAACACTCAGTACATATCTCTTGTAACAAAACCATACTGTAATTATTTGTTCATTGCTTGTTTACTACTAGACTGTGAGTCCTTTTGGTGGAGGAGTCTATTCTTCATACCTCAGTTGCCTGAGCCAATGCCTGGCATAAAACACTTGATGTTTATTAAGAGACCAACTAATCCAACTCAACTAAGTATAAGAAACCGCGGCCCAAAGAGTTTCTTTAAGTTCAGTAATGCAACAAGGATATGCTGAATATTTACTGTGTTCTTAACTCTATGAAAGGCTAAATGTCTTTAGTGTATTTTAAGTGTGATTTAGAATATGATTAATTTCCATTTGTACAGAGATCAAAAGATAAATACCAGCACCCTGTGAATCCTCAAAGAAGGATTAAATTATGTTCAAAATGAGTTTACACAAATTTATTTTATTATATTTTAAGTGTATATCACCCAAGAATACTTTCTGCAAAATGCTGACTTATTTGTGTATGCAGGTGGGGTTGGGGAAGGGGGATAGGTGGTCAGGAGATGGGAGTGTTGAATGCCCAATTTAATTTAGGAAACACCGAATTAAACTAAGTTTCCTCCCTGAACTTCAAACATACTTAATAGTGATTAGTTAAATCTCCAAGAAGATCTAACATGCAGTGTTTCCCAAATTCATTTGATTAGTGAACCCCCTCTTTTTTGTTGCATTTGCTAACATACTCCAGAATGGTTTTCTGACAACACAGGGACAGCTACAAATGCAGTTGTTTTTTGAAAAGTGCACATCCATGTTTAGCGAGGACTTCACAGGAAAACAGGAGACTGTGTCAAAGGGCTAGTAATGAAGCTTTGAAGGAAGAGAGGTGGCTGGACGGGGAGAAGGGAAGGTTTGGAGGATAGGCAGTGGTGGGGAAGCTGGAGAGGTAGCAGATTGCTGTCTAGGGTCTAAGAGAAGGAGAGAGGTCACAAGGAGACGTCTGAGGAGTGGTTTTCTTACTTAGCTATGTGAGGCATTTGGAGCACAGGCAGATGGGCTTTGGGACAAGAGGTAAAGTGTATCACAAAGAAAGCAGAGAAGACTTCTGTAGGATAATGTAGCATGGTTTCCACCCTCTGGGGACTTCAGAGAACATGGCCCTCTGCCTGCAGCTCCCACTAGGCTGCCACATATCCTCACCCCCATGTCTGGAAGAGCAGGAGAGGAAGGAAAGGAAGCAGGCACAAAAAAGGAGACCAGCTGGTTTCATCTACATCCATGAAACCCACCGCTGGGTGGCTTCTGGACAGAATTGGGCTTGGATTTAACAATGGGCTATAGCAATGGGGAACAAAGTTAGATGGAATGGGAACCAGAAAACAGGTTTAGCTACATAATTTGGAAGACAGTGCAAAATGAAAATGCGAGCCCCTTGTTTTAAAATTAAGAATTTCATGATAGTGACAGCAGCACATTATGAGCACAGGGCCCTTCTGAGTGCAGAGCCCTGAGCAACTGCGTAGGTGGCACACCCGTGAAGCTAGCCCTGCCACGGATTTATCACTGATCCTAAAACCCTGTTTGAATCCTTCGGCTAATGTGGCCTGGAGAAACCAGGTCACACATGTGTTATGTAAATGGTAAGTCTCCTCTCAAGATACTCAATTATCATGGAAACCCTGTTTACCAGTCATTCTGTGTAAGCCTGATTTTGCTGTGGGATGAATCTACGTACACATTAAATTTCAGGAATATATTTAATACAAAAACCTAGGCACATCCAAAATATTCCCATATGTAGTTCTCACATCACAAACAACACCCTTTCTTTTTATGCCAAGAATGAAGACAGATTTGCAGCTGCACAGCGGAAATATATAACCTTTGACTTTGTCCTGGGGTTAAATACCAGTATTTAGTTGGTGCTGAGGCAGCAATCAGCACCCATGCTGAGTTCTCTCAAAATGAAAAACAAACTCAGGTGGAAAATCCGGGCAAGCAATGTCACTTTCTATTTTTGGAGATGAGGGAGAGAAAGAGAGTTGTGGAAAGTGTTGTGACAAACATCACAGAACTGCACATCATGAGTGTGGAATAAAACAATACCCACATGCTGTTCTTGGTGATAGAATGGAAGCAACTTAATGAAGGAGAAACTACAGAGAAGAGTTGGTATTCCCTTGTGAGAGGCGGTTGGCCTCCCATACAGGGATGAAAGCATCGCTTACCTTACCCTATAAGACTAAGCTCCAAACAGACAGCACTTCTACCTTTGAGATAATTCCACGATAGCTCTCCCTTTAGGGAGACCAGTGAATCCAGGTAAGGAACAGGACAAGACCCCAGAGAGCCCCTTGACATTGAATTTTATGGAAGAACTGCCCTTCAACTCTCTTTCTCCATGTCCTTTGTGACCCCCTTCCACCTGCCTCTCTTTATGTTTCTCCTCAGAGAGCTCTCGTTTACTGAGAAGGGCAGGCCTGAGTTGAGGTTAAGCCATGAGGTGCAGTTAGAGGGAGACTATGGCAACAGAGAGGGGTTGCCAGAGATACTGGGGACAGTTGTGTCAGCTACAAAGAGGATGGATCCTTGAGACAAATGAGTCGTAGGCTCTTAACAGATGGCGCAGTGCAGGACTGGGAGATATGCAAGAGTGAACTATTATTGCCTCTACTATACAGATGAAGGAACCGAGGCTCGGGGAGGTTAGGGGAATAAGTGGTGGTGCTAAGAGTCAGTTCCAGTCCTTGTTGCTCTGAGACTCATGTTCTTGCTACTGTTTCAAGCTTTATCTCAGCTTCTCAAGACTGATATAAACTATAAATACTCTGCAAGGGGGTGGTTTTCAGTTATAATTCCAATCGAGAGGGGAAAAGAAGAAATAAAAACTAGATTTACTTTTATGATTTAGAATATTGATTGAAGGAGTTAGCATTCTTCAGAAGGAAATAAGAGGATTAAGAGAAAAAGGGAAGGGGAAAAACTAAACAACAAAGACTGGATACATACTATGTTAATATCTTACAGACTAATGGATTAAAAGAAAGATTCTGGGAGGAAAGAATCTAAGATACACCCAATCGGTGAAGAGGAGGGTATGATGTTCTTTGCTGAACTGGCAGTGAGAACTAGAGGCTTGGGAAGTTGTGGGGCGTGTCCAGAGTTCACCTTCATTTTATAGATGAGGACACTGGAGTAAGAGTCACACAGTAAGTTGGTGGTCAAGCTGGGACTAAACTTCAGTCTCCTGGCTCAGGGGTCCAGGGCTCTTTTCTCTACTTTGCCCACTCTGAGAAAGGACCAAAGACACAGAAAACCATACAAAAAAGTTAGAAGACACCCACATAATAAAAGGTTTAGGCTTACTATCTGCAGTGAATATGACACCCCTAAAAACTGAGGGGCCCTTTAGTGAAAAGAGGTGTGGGGTCAAGGTGGTGAGAACGAAGGATTCAGGTCTACAGTTTTGAGGCTTTCAAAGCAAGAGCATCAATCACAACCAAGAAAAACTTATTTTCAAATAGGTATTGAACTTTAAGTATGAAAAATTTATTTTTCAGATAGGTATTGAACTTTTAGTACATGCTGTGCATGTACCAGGTACAAGGACAGAGACCTTCCCCACCAGGAAGGCGACACTTTCGCAGCTGTCCCAATGCAATATATAACAGCCACATGGTTATAGGTGATTTTGAGTTTAGATAGGAAAGTGAGCACCTAGGGGGAATTAAGGAGAGAAAAAAAATAAAGAAAGTTGCAGAAAGGCAAAAAAATGTTTAATATTACAATTTTGAAATTTGATCTATTAAAAAGGATGATTTGATACAATATCCAAATGGAGATATATCTTATAAACAATTGTAAACAGGTCTGAGTACAAAAATGTTACATTTCCTTTAAATTTAGAAAAATTAAAAACAAATACATTCAAATGGGAAAAAAATCTAACCACTACGAAAAGGTTTCAGATTGTCTTACTATCACCACCACCAGCACTATTCTTCTTTCCACGATTAACAATTTATTTACAACTTCAGAAAAATAATTTATTTATAACTCCAAAAATGTGTCATGGTTATATAAAAATTATGATACACAGCATACACATTTTTAAAAACGTATACACATGGGTCATACAATATAGACTCTGGAACTTATTGCCTTGATTACATAGAAATATATCTCAGAACTCAATTCACTTTTTCAAAATCTCTGCACAGATGATGTGTCATTTTACTATAATGCATTTAACCAATTTACTATTTTGGGGCATTTAAGTCATTTGAAATGTTTGCTGTTACAATGGGAATGAACATACTTAGCCTATTTTTGTTGTGTAACCTAAGGTAAGTGTTGGGAAATGGAGTTGCTGAGTCAAGGGGTATGTCTTTTTATTCAATTTTTTAAATTAAGGTAAACACACATAGAATTTGCTATCTTAACTATTGTTAAGCATACGGTTCAGTGATATTAAGTGTATTCGTATTGTTATGCAACCATCACCATCACCTACTTCCAGAACCCTTTCATCTGGCAAACCTCTTTTCATCTTGCAAAACCGAAACTCTCTACCTATTTAACTATAACTCTCCATGATCCGCTACCCTGACAACCACCATTCTATTTTATCTCTATGATTTTGACCATCGTAGGTACCTCAGATAAGTGGAATCATACAGTATTTGTCCTTTTGTGTCTAGTTTCTTTCACTTAGCATAACGGCTTCAGAACATCCTTCCTTTTCAAGGCTGGACAATATTCTGTTGTATGTATAGCGGCATGTATTTTAAACATGCTGACAGATACTCTGAACTTGTCCTTCCAAAGAGTGATATCAACCTATATTCCACTCCCACCCCTGTGTGTAGGTCCAGCTGTTGCACACACACACACACACACACACACACACACACACACACACACACACACCAATACTGCTTTTTATCATAAACCTCTTCATGTTTGCCACTTTGCTCGGAGGGAATTGGCATCTCATTATTTCTTTCCTTTGCATGTGTGAGTAAGGATAATCATCCTTTCATGTTTACTAGCTACTTTGTTCCCTTTACATTGTTCTGACTTGGTATCTTCACCCACTTTTTTTTTTTAGGTTGTCTTTTTCATAGTGATTTGTATGAGCTTTTAAAAATTAGAGATTTAGCTCTTTTAATACTTACGCAGAAAATATTTGTTCCCAGTTTACTTATATTTTTAATCTGTACATGGATCTTTTTCTTGCTATTTATTTTTCACTTTTTATTGTAGAAAACTAAACATATAAAAAAGCAGAGAGAAAAGTACCCCATGTACTCATTTCCAAGCTCCGCCCTTGCCTCACCCTAAGTCATTTTGAAACAGATCCCAGTCATATTATTTCATCCGCAAATATTTCAGTATGTATCTCTAAAGACAAAAACTTTTTAAAATACATAACTATGATACTATCACACGTATGTGGTATTTTTAATATAAAAACTAATTATGCAAATGGTTTGGTCATTTTTCATTTGACTTCTGGGTTTTGTGTCATGTTTAGAAACATCTTTGTTACAAGATTATAAATGAAATCACACATGTGTTCTTCTGGTCATTTTTTTTACTCAAAAACCATTTTATAAGTTTAAAATGATTGCCAAGGATATGTAGAGCCCTTACATCCTGTGAAGAGGCTGAGTGACAGAGTGATCAAAGTCAAGAGGAGTTAAGTCCTCCGCCCTCTTCCTATAGAGCATCTGCTTCCAAAAAGCACCTTTCCAGACTCAGCCCCAGTTCCCCTGACCTCACTGGTTGGGTGATAGCTTCCTCTGGGAGGTTTCTTCTCCTCCTTCTCCTCCTTCCCTTTCTAAAATAAAAGTGTTATAAAATATAATTCACATACCATGAAATCCACCCTTTTAAAATGTACAGTTTAGTGGTGTTTAGTATTTTCACACGTGCGCAACCATCTCCATGATCTAATTTTAGAACTTTTTCACTGTCCTCAAAGGAAGCCTCATATCTGTTAAATAGTCACTCTCCATTCTTCTCCATCTCCCCGCCCCGCCCCATCTCTCATCGCCCAGTCCCTGGCAGCCACTATTCTATTTCCTGTCTCTATGTATTCCCAGGATATTTTCTATAAATGGAATCATACCATATGTGGCCTTTTGTGTCTGGCTTCTTTACTGCTAATACCTCTGTAGTTTCATTT
This sequence comes from Cynopterus sphinx, assembly GCA_030015415.1. Taxonomy (NCBI): domain Eukaryota; kingdom Metazoa; phylum Chordata; class Mammalia; order Chiroptera; family Pteropodidae; genus Cynopterus; species Cynopterus sphinx. Next base: position 55,232,747 of record CM057383.1, on the reverse strand, counting down.
TAACATTAGAACATTTATAGTTTCATTTCAACATTTTATTACATTCTTGATGGAATTTACTTCAATGAAAGAAGTGGGGTTATACAGCTCAATTTTTTTTCCCCAAACAGTTCCAATACTGTTTTTTAAATAACCTATCTTTCTACTCATGGACTGGAAATGTCACCATTATCATTTACTAAAATCTCATGTGTATTTCAGTCTATTTCTAGATTTTCTATTTTATTCCATCCATCTATATAAATCGTTTTTAGAATCGAACTGCTTTTAATTCTTGTAACTTTAAAATGCATTTAAATATATAATCTAACTGCCTCCTCCCAAAATCTTTTTTTAATTAAAGTGTAGTTGACATATAATATTATATTAGTTTCAGGTGTACAACATGGTGATATGACATTTATATACTTCACGAAATGATTACTAAGATAAGTCTAGTAACCATCTGTCACCAAAGTTTTTACGATATTACTGACTATATTCCTTATGCTATGCATAACATCCCTATGGCTTATTTGTTTTTATAACTGGAAGTTTGTACCTCTTAATTTCTCAACTCTTATCACCAATGCCATTCTCGCCAGTGTCTTTCTGTTCAGAGTTTTTCTTGTTTATTTCTGCAGAGGATGGTAGTGTCATTTTTTAATGTTTAATTTTTTTTGATATTTTGGTTGGGATCACACTGAGTGTCTAGATTAATTCTGCAAGAATTAATATCCTTTAATAGAGATTTCACATGTCTTTATATAGGTCCTGCCTATTTCTGGTTAAGTTTATTTTCAGGCAAATTGGTGGTAATATTGCCATTGTAAATGGGATCTTTTCTTCTGTTATATTTTTTAACTCTTTCTCAATTTTGTACATTAACTGTATGAAAAGTAACTGCAGCTTTAATTGTTTCTCTCATAATTTCTGTGTCAGTTAGCTTTTGCTTTATAACAAGCCACCCCAAAACCTCATAGCTTAAAACAACAAGCATGTGTTATTTTTCATGATTCTATGAGTCAACTGGTGATTCTAGTTTGGGCCAGCTCAGTTTATGTTTGCAGTCAATTGGCACTTCAGTTGGCCTAGATAGTGTGGGATGCCTCACCCAAATATCTGGTAGGCGGTTCTGTGTCAGCTGGGGCGATGTGGATGACTTATCCACATGTCTCTCACCATCCAGCAGGCTAACCTAGGCCCAGTTCACATTAGTGGTCTCAAAGTTCCTTAAAATAGTTAAAAATGGCAAGTTCTGATACACAAGCCCTTTTCAAGCTTCATGTTTGCTAATGTCCCATTGTACTAAAGAAAGGCACATTGTCCAACTCAGACTCAAAGTGTGAAGAAATATATTCCACTTCTGAGAAGAGCTGCAATATATTGTAGTCATTTTTGCAGTTTTCCACAATTTTCTGACTTTGGCCAATTCTTTTCAGATTTCTAGTTATTCTTGATGTCATTACAAATAATAAAACTTTCTTGACTTAAAAAGTACTTTAACTTAAATTATTTTCTTAATTGTACTATTTTAGGATTTCTAGAATATTATTACAGTTAATTATCATTTTCTTTAATGAGAATTAAAGTATGATGCTGGATCTATATAATGGCCAAAAAAATCTGGCTATTCTTAAGATACTAAGATGATGTCTTTTTAAAAATGTTGTTTTATTTGTTTAATCAGAGATGGATGTTTCATTTTGCTAAATGGAATTTAGTGTCAATTGAGAGGATTACACCGTCTTTTTTTTTCTCCTTTGATCTATTAATATAGTAGCACATTGTTACAAATCCTAACAATGAACCATACTTGTATTTCTGGCATGACCTTCATTTGGTTGAAGTGTTTTTTTTACAGCTGGTATAGAAAAATTATGTCTCTATAGATCTGCCTATTCTAAATATTTCATATAAGTGGAATTATACAATATGTAACCTTTTTGTATGGCTTCTTTCACTTAGCATGATGTTTTCAAAATTCCTCTGTGTTCTATCACGTATCAATCATCATTCCCTTTTATGGCTGAAAAATGTCCCATCGTATACATATGCCACTCTTAAACATATTTGTGGCACCAACCAAATTGATGCTCACATCCTCTTCCTTCTCCTTCATTCACTTTCCTAGTGAATTTCATTCTAGATATTATGATGTTGAAACATTCTTTCATTCTTGGATAAATCTTACTTGCTCACAGGCATTATTCTTGTAATGAACTGCAAGATTCAAATTGCTAGTATTTTATTTAGAATGTTGGTATCTTTTTGTAAATGAGCTTAATTTGTATTTAAAATTTCTTCTGCTTTCCTTATTTAGTTCTGGTATACAAGTTATGCTAGCACAAGAAGGTAGGAAATATTTGCTCTTGGAAAGTTTGGTAGAATTTAATAATAAATTCACAGATCTGAGTTTTTTAGAAATTAGATCTTTGGCTACCATTTCATTTTCTTCTATGGATATTGGTGTATTCAATTTTCAAATTTTGTCTTGGGCCACTCTAACACACAAGCAGTAAGGCTTATAAAACAGCCTAATGACATTTCACAAAGCAACACCCAGGTCAAGAAATACAAAATTTCCCATACTGCAGAAATCCAAAAATGATTCCTTCCAATCACTACTCCTTTCCTTTTCAAAGACAATATTACCTCAACTTTTATGATAATGATTTCCTTGCTTTCCTTTGTAGTTTTACCTCCTAAACATGGAACCCTAAATAATATAGCTTGGTTTTACCTTTACTTAAACTTTATATAAATGGAATTAAACAATATGTATTATTGTGGATCTGGCCTCTTCTACTCAACAGTATGTTTTTAAGATTCACCCAGGTTGTTGTGTGTAGTTATTATTCTTTTACTTTACTTAATAGTAATCTATCACTGTGTATTAGTTTATTCATTCTTGATAGACTTTGAGGCAGTTTCTAGTTTGAGATGATTACAAGTAGAGCTACCATGAACATTTTTGTATGTGTCTCTCAGAGAACATTTTTGTTGGGTATATCCCTACAAATGGCATTGCTGGTACATAAGTTATATGTAATTTCAACTTTATTAAGTTATCAAATTTTTCCAAAACATTGTACCAATCTACACTCCTCCAGCACTGTATAAGAATATCTGTTATTCACAACCTCACCAGCATTAGGGAGTGCTGATCTTTTCATTTTATCCATTCTGGTGGGTGTGTAATGGTGTCCAGTTATAGTTTTCATTTGCATTTCCCTGATTATTGGTGATGTCAAGTAACCTTTCATATGTTTATTGTCCATAGGATGCCTTTTTTTTTTTAGAAGCATCTATTCAAGTCTTTTTCCTATTTTTCCTCAGATGTTGTTATCTTATTGGTTTGTGGGATTTCTTTATGTAGTCCATATATGAGCTCTTTATAGGTTATAGGTGTTGCAAATATCTCCTTCATATTCTGTATCTTTTAATGAATAGAAGTTCTTAATACTAATGTTAAATTAAACTGTTAATGTCAAGTTTCTTTTTTAAAGTAGCTCCTTAGCTTTAATGATGCTTTAAATTTTAATGTACTCCAATGTATTGATTTTTTTCTTTACGGTTAGTACTTATTAAGCAATCTTTCCCTACCTTAAAGTCTCAAAGCTCTTCTTCTATATTGCCCTCTAGAAACTTTATTGTTTTGCCTTTAACTTAAGTAAGTCTATGATACCTAGAATGAATTTTTATGTATGGTGTAAAGTAGTGGTGATTTCTCCCCATAATTATACAATTGTTCCAGCACCATTTATTGAAAAGATCTTTTCTTTATTACCTTGCAGTGCTTCTATAAAATATTCATAAATGCATAAATCTCTTTCTGGATTTATATTCTATTCCATTGGTCAATATTTATGCTTCTCCCTAAATTATTTATAATATATGTAAATATACAGGAGAAGAAATCCTCCCACCTTGTTTTTCAGGTTGTTCTTGGCCCTTTGCATTTCTAATTGAGTTCCAAGAAAAAATATCTTGGTTGAATTTTGTCCAACCAGATTTTTAAAAAGCCAGATTTTTAAAAAGTGCCTCTACTGGATCTTCTGAATAATCATACAAATATTCTTTCTTGGTTTTATGGATCACTCATCAGCAAACACATATGGCATGCCTGCCTAAGTAAAATAACTGACCAAGTTCGGAAATAACTGTTATGAGCTGAATTATTGACCTTCACAAAATATGTTGCTTTAGAAAATTACCTTCTTATGAGTACTCTGTAAAAGGCATTAGAAACTCCTTCCTCTCAATAAACTCAGTAGTAATTGTATTCTCTATCTAGTCTTCAGAAGATAACGGAAACAACTTTAGAACTGGAAATGAAATTCAGTAAAAGGATACAAGTTATTTATAGGGTAAGACTTTACAAGTACCAAATGTATCCACAAAGTTCTTTTTCAAAGTCTGACAGATCTCAGTCCAGAGACCTGTTTGCTTAGGCTCTCAATTTCTTCTTCCATTTCCTCTTCCCACTCCTGTTTTTCTTCTTCTTTTTTTTAAGATTCAAAATGGTTTTGTTTTATTATTATTTTTGTCTTTCTTCTTCTTAGTGCTAGTATTTTCTTCAACCCAAGGCTTTTCTCTTTATCTGGCCACATTGCTTTTCCTCCAGCTCTCCCGTCTTTGTTCTCTTTGGTTTTGTCCTAAATTACCTAAGTTCTCAAGATCATCTTCCCAAGTCATTAAACATAATAAGCTCAGGAGATTTTGCAGATTTTAGAGTATGTTCCTGGAAAGCAGTTCCCCAAAAAGCTACATGGCAATTTTGCTAGGTACTACACAGTTGTGACTCCCATTTCAAACATGAAAAAAAAAAAAAACTGCCTGGAGTTCAAGGTCAGGGCTGGAATTATAATTCAAACCTTTGGGTGGTCCATTATGCAATTAACTATGTTCCTTGGTTATTAACAGTATCACAAATCACGCTGCAGTTCAGGTGAGCTTCTAAAAGAAGCACCAACCACTTTAACCATTTACTTCTTTGTGAGATATCCTTTTCTTTTTAACTAAGGCATGCTTCCTAAGCAAATCTTGAAAAATATAGAGAATTTGAACACCAGGTATTATCTTACTACTTAGATATTGTCACTCTTATTATTTTGGCATGTAGTTCCAGGATTTTTAAAAATCGTAGCTGATATTATACATAATTTTATTTTCTGCTTAAAATTATTGTAGTCACCTCTTATCTATGGGGGATATGTTCCAGACTCCCAGTGGATGCCTGAAACCACTGATATACCAAACCCTATATAGACTATGTTTTATCCATGCATACATATCTATGATAAAGTTTAATTTATAAATTAGGCACAGTAAGAGATTAACAATAATAACTAGTAATAAAATAGGACAATTATAATAATATACTATAACATAAGTTATGTGAATGTGGTCTCTCTCTCAAAATATCTTATTGTTAAGATCTGTCAGACTTTGAGTAAGAACTTATCGTACTATACTTGCCCTTCTTCTGTGATCAACCTCAAAAGTCAATCTGATAACCAAATTGTTTACTAAGTGACTAATGAATGAAGAGCATGTACAGCATGGACACACTGGACAAAGGGATGATTCACGTCCTGGGTGAGATGGAGCAGGGCAAGAGATTTTATCATGCTACTCAGACGGTAAGCGATCTTAAAGTTATGAATTCTTTATTTCTGGAATTTTACATTTAATGTTTTCAGACCTCAGTTGAGCATGGGTAACTGAAACCATGAAAAGCAAAACTGCAGATAAGGGGGGACTATTGCATATCAAAAGCAGATTTCTTTAAATTTTAATATCATTAAATGACTGTAAAAACATTCCTTTGATTCATAAAGAAGTGAACAGTTTCCCTTAATAAACTATAACTTGTTTCCAATTACATCATAATTATAACTAATACTAATGTGAAAAACCTTATGCATGTCTCTTTGTATTTCAGGTTATTTCCATAGGCAAGACATGATCTCATATCCAGAATATTTAAAGAACTTTTACAAATTAATAATAAAAAACAAACAACCCATTTTTTTTAATGCCTATAACACCTGGTCTTCCTAGGTGGTCTCCCATTCAAATACTAACTAGGACCAACCCTGCTTAGCTTCTGAGATTAGATGAGATTGTGCACATTCAGGGTGGCATGGCTGTAGACCAAACAACCTAATTTTTAAATAGGCAAAGAAAGTGGGAAATTTACCAAAGAAGATATACTTAAGGCAAATAAGCACATAAAATATATTCAACAACATCAGTGATTTAGAAAACACAAATTAAAAGGACAATGAAGTAGTACTAGACTTTCACTTGAACCACTAAAATTTTTATCTGACAATAAGGAAGTGTTGACAACGATAAGGAGCAACTGGAATTCTCATATACTGCTAGTGGGAATGAAAATAATGCAGCCCCTTTGGAAAAAAGTTTATCAGTATCTATAATGTTAAGCTACACTTACCATATAACCTGGCAAATTTCTTCCTAGAAATGAAATGAAATTCTACTCCCAAGAGAAGAGAAAATATATGTCTACACAAAGATCTCTATGTGAATATTCATAGCACTTAATTCATAATAACCCAAAACTGAAAAGAATGCATATGTCCATCAATTGGTGAATAGATAAGCAAAAAATGTCATGTGTTTATACAATGCCCTATTTCCCAGGAATAAAAATGAATGAGTTTCTAATACACGCAACAATATAGATAAATCTCAGAAGCAATATGCTAAGAAAGGAAGCCAGACACAAAAGACTACCTACTATATAATTTCATTCATATGACATTTTAGAAAATGCAAAACTAGAGTGACAGGAAGGAAACTTCTTGGGGTGATAGAAATGTTCTATGTCCCGATTGTGGTGGTGGTTACATGACTGCATATATTTGTTAAAATGCATTAAACCAAACACTTAAAATGGGTGAATTTTTGTTGTATGTAAATTATATCTCAATAAAGCACATTTTAAAAATAAGGAATGATTCTGAGTTGTTTTTTGTTTTGTTTTGTTTTGTTTGTTTTGTACTTGAGCAGCTAACCTGAAGTAGAACCTGAGAAGGAAAGGGAATTCAACAAGAGAAGTGGGGACTTGAGGGGTGAGGGAGATGGTGTCAAGAGAGTGACTTCTGTTTTTGGAAGTGTTAATGAGGTTGAGATAATGAGGGCACAGAGAGAGAAAAGAGACAAACAGACATGAGAAGGAAAAATAACTGTAGTGCACAGTAAAAAAGGAAAAAGAAAGAAAGCATGAAAATAAAAAAGAGAAATATACATAGGCTTTTTTTGTGTGTTGTCTATTTTTGTCTCAATTTATTTTCATTTTCCCCAACTTTTTTTTCTTGATCTGTCGTTCCTGATGGGGCAGAGGGTGTCTTACCCACTGTGTGAAACCATTTTATGCTTCCAAAGTTTTCCTCTAACAGACCACATGCATGTATTACTACATACACACACACACGCACATGCACATGCACACACACTCACACACACATGAACACACTCCAATCAAAAGAGAACAATAGAGAAAAGAGAAAAAAGTAAAACAAGAAAACAAGAAGGTGAAGAAGTTCAGCACCTGCTCTAAAAGGGTATTTGCAGGAAGGATTCATTCTTGGTCCTCTACATTGCAAGGCAAGAAGCAGCAGAAAAGCACCAGGTTGTTTGTCTCAAGTTTAAACAGCTAAATAGGAAAATAACTTAAATAGCTCCATTAGGGCCTGGGCCAAAGACTTTTCCTTTGGGTTTGTTGTGAATAATTGAGTTAATGGTGGCATTTTCCCCTCAGCCTAGAGCATGCATCTACACCAGTCTTCATCCTAATTGAATCCAACTGGGAAACTCCAGAACCCTTCGATAACAAATGTGCCGTGGTGCCGGTCCTTTTCATATATATCCACCAAAGGATGCTATATTTTTAATTCCATCCTATGAATGAAGAATTAAAATTCAGAAAAGCCATGGGGTCTACCCAGTCCCTCACAATGAAAGAGCCAAGGACAGATGTTAGGGGCAGGCTCTTCATTTTGGCATTTGTTTTTGGATGTGCCTACAAGAGGTAAAAAAGAAAAAGAAGGAAGGAGGGTGGGGGGATTCCCTCTATTTCTGTATATTTCCATGAAGAACCTTCCAGTCTGCTTTTAAAGGGGGAAAGGCTGTTAGTATTCTCTCTCACCCATGCCACTCATTCTCCCCAAGTAAGAATCCATTTACCTGACTGATAAGATTGGGGGAAAAGTCACTATGTGCAGTGATGTGTTGCTAAATATTTAGCAATTGGCTTTAGGGCTGGGGAGGAGCCCTGACTTGTGGCATGTGCCCAGCCCCACATGTAAACACCCCATCGTGGCTGATTTCAAGCTACCAAAGTAAGGTTATCCAGTTTAAAAAATTCCTAAAAATTTAACATTCAGCCAGCTCCTGCAAGCTGTTATGTGCTGACTCCAACACATCAACAACCATGTAACTCAGCTACCTGATTTACAGCTACTTTCTTGGTGGTTGCTCCTCTATCCCTCCCTTCCTCTCCACTTCTCCCCTAAAGGCATCACCTGTCGCCCCTCTCCTCCTGGGGCACATAACTCTTTAAGGAGTTTAACCTTTCACACACACACCAAAATAAGAAAATAAAGAAAAGAAATGTGTTTCATCACCTTTTGCTTTCTAGCCTACAGCATGGACTTCACCTAATGAAAGAGCACAAAAGCCTGTCTCTTTACCTTGAATGGGAGAAAGGAAAATTCTAACAGAGAATGAAGGAAACCTGGCTTCAAAGAAATTTCCTTTCTGTTGCTCTGTCACAAGAGGGAGGGGCATTGACAGTCTTAAGTCTGCCTCTCTGTCCAAGTGAGTTTCCAGGGATGGCAGAGCCTGATGGGTGACATCTCTTCAAGTTTTTGGAGGTGTCTGAGCCTAGAGTCTGAGCATATTACTAACCTCTTTCTGGGGGCTCTTATCCTGCCTGGTCCCCTTTCTGCAAGCCTTGTCTCTTTCTCCTCTGCTGAGGCTGGGCCTTGGGCTGGAAGTCAGGGTGGATAAGTGGGAATGTCATGATTGGCAGCCCCATCCAAAGCCCATGAAATGGGAAATGGGCTTTCTCTGAAGGAAGGGATTCTACAGTTTCTATAAAGAAGGAAGGATACTGTGAAGACAAAAGGCACCCACCATAGGACTTCAGATATAAATGAATAGATAGAATACAAGCACCTATTCCTGACAATCAAAGCAGGGTGAAGATTGGGCTGCAGCAAGGGAATGTGACTGAGATCTCATAACATTCGAGCCTTCTCCAGTGCCAGCATCAGGGTGAGAACCCAATTCAGTCCAGCTTGTTGTCCACAGTGTATCCACTACTAGGCCCACTGCTACTCCCGTGGACACAGGCTTTATCAAATATCAACACTTTATTTCGTAGGTCCCAGGCAGGGTTGAAAGGCTGGCTGGACTCCTATTGACCTTCTTGGATTGTCCTCTCAGCTCTTATACATGGGAAAGTGCTTACATTGGGTCAATCCCTGGGCAGGGACCTAATTTATGGTGAGAAGCCCTAGAAGGCAGCCGTGATTCAGCCTGGGCCCAACCAATAGCCAGGCACCTATGTCTAGAGATGCTTCAGTCAGTTGGTAAGATGCTCTGTGCCTGTTCCAGGTATAGGTTCAAAGCCAATTTTCTCCTTGGATTTCTCAGGGCTTGGTCTCAGTGCCCCCTACTGATTATTTCTGGTTAACCTTGTATCATCTGGCTCCCTGGTCAATTCTGTTCATGAAACCTAATTCAGGGCCTCTATGGGTGACACAGTGGAGTCAACTAATAGACATGAAGATGCTTTTGAAAGCAAAAAAGGGAAGACTATATAAATGCATAGTTATTTATAAAGCCAGGACTGAAGGAGATAGAACTAAATGTTTCCCTTATCCTCAAAATTTGCATTACCATGCCTACCTTTTCAGTAATGTATTATTTTAGTGGACAGAAATTAATTGTAATAGGCTGAATTGTGTCCCCTCATCCCCTCACCTCCAGTGTCTCAGAATGTGACTGTATTTGGAGATAGGACCATTAAAATGGTAATTAAGTTAAAATGAGATCATTAGGGTGGGCTCAAATTCGAATTCGTTAAGACCGGTATTCTTATAAGAAGAAATTAGGACTCAGACACACCTAGAGGGAAGATTATGTAAAGACACAAGGAGGAACCCCTTTGAGCTAAAGATAGGGGCCTATAAAGAAAATGACTCTGCTGACATCTTGATCTCAAGACTTCTAAACTTAAGAACTGTAACAAAATAAATTTCTGTTGTTTAAGCCACCCAGTCTGTGGTAATTTTTATGGCAGCTCTAGCAAACTGATATATTGGTTCATGATATATTTGAGCCCAGTTATTATAACTGAGTTTTATTACACCTAAAACAAGGCCCATTCTGCTCTCTTTTTCTGATAACAGCACCCTCCTTTTTAATTGAACAGCTCCCCAGGAAAAGAAGTAACCATTCTCCCTTCCCAGGTCAAGATGGATGGTCCAAGTCCTGGCTAGTCATAACTTTATTCTTCCAGCCATCGGTCAAGGTAATCTTAGACTTTCCCATAATGTTTATAAGCTGAAACCAGGAGAAAAAAGCCTTCACTCTCCCCTGGGGTGACGAAACTGTATGTAAGCCAGGAACTCCATATGATCACATTCTACCCCAGCAAGAGAGAATAAGATCAGCTCATAAGAAGAAATCAAAATGTGTATGTGTGCATATGTGTAAAGAGAAAGAGAAAGAGAGAAAATGCTAATGGCACCATTTGAGTGTTTGGATCCAGCCGTTCCCGAGGCTGATATCATCCAGTTTTATTGCTTATATGAATTAATACATCCCCTTTTAATTAAAGCTAGTTTGTATTGAGTTTCTCTCCCTTAAAATTAAGAGTCCTGAGAAGTACAGTAGTGGTCAAAAAAATCTTCATAGATGAGATGACCCAGGAAAAAGGGGATTCCCCAGAAAGACAGGAGAAGAGAGTCAGAGGCTGAGGTCGGTAACAGCCACTACACTTGAGGAACTGTAGGCAGCTCAGTATGGCTAGAGCTGAGACATGTGGAGGGGCTGGAGAGTTGAATGAGAGCCATATCAGTATTGGCTTTAGTGCTTTGCTAAGACATTAGGTCTTTATATGAGGTCAATGGGGCCACCCAAGAGTTTAAAGCAATTGTGTGACATTATCAAACTTGTGTTTCAGAAGGTCACTGAGGAGGTGAATTTGAGAGAGGACACAACAGGAGGCCATTCAACAGGAGACTGCCACAGGAATCTAGATGAGAGATCAGGGTGAAAAAAAGACCCCCAAGTTCTTGGTTTAGCTATTGGCTGGGGTGGCATTTGATCATTATCTCTGCATCATAAATAAGGACAACAAAAACCTCCATTTACGGAGAATCAACCAAAAATATTTTGTGAGTCAAGGGACATTTGTGTTGAACCAGAAATGCCTGATGTCTGGTCTTACTTTTCTGGAATCACCAGTTGCTTTATCTTTCTATTATTGCTGTTTCCTCTTTAGTTCCATGTGTGTGACTAAAAACTTAATTTTTCTTCAAGGACTGTAAGCTCATGTTGCTTTATCTCACTTATTCCAAGCCTACCATGTGAGCCAACCAATGTTTCTCCCTAGAGCACTCTTTAAATTGAAGTCTTACATAGAATTCAAAACTATACTTTACAATTTGGTTCATTTTTTAGGGGCCTTAGGATGATAGCACAAACTTCATGAAGTGATTAAGGTAAATTCTGTATTTTTAGGTTGCCCAGGCAAGAGATTTATGAGTAGCATATTTTCTTTTTATAGAAAAGGGCTGGTTTTCTCAAATGATGGGAAAAGTTCAAATTGCCATCTAGGGGGCTGTTTGGGACAATGAGGGAATGATGATATTACTTTGGAAAACTATCCCTCTCAAAAAAGTCTTCATGCAAACTAAAAAAGATTGGCATGAGATTATTTTACACAGGAAGATAAAAACCAAACTGCCTCAGGGACTTTCGGCTATGACTAGGTGAAGTTGGTGAATCTTCTTGGGAAAAAAAAAAAAAAAGACAAGTGTAAAACTGGATAAAATTGTTTAAAAATAAAATAAAATAGAAAATAAAGTGTCAGCGTTCTGGAAATTGACCACCGGCAGGAAACAAATTGAGAAATGTTCATTCCTGAAAAATCAATAGACATTCAGATATGAACAGTGGGAACTACCTTTGTATTAGTTATTTATTGCTGTGTAACACATTACTCTAAAATGTAGTAGTTTAAAACAACAGACATTTACTGTCTCAAAGTTTCTGTGTACTAGGAATCCAAGAGTGACTTAGCTGGTTCAAAGTCTCTCATGTGCTTATAGTCACACCATAGGAGGAAGCAAGAGAATTAAAAGTGTTTAAATCAAGCACATTCAGAGACTGCAGTATGCTGGTCAGCCCTGCAGCCAGGCCAAGAGGACACCTACAGAACAAAGGAAGATCTCCACTGGGATTGCTAACAACCCATTCCCCACACCTGTGAAGGGGAACCAGGCACAAACAGTCATTTCTGTGGCTAAAACCATGGGAAACCTATGGATTAAAGGTTAGAAACCACCAGCAGGCCTTTCACTTTACATAGTCTTACATTACATACTCTTCCCCTTCCTCACTGTATGTTCACATCAAAGGAAATGGGTAACAAAGCCTTTTAAACAATAACTCACTGGAACTAAATAATGATATATAAACTGAATTCCCCTAACACTCAGGGTCCATCTCACTGTCCTTCTCCCTCTCACTCTCACTCTCTGTCTCTGAGAGGAGACCACACTCTGTGTTACCCCTTTTCCAATAAACTTTTTTTTTTACTCTAACTTTGGCGAGTGTGTTGAATTCTTTCTACACTCGCCACCAAAAGACTCTTTTCTTCTCTTGGTACAGGGCTTGGTCTCCCTACCACTCAGGGAAATTTGCACTGTCCTGCATCGAAGCTATTGGCCAAGGCCACAGTAGCATCTGAAGACCCAACAAGGAGAGGATGTGTATCCAAGCTTACTCAAGTGGCAGCTAGCAGGCCTTAGCTTCTTGCTGGCTCTCGGGTGAGCCTTCCCTCAGTTCCTCACCAGATGAGGTTCTCACAGGGCTGCTTCACTTCATAGCACCTGGCCTTCCCCCAGAGTAAGTGATCCTAGAGGGGAAAGGAGCACCCAAGATGGAAGCTTCAGTCTTTTTCTTTTTTAAGATAATGAATTTTATGAATTATGCAACATTTTTAGAGAAGAGGTAGAAGTCTGATCTGTGTTTGGAAACACCAAACAACTTAACAATTTACCTCCTGGTTTAGGTAACACACAGTTGTATGCTAAGGTATGCAGCCCAGTTCCACACAAGAGTAGGCATTTCAGCAAACCAAAACTCCCAGTCATTTCAATTCTGCCCCTTCACTGGTTACATTTCCAAAAGGTCTCCTTAATTTTTTTTTTTGTATTGAGGTAAAATTCACATAACATAAAATTAACAATTAAGTGTACAATTCCCTCATATATAGTACATCCAGCCAAAACAATTTTGAAAAAAAAAAAAAAACAACAGTGTTGGAAGACTTATACTACCTGATTTTAAGCCTTATTCTAAGTCCACAATAATCATGACTGTGTGATATTGGAATGGGATAAACATATAGATGAATGGAACAGAATAGAAAGTGCATAAATAAACTCTTCATTTACAGTCGGTTGAGTTCTGATGTATGTACTAAGGCAATTCAATGCATAAAAGATAGCCTTTTCAACAAATAGTGCTATAGCAATTGGATATCTGTGTACAGAAGAAGAAGAAAAATGAATTCAGAGCCTTACTTCATATCCTACTCAAAAACTAACTCAAAATGGATCATAGACCTATAAACTATGTATTGATAATGTAAGGAACCTACTACAATGAATATTTTTTCTACGGGGTCTTAAGAGGAGAGATGGGAAGGGACAAATATAATAGATTTACAATGACTCTGAGGTATTGGTCAGTCTTAGAAAAACTTGTGAAGTAGGCTAAGTGCCTTTAGGTATCTCTCCATCCATGCTCTTTTCCTGTTCCCTATGCCCCCTCCCCCTTTTTCCCCTCACTCACTAAAGCTTTGCAACAGCATCAGGTGCTCTGAGCCCTTGTGATGCTTTGGAATGGTACCTAATCCAACCTACTCATCTCCAGTGATGCTTAAACTCTGAATCTGACTAGATTACCCTGCAGTGTGCACACCCTTGGGGCTTGGCTTTCTATCAAGTGACAGACACGCTGAGAAGCTTACGCAATCTGTGCAATCCCTTCCCTCTAAGATTTTATAATAACAGTCTTCTAGGAAGAAAGCTGAAATTAAAAGTAGTTGTTTTAATTGTGGAAAATATGGCTGGAGATATGTTCCCTTGGGAACTGCGTGTGCTGTGCATCTAGCTAGGTCTGGCAGAGCTCACCAGGTTCTGCATTTCATTGCAGATGTTTGGTTTGGAAAGTCCTTTGGCTATTTGGCTTCTGGAGTCCTCTCTCGCTGTGGGGCCCCTCTGTGGGAACACAGAATTCATTGATCACATTCCCCAAATGTCAAGCTCCTGCTGCATGACCCCAGGAAAACCTCGCTTGCCATCTATATAACAAAAGCAAAGACTACACATTTGATGACTAAAGGTTTGACTTGATAGGTAAAAGTCCTTCCTGATGGTTAGTTCCCAAAGTTACTATTGGAAGATCAATGGCAATATAAATGTCACCCCCAACTCCTAGATATTTGTCATTTTACCCTTCCATCTTCTCTTTTTCACGATCTCTTAATCTCTTAAGAGATTCTTGGGTGATACAATTTACTAGCTAGAAACTAAATTGTATTTGACACTCTCAATTAGATGTTATTTCAGCTATGTTAAGCCAGTACTTGAGATGCTAAGTCAGAACTTGAGAAGGTCATAGGATCATTCAAGTTCAGACTTGAATTACTTGACTTTCCAGAACCTGCCGCTCCTTTTAACTTGAAAACTTTAGATCTGCTGCTCCACTTTCCTGGAATTCCCACCTCTCTCACCAACCCTATTCAACACATGTACACACACACACACACACACACACACACATGCACACACATGCACATGCACACACAGACAGCTGAGCTGCTTCTGCTTGTCCTTCAGGACTCAGGTTAGGCATCTTCTGTTTTGTAAAGCTTTTATTGATATCCCAAGTCTGAGCTAGCTATCCTTCCCTTCTTTTCACACAGTTTTCTAATTTTCTAGTCTTTACCAACTGGCAATAATTTCCCTAATTGTCATTGTAGTCCCTGTGTGCCAGGCACACATTAAGTGACCAATAAATATCAATGCAGTTGCATGAATAAATGGATTATTAGTGCTACTATCTGTACTCTGATTTTCATTCTGGTTAATAATGAGCTGCCTCTCCAATAACCAGGGAAACTAGAGAATATTTCTGAGAAAGTAGGTTTATCAATTGGAACAAATATACCACACTGGGGGACAATGTTGATAAGGGGAATGTTATGCATGAGTAGAGGCAGAAAAATTATAAGAAATCTGTGAATCTTCTGCTTAATTTTGCTGTGAACCTAAAACTGCACTAAAAATAGTCTATTTAAATTTTTTATTTAATTGCCAATATTAAATACATATGTATATATATACATATGTGTATATATGTATGCATGTGTATGTATGTATATATGTATGTATGTATGTATGTATGTATGCATGTATGTGTGTATACACACACACACACACACACACCCCCCACACATCATCCACATTTCTGTTATCTTAGAGAGTTAGAAGAGCTGGCCACACTGGGTTTGCGTGTCCCCATGGAAACAAACCAAGTTCCAGCTGCCCACTTTAGACACAGCACGCACACCCCAGGCCATCACAGTCCCCATCGCTCTCCATCAGTTCCCACCAATTGCAACCAAATGCCAGTTGCTGTTTTTCATCTCACACCCAGACAGCTCATTCATTTAATAGCCTAGTCTCCACTGCTATTAGAGTTTGGAACTCAAGAGCTAGACCCTGCAGGGCAGATAGATCTGTTTCGGATTTTGTTTTTAACCTTGGGATCAGTGCAAAGCCATTGGAAGGTTTTACACAGAGCAGTAACATGATCAAATCTGTGATGTTAAAGATCAGTCTGGATTGTTTAAATTCAAGGACAGGAACTATTTTACTAGGCAATAAAAATAAATCAAGACTGCTAAGCTCCCCTCAGCTCTTTTAAAGAAAAAAACCTTTATTACATTTTTATAATAAATTTTCAGTAAGAATAGATACTTTTCACCAATCATTTATCAGAATTAATAGGCAAAACAAGATAGGATAATAGAATTCAATAAATAGAATTGAACTAGAAGGCAGAAGATCTAGATTTAAGTCCTGAGTGACTTTGACACTGATCCCTTTACTGTTCCTGTCCTCCTTTGTAACATGGAAATAATAATACCAGATTCTCTGACATGCCTCATAGGGTCATTGTGAAGATAAAATAAAAAATATGTGATAAATGCTTTATAAACTATAAAGTAGTTAAAACACATAAAGAATTACTATTACTCATTTATTTACCAAACTCAAACCCTGCTGTGTTTGGTCTGTGCTAGGCTTGGGGATATAAAATGAGACTAGTTTTAAGGGTCTGCAGTCTGCTGGAAGTACCAGTTATGTAAAGAGATAACCATAAGTATATAGCCCCACAAATTAAAAACAGAGACTTGAAGACATACTTATATGTCAATGTTCATAGCAGCATTATTCACAATAGCCAAAAGGTGGAAACCACCCAAGTGTCTGCGAACAGATAAATGGATAATAAAAATGTGGTATGTACATACAATGAAATATTATTCTTCTATGAAAAGGAATGGAGTTCTGATCATGGAACCTTGAAAACACTGTGCTAAGTGAAATAAACCAGACACAAAAGGACAAATATCGTATGATTCTACTCATATGAAACATCTAGAATAGGCAAATTCATAGAGACAGTTGGTTAGAGGTTACCAGGGGATGGAGGTGGAAGTGGGGCTGGGGAGTTACTGTTATGGGTCCAGAGTTTCTGTTTAAGGTGGTGAAAACTTTTGGAAATAGTGGTGATGGTTGCACAACATTGTATATTTAATTAATGCACTGAATGGTATACTTCAAAATGGTTAAAATGGCAATTTCTATGTTATATATATTTTACCACAGTAAAAATAAATAAATAGATAGATAGATAGATAGATAGATAGATAGATAGATAGATAGATAGATGATAGATAGATAGATGGATTAGAGTTTGACTAAAGACACCAGAAAAAAAAAACAACAGACTAAACCTAAAGAAAGTATAAGAAATAATAAAGATAAAAACAAAAATTAATGAAATAGAAAACAAAGAAACAATAAAGTTAAAAAATCAAAAACTAATTTGGGGAGGGGAGCTAATAAAATAAATATTAAAAAAACAAATAAAAAGGAAGTAATTATAACAAAATATGGTATGTGCTAAAGAGATGCACTCATACAGCGCTATGAATAAACTTCTAAGTGTAAAGGGAAGCAGGAGAAGTCTTCTCAAAAGACATGCTTTTCAAACTGTGAACTTGGGAGAGGAGAGTAGGAGTTTTTTAGGGCACAGGGCAAGGGATATGTGTGTGTGCACGTGTGCATGTGTGTGTATGCCAGGCAGAGGGACTCCTTGTCAGCACTGTATGCCCTTCCTAATCCAGGGTCTCAAACCAGGGTGCTTAAGAAATGTTTGCTAAATGAATTAACATCTTCACTGTCTTAGTTCTAAAGTGTATCTTTCATCTGTCCATGGATTTTAAAGTGTAGAATTTCCTAAACCCTTTACCTGTAACTTTTGGATTTGTCCAGTTCCATGCTGCAGTCTTTCCTAACAGAGCAGTATGATGCTATTTTCCTAAAGACACTACATTAGAAGTTCCCAATCTTTTCTCCATTTCATCTGAAACGAGGCCTTCAACACCTAGACTTGAATAGAAACCAAAATTGATAGTGCCTGTTGAAAAGAAACTGGAATTCGTGAGGATATATGTCAGGACGGGATGTGTCCCTTTTGTTCCCCAGCTTTTAGGAATTGGTGTTTGCTGCAGGCTTTTGAGGTACCAAGAGAAGGTACTGTTGCTTCATCTGGTTGTGCAGATACTCCACTGCACAAAGAGCTCATGGCAGAGGTAGGGAGGAAGGCTGAAATACAGCCTATATTCTTCTTGCCAAGTCATGCACTCTGGACTTTGTTCACCCAAATGAAAAAAAAAGTCTTTTTCTATGTGGCCCAAATGTGTCAGAGAATAAGGGCCAATTGCAGGACCCATGTCTTTGGCTGTCATAACTTTGCTGCTCTGCCTGGAGGAGAGTCAGTACCTGAGTCTCCTCTCTGTCCTCTCAAAAGAGCTCCCTCAATTCTCTTCAGCTTCAAAGCATCTATTGAGAGGATCTCGTCAAGCTTTTTAGTAGAGGAATAACCCACCACTGGCAATCCACAGACAAGAGAGCCATCGTCTGCCAGGAGACTTCAGAGTTCCGGAAAAAAACGGACAAGCTCATTTTTTCTATATGACTGTCATGCCACTAGATGGCAACCTCTCCCAGGTACTAGAGACAGACTTTCGTGACGCCTAAATTGGGGAAGCCGAGATGCAGGGGTGGCCTGTGTAAAAAGGATTTTAGTTTGATCCTAGCTTTTCCATTACGTGATTTAGAAATGCCTTGTCATCCTGACATGCAATTTTATTAAATGAATAACAGTTTCACAGCACTCTTCAGGCGCATATAGACCCTCTTCTTGTTTATCTGACTCTGTTTCCATCTAAAGATGTTTAAATTCCAGAGACGCAGGTCAAGCCACAGGGAATGCAGTTCCCTGACACCTGATATTTCTGAAAAATACTAAGAAGACTTGTTGATAATATAATAGGGCATTGATTTAATAAATTCTGACTCCAGGCAACCAGTAGCTATTGATCATGTTGCATTCTTTAAAAAAAAAATTTAGTCCTAATTTACTTATACTTAATGCACAGATTTGAAGTGTGCAGTTTAGTGAGTTGTTAATAAATAAATGTATATGCCAGTGTACACCACCCCAGTTAGGACATAAAACATTTCCATCATGGTCGTAAGTTTTCTTGTCTGCCTTCAAAGTCAATTCTCATGACCTGAAGAAGACTTGAGGCTCAGAGGAGTGCAAACAGTGGGTGGAGCAGGGAGTATGTGGCCTTGAGGATAACAGTGCACCGTAAGAGGCTAAATACAAATCTTAATTATTCACAGCCATATATTTTTATATTTTTCTTGTAAAATAAAGCAATTATTAATTTTTAAGAAAGAAGTGGCATTTATAACCTGTTTATTTTAAGAATATAATTTTCTTCCAAATAGGTAAATACATGAAACTCTCTAAAATACATTTTGTTCTTGCTTCATGATTTGGTTCTGGTGAAGTTTTGTTAATATGCAGTTGTTAGGCTGCAGCTGAGAAAATAATCAAATTGTTCAGTGAGACCACCAATTTGTTTTGAAAATAATTTTTTTCTGGGCATTCTTCATCCCAGGAGTCGAATTTGTTTGTCAGCCTGCATATGCCTTTATTATTACACTAGGGAAATGAGGTGATTTCTACTAAGAGATGATTTCTTTGTTGTAAAGTTTTTACAAAAAAGTGCACGGCTCCATGAATTTACACAAAGTGAGCACAACTATGTGATAAACATCCAGATTGAGGACCTGGTTACCAGAACCCCAGGACCCCGTCTAGTCACTCCAGAGGTAACCATGACCCTGGTTTATAAGAATAGAGATGAATTACCAGCTTCGGAACTTTCCATAAATAGAATCATGTAACAGGGGCTGTTTGGTGCCTTCCTTCCAATGACTGAATGATCAATATTTAATTTGAGGAAGACATTTATGTTGTTGTCTCGCCATTTGTTCTTTCTCCTGCTGTTTAGTATTCCACGATGTGACGCTACTACAATCATTTATCCAGTTCACTATATATATTATTTTACACATAAATTGATTATTGCAAATACACTGCTATAAAAAAACTTTGCAAATATCTTTTGATGCACATTACCTACACATTGCTGGGTCATAGGATATACACTTGTTCAGCCTGAATTGATGTGCCAAACTGTTTTCCAGTGTGGTTTGTACTAATTATAATCCTACCAACTATGTACAAGAGTAGTTACTCTAATTTGACAGTATTCGATATTAGTCTTTTTTATTTTAGACAGTCTAGTGTGTGCAGCGGTATCTCACTGGGGATTTAATTTGCATTTCTCTGACTAATTAAGTCAAACACTTTTTCACACACTACATTGGCTGCTTGGATACCGCCTTCAAGTCTTTAGTCAATTTTCTGCAAAACATTTGAACAGGTACTTTGCAAAGATTTAGAATTTTTAATTTATTTTCATTCTTTCATTTTGAAATAATTTCAGACTTTGAAAAAAATAGTACCAAGAAATCCCAAATTCCATTTACCCAACTTCATATCTTGATATCTTGCATAACCATAGTTTAATGATTAACATTGGTGGTCATCTGCAGACCTTATTAAAACCTCATCCATTGTCTCACTCATGTCTTTTCCTGGACTGGGATTTGGTCCAGATTTACATATTGCCTTTAGTTGCTATGGCTCCTGAATTTCCATTCATCTGGGACAGTTCTTCAGCCTTATTTTGTCTTTAATGATTTTAACACTTTCAAAGAGTACTGGCCAGTTATTTTATGAAATGTTCTCAATTTTTATTTGTCTAATGTTCCCTAAAGACTAATTCACGTTATGCATCTTTGCTAGAGTGATGTTTCCTTCTCAGTGCATGATAGCAGGAGGAACACAACATCAGTGTGCCTTATCAGTGGTGATGCCAATTTTAATCACTTGGTTAAGATGTCTGCCAGATTTCACCTCTGTAAAGTTACTATTTTTTCATTGTGGTTAGTAAACATCTCTTAAGACAGTATGTAAATACCCTGTTGTGATTCTTTTGCTCTATAATGTTTTTAATTTATAGTATTATTTATATATCCTTGTCATTAGTCCTCTTTTTGATATACACTTCATAAATATCTTACCCCACTCTAAAGGCTTTTTTTTTTTTCACTCTCTTCATGTCTTTTGATGAACAGAAGTTCTTAAGGTTAATATAATTAAATTTGTCATTTTTTTCCTTTATGGTTACCACTAATTGTGTCCTGTTTAAGAAATCTTTACCTCTTCTTCAGAAATCAGTTCTCTGGATATTTTGTAGGAGAGAAGGGATGTTACCTTATGAAATTTCTATGTGATCAGTAGATTACAAAATGGAATGTGAGATGCCAAGAGGTTTCAGTCTTTGGGATAGAAACAGGTAAAATCTTATTAGGAATTAAATTAAGCTCGTCAGTGGTCTCCTTCAGAGGTAACTAGGAATTTCTAGTAGAGGAAGAGCTTACTAATAAGATGTCAAGGATTCAACTGAGAAGGCAATCAAAAAAATATGAGGCAGTTCAAAAGTCATGTAACATGAAAACAGTACTTATGATACCTTTGACTTAGTTGACATTTAATGAAATTTGTTGTTTATGAGAAAAAGAAAAGAAAGCTTTACCTACCCCAAGGTAATGATGACATTCACTTATATCTTCTTCAAAAATGTTTATTGTTTTTCCTTTCACGTGAATCTACAATCCATCTGCAACTGATTCTCTATAAGGTAAGTATCAAGATTCACTATTTTTTCCCAGTTTTATTGAGAAATAATTGAAATACTTCACTATATAAGTTTAAGGCATTTAGCATGATGGTTTGATTTACATATATTATGATATTCATTATTTTGTCATATAATATCAATTGACCCAGCACATTTATGGAAAAGTTTGTCCTTTCTCCACTGTACTGCCTGCCACCTTTGTCATAAATCAAGTGACTATACATAATAAAGCTCTGTTTCTTCCTCTCTTCTATTCCATTTGTCTTTATGTCTGTCTTTGTGTCAATATCATGCTGACTTAAATGCCGTATTATTATATCTTGACATCTTTACATTCCTGGCTTTGATCTTCTCCTTCAACACAGACTTGGCTATATTTGGCCTTTTGCATTTCAATCTAAATTTGAGAATCAGTTGTCAATTTTCATATACACATAATAAACCCATGATAGGATGATTTGGATTGTGCTGAATCTGTAGATCAATTTGAAACCATTATATATTTATAATATTGAATTCTTATTACGAACATATTTCTTCCCCCCATTTAATTAGATCTTTATTTGTCAGTAATATTTTATAGTTTGTCAATGTAATGATCTTGCACAGCTTTTATTAATTTACTCCTAAGCATTTGATGTTCATAATTTATTTTTAAACTATGACTACACGAGAAAAGCAGTGTTCTCCATGGGAGGTGATTTTACTCCCAGGACACTTTTGGCAATGTCTGGGGCTGGGGCTACTGACATCTAGTGGGTAAAGGCCAGTGATGCTGTTAAACAGCCTACAATGCCCAGAAGTCTCCTATGACAAGGAATTATCCAACCCAAAATGTCAGTAATGCTCCTCTCAAGAAACTTTGGTATAGTAAAAAGCATTTACAGAAAGATGTCAGTTAATAGTCATTCCTTTATACATAGTGTTTTTGGATTTTTGTGTTTCCTGCGGCATAGTAATTTACAGTGACTTTTTTGTTGTTTTTGTAACAGAGTTATTCTTTACTACCAGGGTGTGAATAAAACTTGGCACTTTAAGATGTTTTTTAAAAGGATGTTATAATTGTTAAGAGATAATTCTCCATTGGTTTTGAGTTACTGTTCACCTTCTGAGCAAATGGCACTGACAGTTTAGTTGAAGGATGTTTGCATAACAGACAACCTTGGAAAGGTAAAGACAGAGAGACTCCCTATAGAGATATCTAGTGATGCCTCTCCCTAGTGGTATTCCAGGGCAGTTAAGCTAGAGCCCCTCACCTTACTTCTCTGGAGAAGATTTGCTTACATTTTAGGGTGATAAAAGATAAAACTTCTCTTTGGGATGATGGGCCATGTTGTTAGCAGTCCCATTGTAAGATTAGGAGTTTCCTAGGTTCACTGTTCTTCAGCTATGACACAGATCACTGTGTACCCAGTATCCACCTGGACCTGCCGCTACACTGCCCCCATGGGACTTGGAAGCAAAAGGAAACCTATGTTGCTTACTGTTCTGTGACTAATAAAGTATCTAAATCTATTTGGCTGAATCTGTAGAAGTGTGTTAAGGTCATCTAGGAGCTACAGTAATTTCTACTGCTTAGTGATTGCTTGAAAATGACCCATTAACAAGGTCTACTACCAATTAAGAAGGAGTGGAGGCACCTCTAATGTTACAGGCGTGTTTTCTCTATCCTGTAGTGATGATGTAGTTTAGATAAGAGATTCGATGTTGTCTCCATCGAAAGTTCCCAAGACCTACCCTTTAGGCAGATGGGTTACAGAGGCTGGTCCTGAGATATTCAAAGAGACCAATAGCTATCACATTACTGTCAATACTCAAGTTCACAGCTTAGTTGTAGCCATCAAAGGCCCAGCTGTGTTTATCGGGATATCAACGGCAACAGGATAAGGCTTTGTTTGATCCCACTCAATATTTAAACTTATTTCCTGGACCCAGTTTTGCTCTTGGGGTCCTAGGTTCCCTGCAATAACTGGATCTTTGTTACTTATGAGGTTCAGCATGCCTGGCTCCATTCCCCCTTCTTGCATGAAGTTTCTCAGACATCTGGTGGACCTTTCCAACCAATCTGGCAGACCTATCCAGACTCACCTGAATCTAGCAGTGGCCAGAACCTCAAATCAAGCTAAAAACCCCTGTACCATGATGGGTCATCATGGTAACTCTCACCCAGTACCATTTGCAGCTTCTGTGATTTTATGATCGCTAACTTAAATACAGTCACTCTCAGGCTGTCCACATCCACCTGGAGCATTTGTGAAAACAAATGAGGCCATGTTGAGTCTTATCATCATTTTCATAAAGGTGGTTTGACTTCATGAAGCATGAAGTCAAACAGTATATGTGAGCTGCAGGATGGTAGCAGGAAAGGTACAAGCTAGAAGAGCAGATATTTTAAAAAGTCAACAATCTTGAAGGAAAATATCTTCCTTGGCAGTGACCATGCTTCTGAGTCAGATGAGGAGTAGGGGTGCGGCACTTCCCTGGAGACAGTGATCTGCAAATGCATTGTTATTTGACTATCAAACCATACTGAAGTTTATATTGACATAATGCAAATTACTAACCTGCCTGTGATCAAATCAGCTTGCTGTTTTGGTTGAGCTGCAGCAACTCATGGTAACCAAAACAAGTTTTAGAGGAGAAAAAAAATGGTGCTCCCCTTTTGAGGCATAGAAAGGGAAAAACAGCAAATGCTGCTGCTTTTTCTTTGATATCTTTCCTATAAAATATTAAACTACCTTCTGTTGGGGAATGGAGTTTAGAGTAAGGAGTATTTGTCACCTTGGCCCACTGTGTTTGTCTATAAGGCCAACGTAAAGTTCCGAGATCATACTGTCTAAAAATAAGATACGATGGGCAATAGCATATTCCAAATACCAGCAAAGTTCACTAAATAAAGGTTATTACAGTACCAAAAGAGGATCCTAATCAAAAGGTTCTGTTAACCTCAAGCGTGTGGCTTATCTGCTGCCATGCTGTGTCTTACATTCCTCAGGAGCTCAGGCCAGCAGTGAAACAAGCTGTGGTGCTGCCTCGGTGGAGAGTTTGATCTGTTCGTTCAGGTGTGAGGAGGTGGAGAAGGGGAAGTCAAGTGCTAACAGAGGTAGATCTATCGTTACCATTGGGACCGGGAAGAGGGTATCCCAAAACAGACCCGTCTTCTTGTCCCTCTCTTCTTCACTGTTTTTTCCCTCACTCTCAACTTAGCAGATTGGAAAAACAGATTTTCTTCATGAGAATCCCTTACAGTAGAGAAAATAAAATGAAATAGCATTGCTAAGAGAGTCACCTAAAATGGTGTCAGGAGGCCATTGAAGATGTGGGGCCTATTATGTCTCAGCTCTTGGAACTATTGTTAAGTTCCTGAACTATTGTTAAACTCAGCTCAAGCCCAAACAATGAACATCCTAGATCAATGATTGCCACATAGATATATATAAACTTTACTTCCTCTTCATCATGGTGACCAGACCATCTGCATTCTTCACCTTGAAAGGAATCAGTCCCTTCTGACAACCAGTGCCCTTCATTTACATAATGGGCCTGACCAATCCCAACTGACCTAGCCAACATCCTTCACTTACATGGAGGACTTTAATGAGAACAGCTCTGATGGATTTGCATTTTATAAACCCTGCCTTTTTTTGTTGCCTTTGGGGCACAGTTTAGGTTGCTACCTGAATCTGTGCCCTCTACTGCAGTCCCACCTTTGCTCAAATAAATGCTTTTTATTTTTTATTACAGCCTATGTATTTTTTTAAACACCTTCTTGCAAACCTTTCATAGATCTTTTTTTTTTTCTTTTAACAAGTCTAACACACTGCTATGATTTGTGACTGCAATTCCTTATTATATAACCTCAGGAATCATTGGATTCCATGTTCCCCAAATTGGTTTGCGCCTAAGGCAACACTAGTTGCCTGACAGAAAAATGGGGAGAAAGAGGAGATGGAAAACCGCTGCTCTTTTTGTAACAAGCCTTATAGAACTATTTGCCTCTTAAAACTATATTTGTAACTTTGATAAAAATAAAAGTTATATTTTTAAAAATTTGGTAGATGAGCTGACCTGAAGGGACACAACTGAAAATAGAATTAATGGACTTATAAGATTAACCCTAAGGATTCTCTCAAACTTAGAGCTAAAGGACTAAAACAAAAACAAAAACAAAAGAAAGGTTAAGTTACACGAAGAATAAAGTCAAAAGTACCCACAGGATCCCGAACAAAAGAATGGAGATGATGGAAGAAAGAGAATAGAAGAATGTTTCTGAGTTTGAAAGAAAATCAAGTCTTCGGAGTGAACTGACCTGAGTGCCATTCAGGCTAGTGAAACAGGTCCCACTCTTAAACACATTCTTCAAGGGAAAGAGGAAATCTTGAATTTTTCTAGTGAGAAAAACAAAGCTACCACCTACACAGCAACAAGAATCAGTTTGCTATCAGATTTTTCGCTGGTACCAGTGGATTCTAGGAGACATGGAGAAGTATCTTGAAGGACGGTGCCAAAGTTAGTTTCCTTTAGAGCCCCCAAACATGGCATTTTATATAATCAGGTGATAACAAATACTATTGGTTGGGGAAGCGAGTGATTGCTTAAAAGGTTTACTTTGAATTTTAATTTTGTTTGACGGCGATCAGAAAAATAGCCTACACTAGTGCAAAGTTTACAATGAACCAAGAACTCCTCTAAAAATTTTGACATATATTGTTATTTAATCCTTACAACAACATAGCACCTGTGAGGTTAAGTATCATTACCCCCATACTATAAACGAGAAAACCGAGGCACCAAAAAGATAAGTGACTTTCTTAAAGTCATCAGACAATAAATGGTAGAGCTGTGATTCAAAACTTATTTTCACTTTAGAATTTAATGAGGTTTTCTTTGCAAATAAGTATTTTGTCAGTTTTTATAAATATTCAGCAGATGATTGAAACTAGGTGCTTTCTCTGTGGTATGTGGAGTCCAGTCCAGTCCAGTCTACAACTATTAATTTTACCTCACGAATGTTCAGATTACTTCTATTTTTTGGTTTGTTTCATCTTTCAAAGACATAGCAGAGGCTGTTTAAAATTTACTTCTGCTTGATATTATAAAACCTAAAAAAAGTTTCTTCTTCTGCCTCTTAGATACTGTTTTCTACATTCCAGAATATTTTCCATACTTCTATACCTATTTATGCTTACTCATCTTTGACTGTTAAGAGTTTTATCCATGCTTTCCATTTGTTCCTAAACAGGATGAGCTCATTCTTCTTGGCTCTTAGCCTGCCTATTTAGATGCTATTAGTAGCTTCTTCTCATATTTTAAGCTGGAGGATTGGTTACTTTCCAGAAGCCTAAAAGGATTGTGGAGGGAGCCATCTGGCAAGGAATGTCATCCTTGCAAGATTTTATGAAGCCATTGTCCCCAGGGGCCAAAGGTTATCAGATGACTTTTGTCTTCATGTCCTTCATGGCCAGTAGCCAGACTGGATGTGGCCTGGCCATTCTCCTGAGATTGATATCTTCAGAATTGGAGAACAGCTTGCCAATCAAGCTAAAATGTACCCCTCTTCACACGCCGTGCGTCATTTCAATGAATACTGGGAAGAAAGATTCAGAAATCTGGGCTAACTCCCCGCTTTACCTGAAAGTGTTCTTGGTTATCTGTTGTGCCATCAAATAACACCCAAATTTCAAGGTATGAAACAACAGCAGTTGTTTACTATTGTTATCTCTCATGATTCTGGCTATTGACTTAGCTCAGCTTGGTTGTTCTCATTCGGGATCTCTCACCCACGTGCCGTGAAACTGGGACAATCAGGAAGCCGTCTCAAAGGCCTCCTCATTCGCACGTCTGGCACTGGGACTGGGAGAGTTCCAACTGCTGGGGCTGAAACTTCTGGGGCTCTTCTGACTCTCTTTATCTTGATGTGATCTGTCCATGTGGTCTCTGCAGGATGGTGGCTTCAGGGCAGT
This sequence comes from Cynopterus sphinx, assembly GCA_030015415.1. Lineage (NCBI taxonomy): Eukaryota > Metazoa > Chordata > Mammalia > Chiroptera > Pteropodidae > Cynopterus > Cynopterus sphinx. The sequence continues at coordinate 55,205,051 of CM057383.1, read as the reverse complement.
TGAACTTATGATTACATGTCTGCTCAGGGCTCCATAAGCATATGTTCTGAGTGAGAGAACTAGACCGAAGCTGTACCACCTTTTAAGATCCAGCCTTGAAAGTTGCATAGTGTTACTTTTGCTGTACAGCCCACCCATGAAGCCCACTCAGTTTCAAAGACAGGGGACAAAGACTCCATCTCTTGACTTAGGAGAGGAGGCAGCATTTTTAAAAGAGCACGTAAGACTAAATATATTCTTGCAACCACTTTTTAAAAATACAATCTGCCACAGGAAGTTTAATACAATTTTGTTGAATTGATAAATGATTATATACCATCAGTAGTAATATCTGTTAATTCAGACTCTATTCAACTAACTCATAGAGCTGTTAAGAGGATTAATTGATTAAAGCTGTGGCACATAGTAAGTGCTTATACAAACGTTTGCTATAGTCTACAGTTAAGGAAAATTAGAAGTCAATAACTACAGTGTTAGCTAATTACCCTCCCCTGCCATTCAGTTTTTCATTGTCTATTCTGCTATTCACTTTCTTTAAAAAAAACTTCTTGGTTCACCTCTTGTTTTGGTGGAACACACTATCTGAAAGCTTCTTAAGGTATGTGAAAGATAAATTTTTTTAAATCTTGCATGTCTGACTATATTTTTATTTACCCCTACACTTGACCAATAGTTTAATGGGTCTGAAGATTTATGTTGGAAGTAATTTTCCTTCAGAGTTATAAAGGTATTATTACATTGTTTTCCAGTCCATGTGTTGCTATGGAGAAGTTTGATACTATCCCAGACCTTGAGACTTTGTATGAAACCTCATTTTTCCCTCTGGGTGTTTGTAAGGTATTCCCTGTGTCCCTAGTCCTCTGAAATTTTATCATGGTGTGTGCCTTGCTGTGGTTCCGGTTTTGTCCGTTGTAGTGGGTTCAGCGAGCACTTTCAATATGGAAACTTGAGTCCTTTAGTTCTAAAAATATATAATTGAGTTTTTAAATTGATTTCTTCTTCTCTGTTTCCCAGATGCTCTGGGCTGGCTTTCTAATTTCCTTATCTTTTCATACCTCTTTCTATTTCTTTTGCCTTTGTCTATACATTCTAGAATTTTTCCTCAACCGTATCTTCCTACCACTCTACTGAGTTATTCATTTTTGCTATCATTTTTAATTTAAAAGAGCTCTGTTCAGTTTTCTGAGTATTCATTATTTGGAGACTCTGTTTTTCTGTTTAATTCTATTTATATTTCTCAAAGGAGATTGTTAATAGATTTTTCCATTTTTTTTTCCTCTATAGTCTCTTCAAGTTTCTTTTTTTCTGTTCTTCCCTTAAATTCTGATAAACTTCAGCAGTCTGTTCTTATTTAAGAGTGCCAGATTTAGCAAAGCAAAATAAAACAAAACAAAACAGGACACTTAGTTAAATCTGAATTTTGTATAAACAATAAACAATTTTTATGTAAGTATGTCCCATGCAATATTTAAGACATACTCACATAAGTGTTTTACACTTTAGTAATTATTTGTTGTTCTTGTAAAATTTTAATTTAACTAAGTGTCCTATATTTTATTTTACAACTCTAAGAGTATGATCTAAAATGCTGTCTGGAAGCTTTGTACTCGTGTGTAAGTGGGTAGGGTTTGACTATAGTGAGTTCACTAAAAGACTGTTACAGTTTCATTGAGAAACAATCACAGCTTCTTTAGATCCTACTCCTCCCCAAAGGAGGTATAATGTTCCAAATTCCCATACCTAGCTGCTGTGTTCTGGGAGCCAAGTGAAGTAACCCAAGCAACTAATATCCATCATATTGTTTCATATAGATCTTCAATTTTAGTATAGTTCTCCTAGCCTTGTGTGGTAGATTAAAGATGGGGGCAATTTTCTTTGTTAGTACCCCCACCCCTTTCAGGGATGGAGCCTAGCTGTCCTTCCCTTGAATCTGGACTGGCCTTAGTGATTTACATTATCTATGGAATGCAACAGAAATAACATACTGGTCTAAATAATAAGACCAGTAACTTCATCCTGGATGTCTTAAGTATCCTTTGTGGAAGGCCCTGAGCTTTCATGTAAGGAGTCTGACTGCCCGGAGACTGCCATGTGGAGGGAGCATGCAGAAGTGCACTGGTTGACAGAGCCAGATGAGGCCAGCCTTCCAACCACCCTAGCCAGGGTGCCAGATGTGTGAGTGAATCCTCCTGACTTGCCCATCTGCCAGATGAATACCACCAAGTGAACTTTGTTGATGTCACATGAAAGATAACAATTGCCAAGCTAACCTCTGTCCAAATTCAGCCCCCCCAAATCATGAGACAATAAAATAGTCAATGTTTTAAGTCACCAAGTTTTGGGATAGTTTGTTAGGCATAGATAACCAGAACATCTTCACACCTGGAATGTCTCATTCTGGAGACTGTCTGCGTTATCCCCACCAGAGAATGTTTCCAAAATTCCACCCAAATGGGAGAGGGGCTGTGCATTGTGGGAAGAGGATGGAGGACTCACACTGCTTCCTGTACAGAGTTGCAAAAAATCCTCCAGTTTTTAATCTTAACTATATACCCACTTTCAGAAGTACTTGGTGCAACAAATTCCTGAGTATCTTGAGAAATTCTACAATATCATGTTGCTTCTCAGCTTTCCCTACTTCTGTCTTAAGAGTCAGTTTTCCCAGGTCTGCACAGTTCACTGCCACCTGTCTATCTGCTTTCTAGTTTCCAGAGTTTTATTATTTTTCCTCTTGTTCTCTTGTCCTTATGAAATTTAAAAAAAAAAAAAAAAAAAAAAAAAAAAAAAAACTTCTGTTGTTTTAGTTGGATTTCCAGAGGGAACTGAGGCAAATACATGTGTTCATTTTGCTATCTTTAATTTAAAGATTTCTTTAAGTCTTTCATTTCAACAGTTATATTAATTTTTAAAACACTGTGTCTTAGATCTGTTTCCTCTAAGCAGAGCTTAAGATAGGAATTCTTGTATAAATTTACTGAGGGAATACTCTCAGGAGAAATCTACCAGAGAAGCAGGACAGCACAGAAGAGGAAGCAAGGCAAAGATATGGTTTCGGCTGAAATTTAGCCTCAGCCTATGCTCTTTGGAAGGGAATCACAGGTTTATTCCTGGCCTTTTGTACCCCATTAAAATTAGCTTCTGACTGTGGCTCTCCAACCTGGTCTGGGGGAAGTTATGGGCTAAAGGGGCAGCTGTGAGCTGGGTGCCCCTACGTAGTCAACATGAGCTTGTCAGGGGTGTTGAGTATTTCTAAAGGGATGCAATAGTCTCTCTAATCTCCTCTGTATTTCTTTTCCTGTTTGTCTTGTTAATTTTGCTTTCTCCTTAGTTGGTACACTGGAGCTCAGAAACTTTCACGTTTTCAAGAGGAGGAAAGAGGCAAAACCAGGCCTAGAATCAAAGTCTGATTCTTGCTTTTGAGTATGACCACCTCCTTTAGCTACAGCTGAATGGAATCATTTCATGTTACCTCTCCAGCTTTCAGGGTGCTAGTGGCCACTGGATGTGGTTTGTTGGAAGCAAACACACTCCCTAAAGCGACCGACCCCTCGGTGAAATAAAATCAGAATTCGCCTGTAGACTCAACAGATTCACCGCGCACCTGCTAAGTGCCAGCACCGGTCCTGAGCATCGGCGCAAAGACCCCCACCCCCAGACTCAGCTGGTGCCTCTAAGAGGCCTCTGCCCGTCGGGGAGGCGGGAAGGTGCGTTCACATGTGCAAGAGGAGGACGCGGCGCGCCAGTCTGATGTGACTGGCCCCTGGGCCGGCCACGGCTCGGTGGCAGCCCCGACGCCGGGGGAAACGGCGATTCCCGGGGGGACGCTCTGACGGGACCTCCGCGGGCGTGCGGGCGCCCGGGCACCCAGAAAGGAGAGGGGTCCCGACTCTGCGGGCGCGGCGGGGTGATCCCTCCGACCCGAAAGCCGGACTCGCAGCCGGACCCGGGGGGGGGCGGCCCCCGCGGGCGCCGGGCACCCCGCCCCCGCCCCCGCCCCCGCCGCAGGTGGGCCTCGCCCCGCAGGACTGTTCCGGTCGCGTGGGCCGAGGGACGGACGGGCAGGAACTCGGGCGCAGTCTCCACCCCGAAGTGGGGCGGGTCCGGCCGGGATAAGACCCGCTGTTGGGCCGGGACGAGGGTGCACGCCCGTGGCCGCCGAGGACGCCCGCGGCTCCGCCTCGGCACGCTGGACGGTGAGGGGGCCCGGGCCTCTGCCCCGCGCCCGAGCGGGCGCCCCGGGGTGCGGCCGGGGCAGCGCGGGGCGCGGCGGGAGGGCGCCGGCCGGGTCCGCGGGCGCCGGGAGGGGCAAGGGCGGGGCGGACGCGGCCTTTCTGCAGCCCGAGCCCTGGCGCCGCTCACCCCGCTCCGGATTCCCGGTCCAGCCCGCAGCGGGTCTGTAGCGAGTCCCCGGGCCGGGCACTGGGCTGGGTCGGGGCGTTACAAACAAGGACCGAGTTCCTAGTCCCGGAGCCGCTCAGGCCAACGGCCAAGTTTTACTTCGTAGTTCCTGCCTCGTCCCTTTTACGAAACGCACTCCTCCTCCTCCTGATTTCTTATCCTTTGCCTGCTGTCTGAATAGCTGATGCCAACAGCGCGGAACCTGACCCAGGGGGATCTGTCAGTATGAGGTGGAGGTGGGACTTGGACCTGCCAGTGGCCCCGTCTCATTCTTTTGTCATGGCTTTGACCAGCTAGAGACTTGGGGACCAAAGAGATTACTGCTTTTTAACAATTTGCCCGACCTTAAGTGCTCCCTAACTTGATGCAAGCCTTTTATTAGGAGCCTGCGGGTCCAATGTCCCCCACACCTTTTGTGAATAGAGGGCATCTGCTTTCTGCAGCTTCACAGTGAGACGAATAAACAGGGTCCGCTCTTGCAATTGATCCCCCATTGCCTATCAGTTAGAACCCTCCATCTCCTCCTGACATTGCAAGTAACTCTATTGATAGCCAAGGCCTAGCCCTTTAGTTGCCAGGGAATTCTCAGACAACAGAAAGGAGGAGAGGAAGGAGGCAGGAATGAGAAATGGGTAACCATAGATTGCCATCCAAGACCTGCTTACTCTCAGAACCCTATCTAACCAGGGCCAGAGCCCCTACATTCAGCTAGGCTCAGATGTCTGTTGCTTTGGGGACACACACACACACACACACACACACACACACAAACACAAACACAAACATATACACGAACATGCACACACAACTACTGAATCAAGGGTGTCTATGCATTTCCCTCCTACATGTTCTTGCATTTGTTAGAGATCATTTTTCTCTGGAAGAAATTTTGAGTGTAATGAGGACAGTCCTGAGCACGCCAGCCTCCCTGACCATACCTAGACTCGTGTCTCATGGCCTGTTTCTTTGCTTATGTCTAGCTATTTGTTTGTTTTCTCCACCTTGCTCATCTCCTTGTAGACTAAGCTTGCTCTCCTCCAAGGGGCATGGAGGTGAGTGGAGGTACTACAGATGGTAGGCGGTATGCCAGGGAGTACCTGAAGCTTCAGAATAAATATGCTGGGGGAGAGGATTCGTTTTGGAGTGTCAATTTCACCCAAATATTTGAGTATAAAACACTTTTTATGTAATCACAGATATATTTTGGAATAGAATTCAAACTTTATATATCTTGTCAATATAAAACAAGAAACTTAAAAAACATATTTGTAGGGGCTCTGGGCCTAAAGGGTTTGCTTTCACTGAAATTAGAGCTACTTATGAAGGCAGTTTGATAAGTGCTCCAGTGTTCTATCAGGAGGGACTGAATAATAGTCGTCCTAGGTTACACATCTAATCTTTATTTCAACCTGAGGTAGGGTCATTAATTGTGTTTTACAGGTCAGGATCCCAAGGCTCCAAGTTGTGGTCTTTGGTCAAAGCCAGACCACTTGTAAACTGTTTAGTCTCTCTGCCCCACTATGGCAGCATCAGTGTTTGGTTCACAGTGATCTGAGGTTTGGATTTGTGGCTTCCTGACTTATTACCTAAATCTTGACCAAACATTTCTCTTCCTCTGTAACTTTCTTCTTGTCAAGCTGACATGTGAGAGAGGGTTGAAAGAAATGGAGCTGTTTCCACTATAGAAGGTAGATTGAGGTGGTTGTGGGAACATGTGTTAACAGCCATAAATGATTGAAGGGCTTGGCTTGTGGATGAGGGAATCAACTCGCTTTTTGTGGCACTGAGCAGAGGTGGGTAGGAGTTTTTGGATGGTAGCTTCTGGTTGAAATTCAGGAATTGACTTTTGAAATCTGTAGGCTGGGTGGGCTTGGAGTTGGCAAGAGCTCTCTCACCAGAGGTAACTAGGCAGATCTCTTTTGATGGAGCTGTGAAGGGTAGAAGGCTAAACTTAGATGACATGTAAAGTCATAGTTTACAAATTTCAGGTACATCCTCCAGAAAGCTTGTACAACATGCCGATTCTTTTGCTACACAACCAAAAATTCATATCTGGAATGATAGATTGGGGTGCAGAAACCAGCATAATTTACAGGCTTCCTGGATCATTGTAATTCTAGTGTTTCCTGACCTCGCTTTGACAAACATAAACTTTATGTGCATGCTTGATAAATTAAACATTAACAAAAACGTATAACACTTAGTGCAATATTATGCAGCTCTTAAAAAGTGACTCAGATTAATAGAAATAGATATAGGATGACATCCAAAATACATTTTTTTTTAAAGCAAAATATTGGTTTGCATGGCATGGTACCATTTCTGTACATAAGAACGATGGAGGCCATCTGTATTATTTTATGTTTGTTACTGCATTAAATACTTATGAGAAGATACACAGGAAAATTATGACAGTTGTTGCCATGGGATTGGGGGTGATGTTCTTATAGATATGTAAACTATCTACTGTATACCTTTTTGTACTGTTTGAATATTTTTATCATGTATTATCAGTTTTTTAAGAATAGAGTTACAGATATCACCTGCCCATTTTAATATTGTGCAGAAGAAAAATGAAAGAGATTAAGAATGTACAATTATCAAATTTTCCAACCTTAAAATTAATATATGATCATACACTTTATTTGAATACAAAGAGCTAACATGCAGTTATGCCTCAGTTTCCAATGAGATGAAGTAGCAAACACTCATTCTTGTCATACATTGCAAATTTGATCATTTGGCCAAACTTCAAGCTGGTTCCCAAAAGAATGTAAGGCACTTTGAATTGCATGGTGGTGAGAGCTCTGTATTTAAATGATCTGATCGGTTTCACATGCCCTTAGCTGCAGAAGCAAAGAGAGGAGGTAGAAGGGATAAGTCACAGCCTGTAGACTAGATAGACCTGCTAGGGCAGGGCCCTTTGTCAGGGAAAATTCCAGCACTGATATCAGGTTATGGGGCACTGAGGGGCCTCGCCTTGGCTCAGAGCTGAAACCCCACTTTAGCCAGACTGTGCCTTATTCTGTGAGGGCTCTCCCTTTCTGCATGCTGGAACCTTTGTACTGCAGGTATTACTAGTGAATGTTCACCAAGTGTTTCTATGAGCCTGACTCTCGCCAAATATCTGGAAAGTTATTTTTGTTAAAATTCCACCCATTTTAGGTGAATGCTACTTGTACTGTTGTGGCCGCCAGCCCCCAAAAGACACACGGACCACCAGAACTCAATGAGTTATAGGAATCACACTCTTTATTCAGCCAGCTGGGTCTGCCAGGGGTACACAGACCCCAAATTAAGCAGCCCCGAAATGTAGAGGTACAGGGCTTTTAAGCCCGAAATCCCATTCTTCATTCTGTCTGAACACAAAGGTCTATTTTTCTTCTATTCATTACCTGTCAACCCACTGGTCAGGTGTGCAAGCGGGGGTACAGAAGCAGAAAGCTTGTTAGAATGTTATGTTTCCATAGTTAGTAGCCTATGTTCCTAGGACGATAACCAAACAGTAATTTCCAGCAAGTAGTTAATTTTCAAACAGTAATTCTCCAGCCAACACAGTATCATCCCCATTGTACAGATGAGGAAAAACTTAGGCACAAAAAGGTTGAGGAATTTGCTGAAAGTCACGTATTAGCAAGTGAGAGAGCCAGGATTTGAATTTGGCAGTCTGGTTCTGTATCCTGTGCCACTCTGTAATAATGTATAACAGGTTAAAGTGGGGAGTCAGGCAGAAAAGGCAGGCCTGGGATATTAAGCTGATTATAGGGCTGGACTCTTTCATAGGGGAAGAGTAGAGTCTATGTCCACACTACTTGTCCAAGATAAACTTGATGTTGACTTGGGTCATTCTGAATATTCTGGAAGTCCCGGCTGATTGGTGAGGATTGGAGGGCAGATTGGAGAGTCGAACTGGACACTGCTTGTGATTCTGGTAGCCCATCCCTGTGGAAACAATTTTTGGGGTGGCATCTAAAGGCAGGAGAGGCTGCTGGGCTATTTGGGGACTGATCTTTAGGAGCTAGGCAGGGTGTCAGTGGTCCTTGCCTTGGGGCCCCACCCAACGTTTATTCAAGCTCTACAGTCTAGCATCCCAAAACCTGTAGTATTTCTAAACTCTCCCCATGTGATTTTTGTGTACATTAAAGTGTGAGAACTTTTCCCTGATACCGTGCTAGGCATTTACATTCTGTATTAATCAGGATCTTGTTGAAGTCAAATACAGTGTCCTGAGGACATCCAAGGCCTGAAGAAAGAGAAGTTGGCAGTCTGATGCTTATCTTTTTAGCCTGGAGGAAATTTTTTTTCTAAGCCTTTTGGCAAGTTTGTCTTTATTTCTCATTGACCATAAGTGGCTCACATGACCACTCAGAAACCAAGGGTGGCAATTAGAAGGAATTTGCCTCAGAACAGTTATTTCCTCTAGGGTGAGTCCCGACTTCCTCATTTTCTAAGCCTAGTCCCTAAAGTCATGAAGGTTCTCCTAATGAGGAAGGAGGGTGTAATGGGAATTAGATGTCATTGCTAATGCTTGCAGAAATCACAGCTCTATAGTTACTACTATCTCAATTTTATGCCAGAATAAACTAGCCCTCATAGATGGCATTAAATCTGGAGGGCAGAATAGGGACTGGAACTCTGCCTTTTGTTCTGCCTCCTCCAGGGCTGAATGATCTCTACTGCCTGAGCCAGCAGCACCCACATGCGGGAGGAGAACTGAATTTGGAGTTTCACAGGCATTGGGAAATAACAGATCAGGCCTTCTAGGAGTGATGTACGATTGCTGTAGAGAGCTTTAAGAACTCTACTGTTTAAATAATCTTTGGCAAACACATTTTCTGCATCATGTTTGTGCAGATATTTTTTTAAAGTGTTAATGTTATTTCCCCCCTCATTAATCTAATTTCTTCTGTTTTTGTTTTCCCGTTTTTTTTTTTTTTCATTCCCTCATAGTTGATATAAGATCATGAATGGGAATCAACACTTGTGATGTACCCATGGAGGTGGTTTGGGAACCTTTTTAGGCATCAGTAGTTGGAATATAGAATAATCACTACAGATTGGTGGTTCTCAATTTGAGAATGTATCAGAATCACTTGAAAGGTTCCTAAAGATCAAATTGTTGGGCCCCACCCCTAGAGTTGTGGATTCTTTGGGTTTAGGATTGGGCAGGAGAATCTTCACCTTTAACAAGTTCCCAGTTGATGGTGATGGTAATGGTATTGGTCAGGGAACCACTTTTTCAACTACTGAGTTTTGTGAACTCCTGTTAGGTTGAAATACTGGCCTGCATTTACTGAAAAGATGAACATAATGAGATTTTAATCTGCACACGGCATAGTCTGTTCTTTCCAGGTCCTTTGGGTTCCCTGTCAAAGGCACCACAGGCCTCCCGACCAGGGCTGTGTTTTGAGTGCACTGGATTCCTTGGTCTGCTGCACTCCTGGGAATCTGGGCCAGGCTTATTCCTCGGAAGGTAGAAGTTGGAGGGACAGCCACACACCCTCCCTCTAGGCCAAGCTTGGTTGTCTGGACACCAAAGGTGTCCCTAAATGTTGGTCTTGAAGCCCCACTTTTACCTTAAAGGATTAAATTCCGATACATGCTCAAGCATAGATGACCCTTGCGAACATTATGCTAAGTGAAATAATCCAGACACAGAAGGACAAATATCTGATTCCACTGATAAGTGGTATCTAGCATAGTCAATTCATAGAGACATGAAGTAGAATGATGGTTATCAGGGACAGGGTGAGGGAGAAACGGGGGTGAGTCAGTGTTTAATGGGTTCAGAGTTTCTGTTTGGGAAGATGGAAAAGTTCTGCGAATGGATAGTGGTGATGGTCGCATGACTTTTTTTTTGAGTTAGCAGTTTGATTTTTTTTTTTTTTAAGTTAAGCTTATTGGGGTAACATTGGTTAATACAATTATATAATTTTCAGGTGTAAATTATAATTTGTATATTCTATTGTGTGTTTACTATCCACAAAGTCCAATTTCCTTCAGCTACCATATATTTGATCCCCTTTACCCACTTCACTGTCCCCCTGTCCTCCTATATTTGACCCCCTTTACCCTGTCTATCTCCTACCTCCTCCCTCACCCCATACCCTCTGGTAACCACTAGTCTATAGTCCATATCTATTGTATGACATTTTGAATGCAATTAGTGCCACTGAATTGTACTTTAAAAATGGTTAAAATGGTAAATTTTGTTATGTGTATTTTACTAGTTAAATTATACTTTCTTTCCTGTCCTGAATTCCAGTGGTATGCTGGAGCATCCTGTGCATTCTTCTATCTGCCCAATAGAGCTGATTGTTACTTTTCAGTGTTTTTGTCAGCTGATTGTTAAATATAGCTATTATTTAAAATTAAATTATATGAATTTAGGAGTAAATAAATTAAGATATAAATATTTATAAATATTATATTTAACTCATTACTTCCTAATTATCTTATTCCCATTCACTATTAATATATGTTCTTGAGGTTATTTATGTCTATTATGTCTGTGTGGGGGAAATACTATATAGGGGTGTACTACTGCCTGTCTGTTCCTAAAACCAGGTTCAGTGACATTACTGCAATAGCTTGAAAGCAGTCGTGTTGGAAATATTTACACCAAAGAAATGGCAATGAATCAGGGTTTTCTTGTCTTGGAGAGGCAGCTAAATTTATCAGCACACCTCTGGTCTTATTGTGTCTTATTGGTGTGGCAGGTGCGCGTAATTCTGTACAAACGAAGCCCCAGCTATTGGGATCTTCTAGCACAACCTTTAATTGAATTCTAGGGCTTCTAAATAGCCCTGCCTGGGGTGTCTTTGCAGTGCCTAAAAAAAGAAGAGGTAGTGGCCAAGTTTACTGGGTGGAAACAAGGTGAGTCAGGTAGTAAAAGAGTTACTTTAACCTCCTGGGGCAAGAGTTTCCTCAACTGGAACATGAAAGGGTGGGAGAAAAAGTAGTAGAGATTAAGTTCACTATCGCAGCAATGGAAAAGAGATTTTTTTTTTTAATTCTTATTATGGACATTTTCTAACATGTTCCCAAGTAGAGAATAACAAAATGAACCGCCATATGCCTGTTCATCACCCAGCTCAACAATTATCAACATTTCACCAAAAAGATTTTTTCTAACTATCGGAGTACTAAGAGGGAAGAGTACAAAGAAAAAATTGGGTATGATTTAAAATTTTTCTTCCAAATATTTACTGTACTAAAAAGAGAACATTAAATAAGAAAAATACTTAATAAATTTTAGGTATAAAATTAAATTTTATAATATATGCATAATTTCTATAAATATTAGTTAAGCACCAAGATCTTAAAAATGAGCAAAAAATGCAAACAGATCTGTTCACAAAAAAGGATACAAGTAGGAAAAAAAGATTCAGTATTACTGTTAACTTAAAAAAGCAAGTTAAACCAATAATAGTGTTCAATATTATACCTAAATATTAAATAATGAATAAATAAAGTAAGCAAGCATGCTTATGGCTCTCTGGGTTTTGGATATCCTTATAAATTTGGAGGACAACTGGAAATATTCATAATCATCAGATATCACAAAGAATAGGTCAAAAAAGAATAAAATCTCTACAAAGGGAATTACTACAAAGATTGTTGTCATAGTATAAAAAAATCTGAACAGATAGTAAGGATATTGAATAAATTATATCATTATGATGGAAGAGTATAAAATTACTAAAATGATAAATATGGTGATTGCATGGAATATGGAAAATTAAGAAGAGAGAGTAGAACACAAAATTACATACTGCGATCACAACTGTGTTTAAAGATTGGAACAAACTAAATGAAATACATGGTAAGTTTACATTGTTTTAAAATGTCCTTTTCAGGGCTTAAAGTTGATTTAATAATTTACACAATAAAATGAAAGGGGAAAATAGATGGTTGCTAAAGACCTTATAGTCTCTAAAATTCTATGAAAGTTCATCTTTTCTGTTTGTAGGCAGTAGACAGATCCATAATTTCCAGCATTACAGTGGAAATTCTATCTCTACCAGTGTTCTGCTGCTAGGTTTGGGAAAGAAGTTTATCAGATCATCCAGGCAATTTAAATAACAACAGCTGGAGGGAAGAAGTTAAGATGACAAGTAAATTTAGCACTAACTGTCCAGGGTCCACACTTAATTGTTAACCATCGTAAAATCCTGAGGCTGCTAAAATAGAAATTAAACCAGACAATAGCTTTTCTGCCATGTATTTTTATTATCCTTAATATTAAAAATAAAAGTTATTTTTAAAAACTGACCAGCATTTTCTGGTTTTATCATTTCTGTGATTTCTTGAGGTGTTAATATAAAATTTTCCATGATTTCTGCAGATAGTCTCCATTTCTTTTAGAAGGATTCATGCTGGAAGATTCTATTGTTATGAAAAAAAAATTTAGTTGAAACCAAACAGTAATGAAAAGAATGATATTTGGATCTGATTTGGTAAGATCTCTTAAATATACATGTTTTAAAACCTAAAATCTTTTGCCATTTGATTAAATAGAGAGAGGGAGGAAAAGGATGATCATAGAAAATTAATCTTGACCTTGATGTGCTGAGTATAGAATATTTAAGCCAAAAATCTTTAGTCTCAAAGGATTTATTGATATTATTATGCTGGTCATTTTTCTCCTATTTAGAATGTTATGTTATTCTGCCAAATAATGAAGATGCCCAATAGTTTCCTGACTGTTTCTTCTGAATAATTAAATGACTTATTTTCAGGGATAGGCTTTTTCCTTAAATATTCTATGGCTTTGTCCTTTTTCTCCTATTTTCTAGTATTTTGTTATAGTGTGTTTTTCTTTTCCTTTTTATGTTTAACAAATGGGAAATGAAGGCACTAAGAAGATAAACATGTTTTTTGTGAAATTAAAAATGATAATCTGATTATTTATGTAAAGTGTTTAAAACAGAAACTGATAGAATAAGTGCTCAATAATAGTCGTAATAATTATTAAACAAGGTGAGATGTCTAGAGCAGTGCTATGCAATAGAAATATAAAGTGAGCTATGAATGTAAGTTTGAATTATCTAGTAGTCAAATTTAAAAAAATAAAGAGAGACAGGTGAAATTAACTTCAATAATAGAGATGATCTATGCAATAGACCCAAAATATTATCATTTCAACATGTGATCAATATAAGAAGTTATTAATGAGATGTTTTAAAGTTTTCCTTTCATACTAAGTGTGTAGTTTGACAGAACATCTGAATTCGAATACTAAGTTTTTATCAGAAATACTTGATATGTTTTTAGGTTTCATAAAATTTAGTTTTCATGTAGGCTAACATCCCCAAATAATTTCAGACATACTTAAAATTTTTCTGATATCTGAATTGAGTACCAAAAAATGATTTTACTTTAATATTTGCATCCACATTGAAAAAACTGGTTTATCTTTTTTATAATTGATTTGACTTTTAAAATAAAAGCATAACACTTTTAAACTGCATCTAAGTATAACTCTTATGACAATTCAGTCTCTCTTATTCCACATCAGTGACATGTATTGGTTTTAAATTTTTTAAATGTGTCTATACTTATTTTTAAACTAGAAAATAATCTGTTATAAATAAAATAATAAGCATTGAAATTTAATTACAAGTACCCAATTTATACTTAATTTGAATATGTCTGTAAAACATTCAAATAAATACATTAAAAATGTTGCATCAATGCAAAGAAAGATATTCAAAGTGAATAAACCTGTTGACACCAACTAAACTGATGATGTGATTAGGTGTAATATGCAAAAAAATGCAACGTGCCTGACATGTGCACTACACGATGCAATGGGCGAAGTAAAATGTAGCCCAACCAAAACATTAAAGTTGTGTGTTATAAAAAAAATATTTTTTACTGCTTCAGTTTTAAATTTGAAATTTATTTAAAATTAAACAAAATAAAACATTCGGGTTCTCAACTGCACCTGCCACATTTTGATTGCTCAGTAAACCGCATGTGGCCTGCGGCTACTGCATTGTACAGCACTGGTAAAGAGACTGCGTCTGTTAAAGGACAAAGTGAACAGAACACCTTAGTCCCGCCCTGTGTACCTTTTAGTGTTGGCATCAACTTTAAGCAGGAGAGAAAATTGTTTGTTCAGTGCCTGGTCCAACTTCCAGTTTCAAGCTAGTTTTCTCTTTGTTCCTCTCTGCTTCTCCACAGTACGTCTTTTCCTACCCCCAATGCCTGGTCTTCTGAGCTAAACAATAATAATAATAAAATTTATTTATATATGTGTATAGTACTTCCTAGTTATTATCTGTTCCATTGTACTGTCAACCTTGGAATTTGGGTCTCAGGATATGGCAGTTGGTAGTTTGTGATTCAAAAAGAGAGGCCAGATGTGACCCAAGTGCAGTTAGACATATAAAAGCTACTGGCAATAGGACAGATAAGAACTGGGTTCTTCTGGTTTTCTTTCCCTGCATCCACTCTACCACCTCAGTGATCACCCCAACATCTGTTGGCTGGCTTAGGAGTGAGTAGAGTCAGTAATAGGTCCACCTCACAGTTCCTCAACTCAGGTAGTAGGCTGGGGTGGGGTTTTCTGAATCAATCCCCATGGAGAGGTATAACCCATCTCCTCGCTCTTTCTCCTTCTCCTTTTCCCCCACATTCATCTCTCCCCCATCTGCCTTTACTTAGTTTCACTTCCTCTCAGCTTCGACATTTCATTAGTTCTAGTATTTTTGGTTTGATCATCACTTTTTTTTCCTCCCCATGCCTTTATGAGATTTTTAACAAAAAATTGGGAGAGGCTGCATCAGAAATAGCAAGTTCCCTATGTAAATCAGAAATCCCCTGTGGAAGATTTTTAACAGTTCTGTTTTTCTATTATTCTGCCAGAGTCAGCTTGAATTCTGTAAAGATTTGTAAATGGAACCCTGCTGTGGCCCACTGAAGGAATAGCTGATCCAGGGGGAGGGGAAATTGCCCACAAAACCAGAGTATTTTCAGAGCATGGGAGGCGTCAGAATAAAATGGCACACTTGAGAGCAGTGTTGATTCTCTGCTCACTTCCAGATTTCTGAGGCTGACCCAGTGTAAATCTATGAAGGAAAACCCTGCTGCTTTCCTTATTCATCTGGGAAGAGTTTTCTTCCCTCATGGGCAAACAGAAAAGTGGTGTTGGTATGGAAAGGACTGGGCACATAATACCTGTTTTCCTGCCTACAGGCAAATAGGACCTAGCAGGACAACAGGAAGCCTGGCTGTGAGTTTGGCTTTCTTACTGACACTGCAAATTCCTTCTCTCCTATACAATAGTCCTCACATATCTGTGGGGGTGCGTTCTAAGACTCCCAGTGGATGCTTGAAACTGTGGATAGTACCAAACTTGATATATTCTATGTTTTTTCCTATACATACATACCTCTGATAAAGTTTAATTTGTAAATGCACAACGACTAATAATAAAATAGAACAATTATAGGAATATACTGTGATAAAAGGTATGTGAATGTGGTCTCTCTCTCTCTCTCCTCATCCCCTCTGATAACTGAGGTAGCTACTGACTAACAGGCAAGTAGCATATACAGCCTGGATACACTGGACAAAGGGATGATTCACATGCCGGTGGGACAGTAGGACAGTGCAAGATTTCATCATGCTACCCAGAACGGCAGGCAATTTAAAACTTTTGAATTCTTTATATCTGGAATTTTCCATTTAATATTTTTGGACTGTGGATGACCATGGGCACCTGAAGCCATGGAAAGCAAAACTGGATAAGGGAGACTACTGTACTTTAGTTTCTTATTTGGGCACAATCTGTTTCTTTTCTGCATCGTAAGAATTTTGTAGAGAAAGATGGAGTAGATCTTAGTTTCTCTGGGAAAGATTATGAGAAATACCAGATGCTTGTATTCAAAGTTCTTTTTTTCTGATGGGGTGTTCCTCTTGTTATATCCCTAAGACTGCTGATTGCTAAGACAGAAGAAGATATCGAGAGTACTGGTCAATCTTGGAATTTGGGTCTCAGGATATGGTAGCCTGTAGTCTGTGTATCGTTCTTAAGTGTTAAGTAATTATATTTAAGTACATTTACATGGTTTTGCAACTATCACCACCATTCTTCCACAGAACTCTTCTCATCTTACAAAATTGAAACTCTCTACCTGCTGAACTATAACTTTTTATTCACCCCTTCTCCCACCCCCTGGCACTACCATTCTATGTTCTGTCTTATGAGTTGGCTACTCTAAGTATCTAATATAAGTAGAATCATACAGTATTTGTCCTTGTGTGTCTAGCTCATTTCACTTAACATCATGTCCTCAAAGTTTATCCATGTTATAGCATGTCTCAAATTTCCTTTCTTTTTATGGCTGACTAATATGTTATCTTATGTATGTACTACATTTTGTTTATCCATTAATTCATCAGTCGACATGTAGATTACTAATATCTTTTGGCTTTTGTGAATAATGATGCTATGAACATGGATGTACAGTTGTCACTGAATCCCTACTTTCAATTCTTTTGAAAGACTAACACACACACACACACACACACACACACACACACACACACACACATCCAGAAGTGTATATACCCAGAATATATACCCAGAAGGGGAATTTCTGGATCATATAGTAATTATTCTATTTTTAACATTTGGAGGAACCACCATGCTGTTTTCCACAGTGGCTGTTCCATTTTATACTCCTACCAGCAGTATACAAGGATTCTAGTTTCTCCACATCTCCTCTGACACTTGTTATTGTGTTTTGTTTTTATTGTTTTGTTTTATAGTAGCCATTCTAACGGTTGTGAGGTGAGTTCAGTGAGTTTTGACAAATGTGTACATCCAAATATTACTACTCTAATGGAGATAAGAAACATTTCTATGGACTAAAGTTCTGTTTCTGTGCTCCTCTGAAGTTAGTTCCTCCTCTGTCTCCTCTCTATCCCAAATCACTGGCCCCAAGCAACAGTATACATTAGCTTTGCTTGTTCTAGAATTTCATATAAATAGTTTGTTTGGCTTCATTCACTCAGAAAAGTATTTATTTATCAATGTCGTCTTTTACGGGTAGTGCTTTTTTTATGTCCTAAGAAATCCCTGCCCACCTCAAGGTAGAGAATACATTCTCCTATGTGAATGGAAAATAAACCCCAGTGTGACTGGAGTAATTGAAACTATGCTAATGTTTCTTTAGAGACTACCATGGGCTCAGAAACAAGGGGAGTGGGCCCTTCTTGGAGACTAGGCCTCGAGGAAGCCCAAGGAGCCAAGGTAGTTAATATCAGCCTGTGGCTACAGCAGCAGCTAGTTCAGTTAAACTCAGCAAGTATCCTTGTGGTGCACTGTGTGCAAGGCATGGATGAGAAAGTTGGGGCCCAGGGTGGAAATCTGGTGAGCACCGGGGAAAGTGCTTAGAATTCAGACAACTGTGAGGATGATGGTTTTGTCAGAGGATGGACACACACACAGAACCTCATTGACTTTGTGGCCAAGAGAACTGTAAGAGAAATCTGGTTGGATATGTTGGTAGTGTACTTTGCACACTGCAGATGTTTTTAATATGGGTAGAGTTGGTGACCCACACCTTAAACAGCTCGCTAAACAGGTAATGCTAGAATATGAAGATGTGGCGAATACTTGGAGAGAAGAATAATAAAAAGAATAGCTAACATTTGTGGAGTACATAATGTGTACACTTATCTAAATACTGCACATGATATAATAACTTGATTAATCTTTGCAAAGACTCTATAAAGTAACTATTACTGTTAATTCTATGTTACCCATGAGGAAATTGAAGTACAGAGAGATAAGAACTTACCCCAAATCATACAGCTAGGAAGTGTGTATAAGAGGTTTATAAACCAAAAGTGTTTGGATTGTGAATTCCAACCACTTTGTTATGAAGGAAGGATGGTGTGGTATTTGAAGGAGGCAGTCGCGCCTTTCTGAATGGCCGTCATAAGAAATTAGCAGCTAGGCTGTGAAGTTGGCTGTCCCAACTCCAGATTTGGACCTTCCTGCTGCTGTTTCTCACCAGAAGGATGCCTGGATTCTCTCATTGCTGGCGGGAACCTGCACTGCCCACACTGCCAGCACCTGCCAGACCTTGGTCAGAGGAGCAAACAAAACAAATTATTGCCATGCACATTACCCTGAAGGCAGATCCACCACTTACCTGCAGACAGGCCTGTTTCCTGCCTATAAAATGAAGGGGTGGACTGGGCATTCTCTAAAGTCTTTTCTATCCCTACCATCCAGCACAGCACCGAAGGAAATGAGCTACCCGGGGGCAGGCATTTCCCCACCCCTCCTATTTCTACTTCCCCTTTCTTTGTATACTTCTAACTCAGCCTTGGAATTGCTCTCTCACCTATAGTTAGCTAACATTTTCATCTAAAATAGGGGAAACTCAACTCTGGAAAATAAAGAGAAGAGTTGTGTTTTAAGTCTAGAGGGGCACTACTGCTAACAGCATAAGTAACTGCCATCTCGGGCTTGAGAAAACGTCATAACTGTGCCAACACCATAGCTTTGAATGAAAGCCCATAGTGTTTTTGGTTCATAGCAAAAGCCACAGGAGCTATTTCTGGAATTCCTTCTCTCCATCCCTACTGGTGCATACTGGATAATATTATTACCTTAACATGGCTAGCACTAGGAAAAACAATCAAATAGGGTCATTATTTCTAAGCTCCTTTCACACAAGCTCCAGAGCACAGAACAAAATACAAGACCAGCTTTCCTGATACTGAGCCATTTAGCAGTGGCCAGGTCTGTCCCATGGAGGAGTGAGACCCATGACCAGAGGGAAGATAACTAAAGGCTGGGAGATGACCATTCACAAAGGTTGTAGAGGGTCCTTGTGATGGGAAAGAAAATCAGTGGAGTTACCAACAGCCTCCGGGATTTTTATTTTGAAAGATAGGATACTCTTGAATAGACAAGGGTATATAGAGTATATTACATAGGGTATAAAGGTGGAAATTAAAGTGTGCCTTTTAGGGCCTAGATCAGTAGCAGGCATTCAGATGTTTGTTGAATGAATGAATGAACATGAAATATTGGTGAAGCTATCATGTTAATCTCATGATTGTGAGCAATAATCAGTTAACAGCTTTTTGTTTCTATGGTCACTGGCCTAGAGGAGGGGAATCCAGTTTGTTTGCAATTGAAAAACAGAATAGTTTAAAAACGTTACCACCAACAAAAACCTACCTAGCCAACAAGAATTTCAGAGACCTCCAGTCCACAGATAGTGCCAGAAGTTCCTCAGGTAACAAAAGAAAATCACTTAGGAAAATTTGAAGCACTATACTAGGCAAACTGAATACAGTATGTAGAGAAACAAGGTTAGGGTAGCTCCATGCAGTTTATTAGAATATGCTTTGAGTTGTGCCCTACCCACAACTTGTGCCTGGGGAAACTGAGGTATTAAGTAAAGTTGAAAGACACAAAGCAAGGCAAGCATTGAACAAAGAGTACGGGACTTTACCAGCTCTCTCAACAATCAGACCACGTCAACACGTTTTTAATTTTTCTAATCTTAATTACTCCAAAGGTTATTGAGTAGATTAAGATAATATAGAGGACTATTTAATGGACATTCCTTTCTTCCATTCCCCTGCCTTTTAGAGAGAGTAAAAACTTTAAGGGACTAGCCTGATTTGGGAATGCTAGAGAAGGAGTGGGAATATTTTCAATTATATGTAAAATATGTATTTTAAACTTTTTTTGTGGATCAAATTATCATTACTATTCTCCCTCACAATGCTGTGAATAAGTGGGTAGAATTCGGACAAAGTTCTGTCAATAAGTTACTTGCCAGGACTTGGTTGGAATAGATTATTTCCTAAGATTACTTAGGAGGCAGGTTTCCAAATTTGTTTGGATTCATTTAGCACACACTTTGCCTTAAATTAAATGTTTGAAAATGTTTATTTCTCCGGACTCAATCCCCATCGCTGCAACAAAACTTCATTTACCCTTCCTAAGAAGAATCTAAGTTTCAAGGAAAAAAGGTTGCTTTCATTTTCCTATTTCACGGACAGTTTTAAAAGCCTTAGTGTTTGGGTGGGGCCACAAATCCCCAGACTAGAAGTTTAAATTTGTCATCCTGTGGGATGTAAAATGAAACCATGTACCAAAGAAAAGTGATGAATGACTCACTCACATGTGATCTTCTGGGGAAGAGAGGGATTCAGTAAGAATGTGCCACAAGGACAAGCAGACTCCTTCATAATGAGCGTTCGGGTTGCCTGTCCTGGCATGTGGGTCAATGTTATGAATCTCAATGGGGGCCTCCAAGTTAAGTTGGGAATCTCAAGGATAATATCTGGCCCCAGGGTGCATTCTTCACAGTGCCACATCCAGCAGGACCAGAGAAATTGTATTCATCAGCACGAGAAAGGTTTGACTCTTAGGGACAGATTCATATATATGTATATATAGGCTTACCATACACACACACACACACACACACACACACACACACACACACACATATGCACTCACACATGAACACATCCACACTGCTAATTTAATTACATTAAGAAATAATATTGTTACTTAGACAAAAATTCTCATGCTCTAGCACTTTGTGGACAGGTCTACATGGGAAGCTAAATTCTAATCCAGAGGTTGCTTGGCAACTGTGGAAACAGAACAGCGGGTTTTAGATGGATAAAATTTATCTTCGCAGTAGGGAAATATATGACACTGGACCATAGGATCCTGGAGCCAAGCCACTCTTTCTTTAGGATAGCTTTGGTGAATACTTTGGAGTAAGCCTCTCCAAGGACTTTTTTGTGGAGCTTGCTTTGCCAGTGGACCCAGTTTTTCTTTAAATGGGCTAATTTACTTACTTTTCAGCAAGTTGGCTTTGGTTCAGGAGCCATTTCTTCTCTTTGAAGTGAGTTTGTATGTCTTTGTTTTGATGGTTATTTGCTGATCTTCCTAGTCTAATGCTCAGGGAACAATCTAATTTGCCTGCTTTCCAAACTCAGGGTATGTGGGAGGAATGCCTACTGAAATAATACTTCAACTGAGAGGCTCTTGTTCCATATACCTGCAGTCTGCCACAAGGATGTAAGAAACTTTATACTTGAGTCACCACCTGGCTTGTCCATTTCTGGCAGTGATACAATAGGGAAATTTGTGAGATGGTATAATAATTACCCTTCTAGACATTCAACGAGAAAACTGGATGTGTTCTCGACATACCTAATTTTTCTTTATGAATTCATCATGAATTATTTCTGCAGATTTTTGTAATCTTACTTGAAATAGGTTGAACTTATTTACAGCTTACTCCCTTATGCAACTGCTTTTGGGATAGATCTCTTATGTTTCGTTTCCAGCTTTCTTTCAATTGCTCTAACGCTGTATCTTAAAATCGTCAGGAGTCCTGCCATGAGCCCTTCTTGTTGAGTGCTGCTCTTATAAGGAAGTTGCAGTTTCCCACCCACATACAGCTTAACCCTTAGGTTTTTTTTGACATCTGCAGACATGTGGTCCCTTCAGCCTTCATCTTTTCATCTTGAAGAGTCCTGATGCTTTTAGGGTCAGTTGAACCACACCCAATCCTGTGTATTTGCATTTTATAAGTGTCAAAGCTGAGCCACAGTTGCTAATTATTTTGCCCCACCCATGAGCAGCAAAGGAGCTTTTCAAACTCAACAAAGTGAGCCATTGGGCAATTGTTAACGTTGTTCAGTTTATGGAGCTGTAGGTTAGCCTTCTGTGAATTCCCATAGAGAATCTTTGGCTCTGCAGAGTGGTGGGAAGTGTGAGAAGACCTGCAGGGAGCTTCAAGGAGGATGGCCTATCAACCTTTAGGGGCTGATCATTTTGTGCAGTTAAGAGGCCTACAGCAATTCTGTATTGGGGGAGGGGTGAGTAGGTTTACTTCCCTTCCTCTCTGCTCCTCCCCAATCCTTGCCAAAAGTTACTGAGACCTTACTGGGTGCCAGACATTATGCTAGTAAGCATTTGAATGGGTTAATTTTACATGGATTATCTCATACCTAATGAAAGAATCACAGAGTACCATTTTCTGCATTCATTTCTCTAATCTATTTAGAAACTTGTTCAGTACTAGTAAATAATTAATATACTACAGCTGTCTCTATATAAATGGGTTTATGCTGTGTGCTCTCCAGGTTTCAAAATAAATTGTCTGACTAAAAGCACCCTGTGTTCAAGTATGATACATATTTTCCTTTAGTAAAATATTTCTAGCCCATTGAATAATAACTCTCAGTATTTCCAGAAGGCTTTGCTCAAGCAAACTTTCCAATTCTCGTAGTAGTCAAAAGGACTGGAAGTGTTTGTGTTAGGGGCTGGCTTTTGTGGGAGGTGTCGCCCTTCCCTGCTTCCTCACTCATTGTCGTTTAGTCCAAAACTAGATGGAAGCAAAGGGAGGTCCCTTGCTCCTAAAAGCTGTGTCTGCCGGGTTGTCAACCAATCAGCAGCAATTCAGTCCAACTCACATATTAATGATGGATATGGGAACATGTTGATAATTTATAAGATGTGAAACAGGGCCTCCAGACAACTGAGTGGTTAAGGCCCATGAAAGTCTCAAAAAGTGCTGCTAATGGCTTACCCTAGCACATTTTGGGCAAATGAGAAAGAGATACCTGTTCCTGCCCCCACAGATGGTCCTGGCCTTACTCCATCCCCAGCTCATGCCACTCTGGCCCTTGTTCTTGATGCTTTAGTCCATCCCTCAAACACAGTAAGTTTATTCCTGCCTAAGGGCCTTTGCACTAACTGCACCCTCTGCCTGAAATAGTTCCCCTCCAGAACTTTGAATGACTAGACCCTTCTCATTCCTTGGAGATGACTTCCCTGATTGCCCTTTCCAGTCTGGCTCCTTTCCAATGACCCAATCACATCATCCTCCCACTGGGGGTTCAGCAAATGTTTTCTGTGAAGGGCCAGATATTAAACATTTTCAGTTTTGTGAACCATACAGTCTCTGTCATGACTGTTCAGTTCTGCTGTTGCAACATGAAAGCCACCATAGACAACATGCAAACAAGTGAGTGTGACTGCTCCAATAAGTCAATATTTATGAATACTGAAGTTTGAATTTCCTATAATTTTTATATATCATGAAATATTGCTCTTTGATTAATTTTGTCAATCATTGAAAATATAAAAACCATTTTTACCTTGCAGACTGTACAGAAACAGCATTTGGCCCATGGGCTGTAGTGTGCTGATCCCTGTTCTGTACTATGATCTTGTTGTATTTCCATCTTACTGGCATTTGAAATTATCTTATTTGCTCTTTTGGGTTTTTTTTGGTCAATCTCTCAGGGCAGACCGAAAGCTCCTCAAAGGCACATCCTTTGTCTTAGTCACCATGTTATCTCTATCGTTTAGAACAGTGCCTCAATTGTGGAAGTGCTTTATGAACGTTTGGTGATTGAACGTATTTTGAAAGTATTTTGCTGGTGTAGTAAGCTTGCCTGTTGGAAGTTGCTCTTTAATTATTAGCCTGGCCCTTGTACAGTTGGCTAATCAATAGATGGTCTTTTGATTAAGTTGGGTGTTATTTCCCTATGTTTTAACTTCATACAAACTGTAAGTTTTCCAGATTAATCATTTTAATGACACTCCCTGATCACAGTCATTTCCCCTCTGCTTTTATCACAGAACTTCTGCTTGTGTGCCTGAACTCTGATCTTGACGCAGTGTCACAGTCATGGTAAGTGCGAGTGCCTCTCCCTACCTGGTGCCAGCCACAGACAGGTACAGGATATACCACTCAGGGACTGTTTGCTCAACAAAGGGGAGGGAGGAGGAAATGATAAGGCAGTTCTTTTTTTTTTTAAGCACCGTTTAAATTTCTTTTAGTGTGGTGAGTAATTTGACCCTGAAAATTGATTCAAAGAGAATCCTTTGAATGCTTCTAACATCCTGAGATACAGAAACAAGCTGCAGTTTACTCTCCAGAAGCACTGCATGTTCATTGTTGCAGACTCATCAAGAAGTGTGTATCTACCCACAGGACTTGTCATCTGCCTTCTGCTTTCCTCGGTGACCTGACTCCTCAGAGCTCAGTTATCTGATCCTTGAGAAGGCAGGAAATCAGATCCCTTTGAGAGTCCCATAAAGTTTAGTGCTGAGGTAGAAGCTGAGCCTCTTAGCTGCAAACGTGGCTCTACCTGAAGGTGGCCATCTGCTCTCCTCCCACCCAAACAAGGTGTCTGAATAGGCAGATGATTCTGATCCCTGCTCTTCTGGGAGGAAATAATAGAAGTAGAATCTTATACCTGGAGAGCAACTAGAGATCCTGCCAGTTCTAGAAGCCTTCCATTAGGAAGATAAATGTGTAAACTATCCTGAACAAATATAATGTACTCTTAGATTTTTTTGTTACATTAGACATTCTAAAATTTTCTTCATCATCCCTACCAGTCAAAGGCATACTCATGTCTGCCCAAAATCTTACACTTTAATTTAAAATTCATTTCCTGTTAATTGATTGTCCCTGGACAAGAAGAATATTTATTCAGAAATGTTTGCAGGGCCCCTACTTTGTGCCACATGTGGTACTTGACTCTGGGGACTCAGAATCAATGGGACACTTCCTGTCCTAAACAAGCTCATAGCCTTCCTACATGTGATGATTGTAACCAAGTGACCATTTAATGTGCTTTCCACTCAAGGAAAATTACCTCAGTTGTTCTCATCTTTGCCATCATGACTGTTGATTATTGGACAAATATAGGACATTTTTAAAGGAAAGGAAAAACACAAAATAGTCACAATTTTATAATTCCAAGTTACTTTTCATCATTTTATTTTAGACCTTACATATATAATGTTTTTTAAATAGAAGTAATGAGAGTATAAATGGCAGTTAAATATGTATTTACTTTAATCTTTGCTTTCCTAACATATTTATATTACACTTCGTACCTTGTTAAAATTATTTGCTCTAAATGGTAGAAGTGTCGATGTTTTAATTTTCTTCTTAAATTCGAAAAAATTGCAAATCTCTGCAATGTCTATATGATACATTCTAAAGACAAAACATGTTTTAAAAGCTATTGTTTTCAAGTATTTAAAATTTTTTTATAGAAGTTTAATTTGTGTACAGTGAAATGCACTTAAGGTTACCCAGTAGAGAAGTTTTGACAAACACATGTACCTACTCCTCTATCTAGATAGAACATTTCATGGAATCGTAGAGCATGTACTCTTTTGTGTCTGAGTTATATCACTGAGCATTATATTTTTTACAATCTATCCATGTTGCTGTAAATATCAGCAGTTTGTTCCTCTATTCTTTTTTTTATTGCTGATTAGTATTCCATTACATCATATTCCTCTCTTTTTTACTTTTATCATTTTCATTACTTTCATAATAACTGAATAATATTTCATTGATTGTATTTAACACCTATTTCTAGCTGTTTATTTTTGTCATTCTTTCCCACATCCTCCCTGTTTCCTTTGTCGCTGCCACCAGAAGCTTTCCTGGGGTGAACTCCCCTGACTGCCCAGAATGGATAATGATACATTATACCCTGGAATTTAATCAATATGGATACTTTAGCGCTAACAGAAACAAATTTCCTGAGCTTATTTTTTCCTGGAAAAAAGAGTCACTAAGAATGCTAACTGATAAGCTGAACTGCAATTGGAAATCCCGCTATCGATTCATCTTGTTAGATATTAATTTTAATCCTATAGTAATGTCCCTCAACAATGCAGTATGCTTTAAAGTTGAATGCAGTGTTTGAATAGCACCTAACTTTTTTTCAACATTTGAGCTCCAAAAGAACTGTGTGAAACATTTGACTAAGAAAGCTGTCTCATGGTGGGCCAAGGGCTGACTTAGTCCATGTTGGAATTTTGACAGAAAATCTCCAACTTACTTATTACTACCAGTAATAGTAGAAGAAAAGAAATGAAGTGCTTGTCTTAATTTCTTAGGGCTGCCAAAGTGATGTACCACTAACTGGGTGACTTAAGATAATAGAAATTTGTCTCATGGTTCAGGAAACTAGAAACAAAAAACAAAGATTGGCAGGCGCAGGCACAGCCACAGTCCCTCTAAATCCTGTAGGGTACTGCTTCCTTGCCTCTTTCTAGCTTCTAGTGGTTTGCTGACAATCCTAGGTATTCCTTGGCTTGCAGTTGCCTAATTCCTATCTCTACCTTCGTTGTCATGTGGTGTCCTCCCTGTGTTTCTCTGTCCTCACATGCTATTTTCTTATTAGGCATCAGTCATATTGGATTAAGGACTCAACATACTGTAGTATGACCTCATTTTAACTAAATTACATCTACAATGACCATATTTCCAAATAAGATCATATTCCGAGGAACTAGGGCTTAGGACTTCAACGTTTGTTTTTTTTTCCGAGGCGGGGGTAGGGGACTGTATACAATTCAACCCATAACAGTGCCCATGGAAGTTGATCTCACAGATTTCTACTTTCCTCTGTCAGGCTCATGTGAGTGATGACTAAGTGCTGGATGCTCACCATATCTAAGAGTGAAAGCCTGGTCTTTCTGTAAATGAGGCCCACGCTCTCTGGTGTCTGAGACCTTTGGGTGAGCTTAAGGTGGGGCAGAGTAGGTCCCGGCCAAGGTGGACTAGCTTGTAGAGCTCAAGTCTGACTTGCTGAAGAGCTGCCTTTAGGCATAAAAAGTCTCCATACCTTTAGTTGTCCCATATTACATCCTTGGAGCAAATTAGAACTGTAGAACTTTTCTACATGGCTTTTGCCATCTTATACAAATGCTCTAGTCTGGATTTTGCTTTGGCATTACCCCATAGGCTTACAGAAATAAATGTAAGAATCACACAATTATGTTTATTGTGGAGATGTTGCTGAAGTCATATTTAATGATGATGATGGTAGCCACTGAGTTTGAGTTTTTGTTTTAGAATTTATTGTTTGTTCTGTGCTAAGTTCTTTGCTATATCATATTGCTTCATTATTACAACAATTCTGTGGGTTGATATCATTATTCTTCACATACAGGTGAGAAAAATTAAATTTCCTGTAGACCATGCAGCTAGAAAAAGAGTTGAAGCCAAGATTCAAAGTGGGGTCTATCCCACTCCAATTTCTGTGCTCCTTCCCACTAAGCTTCTTACCTCTCAGTATAGCCTACCATGTCTTTTTCCTGAAGACCCACAGGTGAAATTTCCCCCAAATACTGGGATTCTCTTTATAGTGTTCATTGCCCACAAGGTGGTGTAGAGGAGATAGAGCTGACCGTGTGAATATTACATTTAACTGGAATCATGGGCACAAGGCTATAGGGTACATTTCAGTTACATCTTATGTAAGTTAAAATCCTTCTCGCCTTGTAATAATTCATAGTCATGTCCCTATTCTGTTCCCTCTCATCACCATAACATCCTACCACTTGGGGCTGCTAAAAGGGGCTTTATCCAAAAGGTCAGGAGAAACAGACCTGCTGACGTGACCTCAGCCTCAGGTAGCCTTGGTTGTCTCTTCTTACCCTCAGCTTGTAAGCTCATAGCATCTTAAAAGCACACAGCACCAACTGTAAACAGAGAAGAGGGTCCAAATAGGTCTGAATGCCATTGACATCTGGGCGAATATCACTTAGATTCTCCCCCATGTGCAGCTTTAGCCAGTCAAAATAACACAGTATTGGCAGTGCCTGACAAATCAAGGGAAAGGAGAAAGTGCTGGCTACGACTAATTGGGGTACTTTTTAAACAAGAAAACAGTTCAGAATATTCAAACAGGTTGCTAAAGGATTATAATAATGCTTAGTGTCTGTGAACAGAGAAGATACTGTGTACTAAAAACCAAAGCAGTTCGATTCTACCCTCTGTTGCTAAATCGGGAAGCCCAGAAGAGCTCTGCTGATGCCCATTGCCTCTCTCTAAACTCAGTACAAAGAAACACAGGGCAATTTGGGGGAGATTGATCTCTTCTCATAGACGCAATAAGTTTCATTATTGATTAAAATTCCTCTTGCTTTGGCTTCTGCGGCTTGCCTCTCATAATTACACAGGCTTTTAAAGTCTGCATTTTGGTTTCCTTCCCACCCTCCTAGCCTTACCGTAATTTTCTTAAATTTTTCCATCTATTTATTTTTTATATTGAGTTACATGTATATTCCTCTGTGCTGATTCACACAAGTAACATTAATGAATCAGTAAATACATTTGTAATATTCAAGGCACATGGATCTTAATTAGTACAGTTATCTCTAAGTCATAACCCAACTAGATGGTTCCTGTTGGTCACTGACCCATGTTTTGCTAGTTGATATTTTTAATTTTTAATCTTTATTTGTAGGGGGTCAGTTTTACTAACTTTTTAATACTGGGACATAACAGAGTGTGTGTCTATAAGGCATGTTGATCATTTCCATTGATACTAGTCATCATCTCTGTTGTCTGGAGTTGCTGTCTCCTCATTTGAGGTTTCCCATTCTCCCCTCTGCCCACTTGGTCAAACTTCAGTCTCCTCCAGTCCAGTGGAAAAGTTCTTGTCAGGGTCACCAGGAACCTTCATGTTGCCAAATACGACCGTCATTTCTTTGTCAGCAGGTACTGACCACTCCCTCATTCCTCAGCCTCTGGACAACACACTGTCCTGATTTTCCTTTTACCTCAAGGGCCAATCCTTCTTGGTCATCCTTTCTGGGTTCTCCTTTCTCTCTGCTGGACCTATGCTGCCGCAGAGGCCCAGGCTGTCTTTGGACCCTCTTCTTTGTCTTTACTTTCTCCCTACATCATCTCATCCAATACCATCCAAAAGCTGATGTGCATAAATATATTACTCTAGACTTGACCTCTACTTATATTGTATAACCAGCTCTTTTGGCAACTGTACTGGGATGTTTAATGGAAATTGCAAATGTAATGTTTTGAAAATAGAATTTATAAGTCCTACTCTCGACTGCCACCCCAAATCTGCCCGAACAAGGCAGCCCTCACAGTTTTCCTCCAGTTTTCCTCCAGCTAGGTAAATGATACCACTCTCTACTCAGCCAGTCAGAGGAAACAATTTAGAGTTTTACTTGATTCTTTTCTTTCCTCCCACATCAGTCCATCAGCAAGTTGTATTGCCTTTGTTCCAAAACATGTGCTGAGTCTGTCTGTCTCTTTCCATCTTTACTGTTTCGTCTTTGTTTTACATCATATCCCTGGATCTTGGCCCAGATTCTCAAGTAGTGTCTGCATCTCCCTACAGCAGCCTGAGTGGTCTTTTTAACATGTAAATCAGATCATTTCCCCCATTCCCTTGTTTAAATTCTGTCAGTGGCTTCCCACTGAACTTAGAATAAAATATAAACTCCTTATGTGGCTTGTGAGGGCTGCCTTGTTCTGGCCCCAGCTCACTTCTCTGATTCATTCTTCCTTCTTTTCTTCCTTTTTTTCATTCCTTCCTCCCTCACTCCCTCTCCCTCTTTCCCTCCCTCTCTCCCTTCTTCTGTAGGTCTATCTCTCTTTTTCTTTCCTTCCTTCCTTCCTTCCTTCCTTCCTTCCTTCCTTCCTTCCTTCCCTCCCTCCCTCCCTCCCTCCCTCCCTCCCTCCCTCCTTTCTTTCTTTCTTTCTTTCTTTCTTTCTTTCTTTCTTTCTTTCTTTCTTTCTTTCTTTCTTTCGTCTTTCTCTCTCTCTCCCTTCATCCCTCCCTCACTCCCTCCCTCTCCCTCCCCTCCCTTCCTCCCTCTTTTCGTCTTTCTTTTCTTTCTTTTTAAAAAAAAAATTATTATGCAAAAGTTTAAACACATGCAAAAGTAGACCAAACATTAAAAAGAATGCCTTTGTACCTATTAATAATTATTCACTCTTGATCAGTCTTGTTTCTTCTTTATTTTCATTTATTTCCCCCAACCTGTATTATTTTGAAGTAAATTTCAGACATATTATCATCTCATCTGTAAACTATTTCATACGTGTAATACAAAAACACTTTAAAAAAACAGTGTTTTTTAAAAACAGTGTTTTTTAGAACCACAAAACCATTACTATACCTAAAAATGTTAGCACTGATTCTGTAATGTCATCAATATCAAGTCAGTGTTCAAATTTATGATGGTCTCAAAATGTCATATTTTTTTTACTGTTTGTTTGATTCAGGATCCAGATAAGGTTCACCCATTATGATTATTGATATGCCTCTTTAACCTCTTTTTAGCTATAGTTCTCTTTTTCTAATTCTCTCTTTTCTAATTCCCTTTGCAATTTATTTGTTTCCAACCCTGTGGTGTGGGTCAACATTTTCATCCCTCTCCTATATACTGTAAGTTAGTATTTGGCTCTAGAAGCTTGATTAGATTCAGGTTTGATGTTTTTTCCCCTTTTCGTGGAAGGAACAAAATTACTGACTGCCTGGGTTGTTACCATTCTCTTCTTTGTCCACCAACTTGAGCCACATTGGCCTCTGTCCTGCTGCTCCAGTAAAAGCTAGTTCTAGCCTCAGGACCTTTGCTTTAGTTGTTTCCTCTGCCTGTAACCATTCCCCTCCCCCGCCATCTTTGCATGGTCAGCTGCTTCATGTCATTCAGATCTCAGCCTAAATGTTATTCCTCGGAGCATCCCCTCCAGGACAGCTCTTTCTGCTCCATAGCACTTCTCACCATCCAGCACTTGGTGAACAATTTGTTGGCTTGTTTACTGTCTGCCCCTCCTTCATCTCCCTCCTAAACTAGAATGAACGGCTTTATGGGAGCAAGGACCTCACCTATCATTGTCTCTGCTGTATCCCCAACACCTAGAATAATGTCTGGCCAATGGCCAGTGCTCAGCAAATGTTTCCTAAATGAGATACCTCCGTTACAGTAAATGCTGCCTCTCAATAATCTCTCTGTGTTCAGGCGGCCAAAGGAGGCACCATCAAAGCTGCTTCAGGATTCAATGCCACCGAAGATGCCCAGACCCTGAGAAAAGCCATGAAAGGGCTCGGTAAGTGTCCCACTCCCTTGTGTATTGTATAGAGTCACAGACACACACAGAGGGTTCTGTGTCCATGGGCAATTATGACTAGGTCTCACTCGAAGAAAACACAGTGGGAACAAGTTGGCTTTTCAGGACCAATTAGATGGAAGAACATGAAGTATTCATTTTTACTACAGAATTTTTAATGTATTCATTCTATGGTTATTTTTGCCCCATTTTGCAGATGTGAAACTGAGACCCAGAGAAGTTAAGTCACATAGTAAGTCACATAGTAAGTAGAACTGAGCCATGAGTCACACTCAGCAGAGCCCAGAGCCAAGCTCACCCACGCCAAGTTCACATTCTTTCCCTTGAGTCCCTCCTCCTGTGGCTGTGACGGGCCCAGCTGCGCAGGCCTGACATGCAGTTTGTGGGATATTATGTGAGAAGGCGGTGTGTACATGACCAGAAGGGCTTGTCTTCCAGTGCTCTACCCTCCAGTTAGCCCCCAAGGGCAAAGGCTTCATGCCGGGTGAGCATGGTCATGCAGGGTGCACTGCTCTGGCCTAGTTCCGGCCTGGGAGGACATTTAGCCAGAGAAGTAACCCTGGTTTATATCTACTATTTAGAATCTCCTGGAGATTTGGATAAAAATCTTTACCATGAGGCCTTAGTTTCCAGTTTTTATATTCAAGAAGAGTTCATTTTATTTAGCCCCAATGCTCCTAACAGCAACAATATCAATAACAGTGAACAATTGTTAAGCTCTACTCTGTGTCGGGCATAATATGTTACATGGATTATCTGTTTTTATCCCATTAGCAGTTTTACTGCTAAGAAAGTTGAGATTTAGGGAGGTTTGCTAACTCACCCAACGTCTCAGAACTAGTGAGTGTTAGAGTCGAGATTCTAGGCAATTCCAGGTGGTCCAACTTCAGGGCTGGAGGATGAGCTGCTGTGCTATTGTGGTGCCCACCACTGAACAGAACATTGTTCTAAATCTATGTAACTATCACCTCTTTTTCTCCTTTTCATAAATAAAATGGAAAATGTACTTCACCCAGTCTTTTTTTCAGATTTATCCTAATGATTTGGTATATGTCAAGAACACTATAATTCAGAACGTGGACCACATGGCATTCAGAATTCTCAAAATCAGAGTCAGGAGACATTTGACACAGCCTGTGTTTTTCAGTGCCTGCTGTGTGGGGGCCAATGCAAGGTGGATGGTTAGAGGAGACCAGGGTTATGAAACCTAGCTAGTCCTCGTGGTCAGCTAGTCCATGGATTCTAGGTGGCTAAGGCATATACAGAAATAACAATGGCCTGTTTATAATATGATAGTGATGGAAGAGGCACAAATAAGATCCCATCAGCGTTCAGAGAAAAGATCTGAACCCACACATTCCATTTGGGGTCTTCAGGCAGAACTTCTTGGACAACGTAGAATTTGAAGTGGGCCTTAGACGATGAGTTGAGTTTCCATTAACAGAGGTAAGAAAGAATGTGTCTCAGGTGAATGGAATGGTATGAGCAAAGCTAGGGGATGAGTGTGAACATTGGCCTATTTTCCAGTTTAGCTGAGACCTAGGGGAGTCATACTTCACTATATAGAAAGGTTGCTTGTAGCAAGAGTTGCTTGCAAAGCCAGAGTTGGCTGGTTGGGAGCTTTCTGAGAAGGCAGGTGCCAAAGGGCAGTCCTAGGGGTGCTCCTAAGAAGACCACCTACAGAATCACAGACATGGGGTTAAAGGTCAGGAAACAACCAATGCCAGAATCATGACACTAAATGGAGGGGTTAGGGAGCTTTAAACCATCAGACTGGTAGTGAAGGCAGTCAGAAGAATAGAGTGTAGTACAGATGGGTCAAGTACAGTAATTCAAAAGCTAAGTCAGTGGATTTGGCTGCCTGGTATCCTTTTATTTGGATATTTACAATAGTGAATGAGATGTTGTCAAGAGTTCCAAATGCCAGATTGCAGCATCTGTAGTAAATCCAGCAGACAGATGGTGGGGAGCCAATGTATATTCCTGGGTAGGGGAGGGATACTGTGAGTTTTTCTTTATAGGAAAATGAATCTGGCAAAACTTTGCAAAGAGCAGTTAGGAGGTAAGAATACTAGTTAGCATACTAGTTAGCAGACTTTTATAGTTGTTTTAGAAGAAACCCTGAAATCCTGAATAGGAATGGTAGTGATAGGAATTAAAAAGAAGGGACAGATGCAAAAAAAAAAGTCATAGAGCTAGATTTTGCATGACTTGGGAGGAAATTTTAATATATAGGAAGAAAGAGGGTAAAAAATCAAAGCGACTTTATAGATTCAAACTTATAGAAGAAGGATGGCATGCAAAAGGTGATAAACTTTCTCTCCCCAGAAGAGATTACTGGGAAGAAAAGAAGAGTTGTATCTATTTTTCCTTTTTTTTTTTAAGAGACCAAAGAATAGGTCCCTGAGGTATATAAACTTAAAGTTTTGCAAAGAATAACCCAGGTGAAGGTGTTTTTCCATTTCTTTCTAAAATATTTCAGTAGAATCTCTTCCGTAACCCATCACACCTCCCCACGCAGTGTAAACAATGAGGAAACAGAAAACTCACCAAACATACATGAATAAGCTAGCTGTTACTAAGATGAGGGACCAAATTGGAAAATGAGAATAAAGCCACACCCTCCTTGCCCCCTGCCCAGTAAAAGCTGTTGCAAGAAACAGGCAAACAGAACTTAGGACATTTCTAATTTGTGACTCATTTTGTAAAGTTTGGGTAGGATATTGCATCCTGGGAATTCAAGGGCAGTTATAAAAAAGGAACCATCTGAGATCAGGAAAGAGGGCTTGGAAGTGAAAAACACAATTACAGATATTAGAATTCAGTGAATGCTGTGAGCAGCCAATTTAGACCTGGCAAAGTGCTGAATCAGTGAGTTAAAAGAGATTTGAATTGTTTCAGAACTTAGAGAAAATGATTGAGATGAAAAATGAGGAGAGAAAAGGCAAGAACATGGGAATAGATACAGGAGATCCAAAACACGATAAGAACTGCACAGGATGGGGAAAGCATGGTCCCAATTAATGTTTGTGGGCTAGTAAGTGCTGGGCATTGTGCTAAGCGATTCACTTTCTCCTTCTATTTAATACTTGTGGCAGCCCTGTGATCATGATAACTCACATTTATAGATAAGGACACTAATGCTCAGAGAAGTTAACTATTTTGTTCAGTGGTAAACAGCTAATTAAAGAAGAGGCTAAGACTCAAATCCAGTGTCTGTTGCCCCAAAAATAGACAAACCCTCTGAACAAATCTCTTTTCTTGGAAAGCTGTCAGCATGTGTTTAGGTGGCTCCAGTTTCTGCAGAGGCCCATTTTCTCCTTCCTCTCTCAGATCACACTCACTCACTGTCTCCGCTCCATTGCCAGGCACTGATGAAGATGCCATTATCAGTGTCCTCGCCCACCGCAACACGGCCCAGCGCCAAGAGATCAGGACGGCCTACAAAACCACCATCGGCAGGGTAGGTCACAGTTTGTCTGATCTTGATTTCTGAAGTGGCCCTGTGTTTTTTTAAAAAACGTTTCTTTTTCTTTGTTTAAAGATGTTCTTGGAAAAAGGAAAAAAGCTTTCACCATATTCCCTCAACTGTCCTTAGCAAGGAGTGATTTCAGGAGCCCTTGATTTACAGAGCTCAAGGCCAAACTTGAACTCTTCCCACCCAAATTCTCACAGGGACTGCACTCTCGAACAGACTCAGCCAGCACCCTTTTGAGCAGCAGGCAGTGCTGAGCTTCCTGTGTTGCTTCCCTGACCCTGAATAGGCTTCTTTTAGGCCACTGTGGATGAACTGGCCTAAAATAATTAAATCCAACTTGACTAAAATATTTAAATCCAGTTTATGTTAAACAGGCTCTCCTAGGATTTAAGGTCTATTCCAACTCTTTCACATAAACCCATTTGTAGCATATATTCATTCCTTTGATAATCCTCAATTCCCCCTCAGATTCTAGAATGGGACTTACGTGTCTGTGTACGTGTGTGTAATTTATTAGCTTATGCATTCAGAGGTTGTACTCTCACCGTGTTTTCCTCTTCCAGTTTGAATCACCCTCTTTCTGTCTCCATTTCAGTGACTCACCAGCATTATTGCACCCAATCTTTCCACATCACTGAACATTTATCTGTATGATTGGCAAGAATCTTTTTATTGAGGAAATATCAATGAGTGTCTCCAGTTTCAGAGTACAGGAACTCTGATAAGTATTTCTCTCCTTGAGATACTCTATAGCCAGTCAGACTGTGGCTGCTTCCCAGAGACTGGCATTAAACTGCTGTGCAGACAAGGCTAGCTCATCTGCTCCCCAGAACCTCTGCTTGGTGAACCTTGGCTGGGCACCCCAGTAGAGAATGGGATTATTAATAGCTCGGACTATCTTCTGGGAATTTAAACCTGTCTTCATCCCCGCCCCCCTCTACCCCCCCAAAATAAAAAAAAATTTAATGAGCACAGATAGGCACGAATGTGCTTGTGGTTTGTGAACTAGAGTCCTAAAACTTGTTGCCACATACATTCGGGGTTGATTATTTCACTTTAGAACTAAGCTAATCTAATGGCAGGTTTTTAAGATAACCAACATTAATGGATTAATTTATTTGTTCATTCATTCGATGTGTGGATGTAACATAAAACTATGCACAACAGGTTGAAATACCATGTTATGGAATCAGGTTTGTGAGGATCAGAGATCTGGACTTGAATAGCAGCTCAGCTCCTTATTGATTGGTTGCTCTTAAGCAGGTTCTTAAACTCTCTGACCTGTTCTAGCAGGAAATGTAAATAAAAGACTTTAGAATTTGGTCTTTTGTCTAAAGAATTACATTTCTTTTTTGAAATTGAGCCTTAAGAAATAATTGTGAATGATTTCAAAGATACAACTAAATGCCTAAGTATATAACAGTAGAAAAATAGAAATAGGGGTAGGTAAAGAAATTATTTTGCACCTAGATATAGACATTTTTGCAGCTCTGAAAAATGTCATAGATAAATATTGACTTGGAAGTATATTCAGGTGATATTGTTAAGGAAGTGAATACATTTAAGTCAGCGTCTACAAACTTTTTGATCTCAGGACCCCTTTACACTCTTAAATCATTGAGGACTTTTTGTGTTTGTGGCTTATATTGTTGTTTACTATATTAGAAATTAAAACTGGGAACATTTTAAAATATGTACTTGTTAACATTAAGAAAACAAAAACCCATCACCTGTTAATATAACATTTTTATGAAAAATAGCCACATATTCCAAAATAAGAAATTTTTAGTGAGAAGGTTTTTATTATTTTACATTTTTCAAATCTTTTTAATGCCTGGCTTACTGGATGACAGCTGGATTCTCCTATCTGCCTCTGCATTCAGTTTGTAATAGGTGATTTTGGTTGAAGTATATGAAGAAAACCTGGTTTTATACAGATAGGTAGTTGAAAGGAGGAAGGATATTAATGGCCATTAAATATTATTGTAGATATGTAGATATAGCAGTAGCCTTTAGAAATCTGCACTGTACAATGTGAGAGAATGACAGTGAAAAAAGTCATATCTTAGTGTTACTATGAAGATAGTTTTGACCTTGAAGCTCCCCAGAAAGGGTCTAGGAGACCCCAAGGACCACACTGAGAATGGCTAGTTTAAGTAACTGTAACATTAAGCAAGCTGCTTTGTTGTATTGCAGGACCTGATAGATGACTTGAAGTCGGAACTGAGTGGCAACTTCGAGCGCGTGATCGTGGGCATGATGATGCCCACTGTGCTGTACGACGTGCAGGAGCTGCGAAGGGCCATGAAGGTTTGTGCTTCTCTTCTCTTGTCTGTTAATACAAATACTAACAAACTTTCTCAAGCAACTGTGACAAAAGACCTCTGAGAGTGTGGAGGATAAGAGATAGGAGATTTTCCTTAATTTATGACAACTTCAAAAAATGACATTATGCTATAGCAATTATAATTTAAAAGATGTTTTCCAAAAAGTTACCGAATCATTCATTCTTTCCTCTGGCTCTGTAGAGAATGATTATAGTGCTTTTGGTGCAGCCCCAGAAACTTTCTTCCTGTGTTAGCTCCTTTCGAGGTATGAAACTTTATCACTGACACCTTGGGTAGCTCTGGGTCTGCTGTAGGCTCAGAACTGGCAAAAAAAAAGTGTTCTGTGTCCCTAGATACCAGATCCACTGTGCCCTAAACTAAGGTCTGCTGATTTTTAATGACTAAGTATAAAATTCAAATATAATTATTCTCCTCAATCATTTCAGTAAATACTCAGTCTTATGGAAGGTTCTAGGCTAGGCTCTGGGAAAACAAAGAGGTAACTGCCTTTGCCAGAAGATTCTGCCATTCAAAGGAAAAGTACAGGGGAGATCAAGGAAAGATTAACAGCAGAAACTGCCCCTAACCTGGCACAATAACGAGCACACAACAACAGCCCACCAATGTTTATTATAATAATAATTACAGTAAACACACTGGGATTCGGGGAAGACAATTAAAAATGAACAAATTCTGAAGCTAGAATCCCGTGGGCTGTCTTTATTCTCTGCAGATTTCAGGTCATATTTCTTCTCTTTCTGGGGCTCAGCTTTGTAAACTGACTTATAAAACCTTCTCCTCTGGGTTTCCCATTTAGGGAGCTGGCACCGACGAGGGCTGCCTAATCGAGATCCTGGCCTCCCGCACTCCTGAGGAGATTCGGCGCATAAACCAGACCTACCAGCTGCGTATGTAGCATCCTCAGTACCCTCAGGTTTCACTGTGATCCAAGAACTAGGCTAGCAGCAGAGGTGGGTCACCTACTGGTCAAACTGACCATGCGGGGTCCAAGCTCTGCTTTCAGGCAGACCTCTGTTGGCTTCTCAAGACTCCTCAGGTAAATGTGCTACTTAGGCTACCCAGGGCAGTGTTTATTACCCAGGAAGCTGGAAAATTATTCCTTATTATCAAGCAGAGAATCAGGGGTGCTTGTTCAAAAGTGCTGGTGGCACCAGTGAGTCTTCGCATTCTAGGGAATGGCCTGGAGGGGCTGTCTCACCCAGCTTCTATCCTTCAGACTGGAGTGTATGTCCTTCAGCCATCTCAGGATGATAGCCATTTACTCCCTTCTTTAAAATCTCCAGAGAATGATACAGATGAAGAGCCTTTATAAGATGCATGCCCCTTTGCCCTAAGAATATTAAAAAAATAATACACAAAGATTTCAATCCCACAATATTTATTTGGTGTTTGTTATATTAGCTGAAAATGTCAAACACGTTAGCAGACTGCCTAAAGGAAATATGGTACACCCACATAATGGACTGTGGTGTAGTCATCAAAGCATATATCGATACTATTAAATGGCATGATATATGGATAAGTGAAAAAAACAAATCATAAAATAGCGTGCTATGGTCTCATTTTTTTCAAGAAAGAAAAATAATGTGTGTATGTGGGAGGAAATGAGGAAGGATATTCACAAAAATATTATTGATGATGATTATTTCTTGGTGATTAGATTATTGTGATATCCCCCCCCCCCCCGCCATCATTTTACTTATTTTTTTTCTTAGGTTTTCCGTAGTAAACATATGCTGCTTTGGTAGGAAAAAAACAACACAATAATAGTTTTTGGTAAATGTTCAGAGCAGGATGTTCTAAACCTTGGGAGTTTGGTTCTCGCGTCGGCTCCCCACACTGTTGAGTGCTGGTATTCTCCCACTGCGGGCTGTGAACGGCTGGAGCTTCTCTTGGGGAAGCGCTTGAGTGACAGACATGGCAGAGAAGACACAAGCTAGAATTTGGGCTTGACAGCCCCCTGCTTGTCCCCAAACAAGAGTTCCGAAACTCCACTCTACTTGCTTTTCAACAGTCACTCTTCTCTATGTCACTGAAAACCACATTCAGAACAGGCCCCTGGACAGTGGGACAGCGAGGCTACAACCCCAGCCTCCCTCCCTCCCTTTGAAGGAGCAGGAACATGTCGTTTCCACCTTAAGGACAAGCTAAACTTAGCCACTTTGCCAGTGTTCCCTGCAGTGGAAAACCTCACACGGGGCTGCTTCAGTGAGCGGGTCCTGGAGAGGACAGGAGGCTCTGGCGTGTGACACGGTGTTGGGCAGGACTCTATCCTGGTGGAGCTAATTTTGCTAATTTTACTTTCTTGCTAGAATTCGGGCGGAGCCTGGAAGACGACATTCGCTCCGACACGTCATTCATGTTCCAGCGAGTGCTGGTGTCTCTGTCTGCGGTGAGTGGCTCCCTCTGTTGGCTGCTTCTGAGGAGCGTTGGGTTCGATTGACATGCTCACTCTGTCCCCTTTTCCAGACTTTCTTATCCTTTCAACCTCCCAAATGTCAATATCCCCCAGATGCTTTTCTCAGGCCTCTCTTTTAGAGATTCTGGCTAGTCATGTATGACCATTTGTTCTAATTTATACATACAAGTACCTAATACATGTCCCCATCCTTATGATTTCAGTGCACGGAGACTTAAGAGGATCATTAAGAGACAGTTCTTGAGCTTTAGGAGTTTATATTATCATAAGGGAATATATCAGATATACAAGTTGCTTCAATAAAGGCCTGAAAAGTAAGTGCCTAAGGAGAGGCACATAGTAAAAGGAAGGTTCAAGGAGAATTTTAGCTGCAGAAACAAAGAAAAGGCTTCATGGCATAAATGTGGGTTCAGGGAGAACTTGAAGGGTTGGTAGGACTTTAAGAAGCAGAGGTGCAGGTAGGCGAATTCCAGGCAGCAAGAAACTAACAACAAGGCAGTGTGGTGTGGTCAGAGAACAACTGGCTGAGCAGTCAGGCTGGCAATTCTAGGAATAAGGTAGAAGGATGAACTGAGATTCTACGTAGGGAAGAGTTTACACTTTCTTCAAAGAGCAGTAGGGAGCCACAGAAGGTTTGAGGCCAGTAGAATATGATTGGAAATGTATTTCTAGAAGAGTAATGTATTACTCACCTGTAAGATTAAGTATAATATCAAGAAATTAGAGGTTGGGAGACCAAGTAGGAAGTTATCTCACTATTTTGTGTGAGAAATAAAGCAGGACTTAGCTAGTATGGGAGCAGGGATGCAAGAAAAGAGAAGATGGTTGCATGAGATATTTCACATGACTCCCCAATTGTA
Source organism: Cynopterus sphinx (assembly GCA_030015415.1). Lineage (NCBI taxonomy): Eukaryota > Metazoa > Chordata > Mammalia > Chiroptera > Pteropodidae > Cynopterus > Cynopterus sphinx. The sequence goes on along the minus strand of CM057383.1, from coordinate 55,164,609 downwards.
TCTTTACTCTTGACCTCCTTTCTGAGTGTGAGACTCACTGATTTTTAGATGTTTCCTTATAGATATTTGCCATTTTCCTAACTTATCTTTTTCTGTTAATATTGTTGCTATTCAGAACAAAACCCTGGAAACCATCTCCAACTTTCACCTTGCTTTGTCTCTGATATTTACTTCAAATTGGTCTACTTTACTTATATTCTACCCACTTTTTCTATTCCTCGTAGATTTACCATTCTGCTGAGCCATACCTAGACTATAGAATATTGAGACAGCATAGCAGTAAAAACAGTCTAACAAACCAGAGGAAGGTAGCCCATTTTGCTGCTCCTTAGCATTCTTCTAAGGCGTCATGCCTGCCTTTCCTATGAACTTGAGTTGGTGAGGTGTTTTCTTGTGTTCCTCAAGCCCCACCTCTGTTCCCACACTCTCTCAGTTCTTCTGTTCCCAACCCCTACTTGGCAGAATTGATCAGTGTAGAGTTGCTGGTTCTAAAGGCATGAGTCAGCTGGGAAGACACAGGACTGCAGGGAGGTGAGGAATGGGAGGAATTAGTAGTGGAGGGAATTGTCAACAGACAGCATTCGTTCCCCTTCCTTTTCTATGTTACAGAGACACCATGCAACAGGGGCTCGCATGCTGGTTGGTAGTGTTCTCTAGGCTCAGATCAGAGCCACAGGAATAAATGCAAACACACTCAGAGGACATCGGTCCTGACAGTTTATCAACAGATAGGAAACTCAGGAGCTTGTGGTTTCCCAGAAGTGAGAAACAGCACCCCTAAGCTTAAAAAAATAGAGAGGGTGGACATCAGTCCTCTCTCCCTAGGCTGGAAGTAGGACCCCTTTTGGCCTTCTAACTACCATGTCCTTGGATTTCCAGACATTCTTCAAGGCTCCTCAAGCATTCTCTTTGGTTTGTTTATCTTGTCCTTAGGGTGGCAGGGATGAAGGAAATTTTCTGGATGATGCTCTCATGAGACAGGATGCCCAGGTGAGTAGAATTGTAGCTTCTTTCTTCTCTTTTGACAGTAAGAGAGGCCTTAGTTGGTGGACCTCCTCTTGTATTCATTTATATTGAGCTAGATGGGATGTGTTATTTAAAAAGATTCCCATGGATGATCTTTAATGGCAGAAGTTGCCTGCAGAGATACCGAGGGCTTGGGAGTAGCATGAGGCATCATTATATAAGCACCTCTGGATTCTAGATTTTTCCACATTGGAACCTTGTTGTGGCCACCCCCAGAGAACCATGGAGTGTCTTCTGTATCACTGGAAGGTGAAGAGGCTTGCCTTTGCTCTGTTTATCTTGCACTTTTACTTTCCCAAAGAGAACATTTGATAGGACCTGTGTAAAAGAGCTTGGCACAATGTATATCCTGTCAGGTAATTAATACCAAACCCCAGGGGCAGTTGCTTCCTTGGTACCCAGCCCACTGATGGCTGCCCTGGCACCAACCCCTGGTCTACTTATTGTGGCCAGATAACACTAATAATAGCTAATAAAGTGGGTCTTTACCAAGTACCAAACACTGTGCTAGCTCTTGATAAGAAGTATGTTATCGATGGCTAAGTGGAGGGCCAGGGGAGGGAAGGAGCAATTAGGGGAATCGTTTTATGAACATTATAAGTATCTAACCAATGTGCCATGTACTTTAAATTAATTTAAATAAATAAATTTATTTTTTCAAAACCTCACTAAATTGTTTAAATGAATTGTAAAGCAGGTGAATTATATCTCAGTAAAGCTGTTATATCATTTTTCAAAATGATATACTTTACTGTTAGTAAGAAATCATCTGCATTTATTAATAAAAGACTATTTCCTACTGATAAACAGTGCTCCACTATTAAATGGTGTGACTTTGAGAGGGTGCAGGGCAGGGAGGAGGGTAAGGTGTAGAAACATAAATGGCCAGGAGTTAAGGTTAAACCTGGGTGAAGGGTAAAAGGGCTTTCTTATATTCTACTGTATGTTTATATGTTTGAAATTTCCATAATAAAAGACTTAAAAGTTAAAAAAAAAAAAGTATGTTATCAAATCCTTGCCATAACCCTATGAAGTAAGTATTACTATCCCAATTTTCTGGACAAGGGAATGGAGGCTCAGAGAAGTTCCTCACTTAAATTTCCACAGATAAGTGGCAGAACTGGGATTTGAACCGAGGCAATCTGGGTCTAGACACTGTATTCTTAATGCATGTATAACCATAGAGAAACACTGGTCCCATTTAATATGTGAGATATGAACCATTATGGATTCTGCAGGAAGGAACCTGTTCCTTCACTAGAGGCGAGAAGAGTATGTGTGTCATAAAAGTTCTGAGGTCTCAGGGAGGCCCATCCCATACAGAGACACAAGAAATTGCCTTAAATCCAGAAGTTTCAAGGAGGAAGAAGGTATTCAAAACTTTGGAACATTGGATGCCTTTGTGAATTTCAGCTACCTCACAGAGAGCATTTTGGGGCATGCTGGAAGGAACTTCCATAGCCTAGGCGAATCCCAAATTAAATGAAGAGTTACTGAGTAATTTATTTCTGAAACATTATATTCGCTGTCAATTTTTTGTGAATTTACTAGGTGCCAGGTATTGTGACTGCTTTACATTTTTTCCTTAAAACAAATCTGGGAAGTAGATATTACTACTTCTGTTTGAAAGATTAGGAAACTGATGCACAGATTTGAATTTGTCCAAGTCACAAAGTTGGTAGAATTGGGCTCTTTGGATCCAGGTCTGTCTGATTATTTCAAATCATGCAATTCAACAAACAAATATTTTTGGGCTCTGCAAGGAACACAGTTCTCCTTGGAGGTAACCAGGTGAAAAGGTGCTTCGAAATAAGTTTGGACGGGGGAAGTAGGACAGAGGGAGTAGAACTCAGAACAGGGTTTTCCTGGATATTCTGAGGCTTACCAAGAGGCAAGGAATTTAAGAACAACTTTGCCAGGGTTTCAGCTCTTCCAGAATAAAACAGGAGGAAACCTTGTCAATGCGTGCTCTTTAACTTGCATCAACAGCAAGGGGATCATTGCAGAATTGGGTATCATGCTAAGCGAAATAAGTCAAACAGAAAAAGTTGAGAACCATATAATTTCACTCATATGTGGGACATAAAACTAAAAGCAACAAAAGAACAAGACAGGCAGTTTAGTGGTTATCAAAAGGGGTCAGGGGGAGGTAGATAAGGATAAATACATGATGATGGAAGGAAATTTAACTTTGAGTGTTGAAAACAATGCAATATACATATGATGTATTATTGAATTGTATACTTGAAACCTATATAATTTTATTGACCAATGTCACCCCAACAAATTTAATAAAATAAAAAGAATTTGGGTATTATAGCTTGATTTTGATGTAGGAAAGTAAATGAGTTTGAGATGAGAGGAATGATCAGGGCAGGTGGAATTTAGAGAGGCTGTTGTCAAACCAGTCTAATTTTATCTGTTTTCCAGATGAAATCTGAACTAAAGGAAATCATAGGTAGTGTTCAGAATCTCTACTTTAAAAAGAAATTTATGACATATTAAAACTACATTAAAAATGCCCTTTAGAGCTTGTGCTAGAAGATAGTTGAATCTCTTCTTTTTGGGCGGGGGTGTGGGAAAGGAAATATAAAGACAGGAGAAAATCTGCATCAAAACTGGAAAATGAATGAGGAGAGCCATGAAAAATGCCAGATGGGCAGCAAACCTGAGCCAAGGACACAGGAGGGTCATCCCAGAAAAGAGGCTAAGCCCCATCCCACCGCCACCACACACCCCCAAGGTGGACACAGGCACAGTGGCTTCATGCAGACAGAAGGGAAGTCCTCAGAGAAGACTTGTACTGTGTCTCAGTTGTCTTCAATGGACTAGCAACAACTGGGCCTGCTTGAAATTCATCCAAATGAAAACTGAGGACCTTCATGAAGAATCAACTTACCTTGTTCTGGGAGAAAAATCCGGGTCTGCATAGACTGCTCATTATTTAAGGATGGAGGAGCCTGAGAGTCAACAGATCCTCACCTTAAACACTAGGTAGAGAAGCAGACAGGGCAATGCTGTAAGAAAGAGTCAGGTGTCAGATTGCTTTAGACCCTAAAATAAAAGAAAAAAAAAAGGATTTTAATTAAATAAGTGCTAAAAAAAAAATGCAATGAGAAAATAACAGAGATGAAAATGGAGCTGGATAAAGGGTAAACAGATTTAAGAAGAAGAAAAAAAAGGGAGCCAGATGAGTTGGAGGAGAAATGTTCTCAGATGAAGCAGAGAAAACCAGAATTTTAAATGGGAATGATCAAAAAGGATATTACGGAAAATGACATCATTGTGAAAAGTGATGCCAAAAAAACCTCCAGAATTCAGAAGAAAAGGACAAAGCAATCAGAGAAAAAGAACGTAAAGGAAAGACTATAGAGATTAGAACCATGACAAAAAGGGTATGGAAAAATTTTCACTGATATATACTTAAAAGTATAATAAAGGTAAAAATAAAGCATGGGGTCCTGGTATAAGAATAATAAAGAGAAGCCAATGGAATGATTAGACAGTCTAAGAGCAGAACCAAGCCTATGTGAGAATAAACAGGTAGCATTTTAAATCAGCAAGTGAATCAGTGGAGTTGGGACAACTGGCTAACGATTTGGGAAAAAACAAAATTAGATCCCTGCTTTCACCTCGCATTACAATAAATTCTAAAAAGATTGAAATTTTAATATGAATAAATGAAGTAAGATACTACAATAAAGAATAATTAAATCCCTTTTTTTTTTAAATCTGGAGCTGGGAAAAGATTTTTGTATCCCTGACACAAATGACAGAAACCATGAAGGAAAAATAATTGGTAGCTTGACCACATTAAAAAAGCATACAAATTGTTTTAGCAGATAATACCACAAAGAAAATTTAAGATTAAATGATAGGAAAGTTTCTCCTTATGTACAATAAGCTGAATATATAGATTTTATAAACAATATAGTTAACTATGCTACTGATAAATCAAAACTACTATTGTGATACTATGAATAGAAATGCTCTAGTTTTGTTTTTTTTAAATGGATAATAGACTAACAGGCGGCTCAAAAAAGGAAAAAAATAGAAATGGCAAATACTTAAAAAATGTCCAACCTCACTAGTTTCTAAAAGAAATTAACACAAAAAATACTATTTTCTACCCATTATTAAAAAGGTTACTCTTCAAGGTCATTTGTGATATTTTATAAAAGGATCATTTTGTGACAGTTTGGAGTTCTTTGCCCCACATTCTAGGAACCACTTCAAACACTTCAAACTTAGTGACATAAAACAACCACCATTTTATTATGCCCTTGGATTCAGTAGGTCAGGAATTCAGACAAGTCACTGCAGAGCTGGCTGTCTCTGCTCTATAATGTCTGAGGTCTTAGTTAGGAAGACTTGAGCAGCTGGAGGTGACTCAAATGGCAGGAGGTTGGAAGCTACATCACTCATGTGTCTGGCGTCTGGACTGTGATGACTTGAAGGCGGCATCAGCTGGGACTCCAGGTGGCTTGGGCTTCACAAAGCATGGTGGCTGTGTTTCAAGAGGAAGCATCTCACAAGCCAGCATTCCAAGAGAACCAAATCTGTCTGGCCTTCCATGACCTAGCCTCAGAAGTCAGTGGCACTACTATCGTACTGTATTGATTGAAACAGTCACAAACCTACTGAGATTCGAATTTGAAAAATTCTGATTTAGATAAACCCTTCATGCCCTTCCAGCTTTAAAATTGACACATGCAATGAAGGAATTAGAGAAAGAAGTGAAGAAACAGATGAGTAGATGGAGGTACGCTCAGTGAGTGACAAAATGTGTCAATTAAGGACATTTTGAGAAATTTAACAAGCTAGCTGCTGATTATAAATTAGCAGTAGGGTTTAAATTTTCTTTTATAAAATACACATAAAATTTACCATCTTCACCATTTCTAAGTATACAGTTCAGTAGTTAACTATATGCACATTGTGCAACCAACCTCCAGAACTTTTTCATCTTGAAAAACTGTAACTCTGTACCCATTAAACAACTCATTTTCCCCTCTCTCCAGCCAGAGGCAACTACTATTCTACTTTCTGTTTCTAGAAATTTGACTATTCTAGAGACCTCATATAATATATAAGGGAAATCATACAATATTTGTCTTTTTGTGATGTCTTATTTCACTTACCGTAACATCCTCAAGGTTCATCAGTGTTGTAACATGTGTCAGAACTTCTTTTTAAGGCTGCATATTCCACTATATGTATACATCACGTTGCGTTTACTTATGTGTCAATGAACATGTTTGTGTCACTTCTACCTTTTGGCTGTTGTGAAGAATACTGCTATGAACATGGGTGTACATATATCTTCTTAAGATTCTGTTTTCAATTCTTTTGAATACATCCCCAGAAATAGTATTGCTGGGTCATATGGTAATTCTATTTTTAATTCTTGAGAAACATACTGTTTTCTAAAGAGGCTGCATCATTTTACATTCTCACCAACCATGCAGACAGATTCCAGTTTCCCCATAACCTTGTCAACACTTTTTATTTTCTGTTTTGTTTTTTAAAGCTGCCATCCTAATGTTTATGAGGAGATATGAACAGTAGTTTTGATTTATCAATGGTATAATTAAAGTGACAAGAATCAATTTCTTATATTCCTACCTAGTTGGGATTTAAGCAGTTACAGATGGGTCCTGCCTCTACTGTGAGACCTGTAGCCCCAGTCAAATCACAGCTCATTCTAGAGCAGTGTTGTCCAATGAAACTCTGTGATGTGTAAAATGCTCTACATCTGCACTGTCTATTATGGGTAGCCACGCATGGCCACTGAGCACTTGAAATGTGGCCAGTATGAATGAGGAGTTAAATTTTATTTTTTACTTTAAAATTTAAGTAGCCACATGTAGTTAGTGGCTACTGTGTGGGACGACCCAAGTCTAGAATTCCTTAACTCTTAAAATTGAACCATGTAGTCTGCATGTAGGTAGCTACTGGTGTTTGTCTTGACTCTCAAGGAAATGTTAGAGGGTCCTGTTAGTCATACCTAAGGAAAAATCTTGAGTCATTACCACTCACTGCCAGTACCACTTCCACTCCTATCACCAGTAAAATAAAACTAAGCCAGCTCAGCTTTTTGAAGTTCTGAAAATATTTGCATATATCCTGGCACCTTCTCTGTGGTATTTTTAACTTGTGCTTTGTTTGCCTACAGGACCTGTATGAGGCTGGAGAGAAGAAATGGGGGACAGATGAAGTGAAATTTCTAACTGTTCTCTGTTCTCGGAATCGAAATCATCTATTGCATGGTAAGGCACTTTCTTCATCTTCCAAAGATACTTTAAAAGATGGTAAAAACTGTATTGCCCTTAATTAATTATAACCTTTTCCCCTTTATTTGTCCTGAACTGTTAGAGATCTCTTACCTTGGAAATACATCAGTGTGACAGTTGCATGAAGGCCAATTTCTGAAAGATTAATCATGAATAATTATCAGATATACAGCATATTCATGGAAGTTTGGTATTCTTGTTTAAAGGAAACCGACCTTCATAGTCAGTCCTTTTCGAAAGCAGGTGCATTTAAATATAGTTACATAAGACAAAATCTTCAGTACATCAGCAAGCAAGAAAATAGAAATGTTGATTGACATTTGTTCCTGTATAACATCCAAGTTGTAAAACTAATAAAAGTGATTTCTTTAGGGGTTATGTTGCATCAGGTGAATAGTGGATAATTTCACATTTTATTTCCTATGGGGAACATTTCTAATTTGCTTCTGATAATACTAGTCTTTATAATGTGCTTTTAACTTCTTTTGGGAAAAGATACCATACAATTGTAGAATACTTGTCAGTTTTATTTCTTCTTGTAAATAGCAATAAGTTTTTAATAAGATATCTCATCTTTTTATAAGCTCTTTAAATCTTTATGCTATGTCATAATTTTATAAACTTACCATGCTCTTATAATCACACACAATTTATAAAACTTGCGGGAAATTTAAGAAGAATGAGTTTGATAGATTGAAAACATAAAGTAATTGAAAATTATAACACATTTTGAAGCTGCAGTTATTCCAGATATTCCACAGTGACAACAAATAGGTGATTACTCCTGTTTATAGATGTCATGCTCCTATTTCTTTGCTTTCCCTTGCCTAATTACTAATAACACAGATGTTCCCCTGGTGGTACTTCCCAAGAACTGCAGGTCCTCAGAAGCCAATTCCATGCAAATAAATCCGTAACAAATTTCATCTCCAGGCACAAGTCAGTAGTTGTGCTGTTATAAAATATCGGCTTGTAAACCACAAGACGAAAATCTTTTAAGCACTATTTGGTTAAAGAAAACTTCAGTAAGTTTCTTACCAACCAACAATAATAGTGAGGATTCAAAATAACTAAGGTTTTGTTAATTATCTTCTAGGTATAATGCAGTGCTAAGCATATTATAAGCACTGTTTGTTGCAACATTCCAATGAAGCAGCCATCATTTCCCCACTTTACAGTGGAAAAGCTGAGGCTTAAAAAATATGTCAATTAGTTTTTTAATTCCAAGCAATCTACACTGACTCTAATTTAAGTAACAATAACAATGATAATAATATAAATGGGATAAGAGGGAAAATGGAAAATACTGGTGGCTCATTGACTTGTAAGGGAGAGATGAATGACTCCAGGAAGAACAGAAATCAAGGCAAGTCTGGGAACTCAGTAGAGGGAGTGGTGGATTTTATTTCTAAGGCAGAATTCCCCAAAGTCTGGTCTCCATGAAAAGTGCTGATTCATGAACCCTTACTTCAGACTGGAGAGCTGACCTAGAATCTCCGAGAGTGATATCCAGAAAGTTTAACATGTTTCCCAAATGATTCTTACCTTCTCTGAGGTTAAAGATGACTCAATGCTTTTAGCCATCCCCATGATCTGTTCAATTTAAAAATTACCAGGAAGGTAGGACTGATTGGTCCTGGAGAGGTGAACTTCTCACTCTTTTGGTAGAGCTTATGGTGTATTCCAGAGGGCAGGGGTTTCCCTGGATTGACATCTCTGTGAGAATCACACTGTTCAGGGGTGGGGTAGCACCCTAAAGAAGGTGATGTTAAGAAGATATCCAGTCTGAGATGGCTCCAAAAAGAGGCATTAAGAGAGGGAAATATGTTCATGACATTCAAAAATATTTGGCAAAAAAGTGAAAAAAAAATGTAATTATGCTAAAATCTATAAAAAGGTGCAACCAGCTGTCATCAAATATGACTCAGTTTGAAGAGGTTGAATTGCCCTAGTTTCAATGAGCCAAAAGGAAGATGAATAGACAGGTGATTGCCAAGGCCAAAATTACAAAAAGACACATACAGCTTATTAAGGAAACGAGAAAAGAAAGCAAATCTCTTCAGAAGTTATTTCCATTTTATGTGCGAGAAAACAGGTTCTCACATAAGGAAAAGGATTTGTCTGATGTTCTCCTCCCCTTGGGCCTGTTCCACTTGCCAGATGCCTCCTGGATTCTCACCCACATTGCTAATTAGTTTCCTCTTGAAATATGCTGAAGAATAAATAGTATGGACTAGTTAAAAGATGCTCATTCCCTCTATAAATTTTAGTTTCCTCTATGTTTTTATTATTTATAATTTTACTCTGTTATTTTTTGTAGTGTTTGATGAGTACAAAAGGATATCGCAGAAGGATATTGAACAGAGTATTAAATCTGAAACATCTGGCAGCTTTGAAGATGCTCTGCTGGCCATAGGTAAGCTGTTAGAGGGTAAAGAGTGGAGAAACAAATATTTATAGACTTTTCTCCTTGTTATCAGTTTGTTGTTGTAAGATGTAGATTTTTATTTTCAGGGATATAAAACTGTTTAAATCACTCATGATATACAGAATTTTATAATAAGACATATTTTATACAGCCTGATTGTTATTATACTATGTGGCTTTATATATTTTATATCCTCTGTGCCTTTTATCACAGGATAAGGGAAAGATAATCCTGTACTAGCTATATCTTGCAAGTCCATGAATGGTTAGAACAAATAACTGTTCATATGGTAGACGTGATAATCACTTTGAAACCACATGCTTCCCTTTGCTTTAATGGTTTTTATTAATCACTTCTCCAGGAATTTGATAATAAATTGAAGGTACTTCCCATCTGTGAAAATGTTTTCAAAAATAGCCTATGTTCATAAAACATTCTTTGGCTAAAATTTTTTTGAGAAAGCAATCAACAGGTACTACTTCATACCTCATAGAAAAAGCGGGAACAACTGTCACTTTTTCTCATAGATTTTATCTGTAATCTTTCTTTTTTTTTTTATCTCTTGACAGTAAAGTGCATGAGGAACAAATCTGCATATTTTGCTGAAAGGCTTTATAAATCTATGAAGGTAAATGACCTCATTTTTGCATCTGAATGACTCTTGACATGTCTTGTCACATGTTTACTTATATCTCCCACACAAATTAGCAAAATCAGTCTGAGATATTCAGTTCAGTTTATTAAATACTTCACTGAGTGCCTGCTATTAACAACACTAGATAATATTCATTGAGTACTTATACGTGATCATTGTTCCTAATGTTTTATACCTGTAGGTCAATTTTATTTCCACAACAGCTATATGGGGCAGGAACTGTTCTCAACCTTCAGATAGAGAAACTGATGCATAGAGAAGATAGGCAATTTGCCCAGGGTCCTCAATGAAGAAGTAATGGAGCAGGAATGCAACCCTGGCAGTTGGCTTCAGAGCCCTGGATTCAGAGCCCAAGCTCCTAACCATGTATTGTATTTTGTACAAGCTCTCTTGCTGTGAACTGTGGGAGGTTCAGGAAGATGAAAATGTAGTCCTTGCTCTCAGAGAGCTTCTAACATTGAGGGGAAAGCAGGTATGTGCAAAACACCAATAAAAACAAAATAGGATCTAAGAAAGTAGTTGAGGATCAAAATATTGTAGGAACATAGAAGAAAGGGTATTTTTTGTTTGTTTGTTTGTTTGTTTAGGGAGTGAGTATCAGAAAAGAATATATAAAGAAATTGTTATGTTTGAGGAAGACCTAAGAGGAAGTTTTTACATAGGAGGATTTTACATGGGAGGAAAGATGGTAAGGCTGAGGAAAGAAGGATGACACTGGGAAAAGGAATCATTTCAGGAAAGACCAGCAGGCTGGAGAACACAGAGTATGTCTCTAAAATGACACAGAGTGGTCTCCTCTGGTCAGAACATCGAGTATTGAAAAGGTAAGTTGTTGGAAGCCTTGAACATTATGGTGAGGACTGATATTCCACAGGCCTCTAAGATTATGGTGCAAAGAGTGTCATCAGGAGAGTCATATGTAGTTTTACCTTGACAGACAAAAGAAGAGCACTCTCTGGAAACCAGCTAGTTTATATGCGGGCTTCTTGTTTTTTTCTTTAGGGCTTGGGCACCGATGATGACACCTTAATCAGAGTGATGGTTTCCCGGGCGGAGATTGACATGATGGACATCCGGGCAAACTTCAAGAGGCTCTATGGAAAGTCTCTGTACTCTTTCATCAAGGTAGGTCACTGGAACCTGGCCTTGGCCCAGGGGAATGCTCTGATGAAAGGATGGTGTTCTGACCTAGGTATTTAGACACTTCTTACCTGTCCTTGGCAGATATCCTTCCCTTTAAAGATGAAACTCTAATTCAGATATTTCCAATCTCTCTCCTTTCACACAGATATTTAAATCTCTGCCAGATTATAAGATGGAAGTGTTTGCCTTGTAAATATAGTAATTATTTCATGTTGACCCCAGACAAAGATTATATTTTAATGAATACATTTAAGAGTACCATATTATTGTCAACCTGCTTACAAGGAGAGAGAAGCAAACTGAATCAGTCATCCAGAACCCTATCCAGGGCTAGCTGAGGTATGCTTGAAGTATGGGAAAGCATGTGAGTTATCCTGAGCTGCTGTTCTTTACCTGGTGCCAGTCTTCAAGGTGTCCTAACTTGGCATGGGAGTGATGAGAAGTGATTCACATCCCTAAAATCCCATCATTACCGGGATTTTGCTTCTTGAGGAAGACAGAAGGGTCTCGTGAATATGAAGCCAAGACCCATTTCCATAGAAGGTGGAGTTGCCTGCACAAAAAACTTTAAATCAAGATTTTATCTGTGAATTAAATACTGTGAATCCCACTGAGAGCTTGGAGAGGTAGAACCTGTTAGTGATTTGAGCTGCAGATTTTCATGAGTATTTTATTCAGGAACTTGTTCCTATTTCTGTACATCTATGAGGTAATTTTATTTTGCAGAGTTGAAATATAGCTAGCAGCAAGTAAATACTTTAAAGATTCAAGGATGACCATAATTGAAGTTATAGGAAAACATATTTGTAACATATAATATAGGGTTAATATCCTGATATTGAGAGCTTCTATAATCATTAAGAAAAAAAATAGATAAAAACCCAAAAAGAAAACTGGGCAAAGGATATTTAAACATGCACTTCATGAAAGGTGAAACACAAATAGCCAATTTACAGAAAATGCTTAATCTCACTAATATTCAATGAATTGCAAATAAAAACAAGTCATCATTTCCACCAAACACCATCACAAAATGTAAGAAGTTCATAACAAGCATTGGGAAGGGCTTGGGGAAAATTCACCATCTCTTATGGAAGGGCTATAAACTGGCCTAAACTTTCTGCAGGCAATTTGGCAATATATATTTAAAAAATGAACTCTACTTTTTTACTTAGCCATTATATGTTTAAGAATTTCTTTAGAGAAAATAAAATAAAAGCCCATTAATTCTCAGAATGGGAGAAAATATTTGCAAATAATATCTAATTTCTACTATCTAGAATTTATAAAGAACTACAACTCACCAAAAAGACAAACAACCCAATTTAAAAACGAGAATGGATCTGAATAGATATTTCTCCAAGAAATATATATACATGGCAACATCATTAATCATTAGGAAATGCAAATTAAAACTACATTGAAATACCACTTCATACCTACTAAGATGACTATAGTTGTGTTTTTTTTTTTATGAACTTCTCACCCTAAAAAAGGAAAATAATAAATGTCAGTGAGGATATAGAGAAACTAGAACCTTAGACGTTGCTGGTGGAATGTAAAATGGTGCTTCATCAAAAACTTAAAATAACCACATGGCCCAGCAATTCCACTTCCAGATATATACTCAAAATAAATGAAAACAGGAACTCAAACAGATACTTGTACATCAATGTAAACATTATTCAAAGTAGCCAAAATGTGGAAACAACCTAAGTGTCCATCAACAGATGAATGGATAAACAAGAGTGATGTTCCTGAAACATGGATGAACCTTCAAAACATGCTAAGTGAAATAAGCCAGCCACAAAAAGACAAACACTGTATGGTTTCACTTATATGAAATATTTAGAATAGGTAAATTTATGGAGACAGAAAGCAGCTAGAGGTTACCAAGGGCTGGGGAAAGAGAGAAAATGGAAAGTTACTGCTTTCTGTTTGTGGTAATGAAAGGATTTTGGAGCTAGCAATGAAGATTGTACAACATCGTGAATATAATTAGTGCCACAGAATTATACACTTAAAAATGACTAAAATGGCAAATTTTGTTATATATTTTACCACAATTTTTAAAAATCTGTAAAAGAATCTGAAAAATTGTTTCATGAATTGTGAAAGTACACTAAATATTATATTTTCATTGTATTATTTATGTTATTTACATTATTTTATTTTGAATAAATAATATGGCATATTTTTATAGTGTATAATTTATTATAATTATTATTTTTATTAACCAACAGAGGATGACTTAAATAATTTATGGAAAATCCATACAGTGTAATACTATACAGACACTAAAATGATAGAATACAAAAATATTGATTGGCCTGGGGAAACGTCACTATAAATAAATTTATATTACATGTTTATATTTATATAAATATGTAAATATAGATGCATGTACACAAACACTGGAAAAGATTAAAAATAAGGAATACATTGCCAGCTCTATAACAATTGTCAAAAAAGAAATATAAATACGTAAATGATGTTAAAAATGACAGCAATAAGATAAAAATGTAAGTTACAATAAAAATAAGTAAACTCTCAAATGAGGTAAAAATAGAAAGTCCAACCACGCTGTTTATAAGAAACAACTAAAATACACTGACATGTGAGAAGCTAAAAAAAAAAGGCCAGGGAAAAGAACATTATACAAATACAAAAAAGAAAGTAGAGATTACACAGTAAGTTAAAAAAAAAAAGAATTCAAGTAGAAAAAGCGTTAAATGGGAGAAAACAGATCACTTTATATTGAGAAAGACAGCAATTCACAACAAAAATTAAATCCTCATGAAATTTTAGGTGGCAAATGGTATTGCATTTAAATTATATAAATAAGAAACTCAATGCTCCAAAAGAAGACATTGATGGAAATCCTATGCTTGGGAGACTTTAACATACCCTTATCTTTTGGCAGATCAGTGAGGCAAAGTCAAGGATAATATTAAGATTTGAATAATAGACATATAAAACTTTGAACCTTATAAACAGAAATTCCATCTTTTCTAGTGCCCAAGAAGCACTAACAAAAATTGATCTATTAATTAGGCCATGAAAATTTCTATGTAGAAATTATAGTATCTCTGGAAGGCTATTTTGCAACCCATATCAAAAGGCATTAGAAAATGCATGATCAATCCAGTTATTCCCATTTTACGAAAATTTGTCCTGAGTAAACCATCAAGAAAATTCACAAAAATTTAACTGTAATATGCTTTTTGCAGCAGAGTTTATAATAATGCAAAGTTGGAAATAACATAAATATTCAACAATGGGGGGATGATCAAATAAATTATTTTACCTATGTACAGCAGAATACTCTGTAACCATTAAAGAATAATATAGAAGAATATTTAATGAATTAAAATAGGGAAATATTCAGGTCATATTAAGTAAAAAAAAAACAGAATACAGAAGAATATTACAGTCCTATCACATAGGACTCTATATGCATATAAAAAAGTCTTGGAAGGTTATACACAAACCAAAATGTTAAGAATAGTAATCTCTAAATGGTGGAATTATGTATGATTTTTATGTTCTTTAATGTCTTTATTTTCCCCATTAAACATGTATTAATTTTGTAATATAAATAAATGTTATTTTTTAAAAAACTAAGAAAAATCCAGATAAGCTTGAGAAAGTTAACCTAGATGATTATGAGCAGTGTATTTCATTTTAAACTCCATTTATCTGACTAACTTTGCTTCCCTTGTCCCCAGGGTGACACATCTGGAGACTACAGGAAGGTCCTGCTCATCCTCTGTGGAGGAGATGATTAAAATAAAATCCACAAAAGATAAGAGGATAACCAAAACTTTGATTTTTTTTTAAACTTTTTTCTACATTGCTATTAGCAATATCTCAGGATGCTTATTTCCAAATTAAAACGCCTTCTGATGCCTCCTATTATTCATCTATAATTACTCGTTATGATGCTTTAAAGCTATACTTGCATTTCAAAGCTTATAAAACCTAAAAGGAGCTTTAAAATTAGAAATAATAATGTACTCCATGTTTTAAACAGATCACTTCCTCGTTTGTGTTTCACAGAAACTGAAATATATTATTTCACATTTTCTTTTTGGTGAAAAAGTGTTGAAATGGAAGACTGGAAGACTGTTCAAAAACCACTCTTCTTCCCTAATTCTATTTTTCGAGTGGCTAGTAATTTTTTGATTTGAAATTGTGAGCATTTAGTTAGGAAGAATATTTGTCCAATTTGCTATTTCACATAGTCATAGTTTGAAAGCATCCACAAATAACCTTTGTTTATGTTTTATCAATAGTGTTAGTTGATCTTCACTCGGTTTGGTGTGAGATACTTCTATGTTAAGATCACTTATTCTCTTCAGGTTCAAGTATACCAAAATCACCAATTTATCTGAACAAATTAAATTCTAACTGTGGCTATACAGGTCACATAAGTCTGGTTACCAAACTTAAATGCTGAACATTCCACAATATTATGGTTAATGTCTTAATCCAGCTTTAAGGTAAATGGAAAAAAATTAAATGTCAAACTAGGTATTTTAGTGATGTTATAACCCTCTGAATTTTACTTAAAAGAAATTTTTTTGTGGTAAAAATAATTTTTTGTCATTTTGGATTTTGTTGATCTGTAGTAATTTATAATTGCACTGTGCCTTTCAAGTCTGGAATTATTCTGAATTTGTATTTAGATTTAATTCAAAAGTTCAGTTTGTATACAACATGGAAAAATAATTTTAATAAAATGTGTCTTTAAAATGAGATATATTCTTTCTCTTTTTCAGTTGTGAGTTTTTTCATTCTGGACACTGAAAGGAGGTATTTTTGAAGGACTTGTATTACTCAGTTTCTATTAGGAACTACAACATTAAGAAAAAAAAACAGTCATAAGCACTACTGCTGTAAAACTAATGTTCATATATACCATATGATGTTACTACTCAATGATATAAAATGATATATTTAATGTATTCCCAGAAAATGAGTGATGCTCTTCATTCTACTAAGTAGAACATTAATATTAAATAAGAATATTTGTTCTTTGTTCATTCTATAATATCTATTGTATTTTGATGGGTAAAATAATGATTTGTTATTCAATTTGTTTCTACTCACCTCTTATAAGTGCTCAAACTATTGGTTAAAGGTATTTATGTAAATACCTAGTCATTTCAGTTAACTATAGGAAATATTACTGCTGTTTCAATACCTACCCAGAGAGTATGGAAATTTAGCCAAACTTTTTAAACAAATTGCATTTGTTAACTGGAAGCTTTTTAGAGGGCAGGATAAAGCCACCTTGGAGGAATGTTAGTTTGTTATATTGAACAAGTGTGACATTGGAATATAATTATGAAGCAACTTTGTTTTTTCCTCCCATTGTCCATTTACATTTATTTATTGGGCGTAGTTCTTCTCCTTTTTTTTAGATGAAAATTCAGATAGAAAACAGAATGATTCCATGACTTTTCTGGTCACTCTTAGGTTATAAGAAGTTCTACTGTGCAGTTCCTTAAGGTCATAAAACAGTGTCATTTCTGTAATTAATTTGTCCAGTTAAAATTCAAAACTTGATAGTTGAGGTTTCTACCCTCATTCAGTTCTGGCCTATTACCAGCAGGAAGCTGGTGGACTTGCCTTCTTTCTCTACCTAGGCTTTCTTCCATGGCCTACCCTCACTCCCAACCTAGCCATGGTTGTAGAAAGGAGAGTAAAGGGGAGTTGGAAAGTACTTAGCTGACTGTTAGTGCTGTGGTAGTACATTATCAGCACTATGTGATGTTGGCAGAAACTTAAAGGTGATTCTGATGAGCATTCTCCTGGGCTTTTTATCAACCCCATCACCAGGGAACTATACTCATCTTCCATTCCTTTGGTAAGGCAAATGCAATGCTCTTTATTCAGTCCCTAGGAATTTGATGACACTTTCCAGTTCTCTGTGCTGAAGTCTGTGTGTCTTTCCACCAAAGCTTCTTGCACAGGCTGTAAGATGATCCCATGCTGGATGTTATGGTGGCCCACACTTGTTTCATGGTAAGCACTTGCACATCCTTTGTGCTAACATTCTGGATATGCAGGCTGATCTTCTTACAGCCATCATTCTCTGCTCCTCTCCTACTCCCTCCCCACAAACTGCTTCAACTAGCCTCACTCAGTTTTGCTTTCTCAGGGTGTCAGACACCAAGTCCAGGGGGGGCCCCAAACTGTATACACTGCTGATGACAGTATAAATTGCTGCAGTCATTTCAGAGAGCAATTTTACAACAGTTAATAAAGTTTAAAGTTCTCAGCAAATTCATTTCTGGGGATCTACTTGGTGAATCTCTTGCACATGATGTTCATTGCTGCTCTGCAAGAACACTGAAGTAGAAACAACCTAATATCTCAGTAAGGGAAAGGATGGACAAGTATGGGTCATATGAGTCATGAATATTAACTAGAGATTTGTCTATTGGTAAGTCTCAAAAGTATGATTTTGAGAAAAGTGCAGAACAATAGGTATAGCATACATAATTCCATTTAATTATATGTATAAACATGCAAAAGAAAATATATTGCTAATGGTTATACATATAAGAACATTCATGGGAATCATATACACCATTCCCAGAATAGTGGTCACTACATAGGAGAGAAATGGAGTTGGAGACAAAGGTTCTACGTATCTATATTGTTTTATTTAAAAGAATGAATCAAAGCAAGTATAATACATTTAGGTATTTATTAAAATTTATCATAGTTGTGGTAGGTCTATTTCATATTACTCTGAGTAATTCATTATAATTCATTTAAAATCTTGCATTAGGGATAGTTTCATTATAAAAAATCTATTTAAAAAGTAGGGGGCAGTCAGAAACTGAAAGCTGCTTGTCCAGAGTTCATAGCAAGGGCTACTACACACTGTAGGCAGAGACACCTGTAATATTTGCTCAGAATCTTGTAAATTTTGCTCGGGCCTCCAGAAGGCATTTTAAGGCCTGACAGTCCCAGTCCAGACCCTATTTAGATGTCCCACTGCCACTGGGTGCGTAGGAAAGGAAAAGGGAGTGCAGGGAACGTTTACCCTAACCCATCTAGGAAAGCGGAAAGTTGCTGTTTCAGGAACCCAAGACCCTCGCAAAACTCCGCACTCTAGGTCTTCCCCCTAGGAGAGCCTCGCCCCAGCTCCGCAGGGTGTAACCCACCAGCACGTGGTGGCTCCGAGGTGGCCGCTCCGAGGAAGCACTCACACAGCACTCTTTGAGGGGGCCCCTAACCCAGCACAAGACCCGGGAGACTAGCGTTCAGGGACCCTTTGCAGAAGAATGAATGAGCTGCAATTCCCGGCCTAATTAAAACAAAGGCGGAGGGGGTGCGAAGTAACGTTAAAAGCTGCGTGGGCCGCACAGCGAGCGGAGCAGGCAACGCAGGGGCCGGGCCGGGGAGCAGGCAGCGGCCGGACGGGCGCGCCCCCCCCCAGGCAGCCCCGCCCCGCCCCCCGCAGCCCCGCCCCGCCCCCCGCAGCCCAGCCCCGCCCCCCGCAGCCCAGCCCCGCCCCCCGCAGCCCAGCCCCGCCCCCCGCAGCCCAGCCCCGCCCCCCGCAGCCCAGCCCCGCCGCGCCGCGCGCACCCCCTGCCCCGCCGCTTCCGGGGCTCGCCGCGCGCATGCGCCCTGCGGCCCGCGCTTTGTGGCGAAAGCGGCGGCGGGAGGGGCCGAGGCCCCGCGGGCCCGACGCGCCGCGCGGGGAGACGCGGGGAGACGCGGCCGGCGGGCGGGGCGTGGGATGGAGGCGGCGGCGGCGGCTGCAACGGTCGGGGCCGCGCGTGGGGCGGCGGCGGCCGGCGGCGGCGGCCGGGCCATGGCGGGACAGCGCGTCCGCTGGGCTCCCTGAGCGGGGCTCCCCGCGGCCCCCTTCCTGGACTCCGCGCAGCCGCGGCCCATGGGCTCGCTGAGCAGCCGAGTGCTGCGCGCCCCGGCGCGCACCCCAGCCCCGCAGCAGCCAGGCTGTGCGGCCGGCGGCCCGGCCCGGAGGCCGGAGCCCGGCGGCGACGCGGCCGGCCACGGCTTCTGCTGCTGCCCGGGCAGCCGCAAGCGCCCGCGGGGCGGCGGCGCCCTCTGCTACTGCCACCCGGACTCCGAGACCGACGAGGACGACGAGGACGAAGGGGACGAGCAGCAGCGCCTCCTCAACACGCCCCGCAGGTCCGTGCGTGGGGGCGCGCGCCGGGGCCTGCTGGGCGGCCCCGCAGCCCGGCCGGGTGCCCGTGGCGGGGGGGTGCGGGGGGGAGCGGACGTGTCCTTGGCAGGGTCAGCGTGGGGGCCGAGTTGCTGCGGCGAGGTTGGGGAGTCGCCTGGGAGACGCCTGGGGTGCTGGTTTGTGAAGCACAGACGCTGCCGGGGGGGGGGGGTGGTACAGACCAGGACGAGACAGGGAAGCGTCGGCTGAAGCTTGCGCCTCGTCCAGCCTCAGACTCGCCCTGCAGGCAGGCAGCAGGCAGGCCGGCCTTCCCTAATACACCTTTGTCCTCTCGAGTGGGTGACAGTAGAATAAGTTGTTTTGCAGCGGTTGCCTTAAGTAGTACGGACACGTCCACCTAGTCTCTGAGATAGACACCCCTATTATCCCCTCAGTGGAGGGGGAAATGATTACACGCAGCTCTCAGCAGTCACGGCTACATTGATCAATAGTGAACTCGTGTTCCTTCCTGAGAATAGTCTTCCAAAGTCTCCAGCACTTGAACGTTGACCGTGCATGTATGTAAGGCTGTGCTGCAGCTTGCTGAGCCTTTTGTCGAAGAGATGAAAACGAAGGTATTCACCTGTGAACTACATGTAGTCTGTAAGCAGAATGTGTTTTCACATAAACAGTCTGGGGGTTCTGTTTTTAAAGGTCATCAGAGTCACATAGATGTAATTTCTTAATAAAATTACAAGTTATTTAAATTTTTTTGCTACACAAGCATTAATATTGTAAAATAAATGGTAGGTAACCTGTTAATAGGTTTATAATTTTTTTTCATGCAGTGTTATGTAATAATGTTTGTATTTATTTCCAGAAATGAATCCTGACTGTCAGTTGTTTAGTCATCTTTTTGGAGAGTTAGTGTAGTGTACTTTTAACAGCTCAGTTTCTGAGTTCTAGTCTACATTCTGCACATAATAGTCTTATTTCCTTATAAGTAAAATGGGGGTACTAATACTAGGGTTTGACAGATATAAGAATGCACACAATACACAGTGCCTGGGTACAGAAGCACTCAGTCAGTATTATGTCTCCTTGATGAATTGGCTGCCTTTATCATTACAAAATGCCTCTCTTTATCTTTGGGAATCTGGGCACCACAATTTTCTTTTAATAAGTGTTTAAAAGGTACATCTTTTTCCATCCTTGCCCTTTTTGCCAGTGTCTGTATATTTAAAGTAGGTATCTTGTAGACAGCAGATAATGTGACTCGTTTTTCAAAAATCCAATAGGATAATCTCTGCATTTTAATTAGTATTTAGACCACTTATATTTAATATATCATTATTGAAATATGTATGTTAGGGTTCATTTGAAAGAGATTTGAACACAGTAATTTGAATAGGGATTATTTAATATAAGCATTATTAGTAGTTAACCGGATTTTAAGGTAAACCACTAAGATAAAGAGATCTCTAAAAAATACAGTAGTGGAGAATAGAGAGCAGTCACTTGGCAAGGGCTGAAACAGAATGTTGAAGAAGGGAACAAATTTGGAATAGGGCCGCCTTTTCAAACCTGAGATTCAGATACTGGAAGAGGTATGGCTGTGGCCCACAAGATGGAGAAGTTTGCTGAAGTATTCATAGGCTAAGGCTGGCAAGCAAGAAACTGCCCACTAGGATGCCGACAAAACTTTCTTGGAGGCCATCTGGCTTACAAAACTGAAAATATTCACTTTCTACACCTTTACAGAAAAAATTAGCTAACCGCTGGACTACATGAGTGGACTGGAATGGAAAGTCTTGAAAGCAAACCTTTATTTAAAAGAAAATGCACATCAGAATTCAGTATGTGTTAAATCAGTGGAAGATGTTTATTTAGCTCAGCATGGACAAAGGATTTAAGAAAATATTAAGACCTAGAAATTTGGTACTTGTGTGCTTCCTCAGGTTGTCTGGTGTGCTATCCCACTTCAGCCAACTACTCCATGCTTTGGCATCCAGGCCTACTTACTACCTTCCACTTCATACCTTTTGTCAACTGCATGTTTTACTTTACATTAACAAGACTTAAAACTCAACTATTCTGCAACCATATCTTAAGTGTGTTGTCCCTAGATTGTCACTAAAAATTGAAATCTAGCAAATAGTATTTGTTATAACTATGTAAATATTGTTTACTGAAAAATCGATTAATGTGCTAAGACAATGAATCATACTTTGTGGGCCCAGTGTCACAAACTTGTTCTTCTCTTGGAGAAATTTTCTGATCTCATAGTTAAATGGGATCTTTTTCTTACATTCTATCAAGTGCATTGTCAGGTCCTGCTTTCATTTATATCTTATCGTGATATGCCTTTTTTATTGCTCGTTTGTCTTCCTAAAGTTTCTAACTGCCTCTTCCCCTACCCCTCTTGTTGACAAGATAATATTCCTTCATCATATCTTCAGATTCTTCTCTTTCCAGACACCTCTATGGACTCCTTCTCCACTGAACTCAAGACTTCCCTTCTGCGTCCCTGTATCCTCCTTTCCCAGTCTGGATCCCTTGCTCTCTAGGTCTGCACTTATCCTGGGACTTTCACTCCATCTCTAGAATTGAATCCACTGGTTTCAGTAGTCTTTATCTTTTTCTTTCTCTTATTTTAGGGAACTGCATCCTCAACTATTTTCTAAAGAAAGGGTACAAAAGGAGATAATTTGTGCTTGTCTAAATGTAAATTTAGTCTCTCACTTTATCTGTTGGCTGGATATGGACATCAAATCTAAAATAACTTAATATCTTTGATGGTATTATATTACTTCATTGTCTTCTAGCCTACAGTGTTGATGAGAAATACAATGCTAGCTAGTCTTATTCTCTTTTCTTTTTAGGTGACCGTTTTTTTTCCTCTATGGACTTTTTCTTTGGAATTTAGTATTTAAGTAGAATGTGTGAAGTGTGAGTCTTTTAATGGCCTTGATACTTAATGTATCCTCACAATCTAGAACTATATTGGAAAAAACTTTCTTCCATTAATTTCTTACATAATTTCCTTCTTTTATCTTTGTTTTCTCTCTCTTCGACCCCACCTAACTGGATTTTGGATTTCTTGGATTGTACCTCCTTTTCATTTTTTTTCCTTTCTAGGTCTTTTTGCTTTATGTTTGAGAAATTTTCTTAGCTTTGTAATTAATTCAAGTTATCTTTTGGCTTTTTAATTTCAGCAACCATATCTTTTTAGTGTCTACGAGCTCTTTTTTCCCTTGTTCTGAGTAATTCTTTATTATAGCATCCTGATATTTTATAAATGTAATGTTCTCAGATCTCTAGATGTTTTAGAATGTTTTTGTTTTGTTTTTAAGTTCTCTTGTCCCTGAATTATGTTTCCTCTGGAGCCAATTTCACTCTTAATTATCTTTAATACTCTTAATTTTCCTCAAGTTGGTTGATCATTGGTTGTCCACTTATATTTAAGAATGAGTATTAGGCATGTGCGCACATTGTGTGTGTGTGTGTGTGTGTGTGTGTTAATTGAGTAAATCTATTTCTGTAAAGCCTCCCCTTTGAGTAGGAAGATTGACTACTAAATTGGATATGGGTGAGGCATGCTTTGTTTTAGAGCTGAGATTCCCATCTTTGTCTATAGCATGCTTAGTTTCTCAGTAATTTTTTTTCATGGCACCTCTGGTCCTAAGGAAATACCTCATAGATCCAAACAACTTAATAATAATAGATTGTATGGTATCTGAAAAATGTTGCTGTTTCCTTCAAGTTTAAAATATTCTACATGACTATCTGAGTTTGCTGTGATGCTCCAGGTGCTTTTTGACAAGGTTTGGGAACCACAATTTAGGAAGAATAGTTTGAGAGCTACCAGGCTACAGATTTCTCATATGCCAGAATGAGGATTGCTTTGTCTGCACACCAACACATACTAAAGCCTTAGATCTTCCTGATAGATTTGTTCTTTTTTTCTAGAAGAGTCTTGGAATCTTCATGCCTGAGTTACCTGTACTCTGTATCCATAGAGTGGAGAAGGCCATTAGGGGAACAAATTTTCCAATTATCTGCCTCACTTACTACTTTTGCCTTTTGTTTCCACAGAGACCTCATCCTCCCAACACACACACACACACACACACACACACGCACGCACGCACGCACGCACGTACGTTTGAAAGGCAGATGAGCGTCAGCCTCTATCCTAGACCTTCATGATATATTTTAGACCATGGCTCTCGGTGCTTTTTCCATTCCAGTTTATTTTCTAATTTCCAGATCTATAGAATTCTCTCATCAGGTGATAAGCTGACCTTCACCTTTTTGCTGTTGCAGGCTTATTCCTTTCTGTACTTTAAATCTTTTAATGCAAGTCGGAGAAAGTGCTATCAGGAAATGGAAACTACATTGTTTCATTTATTTCTCAGAGTAAACCAATGAAGTGGACACTGCTCATATTCTCTTTACATCTTTACAACTGAGCTGTGGTGAAGCTGAGACTCAAACCCAAGTCTGTTCACTAACAAAGCATGTGCTATTTTTACTGTTAGGAAGAGATGTCAGATACACTGGTTCAAGACACCATCTGAATTACTTCATTTAAAAAAAAAATTAAAATGTTTTAACTACTAAAAAAAACTGTCAGGGTTGGCCAGGAATAAAAGATACTTATCCAACTCCACCAAGGGCTTTTCTAGTAAGACCATCTTGAGCTATGATTAGCAAACTTTTTGAAAAAATTATTCATTTAAATTAAATCTTATACAGAAATCCAAGCAGATAATAATATGCGAACACTGCTCTGGTTGAAGTTAGGTGAGATGCCTAGCGGTCACTCCTCAGCTGTCTCTGATGGCCACTAAGACACTTTTCCACTGAGTATAGTTTTGAAAACATTTGATCTAAGACTGCAAACCAATTATTCAGTGGGGGTGAGGGACATTTTAACTAATTTTTAGACTACTTTTGTACCAAAATAATATTAAATTGTCAATTATTTTTAAAATTACTTAGATGAAATTTTTACTGGTGATCTCCATTTTGTAGTTGCATAGTGGCTATTATTGTAATTGTATTGAGATCCTCCATAGTGCTGATTTCTAAATAATGAAATAAGTAAAAAGTACTCTTACTTATCCTAATTTATTGAATGGGTAATTTATATAGTTCAAAAATTGAAAATTGTAAAAAGATTGTGTACAGCAAAAGATCTCTTTCTCATACTGCCCCCATCTCATTCCCCTCTTGGGAATAGAGTACGCCAGAGATAACTACTATTATTAGTTTCTTATATACTCTTCCCCATACATGAGCAAATTTAAATACATAATATCCCTCTGACCTTTTACACAAGTTGGCTCTATTTAATAGAAATTGAACAAAAGGAATATTTTGAATTATGTAAAATGAGTAAAACATTCAGTTTTATACATGTAAACAGTTACATTTCTTTTAACAGGAAGAAATTGAAGAGTACATCCAAATATATCTATCAAACATTATTTTTGAATGGTGAAAATAGTGACATTAAGATTTGTGCTTTAGG
Organism: Cynopterus sphinx; assembly: GCA_030015415.1. Lineage (NCBI taxonomy): Eukaryota > Metazoa > Chordata > Mammalia > Chiroptera > Pteropodidae > Cynopterus > Cynopterus sphinx. Next base: position 55,139,376 of record CM057383.1, on the reverse strand, counting down.
AGAAGAGTGGAGCTTACACAAAATATATTTATGTCAAGTAAGTATTTCATTTTTCAATTTGAGTAACCAAGGTAGTCATTAAAAAAAAACGCACTTTTTTAAAATTAACATTAAATTTATTTGATGACATTGGTTAATAATAATATTAGATAAGTTTCAAGTATACAGTATTATTATACATCATCTGTATGGTGCATTGTGAGCTCATCACCCAAAGTTTAATGTTTTTTCATCACTATATAGCTGATCCCCCTTTATTGTCTTCTGCCTCCTCTCACCCTCCTTCCCCTCTGGTAACCACCATACTGTTGTCTGTGTCAGTGAGTAAAAAAAACTCAGACTGTTTTAAGTTATGTTCTTATTGCATCTCACAGTAATCTTTTGCATGGACAGTGGTTGAGTCTTATCTGATAAAAAGTCTTGTTTTATTAGAAATATGGCAAACATTGTTAACGAAAACTTAGTTGGTCTAGAAAACAGACTTTGAATTTTCATGGTCATACCTGCCTAACAATAATACCTTTTTGTCATTACTCATCAAGGTGCTTATTTTGGTGCCTTCTGTTGACAAAAGAAAAAAGTTGCAGAAAAAAAAAATTTAATATTAAAGTTAAGATTGCTGAATTTGTTTATTTTATATATGATTTTTTAAATTGGGTAAATTCATCTGAAATGTTGCTTTGTAGTTAAGGTTGAATGGAAATGGAAAGTTCTTGACACTTAACTCTTCCTTCAATCCTGGAAAATTCAGTTATATTAGAGGCAACACCAAAAAAGTATATAGAAGAAGTCATTTAGCTGATAAATCTATTTGATTTCTGTACTGAAAATATTACTATCTGCCACCCCATTTTAAAGATTTAAAATTTCCAGAATAAGAGAAAATGTTGCTCAAATGGCTCAGATACTTACTTTGTTTTTTGTTTGTTTGTTTTTGTTTTTATCAAATCTGTCTATTCTTCAAGTCATTCTAGGCACTGGGAATAGAACTGTGAACAGTTCTTATCCTGTGGAGCTTATATTTTCCCTTTCTTTTTCATTATTTGACAATAATTACTGGTAAAACAGTATAGTTTAAGATTTTTCAGTTGAAACATTTGAATGGAATTTTTCTCTAACATTTTAATCATACCAGTTTTTTAATTAATTTTTGGAACAGTTTTATTTTGCCTTAAAGAATATAGCTTAGCTTATCAGAATATTAGTCTCAATTTGAGGATATGAGCCATATCTTTCTTTTTTAATTTCTCAAAGCCGCTTTGTGAATTTAAGGATGGTCATGCCCCTGTTAAGACTATCCCTCTCAAGAGAAACTAGATTAATTATAGTGCAAGCCTTGCATTAAAATTTAAGCCCGCTGAGGACAAAAGCAATGTGTTTTGTTTACACTGTATTCACAGTGCTTTATATATTACTAAGTACTCAGTAAAATTTTTAAAATAAATTAGTTAATATTTGATCAATTCCAAAATAATTCTTAATTATGAGAGGTGCTATCTAGAAAGTAACTAAAGACTTCATCCATCTGGTACCTTTCCAAGAATTCAGGTTCATTCTAGAATTTTCTGATTAGGTAGAACTAAACTTTTGATTTTCCCCAATTTCTTGGGGATTCTGGTCTGGTCTGGACCCTTTACAGCCACTGAGGTACAGAAAGGATTTAACAGTTTGATGGCTTTTAGTCTGTTCTCTTCCTCAGTACATTTTTATGTATTCACCTTGTGTGTTGTCATATGTTTATGAGAGATACTTAAATATATAACATAATTTCTAAGTTTGAACTTAGAATGTCATTGAGAAGGAAAACATATACGTGTCATATACTCAGAAATTGTTTTAACTGAGTAAAAAGCTACTGAGGTTTAACTAGAATATAGAAATTCAGGTTTTTATAGTGATATAAGAATTTGGTTTAGTTTTCATTAAATTAGTATTAAGCTGAAAATATTTTATATACCTAATGGTGTCCTTATCTCATTTTCCTTTTTCTTATAGACATATTTGGCAATTATTTTTTTCTTAAATAATAGAATGGATTAGTTTTGATAGAATAGTTGGCTTAAATTTAGAAACGGGGAAATAATTTGGAAGACACAGAAAGTACTGGATAATTGTTGATTTTTTCTTTTTTAAGTCTGGCTACTTTTCTAGTATGTTCAGTGGTTCTTGGAAAGAATCCAGCATGAATATTATTGAACTGGAGATTCCTGACCAGAATATTGATGTAGAAGGTAACCACCAACATAATTATTGCTATTATGCAGAATCATAAAAACTTAATTTTTTGTTCTTTTGGTAAAAAATAAAAACATTTTCTTCTAATCTTGTAAATTAGAAAAAAATTTCATTTAGCCCCAAAGCAACAACATTGCATTGATTTACTCCATAGCTTATCAGTTCTGTTCTACTTATCCCTCATCTTTTTAGTCATGTGGGTCATATCAATCTGTTTACTTATGTTTGTAAATATACCAACCTGGGATATAGAGGATGTAGGGTGAAGGAAGGAAAAGTATAACCATTTTAATTACATAGAAAAACTGATAAATAATATTAATTGATCATTCCCTGTATATGAAGACCTTTTCTGGGAACAATAGGATGCAAATCATGTAATCAGGGTTACTTAATATAAGGGTTTTTAGTTGAGAAAGCTGAGGCCCAGAGGATTTAAGAGGCTTATTTTAGTTCTCAGAGCAGTTGAGTAAGCCTAGATTAGACTGTAGTTTTCCTAATTGCTATTCCAGTGCTCCTTCTGCTCCCTTGTTAATAGCTCAAAGAGAAGTACCCAGTACTAACCACATAGGCAAAGAGACAAGTTAAGAATATTAACAAAACAAACCATGTGAGACATAGATGAGAGCAGCAGCAGAGTAAAGGATGGACAGGCTTAGAGAGCTGTGGTGGCTGGGTGAGCGTGTGGCGTGGACAGAACCATGACCTATTCCATACTCCCTAGTGGTAAAGCACTGAAAGCACCAGTGCTTGTCATTGGTCTACTCAAGGGTATCTTTATAAAAGTTTTTCCAAAGGTGCTTGAATTCTGACCACTAATGTCAAGGTTAGCTATAGAAGAATCCAGTTCAATTTGGTAAAATAAATGAAAATTTATAACATTATTATTAAATTAGCGTCATTGGTTAGCAACCATTATTAACATTTTAATTAGTGATACTTCTCTTATCCTTTTAAGTACATACTATATTTAGACATATGTCTTAGTGGGTAAAGACAGTTATATTTATAATACTCTTATAGATATATTATTTTATTCTACATGTGTCCTTTTGCTTTCAGCACTGCAGGTTGCATTTGGATCACTGTATCGAGATGATGTCTTAATAAAGCCCAGTCGAGTTATTGCCATTTTGGCAGCAGCTTGTATGCTTCAGTTGGTAAGTATGTGCATCAAAGAAGGGATCACAGCTATATCTTTGTTTCAAAGTACCTATTCCAAAAACAAAAATTAAGCTTAACATTTTACAATTTTTAAAATAAAACTGAAATGTATAAATATGCCATTTGTGATGTCATTTAAAATGCTTAACCAAAAGCAAATTTTTATGACTGAAGGGGTCGTAATGTCTATGTAAAATGAAAGCAAACTATTTTTGTGTAGGCGTCTTAGAATAACTATAATGTGGAAAGAATTTACTTGTCTAAGTTCATTTACAGATTTCTATTAATGATTTATCTGGACTGTTATGAAGTTAGGTGGCTTATAATTACTAATTCATTTAGGTCATGAGTTCGAAAAACATTGAGTGCCTATTATGTAAACTTTTTCTTAATTATGAAATAATCGTGTGTAAACCACATAAATATATATAATCTATTGGTAGAATGACAGATTTGTTCATTCAGCAGAAGTGTATTGAGCAATGTGCCAAACTAGGCATAAAGATCAAAAAGTAAATTAAGGTATAGTCCCCACCTTCAAGAAACTCACAGTATAATGAGTGTGAGATGGGGGAAGGAGAGTTGATATGCAGACCCAAAGGTATAAGGTAAGAGCTTCCAATATTATAGGTATGATAATAAGCATCTTATAGGATTTACGGGTGCACAAAGTGGTCACTTCTACTTTGTGATGCTAAAGAAGGAAGTAGTGTTTGAGGTTGAGTCTTAAAAACTGAAAATGTATTTCTTTTGCAAAGTAAGAAAGAGAAAGGAAGAGCATTTCAGGCAATAAACTTTAAGATCTAGAGATGCAAAACTGGAGGGTTAGGGAATTTGAGTGCAACATGGCTCTAGCATAGAATATAAGACGGGTTGGAGAGGGGGAGGCAAAAGCCAGATCATGAAAGTCCACTATACTTTTTAAGAAGTTTAGACTTTATATAAGTACTTTTGGAAGATTTTAATCAGGGGAAACACAAAGCTATGTTTTAGAAAGAATGCTTCAGGAACAATGTAAAGGATGGATTGGAGGGAAGATGAATATAAAACCTATTTTAATAATCCAAGTAAGGGTCTAAATTAGGGTCATAGCAATAAGAATGGAGAAGTAATTATATCATTGTATTAATCGTTACCCCAATAAACTTAAAAAAAATGAAAATTAAGAATGGAGAGGAGACTTGAATATTAGAGAGGTTAGGCAGGAATAATCCACTGGACTTGATGACAGACAAGAGGTTACTAGAAAAGGACAGGAATTTAGAATGACTTCCAGGTAAGTTTAAAATCCTAATAGAGTCAACATATTTTGATCTTTAAAGAAGTTAATTAAGTTTCCTTTTATGTGTTATTTGTATGCTGATTTATTTGAAATATTAGTTAATAGCTTGCTAAATATATTTGGTTGTGGTCACTTAATTTTTAAAATGTTTTGATCCTTTCAGTACTTATTTCTACTAAGTATACCTTATTTTCTAACTTTAGTCTTTTTTTGGTTTTGTTCTAAATCCACTTTCTGCATTATCTTTATGACTTAACTATTTAACTTAATAATATATTGCACTAATATATTTCAGAAATTGGAGCAGAAAGGGACAGTATGTTTTCCATATATTAAATAAAGTTAATTCATTTGAAATTGTCTATATTAGCCTTTTAGATTAAAGTTTCAGTGTAAGTTGAAAACAATATATTTGACTTGGGTGCATCTCTTAGCTATTGATAGGTGTTTTAAACGTTAATAAACATTTTCTGATGATTGATAGTTTACTTGCCTAGCCCATCACATGGTCAACTGACTGTGTAAAGAACTGGCAATACTGACAGAATGCAGCTTAAATTTGCAAAGGTCCCAGGAAGGGGAAGAATAGAAAAGAAAGAGAATAACAATATTCATCATTTCCTTACTACTTTTACCCTCTCCTTTTCATTTTCAATTCCAAATATTTAGTTGATTACTTGATGGATTTTTATTTTTTTGATATTTTTACTGGACTTATAAAAAACTTAGGCTTGCATCACTTAATGTGTTTTCTTTCTTTTCTTTTTTTTTACTTTTTAATATGTAAAAACACATATTCAGACCTAATTTTTCCCACATGAAATGGGCCTTTCCAGTGCTTATTTATATTTACAGGATGGTTTAATACAGCAGTGTGGTGAGACAATGAAGGAAACAATTAATGTGAAAACTGTATGTGGCTATTACACATCAGCAGGGACCTATGGATTAGATTCTGTAAAGAAAAAGTGAGTTATCCTTTTGTTTTTTCTCCCATCCCACTTTTGGGAATTTGGCTACTTTGGTTTCTTAAGAGAATGTAAGCTATAAGAAAGAAGAAAGTGGGGAGGAATAGAATTTTGTTACAAAAAATTCTCTTTTACATTTAGACTGATTAGTAAATTCCTCAAAAGTGTTGTCTTTATAAGTAACCATGGGTGGGTCATACATGCTTGTAAAAACTGTGGTTACTCTTTACAGTAGGTTTCCTATTCTTTCAAGTAACAGGCATAATTGACATCATATCAGTACAACTACTGACAATTTTTTTTACTCTTGACAATTGCAGTACTTATTTTCAGATTATAAAGAAAGTAATGGAAGTATGTAAACCCTTTAATAAACCATTTAACACAAGCTTGAAATGAAGTTTTCTTAATTAGAAGTGCTCTTATTAATACAAAGGGAATAGTCTCTTAATAACTGCTGACAAAAATAATACTAAATTTTCAACTTAAAAAAAATTGAGCATGTCCTAGCAAGACTAATATTGTTTTTATTTCAACTTAAGGTCCTACTTAATAAATCATAAAAACATGATGTATAATATAATAATTCCATGTTTTAATTTCAGGTGCCTTGAATGGCTTCTAAACAATTTGATGACTCACCAGAATGTTGAACTTTTTAAAGAACTCAGGTATTTATTTGAATTTTAAATAACTTTATAATTAATCATTCTGAAATATGTAAAACAATATATTACTTATGAAAAAGTGAACAATTTAAGGAAAGCTATTTTGATTGCATCTATGAACTGAAGAAGTGCTACACAAATTTCTTTGTTGTAAATAATAAATGACTGACCAATTTTAATAGAAAAATTCATTGCTGCTAGAAAATTAAAGTCTCAAGCATTTCCTCACTTTTGCTGGGCTTTCAGAGAAGAATCTAAGTTTATTTTTAAAACTGTCTTTATCATTGAAAAGTTAAGTTTGAGGAAATTGTAAATTTTCTGATAAGCCTCATAAAACTAAATTTACAATTAGGTTGGCCTTTTGAATTAAGTCTGCATACTATTCCATCCTTCCTTTCTTCTATGAATACTTCCAGAATGTCCACTATGGATAAAGGTACTCTGTTAGAGGCTCTGAAGGATTCAGAGATGGTTATGTCGTGGTCTCTGCTCTAAAGGAGTTTATGTGTAGTAATGGGGGAATCTGAGAAATTAGGGTGGGAATGATCTTTTAGAGGCCAATTGGCTTCACAGTTATTTTCAGACTTACATTTCCTTGACTGTGGTGCTTCTGAGACAAGGGTACAAATGTCACTAGTTGTATGTGACTTTCTGAAGGAAATGTACAAGACCAAAGACTAAACATTGCACTTATACTGATTAGTAGGGAATGGAGAGGAGGCATTGGGAAACACAGGAGAGAGTTAACCACTTTTATGTTTCAATACACTGTGGAGTAGAGAAAATTCAGATTTCTTTGAACATTCAAGACAAAACTCAAGAACTAAGAAATATTTTTATGGCTAGACTACCTTCTGGATTCCTGAATATTGTTTCATTTTCTCTGCCCTTAAAAAAGTACTTTGGTAGAAAAGGTTGAGAAGCATTATTCTACGAAAAATCATCCCTAATGATGTCACAGTGTGAACCAAGCTTTGCAGTATATTTGGTTTGAAAATCATGAGAAACACTCATTTTTTTTTCTTTTATAATCTAATTGAGCCTTTTCAAAAGGAGGATAAATTGTAGTGCTCATTTTAAAAACTCAGATGTTCTGCTGGCTTTTTCTGACGTGAAGGAAGAAAAACGAAGAAAAAAAACAACTGGTGATACCATTTCTACTCTAAATTTATCCTAATACATTATTCTTGATCTCACTCTCTTTAACAGTAATAAAAACATGTTTTATGACTAAGCAATTCTCTTAAGCCTAGAGTTTAACGATAACTTTGAAGACACAGCTGTTTCAATAAATTTTGACAAGTGTATTTTTTTTTTAAACCATTGAATAGAGAGGAAGGAAAAAGGAAGGCTGCCACTTTATCAGAGCATACTAAAAGTTATCTTATTTTGAGACTTTGTTTTAACTTGATTAATTAGCAGATCAAAGCTCTTTGTTTTCCTAACAGTGCAAAAAAAAGACGTTTCACAGCACACTATCTGAATGATTTTTGTGTTCAGATTGTTTTCTGAGATTCTTTGTCTTGAGAAAAAAGACTGATATAATTTTTAATTCCACATTTTCTTTTGATAAGAAAAAGTTGTCAATTCCACCAGTTTCTTTTAGCCTATGCATGAAGATAAACTCACTACCTTTCATTTATCTTTTCTAGTATAAATGTCATGAAACAGCTCATTGGTTCATCTAATTTATTTGTGATGCAAGTGGAGATGGATGTATACACAGCTCTTAAAAAGGTATTGATGTAATGTGTGTAAGAATATCACCTCAGCATTGATTATAATAGTCAAAAACTAGAAACAACTGGGGTTCAGTGATAAGGGAATGGTTACAAATGAAGGAAGAGTAAAAGGAAATATGCCAAATGTTAAAAAGTCTTTGTTTAGGGATTCAGTATCATGATGCATGATTTTAATTTTGTTCTTTATACTTTTCTATCTTAGAAATACATTTCTTTTTTTCCCAAGATTTTTTTCAAAAACAAACATTTTATTATTTACATAATCAGAAATGTTAAATATTTTACAGTTGACTCTTGAACAACTTGGGATTAGGGGTGCTGAAACCAACCCCCTGTACATATATAGTCAAAAATTTGACTCCCTAAAAACTTAACTACTAATAGCCTTATCTATAACATAAACAATAGATTAACATATATTCTGTTTTTTATATGTATTCTGTATTCTTAAAGTAAGCTAAGGAAAATGTTATGAAGAAAATCATAAGGAAAATTCATTTACAATATGGAAAAAAATCCATGTATACGTGGACCTGCATGGTTCAAATCTGTACAAGGGTCAGTTGTATACAATTTTCAGAAATGTTTTCAAAGTAGGGCTTTAGTTGAATTGATGATTGATGAAATTTTCACACATACTTTTTCTCAATGTTGAAATTTTTCTTTTCAGAGACCTTATTTATATTTTAGGTATATATTTCAAGTCATCCTTTGGAATGGTTTCAACATTGTAAATGTAATTTTATTTTCACAATTCTCTGAAGAGACAAATTGACTATTCTTTTTTCGTCACTTTTTTAACTTTATTATTATTTTGTAGATACTAAGAATTCTTAAAATTACTAAGTCACAGACTTGAGGCAAAACCTGGGTATTAGGACTCCTTATCCGTTGCTCTTCCTACTGCATAATTTTGCCTTTAACCTTTTGTCCCCAGCATGGAGTCTCCATTTAACACAGTTGTGAATTCTGGGAAGCCTAGTTATATCATTGTGGTTGTTTGTTGTTATGGTAGGATGAGATTCTTTTACTATTTTTCTTCAAGGGAGTTTAGTAACTGGGTTATCTAATCATCAAAGGAGAGGTAGACAGTTCATTGCTATCTTTGAGCCACTGGTAGCATTCATTCTTTCCTGTTTCCTGTTTATGCCAGTAATGATAAATGCTTAGCTTAGTGTGTGCTAAGCACTATTCACAGTTATGTTATACATATTAATTCTTTTAATGTCCTGTGAGGTAGACAAGTTATCAATTCTTTTATAATCTCACATTGTGTGTAGTGAAATTGAGTTAACTGGTAAGTAGAATAAATGTAAAATTAACATAAAATTGCTAATGTAATGTATATTAAACCTTTACCTTTTTAATCATGTAACTACGGTGTGTCTGAGACCGTACATACTTTCAAATATTAGTTTATTCTTTATCACATAATCACCTAGTTTTTATCTTTGGACAATGATTAATGCTTTGGTTAATTTAAATCTTATAAGCATATTAAAAAATAGTTCTACTTATTTCACTGCTTGTAATGAAAACTAATTTTTTAAGTATGCTTTAAGGTGGACGCAGTTTGGAAATGTAAAATCATAATATGAAATTTTGTAAATTTTTAATTTACTTTTTAACGTAGTGGATGTTCCTTCAACTTGTGCCTTCTTGGAATGGATCTTTAAAACAGCTTTTGACTGAAACAGATGTCTGGTTTTCTAAGAAGAGAAAAGGTATGCCTGAAATATTTATTGAGAACTTGTTTTTTTTTTCCATTTAAATTTATTAATATTAAAACCAGGCTCGAGCTAGAGAGGACCTTATTCATTATCTAATTGAGCCTCTCATTTACACTGAGAAAATGGAGTCTGGATAATAAAAATGCCTTGCTTAGTATTACTTGAATTATTATTCTTGGGACTAACACCATATTTTTATTCCCCAAACTATTGTTTTTCCCATTTTATCACCAATAGATCTCAGTGATTACATTGTCTGTGGTTTGACCACATTGAATTTTCCCTAACAAATTAAACCTGTGTTTCAGGCAACAGTTCTTAACATGGTGGGGGGCTTATGGACAGGCTTCAGTGTGTCACTAACCCCTAAAAGTAGATGCAAAATTTTGTATGTCTATGTGTGTATATTTGGCTGGGGGGCGGAGGGAAGCTTCCATAATATTCATGAAATTCCCAGGGGAGAATGAGCTAAAATTGGTTAAGATCAACTACCAAAAGGTCATATCTCAACATAGGTGGAGCATGCAATACATTTGTTTTTTTACTTTGCCAGAACAGATACAGAAAAAAACTTTTAATAGCCTTTGAGTTCAAGGAAGTAGATAAATAAAAAATCCTTAGTTCATGATTTTCTTAGTTTACTGTAATTTTTGGTACATGCATGGTCACCATTTGTATTTTTAATATATTGAACTTACAGATATTAATCTTTGAGTTCTAGAACATAACTTCAGTCTTCTCATGTAGTTCTTTCTTACTGGGTCCCTCTGACTTTACTCAACCAGTGTCTTGAATTTTGTGTTTATTATTCCCTTGTTTAAAAAATAATAATGTTATTTCATTATGCAAGTACATAATATTAGTGCTATGCTATTAAACTGGCTCTCTGAAAAAATAATTCCTGATTTGTAGCAGTTTTTAAATTTCCATTTTACAAGTTCTCCCAATGTGGCTGATTTCAAGCTCCTAACATGACATCACTGAATGCAGAGTTGGGGAGAAATGCATACCATCAGTTCCCATGAGCCAATACGAGCCAGCTCCAGCACACCCCAAAATATGTCATTTTGTTTTAGTTGTTATTGAACTATTTCTTATTATGGTCTTGATTTTTACTTCCTTAAGACAAAAGACATTGAACAGCTCTTGATATGTTTATTGGCCATATGTTTACTCTTCTATGAAATATTTATTAGGTCATTTTCCTATTTTAATATTGTATTTGTCCTTTCTTAATTTGTAGTCATTCTTTATTCTTGGTAACCAGTCCTTTGTCATAAGTATATGTTGCACTTATTTTCCAGTTTATAGGTTATCTTTTTACTTTCTTAAAGGTGTCTTAATGAATAGAAGTTTTTAATTTAGTGCTCTTCATGTCTTGTTTAAATAAATTTTGTAGAAATATTTTACATAGTGAGATTCCTAGCTTAGAGCCAAATAAATGATTTTTCTATCAAGCTTATGAATCAAAAATGTGTAAAGGACTATATCAATAAAATCTAACTTGATTTACTTAAAGAACAAATTACTAAACATATCTTAAATTATGCTTTAGTGCTACATTATGGTAATTAAAAAGAGGTCAGAGAAATCAGAGGTCAAAGGAGAAATTTTAAACAGAGGGAGAGAGTTAAAACTGAAAGAGACAGAAAGGATGGAGACGCTAAAAAGACAAAAGGAGTCAATAGAAAAGTAGATGTTAGGTGAATGTTGATATAAATTTATGCTTATTTGAGTTCCAGATGGATTAACCACAGCAATCCATCAAGAGGAAAATTTTTCTTAGCCCAAGTGGCAGAAACCAAAATAAGAAACTGTGGTCCACTTCTGGTTTTCTCACTCTAGGCTGTCCACCCCAGCCTCAGTAGTGTAAAAGTATACAATTCAAGATAACTTTTAAGGAAGACATTTTTTTTTTTTAATAAAGCAAAATATATGTCTAATGATCTTTTTCAGTGGGGTGTTTTGAGTTTATTTCACACAGTTTTAAATTATAAAAGTGATGAATCCTTAGAAATAGGTCAGAAGAATTACTGTGGTCCCATCACCTATTATATTTTGGTATATTTCTTTTAGGTCTTTTTATTTGACTTTTCAGGACTATAAGAAACAATAGAAACTTAGAAACATTTTTTAATGAAGTTACATGTAGAGATTTCTGTTAAATTTGGCAGGTAAAATTAGTGTGACCATGTTTTAACCAGCTAGAATCTTTAAAACATATATATTTTTAATTCCATGAATTCTCACAGAAGTAAATGAGCCAATATCTTCTATGCCCTTGAAGGGTTTCATGGAGTAATTTCCAAATTTCTGAGACAATCTATAATTAGATTTTTATGACTTGTTTATGTAATGGAGCGCCTATAAGAACGTAATGGTACTCTTAGTTTACCCCATGACATTGGCACATTTAATTCATCATATGAACTAGAACTAATGTTATCATTTTTAAAAAGACAAGACAGATAAATCAAAGTTACATACATGTTATATAAGTAAGCGAAGTTAACTATTTTTAAAATATGTTTACTGCTTTCTTGTTTGCTTTTTTTGTCCCGGCCCGCGGGACGATCAACCGAGGCCCTAGAAACCAAGAAAAGAAGGGGGACAAGAGACGCAAAGAATGGAGACAAGACAGGCTTTCTGATCAAGTCTCGTTTATTGGGGGCTCAAGCAGTTACTTATATAGGGTCGGACATGGGGGAAGGGGTTTTTTTCTGCGAATGCAGGGTTGCTATGGTGACCTAGCTGTAAGTTGACTCTTCTTCTTATCTATACTTTCCTAAAAGCAGCTGCAAAGGCTCTTCTCCTTAGCTTTACTTTCCTGACAGCAACTATAAAGATTCTTGTCCTTATCTATACTTTCCGGACAGCAGCTGCAAAGGCTCTTCCCCTTAGCTATACTTTCCTGACAGCAGCTGTAAAAATTCTTGCTGGACAGCAACTTCAAAGGTTAGAGGTGCGAAGGTTAGAAGCAGGGCCTGGGCTGAGCTCTGGCAAACAACTCGCATCCTTGCTCTCATGCCATTTGTTATTCTTCTGTCCGTAAGCTTTTTCTTACAAACGGCTCCCCACATTTTTTTTTTTTTTTTTTTACTAGTTAGGTGCCAAAGGAATACAAAAAAATATTTGGAATAAAAATTTGAAAATTGTGAAAATTATTTTTATTAATTTGACTGTCTTTTTTGTAATTTACAGAAAGAAATTATTTTAACGGGCAACACATCCTTTTTGGTTCATGGCAAGCCTATGTTCCATGTGAAACATAGTTTGAGACATAATAGTCTACAACAGCAACTCTCAACATTTTTTTCCTATCTTTAATAGCAACAGGGCTGAGTATGCTCCCATAGGTAGACCCTGTTCAATAGGAAACAGACTAGGGCTTTTACATGAGGCTCTGTTGATAGTAGTTACTCAATATTTCCTTCTCACTCATTAAAAACACATTGGAATGCAACTGAGAGTAACTATTTTTAGAAATAACTTTAAATTCTTCCTAAAAGAAAGAAATTTGTATACTTCTCAAACTTGAATTATTTTAATAATAAATAGTACTGATATGTCACAAACTCATGGATACAATGTCTTTGTATCTTATTTTATATTTTAATAAAAAATTGATAAATTAACTAGTGTTTATCAGCTAAGGCATAAGTTAGAAGAATTCAGAGAGACAATCCATGTCCTGGGTATCTTGCAAAGACCCTTGAGTGAGGTATTTGGGCTCTAGAGTTCCACTGGAGTGTTTAGTGCCTTGGAGAGGGGGATTCTGGAGACATATCATATCCTATCATTCTTAAGCATTCGTTTCCTTCCTTCCTGCACTATAAGCTCCAGACCTCAGAAAGGTATATAACTGAATTGTACCAAGGGTCTACTTAGGACCCAGGTTCCTAAATAGAATTTTCTGGGGCCTTTTCTTTAATCTACTGAAGATTTTATCCACATACCGGAGATTTGAAAATTCTTGAAATCTTTGAAACTAGCTTACTTGTATCCTAATAGATGCACGCACGCGCGTGTGTGTGTATGTGTGTGTCCCCACCCATAAAAATATTTAAGAATAAAATAAATGAACAGATTTAAAAAGAATAGCTATTTTATTTAAACTGTCTTTCTTATAGATTTTGAAGCTATGACCTTTCTTGAAACTGAGCAAGGAAAACCATTTGCGTCAGTGTTCAGACAGTTAAGGCTGCAGTATATTATCAGTGATTTGGCCTCTGCAAGAATTATTGAACAAGATTCTCTAGTACCTTCAGGTAAGAGAACATGAAAAAATAAGATTTCTGATTGTAATAGCAATATGTATCATAGAAAAGAATGATAAATAGAAATTATCCTTAATCTCAAGAAAGTATACATTTTTATACCAAAGCTGAATCATATTATATAGATAATTTTCTGTGTTCATATTTTATATTTTGGGTATTTTCCCATATCATTAAATACTCTCCACAATATTTAAATGGCTTATAGTTTCTGTGATATGTGTGTTCTTTGATTTGATTAACCAGTACATATTTTGGACCAGATTTTTAAAAATGACTTTTATATAGTATTGTTTAAAGGTTACAACTGTTTTTTCTATTAATACTTCTTAAATTTTCTTTTCTTTTTTTTTCTTATTCTAGTCTTAAACCTTGTGTCAAAGCAAACGTAGTATCTTTACTAATTATAATTTAAGTTTTTGAAACAGTTACTGATTTAATTTTCTAAGGTAAATCTGTAGTGTTTATATAAGATTCAGTTTAGTATTACATACGCATATAAGAAATATAAAATAGAATTTCTCTTTGAAGATTTATTTTTATATTTGTAAACATTAGTAATTAGACAGATTTGTTTGAAAAGTATTATTTTGGCACTTATGTTTTTAATATAGCTCTGTGTTCATAGATTTAAGTCATTCTTATAGTCTGTATACTTATTTAGAAAGGTATTGAATGGAAAGCAAACCTAGAGTTAATACTTCTGGCATATTTGAAAGTAATGCATTTTTATAAAATTCTAGCAGGTTTATGGACACTTTCTGTTAATTTTGTATAAATCGTTTTTAAATACTTTTTTCTCAATTATGGTTGACAATACAGTATTATATTCAATATTACTGTTTTTCCTATGCTATATTTTACATTCCCATGACTTTTTTTAACTTCCAATTTGTACTTCTTAATCCCTTTCCCTTTTTCACCTCTCCTCTCAACACCCCCGCCTTCCATCTAGCAACTGTCAAAATGTTCTCTATCTATGTGTATGTTTCTGTTTTGTTTGAAATCATATGGTATTTATCTTTCTCTGGCTGATTCATTTTATTTAGCACAGTACCCTCTAGATCCATCCATGCTATTAGAAATGGCAAGACCCCTTTTTTTTTTATATAGCTGAACAATATTTCATTGTATATATGCACCACTTCTTCATTCATCCATCAATGGACACTTAGGTTGCTTCCATATCCTGGCCATTATAAATAATGCTTCAATGATTATATAGATGCATATGTCTTTTCAAATTAGTGTTTTGGGGTTTTTTGGATAAATTCCCAGAAGTGGAATTGCTGAGTCCTTGTCTTGTTATAGCCTTTGTTTTCAAGTCTGTTTTGTCTGGTATAATTATTGCTACCCCGGCTTTTTTCCTCTAGTTTCCATTTTTCACGAAATGTCTTTTTCCACTTCTTTACCTTCAGTCTGTATAGATCTTTTGATCTGAAGTAAGTCTCTTGTAGGCAGCTTATTTAAGGGTCTTGTTTTCTTATCCATTCAGCCATCCTTTGTCTTTTGATTGGCTTATTTAATCCATTCACATTTAAAATAATTGTCAATAGATATGTCATTGTTGCCATTATTCATATTTTTGTTTGTTGTTTCCTTCTTAAAGGAGTCCCTTTATCATTTCTTGTTATAGTGATTTAGTGGTGAGGAACTCATTTAACTTTTTCTTGTCTGGGAAGCTCTTTATCTCTCCAATTTTAAATGATATCCTTGCTGAGTATAGTAATCTTGGTTGTAAGTCCTTGCTTTTCATCACTTTGAATGTGTCATGCCAACCCCTTCTGGCTTGCAAAGTTTCTGTTGAGAAATCAGCTGACAGTTTTACAAGAGCTCTCTTGTAAGTAACTAATTGCTTTTTTCTTGCTGCCTTTAAGATTCTCTTTGTATCAACCTTTGTCTTAACCTTTTAATTATTATGTATCTTGGTGTGGGCCTCATTGGGTTCATCTTGTTTGGGACCCTCTGCACTTCCTGGGCTTGTATGTTTATTTTCTTCACCGGGTTAGAGAAGTTTTCAGTCATTATTTTTTCAAATAGGTTTTTAATTCCTTGCCCTCTCTTTTCTTCTGGTACTCCTATGATGTGAGTGAGTGTTGGTATGCTTGATATTGTACCAGTGGTCCCTTAAACTATCCTCATTTTTTTGGATTTTTTTTTCTTGTTGCTGTTCTTGTTGGGTGTTTTCTGCTACCTTATCTTCCAAACTGCTTTTTATTTCATGTTAGTATATCCCATCTTACAGATATAAATGGATAAGTAGGTTTTTCTGTATATCCAAATAAAAGTTATATATTATTTCATAAGCAGACTATAACTTAAAATTATGTCCCATGCTGTTTGTGAAGGGGCAAAAATTGGCCACATAATCCAGATTATCAAGACAGATTGATGTGTGCTCTCAATAGCAATGTTTCCTAGATTTGAAATAAATTAAAATAATTTTGATTACTTAGCTAAAATTCATTGATCATTTTTCAGAAATAGTGCCAAACACATACACTATCATTATTTCAAAATTATGTATTCTGGGAGTTTCAGTACATTCATTTTAACCATCTTAATGTCAAATATATGTTTAATTCCAAGTTAATAAATCAGGACTTTGTATAAAAACATTCTATTTTAGGATTCAACTATGTTAAACACAGTTGAACTCCATTTCAAGGAATTAGAATTATCTTAGGTTATATCATTAAATCTACTTAATTCCATATTCTCATTGTAATACTTCCCCTTAATACCTCTGACCTATCTTGTTACCATTCCTCCCAAACCCTTCTGTTATATGCTCTGGAACCAGGGTCAGCAAACTCTTATATCTTCCATTTCTTACTTTAATTTATTGGACTTTTCAAGAAGATATTAC
This sequence comes from Cynopterus sphinx, assembly GCA_030015415.1. Lineage (NCBI taxonomy): Eukaryota > Metazoa > Chordata > Mammalia > Chiroptera > Pteropodidae > Cynopterus > Cynopterus sphinx. The sequence continues at coordinate 55,122,441 of CM057383.1, read as the reverse complement.
TTTCTATAGAGGGCTTTCTGTCAGTTAAAATACTCTGACAGTATAGGGTAGGAGGCTAGATAGTCCTAGCTCCTCAGTGCCCTTTCCAAACCATTATTGCATATGATGTGACTCATCCTCTATCCTTTCTCTCCTTATCCGTCCACATTTATTTAAGACTTGGACATTCCATTTACTGTCTGCCTCACCCCGCCCCTGTGTAGTCACATAATGTGTTTATATGATCATTCCATTTAATATCCTAGCCTCCTAGTAATTTGATCTCAGCTCCAGTAATATTTATGTTTGCTGAACATTAGGCCTCACCACCCCTGGAAATACCATGAACCTTGTAACCCAGAATTTTAGAAGAACTGGTAGTTTTCAGGCTATTGATAACCTTCTAGCACATTCATAACCTCATTCCCTTTTACACTGTTATTTGTTTTCCAATCTGTTTTAAGTCCTCCATTTTCTACCAGTCTTTAAAACCTCTCCTGCCTTTTTCAGGCCTGGATATCATGATAGATCATTTGAGTCACTCTCACAACTGCCTTTAACTCTTTGTCCTTCTACTTGGCAAAATCCCAAAACTAAATTAAACCTTTGTTCCCATATCCTCTACTCTGTGCTGAGTACTGCTACAGAGCATTCTACAACTTTTGTATTGGTGCACTGAGCTTGTACCTTGAGATTCTTTATACCAGCTTTTACTTGGTCACTTGTCTTTTTCATTCACTTCAGCAGTTATATCAAACCTCTGCCACTTTGTTCAGGCTTCCTATCCATTCATTTCACTGTCAGTCTGGAAACTCGCCTTCTGCTTTTTACATAAGTTTGAGGTAATCAGGCAATAATTGGTTCAAATTCATAGTCCTTCTCACCTTTCTTTTCTTCCTCTCCTATCCCAGCATTTAAGGATGCTCCTTACCTGTTCAAACCAACCTCCTACATGATCATAATCTTAGCGCTTTCTTGTTTGTTCTGGAATTTTACTTTGTCATTTAATCTGCATCTTGAATCTTTTCCCTACCTGTTATCCTTCAGCCTATAAAACATGGTCATCTCTTTTATTAAAAAAACAAAATACCCTCGACCCTGAGTCCCTGATGATAGCCACTGCTCTTTCTCTTATTAGCCACCTTCTTCAGAGTAATCTACAGATGCTCTGTACAGATGTCTCCTTACCTTAGTCATTTCTTAGCTCACTGAAATCTCTCTTTTGCCTTTGCTATTTCACTGAAACTTTCTAGCAAAAGTTAGGGTTGTCCTTTTTGCAAAATCCAGTGGCCTCATTTTAGTCGTATTTTAACTTCTCTAGCATTTTTACCATGGTTTGTCAGTTTTTTCTTTAAATTCTCTACTGTACTACCTACATTTAGAAATGCTATACTTTCCTGGTCCCTTTTCTACCTCTCTTTTTCTTCTCTTTTTCTTTTATAAGCTTCTCTTACTCTGCCCACCTCTTAACTTCCTGAGGGTGCACTTGGCTCATTGATTTTTTCATTCCATATAGTATCCTAGAGTGATCTCCTTCATTCATATGATTTATTAAAGAATTCCAGTTTTGACCTCTCCCCTGAGTTTCATACTTGGATATCTAACTACTGGCTAGCCATCTACAAATTGCTTCAGTTCATCTGTTCAAAACAGTGCTTATCTTTCCCTTCCAGCCCAAATCCCTGCCTTCTTTTTTCTTCCGTTTCCTGTATCAGTTATCAACATCATTAATAACCTAGCCTCACAAAAAAGGGAGAATCCTAGAAATCATCCTATATTCCTCCTAAACTCACCACAACCAATTACTGGTCCTGTAGATTTATTTTATGGATAGTTCTCAAAATCACCTCCTTTCCTTGCCTACTACCACTTCCTTGTTTAAGACACTATCATCTCTTGCTAGATTACTGTATCACAGAATGTTATCTGTGTCCTTATTGGACTCCAAGGGCCTTAGGTTTTTCATCTTTTTCCCTCCGATACAAGTAGTGCTTGACAAGTTGTAGACACTCTGTATGAATTAAAATTGTTTTCTAAAACATATTAACTTACATATGGTCTAATAGTGCATTTACTCTATCAGATAAATTTGGGTTATAGCTCCTAACCAAAGAACTTTAAAGGGAGGGGGACAAGTAAACAAATATGTATAGATTCTGAAGTGTTCCAGGTAATGTGCCAGATTGTTCATTTAACATTTATTATGTAAGATAATCTTTGAAATTTATCAAGACAGTTGTCCTCATTTTACAGATAAAATGAAGTATAACTATCCTGTCATACAGCCAGTGAGAAGCAGAACTCAAATGCAAGCCTAAAGACATATTTGAAAGCCCATATTATTTTCACTACATCTTACTGGTTACTTAAAAGAATTCCACTGTTTTACTCTTTGTATATCCAGTTGTAAAAATTTGACCAATAACTTTGATTCAATTTGAAAATTTTGATTGAATAACTTTGAATCACCATTTTTTTGAGTATAATTAATTTTTTGGCTTTTGGTAATGAAGTAGGTATATTGTCTCTTGTATTGTAGATAAGAAAATGGGTATTGCAACTTTTTATATTAGAAACTACTGCTATGGGAATGATGGGGAAACCTATTTAATGTATTAGTAAGTTAAAGAGATAATTGTTAAAGCAGTATGAGTTTTGTGAAGATAAATTGCTTTAAATGAAAAGGTATATAAATTCATGTAATTATTTTATTCAGAAAATAGCTTTGAATTACTCAGTACTCAGTAAATTTGTCATCTTTTGGAACTAGAGTTTTAGGTTACACAAGAGTATCTTTGAACCAGCCTTCTCTATAATTTTGTACTAATACTTTATATCTAGATGCTCTGTACAAAATATTATTTATCTACATAGGAATTTTTTATTATGTAAACTTTTTGTCCTTCACCTTCATGATCTATATCTGACTTACATGTTTCATGTACTAGTTCAACATTCAGGCTGTTTTTTGCTAAAAGCTTATTAGTTGTAAGTAGATTTTTGTCTTTATATATACCCGAAAATATACTTTTTCTTTCACTTAATAAAATGTTGGGAAAGGTAGGAATGTATCTTTTTGTTTGTTTTTTCAAGTTTGTAAATTTAAGACATTAATTTTAAAATGGTATGCTTTTTGGAGCCCCCCTCCTCATATCCTTTGTATAAGACAGAGAAATTATCTAAATAAATCATTCTGACTCATTCTGTTGGAAAAATACTGTGTTTACATTCAAAACTACAATAGACTACTATAGCTCCTGATCATGGCATCATCAAATTCCACCTTGATGTGCCTATTATGAGTTTTTGTTTTGGATTTTGGTCCGATAAAGTTTAAAATAAATGCTTAAACTTGTTTTCACTGAGTGGAAGTTTCTTGATGGTACCTTTATAGAGTCTTTCCACTGAACACTAACTCTCTGCCAAAATGGATTCTGGCAAACTCTGCGTATAATCATAGTAAAAACTCTGTATAAATTAACTGGTTTCACTTATTTTCATCCCATGTTTTTTAAGCTCATTTTAGCAGAGAGTCCCCCCCCCCCCCCTCCGCATTAGCAGTCACCATTGCATTTGAACTAGACTTCTGTTGACTTACTTTTGGGCTGCTGCTATTGAATGAATTACTAGTGACCAGAAAGATTTCTAGTACCTTTTTACTGTTTCAGATTAAAGCAAGAAAAGAGGAACAAAAATATGTACCTATGTTTTAACTTGTTAAAATGCTTTTTGTTTTAAAGGAGATTATTCAAAGCTTGTTGGAATTTAAATCTTAAAACATTTTCATGGGATATATCTTGCATGATATTGGACACTATATATGTGTAGCCCTTTCATTCTAATCACGAAAAGCCATATTGTCTCTAGATCAGTGAATATCAAACTGCAAGCATAACCATTAGTGAGATGAGAAACCATTTTAATAGGAAAGGGTCAACTTTTAAAAAAAAATAAAATTAGGACAGAATTTAAAAATCTGAATGCATTGCAAATAAGATACACAATATGTGTGTATGTATACTGAGTCACATAAACTTTGCTAGTAGTCTTTACATAGTGAGGACAAATTGTGGCCTAGATATTTGGGCAGTTATTCCTTTTAATAGTGAGAATATTTGGGGGGGAAAGAATCAGTCAAAGTGTATTTATAGAGAGTTTTGAGAAAAGATACCAAAAAGTCTGTGAAAGTCATCTTTATGCCTTTATTAGGTAGAGAATTATGAAGTGAAAATCCAAATTTTAATCGCACTAGGGTTTTTCTCTTCCTTTAGGTAGAGAATGAGAACATGAAAAATGGAAAAACTATCCTTTTGATTGGGAATAAATAAAAGCTGAGAAATAAATGTGGTGCTAAGCTGATTCTACTTGTATTTTTAATATGTTTTTACCTAAAATAATTAAAATTTCAGCTTATACAGACTTGGGGAAATTATGCTTATTATTAAAGGAAAATATAGTTATAATTTTTATTCCATTTAGAATAATTTAAAGTAGAATCTTTTATTTTTATTAATAGTTATCTGAATCTAATTTGCCAAATTTGTTGAGTGTGCATGACTCACCTGATAATTTAGAGGTGTTTTATGTCCTATTAATTAGTTGTCATTTTTAAATAATTTAATAAAAGAACAATCCATTAGTTAGTTTTCTGTTAAAAGTTTTATAAAAATGAAAATATTGCTTTAGGTATGTTTCTCAAATGAAAATTAATAGAATTATGAAAAATGAAACTATTAAATGCAAGAATACACTTTTAACTAAAAATTTAAATTCTAATTTAAATGTATATAACCTAAGTAGAATCTATCCCAAGGCAAAGAAGGATAACATTTACCACTTTAAAAATCATTTTAAGCTGTATTGTTATAGCATATTTATAAAATATAAACTATCAACTTTATTTATTGCTATTTAAACTTGAATTTAGAAATATTAATGTGTCAATTTCGTAAAAATTTTAAATCCTTTATAGTCTTCCATGTTTCTTATTATTCTTATTATAGTTATTTATTTCTACATTTTAGAATGGCTGTCCTCTGTGTATAAACAGCAGTGGTTTGCTATGCTCCGAGCAGAACAAGACAGTGAGGTGGGGTGAGTATGTTACATCATATCATTGTTCATTAGGGGAAAAAAAACTTTTGCTATGAATTTTTACATTCATTATTTTGAAAAATCAGTAACACAATATTGAAAAATCAAGAGCTGCTTAAATAGAGAAAAGATCATGTAATCAGCCTTAATTCTTATATTTCTATGACATTATCAATCTTGTAAATATTTATTTTTCTGATCAGTTAGTATAATGGAATATTTGAATTGTTATTTGCCATATCAGGGAAGTTGAGTATTTCATATACTTTGTTTCACCTGTTTTTTTTTCAATATACTGAACTATTATTACTTGGAACAACACTTTCATAAACCATGATTTTCATATTATATGTATGTAGAGCTAATTTTCTTATTTGTGGTAATATTGTCAAATTCTGATTAATAGGTTTTTTGAAGACTTTTAAGACTAAAATGATTTAACATTATCTGGTTATAGATGCCATCCCCAAAAGTATATGACCCTCTATAAAATGTTTATGTACTTTCTTCATTTTAAGGGAAGAAAATCGTCTGTTCTTTCAATGTATAGTGCTTTGCAGCTTACAGAAGTACTTCCACATTTATTACTTGGTCTTTGTACTAGCTCCTTGGTATTGGCAGAGTTTAGAGATAATCCATCTGCAAGTACATAGAAGAGGCCTTAAGAAGTTTAATTTTTTTGTCCTGATCTCTTTTAACCCATTTTTATGTACCAAAGAACTTCCTAAAATAATGGCCTAGTCATGTTTGTTCCAAAAACTTTAAAAAGGAAAGTGTTACATAGACTCATAATGATTATGAGATTTTTCAGTGTTCTATTACTTTATAATTTATATCCCATCTTTTTCCAAATCTATTCACAGCATACTTATTGCTCATAAATATGGTAAGATTGTTAAAACAAATAATAAATCAAAAATTAAAAAATAAAAGTTAATTATTTAATAAAATTCACATTTGAAACAATTTGCAGTGTTCGAAATACCTTATAAGTCATCCTACTTTTGTACATTCAGTTTTTTAATGTTGTTAGATGTTCTTAATTTTTTAAAGATTTTTCTCACTGTATCCTTACTGAGTTTAATATAGTCTCACCTAAGAGACTGAACTAGAATAAGGGGTTTCTTGCCCTCAGAGGAATATAATCAAATTTTCCCTAATGAAGTGCTCTCTATCCACAGATACTGAACATCCGCATAGTCCTGCAGGGCTGCTAAAGTGAGGACTAGGTTTCATCAGTGCATACTTATTCTTATCTATACCACAAAATGTTTGTTTTAAAATCTAGTAGCATGTTTTTCTGTTCTTTTTAACTCATTTTTTTTCAATTAATAGTTTCCTATTTTCTATGAGATTTGATGTTTTATGCATATTTTTAGGCCTCAGGAAATCAACAAAGAAGAACTGGAGGGAAGTAGCATGAGGTGTGGTAGAAAACTTGCCAAAGATGGTGAAGTAAGTATAACATTCTCATACAAATTGTCGTACTTTGGTGCAAAATACACTTTCAGTTACAAAAACTCTAGTCTAATTATACTTTTCATCTTTAAAAAAATTTATCCAAATTTAGGTAACTATTTGGTTATTATTTTCCCAAATTTTATTTCATTTTAACTTCTTAATTTTTAAAAGTTATTTTATGTCTGCATTCATAATTATAACAAGTATCCAGAACATAAAAGAGAAATAGATCTATTTTTTCCTTCTTCCTCCTTGTTGCTGCTTCCAGACGTTGTTCCTTTCTTATGCCTAATTGAACCACAGCTCCTTTGAAGCACATTCTTCTGATTCACCACTCCTTACCCTTACTGTGCCATCATTTACTGAGCTCAGTGTCTTCTCACTACTCTTGTTACCAATCTTGGTGATTTCAGTATCTCTATTCCCTGACCTTCTGTTCCCCTTTGATCTTGTGCTCCACTCTACTACCTCAGGCACCCATTTTCTGTGAGCTTATCCTCAGCTTTTATATTAGTAATTACCCCTCTTTCAAAATCTCTATTTCAGGCATACCATTTTCAGACTTTACCTATTATCCTTATAGCACTCTCCATCTAGTCTAGTACCTGACTGCAATAGTTTAACTCCTCTGGGATGTACAGTACATTGTTCTTACTACCTTTTCCCATCACCCTCTCACCACATCTCTACTTCTTTCTTTACTTGACATATTCTGTGTTCCATCTTAAAATTGGTCCCTGGATTATACTCTTAACTTCCCTTTTTCTCTTTTTCACTCTGTCAGACTCACCTGGCCAAACCCCAATTCTTTGTTAAATCCCAATTTTCTATACACTCCATGCCTGCTTCCAAACATAAACGTGACTGAAGAAAAACACCATACTTCAGCAGGATTCACTTGAATGTTTGTAACTATAAACTTTAAGCAGGTCTTTAGTGTTGCATGGTGATCCTCCTACATTTCCCTAGCGAATTTATAATCCTACTCTTAAAGTAAATCATACCTTCTCGAAAGGGCAATGCTGCCACCCTCAGTCTTATCTGATGGCCTTGCTTCTTTCTTTGTTCAGAAAATAAAAGCAATCGAAAGAGAATCTGTACATCTTCCCACCAGTGATTCTACCAGTCTGCCTGCATCTGTAGCTATGCTTTTCCTCTTATTAGAATGGATGAACTACCTACATATCCTCTAGTCCATCTTCTCCTGGACTCCATGCCTTCTCACCTGTTCGAAGCTTTGTTCCTACAATTATGCCCTCTCTCTCCTGTATCATCAATTTTTCTCTTCTACGGAATTTTTCTCATTTAGTATATAACATGCTGCAGCATCACTCATCTTAAACCATACCCTAACCCCACATTCCCCTCTAGCTACTACTACATTTCTGCACCCCTTTGAAGCAAATATCATTGAAAAAGTTGCCTATATTTGTTGTTTATACTTCCTGTTTTCTGATGCTCTCGTGAATGCACTCCAGTTCATTTACTCCAATAAACTCCAGTGAAATTGCTGTGCCATTGTCACCAGTGATTTCCACATTGCCAAATCAAAGAGTTTTTAACCTTCAGAAAGTTCTTGGCAACATTAAACATCTATTCACTCACTCCTTCTTAGAGATAGTCTCCATTTGACTTCCAAGATAGCATACTCTGCTAGTGTCTCTCTTCTTCATTGGCTGCTCCTTTTAAGTCTATGCTAGATCCTTCTCCTCTTTCTCAACAAATGTTAGTGTGAGTAAAGGCTCAGTACTTGGACTTCATCCTTTCTATGCTCACTCCTAAGTGATCTCATTTAGTCCCATGACTTAACACTGATGACTCCTAACTCCAGATTCATATATCCAGCTAGTTAATCGAAGTTCTTTCTTAGGATCCTAATAGCATTTCAAATATAAAAGTCCCAAGCTAAACTTTCTGATTTTCATCCCCAAACGTCCTTCTTCTCAAATGTTCTCCAACCCATAAATGCCTCTTCTATCCATTTATTGCATGAACTTCAGACTTTGGATCCTTCTTTCTTTCATAACCACACCTGGTGTCCTTAAGCAGTCCCTCCAAGCTGTACCTTCAAAATATATTCTTCACATATCTACCACTACTACTGAAGTCAAGCCACATTATCTCTTGCCTGTGCTGTTATAGTAGACTCATAACTGTTCTCCCTATTTTTACTCTTGCTCATCTACATTCCGTTTTCCACACAACAGCCAAAGTCAACTTCTTTAAAATACAAGTTAGATCATGTCACTTCTTTTTCTAAATCTTTCTGTTAACTTCTTACCACACTTAGAAGAAATCCAAATTTTTCCTAACTGTGGGCTGTTGGGCCCTACATTTTCTGGCCTATGATGGACAATCTGAACTCATCTCCAGCTCTTTCCCCACCCAATTACATAGCCCTTCTTGCTCTTCCTCAGCTATGCCAAGCACATTTTTACCTCCAGAGCTTTCTACTTGCTGTTCTCTTTTTCTAAGTCACTCTTTCTTCAGATAGCTACCTGGTCTACATCTTAGCTGACTCAGAATTCTACTCACCTAGCATCTCCTTAGACTTTCCCTGACCACCTGTCTGATTTATCAGGCTCTGCAAATGCAAAATCTCCTCCTCTACCCTGTCCCTCCTTCCTGACATTCTGTTCTGTTCCCTTCCATTCTGTGTATTTTTCATCTACTCTTTTCACGCAAATATATATACATATTAAAATATACATTCTACTAGGGCAGAAACATATCTACTGTTATTTTTTCAATGCCTAGAGCAGTACCTTGCACATAATATGTGCCCAGTAAATATCAGTGAACTGTTGAATTAATGTAATTCAGAGTATCAGCCAAACACTTGAAGCCCTAACTTTACTTCACTGTACCACAACATCTTACTTAATGGGCTACCATTAAGTAAGCAAACCTGTGAACCTCATGATGGTATTTAAAATAACCAAGTTGTATATTTGTTTATTAGTTACTTAAGGTATTTTAGAGTATTTTTAAAGCAAGGTAAATTTTAATGGGTTCTTATTATCTCCATCTAGTTTCCTAGTCCTCTGAGCTATACCTACATAGAGTTACAGTGAAAAGCCATATTACCTATGATAGAATTACAGTGTGGATATATAATGAAACAGATCATGAAGAGGCAGTATTGGAAAGGTACCTTAAGGAATAGTGATCATAAAGGCTGCTTTTCTGGCTTTGGTATGTGGTAAACCTTTATATATATTCACAGATATATTCTGTGTGGTAAGCCTTAAAGGAAAGGCACTGAGAAAAAGTAGGGATTCATGAAAGAGAAATGTTTGGAATGAGTTAGAAAAAGAGAAGACATCTTGAACTTGGACTTGCTAACACGATAAACTGAAGTAAATCTTTCTCTTTTGTTTTTCTTAGTACTGCTGGCGGTGGACAGGTTTTAACTTCGGCTTTGACCTGCTTGTAACTTATACCAATCGATACATCATTTTCAAACGCAATACACTGAATCAGCCATGTAGTGGATCTGTCAGTTTACAACCTCGAAGGAGCATAGCATTTAGGTAGGTTGAGTTTCACCACCCTACTCCTCTAACTCCAGAAGAAATATAGAAATGAAATAAAACCTTGATAATTTATACCAACAATAGTAGAATTTGGTAAGATACAATATATATGAATGTGCAAGGAAATAATAAGGCTCTATTCCTATATAATATGTTAATAATAAAAATCATAAGATCTAGTTTTAGTATGTCAGGGAGAAAGAGCAGGCTGGAACATGAATGATAAAGGATTGATACTGGGCTTGAAGCTATTGCCTTGGGGGTAGCTCCATAGTGTAGTGGTTAGCATGTCTGCTTTACACACAGAAGGTCCTGGGTTCACACTCCAGGTGGAGCCACAGACCATACCCTGGGTGCACCAGGCCCTGGATCTACCAGGGGTGCCAGACCCCGGGGGCACCTGGCCCTGAGGGCATGACTTGAGGATGTAGGAGGAGATGCCTCCCCTTCAGAGATCCAGTTCTTAAGAGGAAACGGCAACAACCATAGGTCAAGGGTTGAAGTTGGGCGGAGAGGTGGAATTAAAGAGGGGAAAAAAACAACAAAAAAAGAGCTGTTGCCTTGCTGCTATTCCTAGCAAATAAAAGGTCCAAACTGGAAATATATAGCAAAGTATTTTTTTCAGAAAAACATGTCTGGTATTATCTTTCACTTTGTATAGGATTTACTTTGTCCAGGTTTACCTGATAGTTTACCTGGTAATATTTTTCCAGAGAGGATGCTGACAAATTGAAAAATAGCTTAATGAGTAAATTTTTTTAGTCACAGATTTATACTTACCTTACACGATATACAAAAATAAACTCAAAATGGATCAAAGACTTAAACATAATAACTAAAACTATAAAATAACTCTTGGAAGAAAATATAGGGGGAAAGTTTCTTGGCATTGGATTTGGCAGTGATTTCTACAATAAGACACCAGAGCACAAGCAACAAAAGAAAAAGATAAATTGGGTTTCATCAAAATTAAAAACTCTGTGCATCAAAGAACATTACCAACAGAGTAAAAGGCAACCCATAGAATGGGAAAAAATATTTGTTAACCATATATATGATCCAGCAATTCTTCTTCTGGGTATTTACCCAAAAGAATTAAAAGCAGAAACTTGAACAGATACTAGTATAGTCATTTTTATAACAGCATTATTTACAAGAGCAAAAAGTGGAAGCAACTCAAGTGTTCATTGACAGATGAACAAATAAACAAAATGTGTTGTATGCCTACTATGGAATGTAATTCAGCCTTAAAATGGAAGGAATCCTGACACATGCTATATAGCATGAACTTTGAGGACATTATGCTAAGTGAAATAAGCCAGTCTCAAAAAAACAAATACTGTATGATTCCACTAACATGAGATACTTAGAGTATACAGGGTCATAGAAACAGAAAAATAGGATGATGGTGCTTGTCAGGGGTTAATAAGCCAAGGGGAAATGGGGAATTCATGTTTACTGAATACAGTTTCAGGTGCGGCAGATGAAAAAGTTCTGGAGATGGATGGTGGTGATAATTGCAAGACAATGAGAATATTTTTAATGCCAAGAACTGTACACTTAAAAATGGTTAAAATGGTAAATTTTATGTATTACAACAATAAAAAGGCATATTTATAAATTAATGTCTTAGATGTTTATAATACTACAAGCTTGTAAATCTAAATAGAATCAGTTTATAGTTGAAAAGACTTATCAAACAAAAAACATAGAGAATATAAAGAAAAAATTAATATTAAGGTGATGGAGGGCTTATTTAAATCTGTGGTTAAAAAGTCACGTATTTATTTTTTTATTTGTGGCATTTTTCTTAATCCTAGATTACGTTTGGCCTCTTTTGATAGTAGTGGAAAACTAATATGTAGTAGAACAACTGGCTATCAAATACTTACACTTGAAAAGGATCAGGTATGTTTGATTTCTTTTGTTTCATTATAGTACTTGTCTTTCGAATCTTCTTAATTAGAATTAAAATTCTTAAGTAGAACTAACATTTGATTTAAAGATTGATTTGAAAGTTTTTTTGAAGGTAAAGATGGAGGTAGTGCGTTCACCTCTGCATAATTTATTCCATTCTGCTAGAAGCGTAAGATCAAAAAGGAAAACACAGTTTGATTTGAGGGACAGAGAAAAACTTATAATAGGAAAATAATTGATTATCTTGAATATTATCTTTAAAAAGTTATGAATCAATTGTTTTATCCGTTTTATTCATAAGTGCATTTATTCATACATAAATTACAGACACCTTGAAGACAATCCAGTATGTCTCCATAACTGGTGAATATTAAGAGAACATTATTTGCTATCACAATAGGTTTCTGAAATATTCCCATATTCTCTCTCAACCCATATGTTTCTTCATATTTAGTGTGCATGTAGAAGTTTCCAAATGGCATGATGAGAAAGTAAACCATTTTCAAAAAGTAAGGTGAGAGTCGTTAAAATGTCAATGAACATTAGGTCTATTAAAACTAACCACCGTTCCAAAAGATATATTGATTTATTAAAAGGTTCAGAGCCTATAGTTCACAAAAATTATTAGAAATTAGTAATTTTCCTTAGACTGAAGAGACTCTCATAGAACATCAGAATTTAGCATTGCAAGGAACGCTGGAAGTGATAGTTCTAGCCTCACATACTCTGTGTGGGAACTACTTGAGCAGCATTCTTACAGTCGGTCCTTCAACCATTGTCGGAACTCTGGCAACAGAGAACTGACTTTCTCACATCGTAGGTAGTATTTGAGAAAGTGGATAGATAATAAGAAAGTTCAAATCTGCCTCTTTTGGAATTTTCTGTTGTTTAGTCCCTATTGTGCCCTCTGGAGCTGCATGGAAAATGGCTATCTTTCCCTTTTACCTGGAACTTCATAAAAAATTATTGTCATGGCTCAAAGCATCCAGAGACTTAAAAAGCAGTAGGCCAGGATAATATTGTATTCTAAGAGTTCCTCGATATGTTCATTCAGCAAATATTTGTGTCCTTCCTGCATGATAGTTTCTACACTAGCAGTAGAAGAAATAAAGAGGAACTTATGTCATATAGATTAGTTAAGTACCCTGATAGAGATGAGCTCAGAGTATTGTGTAACCGCAAGGAAGAAGTCTTTAACCCTGTTTTGGGGTTGGGAGCAGATATGGTTTTTGGGAGAGGAAAGGGAAGGTAGCTCAGGAAAAAAGTCCTCTCCTGGAAAAGTTGAAAAGTGAATGGGTATCTGAACCACACCTCAAAAGATGAGTAAAAATGGAGTCAAGGGAGCCCATGGGTCATTCAAGGAACTGAAAGGCTTGTAAGAGGTCAGTAGGTCTAGAGCCAGGGCATGATGGGCTGTGTGTGGATGGAGTTTGGACTTTTTCCTGAAATCTGTAGGGAATTATCAAAAGATTTTAGTTGGGGACCTGTATGTGTGTGTTTCTTATTGGTTATAGATGTTTGTTATGGAAAGAAATAGAAAATATAAATAAGTGGAAAGAAAAATTATACTTACCTCACTTAGAAATACCAAAATTAGATCTTAGTTAACTATTTTGTAAGCTGCTTTTTACTTACTTCATTGTACATAGCTTTTCTTGTCAATAAATATATATCTACAACATAATTTTTATTGCTGCATAATATTAGTTATTTTGGATATACCATAATTTAAATAATTCTTTTGGTTTTTTTTCACTATTATTTAAACTATACATATATCTTTGTACATTTTTCTGATGTTTTTAAAGGATAAATTCCAAGAAGTAGAATTCTTGTCAGATGATGTATATATCTTTGTACATTTTTCTGATGTTTTTAAAGGATAAATTCCAAGAAGTAGAATTCTTGTCAGATGGTGTATACATTTTCTAATAGCCAGACTGCCCTCCAGAAATACTATCCAAGTTACATTCTCTCCAGCAGTATAGAAGTGTATAGCCAACATAATTATAATTCTTACTAATCTCCCAATATAAAAAATAAAAAATTATATTTTAATTTTCATTTCCTTTGGTTACTGATACAGTTGGCTTTTTTGTATGCCTCGTGGACAAATTATCTTGTGTAAATTAACCACTTAATATGGTTTGTTTGTTTTCATTAAAGTGTTTGTTTTCTTGTTAATTTTAACAGCTTTTATATTGAGTAATAAAATTTGTGATGTAATAGTTTTCCTATTTTTGTCATTTTTTTCTCAGACTTCATGAAATAGCCTACCAATCTGTTCCTTTAGTGATTTCCTCTTTTGCTGTAATACTCAGTCATAATAATTATGATTATATGAATAGTACTCTGTACTTTTTTCTACTTCTTTCTTTTACATTGAAGTATTTTTTTGTGATATACCGGAAATATATCGAATGTGTTAATGTATTTGAAATCCAGTTTTTATCATGTACTAAATCATTATATCTTGGTTTTATTTCTAAACTTTCTGTTATGTTTTGTTAATTTCTTTGTTGTAGAGATAATATATTTTCACTAGACCAACTTTAATTTTAATACCTACTAATACAAACCCACATTTATTCTTCCCTTTTCAAAAATCAGTTCTTTTTTTCATAATTATTTTGTATTGGGTATAGAATCATTTTGTCAAGTTTCTTCTCAAAAATTCCTTTGAGGACTTTGATTTATATTTGTTTAATATGTAGAGTAATTTGTGGAAAATTTTTTTTTCTTTCTGGAATATGGTATTCTTTACATTTATTTAGGTTTTCTCTTATGTCTCTAAAATTAATCATGTCCCCCCATATTATTTCTGTGTATTTCTTGGAAGTATAATGCTAAGTATTTTATATTTTAATTGCTAATGTGAAATGAATTTTTTCTAATAGTTTTGATGACATAAGCAAGCTAAAGACTTGCATATTTTACAACTATCCATCTTATTGCACTATACTACCTAGATTTGCATTGTAAGAAAGATCTCTAAGCAATGTGTAAGAAATATTAGAGACATGGTAATATCAGGAAGACACTTATAATCCAGATAAGAAATGAAGAGAACCTTAATTTAATGAAGGTCAAAGTGGAGATGAAGGAGTGTTGATGGTTCTAGAAATGTGTGTAAAGATGAGAAAGTCAATAGTCAAAGATAGTTCCTGGTTTTCTGACTTGGGCAACTTGATTTATAATAGTTTTTCCTGAGATTTGGATTATAGGAAGGAATATGAATATGACTTAAAGTGAGGGTGAAGATGTGATGAATTCAGTTTTAGGCATATTTATTTGGAAAGCATTAAGGTGGAAATTCGATAGGCCAGTGGGTAAATGGGTTTAGAGGTCACAAGCAATGTCTAGGCTAGAAATAATGATCAGATGAGATAACCTGCAGAGACTATGACAGAGTAGAAATCTAGGGAACACTGGTGTTTAAGGGGTAGGCAAAAAAGGTAACTTGGTGAGATCTTCAAGAGCTGGGATTGGGAGTCAGTTAGTAAATATGCCTTCACCTGGGTTATTGCTACAAACTTGGACTAGGCCAGGGTGACTCAAGCATCTAAAGGCCCCTGTGCTCTCTGCCAACCCTATTAGCAGCATCAGCTCAGGTGATTGCCTCACCCGACCCATAATGTTACCCATCTTATTCACTTGCCCTGTCTTAATATAGAGGTGTGTGTGTGAGAGAGAGAGAAAGGGCGCACGTGTGCGAGAGAGAGATTTGTATTCCCTACCTTTATCCAAATTTATCTTGCTGCTCCCTCAACATAGAAGCTTTGTCCAGTTGAGCCTTCATCAGTCACGTAAATGTTCTAGTTTCAGTCTGTCTTCATTCCAGGAGCACATGTCTCAGTAAAATATTTTAAAACTTTAGATTTAAAGTGTTTCATATTATATTCTCCAAAATGTATAAAATAAGCTGAAACTAATGCATATTATTGTAGAAAATGTATCCAAGTATTCAAAAAGTAGAAGTTCTCATTTCAATACTGATGCTTTTACTCGGATGATTTATTCTGTTCCCTAAATGCTACTGGTAAAAGGTTCTAAAGAGATCTGTAGCATGAGTGGTTACATTTGTGGCTCTCAGATGTAATATCAATTCCTGTCTCTGCAGCATTTCAAGGCATTCTGATGTGTATTGAAGTAACTGAACCTGAAATTCATTTTACATACTTTATGTTCTAAGAGACAAATAACACATTTACATTAGAGACAGTGGGAAATCTTAGACAATAGTGGGAACCATGCTTGTTGGTGATATTAATGAGTCCCCGCCTTCATCCGTATTATTTGTTATACATAACGGCCTTCAGAAATTAAAACCAAATGAAGTCTACATATTTCTGGACTCTGTCTGTTCATAAAATATGTAGGTACTTGATCAGAAATTTTTCAGTAATGAAAACAACTATCATTATTGAGTTCTTTATTTATGACTGGCTTTGCTAAGCCCTCTTTGTGCATTGTCTCATGTAATCCTGTGACGTGGGTACTCTTGTTGGCCCTATCTTACAGTGAGAAAGCTGCAGTTGACAGGTCACACAGCTCAGGGGGTGGGAGTTTTGAGACTTGAGCAATGACTCTCAGACTCCAGATGCAAGCTCTTTACTACCATACTATTTTCTTTAGTTCTTTCAACAGTTTTGTTTTATTATTTTTTTTAACATTACTATCTGTTATTAAAGCAACAAATTTGTTTTATAGGAACAAGTAGTGATGAACTTGGACAGCAGGCTTCTGATCTTCCCTTTGTATATCTGCTGTAATTTCCTGTATATATCACCGGAAAAAAGAACTGAAAGTAGTCGTCATCCAGAAAATTCAGAAAACTGAGAATCTCATCAGTTGGAAACAGTCGCACTTTGTAAACTTTTTGGCCAGCTTTAATTTAATGGCCCTATGATGTTCACATCTAAGGTGACTAACAATGACAAAGGCCTTATGAACTGTACAGATAATACAGAAAACTATTCTTATCCTCATTACATTTCTATGCATTTATGAAAAAACATCTGAAAGCCAAGAAAATATCTGTCAAACCATTTCTGTTATAAAGATATCAACTCATGCTTTAATTTAGCATCAGTAGAAAATTGTTATAGGTAAATTTCACGTTTCTCTGCAACCAAATATAGGTTTAATTTTTAGCTTAAAATTTGATCCTACCTAATGTTAACGTACCTTAGTTATCCATCTGTAAATTTGTCTAAAAGAATGCTAAAGGAATAATTTGAAAGGCCAATTATAAGTGCTCCTTCAATTGGTACATTTAAGGCTGTCCTTTAATTTTTAATCTGTTCTTTATGATTCCTCCTTCTAATATCCTCCCAATATGTAGTTTTTAATCATTATATACTTTTTTCATGGCTTTGGAGACCAAACTGAAGAAACATTTTATTTAACTTAAGCATTTTTCTGCTATTTTATTTTGCTTTTACTTTAGCTTTCCTAGGATTTTAACAAAAAAAATCAGCTTCAGACTTCCAAATGAACTTGAATGAGGAAGAAAATCAGTTTGATTCTGAGTATATTCCTTTGCCTTACATGGTCTCTTCTTTGACATTCTGTAAAAGTTTATTATTAGGTCATAAGATTACTTATGTACCAAATATTACACTTTAAACATTTTCATATTCTCTGATCTTTAGAATTATTTTTGTTTAAATTTTAGTTGGGAATCCTATTTCCTACTTAAACTCAGGACTTTATAACCTCTGAATTGAGTGCCTTTGAGTTACACATGCTAATAGAAATTTCATAGTAAATGTACATAAGGTCGGAGGATATCATATAGAAGCTGGTAATAAAGTATTAATGTAAAAATAGAACTTATTTTTGTCAAAAACAAGATGTACACTTGTCGTGATTTATGTATGTTGGCTTCTTGTGTTTACTGCTATTTTGAAAATAGCCATGCTCATTGTCTTTCCAGTCAGTAAATACTTTTTGTGGTGAATGTATATTTTTAGTATGTTTTAAAAAATGGGAATCACTTATGCATCTGCACATAATAAATACCCATTTGGAAAAAGAATAAGCTCTTATATAAAATGGACCAAAAAACAAAAACCTAGTTGAAACCAGAATGTTTTTCTTTCAAGCTAGATATTTTCCAATTAGATTTAACTTTTGGAATTTATTGATAGTTTTTCTTCCACAGTAAGATGACCATAGATTTATAAATTGCTTCTTGCTTTTCTTTAAAGGAAGCTTTAAATACCTCCTCCTCTGCCCCCAGAACTGTAGTTTGTCCCTACAGCTGTTACAATAATTTGGCTGCATCAAGAGGTTCCATTAATTTTTATATTTGGCTATAATTATACCTCATAAGATGCTTTTGTTTTCTTTCTATCTTTTAGCATTAGAGGTTCCTTCTATAGATTAAAAAATATAAATACCAATCTTGAATTATTTTAATAACTGAATCTTTACAAATCTTGGGAGTAAAGATAAAGTGTTTGAGTATATTAGTCAGTAAAATTAACTATTTCATTTCATTTATATAAACTAACCAAATTGGAATTATATGTTTTTCTTTTCCTCTGGTTTTTTTCTGGCCAAATTGCTTATGTCATCCACAGACAGAATAATTGTATCTCCAGTCACAAGTAGGTTGTGTTCTTATTTGAATAATTGGTAATTGTCAGCTAGTACTTCACACTGATAGCAAAGATCTGCTTTTGTTTTCCTTCCAAATACATTGTTTCCATACTTTTCACTCTTTTCAATAGGAATGTTTTCAATAAAGTATTAATAGTGTCAGTTGACATATAAATTATTATATATGAAAGTTTTTGTGTTTTTCAGCTTTTGCCTTAAAGCCTTTGCCAAGTCTTTTTCTCAAGCTGCTAGGGCTAGAAAATAATACCCAGTAATAATTTTTTTACCTTGGCTATCAGTAAAGAAGAGGTCTTTAAGAGAAAATGTCCTAGAGTCTCATGCTAAACTAAAAATTATATGAATGTACCTTTTCTTTTTTTAAAAAAATATTTGCTTTGAAATTTAGCAAGGCAAAATTAAATGAACAGTGGTCGTCACTAGCTTTTTTACCAAGTGTTTAGCAGATAAAATTTTATTGAATTTCAAGTCTTTGAATAGTATTACCATCATTAATGAACAATTTTCAATACCACATGCAAAAATTGGGTTACCAAGAGTCACTGTGGCTAAGTTTAATTAAAATTAAGTAAAATTTAAAATTTACTTCCTCAGTCACAGAAGGCATAATGTAAGTGCTTGGTAGTCACATGTAATGGCTACCATGTTGGACAGTGCAGACAGAGACAATTTCCATAGTTGCAGAAAGCTCTATCAAATAGATTCATTCCAGAGTACTGGACTGTCAGTGTTGAAACTGTCATAAGTTTTATTCCCTTTAAGATGAACCAATATAAATAACAGAATATAGAGCCAGGGGTGCAAATGATAGATAACTTGTCAGTCACCTGAAATGATATGTTGAGTCATAATTTCAAACAATGTGGATCTAATCACTTAATGGCATTAAAAACCAAGGCATAGTACAATTTCCTTCCCAACCAGAGAGTCTGAAATTCTTCCCAAAGTCCAAGGTACAGAGGTATAAAAGCAGAAAGCCTCAAATATTAATCACCATTGACTAGTGGTGAGACTGCATGTAATTAGAGGGAAAATTACTGACTCAACAGCATACATCTATATGTTATGATGAAGTATGATACTTTTGTAAAACCTGGTGATTTTATATAAAATAGGACTAGCAAAAGTAAAACAAAATTTAACCAAGGCTAGGGATAGTACATTTTCAGAGAATCAGAGATGGTTAATGTTGGTTCTTACATAAGGTACACACATACTTTAAATATACAGTTTGCCTTTACTGAAAAAAACTGGGGAAGAAACTTATAAGTAAGTGTGATCACAAGTGTTGACCTTAGCCACCTGCCCCAAATTGTATCTGAATGGCCTTGAGAATGACAGAACTTCAAAACCACGTTTTGGAAACAGGATTTTCTTCCAGATATAATGCTGAAGATACACAATGCTGGATAATCTACATCCTGAGACAGGGCAACTTGATCAGTAAATAAGGAAGCCCTAGTAGAACCCAGTTTCTATTCACATTTTCAAGGGGAGCCATTTAGAGACACTTTTTTTCCAGGCTAAGGTTGATCTCAGGGCTGTCCCTTTAAGGAACTTAATCCTTTTGTTTTTCCTTTTCTCTTCTGTATCTTTACTTTTTTTCCACTATATTCAAATGAGCCTAAATTTCTCTCATCTTTGAAAAACCCTCACATTTACCTCCAGCCACAGCCATATTTTTCCCTGCATCAGCCAAACTGCAAGCAGTTCTTTACATTCTGTCTCTATTTCAAAAGCCTTCACAACTTCACCAGAACTTCCTGAGTCAATAAAGACTGTTGATAAATCCAAAGGTTCCATGTGTTTTGTTTTTGCATTCCTTTTAACATTTAGATTTAACCACTTTGTTCTCTTTAAAAAGCAGCCTTCTCTTAAACTTCTCTGATATCACATTGACCTGGGGTTCCTTCTGTTTCCCTGGCCTTCTCAAGGCCCTTTTCTCTGAGCCTGCACCAGGTGATTTCATGTACTCGTGGCTTCAAATGAGCATTTGTATTATGATGATTTCTTTTTCTGTAGTTCCAGCCTAGATCTCTGTTCTGAACTCCATCCAGATACACACCTAGTTGACATCTCTCTCCTCTTGGGTGTTCAAAATGGCACCTCAAATTAGCATGTCCAGATCTGAACGTATCTCTCTAGTTTCACAGAAAATCCAGAAACAGAAATCTGGATGTAATTCTTGAATCTTCTAATTCCCTCATCCTCTGCATCCAAAAATCACCCAAGTTTTTCCAGTTTCACCAACTATTTCGCAAATTCAAGCACTTTCCACCACACCTACTGATAACCATTCTAGTACAGGCCACTGTAATTTCCAATCTAGATTTTTGTACCAGCCTCCTATTATATTTCCCGTCTAATCTACACTCATTACTCAAAGTGTTCTCTGAATAAATTCATATCCAATTTTCTCCTATCCTTTAAACCCTTCAAAGACTCCCGAGTGCCTTTGCCTCAGAATAACTCTTCATAGTATACAAGTCTATTTTAGCCTTGTCTTCACATTTTCACTCAATTGCTCCTGAAGTGTCTGCCATACTTTTCGCTCTCTACTTAGCCCATCTTCCCTCTCCCTCCTTCCCCCAACCCCTCTCCCTCTCACCTTGCCCTTGTATTTGCAGCCTCCTCTGCTTCCACAATGTCTTCCCTCTCCCCCCCGACAGCAAACCTCACCCCTTTTCACCTAGCTAATTTTTACTCATCCTTAAGGACTTGTTTGGATATCATTTCCTCCTGGAAACTTTTCTTGACAACTCTTCCCGTCAAAACCAGTTAGGTACCAGTTTTATGTGCCCTCATAACGTTCCTCCTTTATCAGTGCACTTTCACCGTTTCTTTGTATCTCAGTGGCCAGCAATCTACTCAAGAGCAGGCATATCTTTTTCGCTGAGTAATCCTCTGGTCCCTAGGTGTGCAATAAATGTTCGTTTGAATAACTGTATTAACCATGCCTTTTCATTTCCTGATTTTTGACACTGGGGCCTCGCGAAGGCTGCCCCTCCCATGGCCGGCTAATTCCTAAAGATAGCAAATGAATTACTTTCGGAGAGTGTCTTTCACCAGCCAACCAATTGGCAGCCCTTGCCCTCCAACAACCTCTTTTACCAAAACCTCACAAGCCAGGCAACACATTCCTCTGCCCTAATGCCAGCAGGTGCAGGTACCACTGGACAAACCCTACATCCGTCCCCAAACCCGCTGAAGTTACTCAAACCCGTCAGTGTAAACCCCGCTTACCCTGCCTCTGCTATTCCCTCCTGCAAAAACAAACAACAACAATGAAGCCTCTTACCCATGCTTTCCCCCTCGCTCCCTCTGCTTGCGAATGCTACGGTTAGAGCTGGCTGACATGAGATATTTTATGTGTGGACAAGAACTGGGGAAAAAGAACTTAGGTCGGTGGGTATACGGGTTTTCTCATTATAACAACATCAAGTATGCCCACCGTGGACACACAAGATGGGGAGGACACCCCAACAGCGGGACTGGGAGAGCGAAGATGACCACACGGCTCTCACCGAAGCCCCGGGCTCGGGAGTGGCGGCCTGGGATGGAGCAGGGCCGGGAGTCCAGCCTGGCTGGGCACAGCCTCACTTCTTCAGAAGCCGGAACCATCGCGACTGCTGTGGACGTTTTCCAGTCGGCGTGGAAAGCGCAGTTCCCGGCCCTCCCGGAAGTTGTTACACAGTCGCTTCCGGGACGGGGTGAAGTGGAGCCGCACTCCGAATGGGTCGCAGCCGTAGCCGCTCCCCACGGAGGGGTGAGTCCAGAAGCAGTTAGAAGGGTCTGGGCTCGGTTGGAGGCACCGTCCTCTCCCCCGCGCCCCGGTACGAGGGCAGCGGAGAGGCGGGCTGCTTCCACCTGAGGAGAAGAGCGGGGAGCAGGGAGTGCGTGGCCGGGGCAAGAGGACCGGGGCCCTCCGATGTGGAGTGGAGGCCCTTGTTCCCCCTGCTAAATTCGGGGTCCGCTGACTCCTGTCAGACCTCTGCAGTCACCTGTGTTGTATTTACGGCTGGCGAAGTTAGAATCAGACTGCGGTTCTGTCACTTAATTTCTGGGTCATCTAGTCTTCGTTAGTCCAAATGGGGGGAGAAGGGTAAAACCACCGCCTTGTGACACGTGAGAATTAAGGTCCCGTTCCATCACGCTCAGCCGGTGCTGCTGCCTGGTCCCTCAGTGCCCAGGGCATGGGGGAGGGGGGGAGTCGATGTGCAGAATCCCGCGTCCGGGCACCGCGCCGCGCCGTGTCTCCCGGCCCCCGGCCCCGTGAATGGGGGGCGTGAGGAGCGCGTGGCTCCCGCCGGGAGGTCTGGCGTAGGCCCTCGGTTCTCCTCCCTCAGCGAGTCGGGACTTGATTCTCTAAGAAACGTGCAATGGGGCCGTTTACCATGTCTGTCAGAATCAAGAAGTGCTACTTAACTGCAGAAGAACACTCTGGATTTCCTTGATTCAGTACCTGGGGGGGGGGGGGGTGTAAAAGCCTCAGTAATTTTTATATTGAGACAGGTTGAAATTAGGATAGTTGTTGGGGTGCAGACAGGGATGCAGACAGGGCCAAATGACAGTCTGTTCAAATTAATGCGACCTTTTTTTTGCATTTTTAATGTAACTACTAGAAATGGCTCACATGTTTCTGTCCTACGGCGCAGCCCCAGATCTTTGAGGTGACCTTTGGCTTTGCCCCTTTGTGTTAGAGCGCAGGCGGTCCCGGTCCACTTCCCGGGAGAGGGAACGCCGGCGGCGGGAAAGGTCCCGGTCCCGAGAGAGAGATCGGAGAAGGAGCCGCTCTCGATCCCCGCACCGAAGACGCTCTAGGTGAGTGAGTGCAGAGAGGTTTAACCGCAAGCCCCAAAGAAAGGAGTCGTTGCCCTTGACTTTGTTTTTATCTCTTACAAGCGGATTTACAGTTTCGCGAAATGAGGGGAACGTAAGCCCACCTTATTCTACATCTAACATTTCCATTAGTAAATAGAGTTAGTAATTTCTACTTCTAGACTTGCCTTTAGGAGTAAATGAGAAATAATATATGAAAAGCACTTAACAGGGTGTACTTGGCAAAATAAATGCATTTTGTACTATTTTGTTTTTTATTAACATTTTGGTGATAATGTCAAGTATGTAATCAAGAATGTGGAAAAGAAATGTGAGATCTTGGAAGAAACTTAAAATGGACTTTTGATTTTTAGTAGGCATCTATTGCTGTAAGTCAGCTTTTTGTGTGTTTGTTATTTATTGTTAGACACTGTTTGGTTACATTTTTCTGCCTCAAAATTTTTTAGCCTTAATTGTGCTGAGTGAGATTGATGAGTAAGCAGTAAAGTGAGTTGTTTTTGTTTTACCGGTCAGGGTCTAGGCAGAACCTTCTAACTCATTGTTCCATGGGGGGTAGATTCCTGGTTTTCTGGAGCCTGGCTCTTTCTTGTTCAGCCTGTACCTTTCAGGCACTCCTTTATATCTGTGCTGATTGACACAGTGGCCAGGTATGTCCCTATTTCTAATGTCTGTTCTTATTAAATATTAGGTCCCCAAGACGACATAGATCCACATCTCCATCTCCTTCTCGGCTGAAAGAAAGACGAGATGAGGAAAAGAAAGAAACAAAAGAAACAAAGAACAAAGAACGTCAGATTACTGGTAATGTTATCAGATAAATAATTGTAGGAAAAGTATAACCTTATTTAGATAGCTTTAGTCATAAAGTTATGAAAGTATAATTTTTGAATATTGGAATATATTGTTTTTTATTGTATTCATCTCCTATGATTTTGAGATTTTGTTTTAATTGTACTTTAATGAGTTCCCGGTTATCTGTGGTACTCCTGATATAGGAAGGACAGTTGAAAACATGAACATATTCTATTTTGGAAGTACCTTCAAAACTAGTGTCATGTCTGATATTAAACATAGCTCTTCCTCCTGGATTCAAGCATACCTTTTTAAGCAGTCTCTGTTGGAGGATGGAGAGCATATGCTTTTCTTGCACCTAAAGTTATATTCTATTTAAATTGCAGAGGAATTTTTTTTGTTAGACTCAAGTCTTTAGCTAATTATTTTGTATGTTCTATGCAACTTACAAATTATTTTGCAAGAACTATTAATCAATTGCCTCCTCATAATCACAAGAGTATTAAACATCACTTATTTTTGCAGAGGAAGACTTAGAGGGCAAAACAGAGGAAGAAATAGAAATGATGAAGTTAATGGGATTTGCTTCCTTTGACTCCACAAAAGTAAGTAACATACACACAAAGCAATATACAGACGATGTATTTATTATAGAACTGTACACTCGACACCTACATAATTTATAAAACTCTTTGTCACCCCAATGAATTTAATTTAAAAATTAAAAAAAAGTAAAACACACAGCCAGTTGAGCATTCTGATTTGAATTAATCCCTAATGATGTCTCATTTTTCATATTCTTTTATTAACACTTATGTAATTTCTTCCACTGATACAAGTTTATCTGTTAGAAAACAGTAACTGTCTGTGTGAAGGCTTTGAGAACACAAAGAAGGAAACAGTGAAGTGTCATTGGAATCCAGGGAGTGTTTGCTTGGGATGATGTTTGAGTTAGATTTTAAATATCCAATAGGTGATCAGACAAAGAAGAGGAAGATCATTAGAAGTAGACTGAAGAGCTCATGAAAATGACATGTAGTCATGAAGGAGTATAGTGTATTATGGGAATTTCAAATTCAGTGACTGGTAAAAATACTGATCAGCTAGCTAGTGACTTTAGTGAGGCTAGAAATAGAGGTAAGAGGCAAATCACGTAGGGCTTTTGATACCCTTTGCCATGCTAGAGTTGATTCTTTAGGTGTTGAGAGGAAGCAGTGATTTTTAGGAAAAGGAATGACAGAATTATATGTGTTTTAGAAAGATGACCTGGGACAGCATGGAGGACAGATGGGAGGAAGGTTAGATTGGAGGCAGAGAGAACTGCTGAGTCATGCAAGTGAAAGCCGATGAAGGCCTGAACTGAGAGGAGGAGTTGAAATATTGAGAACCATTTAGGAGTTTAAGTTAGTGGGGGGAGTGGTGGGAGTGGGAGTGAGTAGTCAGTGATGACTCTGAGGTGACAGACTGAAAGACTGCATGGTAGGGTTAATCAGGAAAGGGTTATGAGAAAGGTAAGTGCTGTGGAAATTCAGCTGCCACATAAAAGATGACATTGGGTAGCTCTCATAGCTCAGAAGAAGGGTGGTATGGACAGTGAAAGCTATCTAGCCTTAAACTTAATACCGGAAAGAATAAAGATATCAGAAGTCAGGGAGGGTTTGTGGAAGAGGAAATGAAGACAGGATTATAGGAAGGAAGAGGGGAGAGAGTGGAGAGAGATAGAGAAATAGGATTAGAGAGAGAAATAGGGAAGAGGGGAGTGGAAAGAGGATGGGGATAGAGGGATGTAGTAAGGATAGAGAGTGGGACAAGGTGTGGAGAGAATATATTTTTTAAAACTTTATTTTCTAGAATTTTACATCCATTTAGTTTCACACATGGAAATTGATGTTTTGGGTTTTTTAGAAAAATAATCACCTAATCTTTTGTTCCATTGAGTTATGAATGGAGTGGAGTAATTTTAGATGCTGTGAAAGTTTCTAATTGACATGATTATATAGGGCTCAGTGAAATGCGAGCCCTATGCAACACATCGGTTAGAAACAATTCACTTTACTGCTTACTCATCAATCTCAGTCAGCACAGTTAGAGCAAAATGTATAAACTAAGCAGTACTGAGGCAACACTGTTTTGAGGTGAGAAAATTAAGAATGAACTCTGAACTCCATTTTAGTATTTAATACAATTTATGTATCAGCTTTTTTTTCCTCAAATACATCAAATCTTTGTTTCTCAAAGAGTAATTACAAGTGAAATGATTTATTAATATATATTTATGGTGAATAAAAATATCTCCAAAGTATAATTTTGTTTTTAGAAGAATAAAGAGGGAACTTAACAATTATTTTCTTTGGGGGAAGGGCGGGATTACTGTTGCCTGACAATTCCTGACAATCAAATGTAAAGATGAAGGCTCACTTTGCTTTTAAATGTAGTTCGTGCTAAAGATGTTTGTTTATGAAGGAAAAATTAGGTGAGAATTCATAGATCCCATAGAAGTTATGGAGTACCACAGAACAAATGATGTCAGTTGTTTTAATGACATCTACAAGGATATTAATTTAGTTTGTATGTAGTTAGCTTCATGACTATTAGCTATGAAGTTTCTCAGCTCACTTGTGTTTTTTAGTATTGTGTATCATGATATTTCATCACTGATTTATGATGGGACCTTTTCATATGCCAATTTTGTCATATGCTTTCCATTTTTACATTTTACAGAATTCAAAGTTTGGTTATGTTTATTAATAGATAATTTTCTATTCCAGCAGGAAAATGAAAATAGAGCTAATAATACACAACTCTGCAAATAGTTTTTAAAAATCAATGTCTTTAGAATTGAATTTAGTAAAAAGGTTAGCATCATTTATCTTTTTACCAAGCCAGTCTTTCCGAGCCATGCCTACCTTCTGTTCCTGAGGTCAGTATCATACACCCCAAGTAATTTACCCAGTATTCTTTCTCCTCTCCCCCAAAATGTAGTAAAAACTGGAATAGAAAAGAAAGAACAAATATATTTATTTTAGCTCCACCTCAAATATGTACCTTACCTGTACATGCCTTTAGGCCAGTGAATAAGAATCCTTTTTTTTTTTTTGCCCTAATACATATCTACTAAGTATGCTACTCGATTAGATCCCGGGTTTCAGCACCCCAAAAAAAGAAGTATACTACAAGGATAGGGTACACTCTCATGAGTAATAATGGGGTAGTGAAGATCACATATATGTATGTGTGTGCACACGTGTTTGCACAATGGGGAAGACGGTGTGTGTGTGTGTGTGTGTGAGAGAGAGAGAGAGAGAGAGAGAGAGAGAGAGAGAGACTGAAAGAGAGAGATGGCATTAACGGATGATGTTCATCCATTTTAACAGTCATTTTCTGAGCACCGCAAGTGCAGTGCCCTAGGATGTGAGAAGGCAAAGGTGAAAGGTGACTCACTCATATCCCTCCATCAGGAAACTTGCAGTCTCATGGGGGAAATAATATCAAATATATATATATGTATACAGGAAAGCACAATTAACATTCTTTGGGAGTTAGAGAAGAGGGCGTGTCCTGCCAGCTGGGTCATTTGAAGTGGGCCTTGAACAATGCATAAGAACCAGATAGTTGAAGGTGGATGGGAGTTGGGAAGGCAATTCAGGCAAGTGGTGCGTTAACTTGGCTGACTCAAAAGACACATAAAGGAATTAATGAAAGAAATAGTAGATGCCACATAAGAAAGGAAGGCCAAGGTATAAGTGACATTTAACATTAGCATTTGTTATTCTGTATTCCGATTCTTGATTTAAAAATCAAAATTGCAAGGCCTGTACAAGAAACGGCATTTACATGATTGGTGACTATTCCAGCTGTGAACTGGAAATGCTATGAGCTAAGGTCATAAGTTAAATTTTATGTGAATGTGAAAATTTGTAGATAAAATAGCCATAACCTGTATGTAGTTTCAAAGAATTCTTTGACCAATAAAGGTTAGGATCTGCTACCCTGTTTCCCTGCACGCTTTGGACATAATATATAAATCATGAATGTTTATTGGTTGGAATATTGTATTAATTGCTTATGTGTAACTATAAAAATGTGAACAGAAAGTTATATTACTTGGGAGTTCATGGCATATCATCAGGGTCTCAGGATTTTCTCTCTCATGGGGCTACCTCATTCTTAGGTGAATCTTGCCATTTAAGTGTGTCTTATAAGAGCCAGCTCTTTGATTAGTGCTTTCCTCAGTATACCCTTTCTATTCCAGCCTGCATGTATCCTTCCTGTTTTTTATATTTGTTTGTTGCTTTTCTCCAGGGGAAAAAGGTGGATGGCTCTGTTAATGCCTATGCCATAAATGTGTCTCAGAAGAGGAAGTATAGGTATGATAACAACCCCCATTGTTATGTTTGAACCAATGATACAAATTATGCGCTTGGGAAAGAATATATTATTAGATAATCTTGTTTGTAGGAAATATAGCAGTTTTCTGTACAGTCCCTTGTTTTAATCTTTCTTGCTTATATTCTGATGTGTTAAAATAATTTCCAGTTTACATGTGAACTAATAACTATTATAGAGTAGGGTAAATTGACACAAATGTTTTAGGACTCTATAGATAGTTCTATTTCAAAACAGCATTGAAAAAAGTCTTTAGGCTTTAATTCATTATAATTATAAGACTTAAATAGATCCCTCCTGAAAAACTTACCTAGATTGATTGTGTACGGATTTCAACTGAAAATATATCCTTCTGTTAAGTATAGGCATATTTTATTAACACTACAGAACAAACTAATTCATACTTGAAATCTCACTGAATTCTTAATGAATGGAAAAGTCAAGACATCTTCAAACATTGCCTTTCTCTCTGTGTTTTTCACTGATAAAGACTAATATTCCAATTAATTTAGAATATGAATAACATGGTTTTAGAATGCTATGAATTAAAGAACCATAATCATTAACAGTCATTTGTAAATTACCTTCAAATAAGATTTTATGGGGAAAAATAGTATAGTGTGCAATTGGATTTACTTGATGGATACCTATTTTGATACCTCTCTATTTCTTAAACTTAGATGTTTAGTGTTACCTAAAATAAGTATGGATTTTCAGCTGATTTTTTTAAAAGTCTGTAGAATCTTCTCAAATAATTTTAAAATTATATTTCCATATTTGTGTTTGAATTTTAAAGAAACCTAGAAGGCTTTGTATTATTTTGAAAGTGAAAACTTCTTAATGTACATTAAATAGCCTTGAAATTTTTATTCTAGACTTGCCCATGTTACAAGTGATTTGTAGGTTTAATCTCTGAAGCATGCAATGATTTTTTGTTTATAAGAGGAGTCCAGAATTATTTTTAGTAAACACTGAATTTTTTCTTCTTGTCATAGGCAGTACATGAATCGAAAAGGTGGATTCAACAGACCTTTGGATTTCATTGCATGAGAACTGAAATGTAGAATGATTTTTTTTCACTCATCTTGATCAGAAGAGTGGATTTTGTGTTTTGTATTTCATATGCATCAAAAATAGGATCACAGTCCTTTGTAAAGTAAGAAAATTTTATTTATGATGTGTGCAGTTCACTTACCCTGCCTTAAAAGAAGAAAGGTTAAACATTACTTTTTTTTTTTTTTTCCTTAGGAAATATCATTTGGGGCAGACATCAGCCTCATTTTTTTATCCTTATTCCTATGGAAGTTGTATATGTTTTCTTCTTGGATGTTTGTTAGGACTTTTAAAACACATAAAAGTAACTTGGATGTAAGTTTCTCAAATAAAACAATATTTCTACCCCTTTGTATTTGGTAAATATTTTATTATTGTATAAAAGTATCTCCCTACACGTTTCCTTTTTTTCATACATAGATTTAGATATCATGATTCTTAGTAGTTTAAAAATTAGAAGAATGAAAAAGTATAACTGGATTTTTTTAATCTTCTATTGGTGTTCTGTTGATTACTTTCTCCCATTTTAAAAGCAACACATGCTTATTGTTAAAAAAGAAAAAAAAAAACCTTAGAAGAAACCAAAAAGTAAAAGAAAAGCCAAATCACCTATAATTTACCCCTGGAAATAATTAATGTTAATATTTTGTTATATATCTTTCCAGGTTCCTATGGGTATATTTCACTCCCACCCATGAGATCAGAATGTATATACTGTTCTCTTTTGCTAATCCTTTTTCTCCCATTTGCTGTGAATTTTTTTAAATAAATTCTTACACGTTCTTTGGAAGCTTAGCTTTTAGTAGATACTTGGTTGTGCCATAATTTATTAACTAATTCTTTATTGATGAACATTGGCTTCCCACCCATAACTTGCTATGAGTAATATCCCTGTTACATGTATATTTTTGTACTTCTTGCAGTATTTTCTCAGGTTTGGTTCTTAGATGTATTATTGCTGGGTGAGATACAGGGAAGTGTGTGCGTGTTTGAGGCTTTTAAACATATATATATATATATATATATATATATATATATATATATATATATATATGCACACACATATATTTATGACTAGAAAGGTAACAACTGACTCACCAGTCAAGTATGAGCATTCGCATTTCATACATGTCTACCAATATTTTGGTATAATTTTTAGGAGTGTCCAATCTGATGGATAAAATTGTCGTATTTGGTTTAATTTATTTCTAGGGAGGATGAACATTTTAAAAACATGGTAGCCATATATATTTTTTTTGTGAAATGCTAATTCCAAATCTTGGATCTATTTGTCTTTTGGGAAGCTTTTTGTTTTCTTTGAAGGAAGTCTTGTTTATATTGAAGATAATAACCATTACCCATTCTGTTTTACATCTCACTGATATTTGAGGCTCTGGTTAGATTTTAAATTTGGGGATTTTTTATTTGAGTAACTAATACACATGAAACACAATTGAGACAGTACAAAGGGTATACAGTGATGAGTTGATTGTTATTTTTTCAGAGATATTCCATATATACACAAACATATATCTCTCTCTTATTCAAATGGAAGCAAACTTTACGCACTGTTTTGCACCTAGCCTTTTTTCAGTTACTTGTACATTTAAGATTGTTTCTTAGTAATACATGTAATATTGCCCTTTTTTTTAAGGGCAGCAATTTATAGTCCACTGTATGATGGACTATAATTAAATTTAACTAATTCCCCATTGATGAACATTCAAGTTGTTCTAATCTTTTACTATTAAAAAAATTTCATAATCACTATTCTTATATGTACATAAGTGTCTTTAGCTGGATTTTTCAATTCTTTATTGCATCTGAAATTTGACCACCTATTAATAGTTCTTTGAAAGTTTCCCTGGCAAGTTATTTTCTATAAAGAAGATAGTGGTAGTCTGACTGCATTGCACAATACAGTGTACAGAACACCTTGGTTCACTTAATCCCTGTGTGTTAGAGCAGGTATTATTACCTCCACTTCCCAGATGAGAAAGCTGAAGCTCATCTGACATAAAGGCAGAAATTACTGGTGTTGAGACTACCTGCTGGCTTCCATGCTCAAATATTTGAATGTGCTACATCCTTTACACAACTTGTACTACCCATTGCATAAGTGTCACTACCCCAGGCAGTGGATTATTTTACTTGGACTTTTTGCCAGCTGAGCTAAATAGATGCCCATATTCCCACTCACCAAAATACTTGTGTATCTATAAATTACCCACGCTAAGAACTATTTCTGACCACATTTGTACATACCTAAGGAAGGCAGATCCAATTGTTGTTTTAATAGGGAAACTGAAAATTCTGGATAAAACAATATATCCCAAACCAAATTACAAGTCTTTGGATTGTCATCTTAGTGTTTGGATTAGTAGAAATTTGACTGGAGATCCTCAAGGCAGCATACTTTGTAAAGAAATAATTTGAGAATACCTAGTAGATCAATAGGTTTCCTCTTTGTGAAATAATACCAAAGGAATGGAAAAGGAGAAAGTGTTCCAAATTCCAGAGATAAGACACCTCTGATCCTAACTCTTGGTCTGAAGAAACATGCATTAGAACATCTGATTCTGTAAGAATAATGAAGATGGAAGGAACATCTTTGTCATCTACTAATAGGTGGCTGCTTGTCAGTTAGCAGAAGCTATGCCAATTCTTCTGTTTCTAAGCATCTAAACGTTTTAGTGCTCCAGGGCACAGTCCCTGGGCTCCCCAATCTCCCCTGGTGAGTCACCCATTGGAAGGACTTCAAACATGTCATAGCTCTCAAATTTGTATTTCCAGCCTAACCATTTTACTGCATTTCGGGCTTATGTATGCACCTAGATATTTAGGCGCCTAAAATTTAAGGTTAACTGAACCCTCATTTCCCTGCCCAGTCTTCTCTGAGTCTTCCCCATCTCAGTAAATGGCTCTTCCACTCGTTCTTTGCTCAGACCAAAATCCTCAAGGTCATTCTTAACTCCTCTCCTCCCATGCCCCATATCTGATTCATTGGCAAAATCTTTTGGCTCTAACCTGATAGTATATTTTGAATCCACTTTTGTTGTTAAGATTTACTGAGGTTAGTTGACATAAATTATAAGATATCTCAAGTATACATTGTAGTGATTTGATATGTATTGAATCTGACAACTTTTCACCACTTGTACTAACCTATCACTATACCATTACTCTTGCCTGGCCAGTTGCAGTAGCCTCCTTCTCCATCTAGCAGCAGAGGTGAATCTTTTAAAATTGCTCTGGCTCTGGTGGTGTTCTGTTTAGAATACAGTCCGGTCCTTACTGTGGCACACAAGCCTGAACAGTCTGGCCCCCTAGCATTCCACAGCCTCACCCCACACTGCCGGCCTCCTTGTCGTTCCTTGAGAACAGGTATGCGTCCACTTCAAGAGTCTTCCTCCTGGAAAGTTCCTCCTCCTCTCCACCCTCCACCCCCAAGTTTTGCATGGACAGCTTCTTTATGTTGTTCATGTCTCTGCTCAAAATAACATTCCCGAACACCTTATCCAAAATATCAAACCCCCTTCCCTCTCTATTCCTTTACCTCTTTTTTAAAAAAGATTTTAAAAATTGAGATAAAATTCACATACCATACAATTCACTCTTGAAGCACACTCTCAGTGATTTTTAGTATATTTTCAGTTTTGTATCCATCACCATTAATCCTAGAACATTTCATCATCCCAAAATGAAACTCTGCTTGTTAAAAATCATTCCTCATCCCTCCCTATTCAGAAACCACTAATGTACTTTATCTCTAAAGATGTGTCTATTCTGGACATTTTCATATAAATGGAAGTTTTGTGTAAATGGAATCATACAATATATGGTCTTTTGTGTCTGACTTGTTTCACTTAGCATAAAGTTTCAAGGTTCATCCATGTTGTAACATGATCAGTACTTCATTCCTTTTTATGGTCAAATGATAGCTATTCTATGGTCATACCACATTTTTTATTTATAATTCATCAGCTGATGGACATTTGGATTGTTCCACTTCTTGGCTATTATGAATAATGCTGGTATGATCATTAGTTTACAAGTTTTTATATGAATATTTTCAGTTCTCTTGAGCGTATAACTAGGAGTAGAATTACAGGGCCATATAGAAACTCTGTGTTTAACTTTTTGAGGTACTGTCAAACTGTTTTCCAAAGCAGCTGCACTCTTTTATGTTCCAGCCAGCAATGTATGAGGGTTCCAGTTTTTCCTCATTCTCTGTAAAGTTTCCTTTTACTTATAGCTTATCACTGCCTGACACACTCTATAATCATTTATTACTTTTTAGTTCTTCCACTAGACAAGAAGAAATGGGACTTCTGGCACAGAATAGGGCACTCAATAAATATCTGTTGAATTTGTGAATATATTTCAGTGACCTTTCTTCACTCAGCTGCTTCCTTTTTTATGTTAACCTTTAGTTGCCCAAGTAAGGAATGGACACAATTTTCCTGTAAAAATTTTAAAACATTATGATGAAGATAAATCTCTTTTGAACAGTACCCTACAATCCTGGTACTATTGCACCTTCCTTACTGAGACTTCCTTGCACTGTGTCCTTCCAGACCTTTTGCCTACACATGCATGTGAGAGTTGGAAATAAAAACAGTTTAGATTTTTTTAAAACATAAATAATATACTGTAGGGATCATTTTACAACTAATTATTTAGTTGATACTGCTACATAGTGTTTTTTGTAATATATACACCATTTTGTTTAACCATTGTTTTCAAAATCACAAATATTTATGGAGTTACTAATTTTTGCAAAGCAGTGATTTTAAAGATTTTTAAAAACTTTAATATGACACTGGAGTGTCCAAAGTAGCTACAAAGAAAATTAATACTATTGAAACAGGAAATTCCAGTCCTGAGTTATACACTTTGAAGAACAAAATAAATTCCTCAAAAACTTAATAAAACAAAACTCACTTTAATGTCAATGGTTAAGAGGTATCAAACTCGATTATAAATAAGATGCTTTGATTCCAGTTTTGGAAACTTAGAAATTTAGGGATTATAAGGCACCAGTTGTCTTTTCCCTGCCACTCTGAGGAACTAACTGAATAGGCATCTTTGTGGGAACTCCCATGGCATTTTATGAACTTGCTATTCACTCAGCATTGGCATCTATGTACTTTCCTATGCCCCCTGGAGTATAAGCCCTTCAAAGGCAGCAGACTGAGTCTCAGCTTTCTAAAAAAATGCAGTAAAAATTATCTGACAGGTATAATAGGTTATGTGTTTGTGCTTTCCTTTTCAACATTTTTTTATTTCCCAATTTTATTAGGTGATCTGGATGCCTGTTCAAAATAGCCTAAACTATTGTAATCTCATGTTTATGCTATTACACATAGCTTTTTGTTTAGAATCCTGGTCATAAAATTCAGATTCTAACGTTTTAGAATTTCCAATTTTTATTTTTGAGGTTATGCCTACCATTCAATGCTTATGTAATGCTTTTGAGGTGCTAGATCCTAGGGGGGTCACCACTTCTACTTTGTTTTAGAATTTTCAGTTGTTTCTTCAAAACCTGTACCTTCAGATTATCTTATTTAACTGGTCATTGTATACATTTGTGTGAAATCTAGAAAAACAAAACAAAACCTTTGTTTTATACTTACTACTTGATTTCCAGTAGAGGGCACCAAATACCCTCTGAAGTTCATCATACTAATTCCTAGTTGGTGTTGCTAATCATTTTTTCCACCACCAGGGTCCATTCTTTCGTCTAATTCTCTGTTATATAACTTTGTATTTTTGTTTGGAATTTAAGAAAAACCTGTAGGTGTTTAAATTATTGATTTTCTATTTGACTCAGATTTCAACCTTTCTCCTTTTTAAATTTTTTATAAATGTGATTTTCAATCAGGTTGATTCTAAGAGAAGGATCATGATATTGAAATAAGACTGGTTAAAAAAGTTGAAGGTAAGAAAGAATAAAGAGATGTGCTGAGTATTCATAATAAAATCAAAGAGAAAATACAAAAGTATACAAAACCCCAAATTAAGGTAATGAAATCAAAGCATTTTTACTAGTGTCAGTTTCTGTACTTTAGTAGAATTGTATTCATGTTATTATGATTTTCAAATTTGTTTTACAAGTAATTTGCTAAAAATACTCCTTAAAATGGTTATATCCCCATTCTTATTTCCAATTTTTTGTGCTTTCTTGAAAACCTTACCTTCAAAATATGTATCTACTAACGTTTTCCTGAAGAATTAGCTTTTAGATCCAATTAACCATTAAAACCAGAAAGTGTTTCCTGTATGTCAGGCATGCTTTACTGCATTAATTCTACTTAACTAATGCTGTCGATTTGTCAACCATTTAAAAGGACCCTCTTAGAATTTCCTATCATAATTACCTTTAAATATTTTCTTTTCCCCCAGTGTTTGAGTGTCAGTGACTCAGTCTAGAAATCTTTTTCTTAACTGTCTTGTCTTTAGAACAACTACCAATCGCAGCATAGATAGCATGGGCTCTGGGGGAAAAACAGGTATGGGTTCAGTTCCTACCAAATGGGCGTGATAGTAAGGAACAGAGAAAATGTATGTAAACTACCTGACAAAGTAAGCTATTATTTTCATATGTTAGCAACATTAAACTTTTTGAAAAGCTTTGTGAAGTATGTTCATGCCTCACTCACTCCTATACTCAGGACCCTCAACCTACCAAATTTTATTTCTGCTTTTTAAAATGGAAACGTCAGTATATTGACAACGTAACTTGGGTCTCGAGATAACTTTTTCATCTCAGAAATCTTGACAGGCTTAGGAAACAATTCGTAAATAAACCTTTTAGTTCTAAATGCGTTTATATTATGCACCCGCCAACACGCACACAAACACACCATTTACAGCTGTTTTGAAAAAGTATTCTTTTGGACGTTTTCATCTAAAATCAAAAGGGAAGGAAAGGCCCTAAAAGAGATGTAGGTCAAAGAACCTCGGGATCCAACGTAATTCAGTAGGTACGGGACGTTTCCAAGCCTTCAAAGCCCCCTCGCGTGAGGGTGCCGGGTAGTGCGCTTGGAGAGGAGCTCAGCGCTGTATACGCAGCCGCCGATTCCAGCGCTTTCCGGAAGGAAAATCGCCGGGAGGCGACCATTTAACAACAGCCAGGCTTCCCCCTCCCACCGCACAGCCACGTGGCGCCCGCCGGGCCGGGAGCCCACCCGCCTCCCCTCGGGGGGAGTCGCCGCCCCGCCCTCCGGACCCTGCAAGGCCGCGCGCCCAGCCGTCCAGGGCTCCGACCGCGAGTCCGCCCCGGGCCCAGGCGAGGCGCGGTCCCGGCTTTGCAATCGAGGGACGCCCAGCAGGTCCGCGAAACCTGTCCTGGGGACAGGTGCCGGCAACAGGTCGCAGGCGAGGCTGGGAGGGGCCGGGTGGGGCCGCGCCCCGCCGCGACGGCGGCTGAATCACCCCGCCCGGCGCCCGGCTCGCCCGCCCGGCGCACGCCCAGCCGGGGGCCGCCGCGGAGCCGCCGAGCACCGGCCGCTCCGGGACCGCCCGACCCGGAGCTGGGTGACGTCACCGGGAGGTTTCGGGAGGCTCCGCCAATAGGAGGCAGGCGAAGGAGCTCGCTTTCTGTAGCCCTGGGCCAATACCAACCACGCCAGGGGGGGCCCGGGTCGGTGAGGAGCCAATGGAAAGCAGGGAAGGTGCACGAGGCGGGGTTGAGAATTCTGTTCCCAATTGGAAAGAGGGGGCGGGGCCTGGGCCTTGTCAAGCTTGACCAATCAGCGGGAGGAGCTAACTCAGGGGGCGGGGCCGTCATGGCCTCCCCCAATCGGACGTCGCCGGGGGCGGGGCGGCCTTCGGGGTGCCCAATGAGGAACGCAGCTGAAGCGGGCCTGTCAAGAGCGGGGACGGGGGGCGGGGGGATGGTGAGTCGGGGATAAACACTCCGCGGCGGTGGCGGCTGCTGCTGCTCGTCGGGTTCTGTCACGGTGTCGGCGGAGCCCCGCTCCCGGCCCCCTCCCCCTCCCCACGAGCGTGGTCGCCAGAGAGGCTCTCTCCACCCTGCTCTGCCGGCCCACAGCAGGGCTCAGGTGCCCGGCGTCGGCTGCGAGCCCGCGGGCAGTGGGGGTTGGTCCCGTGGCTCCGGCCCCCGGTGCAGAATGGCGGCGGCGGTTCGGATGAACATCCAGATGCTGCTGGAGGCGGCCGACTACCTGGAGCGGCGGGAGAGAGGTGCACGGGGACGGGAGGGGTGCGACCTGAGCCAGGCCAGGGTCTGTGGGGGGCCCCGCTGCGGGTCCCAGCGCCCAGCCGCCCCGCGGGTGGTTGGAGGCGCGGAGAGCGCGACCGCGAGCGCTCCCAACCCCTCCAGCTCTCCCACTCGCGGTCCGAAGTGAGGCCGCTCGCTGCCCCCGAAGGCAATCAACAGGGGTGGAAGAGGGGCTGCTGCACCCCGGGGTCTCGGGTATCGCCCTCTCCCCAAACCGTCGAGAATGGGTGCCCGGAGCCGCCTCCTCCAGGCCCTCGGTTTACCTCCCCGGGGTTCGACCCAGCCGGTCCCCAAGTGGACATGACGCTCCGTCTCCCAGCCGGAGCAGCAGCGTCTCCCCTGTCTCTTCACCCCCTGCTCCTGGTGTTGGCCCCGCACCTTCGCCTGAGGCTGGTCCCACTTAACACACCTGCTGGACGTTGCCAGTGGGAAACCCAGGCTCCATGCGCTTACCGACTTGTGGGTCTTTCTCAACAATGAGCAGCTGGAATGCTCCTTCCACTTGCTCCGAACTGAGGGTATTCACACAATTTAAAACACAGTCATTGTTCTAAGAATTCCATCTTGCTCCGTGTAATTATTTCCACAATATTATCTTAATGAAAAATAAGTAGATTTTAAAAAGGAAATACTATTGAGCGGAGAGAGTATTGGATGTTCTAGGCTCATTCATTAACTGGATCCTCCGGTTTTCTAGAAGCTGAACATGGTTATGCCTCCATGTTACCATACAATAACAAGGACAGAGATGCCTTAAAACGGAGGAACAAATCCAAGAAGAATAACAGCAGCAGCAGGTAATTTGGTAAATATTTCTCTTTCCTTTTTAGATTATACTTCAGATGACACAGTCTGCAGAATGGAGGTTACCTGTTGTGATTACAACCCAGTAAATTAAGTGGCGATCATGATTCAGTGATGCACACATGGTCTTAAGCCATTGGAGGAAGCAGCTCTTCTGTCTTGGTTGAGGGGGTTGAAAAGAAAAGAGAAGTGAACATTATTCCTTTTTTCTTTTTTTACTTTTCATAGTGAGAATTTTATAAACACGTTAAAGTATCAGATTTGCCATATGTGGTAGGATTTCCTATTTGACATGGAAATTAAATGTAGTTGTTTGTCTGATCATCTAATTTGTCATATCTTTCATAAAGGCAAAGAGGAATGAGCAAGGGTAAAATCTGCCTTTTTGGTGATAGAGGAACATGTAAAATATTAGTATGCCACAGCCTTTTTATGTTAGCCTTATAGATCTTAAAATCTAAATCTCACTAGGAAGTGTTTGGTAATGGTCAGTGGAATCACATATTAAAGGTTTGAACATAGTTCCTGGTACATATGAGTACTCCATTAATGCTATTGCCTTTTTTTCCCTCTTTGCTCTTAAAATATAACTTAGGAAATCTGTTTTATTAGACTCATTCAATTATACCTTTTATTCCACTAAAATCATTGATATTTTCATCACTGATTTAGAATTCTCATCCCTTTCTCATCCTCATGAATAGTTCCTTGCAAGTAACTGTATTTGGTTAGTTTCTGCAGCATAACACAAACCACCAAAAACCAGAAGTCTCCTACTTAAACCTAAAACTTGTTCTTGCTACCTCTTTTTTGTCCTTGATTCACCCCATTGTCCTTAGAGCTGGTAGAACCACAGGATGTGAGCAGCACACATTTGCTGAGCTCTTGAATAGGAAGGCACATGAAGGATGAACCAGATAATTACCTGGTGGTTTTCCCATTCCCTCCCATCTTCAGTATTACTTAAAGGTGGCAGCCAATAGATCTGTGCTTGGGTACCTTGTGCCTTTAAGAAGGATGTTAATACTGACTTGGATTATGCAGTGGTATAAAACAATGTAGCTGTGTTACATTTCATTACAGCATTAATTTTTAAATTTTTGTTTGGAAAAACTTTGAAGCATTTTGGTTTATTTTTCTGGAAAAAGATAGCCCATTTAGTGCTTTTGTTCTTGTCCGCTCATGACTTGAGAGGAGTTGTCCACATTAATAGCCAAGGCTTAATCCCTAGCACTTTATTTTTTCCCGAGTTTCACAGGAAAGTTGGGGGATATTCAGTGGTAGAGAGAGGAAAAAAAGGGGATGTGGTTGAAAAGAAGAAGCTCCTTCCCAAAAGGCGATTAGGAAAGAAAAATAATTAAAGTTGAGAATTTCAAGCCAAGAAAGATTCTCTTCTGTATAATATGAAAAATGGGTACAGCTCCTGAGTTTTAGAAAAGCTCTATTCTGGTTTGCCAGATTAGAGATGTTAGGCTATAATAGTTGTTCCTATTCTTGACTATAATGAATCAGTGATACCAGGATCTCTGAGAAACCATGATTAAACCTGGTGATAGCACCAAGCAATCATATGAAGCAAGAGCAAGTTGTTTTGTTTAAATCATTTCCTTCATGACCTGTTTGGAATGACTCTTACCTGACCAGTGAGACATCTCCCCAGAGAATGCAGTTTGACCCCTTGATTTGAATTAGACTTGTATCCAAGGCTATGTATGGTCATGATTTTGAATTGAGGTAGGGGCTATGGAGAGACCACTGCTGGTTTACATAACCAATAGATAACCGTTTATTTTTGTTAGTTCAAGTTGAAATACTGTGCTCTTTGCTTGTGGAATCTGAGGGGCACTTTTCCTCGGACAATAAAAAATAAGATTTAGTTGCATATCAAACTTCTAGGGAACTGAAAATACAGATCCTAAGTTTCTCTAGTTGCTTGTTTAAAAAAACAAAAACAACTAAAATTATGAATATTGTTTTGGAATTATCCAGAGAACTACTAGAAAACAGGGAGACAGGCTTTTTATTTTTCCTTTCCTACTGATTTTTGAAAAGTTACTATTTAGAAATGAAATCCAGAGTTTTTAAAAGTGTGTTTTTTTTCATTGGTAAAGCAGGCTTTGGCACTCTTGTACAAGAGGAAGTTCAGGATTTACCACCCAGTTCTTTTATGAGACAGTGGCTATATAGCTGACCTGACATGGGGAGTTTTTTTGAACCCATAGACTTTTCCTATTCTCAGATACTCGATAGTTTGGCTTAGTTATCTTTTTGTTAGAATGTATTTTTCAATGGTGACATTTGACCATTGGTGATTGCAGAGTAATCAAATCTTTTTAGTAATCATATGGAAAATAATTTCCACACAAGGTAGCTATGTATTTTTGTAATGCTTTAATTATATAAATGTTTTTTACCCATCAACAGAGTTGGCAGGAAATCTCTGAACTGATCATTTTTGAAAGGTCTGCTTTTTATTAAAAACAAACTCAGTTTCAGTAAACCAAAAGCACTTCAGTAATGGCCTAACCATTAGGTAGAAATTTCCTTGTAAAAATCGCCATGTGTTCACCCTTAAGTAATCAAATAAGATCTGCAGTTTCTAAAACTCTGTTCAAAGTTTGGAAGGAGTTGTGCTTCCTTTGGAATTTGTTTAAAAGTTTATCTTGAGGATTCCAAATTTTTTATATGTATCTTCAAAGAATGCAGAAATTTTTGGTAAGAGTGCCCTGTGTGCTATTAGTTCTCTAATCAGAGACGATGTTCTTTTCAAACATCCACCGTCCTCCACCTTCTGAGAATGGTCCTTGCCTTCAGTGAAACAGGGAAATCTTGACCAGCTGTTATATACTTGCATCCATTTAAAAAATCTGTCAGACTTTGAACTTGTTATTCCCTGTTAAAACTAAAATGCCACGTGCTTTAAAGCCAAAGGTTTGCAGTTGCAGGCCAGAGTCTTGTTAACGATGGTATCCTGCTGGCCATTGCAGGAAGTAAACCATCAGAAAAATATGACTGAAGAATGCTGACAGATAGCCAAGTGAATCAATTTAAAGCTTTAAGTTAACCAATTTCGAGGTTCATATATCCTTTATCTAGAAAACAAATATTGCCTTTC
Organism: Cynopterus sphinx; assembly: GCA_030015415.1. Taxonomy (NCBI): domain Eukaryota; kingdom Metazoa; phylum Chordata; class Mammalia; order Chiroptera; family Pteropodidae; genus Cynopterus; species Cynopterus sphinx. The sequence goes on along the minus strand of CM057383.1, from coordinate 55,080,596 downwards.
CTCATGAATAAAACTTGGTATCACAAGAGCCTCATGGAAGAGAAGTTTTAGTGCCAGATTCTATATTTCCTATACACACACACTCACGCACTCATGCCAGCCCTGGTTACTGGTGAGTGAACCTGGTGGTACCCCCTGATGTGCGGGAGTGCTGAGCATTCATGGAAGTAGTGATCTTCCATGATTACTGTGTAAATTCATCTCCTAGGCCAAGTAAGGTTTTGATTAAGGCCCCACAAAATTCATCATCAGAGCAAGGGTTTAATGTCCTGAACTGGTTAGATACCAGAGAATTTCCGTAAGAAAGATCAAGATTCAGTGTCTTCATAACACTAGGAGAGTGGGGTTTCTCAAGTTATTTATAACTAGTCAGGGAGGAATTGTGTGAGGAGGATGCTAAAGTGGCCACATTGACTTCGTGTGACTTTTGTGGAAATCTGTTCATAAATTCTTAGACGAAGCCTTATATTTGAGGTCAGGTATATATAACCAATAATATGATTTCACATCCACCACAGCTTTCATCCGCGGCTCTCTAATCACTTTTACAGTTGCTATCTCATTGATCCGTGCTTGTTCAGTAGAAAATTGAAAATAAGTTTTATTCTCATTTTACAGAGGGGTTGGTTAACCAAGGACAGAAGGGTAAAACATTTTTATTTCTTTCACAGTGGCAAAGGTGGACTTCAAATTTTAACCTAACTACTGCTTTAACTAATCTATCATCTTTATGTTGAGCTGAGTTTTGAAAGCCCCATCCTAAAATATTTAGTAGCTATTCAATAGTAGCATCTTTCAGGAGGTTATACATGATTAAAAAAAAGTTACTTCAGGGATTAGAAAGATTGAGGGTAGAGGGATTATGTTTATCCATTTAAAACTAGTGAAAACTGTATCCTATAATGAAACAACTTAGCATAAAATTTTGGTGTATACTACACCTAGAAAATACTGCGGGGCTGAGGTGGGGGTGCCACCTCCACTGTTGTACCCTCAGCCTAAAGAAAGCTTTGCAGGATTATATGACTCAAATTCACATTGCATTGTGCAGCTGTTTTTCTGTTTGTATAAATAGACCCCTTTTATTTCCTTTCCTAAAGTGGATTAGTTTTCCACCAGGGATTGTATGCCTCTTAGTTTGTCATTTCTCTTTGCACTCTATTTTATACATATACTTTTATCTAACTCTCCACAGGGAGTAATTTCTTTCGTAGAGCCCACAGAGTTTGTCACTTTCTCTGTCTTCTCTCCTACCAGCTTTGGCGAGAAAGAAGTTAAAATAATTGTTGGTGTTGAAGTAGTCCTTTAAGACAAAAATAATTTTACTCTTTTCTTATTGTTCTGTCTTTCAGATCAACTCACAATGAAATGGAAAAAAATAGGTGAGTTGGGGATTTGGGGGCTGCAGTGGGGGGAAGTTTTGATGCATTTTATATTGAGACTCATTTGTTCTTCTTGACTCCTCTCACAAGTAGCACCTGATTTAAAAGCTCACTCTGGGCCCTCTAAATAGTACTGCCCAGAAATCACTTAGGTAGCTAAAGGGCTTGCAAGTTCCAAAGACCACACCCCACCCTCACCCCTGTAGCCTCTGCCTCCCAAGAGATGCCTTACTGTGTGACTTTCACAAGTCAGCATTTTAGGTCCTAGGCAATGTTTCCACAAATGATGTTTTTAAAAAATTACATGCTTCAGAATATAATTGGCAGTGCTGTCTTAAATCATGTACACATACACATACGTGTGTGTACATTTAGAGTTTACTTGTGAATAAAGATTCTTAAAATTCAAGCAAATAATATGCATAGCAGAAATTGGCCAGCTGGCCTCACTGGGCTCCTTTTGCCAAAAGCCTAAGTTGATCTCTCTCACCTGAATTGCTTCTTGCTGCTTATTTAAATCTTTATTTTCCAAATCAAGTTTGCCTCTCCTTCAGTGATATAGCCTGGTGGTTCGCAGCTCTGGCTACACATTATGATCAGTTACAAAGTTTTTATTGCAATTTTTAAAAATATTTTTAATGGTAAATACATTATGCATATACATTTATCCATTTAGGAGAAAGAGAACACATTTTATTTTTGCTAATTTTATAAAATAACTTTTTATTATAGAATTTTTCAAATATAAAAAAGTATAGTGAATAATGCAATCAACTCCCTTGTATCCATCACCCAGCTTCAACAATTATCAGCATTTTACCACTCTTATATAATTAAAACTACCCCATCCATGGGATATATATATATTATTTTTTCCCCTCTAAAATCCACCTCCTGCCACTTCCACCCCTGACCCAGGGATGGGCGTCTCCTCCCATACACTCGCAGCATTCACCCAGGGCCTAGTGCACCCAGGGTATGATCCATGGCACCACCTGGGGCACAAACCCAGGACCTTCTACATGTAAAGCAGATGTGCTAATCGCTATGGAGCTACCCCCCATGGTATATTTTTAAAGCAAATCTTCTATCTCTAATAAAGACTTTTTATAAAAAATATATATATATGTATGTATGTATGTATGTGTATATATATGTATATATACATATATATATCACTTTATGCTGAAAAAAATAATGATAATTGTTGTGGCACTTTAAAAGAAAAACAAAAAAAAAACAACCAAACAAAAAACAATACCCAGACCTCACCCCTAGCAATTCTGATTTAATTGGTTTGGGTTTAGACTCTGCACAAGTATTTCTTAAAAGCTCCCCAGGTGATTCTCATGTGCATCCAGGCTGAGAACCATTGAACAGGCACATCCTGGTCTCTGAGCTCCCTTCAGCTTGAAATATGGCTGCCCATCCAGACTGAATGGCTTTCTTGGTATCCTGCATGAATGAGATGATGTGTTATATGGCTCTGTAAATACATGTGAATATATCATTCAAACCCTCTTTGGAGAGCCTGACCCTGAAAGTCAGGATCTGCATGACATGTTGTGTCAGTGAAAAGGGCACACCAGACCTTCACTAGGAAGGCGAATCTTGGAACAGGGCATTTAGTATTACTCCATTGTGGAATTGTGTATGTGTGTGTGAGAGAGAGAGAGGGGTGAGAGGGGGAGAGGGAGAGGAGAGGAGAGGAGAGGAGAGGAGAGGAGAGGAGAGGAGAGAGAGAGAGAGAGAGAGAGAGAGAGAGAGAGAGGAAAAAGAGAAAGAGTGTCACCCTGCACGTATGCTTTTCCCCATCCCTTCTTCCAATTTCTCTGTGAATGTGACTAGCTGTGTTTTATATCAGAGTTTCCTTTATGCTTAGGGATTTATATATCATGAACTGGAAATTCAAAAGTATCTCTACTGAAGGTGGAAAGAGAGTCAAATACGGCTTCTGTTTTTCATCTTTAGATTTTCTTCCATCTTCCTGACTTTGGAGTGAACAGGGTGAACCGGGAGTTTTTCTGCTGAAAGGTCTTTTAGTTCTCCTCCCCTCTAACATTTTACTTAGGCATTTATTTTAATTATTAAAAATTCATCCCTTCAGGGAAGGGCTCTTAGGCTTACTACAGCTTTGTGCAAGAATGCCACAGAATGTCAATTTAATTATTTATTTTAGCAGTTCAAAAATGTGTTTTCTGCCTACACTATCCCAAGAACTTGTGCTCAGCACTGGGTATTCAATGAGTTCATATCAGGGTATTAAATCAGCATGGTCCTCATCAAGAGAAATGTAGTTTGTCTAAAGAGAAAGATGGAGAGACAAGTTCAGTTAATACACTAAGGTCTAGGACTGAGGTGTGCACAGGTGATTGTGGAGGCAAAGAGTCTAGAAGACTGGATTTGAAGTCACCACTGGATACGCTGCTTATAATTCTGACTGCTTCTGTATGACTAGTCAACTTTTGCCTGTTGAAGGTTTTTTTTATCTATTTTCCTTGTCCTTTTAAAAAAAAATTGGTCCTTTAAGGTCTTGATAATTCTTTTAGTCTAGAGCATGTGATCAGAAGAGAAGAAAGGAAGGACTCAAAGTCACTTAATTTAACCAAACATTGGTTGCTCAGGAGAGGAGGTCAGCCTTGTCAGGCTCTTCTTCCTAATTGGTGTGGATGCTTACAATTTTAGGGTTTTGAGGTCAGCTGAACAGTGACTCTTTGAGCCTCCCTGATTTAGTAGCCAAATGCCATAAAAGAAAACCTTATTGATAAATGCCCTTAGCCATTCTCTGCCTTAACATCACATAAAAAGATCGGCATGGCTCCCCTCTACCACCGGCCAAAAAAAAAGAGTAGCAACTTAAGAATTTCTAACGGCGGGAATTTTTTTCTCTTTGATATTGCAGAGTTGATTTTACTTAGTTTTTGTTTTTGTTTTACACAGAAACCTTTTCTGTGGCACTTTCAAGATTTTGAATAATTGGTGTTCATCAGGACTCCGCTCTGGGGATATTATACCCAACAGTGCTGCATTGGTGGGAAGAGAAAAAGCTTCCTGTATGATGGTGGTGAGAGGTGGTGGTGGCAGTGATATCTTCCATTCAGTAGACTAGGTGCTGTGACCACTGAAGGTGCCATGTAGTAGGTGCTGGGAATGGAGCCCAGTGAAGACCCAGCCCTGGAGTGGAGGGCTTGGTTCAGTATCACTGTAGATACCAGAGTCTGTCACGTGGCCTTGGCTTCTCTGCATTTTAATTCATTTTGTGGGTCTAGCCGCCTAAGAAAACACCCTTGGTGAATGTGTGGTATGTGTTTTTTTCTTTAAAATAATCTTGTAGAAAAACGAGAAACATAGAAAATCATACAAAAAATTAAGTCATCCATAATTCTAGCAGCCAGAGGAAACCAATGGAACTTTGAATTGTTTCTTTCCAATTGTTTTTGGAAAACAACTTTAAAAATATAGTTAAGAAAATTAGAAAATTCAGAAAAGGACAAAGAATATAAAAATCAGTTGTAATAGACCTTCAGCAGTAACAACTGCTAATGTTCCTGCTAAGTTCTCTATCCACCTAGACTTTTTTAAATCAATATGGGATCATAGTAAATAATTTATATCTACTTTTTAAGCTACATTATGAACTTTTCCAATGTTAAATCACCTTTTTTAACATTACTTTTAGTAGATGCCCAGTATTATATCATACGGCTGTGCTATAACTCATATAACCAATCCCCTATTTTAAGTTCATCCCAGCATTTTGCTAATATAAACAATGGTTCCTTAATCTACTTTGTAGATAAATCTCTGCCCAACATCATAATTATTTTCTTAGGGTAGATTTATAGTTGTGAAATTAATGGTATACACCTTGTTTTGGGTTTTGACTGCTGGCTTGCCCACCAGGCAGGTTATAGGCTATATTTTTCCTGTACCTTCACAGGCTTATAATTTAAGACTTTTATTAATTTGATTAGTAGAAAGAAAGAAAGAAAGAAAGAAAGAAAGAAAGAAAGAAAGAAAGAAAGAAAGAAAGAAAGAAAGAAAGAAGCAAAACACAATTTGTTTTAATTTGTATTTCTTATATTACTAGCAATTTAGCAATTTCTATATCTTTAACTCTATGCGTGTGTGTGAGAGAATTGCCTGTTATACCTTTGCCCAATTTTCTATTGAGAAGTTTTTATTTTGGAAAGATTCTATAACATAAAGGATATATATGAAAAAGACTGCCCCTTTGGGTATCACATAACTCACAAAGTTTATCATTTGCCTTTACAGAATCAGTCTTCTCTCACTGTTTGAAGTTGCTATCTCTGTCCTATACTAAATTTTGGTTTATGGCTCAATCTGTTTCTAGACTTGTTCTTCTGTTTCACCTATACTATACAGCTCTTCCTGTGCCAGTATACATTGTTTTAATCATTGAGGTTTTATCACGCACTTTGGAATCTGGTAAAGTAAATCTCTACTCTCCCCCCCCCCCCCCGATAATTTTTATAATCGATCCACCAATTCCTCCAAATTCTTTTAGGATTTTTAGAATCAAAATTAAATAACTCCAATATAAATTAATCTTAAAAGCTCCTATTTACATATTAGATCCTTCTATCCAGGATTTGGTATGTCTTCGTTCAGATCTCTTTTCTGTCTCTAAGTTTTATAGTGTTTCCATGTGATCCTGCACATTTATTGTAAGAGGTATTCCTGGGTTTGTTTATATGTGTGTGTGTGTGTGTGTGTGTGTGTACACACACACACATATACATATACGTATACATATACATATATATATGTTTTTTAAATTGCTATTGGTGTCCCATTGTAATTATTTATTATTGGAATATAGAAAATCTTTTTATTTTTGTTATATGCCCCTAATTGTTGATAATTCTGTTGTTTCTTTCTCTTACCTGGGAATTCCTCTGGTTTGAATGCCTTTCAATACACCCTTCAGCTAATGGAGACTGAGTGAATGCATATAAGCTGCAGCCAGTGGGTCAGGAGTCAGGTGCTAGAATGGACTTTTTTTCAAAAGAAGGCTCTAGCATCTCCTTTAATAGTAGACACTTGTTTTTCTAGAATGGTACATATGCAGGCCTTGCTGGAATTAGGCAGCTGGTCTAGAGAGAGATTACCCCTGCCAGAGTCTTCTCAACCCCATCACAAAAGATTTTTGTCTGAACTCAGTGGGGAGGACTCAACCACCTGATCTAAGCTGTTATTTTCATTTGGTAGCACTTTAGAGATTCTGAATAATTGGTATTCATCAGGACTCCATTCTGAGGATATGATACAGTATTTCAGTGGCATCTGGTCTGGCATGTGAATCCATTTTAGTCAGGGTATTCTAATTCATTGCAAGTCCTTTTAATTGTTTCTTTGTGGTTTCGGCTTCTCAAATGGCCAAGCTCCTGATATCAAAGGGGTAGGGGCCTGACTTTTGCATTGGGCCTATTACAGTATGCGTTGCACCACTCTTACTGCTTCTGAACTCCCTTGACCACAATCGGATTTCACTCTAGGATGTTGTAACAAGTCCATATTGCTTTGTTGCCACATGAGGCTAAGGGCAGGGCCTGGTTACTACAAAGGAAAGCGATAAGTATCTGTGTGCAAATCTGGTCTATGTTGCTGGTGTGGAGGAACACTCAGATTTGTACCACCAGAAGCCATCTTTCCTAGACCATACCTTTTGGGTAGATGGCATTTGCCCTTGGAAGAACTTAGAGAAGAGACATGCTGGTTATTCAACCTATTCCCAGTCCCCTACCTGGAGCACTGGGGGCACTCCCTGACTCTTTGTCACAGACATTAATAAAGCATAAAATAGAGCTAGCAAGTACTAATTATCATATATATTTTGTATTTTTTTAACTGGGCTCTAGAAAGGAAATATTAATGAGGCATACTTATGTATTTCATACTTTTAAGAAAGAAGTGATTTTATAACTTCAAAATTTAGCTGCCTTGAATTGCTGTTTGTTTGTTCACTGAGTGCCATGTTCCCATACAGCACACATATATAACTACTTTCATATTTTTTTACAAAGATTGCTATCATAATTATGAGAAATCTTGAAAACCTTCCAAAGTTTTAATTAAATTGGTAATAAAGATGCATTTTGCAATTTTTTACAAAATGATCATAAGTGTAAAACGAGAATACTTTTTCCCTCAAAGCATGACTTGTAGTCTTCATCTGGATTTTTTGTTTAACTCAGGAAGGCTTTGTTCTCAACTCCAGATCTGAAGGTTAGGATCTCTTGTGACCTATAATCACTTTTAGGAAGTAATTTTTGACCCCTTAAGATTTGTTTCTTCTTTATACTGAATAACCTCTTTTTCTCACTATACAGTTCACATATACCCATATCTGAAATTATTTTTATTTACTTCCAATTATCCTATAGGATTTATGAAGCTATTTAATTGGCTAAGTCTGTGTCCACACAAAGGTAGAAGATAAAATGCTGAAACCTTAGGTAGGGAATAGTTTATGTAACTTTTTTTCTTCTCTGGTTAATAATCTTAAGCCCAATTTTAATGAAAACTAGTACTTGGTGAGGTTCAGTGTATCTTATTCATTAAGTAGAGCTTTTCCTCAAAGAGAAGAAACATGGATTTACCAAAGACATCAGATTCTACTCTTAGGTCAACATCTGCAGATACATTATTTCTAGGCTCTAAGGGGTTAACACAAAATAGAAGACTTAGTCTTTTCTATTATTTGGTAATGAAAGAAACACCAGTTACGTAAATATGTGGCACATGAACAAATGAATGAAGGTGATCTATTTGGTAAAGAAAAAAAGCTTATGATAGGCTACAAAAGCTTGAAAACCTTTATGGACAAGATAAGTCAAACAAGATATGGGTGAGGGAAATGAAGGAATATGTTTGGTAGAAGGCAACAGGGAGCTCATTTTAGAACTTTCGGTGGGAGCTGATATTTGTCATGGTCTGAAGATCACTCATAAATAATTCTGAATAATTTGTTACGTGTTTGATGACTCCAACTAGATTTTAAGTACCTCCAGGTCAGGGACTTGGTCTTAACATTTATCCCCTGAAGTGCCTAGTAATCCTTTGAGAAATGCTAGTGTAATAAATGAATGAAAGAGCCAAGTGTTTGTTTCAAGATTTCCACCAATGAACCTAATTATTTACCTACCCTCTTCACTGGCTGCCATCTTCTTCACTCTGCTCTAACCTTATAATTCTTGCTTATGTCTTTTTTCACTTTACTCTGAAAATCTGAGGGAGATAGTTCAGTTGCACCTTTAATAAAGAAGAATAAAAAAAATAAAGAAGAGAAAGAAAGAAAAAGAAAAAGAAAGATAAGAGAGGGAGAAAGAGAAAGAAGAGTAATCTCTGATAACAATGCCTCCCTCACGACACAGACGTATACACCCACCTGATTTGATCCCATTCCCAGTCTCGACTGCATCCAAGTCAGGAATAACTTTAGGGATAACACAGTAAATTCAGGAGCATTGTCTGCAGACCGCATAATCTACCTCTAGTCCTACATTTTTTGTTGCATCTATTCCCCAACTTACAAATCTTGCTGGCCTGAGAGAGAGAGAGAGAGAGACATGGATAGAATCAAGGAAGCTTGAGTCTGGAGGCAGAAATAAAAAGAGCAGCTTTCAGAATTGTCTGAGAGCATGCTGGTTAGTCCAGGGGCCTCCTGTCAGTGCCAGAGCTCTGGTAGGAGGAAGTGCCTCCAAAAGCCCAGAGCCTCTTAATTAATGACTTCCTTCACTTGCATATTTAGTTGTCTGTGATGCATGGATGACTAGAGTTAAGGAAAACTAACAACAGAACTGTGTGGCATCCAAATGTATTTTATATTTAAATATTTAACACATTTGGAATTTATTTTAATGTTAATCTCCCCACTTCCCTGCCATTTTCTGACTTCCATTCTTTTGCCCAAGAATTTGCAGTGTTATCTTCATTATATACTAAACTCCTAGGAATTTTTTATTCTGTTCACTTGATTTGTGTCTATTCCTATATTAATATACACTGTTTTTAATTATTGAAGTTTTATAACACAATATCTAGTACAGCACAGTTCTCCTCATTCTTTTTTAAAAATGTTGGCATACGTTTATTTTTCTAGATGAAGTTTAGACTCATTCCCAGCATTAAAAAGACTACTGTTGGATTTTTTTTTGAATTATGTTAAATTTGTAGACAAAATTGCTAACATTGCCATTTTTATTTTGAGGGTTCATATATGGGAATGTGCTATTTCCATTTATTGACATTCTCTTATGTCTCCCAGCAAAGTTTTACAGTTTTCTTAGAAATCCTTCCCAAACTGTTTTAAGTTAGTTTTTTAAATATGCTATCTTCTCTTCTTGCTATCGTACATGAAATAGTTTAGAGTTTCTGGATATGGCTACATGTCCAGAGATGTGCTTAAATTTCCAACATCAGTACTTCTTGTCCCAATTATTATTTTCCTTTGGCCATCACAGTAGAGATGTAGGAGGCAGGCCTAGGACATTTCAGATGCTTTCCTCCCAACCTTGGACTTCCTTCTTCCCTCGCCTTTATATGACGTGGGTGGCCAGAGAGTCTTTCCTTTTGCATGAAATGATTTATAAAATCCTTGCTAATTTTTAAATGTAAAAAAAAAAATAGTACCTTTAGCATAAGCAAGACCTGTGTTTCTACAGAAAATGAATTAGATTTTTCATGAAATCTTTTAATGACAAAAGATGCCTGTTTTCTTTAAGGACGAGTTTATTGAATTGGATTTTACCAGCTAGCCTCTATTTACCTAGTGAGATACATAGAGTTCTCTACTGATTTAAAAGGAATATTATAGTTCTATAATTATCTCTGTTTGCTCCCAGTAATTATCTTTCTACAAAGGAAGCTAGGATTGAAAGAATAACTGCTACCATATATGGAGCACTCCATGTCAGACCCTGGCCCAGGTGTTTCCTTACCTTTTCTCAGTAATACAGCAGCCCTCAGGTAGGCGTTGTCATCCTCCTACTACTGCTGAGGAAACAGATGCTACATGGAGTTAAGAAATTTGCTCCAGGTCACACAGGGAGTAAGTGGCAAAGCTAGGATCCCAAACCTTTACTCTTAATCATGACAATAATGTTTGGTTGTACAGTGACTGACAGATTTAGAATTAAAATTAAAAACAAAAAGTCTGAGATACTTAAAAAACTTAATGAAGAAGAGCTATAGCTTGTATCTAATTTATAGGTCATGCTTGATTCTGAGCATTACCGATGACAGCTCAAAGATTGGTTCTATTATGCTACGGTAGCCCAAAGGTATATAAAGCCCATTCAGAATAACTAAATTGACATTTCTGAAGAGTCAGCAGGTGAAGTTTATCAAAGTTCATAACCCAGGTACAAAGTAGTTGGATCACTGCAAAAAGAAGACAGTCAAGGACAGGAGGGAGCCAGGGTTTGACACAACCCTTTTCTGCGGGGGGTGGGGAGCTGGGAGGCAGCTCTTGGCAACAGAAGGAGGACTGTCTGAAGAAGATATGATGGGAGGAGATCCAAGGACGAGTCAGATCAAGGTATCAAGTGGCTTCCTGTTGAGGATATTGGCAAAATCCCCGCTAGTTCCCCAAAGGGGAGTGGCCACGTTCAAAATGGGACCTGGTTTAAAATGGGACACAAGGCCCCTCCTAGAAGATCAGAGCCTTGACAAAGTACTAGTCGGGACTGAGGAGGGAGAGCTGAAGCAAGTGCCTGTTCTGCTTGTTTTGGATCTGGGAGCTCCATGGGTGCTTGGGCTAGCCCAAGGAGTTCAGATCCCAGTGTGGAGTGTGTGTGTGTCTGGGTGTCTATAGGTTGAGGATCCTCAGTGGGAGCTGTCACTGAGAGGTCTATTTGCTTTTTCATCTGGTTCATAAATTGAGTTTCACTACTGTGTGACGGAACTGAGCCTGCTTCATATACCTCATCCCTTTTTGTGGTTAGCCCGGGCACGGACCTGGGGACATATGTTCAGGTGGGCAGAGCAGCCATCTGGCAGGAACAGTGAGGTGCTGGAGAAGGCCACAGCAGGCACTGCCAATGACAGAGGCTGGCTCTGGATCTCTACAAAATCCAGAAAGCGTTTAAGTGCTATTTTCATAGAATGAGGCCAGAAAACACTGAGCGAACATGGATTATCCTCAGCTCGAATTAGTCAATTGCTTATTTTCAGTCTCACAACTGGGAGTGTTCTTTGGAAACACACATTTGAGCAGTGAAAACTACTTTCTGGGTTAGACTCCCTGTATAACTAAAAATGACGATGCAGAGAAGGATGACTTTATATTTTTATCAGTAGACAAACTTCCTAAAAAATTTACATACTCATCTGTAGATAAACCCACATAATAAAAAAACCAATATGACACTGTTCTGAATCATGCAGTCTTTGCAATTAACAAGCAGGCTCAAAAATGTCTAATTTTAAATTTTGAGCGTTTTTCCTAACTTGACAATTAGTCTATAAACTTTATAGTATGAAATAAGTTGGATAACTGTATAAGTGAGTGATATACTTTCTCGTGGTGTTTCTAGTATGATCTGTTTTCATGACTCTTTTTGAAGAATATTATCCAAGGTGAACAAGTATATCATACAAGTTCCCCTTTTCTTTCCCCACCCCCATGCAATAGTGGAAAGAACAAATCTCTAATGTGAGTCAACACATGGACATGTTTTTAGGTCAAGTAGAAATCTTATAAAATAGTAAGGCATTTGTACCATAAAATCTTCCTAGCTCAGGAATGGATGCTGTTCTCGAGCTTGTCAAGGTTTAGAGGGCTTTTGGAGAATCTAAAACAGCGCCTTCCAGATCCAGATGAGGAAGGAGACTGAGAAGCAGACAAGGCAGGGGCTCAGAAGGATGTCTAATGCACCACCTGTTAGATCTGCCTTGGGGGAACATCCCAAAGTCTTGATACAAGGGTATGAATTCACTTCCTTGGTCAATACTATGCACAGTGACCTGTCTTAGAGCTTTCTGAAGCAGTTTTTCTCTTTTGCTCTGCATTCCCAACTTTTATTAATGCAGTAAAAAATTTTAAGAGGGAGAAAAAGGACAAACTAAGCTTTAAATTTTTCTCCCAGTTCAGGTGAGGGTAGCCTCCCAGGCTCCCAGGAGCTCTGCTCCAGGTTGTTGTGTGTGGGGAGTGGCCATGTGTCTAAAACCCCAGGACCTTGAGCACTGCTGAAGGTGCAAAGATGTAGTAGAGAGAGATTGTCCTCAAGAAGCTTAAAGTCTAGTTGATTCGATGGCATAATCCATTCAGCAAACATGTATTAAGCATGTGGGAGGCACTGTGGCAACACAGCAATGCTTAAGCTATAGTCCCAACATTCTACGGAGTTTGCAGTGAATGATTAAGTAACAATGCTAAACAATTCAGGAAGAACAGTCAGCGTTCCAGTGAATAGTATAAACAAATAAGTACTCAGAAAACGGAGGCATCACTGTGGGCTGGAAGGAGATGATAGGCTGAAGCAAAAACTTTGAATCTTGGCCATTTCTCACATTCATAGGATCTGCTAGGTTCTAGAATAAAGCCCCAAAACCAAGGTTTCAACGAAATAGTAAATTGTTTTCCAAAATTTTAAGAACTCTTGTGCCCTGGTCAGTCTGTGACTAAAGGCTCTCCCTTCAGTAGGTCACTGGCTTCTACCTCATCTAGCCTCTCTCTCCCACTCTGTCCCATCGCACTATTCTGCCACATTCCAGGACATATACCTGGTTATCTCCAGCTGTTCATCATTCTCGTTAGTGTAGCAATACCAATGATGTACTTTTTCATTTAAAATATATATATATATGTGTGTGTGTGTGTGTGTGTGTTTAACTTTTTGAATAGCAATTTTTTACATCATTGAGAAACCAAAAAGCATAAAAAAATTATTCAGTAAAAATTACTCCTCCTTCTTTTGTCTCAGTCTGACTATTATTCCTTGACTTCCCTCTGACCAGCTACTGATACTGATTTCTGAGGTATCACTCTAGACTTTATGTCCATAGAAGAAAACTCCAATATAGTTTTTTCTCCATTTTTACCCAAAGATAGCATGTTATATGCAGTTTTATATCTTGCTTTTCTTCACTTTATATATGAAAGTTCTTTTCTAATAGCACATAGAGCACATTCTCTTTTCATAGCTGCATAGTACTCCACTGTGTGGATGTACTATAATCTATTTAACCTCTTCCCTCCTAATGGTCATTTGGGTTATTTCAATCTTTGCTATTTCAAATAAAGCTATAATGAATAACCGTACACATGTCATTCACATGTGTAAATACTATCTACAGCAATGAGATAGTGATTTAGTGGTCCTGAATGAGAAAGTATGGTTTAAAAGGATTCTCATCCTGGCATGTCATTATTTTCTGAATTTGGGTGTTCCCTGTGGGTCACATCATTACCCAGAAATCTAAATATAACCTGATGAGTGTGCCTAATAATAGCAGATATTCGTCCCTACCCTGATACTAATATTATAAATAGACTTAACTATAGAAAATCTTGAATTTTGCTTCTCTTTGGTTTTCACCAGAGTTGTCTGGTTTCAAAAGATGTTTATTTGGCAAGTGGTCATTGGTGGCATTTGCCCTCGGTGGTCTTGGGAAACGTCATACTCTTTTAGAACTTGTTCTTTAGGGGTGCCTTCTGGCCCACCATGAAATTCTCAAATGCTACTGTGATCTTGCTTTTGTAGACGGGCCCATCTTCGCTTGTGCCTGGAGAAGTTGAAGGGACTAGTGCCGCTTGGGCCTGAATCAAATCGACACACTACACTGAGTTTATTAACAAAAGCCAAATTGCACATAAAGGTAAGTGTATCTTTGAGATGCCTTTACCTGTCCAATAACGGTCTCTTTGTTGTTATGAGGACAGCAAATGTATACCTCCAGGATAGCCCTCCCCTCCGAGCTCTCCCATTTTGCCTCTGGGATGAATCCCAGGCATCCCAAACTCAACATGTCCAGACCCAACTGAGAATTTCTCACCCCTAGGCACCAGAAGTTAAATGGTCCATCCAACTGCCCATCTGATTATACAAGCCAGAAACTCGGGTTCACCCTTGTTAGCTCTTGCTCTTTAGCTATATATACCTAACTCTCCAAGACCTAAATATTGCATAGCCTTGTCTCCTTCCATTTTCACCTCATCACCATCTACTGTAAACTCATGACTTCCCCTGGGCTGATTTCCATGCTTCTCAAGAACAATGCTTCCAAAGCTCAAATCAACATGTCACCCCGTTTAGAACTCTTCTGTGGCTTCGGATATACTATCACCAGGCCCGCCCCATGCTCTGCCTGACCTACCCATCACCTGTGTACAGCACCGTCTTGTGCCATGACAGTACCCTCTGCTCCAGCCCTTCTTTCAGTCCCTAGCACTTGTCATGCTCTCTGGCTTCAGGGCCTTTGCATGTGGTGTTTCCTCTGCTTGGTATGCTTTCCCCTCCTTTCTTCACCTAGTTAACTGCTTGTCATCCTTCAGATCTCAGCCACAGAAAGCACTGGCTCAGGGAAACCTTCCTACGACAGGTGTCCCATAACTGGGTGTCTCTGTTTTTCTCAGCACTTGTCACAGTTAATATCCAATGGTGGTTTATGTGACTATTTGGTTGTCTCTATCCTTCAAATGTAGACTCTACAAAGGAGGGGGCTAGGTAGGTCTTTGTGTTCGCCTTGTATCCCCAGCACCTCTTGGAGGGTCTGGCACAGAGTCAGCCTCAGTATGTAGTTTGAATAGCAAAGGGGGAGCAAGTTATATTCAGATTCCTGAAAAACACAGCCCAAATCACTGTGCAGCATGTTTTTATAGTCGTGATTGGACATATGTCACTTTAATTATGGTTAGTAGCCTGCATACATGAAAATTCTGGGAGAAAGAGAACCTCTGTTTAGAGCAAAACAATCAAAATTAAACTTCTTAATTATCTGAAGAATTTGAGAGGCTGGAGGACAGATTTGTAAAAATAAGTGGTTTATGGAAATGTGTTTTCTAAGCTCTCACGCTGACCAATTTGGAATCCAAACTTCAAAGGGACCGTTACTCCCTGCTAACAAACAGGAGTTGAGATTTGGAGTAACAGAAAAAAGTACTCGTGTAACTGGTACATAAATTTGAATGAACACACGTTTAATGGAAGTCTGTCGCTTACGCTCCCATCACATGCAGTGTGCTAGTTCAGAGATTAGTTCAGGGTAGCATCGTGGACAAGGGAGACCAGGTTGGGGGTTCCTGCCTGCATTCTTTTCAGGATAAAAATTGAGGGGTACCAGGATGCTAGAGTGTCAGAGCTCACCCCTAGAATCCCTGTACAGTACAGGTGTTCTCCACATGGTTGATGCTGAAGATGCTAGGCCAGGGTGTCACTGGCCAGTCAGCTTCCTGTCTCTGTGAGAAGCTAGACAAGTGACACACCAGATGGCTTCTGAGGAGTACTGGCACATTTCAGTGTTAGGAGAATACAGGGTCATTGCCAACTGTGAAATCTGCCTGCGAGCTCCAACAGTTACCCCTCTGACTTGTAGAAACTTGAAGATTGTGACAGAAAAGCCATTCACCAAATAGACCAGCTTCAGCGAGAGCAGCGACACCTGAAGAGGCAGCTGGAGAAACTGGGCATCGAGAGGATACGGATGGACAGCATCGGCTCCACTGTCTCCTCGGAGCGCTCAGACTCCGACAGGGGTGAGCTCCTCTCCCTGCGTCCTCAACCACCTCTGCCCCTTTTCCTCCCACCTGCCAGCGGCAGACAGAGCAGAGAGGGAACTAGGAACCTGCTTGTGATTTAGCGAAGGGAATAGCGAGACCTCCAGTAACCAGTCCCTCTTTCCTTTTAGCAGTGAGGCACCAGCCTCCAAAGAAGGGCTCAACCGGAGTCGTCGCGACTTTTAGCCTGAGTTTCCTAATGCGTGCCTTCACCACTCCTCTCTCTCTCCCTCCCACAGAAGAAATCGATGTGGACGTTGAAAGCACAGACTA
Source organism: Cynopterus sphinx (assembly GCA_030015415.1). Lineage (NCBI taxonomy): Eukaryota > Metazoa > Chordata > Mammalia > Chiroptera > Pteropodidae > Cynopterus > Cynopterus sphinx. Next base: position 55,064,198 of record CM057383.1, on the reverse strand, counting down.
TCTCACGGCTGAGTTGGACTGGAGCAGCAGCGGCGTGAGTGATTCTGACGAGCGGGGAAGCATGCAGAGCCTCGGCAGTGACGAGGGCTACTCCAGCTCCAGCATCAAGAGAATAAAGCTCCAGGACAATCACAAGGCATGTCTTGGTCTATAAGAGAGAGCGGTCGCTTCGGCTGCCCCCGGATGGTTCTCCCTGTCGGATCTGATTAGGTAGTGTATTGGACCTCCACAATTCCCTTGCACGTATTCCAGTGTACCACCTTTACCGAAATCAGCTTTGTAAACGTTTTCAAGGAAGTGCTTAGGATTGTGGGTTTCTGATTGCATCCACTTAGCTTCTCTTTCTCTCCATGAAAATTCGTCTCTGAGAGACTATACATTCCAATCAGTCTGAAGCACCCAAGAATTCTTAGACGGAATAACCAACTGTCACATCTCAGCAATTCTGCCCTCTTATTTACTGTCCCTATGTAGCCTACCAGACCTTTCTGAAAGTTTTCTGGCTTACTGTGTAACTTGCCTAGCAGAAATGTACGAATGTGTCTTGTGCTTAGGAAACTGAAGGAAACAAACTTCTGAAGTTGAGATCCTGATCTCAGAACTCCAAAGTAAGCTTTGAAAGCAGCATTTAAGAGCACTTCACCATGGACCTCACGGCAGTGAGGAGCCCGGAATACCTCCAGAAAGCACCCCCACACACACCCCGTGCTCACCCCCCGACCCGCGTGTGGATGGGAGCAGTATTTCTCACTCTAAAGCGGACACCTGGAGAGCATGTCTTTGGGGTTGCACAGCTCATAAAAGTTCTGATATTGTTTGTTCTCACAAACAAAATGGCACAATCTGTTTTCGTGTGCTGTTCTTGGGACCGCACTGTGTACTGCTACCCCCAAGGCACATGTCCCCTCAAAGTTTGTTATGCTACTTGTCTCTGGAACATTTTTTTTTCCTACCTCAGAGATAAATGAGATCTCCATTTCCCACTTAACACAGTGATTATGCCTTTTTCCCCCCGAATAAGTGACATTTGGTCCAATTCTAATCTATTTTCCTATTTAACTTTCAGCAATAACTGAGCTTTGGCACTAGTTGAGCTAGTGTCCATCATCAGTGAAAGGAAAAATCCATATTTCTACTCTGTTGCAGGTGAACAGGAGGGGATGGTACAGTGTTACTAGAATTCCTCTCATTATTTTTGGACACACCCAGAAACTTCTTTATGGAGACTTTTGGGTTGATAGTTTAAAAGGCTGATTTTTCTTTCTTGGTTATTTCTCCCTTAAGTGGTCTCCCACTTTGTAGCATTTTTATTTAAGCTAAAACAGAGCACATGTATATGTACATAAGACACATTAAATCTATAAATACTATTTATTCATTTTATATAAACTAATGTAATGGAAAATAAATTCTTATGACTTTGTGCTTTTATAGATGTTCTAGAAACTTTGTATGTAGGTACCTACCAATTTGGTTCATTCCCCTTAATATTTTTGCATTCTTGGTGTTTTCAGCCTCTGGCAAATCTTTTTCATTGAATTTGAACCATTTGTAAAATCTGTGACGCTGAAATAGAGTGTGTGTCACAAAGTGATGAGAACATTCCCAAAATCCACAGACGCACTGCAACCTAAGGGCTCAACGGCTGGGCCGGTAGCAGGCGGCCGCCGTGCTCCCGGGGGCCTGCGGTCTCGCACGCCACAGCCACCGCTCAACGCCACCTTCCACACAACCAACCACACGTTCCAACGCACTCTACACGGAAGCTCATTCCAGACGTGAAGAGCAGTGTAAACAAAGCAAGATTACCTTTGTTTTCCTTTTAATGAACCTTTAATGTATTTTTTAAATTTTTAATTGGAGGTAGTGGATTGCTAAATGATCCTCAAGTCATGTGTAACTCTTTCGTTTTTGTTTTCTAGTTTTTCCTTCATTTCAGCTTTGGGTGGGGGGGAGGGACAGATGACACAAAGGATTTTTTTTTATTATTATTGGAATCTTTTCCAATTACCAGCTGAAGATTTGCACTGAAATACAACTTGTATGCCTTTTGCATTTTTAAAGCCTGCTTCCTGAATTTAAGCAGAGTGATAGTGTTCAAAGAGCCAGCTCAGCCTGTAACATGTTTGAAAAAGATATATCTGCACTTTGAGGTCCCTTTCGAATGCCATTCGCTAGACCTCGCAAGCATTTTGTTTAATTGCTACGTTCAAGCTCCTCAAGTCCACGATGCTGGATGGCATCAAAAACTCAAGACTTTGAGAAAAGCTTGTGGGCTTGCATTGGGGGAGGGAAGGGAACAAAATTTGTGTATTTAATTTAGAAATAGGCATCTGTGAGATGCCATTTTCTGTGTTTTAATTGTTGTGCCTTTGAGTTAAACTGCATTTTTGTCTTTTGGTTGAAATATGAAATGTACTGTCCCAATATAAAACAGTAATTATTTGACCTTTGCACTGTTTGTCTGGTCCTTTTCAATTTGACTGCATAGAAGTGTGGAACTTGATAGATCGCTGTATTTTCAGTTCACTTGTGATAAACTGACACCAGGGTTAAAGATTACTTTCAAAGCTCGAGGTAAACCGAATCAGCATGCTAGCCAGGCATCTCTGACCAAAACTGTAACCTTCAGGACCAGCAAACTCAGCCCAAGGCAGCTAACCTCCTTCCCCACGTGGCTAATCGGCAGCCCTGATTTGCCAATCTGTCCTCTCATTCACTGATCCACCAGCGTGACTTCAGAGCTGTATAGTCTTCTGGGTTGTTTTGGGTTTTTTAAAGCAAAATGAAAAACCTTTCTATTAGGGTTGTTGTGGGGAGGGGATAGGCGAAGATATAAACCCCAGCCTTTAAGACTTTGACAATTGTACGTAAATAGAGATGTGTATAAATATAGGCACGTGCATATTTTTATGTGAAAATTGATTTTAAAAAACTAAATCTAAGCTACACTCATAGCTACCATTGCAATGCAAATGGGAAAATAAGAGTATGTAGTCCAATTTAATTTTATGCAGTGAGAAAATTTATGTGTGTGCTTCTGTTAACATCCCAGAAAACGTAGTTGTCTATGCCTGTTCGTTTAGAATGGTGGGCCGAGCACCCGGGGTAGTTTTGTTTGGCTTTTCTTTTGCTAAGCTGAGATCTTAAATTCAAGGTGCTGGATAGCGACTGCTGACACCTTTCTCCAGTCACAGGCCCAATTAGTGCTAGTTAGTGGTTCAAAGAGCATCCCATTTTTGAGCAGGACCTAGATTCTTCTCCCGAAACTAAAACCATTTCAGTGTCCATTCAGAACTGAGAACCAAGCAGTCTCTGACCCTGCGACCGGCCACTTGGGTGGTTTGGGCTTTTTTAAGGTAGACGTTTTCCTTTAACCTCTATTTTCTTCAAAAGAAAAGAAAGAGAAAGGACCTCACCTGGGTTCCCAGTGGGCCTCTCATCTCCGTCCCTGTAGTGGCCAAGATCAAATTCTAGGGTGTAAAAAAAAAGTGTAAACTACATAGGATTGTGACGCTCAAAATAACTGTCTAGCAATAACTTGGAGCTTGCTAGTGGATTTTTATGGGCTTTTTTCTTGCGTCTTCTCCATCCTTTAAAGAGAAACCTTATTTTTGCAAAGCATATACATACACATTATTTCTTAGGGTTTTACACCATCCTGTGTTGGCAAGAATACCACTTTCATTGTGCTTTATAATCTATTCATTCCCCCAAACCTCAGGCTTTACTTGTTTCCCCCAAGTTTCTTTGTCTTTCCCCTTTACCTGCCCAGAGTATTGAGCACCAGCAAGTCAAAGGCTGCAAGGCAATTTCCTGCATGGCAATCTATTATTTTTCTACGTCTAACTCTTAGATGTAGTATATTTAGGTAGCTGGCGACTCCTGATGTAAAATATCCTTCCTGGGAGAAGGCACCCTTTAGATGAGGTGGTGTTTCTCACTCTACATGGTCAGATCTCTGTTTTTGAAGATACCTGAGGATTGGGGCTAGGGGGCAGGGTCCGATATATGATTTATCATGACTTTAATATTACATGGGTGATTTTCTTATACTTTATTCTTCTGAAAGAAGAAATAATTGTCTGGCACTGCTAGAGTCAGCTATTGAATGGCTGAAGAAATTACGAGTATCTTCTCTCAAAAATCATAAAGTGAGAATTAGGAAGGCACCCGATTCTAAGATTTATCCAGATATTTTATTTTGATTTCTCATTCTCTCTAGGGGGTGCTGTGGGCTCAAGGGGGCATTCTTCATTTTAGCTTTTACCTGAGAACCAAACTTGCCTTTACCCCTTGTACCTAGAATTGGTGCTCTGGGAATGTTGCTGTGACCCATCAACGTCGGGGCCACCTTCCTAGTGGTAAACACGGCCTACACAGGGAGAGCAGATAAGAGAGTATGCAATTCTGTTTCCAGATGTTTCTTTATGTAAATATGACGCCAATGTAAATCCTGTGTCAAGATATAGAGAATGGTGCTTTTTACTACAGTTAGCACATGCATTTTTAGAATGACTACATGTTTTAGAGAATCTTTGCTGTGTATATGTAAACTTCTGTATTGTTCAAACATTTAACAAATAATAAATTATTTCATTATTAAATGAATCAGTCTTCCTGATGTTTTGTACCCCAGTTTAACCTCTCATGGTTTTTACTTACAAAACTGAGTTAATCCATCTTTTTTTTTCTTTTAATTTCATGGAAAATTCACTGGCTAAAAGTTTTAAGCCCTTAGATCTTGTGATAAGAGTGTCGATTTCGTGGCTCCAGTAGAGTCCATTTTTTTATCAGAATTAGTAAAAGTCTGTGACCCTGCTACCCTGAACAAGCCTGACCCGTCTGATCTCAGTAGCTAAGCAGGGTCGGGCCTGGTTAGTACTTAGATGGGAGACCACCTAGGAAGACCAGGTGCTGTAGGCGTAAAAAATAAAAAAATAAGGGGATTGTAAGCTGACAAGGTCTTTGCAATCTGTGAGGTCAACCAAGGGTTGCCTCGCCAAAAAATAAAATAAAAAAATTAGTAAGAGCACCGGCTGCTCCACTTACCCATTTCGCCTGCTCTTGTACTCGCTCTTTGGTCCCCTCTTCATTGGGACACCCCAGTGCAGGCAGCATGCTGTGGTTGAACGACAAACAAGACTTCCTCATCTTTCCAGTAGTCCATGGGCTGGTGGGAAGGATAATGCCGGTGTAGTTAGTTGTGGAATAAAGTTGCACAGGGATGTGCTGTGAAAAATCACAGAGGTGGTGGTGGCATTCAAGTTGGGCCCTGGAGAAAGAGTGGGTGTTTGCTAGGAAAGGAGCCTTGCAAGAAAAGAGGACATCCAGTGCAATGAGGCAGGTGTTTGGGGAAGGGAAGAATTCCATGGGGCTCAGGTATGGCCTGGAGGCTGGGAGAACATGGCAGGTGATGGGACATGTGCAGAGAGGACACCATACTGTGAAAGACCTCATGAGTTGCACAAGTCACTGAGAGGAGGAAAGGCACCTGGTTTAGGTTAGTGCTTTTACATATTAACCCATTTGGTAAGTTTACATTCATTCATTCATTTAACAAATAGGGATTGCACACCTGCCGCAGACACACCAATGAGTGAAACACAAAGCCCTGCCCCCTGGAGCTGCCTTTCTAGTGTGCCTGCCTTTGGAGCTCCAGTCCTTGGACTGGCGAGCTTGCTGAGCTGAGTGTACCGTCCTGACCAGACTTCTCGCTCTCCCCCAAGAGAGCATTTGTTCAGAGTCAAGAGGAAGGAAAATGTCTTTTTTCTTTGACCAGTGATTTCTTACTCTAAAAACCGCCTAAAATTTTTGAAAGTTTTTTGCGTTGCCCTCAAAGTTAGCCATGATGGCATGCAGTCTGCAGTCAGCCTGGCCCACTGCCCTGCTCTCTCCAAAAAAGGGGGCCGCGTGCTGGGCCTGGCTAGGATGTGTGAGTCTAGGCTCCATCTCTCTGCCAGGCTTTAAATTGAACCCACCACAAAGTGGACCGTCAGCAGCACTGAAGAAAGCTGTGTTCTACCACAGCGTCAGGGGGCCTGGGTACTGTGGCTGAGGAGAGGAAGCTTCGACCTACAGATAACGATGAGGACAGCTCTCACATAAGGATAGCCTCCCCCACAAGATGACAAATCTTATTTTCAAGGTTTCCTGCCTTTGTCCACAGTAGCCTGATGAAAATTGTCTTTTGTTACGCTGTGTGAGTCCATGCCACAATAATGCCACCTCACATGCACTGAGTGCTCATAAGCACTGAGGGCTCTGCGAGTTGCCTCCTGTTGCCTCCGTGACCTCTCACGTTGGCCCTGGGGCGTGAGTGCCGTCGTGACCCCCACTCCACAGATGAGGGAGCAGAGAGGCGAGGCATTCTGTTCCACGTGCACAGAGCTAGAGAGCTGACTCGGAGCCCCACTCCCTTGCCTCCATTTTCACAGGAGCTGTGTCCAGCTGTAATCAATTTTCCACGTAAAGCAACTCTCCTTTTTAAATCTCAGGATGCAGCTATGGAGGTGCCTTAGGTGCAGAAATTGGGAATGCATAAAACAGTTGTGGATTGTCACTGCCCAGTTGCCGCGCTCCCCTCCGTCATTACTTCCCTTTCCACCTGTCATGAGGAGTAACATCAACTCCGGAACCACCTGGGGGGCTTGTGGCAATCACCCAGCATGCTGCTGGAGGAAGACATCCATCCAGGACTTGAAGACATTCCTTCTATACTGTCTTTTTGGTTGTGGACGCCATGACATCATTTTACTTATTCAATATATTCAATATTTACTAAACACAACTTCCTCCTAGGCCTTGGAGTCTCTTTATCAAGTGCCACCTTAGTCGACCTCTTAAGCGTCACTGTGACCTAGACAAGGAAGGACTTATCAAGGCTCTCTGCCATGAGACTCCAGACTATCAGCTGCTTGTTTCCATTGCTCTCTTGGGCCTTCCCATCAGTTAGGGACATTCAGCTCCCAGTGGCCGAGGCCCCCAAGGGCAAGGGCTCCACAGGAAGCATTGTTCAGGGCACTGACTGGGCAGAGCACTCTGCCCACTCAGTCCCGTGGGGAATTTTTTGAGTGTTCTCATGAGACCAGACAAGGTAAATGGGGCTGCTGACTGCTGACTAGGGGTGACCATAGTGCCAGAGGAAAAGGAAGCTGAATGTAAGGAGAGAGAGACTCTTTTCAGCAGACTGGAGGGCAGGCTCTGCCAGGCTGCAGCTTCTGGGGGACCCCCTTCATGTGCATGAAGGCAGCATCTCTGGTGCAGACAGGCTCAGGGTTTAGTGGGACAACTGAGGCAAGAGCTGGCACAGAGGCAGAGGGCGTGTCCTCAAGGCCAAGACAGAACTGGGGGTCTGGAGAGGTTCACTGAGGCCCCTGGGGGAAGAGCCTTTCATAGGATGTTTCTGACTGTGCCTGGAGGCAGAGGTGAGTGATGACAGTTAAGGTAGGGAGCTTTGGGTCAGGAATACATCTACCTTCATGGAGTCCATGGGCCTAGGAAAGAAGACACCTGTGAGGGCCCAGAGAGAAGCACATCAGCCCCACCAACCCTATTGGTCGCCCAGATGGCCAGGCAGGCAGTACCCAGGCCTGCACAGTGTCCAGTGGGGATGGGAGATCCAATTGATATATCTATTATAAAGGCAATTTAGTTAAAAATCGCATGTCTGACAAACTCTTGACTAGCATGGCTGATATTCTCATCACCCAGAAGGCAGAACATGCTATTACTATAAAGCACCAGAGCTAATTCTGATCTGACCAACAAAGATGAGCAAGCTGGCCAAGTGGAATGCAAGGTGCTGGGGGGGGGGGCTATCCTTGCCACACTCCTTAGATACCTGGAAGGTCCTGGGTAATGGTCAAGCACACAGACTCTGGTCAGATGGATCCAAGGACCCTTTGTACTCAGGTGGCCTGGGCAAGTGTCTTGGCCTCTATTTTCCCGGTCTGTAAAGTGAGGATAGCACAGTTTCCCTCAGTACTGCAGAAGGATGGGTCCAGGACACTTCCCCCCTGACACTAAAATCCAAGAATGCCCGTGTCTTATGTAAAGTGACATAGTATTTGTGTATGGGCTACAACAGGGTATGCCTACACATCACTTTGTGTGGACACCGTGTGATGCTCAGCGTGTGGCAAATTTAAGTTTTGCTTTATACAACTTGGAATTTTTTTTTAGAATATTTTTCATATTGATTAAGTTGATGTATGTAAAACCCACAGACATGGAAGGTTAACTGTACTTACTTCTCAGAGCTTTGGGGGGGATTCAGTGAGATAAGTTAAAAAGAGCCTACCCTAGTGCTTGACATTCAGAAAGCATCAGTCCACATGAGCAATTATGATTACTTTGCTAACCAAAGGAAAGCTGGAGCACTGTCAGGGAAGTAACTTAGCTTTTTAGAAGACAAAATTTCAACATTCAGAAAAATCAACTCAGAAGGGAAAATTACATTAGATGATGGTAGGGGTATTAAAATGTCATTCTGACTGTGCTATTTAGACAACAAATAGCGGGCAGGAAGTGGTTAAACTGAAAGGGGGAGCAGAGGAGAGGGTGACTCAGGGACAGAATGTGGCCAGTGGTGGGGGTGGGGGCATTTTTCAGGTGGTACCTCAACTAGGTCTGTTCAAAAAGTCAAAACGAACCCTAAAACCCCTCCAGCCCTGCAGTGTAGGGGTGGCTCAGCCCACCACCTTTGAGAATTCAATCAGGAATCCCATGGCTTTTGCTGAAGAATGGGTGAGTGTTTCCTCAGGAAACAGGGAATCATTAAATGGATCATCTTTCTCTTCTTGCTTTGGCTGCCAGGAAGCTCAGAACCTAATTCACACCTCATCTTTAGTAATTATGTGAGACCCTGTGATTGTATATTTGTATCCTAAATTCCCTCTAGTCTTTTCCCTGACCTTTGATTTTTATTTTTTTTTCCTACTTTAACATATATAATTCAGGAAGTCATTTCAAATCCACCTTTGTGGAGAATGAGGAAAATACGGTTGTATAAGAGCGCTGCCTGTGTATAATAAAAAATGTTCTTTTCTTTTGCAGAGGGAAGTGAGGTTGGCTAAGCAAGAGTAAGGTTAGTGGAGTAGAATGTGTGGAGAAGGAAGATGAGGGTGGGGTTTTTTGTTTTGTTTTTTTTTAAGTCCTGGAAACAAACTTGCCAAAGAATAAAGGGAGCTGCCTTGGAGCTAAAGGGAACCCTGACTGGTCTAGAGGAACCAGGGCTCCCTGCTGTTTTCCACGGACGCCAGAGGCAGCCACAGAGTTGACCTGGGTCTGAGTCACCTGTCAAAAGCAAAAGGGACACCACCCTTGCTCAACTCCGCAAAGTTCACTCAATTGCCAGTAAATGACAATGATGTTTTTTGCAGGCCTAGCCTAGAATCTGCTCGGTTGCTTTTTTTTTTTTTTTTTTTAATGACTTGCAAATTTCAGTCTTTTGTTAACAAGTTACCCATGGCCCCACAGAAGTTAAGTTAGTGGATGCAGTTCCACCTGCAAGAAGGTGTGCACACTGTCCCCAGCCCTGTCCCATTCAACATGAATACAGTAATTTGGAGTCAGGTATGGATGGCGTATTCCCCAGATCTGGGGTGACCCTGAGGTAGCAACGTGGCACCCAGGTTGCCTGACAGAATCAGAACCCAAAATATGTTGAAAGGCTGAAGTGAGGGGGTGTCTTGAACGAGATGCGTTTTCAGAGGTAAGTGCAGCCTCTTGTACTTGACCATGGACAGGCCAGTCACAGAGGGGAGCACTGTTTACCACCGGAGGGTCAAAGAGAAAAGGGGGCTCAATGCCCAGTCTCCAGAGTGAAGGCCCACAGTGTGAGGCCTCTTGGTCACATGCAGAGGCCGGAGAGCAAGTCAGGGCTAAGGAGGGGGCACCAGAGGGGTTCGGGGTGGCACTGGGCCTCAGCAAAGCTAGAACGGGTCTCCCTGTTTTCTCCCTGGTTCTACTCCCCCCACACCACCCCACGGCTCTCCCCACATTACCCAAGCTCCTTTTCAAACAGACATCAGGTCTCAGCATTTTTCAAGGATGCAAAACCCTCCTGTGGACCTTCATCCCACTGAGCTGAACGTCTGAGTCTCTTCAGTGGCAAGTCCCCACCAGCTCTGGCCTTGGCCACCCTGGCTCCCTGAGGTTGTGTCCTACCACCCTACCCCTCATGCACTCTGCCCCACCTGCCTGGGCCCGTGGGCTGTTCCAGAACACCCAGGGCCTCTGCACTCGTTCCTCCTTCGCATGGAGTGCCCTTCCTGACACCTCTGTGGCTCGTTCCTTCGCTTCACTCAGGTTTCTGCACAGATGTCACCTTATCCATGAGACGCCACAACCTCCTTTGTATAACACTGCACATTCCTCTCACTTTCTATCCACTAATCCCCCTCACCCTGGTTTGTCTTATTACTGATGACATAGTTTTGTCTGTCTGATGTAAAAATAGGGCTCTGCCAGAGCAGAGACAGAACTCTCCAGTGTGGCTCTATCCCAGCATCTAGAACAGTGCCTGGCACACAGCAGGTGCTCGGAGATACACACTTGTGGGTGGGGTGAGTGGACAGGTGGGTGGGTGAGAGACAGACAAACTTCAGGCTCAGAGCTGAGGCAGGGCAATAGTCTCCAATGTCACATGCCCCAAGGGCAGATGGTGAACCACATAGGGTGAGGTTTTAACTGCAAATTAAGAACTTCACCATCAGAACTGTACAGAGGCAGCTCAGTGAGGGCCACAGGAAATGCTGGGGCTTTAACATAATCCAGATGACTTGCTCAAAAACAAAAGAAAGTTGATAGGGAACAACCTGGTGGAGAACAGTTTGGGGAAAAACAATTCAGCCAAAGGACAATTTGGTCTAAAAGTGTACTCCACGTTATTTTCCAAAAATTGGGATTTTAATGTAGCATGAAAGTGAAGAGCATCGTTTGCTCCTTTTTAAGTATTTTGATTAAATTTCAGAGTGGTTTTACCCTCTGCTTTAAATTTCTAGTCAATATTCAGTCTTTTAATTCTGCTCATTACTTAAAAATTTATTGTGAAATGTCACGCAAATAGTTAAAAGTACATAAATGTGCTGCTTAGTGAATTATTACAAAAACCCACATAAACTCCACCGTCTAGAATGAAGACACTGGTGGCCCCAGGTATCCCCAACGCCCTTCTTGACGCAGCACTTCAGCTGCCCTGCTTCTGCTGTAATCACACCCTCTCTTGTCTTTATAACTTTGCCTCCTAAGTGTACATTTCTATGCACTGTGGTTTAGTTTTGCCTATTTGTTTTAGAATATTATATAAATGGGATCACACTGTACATGTCTGGCCACTTTCGACACAGCTGTGAGATTTGTGTGTTTACGTGGCTGCAGAACATCCCTTTTCATTACTGTACTGTGAGGTTTCTAACAGGTAAATGGTGGAAATAACCTGAATGTCCAAAAACAGGGGATTGGCTCAAGCAAGTATAGATGTTTACAAAACAGAAAGTAAAATTTTTTTTTTTCAAAAAAAGGGGGGAGAAAAGAGGATAAGAGAAAAAAAATAAAGGAAAATACATTTGTATGAATGTCTAAAGAGAAAGATCTGGAAAAATATGCCATGTGCGACCTAAGGAGGGTGAGTGGGTACAAGGTTTCTCATGAAGTTTCTATATATATTTTTTTGGATTGACCTCATTTTCTGGTTTTTACATAACGAGCACTCATTGCTTTTGTAGGAAAAATAACAACAGCAAAGCACTAAAAGGGATTTAAACGATGAAAAAATTACCCGAGTAATAATAAGTAACAATCAACGAAAAAGATCTAGAATTCTGTGGAGGTTTTAGGGGATTTTTGTCCTCCCAATGTATTTTCAGCCAATTATATCTCCTCCTCTACTCGTTTGATTTTTAGGAATTTTTAGTTTTAAATTGACAAAAACAAAACAAAAACAATGAATGTTTTCAGGTTCACGAGTTCCATAAATACCTTTAACACGATTTAGTTAACCAAGACCTACGTGGTGAACAGTGCAGCCTTTCAAATTCCTTTCTACCCACTTTGTCTTGCCTTGCTCTATTGGTAATAGATGAAAACAACCCAAATTCATTCTGACAAAATCTTTGTCCACGCTGCTCCCCCAGACTGAATTGAACATTCCAAGCCAGGCCGGCTGACGCTCCCGCCTCCGTTTGAGCCACTGACTGTTGGGCGGGCCAACTCCTGCCCAGTTTCGGTTTCCCTGTTTGTGGAATGCAGATGATACCAATACCGCAGGGGTTTTGTGAGACTTAGAAACTGCCAAATCGGCAATCTGTGTGTCACCCCGGGTCAGTTTCTTAGCCTCGGTGCTACTGATACTTGGGGCTGGAGAATTCCATGGTGGGGGCCATCCTGTGCACCCCTGGCCTCTACCCACTAGATGCCAGTAGCACTGCCCCCTACACCCGGCTGTGAGAACCGGAAATTGTCTCTAGACATCCCAAATGTGCCCCGGGAACAAAACTGCCCCAGTGAGAAACCTCTGCCTTAGGCTTATTTATCACATCCTATAGCGGATGCCCCCAGGTCCTGTTTGTTGCCTCCAGCTACCTAGGAAATTGGTCCCCCTTCCCCATGGAGCCTCTTCAAGCCTGCACCTGGGCCAGCACGGAATCCCCATCAGACAAGTTCCCTCCATCCAGTCTTATTCCCTGTGTCCCTCTCCCAGGCTGTGGGGCATGACAATACTAATGTGTTGCTTTTGCTCTCAATTCTTCCATTGAGTAAATAGCCTGACCTTTTAGGACTATCTTATGTTACTGGGCCGAAAGCCAGTATTGCCTATATGGTACTTTTCTTTCCCGTACTGGCCTAAAACAATGGACGAGAATCTGTTGGAGTGCCTTATATGGGAAGGTGTGGCGTGGCCTCGGGATGTGTAGGAGGAGATGGGGACCAATCCTGCAGGATGGGATGAATGGTGATCAGTCCTAAAGAGAATAGGCACCCACGTGTCACAGTGGCCTCAACCTAAAGACATAGCAGGACATCATAGGGAGGAGGTGCCTGGTGTGTCTAGGAAGGCAGGACTTGAGATCCTGGCTTCTAAGACTCCCCCCACCCCATGTAGCACAGCCACATGGCCCCAAGAGATCATGTAGATGGGACACAGGCCTTTCTGAGGTAACTGTGCACCGGGGCATGCATAACTTACGTCCCCTCTTCCCCCCACACTTGTGCTGCATAAGATTCTGGGAGCTTTCCCTAATCCAGAACAGGGAGTGCCCCCAAAATATAAGAGTGACTATCCCAACAGTCTGGATGAATGAGGACTCAGAGTTGGACATAATCAACTTTAATTTCAGATAAACATTTTTAAATGACATTTCTCACACCTCTTCGAGTTTGTGAACTGAGAGGCTCAGATGTGTTACAAATGCAGATGTCACTATACCACTTCCCAGCCCACGACCCCTCCACGGCTCCCCATTACTTAAGGGTGAAGGCCCTGATTACACAGCAGAGGAAGAAGGCAGTCACTCTCCAAGCGGCTCCCAGGGCAGACATCACTAATCTCCTATGGCATCCTTCTGGCTGTGTCTGAACAAGGTCCCTGAGTCCTTCACAGAGCCACCCGCCAAGCAGCTGCCTGGGTCTGACTTGGTACTTGAGACAAAGTCAAGTATTTTCTCTACTTTAGGACCCACACCCACCACCATGCCCCCACGCATTTTACTGCTTAAGTCAGAATATACCATAGGTACTTACATTTATGTTAGAGGATTTTTTTCTTCAAAAAAATAAATTAAATCTATAACGTGCTTTTTAATGGAGTGCACCTTAGAGCTAAAGAAATGCAACATCAGCTATCCTTAGCCTTCTGGAGTTTCCTCAAAGGTCATACAGGATACTCCACACCTGGCCCTCTGTCTCCCCACCCCCACAGTCTCCCCATTGTCAACACCAGCCCTGCTGGTCCTTGTTCCCTTTCCTCTCTCCCTTTATCTCCTGCTTCTTCTTGAAAGACCCCTTGTCTTTCAAGGCTCAGCTTAAAGATCTCTTCTGTGGAGCCCATCCTGACCCCCACCATGTGACACTCCCTGTGACCCTGCACAGATGGGAGGGGACACAGCCCAGGGCCTGGCTGCCTTCCACTTCAAACTGTAAATCCCCAGAGGGCTGGACCCACTTCACACACCTCCCAGGCAGAAAGCCACTCTAACAGGGCCTCAGAGAGACAGGGCTGGGCAAGGCTGGCCCCAGGCAAGTCCCATAGGCGACACATGCCTTGGAGAATTCACTCCAGTTCAGGCTTGGGGAAGGCTGGCCCACAGCATCTGAGCAGTCAGAACTTAAAAACCAATTTATGAACCCACAATGAGGGACAGAACAGCTGGGTGGAGTTGATGGTCAGAGTGGCCTGACCAGAATTTGCCCTCCTTGCAGCCCAGCCAGGAGAGCTGTGTTTATTACCGGGGGTTGCTTGGCAACAGGGGACTCTGGATAGGACAGTGACTGATGGGACTGGAATGTGTGGTGGCGTCAGCTCTGACAGCTGCCTCAGTGTGTCCTCAGTGGCTGAAGACCAGGTGGGCAGGCCAGGTCACTTCTCCGGGCCGTGGACGTGGAGGCTGGCCACTCCCTTGGCATCACAAGAAGACTTGTAGCCTTTGGTCTGACTCCAGCTGCTCTTCTGATGGACACATTGTGTCCTCAAGATAAACCAATACCTTCAGACTAGCACCTAAAAGCCTTAAGATGACAGCAGTCTGATTTCATAATTTATCTTTGTTTGCTGTCAAGGACAACCCACACCTGGCACTGAGGAGGTGATTAATAACTGGTTGCTTCTTGGTTGGTTTTTCATAGGCATATTGGTTGGCAATTCTGAAATTACTTTCTGGGTATTATAAGATTGAGCAAATAAGTAACCTGGAGCCAGGTTTCTCATTGTTGGAGAAAGAAGTTACAAATATAGAAAGGGGGAGGGTTAGAATAAGCCCCATGTGCTGGGCTGAAATAGGAGGTGTCAGTAGGAACTCAAAATTTTAATATAGAGAGCAACAGACACAGAAACATATACGGATGTGCTACATGTTTGTGTTGTAGATGATTACTAAGAGAAGCTAGAAATCATGACAGTCTAGCAGCAATGAGCACACCTAATACCCAGATCTTGTTTTCTGCATACCAGACTCCACCACAAGGAACCAGGCCTCCTAGGAGAAATGGCTGATTCTAGAGCTGGCACAGAGGAGATACAAGATGAACCTGGAACATCTTGTGACAAAAAATAAGGGCTCAGGTTTTGATCGGTACATGTCCCAAGAGGAGAGGAGCCAGTTTGAAGAGGCTCCTGAGGCCAAGCCTAAAACAATTTGAGTATCAAAATAAACAATGATGGTAACAGAGTATAAATGATGGAGTAAAATAAGTCTATAAGTCTATAATGATGTCAATAAATAAATAAACAGGAAGGGAAAGCCTTCGTTTAGAGTTTAGTGATGACTAATAAACACAGAAAAGTAGAATTAGATAACCTCGGCGGGCAAAAATCATCAGTGGATCTAGTGGGTGACAGCCTACTGAGAAACAGGTGATTTATATATCGTATGTAATAAATACTATATTCCTCATAGCATCAATCCAGAAGACACCCACTAATTACACAGGAAAAAACTGCTTACAGTGGAAAAACCTGGCAGACACCAATTTGACCAGTTGATTAAAGTTAACATCACCAGTAACGGAACAAATTGGCCTGATATGATGTGCTGAGAACACATCACTTCTGGGGGTATTCCTGGCAAAAATGCGTAACCTGAATCTGATCATAAGAAAATATCAGAGTTATCCAAATGTAGATTCACATTCTACAAAATAAGTGACCAGGTCTCTTTTTAAATGTCAAGGTCATGAAAGACAAAGACAGACTGAGGACTTGTTCAGAGTAAAGGAGACAAAAGAAACATGATGACTAAATGCAATGTATTGCTGAATTGAAACCTGGACCAGAAAACAATTATTTTCTTTAAAATTCTATAAAATTCTGCAGATTAGATAGTAATAGTATTACACCAATGTACTTTTCTGATTTTTATCATTGTATTGTGCTCATATAAGTGAATTTCTTGTTTTTTAGGAAGTAAACAATAGGAATAAATACATATTTGTGATTTTTCAAACTGTTCATATGCATATAGATACATAGAAAGAGAATGAGAGTGAACTGAATGTTAAATTGATAAAATGTTAATATTTGGGGAAACTAGATAAAACATGGAAATTCTTTGTATTACTCTTGCAACTTTTCTGTAAATCCAGTTATTCAAAACAAAAGATTAAAAATAAATGTTTGCTTGACAAAAGCATGAGGCAGTATCAAGCACTGTCCAGGAAACCAGTAGGCGTTGTGTGGTGGGTATTAGGCAAGAGGGGTCCTGTGGGGACCATGAGTTGCCCCTTAACTTGCGGGATCAGAATGTCCTAGGCCAGGGCTTTTCAGACATTCTTGCGCAGGAGAATCACCTGGAGATTCAGGTCAATGCAGATTCTAGCACAGGTCTGGGAAGGGAATAGGTGAGATTCTGCAGTTCCCAGCTGGTGCTCATGCTGCTTTTTGGCTGCTCCGAGGATTACCCTTTGGTTTGCAACAGGGTAAATACAGCTGGGATTTAGGCCAGACAGAGGTTCTCAAGCCTGGCTGCTCGTTAGGAACACGGGTCAGGATTAGGTCTTTACATCCATGCCTGCCTCTGTCTCCTTTCCACAATCTCACACTCAGACCCTAAATCTGCCATGGCTTTCAAACTGGATTTTTTGCTGCTGCTGCTGCTGCTGCTGCTGCTGCTGCTGCTGCTGCTGCTGCTGCTGCTGCTATACTCCATCCTACGCCTAGAAGCCAGATATATCTTCCTGGTTCTCCACCATCCAAACACTTGCATGCAAGTCAAGTGCAAGCTCCTCACTCAAACATCAAGCCCTCTGTAATGTGGCCACAACCCACTCCCTGGCTGCTTTCCAGGGGGCCCCTCGATACTCTGCTCCCACGGAGAGCAGCTGTCACCACCCTGCAGCCCAGGTTCCACCTCCACACATTTGCTTTGGTAACAACCTCACACACACGCAACACCTGGCTTAAGTCTCCCTTGGTAAGTGAGACTTAGACTTAAGGTGCTCCAGGTAAGAACCACCACTTAATTCCTTCCTCCATGGGGGCCTGTGCCGCAGATGTCATAGACTCCTCCTCTGATGAGTCCCACCCTGGGTGCTCACATTCCTCCAGATCTGGTTGAGAGCCTGGTGGCTCCAAGCGGCACTCCTCTCTCAAAACATGGGAGGAAAGGTCACTGCAAATGAGACACAGGTCATCCATTCTTTTTCACCAGCCTGCCATGCATAGAGAAGGGCAGCGAGGGGACAACTGGGTGCTGTCCTGGAATTCTAGCCTGGCACACACTTCCCCATTCCCCTACCTGCCTCCCCACTCACCCGCTCCTCACCCTCCCTCCTTCAGCCCACTATGTAGCCGGGTGAAGAATCCAGAGGAAATAGGTCATGGGGAGGTGCCACCTGTGTTCTCTCCTCAGGAAGGTTTTTGGCCTAGGAGAGAAGCACCTTTTGTTAGGGGTTGAAAACCAAATTTGAAAAGGAGAATGAGAGACTTGGGGGACACAAGGAGACCACCTCTTTCCCCATTTCTCCTACCTCTTCCTCTGGATTTTCCACCTCAACTGCCAGGCCTCTTGCTGGACCCACCTCTTCCCCAGGCCTCGCTTCCTTGGGAAAAGATTTCCTCCTGATTTAGCTCCGCCTATTCCCCCAAATTCCCTAGGGCTGATGAGCTAATCCCTGTGAAGATGTTAGGTTGCCCAGGGCTAGGGCTTCAGTAATCAGGAGGCTAAGGGGCTGGGCAGCTGCCTCATTTCCCAGGAGAATCAGAGCTGGCACTGAAGGAGGGGGCAGCCGCTCTCAGTACAGATCAGCTTTGAGGCGGCCAGGGGCAAGTCCCCAGAGGCTTCTTAGGACCCAGCCTCACGCCTGCCTTTGGCTCCCCGGCAGGCTGTTTTTTTCTTCCTCTGGGAGGTACAGGTCAAAATGACCAAACTCCTTCCACCAACATGAAGGGAAGGTGGCCCTTTCCACCTCCTATCAAAAGCTCTTAAAGGTTTGTACCCTCAGTGTCCCTTTTGGTTGGGAGTTTTCAGATTCCTGGCCCTGCTGAGTTTCAGAGAGAAAGGCAGGCACTTGGAAGCAAATATGAGGTAGACCCTAAAAAAGATGGGCACCCCATTCCCAGATCTGAGAATGTTCCCGCACTCCATCTCACCTCTCTAGTGTCAGGCTCATTTCAAGTTTCTCCAGGAAGAATCCGTCCCTGGCAGAATCCCCAGCTGCTTCCACCTCCTCTGTCCTCCAGAACTCCCTTGGACTGGCCCATGCAGGTCAACACTTGTCCGCTGGCCTCACTTTCTGCCTCTGAGTCCTGGCTCCCAGGAGGCTATAAGGACCAATTTGGCCAAGCAGGTACTTTCCCATTTATTTACAATATCCCTAATTTTTCAATCCCCAATCAAGACATCTCACAAATAACTTTGGGGTTACTTCAGGGTGTAAGGAGCAATTTGGATGCTAAAATACTGTAATTTGAAAAATTAGAGAAATTATGAGTAAATTAGAAATAATGGCAGGAATTATAGAGGAAATATAGAGTCAAAATATTTGAAATCGGGCCATTAGAAAATCTAAGATATGCAGTTACTATATATATCCTCCTATGTCCAGGCTAGTCATCAGTATTGGAATCTTCCTTCTCTTTGACATTTACTCCATCTTCCCCACCCTCTCACATCCATCCTATTCATCTCCAATCAACACAGTACATGGTTTTGCTATGAGTCAATTTTTTTATTGGTTTTGGAAGTAATGAATTATTGGCACAAAGCTCCATGGGTTTCAAAGCAAATGACAGAAGTAAACATACATGGTGCAGGTGGGAAGCCCATCAAGGAAGAATCCCCAAGCAGCTGTGACCCTCAGCCAAGAGAGTTGGGTCTTGCTCGTGAGGACCCTGCAGCCAGCACTCAACGCTGATTCAGGCTGCACAGACCCGAAGGTGACTGAGTCGTGTCTCAGGGGATTAAAGAGGCCCCCTAATCCTCTCTCAGAGACAATCATCTCCAGCCTTCTCGAAACCTTCCAGCCTCCGAGTCTTTGCCAGCAGCTTGACAACCATGAGGACCCTCTCTCCGTCTAAGAAAGCCAGCCTGCCCTCCCTGGCCTGTGCCTTTTCAAATGGAAGCCTCCCCCACCAGGGGCAGATCAAGGCCCCTGCAGAGGGAGGAGGAGGGCAAGAGCTGGTTTTAGAGGCTGGGCCAAGCCTCTGACCCCTTCAGGACCTATACCTTTCCCCTCCACGTGGTGGGTCTTCTGCCAATTTTTCTTTTGGGGGGGAGGGGTTAAGAAATGGAGACTTTTCAATAGGAGAGCTGCTGCCCGCCCTCCTCGGGGGCCTCCTCCTCTATGAGCTCCAGGTCGAACTCATCTTCCAGGGACCCTCCAACAGGCAGAAGGCGGAACTTCTTCCCTTTCAGGGTGCAGGTGCGATGCTCGAAGTCCAGGACGGCGTTGTGGTCCTGGAGCACGTCGGTACCAATGATGGCTTCCTCAGCGCTGGCATTGGCCACTAGGAACTCTGCCTTGAGCTTCAGTTTGCCCAGAGACACCACTGTATCCCAGATGCCCAGGATCTTCATTTCCGCCCCATTGGCCACTTTTACCACATTCTCAAAGGGCCTCAGGGTGTCCAAGTCGCCATCAGTGACCTCCTCCCACAAGCTCGGGTGGACCACAGAGACCTGGGCCCCAGAGTCCACCAGGAACCTCACGGGCACTTTGCCAATTTTCCCCTTGAGATAGTAGCCCTTACCCATGCTGTTGGCAAAGACGATCTCCTTGGGCAGGTGGCTGTGGGCGGCCCCCGCCATTCCGAAGGCTTTCAGCAGGCTCTCCTTCACAGCCCCGTAGTCCCCCTGGTCCTCGGGGCTGAGCCCACTGTAGACCTCCAGGGCGTCCCCCCTGAGGGACTCTTTCAGGAACCTCAGCTGGGTGACGTGGTCCCAATGGTTGAGGTCGTTGATGACCTCAAAGCGGTGCAGCCAGAGGTGGGGGGCTACATTGGCTCCATCAAAAGGCTCTGGGATGAAGGCATGCTCCCGGCTGCCCCCCTGGCTCCTCGCTCCGCTCCCGGCCATCCTTCTGCTCCCCTCTGGCACCGCGGAGGCGACCCACGCCAAGCAGAGAACCCCACAGAGCAGTGCCGGCGCAATCACGCTGGAGAGCGGGGCCTCCCGGAGCAGAGTGCGAGCTGCTGGTGCGCCCGGCCTGGCGCAGGGAGAGCGGACCTGGCAGGGTTGGCTGTCCGACCGACTGCGGGCGCCGACGCGGGCAGCTGCTGTCGCCTGCTCACTCTGCACAGCCTTTTTGATGCCTATCCTGGGCCCCCAGGGCTCCCCATTCTCCTTTGTTCTGGAAGCTCCACCCCCTGATCGTCCCGCCCTCCTGCCAGCATCCTGCCCAACGAGCAGGATCGGTGCCTCACCCTTCTGCATCCATCCATGGGACTGCCACAGGCAAGCCCACGTTGCAAGAAACGCCAGCCTCAGTCAGAGGGGGCCTACTCAGGTACCCTCCCCAGCCTGTGCCCCAGAATAACAGATAAGGACGCGGAGGATGTTATGACATCCACGTGTTTGTCATCAGCTAGAGAAGGAAGGGGAAGGTAGGAACTAGAGGCTCATCAACCTCTGGACTGGGGAAGCCCTTTGCCCTCAGCCCCAAGTGACCACTTCAAGTGGTTAAAGAAAGGAGCTTACATTTATTGGGCCCCTGCTTTGCGTGAGGCACACGGTAGGTGCTTCTCTTACCTTCTGAACCAAGGGTAGAATTCCATGAGAGTCTCCAGAGAGGCAGACAGAGGAGGGTCCCAGAATCAAGAATGACAGACACACACACACAAGCATTTTCCATGAACTCGACTGCTACAGTAATTTTCCCTCATCCATCACACCTAATTCAGAGTTAACACTTTTCTGGGCTATGCCCTTGTGCCCTCACTAAGGCTCTGAAGTGGGCTGGTGAGGATCTTGAACTGGGAATGGACGCCGGAAGCCGGCTCAGGCTTCACCTCTGGGCACTCCACATGTGTTGTCTCCTCCCCTGCTGTCCCCCCTCACCTTCCAGGAACCTTCCCCAGGACCGCAGCCCCCTCCCTCTCACATACGCATCTGACCATTTAAGAAAAGAGCATCCAGGAAATTTCACTCCCTTTGGCTCTGAAAGGGAGAAATGCCTGCAGTGTTGGTGAAGCCAGTGGTGAGGTTCTGTTAGGCTTTGGCTGGAGGAGGCTGGATGTGTGAACTCCTGCTGGGGCATGAGGACACGGGGCTGCCCTGTGCCACCCCAAAGATGCCCTGAAGGCAGACCTGTGAGTCTTAGGGCCAAAGCCCGACTTGGGCCTGTGCAGGGAAACTGGGGTTGTTGGAGGGAAACACTTTTATGGCTCCATACAAATGTCGTCCCATCCATGGAGCCTTCTACCCTACCCACTCCTAGGCGAGCACGTGTTGCGTGTGTCATGCTGCTTTGTTCATCGGTCTGTCTCCTGCAATGAACTGGGGCATGAATCTCACACATATCAGGCATGTGTGACTGTCTCCAGCCCCTATTGAAACTTACTCTGAGAGTGGCAGGTGCTCTCTGCTGGGCACCAGGCCTGATTGAGCACTGTCACCAAACAGGTGAGATTAAGACAAGAGAAGAGCAAGAACTGGCAGCACACCTGTGGCTCTGGGCTGTTTTTCCTGGCCTAAAGCCTGTTCCTTACTCACTCCCTGTACCATTCATCACTCAGTGTCTGGCTGAATCCCAGAGGACCCTTACCTCAATCCTCCCTCTGGACGGTCCAAAGTCCCTACCCATGCCAAAAGATGCCCTGAAGGCAGACCTGTGAGTGCCACCCCAAAGATGCCCCGAAGGCAGTCCCTGTTGCCATCTCAGCCCCTTCCACCTGACACAGTGAGCCAGCAGAGAGGCAGCTGGGTCAACACCTCTCATCACAGCTGCCAGGCTAAGGTGGGGCCATCGTGCCATTCCAGGAGCCCAAAGGAGGGGGAAATGGAGTCACTGGGAAAGTGTCAAGGGCAGGTGGGTCTTTAAGAAGATTGCATAATAAAAAATTCTGCACTCAGAGAATTGTCCCTGCCACCTGCAAGACCAGGAAGCCTCCTGCAAGTGGACTTCTGCGGATAGACTTGGCCCTGGGATGGGTGTTGTTCTGTGACCCATCAACCTGATCTAGTGGCTTCCTGGCTCCCTGGTATTCATCACCCCCACACACCTGGTCCCTTGGAAGTGAGAATGTGTGAGGAGGCTGGCATATGACAGGGGGAGGTGAGAGGCAAAGTGGCTCATCAGCTGGCAAACTAAGACTGCTAGATGCCCCAAGCTGTGGCTCTTTGAACCACTGTGGTGGACACTGAAGTCAGATCTCGCCATTGCTCTGAACTAGAAACAGGCAGTCGCTGGAACTTGGGTGGTGGCACTTCACTTGATTGGGTTTGGTATACACTTGGCAAGGTCTTTTCACATCTATCACTTCAGTGATCATCATGACAACCTTCGTGGCAGACCAGCCCATCCTACTCTAGGACCTGAAGCTCAAGGAGCTTGAATGGCTGGTTGGCCTGCTTCAGGCCCCAAGCTGTCCAACACATGGAGAAGGGCATTTTGCAAATAAAGTCAGGGAAGTGGGCGAACTGGGATGAGGGAGGTGCACAGATAGGGACTGGCAGCTTGTGCTATTGGTGGCCTCTAATGGGGACAGCGATCTAATGGGTGGTGAGCAAGAGGTGATTGTTAAATATTCAAGAATTTTGTGAGCTGGTTGGTAAACCAACTGGTAGCTTGGAATTGGATTTTGTGGAAGTATTTATACCAGACATTGGAAAATTCTAAATAAGGACTTTTTTTTTCCCTCTGGAAACCCAGTTATCCTCACACCCCTGCATGGGGATCTTGGTCACTCTCTCTGGGGTAAATTAAGCTGATGTCCTGTGATTAACAAGTTTATAGCAATCTCTACTGCTGCCTGACCACCTACCTGTCCCAAATCCCCTCTCCAGCCTGCCATGCCCCATGCTCCCCCACAACCTTTACACTTCTGGGTCCTTTGGCTTGAAGCAGGCAGCCCTCCTCAGGGAGGCCCTCCAGGCTAGCTGTTCACAGTCCCATCTAGGATCCCCAAGACTGAAGCACACAGGGCTCTGGTGGTTACTAGGAGAGCTGAAGAGATTGAGTTTCGGGACCAGTCTCTGGCTAGGATCAGGAACATGATGAGGCAAGTTCTCAAGTTCCCTTAACCTTTTGGAGATGCCCACACACAGAACATCCCAGAACCACTCAGGAACCTCAAAATTGCTATGCTATTGGTACACCAATTGAGCTAAACCTGCTGGGGCAGGCCAGGTACCTCCTCCCAGACCTCAGAAATCATGGCTAATTATTGACAAGTATAGGTATTGGGGTGGTAACACCCTCGTTATTACCCATTAGCATCTCCTGAGTGTGCTCTAAAGCAGGCACATGGTACCTAACCCAAGAGAGGCAAATCAGGACAGTAAACAGGAAGGACTGAGGCCGTCCCCACCTGCCACACCCCCTCACTGAGATTTCGAGGCTGTGAGCTCTGCCAGCCTGATGTGGCCCCAGCTCCCCTTTGCCATTTCTCCTCCCCAGGACAGGGCCCATTAGGACCCCTGAGAACTAAAGCCTTCATCAAGCAGTGGAAATGCAACTGGAAACCACATGTCTCCTCCTCTGCACTGTTTTCAGGGCCCGATGACTTCTGGGAACACATGCGTCGGGGAGGAGCCTGGAGCCTTCAAGTCCTAAGGGTGGAGGACAGAGTCCCATGATCAAAGGTGGGCTAAGAGGTGACCTGAAGGTGCTCAGATAGTTTTGAGTGGAGCCGAGAGACACGTTACAGGTCTGGGTGCCCTGGTAATGCTCAGACTGAAAAGAGTCAGGAAAGGCGCAGACCAGCCCCACAGCACACAGGCCAGCTGCTGCAGCTCCTCTCCAGGCTGCAAGCTCCTGACACTCCCAAGGTCAAGGTCACCCTGGCAACTGGATGGGGAGGGAACAAAGGGGGACCCGAAGACTTTTCAAGGCAGCAAAAGAAGATTGAGGGGACAGGAGGCGCAATTTCTCCAACGAGGGTCGGCTTTGTGAGCCTTTGACCTGTGTGTGAAGCCACAGGGGTTCTCTCTCAGAAAGGCCAGAGCCTGCTTTGATGCTCTCTTGTTGCTGCTGTCTTGAAATTCCCAATAATTTTGAATAAGGGGCCCTACACTTTCATTTTGCACAAGGCTCTGTAAATTATGTAGCTGGTTTTTTCCTCCAACCTCTGATGGGAACTTCCCTTCACACATACACACACCAACAACAACAACAACAACAACAACACACACAACACAAACATATACACACAGTCACACTACAGCTCTCAGTGCAAAACAGCTAAGACATTCTGTAAGTTGCATATAGAATTCAGCTCCCACCTTTCGTGTCATGTATTTATATGCACACACATTTACATTGAGTATTAAAATCATATTTATTGGAGGCACCTGCTGTTTATTAGCCGCTAGGCACACTTGCTGGCTCAGAAAACTAGGTAGGTCTCCATCACCATGGCTGACAAGCTAATGAAAACAGGATACAGCTGTTTAACCACACAGCTTTGAAAGAGTTTAAGACCAACGTGTATATGCAGGCCGACCACTTGAAGCAGCCCGTCACAGCCACACGGCTGTGAAAGTGGGTCATGCTACCTTCTGTCCCCCCCACACACACACTGTGGGGCCAAGGACATGATGCCCTTCATTCTTCCCACCTCTGAGCACTTGCTGCCATGAGCAAGGTCCTGTTTACCTGCTCACCTCCAGCCCCAGCCCATCCCACGGCCCTGGTCTCAGGGCTCGTGTGACTGTGTGGTTGCATGGGGTTGATGGCACAACTCCTAGGAGCAGGGGCCACAGCTGCTTCTAGTATTCTGCTTCAGTGGGACATGGCATCAGGTCCTCAAGCTGAAAAAAGGGGCAAAGACGTGAATTGTGCACAAAAATCTAGTTAGGGAAGAAGATCAGATTCCTAGGGAGTCTGGGTGGGCTCTGACCAACGCGTGTGGGGAAGCTAAGGCATCAGCAGTTTCCTTTTTCCCAAACCACAAGCCCTCAGATGACCAACGTCACTGTTTCCCAACAGAAACAACCCAGTAGTCACGTCAGTCACAGCCGAAGACACTTGGACAGGACAGCTTTGCCTTGACTGGTCCCCCTTCTCAGTCTGTCACAGCCCTCGCTGAACAGCTTCGTGTTGCCACTGAGGGACAGGGCACTTCTGCAGGCAGGGCCATTCCTCAGTTCTCCACTGTTCCAGAATCTCTTCCTCCCGTTTGGGTCGCCCTCCACCCTCCCTTATCACCCAGTTCAGAACTCTTCCACCTGGAAGCCATCCAGTTCAGGCCACCAGCTGGACCCCCTCCGACAGCAGGCAGCAATGCCTGGTGCCAAATGAGGCCCTAGAGGGTCCGGCAGGTGTTAGGGAACAGCGATCCTGGGCTCCAAAGCCAGTACCAGCCCTCCAGGCCCAGGGTCAGGGCCAACAAAGAGTTGGTCAGAGCAAGTTGCTGACTAACTCTCTAGCAGTCCAATATGTCAAAACTGGTTCTTTCCCTGTTTTTATCTTTCAATCAAATCTGAAGATTACTTAAGGTGTTCTGAAGGCCTCCCTACTCCCCTCCTCACAGCCTGGCCCTGCAAATTGGGTTTCCACCTTCTCCCCAATTCCTGATGCCCCCACCCTAGACCAAACCCTCATCCCTTCTGCTCTGGCTTCGGCCACCCTTCTTCCAGGCCACAGAGGCCTAGGGGCTCTGCCTGGCTAGAAGGACTGGCTCTAAGGGAAGCCCCTATGCAGATCCCCCTCCTCCTCTCCCATCTCATGGTCCCCTCCACTTAACTGAGGTTGAGAGTGAAACTTGTAAGACAATCCAAACAGCTGTGGCACCATTAGCCCACTTCTGACAGACACCTCTGAAATTTACGAAATGTCCAGGAAATCAAAATATACAGACTCAAAATACAAGTGGGCTTCTAATGACACCAGGGAACTTGACTCGGAGCTAGACACATGGAAGACTTTTGTTCTACTTAAAATTCCTCAAAGGCAGCTTTGAACTGGTCCTGAAATAGTTTTAATTGCTGTTAATGATAACTGGTATTGTGAGCAATGCAAACATATAAACCAGCCTCAGCACAGGGAACTGCTTCTTTTGAATCTATTGCCAACTTAGCTTTATTCCTAGCTTATAAACGATGGGGGACAAAATGGGGGCACCTTCCCTCTGGCATGTCAAAGTGGTCTCTCTCCACATTACCTTCCAGAAGGAATAGGAGGCAGGAAGGGGCAGAAGAGAGAACAGCTGAGCCCTACGGTGTGTGCAAATATCCAGATTATCGGTAGCAGCAGTAGTAAACATTTATTGAGCACCCAGTGTGTGCCAGACACCATGCTAGTGACCGTAAGTTAGTGTAAGGCACTCCGAAAGTCTGCAGCACAGCTAGAGATGGGCAATGCCAAATAAGTGGGTTGATTCAATTCCATACATATTTCTTAAGGCCAACTCTGCCTCACATCGAGCGATGAGTCAGCCCTGAGCCCTACCCTTCCAGAGCGCTCAGGTGAGTTGGGGAGTCAGACTCAGACACAGGAAGATAAATGTGGGATTTGGGCAAGACTGTGCCCCAAGGAGCACGGGGCAACTTGTTCCACCAGAAGTCAGTCAGTATTAACCAAGAGAAACAAAAATGAAAAATAAATTTTTAAAGAGGAAACCTGTATTATCACTGAAACCAAGGGAAGAAGATATCCACAAACCACAAACTTGGATCAATTGTTGCTCGCAGAGCAGACTCTCTGTGGAGGGATTTGGGGATGGAGGTCATGGAACGGCTTGTGTGAACACACCAGACAGGAGGGCTCAAGGGGATGGGTTAGTCTCTGGATAAAACAGTCCAATTAAAAATATGTATATAAACATGAAAAAAAGCTGAAAGGAAATATACCAAAACAATGATGGCACTTATTATTTGGTGGTGAAAATCATGAATGATCTCAATTTTCTTCTATATACACTCTGAGAATATATTCTCTAACCAGAAAAACATTTAAAAGTAAATTGTTCCTGTAATTTTCTGTAAGCTTATAGTTATTTCCAAATAAAAAAGTTTTTAACTGGAGGTATATGAGAAATCTCTGTATCTTCAGCTCAGTTTTGCCATGAACCTAAAACTGCTCTAAAAAGTAAATTCTATTTAAAAATCTTTAAAGTTTTCAAAAAGGTACTTAAAGGGGGTGTCAACAAATAACATCGACGATAGCAATAATAACTGAAGCTAAGTGATAGGTATATGAGGAACATTTATTTGAGTTTCCCACAACTTTTGCGTCTGTAAATTTACCATAGTGGACATTAAAGTAATAAGACCCTCCCCAACCTGGCCTGCCCAGTTCTGGGCCTGCTGCCCAGGCAGTCAGCATATCAGCCACTCTTGGGCACCAGAACTGCTGGTCATCTTGAGTGGGCAGTCTCAGCCACATCTCACTATCCCTGCTCTGTGTCCATTCCCATGCTGCATCACAGAGATTCTCAGCTAAGTGACCTGGGTCCAGCTCCAGGTCAGCACACAACCCTCCGCCCCCACCCCGACCACCCATGGAAGTGGCCCCAGCCTTGCCCCTGCTCCCAGCGCTCCAGAGGTATGCCCCCTCCCGCCTGGGCTCCCACTCAGCTTCTCGTTGCAGGTCTCCCTGTCCTCAACTCTCTTTTTCTTTATGGGTTCCCCTCTCTCATCTGCGTCATCATGCACTAGCCCCTCACAGCTTAGAAAATAAACCCAATTAGTTTCTAGAAGGGCTGGTCTGCACTCACAGGGCCATAGTAGGCAGATGCTGCACCGTGGAGCATGAGGGGACTGAAGGCCAGCCTGCAACCCTCTCGCCAGGCCAGTGTGCTATGACGAGGGGCTGCTCTGCCTGGAGGAAGAGGTGTCCCTTTCTAACTCACACAAAGGATCCATATGGTCTAAGTGTTGCCCTGTTTCTTCCCTGCCTCAGTGTGTCATCTCTACTCACTCCCAAAGCCACTGGCTCCTGCCCCACCGCCCTCCAATGCAACCTTGTCAAGGGTGTCAGTGGTCCCTTCAGGAATTTGATTCTCTGAAGCACTTTCATTGCTGCTGTTACTCCTAGGTCTTTTCAGCCCAGTCGGCTCCTGTGATCCAAGTTTCTGGATCTTGTGCCTCAAAGACCACTCCACTCAGTGTTTTGTGGGCTTCCTTCAACAGCCCTTTCTCATTCTGCACTCTGCAGTCTGTCTCCCTGGCCTAACGTCACTCCTCTCCTCTAGCTGCCCACTGCCACGTCCACCTACAAGTGTCACTTTCAACACTGAATGCATTATCTTCTCCCTAGACCTACTCTGCCTCCCCTGTTCTTTATCTGGGCGAAAGGCACCACCATCTAGCCAGTTCCCTAGTCAGCACCACAGGAGTCCCCCTCTCCACTCCCTCTTCTCCCTGCCTCAATCTATGATTGATGGGTGGCCACCTTCTGTTGGCTCCTCCTCCTGCCTTACCTCTGTGCCCCCACTGCCCTAGTTCAGGCCCAACTATTTCAACAGTCTTTCTGTAGGTCTCCCTGCCTCCTGTCCCCTCCTCATTAATCGTCTTTCCTCAGGGCTGCCTGAGTCCTGAGGTGTAAGTCAACTCATGCCATTCTTCTGCCTAACATTCCTCTGTGGCTCCTCATCCCAAAATAAAATCCTGACTCTCAAGATGGCACGTGAAGGCCCCCTCCCTAGTTCACGCTCCACCTATGCTAAATAGCTCATAGTTCCCCATACATGACAGGCGTTACTTGTGTCTTTTCGCATGCCACTCAATTGGCCAGGCAAGCCTTCCAATGGTGAACCCCAACTCTTCTCTCAGAAGTCAGATAAGGTGTTACCACCTCCAGGAAGTCTGCTTTGACTTCTCCAGAAAATTAAGGGGCTCCCTCCTGTAAGCTGTCATCACAGGGACTACAATCCTCATGCCACCTGCAGGAATCCCTGAGGCCAGTTCCAGGTCCACTCTGGGTTGGAGCACCGGCACAATCTAGACGTGACAGCCATGGTCTTTCTGGCTCTTCACTCATGTCATTCCCTCTGCTCATCCATAACCTGTACATCCTCCAAGTCCAGCTCACTAACCCTTTTCCTGGGAAGCAGTGCCTGTTCTTCCTGAGCAATCAATCTCTCCTCAGTGGCTCTGAATGTCAGGCCTGGCAGTGCCGTCTTTATGTGGTAGACCATTGGCATCTACATTTTTTTTTTATGTGATCATAATAAGAAAGACTTTTTTTTTTATTATACTCCAGTATATACATGCATTATAACATTAGATAGGTATACCTATCTATAAATAAATAAAACTGTATATATTTAATATATCAAATAATACATATTTATATATTTAATATTAGCATATGATATATATAATTATGTCATATTTAATATCATTATGCTTAACATATAAGTGTATATTTATTGTATACATAGTAGAAACAAAATGTATTTACTACATGCAATATACTCTAATATTTTCTACTTCATTTCTTTTTCTTCTTTTAATGCTGGTAATAATACAGTAAATTAAGCTCCCAAACCACAAGTTGGTCTCCACCCACCATTTGAAGCCTCTGCTATAGCCCATGGAGATTACCAAGGGCTTCCAGCAGGGAAGCAATGGGATTAGAAGGGTGGGTTATAACAGTGCTTCTCAAATGTTCTAAGGTGAAGCACCAATTTTGTAAATTTCCAATCTGTTATGTATTTTACTGTTTAAAAGTACAATAAGGACAAAGTATTAGAAAAAAATGACAGATTTTTAAAAATGCAAGCCCTGACTCATATTGTTAGTTTCCATAAACACTGTGGAGAGGTGGCAGGAATGTATTGGGATGTGGACACCAAATCGGAGCCAGAGGCATGAGGCAGCTTTGCCAGTCCTTTTGATGCCCTCAAGTCTTCGACATGTGGCCACACGTGCCCTGCCAATCTGTCTTGGAGCAATTCCAATATGCACAGTCTGAGGAGCTTTGCTAAGAAGGAAGGGGCTGCTCTGTAGGTTTCTACCTTGTGTCTGCAGAGCCTGGCTGCCTGAGTTTGCATCCTGACTTAGCTGTGGCCATAGACAGAGGAGTTAACATCTCCAAGCCTCAGTTTCCTCCTAGGATTGTCCTGGGAGAGTAATAAAGCAAGTCCTTACCTCGGAGCGTGGCCCAGAGCCAGAACCTGGTTGACCCCATCTTCCAGCTCTCCAGTTAAGGTTCTGTTGTTGTTGTCTCCTGTCTCTCTGCTTCAGCTTTGTTCTTGCAGATCACTTCTCTTTGCTCCTCACCAACCACAGCTGCTTGCTTCTCTGCCTCTCACTCTCAGAATATGGCTGGCATCCTATGTGGCAGAGAAAATAATGCATGTGTAAGGGTACTATAAATTTATTGACATACAGGATGTTTAGCAATTTACAAATAATAATAAAATATACAGTACTCTTTATTGTAAATTGCATGGAGCAAATTGAGTCTTACAAATGCTTTCACTGATTTTTACCAACCTGTTGAATCCATAACCAACCTGTAATTATAACTGACAAATGAGTGTAGCTCCTATGTGAATGCTGGTTGATATTTTTGTTTGTGTCACTAGTAAGAAAAAAGTGAAACAAAGATGATACAATGTTGGAATTTCACTCATTTGTCAATGATAAAAGCAGCTTCTTTACTGAACCACATAATAGTTTTTCAACACTGGAAGAACTTATACTCAGTTTTTCCATGCCATTCGCAATGTAATGGCTGCAGGCACAAATACATTTAAGTTTAATGTGCATTACTAACATTTTCTCTATAACTCTTCAATCTAGACAGTCAACAAAACCATAAATCAAGCTCCAGTTTGTGGAGTTTGCCAACTTCTGTGATGTAAATATTCCCACTATGGCCAATTTCTCCCAAGCTATCAATATGATATCACTGAATTCAGAGTGGGAAAACCACACAAACATATTATATAGTATTTCCACAGACATAACGTGTAAATAATCTTAAAAACATAAATGATACATTTCTTAAAAAATGGTAAGTTTTGAATATGTATCTTTGTCTAATTATAATTTTACATAATTTAATTTTTTTAATAATAGCTAGACTTAACTACTGCCTCACAAAATTCCCCAAAATTTAACAATCGGCTCTCAAGAGCTAGTGTGATCTGAGCACACCGGGATCCCCCTCCCTCTAGTTCTGCCTTGAATGGGGCCCTCAAAAGGCTCTTCAAACCTGATGGCCTTTTCCAATATACACTTTTCAAGGCTCATCTTATAAACAAAACTGAACTCATTTTCCTGCTCTCAAACTTGTTCCTCTCCATCTGCTGTCTTGGTGAAGGGCTTGACCATCCACCAGGGATCCCAAGTGAGACCACAGCGTCACCATCCTGCAACCTTCACATCCCCTCTGGCCCCAGATCATTGCCATCTAAACCCCTCTCAATTCTGCCTTTGCCCTCTGTCCCCTGGCCTGCTCAGGATCACACCCCCGTCACCTCCTCCCTAGGTCCCTGCATGGCCTGGCACTGCCTGCCATCCTGATGGCATTTAACACACTCATTATGTCCTGCCCTGTTATATACTTGGCAAAGTCAGTTTTCCCAGAGCCCAACAGTCGCTGTCCCTTGTCCCATTTCTCCTGAGCCATCTTTGGCATGTCTTACACATTCAACCTCTGCTCCAGCTGCAGAACTAGCTATAGTTTCCCTAATACACCCCAGTCTCCCAAACTTCCATGCCTTGCACGTGCCAGTCTCTGTCCATTCACATTTCTGCTTCACAAATTCTTAGTCATTCTTTAGGACTCACCTCAAATATTAGCACACTAGTGAACACACCCAACCCAAGCAGAATTCATTTATTTGTTCATTCGCACATTACTTCATTACTAATATTTGTTTAGTACTAACTATGTGCCAGAGTCCATGCTAGGTACTGGGGGAAACAGAACTAGGGCCATCAGTCCCCTGGTAGACAGAGCTTTGTGAGGATGCTGGAGAAGAGCAGCAAGGGGATACCCTTAGCTAGGTTCCTGGTGACTGTAGCCTTTGATCTGAGCTTTGATGGATGGGTAGGAGTTAGCCAAGAAAGGAAATGGGGAGAGTGCTCCAGGCAGAAGGAGGAAAGCTCGAAAGCCCCGAGGCATGATCCTGCAGGAGGTGTCAGGTGATTCATGAGGCTAGCCCTTGAGGGTCAAGAGGAAGGCAAGACCAGATTCAGAATGTTATAATTGGCACATGGAGAAAGCTTGATAAATGGTGATGCTGATAGTGGTCAAGGCAATGGGAGCAACTTCTGGTCTGAAATTATAGGCCTTTTGGAAAGCTCAATTTGATAACTATAATAGAGAGACAGGGAGAGTTGAGACTCTGGGTTGAGATCGGCAGTGTAGTTAAGAAATGCTGAAGGCCATGTTCATTGGCTGAGCTGAGAAAAGGGGCAGACAGATCAGGAGGGAGTATAGGTGGAGAACTGGCAGCACCTGCTGACCACCTGGAAGGGAGGGCTGCATGGGTTGCCCTGTTTCTGGCCTGGGTGACTTGCAGTATGATGGTGGTACTCTCTGGCATGGAAACCCCAAGGAGTAGCTTTGTGGGGTGACTATGAGTTCATCCTGGGACCTGCTGGGTTTGAGGTACACACAGTAGATAGAGCCAATGGACAAATTCTCTCACCAATTGGCTACTGGAATCCAAACTTCAGGAAAATTTTCTGATTGAAAGATGGAATTTGGTAGTCATAAGCAAGTCAGCATTTAGGAATTATCTCCCACATGGAGGGAGAGAGCCGACTGAGAGGAGGTGAGTAATCCTACACAACCCCTGTAGGAAACTGGTACTAAAGGGGCCAGCACAGATGAGGAGGGTGAGAGGCAGTGAGACAGGAAGGAGGCAGAGAGCAGAACGGAGTCCTAGAAGACAGGAGAGGAGAGTGGTTCAGAGAGGAGAGGGTACTTAACACAGATCAAATGTGGTGAACATTGAGAAGTACCAGATTTTAGCAATTTGGGGGTCACTGGTGGCCCTGGTGACATTGGGTGAAAGAGTGGCTGGTGAAGTGCAGGGTAGCAAAGGGAAGGAGAAGTTTGGGAAGCTGAGACGATGGCTACCAGGGCTGCGGGGTCTAGGGAACCAAACAAGGGGGCGGATCCACAGCCCAGCTGAAAGGATTAGCCTTGGGCCCTGAGCAGAACTGCTTCTCATGATGTGCAAGAAGGCACAAGGGTGGAACCAAGGTAGGTGAATATTCAGATGAACTAGCCAGGAAGGCGAGTGTCAGTCAAATTCTTTGGGAAGCAGATGTGTAGTGGATTTAGAAGTGTAAGAGATTTAGTGGGGGTAACCCCCTATGAAAGAAAGAAAGAGGGAATAGGAGGAGGCAGAGAAGGCCTTCAAGCAGAGATCAGGCACGGCCTCAGACTTGGGGAGAAGTGGCTGGACCCTCCCACCCCTGCCAAGCTCAATCATTGCTGGCTGCAGCTGGGGCATGTGAGCTTTCCCCCCAACCCCTCAGTTTCCCTCTAGCAGGAAGAACAGAGCAGAAAAATGGGGTATGGGTTCTTTGTTCCAAGTATGGTGGAGAGGTTATGGGGTAGTGGACAGCAGGGAAAGTTTGGAACAATTCTAGGGATAGAGGAGAGGCAAACACTGGCTGTTTGGTTGCAACTAGAGGCCTGGAGTTTTTAGGAGCTCCAATCACCTCCCTGGGGAGATGAGGGCAGCGAGAGGTTGACCTGACCCAGAGCTGGGGTGCCCCAGCCTGGTCAGGAGCAGTGGATGATAGAGGAGAGATTGGTAGGTTTGGGGAAGGTGTGTCTGATGTGAGGGAAATGGCCTTCAGGAGAGGGAGGACAGGTGAAAAAGGAAGGGTGCAGGGGAATCCTATGAGGTTGAGAAAAGAGATGGTGGGAGTTGTAGATGAAAACTCTAGAAGGGAAAACGCTGGAGACTCAGGAAGCGTTTTAGAGCAGAAGTAGAACAGTCCTAGGTAATGACAACATTGGTGGCTGAGGAGGGCATGGAGCCATGAAGCCAAAGCCTGGCTGTTCCCAGGACATGGGGTTATGGGCTGACAGCATGTTTATAATCCTATCATATCCCCTGTCAGCTAGCTGCCCTACACCCCTGAGTCTGATGGCACCAAGAGCTCTTGGGGGCAGGGCTGGACCTTGGGCACAGAGCAGGCCCTGGTCACATGCCTTGAAGCTCCCCCATCCTTTAGAAAATTGGTAAATGTGGAAAGCACCCAAAATTACTGAGGAAAAGATTGTGTATAATGAAAAGACAACTGACCAAATAGGAAAAGATATTCACCTCTGATACATCTGATAATGGTTAGTTAATATCCAAAATTTACAAAGAACTCATACAACTCAACAACAGCAACAAAAACAATCCAATTAAAAAACAAGCAGAAGACCTGAGTAGGTATTTCTCCTAAGAGGAAATACAGATGGTCAATAGACTTATGGAAAGATGCTCAAGGTCACTAATCATCAGAGAAATGCAAATTAAAACCACAATGAAACTTTACTTCACACCTGTCAGAATGGCTATCATCAGTAAATCAAAAAACAAGTATTGGTGAGGATGCAGAGAAAAGAGAACCTTCGTGCACCGTTGTTGGGATTGCAAAATAGTACAGCCACTATGGAAAACAGTCTAAAGGTTCCTCAAAAAAAATGAAAATACAACCTAGCAGCTGCACTTTTGGGTATTTATCCAAAGAAAACCAAAACACTAATTTGTAAAGATCTATTCATCCCTATGTTCATGGCAGCGCTACTCACAATAACCACGATATGGAAGTGACCTAAATGCCCATCAACAGACAATTGAATAAAGAAGTCATAGTTCATATATACAATGGAATATTACTCAACTATAACAAAAATGAAATCCTACCATTTGCAACAACATGGATGGGCCTAGGGGTTATTAGTGCTGAGTGCAGTAAGTCAGAGAAAGATAAATACCATATGATTTCGCTTGTATGTGGAATTTAAGGAACAAAAGGAGCAAACTAAATGAAAACAGACTCACAGATACAGAGGACAATCTAGTAACTGCCAGAGGGAAAGCAGGTTGGGGTGCTGGGTGAAAAAGGTGAAGAGATGAAGAAGTACAAACTGGTAGTTACAAAATAGTCACGAGCACATAGAGTAGAGGACAGGGAATAAAGTTAATAGTATAGTAACGGTTATGTGTAGAGCCAGGGTGATGGACTAATCAGCGGATCACTTCATAAACTATATAAATGTCTAACCTATGTACTGTACACCTGAAACTAATTTTTTAAAAAAATTTAAAGATTATGTATAGCCGTACATTTGAATTTGCCAAGAAATTTTCTCTGCCAGCTTCACACACTTAGAGACAGAGGCCAAGTCCACGGTGTTCTCCCTGATTCCACGTTTTCATTCGTAAAATGTAGGTCTTGCTGAGCGATAAAGGGAAAAGGAGTGGATAGTGAAGGAGACACGAGCCTGAATGCCTCTCACTGTGCCAGTCACTAAGTAGGTGCCCCAAAACTGTTTATTGAATGAAGGGTTGGCTGAATGTAAAGGCCCAGCCTGGCCAAGTTTGCCTATTTAATGTCCTCCATGGTTGATGAATTCGATAAGTTTGCTTTCTGGCCGAGCAAAAACCAAATCTGCATAGCCTTGAGACCACAGACATATGTTGAAGACTGCACACCTCAGGGCACAAAGGGAAATACCTGTCCTTACTCAAAAGTTATGGGAAATTGCTAAATGGGCCAAAAGAAGAACTGGTGTGCTTGCTGCCCTCTGTTCTCTCCCCCACACCCTGGCTGTTGCTTCATGGAGGGTCAAAACAAGCAAGATAAAATCTGTCCGACTCATAGTTCCAAAGAAACAGGAGTTAGAAGTGTGACCCAACTGCAGCGCTGCCCCTCCCTGCCCTATTTCTCCCCGCTGGGTGGCCAGGGGAGGCCCCGGCCCAGGATGGGTGACCTCTGTGGCCTGTGCCCCGCTGGCGCTAATGTCTCCAGGCTTCCATTTTAAAACTCTATTCTGATCTCTCGTGAGATCCAAATCTGGTTTCATTTCTGGATGGTGAGCCCAGTTGTTTTCCTCTTCTCTGACAAAAAGTTGGTTGTGAAAATAAGGAAGGAGTGGAAACCTATGATCCCCCAGCCCCTGCTCTTGGTCACGAGCTCCTCAGAGGACTTATGGTGGTAGCTTTCCTTGGAAGCCAGGTCCAACCCCACAGTGCCTCACTCACTCCAATCTGATCTTGGTGAGGCAGCAATGTGGACAGGTAGCCTTCGCTCCACACCTAACCACGGGGGTCACCCCAGGTCAACTCTGGAGCCCTGAGTTTGAGTGGAAGCCTTCAGGCAGGCCATAGGACCCCAAGGGGACTGAGTCTCTCCCAGGTAGGAGAGATATCACAAAGACACGCTCTGGATGTAAAACAGATCCTTCCTAGAACCTGACACAGGGCCCTTGCCCAGAGGTGACTTTATTTATTGATTTATTTTTTTAATTTTATAAGTTTACTTGAGCCAAAACTGATGACAGATGCCTGGGAGCAAGATCTCCCATGCTCCAAACTAGAGATGATTTTAGATCATCATTTGTTGAATGCTGTACAGAATTATTTGAGTGAATGAATGAATGAATGAATGAATGACAATGACACTGAGTCAGGAACCTTCAAAATCTATACACTTCTGGGTCAAGAAAGCCTTTTTCTAGCCTTTTTCCTTTCACCCAGAGACCCATGTTACCCCACCTGTGGTCAGCCAGGGCAGACCCCCTTCTCCCTCCAGGTTCAGAGTGTCCCAGTCATGGTGCGATGTCTCCTCTCCACATGGGCACCAGTTATCTCCTCCCCACGCTCATTCCCACTCTCCTCTGTCTCTGTCATTGTGCCCTGTGCTAAGAACACCTAGAGAACCCTAACCCAGATCGACCTGTGTAAAACTGAGGATAGAAAGTGCTAGAAAGCCCCCCGCCACACACACATACAATAGAAGCAGCACAAACTGAGCAGAAATGTAAAAATTCAATTTCACCTAATCATGTATTTTTATTTACAGGATTTCCCAGTGTCTCAAAAGAAAATTATAACCCACAGACAAGCATGTATAAGTAAACAACATAAAGACACTGGCAGCAAGCCCATTGCTGGTGGGAAATCACCAGTGAGGGGAACCCTGCTCCCCGTCTAAGAGTTCTGTAATTGGTTCAGAGGTGTCATTCCTGCTCTTCTGAGCATACTGTAAGTTGTGTAAGATGCTGTCGAAAGAGCTGAAAGGCAGGAACCTCAAGTTCTAAACCCACAATGGCCCCCAAGTTGCTGTGTGACCTTGAGTGAACTCCTTAGCATCTATCTCTGAGCAGTCCTGTTTCCAATGACAAAGTGCAGGCTGGCCTTTAGAACTTCTATCTTAGATTTCTACTGTACTCACAGGGCCTGGCACAGTACTGCCTGGGAAAGCTTTGTTAAGTACAATTGGAAAGAAATGACCCAATGTGATTTTGTTTTTTCCAACATGATTTTTAAATCAATATAACACCAAACCTGGATTTAGTTAAGATGTGGATAAGTAAGGTACCATTTCTCAAAAAGTTCATCAGGAAACTTGGATAGAATGCGTCTTTGGGAGGCCACAGGTCTGGGAATTTTCTTTTGCCACAACCAATTTTAGCTCCTGGGGTGAAGGAGAGAGAAGTGGAACATAGAAGTAGGAGTAACTCTGTGGGGGTGGTGGAGGGACTGGTGTGACAGAATCACTGAGGGGGAAGCTTGTTGGTGTCACTCTGAGCTGAACCAGGCTGTCTTGGATCCATCTCCAGGTGGTAAGCCCCTGCTGTGGGTCCCAGCCCTTGGGTGGCATGTGATGACAGTGGCAAGTGTCTGCTCAGAGACTGGATGAAAACCAGACATTGCTTCCCAATCAGGAAGCAGGCTGAGGTGCTCTTGGACCACCTTTGCATGAACACAACTGGCTATGTGCCTGTCCCAGCCACTGGAGAAAGCAGGGCAGCTCACTGTGTTGTGGATATGTGGGCAGGGTCCTGGGCCTTACACCCAGGCAGTCACCTCAGAACTCTGAGAAATGCTTGTTCTCACCCCCAAGAGAATTTCGTCCCCATGGAGTTCTTACGCTCCTCCCAGCAATCTCTCTCCATCTCCTCAGGACTCAGGGGCACAAGACCCTGGGAGTCTTTTCTCAGATTGATTCTGAGGATGGTCACATTCTCATCCCAGAACATTTGCCTTCTAATTCCCTGTGATCCCCTGAGGGAACACAACAAGGTGGGCTGGAAAGGCCAGCTTCACCCCTCACCCACCATGGCTGTGCAAAAGCTACCAGGCCTGTCTTTCCTCTTTCACCAGATGAAGACAGTAGGATCAACCCAATGAACAGTTGTGTGGATTAAAGGAGATGATGCACAGACAGCTTGCTTGTCATTACCATGGTGATTACACAGAGCTACAAAAAAAAACTCTCACAGATTAAGCCAACTAT
Source organism: Cynopterus sphinx (assembly GCA_030015415.1). NCBI lineage: Eukaryota > Metazoa > Chordata > Mammalia > Chiroptera > Pteropodidae > Cynopterus > Cynopterus sphinx. The sequence continues at coordinate 55,025,451 of CM057383.1, read as the reverse complement.
AAGCCTCATTAGGAATCTGTCTTCCTGGTCAGGTCACATGACTGGAAAAGGCCAGGAACTTCAAAATAAAAGAAAACCTTAAAGTGACCAACTCTAGGACTAGAAGTGTCTAGGGCTGTTTTCGGGATTATGGAATGTACCCCCTCATTGCACAACTGAGGAAACAGGCTCAGAGACAATGGCTCATGTTCCTGAGGCCACCCTGCAGGTCTGTGACAGTATTTGGACAAGAGGACATATCTTCCAATTTCTTCTCACTGTGGCCAGATTATTTCCTCAGATATCAATTTGTGCTTAGATGGTTGCATTTTTCCCTTCCTTCCCATTCCAAGGTCTTAGCTCTGTCCTCTTTGAATGCTAAGACCAGACAGAAGCTTTTTCCTCCTTTATATCTATGTTCCTGACCCTGAGCTCCTTGCAGACTCTGAGGGGAGTGTCTTGAAGGCTCCCTGGAAGGGAGGAAAAGATAGGAGAGGGGAGAGAGGAACCAGGGATCGGGAAAAAGGACTGAGACCCGGTTCTGCACCTACAGGGAGGAGCAGGCCTCAGAGGCAGAAAGGCAGGTGCCTGGGGGCAGAGTCTGAACTTCACAGGGCACTGGGGCCTATGAAGTGGACAGTGCACAGAAGTGCCCCTTTCCTGAGCAGCACCATAAGCCTCCTGGGTTCTGGGGTGACTCTTACTGACAGGGGACCTATAATGACTATGATAAAACTTTCTCCTTGTCAGGAAAGAATAGAACTCAGGGTAGAAGCTGAGTTGATCTCAGGAGCATTTCTTGCCCTCCTGGAATGTTAGATTGTGATTCATACTGTCTACATAAAGCACTTTTTAGTGCCCTTCGTGACATCATTCACTATGACCATACCATCCATTTGTATGGTGATTTACAAAATGCCTTCATAATTGTCCATTTGGTCTCTGAGATCCTGCCTGTTAACCAGATGAAAAACTACAACTCAGAAAACGGATCAACTTGTTGAAGTTCATATAAGTAGTGAGAAAACTAGGATGAAACCCCAATCCTCCTGACTCCTAGACAGTGCTCTTCTGTACTACTTTTGTACACAGCTGGCCTCCTGCTCTCTCAAAGAACACCCCTCACTGTCACCCAGGTTCCACAACCACGGCAGGCCTCTGAGGGGGCATCTGGGCAGGCCTGCCCTCACGGAGAGACCCTGCCTTGGCGACTGCACGATGCAGTAACAGATTTCTAGATGCTCGCTTGACACTGATTATATGTCAGCTTGAATGGAAGCTAGAGGTTTAGACATTGACAAAATCTTTATAGATGACTGGGAAATGAAAAACAAAAAGTACAACCACCCACCAAACAGATCAAAAAAATCAGTAAACCTACTAGCAATTATAAAACACCCACAAAATATCTTATTGTTGTTGCTGTTAAGTCTATTAGGTTGTCCAAGCCTAGGAATATAAATTGATAAACTGATACAACTTTTACACTTTTACACACACACACACACACACACACACACACCCCAAAAAGCCTTAAAAGTATTCTGGCCCTAAATACAACATGGTGTCTTGGACTGGAACCTGGAATGAAAAAAAGAACATTAGCAAGAAAATTGTTGCAAGCCAAATAAAGCCTGGCATTTAGTCAATAGTCACGTACCATTGTTAATTTATTAGTTTTTATGAATATACTCTGGTTAGGTAAGACATTAATGTTAGAGAAAGCTAGACGAAAGGTACATGGGAACTCTCTATACTATCATAGCAACTTTTCTATAAATCTAAAATTATTTCAAAACCAAAGAGTATTCACACTCTTTTACCCAGATTTTACTTCTAAGAATTTACCTCAAAACTTATCAGAGATGTAGGTAGACATTTATGCACAAGGATATTGAACCAAGAAAACGTGGAAGTTATCTACATGTAGAAGAATAGCAGATTGATTAAATAAGTTATAATACATCCAATGATGGTAGAATATGGTCAGAAAAAATCACTTTATAATGATATTTATTGACCTGGAAAATGCTTACAGTAGAAGGTAAAGCGAAACAATCAGGACATAAAACTATATATATTTTAAGTGCAATACAATTTTTAAAATGATGCACATAAGCAAGACAAGAAAGAAATACACCAATACATTAGAGGCTGTTATTAATGGGTCATATAATTAAAATGAATTTTATTTTCTTCTGAATACATTTATGTACATTTTATACAAGGAACATAAGTTATGTTTATAATCAGGGGGAAAAGTTATCAAAAATCCCCAAAACATAGCAGTTCCTCAATTTAAACACAGATTTACCATATGACCCAGCAATTCCACTACTAGTTATATACACAAGAGAAGTGAAAACATATCCACACACACAAAAAAAACTATATACGAATGTCAGAGCAATATTATTTATAATGGCCAAAAGTGGAAATAATCCACATGTCCATCAGGGTAAATAAAATGTGATTCATTCCTGCAATAGAATATTATTCAGCAATAAACAAGAATGAAGTGCTGATATATGCTTTGGCATGGATGAACCTTGAAACCATTGTTAAGTGAAAGATGCCAGAATGAAAAGACCACTTATTGTATGATTCTATTCATACAAAATGTCTATAGTAAGTAAATACATACATAGATACTGAAAGCAGATTACTGCTTGCCAGGGACTGGGGGGTAGGGAATGACTGCTAATGGATGCAGGGTTTCTTTTTGGGGTGATAAAATGTTCTGAAATTTGATAGTGATGATGGTTGTATAACCTTATGAATATACTAAAATGTACACTTTAAAGGGTGAATTTTGTGGTTTGTGGATTTATTCTCTGAAAGAAAGAAAGAAAGAAAGAGAGAGAGAGAGAGAGAGAGAGAGAGAGAGAGAGAGAGAGAGAGAGAGAGAAAGAAAGAAAGAAAGAAAGAAAGAAAGAAAGAAAGAAAGAAAGAAAGAAAGAAAGAAAGAGCAAAAAAATTCCCCTACCCAAATGCCACATTTCACTGTTTCTCATGATTCTTTTTAGAAAAAAATGTTTTCCTTACTTTTAAGTGATGCTCAGGCTAATAGAACCCAGCTTCCCCATCCTTCCCCCACCTCCCCCCTGCAGCCAGGCCTCCCTAAACAGAGCAGGTGGCTGTTTATGTGGTGAATGGAACCCTGAGAAGGTGATTGTGACATCAAATCTCCTGTCAATCAGTTCCTTCCTTCCCCACCAGTAGGTTTGTTAATTTGTTCCTTCTTCCCCACCCCCTCCCTTCCTTCCTTCCTCCCTGCCCACCTCCCATACTACACTGTCCAGGGGGCCCAATAACAAAGAGCTAATCTTAAGAGTTGCCCTTTAAAAAAGACACTGTCCCATTAAATCTCTCCTATAAAATACAAGTTTTCTGTATTTTAAATTTTATTTATTTATTTTTAGGCAAGGCAACCCTTGGCTGACCTCACAGATTGCAAGGACCTTGTCAGCTTACAATCCCTTATTGTTTTATTTTTCACACCTACAGCACCTGGTCTTCCTAGGTGGTCTCCCAACCAAGTACTAACCAGGCCCAATCCTGCTTAGCTTCCGAGATCAGATGGGATCAGGCATGGCCATAGACCTGTATTTTAAATTTTAAATTTACCACCTGTGTGGGTATTAATTGATTGGAGTCTTCTAACATACAGCTAGCTGAAAAGGAAGGAGACACAGAAGAGAAAAGCTCTAGTAAGGACAAAGGGAGAGGAAAGGTACCTCCCAGAAAGGACAAATCTTGGTGGAGTAGAAGGGCACTGGCGCCAGGAATCTTCAGCATAAAGACTAATATGCTGACTTACTAGTCCTGAGAAGGTATGCCTGCTTCTCACTTTTATTGGGCCTAATGCTGGTCACTATGAAATTTTTGACCTCTACATTGTGGCCCCCTCAGACCTAGAGGCCTTGGAGACATCCTGAGTGGATGACATTGCTGCAACAGAATATGGGGAACAGAAAAGAGGAGAGAGGAGAGCAGAAGGAACTGGCAAAGCCAACAGGTATGTCCCTCCCCTAGGTCCTTCCCTCCCACAGCCCCATGAAGGGCTCGGTACTTAAGGATGCTTGGCAATCCTCAGTACACGCATTTTCAGTTTGTCTCAGTTGAGCCTCTTGTTTTACTGGAAATCCGAGGTCTCCTAGTAGCTAGCCTTCCTAAGGACATACAGTAAGTCCTCACTAACATCGTCAATGGGTTCTGCAACTTTAACAAAACGACGTATACCAAAATCAATTTTATCACAAGCTAATTTATTTAAACTAGAGTTAAGTTCCTATGGCATTTTATCAATGTTAGAATGAAATGTTGTTTAAGGACCTGCTGTGCTTCCTGCAGGACTGGCCCAAGAGTAAAATGAAAAGAAGAGTCCATCTGTCTCTAATTTACTTTGTAAAAGCAAAAGTCAAAAGAAGCAAATGAAAATTTAAAATCTTGCCTGAGCTCCTTTTCTGTAGAACTTTATAAAGAGCAGGTAAGTACTTGGGCCTGGGAATAATGAGGGGGCTGGTAAGGCAGCAGGTGGTCCTGGAGCAGAGCAGCCCTTTGAGTAAAGATGTGCCCTCTGCTCAGGACCTGGCCGGGCTAGCTGGGCAGAGCAGGGCAGACAGATACTGAAATTAAAGTTGATGGAGGAATTTAAAGAATAAATGCGGTTTGGGGAGACACTAGTTACACAGTTCTGAACATGAGTGCTCACCTGGAAGGCCTAAATGAGCACCGGGTAGGGGTGAGAGAGGTGACGGTAGATGGGGTGGCGGGGTGTGTGTAGTGGTCGAGAATTCTAGCAGTCAGAAGTCTCCCTTCTTCTGGATACAGCACATCACTTTTCTGAGGAAGAACTCCATCTCCCTAAATTCCCGATGGGACTGTCAGGATCTGAGCCAGCCCATGAAACTCTGTCTGGAGATCACACAAGGAGGCTAGCATTACTTGTACCCAAAGGCAGCCTTCCTGAACCTGAAACCCCAGGCCCAACTTTCCTGGCCTTCCTGGGGTCTCAGAGTCAACACTTTCTTTAAGTCTGTGGGCAAGGATTCTTCTAACAAATGACCTTTCTTTGGCTTATGTTGGCTACAGCTAAACTGATAAGGTATGCAAGCATGATTCTCATTATTTAATGGGTGTCCTCCATGTGCCAAGAACAGTGTGGGGGCCCATCACATACATAATCTAATTTTCATGCCACAGATGCAGAAATGAGGACTACTCAGAGATTAACACCATGTCTAGAGATCTGCAATTAAAGAAGATAGAAAGGGGATTCAGGTCCAGTTTAATCCAGCTCCCAAGGCTAGGGTCAGTCTCTCTCTCTCCTTGTTTCTCTTTCTCCTTCCTTCCCTCTCCTTCTCTCTTTCTTTTGAATATGAAACTTGGGGCAGAGAGCTAATTAACCAAACTCTTCAATTCCTGGGACTTTATCACCATTGGTCCATGCAAAGCCCCTTTCTTATTTCATTACCCAAATTCTTCCCACACACTGCACCACCTTGCCACTGGCCAGGATCATGCTTCACATGTGATAGGGTCTGGCCTCTTACTAACAGGCATTCCAGATATTTGGGAGAGTCAAGTTTTGGGGTTCTTTGTTACCTCAAGGATCAAAATCCAGTTTGACCTGGTAAACTTTTCCAGGTGATTCTCTAGCACTGCCATCAACTGGCCAACTTATCAGCTCTGTTACTGGCTCAGCTCTGGCCTGGGCTGAAATGTGGAATTGTTAGGAAAGGGAAAGACCCAGTTTCCACCTTCAAGAAGTTTAAAATTCATATGTCCACCCACTCAACAAATGCTTATGGAACACTGACTTCATGTGCCAGGTCCGGAGATGAAGAGATGAATGCAACAGTTGGTTGCAGTCCTCTGAGAGCTAAAGCGTAATGGAGGAAAAGACAGTTAAGCAATTAGACCCATGTCACAAGGCTGTGGCAGGGGAGGTGCAAGAAAGCCAGGCGGACACAGAATCCAGGACTGGGCATGGCTCAGATGGTAATATTAATCCAGAAGTCATGAAGAAATATAAATCTATACACACAATTGCTTCTGCTCATCTACCTCAGCATTGTACAGTAACTATGGTGGGATTTTCATCAGATTTGGAGGGGAAGTGTGGGACCGTTAGACTTAAAATGCAAACTTAATGACATGCAGTAAATTAAACATGGGGAGCCCAGGGGAACACCTCAGAGATATAAGCAGTCATCCTAGGCTAGACCTGTGGTGATTGGGTTGAGGGGCGGCCTGTCTGATTGTTGAGTGGGACACAGAGGTCCCCATATGCAGATGCTCTCACTGGAGAAAACAAACAGGGTGTCTCATATGAATCCCAATCAAAAGATCGAACACAGAAGCCTCTGCCCTGCAGGCAGCGGTCCTAGCTGGCCTGCTTCTCATATGGGTAACTCAACACGTAGCCAGGATAAATGACAGTGGGGGCAGTTAGCTGGTGACTGATCTTCCAGAGCAGCCCGGCTGCCCAGCAGGTGAGAAGGCAGCAGCAGGCAACCCTCCTCACTCCAGACAGAAACTAGTGTGCCCAGGAATCTGTTCAATGGGGGCTTCACCCTGGGGCAGGTAAAGACCTCCCAAATTAGCAAGTCCTTATGGCAACACCTAAAATTTCTTCAACGCAGGCCTGTATGTCCCTAGCCTGGCTGTACTGAGGGAGGGAGCCACACTCAGAAGTGGAATGACAGTTTCCCAGACCTTGTCCCAGTAGCAGCCACAAGAGCTGTCAGGAGTTCTGACATCAGTCCCCAGCCCCTTTTCACTCAGGGCCTGGGGACTATTTGACCATTTGTCCCCGATCATGAGGGACATCAGAAGCCCCTTCTCGGGGCCTCACTGCTGGTCTCATGCTAACTGGAACACAATGTTTGGGGCCCTGGCCATTTGTGCCTCTGGGAACCAGGAGAATGGGAAGGGATTGTGAGGTCACTCAGTGGTGAAGACTCCTATCCTGCTCCCTACTGGAGCTGAAGAGAGGTCCACATCAGTGCAGTGCACACAAGGTGCCTAACACCATTCTTCCTACCCCTGCTGGCCTGCAGATGGCGCAGGGCTGGGAGGGGGAGTTAGAATGATGGGGAAAGCCCTACAGATGTGTGGACATACCTTGGGTCTTGAGAGATGAGCTCCCTTGAGTTAGGAAGAAAGAGACAAGAGCAGGAATGCTGTTCCAGGATAGGGGAACAGCCTGAACAAAGGTGCAGAGGTTGGAACTGGATATCTGGTCAGAAGTCCAGCCTAAGTGAGGAGAAGGGACCAGAAAAAGGAGTCTTAAAGAATAAAAGACACCCCTCCCCACCCTGCTACCCTGCTGTTCCTCCCCAGCTCTCCCCTGCAGCACTAGAGGCAGAACACGCCAGCATTCCCACAAGTGTCACATCCTCTGAGCATCTCCTATCTCTTCTGTCCCCCACCCACAGGTCCACGGAAAACAAGGGCATGCTTTTACAGCCCTTCGTAGCTTCCTTTTCTTTCCATTCCTCTGGGACTCCTGACTCTTATCTTAGCTCTGGCTGTACTTCTTCCTTTCACGTTAAAAAAAAAAAAAATCACAGACACATACACACATACACACATACACACATACACACACAGCTACACCTACACAAAACTCTCCAATGGCTCCTCACTGCCTGTGGGAGAAAACTTCAAATCCTTACTCTAGACTGGCCCCCACCTGGTCCCTGGCCCCTCTGCAGGCGGTCTCAGCCACTCAGGCCTCCTCTGAGCTGCCACTGGCTTTGGGGTCTTCAGCACCTCTTCAACTTTGTGCTGCCTCCTTTGCAGAGAAGGTTCTTGACCTACAGGCTCCAACTTAAACATCATTTCCTCACAGAAACCTTCCGTCCTTGTCTAAACTAGGTACCTCTTTTCACCCTCTCATCCTGTTATTTTCTGTCACATCAATCATCCAACTTTCTATAACCATATGTCTGTGACCCCTTATTTCCTGCCCACTCCCCACACTTGCGAATGCCTGCTTCTTCAGACAAGGTCTCTGTTTCATTCACGCTAATTCCCCAGAGCCCGGCACGTATCCTGACGTGTATTTGTTTTCTCAATATTTAAATTATATCCCTCTGGCTGTAGGGTGAAAATCTAAGCTCTAGGCAAAAAGTCCTTTCACAGTCCTTTGCCTACTCTCTTATATTAAACTGGCCACCCCTACCCTGACCTCCTTAAGGACCCTGGATTCCAGCCAGACCAGGATACTTGCTATTCTTCGAACATAATCTCCTCTTTCTCATCTCCATACTCTCTACTTATATAAGCTTTCTCTCAAAGAGACTGGCAAACTCCTATCCATCCTTTGAGACCCCCTTCCAGCATCCTTCTTGGACTCCCCCACATAGTGTTCACTGTCCCTCCTCTCCCTGCCTTCCCCATAGCAGGCTGTCCCCTTTCTTGTTCTCCAGCCTCTCTCTCTATTAAACTCCTGGAGTCACCCTCTATTCCTCTTCATCTCAAGTGCCTATTACAGGTCCTAGCACATAGTAGGGCCTCAAGGCAAAAATCTCACATGCTGAATGGTTTCTGCTCAATAAGGGAGTAACGTTCCAATGTTACAGTGGACCCTCAAACCTCACAGACTTCCGTAGGGCAGTGAGCTCCCTGCCATGAGAATTCTTTAAGCAGAGGCTACAGACCCTACACAATAGTGTTTTTCAAACTCTTTGTGATCCATTACACATTTATATAAATAGCACACTAACAACAAAGTTTCATAAAATGATACCCTTTTTCCCATGTGGTATACCCTGGAATTTTTATCCTATTTCATTTTTCATAAATGGTGATTTTAAACATTAAAAATTGGTTTCACAAGCCACAAATGGGTCAAGCCCCACAGTGTGAAATACACTGCATGCTAGCCAGCACATTACATCCCCTGACTTCCTTCCAAAGCGCCACCATTTCTCTTTCAGAAAGCTCTTGACACCAGTGGGCACCGCTAGGTAACTTACCCTGTCAAAAGTATGGTTCTCTTAGAACTGATTAGAGACTAGAAAGGGATGTTTCTGTTGACTGGGTCCCAGCTTTAGGTAGGAGGGCTCCTGGCACAGCCGCCCAGAGACAAATGCCTCTCACTCGTTCAACCCAACAAATATTTATAGCATATCTACTATGTGCTGGGCACTGTCCTAGTCTCTGGGGACATAGCCCATGAACAGGATATTTAAAAACCTTTGACACAATAGCGAGGGTGTGGAGAAACTGGAACTTTTATGCACTGCTCGTGGGAAAGTAAGATGGTGAAGACGCTGTGAAAGATAGTATTGACAGCTCCTCAAAAAGTTAAATATAGACTTATCATAGGTTCCAGCAATTCCACTTCTGGGGGTGTGCCCCAAAAGAAATAAAAGCAGAGACTAGAACACCCATGTTCGTAGCAGCATTATTCAGAATAGCCAAAACGTGGAAGCAACCCAAATGCCCATCGACAGATAAATAGGTAAACACATATGGTGTATACCTACAATGGAATATTATTCAACCTTAAAAGAGGAGGAGATTTGGACACATGCTACCACTTAGGTGAACCTTGAGACATTATGCTAAGGGAAACAGATCAGAAACGAAAAGACAACTATTATATGATTCCACTTATACAAAGTGCCAGAATAGGCAAATTCAGAGAGACAGAGTAGAATAGTGTTTGCCAGCGCCTGGTGCAGTGGGGAGGATGGTGAGTTAGTGTTCAATGGGTATAGAGATTCAATTTGGGATGGTTTAAATGTTCTGGAAATGGATTGTGATGATGATTGCAGAACAATGAGAATGCACTTAATGCTACTAAACTGTACACTTAAAAATGGTTAAAAAGATAAACTTTGTTATATTTTACCAGACTTTTTTTTAAACCTGCCGCATGGAACCTATGTTCTAGAGGCACAGACCTAGAGAATTCACTACTAAGGAGTAAACTCTCCCCACCTCAGAACAGGGGTCATAAACTACATCTAGTTCAGAATCTGGGTGGGGTGGTAGGAGGGGGTCAAGAAACAGAAGGTCACGCACAGGTTCCCCCATACTCTCTTCACACAGAATACTTCCCCTTGCAACAGTTTTCAATTTTAAGAATGTTCAGGTGGAATATTGTCTAGAAAAAGAACATCACTGCATAGATCCATCCATTGTAACAAAAGTATCAAACTGGTAGGTGATGGTGATAATGGGAGTCGGTATGCATATGTGGAGGCGGGGTTTATAAGGAAATCTCTATACCTTCCTCTTAATTTTGTTGTGAACCTAAAACTGAAAAATATAGTCTTTAGGAGGAAAAAAAGATCACCACTACTGAAAATCATGTATTTTTCTAAACCATTGTCTTCCTTCTCTAAAATGACCACTGGTTGAAAGATGTTGCTGTGGAGAGTGAGCAGGCAGAGACCACTTAGCAAGAGGGGTTCCCTGAATTCTGTGCAGACAGTTGTTGGGCAGGGACTTGAGGAGCAGAAGACTGCCCTGGAAGGCTAAAGCTCTCAGAGTTCCCCTGGCCCTTCCCTTGGACTGGGGTGGTCAGATATCAGATCTCTGGCTCCATCTCCTCCTGAGGGCAGGGTTAACAGCTGAGTCATCTCTGGTCTTGCCCAGGGTGAGGTATGGAAACAGCACCTGGTCCTGGTGGCTGCAAGTCCTGGCTCTGCCCTTTGTAAGACACCTGACAGCCCAGCCTATTTGCTTAGCTGTAAAACGAGGATGACCTGACGCTGCCCATCTCCCAGGATATGATGTATATGACACCACGGAAGGATAACTGGCACAGTACGAGGCACAAAAGGGGCACAAGCAGGGACCTTTAGTATTCTGGCCCAAAAGCCCAAGAATGGGGGGTGTGGGCCCCAGCTGCACCCTGGAGGCACCAGGGCAGGGCGCTGAACCCTCAGACCTGTCCAGCAGGCCCAGCCAGTCCTAGCATTTGCTTGGGGTGCAGGAGTACCACATACACAGCCACCCCCACAGCAAATAGCCAGGGAGAGCACTGGACAGATAAGACAGATGCCTGAAAATGCTTTGGGGCCGAGTCATGGTTTCAGGAGCTGGTTTCCAAGTAGGGAGGCCTCAGGCTGCCACCCCCAGGAGCCTTCCCTCAACCCATCTCCACATATGACAGCTCTCCACTTTCCACACTGAGCTGTGACTTCTCAAAGGCAGGGATCCAACCTATTCATGTCTACTTCCCCAGCACACAGAGATCAAGAACTGTGTGATAATCAGTGGTAGTGGTGACAATGATGGAGATGGTGGCTATCACAACAGCTGTCTGGTACACAGCCCTTACTCTGGGTGGGGCACCATTCTAAATGCCTTGTTTTAAATCTTTTAAGCCTCACAAAAGTCCTTGCATGTATGTACTATTGCCATGATCCTTATGTTTAATGAAGGGGCTGAGTTGCAGAAAGTAACTTGCCAAAGGTCACAAACAGTGTGACAGAAGCAGGACTTGAACCTGAGTGCCTCAGTCTGCCTTTTTACAGCTACTCCAAAGTGCTTGGGCAAAGAGGCTTACCTCTCTGCTGATTTCTCATTCATGGTGAAGGGAACATCTAGGGAAGGGACTTTAGAATCCTCAGGCCGCCTTCCTAGGCAGGCTCTGCAGTGCCCTCTGAGATGTCCCTGGCAAGGAGGCCATCTCAAGACTATGCAAACCTTCCCTTGGCATCTTTCTCAGATGGAGCCCAGTCCTGCTTCCCTCTAATGTGACCCACCCCCACCTCCATTGCCCCAGATATACAAAATTGTCCCCTTTTACCCTCAGGTGGCTCTTTAGGAATCTGGACTCACCTCTCTGCTCTGGGCTGACTGACAGTCCCTGCCTCATCACCCACTCCTCTATTCCCAGACCCTCTCCCTGCTGATAACCTGGTCTGGATATTTCCTACTTGGTTAGTCTCTGAGACTCTGTGCCCCATCCATGTGGCCTGAGGAGCAGGGAGTGGAGATAGGCTGTCTCCTCCTTTGTCCTGTGTCCATGCCTCCCATGTGTGGCTCTTTTGAGCCCCATCCTCCTGGTCTACATGGAGCCTGTGGAAAACCAGCCACTGGGTCCCTCCACAAATCCACCTCTGGCGCCCCCATTATTTACTTGGGTGACAGATTTTGTTGAACTTAAATATAAAATGTTATATTTTCCCTTATAAAATTCATTCCTTTTTTACTATCTTGACAAGGCTAGTTTAAATCTTGACTTTGTTACTCCAAAGCTATTTCACTTGTTCCTACCATGGCTATGTCATCTACAGCCTAGAGAAGCCTAGGGTCTTTATTGATCAAAAAAAATTGCTGAACAGGACAGGTTTCAATTTCCTCATCTGTGTTTAAATCTAGGACAAATACATTGATTTGTCTCTGGTTTGACTACTCATCCCAGAAGTGCTGATTTGAGGGCACAAGTCAACCTGGATGGCCACCTTTGGGGAATATGACAGGTGGACTCCGCTCCAGGAAAGGGTTTAGGGGGAACCAAGAACATTTCCTCTAATCCTGAGAACTAAATTTCACTACACAAAATCTTTCTTACTTTCTCCCCCAGTTTAAAGACTATTCTCAAGGGAGGCAGAGCTAGAACCAGGAGGTTTTTCTTTCTGACTTTAACACTCTGTTCCTTTCCCTAGCAAAAGGCCTGTCTTTGCCCTTTTTGTCCTCTTTCTGGAAACAGACTTCAATAAGGAAGCAGACAAGCAGCCTCTGTGCTGGCTGGGCTTCTTTTATAATCACTGCTAATTCTGAACTTTGGTCCTTCTGGACTTTCTGACATGAGTGTATCACACACCAGGTATCATGTACATGTGAAAAATCAGTAGGGTCATTGAAAATATAAACTCACCTGTCTTCTTCTGCTTCTGCCCTCCCATTTACCCTTTTAAAATCATTTGTGATTTCGTTATCAGAATATAATTTCCACTAGTTAGAACACTTAAACTTGGGTAGTTTTTCTCTATCCCTCACATTATTATATTCCTATTGAAAAAAAATAATTCCGTTAGGCAGCTTAGTAGAACCACCACTTGACCAAGCCCAGCTCCATTTTTGGAGACACAGCAAGAAATGGCTTTGCAAACTTCTGAAATCTCTTCATGGATTTTTGATATTGTCACCATCTTAGTTTATTATTCTTTTCCTCTCCCATTAGGAGAAATAGTTTCACCACTTTGTAATCAAAATAGCATTTGCAAAGGACATGTAATGTGTTATGTATGCATGCTATAGAATAATCTATCGTGAAGACAGAAACATCCTGGTGGTATGACACATCTCTGACCCACTGCCTTCTACTTAATACCTTTTCAGATGGTACGGAACAAATAATCTTTGTCTCAGAAATACCTGGCTCTTCTCTAAGGTCCTTTCACTGATTGGCACACCCCTCAGTCACCTAGGGTGATTCACAAAAGCAGATCTGGGGACCAGGTGGCCAGGGAGCTGGTAGAGACTAGGCTCCTGAAGACAGATCTGGTCCTGCTTCAGTGAGTGGGCTGCCTCAGGCAAAGCAGTGAAGAGTGGTATTTGTTATCCAAGTATGCTCCCTGAAAACACACGCTAGCCCAAATAGTGGCTTTGTCCTGCCCTCTGGTCATTTAGGCCACCCCACCCAGCCCTTCATCCCCAGAGAGTGTCCAGCCCAGAGTTCCCTCTCTACACCTATCTTCAGGGTATCAGGGAACCACTGTCAGCAAGCTTTCATATTGAAAAGAATTTATTCACAAATTCATACTGCTGAAAAAAGGACTCCAACAACAATGTAGAGGTTTTAGGCTGTGAGACAGACTAGGGCCTGGAGGGAAGGGAGACTTGCCCCATGAGATAACAGGGCATCTCAAACCCACGAGGGGCATGGCTAGCCCTAATCAGGTACAGCTCAAATAGCATCTAACCTATCCAGAATCAATTTGGTTCCCATGAATTACTTTTCCTGAAAAGTGGAACTTCAATCGCCAAAACACAGTTTTAACCACTTTAAAGGGAAATCTAACTACAATGAGCACCACAGTCCCCTAACACCTTAAAAAAAATATTCATTTCTACTGAAATAGTCATCATTATGATTGCTCTGGGTGTCCCCTATAGAACTAGACATAACATGATTGTGTTTCCTTATTATCGTTTCTGTCCTTCCACCGTGGATTTCGTCTTCCTCTTTTCTATGTGTCTAAAAACCACTGACCACCACCATGCTTCCAGGCTATTTCTTTTCTTCTGCAGTGGGTTGGGAAATCAGAGAGCCACTCTCATTAGAATCGTGTGCTAATAAATGTGTCAACAGTTTAAGGCCCTCAGAGGGATAAAACACCTGGTTTAGATGCTGGGCTGATGTAGCTATTTCTGTGGGTTGTTTTCAATAACTCCCAGGGCAGGGCTAAAGTCCAACAGGAAATGGGGCTCCAAGACTTAATCTCATCTGGAATTTCCATATATTTATCATCTGTCCTCTGTCTGGTAAGATGTTTCTATTGTGATGCTGCATCCAGGAGCTCCATGTTTTGCTCTTCCTCTCTCTGTTATACGTAGCCCCACACATGAGCCCTGCTGGTGAGCCTGCTAGGCCTGGGAGATTTGCTTCCACAATGAGCCTTAAAAGTGGGCTAAGATGTTCAGCCCTGTGGCACCTGACACAAAGCTGACATCTTTCTCTCAGGTGTCTGGAGCAATTTTAGAGACTTCAACCTCCTTCCAAAGCACTGAGACAGTATCTCTGAACATGGCCCCTTATGGCACAACCAGCTGGGACCTAAAAGGAGAGAGCAGAGCACTATCAGGTATACATGGCTGCAGGTGCCATCATCGGCCAGTTCTTCAAGGAACCCAGAGGGAGACATCTGGACAAGGCCACTTGACCCATGCCTGGAGTTGTTCTAAGCAGTGATGATTTTATTCTGCATTTTTGACCCTGTGGGTTGTGATCCCTCACTGAGTTGAAAAATTAGTTTAGTAGGTCACAGGTAGCATGTTTCTTTAAAAAATAAATAAAACAGAATGAAAAATATCTAAGTATGTCATGCATAGTGAGGGTAGGTTTTATTTTTACAAAATGTTTGCTTCGGTTTTATGTATCTGTATGTAGGTTTATGTGGTGGCTGGTACGTGCGATATATTTTTCACTGGGAGTGGTGGTCAAGGAAGTCTGAAGTACAGTGAACTAACATATATCCATCCTGCAGCTACATCTTCTCTGAGACCCATCCTTGTCACCTCTACTCCTAACTGGGAAATAACATGAAATCTGTTCAGGGCCCTACAACTGGCCTCACTTGGAAGGCACAAGGGTCAAGGACACCTTCTTGGAGAAAGGGGGGCTTGCTTAGCGTGAGCAGGAATAGAGAGGGAGCAGTAGGGCAGATGGAAAGCCATGGGCACTCTCTTGTCCTGTGGGAAGGAGTGGGGCAAACAATGGACAGAAGAGGCCTGTAGGGCATAGCTGTAGATACCTCCCTTCTTGGGGAAGCAAACTGAGGGGCTGAGGCTAGAGGGTTGAGAGAAGGAAAGCTCATTTGATTTCAAAGACCCATTTTCAAAGTTACCTTTGGGGGATACTTAATAGTGAGGCAGTCAAGTGCTATGTCCGGCCCAGTGTCCTTCTCTCTGATCCAATGAATGCAACTAACAGTGCCTGCTTTTGTCAATTTAATTAATTAAAATGAAAAATCCAGTTCCTCAGTTACACTAGCCTCATTTCAAACATTCAACAGCCACATGTAGCTAGTGGCAATTAAACTGTAGCCAACATTTCCATCAACAGAAAAGTCTACTGGGCAGGGATGTTCTAGAATAAGAAAATGAATAATTCATCCCAGGTTCATATTCCCTCAGGAAGGCAACATCTTCCATGATTCCTATCACACCTATAGTTACAAACGCAAATGCTTCTGGGAGAGGAACTAAAATGGCTTAAATTCTTACCAAAGAGTTAACTGGTTGATCTCAAGGACTTGAAGAGAGTCAGAGTCCAAGATACCATCCACCAGAGGCTGAGTATATGTGACAGCATGGGGTAAAGGGATGTCAGAAGATAAGAAACCCCTAACCAAATGTGCCATCTGACAATACTGATGGATAAGGATTAAGCTCCTCTGTCAGGGGATGTAGAAAACTTGGAGACCTGTGAGGAAAAGAAGTGACCCATAGTTCTTATTCACCTTCGTGTAAGATGACTGAGGTCTTTCCCCAAAGGTCCTCAATGAAGGGGTTATTACATGGGAAACAGTACTTCGCTACTGCTAGAGAAGTAATAAGAAGTACATGAAAGCCTTCCCAGTGGTGGATGCTTCTGAACTTGGCCCTCTTCTGTCCTCCACATTCACTCTATGACCATACCCGTGGCTTTATCTATCTACTTCACAGTAATGACTCCTTGAACACCAACACATGCCCAGGCCTAGAGATCCAAATACTAACTTGTTATTTCCATTGGGAGCCTCCACTCAACAATTCCAAAGGAAATTATAACAATCTCTGGCTCACTACTCCACCCCCCTTCCTATATTCCCCATTCTGGCTCATCTTCCACCTACTCACTCTGTTATCCAGGTCAGCACCCTGTGAGTCACCCCAAACTCCTCCCCCTCCTTCTTTGCTCCCTACCTAAGGTCACCACATCTTGGCCACCTCTCCTCTATGCCTTGACTCTGCCCAGCTCAGTCCTCTCTAGCACCGACTATTGCAGGGACCATCCACTCACTGGCCTTCCTGATTCTAGTCATAGCCACCTCCAGCCCAGTGGTTCTTACCCATGGATAAGCAACAGAATGACCTGGAGAGGAGTTTAAAATCTAGATTCTGACTCAGTATATCTGGCCAGGTTGAGCATGTGTATTTTGCGAAAGTGCCCCAGGTAATTCTGATACATACCCTTCATTAAGAACCACTGTTACCACCTCCTTGTTATTAAAAACAACAAAAACAACAATTAAAACTTTTGGTGCACTTATATGTGCTGCCTCATGTAATCTTCGTGACAACCCTGTCAGGTAGGAGTTATCACACTCCCATTTTACAGTTGTTAAAACTGAGGCACAAAAATCCCATGGCTAGTACGGGAGTGAAATGGAACATGACCCGCCACTCCTAACCATTCTGCTTCCCACATCACTGTAGAGACTTGACATGTAGCCCCTTCTTAACATCCTTTAAAGAGAGTTCTAGAAAAAGATGGCAGCTTGGGGACATACTCATGATTTCCCTCTCCACCCAACTTCCCACCAACAGATTTTTAACTCTAAAAGAAACACCTTGATCAGGGTGGTGGCTACAGAGTGTGCACTTATGTAAATATTCACTGAGATGGATGCTTAGGATTTCTGACTTTATTGTATATTCATTACTCCTCAATAAAAAAGGTCCTAAAAAAGTCACTGGAATAATAAAGAATCTAACAAATGTGAAAGAGGGTAAACATGCATACATAAAGCAACTAGGAAAAAGCTATCACAATGCTGGCAGCTGTGAATTATTCTTTCTGAAATAACACATTTAAGAACAGATTAAGAAAAAATCCCCAGTGTTAACCCACAGGAAATCCTTAGAGGAGAACAGGCTTGCAGAGAACACTGGCTGGAGTCAGGGTCTTCTGCAAGACAGACAGGAAAACTCCAGTACAGGCTGGCTTGGCTACAGTGAGGAGCACATGGCTGGGTACTGTCACAGCCACAGCAGCGAGACACAAGGGCTCTGAAAGTCCACAGGACCATCTGGGCCAGAGAATGAAGGATGCTTCAAGTGGAGGTCAGTGACCGCGAGGGGATTCTTCCTAAAGATGCCATGTGATATCTGCAACCAAGGAGAAAGTCCAGCCCGATCAAATCCAGCTTCTGCTATGTTTGGTGTTTATGAATATAAAAGGCTCGACTGGGGTCACCTATTTCTAGCTCCCACAGTGCAGTCCAAGGGAGCAGAGTTTGGCACAAGGATTTTGAAGTCCATCCTAAAAGAACAAAGAAAACTCTGAGAAAAAAACTGTGATGAAATACACTTTACCCAAGTACCTAATAAGAGACTGTAAAAAAAATGTGATCGAAACAGATAGTACAGATATAAGGAACAGACAATTCACTGGAATAGACCTAGAGCAGACCTAGATATACATGGAAACATAAGATACAGGCAGTATTTCAGATCAGGAGGGCAACTGTAAAAATCTCTGCCGGTTTCCCGCCCCCATCCTTCCTATATTCCTGATTCTGGCTCATCCTCCACCTGCACACTGTGTTGTCCACTTCAGCATTTTGTGAGTCACCCCAGACTCCTCCCTTTCCTTCCTCATTCCCCCACCCAAAGTCACTATATCTTAGCCACTTCTCCACTATGCCTTAAATCTGCCCTCCTTGATCCCCCCCCCAGCTTGGCCCTGACTCCAGGTTGCATTCTGACACCCCATAACAGTACAGGGGCCATCCATATGCCTCCCTGCTTCCAGACATGGCCACCTCCAGTGCAGTAGTTTGGAAAGCCTATACGAACTATTTTGATTACATGTACATTTTAGATTTTTGAATATCTAAATAGTGAACAAAACTAAATAGCAAATGACAATCTAGGATAACATATTTGTAATATAAGAAAGACAAAGAGTTAATAGCCTGGTTATCAAGTACTCTTATAAATCAATAAGACTAAAAGAATGAACCACACTAAATAATAAAATACTGCGCAAATAAAATGAAAAAGAATATATTCTAATGGGAAATAAGATGAAGCACATAATCAAACAATCTATCAAAAGAGAATTATTAATGACTAATTGGCCTATAAAAAATGAGGCTAAGTGATAATTTTTAAAACAGCAAAAATGAAATACTATATTTGCTTATCAAATTTGTAATTTTTAAAAATCCCCTCCCCCTCTTCTACCCGACCTATGGATGCACCCGGGGCCTGGCACACCTGGTCCATGGCTCCGCTGGGGCTCAAGCCCAGGACCCTCTGCATGTAAAGCAAACATGCTAAGCACTACTCTATGGAACCACCCCCTTAAAAAAGGTAGTTAATACCCAGTGTTTGGAAGGATGTAATGAAAGAGATACTCTCTCATAGGACACGTAGTGAGAGCCTAAGTTGATATATCCTTTCTGGAAGGCAACTGATCAATATGTAGCAAAATCATTCATTCAAAGTATGCATATTTTCTTTAATCTAGCAATTCTACTTAAAGATTATATCCTAGAGATAAAAATAAGGATGTGCACAGAGTATTATACATAGGCCACAACTGTTAGTAAGCTAAAGAGGCAATAATAAGGGACTAGTTAAATCATGGTAGGTACGCAGCGAAATACAAGAGTTCCATAAGTTTATTTACTGATAAGGAAAACTGTTCACAACTTATGCAATATAAAAAGCAAATCACAGAACAATAAATACAATATCAATTCATTTATGTAATGTGTGCATTTGTATATATCTATATTTATGCACAGAAAAAGAAATCTTAAAAGATGTAACCAAATAGTAATAATATATATCTGACAACTATGATTTTTTTTTCTTTGTTCTTTGTGTTTCCTACTTTTTTTACAAGAAGCATGGAGGTGTGATACAGACCCTCCCCACAACCACTGAAATGGTGGGGAATCCCTGTCCATAACTCCTCCTATTTCCCCTGATCAGCCACATTCCTTATATGTGACATATATTTCTTATGCTGCTGTATAACTTTTCAAACTTAATCTTGTCTCTTCAATTCTCTAGATTGTGTTTTATATTTCTTTTGTGTTCCTCTCAGTGCCTAATACACAAGGTCTCAGCAAATAGCCCAAGAAAGAATGTGTCCTTTCCGTGCCTGTGCCCATGTGGGCTGCCTGAGCATCAGCTGGTTTGGCTACACAGGTGTGGCATCCAAGCCCAGTTCCAGGTCAGGCTTGAGGCAGTGTGTTGTGGGCCACCTGTCAACCTGGTCCTGTGAGGATGCCCATTGTTAATGCAAATTATTACTGACTGATGGGGCTGTTTGTTTAAAGTACAGGTCACTGCCCCCACACCCAGAGGCAAAGCCAATCCTACAGCAGCCTATAATTAATGAGCTAGTATGTATTTCCTCTGGTGTAAAGTTGGCTTTGATCCAACAGATTCCTGCCCACTTCTTCCGCTACCCTTACCCCATTTAAAACTTCACATCTTGCCTTCTGGAGGCTTCCTTTGGAGAAGTACTCCCTTCATACAAACTGTGGTCCTAGTCCAAACAGCCCTGCATCCCTGATCTAAAGGCTGACTCACCAGCTCCTCCCTTGTCCTCCTGGATGACAAAGTTTGCTTTCATGTCCAAGCAAATCTACTATCCAAAAGCATCTCAGCCTGTAAGCCCAGGGACTGAAAGGGCCCTAAGAGACCACTGTCAGAGTGGCAGAGAATTATTTCCTGCAAATTCAACAAGTTAATTTTTATGGTTGCTCATAATCTCTGCAATCAATACTTACTTCTAGAGAAAAAACTAACATTGGAAATGGAGGAGTCAGAATCAAGGAGGGAAGACCAATCAACTGCTTTTTTCCCCTCATTGTAGAGATATAAACAATCCCTGGTGCTTCCAAGGTTCAAGAAGCAGAGAGAGAAAAGTCCTGGAGCACTTGCCATGAGCCCATGAGAGGCTGTGGAGACCAAGGCTAAAGTGCCATAATAGGAACCTTGGACTAAGTACCTTACAGCTCCATGCCTCAGTTTCCTCATTTGAAAAATGGGATGATAACAGTGCAACCTGTCTTACAGACTTATGAGTACTAAATAAGTTAATGAATATAAAGCATGCAGAGCAGTGGCAAACTACAGGTGAATAAGAGATAAGTGCTTTCCACTGTCAATAAAAGCAAAGGGAGTCATAGTGACAGCCACATGCTTGGCAGGCTTCTCTGCTGTAGCCCTGGGTTTCTCAACTTCAATTTGACATTTGGGGCTGATAACTGTTGTAAGCAGCTATCCCGTGCAATGTAGGATGTTTAGCAGTATCCCTGGCCTCTCTCTACCCCACTAGGTACCAGTAGCAAACCCCACCTAAACTTCCACAAAGTTGTGACCAACCAAAAATACCTCCAAACATTGCTAAATGTCCCCAACTGAAGAAGGGGGTCAGTTACCCCCATTTGAGAACCACTGATACAGTCCTATAAAAGCCACTGCCAAAAAAGAAATCATGTACACACCCTGAACTCCCACTTGTGTGCAGGTCTGGTGTGGATCTAGCAAAGCTTGTAGGTCCCACATTAGGGTCCCTTGTGGTTAGATGTAGGAACTGCAGGCGGAGAAGTAACATCCAATTTTGTTTCTCTAGGTGACTGCCATTTTCTTTTACAGATGAAATAGGGAACTGGGGCCTAGGCAGCCTTATCGTTGGGTGGTACTTACCTTTGAGAGACCCAAAAGGTACAGAGCAAAAAGGAGGCCAGGGCTAAATGTTTGGGGAGCTTGTGTCTTCGCCTTAGTTAGAGGACATGAACAGGGTTTACTAAGACTCCTGGGGACCCACTCCAGCATAGAAGGAAGAGGCTAGACAGCATTCAAGCTTGAAGCCCTAGCCATGGCCCTTACCTAGTGAGGTCTCTGGGTACAGGAGAAGCAGCCCTCAGGAAACAAATGGGCTCTGCACTTGATTCTGAAAAGATGTCATAAATAACATCCTGACCATTTAGCAATACTAAAATTTAACATATACTTATTTTGACCCAGCAGTTGCACTGCTACAAATGTATTCTATAGATACATTGGCACAGGTGCACAACTGTAGTAAACTAATCTAGAGTGCAGGCTTGGGACCTAACTGCCTGGTTCAAATCCCAGATATCTACCACCTACTAGATATATGACCGTGGGAAAGTTATTGACCTCTTCGTAACTTAGTTTCTTCATTTGTGAAGCTGGGGCAATAATAGGGCCTATCTCACTGTGCTATTAGGTTACGTGACTTATTATATATGAAGAATTTCATCTGTGGTCAATGCTAGCTATTATGATGTTCATTGTTCTCCTCTTCAGTAACAGCTAAAAATCTGGAATCACCTTTTAAAATATATATGACATATCCATTCTATGGAATACTGGGTATCATCGAAAGAAATGAAGTAGAACTATATCTACTTAAATAATACAATTTATTTAATAGTTAATTGTTAAAATTGTTAAAAGAAGCAAATAAACTGCAGATAAATTTGAGATTATTTGTATATAAAAAGAGCTATATAAAAATAGATATATGTCTTTATCTGCATAAAACTTCTAGAATGCTCAAGAAGCTGTTAGTAATAGTTATATCTAGGGAATGAGAATGGAAGACTGGAGAACTTTTGCTTTCTTCTTTGGTACTGTTAGAATAGCCTACTATAAACATGTACTTTAAAAATATATATGTCATTTTTTAAAAAGAATAACATAAAACTGTATCTACTGCTGTGAAAATGGATTAAAGCTATATTATAAAAATTTTTTCAAAAGTGGCAGAATACGAATAATACAAGCCACAGGAATGAATCTCAGTTCACAAATTCAGGCATGCAAGAAACCAAACTTTCGTTTCTATAACTCATCTTGGTATTTATGATAAGCTTCTATCCTGCTAACAGAAAACTTGATTCCAAGTGTGTCTGAGTTCTCCAGAACACTGAGAAGTACCAGGTACAGAGGAAGTGGCTATGAAGTTGGCTGAGGCCAGTTCTAGTAGCCTCTGCTGCTCTGTACCACTCATGGGCAGCCAGGAATATTAGACCAGGGTATCTGTGTCCCCGCAGCTTGGCCCCACCATGTAGCATAAGCTTTTTGGCACACAAAGCCAGAGATACTTGATGGTGAATTCCATTTTCTAATCTGGGAGCTAGCTCAGGAGAATATGAGCTCCATGAACATGAGAGTAGGAAAGGGGAAAATTGGGAGGTGGGGAATAGATTAATTTCTCAAATATGCCAACCATATATATGTGTAAATGCAGAGCAAAAAGTCTGCACATTTCCAACAGATAATTAATAGTGCCTACCAGCAGGGTAAGCTTTAGGACAGTAGAAAGGGTGGAAGGGGAGCTTTACCTTTTTATTCTGTGTATTTTGAAATTGAGTGGATTTTTTAATGATGAAGCTATATTCAGTATTGCTTATATAACCTATTCTTTAAAAAAAAATGTCTACATCTTCTGCCTCCACACTGGAGATGAAGGGTGATGCAGGTCACACCTGTCTGGCCCAGAACCCTGAAAAGCATATTTGCACAAGGATAAGAGGCCTATTGGGAAGGGACTCTTTCTAAGGGAAGGAGAGAAGTACAATGAGCTGACCCAGAGATAAAGCTTTGCTCAGCAGAAAGGAGATAATTCTGAACTAGAGTGGTTATTTGTGACTTATATGTATCTTTGGGACCAGATCCCCAGCTCTATAAGGTAATGAAAGTACAAACAGCCCCACAGTCCTTCTTCTGCAGTTGAGCTAGCTGACTTCATGTCAACAGGAGTGTCAGTGGCTCCCAGCAGGTGTGGGGCACCAGATGGGTGTGGCAATGTCCAGTAGAACTGATAGCTCCATGGGGTGTGGCAGGGGCAAAGGGAGGTTGCAGAGCTTGAGAAGGAGAAAAGATAGCTGGCGGGTGGGGGTGGTAACTGTCTAAACTTATCCACCAGCATGAGACACACACACCCTGAGGATGCCCAAAACACTTATGGGGTGAGGGTGTGGGAACTAGGTAGTACCTGAGATCCTGCACTGGCAGGCAGGAAACAGTGACACATGTCAACGAGCTCTAACAATGCAAAGAGTGCACAGGAGTCCAGGTGTGTGCACAGGTGATGAGCACAGGACAGGGAGCCACAAAGTCTACAAGGGAGGGTCAGGGAAGGACTCCTGAGTCAGCTGCCTGGTAATTCAGTGGGTGGGAAGGGTGGAGAGCATGAGGAATCACATGTGCTAAGAAAGGCCTGGAGCTGTGAGGGAGTGAGCCAAGGTTTGTGGAAACTGAAAGCAGCTCAGACTGAATACAGAGAGTGGTAGAAGAGGCCACAAAGGTTATGTTCCAGGGTAAGGAATAGTACTTCATCCTATAGGCAGTGGTGAAGCTCAGAAGAGGGCTTTATACAGGGAAATGAGATAATCAAATTACCAGGAAGCTTTTCACCACCACACTCCTGACACTCTTAACTCCCACCCAGTGAAAAATCTCAGAGTGTTACTTCCTCTAGGAAGTATTTCCTGACCATCCCTCAGACTCAGCTACCTAGCCCTTAGTGAGAGTTTCTAGGGATTCTCAAGCAACCCCATAACACTGTCTTATTACCTATACCCTATATGTTTTCTCTCTCCCCATATAGTGTGACAGCTGGAGGCCAGGGATTATGTCTATTGTGTTCTATGTGTTGTATCCCCAGCACCTTGCACAGTACCTGGCATGATAAGTACACAATATATATTTATTTAATGGGGGGGAAAAACTGTGAGAAGATAACTCATGGTTTCCAGCCTGAGCTGTGTAGATTGTAGATGGAAGATCAGGAGACCAAGGAGAAGCCTCTTGTAATAGTTTGAGTAAGAAGTGAAGAGGGCCTGACCTGAGGTAGTTGTGGCAGAGCTGGAGGGCAGGTAGAGATTAGGAAATATTTAGAAGGCAAAAATGATAGGCCTGGGTGATTAGATGAGTGAAGTGAGCAGGCCAGATAAGGGGAGGGAGGCTCCTAGACTTCTAGCTTAAGCAGTTGGGTGGATGATGGATTAACCAAGACTGGCTACTATGGAAGAGGAGGCAATATGTAGGGGAAAATGACTAAGTCAGTTTAGATATGTTGTCTCTGACATGGCTTTAGGGCACACAAATGGAGAAGTCCCAGGGGCAGCTGGAACCATAGAACTAGAGCCTAGGATAGACATCTGAACTGAAGATGGAGATTTGAGAACCGTCATACTGTAAGTGATGGTTAAAGACAACAGAGGAAATGAGATCATCTAGGGATTAAAGGAAGAGAAGAAATAATAAGGAAGACATCCACCTGTAAGAGGTGGGCTAAGGAAGGAAAAGGAGATAATGAGAGGGAAGTGGATAAGAGCACAGTATAATAGCTGCTAGGAGACCCCTGGCTTTAAGAATTAATAAACAGAGTTCAATGGTATAGAAAAATGAAAAGTCTACCCAGGCCCTCCTTAAAATTGAGAAAATTCAGGCCCAGGGAGCCTCTGAGGTGTTCAAGAACACAAGTTTTTTACTGCCTGTGGTCACGCAGATCAATGGCTCTGAAATTATGATCCCTAGACTCCAGGGGGTGCCCAAAAACCTTCCATCGTGGTTCAAGAGGTCAAGAATACTTTTATAATACCAAGACTTTTTTGCAGTATTCACTGTTGACATTTGCACTGATAATGCAAAAGCAAAAACGAATAAAACTGCTGGGGCCTTCACATAAATCAATGAAGTCATATCCTTTATCCCCATGCACTTACGATGTAACAAAAAGTCCAGCTTCACATAAGAATGTCTATGATGGAGTAATAATTATTAATTTTATTAAAACATGACCTTTAAGTACACATCTTGTTAACAATCTATACATAAGTCACTTCTGCAGCATACTGAATAGACACATTTACATGATTGTTTGCATTGAGAGCTGAACTATCTGCTTTTTTCATAGAACATCATTTTTATTAGAAAGAACAACTGATAAAATGTGATTATTCAGAGTTGGGTATTTGGCAGACATTTTCTCAAAAATGAAGTAAGCTTGTCACATCAAGTAAAGCAACTGGTAGTTTTTTGACAATACAAAATTTGAGCTGTCAAATGAAAATAAGAATTTTATAAAACTTGTATCCACACCATGAGCTTGACAGCTTCTCAATACCTAAAGACATTGGTGATGAAATCAGTGGTATTAACAAATGTGATATTGTGGACTAAAATGGGTCCACATTGGGAAGATCTATATAACTCGCTGAGCCATTATTTTCCAGATGACCAATGCATAATGTTACAAAATCAGGCATGAACAAAAGACCCATTCAAAGTATGAGATACACCAATACAATTTAATATACTGTGTATGAGAAGTTCATTGCTATGGGTTCAGATCCTACACTGCAACTAATCTTTCAGAAACTGACACTTGTCCAGTTTTGGTGATATATCAAAGATATCCACAATTATCTGAAAAGGCTATTAAAATACTCCTACTTTTCCAACCACAAATCTGTATAAAGCTGGATTTTATTGATCTACTCCAACCAAAGCAACACTGTGACAGACTGAATACAGAAGCAGATATAAGAATCCAGCTGCCTTCTCTTAAGCCAGGCATTAAAGAGATTTGCATTTAAAAAATAAAAAATATAAAAAATAGAGATTTTCAAAACTGTAAAATAACTCTCCTCTAAACTTTATTTTAGAAAATATACTTTTTATAAAGTATATTATAAAGTATTTTATAAAGTTAACATGTAAAGAGTTTATTACTGTTATTTTAACATAATAAATACTTGTAAAGCTTCAATTTCTAATATTTACTTCCATATTTGTAATATGGTAGTTATCTATAGCTACAGACCACACAAATAAAAGTTTTCTAAATTCCTTAATAATTTTTAAGAGTGCAAAAGGGTCTAACACCAAAATATCAGAGAACCACTGTTACAGACCACCCACTGCTATCTCACAAGTCTTGGAGTTTTTTTCCAGCACACCTACTCCTACCACTTACTTCTCCAGAAAATAGTTATAAAACCTAAAAACAAAAACAAAACAAAACAAAAAAAGACCTTTTGAGCCATGCTTCTCTTGCTCAGGCTTGCTTCCACATCTAGAAGTATACTTTCCTTTTTAATAAAGCTTTTCTTTTCTGCTGTTAAAAAAAAAACAAAACCCTAAAAACAAAACTTAGCTGAAGAACAGATAAATCAGCAGGCACAGCGAACTAAAGAGAGTAAGACCCTTATCTTCCCTGCAAAATAATGTTCCGAACTTAAGGGCCAAGGCCTGGTAAGTGGCCCTGGCAGCTATGCTGAATTCATCCACAACCGCTACTACTGCCCTCTGGGGGAGAAAAAAGACTGGGGGTGAATGGCTCAGTGGGCGTTCAGGTGTCTTATCTCCTTCACATTCCATAAGTGACTCGACAAAATAGCGAGCGAAGGCAGGTGGAGCCATTTTTTAGTCACAATTTACAGGGGAAGAAATAGGGCTATGCCTTGCCTGATTATCGGCTGTAATCCAAGATTTCCTCTACTGGGCACTAGCTCTAGACTACCTCTCTTCCCCACTCAGCTTAGTGGTCCACCACTGAAGATGCATTATTTTACTTGCATGTAAGGTCTTACGTTTATAAGCCACATAGATTTCTTTTTTAAATCCTTTGTCCACTCTTTTGGTTAACTGGTCTTTTGATAAGTTTGTAAGAGAAAGTGACACTTTAGAATACTTTTCAGTTATAAAACTAGTTTGAAAATGATTAAAGAAAAGTTAATGAAATAGAAGACAGAGATAACACAAAAGCTGGTCTTTGAAAAGAAAAATCGACCTCTAACCAAACTAATCATGAAAAAAGTCATGAAACATTAAATAAGCATTAAATAAGCAATACTGGGAATGAAATATATATACACATACATACATACACATATATATGTATATATATATATAAATATTACAAAATTTTTATGCTAATTTTTTAAAACTTTTTTTTACTTAATATTTTTGACAAAAATTCAAAATTACCAATATTGGCTAGAAGACAAGTACTAGTTTTAGTAATACTTATAATTGTAGAAGAATATTCTGAAGTCTCCTCTTAAAATGCAAACTGTTCAGTGAGGTAAGAGCTAATGAGTTCATTCCTCGGTTGCCTTTTTTGACAAAAGAGATGGGTCTTTGGAGCACCTATCTGTCTAGTTGGATGTAAAGAGGGTCCTGAGAGTACAGAGGATGGTTGGCACTGCCCCTTGTTTAGCAACCCTGAAGACCTGGAATAAAATTACCCCAAGGATGTATCAGGCTGTCAAAACATCTCCTACTTGCTTCCCCAAGACTTGGCCTCAAACATGAGATTCTGCCTAGCCTGTCATTCCCAGGGGGATACAGAGACACTTCTGTCAATTTAGCTCTGCCCAGCCCCAAGGTTAAGCCTACATTGCCCTCCTCCCTTACCTACCTTCCTCCTACTCTTTCCTCTCTCCTTTTTCCTCCTATTCTTCCCTTTTCTTGCCTCACTCCCCTTCTCCCAATCTTCTGTTAAAAGACAAAGCATAGTGCCTCCTGATGAGTCTGAAATCATCAGGTGCCACACCACCTCTCCCAACATTCCACCCTTTCCTCACTCCCACTGCCTGGTACTTCTAGTCAGATGAATTGCAGCAAATAGGTGAAATCCTGAAACCTCACCACTTAGCCTATCTTGGCCTATTCTCCAAACTTATTTCTGAGTCTGAGGTCAGAATGAGACAGAGAAAAGGTCAGGGGTCATGGTGGTGTGTGCCGTAAAAGGAGACGGTTGTCTAGCGTTTTGCCTTGGTTTAGAATTAATAGTTTGCCCTGTTTGTGGTCCAAATGTATGTATCTCACATATATCTCATGTCTTAAATTTGTTAATGCAGTTGGGTGAATAAAATGTGTTACTCTATCCATACCAGCTTGTGACACTAGTATCGCAAGCAACAGACACTAGAAGAACCATCACTAAAAGGTGTGTGTGCAAGTGCATGCGTGCATACATGTAGATGTATGTGTGTTCTGGAGATGGAAATCCATTAAATATTTTAATGATAGTAATCTTCAGGAAAAGGATGAGAATGTTCAATGTACCCAACATTGCTGTAGTCAAGTTGTGGTGTCTTCTTATGGTCTTATCCATGGGGCCTAAGAGTGGAAGGAGCCACAACAGAGAGCTGAGTTTAGGTAAAAAGGGTTCCTTTGTGGACCCTGCTAATAATTTTAGTCCTGGACTGACTTGAGTCCCTAGAAGCCCCTAAGACAGGTACTTCAATAGACTCTTTACTTTGCTCAAAGCCTCAGGGATGGATGGGATGTAGACAGCAGATACTCATTGTGACCTCTAACTTCTGCTACTACCTGGTCTGGAATAGCCAGCTTGTCCAGATAACAGAAAACTGATGCTGCAATGATACTGACCACACCAGAGGCCAGGACACTTGACCAGGTACATCTGACTGCATTAATGAACATACTAGGTTGGAAGAATCAAAATCTGGACCAAACTAGATGTTTGGTAGTCCTTACCAAAATCAGTTACTGGTTAAAATGTGGATAGGAATCCAGTATCAGAGAACTAAAAACCTTCAAGAGTAAGAAAGAGGTGCCATGTCATGGGCACTTCCCAGTCCAGGTTGATATAATTTAAAAGACCCTAAGGAAGGCCCCAAGATTCTCCCTCCAATCTAATGAAATGATGCTTAAAATTTCAAAATCAGAGTTCTCTCCCTTTAACTGAATTTCCAATAGTTTGAGCATTGCTGGGTGTGAAACTGGGTGGAGCTGGGACCAGTATTATTCTGAGCTATTGGCACTCTTTTTTATCCCAACAGAGAAGGGGGCTCTGAGAATGAAGTATGATGAGGCAGGTGTGGGAGTGGACAGAAATAATGATGATGACACAATTATCTTATTGCCTACGATGGATTCTACTGATGATCAAGGCTTTTAGGTTTCCCTCCCTAACCCAACAAACCTATTTGGGGGAGATCTTTGCAAACAGCAAGATTATTCAAAGTACTCACCACTCCTTGCCACCTGAGATCTATGAAGGAGGGTGCTTGCAGCATGGGCTCAACGTAGACTTCAGGCTATAAGTGATTAACATAAAATTTCACCATTACAGGGTCCTTAAAATTACTCATTAGGTCTAGAAAAACACAAAGATCTTTTAACTCAGGGTGGGATGGGGGATCGGTGAGAAGTCACAGAAGAACAAACCAGTGGTGGTCTTGGAATTCCTAAATGAGGGGCTTAGAGGTGGCAATCCAGTGGGAAGAGGGGAGGGGTGGGAAAATGGAAGGGTTGGGATTATCTATATTAAAGCTATGTTTTCATAGTAAATACTCGGTTTTTAATTATATTGAATATTTATTTGGGGTGGCTTTGGCAAGGGACTGATGAAAGATCTAGGATGCTGAAGACTCCCCCATAAACACCCCTTGACTCTACCACTGCAACAAAAAAAACAAGCTGAATTCTAAGACCATGGAAATCAAGGTACAGGAGTCCTGTAGTTGGGGTGAAAGGAGGCTGTCAAGTTCAGTCTCTTTCCCCCTACAGTCATTTTGCCCATCAGAGGCAGGCAAACACCCCAAGGCTGAGCTGAGGAATATCCAGAAGGGTCTTGAGTCCTCAGAATTCTCTGCAGGATTCCCTCCCTGGAGGAGGCCAAGGAGGGGAATGCAGCCCCTTGGCCAAGAATGCCAGGAAAAGGGCAGAGTAAACTGTGGGCTGGATTGTCCAGTCACATGATTCAATCTCACTGCTTCTAGTCACATTATCTTTTTCTCTCTTCCTCTGGTCTCTCCCTCTCTTCTTTTCCCCTTCCTTTGCTGTTTTGATTTGGTTAAAATAGATGCAAACTCTGGTCTTTTCTATTTTTAATACCCAGCCATTACATAATCCACACCGTAATTGCTGACTTGAAAAACTATTGGCAACAGTAGAAAATCCCTAGAGTTTTAAACAGGAAAAGGATTATTACAGCACAAAGCCTTGGGCAGTTTTACTGACTGGTAATCTGCTTGTAATCGTCACTTTCCAGTGGAAGTCACGTGGGCCCTGGGAAACACTCTCCCCGCCAGGAAAGCCAGATGAGGGAAGAGATGAACTGAATCCTCCGCTGGGCCTAGACACCAATGCTGAAGGAGACGGCTTCAGGTGACTAGCCCCTCCTGGGGCTACTTTTTACTGCTTTCATTTCTTGCTTGAGAGTGAGTAGAGTCTTCAGTTTCCAGGACCTTTCCCTTATTGACTTCTCTGCCTTCCTACAACCTCCAACACATTCCTGAGCAAGCCTGAATGAAGAGGGACTATCCCAGATAACTGACAATTTTATAAAGACACAGGAACAAGGAAGACTGCTTCTTAATTATAGAGACCAGACCTACTCCTCTACAAGGCTTTCCACTTACTATGCCAACCACCACACTATTTAATTCAATAACAGGATCTAATAAAAATCTAAGAACTAGAGGTTTGATAAAGGGTTTCACAACCAAATTGGAATTATCGCATGAAGACAAATTTCTCTGTATGTGTGTATTGAGGATGTGAGTACTGTAGGACATACAGAGGGGAAAGGAACAGTTTTCCCTGACTGTGCCAATTCTGCCATCCTAAACACAATAATGAAGGAAGGTCATTCCAATTTGGGTATGTGACAATTTATTCAATAAATGTTTGCTGAATGCTAATGCCACCCAGTACACTGCTTGCTGGGGATATAACGGTGAAAAAAAAAAAATCACTGCCCACATGGAACTGCCAGGTCAGTGAAGGAGGCAATCAAAATACTACATAAACATATCATAAACCGTGATAAAGGATTATGAGAAAAAAACATTGGGTGCTAAGAACATGTAGAATAGAGGGGCCTGATAGGACCTGAAGGTTCTTAGAAGATTACCCTAGGGTCTTCAGGGTTCTTTTACTTCAGCACCCCATCTTCCTTCACTTCCCCACTGTCCCTACTTGATTGCTTCTCGTAGATAATATTTACTGGGGTTTTTCCTATGTACAGAAGATAATGCTAAGTTCTTCATATGTATGGTCTCAATTGATACATATAGCAAACTTACAATTCAGTACTTTAAGACAAAAAGACCTGCTGACAAAGATTGAACCACACTTTGTGATAAGAACTATATACAATTCATAACATGAATTAAGACTCTACTGGCTGCAGGTAACAAAAATCCATATCAAACTTTCAAAAGAGGGGGCGGGACAAAAAGGAAGCCCTGTCCATGG
Source organism: Cynopterus sphinx (assembly GCA_030015415.1). Classification (NCBI taxonomy): domain Eukaryota; kingdom Metazoa; phylum Chordata; class Mammalia; order Chiroptera; family Pteropodidae; genus Cynopterus; species Cynopterus sphinx. The sequence goes on along the minus strand of CM057383.1, from coordinate 54,993,555 downwards.
AAATAAAATGCCCAGAGTTAGACTAGCTTAAGGCATGGTTAGATCCACATGCTCAAAGAATGTCATCTAGTCTCCACCTCTTTCCATTTCAGAGCTCAGCTTTCATGCAGGAGCTTCAACACTCCCCCTAGGGTAGAAAGGCAATCAGCAGCAGCCTCAGGGTTGTGTACATACTACAAGCTTGGCAAGTTAATTGGAAAAGAAATGAGAATTCACCTCTTGATAGTTCCAACAGAAGTCCAGAGTCTTGACTGGCCTGGATTTGAGACCATACCAGTACTAACTGCTGTTCTCTGATTGACACAGTCATGTGTCCACCATCTAGAGCCAAGGAATGAACTTGACATCACCAGAATCCAGTCTGAGAATGGGGAAAGAGGTGGTCCCTCAAAGGAAAACCAAGAAAAATACCAAGGTACTCTGCCCTCATAATGGAGAATGCATTCTGGGCAGTCAAAGCCCACTGATTTCTACTGTTCTCAAACTTTGGAATTACAGTTTATGTTATGACTATATCAATAGGTTCTTTCTCCCTAGGAATGAGTAAGAGTGTTTATACAGTGTGGCATTGGATGGATTTGCCCTTGTCCTAATACAGTGGCTCAGGGACCTTGGTTTCTTGTTTTAGGGAACTCTTAGCTTAGGTATTTGCTCAGAGAAATTTTCAAGTCCTAAAACTTTATGGAAGATTTTTCTCTATTTCTCTTGATTCCCAAATTGTGTGCCCTACTCAGCACGGACTTGGCTAAAGAGGCTGTATCTCTCTGGCTCTTTGACCAGTGTCCTCAGAATCTATAAATTATAGGGAGGGAAGGGAATGACAAGCCCTTTGCTGGAAAATTTTGCTTCCCATTTAGAGTCTGAATTGGAAACAGCTTTCATTGGGCAGAAAGGGGAATATCAGGATGTTTCTGGAGCATCCATAAGACAGATCTTGGGGGTGGGGAGCAGGAATCACTGTCAAACATTCTATGAGCTACACAGCACTATCACAATCAGATGTCAGCTGCAATACAACCCTATCTTTGGGCATGTTTTAGAAAATACCTGGATCTCCCATCCCAAATTCTGTGCGAAATCAATGAACTTTCCACAATTCCTACAAATTCTAAGCAGCTAATGCCTTAACAGTCCCTTCTGTGTCTGACTCCGGCTCCTTCTGAATTTGTGATCTCACTCACTTCACCTTCCCTCTGCTCTGAGTTGTCCCAGACGTGGGACTTGGCTCCCTTTTGACATGCTTTAGCAAAAAGAAAAAATGCACATATACAAACATCTCAAAACATGTGTTCATCAGACTTTTCTGAAGTAATAGAGAGACAGAGGAGTTTTATACCACCATGCTGCATGGCACCTTCACCCTCTCCAGACATTCTCACATTTGGGAGGGGTCTCTCCTTCCCTTGGGAAACTAAGTTCCTCTTATATTATTAAGAGCAACTTAGCTCTCCATCCTCATTCCTCTGATGTCCAATGACCCATAGCTAGAGTCACCCCATTATGAACCACCCAGTCCAGGTTCCACCTCTGACTAGCACTGAGGTACAAAAAGTTTTGAACTTTCACTCTCTTATTACCATCATTCTGCAGTGATGAAACAAATGGAATGATTCTTTCACTATAAGTATGAATTATGCCACCCCTCTTTAGAACAGAAATAGCTGCAGTCAATTTTTATTTTAAATAATTTTCTACAGGCATATCTTGGAAGCATTACAGTTTGGTTCTAGAATACCCCAACAAAGCAAATATCACAACAAAACAAGTCACACAAACTTTTTGATGTCACAGTGCCTGTAAAAGTTATATTTACATTATACTGTAGTCTAGGAAAGTGTACAATAGTATTATGTCTAAAAAACAATGTATAGGGTGGCTCCATAGTGTATTAGTTAGTACATCTGCTTTACACGCAGAAGGTCCTGGGTTCACGCTCCAGGTGGAGCCATGGACCATACTCCAGGTGCGCCAGGCCCCGGGTGTGCCAGGCCTCCCCCGAGTACACTGGGGATACTAGGCCCCGGGGGCACCAGGCCCTGAGTGCATGCAGTGAGCATATAGGAGGAAACACCCTGCCTTCAGAGATCCAGTTCTTAAGGGGAAACAGCAACATCCATAGGTCAGGAGTGGAAGTGGGGTGGGCGGAATTAAAGAGGGGAAAAAATCAAATAAAAATAAAAATAAATGTACATACCTTAATTTTAAAATATTGCTAAAAATGCTAACCATCATCTGAGCCTTCAGAGAGTCATAATCTTTTTGTTGGTGAAGGGTCTTGCCTCAATATTGATGAAAACACAATTATCTGCAAAACACAATAAAGCAAAGCACAATAAAATGAGGTGTGCCTGTATTACTCAATTTAAACTCTCCGCCTCAAAGAAAAGCCTGTTACAAGTCCTAAACAATTCACACACACCTACACTGGGGTCCACTGACACTGAGAATATGATTAAGGAAAACAGTGTTTCTTTCCCAAAGGTGTTACCAGTCTTTCAAAGACAAAGGTGTTTATGTCCTTGTGACACTCTGTGATGAAATTCCTGTTGTTTCCAGACAGAATTTCTGGAGCCTCAAACCCTAGCAAAATAGGCAAAACTTAGCTTCAAGGACTCCTTTCATCTACGTTGGTGGGGGCCTGAAAGCAAGTTTAAAACAGCTGAGAGGTTTCACCAAAGGAAAGGCAAGAACAAACACAAGGAGCAGGTTTCTTCTCAAACCCTAAGCCAGCTCTAAGCCTTGCCTTCCTGGGCCACTAAAGCAATTCCTTTCCCTTTCTAAGAGGAAAGAGAAAGCAAAGCCTCCCAAGCAGAGAGGCCCCGGCCCCTCCCACTGCATCAGAGATGGAAGGCAGAGAGGCTCTGCAAGGCTGTGAAAAATACCAAAAGGAGCAAATCCTAAGAAGGGAGAATTCTGAGTCCTGAATTCCTTTGGTCATCACATCAAAAAGTCCAACAGCAGGCGTTATGGCCCAGTAGCCTCCCTCAGGAATCCTTTTAGTTCTTGGGGAGGGAGGGGTAGCAAGAGGTCACTAAATTCTTCTCAAAGGTTAAGATTTATAATACCAGATTAAACAAATAAAGTAAGAAGACGAGGATGGGGAATAAATCTTTTATCTTACATAAACATAAGACAAAAGTTGACATGTCATTCATTACTATCATAATTAGAAGAACATAGCCTTAAATATTTTTTTAACCTAAATGAACTCTATAATGAAGCTTAAAACAGAGTGAATACATTCCAAATTGAATTTTAAAAACATTTTTAAAAAATAAAAGGGAACATTCTATTCATATTGCTCTGCACTTGCTTTTCTCACTGATACAGAAACCTACTTCAATGTTTTCATGGCCACATAGTATTTCACAGTCCCCCTACACATGGATATTTATCAATGCAGTAAACATTCTTGCCACAGAACTCTGTGTTCAAGGATGAGCATTTCTTTAGATGAAATTCCAATTTGTCCCGCCTATTTGTATTCTTTGCTCATTTACTATGGGGTTTGTTGTCTTTTCCTTATTGAATTATAAGAACTGTTTACAGATTATGGGTATTAATCCATTGTCTTTTACATATATTGCAAAAATTTTCTCCCAGCCTGGTGTCTTCCAACTTTGTGTATGATGACTTTAGCCAGACAAGTTTCTCATTTATAAGTGGCAACACCAATTACAAACAATTTAGAAAGTACCCTGAGTTCTGAGCCACATAACCTCTTCTGCTGGGGGCCACACAACTTTGCTTAGGTTCCTGCAGTGAATGGCTGATTATGCAATCATTTTCTGACCTGTTCACCTCTGGTTTTATAGCCAGACTGGTGGTATAAATGGATCCAATTAAAAAGGAGCTAAAAGGATTGTGAAGATTATATGTGTTTTCAGCTATCTGGAGGCTTTTTCCTCAAATGTTCAGAGTCATGTACTAACAATACCAAAGGAATCCTGAACCACTGAAAATCCATAAACATCTTTATAAATAATCTATTTCCAGACTCTTTCAAACCATGTGGGCTTTAGGGCATTATTTGCTGTTGCCGTGCACAGAGGGAAAAATAAATTCCAGACCCCACAGAAACAGAAAGGCTCAAGAGTCCACTGACTCTTAGAGTTTTAAGCGAGAAATCTTTACAAAGTTTTCCTCTAGCTTCTCACAAAAGATTAACACTGGCCCAACCTGATCTTCAACAGCTCAGAACACCCTAGTGGCCAAATAAGATTTTGCCTACAAGAGTTTAGTCCCTGCAAACTCTGGGTAAAGGTCCAGTACTTTGTGGAGGTCCTCCCACTTGGCCAGAACTCCCCTCCTCTCCTCCCCCAACTACTAAAATTCTGTGGTATTTAGGCAGGCATCGCAGAATGCAGGCCTAAAAGATAATTCTGGCCTCTTTCCCCCTTGCTGAAACCTGACACTCCTTGAGGAACTTGATTTCTGGATACTGAAGGTTCTGCCATAAAATCATTTGTACCAAGAGAAACAATCTGTCTGCTGCTTCAAAGCCATTATTCCTACCCATTCCTACCTATTCCTACCCCAAAATCATTCCTTTGCTGAGGCTGGAACCAAGCAACTACACTCCTAATTGCTACCAACTACTAACCTCTTAGACTTCAAGGACTTTGGAACCTTGATCAGTCTCCCTTTCCACTCCAAGTCAGACCCTTTGCTTGGTCATGACCTCATACATTTCTACCTCTCCTTGTCTTTACTTCTATAGCTTCTGTTCTTCAACAGCTTTGAGATTTCCAGTCCCTTGATACCCATTCACCATTGTATTGCTGCCTATCAGTCCTCTCCTGCACTCACTTCTCTCTCTAGACAACTAGACAATAATCACTCTGCTACCAATATCTTACACTCGTTCCCCTCACAAGTCTACCATTTGTCCAATAAAAACATAGCTCCTATTTGAAATTCACCTCCAACATTAGTTGGGTCTTCAGCACCATTCAGCTATCTTCCTACATGTCCTCAGATTACTGCCACTGGCACAACAGTTTTTAAAAACCATGCCACTGTTCCCACTATACCTGCTCTTAGCAGACAACCTCAAAAACTTCTGCCTAAACAAAACCCAATAGAAACTCCGATTTTTTCTTTCCGAAATCTTACCAAATCCCTCTGCCCCATCATATCCCTTGACCCCAACAAATGAGACTTAGCCCTTTGTTCAGTTCTCTGCACTGGTGCTCAGGATATAGGAGCCCCTTCTCCCCAAATACCCTGTTTAACAATTTGTATTTTTCTTTCAATCTTCAACTTCTCCCTCTCTACTAGCTCTTTCTCCACAACACAGGGACATAGTCAGGTCTCAAAAAATAAATAATCCTCCCTAAATCCTGTGTCTCCCCTTCTCTAACTCTCACTTCACAGACAAGCTTCTTGAAAGAGTGGCCTCCCTGACTGGGTCCGCACCCTCCCCTCCATTCACTAACTGTCTTGTAGAAGAGAGTGGACTGGACTTTTTTACCAAAGGTCTGCTGTTTGGAAAATTTCTTTAGAGGTTAGCAAAGAAGAAGAGTGAAAAGAAATACACTGTATTGCTATTAACTCAGAGTTTTAATAATATGAATGAGAATAATTTCTAGTAATAGGAATGAAAATGTTTTCCTTTGTATCAACATTACCTCTGACTAGAGTATAAGATGTTTAATGTTCTTTAAAACAAGGAAATCTGTGTTCATATAACTTCCCTGATTCTCTAGATCCAAAGGCTAGAAACAATCTCTCCTCTGAGTTCCCAGTTAATCTATACCTGTCATACCCTATCAATTAACCTCAAGTTATCACAGAACTCTCTGCAGTTAATAAATATTTGATAAATGAATAAATTGATTTTACGAGCACCTAATATAGTCCCTTGAAGAACCTCCACTGACATTTTGCTAATTTAATATTAGTCTTTTTTTTACACATTGAATTTAATAAAGTTGCATTCAGTCATTCACATCCAATAATTTAGGTTTTCACTTATTTAAATATGCCTCTCAAATTCTCAAATATTGAGGTATTACCATGTCTTTTGGGCACAGTCTGAAAGGATTAAGGTAAGTTAGTGAGGCAGGAATCATCCAATCAGAGATGTAAGCAGGGCATTCTGGGGAAAGGAATGCATTTTTCCCCTCCCTCATCTGAAAAATATCCCAAGAAATGCTCCTCCAGGAAGGACGGAGACTTCTTCTAATACAGTGCTCCCCTCTGCTTCAATTCCTTTCACGTAATCTGATTGTCGGCTCTTCAGTGCAGGTATGTCTTTGCCCTTGCTAGACCTCCTGAAGTTTACTCTTTTCTGAAACAATGATGTTTTCCTAAAAAGTCTCAAAAGTTTTTTTTCTGATGCAAATAACTACACATTATTATTAACATGAAAATCAATATTATTTTGAAAAGCAGGTTCAATGCTTAAAGAAACCTGGTGGTAAATCCTTTTGTGATATGAAGAATCTCCATGTCTCCAACTACTCCCAATTGAACTGCCAGATCAACTATATGACACAATAACTCTCTTAAAGCAGGACATGGAGATTGGTGTCAGGAGCTTTTTCCAAAGAATTGACATACCTGCCCCCTGCAGTCCCCCTGAAGAAGTCAGTCCTTAATCTGTACCTAGGCAGAATTATGGACTTGAAGGAATATAGTAAGAGTAAAAAGGTGGCTGGAATGCACACCAGGAAACACAGGCAGGGCTAGGTGACAGGCCCCAGTCCCTCTGGAGCCAGATCCAGAACCTCCTAGTTTTCTTTAGACTCACTGAGGGTATAATTTCTAGCCGGGCTAAAAATCACCAATGGCATAAAGCCAAAGGGCAGGGCCAGGATGGGTAAGCAAAACCAGTGATGAACAAGAGATGCTCCTGATTTAGAATCCAGTGTGGAGGAAGGGTGGTAGAGAGCCTTCTACAGGGGACTTAGAAAGTAGCTGCCCTCTACGGGTAAATATCCAGGTTGCCAGAGGAAGGAAATCTGGTTCCTACAGAAAGCCTCCTCCTTTGCTCCAGAGTTTGTCAGCAGCCTGATCTTTTTAGAAGGAAAGATCAAGTGACTGGTATTCAACTGACACCAGCTTACTGGTTTTGAAAATGTCCTTTCTCTGTGGAGTTGCCAGCTCCCAGAGGAGAAATCTCCATGTTGCCTTCATTTCCACCCTCCCTACTATAAAAAGTAAAGATTTGTCCCCAAACCATCCAGCCAAGCTGTAGTGTGAGGCTATGGGAAGACAGTTCCACACAGCTCAATATGCCTCACACACTCACCTATTCACTCACTCACTCATCCATTCATTCAACTACTGCCCACTATGCTCCAAGCACTGGGCTACATACAAGGATACCTTGGCAAGATTCTTAGTGACATCAGCCTAGAAATTCCCAGAGAACCTATTTAAAATGAACCCTCCTGATTAATTCAGAACTTCTGATAGGAAAAAGCTGCTTTTTGTGTTTATGCTTTCAGAATGGGTTAGCTAAATAATTTAAACCCACAAATATAACAGTTGGAAAACTGGACTTAAGAGACTTTTGGTTTTTTTACTCATTAAAGTGGATCCTCTTAGGGTCCCTACCAGATAGTATATACATGAGTTACCATTTGATTCTAAAAGTAAACAAACCTAATGACTTTGTAAAAAGAATTTTTTCCATGTAATTAATTCAGACAAGTCCTTCCCTCATGGGTCAAAGTCAATATGCTTTTACTGTATTATTTCAAAAGAACAAAGTCAGAATTCAATAAAACACTAAGCTAGCATATTAGCTCTGCTGTAATCAAACTGACCAACCCGACTTCCAAAATACCTCATGCTATTTATGAACAGATTAGGATTTTTTTTCCCCATGAATTCAATGGAAATCCAACATTCTCTAATTCAGATGAATGTCAGGGCCTACAAGGGCCAGAGGACAAGGCAGTGACTATGAGTGACATGGTGTTTTACCTGGCCCTCTTCTTCCTCCAACCACTTAGCTCCAGGCTGCAATTTTTGCTTTAGTCTTCCAATTCTTACAAAATTTATCTTTAAGAGACCAAGGGTGAAGAACTGAGAAATGTAGTTTGAGGCCTGAATACTTGAGTTTCAGTCCAAATTCTACTCTCTAATTGAGCTTTGGCATCCCTATAAAAGGAGAAAAATCACAATACATAACATACAGAACTGTTAGCTGAGTCATTGCATATAATGGACTTTTAATAGAGTGATTAGAGTGATTTTTAAACAATATTGTGACTATCATTTTATTATGATGATTAGTGCCCACTCCTACCTCTTGTCAAGCTCTACTCTCAGTTCCAATAGAGACCACTACAACACACTCCTCTCCAGGGTCCTTTAAGACTGCCAACAGGAGAGGGAAAACCAAGATATGACCACCCTTCCTCAAGCATCTCAAGGGTGTCAGATCTAGAGAATCTCCACTTTCACCTATTTCCTCTAGTTTAGAAGTACTTTTTTCTCTAAATAAGAATCCCCAGCCTATGAAACATTTCCTTTTGGGTGTACCACTGGTCCTTCAAATTCAACTCCAAGAAACAAATTTGTCTCCTCCTTCTAGAAGAGTGGTTCTCCTTTCCAATTACCCCATTTCTGGCATGGTAAGTAATTTTCCAACTTCATAGGGTAGACAGATACTTTGGCCATTACCAGTAACTTGCTACTTTCTTTTTATCCTTTTCCTGCCTGACAGACTATCAGATCAGTGTTTCCATCCATGGAATGTCCCTCAGATTGGTCCTTTTTGTTATAATCCCACTGCCTACCCTAGTTTACGCCTCATTAGTTCACGCCTGGTCTGCCACATGGTTTTCTAACTCATTTCTCTAACCTCATTTTTCACTTTATTCATTTCATACATTCGCACCATAAAACCTTCCCTGAACATTGCTTTTATCACCACTATTCATTACCTAGTCCACATAGGTAAAATAACTTGCCTGGTTTTAGCCTACCCACTAACCTCAAGTCAGAGTCTATTTCCTATTTTTGACGTGGCATGTATATTTTTTCATAAATCAGAAAAGATAATTTCTGTTAATGTGTTGTAGGAATTTTTAAATATATACACATAGCTATTGCTATATTTATTTATTTCATATTTTTTCATATATATACTGAATATGCCACCTTTCCATGTCAATAATTATTGATCTATTTCCTTTGTCATTGTACAAATATACCACACAATTTATGTGACCAATCCCTTATCACAGGCCTTTTTGACTGCTTTATAAACTCTGTAGTAACAAATGTCCTCATACATATATCTCTCTGTATGCTTTTCCTTGGGATAAATACCTAGAAGTCAAATTACTGGTTTAAGAGTATATGTACTTTAAAATTGATACATATTTCCAAAATGAACTTCAAAGAGACTGTATTAATTTATATCCCCAGCAACACAGTATGAGTTCCTGTTTCTTCAAGCTCTCACCAGCAATATATATATATTTTTTAACATCTTTCAGTCAGATACTTAAAAATTATATCTCATTCTATTTGTGTTTTCTGGATTAGAATGAAACAGCCTCTTTCTATAAGCTTTATTGGTCATTTGTATTTATTCTTCTAAGACTTTGACCCATTTTCTTTTGCTTTTTGCTTTTTTCCTATTGATTTGAAGACCTTTCTGCACATTAGAGAAATGTTGAAAACTCTTTGTAACCAGTTTGTCATCTACTTTTTATTTTGTATGTGATGTTTATTGTAATTTTTTAAAAAGATAATCCATTACTTTTTCCTTTATACTTTCTACTTTTGGTGCCATACTAAAAAAACTATTTTCTAATATACTTATTACTTTAGTTTTTAATGTAAAAAACATCTTTTAATCCATCTAGAATTTATTTTGCTAGAAAGTTACAAAAATTTATAGATTTATTTATTTACTTACTCATTTTTTACGCCTACAGCACCTGGTCTTCCTAGTGGTCTCCCATCCAAGCACTAACCAGGCCCGACCCTGCTTAGCTTCTGTGATCAGATGGGATCAGGCTTGTTCAGGGTGGCATGGCCATAGACAGAAATTTATTTTTAATGGTTAGAAATTTATCCTAAACACTATTCTTTCCCACTGAAATGTAGGTCCATTTCTAGGCTTTCTAATCTATCCTGAGCTCTATTCTGCTCTCCAACAAGAATTCTTCTTTCCAATTGGACTAGTATTTTTCATTGCCCACAATAGGTTTCATGTAGGTTGCTGCCTATATTGACATTATTGCTCTTGCCTGAAACATCCTCTTACCTTCCCTTCTACAGATGCTTCAAAGTAAAACCATTCCTGGGGTAAGAAGTAAATCATATCTAAAACAAGAAATGCTTTCAAAAGAGGAAAGATAATGTAAAAGAACATATCAGAGGTTCTACAAATCCTTGTGTGGCTAAAGTAGGTGAGCTTTTTAATTCAGTAGAGCCCGTCAGTGGGGTATGGACATACAGAGGTGAGTTATGGATAGAAAGTTAAGAATTCAATTGCTTTGCATAACAGAATAAGAATTATCTGGAGTGCTTAATGATAACAGAGAGAGGAAGGTTTGCAGAGGAAAAAAAAATTATGAGAGACCAAGGCCACATACCTGAGTGATATGAATAGAAATAAATTCCTAATGGCAAGGTAGGCAAAAGGGCTTTAAGGGACAGGAAAAGCCAGTATTAGAATTCAAGTTGCTTGACTTGCTACAACTGAAAGAAGGAAGGAAGGGAAGAAAGAAATCACTTACCCACATCCTACACATCTTACATGATACTCAGAGTGATTAAATTTATCGTGGGGACATAAGATAGTGATGCAGAAACAAGTTAACTAACAATCCTGGATGGTGATGCTCCTAAGTCAAGGAACAGAGGAGGAGGAATAGGAAGGAATAGAGGAATAGGGAGAAGAGGATGGGTTGGTGAAGAATATAATTTGGTTTTGGATATGTTGAGTTTAAAATGCCTAAGGGGCATTTTATGGTTATAATGTCAATAGTGTCTGTACATTGTGAGGCAGGAACTCAGAAGAGAAATTTAGGTTGGAGATAGAGACTCGAGAACTTCTGACATATCAGTGATAGCTAAAACCATAAGCAAAGATAACATGAAGGATAGTATACAGAGGAAAGAAAGAACAGAGCTAAGAACAAAATCTTAGAAAATCTCTTTATGTAGGGAGGCTGTTAGGAAAAGACTAGTAGAGGAAAACAAGCCTTCTTTCTGCAGGTAAAGGCTAACTAATGCTTATAAATACCCATAGACTGACCAAATATTTGATTGGGTCTATTTAAGATCTCTAAATGCCCATTTCAAGCCCTCTCTCCATCACCCTGTAAGTTAGCTCACTCCTTGATCTTCACAGTTAAAACCATGGTCTTTCAGAGGAAGTGGCAGAAAAGGACATGTGCCATAAGCTAAGACCCCTAGGTTGGGGCTTGTGGGTAGAGGATTCTACTTGTTGGATATTCAAAGAACATCATACATAGGGGCAGGGTCAAAGCTGAGCCTTTCTATTTTGTTTTATGATTAGCTCAACCAACTAAATAAAGATTGGCCAATCAAAAATTTCACTTATGACAGTAAAGACATTATACCTCAGGGTCTCAAAGAGAGCTAGTAATTTCGTAATCAGGAATCTTAGAGATTTCTATCTGCTTTAGGTAGTCTTTTCCACTCTGTCCTGGAATATAGAGAAAGTGATTGGCTTCCTCTTTTGTTAACCTATGCTAGCTGGAGCTCCAGGTACTTGGTCACCCACCCTAACCTGCAAGATCACCTTGCCCACAGAGCATGGTTTTATCTCTACTGAATGATTGAAACCAATATTATACAAGAGCTATAAAAGAAGAGGGATTTCATATGGAAAGTAGAAAATGTATAATGTCACATCCACTCCATTCCACTTGGCACTGATCCCAATAAATCAAAATCCTGAACTAAAAGTAAGACTTGAGACTGATGCTGAGTAAAATAGTCCCAGAATGGGAAGCACTAGAGAAATCCTGAAAGAGGCCAAATGTGGGGAAAGAAGCCTCAGACAAGTCCTCCTTCCTTGGATCCAGAAGCTGATGTCTGTGGTAATAATGGCATCACCCCCATTCACCTCTTCTTATTTCAACTGAAGAAAGGGAAGAGGATCCAAATATGGGAGAAAGAATGTAGAATTCCTACCTCCTCACCTTAAGGCTCCACTCCACGTCAACACTGGCCTCGTGTAGACACATGGTAAGCAGTCAAACACACGGTGTGATTCCAGCAGAGACTGGTAAACAGTAAATGTTCAGTGGGCACTTGTTCAATGAAGAGCACAAGGAGAGATTGCCTATCCCTCCATATATTTTTTTAATGATTGCCACATTACCTTCACCAGGAATTCCTCTATTAGATGTCCATTCCTTTGGGATAAAGGCTCATATTTTCCAAAACTGTACTCCATCAAACTCCATGCTCTGTGAAATTTTAATAAATATTCCTTCAGAAAAAAAAATATTTTTTTAATTAAATATGTTTGGAAAATGTTATATTCTTTCTCTTTTGGAGCTTTATACATGCATATTAAAAGCCCCTTTTGAGGCAGAGGTAGCTAGAGAGCTAGCATGAAATTCAGAATAGGGGCCTGACTAAGCTAAGAACCTTGTTCCAAAAGTACAACTGGACAGACTAGAATGATATCCAATTATCCTAGAAAGTATTAGGCAGAATTGAGGGTAGTCAACACTGGGAGACCTGTGCATGAGCAGGACTTTATCTACTGAAGCCTAGATGCAAGAAAAGGCTCTAGTATCAGAAAGCCTGGCCTGAGAGAGGCTGGAAAGCAAAGGCCACAGCCCCTAGTGGCAAAGGTTTGACAGAAGGGTTGTAGACAGGGCTAAGGGGTCCCTGCTGGGCCAGGGGACAGAGTTTGATCCTCCTAGGAAAAAGCCAAAATTAAGATGAGATGGAGGTGAGCCAGTAACTGGTGGACAGAGATGTCTCTCAGAGTACAGTACACATGCCCAGAAGGCCCTCCCTGCTGGGGGTACCGGCTCCAAAATTTTGGTGACCAGCTGATCCAGCTATATCACTAGATCTTGTGCATGGGACTATGGTAGTTGGGGAAAGACAAAGGTGTGTGGTAGAGCCAGAAAATTCCAGAGTTGTGCCGATTCCAGTAAGGAAGGAAGTCTAGACCCTGCCAAATTCTAGGAAGCAAATGGTAGAGACCATTCCTAGGACAGCCCTCTGGAATATTCTGGAAATATTCCAGAATAAATGAGTAATAACCCCAGAGGCCTGAATGAAGCCAAAAGTCTGATCAAAAGGAAATGCTCTAGACTTAGGGTAGGAATGTGGATAGAGTAGAAGTTGAAGGCTGAGGGTAAAGACATCCATGAATCTAACTGTGAGGAGCTGGGAAAGGCACTGAGATTTGAATCACCTCTGTGAAAGCTCCCATGGAGGAGGGAAAGATGTGAGAATTTGTATCACAAAGGAAGTTTGAAAACACTGATAAATGAAAGGTGAACAGTCAACTAGAGAGGGTCCCTCTCTTTGGAGGAATTCAGGCCAAAAAATTGTAGATGTGACTCACAGGTGCTAGGTTGGTAGCCTCTGGATTAGCTATTTTGGCTCCACAAAGTTAGGGAACAAGAGGACCTGCACTTTTGCATGGACACTCCAAGTGCTTTGTCATTACTGTGGACATGGCTTTCTTTACTTTCTGGTAAAGCCCTATTTAGCACAACTCATTGGGAAATCCAAACTGGAAGTTGTCTATGACCAGTGGCTACTGAGGAAGTACCCTGCTTATGTTGTCATCAGTGGTCTCTTTTGCACCACAATTTTACATCATTTCTGGGAAGCTCCTTCATACTTCCTAAGATCTGTGATAGTCTTGTCTGAGGAAATCACAGCAAACCACAGACTCAAAGGTCTGTACTCCTTGTTACATTCTGCCTTTCAGCTGCTCCAGACAAACATTATGCTTGCATACTCAGCACACTGGTAGAAAACCTCTCTACTCTGCAACCCCTCTTGGGGTCAAGAACCTCCATCTCCACCACCCTCAGCTGCTAGCTTCTCAGACAAAACTATGAAGAAAACAAAGTGTTTCTTTAGGGACCCAACTTCTCTTTTTCAGAGCCTTTATCACCGCCAACTCAGTGATGTCACTCTCCTGTCCCTATGGGGGAGGGGAGGCGTGCCCTCTCCTCTGTCTTTTACCTTAGTCTAGTTCTCAGAAATCAGTCTCATAAACTGAATCACACTTCTGCTTACATAACCAAGATGCTTCATAATCAAACCCTTTCCTGGAATCTCTTCATTTTTAATAGGGTCTCAAAGACCTAACTCAGGGAAAAGAAATTTAACTTGTGGAATTCCTAGCAATAGTAAATAGCTAAGGCAAATATTTCAGGGGCAAGACACATTTTTGATGCCTCTAAAATTATACCCAGCCCTAGTTCTTCTTATTCTATCACCTGATACTCTTAAACCATCTCCTTTGCCAGGCCAGAGGTCAGTCTCCCCTGGATCTGGGCCAACACCCACTGCCATCTGGTATCCCTTTAGAAAGGCAAAGAAGAGACAGACACCCCTTGTTTACTCAGTAATAATTCACTGCAGGAGTCACATAACAGGTGCCACCAGCTCTAGTACATGTAGTAAGGGCACACCACACCCTCATCTCTGTCCCCACCATGGCATACTCCTTGGAATGTATCAACAGGTTTTATTTGGATGATAGGAGGCCTTTCAAGAATAAACCAGAGTTTCCAGTGGTGTTTTGACACTTGTGGATTATACTGTAATGACAACCTGGAGGTAAAAAAACAAAGGTGTTTTTTTTTTCTTTAATTCTCCCCTACAGCCAATTGGTATCTCTCCCACATATGTTGTTGCAGCATCTCTATATATAGAACCTAGTATTCTATAAACAGGATGCTCTGACTAAACAGGTCTCAACAAGCAAAATTGTGAGGTAGAGAAAGACAGCATCTCCCCATCTTCTTTTTAGTCCACCCTTCTTTGCTAATTCTTGTCTGAGATAGAAGAGCTCAGGGAAAACAGCATTGGAACTGGACAGACCTGAAGAGAAATAAATGCTAGCTCAGTCTTTCATTTGCTGTCTGATCTTGGGCAAGTTACATAACTTTTTTACGTTCAGCTTGCCCATATGCCAAAATGCAGATGATAACTTGATTTGCATTATAACTAAATAATATATAAAAAGCATCTAATACATTCCTGACTCTCCAGGGATGTGACTATGTTCTTCCTCGTGTAGCACGTCATGAACCTGGTGCCCTCATGTTATTCTCTGGCTGTTCAAGGCCAAAGTATGTGCCCCATACAGACTTTTCTTTCCTTTCCTAAACCCTGTCAAAGTTCTCACCACTTAGAAGAGCTGATCTGATCACACTGGGAAATGGAAAGCAATTCTGATTAAATGAATTCAAGTAAAATGTGGATAATATTGCTGGGTTCTTATATTATCTCTGTGTGTGTTGGGGGCAGAGGTGTCTGCATTTTAAAAAGGAGCCTGGAAATTCAAATAAAAAGAAGGACATCTAATGGTGAGGCTCTCATAGAAAACTAGGGACCAGAGAATTAGCTTCTTTCCTTGCAAGCACAGCCCATATCACTCTGTATGCTGAGATGAGAAGCCAGTTACAGGACATCATCCTTCATCTCAGGTTGCTGAATGTCACACCTCAAATCAACAGCTCCAGAATAGAACTTGGGAGCCTTGGCTATCCTTTCTGCTCTGGCCAGAACACACCACTTCCTTAGCCAAGAAGGTACAGTGGTGTTTTTCCTAGGAGGTTTCCAATGCTATTTTAAACTCTTTGGAATCAAGCAGCAGCAGAATTTGATTATGGTCATAGCCTTGGAACAGCCTGTAGGCGGCCTAGGCTCCACTTCCAAAATCATATATTACTTCTCTGAATGGTCTCAGCAATGCCCAGATTAACAGAGGCAGAGTGAACCTGCATCTTGACTTCTCTCTCAGTAACCCAGGAAGAAGGACCACAGGGAAATTTCTGGGCTTTCCACATACAGGATCAGGAAGCAGAATATTATGACTAAAAATGGTCAAAGTGTAATTACTTGGCACAATGTGTTTTGCTGACTATAAATCACAATTCATCATGGGAGTTCTCAATATGAGGTACTCCTCAGCACTATGCATGTCCTACTTGACTTTCTTGGCAAGCCCCCAGGGACCACAGGCTGTGGTCTCAGGAGCCAGATACTCCTGGGAGGGGGGGAGTGAAAGGAGTGGGCTGGCAGTTTCAGCAGATGGAGTAAAAAAGGAAGGTAAAGTCCAAGGTGAGGGAGGGGCTGGTCCAGGCAGAATTATCCAATAGTATGTGCTTAGAAAATTGGTAAAGCTGACACAATAAAAACAAATGTTTTAAATATTTTCTATTTATCCAAGTAGAAACCATGATTTTTAAAAATATGTATCAGCATTTTGCTGGATTTTCCCTATCCTTTGTAGGATCTCCTTATACTTATGTTTAATATTGTTTTTAAAACATATGCTCAGAGCTGAAAGTATGAGGGACATGACAACTGTTCTATTGCTTAGGCTTCTAAAGTTCTTAATCTGGTGCTTGGCTTCAACAAGAAGCACGGAAACTAGAGTTCCAAAGCTTCAAGGTTAATATTCACTTCTTCATTCAATAAACATTTCTTGGGCTAGCTAGCAAGTGCCAAGTCTTTGCTCAGTCCTGTGATACAACAGCAAACAAAACAGATATGATTCCTGAGTTCCTGGAGTTCACAGTCTAGTGAGAGGAGCTAAGCATAAGAGGAGGATCCAAAATAAAAGGTCTATATTGGAAAGAGGCAAGATTCCATAGCCAGCAATGGAATGTATAGGGAGAAAACATCTTCTGGGATGCCAGCAGAAGAGAATAGGGCAGACAAGAAGCTACTTGGGTAGATGAGCTGGGTCAGATAATGCCTTTATTCTCTCCCACTGTCCACTGATAGGGGAGAGAGCCACAGTGGTGGGTTGAATTCATTAAGAACAAATGACCAGGGCCCCCACAGCAAGTGCTGCCATGAAGCTGCTCCTTCTCTGCTCATAACCATGAACTATGTATGATATTTGTCACATGAGCTGTGTGTGAAATCCTGAAAGCTACAAAGAAAAACAATACTTGAATTACCTACTGACAGAAATTCAAGGAAGTACAGCAGGCCAGATATGAGAAGCATAAAAACAACCGCCATAAGCTAGGTGGCCCTCCCCCCGAATGTCACCCACACTTCTCCAACACTGCATGGAAATGAAAAATAAAAGCCTGGTTTCACCTGGAGAAGTAGGGCCAGGAAAAGACCTAGTGAAATGTTCTAGCTACAGCCAGAAGTCTCCTGAGAAGAGTTTCTTCTTTAGGGTATGAAGAGGGCAAGGATGAGGAAAGGCTGTACCTGCTATGTTAAAAAAAGCAGTCGTTCCAGCAGCTCAGCCCCAGTGCTACCAGAAGGTGATGGCCATAGTGAATATGGAAAGCTGACAACAGCAAAAGCAGGAACTTCAGAATAAGTGCACAGCCAGCAGAACTGGCTTAGAGAGATCCCAAGTATACGAGCATTTGGGGCATCAGTTTTCTTATCTGAAAATGAAGATGATAATAAGACCATGTACTGGTTTCCTAAGGCAGTCATAACAAATACTACAAACTGGATAGCTTTAGACAACAGAAATTTATTCTTTCCAGAGGCTGGAAGTCCAAATCAAGGTGTTGGAAAGACCATGCTTCCTCTGAAGGCTCTACAGAAGCTTTTCTTCCTCAAGATTCTGGTGGTTGTCAGTAATCTCTGCCATTCCATGGTTTGTGGCAGCATAACTCCAATCTCTGCCTCCATCTTCATATGGCCATCTTCCCTCTGTGTGTGTCTCCCTCTTACAAGAACACCAGTCATTGAACTGGGGTTTGCCCTAACCCAGTATGACTTAATCTTAACTTGATTACATGTACAAAGACCGTATTTCCAAATAAGATCACATTCACAAGTTCTAGGTAGACATGAATTTGGGGGGAGAGGGGGCATGCATGCATGTATGCACGCACACACATATGTGGTACTTAGAACAGTTCCTGGAATTAATATATACTACGTAAGAATTTGCTACCCTTCTTCTTCATTTCTGACAGATAGTAGCTGCCAAGGTATTTGTGGATCCTCGGTTATATAAGAATCATCCTCCCTCTATCTTGAGTCAAAGGCAAGAAACTGAATGGGACTAGAGTTCCAAAAAGAGCTGATGAGGGCAGAGCTAGAACACAATGAGTTTACTACCATCTGATATATTTTATCAATACTCCCAAGCTGGAATGAGGAAATATCTGCTTCAGTCACTTCATTCATTTTTTGAACAACACAGAACTTATCATTCCAAACTAACAATGGCCCCTTCAAAACAGTTCTCAAATTAGGATCCACTTAGGAGGATCATCCAGAGCCAGTAGAGAACCGCACTGATGAGTACAGCAGCCTCATCACTTAAGAGTAAAGCTGTAAGTTCTGATTCCAAACTGCTTTTCACGGCATATGTATCATACAACTTAGAATGACTATTGACTGAATTTGGCCTACTGAGTCCAAAAAATAAATTTATTCTCTGAAAAATATATTTGATATTTCCATGACATCCCACTTTCAAATTAGAGGAGGAAAGAACAGATTACCCTGAAGGAGAATCCTCCCTGATTCTTGCTCTTGCTCCTTCTTTTTCAGTAAATGGGTTTGGGACACTCCCAAACTGAGAAATAGAGCCAGATCTCAACCGCTGTCTTCACATCAAAGTAAATTCCAGGTGAATCAAAAACTTACATATTAAAGATTTAAAAATATACACACACACATACACAAAGAGAATGAGTATTTTTTTTTATAATTTTGAGGTAGCAAAACATGCCTTTTCTAAACACTAGCCTAGTAGCAGAGAAAACTACAAAGAAAAATATTATTTTGATTACCTAAAAATGTAAAATTTCCAGACAGAAAAAAACTAAAAACAATTCTGCACTACATATAATAGTTAATACTTTAGCTCTTACAAATTACTGGGAAAATGTGCTAAGGACATGAATAAGTGATCCAAAGAAAAAATGCGAATGTCCAATCTTTAATAGTCAAAGAAATGTAAATTAAATCATATTTATTGAGTGTCACATCTCAGTTACTATTAGAAGCATTTTACTCAAGTTAACTGATTTATTAACCCCTGGAAATAGGTGCTATCTATACACCTACTTTATCAAAGATAAAACTGAGAGAAGTCAAATGACTTACCTAGGTCACACAGTAAGTAGCTAAGTGAGAATTCGGGATGGCTCCAGAGTCACATTCTCACTTACCATGTTTCAGTAACAAGACCATGCCTCACCTGTCAGATGAGGAAGATGAAAAATACACAATCCAATGTTACTGATGATGTAAAAATCGGCACTCTTATGCGCTATTGGTAGACGTTAATGTTCTTATGGGTAGTTTGGCTCCACAAATCAACATTTTGAATGTGCATATCCTTTAACTCAGTCATTCTATTTCTTGAAATTTATCCTAAGGAGTAGAAAAATGTGCAAAGATTATATACCAAGGTGTTTATCACAGAATGTACATAACAAAAATATTACAAATAAAAAAACAAATATGTACACCAAAAGTCCAAGAAATTCATTCATTCAATAAATATTTATTGAGCACCAACTGTGCATCAGGAACTGTTCTTAGCATCAGGTATAGAGGAATGTATAAAAAAAAATCCTTGTCTTCATGGAGCTTACATTCTAATGGAGCATGTGAGGCAATACATAAATTTTTAAAATGTAGTCTATCAAGTGGTGCTAAAAGCTATAGAGAAAAGCAAAGAGACAGGAAAGGAAGGAGGTTTGTTACTATTTTAAGTAAGGGGGTCAGGGAAGGCCCCATTGATAACAGATTGAGATTAAAAAGATTAAATATTAGAGAAAAAATGAATTATGGTATAGCCACACATTAAAATATAATTCAACCACTTTTTCTGTACTGATTAACATGAAAAGATGTCTATACCACACAATCAAATGAAAAAAGATTCTCACCACACACAAAAAAATAGGTTAACTGTGTGTGGTGATGAATGTGTTAGCCATATCATGGTAACTATTTAACAATATACATGTATATAAAATCATCACATTGTACGCTTTGAATTTATCTAATGTTATATGTCAATTCTATAACTCAATAAGGCTGGGAGAAAAGGTGAAAAAAGATTATAAAGCAGTATTTAAAAAAGGTATGATTCCATGAAATTAAGAAATTACATGTGTATACATGTTTATGCTTTAAATGAGAGAGAGGAACAACACAGAGAGAGATTGATAATATGAAGCAAAGATCCAGGCTGAGTGTCAGATAAGTGGTACAGGCCTCATTGTTTGTTCTACTCACTCACTCTTCCCCAAACCTACACTTTGTTCCAGAGAGGATTTAAGGATGGCAAATCCACATACCTCCAATCAGTTCTTTAACTCTCCCCATCTTTCCTAACCCCTTTCCCTGTACTTCCCAGAAGCCAGGCCAGTGATAGGATGAAAGGGATAAAAGCCTAAGATCAAGGTAAGCTGAGGGGGCATAAGAACAATGGAGGGAAACCCCACACATCTGGATAAGATTCCTCTAAATTTAGCACACAGGAAACAGATCCTGGGAGGTACACTTCCTCCCTACAAATCTGTAAGACTTAAAGCAAGGTTTTCTGATTCAGAGTCCATATTTCATTTCCTACTTAATCTCAAATGCCTTGCAGGGAAGCCAGGAGGTGACAGTCACAGGGAGGTGAAAAGACAGGAGGCCAGAGCTCTGTACCTGGCAATGAGTGCCTGTATCTTCCTATGAGCAAAAAATGACACAGAGTTGAGCTCTTTTTGTCTCCTACTTTATCCCTTCCTCCATGCTTGCATCCAACAAGCTATCCTGGCTAAGTTAAATTCTTGCCCAACACCACACACCCACCATCTTGCCACAACTACCCTAGAGATTCACATACTTCTCCACTAAGGTTCTCAAGAATTGGTCCCTACCAAAAAAACTGCCCAAGCTGACCAGACATGCCAGTTTGATTAAAACATTTTTAGTCTGGAGTGAGGTTTCATGTAACCTGGTGGACAGGGTCCAGATATATTTCCTCTCAGATACGTGTAAACAGATTACACTTCTTGCCTGAGCATAAAGCCACAAACAAGGAACGGGAAGCTTCCCAAAGGTGGAATTCTCGTTGCTAACCCTTATTTCTTTACCCTTAGGATAGGAATGAAAGCACATGAGTAGAGGTAGGGGACCTAGAGAAGAATTTGACTAAAAATATTTCTCACAGACTCTCTATCACCTTTTGGATACCTCTACATGCTTTCACTATCATCAAAAATGACAAATCCCTTTTATCAAACATTCCTACTATGTGATACTAAATTTAAGAGGTCTAAGGCACATAAAGGTCCAGCTGTCCTTCTGAGAGTAGAATATACAGGCTTAAAATTAGGGGATAGAAATCTGAGATTATCTTTGGGGCTGCAACACAGAAGTCTTACTACATACTATCAGACCACAGCTTTCAGGCCCATGCCAGCTTCTACTCTCTTTCCTGGGCTTTTAGCAGGGAATGTCACACAGACACACACACACAGACACACAGACAAGCACACAGACACACAACACCAGGTAGAAGAAACGCTTCACCAGTGCAGAGTCTAAGATGAGTCACAGAAAAATCAAAAGCAAACATCTCTTCAGCACAGGAAATTCTTTCTCTCCACCTCTCTTGTCTTCCTTGAATATGTAGTTTTTAAGCAACTTCTATTATGCTCATCACTACAGGATATAATCATAACATGTCTCTTGCCTTTAAGAATTTACTCCATTTGGGAAAACAAAATCAACACACAGGAAACATGTTATAAAAAAGGGGGCCTCAAGATTTCTAGTGCATGAAATAGGAAGAACACAGATACTAGGACTAGGTGAAGTAAGACAAATGGTAGGGTATCTTGACATACATAGATATCTTCAATTTCAAACATAATCTCCCCTTTTCTTGTTCCATTCTTAGTAAGAGATGTGTTTCACTTCGAAAAAAAATCTCAAATACAAAAATCTAAGACATAAAGCTGGGGATCATTTACTAGACAAATGATCTTTTTGCTGTAAAGTTTAGAGAGATACAATTTCATAACTCCCAACCTCTGTCCCTGTTGCCACACACGCAATGTTTACATTCAAGTTTTTATGATCACATTTATAGGGTAAAGCAAACTACTTTTTAAAAGCTTAAAAAATGCAATATATTGACAGATAAATAGATAAACAAAATGTGGTATATACCTAAAAGGGAATATTATTAGGCCTTAAAAAGGAAAGAAATCCTGTCACATGGCACAACACAGATGAACCTCAAGGACATTCTGACAAGTAAAATAAGCTAGTCACAAGAAGACAAATACTATATTTCACTTTTGCGAAGTATCTAAAGTAGTCAAGCTCATAAAAAGAGAAAGAAGAACAGTTATCAAGGGCTAAAGAAAGGGGAAACTGGAAAATTATTTAACAAGTATAAGAGTTTCAGTTTTGCAAGATGAAAAAGTTCTGGTGATATGTTCTACAACAATGTGAATATACTAAATAATACTGAGCTGTACACTTAAAACTGGTTAAGATGGTAAATTTTGTTATGCATTTTTTACTAAGATTTTTTTAAAAGGGCAACATACACATGGGTAAAAAGGAAAAAAGAGCTTCAGAAACACAAAAAGATATTTTAAAAAATAAACTTACAGAGGGAGTTTGGGTATAACAATTATATCAAGTCTTCCCCTTTTTCATACAAATACTAAAACTAAATACTAAATACTAAAACTGCATAATATGGTAGTATCTAACACAATTTACTAAATCAGTGTCATATTTATAGTAAGATGTATTGTTATGCAAAATGTGTTATAGCTTTGTGCCCCAATTTTACATATTTTCTACTCAATAAAATTTTTCAGATTTCACTCTTTATCTTCCAAGAAACAATAAATGACTAATAACTCTTTTGGTTGAATTTAACAGTGTAGTATTTCAGCTCAGCTCATTTCTACTAGGTTGTATGTTGATTCTTGTCACAATTACAAGGATTCCACAAAGATATGATCAAAGAAACATGAAATACACATCATCCTCTGAATATAATAGTAACTGTACTCCATCATCCTTATAAATGGCTTGTCAGTAGTATAACTTTTACTGTATTTAACTCAGGAAATTTGAAAAGTGTGTGTGTGTGTGTGTGTGTATAATTTACATATATATTTGTGTGTGTGTATACTTTTATTACCTAAGTAATTTTTTAAAAAGCATCTCTTTCACTTCAGTGTCTCTGAGTCTATTTGGTTTCTTAGGAGTGCATAGTGAGGAAGAATGAATGAAGACTCTACAGACATATCAGGGTTCAAATCTCAGTTCTGCCATTTCCAAGTAAATCCATCTCTCAGAGCCTCTGGCTTGTCATCTTGTAAACAAAAGGCAATACCATCTATCTCTTACATAGGTGAAATCACCATTCAGGGTGAAAAGTCCATTTGGGAGGACCAAAGTTGAATTAGTACTGCCTGAGGAAGTCAAGGAACTGCTGAGAGAATGGTAAAGGACAAGAAGGAATCCGACCAGTTCATAAGTGAAAGGGGGCTTCTGAAAGAGGCAATAACACATGCAAAGGGTAAGAATTGTGCAGAGCCCCAAATCCCACATGAAGATGAAATACAATTCAGCCAACAAGTACTTGAGAGCCTCTATGCACTAGCACTGAAGATACAACCATGAGCAGAAGATCCCTGCCTTCATGAAGCTTTTAATCTAGAAGGAGAGAAAGACAAACTAGTGAAAAGCAATAGTGACCTAATGGAAGCAAACAGAGTGCTAAGTAATGTGTAACACGGAGTTGCTTGTTTGAAGTGGCCAGAAAAGACCTCTTAAGAAGAAATAATGTTTATCTGAAACAAAAGGCAAAGGATAATCAATGAGGTGAAGAGCAGGGTAAAGGGTGTCCTAGGCAGAGGTTATAGCACTACAAAGGCCCTGAAGCCAGAGAACTGAATTAGAGGTCTAGGAACTGCAAGCAGGGGAGGGTGCCTGCAGGAGAAAAGAATGATAGGGGATAGGGACAAAACCTGAGAAAAAAGAAGAGACCAGTTTTTGCTGGGCCTTGTAGGCCACAATTTAGGCCAGATTATGCAAGACTGTTATTCCAATCTGATACATTTGGACTTGATCATATAGGTAATAGGAATGCAACACAGGATTTGAAAAGAAGAGAGACAAGGTTGGGTTGTTTTACAGGACAGTGGAAGCTGTACAGAGGATGGCCACATTGGGGAGTAAGGACAGTTTGAAGACCAAACGAAGACCACCTACACTAGGGCAGGGTCTATGTGCACAGGAAAGAGAGGCACCCCAGAGACAAATCTGAAGTGCAGTTGGCAGCCTTCAAGTTCTACATTCTAGCCTGCCTTCTAAGTTCAAAGTTAAAGCTCCCTGTACATCCCAGAGGTACTGACCTGCCATGAGAGAATCATTAAGGCCTTCTACTTCAGCTGAACTCTGCACCTACTATGGCAATGAAAAGATGAGGTGCCAGTACACAGAGACAGTTATCCATTGTCTCCACTGGATGAAAGGTGACAAACTAAAATTCCTAGGACCTTAGGATCCAAGTGAAGGTTCAAATCCCCTTCGTTCCCCTTTAGGGATCAGGAGTCAGCAGAGTCCCCTAAGTCAGTTTCTCCAAAAACGAAATGAGGATGATGACTGGTGTGAGTCACCAGAAAGGCCAATAAAAGTCCAGACTCCTGGTTAATACCCCATACCTACTGAATCAGAATACAGATAGGAGCAGAGACCGGGAATCTGCATTTTAAATAAGCATCAAGCCCTTCTGTCCTTGCCTTATTGGGTAATTCTTATGCATCAAAGATTCAAAATCATAGCACTCAGAAGAGGACTAACAGAGAAAGACCCTCACCTGAAGCTGGCTGGCAATGTCAAAATTAGGGGACTATGTACAGCCAAGAGTAAAGCTGAGCATGAAGTAATCTAAAAAACAATTCAGAATGGATTATAAAATATAAAGGCCACAAAGCAGACAATAGAAGGGAAGACATCAGAGCATGGGGCTTAGTCAAAGTCACAGGAATTAAAGTCAGGGAGCACTCATACTTAAGAAATCCCTACAATGGCCACAATCTGCAGCTCTCTTAGGTCAATTTCCCCAGTGGAGTTCTAGTAAAGGAGTGAAGCCTCGCCCCATACAGACCAGGTGATGGGGCCTTAGACTGCCTAGTATGTACATGCAATCACTCCATCCAATCTTCAAAAGAGAACACATTTCTCCTCTTCAAAGTACTGTTTCTATCTCCATGATTCCCACTCTGTACCCACCATTTTATCAGCTACTAGTCGACCTATAGAAGAGCTCCAGGTTACATAGAATACATACAGAATACCTCTAAGGGCTAATGACTAGCACTACTCACCAAGATTCTCTATTTAGCACATCAGAACCCCCTGACACTGCCATAAACTCAAGGACCATTCCAAGTCAGAAACTTTGAAGTCCACTGTCTACACACCTTCAGATCCTACCATCTATGTACACCCAGCCATTCTTCCACTACTCATTATGCCTCACCAATGAGTCTCACCCTATATTCTACACTCCCATGTCCCTCTCCGAAATTCAGAAAGAAATTCCATCGATTCAGGCTGAGCAGAAAGTCCTGAATGCCTGAGGTTGCTGAGGCCATCTTCTATGCCTGGTTTGGTGAGAGGAGGTAGTCTAAAGGAGTTGCTCACCCTACCTAAAGGGAATCCAGGATTGCTGCAGACTTCTGTACCGGAAAGTTTTTCCAAAGATGAGCTAGTTAAACCTAGTATATTTAAAAGGAGTGAAGGAAGGCTCTTGGGAGTTGAAATAGAAGGAGGAGGGGGGAAGCTAACATAAAATTTCTGGAGATTTGACTCTAAATAGCACATAAAACACAAAGTAATAGGCAATCTAGCTCAAACCCTTGTGTATCAACTACCTGATGCTCCTATAATCCAAAAGCTGGTTCCACACTACAGAAGAGTGTTAAAAGATTATTTAAGTAGTCCTCAAGATTATTTATGGCCCTAATCCTGAAATACTTGCTCTGTTCCTTTTTATACTCCACCCACTACCCTGAATCTCTGCATATTCTGATCTAATGATTCAGCTTCCTGTTTCATCTTTGTCTCACCTTGTGCCTAAGGCCCTTTTGTTTCCTTCTTTGCTTAGGATTCTACTCTATTCTTAGTTATTCTGCCATCAGCCACTTGGAGTAAATAATCAGCCTACCTGGATCCTCAACCTTTATCCTCAGCACTCATGTCCCTTTATGGACAAGTCCCTTGTCAGGCTTACCCTGATTTTATGAATACATCTGAGTGAGAGATAAGTATATTAGACGGTTCCCCTCAAGTACTTAGATGGTTTAGCCAGACAAACACTGGCATCACCAAAGTTATGGAATAAGGAGAATGACAATAAACCAGGGTCAAATGTTTATACCCCATCCTGACATTGTAAGACACACCTTTTTAGCTCTCAAGTGATATCCCTGATACTCTATCCATCCTACCCACCAACCCCCACCTCAAGGAATCCTTTCAGCCCACAGCAGCTAGGACTAAGAATACATGGTAGGCAAGACATAAGCCTTTGTCTGACAAAACTCACAGTCTAGTGAAGGAAACAATTAAATAATTACAATATGTAGAATTAAAGGCAATACATCCAAAACTATAAGATTAAAAAAGCTAGTAATCTATACAACTTAAACTAGTATATTATTGTATGCCAACTATAAGTGAAAAAAAACTCATTCATTGAATTGTACAGTGTAATACAAGCAACAAATTGTCTATTATATTTCAATAAAGACGAAAAGAAAAAAGACTAGAAAGGTGAAGCTACACCTAAGCTGAAACTTGAAGGATGAATAGAAGACACCCAGGCAGTGGCAGGGCATTTGAAGAAGAGTGTTCTACGGATAGGTGACAGCATTTGCAAAGTTCCTGCAGCAAGGAAACACATCTGAAGAGATGGGATGAGCTGGGAGGCTAAGGTAGAAAGTGTACCAAGAAGTAGATGATGCTGAAGAGACCAAATAGGGCCTCATAAGACATATAAAGCTGTTTTATCATTCACTTAACAAGTATTCACCGAGTGCCTATGACATGCCAGGCACTGTCCTAGGTGCTAGAAATATAACAGTGAATAAAACAGACATATCCCTATTTTCAGAGAAATTACATTCTAACTGGAGGAGACTATAAACAAGTATGTGATTAAACCAAAAAATATCACATACTGATAAGAGCTATGCAAAGAATTAAAATAGGCGATGTGATAGAAAGTACATGTGTAACTACATTAGAATCATTATATGGTCAAGAGAAGGCCTCTCTGAGGAGATGGCATTTAAAAGCAAGTATCACAATTAAAAGGAACCAGCCATTCAAAGATCAAGGGAAAAAGCATTCCAGGTGAGGACAACAGTACAGAAAGATCACTTAAGTTTTTTAAGCAGGGGAGTTAGATCATGAGCATTCTTACATTTTATAAAGATCACTCTGGCTGCAGTATGGAGAATGGAATGGAAATAGGGGAGATGAAATCAACACTTGGAGGCAGAGATTGGGGCGAGGAGGAAGAGGAGGAAAAGATAATGATGATAATATAGCCCTTACTAGATGCCAATCCATTGTTCTTAGCATTTTATACATATTAATTCATTAAGCCCCACAAATTCTCTATTTTATAAATTGAGAAACTTAGGTATAGGGTAGTAGCAATGAAGGAAGAAAGAAAGCAATTGGATCAAAGAAATATTGGGGAAGACAAGTGCTAGGAAAGGAAGAAAGGACTTACAATGACTACTAGACTTGGGGCCTAGCAACTATGTGGATCAGTGGTACTATTTATCATGTACAGGACACCAGATGAGAAGCAAGTAGGGAAGAGCAAGAAGCTGCATTTTTTAGTCTACAAAAACATCTCAGTGGAGTTGTCCATATAAGCAGTTGAATATTCTGGTCTGGAGAGAAATTTGGGCATCATCCATGTGTAGATGGTAACTGAAGACATTAGAGAAGTTGACATCACCTAGGAAGAATATGAGGAAAAGAAAAAAAAGGCCTAGGAACAGAATGCTGACATTTAAAACACAACAAGAATTATTCATAACAAGAAAAAACTGGAATACTTTATTTTCTCTTGATAGGAAAATAGCTAAATAAAATACAGTATATCTATCCTATGAAATATCATACAGCAGCTAAAAGGAGTAAGAAGTATCTTTATGTAACAACATGGAATATTGTCAAGGCACATTACTGAATCAAAAAAGAAATACCAGAATACATAAAATGTGACCCCGATTGTGTCAATGTATAAATAAAACATAAAAATAACACTCTAAATTTTTTCTGAACTCATATATGTGTATGCGAAAATATAGAAAAAGTCTGGAAGATATATTCCAAACCACTCTCAGCTTACCTCTAGGGAATACAGACATAATTAAAATGGGGGAGAGAGAAGCAGGAGTATTCAAAATATCTATAATGTTTTCATTTTTTAATTACTATGTTCTCTGTAAAATTAAAGATCCATTTTTCAAAAATTAATGGGAATCTCTGTACTTTCTCAACTTTGCTATGAACCAAATGGTTCTTAAAACATTAATTTTTTGTAAAAAATGGGCAGAAGAGGAAGTCTACAAAGGATACGCTTTGCTTCTGATACTAAATTTTCTCTGTTCCTACCACCTTCCACTGGCCTTGATATTCAGATCTTCTGGCTTTCCAATTGCCCACGTCTGTGATGCTAACATCAAGCCCCCTAATTCCATGCTCTATCCTGATTCCTTGGCTCCAGGCCAAGCCTGGCCACTAATCCCATAGCCTGACCAGAGCCCCAGGAAGGGAGGTCAGACAGCAAACATGGGAGAATGAGTACAGATACCAGCTTCAAGGACAGGGATCAAGTGGCCTTGCTGGCCAGCATAAGTCTCAAAGTAGAAAAGGTATTTGAAGGTCTACAAGCAGCTAAGAGACACTCAGGTAAAATCAGGGGGAAGTGGTATAGGATAAGCTGAAGAAAGAATCAATTCCACTTATAAAAATTCCATGTGAAGCACTGTAATATCATGGAAAACAGCAAAGGAAAGAGGGGAATTTCATTCTGTAAAGGAAATGGGTGCTAGGTACATGGGAGTTATGTGTCTAAGGGTACCTAGAGGGGTCACCTGATAACAAAGCAGCAATCCTAGGAGGTACAGTATAAAAGTTTAGAAGCTGGAGCAGCAGAAAGCAGCCAGGGACTTGGCTTCTACCTGAAAGAAAGAAAAGGTTCTATAAATGAAGAGAAGACACTAAAAGAAATAAAGCCTTTCCTTCTTCAGTAAAGCAAAAGTGGAGAGATAATGGCCAGTCTCTAGTCTAAACTATGCTCTTAACTTTCAACTTTCTGAGGACGAAAGACAATATATTTGGTCTAGATATTTTCCTGGTTACCCAAAGAAATGATACTGCCTAGGCCTTACCCAACAGCTGATTCACCATCAATTAGTCTACATCACAGCCTACTGAGCTTTACATCTCATGCAGTCACATACCAGACAGCTCCAGAAAGAAAACAACCTTGAGTAACCTGTCAAAGTCCTCTCAGGTACCTGACCTCACCCTCTGGGGCAAGTTTCATTTCAAAACTGAAAGGAACTGAAGAGCTGGGGAAATCCAAAGATCAATAGAACCAGGAAAGGGTGATTCCCAGCAGAACACAGTCCCAGGCTGTAACTCAAAACAGAAACCAAACCACTGATAAGACCCAGTTTATGATGTCTGTCTCCAAGTCTCCAGACGCCATTTATGTGTTTTCCAATATATACAAGAGGACATGACCATGCTTATCCAACTGCTGACAACTAAATATCTAATTCTCCAAATATTCAATCAACTTCCTGGCTTTACTAAGTTTTAGAGCTTTGGGGTAGATCTAGTAACTGGAATATCAAGGGTCTGGTGAATTTTGCATTCTTTCAAATGGGCCACGTATTAATCATAATGAATTTAATCACCTCTTTTTCCTTCTTCATCTCCGCACAAACCTTTGGCAAAATTCCTGTCTAACTAAAAAACTTTCATGTTGTCCATGATGGCCCTCTCATCACAGCAATGTTCAATACAATGAAAATATCATCAAAAGAGTGAGGTTATTTACTTGAGGTTCATTTATAACTAGCTGAGACACGGTGGGCAGGTCACTTAACCTTTCTGGGCTCCATTTCCTTATCTGTAAAAAGGTTGACAACAAAGGGAAATAATAAAACTTTCTTAAATTAAGAGAAGACTTAAGTTTTGTCTATGGCCATGCCACCCAGAACATGGCCCACTCCCGTCTGATCTTGGAAGCTAAGCAGGTTTGGGCCTGGTTAGTACTTGGATGGGAGACCACCTAGAAAGACCAGGTGCTGTAGGTGTAAAAGAAAGAAAGAAAGAAAAAAAGACTTAAGTTTTCAAGTATTAAAGGTTCACCAAGTGACAACCAGAGTTATTTTAAAAAGATACACCTAAGCACATCATGATGAAACACTAACCAGGAAAAAAAAATTTACAAACTTTCAGAAAGAGAATAGGTTATTACTTACAAAGAACAAAGAACCCTATGGCATTGGACTTTTCATCTGTATCATTAGAAAGTGAAGAAAGTAGAAAGCAGCATATTGACTTTGTAGAGTCATAACAAGACTACTATTCAAGAATCCTAAATCCAGACAAGATATCATTTATAAATGAAAGTTAAAGAAAAAAATTGGACATATAAGGCCCTTGAAAGTATCATCCATGACCCTTTTCTAAGAAAATCACTCAAAGATGTGTCCTAAAGCAAGGAAGGGCAAAGCATATACAGATGTGTTTCCCTTCCCCCTCAAAAAAACACTTTTAATGAGGTTGTACCAGATGACTTCTGATGGCCTTTCCAGGTACAAGCAGTACACAACCAGCGCTGGAAGTTTGGGTTTGGGAGTCGTTCATCACCTAGTGGTCTGATGAAGTAAATGCAGTTTTGTCGAGTGCCCAGATAAACTTCCAGCCATTTTGTGAGCTCTGACTGAGTACAGGTCAGCAGTCATATATGCAGGACCTCCAGACTCATGGACAACTGTATAAATTCTGCTCACTATCCATTTGTTCTCCTAAAACATCGGAAGGGCCCACACTATGCACTAACTAATTACAAAAAGTAAAACACAGATTTGTTGCAAGGCTGTATTTTCAAAATAGTAAGAAAGACTGCTTTTGTGCAGACCAATATGAATTGAATACAAATTTAGATACTACAAGAAAACTGCAAATATGTCTTATAAATAGGAAGACTACCTTCAAACATTCACAAGATAAGAATGTGGAAGATGGATTATATTTCTCCTGTATAGTTCCAGGGGATAGGCCTAAAACTGATAAGTCACCTCATTAAATTACAATTCAAAACAAGAAATATTTCCTACCAATGAAAGCTATTCAACAATATAATGGGGTTCCTCAAGAAATGATGAGCTCCCCAGCAATAGAAGTATTCAAAAGGAACCTGGATGATCATCTGTCAGGGGAATGCTAGAAAGCATTCTTTTAACTAACTGTATGGCTGACTAGACACAAATGGATTGATTTTAATACCTCAAAGTTTCTTTCCAACTCTGAGGGTCTGTCAAATAAAACAAAAACAAAAAATACAAAAAACACCAAGATATCGAGTGCTCCCTCTGCTTTTTTTTTTTAAGCTCCAATCAGTCATTATAATTTAGTGGGTTTGATATTACTTTTCACTTCAGTAAATGCGGGCAAAGTATTTAACCCTATTTGCCTCACTTTCATTATCTGTAAATATAGAATAAGTACCTATCTCATAAGATTACTATGAAGATCAAATAATATACTTTGGAAAATACTTAAAACAATAATTATCATATAGAAAACTGTAAAATTAGCAGCTTGAAAAGGAAAGGTGGCTGTGGGGAGGGGGTGTAGCACATCGGAAAGTGAAACCTAAATGTGCTACTTGTTTTAGTTATCTGAACCCAATGCTCAACCAAAGCATTCCTGACTGTTGCTGGCCAGAGGCTAGGTTCCCTTAGCAACCAACCTCAAAAAAGAGCCTAGACCTACCTTCTTCAGGAAATCTCACTCTCTGCCCTGAAATCTGGCATCTTCCCTGAACAAAGCTAAAACCTCGCAAATACCACTGCTTCAAAATCAAGGAGCTGAGCTGGTGTTACTCTCCACACTTCATATAATCAATCACAGAAAATCTTGATCATTCTTGGGTTTTTGCACGCCCCCCCCCCAAAAAAAAAGAAAAAAAAGGAGCATCTATAACAACTCATATGTTTAATGAACAAGAACAACAGGCTGAGAAAAGCCATGTCCTGGAGATGGTAAACTGGTTTCCTAGCCCGGTAGTCAAAACCTTCTCATTTTTCAGTTGGGAAAAATAGTTCTGGCCCAACTAAGTCAACTGGCCCATACTCTGTACTTTACAAAGGTCAGAAAGGAACAGAAGCAGCAGAGGTTAAGAGTTTGATCTCTGAAGCCAGATTGCTTATTCAAATCCCATTTACTAGCTGTAACTTCAAGCAAGTTTCCTAACCTCTCTTTGCTTCTATAAAGCAGGGATAAGAGCAGCTACTTTAACAGCATTATTTTAAAATTATAAGAAATAATCCATGTAAAATGCATGGCACCAAGAAAGTTCTCAATGTATATGTTGTATATGCTTCTCATCATTACCAGTTGTATTAAGAAAAGAAACAATCATAATAACGAGAAACCAAATAAGCTTCTACTTCTGGTCCAAAGAACCCTAGGAAGAACATAGGCGTTTAGATCCATTTCCTGGCCCCAACCAGGGAACACCCTCAGGAGGAAAAGACCATAACTGACCCAACATTCATTTCTTTGAATCTAGGGAAGAATTAAATCAGAGAATAACCGAGCATGTGCTTGGTGATAAGATACTTAATATCTCAAATAAAGGTTAGATAGGTACAAACCCACGCCAGACCTATATACATCTATGTTCATCTCAAGTTGGACAAAGTACAGGTTTATCCCGTCCCTTCTCCTCAACACAAGAAGATGGTCAAGTGTAACAGTAAAGAATAAGAGCTCTGGAGTTTGACACCTGGGTACAAACTTCGGTTTCATTATTTACTTGTTGTGTCACTTAGGCAAATAACCTTACCTCTCAAGCTTTTGTTTCTCCATCAGCTAAATAAAGAAAACAACTATTTTAATTATGATAACAACCAACAGTTGGTGAGTATTTTCTATGTGCCAAGTACTATGCTAAGCACTTTATATGGCTCACATCATTTAATCATTACAACTTTATGAGGCGGGTACTATTATCACCTTCATTTTACAGATACACACGAGAAAAATGAAATTCAAGGCAACATGACTAGTTACTGGCAAAACTGAGATGTCAGTACAGGAAGTATGACCTCAGTCTCTGTTCCTTACTCCTGACACTGCTCTACTCATAGCACCAGCCACATATGTTTGTATGATGCTAAGACACTCCACAAAAGGTGCTTAGCACACTGACTAGTTCATAAAGTTTAGCCATTACCATTACTGCTGTTATCGTCACATCCCCTTTGAACATCTCAAATAGTACTACCTCCTGAGCTCCAATTTTACCTAAGGGAAATGGTTGTTTTCCTACACAAATAACAACTCACTGGGTAGGCCTGGGGTGGGGTTCTAGCATTCCATTTTCCTCTTGCAATATAGTGGTAAATGTGGGTGGAGAGAGAGGGAAATATTTTCTATAAACCAGCTACTCTATTAAGAAAAATTAAAGTCTTTGTTTTAAAAAATGAAATTTTCATAGCTCTCATTAGAAAAAAAAACTTACTAAAATTATTTTTTCAAAATAAACCTGAGATATATGGAATTTACTAAAACAAAAAGAAGAAAAAAAAATTCTTTCCTCTACCTCTTCCCTTTTCCATACCATTATATTATTTAGTCATTTAATCCTTACAAGAAGAGTGGTGTCGTTTATTATTATCGCCATTTGACAAGTGCAGAAACTGAGGTTCAAGATCAAACTGCTAGCAAGTGGATGGCCAGGGATTCTGGAAACAAATTTTCAGATATGCAGTAAACTCTTTCACTTATCCTGAGGAGGTGGCTATGAGAGAACATTCCTAGGAGGTATCTAAAAAATAACTTAAGACTAATGAGATTTTTAAGAAACTCTTCCTGTTAACAAGGCAAGACTAAATAGGAACCATAATCCAAAAGCCAATAACACAGTGAACTATCATCAATCCAGCCCTCCCAGAGACAGTGCAAATTATTGATAAGAGTCACAAAGTGGGACTTTCTGAAGACATCTATACCCTTGCATACCAGTCTTTACCTCCCCAATTCCAAAATGATGTATCACTTTACCCTGCTAGAGATCACACAGAACTGTTCAGGTCAAAATAAGCATTTTTTAGACTATACAACTTGAAGGCAAGAACAATGTCTTATTCATACAGATCTTTTCCTCATTATCTGGTATATACAATCTTCTACATATTTGATAGTTTTTGTTTAACATTTGAATATATTTATTCATCCAACTCCTATGTGCTAGGCATTGTTACAGAAAGGACACAGCATTGAGCAAAACAAAGTCCTAGCCATTATACAATTTACTTGCTAGTGGCAGATGACAAATAATGAACAAATTACAATAAACAGAGTCTCTAGACCAGTACCTGGCACATAGTAGGCAGCACTCTATAAACATCTGAATAATGGATGGATGGGTGGGTAAGTGGGTGGGTGGCTGGGTGGATGAATGGATGGATGGATGGATGGATGGATGTTACATCAAATAGCATTAAGTTCTGTAGAGAAAAATAAAGCAGAAAAGGAGGACAAAAAAAGCAAAAGGCAGAAGATGGGTTTTATTTTTAAATAGGATGGTCAAGGAAGACTCCACAGATTAGGTTGAGAAAAACTTAAAGGAGGTAAAGGAGGAGGCCATCCTGAGATCTGGAAGAAGTGTTCCAGGCAGAGAAAACAACTACAAAGAACCCAAAGTTGCTTGGCATATTGGAGCAACTACAAGGAGACCAATGTGGCTAGAACACAAGGGGAAAGTGGTAGATGATGAGGTCAGAGCAGCTGGGAGAGGGTAGTACTAAAGATTCTGTGCACCCTTGTAGACCACTGTAAAGACTGGTTTTTAATCTGGGTGGGACCTAGGAGAGTTTTCAGCAGGGGAGTGGCATGATTTTATATACATGTAACAGGATTACTCTAGTCACTGTTCAGAGTGAGGCAACCAAGAGCAAAAGGTATTCCATGTGTCAAAATCAGTGCAACAGGTATGAGAAGCCAGAGAAAGGAACAATGCGCAACAAGGAGTCAAGAGACTCAGCTCATAAGAGACCCCTAATAAGCTGTGTAAACTTGAGCAAGTCACTTCTCTACCCTGATCCAAAGATGACTCTTCCATAAAATGGAAAGAATGACAACTTCCTGACAACACTGTCCATGACAATTAAATAATGTGAAATCATTTTGAAAGCTTTTATATAACAAGCCAACATAAGGTAAGGGGAAGCAAAAAAAAAAAAAAAAAAAAACCCTTCCTCTGAATGGAGTATAAACCCTGTGGTTCAATTTCAAAAAATCTAAGCCTGACTCACCTTCCCAACCTTGTTAAACCTCTTAACCAACCTATAGTCACTCAGGCAGCAAGAGAACAGTCATGTGTAAGGTTCCTGGGGTGGGGTGGGGCGGTGGCTATTTAGTCAGTTACTCCATATCTCAGTGGCTTCATCTGTAAAATGGGTGGTGTGGAATTCACTCACGTATCCACAAGATAGTGCATGTCTTAAGGAAGGGTGTGGAAATTTTACCATAAGTGAGTAAAATACATATTTTCATAACCCTTCCCACCAGGGATAAATAACCAAGATCACAAAATACTAACACTCCAGGGACAGAATTAGAAGGGGGCTTAGAGACCACTTAATCTCTTTTTTTAAAGATGAGGCCCAGATAAATGAATTGGGTTACAGAAATCTCCAAGTTAATAAGTGACAGAGCTGTTGCTAGGGGCCAGAGCTACGGATTCCCAAATCCAGCACTCTTTTTTCCAGATCTCAGTGTCACCCAAGGAACCTGTGGCCTATACAACACATTTTCAATACCGAGACACATAATTTATCAACAGACAAATGTGGGCTACTCTAGGAAGGTGCTGTTAGGACTAGGTGGGTAGGGGGAGGGATGTGAAAGCTGGGAAAGGAAAGGCTACATTAAGGAGGTAAGTAGAGCCCTGGTGATACTCAGATAAGAAATTAAAGGAATATTTCAGGCAGAAAAGGCTTAAAATAGGCAGTCTTGTGAAGAAAGATCCAATGAACAAATTTCTTTTTAATGAAAATAAACAGATGACAAATTTAAAAGACCAAAATAATTTGAATCAATGTAATTATTTAATCATTTTGCTAAAAGATTAACAAAACAATGTGTTTTCAACACTAATATTTTTAATTCCCTAATCGACTGTCTTCCTACAAGATTAGGCCCTCTGCAGAGATCACATCTACTTTAGCAGTTAAGAATGTAGTCTCTGGACTCAGATTACATAGATTCAAATCCTTGCTATACTACTTATCATGTGACCTTGGACAAAATTCTTTACCTCTCTGAACCTCTCTGAAACGGAAATATCATCCCCATCTCAAGAGGTTTTGTGAAAATTAAATGCGTACGTTAATCCTATTGGTCACAACCTAATAATGGGTTTCTCATCACTCTAGTTTTGTTATGCCCCTTTCTTAATGTAAAGAAGCAAATAAAAATTATCAGAATATGTTGTGTGTAATAAGGACAGGCATAATTTTGCAAAAATTTTATTTGTTATATATGTGGTGCATATATGTTTGTTATGTAAAATTTATTTCTTACAAAAGTTTGCTTCTAAAAATGTGAGAGCCACTGAATCAACACAGGAGAATAAAGCTTTGAACAGTGTCTGGCACATAGTAAGTGTTTAACACTATTATTATCATTGTTTCTGTTATGTACTTACCTATTAAAGTTGCTTGTAGAATTATATAAAGTGATGTGAAAGTCCTATGGGAAGTCAGATAGATATGTGGTATTAATGTAAGATAAAACAAAAAGCCCATCTCTCCATCTCTAACACCCACACAAGTAGAACCCTGTATAGGTACACATCTGTTGTTTGGACCACAGTTTTTTGTTACAGTGAACTGAAGAGTCCACAGACTATGCTTTATCTAACACCAAATCATGCTGTCAATTTTTGCAGAGAAATAACCGCCTGGTGCCAGTGTAAAATTATTTATTTATACCTGGTTGGGGCACTGAGGTGGGAAAGGCAGAAGTCATGCTCATGGGTAGCTGAAGGAAGCAAGTGAGTCATACAGAGAAACTGCTTGCTCCACAGAGCCAGGTAGGCGCAAATGTGCCACAGACAAGGCCAGACTAACAGATACTTGATCCTTTAGGCATAGCTGAATCACTTCCCCTCCGTATTCTCACCCAGACACCTTATTTAAAAAAAAACATTTGAGCCCATCACAGGTATAGCTCACACTAGGAAAAACTGGGAATCCCCAGATACAAATAGGAGCTAAAAGCCACCAAAGGTTACCTGAGGAATTCCCTGAAATGACAAGTCAACTAAATGTTCAAATAGTATTTTAAAGTTAAAACCCTGACTTACAGAAACATTTTTAAGCGCGCTCACCAATAAGGAAACAAGGAGGTCTGGGTTCCATCCTTGCCTGTGATCTTGCGTTAATCACTTCATCTCCCTGGGCCTAAGTAAATTCGTCTGTTAAGAAAAGAGAGAGAAATATAACACCACCTACCACAGAGGATCGCTGTAAAAATTAAAGGCAGTATGTAGTAGAATGCTTAGCCGAGGATCTGGCACTAGAAACGACACAATAAATATATATCCCGTCTCAACTATGAACGAATGCCAATTGCGGTAAACCGAGGTTCGCGGTCAACTGGCCCGCACGGAAAAAAATCATCAGCATCCTAGTCATTTCACAGAAATTGTCTTCTTAGAAAGATTTAAAAGACCATTTCTTGGTCTCTCCCGCACAACAGCCTACACTAGAAGTCTGGCAAAGCAGTTTCCCATTTCACTCCCCAAGGCAGGGATTCCAAATGCTGTGGGGGGGGGGGGGTACCTACTGGTACTGGCCACTACTGTGCACTAAATTTTAAATGAGCAAGACACGAATAGTATGCCTGCATTTTATGGTCATTCGCATCCCGTTTTACAATAATGGGAGAAACGCATTAAAATCCACCCCCTCTCCCGCCCGGGTGTGGACGGGTTTATTATACGAGTGCTGAGAAAACGCGGCACGTGAGGCAGGGCCCGAGCACGGGCTGGGGGTGACCACGGGGCCGTGTTCTACGGCTTTCGTGCCGACCCCAATTTCTCGGCCAGGAATCCGGGCCACGTGCCGCCATTTTGTGTTCACGAAACATGGCCGCCACCCAGTGGGGGAGAGGGGGTGGAGGGGCCGCCACGTTAGCCGCTGTCCCCAAGGGATCCTGAAGCACGGTGCGCACATGGCCGCTTCCGTCTGGCTTAGCCGAAGGGAAGAGGAAGGGGCGAAAGTCACAATGGGTACAGCAGCGTCCCCAGCGCCCTTCCTTTAGCGCGAAGGACGTGCGGCAGCGACACACACAGGAAAAGGCCTTCCAAGATGGCGGGCCCAGTCGGGGGCCGCCCCCGGAGCGCGGGGCGGCGGCTGCCCCGAGCCAGGCAAGGGCCTCCAGGCCGCAGCGCGAGCGTAAAGCGTTTGAGGCAAACCGCAGCGCCCCAAAACCCTGGCCGGCGCCCCGCGAAAGCACAGCATTGTCTTATATGTCTGACAAGGCTGCAGGTGGTGACACACGATGCAGGAGGCGGGCATTTTGCGGACCGAGCGAAAAGCAGCCTGCTCAAAGCGAACAAAGCGTTATGTAAATGGACGCCATTCTTTTGGGGGCCACGTTTCGAGCACTTCCCAGAAACCACGGGGGAGCCGCAGTGGAGCGGAGGCGGGGGGGAGGGGGACTTCGGCCTTTCTCCTCACCGGCCCCACCGGCTGCCGCCGCCGCGGGGCCACGGCCGGGTGGGGGTGGGGTGGGGGGCGCCCGGACGCCGGGGACGAGGGGCCCCACGTGCCCGCCCGCGCGCGCGCCCGCTCGGCGAGCCTCGCCGCCCCTCCCCCTCCCCCGGAAGACCGCGGCCGCCCCGCCCGGCCGCCCACACCCTCGCGCACGCGCCCTGGCCGCCTCGCGCGCACGTTTTAAATTCGCGGCGTCCTGGGCGCCGCCTGCAGTCCCCGGCGGGGCTGCCCGCGCCCCTCCGCGCCCAGGCCCGCTTCGCGTTGCGGACACGTACAGTGCCGGCCCTAGTCCCCACACTGCTCCTCCCAGACCCCCGCCGCCGCCCCAGGTTTAACAGCTTACATGTTCGTCTCAGAATTTTGCCGGACTCTCCACCCTTGCCTATCTAAGCCTCACTGTCAATGCCGGGTGGTAAAAAGCGTTTTTTAAAAACGGCCGTGTGGAGGTGGGCGCGCGCTCGTGACCTAAAAAAGTCGGGTCCTCATTTTTTTCAAGGGGTCCTGCGCGGCAAGCACTTCCGGGGTCAGAGGGTACGCGGGGTTGAAAGCGGGCTTCCCGCCCCGCCCAGACCGCCGAGGCTGCCGCCGGAGTCGCCACCGCCGCGCCCTCGCCCACCCGCCCGCCCGCCGCTCCCGGCCCCGCTCGCCCCCTCCGCCGCCGCCGCCCGCCCCTGCGACGCCGCCGCGGCCTCCTGCCCGCGCCCGCTCGCCCCCGCGGCCCTCGCTCGCCTCGCGCCGGCAGTTTTGGGCCTACGCCGCCCCTCCCCCCGCCAGCCACCAAAGACTTGACCACGTAACGAGTCCAACTCCCCCGAACGCCGCCCGCCGCTCGCCATGGATGCCGGTGTGACTGAAAGTGGACTAAACGTGACTCTCACCATTCGGCTGCTTATGCACGGAAAGGAAGTGGGAAGCATCATTGGGAAGAAAGGGGAGTCGGTTAAGAGGATCCGCGAGGAGAGTGGCGCGCGGATCAACATCTCGGAGGGGAATTGCCCGGAGAGAATCATCACTCTGACGGGCCCCACCAATGCCATCTTTAAGGCCTTCGCCATGATTATTGACAAGCTGGAAGAAGATATCAACAGCTCCATGACCAACAGCACGGCGGCCAGCAGGCCCCCGGTCACCCTGAGGCTGGTGGTGCCGGCCACCCAGTGCGGCTCCCTGATTGGGAAAGGCGGGTGTAAGATCAAAGAGATCCGCGAGAGCACCGGGGCCCAGGTCCAGGTGGCGGGCGATATGCTGCCCAACTCCACCGAGCGGGCCATCACCATCGCTGGCGTGCCGCAGTCTGTCACCGAGTGTGTCAAGCAGATCTGCCTGGTCATGCTGGAGACGCTCTCCCAGTCTCCGCAAGGGAGAGTCATGACCATTCCGTACCAGCCTATGCCGGCCAGCTCTCCAGTCATCTGCGCGGGCGGCCAAGATCGGTGCAGCGACGCTGCGGGCTACCCCCACGCCACCCATGACCTGGAGGGACCACCTCTAGATGCCTACTCGATTCAAGGACAACACACCATTTCTCCGCTGGATCTGG
This sequence comes from Cynopterus sphinx, assembly GCA_030015415.1. NCBI lineage: Eukaryota > Metazoa > Chordata > Mammalia > Chiroptera > Pteropodidae > Cynopterus > Cynopterus sphinx. The sequence continues at coordinate 54,952,770 of CM057383.1, read as the reverse complement.
CCAAGCTGAACCAAGTCGCAAGACAACAGTCTCACTTTGCCATGATGCACGGCGGGACCGGATTCGCCGGAATTGACTCCAGCTCTCCAGAGGTGAAAGGCTATTGGGCAAGTTTGGATGCGTCTACTCAAACCACCCATGAACTCACCATTCCAAATAACTTAATTGGCTGCATAATCGGGCGCCAAGGCGCCAACATTAATGAGATCCGCCAGATGTCCGGGGCCCAGATCAAAATTGCCAATCCAGTGGAAGGCTCTTCTGGTAGGCAGGTTACTATCACTGGTTCTGCTGCCAGTATTAGTCTGGCTCAATATCTAATTAATGCCAGGCTTTCCTCTGAGAAGGGCATGGGGTGCAGCTAGAACAGTGTAGGTCCACTCGTAAACCCTTTCTGCTGTTTTCCCATGATCCAACTGTGTAATTTCTGGTCAGTGATTCCAGGTTTTAAATAATTTGTAAGTGTTCAGTTTCTACACAACTTTATCATCCGCTAAGAATTTAAAAATCACATTCTCTGTTCAGCTGTTAATGCTGGGATCCATATTTAGTTTTATAAGCTTTTTCCTGTTTTTAGTTTGTTTTGGGTTTTTGGCTCATGAATTTTATTTCTGTTTGTCGATAAGAAATGTAAGAGTGGAATGTTAATAAATTTCAGTTTAGTTCTGTAATGTCAAGAATTTAAAAATTAAAAAAGTGGATTGGTTAAAAAATGCTTCATATTTGAAAAAGCTGGGAACTACTATCTTAAACTCTTTGTTGGTGGTTTTTTTTTTCCCCTTCTCTTTTAGCCTTAGGCCCATCCATGGTATTCTCTGAAACCCCTTTCACCTTACTGGTAAGATTCCATTTCCTCTGTCCCAACAAAGGAACACAGCAGGCTGGGCCTGCTTTGGGTTGTTTGCAGAGACAGAGGGTCTCCCCGGGGAGGGTAACATCCTTCCACCCAAATTCCAGAGAGAGGCCTCTGCCCATTTCTCTGGTAGAAAACATAAGTGTTTTCTCAGATGGAAAAAGTTTGCCCATTCAGTAGAACCTCAATGGCAGTGTGTCCCTGTGTTCCCTAGTTTAACCAGCTCCATCCCCACCCCCAATCTCACTTGGAAAACTCTCAGCCAGGAACAAAAAATGCTCTAAGGTGGGAGGAGCGTGGGGGACCCAGAGTAGTGGGGGAGGAGAAGGGGCTGAGGTAGGGGGGAGGGAAATGGGCAAGGGTAGGTTTGAGGGCTTCGAAGAGGGCAACCGCTACAGGGTGGTGGTAGGGACAGAGGGGTCTTGGTTGGGCTGAGGGACTGGATGGGGGATGGTCCCGGCGGGGGGGCGGGGGGGTGGAGGCACATGTCACACATGCACCTGTGGCAAACAGCTTGTCAGAGTGTTATTACACCTGACAAGTGGTATATCCAGAAACAAAAGGCCCAGCTTCTAATTCAGCTGTGTGCGATTTTTAGAGAAATCATTATACCAGGAAATAATCCTGCCTAAATGGGGCAGTCCTCACAGGAAGGAATGTAGATTGACCCATTGGCTATGGCCAAAGAATGACCTGTGTTAAAAATTCAGTTTCCTGGGCCGTGCCCCAAATTTAATCAGAAGACTGCATTTCTAACATTCCAAAACCTTAGCTTTGAGTGCCACAGATTCTCTTCATTGAATTAGGAAGATCTTGGCTGTGAAGGCCTAACAGCCTCATGTCCACAGGCCAGTGGGAGTATACTGGATCTGATAAGAGAAACATTCTCTACCATTAGGCAAAGACACACTAGAAACAACAGTACAAGACAAGAGACTAAGTGCCAAAGTGTGTAGTTCAAACCCCAGGCACTGAGGGAGGTTACAATCAGTAAAAATTCCAGTAGGAGGAGAATACTATCCACGATAAATATATATTGAGACTACAGGGCATCTGCTTTTTTTTCTGAGGTTCAGACCTGATTCTGAGAGTCCCTGGAGGTAAGGTTGGGGTCTGCCATGCACTTTATACCTTCTGTGGGGTCAGGCATGCAGTCACTGAAAGGAGCCCAGATTCTGGAGTTAAACCTTAGTTTAAATTCAAGTTCTGCCATTTACTTGCCTTGGGCAAATTACTCAGCCTCAGTATAAAATGGTGGTGGTAAAAGTACACAGCTGCACTTGTGAAAAAAAAAAAATGAAAGCATGTCTATAAAGCAGAACAGCACTTACAACACAGTAAACTTCAATATACGTTAGATTGCAAAAAGCCAAAGGCCCATTTCTGCCCACAATATCTTTGGGCACAGAAGACAGACATTAAAAGGTAGGGAATAAAACAATGTGTACCAACTGATAACCTGAGAGAGAAGACGGACTGAGGGGCCAGGACAGGTAAGGCAGAGGCCCCAGTGAAGACCCAGAAATGGGATTCAGTGTCTACTGGAAATAATAAGCACAACTCAAGTTTGTGTAGGGTAAGGAAGGAATGAATGGTTCATTAGGTTGGCCCCTTAAACACCAAGCCATATGGTTTGTGAGGAGTCCCTGAAACTTGCTGGATGAAGTGGTTTAACTGCCCTATGAAAAGTCAGTCGGCTTCAAATTTTCCTCAAACCCCTCCTCTTCCCATGCAAAGCTGGCAATAACTTACGATGATTTAGGCAGCAAGGCATGAGACGAATGGCAAGTTGGTAGTGACATACACTGACATATAGCAGGGGCTCAGTATTTGTAAAATGAACATAGAAGGAGCCAGTGAAGAAGAAATGGTCAAAGTAGCAGGAGAAAAAAATAGGATAGTGCCCTTGAGAGGAGTCAAGGAGGAAAGTTTCAAGGCTGATGGAATAACAGTAATGCTACAGACAAGTTTAACAGATTTGACTGAACATCTATCTACACTATATGCAAAATACTTTGAATTGAAACGATGTTCTGGTACAATTGGAAGATGTGCAGTAGCTCATTGTAGTTAGGGCATGGTATGTGGTAAAGGAGGGAAGAGGAGGTGGAGGAAGCCACAAAATCATTTGAGGCTGAATTATAAACAGCCTTGAACGCATACGAAATGGTTTGAACTTTGTCCTAAAAACCAGTGGTCTCCAAACATTTTCTTAAAGTGTACCTCTTTGATGAAAAGTCTTTAGCATATATCTTTTTAAATGTTTAATTATAAATTACATATATATACTAGTCATTATGCTTATTTATAAACCATATACAAGCATAATTTGTATATTAGAAAACAAACAAATGTCAAAAGATAACAAATTGAAAAATTGAAATTAATTTCTAATAGTATTTTTTTTTTTACTCCTATCCCCAGTCATTTTAGAGACCACTTGGATACTGGGGATGACAATTTCTATGTCAAAGATATCTTTGGGGAGCAGAATTTCAGAAGAGTGATGAGGAGAAGCCAAATTACAACATGAGAGAAAGGCCTGGGGTGTGAGGAATTGGGGACAGGAATGTAAATGGCTCAAATACTTGATGGTACAAAGAATAGAAAGAAATGGACAATAACTTGTGGAGGAAGAATTAGGGGAAAGGTTTTTGTTTTTATTTTTCTGTGTGTGTGTGTGTGTGTGTGTGTGTGTGTGTTTGAAAGGAACTTCATGAAAGGCAGAATATGGGAAATTGACAGAAGACTGAAAATAAAAGCTACAGGTAAGAACTGTAGCTAGCAGAGGGTCTTGGAGCAGTGAATATCAGGTGTCAGGCCAGTGTAACTCTTAGAATTTAGTTCACTTTTCCCCCACTCCTATGAAAACTTGCATTTCAGGATTTCTCTCTTTTCTCCTTGGGGCAGCTTGAGTATGTTCTGTCCACTTTTGAGGACTAAAATTGATGAGCCCCCTCTGTACTTGCTATGTTTCTTGTCACAGCCCCATTTTTACCACCAGCTGTTAGGCCACAGCCACTGTCACAGTCAGGAGTATATGATTTCTCTCCAGCCACTGACAAGCACCTGTTGTGTCATAGCCACAGGAGTTGTGCCATGTGTTTAGAAGGCTGGTCTCCCCAAAGTCCTCAGCCGCCCCCCCTTGCCCCACTCAACATAGACATACATGTATACAATATCACATGCCCCAGCCAACAGTTTGACGGTTAATCACCGCTCTGAGGTTCATCCCTAGAACAGGTACTTATTCTGTCACCTGGAAAGTAAGCAGTGTTTGCCAAGAGCTTGAGGTTTGTGAATTGAACCCACTTTACCCCCTGCTACTCTTGGCTACCCCAGGTAGTGAGCCACATACTGTCCAGCGTCTCTGGGCCTGTCACCTGCCAATGAGACAGCACCCAGCCAGACATATAAATAGGCAGTCACCACCAGAGAAGGCTTCTACTGCCAAGTCCCCTGGCCACCTTGCCTGGCCTAGCCACCTGAGGGCCCTTCCTAAAATTCCAATCTGGCCACATCACTTCCCTGCTTTAAGGCCATCAAGACCCACTTCCACCCATGATATACAAAAGAAAATCCCAACTTTTCAGCATAGTTTACAGACCCTCCAGGATCTACTCCCACCAGCTTCAGCATATAAGGCCTACCAGTCTTTTATCTCTGCCTTCAGCCTCCTGTACAGAACATCTTACAGTTACCCAAAGTCATTCTATTTGGGCATCCTTGTGTTTGGGAAATAATTGTATCTTCATATTTCTGACCCTGGCTGTCTTCTTCTTTGTTACCTGCCTGGGGTTCTGGGGCTCCTGCTCTTGAGCATCAACATTCAACAAAGAAAATTATACTTTGCTAAGAATCAGGAGACCTGAATCTAGTCCTAGCTCTGGCATCAACTCCCTGGGTGATCTTGGACAAGATGCTCCCCGTTTTTGGGTCTTAGTCCTCCATCTGAGCAAGAATAAGATCATACCCATAATTCCCTGACTGCCATGAGAAATAATACTGCCTTTGTAGGCACCCATCCCTGCTTCTGCATCCTGCCACATGGCTGACTTGATACACAGGCCTTCCGTAAACACTCTAAGAGAGAAAAACGGAAGTTAACAAAAAACCAACAGCAACAAGCCCCAGCTTGGCATTTTGGGTAACTACTCATGAGGGCTTGATTGAGGAGGAAACAGAAAGAAAGGAACTGCCAGAGAATTTTGCTCTGAACATTCTTGAAGATGCTGTCACCTTTAGACTTTATGGGGAAGGAGAGAGGGTAGTAGATGAAAAGGCAAAGGGGGTATGCCAGACAAGGTTACACAGAGGCAGAGTTAGTCCCCTAAGCAGGCCCAAGCCCCCTATTCTTCCTTCTTTTTTGCCCTGATGGTAAGGGCTCTGTGAGAGGGCTGACCCACTTCAGGACCGCCTGGACCTGTGTCCACTATAGTAGGAAGAGGTTGACTATAGCTTCCCCCCTTCTCCTCCCAGGACTCCGGACATCTGCCACCAGGCTGGGTACACCTTGATAGAGAGCTGAGGCAACTAACTACTTCAGTGACAGCAAACACTACCTGGGTGGTGGAAGAAACCAAATTAGTTATTCCCAGAGCAGTGCACCCACTGTGAGGAGATGCAGATCCACTTTCTTAAACCTGTCTCCATGTGAATGAAAACCTGTGCTTTCATTGGTTAGTTCACCTCTACTTCAAAAAGCGCTTTCGGGTTTGTTCAGTGGGCCCTTAAGAGAACCTTCTTCCATTGGCTCCTGACAGGACCTTAGTAGCATCTAGTGTTGCTATTTCCCAGCCTGGAACCTGAGCAGCACCAAGCAACATCTTTAGAACTGGCTAACATTAATCAACTTCTTATTATGTGCAAACCACTGTTCCAAGCATTTTAAATGAGTTAACACACTGAAACTGTAGAACCCGTATAAGGTAGATATTTTTGTTGTTATTGTTTCTTTGTTTGCTTTTGTATTAAGGTAGATATTATGTTGATGCCACTTCACAGGTGAGAAAACTGAGCACACAGCAACAAGGTGACTTGTCCAGAGCTAGTCAACAACAGAGCCAATATTTGAATATAAGCGATGTGGGCCCCACACTTTTCTCTTAACCACTATTCTGGACTGTCCCTCTAGGCTGGAAAAGTGCTCCTGGGAGAGACTAAATGGACAGATAGTCTGCACTTTGTTTTATTTCATCTTTAATAACTTTCGATGCTCAATTTTTCAAGTAAAACAGCAATACATAGTTTTATAAAACATACACAAATATGTAATACATATGAAGATCCATATTGCTACTGTTAACAGCCCCTATTTCTTGTTTTACATACTACTCTTTTAAAGTAGCATATATATACTACTTTTTTTTAAATGTGCTTTTATTCTGCACACTAATTTGTATGCTATTTTTCTTATTAGATTGAGATATTCATGTACCATAAATTCACCATTTTAAAGTGTACAATTTAGTGGGTTTCAGCATATTCACAACATTGTGCAACCATCACTACTGTCTTAAGCCAGACATTTTCATCGCCTCCAAAAGAAACCCATACTGGTTACCAGTCTCTCCTCATTGCTTACCCACCTGCTTAACCCCAGTCTTTGGCAACCCAAAATCTACTTTCTGACTTTACAGATTTACTTATTCTGGACATTTCACAGAAATAAAATTATACAAGATGTGACCTTTTTGGTGTGTCTAGCTTCTTTCACTTAGCTTGTTTCGAGGTTCATCCATGTTGTAGCATATATCAATACTTCATTCCTTTTTATGACTGAATATATTCCAATAGAATATATTTATCTATTCACCAATTGATGGACATTTGGGTTGTTTCCACTTTTTGGCAATTATGAATAATGCTGTTATGAATATTTGTGTACAAGTTTTTGTGTGGACATATGTTTTAATTTCTCTTGGGTACATTACTAGGAGTGAAATTGCTGCTTGGTAACTCTATGATTAACTTTTTAAGGAACTGGTATATTGTTTTCCATAGTGGCTGCACCATTTTACATTCCCACCAGCAGTGTATGTGGGTTCCAATTTTTCCACCTTTCTGCCAATGCTTGTCAGTTTTCTTTTTTTTTTTTTTTCCAGTCACCCTAGCGGGCATGAAGTGGTACCTCATTGTAATTTTGATTTGCATTTCCCTAGGTAGATTTGCATTTCCTTCATTGAGCATCTTTTCTTGTACTTACCAGTCATTTGAATATCTTCTTTGGAGAAATGTCTATTCCAATACTTTTCCCATTTTAAAAATTGGGCAATTTGCCTTTTTATTGTTGAATTGTAAGAGTACTATATATATTCTATATACTAGAATCTTAACTGATCGATAATTGCAAATATATTCTCCCTTTCTGTGGGCTGTCTCTTAACTTTCTTGATTGTGTCCTTTGAAGAACAAACATTAAATAAAACTTTTTTAAACATTTTAAATTTTGATGAAGTCAAGTTTGGTGTCATATCTAAGAAACCATTGCTTAATCCAATACTAATGCTTTCTTCTTTAAAGAGTTTTATAGTTCTAGCACTAACACTATAAAACTCTTAAAACATAAGTATAAATTTCATGACCTTGGATTTATTTTAGATCTTTGATCCATTTTGAGTTAATTCTCATATATATGGTCAGAGTAAGGGTCCAAATCCATTTTTTGCATGTAGCTATCCAGTTGTCCCATCACCATGTGTTGAAAAAAAAAAACTATTATTTCATTATATCTTATTTTTTAACTTAATAAATTATGAACATTTTCACTACAATAAATAATATTTTGCAGTATTTTTATTAGCCTTATGTACTCCATTACATAGATGTAATTTATTCAATGAATCTCCTATTTACAGACATTTATTTTCACATTTTGCTGTCTTAAACCAATCATACAGTGGTGAATATACTCACAAAAATATCTTGAGATATGTCTCTATTTTCTTAAGACAAATTAATCAAAAGGTTTTAGATGCATAGTTTGAAAGGGGCAGTTTTCAAACTCTTCCCTTTAAACTCTTAAAAATTATTGAGGTTTTAAAAGGCTTTTGTTTGTGGGGGTAATTTCTAAGTATATTAACTGTCTTAAAAACAAAGAGTAGAACATTTTTAAACATTTACGTATTAATTCATTTTAAAATAGCCATAGGAAACCATTAAATGCCAATATAAATGATATATTTTTATTTAAAATAATTTTCCAAAACAAAAAAATATTCAGTGAGAAAATCGAATTTTATTTTTTTGCAAATCTCTTTAATATCTGGATTAATAGAATATGCTGGAGTCTCATGTCTGTTTCTGCATCAATTACACATGATATTACACATCATGTAGCCTCTGGAAGACTGTACACTACACTAGAGAGAGAATGAAAATGAAAAGGAAAAATAACGTCTTAGTATTGTCAGGAAAATAGTTTTGACTTCTCAGACCCCTCACAGAGTCATAGAGGTCCCTGACCGCTCTCTGAGAAATACTTCTCTATAGAAAGATTTTACCAAAGTATATTCTTACCACTGTGCCCTTTCCCTGCATCTTCACTAACACCAGGCATGATCATTTTTTTTTAATGTTTGCTAATTCATTAAGCAAAAAACAAGCTTTGTGATTTTTAACTTGCATTCTATAATTTCTAGTAATATTGAATTTTTTCATGATTTTTGTAAGTTATATTTTTCTTTTATAAATTGCCTCTTTGTATCATTTGCACATTTTCTTGCTGAGATGGGCATATTTTACCTTAACAACTATAAGAGCACTCTTATTGAGGGTATTAGCCCTTGTCATAAATATCAAAAATATTTTTGATGTGCAAGAAGTTTTTATTATTATTATTGTTTTTATACAGGAAAACCTATCAGTATTTTTAATGGTTCTGTCCTTTCCTTTTGCCTTACCCAAAGTCAAATAAATTGTCCTTTAATTTAATTTTCCACCAGCTGTGTGTGAATGTGCCTGTTTGGTCTAGGAAGGAGGCCAATCAAGAGGAAGGTGATTAGCAATTTCACAGAATTAATAAAAATTTTCCCATTTTTATTCTATTGATCATTTTGGGTATTACACAATGATCAATGAAAATGAAATCACATCTGAGCGACAAAGAAGATGATCTTCAATGTCATCATCCCAGGACACCTCCCGACCAAATGTTCTTGAGGATACTCAGACCAGGGTGATAAATGTGGGGTTTATTGTTTGTGTGGCAAGTCTCACCTGCTCAGAAGGCTGAAGACTTGTGAGTCCCCTGTTGTTCACAGGGGAGGAGATGACCCATTGGGGTGGGCCTCCTGGCCTCATGCCAACATTGTGGTGCCCAGCAGGGGGCTGTCTCATCGTACCCTGAGTTGGGGCCAGTTTATACGCAAAATTTTAGCAAGGAATTTAGGCATTCAAGAAGTTAAAGCTTTACTAGAGGACAATAGCCTAGGCACTCATGACCCATTGTTTAGGAATGGGCATTTTAAAATAAGAAAAGGAAACTAGAATTTAACAGTCTGACAGGATATTCTAGCTAACCACAGATTTACAGAATTATAGCTTGGCTACAGAGAACTCCTTTCATAAATTTTTGAAGATTTCTCCAATAAATGCTACCTTCTATTGCTTGACTGCTCTCTGAAAAAAGGTAACCAGAAACCATTACAAAGTGGATTTTGTGTCTAAGGTGACTAGGCTCCATTAGCTGGGATTCTCTCAATATTGTTTTCTACATTCTTAACAACACTAGAGATTTTTCTTTGCCAGTCTGGCAGATAAAAAGTGGCATAGCATTGTGTCAGTTTTCATTCCTTAAATTACTGGTGAGGGAAAAAGATATATATATATATATATATTTATGTTTCTCAGCTGTTTGCATTTCTTCTTTGGTGAATTACCCATTAACATCCTTTTCTCTTTTTTCTATTGGAGTGTGTATTTTTCTTATTGATTGAGTTCATTAAATAGAAAAATATTAACCCTTCTTTATATATACTGCATTTTTTTCTTAGTTTATCAGTTTCCTTTTAACTTCTCTGCAGAAGTTTCTAATGATTAAAAGGCTAAATCTATCAACTTTTAACTCTGGTTTCTGTCTTAAGTATCATGCTTAGGAAGTCCTTCCTTCACAACAATTACACAAATAATTTCCTCTTTTTTCTTCAAGTATTTTATGTTTTCATCTTTTACATTTAAATCTAATTCATCTGAAATTTATTTTGGTAACTCTGGTGGGAAAAGCTAATATTCTCCCCCACCCCCAAATTGCTGTCTAGCTATCTCAAGGATATTTATTGAATAATCCAGGAATGGCAAATATGTGGTCTGAGTTCAGTCTTCCCCACCTGGGCCCCTGAAAGACATTTCTAATCAAGTACAGAACTCCTGGCTAAGCTAGACTAGGCCTCACAGCTCTCCCAGAATTTCAGGCAGCCACCTCCTACCTGTGAGATTTGGCATCAAGAAGAAACTTTTTGTCATTCCCAAGACTAATCTATGTAAGAGGCCTTTATTAGATAATACATTCTTTTGTATTCTAGACTTTCCCTGTTAAAAAATTTTTTTTAAATTAAGTTTATTAAGATAACATTGGTTAATACAATTAAATAATTTTCAGGTGTACATTATAATTTGAATCTGTATATTCTATTGTGTGTTTACCACCCAAAGTCCAGTTTCCTTCAGCTACCATATATTTGATCCCCTTTACCCACTTCACCTTCCCCCTCTCCCCCTATATTTGACCCCCTTTAACCATCTATCTACCCCCACTTCCTCCACCCCTCCCCACTGGTAACCACTAGTCTACAGTCCATGTCTATGAGTGTCTGTTTGTCCTGTTCATTTGTTGCTTTTAGGTTTATATCCCACATATAAGTGATATCATGTGATTTTTCAACCTTTTCTGTCTGGCTTATTTCACTTAGCATGATTATCTCAAGGTCCATCCATGTTGTCGCAAATGGCTGTATTTCATCTCTTCTTATGGCTGAATAATATTCCATTGTGTATATGTACCACAGCTTCTTTAGCCAATCATCTATCATAGGACACTTTGGTTGCTTCCATATCCTGGCCACTGTGAATAATGCTGCTATGAACATCAGTGTGCAAATATCTTTTTGGATATGGGTTTTCAAGTCTTTGGGGTAAATACCCCAAAGTAGAGGGATTGCTGGATCATATGGTAGATCGATTCTTAGTTTTTTGAGGAGCTTCCATACTGTTTTCCATAGTGGCCGTACTAATTTGCAAACAGTAATGTAGAAGTAGAATGGCTGTATTAAGGCTGGACAAAGTGGACTTCAGGACAAGGATTATTACTGATTACAAAGAAGGATGTTACATAGTGATAAAAGGGTCAATTCATTAAAAGATACAATTCTAAATATATATTACCTAATAAAAGAGCTTCGGAACACATCAAGAAAATACTGATGGAAAAGAAAAAAGCAATAAACAAATCCATAATTGTAATTGGAAACTTCAAAAAAGTTCACTCCTGGCTCACTCTAGCATTGGGGTGTGTTGGTTCTCTGCCCATTTTTTGACTGGATCATTTTTTGTTGTTGTTGTTACTGAGTTGTATGAGTTCTTCGTATGTTCTGGATATTAGGCCCTTATCGGAGGTGTTGCTTGCAAATATTTTTCCCGTTCCGGACCGGTGTAGACTTTCCCTTTTGTTTTATTGATATGCCTGTCTTTTCTTGTACCTGCCTCACCCTTTTTGGTTATTGCGTCTATGAACTAAATGGCAATAACTGATAGCAGAAGCCTTATACCCTTTTCCACACTTTCTTGACTATTCTCTCTCATTTTATCTTCTGACTAAATCTAATGCATTAAAGTACTTCAAAAATAAATTAATTAAAATTTAAAATTAATGTTAGATTTTTCAGTTTAGGTACATAGTATTTCTATCTATTTTTAAAGATCCCCTTCATGCCTCTGAATAGTTGTATTCTGATAGGTAATACACATCAGTGGTAAGTTTATTCCTAGATATTATATATTTGTGGTGACTATCATAAGTGGAATCTTTTTTTTATCAATATAGCATCCAACTTCTTATTGTTAGAATATAAGCTTCATGAGAACAGAGACCACACATCTTTTCTTCATAACTGTAGCCCTAGAGCTTAAGAAACTGTGCCTCCACATTATAGGCTTTCAATCAAAGTTTTTAAATGAATGAAGGAATAAAAGCATAAAGCAATGTTATTGTCTTAGTGTGTCATTAATTTGTAACAGGTAACCTTGATAAATTATTTGATTTGCTTTGTTTTTCAAGTGATTCTCTGGAATTTTCAACATCTGTAAATATTGATAATTACCTTTATCCCAACACGTGTTGTTCTTATTTATTTTTCTTATAAAACATTGAATCGAATATATCTTTCTTTCCAGATTTCTATTGTCCTTTCAGAACTACTCTAAGTAATAGTGATGGTAGTGGGCACCTTTTATTATTCCTTACTTGATTGGTAATACTTCTAGTGTTTCACTATTAAGTATGATGACTAGAAGAAGAGCAAATTTGATGAAAAGAATAAAATGGGTTCCATTTTGGATATGTTTGAGGGGTATTAATGTGGAGATGTCCAGTGTACTGCTGGACATATAAGATATCTGGATTAGAGACAGATATTTGGGAGTTAACATCATTTAAGTAGTGCTTAAACCCTTGAGATAGATAAATTCATATGGAGAAAAGGCCAAGGATAGCACTGGGGAATGTCAACCTCAAGGCTGAGTAGAGGAAAAGAAAACTGTCAAAGAGATAAGTGGAAATTAGTAAGAAGGAGTCACAGGAGACCAAAGATGAGTTTCAAAGGAAAGGAAGTGATCAACACAGCCAAAGAGTGAAAAAAGAAAGATGGAATATAAACCAAGGATTTAGTATCTAGGAGGTCTCCGGTGACCTTAGTGAGTGTCAGCAGTGTCAGTGTTGTAATGGCACTAAAGTCATTTATAGCGGGTTGAGGAGAGGTGAGAAAGTGCAGACTACCATAAAGACTCCTTCACGAAGCTTAGCAGGGAAGAGAAGCCTAGAGACAAAGTACTAAATGGAAAGGAAGACAGAACTGAGGAATAGTTTTTCAGGTGGTACAGTATTCCCTCTTATCTACAGCAGATGAGTTCCAAGACCTCTCGTAGATACCTGAAACCAAGGATAGTAACAAAGCCTATATGTACTATGTGTTTTCCAGTACATACATACCTATAATAAAGTTTAATTTGTAAGCTAAGTACAGTAAGAGATTGACAATAAAATAAGTCAGTTATAAGAACATACTGTAATAAAAGTTATGTGAATGTGGTCTCTCGCTCTCTCAAAATATCCTACTGTACTCATCTTTTCACCTAAAAGGAGCATTTTACAGCTTCTCTGTGTCATATCTGAATTGCCAGCATCACTACTCTTACATTTTAGGGCCATTATTAAGTAAAATAAGGATGATTTGAACACATGCACTGTGATACTGAGACAGTTGATCTGATAACTGAGACACTACTAAGTGACTAACGGGATAGTGGCATACATGCTGGAAAAAGGGATGATTTAGTCCCAGGCAGAATGGAGCCAGATGGCATGAAATTTCATCATGCCATCAGAACAGTACTCAATTTAAAACTTATGAATTATTTATTTCTGGAATTTTTCATTTAATATTTTCGGGCCAAGGTTGACCGTGGGTAACTGAAACCATGGAAAGAGAAATTGTACGTAAGGGGGAATTACTGTAATGACACAAGGCTGTTTTTATGTTGAAAGGGAAAGACAGTGAAACATTAAAAATTTGAGAAAGAGACAGAGGGAAAATACAAGCCCGCAAAGCACAGAGCATGTGGAAGGGAAGGGCTCCCTTGGTGGGGACCCTGTTTAGCCTCAATCTCCACTTTCCCTGAAGTGGGAAAGAAATATGTAAGATGAGTAAGTATTGATGCCTCAGGAGAAAATAATTTCGCACCTCTGTCTTTTCTCAACTAGACTGGCAGAAGAAGGAGAGTGGGAGCCAGAAAGCAGTGGAGGTGTAGAACCACTACTCCTGGGCCTGCTGCTGACAGGGGAGGAAGGAAGTACTGCTGGACAGAGGTTAGGGTTCTGGCTGAAACTGGAAACCATAAATCCACCTGGTCACAGAGTTAAGGCTGCAAGAGATTCTGATTTAATTGGTCTGGTTTTTGGCCTGGGCATCAGGAATTTAAAAACCTGCCCCAGTGACTTTAATGTGCAACCAACCATGGCTGAGAATTGCTGGGCTCAAAAAGTAAATGTGTGCATATGAAGACTGAATCTCTAACCCTAGGTGGGAGGACAAAGAGACTCTGCTGCCCTGGCTGAAGCAGGTAACCCTGTGGGGGTGGTGGCCATCCCCACAATCATAGGAGGATGACTTCCTACCCTGTTGTGCCCTTCCAACAGGATCTGAATTCCTCTCTAATCTCCTGCCTTAAGTTAAACCATAGTGAACTTCCCTCACAGAGACTCAGCAGCCCCCTGGTATGGCAGTGGGGCCAGTTGGGAGAATGTGATAACTACACAAACAATATGCTTTCCTGATTAAGAACCAAGCCATCAACCTGGTTCACTGTGTGTGCGGGTGCATATTTGTGTGTGCATGTTTTTGAGCTGCCAATTCAACAGAAAAACAATAGCAGCTCTGAGATAGGAGCGGAGGTTTAACAAGTGACTACAATGACTCATGCCACTTGGCTGTGAAGGCCATGGGGCTGCCACCCCCAGTGGGGCAGGGTCTGGGTCTGGGTCGGAAGAGTTACAGGTACAGTGGCTCCTGTGAACTTTCCACCATGCTCCTGGGCAGGCTGTCTTTTGGGCCAACCAAATATTTTTGTAAAAATTAAGCCAGAAAATGTAACTTTTTTTCTTATGGCCACAAATTTCCTGGCATAAGCAGGCAAGCTGAAGAATAAGGCCGATGGATCTTTCAAAGGCATGAAATATTCACACGAGGATCGAGGTTTACAATATTAGGCAAAAACTGTCCTTTTTTCAAAAAGCACTCAGATTAGAACAAGAGAAGGCCTGGGCAGAGCATGGATGCCTCTGTGAGGAAGGGTTGGGAGACAGGACCTGTCCAAAGGAGCACATTTAATGGAATCTTACAATGTGCAGGTTTGGGGACAATATTGAAGAAAACAATAAACCTGTGCTGTTCAGCACGCTGTCACTAGTCCCACATGGCTATAGAGCAGCAAATGGCTAGTCTGAATTAAGATGTAAAATACATACCAGATTTCAAAGATAGTACAGGGGGAAAAAAAGGTGTAAATAGTTCATTAATAATTTATTAATACTTTTTAATACTAGCATGTTGGAATGACAATATTTGGTTTATTTAGTTAAGTAACCTATGTTATTAACATAAATTTCACCTGTTTCATTTTACTTTTTAAAATATGACCACTAGAAAATTTGAAAGGACGAATCTTTGGCTTCCACATTTCTGTCACACAGTACTGCCTATGCAACATCAACCAATGAACTTTTATTGCACATCTACTTTGCCCAAGGAAGCATGAAGGGACAAAGCTATAAGTAATAATAGAAATAACAATAATAGCTTCAGGTTTTACAAAGTTGACTACTTGCTAGGCACCTTACACTGATTTAGTAACTTGTTGGAAGTAAGAAAGTGAGCTGGATTCCAGAATCTCCATTACAAACCAGTTGGCCAAACTGCCTCGCTGGCAGCAAAAACTGAGGTCTAGTTTGGGTGCATCACAGATACATGCCCTGACACAACAAAGATGTTTTCACACAGTAGAGAATACACAAGTTAAAAACCCATTCTCAAGAACACATACACTTTAAATGTTTCTTAATATGATTGAAGCACACAGTAATCGATCTTCAGTCTATTTACAACATTTTTTTTCAAAGACTGCAAACTTTTTTAACATGCTGGTCAGAGTAAGAGGTTCAGGACATGACCTTGGGAAAGAGCAGTGGTTCTTCACCCAAGCTAGCTACCCAGTGTCCTCACCTGAGGAGCTGCAAAAATGCCTGCTGCCTGGGCCTCATCCCCACAGATTCTGATGTAATTAGTCTGGTTTGGGGCCTGTGCTTCAGGATTTTTAAAGAGTGCCTAGGTGATTCTAATGTTCAGCCATAGATGAGATTTACTAGAGTAAAAAGTTAACTGGTCCATATGGAGACTGGATCCCCCAAAGCCGGGCTCCCTTAAAGGCTGAGCATTTTGACTTAAGCTCTTTCTGAATTGGTGCAGTTGTAAAATATAGTTACTTTAGGGCCCATTCTATTCAGTTTTATTCATCTCTCAAGTTTTATTTATTATAAACCTATATACCCACATATACACATATTAGGAGATGTAAGCAGTAGGAGATCGTGGAAAGTACACTAGACATAATGCCAAGAGCACTTGCAACAAGTAGTAAATAAGTCCTAAAGGTTGATTGATCGGTTAAATGTATTTATTTTTTTAGCCCTAGAGATTTAATGCACAGTATGGCGAATATAGAGAACAATATTTTATTATAACCATCAAACTTACTAAGAGACCAGAACTTAATGATTTCAACTACTAAAAAATAATAATTATGTATCATGAGAGAAATGCTAATTATCACAATGACAATCACATTAAAATACATAAATGTGTTAAATTAACATGCTGTACACCCCAAATTTATGCATTACATGCCAAATATATTTCAATTATAAATAAAAAGCCCAAAGCAGTTGTCTTTTAGGTCTGGTTGGCCAGATCTGAGATACTAATTTCCCCATCTATAAAACGGTGGGTTGGCCTAGATAAGCGTTAGGAGCTTCCAGAGTAGGCATTTCAGGATTCTAGATTGAGGTCAGACTCTGCCCTAGATTTTGTGTATGATTCCACAGGCAGAGAATAGGGCTGGTTCCCTTGCTAGTGATCCAATAATGCTGCTAAGCCATAGTGGAGACTCCCTCCTCAATTTATTTTTATTTTTTATTTTTTTTGAGCCTTCACCTTTGAAATAGATATTTCCATCTGCATCCTATCATGCCTATCCCATCCACCCCACCCCCATCCCTCTTCATGTAAATCAGCCTGGGGAATCAGATCTTGGAGAAACTTTGATCTCTTTATCTGAAAGCACAAAGATAGCATTGCAAAGCCTACTGCTGGTGTGGAGGTGGCATAGTCAAGAATGGTTCACATTTTTCTAGCGAATTTCATTCTTACGATGATATTCTCAGAGGAGAGACCTTCTCCAGCAAGGCCATGAGGAAACTGATAAAGGAATGAGGGGGAAAAAGGCAGACTAGGTGGAAGAGAGGATCCTTTGAAAGGAAATACCAGCAAATTCTGATACGCAAAGTCTTGAAAAATCCATATCACCGTCACTTGGAAAGAATCTGGGGCTGGGCTGTGTACTTGGCTTTCTCACTGTGCAATTTTAAAAGGACATTTCAAGTTTCCAAGCTACCAAGTGCAACAGGCCTCTCACTGAGCCCCCAAGTCCTATTCGATGCCTCCCCAGCCCACCATCTGTCCTCATTGCTGCCAGGGCTTGCTCTGAAATGCATGTCTAACTGTGTCACTCTCTAGTTTAAGACTGGACTCCAGCTCTACTCCTACCCCACTGCCTCCATTACCTGTAAAAAAATAAAATGTAAACTCTTCTCTGTGTCATTGGAAGCCCTTCAAAATCTGTTCCCTGGCTACAAAGGTGCAGATCTGCACCTTTCTCCTACTCTCCAGTCACTGAACCCATTGTGCCCACCTCTGGACAGCACAAGCTCCACTTGAAAGGACAGTGGTTTGGCCACTCTGGCTCTTTCATCCTCCAGCACCCATTCTAGTTTCTAGGACTAGGCTCAGTAAAAGTTTGATGCCTGAATAACCAACCAAATAGACAACCATGTAAATTAAGGACCTTGTACTGAGCAATTCCTAAATTCTAGCACTAACTTCTGAGAACTGTTCTGGGGACAGAGCTGAGAGCTGCTTAGAACTTGACCCAGTTCGTATTAATAGTCACTGCAATTTCCAATCCAGAAAAATAGAGATAGGTGGTCTGACAAAGGGTTTAGAAAGGTTTTTGTTCTTTTTAGTAAATCATAAAAAATTTTGTAAATTTTTAGTAAAGCAAACAAATTAAATTACAGTGCAATTAAACATTTTAAATCACACTAAAAACAAGACCATTCTATGGTTGCACAACAATGTGAATATACTTAATGTCATCAAACTATATGTACACTTAAAAATGGTTAAGATGGTCAATTTTATGTTATGTGTATTTTACCACAAATTTTTTTAAAAGATCATTCTAAATGTGCGGTTGCTATCATCGTGCCCTCTACCCTTCTGTTCTGGGAGATTTCAAGGTGATCATACAAAATCCTTTTGAATAGGAAAAGTATTAACTCTCTTCCTAAAGATTATAGAGAAAGCGAGGGTTCTTGGTTTAGTAAAATGTTCAAATGTAGTAATACTTAAAGTACTTTACCATCACTAATTTCTAGAAGTTTCAGCTATCTGTCATGCAGCCCAGGACTAAGAAATAAGCAAAAATAGCCACTGAGTGACCAAAATAAATGTTATTTAACTAATTAAAGGATCAATTTTATGACATTGGTGATCTCCATTTTATAGTCAAGGAAATTAAGGATCAGGATAACTTCCCTAATTTACATAGCTAGTCAGTTAAAAAAACAAGATTCAAAACTACCCTAGGTATGGAAAGAGTTAAAAAAAAAATACAAAAACCAAATCAATGCTCTTTCTACTTCACCATGCCTCTACTTTTTGGATGCTATTATATTTATAATGGGTTTTTTTTTTTTGTTTGGCTTGGTTTTGGTTTTAGGGTTTTTTGAGTCCTTCCAAAGCAACTTTGATGACCTGACCCAAATGGGACTTTATTGGAAGGAGACTGAGGTGATGCAAAGAGCTGAAAGAAGAGCTAACAAACAGGGCCGTAGTGGCAGAAACCAGGCAGCTGGGGACTTTTTCTCTAGCATGCAGTGGGTTCATGTGACCAGGCCCAAGCTTGCCAGGCTCAGGGACTCTCCCTTTAGGTTTCAAATTCCCGAGAGAGAGAATCTGGTTTGCCTCCTTAAATTAGGTGTCTTCAGCCTTATCAGTCAGTTCTGCCCAGGGAAATGGGAGCCCTGGACCCCAGACATGACCACTGGGCTTCTACTCAGGGTCAGCTCTTATCAGAGAAAGGGTGAATCCCTGTTGGCAAGAAAGACCCCCAAGTGTGTCCCAGCAGGAAATTTTCTGGGTGACATAAGAAAGAAACAGGAAAGCCATATCACTCCCACCCTAAGAAGCTCTTGTAGAAATGTTCTGAGCCATAAATTCAGCCTAAGCTTTGTTCCATTCATAGTTTCATCATTATCTGGTGTTGCAAACCTGGGGAGCATATCTGCAATTTTAAACTCAGTGGACTCCTGCAGCAAGGTGACTACTAAAGTTTATCTTCTAAACCTTGGGGTTTAGGGGTCAGAGGGATGTTCAGAGCAAGAAAAAATGAAGGCATCCAACCTGGAAAGCTCAGACTTGCCTAGGAGGTAGGCTGTGCTCATTTTCCAAGAACTTCCAAGTACTCTCTTTAAGAAGGAACAAAGGTATGCCATGCATTTGACAACAGTTAGCTGTGTGTTTGGGCTCACTGCATAGAAACCTATGCACAGCCAGTCCTCACAAGCAATAATCAGAGGTGACTGGCCTAAATTCCAAACTCATTTAAGGCTATTATAACCATATGGTCTAAATGGACTCCAGCTATAGACACAAATCACTAACCAAATTAAATGGCCAATAGGTCAGCTAGCCATTCAAAGTCAGGAGGCCTGTGTGTGAATTAACCAACTACCATTATATAGCACCTTCCTGCTATTTCAATTGTATTCCTCCACAATTCTAATATAGCTACTATTATTATAACCATTTATGGATGAGAAAAATGAGGCACAGAGGAATTTTGACTTGGCCCAGACAGAATATTGGAAAATCCCAGAGGGAATAGGACTTGAATTCAGGTCTTCTGACCCCAATCCTAGGCTAATGTCACTTATAACACCTTTCTAATAGATTTATCACTTCTTTTTTGTCCCTTTATGCCATCTGCCTTCTTTCAGAGTATGTTACCTAACGATTCTCTACCTTTACACAGAGGGGCTGGCTTCTCTATGCCAGTGTAAATATATGTTCAATGAATGCATTGGATTAGTTTCTCTGCCTGAGAAAATAGTGTCATTCTTTTCTTGGGCTCTAATTGCAAGAACAGCTGAGCTGGAGCAGATCCTGTTGACCATTTGTTGCCAAATTCCAGATTACACAGTAGACAAGAGGAGTTTTCTAGAACTACATTAAAGTGAATATAACTAGGGTGAGGATTTCAGGACCATGGAACTATAAAAAACCTTATTCTAAATGTCAGGATTGAAATCCAAAACCAGAGTTTTTGCTTTGCCTGTTAGATGTCACAGCTTAGTTCAACCTCGGTGCTTGTACATGGGTCTTCAATGATCTCTATGGATTGATAATTGTCTGCCCTCCCTATCACCCCCTTGGAGTGGGAGATCAGTAAAAGTGGCATTAAAGTGGGTAAGATTTGAGGAGAGAAAAGCAGCCCTTTAGGGTTCTGATTTGTGTTTTTCAAATTCTGGGTCAAGGCTCCATTGATGGGCTAAACCGATTTTCTGGATCAAGATCGACACTTTTTTTTTTTTTTAATGAAAGAGCAGGATAGAATTAGTCAAACAGAAAATATCAAATTATATCATATGTAGTTAGAGTAAGTAGTGTTTCATGAAGTATTTTAAAATATTTTTTAAAATAAATATTTTTGTGAGTAGTGGTTTGCAATGCAAAATGTGTTTTTTACTTTAAGTCACAGTAAAAAAAAAAGTTTTGAAAGCCACCGGCTAGATGGATTGAGAGCTGGAAAGTCGACTCCACTTAATACTCTCAGCTGTCAGGGAACATCACTGAAACTACTTAAAACTTGCCACCTAACATAGGAAACCAAAACAAAAAATAGTAAAGAAAAAGATTTAGAAGATTGGTTTCCTAACTACTCATAAATTTTTATGTTAAAAAGTGTAAAACAGAATTGAAAGGTAAAAAATAAACTGAAAAAAAATTGTACATACATGTCAAAGAATAAATGTTCTTAATATAAAAATGATTATAAAGCAACAGGAAAAAATGTCTGATATCCCAACAGAAGAAAAAAGGGCAGAGACAAATTGTTTAAAAAAGAGAAAGAAATGAAAAGATGTCCAACTTCACCAATAATGTCAATTAAAACAAGATTTTTTCACTTTTCCCAATGTTTTTAAATACCCACTTTTGAAAAGGATATAAGAATATGAACAGCATCACATACAGCTGGTAGGACTATAAATAAACTGATAGAAAAATTGGCAACACACACCAGAAGCCTTGAAAATTATGTACCCTTTGGCTCAAAATTCTTCAAATAATTTATCTCAAGGGAGCAATCATGGGTGTGTTCAAGGTTGCCTACAATAGTAAAAATTTAAAAAACACCCTGTCCAACAATAGAAATGTTATTATCTCCTTCATGTAAAAAGTTAAAAAATAATAATAAGCACATGTGTAGCAGAGTTCCCTAACAAAGCCTGGCCTGGGCCTAGAGTTTGGGCCATTTGTGGGGCTGGAAGTTCAGTTTCCTAAACTGACAGGTGAAGACAGGAGGTGGGAGGAGTTTGGAGAATGGAAGCTTAGGGGCTGGGAAAAGTAGACAATGGGACTGTTGATTATCATGGAAGAGAGAGGTTTGAGAGAAAAGCAGGAAAGCTGTTTTCATGATAGATTTTAAGTCTAGGGCCTGGGATTAACAAAAAAGGTATAGGTATGATGATTAAAAAAGTGCCCTGGTGAAAAGTAAAGCAGCTGAGAGGGTGTAGGGAGTGTGGGAGATGGGAAGACTTTGAAAGTTTATTTAGGATGGTGAAGGAAGACCCCTCTGATGAGTTAACATTTGTCAGAGACCTGAAGGAAAGATGAGAACCACCAAAGGAGTCTGGGCAGATGGAATAGCCAGTGCAAAGGCCCTGAGGCAGCAACATTCTTGTGTTTGAGGAACAACAAAGAGGCAGTGTGACTGGAGTGCAGTGGGCACAGGGGAAATTGGGAGAAGACAAAGTCAACAAAATAGCCAGATCAGGTCATGTAAGACATTGTAGCCATTCCAAGGATTTGTCTTTTATCCTGAGTGAGATGGGGAACCATTGGGAGATTCCATGAATAGAGGAGGGACATGACTTGACTTATGCTTTTAAAGGATCACTCCGTGAAATGCAATGTAGAGAACACACTTGGGGGGCTAAATAGTGTGGGGGCTGAAGATAGAAATTAGAGACTAAGTTGGAGGCTACAGCAATAATCCAGGCAGAAGGCAATGGCTTAGAACAGGGCAATAGCACAAGAGGTGCTAAGAAGTGTTCACATCCTGGATGTATTTTGAAGGTAGACTGGCAGGATTTGCTAATGGATGGGTGAGATGTGTGGGATTATGTGTATGTCTGTGTGTGTCTGTGTGTAGACATTGGGACCCCACCTCATACCAAGTGAATCAGATTCTCTGCAGGTAGTTCATGGTTATTTCTTAAAAGCTCCCTAGGAGATTCTAACATGCAACCAAAGTTGAGAATCACTGCTCTAGGTTGGTAAGGTTATAGGAGACTTTTATTATTTTTCTAATCTTTACCACATTTCTACAGTAAAACTTGTAATAAGGGGAAATGACACTTTAAACAAAACATCTTCCTTCCCCCACCCTGGGTACAAAATGTCGGTAAGAAAATAATGATATAGCTTTATTTTAATGGTTATATCTCCACTTGATAAATTCCTTCCATGGTCAGCATAAATGCCATCTTCTCTCTGGAGTCCACTGAGCTTCCCCAACCACCTATGATGGCTCATTTCTGCCCACTCCTGTGGCACATGGCCTCCTCTTTTTGGAGCTTAGTTCTCCAGTGTCTGTACTTGGGAGTCCGCTTTTTGGCTGGAGGGGGCCTTTTCTGTAAACTCACTCTGTATACTGTCAAAGTAGGCTCTGAGAGATTCTATTAGTCTGAAACCCACAGTCCAGCTGAGAGAAATGGTGCAGAGAGGACCCTGGAACATCAGGCCATGGGGACACAGAGGGAGGCCAAAGGCTGCCCCTGGATCTGAAACAGGCTATGGCCTCCCCTGAAGTACTAGGCTCCTGGTTCATCGGTCCTGCATACCTGACTCCTGAGAGGCAGGGAGTGAGCCATCTGAGTAAGATGCAGCCCCTGGAATATGTCCCAAGTTCTCTGGCACAAGGTGACCCATTTGGAGGCCTAACAGAAAGCTAGGAGGAGGAATGGTAAGAAAAGCCTCTTCCCCTCTAACACCTTCTCTCTGCAAATTCTATTTAGTATCCTGCCTTTTAAACTTTTATGTTATGGCTAGCTTCCCACACAATAAGTACTCTTACAAAATATAATTTTAATGATCACATATTATTCCCATTAACCATAATCTAATCATTTTCCATTGTTCAAAATTTTGGTTATTTCTAGTTTTTACTGTTATATTTAATACTACCTAGTAATTGATCTAAAAGGAAAAATTAGAATGAAGTCCCCAAATTTTGAGACTATACTCAAGAGGAAAAACTCTTTTCTTTTCCATAGTTTTCCCCACCTTCTTTTTAATCATCTGGTAAGGAAACCAGAGATGTGAAGTGATCTGCAAAAGTTGGTACCAGCAAGAAAAGAGCAAGTCTGGATTCTACCCTGGCCTCCAGTTACCCAGGCCAGTACTTCCATCCAATAAACTTAATCTCCTAAAATTTCCTTAGAAGAGTACTTGCTATGGAATACTAAATCAATAACCAGTGGCAAGGCAAGATAGGTGGGGATCAACATCAGATCTTGTGAGAAGAGAGCCAGGAGGCAACTGCAGTGCCTTGGCAAGGTGACAAATGAAGCCGGGAGGTGGGGTCAGCGGAACAAAGAGGAAGGACTGGATAAATAAATATTGCAAAGGCTACACTGTCAAGGTCCAGCAGCTGATCACATATGGGACTCAATCTAGGAGAAGGAACTGGATAAGAGTTTCAACCCCCTAGAGAAAAGCTTCAGTGAAAAAGAGGGGAGGGAAGAATGGGTGAGAAGTTGGCGGGGAGCCAGAGAGAGCGGCACTGCAGAGCAATCTGCACCTTATGCTACTGTTTGTGAAATAGCTATACAATTCTATAATTCTTCTGGAAAAATTCACAGGAAAGTGGTATCAGTCATGGCCTTAGGGGAGGGGAATGAGTGGTTAGCAGCCAAGGTAAGCTATCTCTCCCTCTTATATCTTTGGGTTATGAGCTACGGGTATGTATCTAATAGCAAAATAATTTGAAAATGTTTTCCAAGTTGTGTAGTAAATGGAAGGAAAGCAACATGACAATAAAAGAAGTAGCAGGTTCTTTTTTCCTTAGGATGGGGAGATTTGAGAACCTCTGGAAGACGAAATTGAAAATGTGAGAGGGAGGGGTTAGTGAAAGGAGGGGGTTGATGAAATGAGAGAAGGCTGAGGCCCCGGAGGAAGTTATCTTGCAAGGCAGGAGAAAAGGCCTACTGTAGGAAAATGGAGACTGCATCGCGTGTGGATTCCAACTGGGCGGAAAGCAGCCTGTTCTTATATTTATACCGTGGGACCCGCAAAACCCTCCTGAGCCTGAGAAGAACAAGTTCTCAGATGTTACCGGTGGAAACTGGAATGTTCCGAGTTTGGGGGCTATATATTCAAGGCAGCACCGTTATGGTGGTAAGACAGAACAAAGGAAAGGGCGTAAACGACAGATCTGTTCAATGAACCGAGGGGCCTTCATGCCATGGATTAACATTCAGCCATGAACAGAGGGGGTCCCAGTTAGGACCTGACGTTTCGACGATGTACTAGAAAAGCAAGATGCAGGGTGGCGTATGTTTATGATGCCATTTTAGAAAACAAAAGGAAACAGTGCACCCGCGCGCGCGTCTGATTTGGCTCAGGCCATCAAGCCAAATTACAGAAGTGTGTACTCATGGTCAGAACGGGGGTAGCAAAAGATGAGGAAGAGAAAGGCGGGGGCTGGGGGGGGGGCAATCCTTAATACTTACAGAGTAAAAGAAGCAAGTGCAAAACAAAACCCAGAACACCCAGGACCCCAGGATCGGCGATAAAGACCCAGAGACAAGGAGGATCCGGGCGCCGGTGGGGCCTCCCGACAGCCACGCTAGTGCGGAGATCTTCCCGTTCGGGGGCGGCGGCGTGGGGTCCCTGAGCTCTTTGTTAGAGGAGGATGGCGAGAAGGGGAGGGAGCAGCGCGCCGCCAGCGTTGGAAAGGGCAATCGCCGGGTGCAGGGAGCTGAGGCGGGCAGGCAAGGGCACCGGCGCTGAGGGACCGACCGACCGGGGTCCTCGGCTCAGCTGCCCCGGGGCACGCAGTGGGCACTTCCCTGCCCGGCCTGGAAGCCAGTGGGGCTACTGCTGGCACCGCCTGAACAAAAGGCGCCTAGCCTGGGCATTGAACGCAAAGGGCGCAGGGCGCTTACTGCTGGCCCTCCCCGCCGTCTGTCCCTCAAGCGGGGGCCCCCATTGTCCCGATCGTCCCTCCAAGCAGACACTGCTCTCTGCCCTGCCCCCTTTTCTTTAACTCCTTCCCGCAGCCCTGATAACTTCTACTTTCTGTCTCTAGGAATTTATCTATTCTAGTTATCTCATATAAGTGGAATCATATGTTTGTCTTTTTGTGTCAGGCTTATTTTGCTTGGCATAATGTTTTCAAGGTTCATCCATGTTGTAATATGAGAATGGCACTCTTTTTTAAAAATTGTGATAAAATGTACATAACAAAATTTACCATTTTAACCAACTTTAAATGTACAGTTTAGTGACATTAAGTACATTCACATGGTTGTGCAACCGTGGCTACTATCCATCTCCAGAACTTTTCCAATATCTCAAACTGAAACTTCATACGCGTTAAACAGTAACTTTCCCCAATCCCTGGCAACCACCATTCTACTTTCTGTCTAAAGGAATTTCAGGGCATCACCTTTCTGGGTTAGCTGCAATGGCAGTGTTCCAATTGTAGGGGGTTGAAGGAGACATAGCCATATACTAGAGAATATGCACATGTGGATGACAAGGATGGCAAAACTTGGTCATATGAGAAAGAGTAGAAAGGACTGAGAATGTTCAAGAAAGTGAAGTTCTGGGATGATTTTAATTCATGTTAAAAAAAAAAAAAAACCTGGAGGTTTTATTTTAACAATTTTAAAGGAAGCCAAACAGTGCGATGTAAGTGGAAAAGACACCAGGGACAATAAAACTGTCTTGACCCAAGTGAAGGATGGCAGTGTATGAAAGTAGATGGAACTGTCCTGTCAATAGAAATCTAATGTGATTCATATTCTAAATTTTCTAGTAGCCCAATGTATTCAAAATACTATTTTAACATGAAATAAATTCAAGAATTAATAATGTGATATCTCCAGTTCTTTCTTTCATAGTTAGTCTTTCAAAATAGGCTGCCCACATTTCAAGTGTTCAATAGCCACCTATGGCTACTGTATTGGATAGTGCAGAGTTGGAACCTGGGACTTGGATGTCAGGCAGGTCTGGGATCAAGATCCATATTCCATCCATTCCTAGTCTGGGTGACTGGGCAAAGTACTTATTCTCTCTTATCTGTTTCTTCATCCATAAAATGGAACTAACAATGGTACCTACTCTATAAGGTAATTGCGAGAATTAATGGCACATGAAGCACTTAGTACATGCTCAGTAAATGTTGATTATTACCTAATTACCTAAATGGTAAATTAGGCAATTATTAATTTGAATTCTCATCAGATGATGTGGCTTGGAGACATTCCAGAGGGACAAAGTTAAAAGACAATGGATAAAATGGGAAAACCCGTTTGCAACACATATAATAAACAAAATGTTATTTTTTTTACATGTAGGAAGTGCATGTAAATAAATAAGAAAATGAGTAATATGAATGGGAAATTCACAAAAGGAGACAAGTGATTTTTTTTTAAAAGGAAGACTCATTTGAAGTAAGTTTGACTCTCTAGGAATTGAATAAACATGATACCATTGTTGAATAATAAACTGGCAACAGTCAGGATTTCATGGCACCCAGTACTGAAAAAGGTGTGAGGAACTTTCTTTTCAAATAAAGATTTTCTGAAGTTCTGATAGTTAGATCTGATCCCATATTATCAGGATAAACAAGCTTCATTCTTGCTTCAAGGTGAACAAGCTAAACAGCCTTTTCTATCATACCTTTATCCTCTTGTAAAGGAAGATCATCAGCCAACAAATACCTTTTAAGTTTGATTTTTTTTCCTTATCACGTGCAGTCATTTTACATTTGTTTTGCTAATAGTCCTTTACCACTATGGTTGACATTTCTCATGGCTTGAAATAGCCCAAAATTCTTTCAAATTTAGGCAGGGCTAAGTTATATTTTTACTTAAGCCCCAATACCCCCAGAACATTCTTAGACTTCTGGCTAATTCCTGGAATGCTCTAGTTGCCAGTACAGTTAGCTACATAATTTGTGGAGCCCAGTGTGAAATGAAAATGTGGGGCCCCTTTTTCATAAAAGAAGACAGAAAGCTTTTTCCTTTCTTCTTCATTCACTTTCTCAACCTGTCATAGTGTTTTTTTATTTGCCACTTATTGTTGTGCTCTCAGGCATGGAGACACCCTAGGGACAAGTGCATACCTTAACAAGTGCCCAGGGCCCTGCCCTGAGACAACATGCATTTCCCAGACTGGAAAAACTTGATCTAATGGTGGGGAAGAGACAATTCATACTGACCTAAGTCCTTAGTCTTCCCTTCTCTGCATTCTGCTCTACAGCAGTGCCTTGAGATGAAAGATGCCTCCTGGTACAGCCATCTCAAGGTGAAGAAGGGTTACAGGGCAACAGGAAACAGAAAAAAAACAACAACCTTGGTTAGGAAATAAAAAATATTATCCCTGTACAAGACTGGGTTAATGAGTCAGCCCCCCAGAGAGAGCTGATCTACTCTGTGTATGTTAATAAGTTAGGTCTTGAGCCAGGCAAGGCTGAGGGCCAAACTAAGCTGTGAGGTAAGTTGATTTCATGGCTATCTCTATGTGTGGCCAGACTGTCTTGCCATGGTAACCCCATCCTGTCTGGTTAGTTAGGGACCAG
Source organism: Cynopterus sphinx (assembly GCA_030015415.1). Lineage (NCBI taxonomy): Eukaryota > Metazoa > Chordata > Mammalia > Chiroptera > Pteropodidae > Cynopterus > Cynopterus sphinx. Next base: position 54,924,722 of record CM057383.1, on the reverse strand, counting down.
AGATGGAGGACTCACCCTTTGCGTCTTCCTTCCTTCAAACCCTGTTTTACTGCATCACAAAATGCCTCCATTTAGAGGCACTTCCAGACCCCTCCCTTGGAGAGAAAATCCAAAGCCTTCTATATACTCAGAAAATGACACTTATGTATAAAGCCAGTGCTGAGGATGCCTTCAGTTCAAAAATGTTCAGGGACCAACCTGCCACACTCCATGTAAGGCCAGATTCTACATGTGGGTGTTCTTTGCCTCCCTCACTCATTGAAAGTCCAGCATTAAAAGAAACAAACACAGATCCCTCACTTTAATCAAAGAATGAGATATGATTCTTTCCTGACTCAGAGGAGCCCAGTATCCACACATTGGCAATCACATGAGCCAAAAAAGGAGTGGGACCAAAAAGCACCTGCTGGCCTCATATAGTGTCCTCTCCAATAGCAGTTGCCCAGTATCTTTAGAGCCCACCTCTTCCCTGTGAGCATTCATTCCTGTTTGGTGGTTGTATTCACCCTCTACCCCTCCAGGACTATGTTCCCGTGACCCCTTGAACTTTGTGAAAAGAGTGTGAAAGCTAAGGGCTCTTTATTTATCAACACTGCCCTTTTCCTGTCAGCAGCATTTATATTATTAGCTATCTTCTGAAAAATCCTCTTCTCCTTTTATGGATATATTTTCTCTCTTCTGATTCATTAATTCATTTGTTTATTCCCTCAATCAGCAAACATATGTCAAGTGCCTGTTGTGTGCTAGGCATAATGATAGACCTAAGAGTAAGATACCTGGTTTCTACCTTCAGGTTTGTTACAAAGGATCTCCCCTTTCCCTGGCTACTTCTCCATCTTCTCACTTCCTCCTCTTCTTCCTCTCAGTTGTCAAAGGTGACATCTCCTAAGGCTTTTTCCTTTGGTATTATCTTCTGCATGTCTTCACTCTCATAACTCCAATACCACCACAGTGCAACATTCTCTTAAATCCAAACCTCAAGTTAAAACTAATTTTCCAATAACTGACCAGTTATTTCTACCTAGATATTCTACTAGCAGCTCAATTTATAAAGTCCCCCCACAAAAAACCAACTTTCCAACTTCTCATCACCCTCACCCCATCCTAACTCTCTTCCTCCTGACCCCTTATCATTCTAAATTCAATGCTTATGTCAACAATTCTAAAACTTTTTTTCTTTTAAATTTATTGGGGTGACATTGATTACTAAAACCATATAGGTTTCAAGTACACATAATAATATGTCATATGTGTATTGCACTGTGTTCACCACCTGAAGTTAATTTCCTTCTGTCACTATATATTTGACCCTCTCTATCCCTATCTACCTCCTCCCTCCCCATTGGTAAGCACTAAACTATTGTCCGTGTCCACAAGTATCTGTTTGTCATATTGGTTTGTTGCTTTCAGTTTTCTATATGAGTGAAACCATATGGTTCTTAATCTTTTCTGTCTTATTTTGCTTAGCATGATAATCTCAACTTCTACCCATGTTGTCTCATCTTTTATTATGGCTATGTAATATTCTATTTCATTGTACACATGTACCACATCTTCTTTATCCAATCATCTATTGAAGGACACTTCGGTTATTTCCATGCCTTGGCTACTGTGAATAACACTATGAACATCAGGATGCATATATTTTCATAAATAAATGTTTTCAAACTTTTTAGATAGATACCCAGGAGAAGGATTGCTGGGTCATATGGTAGTTCTATTTTTAATTTTTTGAGGAATGTCCATACTATTTTCCATTGTGGCTGTACCAATTTACAGTCCCACCAGCAGTGTATGAGTGTTCCTTTTCCCCAACAACCTCTCCAATACTTGTTATTGCTTGTCCTGTTGATTATAGCCATCCTTACAGGTGTGAGGTGGTATCTCATTGTGGTTTTGATCTGCATTTCCCTAATGGCTAGTAAAGTTGAGCATTTTTTCATGTCTGTTGGCCATTTGTATGTCTTTTGGGGAGAAAGGTCTGTTCAGGTCCTCTGTCCATTTTTTTAATTGGATTGTTTGGTTTTTTACTGTTGAGTTGTAGGAGTTCTTTGTACATTTTGGATATGAGGCCCTCATCAGAAGTATTATTTACAAATATCTTCTCCCATTTAGATGGTTGCTTCTTTGTCTTGATGGTTTCTTGTGCTGTGCAGAAGCTTTTCAGTTTGATATAGTCCCAATCATTTATTTTTATTTTTACTTCACTTGCCTTTGATGTCAAATTCATAAAATCCTCTCTAAATCCGAAGTCCATGAGTTTGGTACCTATGTTTTCTTCTATGCTGTTGTTTCAGGTCTATATTCAGGTCTTTGATCCATTTTGAATTAAATTTGGTGTATGGTGGTAGATAGCAGTCTAGTTTCATGAAACACTCTTTCCCCAAGTATCCAGGATAAAAAGTTTGGTTTGACTCCCTACCCATGCTTTTGCCCTTCCATAGCCAATCAGTAGTCAACTTCTATAGATTCTATAGCCATGCTGTATCCCACATATGTCTCATTTCCATCCCCACTATCACTCTGGCTGAATCTCTCCCAGTCTGCTAGTTTCCTATCTGGTTTCTATGGTTCTGATTTTTTTTTTCTTTTTAATGCAGAGCTCCTACCATGCTTTTTTCTTGCCTCAAAAGTCCTCAAGGGTTCACTGTCACCAGAATAAAATGCAGAATTTCAACCTGACAACCAAGTTCTCACTAAAACAACCCTGTCTTTTCCCACATTTTTTATTCTTCCTGAGCAGTCCCTGGGCTTCCGTCAAACTGAACCACTATTTTCTCCTTCTTTGCTCATGCTATTTGTTCCACGTAACATGCTTCTCTAACTCCTATTTGTCCTGGTCCAAATTAAAGCCCAAACCAAATCTTTTCTACTCCATGAAGCTTTTCTCTTCTCATCAATAGTTGGAATTTTTTTCTTCTCTAAAGAACTATAGCCCTCAATATATACCTCTTTGAAATCCATGTATCTTGTTTTGTCTTACCTCTCCTAGTAAATCGTAAACATGAGGGTAAAAAGAGTTGATTTCCATGGCTGTATCTTCCAGAACCTAGCACAAAGCTTTACATAGAGTAGCAACAAAATTAAGTAAAAAGAACAAGATCTTAGAATGAGAAGCTCTGGTTAACAGAGGTCTGAATATAGTCATAAGAGTTAATGGTGTGAGTGGGCCTGGACAGGCACTGAATACCAGGTCCTGAATAACAAAAATTTCCATGAGTTCTTTAAATAATTTATTATTTTATGTCTCTGTGATATGTTGGGTCCTCTAAAGTATAGCTTTCAGAGCAGAGGACTCTCTTGCTTGGGTTTGAGTAAGGATAGCAATCTAGTAGGCAGGGCAAAGCCAGAAAGAAAGACTTTGTTGCTTTTTCTTTTTCTTAGCACTGACGTAACTAATTTCAAATCTAGAAGCAAAGGCAATTGATAGAAATTGCTTTTTTTTTTTTTACTAAAAAATCAAATTATAAAATCTTCTTGTAAAAGTTTCTAAACAAATACCCTGATTATACTTAATGTAGCAATTCTAGAGTTATTCTTTTAAACTCAAGTTTAGAACAAGGAAAGGCACTATTTGAAAACATTGTTCTAGAAAATTCTAGTCACTAAAATAAGACAAGAAAAAGAAATATAAGCTCAGGATGTTTGAAAGACAAAACTATGATTATTTCAGATGAGATGCTACCTTATTTAAAAATACAAAAAAAATCTGAAAACCACTAGAATAGGCAAATTCATAATTATGTATATCACAATTACGAAATAGTTAAAAACCATACACAAATCACAGATTTTCTATACACCAATAATATATAGTTAGAAAATATAATAGCAAACAAAACATTATATGAGAAAGATGCAGAGCCTTTGTGAAGAAAACTACCAGACTTTACCAAAAGACCTAAAAGAATAACTAGAGAAACATTTTGATTTACCTGGAAAAAGAAATATTATTTGTGTGTGTGTGTGTGTGTGTGTGTGTGTGTGTGTGTGTGTAACACCACCAAGCAACTCTCCAATTCTCAGCAGATACTGACGGGGTGTCCTACAATTTAACTCAAATCTGACACTATTCTACCTAGAGACTGCATCAGATTCCATAGGTTAAGGGCTCAGTCCCACAAGACTGCTCCCACTTCAGACGCCAATTGCAAGTTCAGGTCATTACCTGTACTTCTGACCAGTTGGTTACAAATTAGACGGCCCCAGGATCCCCTCCTCGGGTTTAAGTGGGCCCTAAATTCCATTACAGGTGCCCTTATAACAGAGAGATGGAGGGAGGTTTGACACACACAGAAGAGAGGATAATGTGACCATGGAGATTGGAGTGATGCAACCAGAAGTCAAGGAATGCTAGCAGCCACCAAAACTGAAAAGGAAATGAATGGATTCTCTTCTAGAGTCCGCAGATGGAGCACGGCATTGCTAACACCTTGATTTCAGCCAGTGACACTGATTTCAAACTTCTGTGGTTTAAAGCCACCAAGTTTGTGGTAATTTGTTACAGTAGTTGTAGGAAACTAATGCATCCCCAAATGGATGTATAAATTAACGACAGACAATTCAATTTTACATTCAATTTCATTTTTCTATAATTCAGCAAAATTATTCTAAAATTCTGAAAGAATAAGCACATAAGAACAGTTGAGACTTATACTCTCAAAAAAAGGAACTATAATGACAAAAGACTTGTACCACTGATATCTAACTGTATTTTAATGAAATCGTGATTACTATATAACCATAGAAAAGCCAGTTCACAGAATAAAGTCCAAAAACCAAATCTGTTTGTACACATATAAGGATTTAAAATATAAATATTGCATTTCAAATTGGTGGGGTAAGGATGGTTTATTTAATAAAAGATGTTGGGCAAGTTACTAATCATTTGTAAAAAGAATTAATTTAGATTACTTACTTCATACTACGCATCAAAATTAATTTGAGATTAAATATTTATATATAAAAACATCTTCCCACATAGAATTGATAAATTGTTGTATATCCATAAGGTGAAAAACTATGAAGTCATTTAAAACACTGAAAATATTTTATGACAAGGAGATGATTATAATAGTTACCTGAAGAAGGCAGATTACAAAATAGCATATACAGAATCACTCCATTCATAATTTTATGTTATATGCATATTTGATGAGAGAAATAACTAGAAAGACACAGATCAAAAGGCAGTAGTAATTTTTTTGAATGGTAAGAGTATAGGCAATTTATACTCTTCTTTTTGCTTATTTAGATGTTTAAAAATATTAAACATCTATTGCTTCTAAAAAAATTAAAATGTATTTAAATTTATATAATTGCTCTACTTCAGTAGGAGCAATCTAAGTAGCTTCTTTTTCAAAAATTCTAATATGCCCAGTTGTAAGATATATTGTTTTCATTCTCTCCCAAGGTCTTTGTATACTATATTATTTAATTTTCCATAGCAATGTTATGGTATAGGTAATAAAAATGGAAAATAATCCTTGTTTTACTAAAGAGGAAATGAAGGCCCCAAATCAATCACCTCGTAAGCATCAGGACTGGGTTTTGAAGGCACATTGGTCTTTAAAGTTCATGCCCTTATTTGTCATATCAATGACTGGAAATAACCTAAATGTCCCTCAGTGGGAACCAGTTAAATCACAGTACATACATTGCAAAACTCTGCACCTTAAAAATAAAAATGAAAAGAAGTACAAATTAGTAGTTGATAGTTGGGCACAGGGATAGAAAGCATGGCAGAGGGAATGCAGATAGCATTAATATGATGGCTAAATGGAGGGCCAGGGGAGGGAGGAACAATTGGGGGATTGCTTTATGGACATTATAGATGTCTAACCAATGTACTGTATACTTGAAACTAATTTAAAGAAATAAATTTATTAATAAAATAAAATAAAATAAAAATGAGAATGTTCTCTATATGTTGATAAGGAAATGTTTCTTAGATATAGTGTTAAGGGGAAAAAAAACAAGGTGCAGAAGGTATGCATAGTGTAATATCATTTATGTTAAAATAGAGTAAATAATATGTATTTGTTATATGAATAAAAACATTAGAAGGATAAACCAAAACCTAATAACAGGGTTATATATTTGGGGTGGGGGAAATGAGCAGATGGGGAGAGAGACTTTTCACTCTATACCTTTTAATGTATTTTTTTAGTTTTGAGTCATGTAAATGAATTATTCAAAAAGTAAATACATATAAATATTTTAAGGGCAAAATAAAGTAAAATAAAACAAAACTCCTGTTCTTTCCACTCTTCCACATGCCTGAGACATCCTTGGAGGGCAGTCTGCGTCCCCTTTTCACCGAGTTACATAGGGCAGCAGGCCTCTGGACTCCAGTGGCTCTAATGACAGCGTCAGCACACCGACCAGGGAAGGTTGCTCTGCCAGCAAGCAGAGCCAGACCAAGCATGCCCTCTTCCCTTATCCTTGACTTAGAAAAACAAAACCAATAGGCAAATCTGCTGGTCAGCATTTCTGAAGCTAGCTGTTAACCAATCTTCTTCCTGCCCTTTAGACTGCTTTTCTTCCTTTTTCCAGAAAAACCTGGAAAGCTCTGCAAAACTCTGCAAAATGCCTTACTAGCTTTGGCTGCCTTTTTTTTTTTCTCCTTTGGCCTGTGTCATCCTTTCAGGCAAGGACAGCAGTCTGACTTCCTACCAGCTTGCCTGCTGGATTCATAGCAGTGCATTTAAAACAAAACAAAACAAAACAAAAAACAAAACAAAACAAAACCTCTGTATTTTTCTAAACCTAAAAACCTCAAGTTAGGGGTCATTTTGTTCCACTTCTCACCCTAAGTAGAACATCCCAGTTGTAGCAGGGTAAATGTATTTGGCTTTAAAACACACACCCTTGGTTTCACTTTGTTCATCCAATCAACTCTGAGTGACAACTCATAAAATACCACCTCTTGCTAAGAATCCCACGGGACAGGTCTATTTGTGTGTAGAGTCTAGCAGCACAGAGAGCCCCAGTAAATTTCCATTTAGTAATTCAGTGACTGTTAATCAACAACCAATATGTATCCCTGGCCATCTGAGGCCTTGTGCTGGGCACAGAAACAAACATGAGTCCCAGATTCTGCCCCCAATCTCTAACAACCCTTTTAGGATACCTTCAGCTCATAAATATCTCTGGACTCATTTGTTTTGTTCGTTTTTTTTGTTTTGTTTTGGCTCTTAGGGGGTTAATTGGTAAGTTTTATTTTATTTTTTTCATTCATTTTGTTCTTTAAATCCATTTGCAAAGCTCCAACTATATCACTGAGTTGTGGATATTTTCACGGTTAGTTGTGTGTCAGAAATATGCATTATAGGCACGGTTTTCTCCTCTCCCTTTTTAAGATTTTGGGATAATAGTTTTTATATTGCAAAGATCATAGCCAGGATTCAAACTCTAGGTAGTATAATCCATTTAAGATTTACTAACCTTTCAGGGTGTTCATTTAGCCATAAGAGTGTCATAACTTTCAGCTTTCATTAGTTAGAATTCCTTGGCTAATATGCAGGTAATTTGAGAGGTATGCCAGGTGTGTTCAGTGAAAGGTTTTGCTCAAATTAACCAGTCATTCTCAGGAATGATGAGCTTGATAAGATGTCTAGCACCTTACAATATACCTCCTCTGAGAATGCTGGGCCAGGACACAGCCATCAAATTTTTTTAAATTTGTTGGGAACCCAGAGCAAAAGGCCCCATGGAGACTGCATGTCCATTCTCTATTACATACTTGCAGCGTCACCAGGAATGAAATTGCGAGATTCATTCTGTACTGGCTTATTCTCAGAGGAAAACCTCAACCAGGCTGAGGATTATGAACACCACAGACTTTAAGCAGCGAGATGCTATCACACCATTGTGGCTTGGCTTCCACGTATCCATACAAAATACACCAGCAGGAAGAAGGTGTTATGTTACTCAGGTTTCTGTTACTCAGGTTTCCTGTCAGGACATCCTGGACTGAAACACAGTTCTGTCACTGAAAAATATAAGGTAAATGACAGATGGGAAAACTGCCAGATCATGTCCTTGAATATCTCAGAAATCTATCAGCTTGCAAAGGAGAGCTGAAAAGCTGGTATGAAAATCTCCCATTCCCATTAATGACAGCTAGTTTTTCTTCCAAGTAAAGAGGAATGGGACATGTGGGCCTGGAGAAGGCTCCATGCACAGATTCTTAGCAGACAAGGCCCTGTCTTAAACAAACAGCCTTGGACCAAATTTGTCATAAAGACGTGACAAACTCAGGGTACAAGCATTACTGCATAAAGTGGCAGGCCCCAATTTGTGTGTGGTTCTGAGGACTGCCTGTGAGTTCTCCAATGTCCAAGGGCTTTGCCATCTGGTATTTAACAGCATAGACGGTCAGTTTAGAAAAACAGTATAAGACTATACATTGAACAGTATAAGCTGTCTCCCCAAGGGAACCACAAGGTAAAAGAGAATCCATTAAAACAAGGATATAGGCCAGGGCCCTGTTCTCCAGGCTTGTCACACCAAGCTCATCTGCTCATTGATTTATTCATTTATTTATTCAACAAACATTTATAGAGCATCTCGGAAGTTTCAAACACTATGCTAGGTGCTGGGAATGCAAAGGTTCCCTGTCTTTGAGAAGTTTAGCCTATTGGTGGAGAGTCAAGAGAACCAACAGTTATAATAAGGCACTATGGTGGGTGTTTCCACAGAGTGCAACTGCTCTTATCGTTGTAGGTCTTGCCTTGTTTCACATATGGTGGCACATAGAAAGTTAGGCAAGAGTAAGACCAGAGACTGTGATGCCTGAGTTGAACACCTGAAGAGTAAATAAGAATTAGCCAGGTTAAGTGAGGAAGGAAAGAATGTTCAGGCAGTGGGATCAACATGTGCAAACATACAGAGAAGAGAGAGAAAATGTCTCAGTCAGACCTTCACGTGGTTCAGTGTGGAGAGAGGATAAAGGGTGAGAGAGAAGGGGGTGGAAGAGATGAGACAAGGATGGATGGGGAAATTAGGACCAGGTGACCAAGTCTCTTGTTGTCATGCTAAGGTAGGAGCTGGGTCTTATTTTTGTTTTATCCTCCATGGGATTCAGACAATGATGGATACATATCAGTTGCTAATAAACATCTGAAAACAATGAAGAGCCACCAAAGGGTTTTAAGCAGGAAAGTAATGTAACCAGGTATGTATAGGAAGACTTGAAGAGAGTGAGAACAGAGGCAGAAAGACCAGGTAGGTACCTACAGTGATACAGGTGAGTGATGGATATGGGCTGAACTGAGATAGTGTGAGTGTGGATGGAGAGAAGTAGATGGATATAAAATCAGCACATTGCATAGGAAAGAGGGGGCTGCCATTTTTAGATCAATGAATATAGATACTTTTATGATTTCTCATGGGCACTGCTGAACGCATGCAGAAAGTATTGGTTAACCTGCAGATTCTTCAAAACCACAGACTAAGACTATAAAACTAGGCAAGATGCCACTTCTAAGGTCCACATAGCTTTTCTTGTGCTTATTCCCACTGCCTCTTCTATGCAGTGGAAGCAAAAAGAGAAAACACTAATTCAGAAAAGAATGACACCAAACTACCTGTAAGTGACTAACCTCCTTCCACACAAATAGGCTGTGTAGGTAAAGGGGCCCCCATTCTTTAAAGAATGTCTGAAGGACCAACAGAGATTAACTCAAGTTCTTTTTGTGCTGAAGAGGAAGCTGAACTCCAAGAGATAGAGAGACTTGCCCAAGGACAGAGCTAGTGCAGCAGAGACAACCAAGAACATAAACACCCCCCCTTCTTCTATTATGAAGCCCTTTAAATTTCCCCCAACCTCATCATTAACAGAGGGGGAGCAGAAGGAGGAGGTGGCAGGTGAAGCCAGGAATGTAGTTATTGAGCCGTGTCAACTAAAAGCCTCTTACCCCCATTTCTCCAACTTCAGAGAGAATATTGGTGATCACTGACTCTATCTTGCACTGGTGACTTTTCAGGAGTTGTTATACACTGTTCCAATGGGTACTATCTGTTAACACCAGTGTTCATATCGTCCTACATTTGACCTTTCCCTCTTCAACCACAAACTCTACTTCCTTCTACTATTCTGTAGTATTATGCTTATAAGCCATCAAAATATCTTCAGAGAGCCAATGTTTTTGTGTCTCAATTTCACATCTGGCACCATAAGGAATATGATAAATGTTATAGTTCTGAAACTCTTGGTTCAGAAAATAATGCTGTAGAGGACTAAGTGGATAGGTTGAGATTCCTCCATCAACTTCACTACCTCCAGCTTCATCATGCATTTGTGAACAGGGAACCTCCTGAGAAAACACGTGGTCTCCAAAGATTCCATGGCCACCCCCAGCCCTGTCTCAAGGCCTAACTTCTTCTCCTACCCACCACTCCTCAGTCCTCACCCACTGAGCTGGAAAAGGAGGTGAGAAAGTGTTACTTTGCTCCTTCCTCTTCCCTGTTTAGCTCTATCACATCTGACCAGGTCAACACTTGTCTTAAATCATAGTGTTTATATTTAGGGGCCTACATTATACAATTCTATTTTCCTCTATAATCACATCTGGCTTTTCTAGCTTTCAGAAGAAAATGCTCCAGTCAGAGATCTTAGCTATTTTTCTCCAGGCAGAGTCATATTCACAGACAAATTTTATCTTCTGGGTCACAACCTGGTCAGCTCACCCAACTCACAGAAGATGATCAAAAACTCTGTACTTTTATCTTTATATTAATTTGTACATAATTCATTTAAAATTTTGAGGAAAAACACCTTAGCATATCCTCCCACCTCGTCACCTCTCATTTTATCTTTGGAGCACATCTGACATACTATATAGTCCTTCTTCCCTCCATCCTCTTTCACTTCCTCCTTTCCTCTTCTTTCCTTCCTTTCATAATCTTTCTCTCTCCTTACTATAATGGAAGCTTTTGATGATAGGGATTTTGTTTTGTTCATTTTTGTACCCCCATAAACCATCGCAGTGCCTAGCACACAGTACTCAATAAATATTGAATAAATAAACTTTTGAACTGAACAGTTAATTTTTTCTTTCTTTTATTTGGGGCTTACCCTTCCCTCTCCTGCCAAAACAATGTTTTTTCTTTGGCTTAATAGCTAAAAGGACAGATGACCACATATCTTACATCAGCTCTAGAGGGGAACTTCACTGATGTGGCAGGGGGTATTTCATATCCATTTGGCAAGTCCTACCCATCTCCTCTGTGGCACCATCCTTTACCCCTCAGCAGTAATCTCACAGGAAGGTCAACAATAAAATAAAGGTAGTATTTTCCTGGCAAAACTGACTTCCTGCCTCTGCTCCCCTCATCCTACCCCCTTTGAATGAAAAAGGGGTGCTGTAATAAATCATATATTCCTAACTGGACTGTATGGTCATGGTGGATAGTCACAGCCAGGCCTATAGTTTCTTTAGTGAAAGGTTTTTAAGCAAGCCCTGTCCATTGCACTTGTGCACCTAGGCTAACACACCTTTGAGATGCCAGAAGGAATATCCCCTCCAAAACACAACCACCCTTAAGCAGGTACATATTCTATTCCAGTCCCTGCCTTGCTTTCTCCCACCCTCTTACAGTTTTCCTTAGTTCCCTCCTTAATTACAACTGCATAAAAGAAGCTGAAAAACCTTTCATTATCTGGAGCATTTAAGACCCTGCTCCCCAACATACGTCATCAGTTTAGCTCAAAGAAATTCTTATAAAAATATAGAAATTCTCTACAGGATTGGAAGTTTCTAATATCAACTTCCCTTCCCCACAGGTCTTCACTAGGCAGTGTTTATTTTGCTGAATTTAAACAAGGACCCAGATCTGAGCCTTACACTTTTAGGCTGGCCCACTGTGAGGGGGTCGCATCTTGCAAACACCTATTAACCAAGTTCACACAGAGGCTGATGGGTATACACACCAAATGCCAATGTACTGATTCACACCAAGAAATAATGGACATTCTAATGGACTAGAGTGCTTGAATTAGCCTGACTGGTTGATCTTTTCTTCATGGGCTAAAGATTGCTTGGTAAATATGGACTTAGAACAAAAGTAACCAACCTAAAGTCATGTGTCTCATTTATGGCAGGTCCCTTTTCCCTGCTCCAGGAGCAGTTTGACCAAGGAAATTATGGAGCTCAAGTCCTCTTAGTCAAGACCTGCCTTTCCTTAGCTAGTGCCAGGGTTTACTTCTATATTTCTAAGGATGTTCAAACATCTTATGCTCAGTTCCACAATCTGCTTTATAATTGATTAGAGAATCTAAATTAATCACTTTCCAGCTCTTCCTTCCTGAGATTGCTCCCAGACATTTGATCAGTGTTTAGGGTGTCCAAAACTTTTAGGCAACAAATTTATACATAATTTCTAGGTTTACTTTCATATATAGCTAATCATCCATCACATGTGGGCTTTATTGGTCTTAAGGCAACTGCTTTCCTGTCACTTATGTACACAGTCTGGAATGACAAAATAGCTTTTTCATATATATTTTTATTTTTGTTTTAAAAAAATTTTCCCCTCAAAGATTTTTTTCAATTTTCTATTTTGTAATGACAAAATAGGAGATACTTCTCCAATTAGACTATAAGCGCCGGAAGGCCCATGCCTTGTAGCTTTCAATAAATACGTTAGCATGAGTCAGGACTGGAAGGAATGCTTTGGCAGCAAGGAAGAAAGAAAAAAACTCACTCTCCATGGAAAGTGGCTTTGAGTCAACTTGGCTCATCTGTTCTCCTGATCTGAAACACAAAAGCTACTTGCCTTGTTCAAAACCAAGGAATATTTACCTATAAAGCCCCGGGGTTTGAGAAACTACTCCAAACTACCTGGGCCCTTATTAGTTTGCCTTATCCTGGGAATTCCTCTCTCTTTTGATCTAGCCAAGTTTAAGATAAAAAAATAAAAATAAAGAAGTAACTTCTGCCTTTGTTGCCTTTCTCTTGTCTCTTACAGTTCCACATACAACTGAGCAGTGAGTATTGGCTGCCAGTCTCACCACATAATACAGAGAGAATACAACTTTTCCTGAGGTACATTGAAACCAAATGACACAGGCACATTTTTGCTTTCTGCACTGCTGAGAGCAAACAAGCAATGGTTTGTAGAAGCAGGTGTGAGGAGAGGTGGCTTCTGCCAGATAGTGCTAAAAAAAGGCCCCGATCTAATATACAGGAATCTTTCCATTAACCCATCCATGACCAAGGCAAATTGTGGGGGGCGGAGGGAGGTTGTCCCTTCTCAGTCTTTGGGGGCTTCTCAAGCCATAAATGCTGCCTTAAACGGTCACTTAACCTTAATAGGGCCTCCAAGAGCACTGGCTCTACCATATCCTTGCTGTAAATGTGAGACCCAGTTATTTAACCCGCTAAACCAGTTTCCTCCTCTATAGAGATTATCATTCCACCTAGCTGACAGGACCTCTGTGGGAATCAAAAGAGACAACCTGAGTAAAAAGCCTAATACTGTCCCTGACACAAGCTAAATAGCTGCTTCAAGAAACATAGTTTTCTTCTTTCCAGGAGACAGTCTTGCATTATTTACTGTTAGACCAATCTCATTTAAGCTACTGGAGACTAGCTTGTCCCCAGGGCTCACTCAGGCCATCCCAGGAAAGATGACTTGGCCATAGCAATGTAATATGAAAAGAAAGGTTCTGGTAAGGGGCAGTAAGAAGATAAAGACAAGTGAAAGGCGCCCCAAGGCAGAGTGTGCCCTCGACAGGGATCCCAGCAGGAAATTCTGTGATCGGTCTCTTAGTTAAGCAGTTTCACAGGTGCTTGGGCCCAAGAGAAAGTTCCAGTAACTACCCTTCCTTAAATTCTAAGCAGGCCCCAGGTTCAGCTCATCAGGTTGTGGATGAACCCTTTTTCACCTTTTCTTCCAAAGCCATGAGGCAGGTTGTGGATCTGGTACTAACAAAAGGTGAACGGATATTAAAACCCAGTATGCGGAACCAAACAAAGCCTTTTAAGAACCACCCAGGCATTAATGCCCTGGCAAACTGGCTCTAAGGACCGCCTATCATGTGCTCAGTACAGACTAGTAAATCCGTGAAGTGGATGGTACCATTTGTATTTTAGAGGAGGAAACAAACGCCGAAACAGAGTGACTTGCTCAAGGAAAACAGTAAGTGGCGGGCCAGGAGTCACGCCCAGGTCTCCTTCCACAGCCTCTTCCTCCTGGAGGCTCAAAGAGGCTGGGTGAGGGTCAGCCAGTACTCGGGCGGCGGGCCAGGAGGAGCACGCGGCCCGTGGCGGGGAGGGCGGGGCCTGGCCGGCGAGCGCAGCGCCGCGCGGGCTGGTGCGCGGCCCCGCCCCCCGGGCCCCGGACCCGCAGTCGCTTGGGTTCTAGGCCCGGTCCCCGCTGTAGGCGAGCGCGGCTGCCGAGCATGCCGGAAGTCGGTGCCCCCCGGGGCAGGCCTCAGGACAGCGGCGGGCCCACCGCCCAGGGGAGCCTGGAGACCCGCCTCGTCAGCACCTTTCCCGCAGCTCGGCCCGAAGGCTTGGCGGGGCCCCACGGTGGGTCACGAGGCGGGCGCCGCGGTGGGCGCGGCCCGCGCAGCCCCGACCGGGCCCTGCGCTCGGCGCCACCCCTCCCCCGCCCTGTCCCCATCCCCCTCGCGCGCGCCACGTCTCTGGCCCCGCCCCCACGGGGCACGCGGGGAACCCCGGTGACGTCACCGCCCTGCAGCCCTCGCCTTCGCGCGCTCTCCAGAAAAGACGCGAAGGTGGTGACGTGTCTGAAGGGCCAGCGCGGCTGCGCAGGAGGCCTCGGCGGCAGACCGTCCTGAGGCGCCGCCTGGTGGACGAGCAGCCAGGCCGGCCGGAAGTGGGAGTTCGCGCGAGAGCACGTCGTCTCGCGGCGGCGCGGGCGGCGGCCTCAGGACGGACCTCGTGGTCCTCCCCCGCCGCAGCGCCCGGGCGTCTCTTGCAGTGGAAGGTGGAAGCTTAGTTCGTGTGTCCTTTTTTTTGTGGTTGTAAACTTGCCTTTCTGTAAACTTTGATCAAAGTAATATGGTTAATTACAGAAAAATCAGGAAAAAGATGAGAACGACTACCAGCGCCCCGTCCTTTTATACTTACTTACAGCCTTGTCTCTTACACTAACAAAAGTGTGATTATGCTGTGTAACAGTGGTATTAGGTGTAAAAATTTTCAATAGGGCTAAAGCACCATTCAAGGCTAAGTTAGGAAAACAGGAGAGAAAGTACAAACAATAGGCGGAAGGGTATGGCTACTATTTAACGAGCGTTTTTCGGTGTCTTATTTACTATGCACATCATAAAGGTGAGGAAATGGGCTCAGAGAGGTAAATAACTTGCCCAAGGTTGCACCGTTAGTAAGCTTTAATAAGCGGGTGGCAGAGTGCGGGTTTAAAATCTGAACCTTAAGGTGGTGGGTGTGGGAAGGACAATGGAAAAAGTGCTGGGAGAAGGCAGAAAAACCACAGGAAATGAGTATGATTACAGACCCACTTTCTACTTCTGGAACTGTGAGTTAAAACAATCCAAGGAGGAAGGCTAGTGGACCAACTAGCCCTCAGAGCAACTTATGGGAGGGAGTGTGCTATAAAGCAGCTCATACTGCCTTGACACACCCAGCTATGTGCTAGCAAGTGCCCTAACTGCCTGCAAGGACCACTATATGCTGAATGTCACTGACCTACAGCATTGCCCTCCCCCATTAGTGGCAGTGAAAGGTGAGAGTTAAAATACCAGGTCAGGAATTATGAGGTTTTGCTACTCTAAGTGCAGTCGGTAGTTCAGCAGCTCTACAGTAGTTAGCACTTTCTGCATTCAGCTTGATACAAATCAAGAATCTTGGACCTCATTTTAGAATTTCTAAATCAGAATATGCATTCTAACTAGATCCCTGAGTGATTCCTGTGCACTTTTAAAGCACTGTTGTAAAACAAATCCACTTCTTTGGTGAGGCAGGATGAAGGGAACTTGCAGATCTAGATGGTGGGAGGGGCAGGCAGATAGGGAGCAAGGTCTGAGGTTTAGCAAGAGAATCAAATGAGTATCAGAAAATACCACAAGATGCAAAAGAAGAAAACCAGGAAATCAGATCTGGGAGGTAAGAAAAAGGAAAAAATTGTAGGTTGAGGTTACCCAGGTAAGCAGGTCCATTGTGGGAAAATTCACACACAAAAACACAAGGGCTGTTCTCTTTGGCTGATTTTTATGCTGTGATTTATGCTTGAGAGAGTCCTCAAAGGGCTAGAGGAAGGCAGCTCCTACCTATTCCCTCACTTTCAACACATAGAGTGGTGTTTCCCTGGGTTCTAGTGGAAGACATGGGAGAACCAGGCACTGACAGAACACTGCCTCCTCAATGACATACACAGGCTAAAGTCTGTAAGGGGCTGGGGGGCTGGAGTGTGGTGTACATGTATGTGTATGCACATGAGGGCTGACGGGAAGGGCATGTTATTGGCAGATCAGATGTAATAAATCAGTGAAAAAAAGGGGGTGGATTTGGGACTTGCTGGGCCCAGATAGCCACAGGACTGATGACATCTGGTACTCTGAGAGAGCCCGGTGGCAGGCCTACAGACCTTTGCTTGGGTGGGTGGTTCCTGGAGTCAGATTTTCTGGAGGTCAATGAGTAGCCTATCTTCTAAATATTAACAAGCTGTTGAGATGACAGCAGTCTAGTAAAGGCAGGGATGTGATAGGTTAGAATCAAAATGTTCTGGGTAGAGAAGTAGCTAATTGTTTTCATGATGTCCACAATGTTAGGGGTCCAGCCATGTTGCCTGGAGGAGCTAAGGGAGCATCCCTCTCAGACATGTTAATACACTCAGTCTGAGGATGATCAGTCTGCACAGTAGACAGGGAACTGTGCAGACATGGAAGGTTTTGAGCTGTTCACTCCAGAATACAAATAAATGGTGGCTATAGCATCGAAAGGCAGCAGCTGGGCAGCCCGTAGAAATGGGAGGTTCCAGTGACTAATGGAAGAGGCGTATGGATGAGTACGCAGGTGGGTGCAGGTGTTGAAGAGCCATGCTCTGGTTGGAGAATCTAGCACCACTCTGGTACAGAGTATGGGGTGAGTCTGAAATGAGGTTAATTCTAATGGTGTTCCAGAGGTGTCTGGACACTGGGAGCAGATGCATAGGGCCTACTAGTACTCCTGGTAGGGGGTATAAGGAGTGTCCATGTCACTTTGAACTCCATTCCAGATTTTGACTGGCTGAGTGTGGGCTGGGGTGGTCTTGACTAAAGACCCTAACACTTGAATAGGGACCTCTTTGGATGGATCATTTGCCTTATAATGTACTTTATGGCCCCCATGGCTCTCCTGGGTCAGTCAGGTACTGCTAAACCCAGGCATTTGCCTGTCACTCACCGGTTTGTCTTGGTCAAAAAGCTATGACCAATGTCCTCAGAGTTATCAGGTTGAAAGATATCTCAGAATGGTCCAACCACTGTTTTATTAAGTGTTCTTGCTCTTTCAGACAGGATCTCTGCCTCATCTAGTTTTCTCTTCTCCATACTGATCCAAAACTTTTCTCTCCTTAAAGCCCAATGCAAGTTCGGCGTTGTCTATGGACTTCCCTGGATTCTCCTCAAGGATACCCCCTGCTGTTTGAAGCACTTGGGAGCTCTTCACACAAGCTAGCCCGATTTGTACATGCTAGACAACAGTTAATTTGCCTACCCATCCCACTATTTTGGGGACACAGCTCCCCTTTACAAAAAAATGCTCAATCCCCTCCCCCCACACACAAATTAGGCCAATTTCCTTTCTTGGGAGTTTTTGCCCTTTTGGTCAGGGGGAGTAGAGCAGTTAGTCCTGTTCTAGTTTGAAAGCCATACTTTCAGATATGTTAGGAACCAGGAGAAGCAGAGAGAGGTCAGATGGAACCTGCCCTTACTATAGCCTACTCTACCCAAGTTGGTTGTCCCAGTCCAATTTTGCGTCCATGAACCAGTCATTCATTCCCATGTCTGCCTAAGCTGGTGAGAGTTGAGTTTTTGTTACTTGCAATAAAAAGAAAACCAACAGACTACTTCATATGGATTTTTGTCTTCCCAAGGTCAATGAATTAGAATTTATATCAAAGCAATGTGATAAAGTGTAAAGAAAGTGCACTTTGGAGTAAAATAAAATATTATTTTTAATGCTGTTTCCAGCAAGATGCTTAGCCTCAGAGAGACTGTTTCTTTAACTTTATAAAAGAAAGAGTAAAGCCTAAAGTCAAAGAATAATGAGGACTAAATGAGGAAAATGATTAAGTAGGTATGTAAATAAAAGTACTTGGCACATAGGAGGCATATAGGAAATGTTCATTCCCTTCTTCCCTCCTTGAAAACAGGCTTCCACTTCTGTGTCAACTCATAAGTAGGAATTGAATTTTACCAGATGTTAAAACTTTTTGGAGAATAAAGGAAATAAATATCAAGTGAATAAGCAATTATAAGCATTAGTTTCACTTGTAATTATTCCCTTAACACCAGGACTTGTTTTTCCTATTTCACTATCACCTAAATCCACACAAAAGGTTTATAATTTTATAATCAGGCCAACATGAGATATAATTGGGAAAAACTAGTGACACTGTGCTTTATTTGATAACAATAAAAGGGCATGACTGGAACTCTGCCAGGACGTTCCTTAACATTCTCCCCTAACCAGGGGTATTATTAACCTTCCAACATTGTTAGTGTAAGGCAGAGTACTGCTGACAACTTAGAGCATCAGAACAAGGTTGAAACAAACTCTAATGTGAGTCCTTTAAGAAGGAAAATGAGCTGGTTTTCTTTTTGTTCCTTTAAAAACTCTAGCCAGAAATGCTATCCCATTTATAATGAAGACTACAAAGCAGCACCAAAAAGGCTATTTATAAGAAGAATTTTTCTTTAACAGAATCCACTTGAATATTTTGAGAAATTGCATTTGGCTAAAAGCAGTTCACTAAGGAACAGAGCCATCTAAGTACCTAACTAGTATTTAAAGTTGTCAAGGGGTGGGAATGTGCAAATTTAACAGCAAAAGACTTTTGTTTTGCCTCAAGGGAAAGTGATGGTGGTCAGAGGGGCCAGTTCCAAGGACTGGTCCAGAGCGGGTCGCTGGTCTTGGTACTCTGCCACATGTCCATTCCGGTGGTGACCATACTCAAACTTGATCCTCAGCTCGCCAATCTTAGATTGGGGAAGGATATCCGGGATCCACTCGATGATGAAAGGTGTTGGTTCCTTTTGATCTGGAGAAGTGTTGCCTGAAAACCGGAAAAAAAACCAACACTGGTTAGTATAATCCCAAAATTTGTATCTAGACAGATCTTACTTGGCTCAGGAATAAAAAAGAAAAAACTTAAAAAAAAGAAAAAAAAGGAAAAACAAGGAGAAGACCCAAGGGAAGGGAAAAGCTATTGCTGCTCTATCTATCCCAAAGATGCTGTCTGGCATCCTCGAACAAAATAAGACCTAGACTTTATAAAAACAGGGCCAAAAGAATCCTAAGGAGAGCCCAGACTGAGAAGAAAGATAAGATTAAGAGAGACTAGAAAAAGTTAAGTTTCAGGGAAACCAGAAAGAAATAGAATGAAAATTAATGTGGTTCTAAGATATATTACAAATTATTAACTGAAAGAGTGTAGTACTGGCTTCTGTCTAGACAGATTAAAAGAACAAAACAGAAAGATCTGAAATGGATACAAGTAGAATAAATAAGATAAAGGCATCATTTTCAATTAATAAAAGAAATGTTTCTTGTAATAAATGGTATGCATGAGCCAGATAACTACCTGGAAGGAAGTAAATGGTCGAAGAATCTTACCTCCTACCTTATATTCAAAATAAATTTCAGAGGATCAAAGATTTAAACATGAAGAACTCAGGTTAAAGAACGCTATTGAGAAATATAAAACACTAGCAGAATTTTAGACTATATGGTATCACCTTCAAAATTGGAGATAATTAAGCACAGAAAACACGGTCTATTTAGCAAAATAGAATACAAAAGACAGATAACCAACTATATCAATTATAATAAAGAGGATAAATTATTAAAATTGGAAAAAAATAAAAACCAACCATATAATGTTGATAGATTCAAATAAAAGTATCACAAAAAATGTTAAAAGATGACAAACATCAGAAAAACTGAAAAATGAAAGTTGGTATCACTGTTGCAATACTGGACAAAGATTTTTTTTTTAGAACAAAAGTTACTTTTAACATTAATAAAGTCTTGCTACATAGACTGACTGTATACACCAAAAATTCATAAATTGAAAACTTAATCCCCAATGTAATGGAAACTGGAGGTGGGGCCTTTTGGAGGTAGTTGGGTCATGAGGCGGGAGCCCTTAAAAAGGAGATGAGTGCCCTTATAAAAAGAGACCCTAGAGAGATAACTTTGCCCTTTCTGTCATGTGAGAACACATGTGAAAAGATTGCCATCTATGAACTAGGAAGCCGGCCTTCACCACATATCGAATCAGCCAGTGCCTTGATCTTGTACTTCCTAATCTCCAGAACTAGGAGAAATAAATTTATAGTGTTTATAAGCCATCCTGTTTATGATATTCTGTTCAAGCAGCCTGCATGGACAAAGACAAGTACATAACTTACACTGACAATGTGAACATTAATGAACCAAAGCCTCATTTCAAATTGGATGGAATTGAGGGGCCTGTTGGGGGAGTTCTACCACTCACCTCAATTACCCCAAACAAGAAAAAACATACTTTCCATCTCCATCAGGAAGATGTTTTTCTTCTACCTTGCTATTCCATCAGGAATAAGGATCTTCTCCTTGCTTGGCAACTACTCAGCCAATGAAACACTGTTAAATCTCATCCAAGGAAAAGCCACTACAATTTGAATTCCCAGTTTCCTCCAGTGGATTCATTGTTTATAATAGCCCCTCTGAACTTCCTCTTTCCTCTATAAAAGAATAGTTCCTTCTCTTTGCTCTCTGGACCTGTGCATGGTTCCCCATTAGACCACATGTCCCAAGCTGCAATGCTTTATTGTTTACAAATGAATTCATTTTGCAGGAAAAATATCTGTTATATACTCTGATGTGCCAAAAACACTACATTATAATACTTAAAAACTTTTAGAAATATAAGACTTTATTAGAAATATAAGATTTAGAGAAGCATAATTATAGTAGGAAATTATATCACAACCCAGTCTTTAGCAGGTCAGAGATAATTAATGAAGATAAAGAAGACTTAAATAATAAAATAACTCATTTTAAAGCTAAATAGGACTTTAGATAAATAACATCTTTGCTAGCACAAATTCATATATTAGGTTAGTGAAAAAATATTTTTAAATTTCTAAAATATAGATATTGAAAACATCTTCTGACCTCAAAATAAAATAAATTGATAACAATATAAAAATCAAAAGCCTCAACCAACTGAAAATTTTAAATACAAAGTATTAGAGACACAAAGAAACTAAACTATAATTATAGACTATTTAAATATTAACAATAAGAATCTTTAATGTTCTTATGCTACTTTAAAAGCTATAAAAATCAAATAATTCTAAGGAAAAATTAGATTTAAAGAGAGAGGGGACATTATTACAGACGAAAACAGAAAATAATTTAAAATAAATTTAGAACAATTGATAAATTAAGAACCAGTACTCTAAAATTAAAGACCATAAAACAGACAAAATTCTGGTAGAGGGCATAAATATAAACTTAGAATAGATTTTAAAAGTTATATGATTATCATCTGTACAAGAAATTATTAAAATGAACATTGTTGACCTTAAACAAATAGCCAGATATTTCTCCAGTAAAATGGGTTTGTTCGAGAATAACAGAACTGCAATTTGGGACAGGTGGTCTAATGGTGAACCACAGCAAGTCCACAGAAACAAAGAAGAGGAATGCTCTTTTATGGACTTGGAAGGGGCTGTTCTACAGTAAGAGTCCACTGGAGGAGACTGAAAGTTTAAAGCCCAGTGACTTTTTATTGGTTAAGTCATGGCAGTCTCCCATTGGCTTTTATTGATTGGGCAAGAGGAATCTTCCTCTTGATGAAGTAGCAAAATAGAATCATTTCATTTCCTGTGGGAGATAGAAGGTAGTCACTCTTTGTGTTGGGGTCAGTAGTGTGCATTGAGTGACACGTGCCTGAGATTTCTTTCTCTAGCTTCCCTAATTCATTTTAAGTGAAATTTGTTTATTAATTTTCACAAAATAATTTAAATTTTGGATGTAAATAGATGAATTTTGGAAAAAATAACATCAAAATTGATTCATGAAAAGATAGAAACCATGAATTCAAATGAAACTCAGAAGAAACTTAACATATTTTAGAGAATTACCTGTAAGAAGAGGTTAAGTCCAGAGAATAAATTCTTTGAAACATTAATGAAACAGATATTTCCTAAGCTATTTAATTTGATTCAAAGCTTTCTAAAATTATTTTTTATAAATACCAAGCCCCCCCAAAATAGCCTCCAAAGAAGAAACTGTTAGCTAGCCCTATGAATAATCAAAATCCCTAAATGAAACATTAGCAAATAGAATCTATATGCATATTAAAAGAAAAAAGATCAAGTAGGATTTATTCCTGAAATACAGGATTATGTCAATATTAGAAATTTATTAATATAATTCATTGTAAGTGGGTCAAAAGACAAACATCAAAAGATGGTAAAAAGGCATTCCTAAAATTTAATAGTAATTCCTAATCAAAATGCTTAATAAACTCTTAATAAACTATCCCAAATGTGATGTTGTTACAACCATTAAAAAATTCATATGTAAACAATAACCAAAAGTCTACTATGTAATAGTGAAATATAGAGCAGCTTTTCCCAGAAAAATATTCTGTGAAATGCTAATGGTATTCTCCTGAAAGGTCTGCCCTGGTCAAGTAAGTTAGGGACAACGTAAAGAAAGTTCAATAGGTGTTCAAAAAGTTCAGGATCTTTTTAATATGCAAATTCATACAATGAACTTATAATAGAGATAAATTATATTCTAAAACACTACTCCCTACTGCCTCCTTATTCGAATTGTAACATTTTCTGGGATCAGAGTGTATCTTAAAACCAGGACAATTTTCATACAGCAAAGTTTTTTTACTACCAAAAAAGTTATTACTAAATTGCCTGAGCATCTTACAATCAAGAGTCTTGGTATCAAAGAAATATGATATGTAGCATTTCTCAAACTTATTTGACCATAGAATGCTTTTTTCACAGATTACTGACCACCATCTCTTCTTCCAGATAAACCTGGAAAATGCTATACTGGAGGAGTTTTGTATAGTCTAAAACAATAATCATGGCTGCTAGCTTTACTATTATTTTTGGTTGCTCTTGAAATACTAATTTAACAAGAAAAAATGATACATAAACATTTGATAGAAAACAAAATTATGATTATTTTTCAGGTGATATAACAGATTTCCCAGAAAATGTAGGGAAACATCTATTATCACTATTAGGTGTTCATTAAGGGGACCACTTTGATAGTAAGTATACTAAATCAAGAGCTTTCTATACATGGGCGATAATGGGTTAGAAATATGATAAACATGCTACTCATAAGAGCAGGAAAAATATGTGCAGGAAGATAGTCAAAAGAATTTGATGAAATAATTATAAATTCCAATTCCTCTAAAAAGAATAAATACACAATTAAAGAAGTGAAGGAAGACTGCTAGATAGATCACAAAGCTAAGGAAATTAAAATCATGGCTAGCATTCATTCATTCTTCATTTAATATGTCTTTACTGAGTGACTATTTTTGACCAGGCACGATGCTATCTTGGGGTACAGTGATGAACAAGTGTCCTAGCTCACTGTCCTGAAAGAGCCTTAGTGGAAAGAGGCTAAAAGTGCAGGCTCTAGAATCCAAATTTGTCTGGGATTGAAGTCCATCTCCACCAACTAGCGGTTTAACTCAGTTTATTCATCTGTAAATAGGGATCACAGAATCTACTTCTTGGTGGGCTGATGAGCATTAAATGAATTAATACACTGTAAATCACTTAAGATAATACCTGGTACAGAGTAGGTGCTCATTAAGTGCTGTTATAGCTGTTATTATTATTAAATTATTCTATGACTACTTCAGTATTTGTATGACACTATAAAATATTTTACTTAATATATTATAAAAATATTTTATTAAAAGTAGACAAAGAAAAAGCAATTCATCAAATATAAAAGATTAAAATAAAAAGTTTACTCTTAATATTGAGGATAATAGAAATTTAAAAAGTGATATAACATTTTTTGCCTATCAAATCAACAAAGATTAAAAAAGAAATTCTTTCACACGTGGCTGGCAGGAGTAAATTATATAAATATTACAATCTTTCTGGAGAGCAGTGTGACAAAAATAATCAAAGCCTTAAAAATGATTAAAACTTTTGACTCTCCAATTTCAGTTTTAGGAATTTATCCCAAAGAATATCCTAAATAAATTAGTAAATAATTAAGGCTATAAAAGTTTTATCTATAAGGAAGTTAATTCTGAAATGAAGCACTGTTTATAACAGCAAAAAGTTTGAAACAACTTAGAGGGTTGATTAGAGTGAGGTACTTTAATGAATTTTCTGTAGCTATTAAAAATGTTGGATCACAATAGCCAAAAGGAAGAAGCAACCCAAGTGTCCATGGACAGATAAATGGATAACCAAAATGTGGTATGTACATATAATTAAATGTTATTTAGGTTTAAAAAGGAAAGAAATTTTGACATGTGCAACAATTTGGATGCTGAAGACATTATGCTAAGTGAAATAAGCCAGTCATAAAAGGACAAATATACGCTTCTACTTACATGAGATACCTTGAATAGTCAAATTCAAAGAGACAGAGTAGAGTGGTAGTTGCCAGGAGGAATAGGAGGATGTGGGGTGTTTAATGGACTATTCTAAAGTTTAAGTGGAGAAAGATGAAAATGTTTTAGAGATGGATGGTGGTAATGGTTCTAAAACAATGTTAATGTGCTTAATGCCAGAGAACTCAAAAACGGTTACAAGGGTAAATTTTATATTATGTATGTTTTTTAACAATAAAAAAGGTTTAAAAATGAAGTTGAAAATAATATGGAAAGCTGTTCATGATGTATTTTTAAGTGAAAAAAGCACCTGAAGGATAATCCCATGTTTTAGAAACTCTTCATGCACAGAAGAGTCTTAAAGTTTAACACCAAAATATTAATGGTGATGTGGTCTATCGTGGGTGAGATTACAGGTGGTTTTTATTTTTCTTCTTTATGAAATCAATGATTTTCTGTAATAAACATGTTACTGCTATAGTTTTATTTTTAGAGCATTGGCTCAAATGAAACAAAACACCTTATCGCCAATGATCACAAAATGAATAAATGCGCCTTCTTTGTGTAAGGTCAAGATCCAAAGTCTAGGACAATGTATTGCACATGGCTGATCACACAGAAAGATGTGCTGTTGAAACCACCAATCACTTACCAACTTTGAGAAAAGTTTTTAGTTCCAAGGGTCGAAGCACTGGTTGCTTTTCTATACGACCATAGGTTTCTGCTATGCTCTCTACTTCCACTTTAGGGCATTTAAACAGCTCATAAGTCCCATCCCGGTTCTGGATAAAACTACGGGTAATTTCCAAGGGCATCTGAACATGGAGACAATACCAAGAAAGGTGAGAAAGGAAAAACTTTCAAAGTAGACAAACACTTGAGTAATAATAGATCTTTTACATATTCATTATGTACGTTCAAATTAATTAAAACTTCCCCTTGTATTTTCAAGTAAAATTTGTCAGCAAATCTGCCTTTTCTTCCTTACATCATTCATGGCTTTCCATTTTTCTCTATAACTTTAATTTGAATCCCAGCCAAACCATACTGAACTGAACCCCTAATATGGGTTCTTCATGGCTACATGACTGTTACTGGCACAAACCTGCTCTAAAATTGGTTTTATTCCTTCCCATACTGCTTTGCTAGAAGCATTCTTCTCCTTGAAACTCTACTGATAGCACCTACAGCTGACCTCACATCCTGTGTGCTTCACACCATCCTTGGGACTGAGCCAGACAGAACTTGAACTGAATTTTGTCTTTGCCACTAAACAGCAGGGTGAGCTTCTCATAGCCTGTTTCTCATCTGCAAAATACAGTTAATACCATTGCATGAATAAGGTGATATAAGTAAATAACACCCAACAGACAGAAGCTCAATGATTATTAGCTTTCTTCTCTCACTGGACTTTACTTTGGGTTGCTCACTGCCTCCCTAAACATCATTTGTTCCAAGCTAGAAGCTACCTGTGCGATATTCTGCATTTAAAGAAGTTCCTCAAATGTCTTTAAGTGCTAACATCGTCTATGGATACCAAACAATTTGTTCTTTTTCTGAACATAACAATGCCTTGAAATTAAGCTAATCTTAATGCATCAAATCACATGTACTGAATTTTCTATAATATTTCATTATTCAAAGAAGGGAAAATCCTCAAAATTTCAGGATCTGCTTAAAAAATGTTTAAAAATATCTAATATTTCCAAAAAAGAATACAAACTAAGTAAGGATCATTACTCTAATGAGAACTAAACCACAGTTTGGGGAGTAGCATTTAATTGTCAAATTATTTATATACTTTTTAGCTGCCTGCTGGTTAATCTAGGGCTCACAATAATAGCTGGTAGGATGTCATTACTTACAACAGAAGTTATTCCTTTCTGATTCCAAAAGCAAAGAAAAAGGATACTCTAAGATACTTTTTCAAACTAGAAGAAATATCCATTAAAATTGGAGTCAGCACTATAAAGCCATGAATATTTCTGAACAATCTTAGTATAAAAAAAGAATTTTCTTTGGTGTCTATAACTAAAAGAACTGATGCAAATATAATTCCCACACTTGCTTCCTTCTCTTCCCCTCTCTGCCCTCCCACTATTATAGAAATAGACTCTTACCTCAGGGGTATCTAAGATTTGTTTAACTTGTAGGATATTTGTGATATGCCAGGTATACTTGGAAAAGGTTCCCAGTGGCAAGGCATCTTTTCGAACAAAAGCTTCAAAGTAAAAAGGGGACAAATTCAGCCCACCAAAACATACAATCTCTTTCACTATTTGTTACTTAGATTTAGAAAGTTCAGTGCAGTGCTACTCTTTCCTAATTGAGTCTCAGCACATTTAAAAAGAAATTCTAGAGGCGAATAAATAGGGTTTGGCAGAAATGTGACAAATCCAGTGATAAGAATTTCTGCTAAATAAAGTCTCTGATGCTTGAGATGCTACTTATTTTTAGTATCTTTGAAACTTGTTTATTTGGTAAAGCTATACACACAGGACTCCATTATGAAATAGCTTCTCCAACCTCTCACAACTTTAGATATATCAGAAGTCAAATCATAGTCCTTAAAATAATTACACAGAGCTTAAGCCTGCTAACATGGTTGCCAATCCATTGTCCTGCCTACAGGATTATAAATGGGTTCTATCAAAACTCTGCAAAACTAGCTAAGGGATGGGTTAAATTTAATGTATTAGGCTGAAAGTTTAAACTGGAAGAAAGAATCAGCATTGCCTCAAGAGTCATACAGATAAGCTGTGAGGACAAAGATTTTCATGGCCTAAACAGTGATTCACAGCTTGTACTATTCAAAAGTAGAATTAAACCTCAAACACTGCCACAGTCCCTATTATATCATCAACAACTTACTGAAGAAATAGCACTGATTTCTAGCTGTAGTTAGTTACTCTTGGGCTATCTGCCAAAGAGCAATCCTTTCTTCCTCCTTTTCTCTCTCTTATTTTCTTAAAATACCTAATAAGTATCTTGAGATCTCTAGTAGAAAAATGTTATATAAAGATGTTTATCTAAGATGTTATATAAAACCAAGAAATAAGTACCAGAATAATGTTATGATAAAGTGTTCTAAGCCTAAGAATTACTCTAAAAATAAAATCTTCCCTCATCAAAAATTTAGAATTATGAAAAATAAGTTTTAGTTTTGGGTATATATTGTAATATGCTTCCAAGAAGCCAGCCCAAACAATGATTAGAACTGCAATGCTTTTATTGAAATTGGTTAATATCTAGAGAATATGGTGGGCATCTTCATTGTACTTGCTGTTCTCTTACCAAATCTGTATTTTCTGAATTGTTCCATTAACTTGTACTAAAGTATGGGGCCTTTAGAGAATCTGACCATTATTCTAAGACCTGATTGGCTAACTTCATGCTCTCAGCATGTGACTAGAAGTCCTCATCCTGAAAATGCCACACCATTTTCCCAAACATAACTCCCTAAAGTCAAGACATATATTGCTATTCCTTATGAAAAAGTTCTCATACCTGTGGTGGAGTTGGGAAGCCGTTTTTTAGTACTTCCTATAGATATTCTCTGTTGCAAGGCATCAAAAAAGGACTGAGGAATATGGAACACCAGTGGCTCTGGTTTGCCTTTAGGAAATAAGAAGAAACTCATTTAAAGAAACTCAATGGACTTTCTGATGTGTAGGGAAAGGTGGAAAAAATGGAATTGAGAGACAGTAATAACTAAAAATACCTTGAGATTTCTTCAGAGGCAAAAAGAAAGCTTTGACTGACCTTTACGCATCAAGCACTGTCATCAGCCCTACCCCTGATTCCTTGAAATCACAAAAAATAGAGGAGATCCTTGTCATCCAGCAAGGATAACTTTTCAAATCCCCAATTTTATAAACACCACTACCCCACAGACCTCTCCCTTGAAAGGATATGTGAAATGAGATAAGAACAGTAAGTCTGAGTTGAGAAGGCAAACTTATTTCACTCCTGCTTACTATCCCTAGGGGCTTGCTATATGCATTCATGTCTAAGCTAGGAACTGCATGCTCTCTCTCAGACCATCAGGACCATGAATACCAGAGACTGCAACATTAGGACACTATTTAGCTAATGAACATCGGCCTCTCTCTCCAAATATGATCTCAAAGCAAGTAAAACATTTGAAAATACTTAACAACCTCTTAAAGAAAAAAAAAGAGTTCTGAGTTTTCCTTTAAAAAAACTATGCCTGAGGGGTAACCTAGCTCCAGAGGAACCAGAACCATGTGGATAAACAAACAACTTAAAGATTCTTAAAGAAAGACTCTTAAAGACAGCTCACATGCCTTTTTGAAACAAAGGTAGAACCAAGAAAAATTAAAATGAAAGGTTTTCTAGAATTCTATGGAGACTTTACATTCTTTCAGTTGATTTTGCCTACTTTACTGTGTGCAGAATGGCAATGACAAAATTGTCACTGCTTTTGAGGCACTAAAATATTAATATCTGGACAGTTTAGAGAAGTCACCATACAAAAGAATTTGAAAATCTTTCATCTGAAAATTAGATTATGGGCTACATTCAGAGATCATTACAGCTCTAAAAGCAATGCTAACTCACCAGAACTCAGCTGAGCTAGAGCTAAGGTTTACAAATTAATCCTGGAAAGCCCTCATAAAAGAGACTGACTCACAGTTCAGTAGAGAGCTGACAGTAACTTGGACAAAAGTGAAGTAATGGAAATGGTGAAAGACCACAGTGTATAGCTTACATTATTGTCAGTGTTCTGTTTTCTGTTTTGTGAGGTGAGTTAGTAGGTATTCACTATATTATTTTAAACAATAACTTAAAAAAACAAAACAAAACAAAAAACAGACTCTCTTTAACTCTCCTTAGTTTATATTATTTTTCTAAAAAGTTCTGAAGTTTTATTTATTCTGAATTGATATAAGTAAAACTAAGTATATATCTCAAGACCTTTCTTATCTGTTTCCTCGTCTTGAAGTCATAACTGTTCTAATCCTTCAAAATTTATCTTCTTTTACTGAGTATCTGCTATCAGTCTACTATTCAGTTTGATGTACATTATTTTAAAAATTATATCCACAAATTGCAACATAGTCAACAAAGAACATCAAAATGATATGAAGTCTGTAAATATGCCATGAGGAAATGTCTGAAGATCTGAGATGTACTGTTTGGAAAAGGGGACACCTATCAGGCAGGGCAACAGGTATGTGTGCAGTGGCAGGGACTGTAATTTTGGAAACAGGAGCAGACCTATTCCATGTGGCTACAGTGCAGAACTAGAACCAATAGCAGTATTATAAGCAAACACGTCCACTTAACATGAGTGGACTTTCCTCATAGCTATCACTGTTCAACAATGTTATGATCTACATCAAAAGGCAGCGACCTCCTCATCACTGGACAAAGCCTGGAAAACCATCCATCGAGGATACTTTTAAGGCAATGGGCAAGGATGACTAGCTGGATGGTCCACCTCTGAAATTGCTGAGGTTACAATGACACTCAAATTCAGCTTGTGTTCTCCAATTTTCCTTAGCATGTCTGTGTGATATAACTATTTTAGTCTCACATGTTTAGATTTTTAGATTTGCTCCAATTTTAAGTTTGAAAATTATAATGATCTTCTGAGGATTTGGTAGCATGCATGCACACAAACACACCCCAAGATCAAGCTATCTACTTTTACATGCTATTTGCTGTTTTTTCCTCTTCCATCTCTCAATTCATTTTGCTTAACCTACATTTAAATTATGTGACTATTCCTTTCTTTCACTTAGATGTCTACTTTTTTTGTAGCCCAGTGCACGCTGGATTCAAGCCTATTTACTTTTCTTATCAAAACAGAGAACTACAGTACAATTACTTTAATTTCTCCTGCTTTCAGCAACAGCCAGCCCAGTTAGGTGACCAATACTTACCATCAAACTGATAGTGCATGGTCTGGTGGATGCGTTCTGTGACACTAGCCAGCCAGTCTTGGAAGGATAAGGTCACTTGTGCCTCATCTAACAGCTGACCACAGGCTAAGAAAAACAAAAAACAACTCTTTAATAACTTTTATCTTTTCTTACAGTATAAAGAGTTAGTTGAAGTTTGAAAAAGCTACCAAGTTTGCAGAGATTAAAAAAAAACAAAGAAAGTGAAATTCAAACAAATTAAGTAAAATGGAAGAGTCCAGAATGTTTTTTTTTTTTTAAGAATCCATTTACGAAAAAAAATAAAAAGCTCTGGGATACTAACAGGTCCAATAATAGTAGTAACTACAAAAAGTTTGCAGTCTTTCAAACTAAACTGCAAATTGAAGCATGGCTGTTTTAGAGATTAACTGGTCTTATTTCTGATTAATATGTCTGTATGAATAGACTTACCATTCTATTCTACTTCTAAAATGTCTTCACACATCTGTAGTATATTCCCTTTTGTTGAGATACAATGCCTTAACTATTATCCATTTGAAATTGAAATTCTCATAGATCAATGTATATAGTGATAATTTAAATTAAAAGCTATTGTTCTTTCTTCTTTGTATCAAAGGAAGTAATAATAATTTTAAAATTTTCTACCTGATACAGCTGATCTGTTTACTACCTGACCTTCCAAAAACATTTATTGCTAGAAAATATAAGTTCTTAATTAGTTAATTAAGATTTGCTCTTAAGTTATTTTATATTTATGTATTGCTCTTCAAAATCAGAGTATGAGAACAGGAACCCATCCATATTAATACTACCAACTACCAATAATAAATACTACCAAAATTAAAATAAACATGTGGGAGGGGCATTCAAGTTTTTTATTATGACAAAATACACATAGCATATAATCATTAAATTAAAACAAATCACTTTAAATAGGTAAACATGTGAACATGGAGCAAAAATTAAAAGGTAGGTGGTATACAGTGAAAAGTCTGACTAAATGATTTTTATACAATGTATGAGGAGAGTTAAAAAAAGGTTGATTCCCAAACATCCAAGCTTAATTATTTGCAGTAGGAAAGTGAGATATATATATAAATATATGTCATGTTTAGATTAAGTTATTCTGTCTCATAAATTCAGAACAATAGCTATGCTCTTGCTTTTAAGTATGTTTTCAAACTCCATTAACTTTGGAGAACAGACTATATTGGTCTTTCTCAACAAACAATTATCACTGAATAATTACAAAACATGTTTTTTCTTTAACTTTAAATCTCCATACCAACTGTATGTGGGTAATACACAAGAGGAAAAAACCCTGCAAAATACCTGCTGCCAAAACATGTTGATAATTTTTGTTGTATTTGTTATTTAAAAGCACAATTTAGTTTTGAGCATGATTTGAGACCAGTGGGACAGGACAGACCTCAGCCTCAGTGCCTACTAGTGTTCATCTTAGCACTCCTTAGGAGACAACATGCAATGTTTCTTTGGATTTATCACTTTTAACTTCTTCAGGATGATTTTCCACCTCTTTAGCTTATTCTGGGGCAGGGAAACTTACCCTGCCTTTTTAATGAAGAAGCAACCACAGGCTTTTTCAGGCCACTTTTCCTAAGATTACTGCTCACTGCATCTTGAGGCAACAGTGAACTGTTCGTCTGTGCACCTAAACCACAAATCATTATAATGTTTAATAACATGTCTGTAGAATATAAATCAATTCGATATTAATTTCTGAAGAGTCTAAAACATAAAAAGACTTGGCTAACTTCTAAGTTAGCTTCAGTATCTAGAAGGAATTACCATTAGCCTTTATATATAACATTTAAGTTTCTGAAGCTTAACAGAAAATTGGGGGGGAACCAGAAGTGAAAGGAAGAAAAAAATTCACACATTGCTCCCACCTCTCAGACAATCATTAATTTT
Organism: Cynopterus sphinx; assembly: GCA_030015415.1. NCBI lineage: Eukaryota > Metazoa > Chordata > Mammalia > Chiroptera > Pteropodidae > Cynopterus > Cynopterus sphinx. The sequence continues at coordinate 54,892,080 of CM057383.1, read as the reverse complement.
CTGGTGAACTATCTTCCATTTTTTCTATGAATAGACTGCTTTGCTGATTTTATGATTATTAAGTAGTTGTGATTTTATCAGGGTTGCCGGATTTAATGAAATTTTTAAAAATTTCAAATAAATGAATAATTTTTAGCATATATATGTTCCAAATGTTGCATGTGAGATACTTATACTCAAAAATTATTCATTACTTATCTGAAAGTCAAGTGTGAACAGTATGTGCTTCATGTGGCTACTGAGTGATTTAAATACTTCTCCAAATTTTTTATAATAATTTTTAATAGTTGCCTTCTATCAAGTGGCTTTATCATGGTTCATTTAACTATTCTCAGTGGCTGGCCCTTAGTTGTTTCTAATTTTTCAGTATTATAAATAACCACAAAATGAGCATTTCTGGACAAAATGCTTTTCCTGAATCAAAGATTATTCCCTTATAAAAGATTATTTACAAGTAGACTACTGTGTCCAAGGGCAGAAACTTTATTTTTGAATTGCAAGTTTTCCCAGGGAAGACCAACAAGTAAACATATAACAATAATCTCTGCTCTATATTGTTGCCATAACTACCTCTTAAAAACACAAAAATAATCATGCCACTTTGCTCTCCATCTTTTCCCAACTTCCCAGCATCAAAACTCCCGTGCATGACCATCTGACCCACATCAAGCAACATTCCTTAAAAGTAGAAACATTTTTAAGGTTCTTAGTGGATATTGCAAACTACTTTTACAAATGACTATGGCAATTTATACTACACTTGCCATGCCAGAGAGCTCGAATTTCACCTTTACCTCTCATCATTTTTTAAATCTTTGCTAATTTGGTAGCAAAAAGTATCCTATTCTAATTTTGTATTTGTAAAATGTATGCATTTCTCTGCTCACTAGTGAGTTTGGAGTTTGGTCCACATTTGTGGTCCAGGTAATATTTTCTTTTTGTTATATAGAGTCCAGATGTTTTAACACTACTAGGATTCTACAGCATTTCATGCGATGCATATGAGTCCTTAATTGACACCAGTATTATCTGAATTAAAAAATAAACTATATATATATATATATATATATATATATATATATATAATGCCACATGTTGAAATTTCAAGTAATAAACTATATTCCTAAAATAGTGTGGAAAATATAATTAACCCTTGTCACAAGTTTTTAAAAACATTCTATGGATAAAAACCTCATAACACTGTCCTAAGGCAGGTTCAGGTATAAGACTAGGCTGAACAAACATATTCAGTAATAAGAGTGGAATCTGCCTGGATCTTAAATTTGGACAGTAAAACTAATTTTTAGCTTGACTGGACAAAGAATCATTAATGGAAGGTAAAACTTTCAGGAAAAAAAAAAACATAAAAACTATTTCTGTAATTGCTGAGACTCAGTGAAATATATAAAACACAGTAAAACAATCTCTAAAGATAATACCATCAAACAAACCAAAGAGCTTCTCACCAGATACTTCATCCTTTCTCCTCTTCTTTGCCTTAGAGGCAGTAGACTCACAAGCTGATACAGTTGATTCTGAATGGCAACCCAACTGGGGCACAATAATCTCTTTAAGACCTAAAATAGAACCGATTTCTGAATTATTAATTCTAAGAAGTATGGGCCCCTACCTAGAAAAAATTTATTAAAAAAAATCCAAATCACCAAACAATGGAGTGATTGCTGGCATTAAAATAAGTTCCTTTGAAATGCAAATCAAAACCACAATGAGATACCACTTCACACCTGTTAAAATGTCTATTATCAATAAGACAGGAAATAACAAGTGTTGGAGAGGACTGGAGAAAAAGAAACTCTTACACACTGCTGGTAGGAATGTAAATTGAAACAGCCACTATGAAAAATACCATGTAAGTTCCTCAAAAAATTAAGAATAGAGCTTTATGACTCAGAAATCCCTCTTCTGGGTATTTACCCCCAAAATTTGAAACCATTTATTCGTAAAGATATATGTACCTCTATGTTCATTGCAGTGTTATCCATGGTAGCCAAAATATGGAAACAACCTAAAGTGTCCCTTAAATGAATGACTGCATAAAGATGTAGTACATATATACAATGGAATACTACTGAGTCATTAGAAAGATTGAAATATTGACATTTGTGAAACCATGGATGGATCTTGAGTACCATGCTAAGCAAAATAATTCAGACAGAAAAGGACAAGAACAATATGAATTCACTCATATGTGGGATATAAAACAGAAAGCAACAAATGAACTAATAAAACAAACCTACAAACTCATAGAAACAGACAATAGTTTGAAGGTTACCAGAGGGGAAAGGAGGATAAAAAGGGTAAAGGGAGTTTAATATATGATGACGGAGGGAGACCAGACATGGGTGGTAAACATATAATTCAATATACAGATGATGTATTATGGAATTGTACACCTGAAACTTATGTTATTAACCAATGTCACCTAAAATAAATTTAGTTACAAAAGGGACTGTGGACCTATATTAAAAAAAAAAATTCCTTAAAACAACATTAATGTGATAGGAGGCTCTACAGAGAAATGTAAAACTAAAAAGTTGAGAGCTACTGCCAACTAAACATTATTAAAAAGTGAAAATAAAAAGCATCTACAAGATAAAAATGTTGACAACACTTCTAAAGGTCTTTTTTTGAGCAAGATACTTGTTTTCCCAACTTCAAAGATAAGAAACAAGCAAACGAAGTCAAATAAAAGGGATTTTTTGCTGTTTTTTTATTAATATAGGGCATCTGCAGAAGATTAAAATAAATTAAAAGCAAAGCTAAGTTTGCTAGGTTCACTGTCTCAATAAAAATGTCTGATTCTTTTCATCATTAATTTCAACCAACCAACCAACCAATCAACCAACCAACCAACCAACCTTTATGCAAGTGCTGACTGGGATTAAAAGAAGGAATGCTTTTCATTTGAATTATCTAGCAAATGCTTCTGAAGGTTGCTAGGACAATCTCCAAATGCCATCAGTGGAACTCTTTCATTGCCATTTTAGAAAAACACTGTGTCAACCATACCACCTACCGCTGGAATCAAAATTTAGGAAGTCTGAGAATTCCTGAGCCAATGTCTCGTCACTGGCAAAGGCACAGATGCAAGCAAAGAAATGAATGCATCTCTGGGCTGCCTCATCCTTGGAGGCATTCGACTTGGGTGATTTCAGAGTCTGGCAGGAGCAGAAGAAACGGCGCTCAGGCAAGCTTTTGGCACTGATTTTCTGCACAAAGGATGTATGCAAATACCCCAAACTATGCTTCTGGCTTGCCTTGCATTTTACCACCAAAATGTTTTTAGTAATTCTCTGTACAAGGGGACCTGTGGGTTCTGTGGCCAACTGCCAGATAGTTTGCTTGGTTTCTGGGGAGGCCTGCATTGCATTCAGGACTGAGCTCTTTAGAGTCAGAGGGGTGGCTTCTGCCTGGCAGTTCACTGCCAGCTTGATGTGCTGGCACTGGTTTTCCACAACGCCCTGGGTGGCAGCTTTCAGGCACGAGGGAACATAACACCGTCCAGAGCTCAGCTGAGTGATGATCGTCCCATCCACTGTCTGGATTGTCGTCTCTGAAACACCTAGCTCCACAAAGCATCGGTAATCGGGGCCCCGGTCTCTTTGCCGCACTGAGTAGACCTGCAGGTCAGAGCCTGTTATGATTTTGACAGCTTCAACGCTAGGCTGCTTCCGTGCACCATAGCGGAATATGGTTCCACATGTCTTGTTCTTACAGCTCAGTCCCCGGGTTCCATTGTATGTGCCACATCGAGGACACTTTCTGATTCCCCTCAATGTAGCCTTCCCCAAATCAGATAAGAAAGCTGGCACTTTAGTCCTTAAAGAGTTTGGTTCCATTTTTCTCAGGCCCCTAGAAAAGGCAATAAGGCCATCAGCATGAGTATACATTCACACACACACACAGTTAAAATCACTTTAGTAGAGAAAGTGAAACGTAAAGAAGCTATCCACTATTTTCAAATTGTACCCTTAAAAAACAGAACATCAATTTAAATCCTCAAAATAAACATTGCCTTTCATCTCTATATTTTGAAATATCCTAACGTAACAACTAAAGCATTTCTTTAGGTTCAATTCTATTCTATACAACAACCTAGATTAATTAATCTAATCTCTATGTGCACAATGTTTAACTTGAGCAAGTACTGAAGAATGTGAACAATTAGTTCTTTCCCTTCCACCAAAACCCAGCCCAGTCCTACCTGTATGAGCTGCCAGAGCATCCAGAAAACAATGTGACCTAAATTCATAAGACCTAAAAGGTGTTTCATTCGTGATGATCACAGAGGACAGGTGAAGACATAATCATTTACAGAGTAAATGTTACTGCTTAATCCAAAGCTTTCTGAAGTTAAACTCCATGGTGTAACAATGTAGACATTCTATGTCCTCCTGGGCCAGCCAATGGCAAAGCTCTTGCCCAATGTTTCACAATCAAAGAAGATTCCAACTGCCCTAAGTGGAGATTTTGGCAGTCTATAAGTAAAACAAGAAAAAATATTAAAGTTTACAAAGACATAAGGATTCTTTCCTCAGAAGAGGAATCTAAGTCTTTCACAAATATTTGAGAAATATTTGACTGAAATTGGCATGAAAATGGTTGTTTTGTACTTACAATTGCAAGAAGGTAAAATAGTAATAATGTCATTACATAGGGAGTTGTCAAGAACACCTAAAGCTATAGTATATAATTGGTCAAACACTCTTTCTCCTAATAGTAATACATTACAGTTTTAGAGCACATTATGCTATTCCAAGTGCTTTCACATTATTTTATTTGAACCTAACATTAGAATTTATTTGAGCCAAACAAAAACCATTCTTCATATGAAAATTAAAAAATAACTTGCAAAAAAAAAAAGTACCTTACCTGAGGTCACCCAGCAAAATTAGCAATGCGGTTTCTACTAACCCAATGCCTACTAAGAGTGTGAATGAACTCTTGCTTTTAATTTTCCAGTATTATGAAAAATTTCAAACATATAAAAAAGACTTATTCACTGAATCTCCATATACTCACCCACTAGATTCTATAAGTAATATTTCCCTGTATTTGCTTTATTACATCTCTATCCATTCTTCTCCATCAATCCTTATACTTAGATGTATTTAAAAGTTGCAGACATCAGTTCAGCATGCATATTATTAAAGTTCAGTATTTTTTAATACTTTTTTTAAAAAAGGTAATCTGCCTGTGATTCTGAAATAGGCTATTAGCATTGATTTTCCCCCTTGACCCAATATTTTCCCTTCACATATTTTATAGTCCACACTGATTAACAAACTGAAAAGTACAAAAGTCTAAGAATGAACTAATCCAAATGAATATTTGTTGAGTATCACTGAGTGCATAAAGCTTTGTGAAATATGATCTATAGCAAGGTTTCTCCACCTTAGCACTATTGACATTTTGGGCTGGGTAATTCTTGGTTGTAGAAGGGTATCCTATGCATTGCAGGATATTCAGTAGTATCCTTGGTCTAAATGCCTGTAGCAGTCCCCACCCACCTTCTCCACACGTTGAAAAAAAGACAAAAATGTCTCTTGATAGTAGGAATTATTAGGTATTCTCATTCGGCCAAACAAGAGTTATTCAGAGGGAATGTTAAGTCAAAAGGTAGAGGATTTAGTTTGCCCTTTACCACCAATTATCTCTGTAAATAAGACTTTAAACTTTTGAACTTCAGGTCGTTTTTCATTTGCAAAATAGAAAATATATATACATACATACATACATATATACATACATACATATACGTACATATATGTATGTATGTATATATGTATAAAAGAGCTTAGCTAAAAATTACATTGATAATGATGATTTACCATATCATTAAAGTGAAAAAAAAAACAACTTTGCTCATTATGGGAGAAACTGGTTTGCCAATTATATATGGTGAAGACTTAAGGTGCTGTAGTTTTTAGCATTATCATGGGAATTCCACTCTTTCGTCTAATTTTTTTCTTTTATTTTTTCAGTTATGCTCTGTAGAGGGCAATTTCTTAGTATCTTTCAAAATTGCAAATGCACATTTATTTTTTTTTAATTTTAATTTTGGAATATTTAAGATTTTTAAAAAAGGTACAAAGATAGTACACACATAGTTCCTGTATCCTCTTCACACAGTTTCTCCAAATGTTACCATCTTAATAACCACAGGTAATTTGTCAAAACTAAGGTTTTAACATTGATAGAATACTGTTAACTGTGCTACAGACTTTATTTGGATTTCAGCAGTTTTCCCACTGTCCTTTTTTCCAAGAATAAACTTTTTATTTTAGAATAATTTCACATTGTCAGAAAAGTTACAAAGACAGAATACATCATGTACTACCATGGGATGTTTGTCAAAACTAAGAAGCCAACATTGGTACATTATTATTAACTAAACTCTAGACTTTGTTCTTTTCACTGTTCCAGGATCCAATTCAAGACACCACATTGCACTTAGTTGTCATGTCTCCTTAGTTTTCTCGGATCTATGAGTTTGTCTTTTCTTGTTTTCCATAATCTTGGCTATTGAAGAGTCAGTTATTTTATCAAATACTCTTCAATTTAGGCTTATACTTTCTCTGCATATTCCTTTTGACCCAGTAATTCCACTAATAAGAATTTATCTTATATACTCCCACGTGTAAAATGTGGGACTTATAAGGTTACTCACCAAAGCATTTCTGTAACAGGAAAACATTAGAAATAACGTAACGTCCATCAAAAAGGAACTAGTTAAATTAATTATGGTATATCCATATAATGGATTACTTTTTCAAAAAATAAAATACTTTCACAGCTGTTTAAAAAGACTGAGAGTGTTTTATGTGTTGATCTTTCAGATCTTTAAGAAATGTTAAGTAGAAGAGGAAGATGCAAAACAGCATTTATACTGTTAACTGTGTATAAGAGGCTGGGGGAAACAAATTTGTATTAGCTTGTAAATGAAATACAAATGTTTAAAACTCTCTAAAAGGCTAAACTAATAATAGTTACTTTATTGGTGAATATGCAACAAGTGTGGGAGGGAAACTTTTTACTGAATACCTTTATTTTTGTTGACCTTAAACAAATAGCCAGATATTTCTCCAGCAAAATGGATTCATTTGGGAACAACAAAGAGCTGCAATTTGGGGCATAAATTCTAATGGTGAACCACATGCAAGTCCAGAGAAATAAAGGAGGGGAATGCTTTTCTAAACCTGGGAGCCACTATCTGTAAAAAGAGTCCATTGGAGGAAACTGAAAGTTCAAAGTACAGTGACTTTTCATTGGCTGAGTTATGGCAATTTCTCATTGGCTGTTACTGGGCCAAGAGGAAACATTTTCCCCCCTACTGAGGTAGTAAAGTAATATCATTTCTTCCGAGAGATCCAAGGTAATATCATCCTGTTGGGTTAAGTGACTCCTGCAGAAGAGTTCTCCCTTCTAGCTTCCTGACTTCATTTTAAAAGAGGTTTCTGTTTATTAATTTTCACACTTTGAATCATGTAAATATATAATCTTTTAAAAATATGTAAATTAAAAAATTTAGAGATTAAAATAATCATCTTACAAAAGTATAATATAAGACCTCTTTATGCCCTATTCCTAGTACTACCACGATCACCACATCCGTCCCCCCCAAAATTCCTACTACTAAAGGGTAACTACAGTTAACAGGCTGACATATATCCACCAGATTATTTTCTTTACATTATAAATAAATATACATATAAATGTAGGTTATTTGTTTTTAGAAAAATGGAATTACATTATGCACATTGCTCTGAAGTTTTCTTAACATTTTATCATAGCTTTCTTTCCATGTCAGCACGAAAGACTCTAAACACCATTTTTAATGGCTATACAGTAATCAAGTGTGACTATACCATCGTTTAACTAGCTCTACCCTGGGTTTTTAGTTCTAGATAATATTGCAATGAATATCCTAAACATTTATTTAGTACATAAATGCACATATTTCAGAATAGATTCTGAACATTCTTTATAGTTTCCTTAAAAATTTATTAGGGTACAGTATAAGATTTTATTGGGAGAAAAAGGTTCTACTTCTAAAAATGTCTGAAAACCACATCAGTGATTTTAAACGTGAATAAGGTGAGGAGATCCACATAATTTTGACCAATAAACTAATTTACTAAATCTCAAAAATTATATAAAAGGAAAGTTAAAAGCAAACATTATTATTAAAAACATCCTATTCCCCCATCTCACTTTCTATTCTCAAATAAATTCCAGACAGATAAGCACAAAAGTGGAATTGTTAAGACAGTGGAATAAAAAAAGGGGGAGAATTTAAAAGATATCAGAATGATGGCCTAAATGACACAAAATCCAGAAAAAACAAAATACGGATTAAATCTTTTCCTGACTAGTGTTTTTTAAAAACACTTATTTATTGAACTATATTTTATATACCATAAAATTTACCCATTTTAAGTGTGCAATTCAATATAATTTACTAAATTTATAGAGTTGGACATCCATCATTGTAATCCACTTTTAGAATACTTCCATCACCCACAAAAGATCCCTCTTGCTGTTTTCAGTCAATCACTATTCCTAGCCCCAATTACTAATCTGCTTTCTGTCTTTACAGATTTACTTTTTCAGGACATTCATTTAGATTGAATCATACAATATGTGTCCTTCTGTGTCTGGCTTCTTTCACCCAACATAATGTTTTCAAGGTTCAACCACATTGTAATATGTACTGTACTTCATTCCTTTATATTGCTGAATAATATTCCATTATATGGGTATATCATTTTGTTTATCCATTCACCAGCAGCAGACAGATATTTGGATTGTTTCCAATTTTTGGCTAGTATGAACACTGCTGTTGAGAACATTAACATACAACTCTTTGTGTAGACAAATGTCTTCATTTCTCTTGAGCAGACACCTACAAGTGGAATCACTGGGTCGTATGATAAGTTTCTGTTTTAACTATTTAAGAAGCTGTGAAACTGGCTGTACCATTTTACAGTCACACCACCAACATAAGAGAGTTCCTGTTTCTCTACTTTCTGGCCAACATGATATTGTCTTCTTGATTATAGCCATTTGATTAGTGAGTGTGAAGTAGTATCTCATTGTGGTTTTAACTTGTATTTCTCTAATGAATAATAATATTGAACAACATTTCTCACACTTATTTAGCCATGTGTCTATCTCTTTGGGAAAATGGTTATTTAAATATTTTGCCCATTTTAAAATTAAAACTGATATCTGATTACAGAGAAATTTTCTACATGAAAGAAAGTATCATAAACTAAGTCCAAAGACAAAAACAAACTGAGCAACAAAAGCCCTGCAAGATGTACACTGAAAACAACTAAACATCACTGAAAGAAATTAAAGACCTAAAAAACAGAGTGACATCTCATGCTAATAGACCAAAAGACTCAACACTGTTAAGATGGCTCTACTCCCCAGATTGATGTACAGACAGAATGTAATCCCTATCAAAACCCCAGATGCCTTTTTTGCAGAAATTAATAAGATGATCCTAAAATTCATATGGAAATGCAAGGGACTTGGAAAAGCCAGAACAATCTTAAAAAGAACAAAGTAGAAATCATACTTTCTGATTTCAAAATTTACTACAAAGCAAATTAAGACAAAGGAGGATAAATACCTGTAAGATATCACTTCTATATAGAACCTAAAAAAGACAAATTCACCAAAATAGAATAGAATGATGGTTGCCAGGGGCTGGCAGGTGGGAGAAATGGGGAAATGTTGGTCAAAGGGTACAAACTTTCAGTTATAAGATGAATAGGTTTTAGTGATCCAATGATACTGTGCTATATACTTGTAAATTGCTGAGAGAGTAGATCTTATATATTCTCACCACAAAAAAGAAATCGTAATTATATGACATGATGGAGGTATTAGCTAAGACTATGGTAGTAATCATTCTCCAGCATATAAGTGTACCAAATCAACACGTTTGTACACCTTCAAATTACACAATGTTATACATCAATTATATCTCAATAAAGCTGGGAAAAATAATGTACTGGCATAAGCAAAGATATACAGATCACTGGAATAGAATTGAGTGTTCAGAAATAATTCCTCATATTTATGACTGATTGATTTTGACAGGGATGCCAAGATCATTTAATGGAGTAAAAATAGTCCAATTAACAAATGGTGATGAGAAAACTCAGTATACTCTCCAAAAGAATGAAGTTGGAGCCTCACCTCACACTGTATACAAAAATTAACTCAGAATGGATCACAGACATAAATATAAGCTAAAACTATAGAACTCTTAGAAGAAAATGTAGGAGTAAATTTTCATTATCTGGAATTAAGCAATGGTCTTTTAGATATGACACAAAAAGCCTATGTGACAAAATTAAAAATAGAAAAATCTGATTTCATCAAAATGTAAAAACATCCGTGCTTCAAAAGACACCAGCAAGAAAAGTGAAAATATATTCTCCATAGAAGAGGAGAAAATATTTACAAGTCAAATATATGATAAGGGACTTGTATCCAGAATATATAAAGAACACATTAACAATAAAAAGACAAATAATCGGGGGTGGCTTCATAGTATAGTGGTTAGCACGCATATGTCTGCTTTACATGCAGAAAGTCCTGGGTTTGCGCCCCAGGTGGAGCCACAAACCATACCCCAAGTGAGCCAGCTCCCCACCCCCCCAACCCTGAGTGCACAGGGGGTGCCAGGCCCCCTAAGTGTGCAGCGGGGGTTGGTGCTTGGTCCCAGGGGCACCTGGCCCCAGGTGCACGCCTCAAGTTTGTGGGAGGAGATCTCTCACCTATAGAGATCCAGTTCTTAAGGGGAAATGGCAACATCCATAGGTCAAGGTTGGAAGTAAAGGAGGGGGAAGACATATAATCCAATTTAAAAACAGGCAAAGGATCTAAACTGATATTTATCTGAAAAGATAAACTGCCAATAAACACATGAAAAGATGTTCGACATCATGTCATTAGAGAAATGCAAATCAAAAGCACAATGAGATGCCACTTCATAGGCACTAAGATGATTAAAAAAGACAATAATGAGTGTTAACATGGATATAGAAAAACTGGAACTTTCACTTGTTGATATTGTAAAATGGCAAAGCCACTCTGGGAAATTGATGGTTCCTCAAAATATTAAAGAGAATTACCATATAACTCCCAAGACAATATTTGCCCAAGAGAATTGAAATACAAAAATTTGTACGTATTCATAGTAGTATTATTCATAATAGCCAGAAAGTAGAATTAATCCAAATGTTCATCAATTAATGAATAAAAAAATGTGGTATATCCATACAATGGAATATTATTTAGCCATAAAAGAGAATAAAGTTCTGATACATGCTAAAACATGGATGAATGAACCTTGAAATATTATGCTAACTGAAAAAAGCCAGACAAAAGGCCACACTTGTATAATTCCATTTAAATGTAATATGCAGAATAGGCAAATGCTACAGTCAGAAAGTAGATTAGGGCCTAGAGGTAAAGGGGGAATTGGGAGTGACTGCTAATGAGTACAAAGTTTCTTTTTGGGGTGATGAGAGATTATACAACTCTGTGAATATACTAAAATCACTGAATTATAACACTTTAAAAGTGTGAATTCTATGTTATGTGAATTACATTTCAATAAAGTCATCTTTAAAAAGAGAGAGAAAATATCTGGAATGTAAATGCCACAGAGCTTACTTCCTAAGAGTTTTTACAAACCAATAAAAATAAAAAAAACCCACGCCTACTGGAAAAATGAGCAAAGGACATGAAAAGACAGCTTATGAAAAAGAAAAATAATTTTAAATGTCCAAAATTCAACCTTAGAATAAAAGGCAAATTAAAACAATACTTTGGCAAAATGACAAAAAAAAAAAGATGTTACCATTGTGTTCATGATTCTGTACACTGTTGTTGAGTGTAGAGAGCAACATCCTCTTTAAAGGGATGTAAATAAAATAAATGTAAAGCACATACTTTGACTAAGCAATTCCACTTTTCATGAGTTACATTCCCACATGTACACAAAGTATGTATAGGGGAACTCCATGTCGGGTTACCCATAACTGCATAAGAATACAAACAATCTAAGAGCTGACTAAATTATGGTGTAACCATACCATACGCCAGTATAAAACCACTAAAAAGAATCAGACAGATCTATATGTATTGATAAGGAACAAGTATCAAGACAGACTGTGGAGTGAAAAACAGGTGTAGTACTTCGTGTATGTTACTCTTGATTTTAAAATGATGGGGTGATACACACATACAGAATGAAATCTATTGCTTCAGAAGTGACTTGGAACTTAGGAAATAGAAAGTGGGAGGAAGAATTACATTTCACTGTTTTCAAATATTTGCATTTTAAACATGGACTAGTATCACTTATTAGAGTCTATACTAAAAGCATATACAAACAAGTAACACAACTTGTAAAGAACCTGTTTTTGAATCCTGCCTGTAAAAGGGTGTCCTCGGCACGATGGCGTAAATGGACTGGTGCTGGAGGGGCTAACCCATGAATGCTCCCTGGAAGGGGTGGATTTTCACCCAGGCACTATTCGGCTGTAGGGCTATACAGTTTGGTGGATGCTGTTTAATGCCTGTGAAACAGTCAGTGAAAACATCGACTGATCACTATGAATAAAATAAAACTTGCTAACACGTTTACTGAGTACCAGCAAGCCCTTCCCCTGTATCTACTATCTACTCAAGCACTGCTCACGGTGATCCTGTAACAGAAGTACTATTTTCCCCTTTTTCAGAAATGAGGTCATGTGCTCAGAGAAAGTATGATACGATGAATGTCTCACAGCCAGCTACCAGATAATCTACCGTAAGTAAGCTCGGAACCTGCTGGATTCCTTGTCACACCACAAGTGAGACGAAGGGGGAAAGCCGAGAAGCCAGAACTGCCGACGCCTGGTCCAGGGCTTCCGTTACCCTGCACGGCCTCGGAAAACCGCAGGAGGCCCACCGGGACAATGGGGAAATGCGTGCGGGAGCGGGGACTGCGAGGCGCGCGCGCATCGCCGGGCTTCCGGGACCCGGCCCGCGCCGGACGCTCCGCCCGGGACCTGTTTCCCGGCGTCCTCCCCGCGCGACGGCTCACTTCCGGGCCTAAGCAGGCCGAAGCAGAAGCATCACCTGGCTGGCAGCCAGCCTGCTCCATGGACGAGCTTCCATTGGGACTCCAGGCCCTACTCCCTTGTCCCCCGCCGCCCCCGCCTCCTGTCAACACAGCCGCCTTACCTGCTCTGCGCCCCCCACCCCCGCCCGCGGTCCCCGGGCCCCACGCTGATGACCGCCCTCACCTCCTCTCTCTTCGCCTGCCGCGGTCTTTTACAAACGCGGCCAAGCCGTTCTCTGTAACGACAGTCGGTATTGGTCAGGGCCGCGCATGCGCGGCGAGTCCCCGCTCGCCTCAGCTCGCGTTGCCTAATGGGACTTGTGGTTTCGTCCTGCCTGAGACTGCTGAGAATTGCTGCGAAATCTGCGTTTGCCCCGGGGCTGCAATACTCAAGTTCTTCACTGGGCCTGGAGTGCTTCTAGCCAACCCTTCTGGTACAGAAGGCGCCAACGCAGCTCTACGGCTGGTCATGACTGTTTCGGCCCTGAGAGAACCCTATTTAGAGTTCCTTTGGTAATTGATACAAAAATCACTTTATTTTTTTCCTACAGTATTAGCAGATGATGGCTGTGGATTAACGTTTTGTGCAAGGAGGTCTTGTTCACTAAAGTATGCATTTCGATTTATTCTGTGTTAATTCCAAGGCCTTGAACTAAGACGTACAGGAAGCCGATTTCAACTGATTATAAGGAAAAATGTTAAACTATTATGTCAGAGTAAAAGGATAAAAAGATTACGCTATAAACACAAAAGTGATAGAAACAGCGCATACTTTAGTTCTTGGCTGAGGATAGCTGCGGAATGTATTGCATTAAGGGTGAGGTGTGTGTGTGTTGGAGATTTCCCGCACTTTTGGCCCTAGTTCGGCTACGTGCTAGTGGTGGCGCTGTAGGCAAGTTGCCTGCGAAAACGGACCTTTCCAGTACTGTTTGTTGTTTACCTATACTGAAGGTAGGGGGAGAAGGGCACACATTTTCCAGATTTTTCCATTCGTTTTCTTCTTGTTTAGATTATAAATTTTTTTAAATGACCGAGGGAGGGGTGGGGGTGAAAGAAATTTTTTAAAAAATGATCTATCCTGGATCCTCTGAATGATCACCTTCAAACAATACTGTGGGATTTCAATGCCTGGTTGTGTTTATTGGTGTCAAGTGATTATCTAAAGCAGTTCTCAAATTCAGGAGCGCTGCTACTAGCATCTAATGAGTAGACGCCATGGATGTTAAAGATCCTGCAATGCAAAGGACAGCCCTCACAATAAAGGAGTAGCTGGCCTAAATGTTGGTAGTGCCCAAGTGTGAGATTCTGTTGTAAAAAGAGAGCTTTGAGCTTTTTTTCCCAATGGAAATGCCCCAATTCATCTTAAGAGATCTGTGGTTTTTCAGTTGAGACACATTATATGTTCCAGTCAGGAAGGCAGCTATGAAGCTATCCCATTCAAAAAAAGTTTTCTTTTCTTCCAAGTGAAACACTCAGGGTGCTTCTATTCCTTCTGCAAAAGACCTTTGAAAAGCATTACCATTATAGGGTTGTAGCCACCAGCCCCCAATAGACACACTGACCACCAGAAACCCGTGAGTTATAGGAAACACACTATTCAGCTAGCTGGGTCTGCCAGGGGTACTCAGACCCCAAATTAAGCAGCTCCAAAAGGTAGAGGTTACAGGGTTTTTAAGCCCTAAACCCCATTCTTCATTCTGTCTGAACACAAAAGTCTATTTTTCTTCTATTTACTGTCAGCCCACAGGTTGGTTGTGCTAGTGGGGGTACAGAAGCAGAAAGTTTATAGTTAGAATGTTATGTTCCTATAGGTGATAGCCTATGTTTCCATGGGCGATAGCTGAGCAGTAATTTTCCAGCCAGGACAACAGAAGTCCTTTCTGAGGCCTCTTCTTATAAATAGAACCCTCAGAATTTAATAATACGCTCAAGTAATGGTTTGACATAGCCCTCTTTCTCTATTCTCTGAACATCATTGTTTCAGCCTTGAGGTATATTTTTGTTGTGTCATCTGATTCAAGTTATTAACTCACAGTGAGCCTTTCTGGCATCAAGATGTATTGTACTACTATGATTATTATACTACTTCAAGGAAATGTAACTTTTAGAGAAGTAATATTTTAAAAGTTCCAGCTATGTGGCAAACCAGGATATGAAAAATAACAGCAGTGACTACTTATCAAGCACTTAGCAATGTTGCATGCTCTGTACTAAATGCTTTCCATCTTTATCCATTTAAGCCTCACAACAACCAGCATTTCTATGAACCTGACAAAAAGATAGAATATGTTTTCTGACCATAAAGAAATTAAGTGAGAAATCGGTAACAAAAATTATGGGAATTCCAAAATGCATACAAGTAATTTATGATATGTTAATTTTTAGTTTGTTAATATTTTTTACCCAGCCACTTTACTGAATTCTCTCATTGTTTTTAGAGTTTTTCCTAATTGTCATAGGTTCAGAATATTAATTAATATGTAATAGTGGATAATCTTGTCATACTGACCTGAAGGAGAATGTTTCTAGGATTTTCTCATTTCATAAGGCTAATTTTTACTCTAATTGCATGTAGAAGAAAAATGTCTATTTTCAGAATTAATGTTTTTTAACTTTCCTTTATTACTTTTGGAAATAAATGCTACATTTTTTTCTGCAACTCACTTTTTTCTCTTAATATAATATACTATGGTCAGATTTCTAAGTCAGTACAGCACATGGTCCTGTACCTCATTCTGGTCAATGAGTGCAAAGTATTCCATTGCACAGCTATATCAGTCAACACAGGCTAGACCCTAGCAGTGGCAAATGACCTATGTGGCTTGAAACAATGCCTCATTGTTTTGAGTCTACAACCTTAGATCAGTGGGGGACTCTGTTGCATTGTTTTCTTCTTCACTCCAGCACCCAGGCTGACAGAATGCCCATTATCTGAAATACTTTTGGCAACCATGGCAAAGATATACTGGCTCTTAGAGTTTCTGTCCAGAAATATTCCAGGTCACTTTTACTATATATATATATTTTTTTAGACAAAGCAAGTCACATGCTCATTCCTTGTGAGAAATAAAATCTTCCCCTAATGGGTACTCTATCTAAATGTATAACCTGTCCAAATTTGTATGAAATATTCATATTTCTGTGAATCAGACTCCAAAAAACTATCATGTTACTCATTAGTGAAGGTGGCTTGTGATATTTCCATTCTCTTACTTTTCTTGTTTGTTTTGATTTCAAGGCATTTAGGCCTCATAAAATAAGTTTAAGATTATTCTGTCCTATTCTCAGAAAAGTTTGTATGGTTTTATTGGTAGAATGTTCAATAGAGCTCACCTCTAAATCTGTTCCTGCCTGTTTTGGGGGCATTGTTAGTGTTGGTTTTGTTTTTTTGGTGTGCAAGTTTTTAACTACTGCTTGAATTCTTTGATGGTTATTTGACTACTGAGGCTCTGTTTCTTCTTGAGATAGTTTTTAGTAATTCTCACAACTAGGAAATTGTTTATTTTGTTTAAGTTTTCAAGTATAAGCATGTTGTATTGGTATTCTTATATTTTCTTATACATTCGTATGTATAATACATTCTTATATATTCTTAGTATTCTTATCTTATTTTTTAAATTAATGAACTTTACTTTTTAGAGCAGTAGTAGGTTCACATCAAAACTGACCAGAAACTACAGACTGTGCCTATATATTCCCTCACACATAACCTTTCTCACTGACATCATGCACTGCAGTGATACATTTGTTAAAATCGATGAAACTACACTGACACATCATTATTACCCAAAATAATAGTTTACATTAGAATTTACTCTTGGTGGTATACATTCTATATGTTTTGACAAATGTATAATGACATGTATCCATTACTGTAGTATCATACAGGATAGTTTTGCTGCCTAAAAAATTCTCTGTACTCCGCCCTCCCAAGCACCCCCAAACCACTGATCCTTTTACTGTGTCTATTGTTTTACCTTTTCCAGAGGTTATATTGTTGGAATCATAGAGTATATAGCCTTTTCAGATTGGCTTCTTTCATTTAGTAATATGCATTTAAGTTTCCTCCTTATTATTTTTTTGTTTTTATTCATAATAGACTTTATTTTCATTGATATTTCATTTGATATAATTTCAAAGTAGGTCTGTGCTCTAAGATGAGCAAAAGAACAGATTTCCTAACTCTCATAGATTGTTTTCAAACTGTTCCTCTAAGTAGGGTGTGGGTTTTCAGGGTCCCCAGTGTTGACACCTAATATTTTATCACTTGAGACTTTATGTAAAGAGACAGAAAGAAGAGATAACATCAACATATAAAACTCAAAGTATACAAACGTATTATAATAATAAGCTCTTGTGCCATATACTACTTACCTTTTTAGGGTTGTAATGATAATGACAGATACTTTCCTCTGCAAAGTTTAGAATGGTTTTTGTTCATTTGTTTTATTATTATTATTATTACTACTACTATTATTATTATTTTAAATTTATTTAAATTAGTTTCAAGCATATAGTATATTGGTTAGCCATCAATATAGTTCATAAAACGATTCCCCCAATTGCTCCCTCCCTCCTCTGGCCCTCCACCTAGCCATCATATTAATGCTAACTGCATTCCCTATGCCATGCTCCACATCCCTGTGACCAACTATCAACTACTAATTTGTACTTCTTTAACCCTTAACCCTATTCTCCCAGGTCCCCAATCCCCCTCCCTCTGTCATCACTAAACTGTCCACTGTATTTGTGAGTCTGTTTTTGATTACCATTCTTTAATCCTGTTTTTGATACTTGTTTTTTTCTTCTTAAAGAAGTCTCTTCAATATTTCCTGTAATACTGGCTTGGTGATGATCAATTCCTTTAGGTTATTTTTGTCTGGGAAGCTCTTCATCTGTCCTTCAACTCTAAATTATAGCCTTGCTAGATAAAGTATTCTTGGTTATAGATCCTGGGTCTTCATCCTGTCTAATATTTTTTGCCAAGCCCTTCTGTCCTGCATCGTTTCTTTTGAGAAATCAGCTGCCAGCCTTATGGCATTCCTTTATATGTAATTAACCATTTTTCTCTTGCTGCTGTTAATATTATTTCTTTGTATTTAACCTTTGGCATTTTAATTGTCATGTGTCTTGGTGTGGGCCTCTTTGGATCCCTGATTTTTGGAATTCCCTGAGCTTCCTGTTGTTTTATGTCCATTTCTTTCACCAGTTTAGGGAAGTTTTCCATCATTATTTCTTCAAACGCTGTTCAACATCTTGATTTCTTCAGTTACACAAATCAGATGGATATTTGGACCCTTAGTCCCATCTGCTCCTTAAATTATTTTTATAATTTTGGCATCTTACCTCTTACTATTCTGATTGTGTGTCCTTGGCTTTCCCATCCTCTACACAGAACATTTGATTCTTTTTTTAGTACTTTGTTTATTTTTTTGTTTATTCCATTTAATATATTCCTCATCTCACATAATGTATTCTTCATTTCTGACTGGTTCTTTTATAATTTCCAGTTCCATTTTTATATTTTTCATCTCTTTGTTGAAGTTCTCACTGAATTTATCTACACTTCCCAAAAGTTCATTGAGCATCTTTATAACCAGTGTTTTGAACTCTGCATCTGTTAGATTACTTGACTCCATTATATCTGGATCTCTGTTCTGTTCTCTCATATTGTTTCTGCTTCTTTGTCTTCCCATTTTGGCTGCCTTTTGTGTCTGTTTCTATGTACTAAGCCAAGCTCCTAAGTCTCTCAGTCTTATTAGTGTGGATTTGTGAAGTAGTTGTCCAGTGGCTCAGTCTCCTGATGGTATCAGCTAGTTCTTGTATTTCTCTTTCATTATTTTTCATTCTTCAGTTTCTCTCTTCTTCCTTTTGATTTATTTCTAGATTTCTGTTTTCAGTATCACTGATCCTTTCCTCCATTTGGTTAACTCTTTTTCCCAAGCTTGCTATTTCATTTTTCAACTCTTGCAGTATGTTCTTTACCTCCAGAAGTTCTATTTGATTCAATCTCCTTGCTAAAGAACTCATTCTGCTCATCTAGTTGTTCTTTCAGTTCCTGAAAATTGTTGATATGATTTGTTTTGGATCTCACTGAGTTTTTTCAGAAATACCATCCTGAATTCTCTGTCATTTAAGTCTCATATTTCTATGGCTGTAAACTTATTATCTGGAGATTTTTCTCTTTATTTCTGAGATGACTTGTCACCTTGGTTGTTCATGGTGCTTAATGGACTATTTCTCCACCTAGGAATTAATGGAAGTGTGTTCTGCTTTTTTTCCCCAGATTTATTATACAATGGTCTCTAGCCTGTTGCAAATAAGATGTTTTTCTTTTGTTTTCCAGTAGGTGGCATCTAGGTCTCTTAGACCTCTGCTTTACATAAAGTCTTAATAATGTTTTTTTTTTTTTTTCCCTATACATTTTCACGCTCACTACCCTCAGTCTCAGTTCCTGTCAGCCATTTCGGTAGCATTTGCTTGGATTCCCCTGGTGCTCTGTGGTGTTCTGTCTCAGAGGGTATGGGGAAGGGGCCCTCTGGGTTGGGGGATGGGGGCTGTGGCTTGGCCTCAGTTTTGCAACTGAGGCTGATAAATATCAACTGTTGCTTCTCTGCCATCCCCGCTTTTCTGCCATACCCGTTTCTCTACTTTCTGCCTTGATAACTGGGCACTACCACCAGCCACGGGGAGCTCACAGCTTTCCCAGGCAGGAGTGTTCAAGGAAGTTGTCACACCTCCCCTCCCCCTCCTCATACAGGGAGCTCTGGCTATGAGAGGCAGCTTCTTTGTTTCTCCCAGTCCACCGCCCAGCAGCCGGGGTTCTGAGTTGTGGTAGTTCTTATGTGCAGATCCCACACTTAGACATGCTGGAGTGTTTTAGATGTTCAGCTTATTGTTGTTTTAAGGGGAGAGATCTGAGGACATCTCTCACTCTGCCATGTTTCTTCAAACTCCTGGCATTTTCATTATGATGAATCTTGGTGTCAGCCTTTTGAGTTCACCTTGTTTGGGACTCTGCACTTCCTGAGCTTGTATGTCTATTTCTTTCACCAGGTTAGGGAAGTTTTCTGTCATTTCTTCAAATAGAATTTTATTTTGTTCTTCTCTCTTCTCCTTCTGGTACCCCTGTGATGCCAATGTTGGTGTGCTTGATGTTGTTCCAGAGGCCCCTTAATTATCCTCATTTTTTGGATTCTTTTTTCTTTCTTTCTTTTTTCTGTTACCTTATCTTCTAAATTGCTGCTTCAATCTCTGCTTCATCTAATCTACTGTTGATTCCCTCTAATGTAGTCTTCATTTCTGATGGGTCATTTTTTATATTTTTTATCTCCATTTTTATGTTTCTTATCTGTTGAAGTTTTCACTGAGATCATTGAGCATCCTTATAACCAGTGTTTTGAACTCTGCATCTGGGAGATTACTTGACTTCATTTTGTTTAGTTCTTTTCCTGGAGCTTTGACCTGTACTTTCATTTGGGACATATTTCTTTGTCTCTCCATTTTGGCTGCCTCCCTGTGTTTCCTTCTATATATTGGGTAGGTCTCCTGTGTCTCCCAGTTTTAGTAGTGTCCTTATGTAGTAAGGGTCCTGGGGGGCCCAGTGGCACAGTCTTCCTGGTAATCTGAGCTAGGTGCTCCAGATGTGTCCCTTGTATAAGTCGTGTCTGCCTGCCTGTTGTAGTTGAGCCCTGGTTGCTGTTTGCATGTCCATGGGAGGGACTGACCCTTGGGCTGACTGGTTGTGAGGACTGGCTAGTGAGTACAGTGGAGGAGCTGTTGTTCAGGTTCTGACCCTATAGAGCAGAATTTTCTTTAGCAAGTCTCTGCTCAGTCTTCCCTTTCAGTGTATTATCCTCAGATGCAATTCCAGGTAGTGCTGGCTCTGTCTGAAGCTAGCTACCTGGTGTGCCAGACCTGGGTCTCTTGAAAAGGGCCCTGCCACAGGCCAAGTTCAGCCAAGCCTGTGCCATGCCTGGGGCTACCTAGCATGAGCCAACAAGCAATTCACAGATGGCTGCCTCTCATGCTGGACTTGGAAGTGCCTCAAAATGCCAAGCCATGAACCATGGCCAGCTGCTACTAGTGCTGGGCTTGGAACTGCTCTGCAAGAGGTACAGGGATGGACTCACCAAAGCTAGATGATGCTTGTTTGGGTTTTGTGGACCTTTCAGAGATTTTAGAAAAGTCTGTAGCATTAGCCAAGACAAGCTGTTTGTATGGAAAAGCCACTGAAGATGGCTTGCATAGGTCCACAAGTTGAATGGGTTGAGGTCTCAGGGAATCATCAGGGCAGGCCGAACAGTGTTAGCCAGGCTGATGGAGACTCAGACATGCCATCCGTCTGCATCTGCACTCTGGGAGCAGGGAGGGCTCAATGAAGAAACAATGGATTCTGCCAGCACTTCTGAAAAAAAGTTGCCTCTTCAGCTGTCTCCCTGAAGCCAGACAATTCATTTCCTCCCACTATGTCCGCATCGGCTTTCAAGCTGCTGCCCAGAGCTGGAGATCAGAGCGAATGAGTTCATCAATGAGTAAGTCCATGCACAGGCTCTTTAAGAGGGATGCCTGGAATTCCAGCCACTCTTTATCTTACTCAGCCACCATCTTCACAGCCATAAGTTGTGCGGACTTCTCTTCCCAGCACTGGAACCCTGGGCTGGGAAGCCTGGTATGGAGCTGGGACCTCTTGCTTTTTACAGGGAGATCTCCACAGTCAAGATATCCCTTCCAATTTTAACTGTCACCTGTGAGCCCGTTCTGTATCTCCACTCCTCCTACCAGTCTCAAGATGGCTTCTTTTGTATGTCCTGAGTCGTAGGACTTCTGTTTAGCTAGACTAGGCGATTCTCAATGGTTGTTCTGCGGTTTAGTTGTAATTTTGATGGGGTTATGAGAGGAGGTGATACAGCATTTATCTACTCTGTCATCTTGACTGAAGCTTCTCCTTTACATTTTAATGCAAGACCAAAGCTATTCAATATCTCTGCCATTCTCCTAAGAAATAGTGATCTTAGAACATTAATCATTCTCCCTGTCATATCATTATTGTCCAGTATTTTAGTTCTCTTAGAAAAAGGCACTATTTTAAAAAAGGCACCATTATTGTTTTTTTTTTTTTTATAAGTCAATATTTGAATTACATATGTACAAGTCTCTTTGCTTATTTCTTTTTGTAGCTCAGATGGTGGTTCTGGGATTTTTTTTTCTTCCTGAAATATATACTTTAAAGGTTTTATTTAGTATCCAATTCATTGTTGGCAAATTCTCTTGGCTTTTCCTTTTCTATTTCATCTTCATTCTTGCATGATTGTTTTAGCTGGGTTGGTTCTGCAGACCGAAGATATATTCCTCTGAATTCTGGACTATCAGCTTGCTGTTGACATAGTTGATGTCAATCCAACTGTCATATCTTTTTTCCTCTGCTGATTTTACAGTCTTTTTCTTGTGACTATCTGCAATTTGACTCTGTATCTAAGTATGAACTCCATTTTATTTATCCTTCTTGGGGTTCATTGTGGGTTTTAAATCTGAGAATGTCTACCTTTCAACAAATCTGGAAAATTCTCATCCATTAGCTCCTGGAATATTTTCCATCCCAAATTTTCTCTCTATGGAATTGTTTAAATGCATTTTAAACTTCTCATTCTATTCTCATGCTGTCTTCATATTTTTACCCCCCCCCCTTTTTTGTACTATTCCAATTTATAGATTTCTTCAGTTATATCTAATTTGGTTTAGTCAGCCCACTGAATTTTTAATTTTAACTACATTTTTAATTTCCAGAGGTTCCGTTAGCATCTTTTCAAATTCTGTCTAATCACTCAATAGTCACTTCTTCCTTGCACATATTTTTATTGCATCTTTTAAAGACATATGGAATTTAGTTATTACATATTCAATACATGTCAAAAGTTCTTGGAGGTCAAATTCTGCTCTTCTTTGTTTTTGCTGAATCCCTTCTAGGTTCTTGTTTCTCATGCATTTGATAGTTTTTGATTGTGAGCTCCCAGTTGATGATTTCAGTCTACGGTAATCCTGAGTGGTCTGGGTGGAGGATACATTCTTCTAGAGAGGATTTGTGAGTATCCAAACTACATATAGGATTCCTACTAATCAGTAAAAATAATCAAACAATTTAATCAAGAAATGGACAAAAGATAAGGGCAGACATATTAGAAAATAAATACAAATAGCCAATTACAGAAAAATGATTAATTTTACTCATAATTAGGGAAATACAATTAAAGATAATTTTATACACATCAGATTGGCAAAAATAAAAATTAATGACAATCAACATTGGTAAAGTTAAGGGGAAATGAGTACTGACATTATTGGTTGGAATATAAAATGGTACAGCCTTTTAAGATGGTAATATGACAATATATAATACAATTTTTACAATTCACATTTCTTTAACCCATCATTCAATTTCTAAGTATCCTAGAGAAATGGTATACATATGTATTCTTTAACTGAGTTCCATATATATATAAAATATGTAGGTGACTGCTCTTTTTATTTCTGAATGGTTAAATTATGGGGTTTTTGGGTGGTCATTTACTATTGTGACTTATTCATAGTTTGTTGTATTGTGACTTAAAAAATTATGGCTATCTTAAATTCATCTCCATTTTTTTCTCTTATTTCATCTCTCAACAGCCAAATGACAGCCAAATGAACCAGGAAGGCAGTCTGGACTAGTTAACCAACCTCCCACTCCTTAACCCACTGCAATTCACATTCTGTTCCCAATATTTCACTGAAAAATGCTCGCTTTATAGTCACCAGCTACTTACTTATTGCTAAACCCAGTAAACTCCCTCCACCCCCACAACCTCTGTGTTTTTCCTTTGTGTAGTATTTGACATTCTTGACTATTTCTGTCCCCTTAAATTTTTCCTCCTTGATTTCTTCAACATCACAGATCTTCTGTATTTCTCCCACCTGTCAGACAGGTCTTTTCTCATTTTCCTTTGCAAGCTTCTGCGTCTCTGCTCCTTTAAACACTGATGCACCTAAAAGTTCTGTCTTCAGTCTGCTTCTCACTCTAGCCCCTCTGGGTGATTTCAAATCCATGGGCTGAAATATCACCTAAATGTTGATGACTTTCATCTCTATATCCAGCCTAGATTTCCCTTCTGAATTTCCAATCATTACCTACTAAATATTTCTATCTGAATGTCACACATGTTCAAGCTCCACATTATGAATGATGGACTTCACTGGCTCTCATCTTTCCTATAACTATCTTCTATCCTTATTCATCCTTATAAACTATTCCTTTTCCTTTTCCCACCGTAGTCACTAGCCCCACCAAGCCAGGAACCCTGAAGACACCTTGACTAAACACAAATGAGATAAATGGTTACCTAGGACTTAGAATAAAAAAAAAAAAGTTAAGTTACTTGTCATGGCATAAAGAATTGGCCCTGATTTGGTCCTTTAGTTTCAGCTTTTATCACCTCATACCCAGTACTCTAGCCAGTGGTACTATCAGCATGGTAGAAAGCCATTTGGTTAATGTCGGACTGTTTGAGATAACAATTTGACTCAACAAACATGTATGATGTATTGAGCACCTATTATTTGCTGTATACTCAATATATACAGCACTGAAGAAAACAGTCACCAGCTTTTAGTTTAGTGAGGGACAGAGGTCATGAAGATATAATCAATAAATATATATTAAACACTAAGACATGCTATAAATGAAAGTGTAAAAAGGTTTGATAGACTACCAATTTAGATTATTGGTAAAGAAAAGAAGGCCTTTTAGAGGAAGAGGAGCATTTAAGACAAAGGGCAGACAAAAGGCCTTTAGGTAGCAAAGACCATGCAATGGGAGTCTCAGTCCTCAGTCCACCCTCCTTTGTCAGTTGGCTCAATGTTAGGCCTTCTCAACAGATGTCATTCAGGGAACATTGCAAAGTGATAGTAATGGGAAGGCACTTCCCTTAGATTCTGATTCTTTTATTCAACGCAGGAGTCAGAGGATCAGTGTACTGAAGACCCAGTGGTGCTCCCCTCAGTGGTCCTCAGGACCTGCCCGGGCTGTACCCTCAGGCCACTCTCCCTTGAACTGCAGCTGCTTCTGTGGCAGCTTTGCCTGCATCAGCTGGCAACTGTCCCTAGGACTGACATAAAGTACAAGGCACCCTATTAAATCTGAATTTCAGTTAAATAATAATTTTTAGTTCATATTCCCTGCAACATTTGAAAATTTTTATTGCCTAAATCTGAGAACCCTAGCTATTTCCCCACCTGTTGGGCCATTTCTACAGACCAGTTCTGGTCCACAGCCTCTGGCATGCTTCCTGACAGGCTGCACATTTCTGTGGTAATCAAGCCCTCTTTGAAAAGGTCAATCTCAGGGCTCTCCTAAACCCTTACTTCCTTCATTGTCCACTGTCTATAAGTAGTAGTTGCTTTTCTCTGAACCTGCAACTTCTGCGTCCCTTTGAGTCCTTGTTTTACCCCTTTTAGAAGTTAACCACTTTAGTTACTGTTTAACAACCATTTACACTGAAATTTTCCTTTTCAAATTTTAGTGTTGGCCTCTGTCTCCTGACTGGACCATGACATTAGTATTTCCTTATTCAGGAAACTGAAAGGTAGAGCAGAAGGTCTTCAGAGTCAAGAATTGCTGGCTCTGAAGTGCAGATTTCACTTTAGATTTTAGATTATATCCTAAATGGAATTTGAAGCAAAAATTTTCAAGCAGGGTAGCGTCATGATCAGATTTCCATGTTTAAAAGATTCCTTTGGACTTCCAATTCTGGTAGAAAGTTGTTAGCAGCCCAGTTCTGAATCTTTCCTTCTTCTGGAAACCATAGAGAGCAACATGGAAAACATGACCAGTAACCCCCATAAACATGTCTAGTGAAACTAGAAAGGTAGAGAAAAACCTAACCAATCCCATGTTGGGAGGAAGTGTGATACTGGAGAGGCCAAGACTGCAGTGTGGGAACAATAGGGAATAAGGAGGGGACTGGTGGG
The DNA here is from genome assembly GCA_030015415.1 of Cynopterus sphinx. Lineage (NCBI taxonomy): Eukaryota > Metazoa > Chordata > Mammalia > Chiroptera > Pteropodidae > Cynopterus > Cynopterus sphinx. The sequence continues at coordinate 54,865,925 of CM057383.1, read as the reverse complement.
TCAGATCTCAGAAATCACTAGCAAATATTCATTCTGGGAAGAGAGCCAAACCAAGTGGGCCTACCTTGAGGACTGAACAAGTGTGTGAGAGCTGGGAGGAAGAAAACGTGAAATACCTTCAGAAATGCTTTTAGAAAGCATGTTAGGGAATCTCCTTTTAAGGTAGGAGTTAGATCCCTTAATTGAAGGAACCAGGGAGCTCAGGTCTGGCACAGAACCCCTCTGAACAAGGTCACAGCCCAAGACAGGACACATAGCTACACTTTTAGAGATAAGCACTGTAGCCACAGAGGACGGAGATCAAAAACCTCAACAGGGTCCCTTCATTCTCCTGCTGATACTCAAGTCGGGGAAAATTCAAGTGTTTCAAATGTAAATAGAAAGGAATACTACAGCATTTGTACAAAGATACTCTAACTAAAAGAATGAAAAAGCAGCAAAACTTAAGTTTCCTTGATGAGATATTCAAGAAAAACATTCCCACAAGGGAGTTGAAAATAATATACCAACATTCCAATGTGTTTTTAAAAACCCAATGAAGCAAATACAGCTAAGAAATACAAGAATTTCATGGAAGAGATGGCCCTAAAGTAAACAGAAACTGGTAGCACTTAGGAAACAAAAAGAAAACCATTTCAATAATGAAGACTAAATTCAAAGGACCACAGGCAAGTCTGGATACCATATGAAGCATATTAAGAAACAGAAATTAGAAATGGGAAAATAAAAAGATAAAAATAATTAAGAACAAATAATAGGCAGGAGTTCCAACATACAATTGGAGTTGCCAAAGGAAACTAAAGCAGTGGAAATAGTAAAAATATTTACAAATCAGTAAAACTTCTGAAATATTATCTTAACACATGTGCTCGTTTCAAGAAGGGAATGTTTCTTCTCTTGTAGTGTTTTTCCCTGACATTTCCTCTTTTGCCTGATTTTCCTTTAGTACTTGTCTTCTCACATCCTCCATACCATGAAATTATCGGCATAGCCTAATCTTGCAGATAATCAAGTTTAGCTCTTTGATCAACGTTCTGGACTGGATGCCATCACTTTAAAGCTGTTATTCTGAGGCTTCTTTCACTCCTGTGTTGGATACTATTTCTAGACACATCATTTTTTTTCTTGATTTTGATGGAATGTATCCAATAGTTGAGAAGCAGTGTATGGAAGAAAATCTTTTGAGAATTTGTGTGTCTAACAATACCTTCATTTTGTTGTCACAATAGCGTAATTGGATAATTCAAACCTTTGAAGACAGTATCCCACTGATCCCTGGTTTTCTGTTTCTGTTGAGTATTGATTATTCTCAACTCTTTGCTACATGGTAAATTTTAGAATGTTCTGTTTGGTGTCCTAAAATTGTATGATGGTATGCCTTCATATGGGTCTTTTATATTTATTGTGCTAGTTCAATAATAGCCTTTTTACAATCTTGAAAATCATTTCATTTGGGGAATTGTTTTTTTTCTAATAAATTCCACCCATTCCTTTATTTTCTTAGTTCTTTCCCTGGAATTCTTATTGATTGTATATTAAACCTCCTGAGTTGATCTATTATTTATTTTTTTACCTCTACTTTTTATTTCTGCTCTAGAACATTTATTCTTTTAATACTCTCACTGAATTTATTCCTATTTTAGCTTTTTCTTCAGACGTTTTACTAGTATCCTGTTCTAATTTCTTGAACACAGTTATCTTTTTTATCTCAGGATTTCACAGTTCTTGGGAGTTTTCTGATACTTGAGTTTTTGTTTTGATCTACTTTTTACAATTAAAGCTGTTCTCAATTTCTGATGATCTTTGATTGTCTTTATTTAAAAGTGTAACACCAAAAACCTGTTTGGAAGATTTGTGTACACGGGCTTTACTGACTGGCACACTCCACTCTAGGATTAGTGGCCAGTTGAACTTCAAATGTCAGCATCTGTCTTTTCTCTCAATAGTTTTTTTTTTTTTTCTTTTTCCCAGAAGGACCCTCCAAATCCTGCCTGGTGTGTAAAGTGTGGCTATTCATATTCTGGAGATGAATAAAGAGAAGGAGCTGGGAACATCATTTATCCAGGATGTAAAATTGTGCTTAATCCCTATTTTCTGTACAGCATCTCACTCTAGCCTAGTAACCCTGAATCAGATGGCTACTTCCCCTTTTTCAGTTGAACTACTATCAGAATAAAAAACTTCAGCCTCCAACTTTAGAGGCCATAATGTAGCATCCTAGTCAGTTGAGACACATTCACATACATTTTATTAAGGCTCTTAGATTAAAATTTGTTGTTTTGGAGGTATATTCTTCAAGTTCTAGACACAACAGTAAGATGCAGTGATGAAAAAATGTAATAAATAACCCCTACAAAAAAAAGATTTTGTTTTTAGGAACCATCATTCTTTCATTGAAGGGTTTGCTTTTTATTTCCTATAAATACATTTTATTTTTCCAACTCAACTGTGACCACAAAAGCACCCTACAGCACTTAGTAAACCTCCCTTTGTATATGCAATCTAGTCCTATCAACTACTTTCTCAAAATAGAACCCTAACACACATACAAAAGAAAGGTGTGCAAGCAAAGGGACAAAAGAATAAAACTACAATGTGAATCTCATTTTCAACAGAGATAATATCAACAAGGAAAATGAAATTCTGGTTTCATAATGAGTTGAATCTAAAGAATTCTATTTTTTTTTTTTGTAGTATTAAATAGTAACCCAATGCAAACATGATTTCTGGAATAATCTTTTTAAAAATTTAACAAATACCTAAATGAATATAACAATATGGCTAGACCAAAAAGAAAAAAAAAAATCTCTCACACAATAATCACTGCAAGAAGAACCCACAGGTTATAGAAAACATAAAGGAACTTTAATATCCAAACAGTCAGGGCAAAGAATACTGGATTAATGACTCATTAAGTGTGAATCACTTCAGGTTCTTTACAGTACCAGATGTATTTTAAAGTAAAATCTGAATGCATATTGCGGAGAATAAAACCATTTTAAAAACTTTTAATTTCCTTACCTGATACTAATGTCAGTATGTTTAGACTGACAAATCTTTTAAATGAATTGTTTTAACACTAAGAGTAAGATTTAAACCAAAGTTAGCAATGTTCCTGAAATATGAATTTGTTCAGTAGTAACTTTTTACCTTGAATAATACCACTTTCTTTTCAAAAAGTAGTCAATGTACATTTTAAGATGTGTGCAAGAAAATATACTGCCTAATAAAAAGTGTTATTTGAGAGTAAAGATGAAAAACTATACTTTTGCTTATTTACGCCCAAATAAGTTACCCTGCAGTCCAAGGATGTACAGTAAATAGAATATTTCTGAATCAGAGAAAATGAGGGTTCTAAAATAGAAACATAAGCCAGAGAATCTAAAAATAGCTTCCTGGTATTTTATTTTTTAAGTATTTCATTTAAGCTGCTTTTGGTTGCATGCCCTGATCTGTAGAAGTTAACAAGGAAATAAAATTTCCATGTATTTAGAAAATTTAATCATCTTCCATAAAGCAATGTTTAACATATCAACACTTAAAAGTACACAGTGACTTAATGAAACATCAGTACAACTGCATAGAATTGAGCTCCAGAGAATTATATACTTATGAGCTGTCTTTCCTAGGCTCTGGTTTACAAGAGTATTGGCTTAGAGACCAGCAGAGTCATTTGCTCCTACTTGGAAGATCAGGCCAGGAAACTAAGATTTCACAGGCCTTTTCTGTTTCTAAATAAAATGCTAGGAGCTCTCTGAAGGTCTTAAAAACAACTGACCATCCAAATATGTATACTGGGGACCCTTCCTTTTTGAGAGTTAAGGAAGAAGGGAGTTTGTGACTTTCATTGAAAAAACAACATCTCCCATAACTCTTCTAAGAGACTGAAATGTACTAGAAATTTCAAAACTAGCACACTGCCATCAAAGATTAAACCTCTTAATGCTTGGAGCCACTCCAAAATAATAAAATTGGGAATTCCAGGAAAATAGGTACCAAAAGAATCAAAATAATGATTGCACTGAGGATTCTCCTCTTTGAAGGCTGTTTAAGGAGGTAGGATTTTAAGGTTTTTTTGTTTATCTTTTGGCCTCTGAACATTTAAAAAATGCTTTGCCCAGCTGGTCCTTCGGGCTAATTTTGGAGTTCACAACAAACTCCAAGCCCAAAATAAGGATATTCTACAGTTTCACAGCTATCATTTGTACTTATTAAGTTGATTTACTCTTTTGGAGTAAATATAAACTAGAAAATGGCAAATTAGTATTCCTTTACATACAACTTTGTCTCAAAATTCTTGAAGAACAAGAGCCAATAACTTTATATTCAAAGACTACCAAAGTGTGTATTTGATTTTCACATGCAAACAAATTAAAACCTTCTAAATCTCTTGTCAACTCTGCATACCTTTAAGAAGGAAATGACATACAAAGTTTGTTAACTGTGCAAAATATTAAATTGCTAAAACATTTTACATAAAGAAATAATACATGTAAATGTAGGAGTTGACAATGAAATTAGCACGGGTTCATAAGGATTTATCACATTTCAGAGATTTTCTTTAGTAACAAGTTTTTGTTTTTATATTTCCTGGTACACAGCAAAATTTATCACATAAGATAAAAATCTGTTTAAACAAAGTGAACAGAGAATTCTTGAGGCACCTTCTTATATAAAACACAAGATGAATGCAATTTTCAATCCATCTGAGAAAAGTTTTCAATCTAAGTGAACATCATTTTTTTCCATTTAAGTATATTTTACAGAACTTTAATAAGGCAAGACAAATTTGTGAAAAAAATGTAGATACAAAAATGATGTAAACTAATAATTTATATTTAAAAACCCCAAGGGAAAACAGTGGAGATGGGATAGTTCAAACAACACCTTAAAAAAAAAAAAAACCTAAAACAGAATTGTGCACAAGCTGAAGATTACAAAGAACTTCTAGACTCTGCACAGTTTTGGTTTTTTGTTGTTGTTTTTTACATCTTTATATTACATGTTTGAAATTATATCAGGAATGCAAACTAGACTGCACACTACTTTAGTGGAAAAAAGTTCAACATTGTGCAATTTTCTGCCTCTTAATTTTAAAAAAGTGGCAGCAATCCCTGCATTTGTATTTGAAACAAGGATCTGAGAAACTTTATCAAAAAAGGTAATGAAGGCAAAAATTGGCAGACATCCAGCATCTTGTTTCTTTTAAAAACAATGTGGATGATAGGTAATTTCATGATTAAAAAATGAATCTTTTAAATAAATACATTGTATCTGACATTTGCACTGACTGATTTGATAAATCTTTAAGTAAACAACGGCTTTACTACACTCCCTGTAGCCTCAAGCCACTGGCTTTAGATTCTGGAGTCATTTTTCACTGGGTTTCATACCCTGCTACTCGATACCCTGCAGGCTGATTAGGCAACATGCTGCCATTCTGTCCTGGAGGTGGCTGTACTCCATAATTTGGTCCCATCCATGGTGCAGAAGACTGCGTCTGACTGGTAGAGAATGTGAAAGAAGCAGAGGGGAGGGGAAATCCTCTGATTAAATAAAATGTAATGTAAAGAACAAACAACACGTGGGAAATATAACTGTTATGCTAAGGAAAGTAAGGACAAAGTTATTTCTCTTAAAAACAACTCTCATAGATTTAACTCATGCAGTTTAATTTTAGTTTAATTACAGTGAAAATAACCTTAACCTGTAAACATTTAAACTCTTTGACATCAAAAAAACTCATTTTTCATCTCTGGAAGGAATTCTGTCCCTCTGAGTTGGACATACCTTGAACAAGCTACTACCTGAAATTAACTTGACCATTTGGTTAGACAAAGACTAACATTTATATTGCTAGTTGAAAAAAAAATTATTAGCATATGTAAGCTCATAAATTTTTCAACATCAATATTTTTAAAATAAAAACTGCAAAGCAGTTTTTCATAAATTTAAGTAAAATTGCATAATTCAAGGTGTATAAAAAGCTTTCATGTAAAAGTGTATGATTAACCTTTCTGCACAGAGAAAAGGCATAATGAATAAAACAACTAGCAACAAAATAACTATATTCATGAATTGCCAAGTGACCATTAGTCACATCAAAAGCTTAACAAACACTAAGCTCGCATTTTCTTAACTTTAGATGCGTCATTACCAAAATTCTTATGATGCTGTTTATATCTCAAAGCAACATATTTCTAGGCAAAATTTTAAAGAGATACACTTAACTATAAATTAAAAACCACTTTAAACTAAGTCCTTCAAAGGCTAAAGTTATGTTTTAGAAAGAGGGCCACATTACTTACTAATTCCTTAAAATCTCTTCCTAAATTCTTGACATTTCAAAGGGTAACAATAAAGGAAAATAGCAAATATGTGCTTACTTAAATCCTTGCTGGTTCCATGCCTGGCCATACATTCCATATGCAGGTACTTGCCAACCATTAGGCATATACTGGCCAATTTGTTGTGCATTTCCATACCACTGTCCCCACTGGCCATAAGCTTGGGGATATCCAATTTGATTTTGCTATTAAGTAAAATTATAAAAGATAATTTAGTATTATTTGAAGTTACATGTCTTAATATAGCACAAATACATAGCCATAATAAATAGGGCCATCATTATAATTAAAAGAATAAATAAAAGTTTAGAAAGTGATTGCTTTAAAAAAGTGGGGTTATATTGCTTGTAACTCAATGTGATGTTCTGAATAGTATATTCTTTGTAAGGTAGTAGGTAATGCCCTAGTAATAAATATTAAACTCAATATAATGTTGTTTTATAAACTATCCACATGACTATTTCCTTTAGATAACGAAGATATAAAGATTATTTATTCCTAAATTCAGTTTACTTAAGAAACTTATAGTTTGGGATTTTCTTACTCCTACCTTGGTGCTCCATTTACAATTTTTTCATAGAAATCTTTGCGGGATCAAGTTAACCACTAAAGCTGCCTGGAAAAACAAAAGCAGCAAAATCTAGAGGAAAATGCCAAAGCCCTAAACATAGCTTTATTTTTGTTTCAAATGGGTCAACCATACTTCTGAATTCTCCAATATGTGAATAATTCTACCAAATATTAAGAAAAAATGTAATACCCTGTTAGGTTTGTTGGAGCACTTTTAAAATCCATTGTGTGAGTCAACTGAGGCAGTCACAATCATCATGTCACCACTGCAATCCATGTACCATCACTCTGGAACTATAATCATGCAGGAAGAGCCCTTATATACTATCCTTATGGAATAAACTAGAAACTTGTTAACAAGGATTATCATAAATATCATTTAAAAATAATTTTATCATTAGGATTAGCCCAGCAATTACTTTGCAAAGTCAAGAACTCTCTCACCTGTTGCACAGGATTTATCATATCAAGAGTTTCTTTGCCCCAATAGCACTTCACAACATGACCTTCAATGGTAGTTCCATTAACAGAAACAATTGCATGTGCTGCACTTTCATGGGAATTGAACCTATTGAAAACAATATTAAGAATCACCAATATATATTGTTTAAAATACCTAAAAATAAAACCTATTTTAAAAAATCATGTTGAGCTAGGCAGTTCATATAAAGCTTTAAGAAAATGATGTTTTCTTTGCTTTTTTCTCCAAAGATCTTGTAATTCTGAAGTAACTTCTTTGAATAGATATGTTTCACTGGCTTTGTTCTGGAAAGACGAAGCTATTAAAAAAAGTGGCAAATATGCTAAATGCTAGAGAAACTTCTATTTCTTTATAACCAAGGTAAATTTTTAAAAAAACAACTTTTGGGGAAAGAGTTTTCTTTCTTTCTTTTTAAATCATCTTTACCGAACAAATGAATATCCTTTATCTGGAAAGACTCGAATTTCCATTATTTGTCCAAATGGTGAAAAAGTCTGACGCATTAGTTGTTCTGTTAAACAAAAAATAAAAATCACATTAAGTTATATTAAAATCCTACAAATATTCAGCTTTTCAGCTTAAAAATTAATCCCAAGATGCCACACAGGTAAAGCTTCCATACCTGTTAGCCCAGAAGTGACACCTCCACAGTATACAGTACAGTTGCTTGGACTAGACTGATTTACAACCTCATCATATGATAGCTGTTTGGTGTTTGCTGAGGATGGAAAGTTTTATATTTTTAATTCATTAAATAAAATGTTCACAAAGAGAAATGTAGCATTAACTATACTACTGAAATGCTTACATAATACATATTACATTTGATTGAAGATTAAACCTCCCCAGCCAAAAATGTCTTAATAATTACTTAGTATTCTCTAATAGGAGACTTGACATTAAAGATAATATCATTATTTATAATTACAAAAATGAAAACTAAGTACATTTTTGAACAGTAGTCTTGATTTGCTTCTCATCTATTTCTGCAATAAGTCTCCGGGAACAGCTCTAACATTTAAAATCTAGTGTATTTTCCTCCAAAATTCCACATTTCCTTTTCTTCTCCAATACACCTACACTCATATGTACTCTTTGGAGCTGGAGGCTTTCGGGTTGCCCAGTTAGTTCTGATTTGTCTTCCACCAAGCCACTGGCCACCCATCTGTTGAATGGCGTTTTCTGCATCCTGTTCCGCACATTAGAAATGACAAAGAAGCCACTATTAGTTGATATTAAACAACTGTTAGCAGTAGAAAAAACTCATTGTTGCTTTTCACAAATGTTTTCTGAATGGACATACTTTATGAAATACAATAAATGACAACTCACCTAAAATGCAATGATGCTTTTAAATTACCTTTTATTTGTATATCAGACCTTGATGATGTTAATTGCCTAAAAATGTCCAGAGTTTCTGAAAATAGCTATTATGAAGTTCATGTAACAACTCAAAGGACTATTATCAATGAAAATCTCAGTTTATAAAATCCAACAGTATTTTTTCATTTCATCCAACAAGTAAATACTGACCACCTATAATGTTCTAGATAGCATGACAAGTGCTAAGGATATGCTGGTGAATGAGGCAGACATAGTCTTCGCTGCCATGGAGCTTACATTCTTCTTTGGGAACAAATAAATACAAATTGTAATATATGCCATGATAGAAACAAAAGGCTGAAACAGGTTATAGACACAGAGATCTACTTTAGATAGCATAATTAGGGAAGGCCCTTTTGAAATGATATTTAAGCTGAAACTGCGTAGCTGAAAACACCAGGGAAGAAAGCCTTGGCAATATGTAAGGCAGCAAGGAGATTGGTCTGCATCTGAAAGAAGAATGTGAAGATGACCAAGTTTCAGTGGAACCTAGTGAGTGAAAAGGAAGAGGGCTAGACAAAAAAACCCCAAAATTTTAAGTAAGAAAGTATCATGATTTGATTTATGTTTTAAGAAGGCCATTCTTAGTGCTAGGAGGAGAGTAGTTTAGGGAAATGGGTAGTAAGAGTAGAAAGACATTTTATGAGACTCATATCCAGTTTAAAAACTGTTAGTGGTCAGGACTAGTACAAGAACAGTGAATGTAATCTAAAGGATGTCAACAGAATCACAGGTGGGAGTGTACAGTAAGTAATCACAGATAACTCCTAGATTCTTGCTTGGGCAGCAGGTAGGATAGTGTTAGCATTTACTGAAATAAGTCTAGGAGGGAGGAGTGAAATAAGTTTGAGAAAGAAACAAAGAGTTCCATTTAAGACACATTAAGTTTGAGATGTTTATAAGACATCTAAATAAAGACCATTTATAAGAGTGGAGCACACAGAAGTAAGGTGAACTGGAGTTGTAAAGTTAGAGTCACAAAGAAAAATGAGAAAAAAGAAAACATTCTGTGACAGAGCCCTGAAAAACATTAAGTCTGAAAACCTGGTAAAGGAAAGTTGCCAGCTAAGGTGATTAAGGAATAGCCAGTGATGACAGAAGAAACCCACAAAAGTATACTGTCACAGAACCAAGGAAGCAAAAGGTCAAGAGGTAAGGTGAAAAAAAAAATAGTGCTGGAAGACAGTGGTAGAGTTGGTAGAGAATGAAAGCCAGCTTAGAGTGAATTGAAAAAGTAAATGGGGTGCAGCTTTGGTTGGTATGTATCAAATGAGGGCTTAACCTAGCACAAAAGAACCAATAAATTCAAGGATAAAGGCCATTCTTGAAACACATAAAAAGGAAATATATTTAGTAGTCCCCTCTTATCCATGGGGATATGTTCCAGGACCCCCCCATTGATGCCTTAAAATGTATAGTACCAAACCCTTTAAGTACAATGTTTCTTCCTATACATAGATACCTATGATAAAGCTTAACTTATAAATTAGGCACAGTAAGAGTTTAATAAGAAAATAGAATTATAACAATATACAATAAAAGTTATGCGAACGTGCCTCTCTCAAAATATATTATTGTACTGTACCCACTTTTCACATAAAGAAGGCACATCATGGCTTCTCTTTGGAATACTGATCTTGGAGTCATTATTAAGTAAAATGAAGGTGACTTGAACATAAGCACTGTGACATCACTACAGTTGATCTAATAACTGAGATGGCTACTAACAGGCAGGCAGTGTACACAGTGTGGATACACTGGACAAAAGGATGATTCATGTCCTAGGACAGAGTGAGATTTCATCACGCTACCTAGAATGGCATGCTATCTAAAATTTATGAACTGTTTATTTCTGGAATTTTCCATTTAATATTTTTGGACCACAGCTGACCATGGATAACTGAAGCAAAGGAAAGTGAAAGTGCAGATAAGGGAGTACTATAGTCTTAAAAACAAACAAACAAACAAACAAAAAAACAACCCACAAATATTGTTTACCACACTAAGTTTGAACTCCATGAGATGTGTAACTACTATTGTGGGCTGAATTGTGTCCCTTAAATTGATAAAGTCTTAACTAACTCACTCTCTACCTCTATAACTATGAATGTGACCTTACTTGGAAATAGAGTCTTTGCAGATGTATTAGTCAAGATGAGGTCATACTAGGTTAGGGTGGGCCTTAAATCCAATATGCCTGATGTCCTTATGAGCAGGAAAAGCCAATGAGGACACACACAAGGAAGAGGACCATGTGTAGGCAAAGAATAGATTGATAAACCTAAAAGGCAAGTAAAGATACCAAGGACTGCTGGCAACCTAAGAAGAGGGAAGGAAGAATTCTTCCACGGAGCCTTCAAAGGAAGCATGACCATGATGACACCTTGATTCTGAAGTTCTATCCTCCAGAACTTTGAGAGAATAAATTTTGTTGTTTTACGCCATTCGACTTATGGTACTTTGATACAGCAGCCGTAGGAAATAAATACAACTATTTGCTCACCAAAGAGGAAAAAAAAGTTTTTATGGTGTGTGTATAATTGTGAATGGGAGATGAAGTGGAAGCATATGCAAACAACTCTTTTAAGAAGCTTGATTCTAAATTATAGTGGAGAAGTGGGGATATAAGGGATACAGGTTCAAGTGTGGTTTTGATTAAGACATACTAAAACATGCTTTTTAGTTGATAGGAATGATCCAGTGGAGAATGAAAGACTAACAGGATGAAAGAACTAGTAGAGCACACATTATACAATTTCATATATAGAAAAATGTTGGGAACAGAAAAATCTATATAGATAGAAAGTAAACAAATAGTTGCTCAGGGCTGGGAGGGGAGAAGGTGTAAAAGGAAAAAAATAGTGCTAATGAGAATGTTTCTTTGTGGAGTGATAAAAATATTCTAATATTATGATATGTGACAGTTGCATAACTCAATATTTTTTGAAAACCTATTGAATCGTACACCTAAAATGGGTGGATTTTATAGTATGTAAGCTATATATCTCAGTGAAGTTGTGTTAGAAAAAAATAAGCACAGAATCAAAGTACTTGAAAAGGCAAGACAGGTGGGACTCCAACTGTAAGTAATCTGGCCTTTTATAGGAAGTCTCTTTCTTCCATTGTAATAGGAGAAGGGGAAGGTGGGTGAACTTTATGTAGGTATGGTGATTGAAAGCTGAGGGATTCCTATATGACAGCTTCTATTTTCTCAGGGAAGCATAAGGTTGGCAGCTTGGAGTGATGATGGAGAAAAGAGTGAGGAATATTTGAATGGATAGGAGGGAGAATAATACTTATCAAAGAATGGGAAATTAAACTTACTAAAGAAATAATTTTGCAAAAATAGCACCATGTACTAATTTAATGTATGTAACCATTAATTAGAAGAGAAACCAGTTGACTCAGTTTTTGTCTGGCAACAGTTACTTCAGAGTAGGCAGAAAAGCTATCTATATTCAATCAGTACTGGGGTTTGCCTAGTATGCACAATATAGGGAGAGAGGTGAATGGAGTGGGGATAATTACAATCATGGCTGTGACACTTCATGACACCTGAGAGTGCCTACCAATCACATACCACAAATTTTACAGAAGCTGAGATTTAAACTTGGGAAGATTAAATCATTTTTTCAAAGTTGTACCTATCACATGATGGTTATCAAGATTCAAATTCATCTCTGATTAACTCCAGAGGCCCTTTTACTATGTGACTCTATTTCATCCTAAGTATGCATTTAATGTTTATATAGCAGGGATCTATATTCCATAATCTCAAATGAAAAACATGAATTTCAAGCCCACCCAAAGCCTGAACATATTTTCTCAAATAGCACAAAACACTAAAATCCTATATAAACTCTCCAAGGAACTCAACTAATTGTGGCTTATCAGCCCATTATATGAGGTATTTTTCTATCTCCCCTAAATATTTTACTGTGATTAACAGTAAAGCTTTCAGAACCAACTATACACTCCAAGTTTTTATTTTCTCATCTCACAGGGAAAAAATCTTGTAATTGGTAGATGAGACACATACATGGCAGAGGTTTTATCTTTTTGCCTCTCAGCATGCTTTACCATTTCCGGCTTTTCTTCTACTATGTGAGATCTTTTTCCTGATCTCTTTGGCTTATCCATTCTCTTTATAGGTTCTTCTACTTTCTTGGAAGACGTTTTCACTTAGTGAGGAAGATAATACCTATACTGCATAACGCATTTAAATAATCTTACCACAAGATACAATGTTACTGTGTGAACACTGAGATTCAATTGCATTCTACATTTTCTTGCCTGAATTTGTAAGCCATGTAAACATTTCAGGGTAGATTTTTTATTTGAAAAGTAAATTTTGAGCAAAATGGTTACAGTTGTTATGGCAACTATCTGGATAGAAAGAGTTCATGGTGAGGAATAATCAGATGTTAGCTCCAATGTAAGTAGACATAGGAACTAGAAAAACAAAACAGTTTGATACTATTTGGCATAACTGCAAACATGTATTTTTTAAAAACACCAGCAGGAAATGGCACAATAACTGATGCTTATACATTTGACTTGAAGCCATCAAGAAGGAATATAATATCTATTTCAAATACTCCATCTACTAAAATAAGAAAAGCCCTTCTAAAATACATTTCATACTATCAAAAACTTTTAATGGCTCATTCTAAGGCACTCTTACACACAGAAGTACAGTGTTTCTGTATTTATCATGGGCAAATAATTACAACATAGAGGCAATACAAGAAAATTCAAGGTAAATGGATGCTCCAAGTGTATACTCTAAGATTAGTGTGCCCACCATTCACCCCTATATTTTTGGAAGTGTGATATCTCTGAATTATTCTGATCCTTGAGTTAGCACACTACTTGAATCTGTAATATATTCACAAGGTTCATACAGTGCAGTGAGAAGCTTCACACTCTGTCCTCGATCTGCTGCCGCTCATTACCTACCCCCAAACAGAAAACCCTGCAACAAGTTTCTTGTTTATGAGCAAAACACACACACACACACACACGCGCGCGCGCGCGCATGTCACCCAAATAGATGCTCCTTTTATACAAATAAGCTTTTTCACTTAACAATATATCATGAAAATCTTCCCATAATCTGTACTTACTGAGCTTCCTCATTCTTTTTTAAAAAACAATGGGATAGTATTATATAGTATGGAAGACACACCAAAGATTTTAACTAGCCGTTACATGAAATAGGAGGTCTTCTCTATGTACCCTACTCTCACCTCTCATTTGACAAGTTGCAGTCCTTTCTTTTTTCTGCAAAAACCAGAAATTTCAAGTTCATACAAACTGGTGTTCAGTAAATATTTGTTGAATGAAAGAATCGATGAGACAGTTTTGAATACATTAATGATTTAAAAAGTCCCCGTCCACTAGAGCATTTTATTAGCTACATTAAATCATGGGAATATAAAACAGGGAGATAATGAATTAAATATACAAATGAGATTTTCAATATCTATCTTTGGCTGACAATTTAAACATTTTTCCTTTCTATATTCTGAAAACACTTTATGAGTACTTTGCATGCATAGATGCTAAATATAAGTGAACAAAGGACCAAACAGGAAAAAGAACATATCCTTTAGTAAGGGTGTTAATTATCAGTGTAAGGAACAAATGGCAGATGAGAGAAAAGATTTACAATGAAAACAAAATGAATATTTTTATTCTTTACTCTTGAAGCAGTGCACATGCACTTTTTATTAAGCTCACCCATTTGTTGAAAAAGGAGACAAAGCCATATCCCTTAGACTTTCCTGTTGCCATGTCTTTTACCACTCTGGCATCTCTGAAATCAGAAACAATCAGAAGTTTAGGTTTGTAAACTCTCCTCTGGATATCAAATGTGAATTTCATACACAACTCATTTTCATGTTTCATCTTCATTAAAATAAACCTTTAACGCAAATTCACCTTTATTCTATAAAACTTATGTATTAGCAAACGAGGCTTAATTTTATGAACATGCAAATCAATAACTTCTTAAATATGTATATATATATCATACAGAAATTGCCTCCCATTTCAAAAAGTTTTAAGCTTTTAAATATTAAGCATGGTGAAGGCAGCTATTCACATGAATTACTTAACCACTTATAGGGTTCACAGGCACATGAGATGAATGGCTTTCTTTAACCATGCAATTTATAATTTGCTATTTGATACCATATACTACCTAATCATTAAAAAATTAAAATAGAAATGGAAACTAAGAGAATAAAAAAGTTGTATATTCCCTAAATTATTAAATTATTTTTATTTTCTCAGATCAATTCATACCCCCCTTTTGGACTACGGGCAAATTTTGAGAACTTGACATTTTCAGAAATGTTAAATCATTGAAGAAAAATACTAGACACACACTTTAGTTTTAAACTATATATGAAAAGATTTTATACTAAATTTTAAAACAGCAATCATATAAGATTGATTGGAAACTACAAGATATAAAAGCAAAATTTTAATAAGTCAGAAAGTAAAAAAGCACGCCAACATTTATCCACTGTGAACCGTAGCTTGTAGTTAGCCAGGGCAATTCTGTCCATTCTTCAGAGATACTCTGCAAAATAACCAGAGCCCTATTATTTGAGATTGAGTAAAAAACCCAGCCATGATAGCTAAAACTCCATACCTCAAAAAATTGGACTCATATTGTGCTTCACAGGCAATCTGCTTTTAAGTTAGCCAGGTATGTCACAATGCTTGTTCTCTCAGGACACATGAACAAAACAGGCACTTTCACAACAAAAACCCAAGTCAGAAAGCCATGCAATATAATTTTATATTAAAGTATACATAA
Source organism: Cynopterus sphinx (assembly GCA_030015415.1). Lineage (NCBI taxonomy): Eukaryota > Metazoa > Chordata > Mammalia > Chiroptera > Pteropodidae > Cynopterus > Cynopterus sphinx. Next base: position 54,850,315 of record CM057383.1, on the reverse strand, counting down.
GCATATTTTGATTAATTTAGGAGTGATTTATTAATTGTTTAGAGTCACAATGGCAAAGAGGTAGTGGTGAAAAGGGAAAACTAATGCAAGTCACTTCTTAATATGTAAAAATACTTATTAAATTATCTGTATGGTACACATGCATTTAATTTGGTAGATGATGTACTTCTATACCAATATTTGTTAGACTACCCTAAACTCAAGGAATAGGAAGAGTTTACAATATTAATTCGGAAAAGAAAATATTACATTTTTATACTAAATATTTTAATAGATCACCATTTACTGCACATCTTCTATAAGTCAAAAACACTGTTGTAGGATATCTACTGAGAAAATCTGACTATCATGAGAACCTTTCAATATATGGTTATCAACTTATTTCCTTTAACAAAAAAAATTAGGAAATGATGCTACCCAACTGAAAATACTTCTTTTAAATTTAGGAACACTAACTCCTTGGGTAGCTTAAAGCTTAGACATTATACATTACCTCAACTGAAAATTATAAAACTTAAGGGAAGGCCTTACCCAAGAAAAACTAATATGTACATCAATAATCATGGTTGACCATATGAAATCTACAGACTAAAATTATGATACCAACATATTTAACAAAAAGAAATTATTGACCCATGATTAAAGTCACGAAATTACTAAAATTCTGATGTTTTCAGAAAAGTTACTTCAAATAAATTTAGAGCTTTTAATAAAATAGCTACTTAATCTGTTAAAGTGTTAGAAAACTTTCTTCCTAAAGTTGTTTCAGAAAATGTTAGCCTTGAAATATGTTTAATTCTTACTTATTCCTGAAAGGATTCTCTAAGGAAGCAGCAGCAAATATCTAGATCAGTGCTCTTTAATCCTCCTTTAATCCTTTTATGGACCTGTAACTACTCTAAAAATAGGATAAACTCACAAAAGTACTTCCTACCAAAAGGAAAACAAAATTTTGCATACAGAGATTTTATAGAGCCTTTGGGAGGCTAAAGGTTAAGACTTTCCAGTCTAGATATTTGAAAGCAAGCTAACCAACATCAAAACCCTAAAACAGATTAAAAGGAACAATCAAGAAGTTAGAAGTTTACTTATTTTCCTAATCCGTTGTCACAAAGAAAAATGTCACCTGGCAGAAGAATCCATTTATAAACCCTAATCTCACAATTGCCTTTAAAGTTGGCCCCTTACTAAGCTTACTTATCCTCCTACCAATGAACTACAACTTGTCAAATGAAAACTGCCAAAATTTGTTACCAACACCACTGGCATTTACTTTGCAGTCTTTTCACCTCATCTCTATGGTTGGTTTGTTCATCAAACCAAATGAAAGCTAGTGTTTTCTTTTTACTATACTTCTAGCTGAAACAAAAATAATAAAGCAACCAGAAATCCTAAAAAAAATCTTGTTTTCTAAATTCAATGATTACTTCTAAGAGTACTATAATTGAATTATTATTTTATTATGGCATGTTTTTTAAAATATTAAAGTTCTTTTATGATGAGTGAGCTCTTTTCAAAGGTCTAAATTGTATGATTAATAGCAAATGCAAGCAAGACAGAGCTTCACAAAATACTAAAAGGCATTATTGTTGTTATTATTATTATTAATGTTGCTGTTGTTAACAGTAACAACAAAAAGGTAGATACCTTGGGATTAACATTTAATAACTGCTTTTTAAGTTAATTTGTTAAGGTTTCTTTTTGTTAAAATATATTAACACAAAATGCATGGTATCATAGAAGTGCCCAAAGAGTCTAAATTCTTTAGTCATAGCACAAGCCTACTAAAAATTCTGACCAAGCTAGCAAGACACTTGCTAACAGTAAATTTATCTCTTAACAGCTAAGGCTTATTGAAAAAGGATTTTAAGATAACTGAAGACCAAAGATTTATTTATTAACAGGAAAACAATTTTTGGCTCCTAACTGTTTCAATAGTGTCTAAACAATGTAATACATTATATTCAAGTGTTAAAATTAATGTCCAAAATTCACAATAGATTTTCAAGTATTTCTAAATAAGATTGTTTCTAATTAAAAGTATTTTACATTTATCTTCTGTTACTTACGATATTCTTCCAAAAGGAGCAAAAGCAGCTTTTATATCTTCAGTTGTAATTTCTGGACTGAGATCACCAACAAAGACATGGAAATGATCTTATAAAGGGAAGGAAGGGGAAGTGAAAAGAAAAACAAAATTTTAGAATTTAAAAAATACTAAAATCTATTCAATAAAATATTCTTAAAATAATTTATGGATTACAGTAACATAAGCAAAACACTACCCTATAGCTATATAAATTCTATCAATTTTAAACGTAAGGAATCAAGGTGACAATACAGGAAAGATTCTCCTAAACACTGTGATATATCTAACTGAAAACTGACAGTTATATTTCTACTTACAGCCATGTACTGATCTAAGAAAATAAACTAATATATAACAAGTTTTGCAAAAAATATTAATGACTTAATTACCATCCTAATAATAATTATTTACATTTATTCAGTTTACCACTATATTAAAGCTTTACAAATTAAATAGTGGTATTTTGAGTTCTGTAGACTAGATTTGCCTCAGTTAAGATGATTTACTGAAGCTAGCTACATGATATACTTGGTTTAACCATATTTTGTGAAGAACAATCAAAGAAATACCTTGCATTGCAACAGTTTGATGTTAAAGTATTTGACAGTTTTCTCAAAAGCCAACAGTTTTGGTTGCCCAGACATTACACCATTCAGTTTATGTGAATCCATGTGCAAGTGAACTAAGACTGAAGGCAACAGAATGAAAACAGTAATCCCTTCGCTTTATATTAGAGCTATTAAAAAAAGCATTGGAGAGAAATAACGAGCCTATATGTGAAGTTAAAAAAAAGACAATGCTCAAGAAAGAAACACTTAAAATATACAAAATAGTTGGATTAACACTTTAAAATAGACATATATCAATCTGACAAAGTATATTTGGAAAGAAGTTACCCCTACTTGGCAGGCCTTAAGCAACACACTGGGTTGCCATTTGGGAAACACAGTTTCAGGAGCAACTCAAGCAATCAGAAGATCTGGATATGAAGCACAGATCATGACCTCAAGGAAGCAGGGTATCTTGCCCTTTAGTTGGTGAAAATATTTGTAAGGCATCAGCTGCTACCAAGAGGGTCAGAGAGCTTGAAATAGCACCAAATAGTGGACAAGCCACACTTAGTCAACACTGGGAAGAAGGGGGAAAAATATTGCCAGAGAGACAAATAGAAATACGATCTCCTCCCTCCCCACTCCCCCCAATATCAAACAAAAAAAGTTCAGGTGGTTAGTGAATACCCTTTCAAGAGATTTCATTTTATGTTTAAGAAGATACAATTACCTTGTGAACGCTGTGTGCTGACAACGGTACTACCTGATGACAAAGATTAGATTTGTTCTTAAATTTATTAACACAAACACATTCAATCATATCTTAGGATAACGATCAAAACATTACTGCAAACACGTATGATGTTTATATGCTTTACAATAAAACTACTGAGTACAATACAAATAAATGTTCGAAGAGTATAAAATATACTTACTGCTTGTATCTTTCTTTTGACTGCTGGGAGTTGTTGCCCAATTCACTTTGACTTCCTAAAAAAATTTTTCTACATTTATAATTCCATAAAAATAAAGCTCGAAATCAGACACTACAAGATTTGCATCTATAAACACATAAAAAGGTGTATGTTTGAAATGAAACATTCAAAGGGCTACCAATCCTGGTTAAGGTTTCAATACTTATTTTTAACTACCCTTATACAAATAATGTTAACAAATCCTAACCTTACATACTTATCTGTTAACATTCAACTAGTCTTTCTTATCTAAAGTACCAATGAATTTTTTCCTTTTCTTCTTCCCCATTAGTACCCAATGTTCCTAGATGTTTTATCCAATCTTGAGTAATTCAACAAATGTTTTAGTATTTACCACATGCAAGACACCATGAAGAAAACTGACATAAACATGCCCTCTAAAAGATTTACCCCATTTTTTAAATATTAAAATTTGCTGTAAAGTGAGTATGCTTCTAAAAAGGAAACAAAACTATACAACTTAAATTTTCCAGCGCAAGTCACCTTCTTTAATTATGACAGCTTACCTTACCCATTATCTTCCGCCCATTCATAGCAGCTAGTGCTGCAGCGGCATGACGATGCTCATAAAACTCCACAAAACAATAAGGATCATTTCCAGCTGTCTGTTGAAGAAAAAACAAAACAGCCATTCTTTTTTTTTTTGAGATTGTTGGGAAACATTTAATCAGCTACAGAAATATGTGAGAACCAAAGACAACGGCCAATTTTAAGTTTTAAACCCCTATTACCTTAAAATTATAATATCTCCATGGAGAATGGAGGGTACATTCTATGAGTAAATCTTTAGATAAGAAAGTATATGCTTAAAAATGAACTATTTTTATAGAAGGTTATCTTCTTCAACAAGTTAAACTACACTACTGTATATAATTTCTTATTAAAGGTTAAGTATCCTAATTATGGATAAATGAATATATAACTATATTCTCCCTATCAGCATATATTTTTTTCTTTAAGATACAGAGGTTAAATTTGACTAGATTTTATATCCTCAAGTCTTGGTGTTGGCTTTTAATGATTTTTCTGTCCCTTTCCTGTGATATTACTTTTTATTGCTATAAATGTACACATATCCTTGCTGCTTTTAACTTGCTGAGTAGCAGAAAATCTCAGCCAACATTCTCAAACTTATTTCTAAAATATAAGTAAACAGGCTCTGAAAACTGAAGAGGTTGTCTGCTAAGCAAAGTTTTAGAATTTAGATTTTCTGACATCAATTTTTTATCTGCTTAGTAGTCTTTTAAAAAAATTCTCTCCTCTTTTCTGCTGGTGTTCCAAATTGTTGAGGTTTGAAGCCTGGATGTTTTATTGTAAATTAAAACATAAAAAATATCCAAAATTTTACACCTATCAATGCAAAATACCAAATGACTTCATAGGCCATTTTTAAATTCTTCCTATAATGCTGCTTAGGAATAATTAAAATTAGAAGTTTAAAATACCAGAATGATACAATAAAAAAATATAACATTTTGTTTCAAGCACAATAGTTTTAAAAAGTCATTGCCAATGATTTTTTAAAATTTTGAAACTATTATTTTATTTTAAAAACATTAGCAAATACAAAAATATCTTAAAAATTGTGTAATTCAAACACTGCAGATACTACATTGATCAACTGATCCACTATAAAGATCAGTTTTGACAGGCATCAGAAGGTGATTAGAAAAAGTACCTTAAACTTAAGAGTACAGCAATCAAATGAAAAAAAATGTTCATTTTAGTTAATTTGTACCCAGAAAAAAACATACTATTTAGATAAAAAGAACCTAAATATACACATTATTAGCCTTTATACTCCAGAAAGTATAAAATTCATAAATATGGAAATCAGTCCAACAGTATAAACAGACTGGAATTTAGACTCTAATAATAATAAAAATAAGGTGTTAATCTAAGCCTTGGCACTCCAAAATCCAAAATTTATACAAAGTGGCAAAGACTAAACTAACCTAGTCTATTCTGTAGGTCAGGCAGCCATTAACAATTTGCCTAGTGACTTTTTCCAGGCAAATATCTGGAATGACCTAGACAGGTAGAAAAAAATGGCATCCTACAAACCAATGGAGAGGATTTATATTCCTGGTAGTTCAAACGGGGTTAATATCCCTGCTTTGCCTCATTTCTGCATATTTTAAATGGGAATAAATGTGCTTTTAAAATGTTTCTGTTGAGCATTTGTGATAATGCATCAGAATTAAAATAACTAACAGGTAAGCATTCCATAAATGCTATTACTGGGATAAAGATGAAGACCCGCACCAAGGAAAAATTGTTTTTAAGTTCTCCATCATTTTCCCAGTTTTCTTAATTTTCTCTATGGGCACAAGGATCTTCTTTATCGAAATTAAATGTGATAAGAAAATACTCAAGAAGAGTATAAAGGACAAAAACATTTGTTGAATCCATCTATATTACATGCAGATGACAGTGCCACATCAGGAGAAAAGTTTGACATTTTAAAATCTAAGACAATAATCCAAAGCCAATTGGCTAAACAATTACTTTTTAAATACCAAGTTAAAAAAGAATTAAACTGAAATACAATAGAAAATAAAGTGGCAAATACACAAATACATGATTATCTTTCCTGGGGAAAAGAAAAACAAAAGTTTATAGGAAGGAGAAACCACGGGATAAAAGGATTTCTCTTTAGCACTGTCTCTCCCACCCCAAAAAATTTTAAGGTCTTTTTACACATGTTATGATTCAGGGTTAATGCTAATTAGATAATGAATTCAATGTTTTTTTCCCTAAAAGTCTGAATGTGAATTGCCACAATGCAAGAAAAACTTGAATCAAGTTAAAAACATTTTCCCAGTTTCAAATGTCTATTATTTTTGACCCAATTTCCCAATCTAATTGCAATAACTGAATTTCTAGATTAGCCAATCAACTGATACCACATGTAAATTTTTTTTTAATTTTTAAAAATTAAAAAAAAAATTATTCTAATATAGAGGGATGTGGAACAGGTCCAAAACACCCACAGCTGGCTGGGAAAATGAGGTAAGCCATGGCTGTGCCTGTTTGATATAGACACATGAAGACCCCCAAAATCAGAGGCCTCCCAGCCAGGCTCTCAAGGCTACAAAGCCTTTCTCTTCTGCACCTTGCATGCCTGGGCCTAGCTCAGTATCCTTAGTCCTCAGACTTCCTGGCCTTAGGATCAAAGGGACAGTGCCTGGCAGCATGGCTGGTGCAGGTGATACGGGTTCTCGCCTTGTGAGGTGCTGGTCAGAAAACACTACCTGACCCTCTGCCCCCAGGACCCAGTCCCTGGCTGCCCTAGCCAAGGTCCCAAGAGCAATGTACTTGCTGGTGGTCAAACAGACTGTCCAGGGTGAGGGTTGGGGAAGTGGAGAATGGGCCACCTGTGTTGGATCAGGCATGTGAGTTTCATGGCTGTGTAGAGGGGATAAAGATGATGGCCAAAAGAGAGAAAGGAGGGCAGCAGAATTGGAAGCAAGGGAGTATGGAAACGTGGAGGAGGAAGGGAATGGGCCACTTGGAGGCTGAAAAAGGTGGAAGGGTTCTGGGAGTGGACTTGGAAGCTGAAAGTAGAAAAAAAAAAGAAATGGGATGTCTAGAAAAAGAGTGGGGCTGCTGTGTTATGGGAAGACACAGCAGAGGAAAGGAGGAGAGTCACATGTAATATTCTGATGCCTCAATGCACCTTAAAATAAGAGCCTATATGTAGTTCATCTGCTCTAGAAATGATGAGTTCTATTTGCTTCTTGCCTTATTTAGTAAAACAAATTAAACTCAGTGGCCAAAACTGATTCACTACAAATTCACTAAATTCAGACTCTATAAACTAATATAAGAGTTCCTGGAAGTAACGGATTTAAATAATTTATATATAAAAAAAGTTAACTTAAGTAAAATACCCTTACATCCATAATCATTTTGCAGTTTTTACAAGGTCCAATCTGGCTAAAGAGCTGGAGAATTAGAGCTTCTGTCACATCTCTGGAAAGGTTACCAACATATCTGAAACACAAAGGAAAAAAATTTACCATTTTAAATTTGCTTCTTTTGCATCTAAAGTTGCTTACTGAAAAATAAATTTTGGAATAGGCAGATCTTTGCCTTAAACTACACTTATAAAAGTTCGCTAAAAACTCCAAAATCTCTTTCAAAACAGATATAAAATATGTAACTTTCAAGTCTATTAGACACTGCTAGAAGGGAAGCTAATGTGTGTGTGTGGGCAAATTAAAACCTGTTGTTTATTTCCAAGTTCCCTGGCTTATCTTAGAAAGATATACGCTTTAAAATCTCCCAAATGATCATTAGGTATATATATATAAATCACTTTATTAAATCAATCCTGGGAAGCTTTGCAATTATTTCTACTTCTACAGTATTACTGAGAACATTAAAATTTCCTCAATTTTAATTTACACAATTTAATTTACACTGTTCAATTTAGGTGTACTTAGTTTTACAAAATAAACATATTTTTGAAAAATAAAGGGTAAATCACTTATAAGATGTTGAATATGCTCACAAAAGGATAGAAAATCTTTTAATGAATATCAATGATCAGTGGATGTGAAGAGTAGAAAGATTCCAGAATATACTTTTAACAGACAATATGAATTGGTGACTAACAAACTTAATTAGTGTAGTGTATTATAAGACCATATGACTGGGATCATTTTTATCTAAAAGGTTTATAAATAAGTTTTCAATGGAATTTTGAAACAAGATTACTTCTAGATGTTAGAGGATTATCACTTCTGAAATCAGAAAATGTAGTCTCTGAACAAGAGTTTTTCATTCTTCTGCCAAGAATCCTTCAAAAAATGTATGATGAAAGCTACTGACTCTTTCCCCAGAAAAATAAACATCTATACATGCCAGAAAGCATGGACCCAATTTCTTTCTCCCATTTACCCATTTAACAAACATACACTGATTACTATGAAGGCACTTGGACAGGTTAAAATGGCAAAGGGAGAAGTGCTGAACAATGAACAACACTTAAAGATAAGGTAGAATAATGATATTCAAAAAAGCAACAGCAACATCTACCCAACAGCAATTTTTCCAGTATTGGAGGTTATTATTACACCAAGTCCTTATTCTGAAAATTAGTAATTAAAGGGAAAGAATTAAGTATTTATTTTGTTTTGAGTAGAACTCCAGTATAGTAAAGTCTAATAGCTACGGTTGATGTGGGAAAAGCTCTCCTTAACAGAAAATGCTAGTTAATAAATGTATACAGACCATATTAAAAAAACTATGTGTAAGCTCTACTGGTATTATACTGTGGGTATTTGCAGGGTGCTAGTTATCACAAAGATTACTTAACAATTGGACAGGGAAAACCCTTTGACCCAGTGATAAAACTTTAAGCCACTTTATAGACGGACAATAAGACATGGTGTATATAATATGAACTATCAAATTTCACCTATGAAGTGGTCTAATCAAAAAGGTCTAACTTGACTTCAGTCAATCTTAAATTTGGATAACAGAATATTTGACATATAAAACAATTATACAAATCCAGATGTGGGGTATTGTATAATGCCACTTGTTTGACATTTTCAAAATATTAGTGTTCTAAAAAAAGTTTAAAAAGTGAGGACTGTTCTTGATTAAAAGAAACTTAAAAGACATAACAAAAAATACAATAAATCATCCTTGACTAGATCTTAGATTGAGGCTATGGACTGCTTTTTCATAAAAAACTTATATTAAAAGATGTAGAAGAAAATCACCATTAAAAACCACAATATTTGCTACTGGCAAAATCCGCCCATGGATGTTTTATAATTGATAAAACTTTAAGGAGAAATAGGATATGTGTAGAGCCTCAAAGGATCTCCTGGAGAGTTTTTCTGGGTCATTAATTATTGATTTTAACCAACAAATTGGGTGTTTTATCATATGTCCACAAAATCTTTAACACACTTTCCTCTATGAAGTGGAGTTTAATTTCCCTCTCCTTGAGTGTGGGCTAGTTTTGGTGATTTAATTCTAATAGACTATATTGAGAAAAAAGTAGTCACTATACAGTGGAGAAACAACACCCTTCAAAAGTGCCATGGTCATGAAAGATATCTCCTCATATAAAAGGAAAGTAAAGAGACATGACTAAATACAGTGGTATCTTGGAATGGATTCTGGAACTGAAAAAAGACATTAGTGGAAAAATGGGAGAAACTAGAACAATGCTTGTAGTCAATAGTATTGAACTGCGCTAATTTCTTAGTTTTGATAAGTATACCATGGTTATGTAGGATGTTAAAAATTAAGGGAAGTTGGATGAAGGTTATGTGAGAATTCTGTACTCTCTCTATAACTTTGTATTCTCACCTGACTCTTGTATCTATAAGAAATTCTCAGGATTGCAATGTCTAAATGAAAAAAAATAACTGATCTGAAAATTTAACTCTAACATCTATGTCTTTGTTAAAGCTAGTGACAAGTAGACAGTATTTAGGAAACCTGAATTCCATCATTTACACTTTGCAAAATCATCTTTTTCTGAGAAATATTTTCTGAGTGATATTAACTAGTTTGAAGGCAGGTAATTAAAAATAATAATAAATTATTTTAAAAACATTATAGTTTGTATTGCCTTTACATTTATTTATTTGATGTGGCCTGCTGCACACTTTAAGCTCCAGGAGCCTCTATCAATTAACTCTACACACAGATGTTTAGAGAAATGTTCTTCAGGGGAAGTTACACAAACAACTTGCTCTCAGCCTTAGACACCATTATAATAAACTACAAGTAACATATATAACATTTCCATATCAAAGAAATGCAAGGAAAAAAATCTCCTTTTATTCCTTGTGCAAATAAGAATAATCCATTACATCAGTCTTTTTACCAATAAGTTAATCACCAATACCTACTGCAAATTTTTAGAAACTTAATGTTATTACTTGTCAAGTCTACTTGCTAAATAAATACTAGTTTGAGACAAAAAGACCGAATTTGAAATCTGCAGCCCCTTTTTATATATACACTCCAAATACTTTCAATGAAAAAAAAGTTTGTAGAATGCTATATATTTTATGAATTCTCATTTTTATACATTTCTTTAGTTGTTTCATTATTTTGTCACATAATATTGTTTCTGAAGCCAAAAGTTTTCCTATTAACTGTATGAATTTAAGTTACATGGGCAGAGGATTATTTTTTTCTTTTTGGCTGCCAAATATCTTCCTTCCTATTTTTAGAGAAATCCTCCTCCTAAGGCAGAGTTGACTCCTCTACAGAAGCTGAAAAGCCTAGATAAGGTTGTGTAGTCTACCCTGCATGTGATCTAGGCTAAGTCAACTACAGATACCAGTCCTGAATCTAGAAGACAAAGACAGGGCTTAAAGAAGCAGAAACTGAAGAGAATCTATTTTGGCGGCAAATGGGAATGGAGTCCCATGTCCAGTGAAAGCTGTGGTATTTGGTCCTTACTGGATGTGGTAGTATCCTTTCTGGGATTGTCTGCGACTTGATTAGGACTGTGGTCTGACTTCTCTTTCCTGAACATTTTATAAGCCAGGTTTCATAACTTTCCTGCAAATTCTGGTAGTGTCCAATATCTTTTTAACAATTCCTTTCATGGTCAAGTTTTTTTGCTGCTTGCATTTAAGAAAAATCTTGATTGATACAAAAATTGATACTTGGAACAGTTGTAAGCCGGAGTTTCCTGTCATAATGTCTGTTTGGACTACTAACAAAAATGTAATTTTCTTACATTTTTATAGGTTTTATTTAAAAAAAATTTTTTTGGAATAACATTAAAATATCCCCTTTTAGCTGTCTCACTGACTTCTTAAGAACATAGACTGAAGTATCCATATTATATCACCTCTGAGATCAGGTACCAATTTTGTACAGAACAGAAAGTAAAGACAGAAGTAAAAGAGAATTAACTGTGAACTAAAAAATGTCTTCCTCAGTCAACTGGAAAATGAATAGGAACTATATATAGTTAAAAACACTGTATCAATGTAATCTCTTTAATAAAAAATTATATCATGGTTATGTAAGAGAATGCCCTTGTTCTTGGAAAATACATGGTAGTTAGTCCTGAAGTATCATATACTGTTTTTGTAAACAGTTCAGCTAAAAACAACAACAAAAAACAAAAAACACACACACACACAAAAGAACCCCATACATACATGCACACAAATAAGGTAAATCTGGCTATTAGCAATTGGTAAATTCACATGAAAATTACCAAACTCTTCAATGTACTACTTTTGTTACTTTCCTGTAGGTTTTAATTTTTCAAAATAAAAATCTACTTGAGAATATTTAATGGAAAAATTCACCAAAGTTACTGATGAAAACTTGACAGTTCTACCTGGGATAGGATTTTATATCAATTTAGTACACATTTTTGAAGCTGATAACTAAGTTCAAACAGTTATAAAGTTGGAATCAAAAACATTTAACATATTCATTTATATTAGTACAGCTCCAAAATTTAACTTAAAGAAAACATTTACAAAGAAGAATGTTGTACTAGGTTGTTCTGAGACATAAACATTATATAAAAATGCTGAATTTGATGAGGTCTCTGTGAAAATATGAATGAAAACCTGAATAAAAAACATGAATGTTTTTATCTAATGATAAATCTGAGATTTTAATTTAATTCATACCATATATCTACTGTCTAGATCCCTGCCTAGAACACCATAGGTGCTTTATAAATATTTGTTAAAGAGATACTTTTGAATATTTGCAATTTGTTAGGAAATTATCCCATTTTGTCTGAGTTATTCTAGTTCAGAGGGAAATGATACATGTCTTTTACTAATTATGAAATTATGAAGAACAGTAAATGCTTATATGTGCATACAGGCATACACACACACATACATACTATACAACAGCATCATAATTTTAATATTAAACTGTCTACTCTTCACAAAGGATAGTCTGTTACATGATAGCTGAAACCTTGTTATTAACTAACACCACCTTCATTTGGAGGTCAGACCATACACATAAATCAGCCTAAACAAACATATCTAATACCAAGCATGAAGAAATCCTAAATGGTTCATGCTCTCAAGAATGTTCTCATTTTTACTTATATTTTGCAAAACACACATTTTAAGTGACTGGTACTACACACTGTAAATAAACCTACTTAAGTTGATTTCATTCTCACATCCCATATCCATCCAATTCACTGGTAATTGCTGTTGCTCTATTTTTGAAACATCTCCAGATGTTTTACAATATATTTCCAAAGTACTCCTGACAAGAAACTGAATTCCGGCAATCTCTAACTTAACAAGGTTATGTTGAACACTAATTTGTGGCAAATGAAGGCATTTTCTCTGAACCATTTAGGTATACAGGTGACATGGAGATTAAGATTCTCTCTCACTCTTAGGAATGAGTAAAATCTTGATTCACTGCTTGAAATTGTACCAGTTTTTAAAACAAATTTACTGGTCACTGTGCTAAGAATGTGTTAAAAGTCTCTGCCTTTCAGGGTAATTAAAACGTTTTATATTAAAAGTAAAAACACTGCTAAAAAAAACTTATGGATTAGCATCTGCTCATTTAATCAAGACAGATCTGATTGGGAGAATGGGAGTTTTGGCTGAAGGAGGCAAAGCAGAAGAGGAGATAGCAGGACACATTAGAGCTTGGACTACTTTGAGAAAGAGGTTCTTGGATGGGCTGTTCTAGTGAAGGATACAAGGCAAAATTAGTCATAAGTGTTAAGAGCTGAGGGCAGTGGAATTGCAGGAGGATGAACAAAAAGGTATATGACCTTGGGTGCATTATTAAACTCTAAGCTTACAGCTTTTCCTCAGCTGCAAAAGGCACCCATTTACCACAGAGGTCTGATGAGGATTAAATGAGCACATAAAGCATTTAACACAGAACCTGGCAAATCATAAGCACTCAGTAAGTTATCTGTTGAACAAAACTTTCTTCATTATTTCTCTTGCAAGGGTTGGTGTCCTGTCCCCAAGCTAGTACTATTTAACTACCTGCTTTTGTAGACTGGCCTGAGAAAGCTGAAGTTGTCTTCATTATTTGATATTCCCAAACCAACATGCTAAAAAAGGTCAAGTTCCCAGATATTTCTGGCAGTCTCTGAAATTAAAAATTTTGAAATAATATAAGAACTTTAAATTTAAAGACATAAAAGATGAGCAGTGCTTAACTCAGTATCTACTGACTATCATACTTGTAGCAAAGAGACGTGGGGGGAAAAAGGTTTCTATAAACTCTGAGGCTGTTTTTTTTTTTTTTTTAGGAAGCATTTATCTACAGATGATATCTTTCAAAAAAAAGGTCACGCACTTTTTGCTGCATTCTATTAAAAAGATACTGAACTAACATTGTCAGATAAACTAGCAAAAAATTTACTAATCTATTAAGAAAGCCAGTGTGACAATGTTTCTCATATGGGTTACAAAACGGAAACTTTTTTGGTGAAAATAATTGATTACACTGTACTTCCAAACAACTGTAGCATCTAGAGTTACAAAAAGAAACCTAAAATTGTATTTTTAACAGATAGACTTCTCATGCTGCCAGTATTTTAAGAATAAAAACAGCTACGTCAAAAACCTCTTTTCCAGAAAAGTAACAAAGGCAGGCTCACTGCATCCAGTGATACTTTTAAAAACAAAGGAGAGGATGCTGTGCGGGAAGGTACCCGACAAAGAAAATATCCCACGCTGAGATCATTAAGCACTAACTCCAAAAATTCTCAGGTGACTAAATATGTTAAGGTATTTATCAACTGTTGCTTCACTAAAGCTGTCCGCTCCTTCTGCAACATGTAGCAAGCGATTCCAGAAATGCATCATCATATCCACGTCCCTTCAGCTGATGTATATACCTCCAGGTGAGACTTCCATTTTTCAAAAGCAGTTTCAAAATCCTTAGAGTATGCAGTTTTAGGCTCTATTTAGGTCGGTGGCAGGGGGTGCCACAGAAGGAAAGCCAAAACGGTTATATATATATATATATTTCAGTTGGCAACCGCGAGAATAGTTTAAATTCACTGAATATGTGTACAAGCAGCCTCGACAGAAAAATTTCTACCAACGGCAAGAAAATAAAAGTTTCCGGAGGAAATCAAAGTAAATGAAAGGGAGATGGCTGTAAAGATCAAAAGAGGTTACTCAAGAAGGGGGGCGGGGAAAAAGGAAAGCGTGGGACAGAAAGGTTAGCTGAGCTCTACGAAGAGGTTTGAATGAAAAAGCCTTCCCCGGGCCCGACACCGCAGAGGGCCCACGGCGAGGCCACGGGCCGCGTAGTGGTGTACTCGAGGTTGAAAGATTCGTGTCGAAGGCTGAGCCCCCACGGCCCGAACCTCGGCCTCTCGCAGCCTGGATCTCGGTCCCTAAGCACCCAGGTGTGCGCGGAGGAGCGGAAGCGTGATGTCGCGGCGCCCGCGGAGGACAATAGGCTGGGGAGCGGCGACGCGCCGAGGCCTCCCTCGGGGACGACCACCATCCCGCCCCACTCCTCGCCGCCCCAGACTCACAGAGTCTTGGGCATCTCGTCCTCCATGGCTGCTGCTGTCGCGGCGGCGCCTCTGGGTCCAGCTCCCCACCCTTTACTACCTCCCAAGTCGTCTGAGCAACTGTGGCTGCGGAATAGCGGGGTCTCCCGGCTGACCCGAGGTTACTCCGCCTCCTGCTTCGGCCGCAATTATCCCAGAGCGCCCGGCCCAGCACGAACAATGAAGCCCCGATCCAAGATGGCGGCGAGCCGGGGGCCCCGGCGCAGCCAGCGCCGTGACCCGGGCCGCGCAGGCGCAGAACGACCTTGCACTCTCAACCTCCGGGCCGCCAGGCTACACCTCGAGCCCAGGGTCACTTGTTGCGCAGCCGCTGTTCCTCCCGCCGGCGCCCGGGCTGCCCCTGACGGCGCAGGCGTGAGAGTTTAACTCTTCGGGACGTGGCGTGGCCTCTCGGAGCATCCTTATTTCCCCTCTCCAGACTCAAAGCTTACGGTAGTGGATTATGAGACAGAAATGTTCGTGGAAACTAAAGATTATACGTATTCCCGAGGGAAGCGTAATTTATTAAATTCCTTAAGGGACTTCGTGTTCAAAGCGGTGGGAGTTCAAAAAGGGGCTGCGCCGCCCGGGAATCGAACCCGGGTCGCAAGAATGGGAATCTTGCATGATACCACTACACCAGCGGCGCTGATATCAGGAGGGCTTCCTTAAACTTCTTAGGATGAAATACAAACACATTTTCGTTCTCATATGGGGATAATTTTATTCGTTTAGAAATAAAAGCTCGAGAGTTTACAATCTGCTGCTTTTTACTGGTATAAGAAACGATTCTGTCCCCTAAGTACAATTGAATAAATAGTCCTACTTTTTCTCTACAGAAAAATCTCTAATTATTATTATTATTCTTCACTTAAAATGTAAGAGTTTCATTACAAAGAATTTGTCTTGTTCGTGTTAATTAAATTTTTGAGAGTCAGGAAAATATTTCCAGATCTTTGCCGAGTTTTTCTTCATATTTGCAGTGTTTTTTGTGTGCTCAATGTATACTGGAAAATGTTTTTTTAAAGTAGCTATTTAATGCAAAGCGTCGCAAGAATCCTAAAATCAAGTGAGTCAGAAGATACTCACGTTTACATTTTCTTTTTTGGGGTGAGAAAAAGTAGGGCTCGGAAATGTCGTTTTGTGTACTTACACATTTTGTATTTCATTTTATGTTGTGCAAAATATTTTTTAAACATAGAGGAATGTTTGCATCCAAAAACGTGATGTCCTCTTGGAATTAGGTCTTGCATGATACTTTTGGATTTCCATTTTTGGGGTTTTCGAATCTGTGGCATGTTATTCAGATTTTATTTAAAGATATAAAGTATTAGACTTCTGAAGATAAATAAAACATATGTTAATAGGAGAGAGTAGTTTTTAGCAGCTTTTTGAGACATAAGTCACATAACTTACAATTCACCCATTTAAAGTATACAGTTCAGTGGTTTTTAGTGTATTTACAGAGATGTGCAAACATCCCTATTATGAATTTTAGAACATTTTCATCACCTCAAAAAAGAAACCCTTGCCAATTATCAGTCACTCCCCATCATTCCCCATTCCACCCCATTCTTCAGCCCACAAATTTGTCTCTATACATTTGCCTATTTTAGACATTTTATAGAAATGGAATCATGCAATAATGTCTGTGGTCATTGGTTGCTGGCTTCTTTCATGGAGCATTATGCTTTTATGAGTCATCACATCCTAGCATGTATCAATACTTCATTCCTTTTTTGTAGCTGAATAAAATTCCATTGTATGGCTATGGCACAAGTATTTTTTAAGCTTTAAGAGCTTTATTAAATCTTTGTTATTTTTATTTATTATATATTTATTAAGTTTTGTTAAAAACTATTGGAGTTTTAAAGTTACAAAAGTGATACATGCTCACTGTGACGAGTGAAACAATATAGGTAAATGAGCAAAAGATTAATGATTTCCTCATTCTCTCCCTCTAGAGGTAAATTTGTGTTAACAGATTAGTCTGTAAACTTCCAGATCTTATTGATATGCATAGGAATGTACATATATATAAATACTTGGGATTTTTTGTTATTTTTAAAAATGTGTTATGCTGTTACTGTTACTTGGCAGGTTTCTTTTCTAACTGAAACTTACATCATAGATATTCTCGAGTTCAACTAACATAGATCTAATTAATTTTTTTAAATAGTTGCAAAATAGTCCATAGAATGACTATGCCACAATTTATGCAAGGTAAATTGAATAAGTGACCATAAATGGTATTGATGGACATTCAGGTTACTCCTTTTTTCCCCCCTACTATCAACAATGTATGTCCTTCTGACTGATTCTTTTATTTCCGTAGAATAGATTCCCAAATGTAGGATTTCTGAATTAAAAGAATGTAACTACATATCTTAATTGATAATTGTTTTTAAAAGGTTTTAGTCATTCACACCCTCACCGACAGTATTTGAAAGTCATTTCCTGCTCTACCCACTCTACCCCATTTTCTCCTACATTAAGATGTTATTAGTCCTATTAATCTTTGCCAACATGATAGATGAAAAATCGTATCTCCTTGTTTTAATTTACATTCATCTAAACTACTACTGGAGTTGAGCATCTCTTCATGTGTATTTTTCTGACCCTCAGCACTTGCTTTCTCTTTTGTGAATTGCCTAGTCATATACTTAGTCTGTATATATATTGAGTTGTTTACTTCTTTTTGTTAATTTGCAGAGCTCTTTGTATGTTTGTGATATATACCACAATCTTGTTTGTCATATTAATGGCAGATGTTTTTCTCATGCATTAATATTTAAAACTTCAAAGATTCTGTTTAGCCATCTAAAAATGTTTTATGTAGTCAAATATATTTATCTTTTCATATGTTGCCTCTGAATTTCCTAAGACAGAATTAACAGCATTTAGTCTATTAAGAATAAGAAAGAAATGAGATGTGAGGAAGTAAGAAGCTAAAGTAAATTTCTTTAAGGTCATTTCAAATAAGAAAAAAGACATGGAACAAGGGCAGAATTGTAGATTTGAATGTTGTCAAAGACAAACAAAGCCAGACGACATTAAAATTTTAATTTTAATCAATAATATACCATTACAATGGAGAAAATAGCCCAGTGTGAGCAGAACTCAACTTCGATCTGTAGAGAAGTGAGAACGGGAGAATGAAGGAATAGGGAGTGTGATGAGCAGGGGCTCAGTAAAGTCACCAACGTGCAAGATAACAAAAATTGAGAGGGGGCAAAACAGGTGCTTATCAGTTTGGCTCCTACTCTCCCAGAGACTGGGACACAGGAGTTCTGTCTTCATCTGTTGGCTAAAATAAACAGTAAACTCATTTGGGATCCTTGAGTTGTTTCAGACAGGCAATTGAAGGGGAGCTAGGGTTATCCCAAGGGTGTAGCTTTGAGCTATTAGAAACCATGTTAGTGTTTTATTCAAGTGTTTACAAGCCAAAGTTGAAACCTAATGGAAAAGAGTGCTCAGAGGACCCAGCTAGAGTTTTGTCAAGGGGAGAACGTTACTTCTTTGCTTTTTTGGGAGACTATTGTTTTTAACAACACACCTTTGTATAAATGTTTGTTATCTTATTATTAAACTTCATATATGTGGTAACACTTTCCCCCCATGATTTTTAAAAAATCTTTGTTTCAATGGCAGTATTATTTTAAAAGAGCAAGAGTACAGAATAAGACAGCCTTCTATCCACCTCTCACTTTGCAAGTCTTTTACACTGTCTCTTCACCAAGTGCAGTAAACTCTTTTCCAAGGTTTCAGTAGCAGAAATGAAAGTTTCCAAACATGACACTTGTGCCAAGGTCACTAACATGATTGATTCTAATCAACCAACAAATATGCACTGAGGTGTGGGCTTAATGCGATTTGGAAAAAGGAAAGTAAAAGACACAGAATTTAGTTCTTTCTTGGTAATTTTTAGATATAGTACAAAAGGAAACTTAATCTTCATATTTTTATATTCTTAAGTAGACATGTATATTTCCTGTGTGACTTGGATCTTGTTCCATTAACACCTCCACTCACCCTTTCTTACTTTGCTTCACTGGCCTCTTTGCTCTTCTTCAACATACAAGGCATTCTCCTTGCCTAGGAAGCTCTTTCCCCAGATATTTTCCTGGCCTACTTCCTCACCTCCTCCAAGCTTTTGGTCAAATGCCACCTTGTTCAATGAAGCCTATCCTTTGATACTTAAAATTGCAACCCATTCCCATTCTTCTCACCCTGCTCTCTATATTACATCATTTACTTATTCATTCTAATTATCATCTGCCTCCCTTCACTCGGATATTAGTTTCATTAGAATCAATATTTTATTTTTCTGTGCGCGTTTCGAAAACTCTTTAATTAGCAGATGCCCTGGTTTCTAACACACATTAAAAAAACTTTTCTGCGCAGATATAAAATTGAGAATCAAATCATTGCTTCTTCAGCAACGAGGATGGGATCCCAAATGGCTACACGCGGAACTAAGGACAACAGGGCAATGGAAAACTCACTGTAAACCGTCCAGTGTTCCGGGCATTCCGTCTCAGGTTACTCTTAGAACCCCCTAACACTGTTCTTACAGTCTCACTGAAGCTACAGCAGATCCCCGTCCTCTGGGCTGTGCGCGCGTGCGTTGTGGCCTGGAGTCGCGGTTCCCCGCAACCGCCGCTTGGGGGCCCTCTCCCCTAGGAGGGCTCTATACTTTCTTCTGCCTTAAGTCGCCCCGCCCTCCGCCAGACACTGATTACAGCTGGGAGAGGAGGTGGGAGGGGAGTGTGGCCTCATGTGGTCTGTTTGGATCTGGGGAGAGAAAAGAAACCTGCGAGGGGCATACCAGAGCCCGCTTTTAGGATCCGGCCATCTAAAAGCCTCCCAGGAAACCCAGCATTTTCAGCCCACGCAGGGCTCAGGTGATTCCGGGCCACGTCTCTTTCTGCGCAGGCGCTTGGAATAAAAATCTTTTTAAAATCCATTTTGTTCACTGATTTTTCTCAGTCACCTGGATATTGCCTGTCACTTATAAGGAACTCTCTCTATATTTAAACAGTTAGTGAATATTTTTTGCACTGATTTTTCTACCCTCCCCAAGTTCAACCTTCTTTTTATCCAACGTATTTTCCTTTCACCCATACTGTTCTTCATGTTCGTACATTTTTTTGGGGGGGTGATGGTGGGTAGTATCTTAATCACAAAAATGGGACCATATAACATGCGTCATTTTTCTCGCCTGCCAATGCCAGGACAACAGGTATAGACCCTACATCCTCTCTAATGACTGCACACTGTTCCGCCGGATGACACGGGCGCACTACTGCTCACGCCTGTCGCTGTTTCCCCCCTGCCTTCCCCTTGGCCCAACCCACCCCGGGTCTCCTTCATGGTTCTCCCAGCACCATTTATTCATTCCTTTCGCACCCGGCACCCCCTGGAGCGTAGCGATCGCGCAGTAAATATTTGGAACTCCACGGGTCTGCTTTGGACAGCTATTAAGTGCGCATCCTTTGAGAGGGAGCTACTGAAGGGAGGGAGGAGAACACCAGGGAAGTAACGAGGTGTTTCGCCCGAATAGATAGGAAGGAAGGAAGGAAGGAAGGAAGGAAGGAAGGAAGGAAGGAAGGAAGGAAGGAAGGAAGGAAGGAAGGAAGGAGCGCTGCGCAGTCCTCCTCCGGGGCCCCTGGTGTCTGTCTCTCCGAAGCAGAGAGCTTGGCGGGGCGGGCGGACCAGGGTGCGGAGGGTGGGCCTGGGGCGTCCGGGGCGCGGGCGCGCGGGGGCGGGACCTGGGCGGTCTCCCCGGGGCGGGGCGGGCGGAGCGCGCAGACGCGCGGCGCAGCTCCGGCCGCGCTGCTGCCGAGGAGCCATGGGGCTCGCCGCCCGGGGTCTCGTCTGGGCGCCCCTGGGGCTGGGGCTGCTCCTGTGCAGCGGGAGCTGCCCGGGGAGCGCCGCGCCGCGCGCTCCGCCGGACAAGATCGGTAGGCGGGATCGGTAGGCGGGAAGCGGGCAGCACGGAGAGGGGCGCGGGGGCGCGCGGGCCGAACCGGGGAGAGCGCGGGCTGCGGGCTGCCTGGTCCCGTCCCAGCGCCGCTTTCTGCGCGCCCGAGCCCGCGCCTTCCCGCCCTGAGACAGGCCCACCTGAAGGGCTGGCCACGGCAGGGGCCCGGGCGGCCCCCCGCGCGCCCGCAGCCCGCGTCTCCGGGGCCCTGGGGCTCGGAGGACACCCGGGCGGCCCTGTCGCCGCCCTTCCCGGCCGCGCCCCGGGGGGGCCTGTCTGTCTCCTGGTTCATCCCGGCGAGGAGCCGCCTCGGCCCCGCAGGGGACAGGCGCCCGCGGCCCGGCGCGCCCAGCGGTGCCAACAGGCCGGCCCGGCTCGCTCCCCTGACTGGGCGGGATCCCTTCCCGCCGCTTGGCTGCGGTCGGCCCCTCAGAGGCCCCTGGCGGGCACCACGCCTCGGCCTCGTTTCAGTCATCTTGCTTTATTTCTTCTTCCCCGTAAAACTCCATGTGGGACCGTTGCCCTGTCTAGAGTAACGAGACCGAACCAATCTGGGCAAAAATGGCGGCCCCTTGGCGTGGGTGGAAAGGGCTCAGCTTCTCTTTCTCCTGCGTTGAGCACAAGCAAGGGTGTGTTGGTCCATTGGTGCCTCCCCGAAGCACTGAGAATCTTTGGAAATGCGGCGAAAACCTTCTAAGTATTGTCAGCTCGTAAATTAATCTACTACCACTTTTGTCTGGGGCCAGGGTCTGTCCACATGCAGAGTTCTGCCTTCCCTGCAGCTGTCATTGGCTTACCTCTCCCCAGACTTCCCCGAATTATTAAAAATAGCCTGAAGTAACATTTGTTATTGCTTAATGGCGTGTCAAAAACAACAAAACGCACACAACTGGTAAGAGGGAAAGAAATTTCCCTTTTTTTTTTTTAACCTCCGTAGCGATTGTTGGAGCAGGAATTGGTGGCACTTCGGCAGCCTATTATCTGCGGCAGAAATTTGGCAAAGATGTGAAGATTGACCTGTTTGAAAGAGGAGAAGTTGGGGGCCGTCTAGCCACCGTGACTGTGGAGGGGCAAGAATATGAGACAGGAGGTTCTGTCATCCATCCTTTAAATCTACACATGAAGCGCTTCGTCAAAGACCTGGGTATGTAATTTGGTTTTAGAGCTAAGCAGCTCTCTGTGTGACCATCCGTGAATATTTTTGTCAGATAGGTAACTAAAACCTTTCCATCTTGTTAATTGTCTTATGGAGAAGTTGGTAAAACTGTTTTCCTCACTTTCGGGCTAGCAGTTGGTACTGTCTTGGTTAGGAACTACTCCTGTAATGGGACACTAGTTATCAGTTATCTTCAGTTATCTGGAATTACAGCCATAGGGTTGGGGGTGGGGATGGTTGCTGTTGTCAGTTCTTAAACCTTTAGGTTTCTGTTGAAGAATCAAAGAATGGTTTGAGGTAGAAACTTATTGTGCTCATTTTACAGCTGGGGAAATGGAGCCCAGAAGCTTGAAGTGTCTGGCTTAATGTTGCTCACACACCTATGGGTGCAGACATTTGACTACTTCCCTACCAGCAGAGTAGCTGGACAGGTTGTGAGGGATATCTGGCAGACCTCTGCAGGCCCTTTTCTCAGGGAACATTGGTCTATTGGGTAATTTTGGCTGCCTTTCAGTTATGCAAAATAATATTTGCACAGAAATGGGATGCCACCTTTCCCTTAGTTGCTGTCCACATCTCCTGTGCATGCTTCCTGGGCCTCTTTTTCTTCCATGAGGGCCAATGATTTCCAGAAGCAGTTATACTGCAGTGATTCATGTCTGTGACATTTCTGTTTTTAAGTTGAATTCAGTTGTTAATCTGTTTTTTTTTGTTCTGACTTTTTAGTCTTTTTAGGCCAAAAAATAGCCAGTCTAATTTTGTTATAATATAATTTTGATGTAATATAATTTTGATATAATGTAATTTTGCTGCCCGATCCCCTGACCCATCTTTTAGAGAATCTACTTTTGGACAGTGTAGTAAGTTATAGTGTTTCACTATTCTAAAGACAGAGCTTCTTTAATATATCTCCTGAGAATTTATTTACTTCAGTGTCCCCAATAGCTTCAGATTACTTTCTATCATTTGCTCAGCATAGGAACCACTGACTTTGCTTACCCTTTCTCTCTTTTTGCAGGTCTCTCTGCTCTCCAGAGTTCTGGTGGCCTAATGGGGGTGTATAATGGAGAGAGTCTGGTGTTTGAGGAGAGCAGCTGGTTTATAATTAACATGATTAAACTAATCTGGCAGTATGGATTTCAGTCCCTTCGAATGCACATGTGGGTAGAGGATATATTAGACAAGTTTATGAGGTAATTTTTTTCCCTTTTGATTTAAACTAAGATCTTTTAATTAGATGATCTTTAGGAATTAAGTTTCTTGGAACAGTCAGTTCTCTACCTAACTGCAAAGCCTGTTTGTAAGACTGTTAGACAAAATGTTTTATATAAAATGTGCAGACCATTTATCCACTTGGAAATTGAAAGGATAGTTTATTGCTGCTTCTGAAAATGTATTTTGCAAATGCTTATTTAGTATTGCCAGACACTCTCATGCTCTGCAAATATCAACTTCTTGAATTCTCATGACAACACTCTAGGTAGGTACTATTATTAACTTCTTATTATAGATGTGGAAGGTGGAAGTGTGGGGAGGTTTCAAGTGTGCAAGTATACACTACCTAGTGAGTGGCAGACTCAAGACTCAGGCAGGCTGGCACCAGAGCCCTCACTGCTTTTGTTTTTTACAGTATTTAAAAAAAATTTTTTTCAATTACAGTTGACATTCAGTATTATTTTATATTAGTTTCAGGTGTACAGCATAGAGGTCAGACATTCATATAATTTACTAAATGATCCATCCACCCAACAAATGTGGTATATATACCTGGCACCATATATACTTATTACAATATTACTGACAGTATTTTCTATGCTGTACTTTACATCTCCCCGACTATTTTATAAATGCCAGTTTTACTTTTTACTCCCTTCACCTTTTTCACTCAGCCCTTCAACTCCACTTTCATCTGGCAGAGTCCTCACTCTTAATCTCTTCACTATACTGGTATTGTATAGGTGAATGAGGTCACGTGTATAAGAGCTTGTAGAAAAGATTAGAAAAGTGAGCTTTAATTATGACATGATGCGTTAGTGAGCCAGCAGCCTGAGGTAGAGTATCAGTTGTAGGCCCTAAGAATTTAATTAGGATGTTAAGTTATAGCACCATCCTGGGGAGTGACAAACACAGGTGCCTCTTTTTCTCTTTATGTTTTCTGTATTTTCAAATTATTCTATGTGTATCACATGCATTGCTTTGGTAATTAGGGAAAACAACGTAAAATAACCAGTCTAACTTTGAAAGATGCAACCTATTATTTTTTAAGGATATGTTAAATTTTTTGCTGGTTTACTATTTTAGATGCTGGAGAAATTCAAATTGTAAATGTTATTAATATTTCATTACTATGATTGTTCTGATGTGATAAAATAATTGTTAACAAGGTAAAATTACATGTTATGTGGCCAAGTATTAACCAGACAAATATAAGAATTGAGTAGGATAAATACGCTCTAGTTTTTATAACTGAAAGTAATTAGGGATTTCTTTCTATACATCATTCATGGGTAAATTCTTTGAACACCTTTCTAGTGGGTGCCTTAAGTTTAGCTACAGGGTAAATTGTTTTAAATTGAATAGTCATTCACTCATGTATTTATTCACCAAATATTGAGTGCCTGTTATGTGCCAGGCACTATTCCAGGTCCTGAGATATGCAACTTAGAACATGTCCCTGCCTTCAAAGAATATATATTCTAGCAGAAAGACATACAATAAACTAAGAACTAAGAATATATATAGAATTTGTGTAGAAACAGGCAGTCACTTTTTAAAGATAGGTGGCATGTTGCTGCACGCTCAGGAAATTCAGTTCAGATGGCATCAGATGCAGCTCCACCTGTGTGTATCATTTTCTCATCTGTGACTTGCTTGACATGTAGAGAATTGCCCTTTGAGAAATTAAGGAATCACTTTTGAAGTGAATTTGGGGTATTGCAGAATGGTAAAAAAGACCAGGTGAGGGGAATATACAGCTTATACTATTTTTGCATTTTAAAAAACAATTCCCAGACGTTATGGAATTACTGCTTCCTCCAGCCTATTTTTGATATTTGATTATTCAGCACTGACCTGTAGGTTATTTAAAGGGCCATGCTTCATACATTTCTGTTTCTTTCAATAAATTAAGAGCATAGAAATTTTATTTTAATAATTCTATTATATCTTATGAGATAGTTGGAGAGAAGGCTGGTATTGAGCCAGCATGTGCCAGTTGTTAAAGTGGGGAAATATTGCTGGACTTTCCTTGGGCAGAAATCCTACAGTTCCTGATATTCACACTTGCCGGGTTAATTTCCAGTTCTGAGCATTTATTCAGTTAGATGCCGTAAGGAAGGAATATCATTCAACCAGAAGAACTGTGCACAGGAAAAATTCTCAAAACTGGAAATAACAGAGCCTTTTCCTGATACTCTAGTGGCCATTCACCTCTTTTTTCAAACATCTGTTGAGTATTATATGGTGCACACCACACACACACACTTGTATTCTATAGTGTGCGTAATTAGAATGTAGTAGATATTCACTCAGATGTTTGTTGAATTGAATCCTCTTGTCCACTGATGATTTCCTGTTGAGATGTCTTGGTTTCTAGGCTATGTTAATGCTTATTCTTGTCTATAACACTTATTTCATTTCTGGGGACTTGTTATATTCTTAATACTTATTGATCTGAGACTCATAAGACTCAAAAATGAAAGCCTTTATAAACTCCCCCCTTTCCTTCCAAAAAAATAATTGTTATTTGTTCTTTCTAACAAATATTTTGAGTCATTTAAAATTTTTTTTTCTTTTTCTCATTTTCCAAATCCAGTATGTCTAGAATCCTATCAGTTTTAAAATATATACAGGATTCCACCACTTGTCACCACCACCACTGGTACCACTTTGATCTGAGCCACTATTATCTCTTATCCGGATTGCTAGTAGGCTGAATAATGCCTCCCTCCCCTAGCAAGTTGTCTACATCCTAATCCCTGAAACCTGTGAATGTATTACCTTCCATGGGAAAAGGGATTTTGCAGATTATTTTAGCATGGGGAGATTATTCTCAATTTAGATGGACCCAGTATAATCATAAGAGTCCTTATAAGAGAGAGGCAGGAGGATCAGAGTGAGTAGTAGGAGATGTGATGATGGAAGCAAGAGCTTGGAGTGATGCTGGGAATGGGCCATGAGCCAAGAAATGCAGATGGTTTATCGAAGCTGAAAAAAGCAAGAGTGGATTTATTTTTTTCCTCAGAGCTTCCAGAGGAACTAGCCTTGTGGACACCTTGACTTTAGCTCAGTGAGATTGACTTTGGATTTCTAACCTTCAGAATCATACTAATTTTGTGGTGTTTTCAGCTTCTAAGTCTGTGGTAATTTGTTATTGCAACAGTAGAAAACTAAACACCTCCTAACTCATCTCCATGTTTTTGCTTTTGTATCACCACAATTTGTTTTTAGCATAGCAACCAAAGTACTTTTTTTTTTTTTTTTTAAACTCTGCGAGTTATCACAATGCATCTCTGCTCAGAAACTTTCAGTAGCTATTTTGTGCAGAGGAATAGTCAAAATCTGTACTATGGCTTGGAAGACCTGACATAGATTATCCTATTCCTTACCTTTTTATTTCCAGTTTTATGGGCAGAATTTTGTCTGCCTCAGATTCATTTGTTGAAGTACTAACTTGCTATATCTCAGAATGTGACCATATTTGTAGATATGGCTTTTTAATGAAGTAAGTAATTTAAAATGAGTATGTTAGGGTGGGCCCTATCTAATCTGACTAGTGTTCATATGAGAAGAGGAGTTTAGAACACACACAGAAGAGACACCAGGGATGTGCACGCACAGAGAAAGACCTTGTGAGGACACAGCGAGAAGGTGGCCATCTACAAACCAAGGAGACAGGCCTCAGAAGAAACCAAACCTGCCAGTCCCATTATCTTGGACTTCTAACCTCCAGAACTGTGAGAAATAAATTTCTGTTTAAGCCACCTAGTCTGTGATACTTTGTTTTTGGCAAGTCTAGTGAACTAATATTATTCTACCCTTTGTTGAAAGTGGGATATTGGATTTTCCAACTATTGTTATTGAATTGTGTGGTCCTCCCTTCAGTTCTGTTGGTTTTGTTTCATGTAATTTGGAGCTCTGTTGTTAGATGTATATAGGTTTATAATTGTTATGTCTTACTGATGAACTAACTCTTTTATAATTATAAAATGTCCTCCTTTGTCTCTAGTAACAATTTTTAAAGTCTTAAAGTCTATTTCCTCTGATATTATTGTAGCCAGCTCTCTTAGTTACAGTTTGCATGGTATACCTTTTTCAGTCTTTTTAGTTTCATTCTATTTGTGTCTTTGAATCTAATGTGTGTTTCTTGTAGATAGCGTATAGGTGGATCATGCTTTAAAATCCATTCTGTCAGTCTCTGCCTTATGATTGGAGTGTTTAGTCCATTTATGTTTAATATAATTGCTGTTAAGGTAGAATTTATGTTTGCTATTTTGCTATTTGTATTTTGTATGTTTTATGGTGTTTTTATTTCTCTAGTCCTTCATTACAGATTTCTTTTGTTTTCTCTGTTCATCTGTTGATGGACATTTAGGTCAGTTCCACCTCTTGACTATTGTGAATAATATTGCAGTAAATATGGATGTTCATATATCTCTTTGATCCTGTTTTCAGTTCTTTTGGATGTTACCCAGAAGTGGGATAGCTGGATCACGTGGTAATTCTACTTTCAATTTTTTGAGGAATCTTTATACTGTTTTCCATACAGTTATACCATTTTACATTTTCACCAACAATGCACAAGAGTTCCAATTTCTCCACATCCTTGTTGACACTTGTTTTCTGTTTTTTAGATAATGGCCATTCTAAAAGGTGTGAGGTGATATTCTCTTTGGTTTTGATTTGCATTTCCCCAATGATTAATGATGTTGAGCATCTTTTCATATGCCCATTGACCATTTGTATATCTTCTTTGGAGAAATGTCTATTCAAGTTCTTTGCCTATTTTTTAATTGAATTTTATTGTTGTTGAGTTGTAGGATTCTTTCTATATTTTGGATATTAAACCCTTACCAGGTTTGCACATATTTTCTCCCATTCCGCAGGTTGCCTTTTCACTCTGTTGATTGTTTGCTGCACAGAAGTTTTAAAGTTTGATGTAGTCTCAATTATCTGTTTTTGCTTTTGTTGCCTGTACTTTTGGTATATACAGATGATCATTGCCAAATCCAGTGTCATGAAGCTTTCCCCCTAATGTTTTCTTCTAGGAGTTTTATAGTTTCAGGTCTTATGTTTATGTCTTTTTGCATGTGGGTGTTCAGTTTCCTAGCACTATCCTTCATCCCATTGTGTAGCTTGTTACCTTTGTCAAAGATTATTTGACCACATATGTGTGCATTTATTTCTGTGTTCTGTATTTTGTTCCTTTGGTCTATATGTCTGTCATTTTGCTAGTATACTATTTTGATTACTGTAGTTTTGTAATATGCTTTGAAATCA
The DNA here is from genome assembly GCA_030015415.1 of Cynopterus sphinx. NCBI lineage: Eukaryota > Metazoa > Chordata > Mammalia > Chiroptera > Pteropodidae > Cynopterus > Cynopterus sphinx. The sequence continues at coordinate 54,821,522 of CM057383.1, read as the reverse complement.
GAAAGTGTGAGGCCTCCAGCTTTTTTTTTTTTTCTTTCCCTCTCTTCAGATTGTTTTGGCTACTTGGAGTCTTTTAAGATTTCATATTAATTTTAAGATTTTTTTCTGTTTCTGTAGAAAATGCCATTGAGAATTTGATAGAGTTTTCATTGGTCTGTAAATGACTTACGGTAATATGGACATTTTAACAATATCAAGTCTTTCAGTCCATGAACAAAGGGTGTCTTTAATGGCTTTCAGCAATGTTTTATAGTTTTTAGTGTGCGGGTCTTTTTGTCTCCTGGCTTAACTGAGTTTATTCCTAAATGTTTTATTCTTTTTGATGCTATTGTAATGGGATTTTTAAATTTCCTTTTTATATTGTTCATTATTAGTATATAGAGCATTTTTAAAATAAATCGAGATATAATTGACATAACATTATTTTGATATATAAATTTAAGGTATATAGCATGTGATTTGATACATTTGTATGTTGTAATGTGATTACCACCACAGCTAGTTAACCGCTCTGTCATGTTATGTTTATTTGGTGAGAACATTTACATTTTAATCTCTTAGCAACTTTGAAGTATATGATATGTTATTGTTGGCTATAATTACTGTGCTGTGCATTAGATCTCCAGAACTTATTCACCTTCTCCAGATACTGCAAGGCTTGCATCCTTACATCCTTCAGGTCTTTGTGAAGGTGTCACATTCTCAGTGAGGCTTTCCTTTACTAATTATTTTGGGCCATCTGATTTAGAGTTGCAACCCCACCAGCTCCAAGCATTCCTAATCTGTTTTTTTGATTTACTTTTCTTTTTAATTCTTATTGTCCTCTAACCTGTTATATAATTTATTCACGTTTATTTATTTATTGTTGTACCTGTTTCCAAATTAGAACACAAGCTCCACTGGGGCAGGGATTTTTTTTCTCTTTGTTGTGTTGACTCTATCCTCAGCACCTAGAGCAGTGCCTGGTTCAAAGTTGATGCTCCATAATTAGTTATGGAATGAATAAATGAATGAGTAAATGTCAAGGGTTATATAATAGTATAAAAAGAAAAAAGCTATATAAACAATCTGATTAGCAGAAATTACTAGTTACATGTCTAACTTTTTAGTAAACATATATTCTAATGCAACTAGTATTGTAAAACAGTTACAATGCTTAGTGTTTCTATGGTGTATGTTGTCTCATGTCGCCCTTTACTTAAGGAGGCTTACTTGAGTGGGATTTGGGCTCAGATGGGAGAAGGTGGGGAATAATTTTTTAATGATTTATTTAAGTTATTTAATTGGTTACTATTTTGTTATGTTATTAGCCAACAGTTCTCTTCATTATCCACTCTTCATTTTATGAGATATTCAGTCTGCTATTTTTCTAAGTAATTCAGTGTTTTTATACTGTTTTTTCTAATTTCCTATGAATTGGAAGCCAAATATGTTGGAAAGAGTTATTTTAGTTTTTCACTTTTGGCACTGGTATCAGTTTTTCCCACAAAAATTAATTCAATATTTTGTATACTACATTGTTAAGACAGTACGTAATATTGAAATGGATATGACATTGTCCCTTGCTCTGTAAAAATTTACAGTTTATTTTGGAGAAGAAAGTTGATGTAGAAGTTGATCACTAATAGAGATATCTTTCCTTAGAACTTATTTCTTCCCTTTTTCATATGCTTGTCTGTGCATGTACCGTATGACCTGTCCCTAATCGTAAGCTTCTTGAGGGAAAGGAACAATGTTTTTCTCATTTCTGTATCACTTTCAGTCTGAAAAATTATGTATTAATACATGAACTAATTTATGTGGATATTCTTTTAGGTCCATAAAGTGAAGGAAAATGTCAGGCGCTATTTCCTAAAAATAATACTACAAAGTAATATCTAAGTGCTGAATGAGTGGCACGTGTGCGGTTTTATGGGACTTTTGGAGATGATGACATCACTATGGACAGAGAAGTTGGGCAAGACTTTGCAGAGGGCGTAGGATTCAAGCTTTAAAGGAAGTGTAGTTGTTCTGTGGTTCAGAATAGGAAGCATATTCCAGTTAAAGGGGAGATCTAGTGCAGTCTTGGGGAGCAATATGGAGAGCATATTTAGAGACCAGTGAATGCGTTAGGTTGCTCAAGTGGAGGGGATGACTGTGTGTGTGTGCACACATGTGTGAGGGAGGCATAGGGTTGAGGGCAGAGAGGGCTAGTTGTGCTTGAGCCTTTGACTTTCCATGTGACTTTTAGACTTCTTTTAGTACTTCTAGTTTCTTTGCCTGCACTTAGAGCAAAGGAGATAGAATTGATGAGTTTGGCTCTAAAATTTGTGATTTTTTTTTTTAAAAAGTCAGGACTTTTTAGTAAGCAGTAAGCAAGATGTTTTTTGAGTAAGTGAATGGATGACAAAATAAAAAATATTTTAAGGCTTTGGGGGATTCATTAACAGTTAGAAGTAGTTAGATTATTCATTTTATTAGTTTGAATATAAATCCTGACTCAAGATCAGGGAAATGAGAACGAAGTAACTGGAGAGGTTAGAAAGATTGATAAGGTTTCCTTCATGGGTAGGAGAGGCAGAGAGCTGAAGTGAAAATGTTTAAGTTTGAAACTAGATGAACTGAAGATGACATGTAGGATATTAGGAGTGACCCGTTACTTTTGGTTGGGATAGCGGGTGAATGGAGAAGATCAAGCCTGGTAGAAAGGTGAAGTTTAATTTTAGATATGTCTTAAATGTTACTGTAAGATAAAAAGATAAATGAGAACAAGATGTACCCACTTCTTTAAAGGTACTCCCAGTGACCATATAAATGCAGAAGACTATGCAAAGGACAGTGGATTCCAGAGGAGACAGAGAGAGAGGGAGGGCCAAGAGCTTCTGGGATACCTGGGGAAGATGGTGACTGAAGTGTGTCTCACATGATAGGTAGGAACTAATTAGAAGAAATCATGAAAGTCAGCTTGAGTCTTAATGATGCTATTTCACTTGTTTATGCATCCCCTTCCAGCTATCTCATTTAGTGTTTAATGGCCATTTTTCTTTTCAAAAGGATCTACCGTTACCAGTCTCATGATTATGCCTTCAGTACTGTGGAAAATTTACTGCATTCTCTAGGAGGGGACGACTTCCTTGGAATGCTTAATCGAACACTTCTTGAAACCTTGCAGAAAGCAGGCTTCTCTGAGAAATTCCTCAATGAAATTGTTGCTCCTGTCATGAGGGTCAATTACGGCCAAAGCACAAACATCAATGGTTTTGTGGGTAAGCCTAGACTGGGCATTAGTTCATAGCGGGGCTTGCCTGATGTTATGGTGTCTTCTGACTGTAGGCCATGAGTTGGAAAAGACTACCTCCCTCTGTGAAACCTGACATTGTTGGCAAAATTGTGTAAATGTAGATGTGTATTTTCATGGGGAGAGTCCTTAGCTTTCATTAGTTGAATGGTTCTCTACTGGGTGAGATTTTTGTCTCCAGGGGCAATTTGGCAATGTGTGGAGACATTTGGAGCAGAACTCACCTAATTAGGAAGGGAGAATGGGTGGCAGGCCTCTTAAAGAGTTGGAATTAAAACACATTTTTTTCCTACCACTGACAGGGGCAGTGTCACTAGCTGGTGCTGATTCTGGCCTTTGGTCAGTAAAAGGTGGCAATAAACTTGTTTGCTCAAGGCTCCTTCAGGCTTCCAAAAGCAACCTTATATCTGGCTCAGTAATGTACATAGAGGAGAAGACACAGACCAAGCAGACAGGTAAGCTTGAACTTCAATTTTATAGTTTCTAATTTCCTCTAGAAAATAATTGCTCAGGGATAAAAACTTCTCCTCTACCATCTCTTTCAGTTCCAAATGATGGAATTTAACATTGGATGTGTTGTGCCATGTAGAAATATTCCTAAATGTGCTTAAGTACAGTGGCATGACTCCTTGGATTTAAAAAATAATCTCATCTTCAAAAGCAAAAATTCTATATTTTGTTCTTATTGACAAGGTATTATTTTCAGTTCAAGTAGGAAATGGGCGTCATTTATGGACAGTTATCTTAATGGATAAATTCCTTTAATTCCTTAGAATTATAAACTCTTAAGAAGGCACAGAATTACTTTTAGAAGGTATAAAATACAGTATGTTAGAAACACTAAAGAAATGTATGCTTCCTTATTTTCTCTAGGAACCCCTGTAAAGATGTACGAAGTGGCCTACCAAACTGAATCTGAGACCCATTCAGACTTTTATGACATCGTCTTGGTGGCTACTCCATTGAATCGAAAAATGTCCAATATAACTTTTCTCAATTTTGATCCTCCAATTGAGGAATTCCATCAATACTACCAATATATCGTGACAACTTTGATTAAGGGGAACTTGAATTCCACTATTTTTGGTTCCAAAGCCTTAGGTAGATTTGATCTCAGTACAATCTTAACCACTGATAATTCAGATTTGTTCATTAACAGCATAGGGATTGTGTCCTCTGTAAGAGAAAATAATCCTCAACCATCAGTAGATGGGACATATGTTTGGAAGACCTTTTCCCAAGAAACTCTTACTAAAAAACAAATTTTAAAGCTTTTTTTGTCCTATGATTATGCTGTGAAGCAGCAGTGGCTTGCATATCCTCACTATAAGCCTCCAGAGAAATGCCCCTCTATCATACTTCATGATCGACTTTATTACCTCAATGGCATGGAGTGTGCAGCAAGTGCCATGGAGATGAGTGCCATTGCAGCCCACAATGCCGCTCTCCTTGCCTATCACCGCTGGAATGGACATACAGACATGATTGACCAAGAGGATTTATATGAGAAACTTAAAACTGAACTATGAAATAACACTTTTCCTCCCTCTTGGTTCCCAGTGGAATATCACTGGCAAAAAAAGAACACAATCTGAGCAGAAATGATTTCAAATCACATATTTTGCCATTATTGTTTAACGAGTAATCCCAGTGAGTCATGAGAAAATATAAGAATTTCATCAATAAGCGTGAAAGTGTAACTACTGTACTTATCCCATCTCCAAAATTTCTTAACTCTTCTTTTAATATCCATCAGCAGTGTTTCCCAAACTCGTTTGATTGTAAGAATCATTTGAGGTTTGATAAACATAAAATTCTTTAGTTCTTCTGGGGATTGATTCAGTAGGTCTGGAAACGAGGCCCTGGATTTTGAATAAAATCTTAGAACATTTTAAGCTGAACACTTGAATTAGAACTTAAGACACGTTTTAGTTGGGGACTTGTTTATTTGTACTTCACAGCTGGATGTGATCTTGAGTCAGATAGTGAAAACTGCTGTGGGAGTTGGTATCTTATGGGTGAAATTCATGAGTCTTAGTGTAATAACCTTAAGATGTCATACAAAAGTCTCCAGTAAAATGAAAAGCAAATATAGGCTCATTGAAGAAATTAGCAATCAATTATCGAATCCTCACCCATGGAGCTTTAGGAAATACTGATAAACCCTATAGATTCTAATTTAATGGATTGAGGATAGGACCTCAGCATTGTAGCTTGTTAAAAGTTCCTAATGTGCAGCCTGGGTCGAATCACTGATTTAGAGTCTAAAATGTTTCCAAAGGGTTTTCTAGTGCCTTGAGTCCCAAGAAATCCAATTTATTATCAAAGCAGATGGATTTTGTGAAGAATTTCTCAGTGAGAACTCTGGTAGTAACCTTGGTAGTAAGCAGCATTGACAGCCTAATAGCAGAGGTAACTTGGATTACTCGAGTTGACACCAAGTAGGGTATTTGGAATGACACCATGCTTCATCAGATCCAGCATATGTCCAAACTGTCGAATGCTTCTAAAGCTACTGTACCATTTTTGGCGAGAAATTGGTTGCTGAAATCTTAATGTGTAAGTTCTCAACCTTGGCTGCACATTGCAATCTTCTGTTGGACTTTAAAGCTTCCCAAATGGTTCTAATATGCAGCCAAGCTTGAGAATCAGTTCTACATCAACTGTATAAAGATCATTAAAGACTGTGCTTATAGTCACTGGACAGAACAAGTAAAAGCTTGTGAATTCAACAAAGTTAACATGTACTGTTAAAAAATTTTTCAGAGGGTTTTCTTATTTTTAAAAAGAATGTTGAGGCAGTTTTGTGGTTTTAATGACAGTATGCGGAGAATGTAATATACTGTGATATGTATATGCTAGACTGGTAAATACTAATAGTAAACTTAATCTTATAACTTGTTTTGCAATGGGAGGTCAGGCATATTCATTTTAATGCAATCATAGTATTAAAGGATATATGTATTTTTTATCGGACAAAAAATACTATCAGAGCTTGTTACTCCATAAAACCACTCATCTTTTTACAGAAGAGAATGGTAAAGGGCTGAATGAAAGCCAGCTCCTTTCTAGTGGTTCTCCAACTTAGGTATGCTTTGGACTTACTTGGAGGGCTTAAAACATTTCTGGGCTCACCCCCAGAATATTTCAATAGGTTTGGGGTGGTATACAAAAATTTGCATTTCTAGTAAGTTCCTAAGTGATGTTCCTGGTCTAGAAACCACACTTAAGAGAGAACTAGTTCTATAATTCAGCTCTATGTGGTTGAAAAATTGAAAGCCTGTCAGCTTCAATGAAGATTTAAAAAGAGCTACTGGAGAAGAATGTTAGAATAAAAAGCTGGATTTCACACCAGCTCTCTTTATTGTGATTAAGTTGGTTTGATCCCTCTAGCTGTTCTTTTGCTGTAAATAGGAAATATTTTAGAGCCACATCCGGTGTGCTGTTTTACAGTTACCTTATGAACTCACTGTATACCCCATTCTCTGCAGTTTTAAAGTGACTCAAGATTGGTAATCTTTTTACCAGATCACAAAAAGAATAGGCCTAGGCATTTACCTGGTAGGTTTCTTAAGGTTAGGCTTATGATACAACCATCTGTAATATAGCTTTCATCAGTGGTGTGCCCTCAAGTGTGTGAACTAGATGAATGTATTATGGCAGCATTATTACTCTCTATACAAAGAACAATACACTGGAATGTTTTTCTCTGGAATTCTATTTCTACTCTTGTATAAAAAAATTTTCCCACTTATGTTCAAAATAAACAACTACATCAATTCCTGTTTAACTTCTGTTATACTACACTTGGAATGTAGATGTACTTGAAAAAGCCAGAGTATATCAAAGTTACCCTAAGAGTTTTGAAATTAGTTATTTCAGAAGAAACCCACTCAGGTTTGCAGGTTCTATATCGCTGTTCAGTGTTAAAGAGATGGGAAAAAGATATCCTTGCCATGTTTCACATTTAATCACATTCTTCTATATTAATGCATAAAAACCTTTGAAAAAAGCCAGTCTTAACCAGGGATAGTTCATGTAAGAAAAAATTAGAATATCCTATTTTCAAGTTCAGAACATTTGAAAAAGCATTTTTGACTATTAAAAAAGTTTATTTAACAAAAAAAGTTCAATATGAAAATGTACACAACCCGATTTTTATATTTTAGTATAACAGGTGCTGTGGAGTAGGGGACATGTGGAAGCAGTTAATTTCTCTGGTGAACACCCCCATTTTTTATACTCGTTCCAAGGCTTCTAACATGATGATACTATTTCCTCGTATTACCTAAGAAAGAAAAATAAATCTGAAAAGAACAATTCATTTAACAGACATATCAATTATTATTAAAGAATTTTTATCAAATCAGTAATGGTTCTTCATTATTAAATGATAGTTTGTGGGGCTTTTTTTTTAAGCCATAGGAATATCAAATAACTAAGTCTTTAAATCTTTACATAAAGCTCTTTTTAATGAGATAGACATCTTCTACATTAAAAGCTAAAAACTACTCGAGATACCAAGTCTCCCAAAGACTCATTTCACCTTCTAAAAGGCAGGACTCTCGACCCTTAAGGGATCCATAAATTAATGGGAAAAATAAGTAAAATAGAATGTCAGTTCTGGGTTATAGGATCATTAGAGGCTATGGCCATGCCACCCTGTAGAAGCCTGATCCCGTCTGATCTTGGCAGCTAAGCAGGGTTGGGACTGGTTAGTACTTGGATGGGAGAACACCTAGGAAGACCAGGTGCTATAGACATAAAAAAGTAAAAATTAAATGACTGTAAGATGACAAGGTCCTTGTAATCTGTGAGGTCAACCAACGGATGCCTCACACACACACACACACACAAACAAACAAAAAAAACAAAACCAAACAACAACAGAAACGTAGAATTTTGACAGGAAGATAGGAAACTATCTCTTACCTGGTACATAAGGAAAGAATCTAATTGGATGCAGTGAAAGGTTATGCAAGGAAGTCAAAAACAAAGTTTGCATACAATCTTAGAACGCCTCAAAAACCAATCTTAAAAGTGTTTGGAGGATATCATGAAACCAACAATGAATGGGCCAGTAAAAAGTTTCCACTGGGGGAATGACCACTGTTTCAGCAATAACATACACAATTGAGCCTCAAATAATATGGAATTAGGGGCACCGACCCCTCTGCAGTCAAAAATCTGTTTATAGCTTTTGAGTTCTCAGTTGTCCCTTGAAGGTGATTGGTTCCAGGACCCACTGAAGATAACAAAATCCACTGATGTTCAAGTCCCTTATGTGATATGGCAGAGAAACAAGGCATACAGTTGGCCCTCTGCATCTGTGGATTCCCAAGTGTCGATTGAAAATACTGTTTTTGATCTGCAGTTGGTTGAATCCATGGATGTGAAACCTAGGGATACTGTATTGACAAAATCTGTGTATCGGTGGGCCTGTGCAGTTCAAACCCATGTTCAAGGGTTAACTGTATATGAGAATGGGAGAGAGCTTAGAAGCCGGAAGAGATGTTATAAAGAAAAGGCCCTAGGAGCACAGTGTCTTTGACATAGCAGCCAATCCATAAATGAAGATAAACTATGATACTTATAAGCACAGGTGAAATGGCTGGTATGAGTTAGGAATAGAAAAATAAGTCAAACTTGAAGGCAAGGGTCTATGAATATAAGAGGCCTGATGAACTGTAGGTTACAATGCATTAACAGATCAAGTAGAGCTGGGTAAGGTGAAAGGACAGGAAGGGGCTGAGTGGAAATGTAACATTTATTAGAAATGGGAGACATTCTGAATAAGATTCAAAGTAGAGCTAGGCTCCTATGCAGCTGGAATAAAAACAGCTATAACCTGTTCTTTTCTCCTTTAATTCTGTTTGCTTCATTTATCACATATCACACACTGTCTTCCTCACTCAAATGTCATTTCTATGAGGGCAGGGACTTTGCTTGTGGCAATATCCCCAGTGCCTAAAGTAGTGACAGGTGCAAAGAAGTTTAATAAGTACCTATTAAATAAATGAGTTTATTTAATAGTAAATAAATAAGTACCTATTAAATAAATTACTGCAGCTGAAAGATTGGAAAGGAACATGACAGGGAGTGTGTCTTGGAGCCTGGCAGAGACTGATAGCAATAGTATGGTGAGAAAGTGGCAAGGAATTAGAGCAGCATTAAAAAAGAACAATGCTCTCAAAATGACAGTGGGGACTGAAGGAGCCTACATACTCATACTCGTTTTATGTTAGGAACAGAAATGAAGGTAAAAAACATGCTTACCTAATTCTGAGTTTTAAGTTCCTAGCTTATTTGCAATAGATGATGAATATCACATCTCATTGATCAATGCATGAAAAACTAGCCTTTCCTAGCTCCCTCCTAAAGTTTTCACAATTCTGACACCTTCTCTGTAGGTGGAGAGAAGTTGTTCCAGATAATTAAGATTTTCAGTTCTGAGGGCTTAAAGTGGTATCACAATTTATTTTCTTACATGATGTATAGAAAGTAAGGCTAGTTGGTAAACACCTCTGCCTTATGTTTAAGGCTCCATTCTCCAAATCAAACTGGAACCACTGAGTCCAAAATTCCAAAATGGTCTGTTTTGTGCTTCAATACTAGTTTTTGCAAAGTGTTACTCAGGCTTTCAGCCTCTTGAAAGGGCACAGCTTTCTAATAAAGCATACAAACCTAAAATGGAGCTATAGAAGCACAAAGCTAGTAAGAACTCCTGAACTAGGTAGCATGATAAAACAGGATTTTTACTATATTCTTAGAAGAACCCTGTAGTGGAGTAAACTCTGAAGGAAATAAGACAGGGGTGAGGCCACTGGCAACTCTGGGGATGTCACATCATTAGGTAACTATCCAGCTGACAGGATCCTAAAACAAATCTCCTCCTTAGAACACACATTCTTAGTATAATAATAGTATTAAGTAATTTCAGTGTCTGCCATGGGTCAGACTTGGACAAGGGAATAATGAAGCCAATGTAATGGTCTCCTTTGTCAAACAATTTGTGAAAAACAAAACCGTAACCTGTTTGTGTCCCTTCTTTTAAGCTCAAAAAAGCCGTTCTTGCATTTTTTAAGACTTTTTAAAGACAACTGATACATTATTTTATTTTTGAGTGTTTAACTCAGTTGCCAGAATCAGTGCCTTCTAATACAAATTTTGGTCACATGACAAGCATCAGAAGTGGAAGAGCAGACTGCCTAACATTAAGTAGGTGCTTGTTATTTGAATGACTTGGGATGGCACTGCTTTTAACCAATTTCTGTGTAAATTTCCCCATCAAAATTCATGGGGAAAACTGAAAGATCTATGATCTAGGCTCAATCCTGTCTCTGATAAAATTCTGAGAAATGTCACATAATCCTCTAAAATGTTATCTTCCCAAATTGGAATTGACTTATAGATGACAAGTCCTTCTTGAATTCTTAAGCAAATCTGTTGATATATATGAACTAAAAACCTAATCTACCCTCTATTAGAACAAAGATTATCTAATTTGTAAAAGGAAAACTGAGTATTTGAAAACTGTGTTTTGTTTGTTTATTTTTTTTTTAAAGAAACTGGCTGTTAATGATTTGGTCATCGTTTCATTCATTTTCGACAGACACTCAAGGAGAATGTACCTGGAAAGAAGGGTGATTTACATGAAACTTGGCAGCGGGTAGGAGTGGGGTGGGTAGGGGGAAGGGTCGGTCTTACAAGAGACTAGCCATTTTTTCTACTCTTGACCATGGATTTGTTTTTCAAAGTGCACTAATGGTAACACATTTGAAATAAACAATAATAATACAAATTTTAGAACAAGTGATAAAAAATAATTATACCCTCTACAGCTCAAAACAAATATGGCCAAAAAAAAAAAAAAATCAAGTCTGGCTCTTGTTGACAAATCTCAAAAACTCTTCTTCAGTAGTCATACTATTATGGTCTAATAAATGTAAAAATGTTTGCTCCTATAATTAAGAACTCAGTATTTCTGTTTTCTTCCCCTGTGAATGGCTGTTAGCATTACCATCCCTTATAATTTACTTTGAACACTTTTAAATTTGGGTGTGATAAATTAGAAATCTAGGTAAATTATACCCACAGTTAAAATGCAATATCTCAGGTTCCATCTCACAGCTGATTTAGGATCTACATTTTAACAAGATCATCTGAGAACTCATAAACATGTTCTTAATCTTAACTACACATAAAACCACCCAAATCTTTTAACAACAAAGAAAGCACCACCAGAGATAGTTTCAATTGCTTTGGGTGGTATCTAGGAATTTTTTTTCTTTTGGAAAACTCTTCAGGTGATTGTACATGCTTTGGACCAGCAGTTAGTCCTTGCCTTACATTTAGAATCATCTAGGGGACTTAAAAAATCTCCATGTGCTACATCCCAGACTGATGATCATCAGATGCAACTAAGATGGAGAACTACTGTTCTAATAAAACTAACTACAGCTTCTATTATAGGATAAAGCTCAAAATGATTTCCAAAAGGTGTTTCAAACCCAATGACCTGAGGGAATTCTATATAAGATCCAGATCTAACCTAAAGTAACTGGGATATTATCACAGTTGATGGCTGCTAAATATTAAAGGAAGATGGAATATCTAATCTTGCTTGTAACCTAAATTTAGTTCAGTCCAAACCTTTGATAGAGGGAATGTTAATGCTTATTCCAAATGAAAAATAAAATCTGAGAGATATGTTACATCCTTACTTACCACCATTCCAATATTGTTCTGTTGCCCACTAGTTGCCATCTCCACACATTCATCTATTACAAGATTCATAAAGGGATCAAATCCCCGCAATATTCCTTGAACATGTCTGCCACCATTTAATTTCACTAGAAAAAAGGAAAAGTTTTAATAAAATTGACCATTATCTATCAAGTATTCATTAAAAATCAGGTGAGGTAAAACCCATGTATATGAGATGTATAATCCACTATCCTTACTATATGCCAAGAACTAGGTTAAACATTCCACATTTACCTCCATGTTTAAACTTACAAGAATCCTATAAAGTAGAATTATCTTACCTTTTCATGAGAGAAGTGAAGTATAAAACTTTTAAATAACTGGTTCAAGGTTATATAACTACTGTGTGACAGAGTCAGGATTCAAACTGAAGGTTGTTTACCTCTAAAGATAGTCTTAAACTCTATGCACTTTAAGTACTGAATGGGTTAGATTTTTAGTCCTTACCTAAGTCCTTTGTTTAAAGGAAAAATGTTGATAAAATTTCAAATATTATGAAATAGGAAAATCCTGTTAATTTTGTGACAGTTGAGGGCGGGCTTATGTGAAATACTGAGAAGTTTGAAGTACTGTAAAATTTATTAAATAGCAGATATTAGGTAAATAAAAATGTTTAGTTAGGATTTTGATAAACTTGCTTAATTAATGATTGTGAATTAGAGGTTCTGTGTGCTCTGAATTTTTATAAGGTTGCTCCTAATGTTATATATTGTCAAGATACATATAAAAAGCAACTGATTACATACAACTTACATGATAACTTCTTGTCCATGAATCTGAAAAAGCAAAAGGGATAAAGATTATACAACTGATTAAAAAACTTAAGCATAAATAAGCACAAAAATAGGTATATACTCAATTATATAATAATTTCCTAGATAATACAACTTGCTAAAATTTACACAACAAGAATAATGAAATTTAAAATGGTAAAAATCTTGGACTGCTGTAAAGGATGAGGGAGTGATGGCCCACCTCACTTAGTACTTATACAAAGCAATGTATTTTGGGAAGGGGCAAGATAATCAATAAAAATGGAACGGGTTTGTGATATATTAATGGAAAGAGTATACACTGATGTGACTTACAAAAACATTGTTGTTCAACACTAACCTAATTTTCAATGGCTGAATTTTATAGCCATCACAAAAAAAACCCCAAAGATTTAATTACATTTTGGTTATTTCCCAAACCAAATTGTGAAGAAACTAGAAGTTATAATCAAACTTGTGCAATCCATTAGCTACTTTATATTTGAGACAATAAGCAGTGTTTTATTCAATTTTAAGCATTATTCTTCAACACATAAGTATGACAATCTGAATGAAACAAGACAATTTCATGTTAGCAGGGTAGTATGAAAACTATTAAGCTGTGTAGGCAAATCTAGAAAATAGGAAATTTCACTCAATTTTAATGCGTAAGATAGCATGGGAGAATCCAAAGATAAAATAATACATGGAGCCTGACAGAAGGTGCAAAAAGATATTTCACAAATAAAAAGATATAATATGTATAAAATGATCTATTTTAATAGATTATATAAAACATACCCAAGATAATACACGTGAGCTTAATCAATCCTTACAACTTTGTAAATTATGTACTAGTATTACCACCATTTTATAGATGAGAAACCGAGGCTCAGAAAGGTTAAGTGAATTGTCCAAAGTCACAAAGCAAGTGAGAAAGTCTGAGCAAACACAAATGGTTCTATTGGCTGGAGAACAGGGCACTCTATTAGTGTGTAATATCTGGTGCTTGGATTTCACACAGAGGAACTTGAGTGCTGGGTCAAGAAGTTTGGATTTTATTACGCAGATAATGGTAAGTTATGAAAGCAGTCAGTCACTGTAGCAGTGATTTTTAAATTGTAGGAGGGAGAATTTGGTTAAGCCAGGGTATCTCAACCTCAGCATATTGACATTTGGGGCCAGATAATTTGTTGAGCAATGTCCAGTGCATTGTACAATGTTTAGCAGCATTCCTGGCCTCTATCCACTAGATGCCAGTAGAACCAGATTTCCTACTCCCCAGTTAAGAACCACTGAGTTATGCTAAACCAGGAGAAGGGTATAAAAAAAAGATGGTATTTGTGAGAAAGTAAAGGAAGAAAAATTTGAAAGTGATTTGAGAGGTAAATCTGACAGGATCTCACATAAAATCTAGAGATGAGAAAGAAAGATTAAAACTAGTTTTATCCTCTGAAATTTTCAAATATTATCTATTAAGAATCGAAAAGGAAATCTAAGGTTACAAGTAGTGAATGGTCCTTTTATTAGAAAATAATTAACATTTCACTAGTTCCTGAGCAACGCAGAGGATACTTAGAGGATTTTATGGGCTCACCAATAAAAGCATAACTTTCAGATAAGCATTTTCACAAAAATAATTTCTATTTTTCTTAATGTTAGAATTATAATTTAATAACTAGGGCTTCAACAGATTCAACTAAAATATAGTTTTGCACATGTTACAAACGTGTGCTTAAATGCAAAATTATTAAGTATGAACTTTTCCTTCAATCTGACTTCTTCATGGGGCTGGTAATAAATTAAAAATAGGCAAGACCGACCAAATAATGACTAATAAGTTGATTCCCGGGAATTTTGCACCCTTTGTGTTATCCCACTACCACTCGCAGAATTCCTGCATTACATGGTAAAGACAAGATAAAGAAGCACGTACTTAGGAGACATGGAACATATCGGGCCCTTTCAAAAGTAGAAATATCCTACTTTGAGTTGATTTTACTGGGTGCAGGGAAAAAACCCCTCAGCCTTCTTTGATTAGAAAAAAAATGAATGTTCTCACTCAGCTGACAGAGCAACCTACCATGGGACATTCAAGTATAGGAAAGCAAGAAAAAAAGAATGGGATTTCTAAGTTAAAGTTCAAAGAAACAGTTACAAACATTCTTAACGTTAAAGTGGCTTTTGACTCCTCATATCCTATCAAACAATTCGATTTTATCCGAATTCTTAGCGTCTCATAGAATTACTCCCCAGCCTCCCGATTTAAACAGGATGCCGTCTAAGTTGGTCAACAAAAGGAGGCATCCGAGATCTTCAAGTAACCGGGGGGAGACGTGGGGCCGAAAGCTCCGGCCAGAGCACGTGTGCGGAACAGAGGCGCCTCGGATGCCTTGGTAACCATGCCGACCAAGCAGGCCGGCGGCCTCCGCGCGGGCTTCGGCGCCAAAGCGCGAGACCCGCCTGGGACCGCGGGGCCCAACACCGGAATGCGCACGCCAGGCGCGCGGAAGCGGAGGGGAGTCTGCGGGAGCTCAGGAACCCGAGGCATACCGAGAGGCTGCCAATCGCGCGTGGCCTTCGCACAGACTTACTTCTTCAACTCGGGAGGGTGAGCTTTGCTCATGGTGCCTTCTCTGCGCGCTCCAAGACGCCTCCACACGGAGCTCCGGCCTCGCTCGCGTTCCGGCGGCAGACCCGGCGTGTTGCGTCTGACGTCGCTGGTCCCGCGAGCCAATCGCTTGCCGGTAGCGCTCTGATTTCATCTCGCGATACTTAGAGGCAGCCGGGGCGCGCCTCTCGGCCCCACGCTTCCGGCTGCGTCGCCGGCGATTGGCCAGGGCGGAGGGCGGGCCTTCTCCGCGAGCTGCTTCATTCTCCATTCTCGTCTGTGAAATTGAGTTGTGTGTGTCTTCTCTGCGGTGGCTGGTAGTCCCTAATTTTAGTAGGTCACATCACTTGTCTTTTTCACGTATAATAAATGGAAATAAGCTCTGGAGGAGTGGGGCCCGTTAGGTTTCTTTGGAATATAGTCACAGCCGATTGTCACGCCAACGCTAGGGCTGCGTTAGCATCTCAGTTAGCGACCTCCGCACCCGAGTAGGGCGCCTGGGCCTCAGTGTCCGAGAATTTGAATCTAGAGCCCGAAGTATATTCCAGATTGATGGTCTCGCAATTCTTTAAACATTGCCCTCGGAACCCCACCACATGTTCTTTGACCCCATACATAAAACGTGAAGTGCAGCACACAAACGATCTGATACCAGGTACTGGTTTTAAGGTTAAGAGCGTTAAGTGTAAAAAGTGGTCTCTGACTTATTCCCAGTTGTGACCCAAAACAGGCGAATCCACATTTATGAATCTAATACAATAGAGATTATAGAAGACTTGGGGCAAAATAGAAAAGCCTTGGTGATTCTAAGTAGGGGATAGTTCTCCAAAATTCAATTAATTCCTAATGTTCAGGAATGGCTCTATTTAAATCTCAATCATAGTAAAGACTTAGCTAAGCTCCTCATATATTTTGTACTCTAAATCCCAGGCATTGCATATTCTCTAGAGGGGTCATAACTGATCTTTTCCTCTTTTGCTATTAGTGTTTAGTTGAAGCTAGAAAGCTGACGATACTGCATTTTTTAAAAAGCCTTATAGTTTATTTTACATTAATGGACTTCTAGTACTCTAGCCTGCCCTTAGTTTCTTTACAATGAATAATGCATGAATCCAAACCATAACACATAATTTTAACTTTTCTGAACCTCTTAAGAAACTTCACACATTACAAAGACATCCTTAGGAAGTTATATATCCACTGCCCAGATATACGGAAAGAAACACTATAGTGGAGAAAAAAAAAAATTAAACTTTATTTTTTAAAACCAGGCCACTAGGAAAATATATCACAGTCCTGAAACAGCATTATATTATCATTTCAAGTAATAAGCTGGTAAAAAGACAACAAAGTCCTTATCAAAACGGTAAGGTGTCAGAGCTGGGGCAGGAACATTGCATTCTGCAAAGGCCCCAGGCAAAAGCAGTATTTGGTAATGGGGGCCAACCCTCTTTTGCCCTAAAAGAGCAACAACAGCTCACACCTGAGTTACTTACTTTTTCCCCCTAGACTTTCCTGTTACCAAGGAATTGTCTCACAAAGGCTCTTATTTCAGGGGACTAACTAACAATGGGTTTTAGATTTCATTCCTGAAAACTAGGTTTTTTCCAGATCTGGTACTTCCAAACTCTAAATTAAGCAGCCAACAGCGAAAAGTTCCTCTTTCACTGTTCATTCCTGGATACCTAGATACAGCATAATCAAAACCCTCTTTCCTTTTAAGGGAGAGTTTCACTGCAAGATTGTCCTACCACTGCTGCAGACAGCCTAAGGCATGTCGTAGCAGCCAGTGAGAGGGGAGATCTGCTTCCCATACCCAGTGTGACATCGCTTCGCATGTTTTTAGAGGATCTCCAGGCTGAAAGATACATAATGTGGTAAAATTTTAAGAAATGCACATCCACATCTTGATGGCCAGAAACAGATATCGAAAGGAACCTCTCAAAAGTCTTATCCAAACTACCTCTACCAATTCCGCATCTTAAATCAACTTCATGTCCTTGTATATAAAACAAAATCAAGCAAAACAAGACCCAGAAAAATTTTTTCCCTTTCTAAATTAATGACCTGATGGATTTTGTTTTACAGCTTATGGAAAATGGTGTGGTAATGCTTCTGGTAAACAGGTTGGCAACAAACAGAAACACCTCTCCTAACACTCTACCAGATCATTGGCAGGTTAGAAAAACGTGTCAATCTCTTGATACCTGGGTACTAAGAAGAATCTGGTACCTTGGAGGGCTCTGGCTTGGTATGAGGGAGATGCCTACTGCTAGAATAAGCACTTGCCAGAAGAAATTTAGACTCTCAAGACTCTCTGACCCAAATTTTAGCACCAGTTTTTTTCCATTTCATTTTCTAGGATTAAAACATATAGGAACCAGTGTCCAGAGGCAAGTGATATATGCCTTAAACTTGCTGTCATCTTTAATTTCTTCCTTCATAAATTGTTTAAAAGACCAAAATTCTCAGCCTTCTTTTTAAATAGACTCCTGCCCTCAGCTCCAATGGCCAATGGCAAAGACTTCTATTTCTGAATAGATGAGAGAGACTCCTTCATCTTCTTGGTCATGCTTGGAATGAGGTTCATGTGGTCATCCACACACTTGGTCACACAAGTCTCCAGCTGCCGCTTCACCTGAAGTTCTTTACTCCCAGCATCTATTGAATCTTTGGCTTTGTCATTGCAATGCATGGTACACCGGGCCAGGCGGTCCTGTAGCAAGACAGCAGAGAAGGCTAAGAAGCTGGCTTTCATTTATCGAGCGCTTATCATGTACCAGGCACAGTGCTACATAAGTCCTCATTTAATGTTGTCTATAAGTTCTTGGAACTGTGGCTAAACAACATACATCGAAACCACATTTACCACTGGCTCATTAAAATAAAAAAGAGTTAAGTTCCTATGGTATCTCACCAATGTTACAACAAAACGGCATTCATTATTCAAGGACTTGCTGTGTTTTGGTTTGACATGTAATACCTTGATGAACTAAAGGGACATTATAGGGCAATTAACCATACTTATCCTGATTGAAACAGAGGATGGTACCAGGAGGGCCCAGACCAAGCACAAGAAAGCAGGTGAATGACAGAATAAATTGTACAGTTACTTTCAGAAAGAAGTAACTAGAGGCCAGTTACTCAATTATAGAAAGACAAACATCTTGATTCTTTAATATCTACCCTTGCTACAAAAAAACATTCAACAATTATTTACTGAGTAAATACTACATGCCAGGTATTCTTCCAATGTTGGGGAATATAGCAATGAGTAAAACAGATGAAATTCTTGCCCTCAAAGAACTTATATTTCAGTGAGGGCAGAAAGACCAACAATATAAATAAGTGGAGATGTTGAGGAAACAGCTGAATATGTGAATTTGTATATCAGGAGTGAAGTTGGTCTACAGATATGAATGTAGAAGTTGTCAGCTTATAGATGCTATGTTTACCTGTGAGACTAGAGAACTAGATAGAAAAGAGAAAAGGTCCAAGAACAGCCCAGGGGATCCAATGTTCAGAGGTTAGAGAGGGAAAAAGCTAGCAAGGGCGGCTACTGAAAAGATAGACAGGGAGAGAGGTGGGAAACCAGAAGAGTGAGGTGTTTTGGTGGCCAGCTGAATAAAGTGTTTCAAGGAAGGGGAGAATGATCTACTGTGTCAAAGATGCAGAAAGGTTGAGTAAGATGAGAAATGCCCACTGGATTTAGCCTCATGGTGGGAAATGGCAAGGGCAGTTCTGGTACAGTGGGAGAGTGAGTCTGATTGGAGAGGACTGAAAAATGCTTTGGTGATGCTTCTGGTAAGCAGGAGGTTGGCCACAGAAGTTGTACAGCAATTCTAAAATCAAAATTTCAAAGACTCTATTTATAAAAATATGTCAAAATAAACAAAAAGAAACCTTTTGGAGTTTTATGATCTTGGAGATGTTATTTCTTTATAGTGTTAGTAATTAAAAAATTTTTATATAGCAGAATGTAAAAATGTATCACAATAGATATCTTTTCCATGTGAACAGAATCTCAGGCTATGAACAACTAGTTCACAAGTGAGCCCTACTTCCCAAGTTCCAGAAAAGTATATTCAGAAGAAGGTAGTAAAGTGAAGTTGTGGCTACTCTGCTTCAGAGAGGGAAGGGGGTGGGCAGGGTTCTTAGTGATCTCAGAAGGGTTTTTGAGGCAGGTGTCCAGGAGTCAACAATAACAATGCTTCATTAAATGACTGCTCTTTTGTGACATGCCTTCTGGGTGTAGCAAGTAGGGGCAATTCTGGGTGGGTAAGTCCACAAAATGATGACAGGATCTTGCTCTAATCTGTACTTTTTAAAGACTAGCCTATTCTCACTTTCCTGGGGATTCTGCTGTTGTAGGAATGAATTAATATGTTTTAGAAAGCTTTATATCTGGTGTCTACAGAAAAGAAAAACATAAGGCTCTACTTGGTCACGACCTCCCTTGGTCACTCATTGTTTCTATGGGAAATATAGACAGCACTCAATCCTCAGGACTTTGTCCCAAATTTCAAACCCTGTGAAGACTGGTTGGCTATTCCACTGTCATCAGTGTTAACAGAACCAAGACACTAAAGCCAAGAGTTTTGTGGCAAAAGCTTGTCATTTCTTGCTAAGAGTAACAACAAGGAGTACAGTTCTCTGTCTGGGATATTCCTCACCTGGAACTTCTCCAACTCGCTGGTCACCAGGGCCTGCGCTTGAGCCAGAGGCGCGTGGCAGCGCTCAATGCACTGGTGCACCTGCTGCATGGTCGCCTGGCTGTCCTCACAACAGCTGGCACTGCACCGGAACATGAGGCCCTGGGGAGGGATGGCAGCGAGAGGTGAGGCAGGAAAACCCCTGGGACAGAGATGACCACGCTGTGCAACAGAGGTTAAGAGGAGCGTCTATATTTGCACCTCAGAACAGACATCAGGACCTTAAGACCACGAAGGGGAAAATTATCCTTGGTGCCTCGCAGTGTTTCACGGCCTTCTTGCTGCTAGCTCAGTGGCACTTGTGCTTCAAAGGCTGGGTGGACCGCAAGGTGGCGGTGGGTCAGCTAAAGCCCAATTCTGAAAACCGGGTGCCTACACCACACGGTTCCAGAGTAATCTGTATTTCACCGCGGGGGTGGGGTGGGGTGGGGGAAGCCCATCCATTAATCAGGGACTCAAGGGGCACTACAAAGGAAACCCAGAATCGAGGTGAGAAGACAGAACCACCACCACCAACAGTCGGGGGGATCCAAGCAGTCCAGCATGTAAGCCAGTCCCGTGCGGGGCGAAGAAGCGGGCAAGCCAGCCCACTCAGGAGGGGGAGCCCTTTCGCCTCTCTGGTCTTTCACCTTGGCCGTGCTTCTCCTGGGCCCCGGGCTGGCCACCTGCAGGAGGGGCCGCGCAGGAGGGGCAGGTGGGGGAGGCCGACGTCTCACCCCCGCGGCTTCCTGACCCTGGTGCGGGGGGGGGGGGCCCGCCCCTCGCGTCCCCCCCAGCCCCGCGCCCCGGCTGGCCTGCGCGAGGCGAGGGCGCACAGGTTTCATCGGCGCGGCCGAAGCTCCGGTTTTCCGTCTGAGGGCAACACCCGACCCCAGGGAGCCGCAGTGACCCCGGGGACGGCGCGGCCGGGGCCCGCGGGGAGACGCCGCGAGGCCCGCAGCCCGGGGGCCCCGCCGGCCGGCCCCCGCCCGCTACCTGCATCTTCCGGATGTTCTCCCTCTCCAGACTCTTCACCATGGAGTCCACCGCCTCCTGCACCCGGAGCTGCTGCAGCTCCGCCATGGCGCCCGCGCGCGGCCCCGGGTCGCGCCGGCGCCCGCATGGCCGCCTTGCGGGTCAGAGCGGCGGCCCCGCCCCCGGCCCCGCCCCCGGCCTCAGACACGCCCCCGGACTCGCCCCCGCCCGCCGGCCCCGCCCCGCCGCCCCGGCCCCGCCCCCGGCCACGCCGCCGCCTGGCGGCCGGGAGGCGCCACTGCGCGCCGGACGCCCGCCCGCTCCGCTGCGGCCTCCCCGCCCTTCCTTCTCCGCCGTCACATTCTTAACACTTTTAATACGAACAGTTAGCTTACAGAGAAACGCCCGGACGTTAGATGCGCAGCCTGATGGATTTTAACAAGCCTGCCCTTGTGCAGTTTCGGCCCGTTCTCCCCCCATTCCCTCACCTGACTCCAGGCCACCACTGATCGGCTTTCCATCGCTACCGATGACATTTTTCCATTTGAGAATTTCATATATACACATATATACACACACAAACACATATCTATATACTATCTATCTATACATATATATGTTTATAATCATCCACTATGTGCTCTTTTCATATCCGACTTTTTCTCCTAGCATAAACTTTTGGGATTGAGCCTTGTGGTGGTGTCCTGTTTGCTGCCGAATGGTATTCCATTGAACGGGGTGGTACCACTCTGCGTTTTTCTATTCCCCTGTTGACGTTTGGGTCTTTTCCTGTTATTAGCTGTTATGAGTAAAATGACTGTGAAAGTCCTTGGGCAAGTCTTTTGTAGGCAATGATTTCCATACTCTTGGGTATTTATCCATATTTACTCTTGGGTAAATATCTCGAAGTGAAAATGTTGGATTGTTGGTAGATGCATGTTTGTGCATTTATTTCCAATAAAAACATTATTAGCCTCAAAGGCAATGCAGAGGCTACAGATATTCAATACATAATGAAGTGTTTTTGTGCCAGAGCTCCTGGAACAGTTCTATCTGGAATGCTTCACCTTCTGCCCCCAATTTTACTCTTCTGTGCATTCATTTATTAAACACATATTGGGCATCTGCTAGACCAGACACAGAGCACTGTGCTAGGGATGAAGGTCCACAGAGGAGCATCAGTGAAAGTGAAGGGGGCAGACACAGGTAAAGCATGTGCAATATGGTGCAGCAGGACTGGCAAGAAGGAGGTGAACTGTTCAGGCACCTCAGGAAAGGCTTCTTGGAGATGAGTAGGTGTTTGCCTGACATGAGATGTGAGGAGAATGTTATATCAAGCATGGGGAGCTGCTGTGAACAAAACAGTGTGAAAGAGCTTGAAGCTTTGAGAAAGCCATATGATTCTACTGACTTGGAGCCTGTATTAGAAAAGGAAACAGTAAGTAGAGGGGATACAAGGACAGGGACCTTGACATGGAAATTTAGGCTTTTGCTGCCATTGGGCACTAGATGGCAGGAGAACTCTGGTTTGTGGGCGGGGGAAGTTTTGACTCAACCTAAAAGCCCTTTCAAGAAAGCTACCTTCTTCAAGCATGTAGATAAGTGCTGGTAGCTCCCTGGACACCACTGTCCAGGATTTGAGACATCTTTTCCACCTCAAGCCAGACGAGAGGAGACTCCCAGCAGCCGCTGGAATTAGGGGGACACCAGCTATTATTACAATGTGCTTGGTACTGTTTTAGGTGCTTTACACGGATTATCTCATTTAATTCCTACAACAATCCAATGAGCTGAGTGCTCTGTTATCTACTTTTCTCCCACACAGAGCAGAAAACTGAGGGCTAGGGAAGCAAAGCCACTTGCTAAAGGTTGCACATTTAGAAGCCTGAATTGGTGGAGCTAGGCTTCCAACCCGGATAAACTGACTCCAGAGTTGAGAAGTAGAAATTCTGTCATGACTGACTCAACGTTTATACTTATATCTCCATAGTCTGTGGAGACTTCTTTCTTTCTTCTTTATAGCACAATCTGAAACTCCTCACTTTCCCCTCTTATTCCTTATATCAGACTGAATCTCTCCAACAAGTAATACTTGCTGGAGCCCAGTTAAAATGAATTTAAAAGTCTTTGAGAAACACAGCATTGCTAGTTTGTGTATATGAAATGAATGTTTTTTTTTTTTTTTTTTTACTATTAATGAAAAATGAGTCCTGACTGTAGTTGGCTTTGGAAGCCAAATGGGAGTCATGGTGGAAGCAGAGTTTAATACCATTTTGGGAAGCTCTGATACCTATTCGTGTACTCATATCCTGCTGCTTTGGGAGTAGGAAACAAGTCAGGTGGTCAGGTAGGTAGTCTGGATTTCTTCCTCAGCTCTTCTGCACACCATGCTGTGCACTCAGAATTTGGTGGTGGCCCAATGGTGGCTGAAATACTCTTAGCTACTCTACAAGGCATACACTGTGGCACTAGATAGAACAGGATTCGTTGGTATTTACTTATATTCAGATATGGGCAGGATAAATGGGTCCCAGAGGCCAGGATGATAGGAGGAAGAGAAGTTTGCTCATTGTTGCCACCATGTCTAAACTTTCGGTTAGCCAGAAATGGGGCTATACGAAACTTGGTTGAAGAGCTCCAAGTAAATGTTTATGAAACAAACTAATCATTTAAAATGTAGTTTTTATGTTATTGCTTTCTAGTCGTGATATTTCTTGGTAGATGAGGAAAACTTGCTGGGGAAAAGAAAACTCCCAAGCAAAAAATATCATCTTCTTCAGAATAAAAAATTCAACTTTCTGGAAGTCATAAAAACTTAAATTAAAATACATTTGAAGCTCTGATTTGTATGCATTTGTATTATTAAATATAGAATAAAGCCAATGTTTTATGATTATAAATAGCCCACCATGTAAATATCTCTTCAGTGTATTCACATATCTTTAACTTATTGTTATGACCCTAGATAAAACCACCACAAATAATAATAATATTTATATTTATAAACAATATTAATAATTATTATTCTCTTGGGCTATTACAATTGGCCTTGTTTAAATCTTTTGTACATCTTCCTATTGAGTGGTCCTTTACTTACTGATTTGTAGAATATACTTAGATAGTGAAATACTGAGCTCTTTGTCAGTTACATGTGTTACAAATCTTTTCTCTTTCTGAGTGACTTGCTTTTTCACTTTCAAAATAGTATCTATTGAAAGAAGTCTTATTTTAATACAGTCCTATTTATAATGTTTTTCCATTTATAGTTAATTTTTTTTTTTGTATCTTGTTAAAAAAAATGTTTTTCAACTGCAAGTTCATGAGCCACTGCTCATTGGAGAGAATAACCAGATGAAATGTGGGAAATTTTATAACTCACTTATGACAAGCCAAGAGACTGAAGATTTTTCACTGGAAGCAGCTCTTTTCCTAATTCTCACTTGCCAGTAACCCTGATGGGTCAGAGAGCACATCTTCTTTGGAGAGGCTTAGAGCCCAGTTCCAGGGAGATCATGCAGACCAGCAAGCATGTGGCTTTTGAAAGTTCCCCTCACATATTTTCAATACACCTGCGACTACTAAAATTGGTAAAAATTCAGCATAATGGTTAAGAACTTGGGGCAGATCTGGATTTGAGTCCTGCTTTGCCGCTTACCAGTGATGTCACCTAAGACAAGTCATTTAATCATCTCTATCTGTAAAGTTTCATTATTAAAATGCCTACCTCACAGCGTGGTTCTGTGATTTTTACCCTTGAGTGATGGCTGTGTCCATTGAGGCCACACAGAATAAGTGGAGTCCTTGTAAAAGACCGCTTGATATTTAAAGAGTGAAGTCTCACAGGAAGATTCTCCAGGTTAATAATCATCTGTCTTTGATTAAGAATCATAGGATTTAAAGCACTCCTAGAGATCATTTTACATACACAAAATTTTTAGAAAAAAATTTTTTTTTTCAAACTTAACAAGGGGGGCGGGGAAGAGGGAACTCCAATACAAATTAGAGCCAGCATAGGAAAGTGGGATTAAAGGACGGCGAGATCAGAGATCATTTTACCCTGAGCCCAGCCGATTTTCTGGGAGAAACCCTTTCAAGGTGCTGTGTGCTGCCTGGGGCTGAGGGTGGACCAAAGTTCAGGGTCCTGGAGAAACAAGAAAATCTTAACAAAAAGTTTGATTAAAAGGCATATTGTTCCAATTGATTGATTGACAGGGATAAGCAGTTCAGCTAATGATTTCTAAGGCAAAGAATGAGAATTTGGAGGCTCTGTTTCCCCCTTGTCATAAGTAAACAAGGAAGACATCTGTGAATCTTATAAAAGTCTCATGGGGAAGGGTGGTTCCTTGCTATAGGCTTTCTGAAATATAAAGAGTGGGGGGAGTTTTAATCTTCATTGTTTTCCAGGATTGCTGGGCTCTGGTTAAATTCTACATAGTCTGGGAAGCAGTTTTAGAGCTGAAATAAATTGTGTGAGGTGACATAGTTAAAACAGTGGAAATGGGACTCAATTGAGAACCCACGCGTTCTACCCTACTCCTATTAGCCTCACTAGTCTGAGATGATACAAATGGCTTTGGTCAATGGAATATTTCTCACAGCACTGGTCAGATGAACCTGGTAAATACTTATTGAATTGAATTGTCCCATTTTTCTGGGAAATTGTAGGTTTGTGGTGAGAGGATGGAGGTAAGTGGGTGCATTCACTGCTATCATACCTTTTAAGAAATGTTTATAAAACACCATTATAATGTTCATTGCAACATCAGAGTTTAAATAGAATAAATTCTTTTATTAAAATCTATATTTCTTTCCACTTACCCTTGTCATTTTATTTTGAAAGGTTTCAAACTGACAAATAAATTGAAAGAATAGAACAATGAACAACTACCTACATAATTTTCTCCTAGATTTACTTATTGTTAATATTCCACTACATTTGCTTCCTCTTTCTATACATATATTCTCTTTTCTGAACCATTTGAAGTAAGTTTCAGACACTGAGTCTTCCCCCGCAAATACTTCAGTATGTATGTCCAAGAACAAGGGCCTTGTCTTACATAACACAATACCATTATCACACCCAAAATACTTAACATGACTCAATAACATCATCTAATATGAGATCATTTTCAAATTTCCCTCATTGTCCTTTGAATATACTTTGTGGTTGTTCTTTTATTTCCCTTTCTCCAGCCAGAATCCAATTAAGGATCACATATTATATTTAGTTGACATGTCTCTTTGGTATTTCTTAATCTAGGGCAATCTCTCGTCTTTTCATGTGTTTTATAACAATGAGATTTTGAAGACTTCCAGGCTTCTTCTTTTGTAGAATGTTTCACAGTCAGGATTTGTCTGACTATGCCTGCTTGCTTAGATTCAGATTAAATATTTTGGGCAAAAGTTCTATATAGGTGAGATGCTATTACAGGTGTACTTCTGCTATTATATCTTAATTTCACAAATTTTCTTCTCTTCATCTGTAACTGGATTTCTTCCTGCTTTCTTGGAGAATAATCTCATGCAGGCCCTCTCCTTTGGGATAGCTCTTTCTTCTTCCCTTTAGAGATATTTTTTTCCAATTGTGGGTCATAGTTCAGTGTTCAGCGAAATATTTTTAAGGGATTGCAACTGGCACTTTAAAGAACGAAACAGAATAGATTAGAATGAAAGAGAAAGTATTGGAATGCATGGAACATGGTAAGGGTTAAGGACTGTTTTGTAAAAGCTTTATTCCATTCTCTATATTTTAATATATGTAATATCATATTTCTTACTGTTAGTAATGGTCAAAAGAGTTCGGAAAGTCCTGTGCTGAATTATTATTGTGTAACTCACAGGTCTAGGTTTTGTTAAACACAGGTTTTCATATTCAAACATGGGCTGAGCATCAAACTCTTCTTGTTCTCATCCTACCACTGACAATCTATCTTTCAGCTAAATCACTGACAGAGCAGCTCCCCCTTCCTCTTCCTTCCTTCTTCCTTATATAAATGGTGGACTATGTTATTAACTCTCAAGGGTGTGGTGGCAGGCCATGAGTTAGCATCTCTGTGATACAAGGTGAATAATTATTGTTGTTGGGAATCCTGTACTTCTCTCTTCTACCTTGTTACTTTGTCGTAGTGAAAACAACAATGATAATGACAATAATAATAATTTGCGGAGCCTGCTGTGGGCCACGCTTTGGGAACAGTGCTGAGGAGACCCCATTAAGAAGGCTTTTTTGTAGGGTAGTGTTCAATACAGCCTAGAGGAGGGGACCTGAGGCCTGTCACATGTGTTCTTAACCGAGAGGGTTCTGTTTCTCATACAGCGAAGGCCCATTTGGGTAACTTTGGTTGAAGTCTTTGGATCTGTACTCCTTTAGGCCTTCCTTTCTCTAGGACTTTGTTTCTTTAACTGTAAACTAAGTGGGATTATATTAGACCATCTCTATGGTTCTCATCAACTTTACTCCCTATAACACCCTTTACCAAAGAGACCGAGAGTCTCTTGGTAATTGAAAAACAGACCACCAAATTTTGAAGGGTAAAAGTGGATGAGAGATCCGGTCTGAGGTTTTGTCAAGACTGGGTGGGGGTTTGGAAGATAAGTGATGAAAGTAGTGGGTGATTAGAGGGCAGAATGAGGACACTGGGCTCCTGCGAAAACCAGAGATTCAGAGAGAAGTTCTAAGAGGGAATAAAGAGAGTTACCAAAGACTGACTTCATTTACTATAAACACTGAATACATTATGTATTTTAAACATCATGCAGTGCAAATAATAAAAATATACCTGAGTTCAACAAGAAGAATGATGCTAGTAGGCTCGATGTGGTTACTTTTGGTGGCACTGTAACATCCGTGACACCTCACATAAAGTCTAGACATCTCAGATCTGACAAGGCAAGCACAAGCAGCTCATTTCTCATCTGACCCTCATCACTGTGAATTGTTTAATACTAGAGAAATGAAAAGGTTGCCTTCAACTTTTAAAAACAAGATCTGTGTGCTTACTTGTGTAATGAAATCAGTGTAACTTAGTGGAGAATAAGGGGAGTGACTGCAGGCTGGGAAGGGGGAGCTGCCACTCAGAAGATCAGTGCTGAGGTAAGTGAGAGGTGCCAAAGGAAGGGAGTGAGGGGCTGTCATTCTACCAGCAAACCCACTGGACTTTGGGACCTCCAGCTACAGCCTGTGGCTCCTGGTCAAAAACCTAAGGTCAGGAGACAAGACCATTAGGTTTCAGCTAAACTCTTAGCAGACTTTCAAGGTGGCTTCATCTGAACACCAGAGAGGGTGGTATGAATTTCTTCTTCTGACTTGAGGCTACGTTGGTGTTAATAAGAAAGATAATCAGCACGATTTTCTTTCCTCCTCAATAGAAGCATAGAGGGTTGCTTAGCAGGGGCCATGTGAGCACATTCTTAATGAAGGGGCAAGAGATGGAAAGCAAACGCTAGCACAGTTGGCTCACCTGTGCTAGCCTGAGAGGATCTCAGGCTACCCAGAGCAGAACTGTGCATAACCTCACAGGAGTAAGACACAGGGAGTGGCCGAGGCTGGTTTTCTTATCATTTGTACACAGGAATAATAAAGTTAAAATGTATTTGATGGGCAGACATGAAGGACATAAGGCATTACATTTGGACAATCACAAAAGAGCAGGCTGCATATGGGTGGTGTGTGGTGGGTAAGGAAAAAGGAAGGAGCTAGTCAGTAGGTATTGAAGAGTTGCCTGGAGTACAGGCATGTTGTATGTACATGAGCCTCGAGTGTATTTTAACACCAGATTTCTCACACCTTCTCCACTCCACCCCTTACTCCATTGCCACTCCCCTGGAGCTGCCATATCCTGATAGCACCTTGGGTTCCCTGTAACCTGGACATTATATGAATTATCATCCCTTGGGACTGTGGAGAAAAATGAAGACAAACTGAATAAGAAAAGCAAAGGCTATTCTGAACTTGATATAGTAAAGTAGTCAGCCACCATCATGTGCATTGGACAGAGGCCAGAAGAGGGCGGGCGGTGGTGGGGGAAGAGTGGGAAAGCTTTGTAGTGGAAAAAAGGGAAGGCTTAGATCTGCCCTGATTGGAGGCTATTGGCATGGGGAAGCTGTAAATGGGCTAACTAGAAGTGGGACACCCTATGTGATTGATTAGGAGTACATATTTGTCTTTCTCTGTTTGGTCCCAAGATTGAAGCAGGGACAAAAATTAGGGAAGCTGTCAGTTATTGGTCAAATCTTGGTCATTTTGGGCTGATTGTTATAGAAGTTATTGTTTAGGTTCCTGAATTGTCATTAGAGATGGCAGTCTAGCTTACTGCCAGTCTGACTTACAGTAGGTTGGCTTCCTGAATTTATTGTAGATAAGGGATTGGGTTTCTTGGACAGTTTGCTGCAGGTTGTGGGCCAGAGTTCTGTTTTTACATAT
Organism: Cynopterus sphinx; assembly: GCA_030015415.1. NCBI lineage: Eukaryota > Metazoa > Chordata > Mammalia > Chiroptera > Pteropodidae > Cynopterus > Cynopterus sphinx. Next base: position 54,792,028 of record CM057383.1, on the reverse strand, counting down.
GGTCTGGCCATTGTCTGTGTGCATGTTCAGTCTCTCAGAACTACTCTGATAGGGCATAGTAGGGAGCTGCAGGGCTAGCCTCCTTTCCCTGGTCAGTTTTTCCCTCTGGAGAATAGAGTGATTGATTTTTGGGGGGACTGTGGCAATATTCTCCTTTTCTCAGCTTGTATGGTGTGAGGAAGGAGCCTGAGAAGGTTGCTTGAAAGAAAATAACATGGCAAAATAAGCCCTTTTCAAACTTTCTAGAAGAGAAGGAATTTTATCCACTCTTTGAAGGTCTTTAGACCTGAAAGTGGTAAGGACCCTCTTGTTCTGATAAACACTAGGTGACCTCAAATAAGAATCCTGAACTCTTGCTCCTGGAAGTGGGCTCCGAGCTAATGAGTGACTGTGCCAAGGAAGCAGTGGCACAATTCAACATGGAACATCTTCCCTCTTGCTCAAACCTACTGTCCCCTGAGTCCCAGGGCCAGTGCCACCTCTCCAGAGAGAGGCCTTCCTGGAATATTCCCACTCATGATGACCTATTCCACTCCTTTGAATTTCTATAACACTCTGGGGAATGATTTTAATCAGCTCTTCATCCCACTCAGTTTTACATGGTCACCTGACTGTGAATCCACGTTGCAGAAATTACATCTTACTTTTGCTCTAAATTCCTGTAGAACCCAGGAATGTCCTGCACATAGTAGGCTTGCCAACTGCATGAGGCAGTAGTTGTCCCACGGTAAGAAAAAGTTGGTTCAGTTAGCGTATGAAGAATTTAGAGCGTAATAAATGCATTGCACTGACAGTTACCAGACTCTGTTGCTTGAACTAAGATGATTCATTAAGCAGAGATTTAGGAAGAAACATGAAGGTATCTTTCATTTTCTGATGAGTAACTGTAATGGGGCTGATGCTATGATTTCTTACCACTTGGGCATAGGCACATAGATGTGTATAATGTCATTATTGGCCACTGAATGTCTGCAAAGTTTTTCTCACTGCTGTGGTCACCTGTCCTTTAAAATTTAAATAAAATTGTCTTGACTCCTCATTCACAGATGCTGGGAAGCTAAGTATCCTCCCAATTTCTCTGGGGATTTCAAAAGGCTTACATTTCTTTTATTTAATCCTGTTTGGAATTCCTTGCTCTGTGGCATTCTCTCCTCCTCTATGTGGGCTGTCTTATTTCTGATCCCTGTTATGCTGCATGAGAATCTACCCTGGCTCCTACAGTCCTTCTCAGTACCATGGACACAGTGGAGTGTGTGTGGGTGGAAGTTGTTGACCAAAAGTTTGAAGCCACAGCAGAAGTAATATTGCATCACATTGCAACAAACAACTTAAACTTGAATATAGGATAGTGTGTGGTTCTTAAGTCCTCAGCCACTCCTGTTTTTCATGGAGAAGTAGAACATCCACCTGCCATGAAGTTTGTTTTCTCTTTCCTCCACCCCTTTCCTGTGTGCTTGAAATAGTTCAAATAAAAAAATTAAAAAGAAAATAAATGGAGAAGACTATGGGCCTCATGGTCAGCCGGGGGCACAGAGGAGACAGGTTTGGTGGTGGGCAAAGTTTATTTATGAACATCTAGCTTACTCTATGCCAGACATTATTCCAGGTGCTTTGCAAATATCTATTCGTTTAACCTGCATTCGAATCATATAGGGTAAATATGTTTATTCCATTTTACAGATGAAGAAATAGAGAAGTTAAGTATCTTGTGCAAGTTCACGTGTTTGCAAGCAGCAAAGCTAGGATTCACATCCAAGCTATCTGGCTCTGGAGGCTACACCCTTAACTACCACACCTTCATGCTTCTTGACAGAGAATCGTGTGGTCCCTGTGGATTAGTGGGGTTCAAGGCAGTGGTGGCAGTTGGGCACTGAGAGTCAGGAGGCTGTAATAAGGTAACAAGCCATTAGCAGTTTTTGAGGAGCAAGCCATTTAGAGTAACAGCAAAGTCCTTCGTGGATACAAGAGGTGTTGTCCTGGTAAAACTCGGCTGGTTGTAAGAGGAAGAGAGAAAGGAAGACCTGGTGGGCTGCCAGGGGACTGCCTATTATCTGGCTGTGGCAAAAGCCACACTGGAATTTGAAAGATTTGTGGTAGATGTTAAGTAGCTACCAGGTGTCACATAGTACAGCAACCTCACTAAAAATGTAGAAGATGCTTACAAAGAATTTCTCTTTTATGATGCCCATGGCCTTCGTTCCCATTGGACACCTGGATCACTGAACTGGTATTGCATCCTTCAACCTGAGGGGCAAAAGATTTTGCCTGCAAATTAAGAGTGAGGGGAGCTAGAAAGAACCCACTCAGTTTCTAGAAGAAATTCCAGGCTCAAATAAAACCCTAACATTTAGAAATGAGTAAACTGATGGAAGAAAAAAATAACCCAGGAGATCTATAAAAAATTTAGTGCTCCGCAAGAAAGAGACTAGAACATAGAATAAGTGGAGGAAAAAATACCTTTGAAAAAAATTTATGGCAAAAAACAAAAGATTTCAGATAACATCTGCATTGTTCTTTAGATTAAAAAAAGAAAATGTGGTTTCTAGAAAACTGGAAAAAAAGATGAGATAACAGGATCACAGACAAATAAAAATGAAGCTGACTGGTGAGTACATAAATAAAAAGGAAAGCAGGAGAAATGAGGAAAAACTACTTTGAAATGAAATGGGAATTGTAGAATTGAAAAATATTTTAGAAGAGGAGACTGAAGGGGAGAAGTCTAGATTTCAGTTAAGGTAAGGCGACGAAGGAAACATTTAGTGTAAAGACCAACGACAGTGTTGGGGGATTTATTATACACAGAACGAGTTCTGGTGGGCACAGTGGAAAAATTTGGGAAAGGGGAACAGAAAGAAGCCAAGCCAAAATCTCTGGGTGGTAGATGAAAGTATCAGAGAAGATAGATGGCCATAGAAGCTTCTACATTTCCTAGAACTTTCAGAGGGAGCATGGTTCACGGCCCTCCTGAAACCTTAACTTTGGACTTCCAGCCTCCAGAACTGTGAGATAATTCATTTCTGTCGTTTTAAGCCACCCAGTTTGTCGTGTTTTGTTACAGTAGCCCCAGGAAACTAATACACATGTGAAATAATATTCGGCTTCACTAAAAATGAAAGAAACCAACAATAAAATCATCACTGTTTCTTATATCACTGTTCAACCTGTTAAATAGCAAGATAAAACCAACCACAGGTGAAAATGAGAAGAGAAAGGAATATTTTACAATGGTGGTGATGTAAATGATACAACTTATTCATAGGGCAAGACCACTTGGCAATATATGTCAAAACCCATAAATACATGAAAACTCCTTAGCCCGACAATTCCTTTTACAGGAGGAATCTAGGGGAGTAATCAGTCATGAGGTTCAAGGTACATGAACAAGGATGTTTACTTCAGCATTTACTAGAGTCCATGTTTGCAAGCAACTGAACGTATAACAACAAGAAACTGGTTAAATAACTAAGAAAAGTACCATACAATGGAGTACCCTGTAGACAAAGAATGATGCTATAGGATTTTTTTTTATTAACATGGAAAGATGTATGTTACCTTGGAGTGAGTGAAGAAGTCAAATAATGGAAGAGTTCTGTACACCATGATTTAACTTTCTGTAAGAAACAACGTATATATCCTTAGAAGAAAATTTGAAGAGCTACACAATAAAATGTTAAGGTTTGTTGCATATGGGTGACGCGATTATAAATGATGATAATTTTCTTCTGAAGGTTTACATGAAGTTTCTAAGTTTTCTTCAATAATTATGTCTCTCTTGGTTGTATAAAAATTCTCTCAAGTCAGAACACCCTATCACACAATTGATGAGCAAGAAAGTGAGAATGGACCAGCTCATGTAATACTGCAGCTCACTCAACAACACTTTAAAATTACAATTATTTATACTATCAAGTGCTTTCCCCACAAAGCCTTTAAGGCAATGTCGTTGCCCAGATATCCTACTTGGAGTAGCATGGGTAGTGTGGGAAAGCTCAGCCACGTGTCAGGGAGCTGGCCATGCGGATTTCAGTTGTTATCCTGACTGTTGTTGTTGTTATCCATCTGTAATCACAGCTCTGGCAGTTTGCCTTAATGACAGCCTCACTGCACCTTGCTTCCTGAGAAGATACATTCCTTCCCGCCTGTGTCACAGAATGCTCTTCTGATTCTCCAGGGTGTGGGCCCATCCTAGCTCAGTGCCTGCTTGCCATGGACCTGCCCTGAGTGGAGTGTCGAGGGCAGACTGGGGCTCATTGGAGCTTTGGCTTCTGTTCTGATGGGATTGCCAGAGGATGCAAAGTACTTCTGATAGAAGAGACACCCTGGTAACTTGTTTACAGTAGTTAATCATGAGAATCTGCTGTTAACCTCTCCATACATACATACATATATATACGCACAAACACATACGTGTGCCAATATGTTAAGAACTATAAAGTGCTCTACATTTGTTAGTTATTTTATTATCAGGGATGCTTTTGGTAGACTTTTCACTTTAATTCTTCTGAGCACATCAATGAAGTGGAAATGGAAAAAGATCAAGGACAGACACTGGAATAGCTTTTTCTCTTTAGAGATTTGTGACCCGAGCTTAAGCCTCTCAATGGAGGCAGGTCCTGCATTGCATCCTTTGTTCCATAGAGACTATTGACATATTGGGGAGAGAAGTGACATTAACTGAGCACCTGATATGTGCCAGGCCCCCTAATAACCATGTTGGTTCCCAATGAGCATGTTCAAAGACGTTGGGTTACTTGTTTCATTTCTTCAAAAACAGTGCCTTTCTGGGTTGTCGTGAGGAGTAAATGAAGTAACCATGTAATTGGAACTGGGCACCTTTTTGGTGGTCAATAAATAATTCATTTATTCACCAAAGGGGATGTGTTGATCATTTGACAAAAATGTTGTGACCAGAGCCTCGCAGGAACCTAATCCTGTATTTTTTTCCTTAGGGATAGCAGTTTGGTATTCACTAATACAATGTCAGTGGCAAATTTATAGAACATAACTATGTGAATTAACAAATTGATTGTACTTTGCCTTATCCAAGATAGTAGACCTCTGCCTATGAGTATTTTTAAGTGCCTAAGAAGGTGAGAGTAGTGAACTAGGCAACTAGAGACTATCTCAAGTAAGGCATCCATTTTCCAGGAGGCTTCAGCGTGGGTCTTGGGGACAGGCCCTGCCTAGGCCTCTGGTATTCAGTTTATGAGGCTCAGAGCTGGGCTGTCTCTCTTCTGCACCTTGATTTCCAGGCACCAGCATAAAGTTGCTGCCTGCTTCTTCAGGCAGCCCAGAAGTGCCTCTGGAATATGATGGCTTAAGCTTGATGTCATTGGACACCCCTGATTCTAGGAGCAGGATGACCTCTTTAGGTACTTCTGGGGCCACAGAGAAATAGCTATTTTGGGGTCAGGCTGAGTGGGAGCAGAGAGGGCAGTCTTGTAAAAATCACAAGGCCCAGATGTCCAAAGGTGAGGCCCAGTAGCTCCTACATTGTTTAGCAACCCAAACTTGCTCTTACTTGAGTGGGGGACAATTTTTTTAAACCACAGTCAAACTGTTCTCTTACCCTGACAAGCCCATCTTGATTCTCTGATCACAGCCATCTATCCAAGTTCAAATTCAGTCCACCCAATGTTCCTCTAACTGGGATTTATGAACTACTGGGGGTCTCAGTGTATTCTTAGGGATTGTGCATTCTATATAAATTTTTAACATTGGGTTTTGATTTTGTTGATTTATAAAACAAGCTTGTCATAGACTATCCAGATGACCAATTATCCAGATGACCAAACTGTAAATAGAGTTTCCCATGTGGTTTCAGGGTTCGCATTTGCATCTGCATTAAGCATCACATTGGCACTAAGTGATGCTCCAAAGTGATTTTTTTAAACTTATCAATTTAAATGTTTTTTCTGCCTCCAGTCTTGGATATGCCAGTAGACAAGTCTTCAAAAAGAGTCTTCAGTCTAAAACTTTCTTTTCCTCAACAGATGTCTACACATCTTTCAAGTTTGAACATGACGGCTGTAGATTGCACCGTCTGAGACCACTCCCTCTGCCAGAGGTCTCACTGCGAGTGCCTGCGCCCACCTCTGCCCACCTCGCTCGGGCCATCCCTCGCTTCCCAGCTCGCTCTGCACATCTGGAATCCACATGAACACCTGACCCCCATCTGGGAGCTTTGCTGTGGGCGAGTGAAGGTTTTGGGAGAGACCTTTGGGTACAGGGAGAACAGAAGGGCCGGCCAGGGTGCCTCCCAAGCTCAGCTCCAGGTCCCGGCAGCAGGCGTCGCTGCATGAAAGGTTATAACCAGGCGGCAGCTTTTCACCAGCTTCGGGGGGTTAAAGCAATATCGGGTCACCTTGGGGCGGGTTGTTTGTCCCAGGAGGTCTGTGTAACTAACTATGCCGGTGTGCACCGCAAGGCTGAATGCATCTGACGTCTGTGGCTTCGGCCAGCAGGGCCACAGCGAGTGGGAGGGAGTGTGCCCGTTTCCCGAGTCTCGCTGGGACCCAGGACCGACCAATTAGACCCACCTAATTCTGTGATTTATAAATTCTCTCGGTGGCTATGCATGTTAATAAAATAATAAAATCTCTCTATAAGGCCCAAGAACCAGATCTCTGTTTTGAATACTTTACATCTTGAAAATTCCAGCAACAGCTCTAGTTCTTCTGATTCTCCCCTCGACACCTGTCGCCCCATTAGTCCACCTGGGGCCCCTGAGTCCCCTTGGACTTGAGGTCGGTAGAAACTTAGCATGCCTGTGAATCTTCTCCAAATAGCTTTTCCTCTTGAAAGTCTGAAATAAAGAAGAATCTCCCATCTTGGGCAGGTCTTTCTTCTTCTTGGACTCAGTTTTCCCATCTGAAAATGAAGTTAAATCAATGTTTCTAAATTTCTCTTTTGTGAAGTGATTCTAAAAGTCGTAAAACCAGCTGAAACAAACTCTGAAAATGAAGCAGATAATATTTTTTCTTAATGTATTTAAAAACATGTACTAAAATAGAAACACACATCTATTGTGGTTATTATGTTATAAGCTATCTTTAAGGGGTGGTGACCTAGCCCCAGGCACATAAGGTGCAGTGCGTGCTGTGTGGGTAGGCAGTAATTACCAACCACCATGGGGTCAAGGCCTGTCACCTACTTGATGATCACTGCACTATATTAGGCCTCTTGTATTTATGATTCACTTTTGTCATAGTTGGTGCTTTTCATTCTTCACACAATAAGACTGATTTATCTAATATTTTCACTCCAGTATGAGAAAAAAATAACATGAATAAACTATGGATCCTTTTGTGTAGCATTTAACTCCCTGGTGAGACCATTTTGGCTGCTTAGTTAATTCCAAATGACTCTATTCGCATTCTGTCAATGGATGATGATCGATTGAAAAAAATTTTATTGAGAAAGCACTGGATTGCAACATCTCTAAATTTCCTTTTAGGCCAGTGATTCTATATTAATACAAATGAAATTTTGGGAAGGAAAGAAGAAACAAAGGTAGGAGGCCCCAACCAGTAGGAACTTAGGAATCTACTAATCAAGGCAAAGTGTGTATACGTGTGTCTGCAGGTGGTGTGCAGTGAGTGTGTGTAAAAAAACCCCTGAAGTTTAAAGTGACAATATATGGGGACTGCTCCTTGAGCTTATCAGGACTCCTTCCATGTCCACACACACACCTGGACACACGCGGACACTCTCAGACACACACAAACACAGACACACTCAGACATAGACAAGCACAGAGAGACACACAGACACTGTTTTCTATTCTTTTATGAGTAGGTCAGTTAGGTGCAGCCACAAGAGGAGACAGATGAGAGGCTCAAGAAAACAAAGTTTATTTTATTCACAGTTCCTAGAGACAGGAAGCATGGTATACCAAGCAGGGTCACATAGAAAAGACACCAGGGTGGCTAGGACGCAGGAGTGAGGTGAGTGCTTAGCTCATGGCCTTTGTTGGGGCTTCTGTGGGAAGAGGTCGGCAGGGCAGGGTGAACAATTTAGGATTGGCTAGTTTGATTAATTTCAATAGGCTCTAAGCTATAGGTGTAGACTCCAGTTTGATCAGGCTGGACAGCCTGATAAAGCTCACAAGGCCCAGTTAAAAATTTTTTTTTTTTGTACTTCGATCTGGAATATTGCTTCTGTCTGGTACAGGAATGTTGCTTCTGGATTGCTTAGTTTGCAGATCGCAGGCATGCTCCTGGCTGGGCCCTTTGCTAATTCTAAGAATTGCTGAGGAGGGCCACTCTCTCCTTGGCCAGAAAAGTTTTTTTTTAAGATGTTGAACATCATAATATACTGAAAATAAAATGTTTATTATAATAATATACTTAAGCATGTCTGGTATATTACTATAATATAGTTTATAGATATATCTGTATATAGCTATAGTATATATTATATTAGTGTAGTATAATAGATATATTACAGAATACACTCACACGCACACAGAGAGAGATACACAGACTCAGAAATACAATCCTTTTTTTTTTTTTTTTTGAATGAAAGAGTTCCAGCCATGGCCCTTTAAAGTAGTCCTGGATGAGTTTTCTTGATAGTGCTGTTTCCAATTATCTCCATTACTCAGTGAGACTGCTCAAGTATTCTGACCATCTTAAAGGCTTTTGTATGATAGAATTAATTTTCATTTTCTAGGGGAATTTAACTTTTAAATACACTGAGGACAGTCCTCCTTGTGATTCAGTAGATCCCAAACTTTAGTGTCCGATGACTGGGGAGTAGGATCTTGAGTCCCATGCCTTCGGTATTGTAAGTTCAAAGAGCAGCCCAGGAATCCGTATTTCATAAGCCTCCAAGTGATTTTGCTGTAGGAGTTTCATGGAGAAACACACCATTGAAGTCTCTCAGAAATTCCATTAATGCAACAGAATATTTACTGAGAGACTCAAGTATTATAGTAAAAGTACACCTGAACCACCTAGAACATCTCTTCTCTAGGAATCACCTTCTTTTTTGCTTTCACATGCAGAAGGCATTTCTGCCCCTCGCCCTAGTCTAGAGTGCTAAAGCTAAATGGGCTCACCTATGATGTGCTCACAAAATACTAGAATTCCCAACCTTTTTGACTCACTGTGATGAATGATATTGGCCTCCATGGGCTTTGGTTTTTATAACTTCTGGGATTGCAATAATAGTCTAGCCTGTTAAAACTTTAAAATTTGTATATGAGTCACAGGAAAAATGCATTTTACTTTTTGATCCAGTACAACATATACAAACACACACATTTATCAAAAAAGTTTCTAAATAATATGGATATCTTTATTATTACATCTTCCATTCTATTCCGTTCTCATTTTTAAAAACATCAGTCATGGTATACTTGATTGAATTAATGACCCATTGTTCTAGTTCTCTGTTGCTGCATAACAATCACCTCCAAAATTAGTGTCTTAAAACAGCAGCAATCATTTTATTATCTCCCTTGTTTTCTGTGGTGAAGGAATTTGGGAAGGGCTCAGCAGGCTGTTCTGACTTAGGTCTCCAAGTGGTTATAGTCAGTTAGTGGCTGGGGCTAGAATAGTGTGGGGCTGACTCAGCTGTCCATGTGGGAGCTCTGCATGAGCTAGTTTGGGCTTCCTTGCAGCATGGCAGCCTCAGGTGGCTGCCATGATTACGGGGTGCTCAGGGCTGCAGAGCTGATAATCAGATAGAAGGTAGCCTTGCTTGGCACTGCCTCCGTAATCACAAACTTGTCCCAACTGAAGAAGAGAGAACACCAACTCCACTTCTTGATGGAAGGAGTGACAAAGTCACACTGTAAGAAGAGAAGGTGGAATGAGAGATACTGCTCTTGCTTCCTCTGGAAAATACAATCTGCCCCACCCTTAGAGGGCACCACTGCAATTTGAAAAATCCTCCTCTAGAAGGCACTGTTATCACATGGCGTTGGATTCATTTCACTTTGGGGATGGGGTGGAGTGACAGGGAGGGCGTTGGGAAGAGGGAAAAGAGGATTTGGGTGATGATGGGAAAGGTGGAGAAGCTCGTTCTTTTTGAACTATCATTCTTTCTGTTGCACAAAACGTGATGGAAGAGATGGGTGTGTGTGGTTCTGCGGATCTTCTAGGTGTCCAGATATAGATGTGAACAAAGCTGACTCCATCTCTGTGTTCCATATTTCATTCCATTTTTTAAGTTTCATGCTGTAACCTTTGACCAGCCTCACTCCTTTTAGCAAGAATATCAAAGCTTTCTGGTTGATGATTATCTGTGTTCCTTAAAATGTAGCCGTAAAGATTTTTGTTAGTAATAGTTGGAATGGAATGACAACCAAGATAAATGTCAAACTGGTAATAGTATTGGTTATAAACAATCATCTATCACAAGACCACCAGGAGGTATGGACCCCGGTGCTACTGCATTCTTTGTCCCTTTGTCTTGTCAGTCATTAGTACCTGAGTTATACTATAAAAAAGTACTGCAGAGCTGTCTGTCTGCTCTAGCCCAATCTTCCTATAAGTAAATTAATATATAATAAATTCTGTCATATTCTGTGGGGTCGCCTGCTTTGTCCTTCAATTCAAAGATACCTTCTCATTACAGTGAACAGTACACTTTGCCTCACAGTTGGACACCAGCAGGAGGAAGGCTGGTGACCAGCTTATAGGACTTTAAGTCTATGTACATCTCCCACTACCCCATGCTGTTCCCCCACTTCCCCAAGCAGGCTGTGCACATGGATCCACTTTGACAGCTAAGCATAAAGTGCTTGTGGGTCACTTGGTAGAAGCCTAAGCTTCAGGCAGGATAGTGTCACCCCTAATGCCCTCATAGAACCCCCAATTCCCAATGGCTGGCTCCATGCCTCCAGTGCTCAGAAATGATGATTTGAAAGAATACTGAAGGTGTGTTAGTGGATGAGCTTTTCCAGGCAGAGTGTATAAAGTGAGAAGAGAAAGTGTTGCCCAAGTGTCAGCCAAAGTCACCTAATTCTTTCAGAATGAGATAAGATTTGTTTAAGCCATCTTCTCATATCTGAGAAATCCAGATGTCTCCCTAAAATATCTGTGGATTCTTGGGGCTGTGGGCCAGAGTGGCAAAGGAGGGACAGAGGAAGAGAGGCTTGTAGTCTCCACTGACTCTAAACACCTGCTCCAGTTTAAGAATCATCTCCTAGACTCTCCCTTGTTCCACGTGTGCAGTGCAATCTCGTTCTTAATTTTCACATGGTCCACACTCCCATCAAACAAGGAAGTTTGTGTGTGTAGTAGATTTTACCAAGTACTTGGAGGAGGGGGCAGAGGAGGAGTTTACATCATAGTAACAAAAGTAACCTTAAATTGAACATTATTCTGAAAATCCTTCTGACGCTCAACCACTGGAAATGTCTTGTTGGTTTCTTTACCCACAAGGGTGCCTACCTAGTCGTAAGCTGTTTTACAATTTCCTCTTTCTTTGATTTCTCTCATTTCCTTTTCTCTTCATGCTTTACATTTCAGATTGCTTTCAGAAACATCAAAATTATCTCTCTATATTTTGAATACCAATTTATTGTGCCAAAAGCATCCTTGATAATAACTAACAATTGTAGAGTGTACTATAGCTCTTATTATGTGTACGAGTGTATGTGTGCATGTGCATGCGCATGCACGCTGTGGAAGATTTTGGTGACCATCATCTGATTCAGGAACATGAAGGCCAAAATCAACCCAGCTTTTCCTTGTCTTGCTCAGAACAAATAGCTGAAACAACTCTACAGGCCAACAAATAGAAGCCTGCAGATCCCCCTAGCTGTAACAGGTACCCAATTGACTCTAGGGCCAAGGGATGGAGCAAGAAGTAGTGGGCCAAATAGAAATTTCTACTTTGCTTATCCCAATTAATGGGCCTTTGCTAAAAAGCAGAACACTAAATGCTTCATGGGACTGGCTGGGCCACGTGTATACAATGGCTGCCTCCGTCTACAGAAGGCCATGCTGTCATTTTCTCTCATAGTGGTGGGTCTCTCTGGGTTTCACTCCCTTCCTCCTGTTCCCTACCAGGTCCAGAGATAGCATAGGACTGTTGCTTTCTCTTAATCCCATCCACATTGTTGTAACTGGTCTCTTTATCCCCTTCTCCTCAATTGTGCTGCTGGGTATGCCCTCTTTTTTCAGTTCAGACTCTTCCTTGGAATCCTATGTGTCCCAGTCCTAGTTTTATAAAAGTCGTGTCCAGTTTTAGGAGTCCTGGAGGGCCCCTGAGGTATTGTTGAGTTCTCTAAGAATTCCTTCCCTGAAGTCCTTTCCTGGGGGACTTGGGGGACATGAGGGCAAAAGAATAAGGTTTTATAAGCAATTAAGTAGTTCCCCCCACCCACCATTTTCCACCAGAGGTTCTAAAACCCTGTCATTAGAGGATCTGCTTCAAGAAGCCCAGGGATCTACTCTAGAAGAAAAAGGTACTGATAGGTTTTCCAGTCTATTCTGAGAGCCCATTTAGAATAGCAGTTAGAATAGGACAGATTGTTAAGAAAGATATCAGTTACAAAAAAAGCACACTTGATATGATTTATGTAAAGTTCTGCACCAGGTCAAATTACTTATGGTCTTAGAATCAGGACAGTAGTTACTCTTGGGAAGGGGTTGGATAGCTCTTGGATGAGGGCATAAGGGGGCTGTAGATTGCTGATAAGGTTCTGTGTTTTCTGTTTGCTAGTTTTATGAATGGGTTAAGTTTGTGAAAATTTGTCAAGTTGTACGTTTATGATTTGTGCATTTTATCATTTGAATGCTGTACTTCGATATAAAGTTAAAAATAATCTATGCTATTTCCAACAGTAACAAAAACTGTAAGTCCATCAATAAGTCTAACAAACAGATATGCAAAACTTTTATAAAGAGCATTAAAGACCTAAAAACATGCAAAGTGTAATGGTTGATTTTATGTGTTATCTTGGCTAGACTATAGTACCCAGTTGTTTGGTCAAATAGCAGTCTAGATGCTGCTGGGAAAGTATTTTTTAGATAAAATTAACATTTAGATCAATAGACATTGAGTAAAGCAGATGGCTCTCCATAATATGGGTAGGCCTCATCTGATTGGTTGAAGGCCTTAAGAGAAAAGACTGCGGTCCTCAGGAGAAGAAAGGATTATGTTCCCAGGCTGCCTTTGGACTCAAGAATGCAACATTAGACTTCTTCTGGAATTTCCAGCCTGCTAACATGTCCCACAGATTTTGGGCTGCCAGCCCCCACAGCTGTGTGAACTAATTCCTTAAAATCTCTGTCTTTGTCTCTCTGTCTCTCCGTCTCTGTCTGTCTGTCTGTCTTTCTCTCTCTATTTCTCTGTCTGTCTGACTCTGTCTTCCCCACCTTCTCTCTCACCCTTTCCGCAAGTATCTGGTGTGGCGAGTGCGTGGTGGACAGGCCCCAGGACAGGGATCCATGTAGGCAAGAAGCCCATGAAGCTCGATTAAAGAAAACAGGTCTATGAGGAATGTGTACTGAAGTCTCTGAAGCTGGTCCTGGGAGCAAATGAGGCCACTGGCGGGTCAGGATATAAGTTTTTAAAGAAACAACTCTATTGAGATATAATTCATGTCCCATGTAATTCACCCACTTGAAGTAAACAGTTTAATGTTTTTTAATAGTCACAGAATTGTGCAACCATCACCATAATCCATCTTTGTTGACTTTATTTATTTATTTTTTGGCTTAAAACAACAGAGATTTATTCTCTTATAGAGAGGTTAGAATCCAGAAATCAAAGTGATGATGGGGCTGGTGCTTTCTGGAAGCCCTGAGAAAGAATCTCTCTCCTGGCTTCTAGTAGCTTCTGACAGTCTGTCGTGTTCCTTGGCTTGTGGCTGCATCACTCCAGACCCTGCTTCCATTTTCACATGGCTTTCTCCTCTTTGTGTCTCATGTGTCCCCTCCTCTTTGTAATGACACTAGTCATTGGATTTAGTGTTCACCCTAATCTAGTATGTAAGTCAGGACACAATTTAAGCCTTCTTGAGGAAAAAAAATGACCATGACAAACAAGGACAGAAAATGGAAAAAGAGAAAGGGAGAAAATAGGTCCCTGATGAAGGAAACAGGAGATGAGGGAAAGAAAGAGTAAAGGAGGATAAAAAAAAGTGAGATGAGGACCTTATGGCAAATGTAGAATGTCTTTGGGGTTAGGCTCCTGGAAGTCTAGAATTTCTACCTCTGAGTAGCCTCCTGAAAGCTCTTTAGGTAAGCAAAAAAGACAACAGATAACCCTTCCAGATTTTTTTTTTAAAAGAAGTTTTAGGTTTACATTAAAATTGAGAAGAATGTAAACATTTCCCATGTACTCTCTGCCTTCACTCGACCATAGCCTCCCTCATTATCGATGTCACTCACCAGAATGGCATTTATTTTTAACCAAGGATGAACCTACATTGATACTCATCATTATTACCCAAAGTCCATAATTTACCTGAGGGTTCATGTTTGGTGATGCACACTCTATGGGTTTGGACAGATGTACAACAATATAGCCATCATTATATTATATAGAGTATTTTTGCTGTCCTAAAAATCCTCTGTGTTTCACCTATTCATTTCTTCTCACTCTTTCACTCTGGGCAACTACTAATCTTTTTATTATCTCTATACTTCTGCCTTTCCTTTCAGAAGTTGTGGATCAACAGATGAGGCAATCACAGAGAAAAGACCCCATAGCTTTCTATTTTCTGTGACTCCCAAATATTCTAAAATCATTAAATATTAGTGACTTTAGTGCCATTAAAGATGAGGTCTAGAATAATGGTCACCAGCCCATAGAAAGAACAAAGGATAACTTAGAACTAATGTGTGCCAATGCTAGGCTTTACATCAGTGGATACCATTTATTACAAAGCTACAAAGAGGAGATTGCACTTAGAGGTCCAAACTCCAAGCCTGGACTAAACTCAGATCTTGAATCAGTGCATAATCTTTATGGCAAACTCACAAGAGAGTGGAAAGTAGAAAGATAAATCAGATGCCTTGCAAAGAGTGGAGGACCATGGCTGCTGGCCAAGGGAGAAAGAAGACCCTGCAGTCTCTGATGCCAAAGTCTTCAAAATTCCTGCTGAGACAAGTAAAAAGAAAGTCAGAGATATGCTTGACAATAAATGTAAAACAATAATTTAGAAAGAGAACCGGGACAGATTGGCCCATAGTTGAAGAATCTAGAGGAAAATGGGCTGGCAGATTTATGGTCTGTTGTGTTTGAAAGACCAGGTGGCTCACAACACTGAGCCTTCCCCATTCTGAGGAGCCTGTGGTAGAGGAACCAGGCCACTATTCTGTAAGATGGGATGACAACTCAATGGCTTGGATCCAGAGTGAGTATTGATGAGGGGTCCATTGAATCCTATAGAACCATTTATCTAACAGTTTGTTGGGCAGCCACTATTTTGAGACAGTGAGTAATATTTAGGGGCATTTTGCCCTAGGATCACAAAGCGAATCTTTTTAACAATGCAAAAACAGAAATTAGTGTTCCCAGTTTGCAGATTGAAAAACGGAAACCCAGAGCTGTTAAGTGACTTGCTCATGGTTATACTGCCCCAAGTGTTGAAGTTGGGAAGGGCTCTCAGAAATGTGTGACTTAGGCCACAAGAGGTCTGGAAAAGAAATGTTGTGACACTGGAAGCTATACAGAAGTCAAAGGATTCAGGTGGATGGCCTGAAAGGTCCATTTCACTGAAAAATGTATTTTTTCGTTTAATCAGTTATTTTGTTCTAGGGAGGAAGCCTCAGTCTAGTTCTTTTTACAGAAAGGTACGCTGCACGGGTCAGGCAGCTGAGGAATGTGTACTTTTTCATGAGTTCAGGCCTCCTGATTCATGGATTGAAATTTAGTTTTCTTATTGCCTCTCTGAAAAGGATTGGTGGTAAGAAGAGCAGCCCTCTGTCCTTCCTTCTCTTCTCCAAATGCTGGAAGAAGTGGGATGTGAACTCTCAAATGTCACAGAAGCCTATGAAATGCTGACTCCCGGATGCCAGGCATAACTGGGGTTGGCTCAGAACGTGGAGACGGGGCAACACCATCATCTGCTAAGAATTCATTGTTCTACAGCTTGCCTGGGACACAATGGCAAGACTGAAACAGGAGGGATAGATGTGGGGCCGGGTGGAGGCAGGCAACCTGGGTGTGCCTTTGCAGACCCTCCTTCGTGGGGGTGGGGAGAGGAGCAGTGCAGGATTAGTTAACAGGCAGACTGTATGTGGGTTTAAGGCACCAAGAAGCAGGGGCACAAAAACCCCTGATAGAAAAAAGCAAAACAAAACAAATACCCAACCAAAGAGAGGGAGAGAGAGCATTGGTTTAAAAAGAGTTTGATATTCACTGCTTGAAAAAGGCACTGAAGTAGTCATGGAAAAATTCAGAACTTTGTTTAGAGTTATGTATTTTGAATCACAAATGGTAGGTGGGCACAATGACCTTTGCAGTCTAGGGTGCCATTTGGATTAGGAAGTCTACTGGGATGAATGGAGCCAAACTCTCTTGTGGGTGGGTAGAAGGGCAGCTGATAGCCTGATGGGCGTCCTTTGAGTGGCCCTGAGCTGACCCCTGACCCTTTCCTAAAGATCAGATGGTCATCATTTGAGGTGGGATTAGAGATTATTTTATTTACTGCTTTGTTCTTTGTATGTTTTCCAAAATTTCTTTTGTGTGTATGTATATGTGTATACATTTTTAAGACAGGTGGATGAAAAAAGGAGTTCTATGAAAAGTAACCCTACAGAGGGATCTGATCATAAATTCCTAACTAGGCAGGTCATGGTGGGCAGTCACGCCCCAGGCATATAGCTGCTTTACATAAGCCCCGTCCTTTGTTTCCATGCATCTAGGTTAACACACCTTTGAAATAAACCCTAACCACCCTCAAGAGATCACACGATCTCATTAACCATCCTGTAACCCAATCTTTGCCTTGCTTTTTCCCACCTCCATGTAATCTTCCTTATGTTCCCTCCTTAATTTCAAACACATAAAAGAAGCTGCAAAACTGTTATTCTCTGGAGCATTTGAGATCTTGCTCCCTGGCATATGTCTTTGGTTTGGCTCAAATAAACTCTTATAAAAATTGTCCACAGGTTTGGACATTTCTTACTTTGACATACCTTAATTTTATGAATGTAAAATTACACAATATGTATTGCATTCTTCTTGAGCAAGATTGCTATTTTCTGGTAACAGTAAAATAAGTCCCCTTCAGTAATTGCTCTATTTAGGGCTTTTTTTTTCTTTTCTTCTTCTTCTTTTTTTTTAATGCATTTACACACATATACAGAAACACACCGAGGAAAATAAGATTGTTTTGTATGAGTGGCTTTTGAAAATTACATGACATTGGACTGTACATTTTTTTCTGCAACTTGCATTTTTCACTCAATAGCATGTCTCGTTGGGTGTTATGACACATTAATCTGCTTCACTCTTAACTACAACATGCTGGTCCATAGCGTGGCTTTAGCATGCGGATTTACCTATTCCCTTTTAACAGACATTTAGGTTGCTTCTAATTTTTCATCATCGCAAACAATGCTTCAGTCAACATTCTTGAACACAACTTCTTGGACATAGGTACAGGAGTTTCTTCAAGGCAGGTATAGAGGAACACTGGGTCCTAAGATGCTAAATTTTAATTGTTACCGGCAATTTGCCCTCCAGAGGGGCTGTAATAATTGGTATTCCCATTGCAGTAGTAAAGTATCCATTTCTTACATCTTTGTCAACACTTGATCATAAGGAAAAAAAACTGCCAGTCTGATGAATGAAAAGTGATGTCTAATTGGTTTTCTTTGGCATTTTCCTGGTTACCAGTGAGGCTATTTTCATTTATTTCTTCATCCTTTCCTGTATTTAAATTTTTCCTCAGGAAATGTGTGCTATTTTCATAACATTAAAAGGAGTTCTCTCCTCCTCCTCGTTGTTGTTGTTGTTAAAACAAACACAAGCCCATAGTTGACAGATGACGATTATTTGCTCTGATGGGACCATTTTAGGTCAAGGTTCAGGCCATTCCTAAACCTGTCACTGTTAGGAGACAGAAGAACCCATCACTGTGGAGAGGTGACTGAGATTCCTCTGAATGGCTTGCAGATCACTCCTGGACAGGGGAAAAGGTCAGTCCCACAGTCCTCATGGCTGCTGCTGAGTAGAGAAGGTGTTTGCTTGTTATGCAGTGACCCTTTCCAGTTGCAATATTCTGCAACTATAAGAAATATTAATCAGTGAGTTTTTTGGCTGAAAAGAATCTACTCAAGCTAGATCAAGTGATAAATGGAATTTATTTGGGGGTGGGGGGAGGCAAAGGGTATGTCCCAGAACACAGGGCAGGAAAAAGAGCAGGGATGGGGTAGGAATTCGAAAGCTGGCAGAAACGAAGGTCTCTCTCTCTCTCCTTTTCTAGACGTATCTCTTCCTTTTTTCCTTTTTCCTCCTGATCAGCTGCTTCTGCTCACATATCTTGTGTGTGGCCTAGAATGGCCATCTTAACTTAAGGTATTTTCTCTGTTAGTACCCACCATCTATTTCCTACGTCCCCTAGTTCAGTTGTTAAGAAGATAAGAATACGATTGCTTCCTGGGCAACGAATGGACTGGCTGATTTTGGGTCACTTGTTCAAACTTGATCCAATCAACTTGTCTGCCTGAGGTAGAAGACAGACCTGCCTCTTCCTGTGTCTGTGGGTGTGGCAGTTCATCCAGAAAATCCCGGGACAGGTCAGACAGTAATATGTGCCTCCTAGAAAGGTGTGATCTTCTAATATCTGAGGAACTGTGCTGCATTCTAAAGTATGTCAGCATGAGTAAGAATGACATGAGCCACCCAAAAATGTTCCATTCTCCCTTTCTCCTCCCTTGATCCCCAAAACTTAATTATGGAAATCTAAGTTAGGTTTATGCACAAAGTTGTTCTGTATGTTCTCTATATAATATTGATAAATTGAAATGAACAAAATGTCTTGTACTCAAAGGATGGCTAAATGAAATATGTTCATTCTATGGCATATTGTGTATATTTAAAGCGATATTCACAAAAATGCATATTATAAGATACAATAATAGTAAGTATAAAAATAGACTATATCTGTACATATAGTATGATCACAGTTATATAAATAAGAACAGCCCTCTAAAAAATACATAGTATATATAAATGTGGCAGTCTGTTGGGCAATGGGTGCTTCTCTTTCTCTTCCATTTTTCTGTATTTTTTAATGAAATAAACACACATTGCTTTTGTAAAGGAAAAAACTTAAGAAACTTTATTTGAAAGAAGATAACTTGGGCGTCTTGAGCTCTAGGCCATGTGATTTGTGGCTCTTCTCTGTAATGTTTAAAAACCACTAGACTCAATTTTTGGATGATGGGAACATTCTTCTTTTAAAATTAAAAGGATAGTGGCAGGACTTGAGGCAGGTGAGGTAGTCAGGCTGATTCGATGCAAGAACTTCTAGTTTATGTTAAAAGTTTTGGGTTTTGTATTAAGAGCAGCTGAAAACTACTGAAGGTTTTAGGCATGAGAATGAAAAGACATTTAGGCATGGTTTTGAAAAGATCTCTTTTGTTGTAGTGGAGGTATGAGTTAGAGGGGGAAGAATGATATTGGGGTGATTGGCTAGACAACTAATAAACCAAGTAGGTAAGAGATAATAGTTTATTGTTGTTGGAGTTTCGGTCCTTGTGGGCAGACACTGGGATGGAGTTTGGTGGGCAGTGTATTTCTTCCTATGGAAGGGATGAGAGAAAGCAGGACTGAGCAGAGAAAGAAGCCAAATTACAATGAAGCCATGGCCAGCACCACTGGAAGCAGTTTGTCTGACAGATGTCCTTTATTAGCATAAAATGACCAGGCATTTTGTGAAAATTAATAAAGAAAACCTCAATGAAAATTTGAGTTTGGAAGGCCTGTAGCAAGAGCACTCATGCTCTATCACTGAGATATTTGAAGAAAGAACATTCCGAGTGAAGAAACAAACACAGTGACTCTGGGGTTGGAGCATACTTTTTGTTTGAGGGTCAGCAAGAAGGCCAGTGTGGTTGGAGAAGAGTGAGGAAGAGTTAGAGTTTTTGCAGACAAGGTCAGAGAGGGAACAGGGGGCCAGATCATGTATGCCTTTGTTGGTTATAAGTGGGACTTTTTATAGTAAGGAGTTGTCAAGAATGAGCCTTAATCTGACTGCTACATGGAGAGGATGATGGTGCCACTTGCTAAAATGAGAATCCCCAGAGAGGAACCAGGAAATCATGAATTCATTTATAGATAAATTGAGATTAAGGTTTGTAAAAAATCTAGGCAGTTGCTAATATGCCTGGGGCTCAGAGGCATTTTGTCAGTGCATAGTTGGTGATGGGTGCCATTAAAGCAAAACTGCACTAAAATGGAGAACTTCTGTTCATTCATTGCAAATGAAAAAAAAGTCTGAGAGTGGGAGAAGATATTTGTGATTATATACGTACTTATGATTCATATATATGAGATATATGATACACATATATCAGAATCATATAATCACACACGCATATATATACACATAAATATGCATATACTATATGTATGTGTATATATATACACATATATACACACACACAGGTTGTATATATACACACAATCTGACAAAGGAGTTATATTTAAATCTATGAAGATTTCATACAAACCAGTAAGAAAAAGACAACCAGCAATGGGCAAAATACTTGAATAGGCATTTCACAAATGCACATATCCAAATGGCTTATAAGTAAGTATATGAAAAGGGAATATTGGCCAAAATACTGGTTTCTACACAATTCTAAAGAAAATCTCACATGGAAGCATCTGAAGTGTCCTATGATAGATGATGGGATAAAGAAGCTGTGGTACATATATATGATGAAAAATTACTCAGCCATAAGAAGAGAGGAAATACTGCCATTTGTGACAACATGGGTGGACCTCGAGATAATAATGCTAAGCGAAATAAGCTACACAGAAAGAGTTGGAAATCACTTAATATCACTTATATGTAGGATATAAATCTAAAAGCACCAAATGCACAGGACAAACAAAGACTCATGGACATGGACAATAGACTAGTGGTTGCCAGAGGGTAGGTAGGAGGAGGAAGGGAGAGATAGATGTAGTAAAGGGGGTCAAATATGTGGTGACAAAAGAAATATAACTATGGGAGGTGAACACAGTGTAAAAAAAAATACACACAAACACACACACACACACACACACACACACACACACATACCTGCTGTTGAAGTGTACAGCTGAAACTTATTGGATTTCATTAAACAATGTCCACTAAAAAAAAAAAGAAAATCTCATAAGGTTTTCTTTTTTGGAAAAAAAAGAGTCATGATTGAGATCTTAAATTGTGAAAAACAATTTGAGTATCAAAACCCTAACTTATTTTGTACAATGAACGTAAAGAAAGATAACTGCATAATTTTTTTTAAGCAAGTAAAGGTTTGCTTAAGGGTAGCATACTTTTATTGAATTAAATCAGAATTAAAAAATTGAAAACCTAAGCAAAGTAGGTGAAATTCCGCATGAGTTCGGGTGAACACACACACACCCACACCCACACCCACAAACAGATACACAATTTAGCTCTAACAATGTCTTCCTAAGCAGGAGGCAGAGTCATCTGCTGAGCCCTAGGGAGGAGGTGGGAGGATCAAAAGTCTGAGGAAAAGGAAGGGTAGTTGAAATAGTCAATAGTAGAGAGTTGGCCAGAGAAAATAGTTGTTTACGGCAAAGTTAAGTGCTTGCTTGAGGTTGATGATCATGAAGCCAAGGTTTTGGATGGGTTAGCTTTGCGGATATTTTATTATTTGTAAAGTGTGTATCACACATCTTTTATATCAGCAAACCGTATCTGCAAATAGGCTACTCCACCTAAGCTGTTTGTTAAACATTCATGATCACAATGCTGGGTAGGAGGAAGATGAGGAATGGACTCAGGGCTTGGTGGTGCCTTTGCAGATTCCCAGCCACAGGTAACATGAGGCCTCCAGCACCCAATAAAACAAAGCTTCAGCTTTCCTTTTGGGTGCTCGAATTTCCTTAATCTCCTTCTTCCCCTTTACACCTGGAACTTTTTGAGTTCATCGGTACCCACGGTATCCCTCCAGCTGCCACAAACTCAGAGTCTTCCTTTCTCTGCCCAATGCCTCTGGGTTGCTGAGTCTTTAGGAGAGGATGTCTGGCAGTGGATTCCTTGAGGGGAATCAAAGCTACAACTCTGTTTCGCAACCCATTCCCTGGCTTGTCTGGGAGAAAGAATTAGATCTCTTAACTTACTCAAGAGAGTTTAACTTTCTTATATGCAATAAGCTGTGGTTAGTGATGGCTAATATTTATTATATTTTTATTATTAATGGTAGTTGATTTTGAGCAGTTATTCTAGTCCAGGTGCTCTTCTGGAAGCTTTACATGCATTGTCTCTGATGCTCACTACCATCTGTGGGGTCATTTTACAGATAAAAAAATTAAAGCCCATAGAAACTAAATAGCTTGGGGTCATATGACTAATTCAGGGGAAGCCAGGACTTGAACCTAAGGTATGTGTGACTTCAAAGACAGCTACTTAAAACTGCTATTTTATGCTATTTTAAAATAAAATGAATTAGCTGACATTTTTATAGGGCATTACAATCTGACAAAACAATTTTCATATACAATATCTCCTCCAAGAGAGATGTCAAATTGGGCTGCTTGAACATGGCATAGAAAGGTCATTGAAAATGTAATTAGATTATTTTCTGTGAAATGTTCTTTTGACGGATCTTTTTCTGTCAGACTGATTCCTGGGAGCAAACTGATGGGTGGAGACTGGTAGCTTTGAGGTCTCTCTCCAAATTTCTCTGTTTCAGTTCTGTGCCACACTCACCTTGGGCACCCCTGGAGAAATGATACAAATAGTCTGTACTTTAGCCAAGTTACTTTGTACCCAACTTCGGATATATGTCCCGAAGCATTGTGAAACCAGGTTTGGAGAGAGGGATGCCTAACCCTTCATCTATTGTAACCTAAAATTATTGAGAGGAGTAGATGGAGGTGAAGATATAATAGTGCTCTCTTATCCATGGTTTCAGTTACCATGGTCAACTGAGGTCTGAACAGATTAAATGGAAAATTCCAGATATAAACAATTCATGTTTTCAATCATGCGCTGTTCTGGGTGGTGTGATGAAATCTCGTGCCATCCTGCTCTGTCTATCTGGGACGTGAATCATCCCTTGTGTCCAGTGCTGTAGACACTCCCAGCCCTGTTAGTGATTTAGTAGTCATCTTGGTTATCAGATTGACAGTCTCAGTAGAGCAGTGCTTGTGTTCAAGTCACCCTTATTTTACTTAATAATGGCCCCAAAGTGCAAGAGTAGTGATGCTGGCAATTGGGTTATGCCAAAAAGAACCTTTAAAGTGTTTCCCCTACTGAAAAGGTATGTATATATGGGAAATATCAGTATATATAGGGTTCAGCACTATCCACGATTTTAGGCATGCATTAAGGGTCTTGGAATGTATCCCCCATAGATCAAGGGGAATTACAGTAATGGGAGGTCATTGTCTTAACTTCTTTCCTTCCTTTTTTCTCTCTCACTACCTCCCTCCCTCCCTCCCTTCCTGCCTGTCTGCCTTCATACATTCATCTTCCCAGGCACTAAGAAGATCTTGGAGATTCAATGATAAGTAAGACCAGTTTCCTGCCCCTGAAAAATTCACAGTTTGGGAGACAGATAATGTATAATTACATTATAATTATCTTATATTCAGGCTCTAGTCAATAGCTCTCTAGACAGGTAGGAATAACACTGAGAAAAATGGTGAATGTGGCATGAAAAGGGACTGCTAGGATGAGGCAGTCACTGGAGACCTTCAAATAGAGCCAACAGGTGGGTGATGGACTCCAAGGCGGTTCAGGCAGGAGCCGACCAGAAGGTTGATTTCCCCAGGGTGGGAAGCAGGCAGAGCCCACAGTAAGGAGTCTGGCATAGGTGGTCTTGCCATTCCTGGTGCTTAATGATTGGTGGTGGGTTTGTGAAGGGATGGGTAAGTTGGTTCGGAATCAGGTCCGGGGAAAGGTTTGCCAGACCAAAACAGAGTCTTGGGAAAAGCATGCCAGGCCTGGAGAGTGGGGCACACTAGGGTAAGGTAGGAGCCTAGGGATGGGCATTTGGGCCTAGTATCTTGGCTCTAGTTGACAGCAAAGGTGATCATAATAAACCACCCCAAGAGTGAGTGTCTTAAAACAACAACAGTTTATTATTTCTGACACTTTTGTGGGTTGCAAGGCAGTTCTTCTGTGATCATGCCAGGGCTAACTAATGCTGTGAATAATCAGAGGGCAGCTGGAATACCTGAAAGGGCCAAGCTAGTCTCATTCAAACATCTGTCAGAGGGTTCTGGCTGTTGGCTTGGGTGTCTTGGTTTTCCATGTAGCCTCCCACCCAAGGGCAAACTAGACTGGAGGACATCATTCTATGAGAGCAAAAGTGGAAGCTGCAAGGTCACTTAAGGGCTAATCTCTGGAATTCTCACATAGTGTCACTTCATCCACATTCCATTGATCAAGGCTTGTTATAGGATTGCTGAAATGCAAGGGAATGGAGCCATAGCCATAGACTCCACCTCTTGATGGGAGAAGAGGTAACATCACATTGCAAAGAGGGCATGGGCCTTTAGTGTAAAGATTTACCACAGAGATCTGAGCAGGTTTGTGTGAGCCCTGTGGTCAGAAAATGGAGTCTCTGGGCTGGGGATGGAACCCCTGTTTAATCTTAGGGATTTGAACCTGAGAGTGATCTCAGACCGTCTGCTTGAAATCCAAATTCCCTCCCTTTGTCTCTGGTGAAAAGGTGAGAAGGTGGGAAAGAGAAGACCAGAATGAGAGGACTAGTGTTTTCCCTAAGCCCTGTGGTGCTTCCTGCCTTCCTGTCCTCAGGGTGGCAGGCTCAACCTCACTGTGGTCCAGCCTCAAGAGGCCCTTCCCATACTGAGCTCCTCTCTGGCTGTGCTTAGAACCCAGAACAAGTCAGGTCCCAAAGACAAGGTGTGTTTCCATAGCAGGAGGCAGCTTCTATTACAGCGGGCTTGGAAGGAAGGAGGGGAGGCCCTCCTACCACTCAATATTGTCTCTTCTTCCCACCAGAAAGTCCACCATTATTAGAGGATGTCTGAGTTTTTCATCTTTGATCAGGGAATTCAGGTCTTGTGGAGTTAGAGGAAAGGCGAGTAGGACTGGGGATGTAAAGGTCGAAGACAAGCCTGGAATTTCGCAAAGTGCCCTTGGCTTGTTCTCACACCACCTGGAAGAGCAAGTGGGCAGAACTTTCTTCAATCAGGGCTGTAGTTTTGGCAATTGGCAGTGACTGGAGGATGGGGGCTAAGTGAAGAATCTGAACCAGCTGCTGCTGCTATGTACCTGAACATTCCCAGTGTCACTAAGGCAAAGGAGGGAGCTATTCCTCTTGCTCCTCCCCCTTAAACGCTAACAGTAGTCACAATGACCCCATGGTCACTTATCTAGTTGGCTTTACAGAGAGCATTTAATCTTTTTTACACTAAAAGAGATAATACCAGACATTGGTCTTTCCCTAGCAAACGTGACCCAGTTCTGCCAGTTCCAGTACAGACAAGTAAGGGCTATTCCTGGGTCCCCATCCTCTGCTTCCTGCAGGACGGCCCATTCCACCCTATGGTCCCTTCAGCTCAGAGGGGGCAGAGGGAGGCGCCAGAGCCAATCTCGGTGGCGCTCCTCCAGGGGCTAGAAGGATAACTCCTTTAAGGCTGCGCCAAATGGTACTTCCTGCTTTAAAGAAAAGAGTCTTGTGGAGAGGGCTCCAGCAGTTTGGCGCCAGCCAGGGGAAGAGGTAATGTAAAGTAAATCACGGAATACAATTTGACTTTTTCTTGAAATGCAAACTCAGTTTAAACATCCCAGGGAAAGTGCGACTGGGCACTGCTAGTTTCTTTGAGATGGGCTGAATGGAAGATGCTGTGTGGGTGAGAAGGGTGTGAGTCGGGTATGGGTGGGCCTGTGCATGTGCAGGGCCACAGGGAGAATGGATGTGTAAGAATTCTCTAAATCTTTGTTGGCCACTGACTGCCCTTGAGTGCTCTCTCCTCTGCTCTTGGGCTTCCCATCTTCCAAACCTGCCAATGGAGGCTCACAGGGCTACCCTTGTATCAACTCTAACTGGGGTCCCACCACTTGGCAAGTGTCAGCCAAAATAACACTCCAAGTTGATTTTCTTAGGTCGCTTATTGCAAGCCAGCCACTAAGAGTACACTGGGGATCATTCCCTGAGCAGTGCCTCCTTGAGAACAAGAGACTGCATGGTATTATAGGACAAGGTGCTTACAGCACAGCATGTTGAGGTATGTTTGGGGTGAGCATGCGCAGTAAGCAAACAGGGCTACACATGTGTCGCATGTACACAAAACAGCAGAGAGTTTGGTGTTTTAATAAGGGTGTAATGAGAAAAGTTTGGGGAGGCTGTGGAAGTGTCCTCTGCTCAGTTTCAATTGGTCTGGGATGGTTTGCTGTTTGTTTGTTTGTTTTAAACAGTTTTCTTATCTTTACCTTCTGGCCCTGAAGGAAACATCTAGGACAAGCATTGTTAATAATCAGTCAATTGAACAAGCTTAGCAAATGTTTAGGTAATTCCATAGGCTTTCTCCTAGTTCTTAACCCTTCAGTACCAGCTAGGTGGGCTATACCCAGACCTTTCTAGGAGTAGAATGATCAGGAATCAGATTCCTAAACGTTTCTAAATCAATGGTCAGTTTTGGTTGGGTCAACCCAGGACCTAGCTCAGGTGTTTTATCCTGAGAAGACTGGTTCTTCCAGCTCAGTTTAAGGCCTGTCTTAGCTTCTACTGGGGTACCTATCCATGCAATGTCCTACTTCCAGCAACTCTAATTTAAATCAGTCCCTTTAGCTGGGGCAGCTATAGTACCAGCAGCCTGGGTTTCCCTTTGCTGTGGAGTGAGGAGTCAATGGGTAAAAGAGAGAGGCTGAAAATACTGCTGAGGGTGGGAGGGGAGATAACTGATGCATCTAGGTCTGCATGGGATCAGAACGACTTGGCATCTAGAAGGGTCTTTGAGGGTGAAGGGAGGGAAAGGCTGTGGGAAAAGGTGAAGAGCTGACAAAGGATCTCCGGCCTGTCAGCCTCACACCTCTCTGACCTGGGAATGAGGTTGTCCAAGGGAAAGCAAGGCAGTGTGAAGTGGGACTTGAAGAAAGTGGGAATGATTGACAAACACCTCCACTGAGATGCAAGATGGTGTCAAAGCCTGGGATGGAGACCCTGACTTTTTATTGGCACTAGACCAAATGATAGTGTGATTTTCCCCAGCACTGTTTGGGAGCCCAGGCCAGGGGCACCAGCTTCCAAAGTGGAAGAGTGAGAGCAGCAGACTGAACAAAGATTGGTGATCCATTGAGAACCTCAGTCCAGAGTTCTTAGGGACTAAAAAAGTTTGTGACATATATTAGTCAGAATTCCTCAGACAGATTTGTATATGTACATATACATACTATACACAATATATATACATATATATTCATTATGTGTATGTATGTATATATATATGCATATATGTGTGTGTGCGTGTGCGTGTGCGTGTGTGTGTGTGTATTGAATTGGCTCATGCTATTAGGAAGACTGAGAAGTCCCATGATCTGCCTGCCACCTGCAATCAGGAGACCCAGGAAAGCCAGCAATATAGTTCAGCCCAAGTCTGAAGTCCTGAGAATCAGGGCGGTCCGTGGTGTAAACCCCAGTCTAAGGGCCGGAGAAGATGATGAGATAAGATGTCCCAGATCAAGTAGTGAGGCAAGAAAAATAAGGTAAATTCGTCTTCTTCCAACTTTTATTCTATTCAGGCCCTCAGTGGGTTTGATAATGCCTACTCACATTGGGGAGGGGGTGCATCTGCCTTACTGAGTTCACCAATTCAATTGCCAATTTCATCTGGAAGCACCCTCTCATACACCTAGGAATAATGTTTAATCTGGACACCCTGTGGCCAATCAATATGACACAAAAAATTAACCATCACATTGGAAATGCTGATAAGTTATAAAAGTGTATACATTAATAAATCAAAATGATACTTGCTCTAGTGGCTGACAGTACCTTTAGATGACTGTTCTTGGCAAGGAATATCACAAGGTATAACGAAGTGGTAAAGGGCATTAGCCAGCCTGCTGTGCTGTCTTTCCTGGCCTTCACACTGACCATGACGAGGGGATCTGACTCCTGCCTTTGTTTCCAGCCAAACCTCTGGTCATTTGGCAATTCACTGCTTATACCTCAGCTGTACAGAGCTGCAGGGTCCACAACATTGGTCTTTTTCTTCTATGCCAGTGCTCAAGCTATATCTTTGTCCTATAAAATCTTTTCCCTTTTCTCCCAGTGGAAAAACCATCTTCATTCAACTTGTCTGCGATTACAGAAAGGCTTCTGCTAGGCAGAGTTGTGCCTTTCTTCCTCTGCACTCCCCAGCCCCTCCAATATATCTCAGTAATGACAGTTATCATTTTGTAATATAATTCTGTGCATGCGGAGATTTCTCACTAGACTGTAAGCTCCCTGAGTCAGAGGCTATGTCTAGTTTATCTGTATATATCCAGAGCTTAGCGTAATATATCTGGCACATTTTAAGTGCTTACTAAAGAGTCTTAGTTTATTTAATTTGAAAAAACCAAGTAATTTAAAACTCTCTCTTTAAAAGACCTATATGAATATTTTAAAATAAAATAGGGATAGGTGTAGAATTTTTTTTGAAAAAGCTACAGGTTTTTTAAGAACATAAAGGGTGGTGTCTTAAATTGCTAGGGCTGCCATAATGAAATACCACGGACTGTGTATTCAAACAAAAGAAATCTATTTTCTCATAGTTCTGTAGGTTGGGAAGTCCAAGGTCAAGGTCTGGCCGGTTGGTTTCTGGTGAGAGCTCTCTTCCTGGCTTATAGATGTCTGCTTTGCCCTTGCAAGGCCTTTCCTCTGAGCATGTACAAGGAGAGAGAAAGCAAGTTTTCTGGTGTCTCTTCTTATAAGGACAACATGACTTTTATGGGGATGCAATTTAGTCCATAGCTTGTGGTGCAAATAAGAAACATGAATATTGTAAGTGAACCCTCAAATGAATAATGGTCACTATGAGCTTTCTCTCAGCATCCTGGTACCTTGCTCATTGCTGCCTAGTCTCCCAAATATCTTCCCTCCCCAAGCCTCATTGCTGCACTCCCCACCCTGAGTCCTCTCCATCTCTCTGCAAATTAGTTTTTGCTTAGGCAAAAGTAAGCAAGGAGTGACTTTAATTGTCCACAAAGAGATCACAATTGATTTCATTGCTAACTTTCCTCTCCCTGCCCAAATGTAGGAGGACCTTGGGGAAAATGAAGGGTTTAATTTCACTGAGTCACCTTTACCACTGCCTTCTCTCCTTTGCCTCTCTTGATGTTGTTTTGACAACTGTGAGAGGACCAACCTCACAGCTGACCCCTGGGGAAGTGGAGAAGTAGGTAGGAGCTAAGAAAGGCATCTGACAACCATATGTATATACTTTTATTATAAAGGAGGGTATAAAAATGGGTATAAAGGAATTCATTTTATTACTTTATTTGAGTATTAAATTTCATCTTCACGTAACATGTGTCTTTTTATACCAGTGACTGACATCTGTTAAGCACAACATTTTGGAATGTTCTGGTTAGTGTAATTCTAGGTTTCCAGAATGTGGTTCTTGTAGGTTTCCTGATTAAAAAAGGTCTGGTACTATCTCTGACTGGGATAGGTAATAAGCACTCACTTATCTGCCTAATGAGCATCTTGGTGGAGATTAAAGGCTGGGTAGGTGTTTTTCCAGGCTATACATGCAATTTAAATTTAAATCTTTATTTATTTTACATTGATTAGTCTAGAAATAATTTTCTTAGGTGCAAACACTGAGCCATGCATATTTCCTTTGTAAAAAGGAAAAATAAAACATCCATGAAATGAAGAGAGAGGCCTTTCGGGTTCCTGGCAAACCGCCAGTTTCATCTCCCCTGTAGAGGCATATGGTTGTTTATTGTCTTGCAGGTGCTGTTTGTTTCCTAATCCCTTTTCTACCTGTTTCTCAGTGTCTTAGGTCTTGCTTTGGGTATGGGATATATTTTATTCTTTCCTCTTCAAAGATCTTTTTTGTGACTATGAAAACAATTCATGTTCACTGAAAACATGTGCCAAATGCAGAATGACATAAAGAAGGAGGAACAACAACAAAATGCCACTCATACTTGTAGTACCTAAGTACTAATTATTGGCAATCCCTATTAATATTTTGTCTTATTTTTTTCTATTTGATTTTCTTTACATTTTTGACATAGTTGAAATGCACTGTATTTTTCAATATTGTATCTTGTCTTCTTCACCTAATACGTTTTCTTCAAAAGTTTTATTGTCATTCAAGCAAAGAACTCTGTAAATATAACTTTTAATGGCTGAGTAATATTCTATCCTGCATACAGTGCATGAATAATTTTTCAAAGGCAAAATTATGACTCATTCAAATATGAAACAAGTACATGTCAAAGGTTTTATTTAAATCATTAATGAAAGAGGGAATCAGTAAGATGCTGCAATTGGTTCAAAGGGGAATTTCCCATTTGCCCTATGAATACTCTTACCTGCAGTGCTCGTGGATGCAGCAGTTACCCTGAGATACCTCACAAATTACAGTCCTAACCTTACCCACAAAGATTGCCACGAAATAGCTTGCTTTTATTATTATTTTTGCATCATTCTGGTATAGCAATAGTCTTTGGAAACAAATGACATCATTCTATTTATAGCATTCTGGTTTCAGTATGGCATTTCTGTTTACAAAAATCGCCAAAAATGTCAAATGTTAGAAAATGTAGGATTCCTAAATTGGAAAAGGGTTAAAGAACTACACCTGTATAGGCAATAAGGAATGCTGAAATACATTTACAAAGAAATACTAACTGGACTACCCAGAGGGCAATAATTGATTGCATTCCACTAAACCCATTTTTTTTTTGCATTTTTATGGATACAAGGAATTTGCATTTTTATCAGTTTCTGCAACTGACTCAAAGATAATGAAAGGCACTTACAACCTAGTAATCTTTTTTAGCTATTTTAAAATCTTTTACAACTTTTCCTGGCAAGATGTAATATGATTTTACTTAGCTGTTAGGACCGTGTGTGTAGTGTGTGTACGTGTGTGTCACAGGAGGACTGGCTTTCTTTCTGTCTGAAAAAGATGCAGCAAATAGCTGAATTTCCAAGGGCTCACAGGTCCTCATCTGTAGAGTGAGGATAGCTGGGATGTTTTCTCTCACTCTTTCCCAAAGCTCTGATGATCATAACCTCTCTAATTACCTTGAGGCAAAGCTCCACATGCAACGCATGACTGTCTATCTCTTATTTCTTTTAGTAAGATCATACAGGTAGGAGATTTGATTCTAACTTCTCATAGAATTAAGATCAAATTTCATTGATTCTAAGATTAAAAAAATATTTATTGACTCTGATTTGTTTCAATTCCTGATGATTCTGCTCCTAGAAAGGTCAGGGTGTAGCCCACCTACTGAAGGGTTAAAAACTAGGAGAAAGCCTATGGAATTACCTAAACATTTGCTAAGCTTGTTCAATTGACTGATTATTAACAATGCTTGTCCTAGATGTTTCCTTCAGGGCCAAAAGGTAAAGATAAGAAAACTGTTTAAAACAAACAAACAAACAAATCATCCCAGACCAGTTGAAACTGAGCAGAGGACACTTCCACAGCCTTCGCAAACTTTTCTCGTTACACCCTCATTAAAACACCAAACTCTCTGCTGTTTTGTGTACATGCGACACATGTGTAGCCCTGTTTGCTTACTGCGCATGCTCATCCCAAACATACCTCAACATGCTGTGCTGTAAGCACCTTGCCCTATACTACCATGCAGTCTCTTGTTCTCAAGGAGGCACTGCTCAGGGAATGATCCCCAGTGTACTCTTATTTGCTGGCTTGCAATAAGTGTCCTAAGAAAATCAAAATCCTACAAAAGATGATGCTTTATAATAGCTATTGAGCAGGTGGTAATCGTGATGCAGTGGTCATGGCGCGTGCACATATGTGTATGTATACTTGACTGTCATTCCTGGTGGTGCGACTGGACAACTTCTACCCTTTGACTTTCAATCAGCAAATCATTTAAGGAAGGAATATGGATCTTTGGTTATTTGAAAACCTGTTAACTTCTGGAAAGGTCAGTTTTAAACATTGCAGAATGGATGACAGTGACTTGGAAAATAATAAAATTCTCTATTAAGAAGTGTTATATCTCCAGCACTCTTGAGGCCACAGAAGAGACTACGTATGTAACAATATGGACATCTATGACTCTGAGTCAAAAGAGATTCAGAAATCCTGAATCCTGAATGTGAAGAAAGTTTGGGAAAATCTTAACTAATTTATTTCACTTAATCTTTCTTTTGAATGTAAACCCAAGAGTGATATAAAACTCCGTGTTAAATTAGTTTTCGGAAAGCTCTTGCAATAAGTTTAAGTAAAAATTCTGTGTAGAAAAGCATTGGGTTATATTTTAATTGCTATTATTTTTCCTTTCTTTGTGGTACATAAGCTAATGGTGCATCTTCTATTGATGGTGTTTTTGAATTGATGAAATATATTAATAGCTTTACAGAAAGAAAAAAAAACACCACCATAAAAATAAACAAATTACAAGATGCATTCACATTTCAAAAACATTAAAAAGATTCTAAGCCAAGGAACAAACACAAATATGATATTTGTCTGTGGTTGGTGAGTGAAGAAAGAACTAGAACATGAATCTCCTCCTGCCTCATGGATAGAAGAAATTTGGTATCCTAAATAAAACAAAACAAACAATAATCCAAAACTTTACATTTTTCTTGATTGCAAAAGTAATACTTATTGGAGGCAACCCAAATGTCTATCAGCTGATGAATGATAAATGATAAACAAAATTAGATATATTCATGAAAAAGAATATTATTTAGCTGTAAAAAGGAATGAAGTACTGACACGTGCTACAATATGGATAAACCCAGAAAACGTGCTAACTGAAAGGCCACATATTATATGATTTCACTTATATAATATTTTAAATCCAGAATAGGCAAATTCATAGGAGTGAATGAGAAATAACTACTTCTCAAGAGCAAGTGATTTCTTTTGAGATGATAAAAA
Organism: Cynopterus sphinx; assembly: GCA_030015415.1. Taxonomy (NCBI): domain Eukaryota; kingdom Metazoa; phylum Chordata; class Mammalia; order Chiroptera; family Pteropodidae; genus Cynopterus; species Cynopterus sphinx. The sequence continues at coordinate 54,758,806 of CM057383.1, read as the reverse complement.
TATTTTGGAACTAGGTAATGATAATGGTTTTATGACACTGTTAATGTACTAAATGCCATGGAGCTGTACATTGCAAATGGTTGAAATAGTAGATTTTATGTTATGTGCTTTTTACAAGAATAAAAATAAATAGCCTCCCCCAAAGTAATATTTGTTGAAAAACTTGAAAAAATTCTGAATTGTGGAAAAGGAGAAAGTGAAGGCAGCATTAGTCATGGAATATTGAGTTCCTTAGTGATGGGAGCCTTTCACTTACTGTCTGTTGCTTTTTGTCTCACTGAATCTAAGGGCTTAATAGTGAGGCCCACAGACACCTGGAGATCCTTCCCTCTGCCTCTATAGCACCACTCCCATCCTCAGAATGACTTCTGGGGATTCACTAGAACCAATGGGATGGGCAATAAATCTCTTGGGGTCTTTACAAATGCAGTCCCCAGAAGTCTCTCAGGTGGCTCACTCCATCTGCCTTAGCTGGAGCAGTCACCTTGAGCCCTTTTCCCATTTCCTTACATTACTTCTTATATGTTCACATCTTGGAGTTATTGCGGCTTTGGTTGCAGACCACCGCAATAAAGTGACTCTCCCAATAAAGTGAGTCACATGAAGTTTTTGGTTTCCAAGTGCATATAAAAGTTCTGTTTACAGTATACTGTAGTCTGTAAGTATGTAATAGCATTAGTCTAAAAAATGTACATACCTTACTTAAAAATACTTTATTGCTAAAAATGCTAACCATTACCTGAGCCTGTTGGAAAAATGGCACCACTAGACTTGTTCTATGCAGGGTTGTCAGAAACCTTTGATTTGTAAAAAAAAAAAAAAAATAAAAAAATAAAAATGCTGTATCTGTGAAGTGCAATAAAGCGAAGCACAATGAAACAAGGTATACCTGTACATTTGAGTACCTAGGTATTCATAATTCAAGGAGAAAAACCTGTCTCCTTGTTTAAGCCACACACCTTATTTTCCTTTCTGTGATTCCAGGTGTCTCCAGTTTCTGAGCATTTTGGAGTTCTGCTTAAAACAATATTTTGTTCTCATTGCTCCTCTTTCTTCAGGTGCTTACTTTTCTCCCCCACCTAATCAGTTATTTTCTTTTACCTGCTATAATATGAGTTACAGATGCCCTTAATTCCATCAGAAGTGTAGTTTGTACTTGTTTTTTATTCTTATTGTTTTAAGGTGACTTCTCAGGGGAGAAGGAGGAAGGAATGTCTTTAGTCCGCTACCTTAAACCTAGAAGTTTTCTAGGCATTCCATTTTATGTAATCAAATGTGTTAGTTTTTTTCCCTTAAGGCAGTGGTTGTCAACCTGGTTGTGTGTTAGAATCACTGGAAGCTTTAAAAAACACCAGCGCCTTAGCATTATTTCCAGACTAATTCAGTCAGAGCTTTAGGAGTGAGGTTGGACCCCCAAATGATTCTGGGGCACAGATTGGGGTGAGGTTTGAGGATTACTGTCATAAGTTTTCTCCTATCTTCACTTTGAAGGTTAGGAGGTTCTTTCTAAACCCAAGGTTTATAATTCTCTTCTACCATCCCCGCCCCGACCCCTGATATTGGTGTTCTCTGAGAATTAGAAACAATAAGATATGTATATAAATAAGTTTATTATAAAGAATTGGCTCAACATGATTATGGAGTCCAAAATTTTCAGAAGGCCAGCAGACTGCTGTAGAACCAGGAAGAGTCAGTATTCCAGTTAGTTCAAAAATCCATCAGGCAGGAGAATTCTTTCTTGTTGGGGGAGATTCAACCTTTTGTGCTATTCAAGCCTCCAACTGATTGAATGAAGTACATCCAAATTACGGAGAACAATCTGCTTCACTCAGTGTACTGTAAATGTTAACCTCATCCAAACAACACCCTCACAGAAACACCAAGAATAATGTTTGGTCAAATATTTGAGCACCCCATGGCCCAGATAAGTGGACACATAAAATTAACCATCATACCAGGCATAATTTAATTTTTTCCACTTAACTCTTTAATCACTCTAAAATCAATTTTGATATGTCATATAAGGTAAAGATCTAAATTAATTTATTTTACAAATAACTAACCCGTCATCTTGATACTCTATATTGATTATTCCCTTTCATTTCCATTGAATTGGGTTTTGGTTCGGTTTAGTTTTAGCTCAACAGATATGCTTCTTCATCATGTCTTAAAAATTATATATATATATTTTTTCTTTTATATAAACATTTTCTAGGCTATTTTACCACATAACATAGCCAATGCCTTGAAGAAGCAGGCAATTTTCCCTGCCCCCACCACACACACACAAATTTGATCTTTGGCAGGGTGCCACTCTGCTGGGACATTTAATCCATATGAAAACAACTAGAGAGTATGATACAGTGACTTGATTTTGTGTATTCCAGAAAAGTGAGGATCAGCGTGGACTGGGTTTTGGTAGTCATGTCATAGAGGAAGAGGGTTTGAGTGGAAGCAGGGTTTGGCCTGGGAAAGCAGGTCGTGGAAGTCTAGGAGGAAAATTTGAAGAAACATGGGAAATAAATTTGATGATGAAAGGTGTAGCTTAAGAACTTGTTTGGATATCAGGAAAGTTATCATGTTACTTGCTGCCTTCATTTCTGGATCTGTAAATGGGTTTTACTTCTCTAAATCTCTCCTTGAGGAGGGGGTGGCATATGCAGGACTGAGAAAATGTTTGCAGTATGTTCAGAGTTCTTTAAAGAAAAGTCAAAGACTACAAAGCATTTATTCGTTAAATATGAAAACTTTCATTCCCCTTCGCCCCTTGATTATAGGGAGACTTTGATTATGAAGAAATAATGCAATGACTGTACTGTAACATGTTTTTCCTCTGGTCTGTTTCTTGTTCCTCTGCAGTAAGAGGCATAGACATTTAGATCTCAACTAAAGGCATTGATTGGAAAGGTTTCTCCCAGAGTTGGCTCACTTGGAAACCAGGTAATCTGAGCTGGAGGAAAAGGGCAAACAATCTCAGTTTTTTAACACACACAACACAAAGCTTTTAACTCAGATCAGAGAGTTCAGTTGGACTTTAGTGTGAGCTGTGGGCTGGAGGCAGTTGAGTTCAGTTGGAAAGGGGATAGTGGGAATGTTCTTGCTTTTCCTCAGAAGCAAGAGTTTGTTGGGGTGAGGGTTGGGTGGGGGGAAGAAAATCTGCCAAAAAGGGAAAGGAGGAGCTAGAGAAGGGTGGAGTGTACTGAAATGTACTTGAGAGTTATCAGAAGCAGTGGCCTCCTTTCATGGAAATCTGGTTGCTGTGTTGGTTGATGTGTTTTTCCAAACTCCAAACTTCTGTGATTCAGGACTGTGGCTTTAGTAATTATCCAAGTACTAGGTCCTTGAGTGTAAATGACCAATTACCTCAAACTGTCAAAAGGGCCCAGAGGTCTCAAAAATCAGTTCAGGGAATGAGCAGACCCAATTTTTAAAAGTTTCAGGCATAGATTTGGAGACAGCACAGCTTTGTGTGAGAGTATGGAAATGTGTGGGAGGATTAGAGTATTTTATTTTTTTAAACAGCCGTATTAAGATATAATTCACATACCATACAATTATGCATTTAAAATGTACAATTCACTGGTGTTTAATATCAATGCAGAGTTGTGCAATCATTACCACCATCAATTTAATGGCATTTTATCACCTCAAAAAGAAACCTGGTGTCCCTTAGCAATGACCTCCTCTCTCCACCCCACTCCAGTCCTATACAGCCACTAATGTACTTCTGCCTCTACAGATTTTCCTGTTCTGGACTACCATATGACTGGAATCATGTAATATGTGGTCTTATATGATTAACTTCTTTCATTCAGCATATTTTCAAGATTTGTTAGTGTTGGAGTATGTATTGGTATTTCATTCCTTTTTTATGGTTGAATAATATTCCATTGTATGTATATGCTGCTTTTGTTTATTCATTCATAAGTTTATGCACATTTGAGTTATTTCTATATTTTTGGCTATTGTATAAATAATGTGGCTATAGACACTCACATACAAGTTTCTATGTGGACATATGTTTCAATTCTCTTGAGTATATATATTCAGAAGTGGGATTGCTGGGCCATATGGTAATTCTGTTTATCTTTTTGAGGAACCACCAAATTGTTTTCCTTAACAACTATATTATTTTACATTCCCATCAGCAATGCCTGAGAATTCTAATTTCTCTACCTACTTACCAATGCTTGTATTTTCTGTTTTTTAAAATGTTTTTTTATAGCCATCTGTGTGGATATTAAGTGATATCTCACTTTGGTTTTGATTTACAATTGAGTTATTTTTTGCATCTGGTATAGGGTGAGGGTCCTACTTCATTCTTTGCATGTGGCTATCCAGTTCCATTTATTGAAAAGACTTCTTTCCCGATTAGGTGGTCTTGGCACCCTTGTGGAAAATCAGTTCACCATGTATGTATGGGTTTATTTCTGGATTATTTTATTGATCTATATGTCTATCCTTGTTCAATATCAGCCTGTCCTGGTTACTATTGTTTTGTGGTACATTTTGAAATTAGGAAGTGTGAATTTTTCTACTTTGTTCTTTTCCAGGATTGTTTTGGCTATTCTGGAAACTCTATATGAATTTTACAATCATCTTGTCAACTTCTATAAAAAAATTCTGCATGGGATTCTGAGAGGTTTTTACTGAATCAGTTTGGGGAGTTTTGCTATCTTACCAATGTTAAATTTACTGATACATGAACATGAGATTTTTTTATTTATTTAGATTTTATTTTATTTCTTTCAACAGTTTTTTGTAGTTTTCAGAGTAAAGTTTTTACTTCTTTTGTTAAATTTATTTCTAAGTATTTTATTCTTTTTGGTGCTATTATGAATGGAATTGTTTTCTTAGTTTAATTTTCAGATTATTTATTGCAAGTGTGTAGAAATATAATTGATTTTTTTTGTTTCTTGATCTTGTGTCCTGCAAACTTGTTGAATTTGTTTATTAATTATACTAGTTTTTCAGTGGTTTTCTTACATTTTTCTATATACAAGATCATGTCATCTGTGAATAGAGATAGTTTTAAGTCTTCCTTTCCAATTTGAATGTGTTTCCTTTTCTTACCCAATGTCCTGAGGAATGATGTTTTATAAGTTTGGAAATATCAAAATTTACCAGATCGACTCCTGGAATGAAGCTCAAAAATGTACCCAGTGTATGCCTAGCATCCTACTGGGTGATCATGCATATTCATTTATTAAAACAAAACAAAATAAAACATATAGAGCATTCGCTGTGTCATAAAAGTCTAATGGGAATGTCCTTCTTCTTTTGGACTAACACACCTTTTTAAATGGACACTTACAGAGGACTTATTTTTGACATATTCTTTTCTAGGCACCAGGAACACAATGCTGAACAGAAGTGGCCAGCCCTGAGCTCAAGGCCTAGCCAAGGAGATAAACACACCTATCTGATAGTTATATGTTCATGAGAACAATATAGTTTATGAGAGAGATGGACAGAGTGATATGAGATCATAGGAGAGAAGAAACTAGGTCTGTTTGTGGATATGGTTCCATAGTGTAGCAGTTAGCATGTCTGCTTTATATGCAGAAGATTCTGGATTTGTGTCCTAGTGGAGCTACAACCCGTGGTCTACTTTTATGCCACTCTGAACAAGATCTAAGATCTGTTGTCTGATCTTAGAAGCTAAGCAGGGTCAGGCCTGGTTAGTACTTGGATGGGAGGCCATCTAGGAAGACCAGGTGCTGTAGGCATAAAAAAAAAAAAGGTGTGTTTGTAGGATGACCAAACATCCTGGTTTTATCTGAGACCATCTTAGTTTTAGCGTAGGAAGTTCCTAATCCCAGGCAAACTGGAATGGGTGCTCACCTTCTCAGTATGCTCTAGATAGGAGCAATCTTCAAAGGAGTTTTATTAAACATCCCAAACCAAAGGTTTTAATGCATCTGGGAAGTACAATGGTTTTTGATTAGTTAAGACGCCGGAGTTGAAATTTTAAGACCCTGAACAGACTTTCAGCACTGCCAGTTACAGTTTCCAGACTTTGGGCCAGTTATCTGACATTCTGAGCCTTAGCTTTCAAATCTGTGGAACTGCAGGAATAATATTAATCTCTTAGGATTGTTGAAAATTAAATGAGAATATGCCTGCAAAGTGCTTGGCACTGGCTCTGGAACATTATAAGGGATGAATAAATGACCAATACTCTTGTTCAGAAGTCAGCATGTATTAGAGGGTGGGCCAAATTCTACCAGTCTCCTGTTATTATAAATAGAGGTTTATTGGAATGGAGCCACACCAGTCATTCACAAATTGTCTATGACTTCTTTCAAGCTGTAAAGGGAGAAGAGAGCACTTGCAACAGCTGAAAAGCCTAAAATATGTAGTTTCTTGTCTTTTGCTGATGGCCGCTCCTATTAATATTACTGTTACCGTTGGGAATGATCTAAATCTGTCACTACCCTGGTGATGCTGAGTGGACCTTGGTTCCTTCTGTTGACGCTGTAAAGAATTATAGATCAGCGGATTTTAGGAAAAGTAGAATTTATAAAGTATGTTTCAAGAGAGAAATGGGTTATGCCAGAGATAGCCATAGCCCCATAGAATTCAGGAAGTAAACCTAATATTGGCCCTTGATAGGTGGTTATTGGGGTAGTGCTAGATGAGGTCATTTGATTGCCATTTGGCTGTTATATAACCCTTCGTCTACTGCACATGAAGTTACCCAGAATTCAGTCTGCTATAATTAGATTCATGAACTTCTGGGCATATGTGTGATATGATAATGATGGTATAATGAAGTTAAAGTTAAGGAAGGTCTGTATATGTACTAACTGTGCAGGTGCTTGTGGCTTGACTAAACCAGTGGTTAGATTTGTAGTTTTTACTTTCTTGTATTTCAGGATGTAATGGTAATCTTTAAATGTAAAATGGGTATTTCAGGGAGGTCCTAAGGAGGTTTCTGTATTGGGCCTACATTCTCCTGTTGCTCTTGTCTACCTAACTGCCTAACATTACCGGGCAGAATGGAGGGAGTCCTGACTCAGATTCAGGAAGCCTGGGACCCACCCAGTTTGATAGGCATTAGCTCTGTGACCTTGGGCAGATCAGTCAACTCCTCAAGATTTATGTCCTTGTCTGTGAAACAGGCGCATGATGTATAAGGTCCATGGCCAAGCTTCTGGGACCTACAATTTGAACCTGTGAGACACTTAGGGAAAGAAGTTCTGTGGAAGGTGGATGAAGGGTGCAGTGAATTCTGATTTTGATGCCTCATTCTCAAATTCCTTAGATATGACAAGGCACTCCCTTCCTGAGCTGTGCCCTTTACTGTAAGTCCCAGTAGTCTTCAGGAGAGGGCAGGCTGAGCAAGCTCATCGAACCTGTCAGAAAGTCTTGGTCAACGGCTCTGGAGAAGTCAGGGGTTATGTCCTACCCTGTCAGGGAACCTGGTTTCTAGTGTGAGAAAGAATGAATCACAACTCTTTACACATGATTTATCTGCCATGAGGGGTTGCGAAGAGTCACTCTTATTTGCTAATGATAATTTAAAAATGATTCTGAGCCACTTCAGAGGTCTGCCTTTATTCTCTTGAAAGTGCTAATTAGAGGGTGATACCCTCCGCTTTCATACTGTGCAAAATGCATTTTCATCAACAGGAGAGAGAGAGAGAAAAGGAAGGAACCAGGCCCTCATGAGATTTCCATGATTAATAACTCATCACATAGAAAGACTTCCACCAACTCTTTAGATGTAACTCTCATTTTATAAAGAAATTTCTTTATTTTCCCCCCTTTTCCTCATTCCATATGCTTTTTCTTATCTGTGCCCTAAGTGCCCAGTTAATGTCCTGCCCCTTCAAGAACTTCATCTGGATAATCCAGGTCCCTCCATCTCTACTTTTTCTGTGTTTCTGGCCTGTGTGGTTGGAGTTTCTACCCAGCACTTTCCCACATGCAGTCCAAATTGTTTTCTTCTTCCTTTTTTTTTAGTTGGTGGATAATGTTCCACCCCTATTTAAAGTGTATATTGTGATGATTTGATGTACATATATATTGTGAAAGAATATTCTCCATCCAGTTAATTAAGACATTCATCACCTTATATATAATTTTTTTTCATGAGAACATTAAGTTCTCTCTTAGCAAATATCAATTTCAACTCCACAATACAGTGTTATTAACCATAGCCATCATGCCCTACATTAGATCCTACATTATTCACCTTATAGCTAAAAATTTGTGCCTTTACTGATCTCTCCTTATTAGCCCACGTTGAAGCCTCTGGCAACCACTTTCTCCTCTCCATTTCTATGAGTTTGACTTTTTATTTAGACTCCATATTAAAATGGTACCTCCCAGTATTTGTCTTTCTCTGTCTGGCTTATCTCATTGAACACAATGCACTCGAGGTCCGTCTACATTGTTGCAAATGGCTGAATAATGTTGTCTTCTGATTTTCTGTCAAGTCGTTCTATCAATTATTGGGAATGGGTTATTGATATCTCTAACTTATGTTGAATGATCTTTTTTCAATTATGTCATGTTAGTTTTTGCTTCATGTATTTTGGGGCTTTGTTGTTAGTTATGAATACATTTGTAATTGTGGCTTCCTCATATATTGCTTTTTATTATTATGAAAGTGTCTTTTAATGTCTAGTGACATTTTTTTGTGTCTTAAAGTCTATTTCAGCTGATAGTAATACAGCCACTTAAATTCTCTTGTGTTTATTGTTTACATGGTATATCTTTTTCAATCCTTTCATTTTCAGCCTCTTTCTGTTTTTGGATCTAAAATGTGAGTCTCTGCTAGACAGCACATAGTTAAGTCTATTTTTTATTCAGTTTCACAATCTCTGTGTTTAGTTTATTTATATTTATTGCAATTTTAATATGGTTGTATTAATAAGGAGCCATTTTGCTATTTGTTTTCTCTGTTTTATACCTTTTTTGTTCTTCTCCTGTTTACTTCTTTATGTGTCAAATATTTTTTGGATACCATTTTAATTCCTCTCGATTTAAAAAATGTATTTGAGGGTTTTAAAAATTGATTGTTGAAGGACTATAGTATATATCGTAACTTCTCACAGCATACTTCAGATTACTAACTTAATTCTGCTAAAATATTAATGCTTTGTTCCAACCTAGCTCCATTACCTCTCCCCTCCCTTTATACTATTATTGTTATATATATCACAACTATATATCTTCTAAACCCAACAATACAGCATTAAAATTATTGCTTTAGGGATTCTTAGGTCTTTTAAACATGTTAAAAAAGAAATTGGAAAATAGATTTACATGCTCTTCTATATTTCCCCACATTTTTCCACTTCTGGTGCTCTTCATTTCTTCTAGTGAATTTGAGTTACTATATTGTATAATTTCTTTGCAACCTGAAGAACTTCCTTTAGTATTTCTTTAAGTATATTGTTTTATAGTGAGAAGTCAGCCATTAATCATGTTTTATACTTGTATGTATGAGTTATTTTTCTCTTGCTGTTGTCTCTTAACAATTTAACTGTGATAAGTCTAAGTGTGAATCTCTTTTCTTTATCCTACTTGGGGTTCATCAAGCTTCTTTGATCTATAGATTAATTTTTTTAATCATTCTGATAATTTCACAGACATCAGTCTCCTCTTTCCAGGACTATCATTTCCACTGGGGCAGAGGAGGGGCTGTGCCAGCTACCTTATCTGCATGCCCTGGGGGTTTGGGCTGGGTGCACAGGAAGTGCCGCCCTGGTAGAATGTTCTCCTCACTTGCCGCTGGCCAGTTCCTGTACAGGGCTGGGACTTCCCATCATCCAGTCTATGGAGGTTGTACTTAGACCTCTCCAACACCTTGTTCTCTTCTTTGATTTGTTGTCCTAGACTGTTGGGTTGATTCATCCTGCTTTGCTCATTTCTTAAGGCTATTATGTGTCAGGGCTGGATCTTCTCTCTGATTCAGATAATAACATCAGTTTGGCTAGTGGGCAGCCTTTCCTTAATGAATGAAAAAAAAAATTGTAACATTACCAAAAACTAGTGCTTACCTACTTTGCTCTCTTTCTGTGGAGCAATTAGCATTCTGTTGCTATGAAAAATACCAGTGTCGTGTGGATGTCGAATTGCATTTATATACTAGAATGCTTTAGATTTTCTTTTTTTTTGACATCTAGGTTCATTTTGATTACATGGGGGAGAAAAGCTAACCTTTTTTTATTAAACCGATATGGATGTTAATTATCATCGACATTCCAGTAGAAAAAACACATTCAAGAAAAACTAACCTCCTTGACTCACCTGGGCAGCCTATGGAGTGGCCTCTGGGAACCTAGCTGCAAGGAGATGAAGACCACATGGACATTCATCCATTCTACTGAGACTGGGGACTGGTGTGGGACAAACAAGTCAGCATCATTCACTTTTTACTGTGCGTCTACTAAGTACTCACATATAAGAACACATTTCTGTCTGAATGCTCTATTAATACTTTATATTTATATTCCATTTGTTTTTCACATATGAACTTTGAATTTTATAATTTTTAAATTATTACATAGCACACATCTGGTGGCAACCAGCCCTCTTTGGAGTTTATGTGTTGTTAGACGTCGAGGGGAACATTTCACCTTCTATACCTGAGGTGCCAGCCACAGGGAACCAGTTGCTGTTCCCTGAACATATGCTTTCCATGGGGGTAGTGCTTGGTGCCAGGCCCATAAAAAGCCCTGGGGACTGGTTGATGCTGAATCATCGACAGGAAGCTAAGGAGTCATCAGCTCTGAATTAGGAAGGCTTCTTAACTAATGTGAGGGTATGCTGTGTGACCAGCCTGCTCCACTGACTTTGTTAAGAAAAGTAATTTAACTGTGAGGGGGTGTAGATACAAAAGCGTAGGTGGGTTTTGGCATTTTGCTTTGAGTTTAGTGTTATCTAGTCCTTCTGACAAATGTGAACCAAGGGGCTATTTGATTTTAGCTATAGCAAGTGACCAAAGTTTCATCTTACTCATAGAGACCTGCACATTTGTAAGTCAACAAGGCTCATTTGCAAATGATCAGTGAGTCCAGGCAAGGTTAAAGAAACGTTTTTGATATTTCCTTGAACTTTGTAGTTCCAGTAGGTGCTAGGCAAACCTGTCTTTCTCCTAGATCACTTGTTAAAAGTGAACACATTGGTTTTTATTTATTTTGTTTTGTCTTTGCTCAGTTTGTGTTTCATATTATCAGTTCTTCCCCCACGTGGGGCATAACACAGCTCCCACCACCTGCATTTTAAAAAATCAACATACACTTTGCCCTGAGTGATACAATTTCTGCATTATATTTATGGCCAATTTCTTGGAGAATCGGAAGGCTGACTATTTTCAAGACTTAAAACAGCATTTCCTACTAATTCAGATACTGTTTTGCACTTGGCTTTGGTGGTTATCCAAACATAGGCAGGCATTAACAGATTTGTCTGCAGGAAGCTGCTGCAGATGTGGGAAGAATATGAAGAAAGTGTGAAGCCAGAGGAGGAAGGTGCTGCCCCACTGCTGGCTTGCCTATTCAGTGGAGGTTGGCTGGGCTGGCAGCAGCCTGGCCTACATCAGGGCCTGAGGGCTCTGCTGGGTTGGGCCCAGGCCAGGGCTGCAGCAGAACTTTCTTTTCATTCATATTTGCCTCTTTCTCTTTAACTTAGGAATTCCATTCTAAATGGATGGACTGAAGGCAGAATCCCATTTCCCCTAGAAAGTCTTCTGTTTATCCTGTACTTGCATGTAATTTGTGGAGATTAGTGAGGAGAATCTGACAACAGTGCATGGAATGGTTCAGAGCAGTAGCTCCTGAAAATGGCATGTGACTCTTCAGGGAGTCCTGTGGTCCTTCTCTGGTTGCCAGACTAAGAGACCCCAGCTCCAATGTAGCTTCTAGGTCAATGTCCCCCCACTGGCCCAGATCCCTTTGGCTGAAGGAGGAGAATTTGGACAATTCCTCACTACTGTGTTCAAGGAGAAACATTACTTGATATTATGGTCTGAATTGTGTCCTTCTTAAATTCCTATGTTGAAGTCTTAACACCCAATACCTTAGAATAGGACTATATTTGGGGACAGGGTATGTAAAGAGGTAATTAAGTTTAAATGAGGTCATTAGGATAGGTCCTTATCCACTATGACTGGTGTCCTTATAAGAAGAGGAGATCAGGACACAGATGCACACAGAGGGAAGACCATGTGTGAAGACCTGGGGAGAAGATGGCCATCTATAAGCCAAGGACAGAGGTCTCAGAAGAATCCAACTCTGCTGACCTCAGTCTTAGACTCCCGACCTCCAGAACTGAGAAGAAATAAATTTCTGTTTTGAAGCTACCCACTCTGAGGTATTTTGTTGTGGCAGCCCTTGCAAACTAATACGCTGGGTCTGGTACTCCTTATTACTCTAGCAGATCTGAGTTGCCCAGCCAGCTCTGGGTGTTCTGTGGGGCTTTCCTTTCACAGTTCTTAGTTAGCTCTCAAAGGACATTGTCCTTCTCACTTATCAAGTTTTACTTGAGTTTGTATTTCTCTTTGTTATCCTTGGCATTCTTTTCTTCTTGGTGTCCTCAGAAAACTTGGGACTGGCAGTTAGGGGACTGAAGCCCCTGTTCTGGGAACATTGTCTTAAGCTGTGTGACCTTGGGGACATGCAATCTCCTGGGGTCTTGGGCTGCTGGCCTGTGAAATTGGCCATTGAGCAGATGCTCTCTGAAGCCACTCCTAGCTCCAATGGACACTCCAGAGAGTCCCTCATTAACCTCGCACTGAACCCTGGGGAGCTCTGTCTTTTCTCATGTCACTAATTTCTCCCATTCATCAAGTGGCTAGAAAATTCATTCTTGCTAATATCTGCAAAAAAGGCCATAAAGAAAAACCTCCTTTTAGAGTTCACATGTGCTAATGAGAGAATAAAGAGGGTTCCAATTTCAGGGAGTAGAGCTGAAATTTAACCTCCAGTGGAGGTTAAATTACTAAATTACATAACTTACTTTGTTTGATTATGCGAGTTGATTAATCACTGTTTCTTTCAACATAGGCAGTGGTTCAGGCAAACTCACATGGTCCTTGAAAATTGATCATGGAGATATAAAATAGGGCAAAAATGGACTCATGAGAAATAAGTCCTGTGTACATGACACCTATGTGAGGGAAGATTTATCATTTTGGTAGCCTACGGTTTGGCGTTGAGTCTTGGTCCAAATGAAGCCTGAATCTTCCTACTTTTTTCCTCTCCAAGTGCAGTCTGTTCAATCCAGCCTTGAAGCGTTTTGTTAGCTTACCTGTTGTAACAGGTACTAGCCCATGTGTCATTCTGGCACACACCTTGGGCACATCCTAGGCATTACTCACCTGAAATTGGAGGCCACTAATCATTGTCCTGATGAGTGCACAGTAGATTCATGTTTTTCTGTGTGCCTTCCTTTAAATCTATTTAACTCATGTAGCCTCATAAATTTAAATACTTCCTATGTATTCAAAACCATGATGGTATAGAGTGTCACATACAAAAGAACTACATGACCCAGTCCTAGACTCCAAAGATCTTACAGTTTTCCTGGGAAGATAAGATACTTTCATGAAACAATCTGAGAACAGTCAATATGAAAGAGCTTTAGTCTCTATTGGGCTGAATAGCGGTTCTAGCGCTCACATGAATGATCCAGTCAGGAAGTTCCAAGACTGGTGAGGAAGGAGAGAAATCAGAGATGGCTGTAATTTTCAAGAAAGACTTCAAAGTAAAGATATGGGTCTTAATTTGTTATTGGCATTTTAAAATGGGACAGTTGTTGTCCCATTTTATGTGTGTATTTCAGGATCAGAATCAGGAAGAACTAGAAGAAACTAGAGGATCAGGAAGAATTCCCTAGACTCTGATAGAAATGCGACATTGGGTTAAGGGAGGGAACTCCTAGGAGAGGTAAGGATTAAAGAGGGGGCAGAGATGGAAAGTAGATTTGAAAAAACAGCCTGTTTCATTTGGACTCTGTGAGATGGTTTCCAAATAAACACCCCTCCCCTCTCTTCATCCCATGCCTTTTTCAGTTTCCAGACCCTGATGTCATGACTCAGTGCAGCTGCAGTTATGTATCTTTTCCTTTCCGCTTGACCCACCTCAGCTCAAGTACCACTTTCTTGGCACCCAAAATAGAGTGCACTGCCAATGGAGCAGATGAGAGATTGAATTTGGACTGTCAGCCCTGATGGAAAGCTGAAGGCTATTGCATGGCCTTCCCTGAGGGGGCCCCTAGAAAATGGTGTGGGGTCTCTTCTAAGAGGGTGGAATTTGGGATGCCTAGAAAACCCTTCTCTAGAAAATGCACACTGGTAGACTTCCATCCTTCCTGAAACAGTCAGGACCATGACTCCCTTTAGATAGAGTCCCTGGGTTTGTTCCTCTCCAGTGGGACAGAGATGGCATTGCCTTGGGAGTTAATGTGATGGTTGACCTGGTGAGCTCTGAAGGCTCAAAATAAAAGAGGGATGCTGAAAAGGAAAAGATGGGATAATGGTCCCTGTCAGGCTATTACAAGAAACCCAGATCGAACAGGAGAGAATGGATTTTCTTTTTTAACCTGACAGGAAAACCAATTCCTTGGAGGATGCCAGGAGCCCATAGTCCATTGTATCTTTTTTATTTAGAATATCATCAGGAAGAATTCTGGGTGGGCTCTGGTCTTTCCCAGGTAGAGGAATGGACACATGACCTAATGAGGGTTTCATAAAGATAATTAAGATGATTGTCTCAGAGGCCTTGGAAATGACAGCAGTGTCCAGAGCTCTGGAACACTCCTGTAAATTAGTTCACCTATGTCCATCTCTTCCCAAGACCGGTTAGAGAATGGGAAGGTAGACCCACAGAAGGAAGATCACGAATGGTTGGAAAACACAATTTCCTTTCACTATGTTGCTTCCATCTGCATTATTCTTGGGCAGCTAAGGATTACCATGGCTGGTCACCACTTTATCTGTTTTGATCTGACTGTGATAGTACACCTGGAAGAGAAGATCTCTGTAAGTTGACTCAGGCAGTTTGGCTGCTTACCAGCAAATAACTGAACAACTCAGGTCTGACAGGAGAATTCACCTGGATGACTTTCTTTGTGGAATTTTAACATAAGAGAAAAAAAGATAATTGACTTATTTTGTGACCCTTTGAGAGGCAGTATAGCATGACAGTTAAAAGCAGGGGCTTCAGAGTCACTACATTCATTTCTTGTGTTCCTCGCTTAACTGCTATATGCCCTAGGCCAAGCTGTCAGTTTCTCCAAGCCTTAGTTTGTTCATTAGTACAATAGGGATGATAATGCAAATCTAAGAGTTACTTTAAAAACCTGAGATGATATATGCATGGCACATGGTGGTCAATCAGTAAATGTTGGCTGATAGTAATAATTATTATTTATATCTAAGATTTGGATGGGAAGATATTTGGTGGATTTAATGAGATGGGTCATTTGTCCAAGAAAATTATTGTAACACGTGTTATTAGAAATAAATATCAAAACCACTGGGTAGAGATGTGAGTAGGGTAGATGTCCTTGACCTCTCCTACTGACTATACCTGGCAATAATCTCTGACCAGTGGATAGCTGACTGAGCTTGACTACATGGCATTCCCTATCCCATGACCAATGGGAGTATGGTATTCTTTGTCTTGCTGATGGCCAACACAGAAGGTTTGAGTTAGAAACTATAATATATGCATTCAAAGACTATTCACTGGTCACCTGCCATGTGTTGAGCACTGTTGTTGGAGCCGAGGATCCAGCAGTGAGTGGTCAATATCCTTGATCCTATGGAACATACATGACGGTGCCTACAGGTAAGCAAATTAACGAGGTCATTTCCGATGGTGATGAGGGCTATGGGGACATCTTCATTTCCTCCAGACTCATGAACTGAATGCTTTGCCATAGCAAAGCCTCCTGATGATGTTGAATGTGGCTTCCAAGGCCACCAGGGCTGATTCCATTGTGCCTACCTATGTACACACAGGACTCTGGGGCAAAGCTTCTGATCTGTGAGACATAAAGGCTCCCACCCCCACCCTGCCCCAATACAGAATGTCACTAAGTATGGGAAAGCCTTGGAAAATCCTTTTTTCCTCTTCCTGGCATCATGTTAACAGCACTTATATCCTAAAGGGCCCCTTTGCAATAAAAATTTGTATGTTTCCACCCAACTCGACACTTTCCTGTCTCACTTGTGCAGGTCTCTGTGCTATTTGAAGGCTTAAAAAATGTGTAGAGTCCTTGGGATTACATGCTTATTAGTCAAATATAAATATGTTTCTTCTTTTCTCTCTCTCTCTGCAGTAAAGCATCTCTGGAAACATACACCAATCAATGCCAAATGCCTGGGAGTCAGGAAGAATGATACCTGCCAAGACTTTAAAACTGGGTTTTCATCCAAAGTGAAAATTAGGGAGCTGGCTCTCTTGAGCTTTGGATCTGTGACACAGGAACCTGAGCAGGCCCTGAACTAGAGGTCAGAGGAGCCCAAGTTCTCTGGAAGTTAGTCACTTGACTTTGGGCAAATTGCTGAATATCTTTGGGGCTCAGTTTCATCATTCACGAGGTGAGACAATTTAAGAGTTATTGTGGGGGTAAACTGAGGTAATGATTAGCCTTCAGTGCCTCAGCTGTGAAGGAAGCAGGCTATCAGCAGAGCAGGGGTCAGCTAGATGGGTGAGCTAGGGCTAGGGGGATTGAAAAGTGAGTGCCATTTGGGATGTCAGAATCTTAGAGAGCATAGTGACCTTCAGCATGAGCCAGCTTGTGCCAGTATCTGTGGAGGTGGCTGAGGTGAAGCAGTGGGGTTCAGAGTAGGACCTTAGTTCTAGGGCCTCGTTCTAGTGTGTGAGAAGTGAAGAAGGGCTTTAGCCAGCAGATGAGAGTAAAGGTAGAATATGCCAGGCTCCCAAGAGCAGATTAGTGCATGCTGGGCAAGGAGTCACAACCCAAGCAAGTTAGGTTGAAGCTCAGTTCATCCTTTTCAAGGATGTTTTTGACCTGAGGGTTCCTGTACAGAGCTAGAAGGAAGATTGCAGATGGCAGTTTTGGGCTATAATGTTTTAAGGCAGTGAGAACAATTGGGGAGCCCAGCTGTGTGGCGGGAGAAGTGGGTAGAGAGTGGGAATTGGGCCCCTGCCAGGCCTGGTTAAAGTCAGCTCAAGAGCTGGGGCTGAGCTTTCAGGCCCTCAGGAGTTGTGGCCATAGTGGGACCAAAGCACATTGACAGGTGTGACATGGAGTACATAATAATAATGTTGTGATAGCAGTTCACATTATGGAGTTCACTCAATGTGCTGAGTCCTTTGTTAAGTGACTTAAAGTGTATTAACTAATTTAATTTTATTGAATTGTAATCTTCCTAATAATCCTATGAGACATCCCCCATTTTACAGATGGGGAAATTGAGGCACAGAAAGGTTAAATAACTTGCTCAAGGATTATAGTGGTGGAGCTGGGATTTGAAACCAGCTTTCTCTGACTCCAGAGCCTGTGCTATTATTATGACTTTACTAAATGACAATAATAAATAACAATAAAACCACACGATATGATAGAAATTATTATTGCAGTGGTCTCATTGTGCCATGTTCTCATCTGCTCTTCACACATCCTGTGACATAGACATGGTCTCTATTTTACCAGTGAGAAAGATGAGACCTAGGGAGGTAACTTGCCCAAGGTGACATGTTGATAAGAAGTACAGCCAACACTAAAACCAAGGACTGTCCTACGTCAAAGGCTGCTTTCTTAACTGCTGATACTGGGCTTTGATCTCTTTCTTCCTTGAGAAACATGTTCTTGACTTGACAAGCTTGTTCACAGCAAACTAATGGCACTTGAAGGAAATTAAAGTCCTGTATATCTAGTACTCAGGGGTACTTTTCCTTTTACTTCTCTCAAGTACTATTGCCTTTGCAAACCTTCCTGCCTTCTGTGTAATTTGGGCATCAAAAAACTTTTTGAAAGCACATTATTATTCTCTCTGTCTCTCTCTCCACCTCTCTCTGCCCCCCCCCTGCCCCCTGCCGCCTGCCCCAGGCTGAAAATTGAACTTAAAGCAGAAGAGACTTCTGCTAAGAACAAGGAAAACCTTGTCTGTAAGGAGCATAAAATTCTTTGAGTGAGAACTAAATAAAGGTGGGGAGTGTCTCTCCCTTGAGGTATTTGTGAAGAAAGTAGATCAAAGCTGCTGTGCTTGCTTAGTCTAGGGTGACTAAAATCCACCAGTAACGTCAAGCAAGACCTGAGATAACTTTTTCTTCTTAAACATAACATTCCTGACTACCTATATTGTTGAAAAGAAATGACAAATATTTGACAGCTATTATCTATCCATGTATTCATTTGTATGCAAAACCTATTTTGTAATTGCATGTAGCATTGTCTTTTGCATTATTGCTTTAATGGTAAATTTGTTATCTATATATCTTTTAAAGTTTGCACGCTCAGCCTTCAGACCACAGTCCCAAGGTTAGACAGATACCTTCCAAATTCCCATCTAGTCTGTAGAACCTCATGTGACCTGCCAGAGGCACCTGTAGATATGGTGCATACCTGTGCAGAGAAAGACATTCTGTCTTTAAAAAGAATTTGGGGCAACAAATTACATTTTAAATCATATTTTGGATTATAACCAAAAGCATAAAATAAATATCTATGAGTCCATGCTAATGTAAATAAGTGATTAAATAAATAAGCGAAGGCAAAGAGAAAAAACTCTTGAGTAGTATTCCAAACTATTTGTTTAGATATTCCATCCTCAAGTTGGTGAAACATAACTTTTTATATTAGTTTCCTGTGGTGGTGGTGGTAACAAATTACAACAAACTTGGTGACTTAAAACAACAGAAATCTATTCTCTTATTGTGAAGGCCAGAGATCCAAAATCAGCGCCACTGAACTGAACTCAAGATGTTGGCAGGTCTCTGCTTCCTTCAGAGGCTCTGGGGGATAATCCATTCCTTGCCTCTTCCAGCTGCTAGTAGTTGCCAGCCCCATTACTTCAATCTCTGCTTCTGTGGTCACATCACTTTGCTTTTCTCTGTGTCAATCCCCTCTGCTTTCTCACATAAGGACACTTGTGACTATAAGCAGGATCCTTTTAGATAATTCAGGACAATCTTTGCACGTCAAGATCCTTAATTTAATCACAATTATAGAACCGCTTTTGTCAAACAAGGTAACAAGTTCTGGGGATTAGGACACAAACATATTTGAGGGGCATCGTTCAACCTACTAGAGTCCTCACTCCTTAAATGTGGGCTGTGCATGTGGAGATTCATCCCCTAAAGAGTATGGTATGAAAAGGAGAAAAAGAGTCTTTGCAGTACTAAGACCTGATGAACACCACCTCAACCAGGTGATCAAGGTTAACGTCTCCAGGGATAAGTCATGTTGTGATAAGATGTGATGAGAAGAGCACTTTACTTCTGTGATCTTCCTTCCAAAACTACCAAACGCTAATCTAATTATGAGAAAAACATGTGGCAAATCCCAATTGGGCCACATTCTACAAAACACCTGGAGAAGAGTGCAACATCAGTGTGTGTTAGTCTCAACTAGCCCTCTCCTAGGATGACTAGGCTCTTATCTTGAAACCAGGTGCCAGTGCACACACCCATCTTCCTTATGGGGTAGACTATATTGGCTTTTTTTTTTTTAGCAGTTAGTCCCCTATAATTAATTAAATCATTGTAGTGACATTTTTTTTGAGACAATTGGTGAATTTTCTATAACTAATGCACAGAGGCACATGTTTAACAAATATCACAAAACCTTAGCCTTCCTACCAAAAATTAAAACAATTTAAATTGAGAGTAATGGATTGATAGGCAATGCTTCTCATCCTCAAATAGGGAGAGTTGAGATACGTCTAAGGTAGTTTTCAAAGTTGAGAGGTTTAGGAAGAGACAGGAGTGTTTAATTAATGCAGAATGTTTGCTTACAGCTTCCCATCCAATCCTTGCTGAATGTGGGAGACCAGTCCAGGTTCCTACCCCCGGAGAAGTTGCTGTATCTCCTCTGCTAGGGTGACCAACATCCCAGTTTACCCACGAATGAGAGGTCTCCCGGGATGCAGAATTTTCAGTGCCAACCAGGACGAGTTGGTCACCCCATGTGATTTCTCAGGCTTTTTTCCAAGAAAGATCTCTCTCATCTGGCCACACCCAAGGCCAGTGAAGACCTCCCATGAGTGGTTTTCTTGTTTAAGTTTACCTACTGAGCCTCTGAGGACTGTTTCCAAGACCCTCCACTCCCCCATGCTTGGCAAAGCCCATGGTCTCAGCCTCTGAATGCCTCAGCTGTTCCTCATCAGCCCAGAAAGTGCAACAGGAGGCTGATGGGGGCAGGGCAGGAAGGGGTCACAGGCCCAGGTGGTTGTAGTTCTAGTTAACTGGGAGGGTGGGCAGAAGGCAGGAGTATAAATAGGCAGGTTGTGTGCATCCCCTTCCTTGGATAGTCCTGGCTGGGGTGAGCTGCCTTAGGGGCCTCTGTCCTTGGGTGACTGTCGCCCACAGCCCCTGGGGTGGTTAGGCTCTGGTAGTCCTGGATTGGCTGCTAGTGGTACTTGGTGGGAGAGTGGGGTTGCTGTGACATTGTTTTCAAGCTTTCAAAGTTGGCTCTTTCCCTGGGTTCCTTCTTTCTGAAGATGTTCCTGTCTCCTTTTCTCTTTTATCCTACTAAAACTTAAGGAGCCTGCATCCAAAAAAAGCCTACTTTGGCATGTCTCCACTGGCCCCATGTGAGGCCTCTTCTTTGCACAAAGAACCCTCCTCTACTTTGAAACCTTTCTTTCTTAGAAGATACTAGGAATAGTACATCTTTGGCTCAAGGAGCCAAGGTGAAGCTAATTATTTCATCCAAAAGAACAGGACAGGAAGGAGCTTGCTGGGCCTCTAATGACCCAAACTCAGATAAAATAAGAAAGCAGGGTCTCAAAAGCTCCCCCCCCAACTTGCCATGAAACTCAATGTTGGGGGAGAGCCACAGGCAGGACCGCTATAAGACGTAGGATTCAGAAGTTGGGAAACTTGGGGGACGGGTCCGTGGTACAGCTGTTTCTCAGTTATTGCTCCTGTGAGAATGAGGCCAGCCTAACTCGTTGAGGCTATCAGGTCAAAGAGAAAGCAATGTGGGGCATTAAAAAGATGAATCTGAGACCTAAACTACGAACTGTAGGAGGTCCTCACGTTCAGATTGTTTTCCTCCTGAACAATGCATCTAGCGGCCGCTATTCCGGGACCTCTGAGGACCAGGCAGTGTCTTCTAGATGCCATTTCTTTAATTCCTCTTGGGATTGTAGAGGTCTGAATGCTTCAGATACTGAATGGATGATTGAGGATTTCCAACTTGGTCTTCCTCTCAGCTAGCTGTTTAGGCCCTCGACAGCGCAGCCTCAGAAAAGTGCTCAGCAGAACTGAGATGGGCACAGATCTTGCTATGAGCTTTGCCTGAAGGTCAGGGTACTGTGGTTCCTTTTCTGGGCAGTAGATAATTAACATGAATGCTCTTGTTTTTAGAACTCTAATTACTAGATCAGACTGAATATTTCTGGAATGAAAGCTGAGAAGGAGCAATAGGCCATTATGGCTGTAGCTGGCCACCAGAGAACCCTTGGGACCACTTCTCCCTAATTCGTGAAGGCTGGAGAATGCTGCTTCTTGTCTCTGAGGTGCTACCTGGGTATCAGACTATCAAGTATGTGTGAAGAACTTGAGTATTTTTGTAAGCTTAAAGATCATTCTTCTAATAAGACTCAATGCATGAACTAAACTTAATTGGACCAAAACAATTATATTTTCCCTTAACCTGGTGGGGGTTCAGCATCCCTTGTCAATTCCAATGCTGCTCTGTTCAGCATTCAGGTCATCAAGGGGAAATGACCCTGACCCCAGTTCTAGCATTTCATGGTGACAGGTTTCTACACTTTTGTCCTATTATCCACTATAGAACACACTACTTCTACCTTAGAAAGAAGGAAATGTCTTGTCAGCTGGGACTTTCTCATAGCAATGTAACTACTTACTGGTAGAGGAGGGATTTTAGGCCTTCTGCTCAGTCAGCTGGTTTTTATTCCCTGATGCTGGGAACCACGTGAATTCTGTTTTAGGCTGACTCCTGACTCTTGTAAATCTGGGCTTTCTTAACTGCTTTGATGCTACTGCCTGAACTTATAAAACAAGTAATAATAGCTTCTGAGAATTTCACAGACCCCACTTCAGCTGGGGGTATCCCTGAAGTTAGGGGACACCAGCTAAACCACTCCTGTGGGTACAGTAACAAACATCTAGCTGGACATGAATGCTAACTGGGCTTGGGGCAGCCCCCAAACCAACAGCCAGCAGATGCAGATGATTTTGAAATGCTATGCAATATCAGTGTTTCTTGGGAGTACTTGGGAATGCTGAGGACTAGAAAATGCCCTTAAGTACGCATCCTGCAGAGCAAATCAACAACGTGTAGTGTTGCCTAAATTTCGTGATACTGCTCTAAATATTTACACGTCTTTAAATCACCTTATGGTGCAGAAAAAACCAACTCTTGTGTGCTTAGTTAATGGAAGCCACTCACAATTATCCTGTACTAGCCACAAGCCTGTAAGCTGTAAGCTGCCATTCCCTCTTCTGTAAGCTGCCATTCCCTCTTGTCATTGCTGTCAATCAAAATAGTTGTTTCTAAATAACAGTATAAAAAACTATATTGGTGGGTGACAGTTTCTAATTCTCAGTGAAGTAACAATATAAAGATTGTTATAAATTTGAACCTTTGAATTGCCTTTTATTGTGGTATTAATATTGCCTTATGAAATGTTGAATAGATGGTGGTTATCTTCACATCTCAAAGTCTATAACCATGTTCTTCTCAGCCATGCTACACTCCCACCCTTGCTACAATAATGTTGTAGGTGAAGTATAAATGTTCAGAGGCTGCTCATCAATAGGTATTGTGCAGTTGAGAGGTTAACTTCACTGGTGACCCAACATTGTCCCATGATGTCTGCTGGGGTCATTTAGAAGCTGTCTTGCAGGGGTTTGGTGGGTCCAGGTTGCTGCTGCTGTTGATAGCAAATATTAGGAGGCTCTAGGTGCCTAGAGTACAGACTCATTACTCTTTAGGAGAGGTGAAACTTGTAACTCCTAGATTAAAAGTGTAAAGCTCGGATGGAGAGAAACTTCTGTGACTATTCTCTTTAATATTCTCCTATGAGCACTTCATTTCTATATTTCCTATTGAGGGACTCTTCAGGATATGTTATAGGCAGCAAAAACAAACTTTGTGAAACATCACCTGATGGACAGTAGGTCTAAGGATCAAGTCGGTAAGAATACTTGGAGTATTCTCTACTGAGCACTTTCTAGAATCTTGAATGATGATCTCATAGATACATAGCTTTGTTGAAGATGGCTTGATAGCAACCTCTTCCCTGAACTGTGCTCATAGTTTTAAGGAACAGTAGTTGCTTCTAACATAGATATTCATTTTAGTGTCAAGCTCAAGTGGGACAAAACATAGCTAGATTATGCTCCTGATAAGGTTCTGATGTCCCCAAATTGAAATTCAAACAGGAGCTTCCCCTTCAAGCTCCCTTTTGAGGGAGCAGATATGAACGTCTGCTCAGCAGATCTCTGGTGCATTGCAGGACAGTTCTAAAAGGGAGGCTCTCATGGGCACATCTTCCCTTCATGGCACTGGAGTGGCCTTTGGGATAGAAGGTGGATAAGGGGAATGCTTTAAAATAAGTTGATCCTTGCTGAATTCTCCATCCTCTCTGATATGACTTCTGGAGTGATCCAGTCTCTTTAAATAAGCCCTAGTGGTTGAGATTAAAGAACCCAGTCCTGAAGACTAAAACAAAACTAGATTTTCTGTGGACAGGGGGAATAAATAATTTCACAAGATTAGCATGTTCTTACTTCTGAGAATCTTGCGTCAAAGGAAAGTAGATCCCAATATGAGAGGGACCTCCAAGGGGAGAGGTCACTAACATGGCTAAAGTACTGTCTACAAAGCTTTGTGTTACTGGCAGTGATAAGTTCTAAAAATGGGGGGAAAGTATATCATGGAATGACTTTTAAACAAGCGAAGCTGCTAGTTCTGACAAATTCCTTTATCCTCAGCATGGCTGGTGGAAGTAAAACTCTTAATTTCTATCAGTCACTCATGGCAGCACAATTTACAATAGCCAAGATATAGAAGCAACCTAAATGCCAATCAACAGTCGATCGGATAAGAAGTTATAGTTCATATATACAATAGAATATTACTCAGCCATTAAAAATGAAATCCTACCATTTGCAATGACTTGGATGGGCTAGAGGCTATTATGCTGAGTGAAATAAGTCAGAAAGATAAATACCATATGATTTCACTTATATGTGGACACTAAGGAAAATAACAAACTAATAAACAGACTCATAAATATAGAGGACAGTCTAGTCACAGAATGGAGGGGGCTTGGGGGGTCTGGTAGAATGGGGTGTGCAGGGTTAAAGAAGTACAAATTTGTAGTTGATAGATGGTCACAGGGATGGGGAATATGGCATAGGAAATGCAGTTAGCATTAATGTATTGGCTAGGTGGAGAGCCAGAGGAGAGAAAGAACAATTAGGGGGATCATTTTATAAACTATACAAATGTCTAATGTACTATATACTTGAAAGTAATAAATAAAATATTCCTGATATTACCAGCTTTTTAGTCGTTGCAAATAGCGTTGAGCCTATGTAGTCCTAATACAATATCTCCTCGCTCCTCTATTTAGGATAGGGAGCTATGTCCTAATCTGAAATAACCAGAAAGATCAGGAACATGGGGAAATCATCTTTATCAAATTGTTGTAGTAACTTTGAACATTAAAAGAACATTAAAAAAAAAAAGGGTCAAGGTATTGATGCCCTTCTTTCCAAAAAGCTCCTTAGCCCTTTTTCAAATTTGCCTGCTTACTTTCCAATAACTTTTAAGTTTCTATTAAGGAATGTGGGGGAAGGGCAGCCAAATTCTGTCTTATAGAACTGAGTCTAGGACTTTGTCAAGCAAAAAATAAAAGTAATCCGACAAATAATTTTTGTCTGATTTTTTAATCTCTCCAGAACCACATGTGCTTTTTTGCATTCTATTTATATAATTAAAAGGGGCTTCTCAAGTGATTCTTACCAAAATGAAAGTTTGTTCATATTTTTTAAAATTTTCATTGCTATAAATGAGAAAGATTTAACTTATAAATCATATTTGTGCTCAAGATTAAAGTTTTATCACCATTCTACCAAAAGGTAAATAAGAAATAAGAGTTATATGAAATTGTATTTTTCAAAGGCCTCACCAGAGTGTTCCATCTCACATTATAAGCTCTTATTAGTATGAACATGATATTCCTTTATTGAAAGGTGAGGTCTCTGCTCTATCCCTTTGGGCCTGTGTGGGCTTGTGACTAGAATAGATGTAAGACTATGTGATCACCAAAGCTAAGTCTTAAAAGTAGATATAGCCTTTGCCTGGTCCTCTTGTGGTGCTCACCCTTGGAAACCCAGACATCATGTGAGGAAGCCAAGCTGCCACGAGAAGAGGCCACGTTTAGGTTATGTGGTCACAGCCCCATCTAAAATCCTGGCTGGCAACCACTGCTGGACATGTGGATGAATGAGCCTTCAGCTTATTCTAGCTTCCAGCCTTTGAAACATCCCAACTGATATGGAGTGGAGCAGACAATTGTCCTTGCTGAACGCTGCCAAAGTTGGATTTGTGAGCGAAATAAATGACCTTTTAAGCTATTAAGTTTTGGGGTTGTTGGTCATGTGTCAAAAGAGCACTAGAACATGTACCCTTATACAACCATAGTAACAATTTGGGCCATTTCCTCATCATAGAACTCTAGATTCCAATATGCAGACACATTCAAGACACCTTCACCATGACTATAAGCCATCTCAAACATTAACTGCAACCCACCATCACCAAGTGGCTCCATCTTCCTTCTCAAGCCTCTACTCCTGCCCACCCTTGGCAGCCCTCTACCCCTGCTCCAGCCATACCATTATTCTTTCCAGCTACCACACTTTTATAAATACTTTATCTTCAGCATGAAATACCTTCCTTCAGCTAAGAAAGAATTCTCCAAGACCTGTCAAAGCATATTCTCCCCTTTGAGAGATGGTCATGCCCCCTCTCAGAGTCCTAGAGATCCCCCTTATGAGAGCTCTTAAGCATTGAAGAGCAGTGGGTTTGTTTGGCTGTCCCTTCCTCTACTCTATGAGCTCCTTTGGGGCTCTCATCCATTATCGTATTCTCAAAATCTGCAGTGCATCATAAGTCAGTGCTCAGTAAATCTGTTGAGTGAATAAAAGACAGAAGACATGTGACTCATCTTCTACATACCAAGGAAAAGGGAGGTCTCTAGTGTGAGGAAGAAAGACATACTTCTACACTGTCCCTGGGTGAGGCAGAGACCAGGCTCTAGTTTGTACCCCTCTTAGGTGAAGGGTAATAAACCAATGAGTGGCAATTTAGCAGAGCCATTGTAGTTTCTCTGCCAAGAGTTGACATGAGATATGGAGAGAGCTCTGGTGGCAAGGACTCCCTAGCCTGGGAAACCTCAGGAACTCACCTGTACACAGGTGAAGTCATTTAGTTGTACACCTGTAACAATAAAGGTAGAGGTTAACCACAGCATGCTCCTCCACGTCTTCTTGCCCTGCTCCACCCTAGCTTTATGCTTACGTGATGTTCCCAAACCACCTGCCATAGGGTGGGTGATGGTGTTTGCTTAGAAAAAAGGTCCAGAAACCAGGCCAAACTTTGGCAAATAAGCCTCTAGCAGTAGTGCTCTAACTTAACCGCACTTAGCAATCACCAGGGAGCTTTGAAAAGATGTGGATGCCTGGGGCCCACCCCCAGGGATTTTGCTTTAATTGGTCTGGGAGGGGACCAACACCGGTAATTTTTAAAGGCTCCCCAGGTGATTCTAATGTGCAGGCAGCCGGAGAACCCTTTTCTAAATCTGTTAGACAGAACGCTCCATTCTTGCTCAGATGGGAAAGGAAAGCATCATCTGCAAAGCGGCTGAGGGTTGGCTGCTCTGCAGGCTCCAGGCACTGCCTGACTCAGCGCCTGGGGCCTCTATCAGGGCTTTTACTCCAAGACAGGGGTCAACAGTCTTTTACCCAGAGAATCAGGTAATGTTACATTTCATCGCCATTTGGTTACAGCTACTTAAGTGCGCTGTTGTAGTGGGAAGGCAGCCGCAGACAACAGGTAAATAAAAGACTTCCAAAAACTTCATTTATGGACATCAAAAGTTGAACTTCATACAACTGTCATATGCCATGAAATAGGTTTGATTTTTTTTTTTCCCCCCAGTCTCAAAAATGTAAAAACCATTCTTAGGTTGTGCACTATACACCAATGTGGTTGGCTGCATTTCACCTGCTAGCTTCCTGCTCCAAGAGATAAATGGTAGCCACTCTTTATGGCTCGATAAATACTTCCTCTTCTTCCCTCCTTTGGTCTTCCCGTTTCTCCACTGGCAATGACCTGCAAACCAGCTCTCACCACAAGGAGTGTCAATCAAGATAGGAATGCTACTTTATCTGTACTCTTCGCCCAGAACAAAAGGTGCTCCGGTGTACATGGGCACTTTGTACCTGTGATTGTTGGAAAAGATAAGCCTTAGATTTTTAACTGAGTCACATATTACTTCCAAGGAGCTGAGGACACTGTAGCAAGACTGAACAGACACTATTCCTTATGGCATCCTCAGAATGAGGAAGCAGGAAGCAGCAAGAGGAAACTAAGTACTGTGAGAAAGAATCTGGAATCTAGTTATTCTGTTCAGTGTGTCTCATTCGGTTGGTCTTATCTTCCCTAACCAGATTTTGAGCTTGGACCACACACTCTTGGCTGATGCCTCTGTCCTACTTCCTGGTATCCAATTCCATGTCTTCAGAGGGGCCCCATAGGCAGTTCCACAGAGTAAACCATGAATAGTGTAAGTTAAGAAAGGAGTGGAAGAAATAGTTCCTTTTCTCTTTCCAGTCATTGTCCACTCTTTTTCCTGTACGCCTGTTGATGCCTGCATGTGGATGCCTGGAACTGTGGCAGCTATTCTGGGACCATGGGGGGAGTCAGTCTGGGCAGGACACACCGAGGATAGCGGAGCAGAAAGTGGAAGCAGTCTGGATCCTTCATGACATTGTCTAGTCACTGAACCAACTCTGGAGCTGTCCTACTTTGGACTCCTTGTCATATAAACTAAATTTTCCTGTTTAAAGCAATTTTTAATTGTTTTCTGTTACAGCTGAAACCATTAAAAATCATACAGAAGTCTGGAAAGATGCATCCTCCATGGCATTCAATTCTGGGCATATAATGGGTTTCTAGTTAAGGGAACACTTGAAAATGCATGCATGCAATTATCATCTAGCAAAGACTTTTTACAAAAAATGTCCCTTTTGTAAAAAGATTGCTTTCCTGTGTCTCTGGCAGAGTAGCAATCTCCAGTTCATTTTACTTGACTTCTCAGTGACATAACAGTTGAGACGTCCAATGTCCCTTTCCGCTGAAAAGCATATACCCAATGAACTAATCCTGTCCCACCCAGGCTGGTAACCAAGGCTTTACAAGTGAACTCAGTATCTTGTGAGAATCCATAACCCAGAGAAGGACTAATAAAATCAACACATAATGAGTTATTTGCAAAATCACCTTTGTAACAGTGTTCTGCTTTATAGTTTGAGATGCAAATAACATTCTCCTCTCCCCTTCTAAATATTTTGACTCCAAAGCTCAGCGATATAAAACGACCACTTGTGCTCACAGATTCTGTGGGTCGGGAACTCAGGGCACAGCAGAGAAGACTCATCGCTGGGGGGGGGGCAACTTGAACACTGGAGTTAGAATCATTTGAAACATCACTCACTCAGGTGTGGGAAGATGGAAAGATGTGAGGGTTCCTCTGACCTCTATGTCTATATGCTCTCACTATGTGGTCTCTTCAGAATAGCTGGACCTCTTACAGGTCTGCTTAGGACTCCCAGGATGCATGTCTGAAAAGAACTAGATGGTAAACATATCGACTCTTATGACCCGGGCTCAAAAGTTATGTAGTATCACATCCTAATCTTTGGCTCAAGGTCTGCCCAATTATAAGGGGAGGGAATATAGATTCTACCTCATGATAAAGTGTCAACATTGCATTACATTGTAAGAAGTACATGTGGGATGGGATACGAACTGGTTCGTGTTCCAGCCTGAACTTTCGCAGTCTCTCTAGGGCCTATAGGGGTTCTAGGATGTGAAGGCCAAGGGACAGGAAGTAGAAATGCCCTGCAGCTGAAACCTCAGCCATGCTGGATTGGTGGTATATAAAATAATGCCTTTTCTTAGGTTTTTTTTCCAAAATAACTTGGGTGAGTCCTTTATAACTTGAACGTTCCTTGGGCTTCCTATCTGAGAAATGGGTGAAGATCTGTGGCTCAAGTGAGCTCAGCCTGGAGTCAAATACAAAAGAAGCCTTGGTGCTCGGTAACTGGAATCTTCTACCTTTGGCCTGTTGCCACAAGTGTGAGTGGTTAAGAAGGTAAAAAATGAATCAATGGCTGATGCTACCTGTGCATAAAGTTTTAGAGTTTATGAGCACTTAAAGCTACATCTTTTGACAGGTCACTTTAAACAAGCAGTTAAAATTTATTTCAGTTCAATAAGCAAACAATCAGGTACTAGAAACCCGTAGATGAGAGAAAGAGCTGCCAAGTGGAAGAAACTGGGGAAGGATGGTGGTGGTGGGGTGCTGGGGGTGAGGGTTGGGCTGATAGAGGGAATGGGTGAGGGTGGTGAAGGCAGGGGGCTGTCCCAATGTGCTTTTAGGAGGCAGGTGTGGAACCCGACACTGCTTCCCACAGGGAGCAGAGAACAGAAAGGCAAACAAATTACACCCAATTCAAGATGACACTGCTAGAGTGAAAGAGCTGTGTGTCTTGAAAAAGAAGAAAAGGAATGTTCCTTTCATCAGCATCTTTTAAACACAATGAGTCTACACCCTTCAGCACAACTTAAAGCCTTGCTATAGTGAAACCAGCATTACTGAAATCAT
Organism: Cynopterus sphinx; assembly: GCA_030015415.1. Taxonomy (NCBI): domain Eukaryota; kingdom Metazoa; phylum Chordata; class Mammalia; order Chiroptera; family Pteropodidae; genus Cynopterus; species Cynopterus sphinx. The sequence goes on along the minus strand of CM057383.1, from coordinate 54,728,724 downwards.
ACTGGTGCTGACAAAGATTTCCATGTCACCTGGTTTACAATATGGGAAAAAGAAGCAAGCAATGTACATGGAGAGTGAATTCCTGCAGAAAAACAATGGTAAATAAATCAACTTGATCTGAAAGACTTAACTAGTTTCAGGAGGGATTGATGCTTGGACTCAGCTAAATTGGAGAGCGAGTCATGTTCAGGAGGTTCTGGAAACCAGTTTTTGGCCCTAAAGTAATGAGCATTGTATTGGGGTGTGTTGGTTAAGAAGGGTCTCTAACTTAGGACCTGAGCTGAATATGCTCTGAATTTGAAGATATGTATAATTTCAAGACTGGCAGAGCTGTTGTATGTTAAGGTCTGATGAACCTCGCCTAGTTACAAAGCCTAGACTCCTGGGAATAAAGCCCTGAAATGGGAAGAGCAAGAGCATCTAGAGCAGCCATAGACCAGAGCCCAAGGTCACCCAGAATCTGACCCAGATGACAGGAGGCTGTTTCCCCAGATTTTGGTGCTATGATTGTTTCAGCAGGTTGGCATGCAGGTCATGACACTTGGATATCATCAAAATGTGACAGGAATTCTCTTCAGTCAGGATGGCTGATACCAAGGAATTTAAAAGAGCAGGAGTGACACTGCCTCAAGAACAGTGAAGTGTCACTGGGAGATAAGCAACCACTGAGAACTCTGTAGAAGGAAAAGTGTTGCCTTGAGCCAGAAAGGGAGCTAAGGAGGGTTAAATGATTGTCTAGGTTGGGGGGAGGTTCATTTTCGTTATTGTGGTTTTAAGTTGGGATGGCTTATAAAAACATGGGCTAAACCGTGTGTGTGTGTGTGTGTGTGTGTGTGTGTGTGTGTGTGTGTGTGTGTGTGTGTGTGTGTGTATTAACTTGTATAAATGCATACACAGCTGATACTTTATCCTGTGTAATTTCTTAGTGCAGGGAAAGCCCTCACGACGTCTTTAACTGTAGGGAGAAGGTGGCATGTCTTGTGTTGCCCTGGCTTATCCTTAACATCCTATTACGTTTTAAGGTTTTTATCTTTAAGGTCTTGCCTGAAGAAACTTACTACCAATGAGAGAAAGCCAAGGATTCCATGTCTCTCCCCTATCTTTAACTTTTAAGATCTCTGCTCTAAAAATTAAACACCGGCTAGTGTGGAACAAGCCTTCTCCCTTAAATATTCTAATTTGTTTTATTTTTCCCTTGAGTGCTTTTTCTCTTTTTTGGCAACTGATGTGGGACACTTGCCTTTCTATTTAAATCATCCACATTTGCTTTTTAAATGTGAAGGAGACGTTTGATTTGAGAAACTTCTAAGATCCTATTCCTAGAGAATGCTCCAGAAAAGGCATCAGTGAGTGTAAAGAAACACTAGTGGGTTTTCATTTAGCTTGAATCCAGTGGGAAAAGTTAACTGTTCCTAGAAAGCAGCTCTGTGCTTTGTGCCAGGCGCCAGGTACAGGAGAAGATGTCACACCTATTGGAGTCAGCAGGTGCCTGGCCCTGGGCCCTCAAAGATGATTCTCACGATGTTCTGTCCCAAAGGCTGTGAAAAATAAAGGTAACCTTGGTACTGGGGACAGATCAAAGGATATAAACCTCAGAAATAAAGGAATTATTAGTAGGTTTCTCCATGGTCAAATATAGGGATGTCCTTTTTTTTTTTTTAACATTTTCATAAATTTCTATGAAAAGGTAATACCCAGTTAGTTACATCTACAGTATTTTTTAATAGGATTCCAACAACATAAAGTAATAGAATGCTCAGTTTGTCTAGTCATTTTCTCAGTGCATCACACATGTTAACTCCCCAACTTAGAAGCTGCGTGACCGTGAGAAACTTATTTCATCTTGTGCCTCAGTTTCTACATCTATAAAATGGGGTAGTATTAACATCTTCCCTATAGGGCGGATGTGAGGATTCAAAAACAATGGCTACCGTATATTAAATTCTTAGCCCATGGGAATTATTCTAAGTGCTTACATGGATGATCTCACCTTAAAAATCTGTGTCAATACTTATTTTATGAAAGTAGAAATCATATAGTACATATCTTGTAATCTACTTTTTCAGTTAATAAAACAACTGGGACATTTTGTCTGTCATTAAATACTCTTATCTCTTATAATTTTCAATGATTTCAGAGAATGCCATACTATTGTGTTAACTTATTCAATGAGTTCCCTTTTGATGAACACATATGTAGTTTTCAGCTTTTGTGTATAATATACACTTTGATGAGTAACCATAAAGCTCATATTTCTCCCACATTCATGATGATTTCCTCAGGATAACTTTCTAGAAGCAGAATAGCTGACTACGCATTTCAAAACACTGCCTTCTGCTCTTTAGGCAAGTTGTGTCCTTTTGCACTTTTACTAGTAGGTAGTGAGAGGTGCTTGTGCTCCCCACTCTTGCACCATGGGTAGCCTTCTGTTTAAATCATCAATTTGTTGGTGGAAAATTAACATCTCCTTATAATATCCATTTCTTTAATTTTTGGAGATGTTGAGCTTCATTTGAGCTATCATCACTTCAGTTATATTTTCATGCACATCATTTACTATTTCCTCAGGATAAATTCCTAGAAGTGAAATTACTGAGTGTAAAGGAAATACTTATTTTTATGGCTTTTATGGTGCCAGATGGCCTTCCAAGAAGGTTATGCCACGTTACACCTTCTCCTGTCGAGCAGGAGAATATTCATTTTCCCACATCCTAATCAATATTGAGTATTGTTGCTATTATACTTACAAATTCAGTTATGCACTATGTCGTAACCAGAGGTGGGAAGATTGGGGAACGGCTGTCAGCCATAACAGGGCACAAGGTCCTGGAGGTCCTCTGCCAGTCATACAGCACTTCAGTTGTGAAATCATGGGGTCGTGAAGCAGGGTGCCAGTAGGGAACACGGGAACTTTGGACAGCAGCTCTTTAGTTAGCCTAAAGGTGTTAATACTACTTGAATTGAGAGTATGGCTTTACCAGCAACACCTGATGCATGTCAGTCCTAGACAGGGTTCTAAATTGCATCTCCCATTATTTGAGTTTGAATGTTTGTCACTTATTGACTATATGAGTGCTTTTCTTTTGTCAGTTACATGTTCATTTTTTTTTTATCTTTGGTATAGACATATATTGGCTGCCAAATATATTAAAAGTTTTCCCTAGTTTATGTAACTCTTAACTGTCATTAAGATTTTTTTTCCCCTATGAAGGGATTTAAAATATTATAAATGTTTGACTGCATTATCAATCTTTTTCCCTCCATGGTTCCTACCTGTGGTACCATATTATTAAAGGTTTTCTCTTCACCAAGATAACATAAGTGTGTATCTATTTATTTCATAAATTCACTCTATACATTTAAATCTTTACTTGTGACTTATGTTGATATGGTAAGAGGTATGGGTGTAATTCTTCGCCCCACCCCAGTGGTTTATCCAGGTACTTCATACCATTTACTTGAGATGATTCATTATCACATATGTAGTTTTTGTATGTGCCTGAGTCTGTTTCTGGACTTTTATATTCTGTTTTGCTGACTTGTTGGCCTACTTCTCTATCATAGCACACTGTTTTTGATCTTTTAGTTTTGTAATATCCGGTAGGATGATTACTAAATTAATCTCACTTGTAATTTTTTAAATGATTTTATCTGTCATTTTCCAGCTGAACTTCCAAATTGTGACATTGTTTCAAAAAAATTCAATTTGGTTTCAATTGGCATCAAAACAACAAACTTACAAATTATTTTGAAGGAATTGATATTCTTCCAAAAATGTACCTTCTCTCTGAGCAGTACTTCTAATGCTGTATTTCCTTGATTCTAAGATACCGCCAAATAGGAGCTACATCCATTTGATAACAGATTTTTGCAAATCAAACAAAACGTTGTTACATTCAGAGTATAATGACTTTTCTAAATTGCTTTTACCCATGGACAGTAATCAGTGACAAGCTCCCTCCCTCTCTCCATTCCCCGCTCCTCAGCTTAAGAAATTAGGAAATTTATCTTATATGTTTGGAAATTGAGATCAAACACACTTTGGAGCTGGTTGATTTGGCTACTAGACAATGTCATCAAGATTTCAGCTTATATCCATTGGTCTGCTCTGCCATCCTGACTGTACTGGCTTCCCCTCAGGTTGCTGGCAGGTGGATGGGGCAGTTCCCATACTACATTCAGACACAGCAATGTCCAGATAGAAAGGGGTTGTTAAGGAGGAAACTTCCTAGAAACTCATGGCTTTTTTACTTCAAGAATGGGTCACTAGCCCCTCTGAAACCAATTTCTGTTGGACGGTGGGGACCACCATAATTGTTCAAGGCCAAACAGAATGCACACTTGAAGGGTAGTGGCAGTTGTTTATAACTGGAGATCTTGGACCTTAAGGACTAAGGAGATAAATGTGAGGGGCAACAGAAAAGTACCTACCTATTAAATTGCCTAATTTAGTTAAACTCTTGTTTTATTGAGTTAATTATTCAAAATTAAATGTCTTTTAAAAGTCAGCTGGAAGCTTTTAACCAATATTCAATGCATTATGGATGATTCTTCATGACAAGCACGTCTTGATCGCTCCAATTTCTCCTTGCTTTGAAAACTATAGTCTATTCTGAGCCACAATTTAGCTGAGCTGCTTTGTATATAATAGAAAGAGTTCTATGTAGCATAGCTTTCTGCTTCAATGCTTCATATAATGTAATCTCTTATCAAAGGTATTTTAATTGGTAATCAGAGATACAGCTTTAAGTTAAGAGTGGTTGGCACTAAAAATGTAAATTCAACTGAAATGAGTCAGATGAACAAATAACTTCTATTCAGGGATAATTTCCCAAATGCATGGCTAATAATAAGAGCATTTTCTCTGCCAAGTGGCTGATGAAGTTTCTTTAAACATTGAAAGCTTGCTGTCCACAACATTAAAATGTGAAAAATACTGTGTATCTTAGAATAGAGGTAGTAGAAGAGAATGGCGGTTTAAATATTATGTTGGGTCACAAAATCAAACTTAAAGTTCATCCTGATAGTAATTAACTGAAACTAACAGGCTGCCATTTAATAAGGTAAAGTATTAAGTCATTTCATTAAAAATAAAATCAGTATGACAGCTGATGACCAGTGGGTCCCTCTATTCCTACCCCAGTGATACCCTGGCACTAACTGCAAAAAATCTTGAAACTCTGGCATACCCCTGGGGAAGGACGTATCAAAGATAACCAAACAAAATTTTCTGCTATTCTGTTAGAAATGGGCATAGAATCAGAAACCTAGTTTTCAAAAGGATGTTTCTTGCACACTTGAGTTTGGCAGCTGAGAAACCGACAGCTCATAATCTCAGGCTGAGCTGACAGAAGCAGAGCGGGTTCACTGTCCTCTGCACTGTGTCTAGGCACTGTAATTCAGTGCTGTCCCACACTTTTGTTCCAGGGGCCTGGGTTTTAAGTATGCAAGCAAATAAAAATGTTTTTGTCCTCTAGGGCATGCTCAAGATTCCTCCTCCCACCTCAGGTGACATTCTGGGAAGTAGATCACAGGGCAAGGACACTTAGAGTCTTCCTGCTAGAGCCTTGCCCTCTCTATGGATGAAGCTGTTCGTTTCCCATTCTATGTGAGAAACTAGGAAGGCCTGAGATAGATTAGTTCTACTTTGACCTTGAGAGACAGCCCTCTTCCCCTTTTCTCTCTGGGAAAAACTGAATTTAAGATGTGGGCCCAGGAGACAGCTCCATTTGGTTTTAAAACTGGGTCTTAGGCTCATAGCTGCACACAGTCCTGTCTAGCTCACAAGACAAATTGGAACTTAGGAAAAAAGTGTTATTGAATAAATGATTCGAGGAGGCTGATATAGTCATGCATTCCTGGTGAGCTGGAAGACCACCATTTCCCACAGTCTGACAAGTGCTAAGAAGGTGGTAAGAGAACAATCCCAAGCGGGAGGCTCATCTTCTCTAAAGATGCCAGGAACAATCCCATCAATCCTGTTCATGAAGGCCCCATCCAGAAGTTCACGACAGGATATCACTCAGAGAAACCTTCCCAGGGTGTTGCCACCCAAAAAACCTTCCTTCATAAGGTGACTTTGTATATTCCTAATCTGACCGATCTCCCATCCCTCTCTGCCTGCAGTCCTCCTACTGTGCCTCCTGCAACTTTTGGCCTGTCACCAGAAAACTTGCCTAGGTCTACAACCTCTGCTTTGAGTGGAACTTGACCTTGCTTAATGAAAAACCGGCTGTCTCCTGAGAACAGTACTTTTTTTTTTTTTTTTTCCACCTTTCTCAAGGCTGATGCACAGGGTCCAGAGGCTGGAAAGGTTTCTTTGTTGCTTCTCATTGCCACTTCTAGGCAGTTTCTTCCTCTTCCCTCCACTTCCTCAATTTCGGTGAAGCACAAGCTGTCAGACTTTACTCATAGGCCACTCCTCTTTCTTAAAGTGAACTACACACCTTCAGTTGTTCTACCTTCTTCACTAGGATTTTAGCAGCTGACTCGCTATCTTTCTCTACAGTACTGTTCCCATCAGCATTCTTGGTGACTTCGAAATCTACATAGGTAATTCATCTCACCCCTGGCCTCTCTCTTCCTTGACTTTGGGATCTTCCTTGCTGCCCCGAGTCAGCTAACTTTTTCCATGGCTCTACCTGAAACCTCATCGTCACCAATAACAGGACCATCTCCTAATATCTAGACTTCAGCATTCTACTCTCTAGCCACTTATCTTTCCACATCTATTACCTGATTACCCAAATCCCAGTTATTTAACTTTATAGAAATCTCAAACCCATTAACCTGACTTTTTACATGACCAGCCTCCCTCATATTCTCATTTACTTCCTTATCGAAAATATATTTCAAGGTCCGTTCCAGTCATTCTCTTGCAAACACAACACCATTGTCCTTTACTCTTTTCCAAGTATTCTTTAGGCAAAAACCCAACCCTGGATAAAGTAATCTCTCTACCTACTCTTGTCCCGAGCAGCAGATGTAGCTGAAGGGACATCTCTAGCTATGCTTAATGTTCTTGCTTTACGTGTCTGACCACAAATCTCAAGAGATCTCCTAGGGCTTGTTGTCCAGACATCCTGCTACAGTTTTTTTTTTTATTTGCCTGATCTCCAAGAGGGCTTTTGCACACCTCACAGTTCATAAACTACAACAGTCCCTCCCTCCTCAGCTGGCATCCTCATCTCTTATTTCACTGAGGAAAAATAATATTTCCTCTTCACACCATCAAATCAACCACTCTACCTTCATCTGTCTCCATGTACTCTGCTTTTGCTTCTGGTAACTTAGAGGAATTATCCCCTCCTATCTAAAGCAAACTTCATTGACACTGAATCCTATCCCTTTTGGCCTACTGTAGTTGCCTCTTCTCTCTTCTCCATCACGAAAATGTTACCCTCTCTGTAGGATTATTCTAATCAGCAAATAAGGATAGCAAAATATTTTCCAAATTAAGCAAAATCTTCAATAGTCTTCAAATGCCCTCTTGCTATTGCCCCCTTTCCATTCACTTCTTTGAAGCAGCATCTCAGAGTTGCTTTATACTGTCTCACCTCCCAGCCCACTCTAATCAGATTTTTATCCCCACAACTCCACTGAAAGAACTCTTTTCAAGGTAACCTGTGATTTTTATCTTGCCAAATCCTAAGTTTAATTTTTCCTTGCTGGAAACTCCTTCTCAGTCTCCTTTGCTGGTTCACCCTCTTTCAGACCTCTTAATGTTGATGATCTTAGGATTCAGTTCTTAGCCTGTTACTCCCAGGGTGATCTCACTATTCCGATGGTATTAAAAACTATCTCTGTTGATTACACCAAATTTTATATTTCTAGCCTGATCTCTCTCCTAACCAGACTCATATATATAATTATCTACTCAACAGCTGAGACAGTTCAAGTTTAACATATCTAAAACTGGCAGCACCATCCCATTCCTTACTCAGTTAACCCCAGCTCAGAAAATGGCTCTACAATTTACTATTCATTATTCTACTACTCATTAGCTTGGGCCAGCTAACCATCCTTGATTCTCTTTTCCTCATATCTTATATCCAAATCATTGGCAAGTTTTGGTGAGAGTCACTTTAGAATATTTACTCCCAATCTGGCCATTTCTCATCACTGCTCACCACTTCCACCATCTCAATCCAAGACACCACAGTTTTTGATAGACAATTGCGATACTTTTGTCTTTTTTTCCTGTCTTTGTTTTTGTGGTCAATTTCTCACATATTAAGAATTATCTTTTAAAATGTAAATTCTATGTTAAGATATACAACATTCCTCTGCTCAAAACTCTAGTGGCTTCCCATATACATGGAATAACATCCAAACTCATATCATTTCACTTGCTCTACCTGATCTGACCCTACCAGTGTCTCTGACTTCATCTTCTTTATCTCTATCCTCTAACCAACTGGCTTCATTGTGCTCTTCAGATTCAAGCTAGTTTCTTCCTCAGGGTCTTTGCATAAACTGTTTATTCTATCTGGAATACACTTGCTCCACGTGCCTCACTCCCTCACTTCATTCAGGTCTTAAGGATTAACTTATCAGTAATTTTTTCCCTGACCATTCTTAGATAGTCATCCCATAACATGGCTCCCTATCCCTGATCCTGCTATATTTTTTCTTATATTCCCATAGCACTTATATTGTGTATAACATTATATTATATATTTATCACCAGTTTCTTCTACTGGAATGAAGCTCATGAGAGCAAGGACTTTTTCTGTCTTCATCATTACATCTCCAGTGCTAAAACAATGACTATGCACTGAAGATACTCAATAGGCATATTTTGAATGAGTTCTTGAATTAAACAGAATAATTGTTCCTAGTATGTTCTTCTGCATAGTTTCTTTAAGAACTTGAGATAGAGGTGAGTGGCCCTGGGTTTTAGCCAAATACCACTTCATGGTAACTAACAAACATTACCATCCCTGGCTAAGGATCTTGTAGCATAGTCTGATTGAAATACCTGAGAAAGCTTATGAAGAAAAGATGATTTAGGAGAGTCAGACTACTGTCTTTAAATGTTAAGTTGTATCACGGGAAAGAGGAATTAGTTTCATTCATTAGTGCTCTAAAGCTCTACTCTTCAAACTTTAAAAGTTTATATCAGTAAAATATTTTTAGCACCCTTCCAATAAAAGCATACTTATAAGTTATATGCATATTAATCATGGATGATGATAAAGTGACTCAAATTTTCTGTTGGGAACAGCAGTTTCTGGGAATTGACAACCCACTTCCCTGGGAATGCTCACTGTACCTGAATGAAAATTAGCCCTTTTTTAACTTCCCAATGAGAGACCCCTGGAAACCTGCCTCCTGCCTTCTGTACATGGCTCTACATTACAACCTCAACACTTAGGCTCACCTGAACACATGTCTTCCCAGGATCTGAAAGCACCTTCCTGAAACACAATTACATAATGAACTTCCTAATAGTAAGAGCCATCCAGTAGTGGCATATGCTGGCCTTCCAGGAGGTATGTTTTATCTTATGTAATGGCTTCTGCTCAGGTGGCTTGGCTTCCTGGAAATTGGCATTTATTAGAAATTTGGACTAGACTAATATTTCTCAGAGTGCCATCTGCATCAGAATTGGATGTGTATAGAGGTTTGGGGGTGCTGTTAGAAATGTAGATCTCTGGGTATTACCCTGACCTTCTACATCAGTGTACCTTGGGGGAAGGACCCAGAAATCAGCAAACTTAAGCTGAAGTCCTGCTGGGATAAACACAATATGAGGTCCCTCCCTACTCTGAGTCTGTGTTTCAACTTCTAATGCCATTTATTAACTGGGACTAACATGAAGCCCTTGAGTACAAAATTAACCTTTTGGGTCTTTGTTTTGCCACCTTTAAAATGGAAGTTAAGCTACCATCTCTTCTAGTTCTGAAGCCCCATGCCTCTATTTCTACCTTGTCTCTTTATAAGGTGAGGCTTTTGCTTATAGCTGGGTACAAGTTAGCTTGTTAAAAAATGTTTGTTGCAATGAAATGAAATATAGTAAGTGCTCAATAAATTTTTTGATTGATAGTTTGGTTAAGGGTTAGTCAAAGGAGACCATTCAAAACAGGAGGAAAGCCGCATCTTAAAAGCCAGGAGCTTCCCAAACTTTGGCTCATTTCAGAGACTAACATGAAAGCCGTTATTTAAGTTATGCTTCTGAAGTGGGTTGGAGGGAGGAGGCAGCGACTTACCATCACAGAGCTGCTACAGGCCAATAAATGCTCTTCTAGTGATGCTTGTCCGAAAGGTTTTCCCTGTGTGGCTTTATCAAAGACCACGGGCCAGCAGCCAGATGCACAGAGCTGTTCCTGTGTGGGCACAGAGACTCCTTGTCAGGCTGCCCCTCAGAAGAGCCACAGAGCTTTTCATCCACTGTGTAGGGAGGAGAAGGAGGCCTATGGGATTTGTCCAGATCCCAGAAGCAGCAGGCAAGACAAGCAATACTCATGGTCACATCTAGGCATGCAGAAGTCCCAGGCTGATAGCTGTGGCTGTCGTGTTTTCACCTACTTTGTTTTTAAGAGAACATTTAGAACAGAGGAGAGCTGCATTTTTGTCAAGGATATTGTATGTTATTGGGGATCTGATGAAGGCTTTTGTCCTCGGTACCTATGTTTCCTGTCAGCTAAAGGTGGATTCAGCTAGTCAGACTGCCTGGGAGGTGACCTGAAGACTCTCATCAGTCTTCAATCCTTTTCTGACAGTCTATCTTTAAACGCATCCGAGTGAACTGCTTCTGCTGATGATCATTCCCATGGTTAGGACCTTGGTGAAGACCCCAGTGTGGAAACTCAGTGATTCTCATCCTTGTCCCCCAGGCTCTAGTCTCATGCAAGCTTTGTCCAGGCTCAGGAGTCCTTGACCATTTCCCTCTTTTGGGTCCCTTCCTTCTTCTTCCCTGAGCCCTATGCCTATAGAGAGAAATAAGCCTCCAAGATTCACCAGCGAGCTGAGGACTGGATGACAGCCCAAGGAAAGAGAATTTGTATTAAGTACCCACTAGGTGCTAAGTACTGTGTACTAATGGTTTTCAAAATGTGGAACAAGATCCCCAAGGGTCTTGGGGAGCAGGAAAACATAATAGGACTTCTACTAGCATTTATTTTCTAATCCAAGAAATAAGAAATAAATTATTTAATGAAAACTAGCTCCTTCATGCCTGATCTGATTTATCATGAGGGTAGAATGGGGGTTACAGCCACACAGAAGGCTGACAGTGGCGTCCTCAGGCTTTTGCTCATTTATTTGTAGCATATTGAAACAAACTGTAATGAACATGAATGGATTTATAGACTTTAAAAAAATCCTCAAAATTGGACAAGTGGCTTAGAAAGAGTCTATGGGTTGAAAATAATGCTGAAATTTAGATATAAGCAAACAAAAAAGATAGTAGGGGGATATGTTTCTTCCCCAAATGACTGTATCAGTCAGCCATGTTATGAAGGAAAACAGTGGCAACCCAATCAGATCTGATGAGAAGTTGGTAAAAAAGGAGAGAGTTGGTAAAAACTATTTGAAATATAAATTTATACCCATAATCTGTAAAATGACCTGCTAATTTTATAATATGCTTTGAGATAATAGTTAATGGATGTATAAAACCATCACATTTAGCAACAAATTTAAAAACCAAGCACTCAAAACATGAAGACAGGTCTCTATAGTTTTTCAGAAATTTTTAAAGTCATGAAAAATCAATCCTGTTTAAAAATTTTTATTAAAATTAATACATGTTTAAGATCCCTCTTGAGGTTTCTTATGCAACAAAAGCCAAAAAGCCATAGAGTATTGGAGAAATGTTTCCTGACTTCGTGGCCAAAATACACATGAAACAATATGGCAAAAAATTAAGATGTGGTCATCTGTCACAAAAAGGATATTGAAAATGGTTAAATAATGCTTAGAAAACATTGCTTAAGATTTCAAACAAAAAGTATTAGAATAAAGTGTTAGATTGTTCCGTGTGAGTTAGTCTATACATTTGGATGAAAGTAGAGCTGTATCTAACACATTTCAGCTTCTGTTAATTCCTAAATTCTATTTCAGTGAAGAAATACTATAAAAATTTTGCTTCTTTAAAGACTATGAAAAGCCACAAGAGCTTATTGAGCACACACTGGAAATGAGAAAAAGTTAGACAAAGACTAAAAAAAAAGTCATCAAATGATTTTGAACTTGTTAGAGAGCTGAGGTCTCAAACTGACCACGTTAACTGAATTTCAAGGGATGAGAGACTCTTCTGAGGAATAATAGGACAGATGAACTGTTTTCACCTTTGGTACAGTTTTGGGGAAAGGAGTTGCCAAAACAAAAGATAAGAAAACAACTGAAATTTTAATGAATTCTTAAGAGCCAAGTGTGGTTTTAGGACGACAACTTAGAATCCCTGGAAACCCCACACAAGGGGAGCTCATATTTACTTGTCAGCTCTTTTGTATGAGCTTTTACTAGGTGCTCATTTTGAAGACTGGGGTGAAGTAGGAGACTTGAGAGATCTCTCCTCTCGGTGTTGCACAGGCTTGGAACCCCACCTGCTTCCAGGATCCTTTCATGTGAAGCAAAAGCCACACCCTCCTAGGGTAGGGGGCGAGGGAAGAAAACGCTCCCATTTCCTAATCCTAGGCAAAGAATTACTACCACTGGGCTAGAGGTAGAAGTAAAAGCCACCTGCTGCTGGGGGAGGGGAAAGAACCCTGCTTGGGGGTTTACAACATATGTAGAAGTAAAATATTAGACAAAAGTAGCAGAGAGTATGGGCAGGAGGAATGGAAGTATACTGTTGTAAGAAGGTTCTACTGTAACTGAAGTGATATAATGTTCAAGGGTAGTTTGCATATTGTAAACTGTAGAGCACTTACTAAAAAGCAAAACAAGGAGGTATAACTCTTAAGCCAGTAGGAGAGAGAAAATGGAATCATTAAACTTCTTAATCCAAAAGAAATCAGGAAAAGAGTAAAAGAACAAAGAACAGGTGGGACAAATTATCAAATGGTAAATTTAAATCTGAGCACATTTATAATATTAAATGAAAATGTCTAAATAATTCCCCCCCCCCCCAAAAAAGGCAGAGATTATCAAACTGAATAGTAAAAAAAAAAATTCTGCAAAAAACCCTCCTTCAAACATAAAGACATAATAGTTTAAAAGTAAAGATAGAGACATATTATGCAAGCAGTCACATATTTTTATTAAGTTTATTGGGGTAACATTGGTTAATAAAATTATAATTTTCAAGTGTACATTATAATTGACATCTGTATATTCTATTGTATGTTTACCACCCAAAGTCCAGTTTCCTTCAGCTATCATATATGTAATCCTGTTTTCCCACTTCACCCTCCCCTACCCCGCTATATTTAACCCCCTTTAACCATCTACCTACGCCCCCCCCTTCTCCCCAACCTTCTATCCTCTGGTAACCACTAATCTACAGTCCATGTCTATGAATCTCTGTTTGTCCTGTTCATTTGTTGCTTTTAGGTTTATATCCCACATATAAGTGATATTATGCGATTTTCAACTTTTCTGTCTGGCTTATTTCACTTAGCATGATCTCGAGGTCCATCCATGTTGTCACAAATGGCAATATTTCATCTCTTCTTATGGCTGAGTAATATTCCATTGTGTATATGTACCACAGCTTCTTTATCCAGTCATCTATTGTTGACACTTCGGTTGCTTCCCTGTCCCGGCCACTGTGAATAGTGCTGCTATGAACATTGGTGTGCAAATATCTTTTTGGATATGGGTTTTCACATTTTTGGGGTAAATACCCAGTAAAGGGATTGCTTGATCATATGGTAGATCAATTCTTAGTTTTTTGAGGAATCTCCATACTGTTTTCCATAGTGGCCGTACCAATTTGCAAGCAGTAATTTGAAAGGTAGAATGACTGTATTAAGATTGGACAAAGTGGACTTCAGGACAAGGACTTACTGACTACAAAGAAAAATGTTACATAGTGATAAAAGGGTCAATTCATTAAAAGATACAACTCTAAATATATATTACCTAATAAAAGAGCTTTGGAACACATCAAGTAAATGCTGATGGAAAAGAAAGAAGCAATAAACAAATCCACAATTATAACTGGAAATATCAAAAAAGTTTAATTCCAGTTCACTCTACCTTGGCATGGTCTCCCTCCTCTGTCCTGAGAAGGTAAGTAGGCATGGTCAAGTCCAACTCAGATTTTCAGACCAGAGGCTACAATAGGTGCCCATAATATAGAAGAGACTGATTAAAAGAGAGAATATGAGAGAGAAGGTCTATTCTGGTCTTTTCATTTGAGCCTCAGTTTTCTCAGCTGTGAAATGATCATTCTTCTCTCCTACCCTTTTCTTCTTTCTTTCCATTCTTCCCTTACTCTGCTCTTCACACCTTTTCTCTACTCTGCCAGAAACAGCACTGGACTGGGGGCAAGTGTTTTTATGTTCTAGTCCTGGCTGTGCAACTAATCAGTTGTGTGACCTCAGGTCAGTTATTTCAGGCTTCTTGACCTCACCTTTCCTTTCTGTAAAATGAAAAGATCAGAATAGACCTTCGTATCCTTCTTCTATGGAGGTGGGTTCTTAATGGAAGGCCAGAGTCTTTCCTGATACTCTAGGTACCTAGCTGGGTCCAGAGACCGGGATCCCATTCACAGGGCAGAAACTGCCATGATCTGTACCACATGGACTCATTTACTGCCACCTGCCCAGGGACCTGTGTGTACAGAAATGATTTCTTGGTCAAAACATACTACAGGGAGCCTGCTTTGGCCCCAGGCTTCTGTTTCATAACTCTTTTTTATTGGAACAGAAAGCAGCAGCACATTATTGTTCTTTTACTCCATGTTTTCTCATGCATCAAGAAAGCAACAAGCACTTTGTATAAATAGAAAAGGCTGCTTTGTTGTCTGAAGACCGGGAGGTGAGAGAGACAAGAGGACAGCCTTTCACAGACCATAAAAGTCACATCACACAAAGCAGGCTTGAGGCAGATGAGCAGGAGGGCTTGGGAATAGGTTGAAAGAAATTATTTGCACTTATTCAATGGCTCATCAGTTTCACACACTTCAGTAGTAAAAGTGACATGGGCAGGCATGTGTCAAGGCTCTCTGGCAGAGCTGTTTCTTTTGGGAGGGTCATTCTGGGATGATTTTATGCAAAAATGTTTTTTTTTATAAAATTGAGCAGGTCGATCAAGTTGTTGAGGGCACTTTGGTGCTTTAAAAAACCTTGATACTAATATGAAAATTAGTGTACTTTCCATGTATCAACTGTTCTTCCTCATGACCTGTGAGGAGACAAGGTGATTGTTGTCATCCTCAGTGACAGATAACCAACCTAGGCTCAGAGCATGAATTCTTTGCTTAGCTCATCCAGCAGAGCCAAGTTCAATTCCTGATGCATGTGTTCATTTTACTTTATTCTAGGGATGTCAAATGGTTAGAAATTTTAAGTACCTCTCTATCTTTACTGGCTTCACAAATCTGAATTTTCCCATGTTGGATTTTCCTCAAGCAGAACACAGATGTAGATTCACCTGAGAAGTTAGCACACAGAGCCCAATAAGATGTGCATGTGACTTTGATTGTCATTCCTTATTATAACATTTTTTCAACCAGACAGAAGTGAATAAATGAATAGAAAATTTCCCCCTAGCTACATCTCTACTTTCTCCACCTCAGATAAATGCTCTTTCAGGAGTAGTGATGCTCATATTTAGTGAGCATCGGAATCACCTGGAGGGCTTATAGATCAGATTGCTGGGCCTCCCCCCTAGACATTCAGATTCAGCTGAGCTGTGGTGGTACCTGAGAATTTGCATGTCTCATAATTTCCTAGTGATGCTTATGCTGCTGGTATGGAGACCCCACTTTAAGAACCACTGTTTCATAGTGTTTTTTCATATGTGCACATAAAACATGTATCTCGAATTCTGCATGTGTACACACATAGATCATTAAAAATGAACCCATTCCTTTTTTATAATTTTGAAATTTATTTTCATTTAACAAAATATTCTAAGCGTACTTCCAACTCCGTAGTTTAGGATCTACATCTTACTTTTTAATGGCTGCATAGAAATCTATTGTGTCTGTACCATTATTTAACCCATCTCTATTATTGGATATTTAGATTGTTTTCATTTCTTCCTACTACAAACAATAAATAGTACACATATCTTTTCACATCTTCACACATTTGTGTTAATATTTATGAAAGATAAATTCACAAAAGTGGAATAGATGGGTGAAAGTGATTACGTGTCTTAAAATTATGTACAACTGTCAAGTTATTGCCTCCCTGTCATAAAGTTTATTTTAAATTATATTCCAATAGAATTGGAAAAATATCTCATTAACACTGAATGTTAAGAATCATTTTTATCTCTGCTAATCAAAGGTTATATTTTAATTTGCGTGTCTTTTAGTGAAGTTGGGCATATGTTATTGCCCCATTATACTTCTTCTGTGAGATGCCTTCCTATATCCTTTTCCTATTTTCCAAGGAAAAATTAAGAATGGCAGAAAAATGTATGGCCCTTTCCTCACTGTGCTAGGTGTGGCGTGGGCCCCTTGACACTTTGCCGAAGCAATTTGGGAGTGCCACAGAAGAAAAACAGGAAACAAGCCATAGAAATGAGCAAAAATGATTAAAAGAATTGGTTTAGAAAAGCAAAATGAATAAAAATTGTTTAGGCCAGAGAACAGAAGGCTTGAAGGAGCAATGGAAAGTCGGAAAGCCTTACATTTCAGAATGTGTAGTCATCTTGCCAGGCACGTGGACCAGCTGAATTCCCATAGATAGGATTTACTCAGTGTAAGGAAGGTCTTTGGTTATAAGTGTCTGTTCTACTCAGCATTTCCATTTATCTCAGAGACATTTTGACTCGATCAGACATAATGTTGGTGCAGTTCTTTCTATATTTCAGATCATGCAGCATGATCTTCTAATACTTGTGCTCCTTTTATTTAAGCTAGAGAAACTTAAAATACAGCGGTCAGGTCAATTTGATTTCATTTAAAATTTAGGGCTCTTTCCAACCCACTTTGTGCTATAGTGTTTGCAGCCGTCCCTCCTCGGCAGCATGTGACCTCAGTGCTTTGCAGGGCTCATTTATGGAGCTATGTTCTCTGCCTGGATGTTGACTCTGGCACCAGAATTAAGATGACAGAAGCCCAGCCCAGCAACTAAGGGGTCCCTCTCTCTCCATGGGACCTGAAGCAAAGTGTTTTGCACATAGGGAGTTTCCAGGGATCCAATATAACCTAAATATCAGCCTTACTTGCATGTACTGTCTCTGCCCCATTGCCACAATCTTGACTCTAATTACCGGGGTCTTTATCCTGTTCCTAGAGATTCCTCTTATACCCAAAGCATTAGTGAGCAACAGCAGTAAGATGAAGATACAATCAAGGCCCTGGGAGCCCATGATTTTTTTCCCATAAACAGAATTAGGGTCCGAGCTAGAAAACTGAGGCACCATCTCCTCTCAATTCCTCCCCATGCCACCAGTGACTTGATCTTACCAAATATCTCTAAAATATTCATTCTTAAATCCTTATTATCTCTGGTTTTAGTCTAAGTCCTTTCTCTCTTTCCTGAATGAGTGCATTGGCCTGCAGGCTTTCTTTTGTCACATCCTCCTGCAATCCATTTAATCATGTAACCATTCATTCATGTATTCATTTATCCATCCATCCATCCATCCATCCATCCATTATGTGAGAATTGACTTGTGTTTGTGCCAAACATATTTAAATACCACAAGAGCTATTACAAAGAAGACATCCAAGCCATCAGCCTTGTTGGTTCAAAGGAGTTGGAATGCTTTCCAGAGTGGGGTACCAGAGGCAGAACTTGAGGTGGGCCTTAAAGTGTGCATAGGCAATGTGGAAAATGCCATGAATCATCCAGCCAGCTGTCATTCCTCATTCTTGCTGCAGTGGTGCTATTCATTCATCTTCTCACATGCTCGGAAAAGTTGCTGCTCACTTCATTTAGGTCACTTGTAGCTGGGTGTTCAGTTACTGCAGCCCAAAGTATTGTGCATATGGGACACAGCCCAATGCAGGTGGGATGGCTGTTTCTTGGCTTGCAGTCCTGGGGTCATAGTAGGCACTGTTTGTTTCTCTGAATTTACTAAGGTCAAGCCTGCAGCCTGCAGGGTATATTAGTACCAAACCTAAAGCCTGGGGATCAGGAGCTAGGACATGGGTCAGAGCTTCTCTTTCATTCTCATATGTTAGAGTGCCCACACTTCCAGAAATCATGAACATGTAATTTGGAAAGACACCTTGACCACCATCTAGGTTAAAGGTCAGGCAATTGATTAACAAAATAGGCTTGTGTTCATCAAACATGTAGAAATAGTTTTTATTTCATGAAGAAAGGTGCTATTTAATTTCTTGATGCAGGTTGACCTCTTGGTTTACCTTTCATTTTCTTAATGGGAATGGAAAAGAAACAGTTCACTACTGAAAAATTAACCACCTAATTCTCAGCTATGAAGTTGGAGAGACAATAGGCTATATTGGGGGATGTAGAACTGTAAAGAGTACCCATCTAAAGGGGATGGCCATAGAAGGCACCAAGTGATTGTCGCCATGTGGGAATCTTGGAGCAAATACGATGGGTCTTCTGATTTCTCAAGAGAAGCCAGAAATATGATTAACTTTTTTGATGTATTTCTTTGCTTGCTGAGCATATGCATTACAGGGACACACATCTGGCAGCAGAACCTCAGGATGGAGGCATTTGGGGTTAGGAGTGCAGAGGGAGTGGGTAAAGATGCAGGGAGATGGAGCTTGGGCTTTTGAAGGACAGATGATGACTTTTGGTCTAGGTGAAAAACATGAAAATGAGATGAAAAGGCACACTATAAAAATGCAGAAAAGTATCAAGAAATAAAAACCACATCCTGTTATACAGACAAGCATTAATTTTTAATCTTTTTCCTTAGTCTTTTCCCCTCTTAAGGTCTTTCTTGACATTAGATTATAAGCATTGCCCTCTCCTCATTCAAAGTTCTCTGCAAACTGGTTTTCTAACGGTAATGTCTAAATCCAGTGCCAGGGCCATGTCTCACATAACTTAAATATTCTAATTCTCTTAGAATAATAGTCCTTTCTGGACTTTGGCTGGTCCTCTGTTTGCTTCCCATGTATTAGGTTGAAATGCCACCTGTCATGCTACACTGGTTGAATGCCTGCATCCCACCCTTGAGAGCAAAGTGGGAGGTGAAAGGAAAAGGTAAAACTGGTAGAGAGAACTCTGAGGACCAAGGCTAAGCCAGCGACTGCAGGTCTTTAAGTGGAAGTAAAATCAAACTTAAGTCATGCCCCGAGTGTGATTCCTTTGAGGAAAGTTTAATTAAGTATTGAGCCCTTTCTGCGTGTAGGCCACACATGCTCTTGGGTTCTGTAGGACATCTGGGAGTTTGTAGGAAGTTCCTGCTGCATTACTCTGCTGTTACTCTCAGGAGGCTGAGCTAGGCGTGGAGGAAAGGTTCCAGGCATATCCATGCCCAGTCCTGGAAAGGCGACTCAAAGCACTCTCTGAGCAGTAATCTCCACTGGTTAGTCAGTCAGCACTACAAGGCCCTCTAGCTGCCTTTTCCAGGGCAGGTGCCATGGGCCACCTAGAAGGGGTGTGCGTGAGTGAGGCCTATTGAGTTCCTCAAAAATGAGGTTGTAACATGGCCTCTGAGTGTCATCTTTCTGTATGTCACCTCTCACTGCCCTCTGGTTTACGGGTGGGGGGGGCCCCAGCACACACACTATACCTGCTTTGTGACTACGTGCGTCTCCCCGAGGGTGTGTTCCCTGTGCCTTGTGCAATGACTGCTGAGTCGCTGGGCACAGGTCTGAATGCATTTCCCAGGCAGCAGGCATGATGAAACCTGGCTGGCCCAGCTACCCTGAGAACACTTGGCTCCCCTCGTCTCTGCTGTCTTCTCTTAGCAGACACTTGACATGATAATGGGAACCCGGTTCAGTGATCATTCACAACACACCTGTGTTGAGTGAGATCTTGCTTTGTGTGTATGTACCCATGATTCCCAGAGATCAATGAGGGTGAAACCAAGACGAACAGAAATGTAAGGCACATTGTTTGTACTGCTAATAATAATTAAAGCAACAGCTGTTTGTTGAGCACTTGCTATGTGCCAATCTTTGTGCTAAGAGCTTTTATACATTAACTCATGTAAGCCTCACAAAACCTCCCTGAGTTAGGCACAATAAACACTCTTATTTTTAATAATGAGGAAACTGAAGGCCAGAGAAGGTCAGTAATAACCTGCCCAAAGTCCACAGTGCTGGAGCCAGTACTTAATCACAAACCCATGTACTTGACCATAAAAACATATTTGTAGGAATTAACTGTAAAGCAAAATATTGAGCCAAATTTTAAGTGCAATCACTTAAGTATCAGTTATCTTTTTAAATGTGTATTTTCTATTATAATTGTTATTAAAGCAAAGAAAATGATAGCAAAAATTATAACATCTAAACCAGAGTCCTGACAGTCCCTATTACTTGGTTTGCATTTCTTTAAATTACAGAACTTACTTGTTTTAACATAACTGTCATAACATACATGCAGTTCTGTACCTTAAGTTTTTCCTTACGTTAAACGATACTTTTCCATATCATTAAATAATCTTCGTAAATATTTTTTCTTTTCTTTTTTTTTTTTTCATGAGGCTCTGCTTTCATGGTCTGTATTCATACTGAAAATCAAAATCAAGCGAGCTTTAGCCCTTCTGCTCCACAGGAGTAAATATTTTTAATGTGCCTTTTAATCCATTGAGTGTTAAGGCACATCTGACAGTGAGGTTATCTTTGATTTTTACTCAATTAAAAAACACGATGAATAGCTTTCTGAAAAAATCTTTTAAATCTTTGGGAATTAGCTTTTGGCAGTAGAATTATAAATCAAAAAATCATATTTTTATGCTTTTGATATTTTATTTCCAAAAGAATTTTACCCATTTATATTCTTATTGCGGATATATGAGAAGCCGTTTTCATCACACCCTTACCAGCACCTTATTTTTAATCTTTGCTGATTTTGTAGGGGTTAAAATGGGATCCAGTTTTAATTTGTATTTCTGCCAGTAAGGTTGAACTTATGTTTGTTCACTAATAATAGTGATTTCTTTTAGTGAGTATTCATAATCTTTGCTCATTTGTCTTTTCCAGTCTTTACACAGTTCAACTAATTTATAGGATTTTTTTATTTAAGAAAGATATCCTTTTGCTAAATCTGTAGCAATTACATTTCTATTCTTTGCCTTTTTATTTTTGTATTTTGTACATAGCAAAGTCATCTTTTCTTCCTGTGATATTTTTGGTCACTTCTAAGTTGAGAAAGTGCCCCCTTTCATAGGGTTGATAAATGTTCACCTCTATTTTTTTTTCCCATGTTTTGAGTTTTTTATATTTTTTTAATCCATCTAATGTATGTTCAGTATATAAGGGGAAGATCTAAAATAATTAGTTTTTTATAGTAGACAATTTGGGGAGGAGGCTGGGAGAATGGGGTGAAGGGTTAAAGAAGTACAAATTAGTAGTCGATAGTTGGGCACGAAGAGCATGAAAAAGAAAATGTAGTTAGCATTAATATGATGGCTAAATGGAGGGCTGGGGAGGGAGGGAGCAATTGGGAGAATCCTTTCATGAACATTATAGATGTCTAACCAATGTACTGTATGCTTGAAACTTACTTAAATAAATAAATTTATTTAAAAAATAAAATAATCATTTTTTAAGCTCCATTTGTTAATCTTAAGCGATCTCCATTTGATCACAAATCCTTTGTTTCAATTGATTTCTTTGCTTTACTATTTTGTACTACTTTACTGTTAAGTTGTTAAAGTAATAAGCATATATATCACACATGCATTTATGCTGTTGCATTGCTTCTTTCATCCTTACTTATTATAAAACTGATAAATAAAACAACATGAGTTTTAAAGTACATTATAATTTTACTTCTATCCTTATTTTTCTAAATTTTCTTTGCCATTTTTCCCATATAAAATTTAGTAAATTTCTCTTATCAAAAATTCCTATTGGGATTTTGATTAAAATTGCATCAAATCTAGTCTACATTGGGGGGACAGAAACTTTACAATATTACTTTTTTTTTTCAAATCTGGAACATAATCTGTCTCTGTTTAAAAATATATTTGACTAAAGTTTAATAGTTTCTTCATACACATTCTGCATATTTCTTAAGGTCATTAACAGATATTTTATGTTACTAGTAACAAGATCCCCCTAGGATCTCATGCCGTAAATCTTGTTGAATACTTCTTACGTGTTAGGGTCTGTGCTAGATTCTGGGATTCTAATGATGTGCAAAGACAGGTACATTGTGCACTCATAGACCATATAATGCTGTGGGGGAGACCAACATTAATCAGATAGTCACCCTAATGAACATATAGGCACAGTCTGGAATCAGAGCACTAAAGAAATAGAGTAAGTTTCCATGAGAACACATTACAAGCAAAACAAAACACCTTTAGGCTGGCCAGGATGAGTGAAGACCTTCTGAGGAAATGACACAAACTGAGAGCTGGAATATTATCAATTATTAAACTATTTATATTATATATAATCAGTATATTAAACTCTTGTAAAAATTTCAGTTGCTTTGCTAGGGTTTTCTAAGTATGTAATTAAATCATGATAACATTTTCTCTTTGTCCTATATTTGTAACTTCCGTTTCATTCTATTGTACTAGACAGATCTTTCCAAATAATTCTGAGTAACCATGACAATAGTGAAAAGTTCTTGATTTTTAAAATAAATAATTTAGTGTTTCTCTATTAACAATAATAGTGGCTATTGATTTGAAAAGATAATACTGTTAAGATGGTGGCCTCCATTCCTACTAGAAGATTTTATATTTTTCATTGGACATGGGGATTGGATTTTATCAAATATTTTACCAAATAGACTCAAAATATGGTTTGCCTTATTCGACTTATCATAATGTATTTTTAGCTGCCCCTCATCCTTGTAGTCCTAGAATGTGCCCTGGAATTGGTTGTGATACTTTTTCTTATAATATACTTGAACTTAAATATCTAAAGTTATAAGGAAAAGAAAAACAAGCCAATTAAAAATGATTAAAGAATATAATTCAGAGATGAGGAAATCCAAATGGCCAGTTACCATCTGACAAGATGCTCAATCACATGAATTGCCAGGAAAATACAAATTAAAATATATTTTTTCAGGTACCAGACCAGCAAAAGTGAAAAAGGTTTATTGTATCTAGGGTTGACAAGAATGCAGAAAAAATGCACTCTTTCTATGACAGGAGTGTGAGTGACTGCAATTTATTTGGAAACTGTCCTGACAATATCGATTAAAAATGAACAGGTACCCCTATGTTCATTGCAGTGTTATTCTCAGTAGCTAAGACATGGCAACAACCTTAGTGTCCTTTGACCAATGATCGGATAAAGATGTGGTACATAGATACAATGGAATACTACTCAGCCATAAAAAGATATAACATTGCCTTTTGCGACAATCTTTCTTCAAATGACATGAGCAATGTAATTTTCCCTGCCCTTAGTTAAAAGGGCATCAAGACACTAGTTAGTCATAGAACCTGTGTAGCACAGTAGCCTGCTGTATGGTGCAGCCAAACCATTGTATATTGAACTGTTTGGGTCAAGTCAGAAAATAGGAATTTCGTATACAGAGTTAATTACTACATTTACAGTGTGCTCTCTTTTTAGTGTTTTAGCAACAAAGACGTTCCTACGGAATGACACAATGAATTTAAATTGTTTCCTTACTGAATGATGCCACCATGGAAGTTTCATCAGAAGGCCCCATGTTAACATCACAAACAGCACTGTTTGTGGTTATGCTAATTATGACCTGTCTACATTAAACTTTTCAAGAATATTCTCAAAGCAAAATAACTTATTCTCCAATGTTGTCTAACATGAGCACATGTCCAAAAATTCTTTTCTCATGTTAAAAACCAAAAATCGGAAACAAACAACATGAATTAGTTAGCCATATGATATTATTCGGATCTATATTCTCTTGGGTTATAAGAAAAATATCACAAATTATTCAATTGTTTTCATGTAACTTGTCCTGAGTGTTTTCAGTCCTATTGTCATGACGCTAAGCAACAGCATTTTTAGCAAATTTATATTTTGTTGAAACAAAAACAATCAAAATCCCAGTTTACTTTAGGTCAGTGATCTTTTTTCATCTAATTTTTTCCTTTCCTATGGAATGAGGTCTTTAGTTGTCATTTTGTTTTAGTAATAGCTTTATTAAAATGTATTTGATATATCATGAAACTCACCCTTTTTAAGTATAATTTAGTAGTTTTTAGTATATTCATGAGTTTGTGCAACCATTACCACTACTTAATTTTAGAACACTTTTAACATTCCCAAAAGAAACCCTATATCCTTTAGCAGACACTCTCTTCTCTCCCAGTTCCTGACAAGAACTAATCTATGGATATGCCTATTTTAGATATTAGATATTTCATGTCAATAGAATCATGCAATATGTGGTCTATGGTGACTGGTTCCTTTCACTTAATATGTTTTCAAGATTCATTCATGTTATAGCACATCCCAGGACTTCATTTCTCTCTCTCTCTCTCTCTTCCTTTCTCATTCTTTTTCTTTCTTTCTTTCTTTTTTTTTAGCCAAATAATAATCTATAGTATGGATATATCAGATTTTTAAAAATCCATTGTTATTTGGTGGACATTTGTGTTTCCCCCCCTACTTTTTAGCTATTATGAGTAATGCTGCTATGAACATTCATGCACAAGTTTTTGTGTAGACATATTTTTATTTCTTTTATGTTTATGCCTAGAAGCAGAATTTTTGAGTCATATAGTAACTGTATGATTAGTCATTTGAGAAACTGCTAAGCTGTTTCCAAATTGGTTACATCATTTTACATCACACCAGCAATGGATGAGTATTTCAATTCCATTACTTCCTCAACACTTGTTATTACCTGACTTTTTGATTCTAACCTTCCTAGTTGGCATGAAGTGGTATCTCACTGTGGTTTTATTTGCATTTTTCTGATGATTGATGATGCTGAGTATCTCGTCAGCATGTTGGTCATTTGTATATCTTTGCAGAGACGTTTATTCAAATCCTTTGTCCAGTTTTTAATTGAGTTGTCTATTTATTGAGTTATGAGTTCTTTATGTATTCCAGATACTTGACTTTTATGAGATATATGATTCAAAAATATTTTTTCTTATTCTGTGGATTCTTTTTATTTTCTTGATGGTGTTCTTTTATATGCAAAGACTTTAATTATGATTAAATCCAATTTATGCTGTTGCTTGTTTTTGGTGTCTTATCTAAGAACCATTGCCTGATCCAAGGTCGCAAGGTTTACTCCTATGTTTTATTCTAAGAAATTTATAGTTTTAGTTTATATATTTAGGTCTATGATCTATTTTGAATTGTTATGTATGGTATGAGATAGGGATCAGACTTCTTTCCTTTGCAGGTAGAAATATAGCTGTCCCAGCACCATTTGTTGAAAAGACTACTCTTTACCAATTGCATTGTCTTGGCACCCTTGTCAAAGATCAGTTAGCCATAGCCGTAGGGCTTTGTTTTTGAGCTTTCAATTCTGTTCCTTTGATCCTTGGTTACCATCGCTTTGTAGTAAGTTTTGAAATCAGGAAACATGCTCCTCCTACTTTGTTTCCCTTTGTTTTTGCCTCTTCTAGATCCTTTGCAATTCCATGAGTTTTAGAATCAGCTCATTAGTTTCTACAAAGGGTCAGCTGATATTCAGATAGGAATTGCTTTGGATCTGTAGATCAATTTGGGAAGTATTGCCATCTTTATAATGTTAAGTCTTCTAATCCATAGATATGGAATGTGCTTTGGGTGTGTTGGGAAGGCCCTGCATGGGGTCTCCAGGAAGGCTTCAGAGAGAGTGAGGTGTGAGCTGCTTCTTAAAGGAACAGAAGTTTGCTCAGACAATAGAATAAAAAGCCATTCCAAGTAAAGGGAACTTTGAAGGCAGAGTTGTAAAAGGGCCTGGCAGAGCTAGAGACAAGCAAACAGCTTGAGAGTGGAGGCTGCAAATGGATGGTAACCTGCAGACAGATTTTGCCGGGGCCACAGACTGGCTTATAATCTTAAGCCACATTTAGAAGTAGAGATATTTTATTAAAAAAAATCAAGATTTTCTGCTTCTCTTGAAAAACTGAAAAATCTGGCCCCTCCTGGATATTTAACACAGGCTGGAACTGAGAAGCGACCACCCCTTTCAGAAGGGGTCTGTGCACTCCTGTTTGTCACAATGTCTACCTCTCAGTCCAGATTTGGATATACTCATGGGCACTCATGCTTTCATCAAATAGTTGTACTAATTCAGATTACTAGATTCTTTCCTGAGGCATTTTTAATTTTTAGCTTCTGCTTAATCATTCCTGGAAATTAAAGAGCTGGGAGTGGGTGGGGAAGATTGGTGGAGTTAAACTAGTAAATGTGGGAAGTCGTGACAGCACCCCCTCCCCCCACATAAAGGGGACAAGGGGAGTAAGTGGTGTAAATGAAGTGTGCTGAGAGCTGGAGCTGGGGAGGAAGATCCTGAGAGCCCAGTGCTTGGGGTGTGATTGCTCAGACAGGAGCAGGGTGAGAGTGAGGCTGAAATACCTCTTTCTCCTCCAGAGCCTCCCACTGGTTGAATCTGAAGCCAGATAGCAAGTGAGCCCTGGGAAGACATACACCAGGGTCAGGCACCAGACACAGGGCACAGTGGATTTGGAAGGGCAAATCACAGGCATACCGAGGCCTTTGGGGATGGAGGAAACCAGAAAAGGCCCTCTCCAGAGTCATTCAGTCTGTGGTTTCTGTATAGGGAGCATCCTAAGGAGGCTCCAATGCCAACAGGTGGAGAGAAGCAGGCTGGGCGGGGTCTGAGAAACCTTTCCATCTCTGAAGTCCTGGGAGGCCACAAGATCCAGAGCAGATAAAGGGGAAGGACAGAGGCTCAACTCTGGGCTCACAAAGACTGTTCCAGAATGCCACTGTGGGAGGTGGAGGCTTGGAGCACTGGGGTAACCCATGGACTCATGGGCAGGAGACGTGGTCAGAATACTAGAGGTGGATGGGCCCCCAGAGGTTTTCTGGCTCATATACCAGTTCACCAGGGGACCTCCTGTGCCCCTGGAAGTCACTCAGCCTGTTTGATCATTTTGGTGTTAGGGAGTGCACTGACCCAGGAGTCTGCCAGGGCCAGGAGGTGGCTCTGATGATGAAAAAGACCCTCTGTGGAGCTGAAATCAACCTTTTTGTTTCCTGGCCCTGCTTCTTAAGGCCAGACTGATACCTCTTTGTTCGAGGACAAATTTCCTCATTCCTCTGGGTTCCTAAACTCTTCTAAAAGTGGTGTCCTAGAACCACGACCCTCTGGTTATGACCCTATTTGCCATAGACTCTTTGAAAGCATTTCTCATGAAAGTCACTGGAGAATGGGGCCTCCATGGGACAATATATTAATGGCATTAAGGATCACACTAGATTTTTAATTACAAAAATCGGGCTGTGCAAGTGGTTGTTTTAAAGCTTTATCTCAACTTTGTGAGCTAAACAGGCAAGAGTTAAATAGGTCCCAGAGGCTCAGAGAATCAGTAGCACCCCATGTAAAATGCAGGGAAACCTGAGCTGTAGCAGACCTCAGATCTTTGCTTCTGGGACTCCTTTTACCACGGGGGCCCAGAACCCTGTGTTCTGGTTGGGAGTTTTTTTTTTTTTTTTTTTACAAAGGCAGGTGAGAGAGTCATGTTGCAGGGGAGATTGTGGTGCTTGCCCTCTTCTGGTGGGAGCAGGGTTAGGTGATGCCGGCTCCTCATAGTACAGTCATGGGATGTCCCGTTTCCAGACATGAGGAATGCCCCTCTAGGATGTGCAGGCAGACCAGCTCCAGGTTGATGAAGCTGTTTCCTTGCCCAGCTTTCAACTGCATCCCCACGACCTCCTGAGATGGGCTGCCCCACAGGACTTGAACTTGCCATGGAGGACTTCATGGCAGCAGGGCACCTGTGCCGCTGCACATCAGGGCTTGAAGCTTCCATTGGAGCAAATGTCTTTGAAAAGAAGCCTTTGTCCATTTCAATTCTGTTTCTCTTTCAGCATAAATGTTGCCATGTTCTTATTCCCAGTTGCAAAATTTGGCTCCTGAAAAGCCATGGCCCACTTGTGCATGACTTCAAGTGCCAGCCACGTGGTACTCCTCATGGGCTCCTGTCCCACAGGTGTTTTCTCACTACTCTGCCTTAGATGATTCCACTTGAAGGGAGACCCAAGCCTCCAAGTTTCCCCAGGGGCTAACCTCTGCTGGATGTTAAGGATACTTAAGTAGGGACCAGAGAGGGATGCCCTGGGTGGGTACCAGGCACTCTCAGTTCCAGGTATCAAAACTCTCCCATGCCATTTGTCCCCGGGGCCCTGGTGTTTTTCAAAGAGCAGAAAGGACTGTATAAGAATTACTAGGAGAGATTTTAAAAAGAGCTCAGAAAAAAAAAAGTGCTCAGGGTTATACAAATAGTAACGAAATGTAAAGTACAGCATAGGGAATATAGTCAATAATATTTTAATAGCTATGGTGCCAGGTGGGTACTAGACTTATTGCGGTGATCATTTCATGTTACATAAATATCTAATCAGTTATATACCTGAAACTAATATTATATATTGACTATATTTGAAAAAATTTAAATGCCCAGGGTCCACTCAGAGATTCTAGAATTCAGCTGAACTAGGGTGAGAGCCACCAGTCCAGTGGAATAAGAATTTCTAGATCCAGCTTTTATGACCATGGGTTTGTCCTTTTTGGACGTAAAGGACCACAGCAGAAACCCCAGGGCCTGCTGGAAGTAGTAAGTCCTGCAGAGGGCAAATATGGAAGAGGGAGTTTCAAAAGACACAGAGAAAGAGTGCTGGTGCTTGAATTCCAGGTGGGTCCAGGGCAAGTTGCTCGGAGCTAGAGAGGAAGCAAGGTTAGGTCACACTCAGACACCCCCAAAGTGGGCCAGGCAGGAGTCAGGGCTTACAGAAACCAGGCAAAACTGGGCTCTGAAGTTTGGGCCAACAGCACCCAAAAAGACTAGGCTCAAATAGTCTAGAACATATATTCAAGTTGGCAACTGCAGGTCACCTAGAAGGTCTGGCTTGACTCAAAGTTCATAGATCGTTTTTTCCTGGGATGTGTCCCTCAACATGCCAAACAGTTCAGTGTACCTAACTAGGATAAGTGACAGCCACTGCAGGCAGGTAGTCTTGAGAGGAAGAGGGCTTGAAAATTGGGGAGGAGGAAAAGAGATAGGATTGATGAATAGAAAACTCCCTGAGTTAGTAGAAAGGCTGGGAGATATCCCTAAAGACTAAATAGGGTCATGAGGGGGTATACCAAGTATAGGTAGAGGGGGAGGTCTTGCTCTCTCTCTCCTAAGAGGAGGGTAAAGACTGTTGAGGGACAAAGGCAAAGAAACTCGGGACAAAAAGGTGCCTGGGTGTCCATCTTCCTGCAAGTTAGGCCGATCCCAAACCCTGTGGGGCCTGGACAACAGTCTCCACACACTCATTCCTGGCTACAGAGAGCTGAACTTTCCTTGGAGACTAAGATCTCATGCCAGTCGGCAATTATTTCACTCTGCTCTTCTCCATGAGCTCCTCATATGTTGCACATGTGAGGCAAACACATGGATTAGAAGTGCAGAGGCTTAACCACGGGAATTCAAGTGCAGTGAGGCTTATAGAACTGGGTTGACAGTTTTAGAACAATTCTTCAGTTAGAAACTGGGCAGTAGGGGACAGGGGGCAGGTGAGTGGCCGTGTGGCAGGAGATGGAGAGGACTTTTTTTTCTTCAACTTGGCTGAACAGAGAAGATCCAAATAAACACACATCTTTAAGACCATACTTACTGAAGTCTATTACCTTTGAATGCTAAGGGGTAAATTGTATTAAGTTTCACTTTTCCTGCCTCTATAAAACTTTCCCTAAAAACTGTAGCCCTATGCTAAGTTGCTCTTCACTGAGTCTTATAGCACAGTGGTTCTCAAACTTGAGCATGTATCAGAAACACCTGGGTGTTGGAGGGTGCATGGGACACCTCTAGAGTTTAACAAGTCTGGGGTGGGGCCTGAAAATTTGCATTCCTGAGAAGTTCCCAGGTGATACTGATACTGGTCTGGGAACCACACTTGAATTACAGCAATTAATGCATAATCCCTACCTTACAATTTTATGGTTTGTGTTTTGTCTAGAATTAGTCCAGAATTTTCTGTACATCAGTCTGTTTTCTCAGCCAGATCTCATTTTTTTGGGGGGGCAGAGATTGTGTTTTCATTTTCCTATATGTTAGTTAGCATATCGTTGGACACATAGTAGATGAAATATTATATATCGAGAAAAACTTCAGAAAATTTGGTTTCTTCAAGCAGACAGGGATCAACTGTGGTTCATTTCAGGAGTCCAACATTTTGAAAAGGAACATCTAATTTTTTCTAATCATTCACATTTGCAGAGAAAAATTTTAATTTGCTTCAGCAATATCCCAATCTCACAAAATAAAAGATCCAGTCTTGATTTAGGAAAAAGAGTTCATTCCTTCATCCTTCCAAACAAGGTACAGTACAACTGAATAACAATGCATATTACTGAAAAACACAACTGCATTTTACATTGCTCACTACTCTTTAAATATATATAATTCAGATATCAAGGAAAAGAACTGCTAATCACATTAATGCAGTACAGAAATCAAAATTAACTTACCACAGAAAATAAATTAAAACATTAAATATTAACCTTTCAGTGCAACATATACAGAAGTCAGAGTAACAAGTTCTAAAAAAAAAAAGCATCAGGTTTGTTATAATAAAGATAATAAAAAGTTTAACGCTTCAGTCATTGATTACACTAGAAAGAGGGGTCACTTTTCAGTACTGTGTGTGTGTGCTTACCACTAGGTCTTTCAGAAAGCCTGGTAACATCAGGGGCGACAGAGAACAGGTCTTATATTAGAACATTAAGAACAAACATAGATGCTTGCCAGTTTCTGTGATGTCCCCTTTTGCCTCGGGCTTTTAAATCATCCCCCATCCTCACTGAGCAGGTTGGGAGAAATCAAAATCCAGATCCTACTAAGGGAAAATAAGGGGTCAGGGTCCCCTGAGCAGCTCTGGAGGCTGGTTGACCCATTTCTGCCAAAATCGCCTGGAAAAGCAACCAGCTGTCTGTCTGCACTGAGACAATCTGGCCCCGCGAGACCTGGCTGAAGACGCCACTTTTCTCCATCTGCAGAAAAGTCTCCCAAGAAGCTCTAGAACCACACCTTTCTCTCCCTCACCAATGTAGGTGGAGGAGTGTCAATCCCACCTCTCTCTTTTCTCAGGAAAATAAACTCCGAGGACATTCTGCCCACTTCCTCTGCTAGCACACAATGGCAAGCTCACATCTTGCTTTCTCCCATGTGTCCAGGCGTGTTTTCCAGGTCAGGGTTGGCTGCTGTATATCTTTTCATCTAGAAGAAAGTTTCCTGCCAGTATGTTTAAAGAAGTCATGGCCTGTAGAACAGTGGGAGAATCCAGGCTCCATAAACAGTGTGAAAGTACCTCCTCCCTTAAAAAAAGTGTTTTCATTTCTGACAGATATTGGAATCAGCTGTGTTCCTTTCTTCCGGATGTGGCTGCCTATCAGGTCAGGTCTTGGGAATGATCCCCTAATCATTACATAATGAACCTGAAGACATGGATAACAAATGCATTTTTAATCTGAAAAGAGGGTATTTTTACAGCTAACCAAAGAAGTACCAATGCTATGAAATGGCACAGGAATCCGAAGCTTGTTGGCCATCTGATTTCTAGAAGAGAAATCACCAAAGAAGCAAGGCTGTCACATCCTGGGGCATGCATAAAGTTTCATCCAGGCCTACCTCGACTCCAGCCTCTGCTTCCAACTCTTTTCAGACCTGCTGGTTTACAGAGAATCGATCCGACAGGCACTTCTAGCGAAGCACGCATTTGAGCCTGTTCACTGCATGGTGTACAGTCACAAGGAAGAGGCACTGGTAACTGTGACTTCCTGGACCTGAGGACCAGAGCATTCACAGCCACTAAGCATGAAGTCTCCACAGGAAACCAAGAAGGCTCCCTCGGCATCCATTCGCATCTTCTCACACTTCTGCAAAAGCTCTTGGATGCCTAATGACTGATCCTCCTATCTGTTAGGTGAAGAAAGCCCATAAGACATCTTCACATCAGTTCATATTCTTTAAAGGCAATCAGACCTCAAAGAGTCTCTAAAAGACTGTGGAAAGATTGTCCTAAAGTAAAAATGTGACCTCACGTTAAAAACAATCGACACTACTCCACTTTCATTAATCTGTCTAGTTCATAATCTCAGACTCTCAGGAGAGTCTGATGGGAAAAGTGAATGCAAACTGGGGTCTGTAAACCAGTGTCAATTGGATTGGTCTCTGAATGAGATGCTATAGTTGGCCTTAGCCCCACATACCTGTTGCTGTAGGACTGGCCCAAGAAATGTAAACCTAAACCTATTTTGTTTTGTAAGTAAAATGTGGGAGCTGTGTCAATTACATGGTTAGGTGGCCAGCTGGTGAACAGCTCTCATTTCTGCTCTGTGCTTTGGATACAGCATGAGTCAAAAAAAGTGCCAAAGTTAAGAGATGGGTCATGTAATTGTCTCAATTGTGAGAAAGGAAAAGTCATTGAAATAGACAGACTGGGGAAGAACTAGGGGAGGACAAAACTACCTGATAGAAATTTCAAGCCAACTTGACATATTTTAAAGGTTGATTTCACAATGTAAGGAGTACAACGTACTGAAATCTTTAATTTTTTCCCCAAATACTAGTGAAGAAAGAGTTCCCTCATATAGTTTATATATTATTTCATTGTTGTTCTGTTTCCAAATTTTAATGATCCTAGGGATGAGCTCCCGCTGTCTAGCTGGAGGAAACCAATCCTCACAGGCAGGCCGATGGGTCAGAATGGCCCAGATGCCCAGGAGAACAATTCCTCCCTTCTGAGGGGAAAGTAAGACCCACGTGGTAGAGGTGGTTTGTTAGAGTTTTTGTTAATAAAACCAGCATCCTGAATGAGAAAAAATCACTGGAATGTTTCTCCTTATGCTTGAAAATAAATAGGAAAGTTAAGTTTCTCCCTTTGAAAATAAAGCAACAAATAAATGAAGCCACAAAATGGAAACTAAATGACCATTTCCCCTTTCATAGACGTGGCCCCAAATGCCCATGGCTCTCTGCTAATGCTCTATTCCTAAGCAGACTCTTGGAGGGCTCACTAGGGAGTTGATGTTTAATTGTGGAGTTTGCTCCCACCAGCAACTCATCCTCATGGGTGGCTTTACCTAAGCCTTAGCTGTCCCATAGAGGTCAGATATTTTTAATCAGTATAATTTTGCAGCTAACAATACACCCACCATTAACGTAGAAGTCTGAAAGAGCTGTATGCTTTTTACATTGTCTTAAGAGATTAAAAATAAAACCATCATCCATCTAATAAATAAATAATCTCCAAGGGTGGTGATGATGTGGGGTCTTGAACATCATGTGTATGTGGAAGACAATGGGCTGGTTGATGGTCTCGTGGACAGAGGACGGACACAGCTCTTTTTAAATGTGGCATCTTCACATTACAATAAGCAGCTACCCTTTCTCTGCCTTCTTCTCCAACAAATGGATGAGAAAAAAATGTAGCAACTATAGGAATCTCTGGTTTCGGGCAGGATGCATACTGTTGTGGGGAAATGGCCCATTAAAAAGAAATACAGCCTGGCGTCCATGAATGGCAGAAGACAACTATACACATGCCGACTGATGCATACACCTTATTTAGGTAAGCAGGAAGTCCACTCTTCGCAGTTCTTTGTTAACCAGTCTTTAAATTGTGGTCCACTGAGTTTTCTAGGTTACACTGAATAACCCCAAGCAGACAGAGTTCTTAACGGTTTCGAAGAAAGGCCCATCAAAGACGAAAAGGCTGCACAGGTGATTGCAGGTAGAGTGGAAAGGTCTGCCAGCAGCACACTCTGGGCATCCCTTGCTGGGCCATCCTGAAGAAGTCCTTTCTTCATTAGGGCTGCTGCAGTCCACCTGGACGAATTCCTCTGGGCTCTTCAAACCACTGAAAGGAAGAAAAAATAAGTTAAGCTCTGTGGGTCGGACCCCAGCTATGCTGGCAAAACAGGTTTGAGACAGAAACTTGGAGATGCATCAGCCAATGTCACCAGGTTCTCTCAGCCAGTCAAGCCCGAGTACAAATTCTGCTGCTTCAGCTCCAGGGGCAGCAGCTTCTGAAACGATGCTTTCAACGCCCAAGGAAAGGCTGACCAGAAGTGAAAGGAGCTGTGGCAAAAGAGAATGGGGGTGCATTCTGTTGTGTGGGCCTCAATTCAACTGGAGGTGATTCAACCCAGCCTGTGGCCAGTTCCCCTACAAGCTGTGGTTTAGTGGGCAGCTAAAGCTGGTCTAGGGCTCTGGTGGCAGAATGACTTCCCCTATGGTCAGACAAGAAGGGACCCATTTGTTTCTCAATGGGTGTGGCCCTAGGGGGATCCTCTGTGGCTGCTGTGGTGAGGAAGCTTGGACCCTGTTCTCAGCAGCTCCTGTGCCCAGTCAGCCTGGACATCTTCCTACCCTAGCTCCTCCCATGGTCCTTCTAGAGGTGGGGAGGAATGTGTCATCTCAGCCTCAGTGGTTTTTTCTGGAAGGCCAGACCCATTCCCAGGTTCAAAGCTAAAGTCCTGTCTAATGTGGGTAGAGAAAAAGTAACATTAAGAAACTTATTCTACCCTGAATGACTCTGTTGTAGTAAAGGCAAATGGTACAAAAATCTCCTATACACTTTCTTAAAAGGTTTAAACAATTTTTTAATTGGTGCTAAAAGACAAAATAAAAATATTTACCTTCATTATTAGCTCAAAGGATGTCCCCCAGAGGTAGTAGAAGAGATGTAAGTGGAGCCTTTAGTTATAGGCCTTGATTCTCATCCTAGCTCCACTACGGACTCATGGTGGGACCCAGTTTACCCACATAACTCATAAGTCCTCCTCAAGGCTATTATGAGGATTAATGGATTAGCAACCTCCCAAGTCAAAAGAACTGCCCATGTGCAATACTAGCTCCTTGAAAAACAAATAAATGGTGCTCCTGGGCCTTCGGTTCCCTCCAGGTCAGATACCATGATGTTTAATGACCATATCAGTGTTCCAACTTCCTGGCTGCTTTTCTTCCTACCCTCTCCAGGAAACCTTGAGCTTCTGAGATGCCGAATGTTTACCAGAGAAGGACACCTCTGGGTGGATCATCCTGTGGTGACTGTCTCCTGACTCACTACTTCTTGGAAAGGAACTTCTATGATGGCTCTCTTGGTCAAAATAGTATTCCAGAAAAACTGTTGATGTGAGACTTTCAGAGCTTGTCTGGATAAAGGAGCAATTTGGCTCCATGATGCTCAGATGAGGGCTTCTGAGATATGGGTTTGACTCTACATCTAGATATCCAATCTTCTTTGTGGATGTTGAAACATATTCATGAAATGATAGTAAACTTAATGACAGTCACAGGACTTAAGTTTAAAGAATCCTTAGAGACGTTCTATAGGCCAAATCCCTTATTTCATGGATGGAAAAAGGTAGGTGACTTCTCAAAGGAAAGAAAATGAACATCTATGGTATGTCTACAATTAGTGATATACTATCTAGATACTTTGTCAGTACTTACTCAATTTGCACAATGTCTTTTTAATAAGAAAACTTATTAGGCTCAGACAGGCTAAGTAGCTTATTAAAAGTCACAGTTACCAGGAAAAATAAAAGAGCTCTTTTTTTGAGTAAACATACCTTAGAATAAGCTAAACTTGACTTGGCACGATAAATATCCTCTTCCTTTTCTCCCTTCTTTCTGCTTCCAAGAACTTCTGCTCTGACTTGGAGAGGGTGGTCATTTTCTCTGCCTAGTGGTATCTCCCAAGTGGTAAAAGGCCCCTACTCAATGCAGCCCCTTACCTGTTTCTGAGTGGCAACAAGCAGTCCTTCCTTTCAGAAGGGCACTGGGCTTCTCATGCTGGCAGATGAGGGCCCGGCACCACTCACAGTGTTTTCGGACCTGACAGCAGCTGCAAACACAGAGAACATGGTCTAGGCAGGAGCCTGGCAGGAGCGCCCAGCTGGTGAAGCATCCTCCTGAGGGGCCTGTGGGGCAGCTCTGGGTTCTAAAATGGCCTTTTCGTAGGTCCCTTCAGTGGGACAGACACAGCAGGGAACTGAGGGCCTGGCTGAGTGGTGGCCTTTAAAGCAAATGATGGCCAACAACAAAAGAACCAGCTGGCCACTCCAAAGTACCAGTCCTGCTTGTGGTGCTCTGCTCAGGGCACCCTGGCTCCAGGTTTCCCGGCTGTCAGAGTGGCCTGGTCACCCACCCAGCTGCTTGCTCCATAACGCAGTAGTTGGGCAACTGCATAAGTGTGGTAATAGTATCAGCCTGTCAGGACCTCAGGCTGGCAAGGGTGTGAGGGCCTGGGAGGGTGGTCTTTCATGAAGCACTGCTAGCAGCAAAGCAGGGGACGTGAATGGGCTGAACTGACCCATGGATCGGACGAGAGAATGAGTCATGGATCTCAGGGGCTTTGAATCCTTTCCCAAGGACTAGCATTCTCTAGTTGCAGCAAATCCAACCTCCTGGTAAACGTGTGTTACTCAGGGTCCTGAAGCATTTGAGTTATGAACATTCCTGCCTCCCTCTATTGGCAGGAAAGAACAGTTTACAGAGTTAGCATGAAAAAGAACCAGAGAACTCAAAAGAAGGTCAGAGAAGGAAGAACTGAGTTGTCATTCATTACCTAGAGACACTGATGTTTCCCTTGGGATGCCGTGGGAAACTATTTCTACTCCTTCTAACCTTAATGGATATGCAATCTATGTATCGGCTGACTGGGGCAGGGAGCCTGAGAACAGATGAGGAGACAAGCTTGTTGCTGGACATCCTTCCCTCTTGCTGCCAGGTGGCAATTCACGATCCCCATCCCAACCCTGGGAAGGTTCCTAGGGCCCCTGAATCTTTGGGCAGCAGAGCTGAGGAGGGGCCCTGCAACATTTCTGCTCAACTTGCTTCTGCCAAGGGTGGCCATAGCAGTCTGCCTGGCAAGAATACCTGCTGAGTTGTGCAGTCAGGTAGGGACAAGCGCATCACATGCTAGAGGGATCTAGAGGCCTTGATTCCAGATCTGTCAGTGACTGCTGTCTGCAATCAGTTAGCCAGGTGGGCTTGCCTCAGCCATGTCCCAACCAGGAGCATCCCAAGAGGTCAAGGCCTCTGGATCTCTCTGGCATGAGATCAGCTGGTCCCAACCAACTTTGCAACTGAGGGGGGTCACCTGCCCAAGCAACCAGCAGCCTAGTGGGGTCGAAGGCTTAGTCTTTGGCTCAGAGATTCTGAATTTGGTATTTGGCAAGGATGGGCTAGGCCAGAGGAGAGGTGGGACTGGTTGCCTCCCTGGGAATAAGAGAGGTTGTCCAGGTAGCCTAGTTTGTTCTAGTTTCCAGAGAATCTGGTGAAAATTTGCTTTTAGGTCTATCTGGGGAGGCCCACGTGGGCACCTGGTCTTGTTCCTAAGGCTCTAGGACCCTCTTAGCCATTGAAATAGGACTATGGAAGTGATGGGCAAGCACAGAATGCTAGCCAGACATGAAAATTGAAGTCAGTGGTCCATTAGGCTGCCACTGTTCCCCCAGGGAAGGTCTTTACGAGTGGCAGAACCTGAGCTCTCCCCAGCCTGAACTAGGGCTGCTTGTCCAATACCAGCAAACATGTCTTCCCCAAGACACAAGGGAGTAGAACAGATATTGCTTGGGGAAGAAAGGCCAGCTTCATTTAGACCCCATCTCTCCCCACTTAAAGCTGGCTGTTCCAGGAGAAGGACTTGAGCAAGTTGTGGTTACTGTCAACAGAGACTCTTATTTATCTGTCCAAAATCCTCAGCGACCTCAGAGGGTTAAAGTCTGGCTTCCTGCATTAACACACAGCTGTTTACTCTAGCCCTTGCCAGAATGACCCATCCACTTACTGTCTCCACCAGTAGTTAATCCACTAAGCTACAGGCTGCCTTTAGCTGTTCTGTGAATTCCTTGGACATATCTAATTAGGTATAAATTTCCCTGAGGGCTTGCTCTGTGACTTAGACATCTCCAGGTATTTCTAGGGAATGAATCTGGCTAGATGCTTGGAATGCATCCCTGGAGTTTCTCCCTTTGCAGAGCAGTCTAGTTGGAAGATATGTGCAAGCAAACAAGGCTAAAAAACACCCAAAAACAGTCCCAGTTGGTCTGGGCTCAGGAAGGCTTCCTGGAAGATGGAAAGCATAAACTGAATTTTGGGGGATGAGGAGGGCAGAGAAGTGAAAAAGAGGAAGGGTTGTTATTAGCGTGTCATAATAGCAACAGTGGCCTTCTGTGTGGCTTTGAGATTTGCAAAATGCTTTCTGCAGAGAGGAAGTACTTCTGTTCCTACCCAAAGGAGACTGGGGGCTCTTTCCAATTTACTCTGGAGCACCCATATGTCCCCATCATGAAAAAATGAAAGCTCCAACCCAACAATGGGGAGGAAGAGAGAGTCTTGGTTCTACACTGACTCCCAGCAGGGCATAGACCCACTGCTGGGACCCTCCCAGGGTGTGTGCCCTGTCACAA
Source organism: Cynopterus sphinx (assembly GCA_030015415.1). Taxonomy (NCBI): domain Eukaryota; kingdom Metazoa; phylum Chordata; class Mammalia; order Chiroptera; family Pteropodidae; genus Cynopterus; species Cynopterus sphinx. Next base: position 54,689,947 of record CM057383.1, on the reverse strand, counting down.
CTTGGCTGTCACTGAAGTTCCTTTTGGCTCAGCTAACACCAGTCGGGCATCATGGCCATAGTGCTGAGGTGGCCTTGTTACCTGGGCAAGTTGCAGATGTCCCTGGGGTGGGTGACCCGACTTGGGGGCGGCAAATACTCACTGAATCAGTACACATGTGATGATGAGGCCAGCCAGGGCCACAATGGAGACCACCACTAAGGCAGTGATGGCCTGCTTCTTCTGGCTCGAGGCCACCACAGCCAGGAGGTCCGCGTGCTCACAGCGCGCTCCGACGTACCCAGAATGGCAACTGGAAAAGAAAGGGACATCAGCACAGTTTCCTGGCAGAAGATCTTGTTCCCACAACTCCCCAGGGAAGGCTGGGTTGCAGGAACCCAAAGCCCTAGGGAAAGCCCAAAGGAACCCCTCCAAGTCAGTAAAATCACTCCCCCTTCCATGCACAGGCACCTCTTGCTCAGAGAACGAAGGACAACTAATCAGCTTTATCACGTGTGGATGAAAGGTGCGGCAGAAGCACTTCATTACTATTGTTACTGAGCCAGCTCTTGGGGAAATAAAGGAGGCAGCAAACGTGTTTATGACACTGAATTCATTTATCTTAAAAATCCAGGTTATTTTAAAACCAAATGTGTGTTTTCAGAGTTTCTGATGATAAACTTAAGAAAACCCGTCATACCAGCAGGAGACAGGCTGTGGCTTGCTTTTTTATCTTCTTCAAGTTTAATTAGTTCTGTAAGCATTTACCTGGTGGCTCAGCACATGGGGCATGCACCAAAGTGGGCATGCACTGGTAACTGGAGGACTCGAGAAGCCCCTGAGCTCCTGTGAACCCTGGTCCTCATTTCCAACAATACCTGGCCTCCCTCCACCAGAGGGTTAGTAAGGGCTGAAAGAGGTCATGTTCGTGAGCTGCCTGTAGCCTTTAAAGGGCAAGGCCAATACGAGCTGCTGCTACTTGTGTTGCTACTATTCAGAGCGCTTTGGCATCAATCATTTTAGTAACAGCCATCTATGTGCTGAAGCTGAAGGCTGATGTGGCTTCTTCCATCTCACTCCAGCCCCCACCCCCTTCTGAGGCAGGCATAAGTGGTTCTCACATGACTCCCTAGGACACGTTCCAGCCGTAAGGAAGTGATGGCCATTTTCTGATGCAGGCGTTCCCCCAGCACCCTCCAAGCGTGTGATTTGTAACAGAGATACTTAGCTTACACACTGGTCCCTTTGTTTGGGGTGACTTTAATTTTGACGAAAATGTTTGATCACCACTGCCTTCTCAGGTGGGGAAACTTCCTTCCCACAGGCGGCTTCCCATAGGAGCAGCCTTGCCCCAAACGTCACTTACTGGGTTTAAAATTTTGTCTTGCTCCCCTCCCCCCCACAATGGCAATGATAGCCAAACTTTTTTTCTTTTTTAAAAAGTCTACCTTTTGATGAAGTAGCCAGCCTGTCACATTCACTTTTGCATTAAAAGGCCTTTGAGGAACAAGGAAAAATGAAAGGGATTAAGAGTGCCGGTGTGCCTTCTACATGCCAGAGCAGCCCCAGGGCATTGCATTTGTGATTCCCCTAAACCTGTGCTCCTGAGCGGCCAGACCCCAGATGCCAGCAGGGTACTTGGAGTCACAGGATAAATGCAGCAATCCTTGAACAACTTAATGTGATACCGTCGTTGTTTTGTTATAGTGCTGTTTCATTATAATCTTGTTTCGTTAAAACGTTTCATTAGGCTGATGAGATGCTGTAGGAACAGTAACTCCTGTTTATACCAATTAGCCTATGGTAAAACTGGTTCCCTTGTAAGGAATTTTGTGTAAATTCCCAGAGCCTATCGATGAAGATGTTAAGTGAGGCCTTACTGTACAGTATATTTTCCTGGAGCATAAGTTTTGCTCAATGTTAACAAATATTTAATCGTTTTAATGTTAAAAGAACAGGTACCACATGGGTTTAAGATTTATGGCACACAGATACTGCAGAAATTTCTGCTTAGCGCTACAACCTAGGATATCAGAGCATACAAGCTTCTGTCTTTAACACCATTTAATGGAAAAGTCTTTCATTGGAGCTCTTTATCCCAAAGTAATTGTTATGTACTTCAAACAAAAATATTTTTTAGTTTGAATTCAGGCACCTGTTTTTCTGTTAAGAGCTATTTTATATTTAGCATATCTTTTCTCATTTAATCCTTGCATTTGGCTGCCATGGAGAGAAATTCATACCCAGGACTGCTGACCCCAGGGTCTGGGCTCTGGCTGACACTCCAAGCTGCTTCCCTCACACACTCGATGTGTTGGAATAAGAATGTTACACATGTTTGACTGTTGATCAAATCTGGTTTTTGGTTTAGCCTCCAATCTTGATAGAGTAAAAGAGATTTGAGGTTTTAGGTTCGATTAGAGTGCAGGGCTTGGTTAGTAAGGAAACTGAAGGTCATCTAGGATGAACAATGCCATGCAGGATCCTCTACAGACCTGAGGGGAAGAGAGCAGGCCCCAGACAGAGAAGAATCAGAGCAAAAGAGGAGTCATCTCTGGCAAGAAAACTCCTCTTGAAAAAGGATCTGGACCACAGAATTCTGAAAAAGAACTCTGGCTTTCACAGACTTGGGCTGGGATGGAGAAGACTGAGAGGCTATGGGACAGGGGCAGATTTTATTTCTGTTTGGTTTTAATTACAAACTTATTTGAGGGCAAGAGTTAAGAACCACCTCACCCTGTAGGCTGTGGAGAAAACAAAGGCATCGCCCCTTCCCACTAGGTGGAAGCCATCAGTGGACGGGACTAGAGGTTGAGAGGCAATGAGCAGCAGGTGTCGGTGACTCATAAATCTAAGCTGTTGGTGTCCGAAGAAAACTCTGCAGAGTTACTTCTCCAGCAATGCTCAGAGTTTTGACCTTGCACCCAAATGGCTCCCACTTGAGTTTTGGGCTTCTTCTATTTGGTATCTGATACCCCCTCTCTGCAGGGCCCTAACCCACCCCCTCCACTTTATCACCCATCACCAAGGTTCCAGCTAACCCAAGCTGTCCCCCCTTCCCACTAGCCCAATGTCAAATAAATTCATGCCCAGCATGTAGGCACTCAGAACACACTTGCCCAATGAATAAATGACTACCCTTCATTTGACCATCTCAACTCCTGTTACCTTCTCTGCCTGAAATATTATTCCTCATTCTCCTCCTCAGACTCCATCTCAAAGACCATATTCTCTAAAAATGTGTAGACCCACTCATTACCCTTGTTATCCATCTACTTGGGGTTCTGTAGCTCTTTCCATGAATCTTCCCAAACTCTCTTCCTCCTCTGAAAGTCTTCAGGGCTATGCCCACCTCTCTGACTGCCCTTGCACCAGCCTCACTGTAGGTCAGCCTCCATGCTCCTATGGGCAAGACCTATCTCTACAAAAACTGGTGAGCCACTGAGCAGAGCAGGCTGGGGAGCCTGGGCTTTGGGGTGAAGTGTTAGATTTCTAACCAGGAGCTGCAGCTGAGCCAACTAGACTTCTTGTAGAAAGTATTAGTGCTGCTGCCTCCTGGAGAAGGGTAGTGTGATGAGGATTTACATAAATATTTGTGAAAGGGCCAGGTTATAGGAAGGTGAGTTTGAAATGTCCCTACTCTAACCCGCAGGCCTTGAGAGAGACAGATTCTGATACCTCCACAGCCACTTGGTTAACAAAACCCTATGAATTAACAAATCAATGCTGGGACTCTGAGAAATCTCATTTAAATAAAAGAGTGGCAGCCAGGCGCTAATTACAGCACCTGCTATTTATGGAAGGCACTGTGCTAAACTCCTACATGAGTTACCTCTTTTAATCCCAACAATCACAGTGCACGTGAGGTCAGGGCTGTTTTTACCTTGTTTTACAGATTAGGAAATGGGAGCTTCTGGAGGCTTAAATACTAACGCTCTCAACCATGAAGGCTACCTTTCTGGGGTAATGCAAACTGGTTTAGGGGATACTCTCGGATAGCAATTTAATGACAAACTCACAAACCTCCTAGCAAAAAGAAAGACGGGCTGCTTCGCTGACTGCCCCATCAAGAGAGATCGCCCTGCTATGGCTGTGGCAAGTTGCAAAGATGCCCCAGTGCTGTCTTAACTCACTGAGAAAGATAACCTCCTGGGCTGGGTCACATTTTGCTGACTTTCCATGTTCTTCCTGTTAGAGAAACGGTCCCCATTTGTGTGCACTGGGTCCTTCGCAACCAGCCCAGCCTCAGAACCGCCCCCAGCAGCAGTCTTGCCTTTTAGGCAAGTCTTCATGTTAAGAAGAATGCCTCTGTCACTTAGTGTCACAGCTGAAAATACAGCTGACCCTTGAACAACATGAATTTGAACTACATGGGTCCACTTACATTCGGATTTTTTTCAGTAAATACCTGTAATTTTTGATCCCTGGTTGGGAGTCCACGGATGTGGAGGGCTGACCCTAGGCACTCATATATGGCATTTTATATGGGGGCTTGAACATCCACAGGACTTTGTATCTTCAGGGAGTCCTGGAACGCATCCCCTGTGGATACCAAGAGGCAACTACATGCTTGGTGAATCAAAAGTTATAATTGGATTTTGGACCTCTTGAAGTTTGGGGGTTGGTGCCTCTAACCCCCACATTGATCAAAGGTCAGCTGTACTCAAATCTTAGTCATACTAAATTAGGGAGCCCAACATGCTTCTGAATGGAAACTTGCTCAGGAGGCACCTGGGCTGCTGCCTAATAGGTGAGATCCAGGTCATGCCAGAGATGAGCTCCAAGAACAGGGAATCCTAGTCCCAAGCAGCCTCACTGCAAGCTGCGAGGCTGGATGGCCTGTGGTCCAGGTGCTTGGGCTTCCCTCCAAGACCACCCAGAACAAAATCACTCTGAAAATGAGGTCTGGGTGTTTTAAAGAAAAGGTCAAAGGGAATTCTCATGAAGACAAAGTTGACAGCCACCATAAAGATTTATCAGTGACATCAACTCTGACTGCCCATTGGAGTTGCCGAGGAAGACAGAAAAGAAATTCTGATACCCAGGTCACACCCCAGACCGACTAAATCAGAATCTCTGGGCGTTAGACCTGAGCATTAGTATTTTTAAAAATCCCAGATGATTCTACTGGGAAGCCAGGATTAAGAACCACAATTTAGACTTTCTGGCCTTGGGGTGAAGGAAGATACTTTCTCCAACCCAATCATTGATAATAATGGAGATGTGTCCCAGTTGCTTCTCATGATGGGGGAAAAAGAAACTTTCATACTTTCTTTTTAACACCCCAAGCTTCTACTAACATTAGACTTAATTATGCTGATTATTTTAGGTATAAGTTACACAAGAAAGGAGTCACCTCACCTGGTCACAAGTGAATCACGCTTGGCTCAGCCGCCGTCCTCTCCTTTACCTCAGGTAGGCACTGGTTCCCACCTGGCTGCACATTAGAATTACCTGGGAAGCTTTGGAAAATGCCAGGGTTAAGGTCATACCCCGGGAGACGATGATCTCATTTCTCTGGGCACCTAGGTAATTCAAATGTGCAGTCAGGCCTGAGATCCACCAAGGCAGAACTATTAAGTGCACAAAATCGAGGGCCAACAATTCAAAATTTGCCACTTCTCCCTTTCCTTTCTCCTCCTTTTCACCTTTCTGTTCTCTCTGGGTATTTCCCAGGTGGTGGCTATAAAATGGGCCCCCTCATATCAAAGGCAAGGGAAATAAGACATTGCACCCTGTTTAAGAAAGAAATCTGAACAAAATAGGAGTTATTTTATCTATCACAAAGGGGAATGGGAAATATATAAGACTGAACTTTCAAAAAATATCATTTGACCATTCAATTTCATCTGTCTAGAATGGGTTTTGCCAAACATGAGGTTCTGGAATGCTGTTTTGTCTTCATGATGCTGAATATGAGGCTCTGGAATCACACTCAGGCTGTTTTCCCAAAATATGAACCAAAAGGAAATATGTGCCTAAGAAAGAAAATGTAGCACAGGAGCCTGAAGAAGAGGTCTGACCTGCAAAAGGAGCCATCCTGGCTGGAGACAGAAAGCGATATGCTCTAGCCAGGGGGTCCCTGAGGCCTTTTCATTTTTGTTACTGATTAAATCTGGAGGTCACTTTGGTGCTTTTCTTAGGAGCAAGCTTTGTGGCTATAGGTCTGTTTCAAGAATAATCAAATGATCTGTGATATGCCTTTTGCTTCAAGGTCTTCTGGTCCTGTCCAGTTGCTCGGTTTTACCTTAAGTCCCTTTTGAACCTGGTTTTTAGCAACCTTTTTAAAGAGATAATGCATGTAAAGCTGTGTTCTTAAAAAAAATTTTTTTAAGGAAAAATTTCACCAACTAGAAAAGGAATGTTTGTAATTAAATTGTAAAGTGCATAAATTATAATAAAACAGAAAAAAAAGAAAACCCACATTGTTGTGTACCCTAACTCTTCGAATGGTAGTCCGATTGACATGTTTTCTTCCACACTATTTCAAGTTTTTAATATAGTTAAGATATGGGGTTCCCCCCCAATATTTTATATTAATTTCTCATTTAGTATCTCTTTGCCATTTTACTATGTTATTAGAAAACTTTGCAAAAGCCATTTAAAATGGTTGTACATGGTTTGTTTCACCGAACCCTTACCATTTTGGCTGATCTAATTTTGAGATAATGCCAGGTGATTATCTTTGTGTGCACATCCGTTTGCATTTGAGATTATTTCTCAGAATAGAATCCCACAAGTGGGCACGATGTGGTACAGACTTTGGAGCCAAATTGGCACGGGTTCAAATCCCATTCCCCGCTTAATGTCTGTGTGACTTTGAGCAAGTTACTTAACCACTCTATGCCACTGATTCTGCAACTTTAAAACGTGATAGCAATAAAACTTAGCCCACAGAGTTGTTATAAATCCTAAATGAATTAATATCTTGTGATGTGCCCGACACAAAAGAAGGGCTATATAAGTGCTAAAAATAAAAGGATGGGAGCATTCTTAAGGCTCTAGAGAGACACTGTCTTCATAAGTAATGATGTACTCTCTGGCAGGAGATTAATGCTCTGATTTTGAGCCTAGTCTTTGTCCCAAAATAAAGTTTTTAATATAGGGGCCAAAGACCACGTTGACCAATGGCCAAGGGCCTGGGTTTTGGAAATATGTTTCTACCAACTTGCCTTTAATATGGAGAAAACTCACAGGGCTGGGGTAGGAGTGGGCCCCAGAGCCCAAAGATACCTGTATTGGACTTACCTATTCTTGGTCTCTTAAGAATTGAATTTGCCAAGTCCTATAGCCTCTCTGCTCCTGGGGCTGGGGGAGGAGTGGGCTGAATGGAGTCAGGGCTTCCTTCGCAGCTCTCATCCGGAGACTTATGGGAGTCCCAGGTTCCACGGTCTACCTGACTTTCACTGCTCCTTTCAGCAGAACCTTACTGGTACTTCAGCCATGGTGATGGTAACAATGAGCTGATACAATGGAAATGGTGCTGATGACAACTGCTCCTACTCTCTGTTGGGAACTAGGCTCGAATGTCCTCCAGTGCCATCTAATAGAACTTTCTGTGATGATGGAAACTGTCTATATTTATGCTGTCTAATTCAGAAGCCACAAGCCACTTAGAGGTATTGAGTATTTCAAATACAGTAGTGAGACCGAGAAACTGAATTTTAATGAATTAAATGAATTAATTTAAAGAGTCCTGGTTGTCTGGTTGCTCTCGTCTTGAACAGCAACAGCTCTATATGCATTATGGTCACTGGGTCCTCATTACAATCCTATGAAGTACTAGTGTCCCCATTTTATACGCAAAGGAATTGAGGCTTAATGGAACTGAGCCACCTGAAGATGAAAAGACTGAACTGTTTGACCTCCAGATCTGTGCCCTTTACTGCTGCATTATCCTGCCTTGTCTGTGACCCTCAGTATCTGCTTCTCATGGGGAAAGAGAGAGAGGGCATGAGGACATGTACTTTCTCCAGACATGTGGATGGTGGTGATGTCATAACTACTTAACCCCGGGGCCCTACCACCTGCTGGTTGTTGAGGTGAGAGTAGACCTACATTTAGTAGCTCAAGCTCCAGCAAACAAGCCTGTCTATCCTAATCTCTTAGGAGGTATGTTCCTGGTCATGCAGGCAGCCTGCTGGTACACTGACAGCGGTCTCTCCTCTCTGATTTGACTCTGTTCAGAGCCCATCGGAATGTCCTGTGGCCAGGGCCATGTGGAATGTTTTCCTTGGCTGGCAGTAATTTGTTTTCACACTTTGCTGTGGGAAAGTTAAGTCAGGGAGCATTTTGGACAGGTGAGAAACTTCAAACTAGTTGCCACTGGCGCTGACACTGGAACCCCTAAAACTTGTTGCTTAGGTGGCTTTCTTCAACTGTTTTCTTTTGTTTGAAGGCTTCTGCAGGCAGCAGACCAATAATGCGGAATCTGCCTCGGGGAAAACATGGTGTGTGAGTCCTAAGCTTGCATTTCTATGGCTTTACTGTCTTTGGAAATTCTTTTCCCATTTGTTTCCTGGTATAGCTGAGTACTAGCAGGGTTTTATTGAAGGGAGAGATGTAAAATACAGGCTAGGGTTTGTCTGTAGCATAAATGTTTAAGGACAGTTTTTACTACCTTTGGCTATCCCTGACTAGTTATCTGTTTTAACTTTTTTTCTTGATCTTATATTTTAGTGTGAGATGTCATTTTAGGTTCTCTGGAAACCTAAAGACTATTGTTCTTGTAAAGCTTAAAGATAACAGCATTTTAGAAAGAGCTCTCCTTTTTGATGCTATAATATAGGGTCACTGTGGGGCTTCTTTATGAGGCTGTGACAGAAAAGGCCTTACCTCAGCTGTGCCAGTTTTATTGGCCAGAATGTTTGTGTCAGCTCCCTAAAGCTGGGCGGGTCTTCAAAGCGGTGACAGAATGTTCTGCTTTCTTTGCACAGACGTTCTGGTCTAGTGGGAATTAATTGGAACGTTTTTCTAGGTACTGTAAATACAGCAGGTATAAGGTATGGTCCTGTCCTCACTACACTTATAAGCTCATGGAGCAGCAGATGTGAGCGAAGTGGGCTGGTGTAAGAACAGAGGAGGCAGTGGGGTGACTGGGGACCAATAGTGGCTTCAGGTTGGAGAGCGGTGGGGAGAGGTGAAAACTGAAGCAGGCATGCTCTGTATTCAAGAGAAGGTGAGCCTCTGCGTGGAGATGTGAAACCTGACGTCCAAAATGCTGACAACTAATTCACCACCCAAGAACAATGTGGATTGTCATTTACCACCACACAAAACGTGTCTGTGGGCTGAATGCCACCAAGATCAGGGGGAAACAGGTACAGAGGTGGTAATTGCTTGCATGGCCTGCTTCCCCACAGATGCCTGGCTTTTCCAAACTGTAAAACTGTCTTGACTATGTCCGTAGATCCTGGACTGGCCTCAGGATCTACTCCTAGGAGTCTTTGGTAAAGGCAGTGAGCTTGGGAATGACCCTGACCTTCTCTGGAGGAAGGTTTACCTCCAGGGAAAAGTTGCCAATACCTTCCCTGGAAACCAAAGAGCCTGGTGATTTGAAATGAACTTTGTGAGGCTGAAGTAGTGTGCCCTCTGGGGCAGTAGCTGAGAATGGATTTGGGGATTGGAATTGATTGGACTGAATCCCAGCTCTGCCATTTACTAGCTCTGGGATTCTGGGCAAGTTGCTTAACTCCTCTGAGCTGGCTTCGTTTTCTCATTTACATAATAAGGGTGAGAATCCCTACTTGAGAGGGGAGCTGGAACTGTGAGGACTCTGAGCCACATTATGTGGGCTGTTGAGGGCTGTGCCTGGCACATAGCGACAGCTTTTATTGAGAGATTATTTCTAATAATAATATTTATAATGCGAATGGAGGCGAGATCACCAGTCATCCTGATTATTGAAATGTCATGGTGTGTGTATGTGATGGTCAAGTGTCTCTCTGAGCCAAGAGCAGAGTTTGGGATCACAACTGACAAAGCTCCACCCAGGGATGTCATCTCTCTTCAAAGAGCATAGCTAGCTGCAGCCTTCTGAAGTCCCAGCCCTGGACACTGCTGGAGGGAAGACTGTCTTCTGCCTGCTGTATTGGGACCTTTCCTGATATCTGGCCTGAGGCAATACTTCCCTCAGGGCCAGTGTTTTTCTACAATGACCCTGCTACTAGCAAAAACAACCCATCAGTCCCCCAGGGGCCCCTATGTGTATTTTAACAAGAATGATAATCACGAATAATGACTATTATCGTTGTGCTTTGTATTTATGGGGTGAAGAGTGCTCTTAGCTCTGCAGGCACGACCTGAGACCTTCACACAGTCCTTCTCCAAGGAGGAAGGTGGCCAGTGTGCCTCTCTGATTGAGGCTTGGAGGTGCCCCAAGGGGCCTGCTCAGGCTCACACAGCCACACCTCAGGAAGAAGAAAGCCCTACCCACTACTGTCTCTGCCGGAGGGCCTCTTGGTCCCCAATCTCTCCTGGGCTCCTGCCTTCCATATTCTTAAGCATTCTGATTAAGGGCTCAGTTGTAGGAGCCAGTCTGGATTTGAATGTAAACTCTGCTGTGTAACCTGGACACGACCTCTCTGTGCCTACTTCATGGGGTCATTATGCGGATTAGGAGTTAACATATGGATCGTGCCTTGAGCGGTGACTAACATGAAACAAAAGTTCAATAAATGCTAGTTTTTATTAGTGGCGTTACTTACCGGTACTATTAGGTTGGACCACATGGAGTTGCTGACTTTCAGCCATTTTTGACCCATAGAATGGCAACTTCATATAGAAAGGTGGTTCTTAGTGGGGCAAGGGAGTGATTTTGCCACACCCCATGGGGCATCTGGCAATGTCTGGAGACATTCTTTTTATTATGACTGTGAGCGGTAGTGCTACTGGCATCTGGTGGGTTGAGGCCAGGGGTGCTGCTAACACCCTTCAGAGCACAGGACGGCTCCAACAACAAAGAATTATCTAGCCTCAAATGTCAATAGTGCCAGTGTTAAGTATAGGGCCACCTAATAGCTCTTTACTATGAACAGATTAATTTTCTTAACATCCCTTTACAAAACTGACATGGCTCCCACTGCCTACAGAATAAAGGCTCACTTCCAACAAAAGCTCTGGCCTCTTTTGATTCTGATCTCATCCCCTCCCTGCTGTAGCTGCACTAACCTGCAACAGCACGTCCCGACACTCCAGGCCTGGAGTAACCTCTCTGCTCTCCCCACCAGCCAAACCACAGCACCTGTTCCCAGAAGCTTTCCTCAGGGGCCTTTCTTCCCCAGTCAGGCTGACCATGGCTGGTGGCTCTTGACTAATGTGACTCCCGGGTCTCATTCTTGCAGATTCGAATTCAGGGGTTTGGGGTGGGGCTCAGTCATACTTTCAGAAGCCACAGGGGCTCACGCTCGGCTTGGTGTGGAAACCACTTTTCCCTGGCATGCATGCTTATTTCTAGGCTGTTCCTTGTTTTATCACTATGACACTAACTCTTTGTATGCACTTCCAGCTTTTTTTTAGCTGCATGTAAAAATGCTACAGTAGAGACCTCATCTTAGAGACTGGCTACTCTAAGAACCCAATTCAGTGTCTGCCCTCCAGAAATTTTAAGTATTAAACTTGAATTCAAGAATTAAATTTGAATCCAGGAATTTTCAGACTTTGCTGGATCCAGGAGTCACCTGAGGTGCTTATTAAGAATGCAGGATCCCAGGCTTTAGCAGCCCCGCAGTTCTGCCTCAGTGACCCTGGGCAGGGGCCCTGGGACCTGGAGTTTTCACTAGCTGAGTTTGAAGCAGGTATCCCTCAGCCTGCTGTTCTGATCCTCCAACATGTCAGGTTCCAGGAGTCTCAGGGGCTTCTGGCATACCTTGTGCAGGTAAATGCTCTTTCAATTGGTTGCTGAGCCACCCCCAGCCCCAGAACCCCCGGACACCATGGGACACTTACAGACATGCTGGCTTGTCCTCCTGCACCAAAAACCTGCAGGTTCCGTGGAAGCAAAACTGACTGTGGGAATCCGGGCAGTCATTAAAATAAGACACCACAGCTGCGGCCATGGGCGGGTCTGCTAGGGAGAAAAAAGACATTTGGCTCAGATCCACAGTTCAGGAGGACGTGCCTGCTGGCCCACACCGGTCAGGAGGAGCGAAGCCCTGATGGCTGGATTTCTGGTCCCTCCTAGCAGCCCCTCTGTAGTTCTCAGCCACTTTCTATCAGACTCCTGCATTGGGTGCTTTCCAGCAGGACTTTATTTATTTATTTACCTTTGTAGGAAACAAAACCACCTCTGCAAAAGATTCCCTGTGAGTCAGAGAGACCAGAGCAATTTTACTATTTAAAGCCTACTACTCCAAAGCAACCTAATTTTGCTTTTGCAAAGTGACAGTGACCATGTTTTAAAGATCTGTTTTAAATGCAAGAAACCAGAAAAGAAGACAAAAGAGTACTAGGTAACCATGAAACCGACGCTGAGGAGGAACAAGTAATGCAAGAAGACACTCATGATATATTATTGTATGTGAAATAGGTACATTTACAGCATGATCTGGATAGTATGATGCTACTTAAATAAACAAACAGAAATTTAGATATAAAGAAGTCTGGGAAGGATATACATAACAATGGTAGCAGGGCTTCTCTGGGGTAAGCAAGTCATGACCACTTAAGGCACAGAAGTCCACCTAAAGCAGCACAGACAGTACTGGGAAAGCTCCAAGGGGGAGGGAAAGAGAACAGAGCCAGGGGGCAGAGAGGAGTCCTACTCACAGCCTCGACACCTATAACTCTCTAACTCTCGAGCTGGGGGTGTCAACAAAATGCTCAGGGCTTTTCTTCCTTGTCTTTTAGACAGAAATAGAAACAGCCAGCTGGGTCACTTTAAGGAACAACACACAAACAGTCCTGCTGACCAGTGCAAAAGGCATCCCTTTGGATTTATTGAATTAGACTCCAATAGCTTTGCTTTGTCCAAATAACACTTGAGACACAGTAGGTAGCTATTTCAAGATAGTATGACAGATACAGCTTCTATTGCTTCTTTCCAAAGGTTTTCTTTTGTTTGTTTTAGGTATTTGGGGAGTGGGTCTTTCTCAACTATCTTTTGGGAAAAAATATGTTTTCGGAGTTCTTTTTGAAAAAGGCAGAGCAGTTCCTATTGTGGGGTTCTAGACCACCAATGAATATTAAACTCATATTGCTGCCTCTCTATTCCCGAATTACTTCTGGAAGTGTCATAGTTTGGGAATCTCATAATCCTAGTGGAAAAAGCAGAGCTAAAAATACAATAAAATCCTCGATGTAGAAGGTAAGAGAGCACTTAGTGGTTATGGCCATGGACTTCAGAGGCAGACAGACATGGGTTTGAATCCTCCCTTTGTCACCTGGAGGAAGTACTTGAGCTTTTCCGGCCTGCTTCCTCCTCTACCAGACAGGAAATCTTTCTGCCTCATGGGTGGCTCCAAAGCTGAATAAGGCAAAGCTTGATCAGTACTGTACTCAACAAACTGCTTCTTACATTTCACTCAGCTGTCAGTGTTGCTATTACTGTCACGGATAATCCAAGATGCTAATGAATTCTCACATGTGATAAGACCACCATAGTATACAATCTTCCTCTCCCTTCGTAAATTCAGTGTAGTGTGACTAAAAGCCCAAGTGTCTCCTTTAGCTCTTAATAGCGACTTTCACATGTGGCAACCAACAAAAAGCCCAAAGCCAGGTAGAGATGTCCACGTAGGGCTGCCGGCCAGCCTTCCTCCTGGCGACAGCATATCCCTATCTGGCAGCAGCTTCCAAGACATGTGGTCCAGCTGCCTTGGTTGATTAGTTACCTGTGAGTCCCCGGCCTAGGTGGTTAATGAACAGGCTTGGTTATTTATTTGCTGACAGTGGACGCTGGAAGGGTCTGCCGTAATTCACATAACTGGCTCCTCTGTGCTCACTAAAGTTGTCAAGGAGTGAACGTGGTAAGATGAAGAGGCTGGAGACTAGTGGATCTAATTTGATTTAGACCTTGAAAAAGGCTTTTGATAAGCTCCACAAAAGGCTATTTAGACAACCACCTCCAAGCAGCTAGAGGGAGTCCCTTGTCAGGGCTTAGAACAGAGATCCTCAAAATGGGGTCTGTGGACCAGCAGCTTCACATCCCTGGAAGCTTGTTAGGAAGCCAAGTTCATGGGCCTCACACCAGGCCTCCTGAATAAGGAGCTTTGGGGTGGGGCCCGGAAATCTTTGTGACATGCTTTCCAGGCGATTTTTTAAAAGTCGGTTTTATTGAGATAGATAGCATATACAGTACCATTGGCCCTCCAGACAGTTCACTAATTTTTGAGATACAGACTTATATTACACAGGCAACAAAAGGTAGAGACAAGAGTCCCAGAGGGATCCCTTTTGGAGCTGATCATCTAGCTCTCCAAATTCCTGTGTGATATTAAAGCCTGAAATATGCTGAGGCTCTTTCATGGTGGCTGAGTCGGGCCAGCAGCAATACCTGACAGAAAAACTCTGGGATCGGTCTTTTGTGAACACTACTATACAAGACAGGTGAGGGGTAGACTCAATGTCATGGTATCATGTATTTATAGACATTTTGCCTCTTCTCATAAATGATTTTAAGAGGCTTTATAGAAATGGGTACCATATAAAGAGGATGTAAACAGAAAAGGGGTGTGTGTGTGTGTGTAAGGGGGAGAGGGAAGTGGGGGAGATGGGTGGGGAGGGAGAAGAGACATGCACAGACAAGAAGTGATAAAGGGAAGGAGGGAGAGGGACAGAAACAGGGGAGAGAGATGGAGAGAGAGGCAGAGAAGGTGGGGGAGAAGAGAGAGGATGAAACACAAGACAGAGATAGGCAACAAGAGAGGGATAGAGAGATCTGGGCAAAGGAAAATAAAGGTAGGGATAGAAAAAAACAAAGAAGTCAGGTGTCAGGTTATAAACGAAGACATGCATCAGCAAGTCACGTGTGTGTACTGAAGCTGAGTGGCAAATCCAGCTCTACACTCCCTTGCAGTCTAAGCAAGAATGTGCACGGTTCATTAGATAGGCTCTTAAAGGTGTTTGTCTCAGATACCATTAGAATCAGCAAAGAAAACCCGCACTGCAGCATGCTCAGGCCAGACAGACACGACCATTCCTACTAATGTTCTCAGCAGCTTCACCGCGGTCCAGGAGGAGAGGCTCTCTGGGGAAGGCTGGGGAGGGGAGAAGAGGGGGCTCTACTTTCTAAGTGTGCACCGTGTGCCAGGTGCTATTCTGATAGCACCTCACAAACCCAGGCAGGGCAGGTGGTCACAACAGGTGGAGGATTTGCTCAGTAACTTAGTTAAAAATGACCTTTACAAGGAAACCCCCAAATTCCCAGCATCTTTCCAGAGAATGAGTCTTTCGGCATCTCTGTCTCTTTTCCCCTCCCAACTCTCCCTATTCTTATCTTTTTCCACTCTTTCCCTTCTCCCTCTTAATTTTTCTCTCTTCTTTCTGAAAACTTAAGGAAATACCAAGTGAAGAAAGAAAAAGCCTAGACACTTAAAATGGGAAAAAAAACCCCCCAAAACCCTCACTTAGAAAATGAAGGCAGTGAAAATCACCTGGGAAACTCCAAGGAGGCCCCCGAGAAGTCCAGGCAGAGGGAAGAGGGCCGGCCCACTTGCCAGGGCTCTAGACCCTGCACTCATCAACCCCAGGCACTGAGTCTGATTAGCACGTGGGGCTGATTGAAAAGTCACATGTTCTGGTTTTTAGAACAGGCCTCATATGGAGCCCATCGGCTGCTGGAGTTGCAGAGCTGCTCAGTTCCTGTGGCTCTGACATTTTACGAGAGTCCTCTCCAACGTTAACCAAATGCACGTCTTGCAGACACACCACTGTTCTCCAGGGAAGCTGTGAACACTTTGCCCAGAGACCACAGGCCCACTAATAGGGCCTGGAGCCCAGCTTCACTCATGGGAAAGAGGGTCTGGAATGGTGACTGAGGGGCACCGAAGTCATGGATTCAATTCATAGGAGGGGCCTCTTCAGGTCAGAGGGGCCAGGGAGGTGGCCATCTGAACAGCTACTTCCGACAGATTTGCTCTCTGGGGAACAGCATCCACATCGCCGAGTACAGTCACCCTCTTTTAAAAGCGGCCCTAATAGTGCTTTCTTATTGGCTGATGGATGGGAGCCAGCTGAGGCTGCAGCTCCTTTCCCTCTCCTCCAAATGTCAGAAGTTGGGAACATGACCACCTGTTACAAAGCTTACATCATTTATAGCCATTTCATTACTTCCTCAAATATCATGGCTAACAATTTAATAATGATGCCTGGCTTTTTAGCAGAAACTTTCAGCCAAAGTTTTTGACCTGGGACTAAATATTTTCTCTTTAGACGCTACAATGACAAAGCCAACTAATACTTCTGGAATGTCTAAGAGAAAAGGCAGCGGATGAGTCTAACAAAGATGGGAGTTGGCAAGCAGCCCCTGGTGACGCTAGGGAGTGTATATATCTGGTATCTGCACTCTGATGCTCCCAGATGCCAAGGCCTCCATTCTACGGCAGGGCCAAGCTAGTCACAGATGGTTCTGGGCTCAGTTTGGGATGGGGAAAGCTGGCTGCAGGCCATCGGTGGCCCGTTTTACAAGGATGGAGCTGCAAGCTCGCGTGAGACAATACACAAATTTCCACAATCAGCCAGCGTGTGAAGGAAAGGCTGGTACAGAGGCTTATACCTAGGGTAGTGGAAATGCTAAGCCAGGACTTAGAGATATCGATGGTAGAGAAGACAGGTACCTCTCCAGACAGAGATTGGTGAGCAGAGGCCCTGGTCCCCTTCTGGGGAGTGACAATAAGCACTCTGAGAAGTTTTAAAAGTGATCCTGAAGGGTAAGAGCATTGTCAGTATCGAGTGTGGCAATACTACTGACCTTTACCACGGAGGCAGGTCTGTCAATTTAGCTAATCAATAAGAGCATTCCCGAGGCCATGTGAGTGGGCGGAGGCAAGGGGGCAGTTTTCGAGCAATGGAAGTTGACAGAGTACAGAAAAGTGATGTCAGTTATTCAAAGCAGGACTTGGAAATTCATCCTATTCTCAAAGGGGAGCTGACTGATGACGGGAACTCAGTCTTACTGTTTTGGGGATGTGTGTGATAGGATAAGATAAATATAATCACTCAACTCATTCAATATTAAAACCAAGAATAGTGAATAAAAAGCAGTTTGAAAAGTTTGGCTTTACAGTACCATCATTTGAGAGAGAAGGGATGTTTATTTTAGTTAAATGAAGAAAGAGAAGCGTAGCTTTAAGTAGTACTCTGATTCCTCCTGCCACCCTACCTGATGGGGCTGGGGTGAGGAAGGTAGTACCATTTGTTACTATCATCTTCTACCCCAAGTTTTCCAATCTCCTGAGATTAACTGCTGTACTTCAAAGATACATACTTTTCCCATAACTTGATTCCTGTACATGGAGTTACTAACTCTTCAGTAATCTTTTCCAACACTGGCTAATTTTGACCCTATTTGTCCTTTACCTTTTCCTAATCTTAAACTAGCTTTAGACTCTACCGACTCCACTCCCACTTAAGGGTATGGTCTCACTAAAATTCTAACCACCCTGTAGGGTGAGGAAACAAAACCAAAGCTTAAATAACCTTGGCAACAAATACATAGCTAGAAAGTACTAAAAGTGGGATTTTTTCTCAGTTCTTTGATTTTAAGAGAAGAAAGAGCTGTAGAAAATTAAGGCACTGTTCACGTCCAGAAAGACGAGTGATGGGAAAGCACATAATTAAAATCTATAAATCATGTGGCAGTGAGGAAGCGGAACACTTGTTAGGCAGCTTCTGATAATCAAAGGGGCACTTTTAGGAGAACCGAGGAAGTATTACTTTATTTGGGGGAGCAGTAGGGACCTATATGTATGGAACTTATTCCTATTAGGGAGCAGCGGCTGCAAAATATAGTGACAAAGAGATTTCTATATGTCTACAGATGACGGTTAATTGAGGAGTAGCTGGAAACAGGGTAGGGGCTGGTTCACAGGATGGTACTCAGCCACCACACAAAGTTCACCCCAGCAGAGTCCCAACCTCTGGGCTATATGGCACTCATGCTCAAGAGACTGGGAGCTTCTGGCTCATAGCAGGGCTAAAATGGACTCCTGGATTGCTTTTGCAACATTAAAATGAGATGCTGGGGGAACCTCAGGGAACATCTGAGTTAATTTAATTCCCTCTGGTCATTTCTTTTTGGATTATCAGAAGGAGCATCAGAAGTCAGAGAACCAAGTTGAAAGAAGATATTGGTAAAGAAGCAGACAACATATTTTCTACTTTCCTACAAAGGCATTGGTTATTAACGACAGTGTGTGTGTGTGTGTGTGTGTGTGTGTGTGTGTGTGTGTGTGTGTGTGTGTTGGGAAAGCAGTTTAATAATCACAGAAAAATCACTGGTTCTATATGACCCCAATGGGGTTCATCTTATGCTTATTTTGAAGGCAAAGGTAGAATTGGCATCACTTTTGATATCTTCTTCTCACCCAGCAGGGAGAAGAATATCAGATAATATGAACATAGAAATACTTTACTAGGTTCATATTCCATGTAAGGTACATGGGCTCAGTGTGAATTTTCTGAGGTTGGGCTCTGATGATGTTGATGATGATCATGACGCTATTATTATTAATAGTAGAATCATCTGCTCACTGCAAGCATTATGCTCAGAATTTTGCACAGAGAATTCCGCTTAATCCTCATAAAAATTCCAGTCTTATTGATCAGGAACTTGAAGCTGAGGGAGGTTTAGGCTGTTCAATGTTGCTGAAACCAGAACTCATCGTTGGCTGTGTCTAAAGCTCTGACCCTTTCTAATATACTACATTGTCACATCAGGGTGTGTGTGTGTGAATGTAAATGAATGAGTTGAGGGTTAAGAAATCCTTATGGGCACCTGCCACAGTTAAGACAACCCTTTCATTTGAAGAGTAAACAAATCAGAAATTACCATGAAATTCTCAGGACTTCTAGAATTAAAAGAGCTAAAGTTCCCAAGGCAAAAATGTCTAATTAGCAAAGAGACTTTAGGAATCTAAAATAAAATCTCAGTGAAATCATGTGAAATTTGCACTAAAACCAGAGACTGGATGTTTTTATCCAAAGATGCACAGCGTACGTATTTCAACATGGCCTCTTAGCTGCACCCAGCTCCCACCAGGAACACAACCTCCTCTCGCAAAGGGCATGAGGGATGGAGAGGCATGTGTGAGATGCCCCAAGTAGCCCCCACACTGCATTCTAGACCCACCACAGAGTTAAAATGAGACAGACATAGCAGGGCAATGCAGCAGACACAGATGATAACCTCCTCTCCCCTGTGCTCCTCCTCTCCTAACAAACCCATTCTCCAGGCCCCAGGTTGCCCCTTCTTTCCTTGCCTTGTTCTTAGTAATTTGAAGCAAAAAACCAATTAAGAAAATTGCAGGTCAGGATTTTGCTTTGAAGTCTGAAAGCCAAATCTCCCCTCTCTCTTTTACTATTTAATGATTTGATTTCAAAGAGACAGATCATTTCTTCCTTTCGTATCTTTAAACCAGAAGGCCCCTTATTCTAATTACATCCTCCTGGGTGTCAACCAGCATTTTGAAAATAATTCACTTCAAATTTCCATTTGCAAAGTAAACAAGGATATCTATGGCTCTCATCAGCTAGTTCTGAACCAGAATGTGAACGGCTCTGGGAACTACAGCCAAGTTCTTCAGGATGGGGAATTCTGTTTGGCTTTGTAGGAGGAACAACCCCGTTTGAGCCCAGGGCTACTCGGCTTTGCAAACTGTGTGTGTCTCTTTTCTCCTCTTTATTAATGTCAAAATCGTTAGGCAAAGTGGTTGGCAGGAAGCCCTCAATTTACCCTTAGGAAGAAAAGCTTCCTCTTGTTGAGTCTTTGAACCACATTCCCTTCAAACCGTCTGCACTAAGTACATGTATATACTACTGGGATGATCGTTTTTCTGGAACATTCTATGCCCTCAGAACTTTTTCATTTACGGTCTGTAGGTACAGTCTGGGTGGATGAAGGATACTCATCTTAAGTAAGAAAACTGAGGCATTCTGAGGTAAATTTATGGCAAAATTCATCAGCCTTGATAACATCGATGTGAATTTTGTGGTCGGAACTTTGTCCCGTGACAAAAATGGGACTCTTTTTTTTTTTCCATCTAAGTTTCATAGCAATGATTTTTGGTTGCCCTTAGGCAAAAGCCCTTCAATCAAGATTCTCTTCCAGAGGAAATACACCGAGATATTAAGAGTGTGGTAGGGTTGTAGGCAACCATTTCTTCTTTCATAATTTTACAAATTTCATAAAATGAACATTTTAGAGTTCTAAAATAAACATTACTTAAAATTAAAACCCCGCAACATTCTAAACATAACTAAAGTTTAAACAATTTTAATTTTTTATTGTTTTACTCACAGATAGAACTACTATGTCATATAAGACTGGCCTTTTAGGAATCTAGGTCTAAATCTGCATAAGTTAAACTAGGTTACTGTCTTTGTAACCATGATGGTGCAAGAAATACTGGCCATATGAAAAGACTTATTCTTGAGGAATTTCAATGACTGTCTCTACGCCTAAGAAATGGGAGAAGATATTGGATAATCTCTAATATGTTCTTCCAGACTGAAGCTGACAGACACTGTATCTGTGAAATGACAGCAGGGAACTATAAGAAGCAGCTGCAAGGAGATAAAAAAAAATATGGCAACCAATTTTAAATTCACAATGGACCAATGAGCAACAGATTGGATATTACAGTAAATCAAATCAGTGAAATGAAAAAAAAAAAAAGACCTGGGAAATTTCTCTCAGAACTCAGAAGGACACATAGACAAAAATAATGAGAAAAAAGAAATCTTTAAAACAAAACTAAATGATCCAAATACAGATAATAATACTTCTAAAAGAAGAAAAGAAAGCAAACTAAGGTTGACATCTATTAAATATTTCTCTTATCAATGAAATAATTAAAGAGAACTTTCTGAAGCTTAAAAAATTTGTTCTTAAGATTGAAAGTATTAACTTTCAATGTAACTTGACAAGTTTTCATTACAAAGAAAAAATCTTACAAGCATCCAGGTGAAAATAAAAAGGCTACTCTCAAAGGAATATAGAGAAGCTACCTTTAGGTTTCTCATCAACTACAAGGCAGAAGTCTGTGGTGGGAGGTCTAGGATAATGATCTGCTTTGTCAAGTATGATTGATGGGGTATGAAGGTAGGTTCCATCACAGACTGTGTGGCCCTGTTCAATGTTTTGATAAAGATAGAAAAGAAAAAGTTTAAACATACTGGCTTCCAGTAGCTGAGAAGCAGAAGACAGAGCAAGTACAGCACAGGGTTTCATCTTTGGGTTAGAAGAATTTTTTCCCCCTCCCCTGGTTTCCCAGATACCCATGCCACATCAGAAATAAGAACTGACTGAGTTAATCACTCAGTGTGGCCCTGCCTGCCGTCTTTTCCTGGGATGTTGGCAGAACCCAGGTAGGCCTCCCTTGTCCCACTGCTAAATGCATGGTCTGCCCTCACCCCCATACCCTGGCCTTCCAAGGTTGGGCTTTCAACGTGTTCCTGCTTATGACAATTCCCTCAGTTCCTGGAAGGGTGATTGCTGCACTGGGGCAGGATGGATCCCATCTGTACACTCAGTGGTGGAAATTCTTCAGAGCTCCTAGTACTGATGTAAGATTAGAAATAGTTCCATATTCCACTGATCACTGATTTCAATGAATGTCCAAGGGCTGATGGCAAGATGGCAGAAAGGACTGAAAGTGGCATGCTCAAATCTCCCTTCAAGTTCCCAGAAAAATCCCATTTTTCTATAGACATTTTCTATATTATGTGTACACAGGGTGACCAATATAACAATATCTCACCACTCTCACCAACCATTTAAAATGTCTCCTGAATGCTATTTTAAACATGAGTGCATTCTCACTTCTCCCCGTGGGGATCCCCAACAAGCGTCAGCAGTTTTTGTGCATGCTCGAAGAGCAGCCTGGTTTCCCTGGCGGATATCTGAGTCTTACCTGGCAAGACTCCCCACGGCTGCATCCTCATCCCTCTCTCCACAGTATTCTGGGATTCCCAAACAGAAATCTCAGTGCCCACATTCCTGCCTCTTCCACGATCTAAAGGCTTTGCCTTGCAAAAAGTTAGGAATTCCTGGTTTAAACCCCACAGGCTACGTGTAAAGCAACCACATTGGAACTTTGTTCTTAAAAGGAGAGAATTAGAGGATTCCCCAAACACCAAGCTCATTCTATCTCTTAATAGTTTCTCTAAGCCATACTGGTTCAGGAACAAAGACCTTATATTCTAATGGAATATTGCTTTTCCATCAAAAGTAAAATAATATAAATATAGCCCTAAAGAAATCCCTGCCTATTAGTTTGAATTTTGTCTTTGGAAGCCACACAGAATAAGTCTCCTTCTTCTACATAACAGCCTTGTCATGTAATTTTATTCAGCCACCAAATCTGGATCTCTGTGGAGATAACCTTCCTCTGACAAACAGCCAGCCTGCAAGATGGAGCCCAGAGATCCCCACCTCCTAGTATCTGTGGCCTTGTCAAGTCTCCTCCCACAGTCTCAGGGTTGATATGTGTAGTATGTGACTTCAGAGGCTATGTATCAAAAGGCACTGTAACTTCTGCCTTGCTTGCTTCCTTTCTCTCAGATTACTGACTTGGAGAAGCTAGCCGTCACGTCATCGGGACACTCAATGGAGAGAGGTCCATGTGGCAAGAAGCTGAGGCCTCTAGCCCAAACTTATGTGAGTGAGCCATCATCTGGCCCCCAGTCAAGCCTTCAGATGACACTGCAGCGCCAGCTGACATCCTGACAGCAATCTCTAGGACAGACCCTGAACCTCCCAGCCAAACTCCTTCTCAGATGATTCCTGACTCAGAACCTATGTAAGATAAATGCTTAATTGAAGCTGCTAAATTTTGGAGTAATTTGTTACATAGTAATAAGTAACAAAGATACACTCCAAGTTCCTATAAATGCTCTTTAAGCGAAAAAGTCTGCAAACGTTTGTCTTAGGACAGACTCTGACGTATTTTTCGTGACCCTCTTAAAATAGTCCACTAGAGAGTAACAATGACAACACCAATAACAAAAACATTTACCAAATACCTTAGGCGTTGTCCTCTGTGCTAAGAGTTTTACATGCACCATCTAAATGAATAGTTTTATTAATGTCCCTATTGGACAGATGAGGAATATGGGTTTAGAGAGGTTTAGGGCCTTGCCCAAAGGCATAGCACTAGAAAGAGGCAAAAGGAAATCCAAAAATGAGCAGTGTGACCCCAGAGTCCACACTCTGAAACTCTGGGCTATGGGAATAGAGTATAGTAGGAATACCATCTTCCCTGATCAGATTTCTACACTAATGTAACTTAATTCTCTATCAATTTTGCTAGCAGTCCTGGAATGCTGTTGCATTGTTTTAAACTTTTAGTCAACTAAGGCCTCTAGCTATTCTCCATATAAATTGCTGGGAACTTTGGTCTTGTATTCTTTCTAATTAAATCATTATTCTTAACCTAAATACTGTTAATGTGTCATTATTCAATTTAATCTGGTTGGTTAGTTTTGACCCATCATTCTAGTCAATACTTTCTCTCTCCCTTTTGAGTCTTTATTCTACCATCTGACACTTCAGCTATCATTCTGGTCTTTGTGTCACCTCCAGACTTGATCAATTTGCTTTATATGCCTATTTTCAATTTGCTTATAAAATCCTCAAGAGGAAAGGAGGACAAATCTTGCTGGGACACTCTACAGACCCCCTCCCAGGTCAATATGAATATATTAGTAAACATTTTCTGGGGATGCTCTGGTTAAAAACTTCCTGCCCATCCCAAAGCTTATAGGTGGACCCATGTAGGGTATGCCTGGGGATCCATTTATTTTAGGTCACTGTTGTTGTTTCATCTCACTGACGAGCCCCACTTTTAACTCATATTTCTCCATTTTATTTTTCTGAATACTTTGATTTTGTCACGTGCCTTGCTGAAATCAATTGTATTATCTTGATAGCATGCCCTGGCATCGTTTCCTATAATGCTAAAAAGAAATAAAGTTAGTCTGCTGAGACTCATTTCGACAGATTTTTCGGGGTCCCAAGTATTCACCCTCTATCTGCTGTAATAATTTGGCCTAGAGTTTTCCTGGGAGTATCATTAAGTTTTATCTCTATTCTAAAGAATCTTCAGGTGTTTTTACTTCAAGTCAGAAATATATTTGTCGTCTTCCATTTTTTTACATTTGCTACTATTTCTTAAGAATTACCAACAAAGATAGAAAGAGTTTTGCTGCAAGTTCCCTTTGTCTACTGAGTTGTAATTCATCTGCACGCTTGAAAATAAATTCATTTATGGCATTAGGTGGTCTTTTACTAAGATCATCATTTATTATTCCTCATTTACTATGTTTTACTTTCTCTAGTTTGAAGATACCTCTTGACAAAAAATATAAAAGCAAAATTATCATAGTAGTCTTTTCTTGGTTCTTCACTAATGTTTACCATCTGCTCCAAGGAATGGACTTATTCCTTTCTCTTTTACTTGTTTGTTTCTGAATATAGTTTAAAAAAGCCGTGTGTGTGTGTGTGTGTGTGTGTGTGTGTACAATAGCCATGTGGGCCATTCTTACTTCTGTCCTTCAGTTTTCCTGACATTCTCTAAACACCTGCCAGCCCCCAGAGTAACACCTGCCACCCAGGAGGCACCAACATGCTTGTACACTCAACAAAGTGCCACTTGGTACTGTTGTCATACTTCTTGGGACATGTTTACCTTCTGTTCTTCTCTGAACAGCTTATCAAATTGAATACAAGAGAACTCCCTCTGAAGACACACTTGTGTCTTCTTTAAATATTTGTTCCTTATCTTTCTCATGTACCCTCCGACTATAAACTCGGAACCATTATGAGCCTTCCAATATTCCCAGGTCAGAGTCCTTTTTAGAATCCTACACATGAGATCAGGTCTGCTTTTTCTCTGAATTTTTGTAGATTCTACTTTTCTGAAGTTGAACTATGCCGAGTGTTTCCTTCTTTCGCTGTTACAAACTTTAAAATGACACATACAGATAACAACCTGTTATCCTTTCTGAGCAAGACTGCATTCAAAGACGTAAACTGAAAAAAAAAAAAAAAAAAGATGCAGGTGCCCCTGTCATCTTCTCTACCTTCTGAGTAATGGGACTGCCAACAAGTATGTAAAGAATTTTTAGTTGTTCAATTTGTGGCATGCTGATTCCCAGAAAATGTATCAATCTGACATTTGCTGCCAAAACACATTCTATCCTTATGACTACTTAGTAATCAGGATCCAGACAGTATTAATTACTTGGATAAACCATCTTTCCATAGAATTATCCATGATAATACTACTGTTGATATTCCCTTTTTTGTCTTGAATCAAACATCCACGTCTCTTTTTAACTTGTGCTCAGCAATTTGGAACTGCCAACAATTTGAGGCTGCCTGGCAAACATTTCTCCTACTTTTAGCAGCACCCACATTTTTGGGAGGGGGGAATTACCTTTTGTACCATAGGATTATGCTGGTTTACAGCCACAGTCAGATGCCCTATCTTCCCTTAATCCTCTCTCCCTAGAATTGAATTTTGAGAAGACAAAGAGATAATACTAGTGAAGTGTATGCATGACAATGGTGGCATGTTCTGGGATGGATTCTGTAATTCTCATTTCCCTGGCTCCCTGGAGCCTGGAGCCACCTTGGTTACTGTTCATTTCCAAGTCTGATTCTCTGGCTTTCTTGCTGATTTTGTAGACTTCCACCTGCCTTCCAATAAGGTTGGTTTTAAGTTAGCCAGAATTGAGTGCTGCAACCACAGAACTCTAGTTGATATACTCCAGAACAAGAACTATCCTTCCAATGACTTATCCCCAGATCCTCTTTCCTATCAAGTCTCCAACGCCCACAGCATCTTGGAATCACCCATTGTACTCATCCGTTTATTTCACTTTTTCAAAAACATTTCCCTAAGAAACTCACAAGGCATAAACTGAATTAAAATTTCAAGTCGAATCTATCTACTGCCCCGCAAGTGAGGTTAAAGTCTATAGTTACCCAAGGTCTTAAGTGTTGTTTATAGCAATGCTGTGTTCTGAATCATTACTGTTCTTTCTTAGCTCAAGCTCTCCTTTCCTAAATTGATAAACATAACTTCATGGCCTACTTTAATGGAATTTAAAAATAAATTCAATATTGTAACTGAGAATTGCACTTGCCACTCTCTCCATAGCACCTGGCTTTACAGTTTAATTTGAGATTTTATCTTTCTTTGCCCCAAATTTCTGTTTAGGGACATACTGATCAGCTGGGTGGCTCTTTGGCCAAACATGTACTTACTTTCCTGTCTTTACATGTTATAGTTCATCTCTTGCTTTAATCTTTATAGGCTGTGGTCATAGTTATATATAATGTTTACACAGGCAACAACCTCATCTGAGTGGCTGTCTTTCTTGGCCATTCTCCATTAAATCTCAGAAGGATGACCAAGAAAAACCAGATACCCACTACATCAGGGTCAACACCATACCCATCAAAAGGAAGTCACAATTCACAGCCCTATTGCCCGGTATTGAGGACTGTTAGGATCTTATGCTCTCCCAGGTGTCAAGGTGATGCTATTTGAAAGGCAAAAAGATCACATAGCAAAGTCTCCTTAATAACGTGTTGCTTCTCCTAGCTTGCCAAGTTACAAAGTCACTGCTTTCTATTGCCCATTGGAGCAGACCTTTTCCGGATGTACTCGTTTTTGAGATATTTTTTACAAATGGAAATCTATATTTTGCTTTCAGGCAACATAACAAAAATGCCTTTTGTAGGCCTAGATAGTGAAATAACAAACATTCAGATCTATTCCACTGAGGCACTTATGGGAAGTGGGGGCCAGGAAGCAAGGGCAGGACAGTTCACCTCCTTTGGTTCTCTGTTTGGGTACCTCCAGGGTGCATTCCTCCTGGTAGCCCCAACCAAAAGTGCCTACTTGGTCTCTCAAATATATCTGACCAAATCCAACCCAGGTTCTTAAAATTGCACCCCCTACCTTTCTCTTTCTTTTTCTTTTCATTTTAATAACTTTTCAAATTGCAAAAGCAACATATGTTCAAGGCAGAAAACTTGACAGAACAGAAAAACACAAAGAGAAAAAACCTCTGTCACCTGTAAGCCCATCCCTCATTGCTAACCACTGTTAACACTTTGGAGTACAGCCTTTATTCTGTGCCCCCACCCTGTCCCCAAGAGGAATAAAATGATACTAGTATGAATGTTTCCTCAACTCAGTAAGTATTATAGTACAAGGTAATCTTCAATGGCTTAAGTTGGCTACTGATACATTTTATTTCACCAATTTCTTCTTGTTGGAGATTGTGACAGCTTCCCAGCATCTCACTCTTGTGAATAATATAGAACTGAATATCTTTTTGTAGATCTGTTCATGCGCATTTATGATTATTTTCCTGGGAGCAGAATTAGTGTGAAAAAAAATCATTTCTAAGACTTCTGAGACATATTCTCAAGCTGCATTCTAGAATATTCGTAACAATTTACACTCCGGTATGAAGGAGATGAGTGTTTCTTCACGACCTACCAACACTGGGTATTATCTTTCCTTTCCCTCTGCCTATTTCATGGAGGTATATGGGAATCTCTTACATTAATTTGCATTTTCTTGACTACTTATGATGTTAAATATTTTTTTTCACATGATTATGAGCATTTGTATTTCAGCTTTGGTTAATTAGCTGTTTATATCATTTGCCCATTTTTCTACTAATATGTTCTTTCCAATTTACTTGTAAGAGCCCTTTAAAATAATAGCTACATAATAACTATATATGTATATAATCAATAATCTGTGGTTTGTGTCTTCAGAGGTTTATGCAGAGGTCACACCTCAGGAGAGGTTAGAGGTCATCCCTTTCTTAAGATTATATAAATACATATCTATGTTCCCTTCCACTATTTTATTGTTTATATTTAATTCTAAACCATTGATAATTTATTTTAGTGTAGAGTGTGTATTTTATTGTTTTTAAATTGCCAACCAATTACCTCAATAGTTCATCATTTCCCTATTGATTTGAAATTTTATTTCTGTCATATACTCGGTACTTATTTTTTGGCCTATTTAGTTCCATTGAGATTCTGTCTATTTCTATATGAGTACAAACCATTTTATTTATTGTAACCTTGCCATATGGCTTAATATCTAACAGTAAAAATTTGTCATTTTCTTTTGTCCTCACTCATTTTAAATAACATTTTTTTCCAAGTGAACTTTAGAATTATTTATAAATTCTCATTCCAATTTCCAATTTTTTTGAGACTGACATTATAAATTAACCTAGAGATAATTGGAGTATTTAAATTTGAAGTTTTCCTCGTCACAAACATGTTATGTTTTCCCATTTATTCAAATCTCCTTTGTGTGACCTGTAGTAAAGTTCCATAGAACTCCTGTGCATGACAACCATTGCTAGACTTATTATTTCTTGTAATGCTCTTGGCTTAGTGTTAACCATCCCTGATAGGATCTGCAAAGGCCTCCAGCCACATTGGCCTGCTGCAATAGCGTGCACTGGAGATTGCAAGGGCTGGAAGAATGGTAACACAAAACACTCTGAGTTGGCACCTGGGTCCTAGTGGTGGCTGGGTCACCTACTCTTGATGACTTTGGCCAAGTCACTCTCTTCCCTGGCTCTCTGTAAGATGCATTCCGCTCACGCAGCCAAGGTTCCTTTCATATTAAAATTCTCATTCTATCAGAAGTGAGATGGTAGATAGGAGAGCCTTTGGAGGAGGATGGATCCCATAGGAATTCACATATAATGTCTATTAATTATTAATGGTATGCTTAGGTGCTGAAGGAATAAAGAATTAAGAGATGATTGTTTAAATGTAGTTAGTTTAATATGTGAAAACTTGTTGGAGAAGTTGAGCTTGAATGTGGGATCTTGAAAGGCACAGCAAACATGTAGAATCAGTGCCCTAATGTGAAACGTATGTGTAAAGGTACTGAGACATGGGTGGTGGTGGTGGGGGAGGGTGGAAGCAGATTAGATATGATGTGATTGAAGGGTGGGAACCATGGCAGACTCTTGACTAGAGAGCAGCAATGCAGGGAAATGAAGTTTGAGCCAGTTTTTATGTATGTTTCTTTTAGCTCATTCTTGGGCCGCAGTTTTACAGAATCCACTCATTCTATACAGAGAGTGCCTAGAGCAGAAAACACAGCCCAGTTCTAAGATTTTCTTGGTCCAAATAGTCAAAGAATCTAGGTACAGTAACTTAGGGGATTTGGCCTTGAATTGGTCCTTTCCAGGAACTGAGAGGACATGGGAGCATAGAGCGAGATGATCTTTCCTGGCCCAGAATGGAAGGCATTGGCAGGAGCTGCCCCTTCATTCCACACCCAGGTCCCAGAGTGAAGCTCATACAGGCCATGCACCCAGAGCTACACCAGGGTAGTCAGGGCCCTGTCCACCCTGATAGGCACATGCATCCTGATGCTCTGCACAGCCTGCCTCCCTTGGCAGGTGAGCACCTTCTCCCACCAGCTGTTAGAGAGGTGGGTGTTGGAATGCTGCTCCCAGGCACCCTGGCCTCGCTCAACCTGGCGTTTCACACACCCATTCCTTAACCTCATTCTCTGCCCATTTCATTCCTCTTCCCACGCAGTGTTTACTAAAATCTCTTTTCCCCATCAGCTGAAGCACGAGACCAGGGTTCCCTGGGTTGCCTAGAGAATGTTCCCACAACCGGGCGAGCAGCCAGAGCAGAGAACATAGGTTGCCACCCTGCAGACTGCGACACGCAGCCACCCACTCTAGGGGGAAGGACCCCAATCTCCACTTGGGGGTGACTGATGTTTTCAAAGACAAGAAAACTGTCAGGCAATGTCTGAGAAAAACGGTTTTTCCCATGGGGTTTGCAAATAATAATAATAATAAGAAAAACTTACAGGAAAAGGAAGATAAAGAACTCTACAGCTTTGCTATTTGTTTACAAAGTGGGGGACAGCAGTCAAAGGACAAGTGAGAACCTGCATTTTATAATCCCTGTGTCTACAATCTAGTGTCTTGCTGTAAGTTTTCTTCGATGGTCTAGGATCTTGCTGCTCAAAGTGTGGTCCACAGACCAGAGGTGTTGGCACTACTGGAGCTCATTAGAAAGGCAGAATGTCAGATCCTACCCCAGAGCTGCTGAATCAGAATCTGCATTTTAACCAGCCCCCTACCCCCATCCCAGCGTTGTGTGTGCAGCGCAGTTTGAGAAGTGCTGCTCTGGTACAGTGCTTCTCAATCTTGATCGCATATCAGCATTGCCCTGGAAAAGCACCCTTGCCTGGGTATACTCCCAAGGAGTATGATTTAATTGTTCTGGGATGCAGCTGGGACAATGGAATTTTTAAGACTCTTCAGGTCATTCTGATACGTAGAAAAGTTTGAGAACCAGTGGTCTAGTGTACACATAGATTAAAATTAAAAAATTAAGAAATTCTTTCCTGGATTACAAACAGAATCATAGAAAGTTTTGCAAACACTAAGCCAAATTGAGAAGAAACTGAACGTATAACCACTGAGTTGATATTTACCATATAGCATCAGTAAATGATGTACTTAAAAAGAGAAATAAAAAGGTCAAATCATACTCTTCAGTGACATTAAAAAGATACTTCCTCCCATCTTCTTCCCATCTTGTGACTGATGAAAAAAAAACCCTCCTCATATAACAATTTTCAAATAGTGCTTCAGTCTTGTTAGAACAATTTTATTTTTGCATTGCAAATTTTGGGTTTGATAATGCACTTCACACTACGGTTACATAAGAACAGTGGAAGTTCTTGTGTTCATTTGTGAATACAGAGTTTCTTTTTACTCACATAGTCCTTTAATGTAGTTGGACATCAATCTTTCTAGCCTAGAAAGGAGGTTTTATTTCACTGCCAGGGGACAGAACTTCCAAAAAACACAAATGTCTTTCAGCATCATGTTGAGTAAATAATCAAGGGGGTATGAATGGGTCTCTCTCTCTGATTTCCTGCCTTCCTTTGCTTTAAACTCATAGGTGAGCTATGAAAAGACATCTGCTTTAACGTTCCAGCCACCTATACAGCACATCAGCCCCAAAGCTAAGTCTCTGAGGCTTCCCGAGCTTCATATGTTTATCTCCTGGAGCATGCCAACACAAGGTGTAGACATGTCTGTCTGGGTGACAGTGCCTTTTCTTTTAATTGAAGCCGTTCAATTCAAGCCATTCATAAAAGTGACTCCGGGCTCAGGTTTCTCCAATCATATCAGGTTTCACATACGATATGACCATATTCAGTGGGAATTGACAACGGAAAAAACGGTCAGTATTCAGTATTCCAAGCCCAGGGGCAGCATGGAGTTCACATGCCCACTCACCCACTTTTAATTTAACTCCTAAAGAAGGCACTGTTACATCTCGTGGTCTCACCAGAGATCCAGCAAGTTCTGAACAGGCCCAATGTCTGATCTCAGAAGCTAAGCAGGGTCGGGCTTGGTTAGTACTTGGATGGGAGACCACCTAGGACGACCAGGTGCTGTAGGCATTAAACAAACAAACGAAAAAAAGATAAATATATAAGAATGGGGTTGGAATGGAGGCCCCAGGACAAACTCACAATGAAGCAGACCACAATGAGGTGTCAGGAGGTTGGCTAGGACCAGTGGCTTTTGGTTCTGTGGTGTGCAGGGAAACAACCCTCCAGACCAAACTTTCCAGCTTGGCATGATCCAGAAGTCACTTGATCTGGAAGTTGCCCCACCACAAGTGTGCAAAGAAAGTTGCTCCACTCAGGATGGTGCAATCAAAGCCCACCTGTGCACCCAGGTCTCCTTGGATTGTGAACGTGCCTACATGAAACCTGGTTTTAAACAAACGTCCATTCCCTTTATATTTTTGAAAATTCAAAAGGAACACAAGCGCTCACTGAAAAGTCTCCCTCTCACCCCAGAGACAGCGGCGTAGCAGGGTCTCGCGCACATGGCTGTTGGCACAGCGTCCCTTCTCAGAAGCGCTCCACCCTGGAGAATGAAAGGCCCTCTTTGCTGACATCCAACCACTTAAGAAAAAGCTTGCACAGAGCTTCCTTGCCACGTGGAAGATACCACGCTTGGTTGGTTTCCTCCTCTCACCCCCTAGCAACTCCCAGAGCACCTGTCCACATGGCATGGACTAACAGTTCATGATGCCCAGGAAATGAGTTGCACAACGGTATATCTCCAGCGTCTTGTAGATTAGGCTGTCAGTTCCACAAGAATTTTCTTTTCTTTTCTTTCTTTTTTTCTTTTTCTTTCTTTTTTTTTTTTTTAACCAAATATTAACTGAGCTCTTTACCTGTGCAGGGAAACTTACTTATGGTTCTCATCTATAGCAAGTTTTCTCTTCTATAGTAAGTCATCCTCTACCTTCGTAGGACTTGACTCCTGGGTGAAGTTAATACCACATTCTAATTTATGGTGATGCAAAGGAGAGAAAACAAAGGTATTGAGAAGGAAGAGAGGAAAGGAGGCAAGACAAAACCTTAGGCCTCAACACAATAAGGGATTAAGAAGGGGAGGAAGAGCGATAGAGCTAGTCTCATACCACGTACCATGGGCCTGGACTTGTACTCCCGTGTGGTACTTCCTTCTCCACACCTGGCCAAGGTGGGGCTGAGGGGAGAGGATTGTAGAGCAGGAATTAATGAGCTCTTGGATCATGGTCAGTTGAACATGGCACTGGCATTTTCTCAGCTGGATTGTGCATCCCTGAGGTCAGGTGTGGATAAGATGAGTGGCTGAATGTGTCAGCCATCACCCTTATTTCTCACCACTACCAGACAAGCAAGTATTATTTTTCTCATTTAACAGACAAGAAAACAGACTCAAGAGGGTAAGTGACTTGCCCAAGGTAGCTCTGCTGGTTGGCACCAGAGCTGTGGCAGAGACCCAAGATGACTGATGGATCAAGCCAGGGATTGTTTCCCATTTTTACCGTGCTAGGCTATTTTGTTTACCTTCGTGTTTCTGGATATCTCTTTTTACTACTGAACCTAGTCTGTGTAAAGTAGGGGTTTTCCATATTCCCATGTTTAACAGAGAAATCCTAGTTTCATTTCACAACCTTTCTGCACACTGGGATGACAAGTTATAACTAAGACCTTCTCGCATGCGTCTCAATCACCACTTGTACTTCAAATGTACTATGAAAAACAAAGAGGTCTTTCATGTCATTAGCCTTTAGGAACAGCTTTACTTTGGGTGTAAGGCTAAATTCTACAGCAGTTTGTTCTTGATGGTGGGAAGTAATTCATTTTTATTTTTAAACGTAGCTCTGATCCTTTATAGGCACAAACACCAATTTGAAAACTCCATGTGTGTACGTTTATCTTTAATATAGTCACACTCAAACAATAATGGATATTGATTGTGGTTCTCATGCTTTTATGAAGAGGAAAGAATGTGTGTGACAAAATTCCTAAATGCCTACATCTAAATTGTTAAACACAAATATACTGGTGTCAGGTGATAACCCTCACTGTCAGTGTTTCTAACTGTTTTCTCCAGCAGCATTTACTGTGCCCCTTCTGTGGGCCGAGAGCTGACAGCATATGAGGAGAGAAGACTGAATGAAGCCCACTCTCCATTCTGGGAAGGTCCCATGAGACTTCTGGGCAAGTGACTATAGATGCCTGGATCATTCCAATGCTGGGTTTTGATGTGACATTGTAACCTCAAACTTCTCATTCTGTATGCGCAAAACTTTGCATTGATTCGGAACAGGGGTGTGAGTAGGAGGGATCTTCTAGGCCATCCTTCTAGAAAGGTCTCAGAACACCTTGGAAGACTCTGTGAGGCTTATGTGTATCCAATCTCAGGTGCATTTTGCCATCCATTTGTCACAGTCCCAGAGGCTTCTAACCTCTGTCTGTGTCTTCACCTACCACCACAGCACTCACTGAAATATTCAGGATTCTCAGCAGAACACACCACGTACCCAGGCACATGCCCCCAAAAGGAAAATGCTAACAGTAGTGTAGCCAGCTTCCAAAACAAAGTCAAATCTACTCATCAGCCTCACCCATACTTATCGGTGTCACAACAATGACGTACCTCCTGATGGTAAACAAATGCTTAAGGAGGAACAGACCTTTAGGGCAGGATGGGAACCTTAAGGATGAAGAAAATGACACGTAGGTAGGTGACTGCCTAAGGCTGTCACCAGAATCCAGGTCTCTGAACTTCTCACCCAAGACCACCTAACATACTACCACTCAAGAATAAGCTCGATTTTTCTACATTTTCTAAATATATTAATTTTCTATTGCTGCTGTAACGAATCACTACAAACTAAGCAACTTAAAGCAAACACGATTTTCTTATTTTATGGTTCTGGAGGTCAGAAATCTGAAATGAGTCTTATGGAGCTAAAGTTGAGGCGTCATCAGGGCTGGTTCCTTTGACACACTCGAGGGGGGATCCTTGCCTTTTCCAGATTATAGTCCGCTAGAATTCTTTGACTTGCAGCTGCATCACTCCAAACTTTGTGCTGCCCTTGTAATTACATTGGGTCTACCCAGACAATCCAAGTCAGTCTCCCCATTTCAAAGTCTTTAACTTAATCAATCTACAAGGTCCTTTTTTGCTGTGTAAGGTAACGATCACAAGTTGTTGGGTTTAGGATGCAGACATTTTTGGGAGACTGCTCAGTCTACCACACCAAACAAAAAGAATTGTCTTCTGTTTATTTAGTCATCTGTTTGTTTTCTGCAGAAAAAAATTGCAAGTTTGATGGCTCTTCTAAAATGCAAAACTGGGTAGAGCAGTAGGAAGAGGAAATCTACATTTTTTTGTTTACACAATTATAATCTAAGGGCCAACACAGTCAGAAATTGAAGCAAATGACTATGTCCACTAGTACTATCCAATTCTAAGCAGGTGTTCAATAGCAAAAATGTAAATGAGAAATTTGGCCCCAAATTCATAGTAACTTGAAAGATATGAAACTGAAAAACTTTCATCAAAATGGAAAAAAATCTGAAATAATAGACTGTCATTGCCATTTACACATATGCCTCATTCAACCCTCAGCCAGTGACCTGAGCACTAAATGTCCCATGTAGTCCAATAATATGGACACAGGTCCTATCCTTTCATTACAAAGTACTTCTAGAGCTTCTCCAGCACCTCTTACCGTATCAACGCTTGGATATTTCCTGACCAATATCTTGATGCAACGAACATGATTGTAGCTAAGTCTTAACACAAATCTAAGCATGTTTATTAGGATGTGTTCTCAGAAGCGAAATTTCTGGGTCAATGGGTAACAGAGAAGTTCAAAGCCTTATGGCAAGTATTACCAAATGGCTCTCGTAAAAGTTGTAACAACTTACACACCCCAAAATACAAGTCTCCAATCTTATCTACTTTGTACTCCAACACTTATCTGTGCTAATTTGATCAATGAAAATGATATCTGACATTAATTTGCATGTCTTTAATGACTAGCAAGGCTGGACAACTATTCTATGTTTATTGGCCACAAGCAGTTGTTTTATGACTTATCTATTCAAATAATTTGCTTGCTCTCTTACTGATACTTTAAATTTTTTGTTACTAGTTTGTAAGGGCACCTCATATATTAAAGATGTGAATCCTTTTCAGGATTCAAATATTGGCAAATATTACCTATGAATTTTCTTATTGTAGTATTTTTGGTCATGTTCAAAAAATTATGATTTTAATGTATCTACTTTCCTTTATAGTTTCTGCCTTTAATGTTCTGATTAGTTGTTTATATAAATATTCACATATTTTTTAAGAGAAATTTAATGCTTCCATTAAAAATATATTGCAATCACCTAGGACTTATTTTAGAATGCCATCAGGTTTCCATATCTAACTTAATCTCTGTCTCAATTTTTAGCTTATGACCCCAGAATCATTTGTGACATCATCCTCTCTTTTCCCAAGGGATGTGAAATGCCACTTTTTATCACATCAACATGCTTTGTGTAATTTGCTCTCTTCTGGAGATTCATGAATGTATCTATTCTTGTGTTAGTGTCACAATGTTTTAATTAGTGCAGCTTTATATTACTTATTGATATTTGATATTTGATAGTACAAATCCTTCCACCTTTTAAATCAACATTTTCTTGTGCCTTATTCTTCAAGGTAAACTTTAGAATCATTTAGTCAAATTCCCCTTACCCATTCTGATCCCATGGAAAGACTAACTAGAACTGTCTTACATTTCTAAAGTAATAATGGGAAGAACTAACAGTTTTATAATATTATGCTTTCCTATTGAAGCACAGGTCTCTTTAGTCAAATAAATTACCTCAAAAGGAAAGTTTTATGGTATTTTAAAAGTAGATTTTAAGCATATCTTTTAAAGTTTATTCCTATGCTTTATAATCCATTTCATAACTATTTTGAAGATGAGCTTCCCTAGTATATTTTTAATTAGTTATTGATGGTTTATAGGAAAACCACTGATTATTTTCTTGTACCCTATTAGTTTTAATATTTCTAACAGGCATTCTGGTGGTTTATGTGTGTTTTTGAGGTAGATAATTATGTGCTTTGTAAAAATGGTGATGGAATCTCCTTTCTAACCGGAGTTTACTAAGCACCTGTTGTCAGTTATAAGTCTAAGAACTCTGGCTGGCACACAGATTTCAGTGACAGTGCAGAGCTGCCATCACACTCACACGTGTGAACCTCTGATACTCCTGCCACGGGGCCAAGGGTGTTACCGGAGCATTGTCATTGTGTCTGGAGCTTGGCCCTCTTTTCCATTTGCTGCCATAATTATTTTTATCATTTTGTTTTTCAAAACCTAAACTTTAAGATGTGCATTACTTTTCAAAAAAGAACCATCCATTATCCTCATGCTAAAGCAGACATCCAAAACTCCCTCCAAATAAGCTTCTACCAGAACACTTCTTTGTTACCACCAAGTTTTTTTGCACAAAACTGCAGGTAATGAACTAATTCAAAGCCCATGAACAAAAAGTTTTGAGCCAAAGGAATAAACAAAATACTTCCTACTAATAAATTTATTAAGGCCAGAATAAGGCAAAATTTTAGACTGAACCATAACCTCAGACCTGACACTGGCACAGACTTTTGAGGCAGGTAGACTGAGATCAGATCTTGGCTCTGTTTTACTGATTCTGACCTTAGGTAAGTCACTGAAACACCCTGGGCCTCAGGTTCCTCATATATCAACAATAAATGTTGTAAAGGTAAATAGTGATGTAAAGTAGTTGGATGGTACTGAGTATTCATTCATTTCATACCCTCACTCACCAAAATATCAAGTGCTTTCTATGTGCCAAGAGTTGTGCTGGGTATAAGGATACATGAATGAACCAGACAGACATGATCCCTTCTCTCAGGAAACCTAGGTCTGCTGGGGAAGGCGGGCACCTGATAGGTGAATGATCAACTGAAATCATTACAGACAGCAGTGAGTGCTATGAAGGACACGAACAGAAATGTGATGGAGACTGGCTGTGGAAGGTCACCATTCAGGGAAGGCTAGTCTAGAAGGGAAAGCAGAGTCTACAAACGAGTCATGGGGAAGACTGGAGTCATGGGGAAGACTGGAGAAGGAGAATCCCAGGCAGAAGGAACAGCAAGAGCAAAAGCCTGAAGACAGAGAAGGGCCTGACACGACTGAGAAAAAGGAGGCCATAGAGTTGAAACGGAGAAGAGTCAGGAGGAGAGAAATGTGAACTGCAGCTGGAGAGGGAGGCGGGGCTGCATTCCCAGGACCTCGCAAGGCAGGAGTGCACTTGGGTCTTAACTGAGACTGTGTTGCTGTTGCTACTGTTCATGTAACTGATGGTGATGTGGGAGACTTTGCATTGGGTGCAGTTTAAACCAGAAGCTTGAATACATGTGTGACTACCTAATTTGAAAGAAAGTATACCACTGAGATCTTACTTAATGAAGCTAATTTTAAGATTGCTAAGCGTTTTCATTTAATGCAATGAACCTTCAAAGTCTAGACTGACCTAACACTACGGACAAATCAATGAAAAGCACAACTGCACCTACTATGGGGGAGGCACTGGAGGTACCAACAAGCTGTGCCAGTGGTCCCTGCTGACAAGGAGGGCTCCTTGAGCATCTTTTCCTTTAAACATATCTCATTCCAGCCCTACTGGCTTCAGATTAAGAACCAAGGATGTAGAGGAGGCTCAGGCTGATGGGTAGGAAGGAAGTATGCTACAGCTATTGGAAAGGCTGGAGTGGCCTATAATTAATTGGATGCTCAACATAAAACCTCTACTGCTGAGGACCTCGGCTGTATTAGTTGTGCTAGTAAAAATTATCTCAAAGGATCTGTATCATAACTGTTTAGGCCGAGGGGGCCTTTTGATTCTTTTATAAAGTCAACAATTCACATCAAACACACAGATCTGTATTTTTGTAAGTAGTATTGCATTTATTTCTTATAAGGTACTCTTGCGTTGTTCTTCCTTGAAAACTGTTAGACACAAGAGGAAAAGTAATTAAAAACAGCTTACTCCAGCATTAACTCTTAGCTCTGTCAATGGAAGAGAGCCAATGTGGTATTTTTATAACTAAAGAAAACTAACTTTCGAGGCAATTTCCAGATTATAGAATAGTAGCATTTCAAGAAGTTGTTTGCAAATTAGTTGGTTAGATCTCAGGATCTAACCTGAAACAAAATATTAAACCACAGGAAATGAGATATTATAAGAAGTGGGTGAGAGTGCTAAACCAGCTCACAGAAGCTGGTCTTTCCTATGACATATTTTACCTCGCAGGGTGCTGCTGGACCTGCTCAACACATCGGAAGGCAGGAAGGGGCCTCACCCCAGGTACTTGCTGTCTGTCCTGGTATGGGACTAGGTTGTCAGTGGGGAATGGTCTATAGGAAGAGGTTGGAGAAAGGGTTGTGGGGGATTAGAGGTGAAAGGCATAGGGCTCAGGCTGAAGGGAGAGTGATGGGAACGGGGCCTGGGAAAGGCAATGGCAGAATAAAGGCTAAGGGTTTTGGAGCAGGAAGAGAAAAATAGAGACAGGGAAAGAGATTTTTTTCCTTCTTTTATTCTCCCTTTCATCACCAAGGTAAACAGATGGGGAGG
Organism: Cynopterus sphinx; assembly: GCA_030015415.1. Taxonomy (NCBI): domain Eukaryota; kingdom Metazoa; phylum Chordata; class Mammalia; order Chiroptera; family Pteropodidae; genus Cynopterus; species Cynopterus sphinx. The sequence continues at coordinate 54,650,750 of CM057383.1, read as the reverse complement.
GAGAAGAAACCACCCACTGACAGTCTATAAAAGGAGGCAGATGCAAAGGTATGGAGGCTGCTTTCTTTCCTCTCCTCGTTTTGTGGGGAAACTGTACACAACTCCAGTTTCTATAAAAATCCATACCTGCCAATGTGCAATAATAGCTAATATCTGTTCGCTATTTAGTTGACAACTACTTTCACATTTGTTTGATCTTCACTGCCATTAACTCATATACAAATAGAGGCTCAGGCAGTGTTAGAGGCAGAATTCCATGACTCTTGCTCTTTTCCCTAAAACTGTGGTTTTCTACCCTGGCCCCATACTAGAATCTGCTGGGGAGATGGGAAAAGAACTGATGGCTGAACCCCCAGTCCCAGCCTCCACAAATTAGAATCTCCCAGGGAAGGACCAGGGCATCTGTATTTTCAAACCAGCCCAGGTAGCTCTAACATGCAGCCAACGTTGAGAACTCCTGTCCTACCCAATAGTCCTTAAACTTTAGTGTGAATGTGGATCACCAAGGGAGTTAAACAGGTAGATACTGGGGCCCCAGCTCAGAGATTTGCATTTGGTTTGTGTACCATATATACACGCCTCTGTATCTAGGCACACAGAAGGCTTGGTCTTCCCCACCCCTTGTAGTTGGGTATGTACATCTGAGTTGCTTCAGGCAATGAAATCTGAACACCAAAAAGTGACGTGTATCTGGGTGACAATGTTCAGCTGCTGGTATTAGACTTTATATCCCACTTGCTGACATGGAGTTTTAACCTGCACCTTCAGTTTCCTTGGAGAGTCACCCAGGACCTACAATAAACTTTGAATGAGAATTGAACTTTTGCTATTAAGGCAATGAAATTTTGGGTCATCTCTCCTCAGTCTCATTCCAATCTTTTGCTCTAGCCCAATGGTCTCATATAGTGCTTTCTCATGTTACCTGCCCCTGTGAAAATGTTCTTAGGGAATACTGACTTGTCTTTTAAGATTTAGGTCACACATCTCCTCTTTCAAAAAGCTTCTATTGTTTTTTCTTGGTTCACAGATGAGAGATTCTGGATTCTGAACCACTCAAGATCCTCCAAATACACATTTTCAAGCCTCCTGTCCTTGCTGAAGCAGATTACCAAGCTGAGAAGGCCGTCAGTCCATGGTGCTGGATGCACAGATGAAAAACGCACTCCTCTGGGGTGCCCCCTTCAGCCTTCTCAGGCAGAACACGGCCCAACCTGGCCCTTCCTGACACCAGTTTACTTAGAACTCACTCACTTATTCAATATCTGAATGGACTGCATTCTGTTGTAACAGTTTGCAGTTCTATTTCTCACCCCCATGACTTAAAAGGCTCTGAGGGCAGAGACTGGTCTTGTCTATCTCTGATGCTCAGCACAGCCCTCTGCAGTGAGCCCTCGCATTCAATCATGATGTTAAAAAAATAAGAAAAGTCAATTCAAATTGGACCGAAGAGTCCTTCAGTATAATATCCTCTTTCCCAAGGATCCCTAAATTTCTTTTTTCTTTTTCCTTTTTTTTTTTTTTGAAAAGATATGATTTTCTTTCATGTGTCACCTGGGTGGTTAATCCTAAAGCCATTTAGTCCCAATAGCTCTAGTTTCTCGATTAGGAATACTTAGTTTAACTATCTAATTATTTTCTCATTTTTATACTTTTCTAACCTGTGTTCTCACTTAGATTCTCAACTCATTAGAATCAAAAGGGGAATTAGGAGTGAAGTCTTCGCACATAAATTACTATAAATAGTCCTCACATGTGATCAACCTCTCCCTGAACCCTTCACATGAAGGAAAAGCAACCCATTTATACCTTATTTTAAACAGTGTCAAGGGCATCCATGTAGCAAGTGGGAACGTGAATTCTTCAGCAAGTAACCATGCTGTTCTCTCTCTATGCTTCTATGACACAGGCCAAACCCCTGCCACAGGGAGCTGAGATCTTCTTTTTCTGCCCTCTGGTGCCTCACCTGGCTGTCAGCCTTTCCACATGGTGATTCTCTACAACTGCTCTCTGTACCTCCTAAATCTCACTGTTCAGAATACAGAACAACATCCCAGGTCTCCCACAACTGTAACCGAAGGGGCAGACTGTGTTTGCTCTGCTTTGGGTACAGTAATTCTAACAGGAAAGCTTAACTTTTTGGCTTTTCTGGAATAGCAGGTTCCATAAGACCACTTCCCAACAGGCAGAGTGGGGATCCTCTGACCCATGCTCCTGAGCGTCGAGATGTGTGGCTTACCCTATCAAGGCCCTCTACATGTTTCAGCTCTAATCGTATCTTTGCCACCAACTGGCTGAAGTCATCTTGGACTTTCAGATACCATTTCTTACATGTATGTAACTGCTTTCTTTCTTTCTTTGTAAATTGAAATGAAAGATTGTATAACAAATAGAACTTAGTATGCATGTGTCACTGTTCAAGCATTTTACATACGTCATCTTGTTTAATTCTCACGATGACCCTATGAGGCAGGCTCTGTTAGCTCCACTTTGCAGATGGGGGAACTGAAGCACAGTGTGGTTAGGTAACTTACCCAAGGCCACAGTCCCCAACGGACACAGGTAAGACATGAACCCAGGTCATCTACTGTAACCACTGTATCATCAGATTCTAATGATTTTTATTTTTAGCAAGCCAAACTTTTTAAATAGTTGAAATTGGCATAATTCCCTTACCTACTAATGAGAAGCTGAAATCAAGTAAAACATAAGCTCTGAGAATAACGTGAGAATTTCTAACCTGGTAACCACCCCCACTAGATATACACCCAAGGCAGCTGGCAAACAGAGAACACCACACATAATAAAGCAAAAGAGTGGGAGAACTGTGTTTTTATCCACATGGGTTTTTGTGACCTTGGAGCCTTATAGGTTTAGTTTCCTGTGCTTCATAAGCTTAGTAACAGCCATTTTAGATAAATCTGTGAAAAGATTATTTCAGAAAGCACCTATCTACGACTAAATTTAGACAAAACATTTACAATAATAATAATCCCTACGCTTCAGAACAAAGACCATGCACAGTCTTCCTTAGCGGGCTACTGCTTTCTTCCAGCCTCACCGCACACTCCGAGATACGTCCTCTCCCCAAAGTCAGCCTGTTTAACTCCATCTCAGCCTTCAAAACTCAGTTTGAGTCACTTCCTTTGAGAAGCCTTCCCTGATGCCTCCCAAAGAACAAATCTGGATTCCCCTCTCCCCCTCCATGGCACCTGTGCAGCTACCCGACAGCACTTGTGCCCATGTGCTGTATGAAATCGTGATTATTTGTTAGCCAGACGGTTCTGCTCTAAGAAGATGAGATTCTTAAAGGCAGAAACGATGTTAGTTGTTCCTCTGGTGCTCAGCACATTGTAGAAACAAAGTCTTTGTTGAATGGAAGAATAAATGTATAAGAGAAGGTTTCATGGTTTTGTGTTAAGAACACATAATTAAAGGAAAGCTTATATACACAACTGCATACACACAGAGGAATGCTCACACATGCATATGGATACAGACACACATATATGCCCATACTTTGCTTTAAGATGTATATCTAATTTTTAGTGGCAGGGAGAATTAAAAACCTATGGAAGGAAAAACAAAACAAAAACAAAAAAACAAAAACAAAACAAAAAAAGCCTAGGAAAGTTCCCAATGTGTCTTGAGTGGAACTGAAGCCCTCCAGTTTGTTTCATCTTATCCATTTCCCCTCCTTGTTTGGTGCTGGTTTGTTTTGGTATTTAAGAAATGCTTCAGTCAGTGCAACCTGGTAATAAAATGGCCAGATGTGTGAGATCACCTTCCATTACACATTCTGATAAGGGAATAGGATCATAACTTTTAAGACAGGAAGCTAAGACTCAGAATGAATCAGTAAGTCAAACAGTTGTTGAGCCTGCTAAGGAGGATACCTGAACCTGGCTGGATTAAAATATCTAAAGGTCCCTTCATTAGCAAATAACCAGACACTCCAGGCTGTTTCCCAAACTTGGCTTGGACTCTCAGAAAACAAAGCTGATGCTTTACTCAAAAGCCACTGTATTCATTAGAGTAAAGGTAACAAAAAAGAGGATGCTTCAAGTTGATGGCCCAAGTTCCTGGGTGAATGCTAGAAAGTCAGTCCTGGAACCCAAACTTTCACAGACTCCTAGCAATCCTGTACAGCTGGGAGGAGCAAGAGCTCTGAGGACAGGGGAGTGCCACTGCCTTTAGGAGAAGGCACCTCAGCCTATGAGGACGTGTACCTCTCAGATTCTTCCCATTGGGCCTTAGCAAAATGTGGTCAAGGACTAAGAGTGTACTTTTCTGGGCCACGCTTACCCGTTTTCTCGGAAAGCAGTACCTATACTCCTTAACAACATATGTGGCCATCTCATCTCACACACTCTAACATTTGGTATTGATGATCTCAAAAATATGCCAACTCAATAGATTAAACATGTAACGTTATGTCTGTCTTTCCTAGGGGAATGGAAAGATTTTGAGAACACGCCCTTTGTTGTGATCAGGGCCTGGCATATACTATGTGATCAAATAAATATTTGTTGATTGAATGAATGATACGATGAATCAGTCTGAATTAGGGATGCTGGTCTTTGCCTCTTCCAGTTCTAATAAGGAATTCTGCCCTGCCCAAGGCCTGTGCTGCACTTAGGCAACTTGTTACCCTGCAACCTTCTCCTTCCAACCCTGCCAAAGTTGCTGGGTGACCACTGGACCAAAGAAGGCAAGCCAATCTGATCCTCTTCTGAGACTCTGGGCTAAGAGGCACATAAATAAAATGAGTTCATATTATTTTCATGGTTGGTACAGAGTAAATGACCACAAACTGCTGTAGCCAAGATATCTGCAGTCACTCTGGGTCCTGCACGCCCCATGGCCAGGCTGCTCAGGATTGCTGTAGAATCTCCAAGTGCTGACTCCCTTTTAGGCTGATGTGATGTGTGGTTGATTCTGCTTTTGCAACACGAGGTTTTTGGCAGAGATACCCTCTTTGCCAACTTCACAGATGACAGCTACAGCCCAGAGAGTGATCGATCAGATGGAAAACAAGCCCAGCACCATGGGCCATACTGAGCAAGATGCAATTTAACAAAGAGAATTGAAAGTATACAGCTTGGCACTTCAATTATAAATGGGAAGTCTGAATATTGTAGAAGCAGGTTTTTTCTTCAAAGAACTTCATCTTGGCAGATCACAGCTTTGTCTATGATTTACTTTGATATGTAAAAATCAACATCATCTGCTAGGCCCTATGCCCTGTGATGGGGTCATGTTTAATTCTCATATGAACCTGTGGGTCCCAGCACAATGCCTCAGCTGAAAGAGTAATTAATGCGTGCTAAATAAATGTCAAAAACTAAAAAGTGGGAGAACAGCATGGCTTCCATAGGTCTAGAGTTTTTAGAATCCATGAGGTGCGTCACTTGCCTTGTTTCCTTCAAAGATGGCAGATGCTCTCTTCACTGAGCTTGTCTTAAACCAAGCCCCTGCTTTACTCAATCCATCCTCTCCTTTCCTTTGCTAAAGCACCTTGACCAATGCCCTCAGCATGCAAAAGCTCGGTTAGTTGACTACTCTAATTGGCTATTCTAGTTTACCAACCCTTTTTCTGTTTTTACCAGTTAAGCTGTATATTTACCAAGAGGACATTTGTGTTTGTCCCCAAGCCTGTTTATGTCAATTGCACTCATTGTATTTACGTAATTTAATTACTTATTACATAAACTAATGACGTGCCTATGCATAAGGAAAGAGCTGTTGTTTCTATTATAAGTTGAGTATTTGGAAAGACTCCTTTGATAAAGGTGAGTAGATTAAAAGAACTGCTGTCAAATTAGAGATGACCAGAACAACTATAAAAGTCTAGGAGTCTGTATGGGAGCATTGAAAGGCCTAGAAAGATTTAAGGCACTCTGCAAGTGTCTAAATTCTTACACTAAATAAATCAAATCTGGAAATGATACAGAATACAATATGAGCACAGCTTATAGAAGTAAAACGATGCAGAATACCTATATATGAAAATTAATAACTAAAACAAGAGTATCATGAAACAATCAATACCTGTCCTTCCTTTATGTAATATACCCTGAAACTCTCTATTTTAAGCTATTCAATCTCATTTAAAAAATGTTAGCCAAGAACCACTAAAGTGATTTTGTGACTCAGTTTGAAAAGACACTGCTTTAGTCCTGCTCCTTAATTTTATTGGTAGGGGACTGAGGTTCAGGGGGATTTAAGAGCACTACACTAAAATCACAGAGCTAGTGAGTCAGAATTATGGTCCGTTTCCACATTCTACAGCCTGTCTACTACCCTGAGAGACCTTCCTTCTGACCCAGCAGTTTCCTTTGCAAAAAGTAGGTGAAATGGAGAATTGGATGACAAGGATAAACTCTAGAAAAAACTCTAGGAAAAGAGAGAATCCCTTTTTTCCTGAGGCTACACATTTCTGCAAGCATGGAAGCAAGTCCCAGCACACACAGATACATATGCTTTTATCTCCAAACTAAGACACACAAAGTGTCTCGTGCTGTAGACACGGTTGGAACAGTGAACCATGTACCTGGGCAGTACACGTGAGACTTCTAATTTTAGAACAATTGCAGCTCCACGTGGGAAAACTCCAGACAATGGAATGAGGAAGCAGTTTGCAATTCTGAAAAGCTTTTGTTTGGTGAGATGAGCAATAAACAGATCTGTGGCTTGCTGGCTGACCCATGTTCTACTTGTTTTCCAAACGAGTAACGCTTTCCAAGACCTTTTCCTATAATCTGCTTTGCCCTCCCTCTGTGCACCTCCAGCCCAAACTTGCCCTCACAACACAGTTAAGCCCAATGTCCCCACAAAAATCTGACCACCATCTCCCCAAGCAAGCTAGTGGTGATCTTCCCCATGAATAACACCACTGTGAATTTTCCATGTTCTTTCATGAAACCAAATCAATCAAGTCTTTAAACATTCCCCAACTCTATGTGGCTATCATTAGACACGGGTTAGAGCAAGGAGCAGTAGTTCAGAAGTTTAAAGAGCCGCCCTTAGTACCAAGATCATGCAAGATAGCAGAGGGAAGCCTGGCGCCCGGCTTCCAGGTGCCCGAGCAAGGCCCACACCACACCCCTTAGCCATTAGAGCGAGTCACATGAAAGCATGAGAACCAGATGGGCTGCCTGGAAACTGTGCAATATTTTGGAGAGTTAAGCAAGGAGCCACCCCAAAACTTAACCGGCTGCATTCTGTCCCTTTTAAGGGATATTAAAAGGTGCCTTTTGAAGATAGGTCATAGCTGCTTCCTCAGGAGGGCATGACGAATGTTATAAGCTGTAAGTGCTGTCACCCTCACCTTGCCTCTAGCTAATGTTTCCCTGCATGCTTTACAAATTGACAACCAGAGAAAATTTTCTTGTCCTAACCCCTCGACTATAGATTTCACTCCAGCAGCAGTTGTTTTCTAAATCCTACACTAAGCAGTCAGCCCAGGCTGCCTTTTGTCATTATCACATTATGGGTTCTCATCCTATCTTTTCATCTGTATGGTGGGATCCTTGAGGACAAGGACAGAGAGGAACTGCCTCTTTGTATAGTCCCAGCAACTAGAATGTAGGGACCTGAATGTAAAATAGCATCTGGTTCCAAGAGAATTAAATACATGACAGTCACTCTACTACTTCCCTATCTTGGGTGTATGGCAAGCATTGCCAATTGATCACTTTATTTCCTAACAGCCTGAAGGCAACCTCATAAGCCTTCTCAACAAAGCCCTCCAAGTAGTCTCCACCAATCTATCAGAGAGGTCGTGTGAAAAATCTTAACAGGCTATTCCTGATGCAAGTACAACAGATGAGGAAGCTAAGATCCAAACAGGAGCCAGATGAATAACTTGTTCAGGGACCTAGTAAAACAGACCAGATGGGCCTAACACCCAGGATTTCCAGCCTAACTACCTAAGGCATGTATCCCTCCAAGTCCCACACAAAGTAGATGTCTAAGAAGCATTAGCTGACGATAATAATACCTCGGGCATCATCTACCCTTCATATCTGGGCATCTAACAGAGAGGAAGAAACTAATAAAACCTCAAAAAAAGGCCAATTAACTGTCAAATAATAAGAATATGAAACTTTTTTTTTTTTCAAAGAGCACAGGAAAGCCACATGGGATCAGCCCCTGTTCTTTCAAGGTCACGTATTGCACTTGATTAGCACATGAAGTTTGCAATTTCTTCTCTATGTTGTTCCCCCAAAATGTTCAAGCTTAATCCTGAATATGCCTGCAGTCTTCCTGCTCCAGCACTGTCATTCAGGAATGTATCAAATCCTTCTTACATCCATTCTTATTCTCATCATCCTTATGGCTTTGGTCCAAAAATGACCCATCTTCACATCTAAATGGATAGTTCTTAGAGTTAGTAAATGGGCCCACCAACACCCAGAGCATAAAGGGTTAGAAGGGATGCAGATATGAAGATCAATCACCCAGTATATAAATGAGCACATTTTACAAAAACAGTGTTCACCTAAATATAAATATAAATATAAATATAAATATGTAGAAAGAAAATGAAAATTAAATGAAGTGCCACAAAATCGAATGCAGCATCATCCACCCTCTGTATTTAAGGATCGAACAGAAAGAATCATTGTTGCTTTTGTTGGTGTAATGGAACTATGGTTTTGTTTTTAAAAATCCTGATCTGTTAGATATAATATACACAAGAGAAATAAGCTTTGCTTTAAAATATCCCAGCAAAAGGAAAAATAAAAACTGTGGGAGAATAGATAAAAGACAAATGCCAGAGCAATGCTAATTGTTGACATTAGGTGGTGGGTATATGGGAATTGATTTCACTGTTATTTCTTTTCCATGTCTATAGATTTCCATAATGAACATTAACAAACAGTTTTAATTATTGAATTAACCAAGAGTTAACACACACACACACACACACACACACACACACACACACACACTCCAGTGCTCGGGTAGTGAGTGTGGTTGGAGGGAAGGTGGTCCCCAGTTTGAGCTGCATCCACCATAGGATTTCAGCCATGTCTGGTAAGAACAGAATAGGGATGGTGGTGGTCAAGGCCTACCAGAGCCTGAGGAATCTTCTAGGAGACAGGAAGTTCACCCTAAAGAAAGAGAAAGTTAAGCAAAGAAGCTGGATTAAGTCTCAAGGCCCTAGTCCTTAGAGGGGTTGCTATGACACAGTCATCACACTTTGGACTAGCCCATGGGTTCATGTCTGGGTCCAATGGGGCAGAACAGAGAATTAATAAAAATGGAAAAAGCTAGTCCATTAACTTCTCCGGGCACAAGTCCCATAGCTCAGTAACCTGTCAAACAGATCATTGCAAAGGCCAGACAGGCTGTCTACTTCCCTTCTCCACAGACCACCAACCAACTCCAAGATCTCAAAGCCCCCTGGACACTAGAAGTTGTGGCACTGTCCCTGCTATCACCCAGCACGTTGGGCCACAGGGTGGCATTCAGCCTGTTTCAGGGTGATATGAAACATAGCAAGGTATAACTACCATTTCCTGAAGAAACGTCATAATGAGGAGAGTGGGTCTCAGGTACTCGTTCATATGGGAGACATTCCCACAGAAGCAAGCCCAGAAAGGAAAGATGGAACAGAGGTCGCCACCACTGCAGCAAAGACAGTAGTTTCTAGGTAAATGTAGCAGGTCTCCCCATGTCTGCCCAGAGGAGATTGGAAAACCTCAACACACCGTACCTGAGGGAACAGGCTCAGGTACAACACCCATAGGCCTTCCCTGTCTGTACAAATGGATGGTGATTGGAAGAAAGGGTCAAATAACCAGTAGTACCCATGATGGTAGCCTCAGCATTTGCCATCATTGCAACCTGTCATCTGCAAGTGTCACCTTTGCCTAATGGGTACTACAGTGAGGACCAGGAGGGGCTGAGGATTCATCTGGGGGTAAATGGACCCTAGGAAGGAGGTCAGGAAAATTGTGAGAATAGCCCGGTGGGAGATTACTAAGCTATCCCCCTCCTCATATATTTATATCTGAGCCTTTGTGATGTGGAAAGTAATTAAAAAGTGAAAAAACTGCTTTATGAAGACTCTGGTAGACCCTGGTCCCCAGAAGTACTGTTCTGGGATGGATACGCCTTTCCACCCTCAGTCCCAACAAAGCGCAACACAGGGAAAGAGGCATTTTCTTCTGTGGCATCATTGGTCATCAAGTGGACAGTTAAGGGTTCATGTACATCAAGAATAACAGTTCCAAGGGGAGACTGTGGGGCTGCAGAAGCAGTGGTACCCTGTGGGAGTGGCAGTATCACCTGTAGTGTATTTGAAGGGAAAGGTCAGGACAGCATGTGGTTGATTAGAGAATTTGTGAATACATAAGAAACACCCACCCCCTGCACTGACATGGCCCTGAAATAACTAGGGAGACAGACAAATCAGGGGCTGCTGGTACTTTGCTTTTCCCACCATGTCAATGAGGGAACAGTGAAACTGGCAGATTCATGCATTGCTGGTGTCAAAAACAGCTCAAATTCACTTGGAAAGGTATTTGGCAATTTGTGCCAAGGGTCTTAATATATATTTATTCTTATTCCTGGAGATATAGCCTAAGGAAAGAATCCAAAAGAAAGAAAAAGCTTCTAGGTATGAAGGTATAGCATCATAACAAGCTGGAGGCAACATACATATCCAATGGTGAATGCTTAATTCAATTACACATGTCAATTTTAATGGAACATCATGACATTTTAAAAGGGTGAATTTTAAGACTTTTTAGCAACATGGAAAGAGCACAACTCCAAACCTTGAATCAAAATATTTTCCTCACTATGACTAATTGTATAAAAACATTAGTGCACATGGACAAAGGCTAAAAGCAATGTGCAAAGGTAGCAGCGATGCTTCTGCAGCACTCTGACCATGAGTGTTTGCCTCCTACGTTTCCCAAACTCTCTTGTCTGTTGATCTAGGATCTTTAAAATGAAATAAAGAAAATATTACTACAAATGTCAAAAGATAAATCAGAAAAAAACTAAATGAAGATCACCAGACAGAAGCAGAAGAAAGGGTTAAAAAATCTGGGATTTCTTTGGATGGATTAATACAGGAGCTAGGTAAATGGGGATGACTTTGAGCTCTCGGGTCCTGCAGACTTTTCCAGCACCCTTGCCCATGGTGATTGTCTGAAGAGAGATATGAGAGGGTAAGCCCTGAGCAAGCAAGGAACAGTTAGTTCCCTTGGGCCTCCGGTTAAGCTCTCCCAGGATCATGACCTTAACCTCTGAGACAAAGAACAGAGAAGGTTCAGGGCCCCAAAAGGAAGTTTAGAGCACCAGCTCCACAAACTAGCCATGGCCTGCTTCCTTCCCATGCTCCACATGCCATCCCTCCCACACCAAGGGGATGAGGGGACAGGACTCACCACTCAAGGCGGATGTGGTGTTCTCCAGGGCCTGGCACACAGCCAACAAAAGACCTGTGGGGGGAAGAAGGGAGAGGAAGAGTCAGTTCAGCACACGACTTTTAGGATGTGAGGGCACACCTCCAGAAAGGTAAAGACTGGGTAGTTTCACAAGGTGGCCAACTGTAAGGCTTCGCTACATTATAGGGAGGGCTCAGTTAAAATGAAAATGTGGGACCCTTTGTTCAAAAAGGAAAACAGTTCCATTAAATGTACTAAATACAAAGCTTCTTTCTTTCTTTCATAGTCTCTCTCTCCACCTGTCACTGTGTTTTTTGTTTTGTTTTTTTTTGTTTGTTTGTTTTGAATACCCTATAAATATATCTATTGCGGTAACCTATCCATAAAATTTACTAGTTTAACCATTTTTAAGTGTACAGTTCAGTAGCATTAAGTTCATTCACATTGTTGTACGTGGCATGTTTTTTATATGCTCTTTATATCGTGTTTTCTTTGAAGTATGAGGGTAATTGCAAGGTGAGCACAGCCCCCGCAGCACAGGGGCCCCTAGTGACAAAGTGTGCAAGTGCACATGTGACCACCAACTGCCAGATTTCCCCTTTGGCCAGCAGCTGGACAGCTACACCGTGACCCAGCTGGGGGCAGGGAAGTCTAGTCAGGTATTTCTTCTTTCCAGGGACCAAGCAGCCCAACCAGAGGTGAACAGGGGACTCCCAAGGGTATTACAACCCCCAAGCCAGGATGTACCAGGCACCTGGTCTGGGGTAGGGGAGAGGCTTGTGCCCATCCTGTCACCCACTGAATAAGCCTCAGAGCTGTTATCTCTGGATAGGGAAAGCCACCACCAAACCCTGACCCGAGATGCTGTGGGTGCACGCACCTAATTTCAACCTTTCTTGTGTTCAGGTTCTGCCAGGGACGGAGTGTGGCAGGGGCAAGAACCCACCCAGGGTGGGCAGGAGGCAGTGATAGGTGGGATCACGTGCCCCCAGTGCACACTCCATTGCCCCATTGGACCTCACTCACAAGACACAAAGTCAAAGATAAAACTACTAAAATTTCAAGACTGCAATGATACAGCATTAACCCCAAGCTCAGGGCCCATCTCAGTGTGCCTCTGTGACTACATAGGTCGCACGCTGATAAAGCCACTCCTGCTGGTGGATGACCTTATATACCCTCACATTCAGTACCAGTGGTTTCTGGAAACACTGCAACAAATTTCCAATGAAGAAGGAACCTCTTGTGAGTTATGCAATAAGCATGAACTCAATTAGAATGACTTCCTAAAACTGAAGTGCAAAGTGATGCCATGGTGGCCACGCATAGGCTGGGACACCTATGAGTAGCCCAGAAGGCCAGTGAACCAAGTCACACAAAACAAATGGAGTTCTTGGCTGTGACCCCTCCACTGCACAGGACCAGGGCAAAGCCCGCCGTTCAGGCTGTGATGGTTCCTTTCCCCTTGCATTCAGGGTGACATAGAGCCCCTTGGCTCTCAGGAGAGAAACACGCTTATAACAGATAAAGCAATCATGCCCACAACTTTCCTTTAGGTCTTTGAAGTGAGAAACCTCACAAACACTGCAGGCCACTTTTACTGGAGGCTTGGCATGGATTTCCCAAAGGCTCCTACAAAGTCCTGAACCAGATATTCGAGCTGGAGCAGGGGGCAGGGGGCAAGGAACGAAATTAGTAAAACTCCCATGTCTTCCCTGTGCAAGTCTTTCTTGCTGCTCAGTAGACACTAATTTTGGAAGCCTGGCCCCTAGGGTTTCCCTGAACATATGTTAAAGGCTGAGTTTGTAATGCATACACCAAGCCTAAAGTGAGGTATTCCTGCCAAAGCCAGGAAAAGTCTTAACTGGTTGCACATGGTCAGCTAGGGACCCATCACACTCTGACTTTGCTGGCACTGTCAAAGTCAGCCACTGACCTATAGTAACATAAAGAATGACACGAGCATTCTTTGCATAGCTCTCAAGAGAAAGAGCCACTGGCTTGTCGCAAACTGTCCCTGAATGAATGAGATCTGGCTACCTCCCTCCCCAGCTCTATATCCCGTAAGTTAGCAGAAGTAGAGTCAGTACAGTTCCTGGGCTCCATGTCGACCTCCGCTTAAGCAAAACCAAGACATTTAGAAAGCAAATGCATCCGATTGCGGCCAGAACAGAGTGGAGACGATCACCTTTCCAGGGGTGTGGAGGGGCCAGCCTCGGGCACATTATTCCCTCCCCCCCACCAGTTCCTCACATGTGAACTATCACAAAGGTGTCTTGAGAACTAATCAGAGTTTGGAAAACCACCATGTTCCACAGATAAAAGACACTGGGTTTTTATTCATAATTTGAGTAATACGAGAAGAATAGTTCCTTTCTGTACTGTGTCATTCTCATGGCAAACAACTTCCTTATGCCCTGGGTTTCTCTCCATGTCTCAGTTCAGGCACAACTTCAGTTGAGGCTCTGTGATCACAGGTGAGGGCTCTGCCCTCCCCTCACTATGTGATGCGCTCCCTAAGAGGGTCCTAGGCCGAAAAACCAGGGTCAGGTCTATTTCATGTCTCAGGTAGGTGGGTGCCACTTAGTGGGCATATACCGGTTCTGGGCCCAGCACTTTTACATATGTTGTCTGGTGTGGTCCTCACAATAACCCATGTTATAGGCACCTTCCAGCCCTAGGCCTTCTGGTCCAGCTGGTGGAGACACGTGGTTTTCCAGATAGAAAAACTGAGGCTTAGAGAGGTTAAGAAATGTACTCAAGCTCCTATAGCCAAATTCAAACTCCAGTTCGTCCAACTCCTATGCCCAAGATAGTGTTTAATTACCATACCACACAACAATCCTTCTGACCACAGCCTGTCATGATACACTGGTATGTGTGTATTCACCAGTTATGAACTCCCAAAAGAGTCTGAACAACAGATTCAGTGGGCCTGGCGGTGGGGCTCGATCCCACTCTTCTAGAAGCCACATCGTTGCCTCTTGGGATTTCCCACTGCCGCCAATTCCCCCAACTATGAGCAAGGTCTCCTGAGGTGCCAGGGTGTAAACACCCAGACCCCTGACTGTTCCATCTGTGTAAGCCCGGTACTCAGACCGCGGGCCCCACACCTGTGCTTGGAAAGCTGGGCTCTGCAGAGGCCTTCCAGAAACATGTGGCCTTGGCAGGCTCTGAGCCTCATCAGAACGCAGGAAGTCCTTCTCTGGAGCACCAGTGTGGGGCCAGCATCGCCCCAGGACAGTCACCACATGCAGTGGCTCCAGGCAGATAACACACTACTCAGACAGAGGCTTGCGGCCTCCGGCCTCTGCCACAGGCTCCTCTCAGTGAACCTCGCCCACCATAGGCCACCCAGCTAGCTTCTCTCTGGGGCAGGAATCCCTTTTTAAGCTGCTCCTGCCAGTATCTCATTTCTGTTTAAATAGTTCCAAAGAGGGAAATCCCTGGATTGTGGACTTCAAAATAAATAAATAAATAAATAAATAAATAAATAAATAAATAAATAAATAGGGGGAATTGGTGAGGGGAAAACCACACACAACTGAAGGAAAACCTTATAAAAGGCCAATCTTCCCCAACCCCAAGGAGAATGGGAACTCAAGCCTTTTCCCCCAAAAGGACAAGGGTTGCAGTGCTTATAACTCAGCAGTTTGGAAGGCAATAAGAATTTCCAGCAGACAGAATGTCAAAAGAAAAGCTAGCTTATTTATCTTGTGAGTTCGCAGAATGGAGCCATTGTGAAACCCATTTGCTAATGTCTGGGTGAGAGATGCTGTTGAGAGGTCCTGAGTGCCTGACATCCCAGACCACAGAGCAGGGGGCTCACCCACAGCCTCTCTGTGTGGCCCCTCGCTCATGCATGAAATTGGGACCTGGGCTCTGCCTTTGGCACAGGACATCCTCCATCGTCTCCCATCCATCAGCCTGGTGGCTCTCTCCCCTGTAGATCCTCATCTCTAGTGACCACACCTGGGAAAAGCATCCTTGGGTCCCTGGTCACCATAGCAGAGATGACTGTTGGCCTCTGCAACAGTAAGGGTTTGCTTCCAGGCTCCTAATACTCCATTGTCTGAATCAGCTGTCCCTTGAGAAAATCAAGAGCTCCACGACTCATCTATTTGGGGTCCCTTACGCCAGGCTTCCTGGGTAATAGGGTAGAGGGGGTTTGGGTGTCAGGGAGCAGTGGGGAGGATAGAGGTTGCAGCAGGTTCTTTTGGATGAAGGATGCCCTGTATTTAGAGGAGGTAGAGAGGAAAGACATATGGGTAAAAAAACAATGCGGAAGAGAGGCAGAAAGGAGTCTGAGCGTTTGGGGGCATCCAGGATCCCCCTTCTTCTCCTACCATGCTTGAGGCTGGAGGGTCACAAGGGACAGAGCCAGGGGCTCAGACAGCGGTGGGTGTTGTTACCTAGAAAGCGAGGATCCTGCGCTCAGCATGACACCCAGAGGGGGGGACACTCATGGAGTAGCCAAGTGAGCACAAAAATATGTGTAAATGGGTCACGTGGAACCTAGGGCCTGCTGGCGCAGGTTCTAAGGCCTCTTCCTTTATGAATTATATCCCAATATTAAATTTCATCTGCAAACATGGCAGGATTTTTAACTACACAGCAGAAACTATAATATTGTATGACTTTGTCAATATTTTTAAATGCAGGAGGTTTTGATAGCCAGGTGAAGATGTTGTTTGTAGGGTAAGAACTAGTTTGGAAGAATGAAAAAGGGAATGCACTGAAGGTAGGGGCAAGGGGGGACACTGGGAAAACCAGGAGACCATGAGCCTGCCTCCCCTGCAACACTATCCATAAATGCTATAGCTGAAAGCCAGTGCAGAGAGGCAGGCCCTCAGAGAGGAAAAGGTGACAGTTCACATTTGCCTTTGCTTATAGACTCCAGTGACATTTGCTTCAGACGATGTCAGGCAAAGCTGCAGAGGACTCTGTGGAGGAACTGGCCAGACGGGATCAGGGAAACTCTGGAGAATGGCAAGGAGAGTTTAGAAGTCTGTGACACAGGAATGAGTCACCTTGGGCAGACGGGCTCATGGGACAGAGGGCTCTTTCTTCTACCATCCCAGCATCTGGAGCAGTTTTCGAAACACAGGCTAGACCTTGCTACCCAAGGAGAGTCTTATCGAGACACAGTTAAGTGTTGTGTTTCAGGGGGCAGGTCCTGTTGCACAGAGCAGAAAATCCAACTACGTGAGGCGGGGGTAGCTCTTAGTTCCAAACCCACAAAAATTAGGTCTTGGCCCCTGTGCCATGACATGGGACAAGTTCACCAGGAAGGCTTTTCTATGACAGTGGCAGGCAGTGGAGGGAAGCCCCCTGGAACATGATTTGTGTCCTGAGCTCCCTCCTCACATAGTTCAGCCATGGGACTATCATTGTGGCCGACAGCATTATTAACAATTAGCAGCAACTTTTGCTTGAACACTCACTGTGTGCCCCACGTCATATCCAATACTCAAAGCAAGTCCTAGGAGGTAGGTACTATTGTGCTCCCATTTTGGAGGTAAGAAAGTAGATGTACAAGTGATGAGTTAAGTGACATACATTGCAGGCTCAAGTTACAGGGCCCAGTTGGCCCCACTTGGCTTCCGCTTACCCTGTGAAGTACAGCCAAAACATACAGACACCTAGAAAAGGCCACGACCTCCTCCTCTCTCCTGGATATAAGCCAAGTATGTACTGTGATCTGGGGAACTCGGCTAATGGGGAGCCAGGGTCATCCATGAATGGTGTCACTGTTAGCAAGAGACTTTACCTCTCTCGGCCTTGGGTTCTTTATCTTTACATGACAGAAGTGGGCAATAAGGTCTGCCCAGCTCTTAAATTCTAAGCATTTGTGAAGATACTGGTCTGTCAATCTTCCTTAACCATCCAGCACAGGGCGCCAACGAGGCATACCGGCTTCCTTGCAGCCTTCGTAGGTGAAATCCTTGCATTGAACAAGGGTCAGACAACGTGAAGGCAGTGTGCATTGGTCTCAATGAATGCGCTCTGTTTATGGTAATTTTGTCTTTCAATCAGCATGGCATTTACATCAAATATCAGAAGATAGGAGTGATCCTAAACCTAAGTGAGCGTATGTTTCATCTCTACATTTTACAAAGTCTTGATGTTGCCTTGACAACATATTGTAAGCTCACCATCCATGAGGAAATGCACTTGGATCAGTGAGCTTGGGTCTCTCAGCTGCCCTTTCTAATGGGGTGACCACAAGCAGCAAAGTCTAACTTGATGAGACTAAGGCAATACCTCATGATTATGACATCATGGAAAATAAGCCAGAGCTACCTGAATGCGAATAGGCATTTTCTATATAGACCTCAATACATCTGCAGATGGGAAAAACCAAAGTATTCAGAATGAACCTTTAGGATCAAGGAGGTGGGAGAGATGAGCCTGCAACCCTCTACCATTTTCTAATTCTCACTCAGAGTTTGCTATGGCAGAACAGGAGCTTTGATGTCAGACCTGGGTTCAAGTCCTGGCTCTGCCACTCCTTACCTGTGAGATCACCTCGTTCGTAAATAAGGATAACACCTCCTCACATAGCTACTGCAAGGATTAAATGAGATGAAATCAAGTACACAAAGTCAGGGGAAAATGAAATCTTCCATACTATAGCAAAGGCAGGTGAGTGTGGGGTACCAAAGGTACCATACAGATCTCACATTCCCACAGACACTTCCCCTGCTTCTATGCCCCAAGCACTGTCTCCTACCCTGGCTACTCTCCCGAGGCCTGTACCTCAAACCATGTGTTCAAAAATAACCTCGTCTGGTCTCGTCCCCTGACCTGTTCCACCTCTTCCTCCTCGCTCCTGGGTGGGGCTGAAGACTGAACCCCTCCCTCTCCTTTACCCCGTATTGCTGCCAAGGCCTCCTACACATCCCACCTCCACATTGTCCATCTCATCCATCCCCTGCATCCCTGCTGCCACTGCCCCAATTCAGGCCTCACCATCTCTCCTGGGCTATCATAATAGTTGCCTAACTGGTTTTCCTGCCAACAGCTTTTCCACCTTTGCTCCTGCTGCCAGAGGTGCCTTCCTGAAGCATTTGCTGGACCACGGCGCTCCTTTCCTCTCTACTCCCATTGACTCCTCAGCTCGCAGAACTCAGTGCAAAGTCCTGAGCAGAGATTTAAGGTGCAGGACCTTGTCCCAAAACCCATCCCCACTTGGCTCCTCCCAGCAGTGCCGTCGGGCACTGACTCCAGCTGCACGGCGTTGTCTCCCTTCCCCTGCACGTGACCTGCCTTGGGCTCATGCCATCAGGATCCTGACTCAAGTCCTTGCATCTATGTGATATCTGCTTAGTTGCCTGAGCCTTGGTTTCCTTAACTGGAAAACGATAAAGATGTCCATCCCCTGCACGAGTTATTGTAAAGGCGAGATGAGAGGACACATGGCAAATGCGTAGTATACTGAGTGGCACGTAAAGGGTTGAGAGCTACCATTAATATTATGTTGATCTCAAGTTGGCACGACCCTCTCTCTACTTATGGGAATCAAATTTGCCCCTCAACTCCTCACTCAAATGTCAGAAACAATCATTTCTTCTTCAGAGTAGTCCTTATTTGATTCTGCCCTGTAGTTTGAAAGTTTTCACATCTTATCTGTCTTCCCTTCTAGCGAGGCCAGGAACTGCGCCTTACTCATCTCTGCTCTCACACCTGGCATGACGCCGCACATCTAGTTAGGTTTTCGATACATGTATGTTAAACTGACTTTCTCTAAGAGGTCACCAGCCTGAAAACTGTTTCGAAGGAGGGTGAGTATTGAGAGTGGGCACATGGGGAACAGAAAACCAGCCGATCCTCAGGAATTCCTTCCTCACATCTATCCTGGACCCCTGCAGCTGCAGCTGTAAATCTTGGTCCATATTCTGATTTCCGTGGAGATGAAGAACACTTGAAACCTGGCATTCATTCCCTCGGCAAGTGCTTACTAAGCACCTACTATGTGACAGACACCGTTCTAGGTGCTGCCAAGATAGCGAAGGACTCAAGGTTTCTTCTCTCACAGCTTCTGCAACATACTCTTCTGTGAGAAATAATCCTTCCAATTCTCGGAAACTACTTACACTGAACTCCATCTTAAATGCTTGCCTGTACCATAATTAGGTGGATGGTGAGTTAAAATGTGTCTTCTGTTTCAACAATGATGTTAACTAGTCTCACGAGACTCGAGAGAGGCCTGTGGAGGCATGGGGACATGTCTTCCTTCTCGTGGGTCTGAAGTACATCTGCTGAACCAGCATGCTAAGATGATCCTGAGTTTTTTGGGCAACAATAATATGACCCCCATTTTCAGATTCTTAACTCATTTGTAGGCTTTCCCAAAACCTTTATGAGAAAACAGGAAGACCTGCACCTAGGGACCACAAGGACAAGAGAGAGGATGTGACGAGTCGAGCTCTATGAATGTCTTGGAGCGGCAGGTTGGCCACCCAGTGTTTGCTGGGCACTACGTCTCCAGGGGCTCTTCAGGCAAAGGCAGGAATGGCCACATGTTTACAATGTAGATGAGGAGACACAACGGAAGCAAATACACTCACACTATGTGCTGTGACTATTTCCCATGCTCCCTTGGCAAGCCCTCTGTTCCACCCAAATGTGTCTACCTGGTCCAGGTTTCCTAAATACGCTCACTTTTTCTCTCCTGCCTGGAAAACCCTCCTGCTGCCCCGACCTCACTTCTACCCAGCTTTCCAGGCCCAGCTCAACCCCCCATATCCTCCACAATGCCCTCCTGACCACCCCAGAAGGCAGTGTCCTCTTCTTTTGCTGCCTAACACCTGTCAGCACTAGGGCAGGTGCAGAGCCCACTGCAGTCACTCACATGGGTACCCCTGTCCCTCCCTCTCTCAGTCCACACTTCATTTCTTACCATCTCTGACTCAGGAAAACCGATTACTATATTTCTTTCCCTACCTCAAGGGGTTAATAAGATGCTTTGAGCTCTTTAGAGTAAAGGCCCTAAATAATGCCTGGAACCAACCCTACATCCATGAGCATCAGAGAAGCAAGAGAGCTGTAAAAGAAAGTGACATGTGCTCCTCTTGACTTCTCTGAAAGCATGCAACAACAAAAATAAATAAATAAATGAAAAAGACTCAGAAATCCTTGCAGGAAGAGGTGCGCGCTGCTCTGTTAAGATAAGACAGGACCGGAAGGTGATGCAACATAGACATCATCCTCTCTTCTCACCTCAATGCCCCACCCACTTTTGAGCCTCACAGGACAATGCTGCCTACTGATCTGGTGGTGTGAGAGGACCCCTGCCAATAAAGCAGAAGCATACAGGGGCAAAATATCTTTATCAAACAATCAGTTAACCAGGATGCACTGAGCATCCACCCAGATCTATGCGGCACCTTTTTCTGTTAGGGGGCAGCAGTCACATCTTTGGCAGTTAAAGCCTTATCAAAGACCCAGACCAAGGGCTTAATACTCAGTCAAACTTCCTCTTCTGCAGGGCCTGCTCCCGTTCTGGCTGGCTGAGGGCCCCTGACCAGGGATTGCAGGGCAGTAGGACAAGTATCGCGGGCTAGCTGGAGTTCCCCGGCCACTGAATCACCAACAGGCTCTACCAGGGTGAGCTCTGAGGTTACAAAAAGCTGTGCCAAGCTGAGCACTCCGAAACCCTGTTCTGGCTGACTGACACTGAGTTGAGGCATCAAGGTGTCTGTGGAGGGGGTTACACTTGACATTCCCAGAGTTCCAGCGGAAAGAAGGGTGAAGAGTGCACTAGAGACAAGGCCAAGATAAGGTGGCAGGCACAGGGGCTCTATCTGCAGGACCCAGACTCCTTAGCACTGTGAATTGCGAGGAGACCTGGCTGCCAGGATATTCAGGAATCAAATGCCAGCTCTGAAAGAGTTTTCTAGATGTTACTTGCTCCCTCCCCCTCCACGGAGCCCCACTGGCCCCATCTCTGCTTCCCCTGGCCCTGTGGTGGCCCCAGAATGGCCATTTTCCAGGCCCAGGGTCAGCAGTAGCTCAGCCTGTGTGGGCCTCAAACCAGCAGCGTTAGCCTCCCAAGAGCACCAATGAAGCCAGGCCCATTTCTCAGCTTTGTCAAGGCCATATGTACACATCACTCACAGAGACAGGCTTGGAAGTAGGCTAAGAGTGGGGAGGAAGTAAAAAAACAAGTAAAATAATTTCCTCCATGTGAATAGCTTGGTGATGACAAACTTACCTTGTCCCACTGCTCTACTCAAGACAACCCCAGAACCACCCTGCAGAAGGCACTGTGAGGTTTGTAGTTTGGGCCAAGATAAATACCAGTGTGACTTGGCAAATTTCAGATCAATGTGGCATCAGCATGGGGCGGGGCCGGGGCAGTGTTGTACTAATGTAATCACCAACGTCAGGCCTCCACTGTGTTCTGTTTTGGGGGATGGCCATAGAATATCCCTGTGAGAACTCATTTGACTGGATAGGGGTCATTGATTGAGAAGCAAAGTTCAACCAGAGGAGACAAATTTTCAGAACTACAGATTTTTAAGAGTTAAGGGGAAAACATCCCGAAGTTCTTGTAAACCCGCATTTCTCAACCCACACCACGCTGTAGACTGGGAAACTGTCTATGTTCATTTCCTTGGGCTCTGGAAGTGAGAGGCAGGAGGAGGAGAAAGAGGAGAGAATAGGTAAGAAAGGGCCTGGGTGACAAGTGCAGGTACAAGCTGCCAAAAAGGGCCCGAATGAGGGGTGGGCAGCACGTGCTCAGGTTGAACTCCTGTCGCTGGGAGACCCTGATCAGACCACCCCTAGTCCAGGAGTTCTCACTGCAGGCAGTGTTTCCTAGGGGACATCTGGAAACTGGTGGGAGCAATTTTTGATTGTCACAATGACTTGGGGGGCACTCCTGGCATTTAATGTGTGAGACCAGGATGCTAAGTTGCTGTAATGCATAGGACTTCATCCCATGTAAGATGTTAATAGCACACTCTGTGGAGAAATTCTGGACCCCAACAGAGAACATCTCTTCAACTATGGGTCATTCAACCTCCAAATGAATGGGCAGACGCACCCAAAGCTCGGGGAAATGGAGCAAGCTGGCAGGCACGTGACAGGCAGGGCTGCTCATTAGAGCCTTGCAAACGGTCTCGGGGAAACTCGCAGATAACCGTGGTGATCCGCCTGCCCTCAGTTAACTGGGGTGACCCCATCCCCATTGAGTAGCTCCTTCTTATGTTCCTCTGCCTGTCTGTCTCCATATTAACCCAAAGTATTTGGGTTGCACAATATGAAGCCTACCTATAAAGCAACAAGACCGACAAGCCATGAACAAACCCACTCCCAGTGGTTTATAGTCATAGGGTTCCAAAGAGACTCCTAGGAGCCCCAGGAGGGAGGCAACTGACAGGAAAGGTGATGCATTCAACTTTCTTGGTCCAATGCCCGATTTTACGGCTCCTGACATATTTTCCTCAGGCCAACAGGAGTTTTTCTGGTCACACATAGCAAAGCTGTTCACAAATGTTCCAAAAGCACTTAGTTATATGGGAAGAGTCTTATTTGCTGACTGAGACAGATATGTAAGGAACGAGGCATGCCTGTCCCCACAGTTTTGGAGTGGAGAGCATCACATGCCCTTCAGGGGTATCAACTTAAAGCATTTGAAAGGAAGACAAAACCTGGGGAAGACACAGTAGCTCTTCCAGGGGAAAATGGGAGTGGGATCTCTTCTACCAGCTGTGTTCCTGCCCCTATTTACTTCTTTGCCTTTGGGGGAGGGGGCAGGGTAGAGATAAGAAGCAAAAGAGCAGAGGGAGCAGGCAAAAGAGGAAGTTTTCTGTTAGGATGATTTAGTTCTAGCAAGACTAGGAGGATGAAAGAAAGAAGAATGTGGGTGGCAGCCTTGCACGTTTAAGTCCCAGGGAGGAGTGCAGTGAGAAAGGGTCTTAGAATATTAATGTTCAGTGTATTTCTGAAGCATTGCCTAGAAAACCCAGACTCATCGAAGCGAAAAGGGGATAGGGAACCAATGATGAAATGGTACAGTCGCTTTGGAGGAGAGTTTGGTGGTTTCTCATAAAACTAAACATAGTCTTGCCGTATGGTCTGGCCATCAAACTCCTTGGGATTTACCCAAATGATTGAAAACTGACATCCTCCAGTAGGTGAATGTATAAACTGTGGTATATCCAGACTGTGGAGTATTATGCAGCAATAAAAGAAATGACCTGGTAAGCCACAAAAGGACATGGAGAAACTTTAAATGCATATTTCTAGGTGAAAATTTATGGACTATGACTGTGTGATTCCAACCACATGACATTCTGGAAAAGGCAAAATTTTGAAGACAGTAAAAAGATCAGTGGTGGCCAGGGGTCTGGGAAAGGGAGAGAAGGAAGGATAAACGGGACACACAGGGAGTTTTTAGGGCAGTGAATTAGTCTATATGATACTACAATGGTGGATGCATGTCATTATACATTGGTCAAAATTTATAGACTGCATAACACAAAGAAAAAAACCCTATTGTAAAATAAAGGGTTTAGTTTACATTTAACTTTAGTTTAAAAACATTAACTTTAGTTAATAATAATGCACCAATACTGGCTCATTGTTGCAAATGTACCATGCTAAAGCAAGATGTTAAAAACCAGGGAAATTGTGTGGGGTGGGGTAAGGAAGTATATCAGGGCACAGCACCTTCCATTCAATTTTTCTATAAACCTGAAACTGCTCTAAAAATGTTTCAATTAAAAAAAAAAAAAAAACAACTCCAGCTGATGACAATTCCAACACTATGAAACCACATTATTTTATCCACATTCTGATTCGTCTAGTCCTATCGTTTCCCTAAGTTCAAGTACAAAGCCCTTCTCCTAGGAAATCCCAGCTGGCATAAATAGCTTGGGTTGGACTTTTCTGAAAATACGTAGGGGACACTGCAGCCTTCCATGGAGTCCCACAGCTCTTAGCATCAGTGCTGCCCCATCGGCATGGCAGAGTATAAAGACAGACAAACCCGCTTCCCGGCCAGCCTTTGCCATCTCTGTGAATTCTAGCTTGCTGAAAACTTAGAGAGGCCAAGAAGCACACTTAGTTCTCATGTCGTGAAATGTGGTGTAGGGTTGTGCTCACTACACGTTTATTGATGGTGGCTCCCAGGAGAATCGATGACCACCTTTGGTCAGTGGCTGACCTGACTGGGCTGGGCCGCTGTGAGCCCTGAGCCTCTCTCTCACACTGGGAGCACATCAGATGAGAGGAAGAAGAAGGGAATCAGGTTCCCCGTGGGAACAGGCCATGGGAAGGCAGGGGATGGGATCGCAGGGGAGGAATAATGGGTGAAGGGTCTTCCAGAGAAGTCTTCCGATGGAGAGATTGACAGGCACAGTCAGGAATCTGAGCAGCCTTTGAAACAACCAGGGAAACCCTGTATCTCAGTTTCATGGCAACCAGACTTGCTTCCGTGGCCTCTAACATGAAGTGGATGATGTTTCCCAGATGTGCTGTCTCTCATCTGAGGACAGTTATGAATACAATTTTCAATCTGTTGTTGGCTGCCGTCAGCTCTGAGACTGAGGGAGCAGAGTATGAGTTGCTGGAAGGATGGTTTCATCCAATTTCTTGCCCCTCCAGCTGCATCTAAGAGTGGGCTCCCAAGTGGGTGTCAAGCACAGCCTTTGTCATAACAAAATGAAGCTATAGTTAGAGAATATTTCCATCCTCCTCTTCCTGTCTTTTCTTACACTTCAGGCAAAGAAGCAAGACAAGGCTGGGGGCCTTTTAGATGTTTAACATCATACTTCTGTGAAAACCTACAAACAAGGTCATAAGGAAAGAGGCTCTCAGCACTATTGCAACCTGACCGGTAATTGTAGGTTTGTTTGCTTGTTTTCTGCCTTCTTGGGATCAAGTAGGGGAGAAAGCGAGATGGTAGTTTTTGGCTTACTGTATCCTCAGTGCCCAGAACAGTGCCTGACACAGAGACAGCTCTCAACAATACTTGCTAAATGAATTCAATTCCTTTTCAAGCCAAACTTGCCAGACAGTTCCCCAGAGATGCCTAGGGAGTGTGAACTGAAGAAGACAACACTTAAGCTCCCACTTGGGCACAGCACTTTATAAGAATCCAGGTTCTTTCATTATGGAATAAGACACCATGAGAACTTTTGTGCAATGACAGTTTTCTGAGAAATAATGCAGACAGTGTGCGTGTGTGTGTGTGTGTGTGCGTGCGCGTGTATAGATACAGTCATTGTGGATGTTCTTTCTGAACAGGTGACATCTAACAGAAACCTGAATAAAATTAGGGAACCAGTCTTGCAAATATCTTGAGGAAAGAGCATCCAAAGCTAAAGAAACAGTAGGTGCAAAGGTCCTGTGGTGAGAGAGGACTTAGCTTATTCAGAGACGCACCAGAAGGCTGGTGTGGCTGGAGTAGGATGGCAGTGGGAAACAAGGCTGGAGAGATACCAGGGCAGACACCTCTCACGGGGAGTGCTAGTAGCCTGAATTTTATTCCACACTGGGCAGCTACCAGAGGTTTTGAGCAGGGGAGCAATAGCACCTGATGTACGTGTTAGGAGGATTGCTCAAGATACGAAGAATAGAATCGGCCTTCAAAGAGCCCAGACTGGTGCTGGAGGAGTGGGAATGAGACTGCTGCAGAGTCCAGGCGAAAATGAGAGGGGTAGCGGGGAGGATATGAGAAGTGGTCAGATGTAGATATAAAATAATCAAAGCTGATAGGACTCTCTGAACTTGGGAGGACTGAACGTGGGGGGTACGCTTCGGCCCTATTTCTTCATGGACCTTCTCTCTTTAACCCATCTCTTCCTCTACTATCCCCCTGACTTCTCTTCACCTTTCTAGGCCAGGTTCAACTTTCAAGGTCAGTTCAAACATCAATGTCTTCAAAAACATTTCCTGACCACCTCAAATGGAGGACCCCATCTCTCCCGGCCAAATTAGAAAGCAAATGAATGAATAAACATACAAGAACAAAGGCCCGAATGCCCACAAGAGTCAAAGCCACACAAGTCAATTTTATCTTGGTCCTGATGTTCTCAAACTTCTCTAAAGTATTTTGAGAAGCTTTCATTAACAGTTCCCTTCCAGGGTCTGCCCACTACCCCTGAGATCCTCCAGGATGCTACAAGCCAGAATGAAGGTTCTGGCTCTGGTCGTACTCAGGCAGGTCCTAGGAATCTCAGTCCAACGCACCCCCCAGGTTTACCTGTGAGATACACGTTCGACATCTGGAATAAATTAGCTTCCAGCTGATGACAGTTGTGTGCAAGGCTTTTGGGAAACCCACACAGTATCTAATCCCACTTACCACACACACCTCTGCCACTGCCTGCGGGCTGGACTAAAGTATCCAGGCCTGCAGTCAAGGGCCTGCAGGAAGCAAAGAGAACAGGCTCTGTGCTGACCCCAAAACACATGAAAATTGCAAATGTACAGACCCAGTGGCTATTCTCTGCTCTGAGCTTCTCTGCCCTAAATGTCCTGCCTCTTATGCCCCCTGTAGGCAAAGGCACAGCCCAGCTCTCTACTTTCCATCATATCCCTCCAAAGTATCTGGGGGAAAGAACTAAACAGAGATGGTTTGCCCCCACTGATGTGGGTGTAACAATGCCAAGACGGCTGCCGGGCTGGGGAACTATGACATGCCACACATCCTTGGGAAAGGAGTCCTCCCCTCTAAGACAGGTAGAAGTCAGTGTTCCTCCTGACCAGGAGGCAGCCAGAACACTCCTGCTATAACTCATCAAGGGCCCAAGATGGGCTGACTTGGATGTCAACACAGAGCTTCGTCATCCAGCATTAGCTGTGGTTTTCTGCTTCTTACTTTGAAGGGAAGCAAATACCCAAGATCTGAATGATGATGACAGGACATACCAGTCCACACCCTCACAGGCTCCTTGCCCTTCTGGGATGCTAAGCCTGCCTCATAGGACTCCGCAGCACTTCTATGCCTGTGGTATTAGGTTTATGAAATACCTTTTAAAAACCAGAGCACTGTATTTTTTTAAAAGGCATAAAATAGAAGCAACATAACTAATGCCTTGGAAATACGTGTCTTTTTCTCATTCTTAAGAAAACCCCACCATCTCGAGGAGAAATCAAATATACTGCACACGTATCACCACACTACACCGAGCCCATAGCAGACACTACTAATTGATCACAGCACTATTTACCACTAACTCAGATACGACCTTTAAATCCTTCTAAAGAGCCACTGCCAAGCGATCACAGTTGGCCTAGAAAAGTGGAACCATTTCTTACTTCTCACAAAATATCTGTTGGTATGTCAGTGATGTTTTGGAAGTGAGGGCTGGGGAAGGGATAGAAGAGAAGACAGAAGAGAGGCTTGTACGAAAAATTATTTATCATCAGTAAAAATGTATTTGTCAACCATTAAATGTTAGGTATTGTGCAAGGCACTGCAGAAGTTGAGGATGAGCAAATAGGTGAAAGAAAAAGCCCATGAAGTAGGAAAAGAAAACTTTGGATGAAACATACACATTCTCACACACAGTTATTATCAATGGAGCAAGAGGTTATCCAGAGACACCTGTTGGTTATGACTATGGAATCAAAGTGGATTCTTTTCCGCCCCCAGCTTAAGGGAGGCAGGACCTAAGAATATCAAAAGCTATTCATTCGTATTGATTTCTCTACCTCCTCAAAGGAACAGGTTTTTATTTAAACAAAGCTCTAGATTTTCAGAAAATTTCTGCCCGTGAAGCCTCTGAAAATAGCTCATCAGGTGATAGACAGCTCAGGTGAAAACAACAACTGAACCATTTATGTAAGAGGCAAAAGTAGAAAAAACCCCAAAACAGCATATCGTAGTACTTTAGAACAACCCAGATTTCTTTAATGCTTTCTAATTATTTTACTGGGAGCCTAAACATGCTTTTTCACAAAAATGAATGGCTTTATCTTCAAGGCCAAACAGTGAGGCCATTCACTCACTTTTGCTCTGTAGTGGAGTCGGATGACATCACAGCCCCCAGAGGGCATTCTTGGCTGAGCTGGGACCAGCCTCTGGGGCCTAGGAACCCTCAGTGATGAAGACCTCGCATGGAGGGGGCTGTGTCCTGCAGCCTGACCCCATCACCCATTCACAAAGGTACCTGCCTTGCTTAATGATATATTCAAAGGAAGATACATATCATATCCCATTTTCTGGGATAAAAAACATACCCACAACCTCTCACCCCCTTCCCACCCTGCAGTTCACTTCTCAGGGCTAGGAGCACCGATAACTGTTCAACCCAGAGGGCGGGCTTGCAGGAGCACTGCAGAGAGAGCTGGCCTGTCAGACAGACCGTCTCCATCCTTGGCCTGTGAATAGTCAGTCACTGGAGCAAAACAGTCTCCTTGCTTCAGGCAGTTCCTCCCAAAGGAGAAGAGAAAACAGGGGGAAAGTGGTGTTCCCAGATCAATCTATGAATGATTAAGCACATTTGTTTTCTTTACTGCTGGAAAACAGCAAGTCTCCTTTCACCAAAGTCTTTTCCTTGTTCACTCACCAGGTCCATGCTGTTTTAGTTCCTTGGGTTCTGAGGTGCAAGCTGGAAAGATAAAATTCTGACCCAAAGAGACTTCTCTGTCCCCAAAGGTTAAACCTTTTTTTTTTTCTCCTGCTGAATATTACAACTAAAGAGCATTGATCAGAGGAATGACTGTTAGGTGGTGGGTCACTAGAGATTAGGTGAACAAGTGAAGACCAAGGAAGCCTAAAGGGAAGGATGGAGAAGCCCTGGGGAAAATACAAGTGGACCCTCTGCTCTGAGAACAGAACTTTTATAAGGAGCTATTGTCTGTGAGTTTAAACCTCAGGGGATAGTTTGATTCTCTGGCTCCCTGAAACTTCAATGTTTCCTCCCCCATGGGCCAAAAGGATAGGATTTTACATAATTACCAAGTAGTCAACTTTTGGGGGGTGGGGTGGAGGGCCACTGTGGTGGAGGCAATCTACTTTACGCAAAGCATAGACGGAAATGATTTGCATTTACAGATTAAGGAGAGATTGTTCTAGAAAAGGATTATCAAATAAGGTTCTTTAATTAAGACAGATTTTTAAAACCCACATTTTTTCAGTTGCTTACTCATTGCAAAAGAGGTCCATCCCACTGGTTGGTCTCTGTTAATAATACAATTTGCCAATGTATACAACTCCTTTACCTTTATCTAAGGGACAAAAAGATCATCTTTAATAAATATCTGTAGAATCCACACTGTGGCACTGCTCTAACACCGAAGGCTCTAGATATTAAACTGTCTAGTGTGAGGTGCAAAGGGCATCAGAAAAATGCTGCCAGATGAATGAAGGAAGTTCCCATATATTGGTGAAACTCTAAATGCTATTTTTATGCTATTTTTGTTCTGATCAGCTAGCTATTCTATCAAGTCAATGGAAATGCCTGTGTTTTTGTGGGTACATGTCATTGCTAAGGTTGAGGAAGAGTCTGAAAGTAAGTCAGCTATTAGCAAATGTGCTAACCCAGTTTCTATCTTTGGTTGGACTATGAAGAACTAAATGTGTTATAATAAAACTGTTAAAGACTCTGCTATCTCCCGCTATTACTGAGGGAAAAATGTCAATTGGGAGGTATAGAAATGAGGTGAGGAGGAGGTGAAGCCAGCACCTTAGCTGAGGGCCTTAGAGACTACAGTTCATGTGTACTGTGATTTTCAAATATAAATGGAAGAGATCACTCTTTAAAACAAACACCTTTTTAACATTGCATGGTAGAGATGCAAACAGACCTCCATTAATGAATTTATCATTAGAGGTTCCTTGGTCACAACAAAATCAAGTACAACTGTGATTATCTGTTCTCTAAAGCTCTGAATTCTTGACTAAAGGAGGAAAAAAAGAACTCTATCCATGTGTTTCTTTATAATATTTCACAGCATGGGAAGTAGCGAAATCTCTTTTTAGCCAGCATAATTACTTTCAATATAGTAAATCTTTAGGGCAGTGGCTGTCTGCAAGTCTGATTACATTAGCCTAATGTCTGCTGCAAAATGGTTCTCTCACATATCTCAGCATTCACAGCCTTCCATGACTGACAGAGAAGCAGAAGGGTGGGATGGCTACATCAGCAGTAAGGATCCTGGGTTCAAATCCTTGTTCTGTCACTTGCTGGCTGGGAGCTTGGGTCAATTATGCAACATTTTGTGCCTCAGAATCCTCATCTGTAAAATGGGGACAATCACCATATCTCATAGGATTGATAGATGGGTTAAAGGAGCTTGTGCAACACACAAAGCACTTACAGAGATTACCATGTACCAGGCACTGTTCTAAGTGGTGGCCATTATCTCTTCAGAGAGTGCCTTCCCCTGTCATTTCAAGAACTCTCCTCTTGAGCTCAAGGTGCCTGCTGTGTATCTTATCATATTGTGAAAAACTATGTGTCTGTTTCTGCTACAATCTACAAAGAATGCAAGGGCTGGGGTAAGAGCTAGGTCATGGCCCTCTGTATTAATATCACCAAATCCAGTAGACAATCTGAATAACCCATGTATCAAATCAATAACCTAAACAAACAAATAAACAGCATCCCTCACTTTGAGCTGATGAATCTTATTTTTGTTATTCATCTCTTTGGCTCTATACTACAGCATTACAGGAATAAAATAGCTACCTTAGGTGAAATGAGAACCACAGTACGTTAGGTCCACTTCACAAAAATCGCAACTTCTGTTTGATTACTTGGGCATAGCCTACATGGGATGACAGCTGAGATACTACAAATGCCTCTGTTATTACTGTTAAAAGAAAAATGCCATGCCTTTTATCTAAAAAAAAAAAATCCAGTGTAGTTGAAAGGAGTGTTTTGTTTATTTTTCCCTTGCTTCCACAGTAGGAGAAAGAGGCACTTCACAAGAAAATAAGCTCACATTACATAGCGAGTTGATGTTTTCTTAAGTGTAAATCTCTCACTTTCAAGTGGATCATTAAGGCATAACCAGTTCATTCACTGAAACCTTTTACAACCTACAGAAGATTCAAAATAAAAACCTACTTGATAAGATGGCCTCAATCAAAGACAGCCCCATTCTCTTGATTCTAATAGAGCACTAGTCCAGGAAATTGAAGTAATGCCTTTTGTATTTTTTTTCTCTCCACAAGGAAAGTTAAAATAGAGCCGAGTTTTCTTAACTAAAGAAGACTACTCACTGGAGCTTCTCATTCACTGGTAGCAATGGAAGTTTTACAATAATTGCAGGTACCACGTGAGGATGACAATTTACTAGTGATGACCTTCTGAATAGCTTCTGAATCATAAAGAATGATGAAGTTACGTAATAATCTTTAACATACATGTGCCTAACAATAGAACATCAAAATATATGAGGCAATAACTAATAGAATTTATTAAAAATTAATAATAACCCAATTAAATTGTAATAAAATTAATAAAAATAGAAATAGAAAAATGAAAAATAGATACATTTATTGTCATAGTTGGAGCCTTCAACACCACTCTATCAGAAATGGACAGATCCAGCAGGCAGAAAATCAGTAAGGATGTAACTGAACTCAACAACACCATCTACCAACTGGATATAACTGAATAAATAGACTATTTCATCCAAAAACAGCATAATACACATTCTTCTCAAGGTCACACAAACATTCATCAAGCTAGACCTCATTCAGGGATATAAAACATACCTTAACAAATTTAAAAGACTAAAATCACTCAATATTTGCTCTCAGACAACAAAGGAGTCAAATACTGGAGATTAGACAACTCACTTCTAAATAACATATAGGTCAAAGAATAAATCTCAGAGAAATCAAAAAATATTTGAACTCAATAAAAATGGAGATAAAATTCAAAATGTATGGGATGCAGCAAAAGCAGTTCTTAGAGGAAATTTTATAGCATTGATTGACTTAGAAAAGAAGAAAAGTCTAAAATCAATATCTAAATTTATTTGGATTAGGAAAAATTAGAAAAAGAATAGCAAATTAAACCCAAAGTAAGCAGAATATGATAAGTTATTCATTTTAGTTATTGTCTTATTTTACTTTAAATATCTGAAAATTAGTCATCCATATTGGATAGTAGTTCTCAAACTTTTCCATTAAAATCCCCAAAATGGCAAAGAGAAGGAATTCATACTCATACTTTTAGCATCTGAAGGCATATAGTCTGAAACAATCAAAGAAAAAATCATAATTTATATAAAGTCTTATATCCTAAAAATTAATTTTGATATTTCAATCTTCCATTCTATTCACTGAGTTTGTTTTAATATAGAAAACACTGTTCTGACTTGCCAGCCAAGTTCCTTTTTGATTCCTTAATTATTCCTTGCTCCAGCAAGATGTGCCAAGTTTGGTCTGTAGTTCTAAGTCTGCTATAGCATCCTATACAGTATTCCCATTTGAGAAGGGGACATGAAAATACACAGTCTTTGTTAACTAGAATGTCACATGGTGGACTGCAGGCCTGCCTCCTGACCGCTAATTCCTGCAAAGCACAAAGTTTCAGAAAGACTAGGAGAGCAAAAATAGGTTCACCATTCCTTTCAGTGGAGTGAGACCTAATGCCCATCAGTCTTTGACCAAGCTGAGGAATTAGGTAAACCAGTCTTTCTTCCCAGGGATTGAAAAATGGTAAATAAGCTTTCTTTCCACCACAGTAAATGTTCCTTTCTTCTACCATAATGCTTTTCCTTCAACACACCTTAGGTAGGAGAGAAGTGGAAGTTTTGTCACTTGAGGGAGAAGTGAAGTGATACTCACTATAATACACTGTATATACTTTCCTGGATCTTAATATTTTCCGCCCTAATTTCCTGGGGCAATGATGTGTTCCCAATCCAAAAAAATTATTCATTACAGGGTAAACTCATATTAATGGAAGAGAATAGAACTCCCCAAACAGTCCTAGTACTCCTAAGAATGTATCATGACGAAAAAGGGATTTGAAATGGGTAGCGAAAAAAATGATTCAATAAATGGCGTTAGAGTAATTGGATCATGATTTGACAAAAAGTCAAGTTAGATTCTTATCTCACATCTTACACCTAAAAACATTACCTAGAAATTGACATTTTAAACGAGGGAAAATGAGAGATCAAATAGTCATTGCAAATGCATTCTTACCCCAAGACTAAGTATTATGCAAAAGTAGAAATCATAAAGAAATAATGGACATAAGAATAAAAAAAGTCCTTAAAACTGGAAAAAAACAAACAAACAAACCGTACTTCTGTAAACATACACATTTAAAAGGCAAAATGAAGAGAATATT
This sequence comes from Cynopterus sphinx, assembly GCA_030015415.1. NCBI lineage: Eukaryota > Metazoa > Chordata > Mammalia > Chiroptera > Pteropodidae > Cynopterus > Cynopterus sphinx. The sequence goes on along the minus strand of CM057383.1, from coordinate 54,617,071 downwards.
TTAAGGTATCCTTTTAAAAACTGCTTACAAATAAGTAAGAAAATAACTAAGGACAGAAATAGGCAATTTCCACAAGAAAATAAATTCAAATACTCAAAATAAAAAATCATTCAATTGTACCAAACTTTGGTCTTACCCAAAGAAATAGAAATTAAACAATAAGATGCTATTTTTCCAACTAATTAGCAAAATCTAGAAAATGATAATATTCACCATAGGCAACTTTGCTAATAAATATGTATTTACACATAGGTGGTAGAAGTATAAATTTGAACAGCTTTTCTGGAGGGCAGATTGTCAAAACATATTAAGTGAAAAAAAATAAATGTGTATACCGTTGACCTAGTAATCCATTTCTGGAGATTTGTCCATAGAAGATAATTAAAAGATGCTGGTAATGATTTAGCTGCAAGAATTTTCATTTCAGGTTTCAATATTTAAAAGCTTGAAATAACCTACATCTCAATCAATAAGGGATAGATAAATAAACAATGTTAGAGCTGTATAATGTAATGTGTGATAGTCATTAAAAACTAATAGGTCAACACATATATTTATATTTTTGCCATGGAATTATTTTCTTATATAGTATAAGTAAAAAGTAAACTTTAAAACAACCTACTAAATGCCATTTTTGAAGGGAAAAAGGTGAATATACAAATATTCACAAATATCTATGTCTATATACAGAATGAGATCTGATAGGATACCTGCTGGTTAAACTGAGCAAGACGATGTCAATGGTGAGTCAGATTTGGGGGTGTTTGTTTTAGATTCTTTTGTTCATAGATACTGATTTCCATTTTATTATGGGAAAAGAATAAGTAGGATGTACCTGAGACAGGCAGAGAAGGAGTGTATCCTGACTGGCCCACATGGGGAGATGGTGATTGATTAGAGGGTGTACATGCTCTGTGGACACTAAACAGCCTGCACAGTGGCAAGCACAAGAAGTGTGTTTGTTTTGGAGGTTTTCTTTGGCAGGCAAGGGAGTGGTTGATGAGGTTAGAGTCCAGATCCATAAGTATTCCCCAAATACTTCTGAGTGTACCTCACCTTTCTAAAAAATGCTCAGGCCCCAGGCTTGCTTTCATTCCAGTTCAGGGGCCTATGATTCATCCCCTGAAGCCCTAATTATAACACCCAAGGTCTGCTATGTGCAAAAAGCATCTGTCATTGTTTAAAATTGCTGGCAGGGGGTGTGTAGAGCACGCAAACCAGCCTGATGATGTCCTCCTCCAGTATAATAACCCAGAAGCTGTTCAAGGTGAGAAGTGCTCAAGTTCAGAGTTTTCAATTGAGCTTGGTGCCAAATAAAGTAAAAAAGTTATGTCCCTCCTTAGTTCATATGCTAATTACTCAGGGCCACTGCCCTGGTAAAAGTTACTGGTCTCAGAGTTGTGTCTTTCAACCAAGAGAATTATCCTAAGTTTGTGTTTTCCCAGTTGGTTGCCAAGGCCTGCAGAGGGAGGGAGCCGAGTGTGTAATTGCAAACCTCTCACTTATCAGCTTTGGCTGCTTTTCTGTCACCACATTATGTGTACCATTTAGCCAGTTAATCTCCTGTACCTCTTGGAAGTAGAGTAATTACACAGAGAATGCCTCAGACTTGGCAAGAGATGACGAAAGAGCAGTCAAAGTACATCTACTTCTAAGCACCTAAGAGAATTATTTACTGACCTCATTCACACTCAGATCAAAGGCCCTAAAGAACTCAAGCTAAAGATATGGTCTCTTTGTAAGGACCCAATATTTTGACCTAGAAGTATTGATTTTAAAAACGAAACACAAAATAAATAAACAAAAAATAAATGAGCAAACAACAACAAAAATCTCCCATATAAGCTGGGTTGTCTTGTTCCAAACACTATAGTAGCATCTAATGGGCACAATAATGTATTCGGAGGTTTTTAAACTTTTTAAAGCTTAAGGAACACAACCGGAATCGACTTAGCAGCCTTTGCTAGAATGCGATGCATCATCCAAATCAGAAACGTCCTTACTACAACAACTTTGATATAAATAGTTATGCAGGTAAATGAGTTAGTTATCTGGGCTTCTGGGAACACTATTGATTATGAAGCTTAAATTTGCTTAATGATTAAAAAAATTTTTTTTCTTAAAATATCATTATCAAAAAATAAACTTAAAATATATTTTATTTTGGGGGTAGGTGCTTTATTCATATTTGGTAAAGTCATATTAACTGGGGCTGCAAATGCAAAAGTGACACTTTAAATTAAAAGGATATCATTTGTAAATCTGTGCTAAAAATTTAGAAATCTGAATCAAATAGATTGTGAGAGAAATAATTACCAAAAATGACTCGAGGTAAAAAACAATTCTAATTGATTACTAAAAAGAGACCAGGCTCAGAAGCTTCATAAGCAATTTCTTTCAAGCCTTCACAGAACTGCAGATTTTCATATTTCACTTATTCTAGAGCATAAAACAGATGCAATTTTTAAAAATTTATTACTTTTTATGTCTGAGTAGTATTCTACTTATTAACTATATCATAATTTTTTCTTTATGGTGACATTGGTTAATGAAATCCAATAAATTTCATTTGTATATTTTAACAGTAAGGCATATATATATTTACACTGTGTTCATCTTCCACAGTTAGATTTCTTTCTTTCACCACATATTTGACCTCCTTTACTCCATCGGCCTCTCCCCTCCCCCAACCCTCTGGTAACCAATAGTCTATTGTCCATGTCTATGAGTCTCTATTTGTCCTGTTCATTTGTTGCTTTTAGGTTTATATCCCACATATAAGTGATATTGTGATTTTCAGCTTTTTCTGTCTGGCTTATTTTGCTGAGCATAATTCAGATGAAATGTTTTAAAATTTACTTTATGAAGCTGACATAATGCTGATATCAAAACCTAAAAAAGAAAACAAAGCCCCAAACACTTCAGAACAGATCAAATTTAGGAGAACATAAAGAATAAGAATAATACCACATAGCTAAGAAGGGTTCATTCCAGAATTAAAGTATGGCTTTACCACAACTGAGTCAATAAAAGTCCTCAAAATATTAGAAAAAAATATAACTCATATTCTCTATTCTGCTTTAAAAAACAAAGGGCCAATTTTTTAGTAAGTTATGAAGGGAATTACAATTTTTTAACATGATAAAGTTTATATATATATATATCACATATATAAATACATAGTTAATATATGTATTTTTACCACAAAGTCATCCTCATACTAAACTGTTAAATGCTACGAACATAATCAGTAAGAGAAATACAAGGCTATCTACTACCTTTTCAAAACTGTTCTTTAAAGTCCTAGCCAGCACTATAATAAAAGGTAATAAGAGATAAAAATATTAAAAGAAAGGAGACAAAGTTATTACTATTCAAGATACATGATCATGTGCCTGTAAAATCTAAGAAGATCAACTGAAGGACTACTAGAATTAACAAAACCCATTACAAAATAAATATTAAAAAAGCTTTTAAATACCAGAAATAACCAATTAGAATAGAGAGTGGGAGAAAAGCCTCACCCACTCGAACACCAGCTCTATGAGAACAGGACTTCGTCTCATTTTTGGCTAATTCCCTAGCATCTAGAAGCAGTCCCAGGGCAGGATAGGTGCTCAAAAATATGTGTAGACTACATGAATGAACACATTCACAATAAGGGCAAAAGTACAAAATAATAGAATGAAAATGAAATTCCACAAATAGATTCAAGGACTTATAAGAGTTTAGCATATGATAAAAATGGAATTTCAAACCATAGTAGGAAGAATAAATTGTTCCAAAAATAGCAATTGAGACTATTAACTGATTGGTTATTTTTTTAAGAAATAAAATATGAGTTGTACCTCACATACACAGTAGAACAAATTATAGATATAATAGCTCAACATAATATGAGACCACTAAAGAAGCAGAAGAAGAAAACAAATAAACATTTGCCTTATCTTGGCGTAGGCAAGTTTTTCCTAAATATACAAGCAAAGGTAGAAAGCTTAAGAGGAAGGATTAATAGTTTCTGCTACTAAAAAATTAAAACCTTAGATATGTCAAAAATATCATAAACAATATAGTAAAAGACAAACAATAAATGGAGGAAATACTTGCAAAGTAGTAATATCTTTTTTATATATAGGGTTGATATAAAGCTCTAAGGATGATCAATTGATAAGGAAAAAATTTTAAAAGGTTTAGATGCAAATAAGAAGATAGCAATGGCCAACAAATTTACATATTCTAACAAATACTAAATATGAAAACTTTTTTTATGACACCTGTTTTTTCCAATCAACTTGGCAAATGTTAAAACTAAATTCTAAAGTTATGAAAGATTTAAGAAAATGAGCATTCGTATACTGCCGGTGTGAGAAAAGGACAATTTATAGGAATTTATCCTAAATAATCGAAAGTGTATCAAATACTTACATACAAGAACATCTGTTATATCATTTATCTTTCTTGACTTTAAGTATTATAAATTTAAAATCTGCTTGTTATAAAAAATTAACCAATTCACACCAAAGCACTAATCTATACATATGATTTTATGCCTTTTTAAATTTAATATATCATGAAAATCTTTACTCTTTTAAATAGATATATAGTAAATCATTGTATTAAAATATAAAAATAACTTATTCAAGGAATCTCCTTAAGTAATTATAACAGTGTGGTACTGGCTACTTGTTACTATTATAAATGAGTCAGTAATCACCATCCTTTACACTTGCATATTTGTATATTTAGGCAACTATTTATCAAAAAGTAGAATCTACGACACAAGTTTTGCTCACTTAAAATTGATAGCTTTTGCCGCATTGACTTCAAAATGTTGTATCAATTTATATTTCCAACAACAAAGTGTGGTATTATTTATAACAGTGAGAAAAAGGAAAAATCTATATCCTCAAAAGGGCTTCAAAATTGGTTAAATTATAATAAATACAGTCAAGGGATTATTTCCTAGCCACTAAATGAATTGCATTATGGATGAATATTTAATGACATAAAAATGTTTATTATGAATGGTTACAAAAATGAATTAATTCATTGGAATGCATGTATGCTTTAAAAGACCTATACCTTCATCCATAGGCTGTATAACAAAATGTTAATTGTGGTTATCTTTGGGTGGTAGAATTACAAGTCATTAAAACACTTTTTTTCTTATGCTCTCTGGAATTTTCTAAATGGTCTAGAGAAAAAATATGTTTTTGCAATCATTAAAAACATTAAATCATAATCTATTTAAAAAAATAATAAAGCACTATTCTGATGACTAGTTTCATTGGTGTTGCAAGAATTTATATGCCACCACCCTTATCATAATAAAGAATTTTTTAGGATTAATGGTAACTATGTGGCCAAGTGTTGGCCAATTGAGTATATACTTGGAGCATCCAGCACTGGGCACCCCATGGTGTCATCAAGTGCTTAGTGGTCTCCTTTGAGGCCACCTGTGCTCAGAAGGGCCAAGAGCAGAGATAAAAGCTAAGGGGTCTCTGCCCTCAAGGAGTCCTCAAACAAGAGGGAAGAGAGGGCAAGCACAACCAATGTTAGTCCAAGGCAGGACATGGAAGGGCCAGAAATCTGCTGCTGAGGTCCCCAGCCAGAAAAGTTAACATGTTTAAAAATTAAAACCGAAAAAGGTAAGGCCATAGCAAGCTGGAGCTCCACAAAGTTATATGTATGAGCTTGTTACACAAAGGAGTTTTATGTATAACCCTTCTTGAGGAAGCCCTATAAGGTGGGAAAAACTGATAGCTTTTCAAGGTAAGGGGACAAAGAAAAATTAAAGGCAAAACTATTGGGCATAGAATTCACTTGACAAGCAGACTCTATGTAAAAGAAAATTGTTTCCTCTGACTTAAAAAAAGCACTAGCAAATACATAAAATTCCATTTCAATAAACTTGCAATTTCTTCTAAGCCCAGGTAACAATAATTTAAGTTATATTTAATACAACCAATTCATTGTGCTTCAAAAGAATTTACCCAGATTTTTAGAGTTGGTCCAAAGAGAATATACCTTGTATTTGAAGAGTTCCTTCTACATTGTAGTTTAGATTCAGAGTTTTCCATGAAAAAATTTTATACTTTACATTTCGCAGGGGGGAAAAAAGCAAAACAAACCCAAAAGTCACCACAAAAGCACCCCAATTCTCTATCTGGATGCAACCTATTAGCCTTTAGCATAAATGAGTTCATACTTTAAAATGAAGTAATGAAAAATATTTGAAATGGCAGCAAAACAATGGTCAGTTTTTGACAATCCAAAGAAAAAAAAAGAAAGAGTGACATGATTAGCGTTGGTCAGCCTAAGTCTAACAACATCTGATCATCACGTTTCCCCTGGGTAAGGTACAAGAAACACCTACGATGATTGAGATCTCAGCAAGAATTCTAACTCTGCCCCGGTCAGGAACACAGGCCATGAAAGCACCTTTAACAATGGCTGATAAATCCACAGTGGCATTTAGAAATGTCAGAGCGTACTTTTAGATAAAATGCAGTTGGTTAAGCCAGAGGCTTCCCTACCAGCAAACCACTGAAGAGTGGTGGTTCTCCAAGTGTCCCTTCTGTCTCCTCCCCACCAGCAGCATAAGCCACACCTGGGAACTCATTAGCCATGCAAACTCCCTGACCTCCTGCCTGGCAATCTGGTTTACCAAACCCTCTAGGTAGTTGTGATTTGAGGGCACTGCTGTGGAAGATATTACAGAGGTTTGCATGTAAAAATCAAGCACAAAAAGCCCAATTCAGTTTGTCAGGCTATTCCCATTTTAGTTGACCCAACCTCTGCTTTCATTGCCCATCCCTTTTAGTGGGCAGCGCAAAGAGTAGGGCCCTGTTCAAACACACTTTCAAAAGGCCCTTACAGATAGGGCTAATGGAAAAAAATCATTTATTTTTCATACGTTACCATAGTAACATGAAGCATCAATTACTCCTATAAGAAAAGTCCCCTTTTCAGACAACATTGAGTGTTTACAGAAAGATCAATTATCCTGAGGAAACCAACTTTTGGAAAAGCAAATATGGGAAACAGCCTCGAAGGCTTCTATATACAACTTTATAGCCCATGTTCTAAGTGAATTTTTCCTAATATGGCTGTTTCAGTAAGGAAACCATGCCCTGGGCCAACCTCCACTGTCTACACTGAAGACATAATTTCCATGCAATAGAGAAACATCTGACTTCATGCCCCCTACTGGTTACTCAGTCCCAAATCCACAGGGAAGCTGACCGGTTTCATCTCTACACACCCTTAACAGTCCTAAGATAGCCTTCATTATAATTCATAAATATCATCATCTTTACTATCTCGTCTGATTCTCATAACAACCCATGAGGTGGGTACCGTTTTATTATTTCCACTTTACAGATGAGAAAACTGGAACTTAGTGCAGGCTTCAGTAAACTACTGAATGTTATAGAGGACACAAATACTTTGCATCAGAAATTAAAGAATTTGTGATGTCTGAAAGAACTCCCCAACTTGCTTGAATATGTCATCTGCCAAATGATATTCACCAAAATCATTAGGCAGATTTGTGGGTTGGGTGGTATTTTTCTGGCTTGAGAAGGATGCGGAGCGAGGAGGTGAGTTGAGTAAGACAGACAACTCTCCCAGTTATAAAACTGACAAACCTGCAATGAAATTCTGTGGGGTTCTTATAACAACAATGCCAATAATGTTGGCAGCACCAAGATTATTTAAGCTCTTACTATGTGCCAGGCACCGATCTTATGTTCATTAAATACATCCAACAACCCTCATATCACCATATTATAGATGAGAAAAGGCACAGAGAAACCAAGTAACTCGCCCAAGATTACACATCTAGCTTCCTGGACACAGAGGAGGATGTGGGACTGGAGTTTGTCCTGCCAGCAGTGGAAACCTGACATGGGAGGGCAGCTACCACAGGAACCTGGATTATTTTTCCAATATTGCCATTTAAGTCTCCACACTCTCTCCACCAAAACATCAATCAATGCTCAGTCAGGTTCCAAGTAATCAGGAGCATCAACAACTGGTTCCTTCATAGATCCTATGAAAATGGGGAAGGAGGAGAGAGATCTTGGCTCTCTAGATTTTGGTTAGTGTGGAACACTGGCTGATTTGCCTGGAATTGCCTTCAACCAATTTAAGAAAATTAGAGAGGAAAGCAGCTCTGGAGGAAATGTGCAAATTAAAGAGGTATGTGGCATTGATGAGTATTTAGTAATCTAGCAGAAAGTGAAGTGGGAGGCAGAAGTGCTAGTAACTTTTTTTTTGTAAGAATTATACATAAAAAGGAATCCTCACTGGTGGAAATTACTCTTGCCTTCTTTTTCCTTGACTTTTCAACTGCTCACATTTGGAAATATATGATCCAGTTTTTACATATTGATTAATCTTTTAAGTTTATACATATTTTAAGAAAGGAAACAAAGATCAGATTGAACATTTAAGCAAAAGAGAACAATTAGATGATGAATGAATGCAGTCTTCATGGGCAAGTATACTATGATGTATGGGGGGTGTGACAACTGGCAAAGGCTTCCTCATTGTTTCCTGCCTCTAACCTTCACTGAATAACCTAAGACCACCTCGAGGTCCTAGGAATTCAACAGAAAACCCAATTTAACATCAAGTTCCAGAGTATTCCACATAACCTTTCCTCAAGGCAAAGTCCCAAACCTGAGAGATGGGACCATAGCGACCACAGTAAGGAAACTTTTCATAGCCACATTCCTTTCACACTCTAAGAGTCCTGGCCCAACTATTTACTAACTGTAGGCCCTGTGTGCTTCACTTTCCTCCTCTATAAAATGGGGATGATAATTTCTGCCTCAGGTTGGTGTGAAAATCAAATGAGTTAATACAAGTCAAACACTTAGCACAGTGCCTGGCAAAGAGTAAATGCTCAAGTTATGGTCATTATTACTAGAATTATAACATTCCAACAGGGAACAGCGCATGAGAGGCTTCTGTTGTATTAGTAATGTTTTATTGCTTTAGGCAAAAGAGAACGATTAAAACAACCAGACTCTAAATCAGAACAACCATCGATACAACAACAACAAAAAAAAAAAAAAAAAAAAAAAAAAAGAAGAAAAGAAAGTTCTTAGAAAAAAACTTAGAAAAAAGCTGTTCATAATCATGCCACCTGTTGGTGAGTTTCAGGTGAGGGTACAGCTGGGGAGCATCCGGTTCCACCACTGCTCCGACCTTCCCTTAGATGATGCCTCCCCTTTAGCTGCGGTTCTTAACCACAGCGGTCCAGGCCCGGGATTACAGGCGGGTCCGTGAACCCCCTGACACTGTAACAGAACTGGCTAAGGTTCTGCGCATTTGTGAGGCTGGGTGTGTAGGGGTGGGAGTGGGGAGGGGTCCATCATTTTTCTCACACTCTAATAGAGGATCCTGTGGTGAGCAACTTGCTTCACAAAGTTCACCTCGGGGGAGATCCACACAATTCATTTCACGGAAGCTGCAACAATAACCAAGATACCTGGGGTGTTCCTCTGCCTCCTTCCGAACCCCGGAGAGACCCCCGCCGCGGAGGTTCACGGCCCGCCGGGCGCCGCGCCCCTCACTACTTACAAACAGACCGACTTGCCCCTCGATCCGTACGGACCGTCCGACTTGCGGACTGCTCCACTGAGCGCTCGCGGGCTCCGCAGACCCGGCTCGGGGCTGCGGGGTTGCGGCGGTTACTTCCCCTCCCTTCCCCCATCGTTCGTTCCCGTCAAAGAACAAACTCAAAGGAAATTGGCAACTCTTTGTCTTGGGTTTCACTCCTGCCCTCGGCTGACCCTTAAACCCCTTCTGCCAGGGAAGTTAATTAAAAGAACAATTAATCCGCGCAAAAACCCCAAACCCACCCCAAAGCTTGAGAGCACGGAAAGTTAGGTGACGGGCGCCTCTGCGGACCGGGAACGTCTGCCAGTCGCCGGGGCGCAGGGCTGGGCGGCAGGTACGAAAGGGAAGCAGGCAGGGTCCGGCGGGGAGGGTCCGACCCCGCCGCCGACTGCGCGCTGCGGACGACGCGGATCGAGCCGGGCTTGGAGACGGTCGGGCAACCAGGTAGGTGCGGGCAGGTGAACCACACTCGGACGCGGCGCGGATTAAAGTTCAAGCCCGTGAGCACCCCGCCTTCCCCTTGCCGGGGAGGCGTTCTCACGCGCCACCCGGGCGGCCACTGCGCGGGGAAAGCCCGGGAGCTCGCCGGCCCTCTCTTTGGAACAGGCTCCCCCAAACCCAGTAACACCTACTGACTTCTTTGCCTCCAACCCTTGAAAAGCATTAGGCACCCTCCACTCTCCTAGGCGGGCGCAGAAGAAGCCCCCAGAAAGACACAGGGAGCGGACAGGGGAGACGGGGTGGCACCTGGGGCTGGGGACGCGCAACAGGCAGCGTACGTACCGAGCGCGAGCAGGGCGAGCTGGCCAGCCGAGGGGACCATCTTACGGGCAGCAGGCAGCAGGCGCTCCAGCCTCCTGCCCGACCTGCGGTGCCGGAGTGGCGAAGCAGCTCTGCTGTGCCGGGGGGAGCGGCGGGCGCAGCAAGGCCGGCCCCTGCGTGCGGGCGGGCGCAGGGAGGGAGGGCGGAGGGAGGGCCTCTGCCGCGCGCACCGCACCGCACCGCGGCCCGGCGGAAACGGGAAGGCGGGTGCCGTCACCTCTCCGCCACTTGTCGACCTACCGGCACTGCACGGCGAACCCCTTTCCCGCCCCAGTGGGGGTGTCCCCCTAAGGGCATAGGGGGTGGAGGTTTGGGGCTGGGGGCGGAGAAGCTCCGCCGGGATATATAGGGCGAGGGTGGCGGGGCGTGGCAAGCGGGGACTCTCTGAGCTCAGCCACGAGGGCCCGAGAGAGCCTGTCGCCTCGGCCCAGTTAAAAGGCAGGAAGCGCCCGACTCCAGACCGCACCCTCACCCTCACCCCCAGACTAAAAGCGCCGCGCAGCCCCGGGCCACGCCAGGGCCGGTGCCCGCTGCGGAGGGTCGGCCCAGCGCCGTGGCAGCGTCTAGTCTCTAGGCGGCGGAGGGGAGCAGCCCTGGAGACGGTCACCTGTGCGGAGGCGCTCCCCAGAGCGACTGCGGACGTGGCCCGGAATGCGACCCGTGCGCTTTGCTAGCCACCTGCCAAGACCTGGACCAAGGAGAGCGTTCCCCAGAATAGTGAAGAATTGGTTAAACCACGTTTCCTACCTGCTCCCCATCCAAGAAAACACTTGATTCTAGGGACATGTGTGCCACTGGAGCACAGCCACCACACATTCCCAGGATGGTACATCGTTAAGATCAGCGCCTCTTCGTACATGTGGCTGGGACTGGTAATGATGATGGGTCGGTCGACGGGGCACCTGAGCACCGCTCCTGCTACCCACAACCCAGCTCAGCCCACTGCACGCCACAGGCAGCCAAGGCCAGGAACAAGTCTACCCTGAGAGACAGATGCATAATGCTGGAGCCACCTGGGTGGCCCGTTCAGGATTTGTGGCCTTGAGCTGGCCCCTGGTACTAGAATTTGGAGAAGTGAGGAGACAGAGGGAAGACATTCTGGGCAGAGAATGGAAGAACCTCAGGTTTCCTGGGGACCACCCATGGGGGACAGTATGGCCCTGGAAGGCAGTGACCAGTTATATTCTCCAGATGCCCTGAGCTCAGGGACTAATTTTGTTCTCTTAACCCCTCCGTGCGGTGGGAAGGAGGACAGGGGGGAATCTCTTGCTATTTCCTTGGCTCCAGGCGCAGTCTCATGGCTGACTTCCGCTAAGTTTTTTTTTATATGAGCTGAGAGGTCTAGTTTCAAAAAGTAAGCACCAGGCCATTGGCTTCAAAGTTTGAGCAGGGAGGGAACACCAGGGTGGAAAGAGATTCCGAAAGCAGTGTAAATTTATGTCGTGAAACCATTCCTCTGCTGTTTTTTTCAACCGGTAATGACCTGGGTTGAGGGTTTTATGGTAAGTGCTGGGGTGCCTATGCCCACAGCCATACATGTACAGGGCACATATACACTTTCTTTAGTAAGTACACTTTCCTTAGTAAGTGATCCCTGACCCTTTGCAAGCATGTGTGTTCACCTTCAGACTAATATTGACCTGTTCTGGGGGCTCATCTGTCTCCTTCCTAGATTAGTCTGGCCTTGGCTATAGGAAGGAAGAAATCAATTTTCCAGGCTCTTTTGTTCTCCAGGTCCCCAACTAGGACTGGAGAGTGGTCCTGTCATGTTATTTCCTGCTGAGATGCATGTATCAATTCGCTATGGCTGAGGGCCGGCTGTCCAAGCTGGTGAGAGCCAGGTTGGGCAGTTTCCACTTCTCTGTCCTCTGTCTACACACAAAACTAGGGGTGGAGGGAAGTAGCAGCAGAATCAAGCCAATGAGCACTGATCCCTTAAGGACTGGAAAATCTTTTTAATCAAGAGATAATTTGCTGTCTTGTAAAGTAAAGAGTACCTAAATCAAAATACATTCTAATGGCCAAAATCATTGATTCTCCCCTAGTATTTTCAAGGGGCAGTACATAACTACAGTTTATAAACCCAGTTCATTAAAATCAAACAGATAATCAAGGATAGGGATTTAAAAAAAAATCTATAGCATTTTTTGTAAACAGAACTGAAATAATTTTTGAACATTTATTTATAGAACTAGGAGGACACCTGATATCCTAAAATGTTAATGCTCTGCCTTTGGCATCTTATTTATCTAATCTTCACAATAATCTTATGAGGTAGATTCTATCCCCCGTTTATATGAAAACAGTTGAGACCTAGAGAATTTAGTAATTTACCCAAAGTGACAAAGTCAGCAAGTGGCCAAGCCCAATTTTGAAAGCAAAACAAGTTGATTCCAAGTCCTATGTGTTGGCTCCTATGCTATGCTGCCTCAGTTTCCACATTTTCATAAGGAACTCATTGGGTTGATGTGAGGACTAAATGCAAGAATTTGTTTGCATGCTTAGCACAGTATTTGATGTCAACAAATCTAGCTGTGGTTTAAAGAAAAACTCCCTTGGTGGCCATATCTGTCTTTTCCTTCTCTGTTTCCTACCATTATCTTTATTTTATCATTTGCTGGTGCATATGCACACAAACACACCTTCCTTCAGGGAATAGTTTCACAGGTAAATCAGGGGCCTTGAATTTGTGGTGTAAGAAGAGTGGGGGGGGAATTACAGAATGTGATTTAGAGCAAAAAAATTTTTTTCTTTAAGAACGGTGTGATGCTTTTGTATTTAGCAGTATGGAATACATTGCTCTCAAAGCTGAGTGAAATTCTAGCTGTAGCACTGGGAGCTATGTGGAGATATGGGTGCATTCCTTCAACTACAGGCACTATGTCTGTCTCTCTTGGACACTGAAGTTCCTGTTTCTTTGTGGACGTGGAGCCTGATGAACCGTTGGCCTTTCCGCTAGGAATCCGCCTGGCCTGCCTTTGCAAACACTTGCTTCAGCTGGCCCTGAGCTCAAGAATAACCTCTGCTGTCACAAGCCAATCACAGCCTCTCCTCTCTCTGCAAACAAGAGAATTATGTTATGTTCTTTTCAGAGGCCAGTAAAATCCCCCTGTCAGTTTTCCTTTTCCTTTCTGCTATATACTTATTACAGAGTGGTGTTTAAAGAGTCCCCTTCTTCACTGTAATCAGCCTCCCCCTCCTTCCTGATTCATATGTAGAAGTGATTGTGGGGACACCAGCACCGGAGTCTTCCCTGAATGATTCAGACCAGGTGAGCTCACTGTTTAGACCGACAGTTACCCAAGACATTAGTGAATAAACAGCCCAGACATTCTTAGGGAGGAAGCACAGCCGTGGGCCACAACACTGAATTGCAATTCCTGCAGACAAGCCTCAGAGAGCAATGACCAGAGTCTGTTTCAGGGGGCTGCAGGAATTTCCTTTGTGGCAACAGCAGCCAGGGGTGCTCAGAGGAAAAATAGGAAAGGGTGCCTGACACAGTAGGAGGGCAAAGGTAGATGTCATCTGTGTATGAGAGAAAGAGAAAAGTTTATAAAGGACTCTGGAGAACTATATTTAGGCAGAGTAAGATTCTAATGAGTTAAGGGATTTAGGAAAAGAAACCTAATCCAAAGTAAGGTATTATTCAAGTATTGGTCTCTTGTGAAAACTTAGCCATTAGTGTATTCCTTATCTCTAGCTAGAAGAAAAATAGGAAACCTTATGCTTAGTTTATTTTTACAGTTCTCATCACTAGCATAATGGGTGGGGTAAATGGCCATAAAAGACATTTGCTTTGTCCTCAGCTAGTGGAGTGATATCAATGGCCACTGCTGTCCAGAGACTGGTATGACCTTCTGCTTAATGTCTTCCAACCCCAGCTCTCAAGTCTACCTTGGAAAATACATTGAAGCTGTGTATTAAGCTTGAATCTTTTCTTCACAAGGAATATCACAGGATGGCTCTAAAGCCCAGTGTTGAGGTCTGGAGGTTAATGATTCCATGGGTGGTCCAAGCAGCTTTAAGGTGTCAAGGTAGTAGGTGGAATCTCTAAGACTTGGAGTGTCAAGATGGTGGCTGCAACTAAAGACATTGTCTTCTCATACCACTTGTCTACTGCCTAGATGACCTGAATAGTAGAAATACCCAAAGGATTCAGCACACCTCATGTCAAACAATGTCATTAAGTAAGTACACTTGGAGGAGGAAAAGCTGTGTATTCAATTCTGTCCTTGCTGTCTTTGCTGCTGTCCTCCCAGTAGCCTCAACCATATAGCCACACCATTCTGAAGACTGGGAATATTGCCCCCAGAATTAACAGGAGTGCCAAGCAGAAAATCCTAAGTCAAATATGCCTAGAAATCCTTAGGCAAGTAAAACTTATAATGTTGACAGAAATAGAGTAGTGATAATCGAGAGAGGCAGAGGAAAGACAGGGGGAAAAATATGTATATATACACATATATACGTATATGTGTGTGTGTGTGTGTGTGTGTGTGTGTGTGTGTGTGTGTGTGTGTGTGTATAATTGAGGAAGTAGAAACACAAGAGAGATAGAGACACAAAGGGGGCTTAGTTTAGTTATCAGTTATGGGTCAATCTGCTTGATAAACTCAAAACATGCTCCCCAAACTCAGAGGAAAAGGAAAAAATTTATGAGCAATAAGAAATGAGACACAGAAAGTCAAACCATAATATCCAAAATATTTGTAATAGGGAGCCCAGAAAGGAGCATAGAGCTGATAGAGGAGAAAATGTTCTTGTTTCCCATACAGGAGGGATTAGTGATGAAAGGAGGGGGTTATATATCCCATAGATCTATAAGGGGGAAGGGACTTTGTCTAAAGAGACTATGAAAAATACAAGGAAAACTTTCATTCTGTGACATTCAGACCATCACATTGAACTCCCCATCCTACCTCTCTTCCAAAGTCCCATTAAAACAACCAGAGGAAAATAATGATAGGAAAAAATCTGTCACTCAAAACTGAAAAAGAGGTTCCACCCACATACCAGACATTTTAAGGAATTTCTGCACAATTTAATACAGATGAGACCAGTTTGAGAGAAGGGTTTGACAACCTTCAATTCACCTCACAGAATAAAAGGTCACAGAATAAGGGAGAAACCCCCACCAGAACCACTAATGTTCCCAAGGTTGGTTGTGACAGGGCTGTGGGCAAAAATTAGTCACACGAGAGTCAGGAGGGGCAAATATCCATCTTCTTGAGGCATCTGGGAAGTGTCCAGATACTGAGGTACACAGAAGGCAAGGATCCCACAGCTCCCATTTGGTCCCTGGCACAGACATTGCCAAAGGACAATGAATGGTGAGGGCAGCCACACCAGCTCCCAGGGCCCAGCTAGCTTTATGTGGTTACAACATGCAGGGGAAAGAAACTCTTTAATATGAAGGTGAAACTCTAATCTTTCAGGAGTCAATTGACTCTGAATTCTTTTCTCATATCCATTCATTCTACACATGTCCACAACAAATCTATTATGTTTCAGGCACTACGTTAGGCGCTAGAGATTTGGCAAGGGACAAGGAAGTGTTCTCCTCTGCTTAGTGGAGCCAGTCAAGCAGAATGATTAGGTTACCTCTGAAGGAAAAAAAAATCATTTTGACATTTGCCACATAAATGCCAAAGACAGGCATTTTGAGGGGAAATGGTTGTGACACAAAATTATGTTTCTTACCAAGATATTTCAGACAAGCAGCTATTAAAAAGTGAGCTATTCATGTACACCCAAACTGAAGAAAAAGACTTCACAGAAAATATCCCAGCCAAGCAAATAAACTCAATAATATTATATAGTATAAAAAATGGTGGTGAATGATAAAAGCAGTAAACCTTAATGGCAAGACTAAGTCTTGATTTTTAATATACTGCGGCATACTCACTGTTACATGGCAATAGTATAAACATTTTCCTTTCCTTCCTACTAACAAAATTGCAGTTTTGTGTGATTGAAGATGGCTGTCTAAAGAATCATTATTTGGAGTGGGGCAACCATCTTGTGACCATTTGGAGAAGGTCAGAAGAATCCAAGAGATGTCCACCTAGCACCCTGAAGCATATTGAAGAGCTGCTGAGTTATCTTGGGGCTTCCTCCTTTACCATCTTTCTATCTGGTAAAGTTAAATGTCCTTAATGTCTGAGACATGTGAAGCTGAAGGTATGGTTGTACATTTAATAAAACTGTTGAAGATAATTCTTGAAAGAAAACACATGTACAGAGATTAGGAGTTGGTATTAAATCATAATAATAATCTAAAGCTAAAGGCCCAGATTATTGTTATAGAAACTGGGAGGACAAGGTGGCATAAAAGAAGGGAAGTAAAAATGTACTTTTTTTGTCATCTTACATTAAAGAGAATTGATGGCTATTGTAAAATTATTTTCTTTGATAGATATATAAATGTGTTAAAAATTTAAACATAACTAGTACTAGAATAAAAATAGAACATATCCAAATTTCTGAGCAAAAAGGGAGCAAAAAGGGAGTTGGGTGACAGACAATGAAAGCAAGAGAGAACAAGGAAAAGTTCAAGAAATGTAAAAACCAGAAAATATATATGTGATCAGATGGCAGAAATTAGCACAAATGTAACCATGTTACTATTAAACATGAATAGTTTTAACTCCCCTGTTAACGCTCCTGTTAAAATACAAAACCCACTTAGAGGCTTTTAAGAAATACACCTGACAGTGATGTAAAAAAGCAAATACAATTGCCCATAAGTGCAAACCAAAAGAAATCCAGTGGGGTAGCACAATTATGAGGAAACTAAAATTTGCAGCAAAAAAGGAATTAATATATAAACAGTATCATTTGGGCCAAAACTTAGAAATATAAGGAAAACTACAAGAACAAATTATAATCCCTTTGCATGGTAGATTGTCACATTAATGGATCCCAGGGAAGCACACTTTTACCATGCCCTTGTGGAGTTCCCTCCCACAGAGTCTGGGTTTGGCCGTGTATCTTGCTTAGTTAAGTGGGCTTTAGCAAACAGAATGATTCAAGCAGAGACTTAAAAACTCTTGTGCATTTGGGCTTGCCCTCTTGGACTGTTTCTGCCATCTTGGGCAGAAGCCCCATCTGGTCTACAATAGGAAGAGAAGCCATAAAGAGCAGAGATAAGCGACCATTCCTGCACCCAGCCCCCATCCAAACCACCAGTTGAATTTAGCTGTAAGAATGACTTCATCCAACTCACAGAACTGTGCAATATAATAAAATGTTACGGTTTAAACCTCTAAATTTTGGGGGATTCTCTTAGGCAGCAATAGATAGACACTTTGTGAAACCTGAGCATTTTTCTCTCTGAAGCACCTCAAAAAGAGAAGCCATCTTCAAGGCAGGAAGAAAGGTCAGGTTACTTCACTTCTTGTCTTTATAAAGAAACAAACTACTCGCCAAGGAATCTAACAAGAGACTTTCTCTGACAGTTCATTGGCCAGAACTTAGTCACATGCCCAGCCCAAGGCCAATCATCAATAATGGGCAAGAAACTGTCTTATTTCATTCCCTAGGTCAGGGCACATTGTCAATCACACAAAACTGCAATTCTGTTAATAGGAAGGAAAGAAAAATGTTTATACTATTGGCATGTAACAATAAAATTATAATAAATTTGAATAATTTATCTAATGGAGTTAATTTAACATACACAAATCAAGATTTCATGTTTTACAAATATAAATACATTCCTTTCAAATCAAAACATTTGGGACTCAGCCAAAGCTATGCAAAGAAGAATTTGTAGTCACAAATTTTATTTTATTATTGAGAAATAATAAAGCTAAATGAAGTAACAACTGAAATAGAAAAAAGAAAAAAAATTGGGGTCACAAAACAAAAAATGAGTTTAAAAGGCAATTAAAGAATAAATGCAAAAGTGTCTTAGAAAGAATAATAAATAGTAAGATTAATCATGATGAATGAAGAGAAAATTTAAAATGTACAGTATTGGAAATGAGAAGTAAGATAGAATATGTGGAAAGTTTTTTTTATAAAAAAGTGAGATGTATAACTCAACGTTAAAGAATTTGAAAAATCTCATTAAAATGAATAAATTTTCTAAGAAAATACAATTGGCAGATTGACTCAAGAAGTAGAAATTGAAAAGACAAATGGTCAGAGAAGAAATGGAATTGTCACATAATCTAAAAGATGACTGTTCCACAGAGCTATAAAGTACATTTCTTTTAGCCCTCACAGAATTTAATGTCCTTGATGTTTAAAATGTTCCAGAACGTAAGAAGACGAAAAATGTTCTGATGCAGTTTTTCAAACTAAAGTAACCCTGATATCCCAAACTAACAAAAGTAGCAAAAACAAAAAGGGAAAAAGATCAATCTGACTTAAGAAAATAGATGGAAAAGCTAAATAAAATGCTAGAAAATCAAATCCAAAATGTTGTTAAAAACAACATACTATGACCAAGTTAGGTTATTATTGCTAATTCAGTTAATGGTATTAACATATATAATTCTATTTTTAAAACTGAGATATAATTGACAAATAACATTGCTTTCAGCTGTACAGGTACAATGTAATGATTAGTTACTTGTATATAGTACAAAATTATCATCACAATAAGTCTAGGTAACATCCATTCTATGCATTTTACATTTAAAATCAATGATAAAACATAATTAGCTCTATAGCTGTGGGAAAAGTTCTTAGTTTATGAGAAAGAGGCTATTTCATTTACATAGGGAAAACCTACATTGAATCAGCATTGATAAAATTCTTCATATAAAAATGTTAGCAGCATCCCCATCAGAGGCAGGAACCAAACAATGGCACCAACCTAACCACTGTTCTAGAACCTTCTTCATGAGATTTGGTTTAATGGTGAAGAATTTTAAGGTTTTTGATACTCATTACTTTTACCTATTCTTTCCCCATTGATTTGAAATAATACCTTGATCATACTGCAAATCTTTTGTATTCTTGGTCTTGTTCATCCCCAGGCTTTTCGTATTACTTTAAATTCATACTATCAAATGGCTATTTAAATCTCTCTCTCTCTCTCTCTCTCTCTCTCTCTCTCTCTCACACACACACACACACAATTTAACTAATTACCATTTCTACTAGCTGTGTGATAGATGTTTTTCTATGTTGTATATTTTCTCCCGAGCCAAGTTAATATAAATTGTTGGTTCTTTTGGTCACATGTGTCTTGAAGAATCTGATAAAAACTGTGAACTGTCTTCCTCTTTCTACCTAGATAGCTGTGTCTATATCTATGTATTTATATAATATACCAAATTGTGCATAATATAGTATACATTTATAGACTCTCTGAAATTTATACATGTACACCAAGTTAGCATCTGATATATTTATCTATATTTATTCTGCTACATTTTACATTTAAATCTTTAATCCAATTGACTTTTTTTGTGATTATTTATAATATATCCCTAAGAAACATATAACATGATCCAAATGTTGTCCCCCCCAACAAATACGTTAATATGCATGCATAGAGAAACAGATAGATACTATGGGTACGCCAAACTGTTAACACTTATGTCTGGGTGGTTTAATTGA
The DNA here is from genome assembly GCA_030015415.1 of Cynopterus sphinx. NCBI lineage: Eukaryota > Metazoa > Chordata > Mammalia > Chiroptera > Pteropodidae > Cynopterus > Cynopterus sphinx. The sequence goes on along the minus strand of CM057383.1, from coordinate 54,597,046 downwards.
GCAGTTCTTTAATTGAGCAGTTTATTCTTCGCTTTACTTCTTATTTAAATATTTTACAGTGAATTTGATACACTTTTGTGATAAGAAATAAACATTTCTTTCAGAAAGAGACAGTGAGTACAGTCTGGTGGGTTTTAGAGCTTCTGAGAACAAGAGATGAGAGGGTTTCTTTACTTTTGTCAAGGCAGAGGTGATCATGGAGGTTGGGGAGAGATGAAGTTTAAACAGCAACTGTTTGCATTGTGGCACCAGTGCAGGCAGGAATCAGAGGCTTTCCGGGCCCATCTCACTCGCTTGGACACAGGGACCTCAGTGTCCACTGGGGCCTGTGATGGGCTGATACCATGCTCCTCCAACAAGGGCCCTGTGTCTGCTACTGTCCAACACAAAGGACAGAGGTCCCCTGTTTGCTTTGGATTAGAAACATTCAAATGAAGGACAGCAAAAACATTTGAATTTTCCCTCTTTTCAGTTTTTTTTTTTTTTTTTTTTTTTTTTTTTGGTGAAAAAACAAATTATACTGAGTCGGGTATCTTTTCTGAATAAAAATCAATCAAACTAGATTGCTAAGGGAGTCTTAAATAGCTTCTCTTGTTTGTCACCTTTTTTTTTTTTTTTTTTTTTTTTTTTTTAGATTTATGGCTTAAAGGCTAAAAAGTAGCAGTGACTGGCCAGGCTCCTGAATTGTCCATTCATTTCCCAGGAAATGGGGCATTCCCTGTACCTTGGTCAGCTGGAACACATGGCCTTTGACCTTTTGCAAGAAGCTCATTATAGGCTGGAAGCACCCACATATGCATGGCCTCCTCTCTCCCTGCCATCCAGCCTCCCCCACACACTGGAATGCTTTTTTTTTTTCAGGTGCTCATTCAAAAACCAACCTCATAGGAAATTAGACCTACAAAGGTTCAGCAGTTTTAGCAGACATAGGAGTCTTCAAATCATAAATGTCAAGATGGTTCTACTTTGAAAGACTGTGCCTGAGGCTATAGAGAATGGACTCGTGAAGGTCACCATGGCCTAGTGGAAATTATATGGATTTTCATCATTTCTGGGTTCAATTAGCTCTGGCATTAATGACCCAAGGGCAATTTTCTGAACCTTTCTGATTGTCAATGTCCTTACCTATAAAATGGGGGTAATTATAACAATTAGCACAGAGAGTAACTAATGCAGAATAAATGAGATGATGTGTGTTAAGGTGTTATCAGAGCCTGACTCTTGGAAACGACTCAAGGCATAGCGCCTGGCACTGCTGTGACCTGCAACTTTTGTCACCTCTTATAGAATAGGCAGTTGCAGCTTTTGCCCAATTCGGAAAGATGAGGCTGAACTAATGCATGCGTAGGGCATTGCAAAGCACAGCATGTCGGGTCAGCAATTTTCTGTATGACGTTGGCTTGTTCTGGAATGACAACCATAGTATCAAGTAACTCTCAAAGGGGGTGAACATAGAAACCTTGCAGAGAGGCTTTTGCACCCCACATCTGACCCTGCCCTCACAGTCTAATAGACTTTTCTAGCAGTGTGAGATTGAGAATGGCCACCTGTGATGAGGTGATGAGAGCCGCATCCAATGGGGCCATGGTGTGTACATGAGTGGTTCGGAAAGGAGAAAGAGGAGACCACTAATTTATATTCATGTTATCACCCTCCGTCCTGTCAAGTCTAACCTATTACTGACATCGTTGAAGGCAAATCTCTGAAGTGACATTTGCTTGTCACATTTTAGATCTCAAGGATTCCCCAGTCATCTCTTCTAGGGATGCTGTTCAGAGGTGAATCTCGAGGATCTGACACAAAGCAGTGGAGTAGCTGTTCGATAAGGCTGGACATTTCCCACTTCTTTTTATCCACTGAGTTTTTATTGGCCACCAGCAGGAATATGGCAAAAAGTAAGCCAATGGATTTTAAGATAAAACTAAGATCTCACAGAGAACATTTCTAAAACTTAAGCTAATCCTTCACACATCTCAAATTTTTTAAAGTTCCAACAGAAAGAAGCATTTATTTCTAAAACAGACAGATGAGCTATTTTCAGTCACAAAAGTGACTCTAAGAAATAGTCAGAAAACCAAATTCAGTAAAAACTTATTGAGAGGTCCACGCCTCGAACAACAAGAGCAGTTTCTTTGGCTCCACGCTTGCTTTAGAACCTGTCACTTCCCCTTCCCTCTGCTCTGTTTCAGCTCGCTCTCCTTGCTGCCTCACAGGCAACCCCTATCCTGCCTCCTCCTCAATCTCTCCCCCTCCCTCCCCTTCTCCCTCTGTTTACTAGCAATATGAGAAACTAAGCATTCAGATGGTTTTTATTCAGTTTTAATGAGTTAGGTTTTATATTTTGTTCTTAATTTTAAAAGAGTATTAACATTTTATCTTCTTTTAATAAAGAATCTAAATTTAGCTGGTCTTTGTCCAGATATGATTCACTTCATTTTTTTTTCTTTTATTGTGTGTATATCCTTCTCAATTACCACCACCAACAACAATCCTTTGATTTCTATCCTAGTCTGAGAGATACTTTATTCTTTCATTTTATTTCTTACTCTCATATAGCCGGACCTCTGTTTTTTAGTATTTTTTCCTTGTGAGCGTTCATATAAACTTAGTGGCGCACATTTGCAAATACAGCAGTAAACAGCTCAGCGTGATCTGGTGTTTGCCCACGATCCAGCATTAACCTGTGTCCTGAAACTGAACCCTAGATCGGAGAGCAGCTGTGTCTGCCTACACTGTCACTTGCTCTGTCCTTGACTTAAGTATCTCTAGAGATGTGGCCTGCCAGCTATTATAGGCCTCCTGGTATCAGGTAGGAATCTGCTAAGTGAACTGGTCCTCTCCAGTTGGGCAAGACCTTGGAATTCCCCTGGATGGGACCTCCTAAGCGAGACAGGTTCAGTGGTATTGCTGTTGCATCACACTGAATAAGATATCAACATTTCCCTTTCCTGGTGTCACTTACAAAGATCTTCTGAATCATTATCTCATTTGACCCTTACATCAATCATGTGTGGTGAAGCTATGACTGTATCTCTATTTTACAGATGTGTAGACTGAGACTCAGACTAAGTGACTTGTCTACAGCCACACCGCCAGGAAGTGTCAGAACGAGAATCTGAACTCTGGCTTTCTGAACACCAAATTCAGGGCCTGGCTCAGAGCGGGCTCAGTTTGCATTTTTCTTCCCATTGCACTTACCTCCGAAGTCACTGCTTCTCTCTTGTAGGGCCATCTCCCCAGGAGAGGACATCTCCACCCCAAAACCCCTGGCAAAGAGGAATGAAAGACAGTGTCCTAATATATTATTAATTATTCAGATCTCAGTGCTCTCTTGGCCTCTGGAGTCTTCCGGCCAGCTCAGCTGAAGAGACTACTGTGTTATGCACTACCCACATGAAAAAGAAACAAATCCCCCCATTACTCACAGAAAAATAAGTCAGAGTCATTGTCACAGATGATAGAAATGTTAGTAACCAGATTCATGTAAGGGCTAAGTGGTCCCTGTGAGTTGCGTCAGACTCTGTACTGCTCACATTTCACTCCACCCTTTCTGCAGTTTGCTGGATGGGGGGTAAGCTAAAGAGTAGTTTCTGATAATGATCGAGAAGGTCTTTTCTTATTAAACAGCAAAAGAATTGGCACAATTGAGAATGAAGATAAAACTTGGAACCAAGTTAGAGAAGATGGAGTATATGTAGAAGGGCTGTTGAGTATATAAAACTTAGGTACATTATTTGTGGGGTTTCAAACTTGGGAAGGTTGAGTACCATAATTTTCCCATTTGTTATTCATTTTGATTCTGAAAAGCTGGCTTTGCCCATTTCTTATTTAAAAAAAAAAACTTGTAAAACAGAGATAGAGAGACAGAGAGAAACAGAGAGAGAGAGAGAGAGAGAGAGAGAGAGAGAGAGAGAGAGAGAGAGAAAACAACTTTGAAAAAGTATTTGAGACCATTATAGCCAAAAGAGTTCATAAAGGAGCTAGATAGAGAACGTAGTGACTAAGAATGAGGAATGACAAGTATGCCCTCCCTTTGGGAGGGGTTCTACCTGTGCCGATCCTTACACACTGGAATCGTAACACCAGACATGTTCTCACATGTATGCTGGTGGTGAATGATTTGAAAGAAATCAAAGTCAGAACAGAAAAGAGCCCTGAACAAGTTTAATTATTTGCTTCTGTGGATCATTCTAAACAACCTAAAGTTTGAGAAACGTCTGAATTTTCTGGCTTTTGCAGAATTCAGTTGGAAAGTAAAACCCAATACCTGTTGCCTTGGGAATGTCTCCCAAAGTCCCAAGAGGGTAAGAAATATCTAAATGTAAGTGAAATAGCCTCAATCACAATTAAAATGCCATCTTCCTAATTTAATTAATAAGCCTCCCACCTCTACTATATTCTGAGAACACACACACACACACACACGCCCTTTTATCTCACTGAGTCTAAAACTTTCCTGGTTAACTCCTACTCTTCTTCACAGATCAGCCAATATGTCACTTCTCTGGGTAGCTTCCTCAGACATGGGTAGTACAAGGCAGGCTTCTCAAGGGCCCTCATCAGGGTGTTTTGTTTGACCCCAAAGTGAAGATATGGATACCTTCCACCTCACCCACCCCTCACTAGATTATCTTGGGCTTACAAGTATCCTGGGGCATTAAGTGGAAGGATCCTCAGAAGGATGTGGAAGCCTCGGGCCTCCTGGGTGGGAGTGGGAGTCAGGGTGGGCATTGGAAGCATGAGGGACTGGGGCTGGAGGAAAGGTTGCCGACTCTCTGAGCCTGGTCACATGCCATTATCTCTGTAGTGGCAAGGCATCCAGTAGACAACTGATAAGGTACCTGTGGAGTCCAGGCACTAAGTCTGAAAACTTGGGCCCTTTAGTGGGGAGTCTCACAGTCAAGTTTGGATAGAGAGAGTGGAACCTACAGAAGAAAGGGCTACACTACAGGACAGTGTGGGCCAGAGGAAGGGTCAGCCAGAGTGGGAGGCATCCAGCCTGAGGGATGGGGCTCTACCCTATTTTCCTGGATGATATCAGCTCAGGAACAGCAGGAATCACCAGGGTGAACTTTACCAACCTGAACAAGTGGTTTCTCAGGCAATATTTAATTCGACTTGGGAAAAGTAAAGGGTCTTTGCTTTCATCTAAATTCTAACTATTATACCATACCACAATTATGATTACATGAGAATTTCCAAAATTGGTGGTTTTATGTCTGCCTTCCCTCATCAATAGTTTATATGCACAGCCCAGTCTAGAATGTACTTGATTCCCAATAAGTATTTATTCAATGAATGAGTGTTGATCTTTGAAAAATTTCTTAAATCTTCAATAATCCTATACCTTCTTGTCAGAAACTTTTACCAAAACAAAAATCATCAAACTACCATCATGGGACATATTTTTGAGAAAATGATGTCAGCTCTGTAACTCCAAAATCATAATTTTTGAAAAACAGGTGTTTTTTGTTTGTTCATTTGTTTGTCGTTAGGTAAGAATAAAGGCACTTTTACCAGGAGTGGATCTCAGCCCCTATGGATTAGATATCTTAATTAAATGCTCACCTGTACCTCTGGTGGGTCTTACCAGACCACCCCTTCCTTTGCTATTTTTCAAATTTTAACTGCCTGATCAAATGCCTTTAAAAGAATAAACCCAGGAAGGAAACTTGAAAAACAAGCAGCCAAGACTGGAATTTTCACTTTGCAGAGAACCCAGAGGGGAGGTCTGCATTGTAGGTTTCAACTGACAGGGAAGACAGTGGCCCAGTGGTTAGAAAACTTGACTTGTCAAGAGGTGACTGGGTGAGGAGAAACCGGAAAGAGGGTCTCTTTGTGCTCAGATCAATGTAGTAACATCTGATGCGTATAGAGCAAAACAGCTCCTGTGTCAATAGCTCATTACTAGTGACCAGATAATAGCATTTTCTGATAGTTGGACTTTCTTTCTTCCACTCACGCCCAACCAAAAACGAACACCCCCATTTCATAGATTTCTGGCACCTTGCCTTTCTTCCTAATGACAGAACTAAACACATACATAAAAATAGGTAACTGCAACGAAACGACTTCTGGCTTAAATGCTATTTGGTTCAAAGTGTATGAGGCAGCTTCTCCCAGCTTTCCTTATGCTATTTATGAAATCAAGAAAAAGACAAGAACTCAAAAGAAACCTAGAAACTTCAACCCAATCAATGGCTTAACTAGATTCTAGGAGGCATTTTTATTAATTATAAAGAAAGACACATTGAACTGATACAAACGAATGCAGGTTATGCCTTATGTAACAGAGATCAATAGGAAGATAGTTGTTACAGACACAGAGATCCAAGGTCTGTGCCAACTAGAACCCTAGGAGGCTACCCATATTCCATGGAAGTGCTGCTTAAAAATTTTTTTAATTTATTGAGGTAGAATTGACATGTAACATATTAGTTTCACATGTACAACATGATTCAATATTTGCATATATTGCAAAACAATCTCCATAGTAAGACTAGTTAACATCATCAGCTTACATAGTTGCAAAAAAGTTTTTCTTATGATGAAAACTTTGAAAATTTCTCAGCAACTTTCAAATGTGCCATATAGTATTATTAAGGCAGTGCTGCTTTTTGAGGATGCTAATACTATCTCTGTTTCAAGGTAGCACCTCCCAGGAAATAGCTGGTCAGGAAGTGTATGTATGTGAAGGGAAGGGGTGGGAGGAAGGAGAACCAGCAATTTTGTACTATATCCTGGGAGGTGCAATATTTACATGTTAAACACTACAGGCAGGGGTGGGGACAGGAAGATCTCTAATAGCAGTGCACACTATCAATTGCAGTTTTGCAAGTGACTCCATGGGTCAAAGAAATAGAGAACCAGGTGGGAGAATGTGCTACCTCAGTGGAATGGAATCACGTTAGGCGTACACCTGCTAGAAACTGAAACTTGGTCTGGACACTATGCATGTCAACTTGTACTTCAAACCTGAAAAGATGCTCATCACACAGTGGACTGACTGTGTGGCCAAAGGCAACACACTTACACTGGTCGGTGACCAATATCTAGTCTGGAAAGACTTCATCTTAGTTGGAAGTGAGAAAAAAAAATCCTACTGTTCATACCCCAATACTGTGTATTTGTAAAAAGTTGTACAGAATGAGGAAAAGGTGATATAATTTTGACGACTCTTTGAAACAATCTATTGTAAACCAGAAGAAAAATTTAGGAAGGTTACAACTTCAATGAAATTCAAGAAGACATTATTAGTTAGGGTGATCATTTAGTTTCTCTTATTTAGAGTGAAAGGGCGCACTGTTGAGAATTATGCCAATATCTCTCATAAAAATAGTTTAAAACTTTAAAATAAAGTTTTAGAAAATATAACCAAGAAAATATATCTTAAAAGATTATATGTCATGACAAAATGGGATTGATTCCAGGAATGTAAGTTTGGTTTAACATTACAAAAATCAGTGTAATTCATGATTTAACAGAATAGAGAAATAATTTCAATTGATAAATTAAAATAATTTGATAAAATTGAGCATAAATTTATGATAAAATTCTCAGCAAACTAGAAATAGAACTTCCTTAACATGGTTAAATTATTTCTCAAAAAACATACAGCTTATATTGTAATTAATGGTGAAACTATGAATTTTTTCCTTCTGATACTGAGAATAAGGCAAGGATGTTTGCTGTCACCATTTCTATTCAACATAACATAGTACTGAAAGTCTTGGTGGCAGGGTGTGGGTAGAGTATAAAGCTTGAAAAGAAAAAAGTAAAACTTTCATTATTTGTTGATGACACAATTGCACATGTATAAAATTCAATAGAATGTACAAACAATTAAAATTAATAAGTGGCTTTAGCAAAGATGTAGAATATAGGGTCAATACAAAAATCAGTCAGTTTCTATGTACTAGTAATAAGTAATTTAAAATGAAGCAAAAGTACAATGTGCAATGTCATAATTATGAAATACTTAGAAATAAATATAACAGATGTTCAAGGTCTCTCTATTGACAACTACAGAATATTAAAGAGAAAATAATATAAAGACTAAAATAAATGGGGAAATATACTATGTTTATAGATTAAAACATGATATTGTTTAGATATAATTTGTCTCCAAGTTGGATTTCAATCCCAATCCAAATCCCATATGCTGTTTTACAATGTGACTTTGCCATTTTTCCATTAATACGTGGAATCTAATTTTCCTTTCTTTGACTTTAAGTGGATCCGTGTGCTGCATGACTTCCTAGGCAGGTCATAAATGGTAATGCAGCTTCATTCAAGCCGCTGCATTACTGGATTACTGAAATGCTCACTCCTTTAGACTTAAGTTGCCATGTAAGCAGTCCATCCGCACGGAGGTGCCGTGCTGTGAGGAAGCTCAAACCAGCTCATGCAGAGGGATCACATAGAGAGGCCCTAAGACTACATGAAGAGAAGACCATACAAACGCCTGGCCAGGCCCCCACTGCTCTGGTGTTCCCTGATGTTCCAGCTGCAGCCATCATCCAACTACAATTACATGAGACCTCAGAAGCATAGAGCTAAGCCCTTCCTACTTTCCTGACCCACAGGAAATAATAAAACGATTGTTGTTTTAAGTCACTACATTGGGTTTTTAAAAAAAAACTATTTTATTGAGGTTTAATCGATGTGTAAAAAGCTATACATATTTAATGTATACAATTCAAGTTCAGGGATAAGTATACACCATGAAACTATCATCATCATCAAGGCCATGAACATATCCATCACCTCCCAAAGTGTCCTCTCACACACTTTATTATTATTACTATATGTGTATGTGTGTGCTTATTTAAGGACATTTACCATAAGGTCTACTCTCTTAGCAAATTTTAAGTACACAGCATTGTTAGTTATAGGCACAATGCTGTATAGTAAGTCCCTGGAACGTATTTATCTTGCATAACTGAAGCTTTGTAGCCTTTGACCATCATCTCCCATTTCTTCATCTCTTGGCACCTGAAAACCACCATTCAACTCTCTGCTTCTATGAGTTTGACTATTCCATATATAAGTGAGGTCATACATCATTCACCTTTTTGTGTCCGGCTTATTTCATTTAGCATAACATCCTCCACATGGAGTTGGGATGGCAGAATTAGCTGATGGATGTGTGAGAGAGATTTTTGGCCTCAGCAACTGGGAAGCTGAAAATGTCATTTACTGACATGGGGAAGTTGAAGACAGTTAGTTATGTACCAGATTGTTCTGCTCAGGAACCAGAACAAGGGGATTTTTTGGGGAGTGGGAGAAGGTCTGTTTAAAGCAAGCTAAGTGTAAGAATAGATATTTAAGCAAAGATGTCATGTAGACCCCTGAATCTACCAGTCTCTGCTGGAGGTGTGATTTTTGAACTTTGTGAAATGAGGATCTGCTTCATTAGCTGAAATTTTGTCCTACTCACACTGAAATCAAGCAGGAAAAGACAAATGATCACCTCCATAATCGAATATTTTAAGATTTGGCGGTTTAGTTTCAATCCCACAGCTGTAAATAGCAGATTGCATTTACCTGGGGCTTCACCCATGCTTCAGACTATGGTTGTGTTAATCTCATTTAGAGCTGTGGCTGTCATTGTCCAGTTTGGCATAGTTATAAAAATAAAGTGGCCTCCACTATCTCAAAGAGTCCACGTGATGCTGTACTGTTTCATATCAGCTCCACAGACCTGCTGGGGTTAGAGATAGTTAAAGCAAAACTATTCCAACTGTGGATGCCCTGACGTCACAGTTTAGGTAATGCCATAAATGAGTTAATAGACAAATGTAGCATTTTTTATAAGCTCTCTAGAAATTCGTTGATAGTATGCTTGATAGCATGTTGGGGGCAACTGAACAACAACAACAACAACAGAAACAATATCCTGCTTTGAGTACCACAGCTGCAAGGATAAAGCTTTAGAACTGCTAACATGAAATAGCTCCACAGTGAATTGTCAATTTGTCTACCTAGCATTAAGAGAGAAAAAAGACACTTTAAATTTATAAAGTCACTTTTTAATTTGGGAGCCGATGCTTAGAGATGCCCCGATAGGACATCAATGGGGCCCAAGGAATCTCTTCAGTCAAGTCCCATGATGAAGTTTCTCCCAGTATCCAACCCTGTCTCTGTTGTTTTCCGAATAAAGCCACTTAATTCAACTGTATAAAATTGACCTATATCTTGTTGTACATCTTGAAAACAATTCTCCTGCTATCCATCTCCTCATCACTGCGAATAAGAGATGCATGTGTGTACATATATTCGTAAACTTGTACATATGCTTACTGTATATATGCTTGTGTATTTGTGTATAATAAAATGATGTTTTCTACTTAACTTTAAGCAAATGTTTAAAATCTGCAGATAGTTTTGTGTCTAAACATCACCTAAAGGTAGTAGTTCAACAGGAATCATAAAACTCGGAATTTTCCTCCCCTGAGATCGAAGCTGATTCAGCAATGCTGGATGTAGACTTCTTGATGAAGAGGAGAACCTGAGATTCCAAATCAGAAGACAGAGCTAGAGCTTCTTAAAAACTTCCCGAGTTTATGGGCATCTTTAGATATGTCTTTGGAAAGTGTAGCCACAGGCTTGACATTGGAAACCCTGGGATGTCTAGAGTGGTTTGATATTTTTAAGTAGGCTGTGGCATCATGTAGAGCGGGCGTCCCTAACCGCCCCCCTCCTCACCTCAGACTGATACCAGTCCATGGCCTGTTAGGAGCCAGGCCTCACAGCAAGAAGTGAGAGCTGTTAAGTAACGAAGCTTCCTCTGTATCTGCAGCCACTCCCCAGCGCTAGCATCACCACCTCAGCTCCACCTCAGATCATCAGGCATTCGATTCTCACAGGGGCACTGGTCTCTGGAGCTAAAAAGGTTGGGGATCACTGATGTAGAGAATGCAGCAAGTCTATAGATTATAATGGGGCACCTGAGGGATTTTTCTAATTGCTTTCATCAAGCAGATTGCCACCGTGATGCACCTTCATCCTTTTTCCTTTCCTTACCCTTCCTCCTTGTCATTCACATTTTCCAGTTGTTGAACCCTGCAGTTAATGGGTTCCCATCAGTTGACCTCTCCTAGAATGCAAAACCATGTTCGATGTGTCCTCTGCAAATCATAGGTGACAGACTGACCTAATCATCTTCCTCAAACCCTTCTTGGTGCTTAAATCTTTTAACCTCCACTTAATCCTTCTTTGATGCTCTTTCTTCTGTAGATCTGAGTTTCTAAGCTATATTGTGCTCCTTCTCTCTAAAGAACTTCTTTTAATATTTATTGCAAGGTAGGTCTACTGGCAACAAATTCCCCCAAGTTTTGTTTGTCTGAGAAAGTGTTTATTTCTTCTGCATTTTTAAAGAATAATTTCACAGAGTCCAGGATTCTAAGCTGATAGTGTCTTCCTCTCAACACTTTAAACCTTTTACTTCACTCTTCCTACTTGTGTAGTTTCTGAAGAGAAGTCAGAAGCAATTCTTCATTCTTCTATAGGTGAGGTGTTTTTCCCCTCTGGCTTCTTTTAGGATATTTCACCTTATCTTTGATTTTCTGTAATTTGAAAATGATATGCATGGGTGTGATTTCTCTAGCATTTGTCCTACTTGGTGTTCTGTGAGCTTTCTGGATTGATATCTGACATGTTGAAGAAGTTTTCAGTCATTAATGTTTGAACATTTTCAGTTCCTTTCTTCTTTTTTTATGGAATTCCCATTATATGTATGTTACACCCTTTTAATTGTGCCACAGTTCTCAGATATTTTGCTCTTGTTGTTTGCAACCTTCTTTCTCCTTGCTTTTCAGTTTGGAAGCTTTCTAGTGAGATATCCTTAAGTACAGAGTTTCTTACTTCAGCAGTGTTTAGTGTAATAGCAAGCCCATGAAAGGTATTCTCCTTTTTTTTTTTTTTTCTTCTAGTGTTTCTTGTTGGTTCTGTCTTAGGACAGCTTCTTCTCTCTGCTTACATTGCCCATCTGTTCTTGCATGCTGTCTTCTTTATCTATTAGAGCCCTTAGCATATTAATCATAGTTGTTTTAAATTCCTGGTCTGATCATTTCAGCCTCTTTGCCATGTCTTGTTCTGATACTGCCCTGCCTTTTCAAATCATGTTTTTTGCCTTTTGGTATGCCTTGTAATTTTTTCTTAATAGCCAGACATGATGATCTGGGTAAAAAGAATTGCTGTAAACAGGACTTTAATAATGTGGCGATAAGGTGTTGGGGCAGGGGAGGCATTCCATAGTCCTGTGATTAAGTCTCAGTCTTTTAGTAAGTCTGTGATTCTTAATTGTAAATTTCTCAAGTGTTTAAAAAAATTTTTTTCTCTCCCTTTAGGTAGGAGAGGATCGCTGGAGCTGACTGGTGTTGAGTATTTCCCTCCCCAGAGATTAGTTAGGCTCTGATAATGCCCCATCATGTTAGACCTCTGATTAACTAGTTTCCTCTGTGGACAGGTCTTGTTAAGAAGAATGGAGGGCTCTGGCTATTTCAAAATGATTCCCCTCCCCCTGCCAGAGCGTGAGGGTATCTTTCTCAAATATTTACTCTGGGAGCCTGATTGAACTCCTGAAGGTAAATCTCCAAAACTGAGCCCCTAACCTCATGATTAGGTTCCCCTAGAGATTTCAACTTTCTGAGTTGTCCACTCCGAGCTTTCAGAAATTTGTCATTTCAGCTCAGTTCCCTCCTCTTCCCCATCTGCCAATCCCCCACATTGGTTCTTGTGGTGGTTTCTTCTTGAGAGTCTCTGCTCAAGAAGCCAAGACTCCTGGTATCACCTGTCCATCTCTCCAATCTTAGGGGGCAGCAATTCACCCAGTATCCTCCCCTGTCTTATAGATCCAAGAAGAATTGATTTTTCCATCGGTTCAGCTTCTTACTTATTAGACATGTGGCTACTTTCAAGCTCCCTACATGCACAACTGAAAACTAAAAGTCCTCACACTTCATTCTTATAAACCTGGATGGTGAAGAAGCTATAGCAGGACAAATGTGTGGACATGTGGGGAGTGTGTGAGTAAGTGCTGTTGCATGTGTGTGTGCATGTGTGTGTGTGCATGTGTGGATGTATGTACACATGTGCACGCATGTATGCTTGCGTACCCTCTAAAGATGATTAAACTGGCTAAGACCTCAAAGTAAGATTATAGGGGTTTAAAAATCCTTGAGGGAACTAGCAAAATTGTCTTTATTTTTACTTCTCTGAGCATTTAAAAAATCGGAATCTGTGGTTTTACATTAAGAATGTGTAGTGGTTTTCTCATCTCTTTGGGAAAGAGGAATGCCTCTGAGCGGTGTCCGTGAGGAGGGGCCTGTGCAGGAAGGGGAGTTGTGTCTGAACATTTACCCTTTGGAAACCAGCTTCAGGTTTGTGTGTCATGGTTTTCTGAGAGTTTTGGATCTACCATTTCCTGTATTTCAAGTCTTTTAGAAGGCTTTTTATTTTATTTTCGTATAAAATAAAAATGCCATCAATTAATGAGAGAGACAGGAAGGGAAGGTGGTTTGAGGCCGGTGAAAGTTGGTTTAGGTATAAACCCTGGAGGAATTTTAAACCTGTTCCTGGGCTTTATTTCTACATTTTGGAGTGTTTCCTCACCACTCACCTCCATTACACCCCCAGAAATAGTAATTTCAGACTTGGGAAGGGGTGAAGCATTTTCTGAGAAATAGGTTGGGTAATGGCAGTTTTGGTAAGATCTTTCAACAAACTAGGAGGGTAAGAGACCTTAAATGTCTTGGTTTAGTTTAAATGCAATGGTTGCAGGCTTATTTGTGGAATGAAGATTAAAAACATAACCAAAAAAATGTTTGTGGGGGTGGGCTGAAGTGGGTAGCTGATTAAGGGATTAGCTCGAAGATGTTAACATGAAAGTTGGGGGAGCATGACAGAATTAATTAGAACCATATAACCAGTGTAGTATGCTACAGATATATTTCCACAGTTTAAGACTTCTGTTCCTGGTTATACTTAACATGCAAATAACTCCTCAGGATGCAGTCATTCCTTCTGTGTCTCCTTGCTTCACATTATACATTCAGCAAACAGGATACAAGCCTCATTCCCTGAAAGACTATGAGGGAAAAGCAAGCACTGGCCATGCCACACATCTCCATTTTAGGACTTACCCAAATTGTGGCATTTTTGCAAAAGTCTCCCTGACTCTACTGCATCCCTACAAGCCCTGTACATAGTTTGGGAAGGCTTTCCTTTACCTTCAATAGCCACACCAAAGGTTTCTGCCTAAGATACTCAGTACCCCTAACTTTCAGTGCATTGTGGGGCTGACATTATTCTTGGATCATCATTGCTGATCACAGCAAGGTGAGTGAGAAGCAAGGGCTTCTTTGTTAAAAGCAATCTATCTGCGGTGTCCAAAGGTGAATCATGGGTCCTGTCCTCTCCTAGGTTTCAATGACCCCTGGTACATTGAACTAAATTAAATCAAATGCTCATTCAGGAGCACATTGGCTACCTTATTCAAAAGATGCTTGCAAAGTATGTGGGTGGATATTGGCCTTGCATAGTAGCAGCCAGGCATAGGGAGGGCATGTTATCTCTTTGACCTTCAACCCTCTGGATCAGCCTGCATTCTTTAGAACTGGGCCTGAAAGAACAGGGAACAATGTTTTTAAAAAGTATGGTGGGAATGCTAGCCTCAAAGATGATCAAGAGACAACCTAGCTATAGGCCCCCGTATAAAGCAGAAACCTAGGGGACAGGTAGGAAGGGGAGAGTGGAGGATGAGTGACTGCAAAAGGGTACAGGGACCTTTTTGGGAGGGTGATGGGAATGTTCTAAAATTAGGTGTGGTAATGGTTGCACAAAAAATTACTAAAGATCGTTGAGTTGTACACTATGGTATGTGAATTTTGCCACAATAAAGCTGTGGGTTTTTTTTTGTTTGTTTTGTTTTTTTTGTTTTTTTGTTTTTAAGAAAGAAAAAGGCAGATCACAAAGAGCTGTTAAAGATGCAAAGAGTGATTGCTCCTATATTTCCTGTGGGATGGATAATTACTGATGACCCCGGCAGAACCAGAGCTGCCTCAGAACTCAAAAAATTCTGTTTCTTTGACCGAGGTCAGTGAGCAGAAATTCCAAGCTGCAGATTCTGCCTTGATAACAGGAGGGGCCTTCTGTTAGGAAAGCCCAACAAGAGAACATATATGCCTTTTTGTGAGGTCATGCACTTCCTTGCCCTGGGTTCGAGCACAGTGCTCTACCAGGGCAGGGTACCAGGGACTCAGCAGTGCACTGCATGACGATGTCTCCTAAGATGATTTCCAGCTCTGAGGCCCAGATACTCCACAGCTGGGGTGGGAAATCCCCTTTTCCTTCTAAGGCTCTATTTATCCATCTGTAGCCTGATGGTCTTTGCCCCATTTCTAATTCACCTGAAAGGAGATGTTTATCTGCTACTCAGATTTGCTGATAAAGGAGGCCATAGGGGCACAAAGACTCCCTGAAGACTTAAGCACAGGTAATAACAGGAACTCAGAAATGGCAGACTGCAATTGTGCTTCCATAATAATAGTAATTAATGCAAAAATAATAACTTCATGTATGATTTCCTATTGCTACTTTTGTCCCAGGCAGCTCACAAACCCAACAGAGAGAACTTTAGCCATTTCTGGGGTGTGGCCTTGTAGTAGTGTTTGTGTATGTTTGTTTGTTTGAGCATTTATGATTTTTTTTAGATTATAAAAGTACTGTGTTGCTTATGAAATTTAGAAAAGACAAAAAGCAATGAAAGATAAGTTAAATGGGAATCTCAGGAGCCAGTGATAACCACTATTAACGTAGATCTTGTTACCTTATTTTAGAAATATAAAAATGTGATACATGTTGCTTAATAAATTGATTTGAATTTAACAATACAATGCAGTCTTTCCAAGTCACTAAGTACACTTCTAAAACATTTTTAATGGTTGCATGGGGTTGTATTATATGATATATATTACTATATTTAACCCATTCTCTATTGTAGTTTTAGATTGTTTCTAATTGTTTTTGATATCAACAATGTAATTTTTGAGGTAAAAGCCTATTTTTGAAGTCAGAGTGCACATTTTTAATAGCAATGACTTGACATGGGCCCTGGATGTAGAATTTCTGGCTCAAATATATAAACCTTATTCAAGTTTTTGATATTTATTTCCAAATTGTCTTTTAAAGAGTTTGTGCCTATTATACTCAAACCAGCAGGTCATGAGCCTTTCTAGTTATTATTATCATTATTAAATTGTATTTATTACATTTATCTCATTTTTAAAAAAATTTATATTTTGCTGGTCATTATTGACCCTGACCATTTTTTCAGCAGCATCATTTGTTTGTATTCTTTTGTGAATTGCATGCTCATGTCCTCTGTTCATTTTTCTGTTGGACCATTCATCTTTTCCTACTGATTTATAAGAACATATATATTTTAAAGAAATCAAATCTTTGCTTCCTTTATAAATTTCAAATATTCTCCCTTCCTCCAAATTATTGTTTGCCTGTTAATCTTAATTTATAATTTTTATATACATATTTTTATATTGTCAAATTTAATGACCTAGTTTTTTATAATTTATGTATTTGTATCATTCTTAGAAAGTACTTCCAAACCTGAATTATATAACTATTTCTTTATTTTCTTTAAGAATTTTTATAATTTCACTTTTTATATTCACATCTTTACTCTATTTGGTGATGATGTTTATTTATTATGTAAAGTAGGAACTTCATTTTTTTCTAAATGATTAGCCATTTGAAAATCTTATCCTTTATTTAACTGGTTTGAAGGGTTACCTTTATCATGTATTAAAATGTTATATACATTTTGATTTGTCTTGAGAATTTCTAATTTTTTTATCAATCTTTTGGTCTTAGCCTTTGTTGCTCCAGATTATCTCAACTAATATGATTTATTATCATACATATTGTTTTGTTGTGTATTGTATTATCTAGTTGGGTAAATTGCTGCTTATTCATATGAAGTTTATTTTTAGATATTTTACAATTTCTGTAACTCTGGTCATTAGGAGCCTTTCTTCTATCAGATATTTTGAACTAGTTACTGCTAATATATAGTAAAACACCTGACTTTTAAATATCTGTTTTTGACATCACAACTAGCTACTGTCTTATTAGTTCAAGTGTTCTTCTATAGAAAGCAGAAAAATAATTTATTCTGAAAGGCGACATCAATCCTGAAAACACTTTGGTGTGATTCCATCACACAGGGACAGATCTTCCTTTTGAACATATTCTCTTTTTGATTGTCCAATAAATCCTTATCTGGACACTGTGTGACATATTTTCAAAAATATACAGTTCAAAAATACTTGTTAATATTTTATGTAGGAATTTTCCCCTTGGGTTAATAAAATAGTCTATAACTTTTACTGTCATTTTTGACTTCAGGGCTACATTAGCTTTATTTTATAAATTGAGTTTTATTTTATACATCAGAAAACATTTACAATTTGTATTCTCTGGAGCAGTTAAAAAACTTTCTTCTTAATTATTTTTTTTTCTTAAGAGTTTGAAATAACTCTCCAGTAAATTGTTTGATTCTATCCTTTAAGAATATCACATCCCAAGTCACTGTTAAGTAGCCCATATCAATGTATTCTACCTATCCATGCTTAGATTTTGCATCCCCAGGCCTAGTATCTTCAAGGTCCTCTCCCAGATGTACTCCTTGTTTCCTACTAGTACCTATGAGTCAGGTCCTGCATTTCTTCCTGGGGCAAGAACCCTATTTCTATTCACAGGCTGTTCTGACACACAATCATGGTTGTCAGCCTGTTGATAATTGTGAATGGTGAGTCCAAATTGCAAGGTAACTGCCTCAGGTATAAAGTCTTTGCAGGTATCCAGGCAAAAGGAGGTAAGGGGAGATGGCTGCTTCTCCTAGTGTAAACAATTCAGGGGAGTTCTAGGGTTTTGAAATTACTAGGGTAATATATCCAAATGTCCCCATCTCATGTCTCACAAATTCACCCTTTTTGTGTCAGGACCCTAACTCTAACATGTGATACCTATTGTAGATGTCATCTCGTTTTCTATTTTGCTATCTTTACAATTGAATTCTGGCCCTGATTTTTGCCTCTCTGTCCTCTACAGCTGCTGGAAATGAGGGAGTCTCACTAAATAATTCTGTAGAAATAATTTGGCTTATGCAACATGTTTTGTATACTGAGAATTGGCAGTTCTAATTCCATCATTTTCACTTTTCAAGACTTTCAGTGCAGTTAACAAAAGCTAGACCACTTCAAAAGTACTTACAATTATGGTTGCCTCCAGTAGTTCAAGAAAAATCCCTCTTCCTAATTCAACACATCACTTTCTACCTGTACCTCATCTCAGTCAATCACAGGTAAGAATCTTAGTAATTGTGACGTCAATGTATGTTAGAAGTTTTCATCACCGTACTTCCCACCAGCTGTGGAGACCTGATGATCATATGATCTGTGAATGGCCCATCAATAAAATCCCACTTTCTAGTGCCAACCATCTTATCTTGGGTCCCCATAAAAGCAGAACCTAGAATTGCAAAGAGAAATAAACGAATCCACTATCATAGGTGGAGACTTCAATACACCTCTTTCAGGAATAGACAGCTTTATCAAGCAGAAAATCAGTAAGGACATAATGGAACTTAACATCATCAACCAACTGTATATAATAAACATCTATAGACTACTTCATCCAACGACAGAAGAATGCACATTCTTCTCAAGCTCACATGGATTGTCCACTAAGGTAGACCACATTATGAGCCATAAAACACACCTTAACAATTTTACATGAATAAAAATCATACCATGTCTGTTTTCAGACCATAATGAAATTAAACTAAAAATCAATAATAGAAAGATAACTGGACAATTCCAAAATATGAGATTAAACAACACACTTCTAAATGACACATGGGTCAAAGAAGAAATCTCCAGAGAAATTTTTAAAATATTTTGAACTAAATGAAAGTGAAAACACTGCTTATTAAAATTTGAGGGTTATAGTTAAAACAATGCTTAGAAGAATACATATTATTGAATGCCTATATTTAAAAAGAATGATCTAAATCAATAAGTTTCCACCTGAGGAAACTAGAAAGAGTAGGACAAATTAAACCCCAAGTAAGCAGAAGAAAAGAAATAAGAATTAGAACAGAAATCAATAAAATAGAAACCAGAAAATCAATAGAGGAAATCAATGAAACCAAAAGCTGGTTCTTTGAAAAGTTCTTAAAATCAATAATTCCCTAGTGAGCTAAGAAAAATAATTTGAGGGGACACAGTTACTAATATCAGAAATGAAAGAGAGGACATTACCACAGATCCTATGGATTTAAGAAAGAATAAAGGAATACTTTGAATAACTCCTTTCCCACAAACTTGATATTCTAGATGAAAAGAACCAATTCTTTGAAAGACATAATCTTCCAAAACCCATACAAGAAGAAATAGACAATCCAAATAATCTTAAATCTAGTTTTAAAAAAGTTGAATCAATAATTAATAACCTCTTGAAACAGAAAGCATAAGGCCCAGATGGGTTTGCTGGTGAATAATGCCAAATATTTAAGAAATTATACCTATTCTCTATAATCTCTTTCAGAGGAGAAAAGCAGAGAGAATACTTCCTAACTCATACTATGAGGCCAGCATTGCCCTAATACTAAAATCAGACAAAAACATAAGAAAACTACAGAAAAATATTTCTCATAAACATAGATATAAAAATCCTCAATAAAATATTAGCAAATTGGATCCAACAATGCATAAAAGAGCTATAATGATCAAGTGAGATTTATCCCAGGTCTGTAAGGTGTATATGGGAAATCTCTCCCTTTCTCTCAATTTTGCTGTGAAACTAAAATTACTCTTTAAAAAATTAATTATTAAGAAAACAAGAAACAAGAAAACAGGTGCAACAAATATTAAGTTAACATAATCCCAAATATATTAGTATTCCATTAAACACAAATGAATTAATACTCTAATGAAAAACCAAGATTTTCAGACTAAAGATAAAATCAAAAGCCAACTGGAAAAACAAAAACAAAAAAAAGCAGTGTCTAAGACCAAGGCTCATTTATGACCGTTCCTTTGGGAGAGTAGATCAAGGGGTTGGGATAGTAATGAGGGAAGGATAGGGAAATGAAACAGGGAAAGAAAGAGAGTATAGACAAGGATGTGTAATCAAGTTGATTAACTGCTACTGGGTGTTCAACCTCAATGGACAATCAGAGAAGCTTTACTACATGCAGCTCAGGGCCTTATTCCTGGGGAAAAAATGGGGAAATGTATTTCCATTGGTTCCCTACTACCTTTGGTTGAGGGTTTCTCCAAAGGACATTAACTACTTTTTACCCTGGCTGAGCAGGCAGGGTCCCACTGATACCCAAGAGGAGTCCAGTGGACAACCCAACACTGTGACTTGATATTTTCTTTTACAACTTTTAAAATGTCTTTAAAGATTAGTAGTGTAATCAGGTTCCCTTCTTCCTATTGAGTTCTTTTTGGTAACTTAACACGTTCCTTTAAAAGTCATCCCTCTTTATCAAGAATCTCAAATGGGCTAGCATAATTTTCTCTCATAGTTTTTTTTTCTAGCATAGTTTTTTTACTTGACTTCTAGAATATTGTCTAATTTATTGTTGTCATTTTTTGTTTTACAGAAACCAGATTGGATTGAATTATTAATGATATTTTTCTGATTTTCAATTAGTTATTTTCTGTTCTCATTATATTAATACCTTTTAACAGCTTTATATTTATTTTACATTTAAAAAAAAACACGTTTCTTCTAAGATTAAAATAGTCCAGTCCATAGAAGCAGAAAGTAAAATGGTGGTTACAAGGAGCTGAGAGGTGGAGGAAGTGGAGAGGTGATGGTCAAAGGGTAAAAAGTATCAGTTATGCAGTATGAATAGGCTCTGGAGATTTAATGTGCTATGCAGCATGATGACTACAGTTAATAATACTATATTGTATACTTGAAATTTATGAGAGGGTAGATCTTAAGTGTTTTTACCACAAAAAAAAAAGAAAGTGAGAAATATTTGACGTGACGGGTATGTTAATTAGCTTGATTATGGTGATCATTTTACAAAGCATACATATATGAAAACATCAAGTTTATATCTTAAGAATATACAATTTTTATTTGTCAATTATACCTCAGTAAAGCTGGAAAAAAGAACATATAACTATGAAAGCTGTTGGATAGAGGCAGGTGAATAAAGAGGCAAAACAACCCTTTCTAATTACACAATAATAAACAAAAATAAATTTAAAAAATTTCCTTCTGGAGATGAACACTTAATTTATTTATTTTCATTATCCCTTTATAAAAATAATAACCTTGTTTTAGAATATGATCTGTTTTGTGAGTATAGTTTTGTCACATGCCAGAAGTTTTGAAACCTAGTATTATTTTTTTCTAAACACTATTTAATTATGTGTTTTATTTACTTTCTTACCCAGGAGTTATTTAGAAGAATGTTACTTAATTTCCTGGTATTTGGATTCAACTACTTAATATTTTCTTACTAATTTTTTGTTTTGCTAGATTATGGTCAAAGAGAATTTACGTCTAAGAATTTATTGGTTTCTTTTATGAATTAAAATATTAACTTAGTTTATAAGTGTCCCATGGCTATTTTAAAGGAATATGAACTAGGTATTTGTGGACTATAAATGTTGAAAGCTTATTGATTGCATTATTTAATTCCTTCATCCATCCACTTGAATCATCAAAGCACATGAAAGAAATGATAAAGGTTACCAATAGTATTATAGTCCTTACTATTTCTTTTTGATGTCTAAGATTTTTATTTTTAACATTTAAATGCTGTTCTATGCAGAACATAAACATTCATGAGCTTATATCTTCTTTGTGATTTGTATCTTGTATTGATATAATCTATATAATGTTCTTTCTTGAATTCTGTCTTTGATATTAATATTGGCAACCCTACTTTAGTATTTGCTTTTTCATAATGTACTGTATCTTTGTCATTCTTTTGAAGAAGAGCTTTATGGATCACTTTATTTTAGGCCTGACTTTTATAAACAACGTACATTACTCATTTCAGTGAAGGAAGTAGAAACTACCTTATGTGTGTCAAGTAGAAAGAGATTTAATGTAGAGAATTCAGTGCTCACTGAAGCATTAGGGGAGGCTGTGGAGATTGGGAGCCTCCACCGAATTATTAATTCCAAGTTATTGCGTGGGGCTCAGGATGCTATTGCTGCTGTTGCCTGCAGAACCACCGATCACCTTTCCAAGTTAGTGACCAGACACTGGAACTCAGCTCTGGCTTCTGCCAACACTCCTGTTTACTCCAACCTGTTTCCTGTCAACCAACTAGCTTCAGGAAAGTGGCCTCCACCTTACCTCCATCTACCAAAGTAGTGCAACTTCCTCTAGTACATCTTATTGGTCCCACCTAATTCACAACCAGCACCCTCACTTTGAAAGTTTTTGAAAAAGTAATTTAAAATATTATAATCTCTCCAAGTAGAAGAAGGATGAATGGAAGTTAGGAGAGTCAATCTAAGAATCTACCACACATAGACAGTATTGCATTTATCCTTTTGAATTCTGAGAGCCCTTCTGTTTCAAATGTGGGTATGGCCCAGTCACACTTATTGTGACAACTGATAATATTGATACAACATCTTTATTCTCATGCTAACTTGCATTTCTACTCTTCTGATCTTTCGGTATACTGATCAACTATTATTTGCTCTTTTTTTTGTTTCATATTTGTAAGTTTTAGATCTCTTTTTATTCTACTACTGATTATCTTTAAGTTAAATACACATAAAGGAATATGTATTTAGATTATATATATTTTTAGGTTAAATATGTATTCATATTTTCATACAAGTATACATACATGTAAATATTTTACAAGGTCAAGCATAAATTAGCATTTATTGACAAGTGTACAAGTCAGGGCTCTTGGTAAATAAAAGAAGCCCCCTGCTAATTTTTTTGATTTCAGCAGAAGTATATTTGGTAGATTATAGATTTGGTGGAAGGCCTGGTGAGCAAGATTGTGGAAGCTGTAAGGAGGCCAGGAACCCAGACCCAGATCATGCCCAGGACCAGCCTATTTAGTGTCCTGCTATAGCCACCAGAGCCCAGGGTACAAGCCTCCCCATCTTGACTTCTCTTCCTCTAGGTCAAACCCAGGACTGGGCTTCCTGTTAACTGAACTTATGCCACACACCTGGATTCTAGTTTCCAGGGGTCTGGGAGGACAGTATTTGGCTTTTAAACTTAAGTCAAGAATGGTTGGCCTCATCTTCTACGCCCTGTACCTAGGAAGGTGTCAGAGGCTGGCATCCCCCAAACTGAACCATCCATTGCACACACCCCTCACTATGAAAGATCAGAGATTTAGCCCTTTTCCCTTCTTTCTTCTGTATAGTCTGATCAATAAGTACTATTGACTGTATTCATACATCAGAAGCTGTTGTAGTTACAACATATGGAAATCAAAAGCCAATAGCTGTCTTCAAGGAATGTATAGTCCGATGTGGGAGAGTTAGATACTTAAAAGTATTATTTTCTATCAGGAGACACATGCTAGAAACATGTATGTTCACAGGGTGGGATTGGAGTGGAAGAAATGGATGCTTACTTAGCCTCATCTGTGTGGGAGGACTGAGGACTGACCTGATTTCAAAAGAGGAACATTTTCCAGGTTTTCAGTGAGGAGAAAGCCACAAAGACTCAGAAATGTGTAACCCCACTATGCACAGAAAAAAGAAGACCTTTGCTGTTAGCAGGGCATGAAATGCAAGGCAGCTGCCAGGGCAACTGAGGCTGGGGAGGCCTACCCAGCACCTCCTACAAGAGGAGGCTGACTCGAGAGCACATGGATCATCCCCATCTCCACCAAGGTGGGGTCTGGTGACTCCAAGTCTGCTGAGTCTTTAGATCCACAGAGCTTCTTCCTTGCTGGAGTCTGGAGAGCTGCTAGAAAGATGCCTGTAGGACAGCTATGCCCCTGACATTTGGCTCAGCAAAAATACGAGGGTTTTCCACAGTTCAGTAGACACCAGCAAGGGTAACTAGGCTTGAGCAATCTTTTAAGTGAGGGGACCCCAGTGACATTTTCTTAGAGGAGGACAACTTGCATCAGGAAACTTGCATGGAGGTGGACTTACTGGCCCAAGAGAGGACAGCATTTAGGTGTCTGACTCTCCAAGGCCACCAGGTACCCATCAATGTTACCTAGAAAAGTAGCAACACCCACAGAGGGACCACAAGAGGAACTTCTTCCCTGTCTCTCCTCAGAGCTTGGGCTCAGAATGGGAAGAGGTGAGAGGCACTTGAGAGGTGGGCCCCACTCCCAACAGCCCCTTCCCCAGCTCACCCCCCAGCTCCAAGCTGCTCCAAGTTGTGGGGCCACAACTTTGGCTTGCCCTAGAGTTTCAGCACTGGTGTAAGACTGTTTCAATAATTTCAAGTGATTTAAAAAAGAGTTCTGGAGTCTTGACAAGCTATCAACAGGGGAGCTGCTACTTAATGGGAAAGGGGAGTGTCACACAGTTGGAGAGAAGTGACTGGAAAAAATAAAAACCCTCATGTCTATACCCCAATGAAATAGGCCTTCTCAGTAAACTAGTTTGGTTGGCATTTGCTGGTGGCTAATTGAGGACATGGGAGGGAGGTCTCACACAGCGTGAAACGCTGCAATTTTTCCTAAAAATTCTCCTTAGAATCTCCTCCCAGCAGCTGCTCAAACTCCCAGCCCTCTTCCACCACCCCCTGAATCTTTTTCTTCCCTATGTTTTCTTATGCGAAGCAATCTACCACTGCCATCAGTTCACCCCCACCCACCAAACCTGTCTTGTGAGGACCTGACCTCAGCAGGCTGAGTCACAGGGGCATCATCTCTGGAGCCCAGGTCTGCATCCCACTTCCGCTTCCGGTTGCAACCCTAAGTTTAACTCCTCAGGTTCCCTGAGGGGAGCTGCTTTTTCTTCCTGCCTTCTGAATTATATTCTCCATGACAAAAAATCAGGCTCCCTGGGGAAATGTACGTTTGCTCTTGAACTTGACCATTAATTACTCCTCAGTTGTCTGAGCCAGCTGTTGCTGCCTTCCCAAACAGCACTTGGCTGTGACCTTAAATGAACTGCCACAGAAGTCCTTAGGTGCTGACCGCATACCCTGTTCCCAACTTCCCTTCCCCTTGTTAGGCAGTGGTGAACTCTGAATCCCAGCACACAGTCTCCATGCTGCTGGAGCGCCTTTCCAAGGCTGGCAGGAATTCTGCCACAGCACTGGTCTCTGTGGCTTTGTGCCCACAGATAATTATTAGGGCTGGGCCTTGCACACTCTCTTAACCTCTTCTACTTACAGCCTCCAGGTTTGCCTCCCCTGCAGCGTTTGGAGCAGTATCTAACCACTGACCAAACCTGTGTGGGATAGCAGGTGGTCTGCTCCATCGCTGCTCTGCCCATGACCTCCTGCTCTTCGGCAACCAGACTGGGGTTCTGAACATGTCCGGTCATGTCTGCCATTGACCTCCTCATCCATGAAAGGTCCCAATATCTGTAGAAATTGTGTATTTACAGGCTAATTCCCAGCATGTCCCTTCTGATAGACATTCTTAGATTCTTTCAGCCTAGCTTACATAAAACTACATACGGGTGGTTGGTCTCCAGTTCACGCATCTGGGCTCTACAAGTCCATACCCTTTCATTGTTCTATTTCAATTTCAGAATAACCTCCACCATTTCTCTCTTTTTGAGGACTTTCCAAGAATCATATGACTTCTCTTGGGCCAGCCTTTGCTCCTGTGCACTACGAGCATAACAACTGGATGGTCATCGTGAAAGCTCATTCTTGTCCTAGTTCTAGGGAGGCAATTTTCTTAAATGACAAAAAACCAGACAAACCACCAAACATGACTTGAACTTTCTAGTCTGCCTTGCAGATATTGCTATGAGGTCACATCCAAATGAACACGAGTACCCACTACACGCGCGCGCGCGCACACACACACACACACACACACACACACACACACACACACAAATTGATAAGTAATGCAGGTTTTTACCTGAAATTTTCTTCTAGACCTGGAAGAGAGGGTTGCATAGACATCACACAAAAATATATCTAAAATCCTCTCTAAACAAATCCTCTTATGCCTCTTATGATGAGAAACAATTTCTCATAATTTCTTGTAGTAAGTGTTCTAAATCTAAA
Source organism: Cynopterus sphinx (assembly GCA_030015415.1). Taxonomy (NCBI): domain Eukaryota; kingdom Metazoa; phylum Chordata; class Mammalia; order Chiroptera; family Pteropodidae; genus Cynopterus; species Cynopterus sphinx. Next base: position 54,570,799 of record CM057383.1, on the reverse strand, counting down.
TATCTCCAGGTTTTTCTTCCTTTTCTCTGCCTCTCCATCCTTTTCTATCTTTCTTTCCACCTCTTTCTCTTTCTCTCTCTCCCTCTGTTCTGTATTACATTTCTTTAGCATTTCATCACATTCATTTCTTTGACCAACAGAACAAAACCATCTTCCCCGAAGTGAAAAGATAATATTTTTTCTGTAATTGTGTTTTGATTAATCTTTTTACTTTGAGATAATTGTAGATTCAGGTACAGTTGTAAGAAATAGTACAGAAGCATCCCCTGCACCTTCACCCATTTTCCCCAGAGGTAACATCTTGCCGAACTGTAGTACAATTTCACAACCACATTACTGTCACTGATGCAGCCTAGACATAGAACATCTTCATCACCACGAAGATCCTTCATGCTCACCTTTCAAAGCACCCTCTTTAGCTCCTGGCAACCAGAAATCTGTCCTCCATTGTTGTAATTGTGTCATTTCAAGTTATATAAATGGAATTATGCAGTATGTGACTGTTGGGGATTGGTTTTTTCACTTAACATGGGACTCTGGAGATTAATTCAGGTTGACACACATATCTGTATTAATTTTTATTGTTGAGTAAGCTGTATAACAAAATACCACAGACTGCATAGCTTATAAACAACAAATTTTCCTCTCGCAGTTCTGGAGGCTGGAAGTCCGAGATCAGGGTGCCAGCATGGTTATGTACTTGTGAGGGCCCATTGCTTGGTTCATAACTGGTACTTTCTCACTGTGTCCTGAAATTAGAAGGGACTAGGGATTTCTCTGGAGCCTTCTTTTTAAAGATACTCATCTCATTCATGGAATTTTCACTCTCGTGATTTGAATCCTCAGAGGTAATCCATTACCTCTGGGGGTTAGGATTTAAACATATGAATTGGGGTGGAGAGAACACAAACATTTAGACAGTAGCAATAGTATTCCATGGTAAGGATATACCAGTTTGTTTAACCATTCACCCTTTGAAAGACATCTAGGTTGTTTCCAGTTTTTGGCTACTACTAACAGAGCAGCTATAAATATTTGTGTATAAGTTATTGTGTGAATGTAAGCCATCATTTCTTAGATAAATACCACAGAGTACAATTGCTGGGTCATATGGTAGTTGCATGTTTAATTTTTAAATAAACTGCCAAATATTTTCCCAGAGTGGTAATAGTATTTTCCATTCCCATCAGCAATGTACCCAGTTTCTCTGCATCCTTGCCAGCACTGTACACTGTTACTATTTTTTACATTAGCCATTCTGATAGGCGTATAGCAACATCTCCTTGTGGTTTTAATTCGCATTTCCATGATGGCTAATGATATTGAACAACTTCATGTGCTTACCATCTGTACATCCTCTTCAAGGAAATGTTTCTCTATGTCTTTTGACCATTTTCTAATTGGATAGTTTGCTTTGTTACTGTTAAGTTTTGAGAGTTCTTTATATATTCTAGGTACTAGTCCTTTGTTAGATATGTAGTTTGAAAATATTTTCTCCCACTCTATAGCTTGTCTTTTTATCTACTTAACAGGATCTTTCACAGAGCATTTTTAATTTTGATGAAGTCAAACTAATTAATTTTTCCTTTTATAGATTAGGCTTTGGGGGCAAGTATAAGAACTCTTTCCGTAGGCTTAGCTCTCAAAGATTTTCTCCTGTATATTTTTTGTAAAAGTTTTATCATTTTACATTTTATATTTAAGTCCATGATCCAATTATAAGTTAATTTTTGTTTAAGATGGGAGACTTAGGTAGAGGTTCATTTTAAAAATTTGTTTATTATATTCAATTCTTCGAGCATTATTTGTTGAAAAGGCTATTTTTCATCCTGTCATGCATGGAACCAAAACAATAATATATTCCTTTTATTCAAACTGTCCTAGGGGCTATGTGCCAGGTGAATTTGAACATGACCCAAACAGAATCTAATAAATTAAAAAGTTATTGGCAAAGATGAAAAAAGATATTGGTAGGGTAGTTGGAGATAAAGTACAAATTTCAGGAATATTTAGGAGATAAAATTGATAAGACAGGTGATTATTTGAATGTGGCAAGTGAAGGAAAGAACGGCGTTTATATTGTCAGGTTTATGGCTTTGGATTCTAATATGGTGGGTATAAGATAAGATTATAAGATTGAGAACACAAGAGGAAGAACAGGTCTGAGAAAGGGGAGAAAGAACATTGGTTTTAGATACATTGAGTTTGAGATGCCTACAATCATCCAAATGTAGATGCCTATCAAGTAGTTGTACCAACCAGTGTGAAGGAGTACTGAGGAGAGACCAGGATGGTTCTATTTGTTTGCTTGGCCTAAGCATAACATGGCAGTAAAGTCATGAGAGAAGGAAAGTACATGGGTAAGAACAGAGAGGGAAGAGCAGTGTGTCAAGACAAGAACTCTGAAGAGGAGCAATTAGAAGCAGGAGGAGACAGGAAGGATGTCCTGGAAACAATTAGAAGGAAATTTTTAAGACAGAAGTGGTCTTCTTCAGAAAAGGCCATAGTGAGACGAAGGCTACACTCCCTGATTTAGTCTTCCAGCAGCCTGGCAAGCTTTTCCAGAGCTGCTGCAAGATAGTGCCAAGGCAGGAGCTTGAACACAGAGATGTAAGTAGGAGGAGAGAAAGTGGCGAGAGCATGACTTGCTTCCCAAAACTTAATTTCACAGGGAAGGAGGAAGCTAGGAAAGAAGCCAGATGGTGGGATCTGGTACTCATATTTTTAAAGTAGGAGAGGCTTCGGCATTCTTATGAGATGAAGGGAAAGAGCTCGTAGAGAGAGAGGGAGTTGGAAGACATAGGAGAGAGAAGAGCTGACTAGTAGACCAAGGTCCCAGAGCAAGGGGCAAACAATCAATAAGGAATGTAGGGGAAGGGTTGGATTTGAGCCCAAGTCTAGATACCTGGTCTTCTGAATCCAGAGAGATGAAGGTAGAGGGGAAGGAAGGGATTTGTGAATAAGCTCACAGGTAGAAAACAGTGAAGAGAAGTAGTTTACAGGTATCTACTCCAGTTATCTTCATAAAGGGGTGGTAGGTCCTCTGCTGGCATAACACCTAGGGGGGTGACTGAATATGGAGCTCAAAACAGTGCTGAAGACTTGAAAAGAGAGAAGGTGCTAACCACAGACAAGGTCATCAGCTGATTCCAAGGACTCAGCTCAAGTTGGGCACATGGAACCTGCAGTGGCAGCCCCACTGTTAAGAACTAAGGTGGTTTCCAGCTGAACTCAGAGGTCAGTCTCAGCTATATTTTAATTTGTGACATATGGGCCAGGACAGATATAAATTCTTGGCAAAAGAAAGAAATGAATAAGACATTGAATGATGGTCTTTCAACACAGAAAATAATGTTAATGTGAAATTTGGTCTGTAAGGCATCCATTTGCGAATACTACTGGTAGCAAGGCTTGTATAGCTTGTATTGCATAATAGCTGAGAGAGAGAAGGAAGAAAAGGAAGGAAGGAAGGAAGGAAGGAAGGAAGGAAGGAAGGAAGGAAGGAAGGAAGGAAGGAAGGAAAGAAAGAAGGGAGAGAGGGAAGGAGGGAAAGAGGGAGAGAAGAGGGAGGAAGGAAGAAAGGAAGAAAAGAAAAGAATTCCATGAATTGCCAATATTTCACTGTTTGGGCACAGAATCAACTGAGGTCAGGTAATAATAAGCAGTGCTGATACCAGCCTTATTCATCTCATCATCTCTTATGCTGCCAAGACAATGCTCCTCTTTATGCCACATTGAGGCTGGAGTCTGTGATTATAGAAACTCGAGCCAACTTGGCTCTTGGTTTGGTGACCCACGGGTTCTCAGGCCACATAATCAGAGACAGCTGGTGCCACGGACACATTCACTGTCTTGTTCCCCACATGATGGCCATTGAAAACTGCAGGGTGGGAACTCACTGCAGAGTCCCTATTCAGTTGGTGCAGAGCCCAAAGGAGAACAGGACTGATGTCAGCCTGGGAGGTGAAAGGCCCAGACCCAGAGAAGGCAGGCTGTGTTCCAGGACTGACAGTTTCTATGGAGAGAAGATAGATGGCCCTCTTTCTGCTAGAGTGACTGAGGCTGGAGAAGCAACGAAGTTAAACTTCTGAGGATTTCATGCATTATTCAGGAAGTTGTTGAGAAAGGCTGAGATGGCAGAGAGAGAAACTGTATATTTTCAAGCTGAAGGCTCCATTGTGCAACCGAATTCTGTTTAGATGAAACCCTGAGATGTTCATCTAAATAAACACAGGAGTAAGAAGAGCCCAGGATGGTCCAGCTTTCCCCAGGCAGTGTGAGGGGTCCTTTATCGGTCCTAGGTTGGCTTGTGTCATCTCCTCTTTCCACAAAGGGAGAAACAATAACAGCATCTATTTAACACCACCATGGACACGTTCTTGAATAAGCCTTTCCTAACCTTCGTAATGCCTATTAAGCAAACCTGAGCATTCCCCTTTTACAGAGGGAATAGTGGGAGTCAAATGAGTTAAGGAGCTCAGCTGGGGCCCCACAAATCCCAGTGGTGGCAAGGATAGGATTAGGACCTATGCTTTGTGAGATGGAAGCCTGTTAATACTCTTCCCATTATATCCAAAGAAATCCATAAAGTATTGTGCTTTGTGTTTCTCAGAGTACCCATTTAGAAATCATAAAAATTACAGCTCAAGACTGAATGACTTCACTGTACAAGTGGGTAGTTGCCCAGTGGCCTATGGGGTGGGAGGGATGTTTTCACTTTTATAGGTTTTGGACCAGGTACAGCTCACTGTCTTTGAACTTATGGTGCTCAATGCCTATAGCACACATTTTTACATTTGTTCCTGCCCTGACTCAGGAGAGACCTGGGACACTAGGCCTCAGCCCCTACATCATTTATATAGCAGAGCTGTAGTGTTGATCTTTTCTGAATCAAAAGTCAGGACACAAGGTCTGATCGAGGTCTTTTTTTAATTTATAAATATGATGAATAAAGGGAGTAACAACTAAACCTTCTTATTTGCACATTTAATTAATGATTTTTATGGAAGGGTTCACAATGATGAGACATCCTGGCTGAAACTACAGTGATAGCATCGTGCTGAGAATAAGGGAGTGCTCAAGACATCTGTACCGAATAGAACTGATTTTGATTGAACCGTAAAACTGACTGGCATATGGGGATGCCCGTACTGGCTTTTCAAGTGGACTTCATGCTCCTGCTACAGTTGAAAGATGGAGGTCTAAAAAAGTTCCCATTAATAACCATGAGTGGGTGACGTGTTAGAAGTTTTTCTTTGGAAATGTTGCTCATTTTCTCAGCAAGTGATTCTCTTTGAAGGTACTGAACCTCCTTTTCCAACTCCCAGGGCCTGGTGCTGGTCCCCTTGTCACATCGTCTACAGGTATATCTCTTCGGGGCACCAGACTGATCATTCTCTGCAATCTGTTTGTAACCATGAGCAAAGACTTCTTGCTTCTGACCAGGCCCAAGGCTCACATGCTCAGCAGGTCTCTGCTACTCAGGCCTCTCTACAGCCTTGATGATCTTCCTCCCTGCCATAGTCCAGTCTCCTCTGCCAACGAAAACTTTCACACCTGTCCCTCCCACACCACTCTGATTTCTTCCCTGATTCTTTCCTCCCTGAATAATGTTCCTCCAACCCTTTCCAATAATAGGTATAATTTCTTAGAATATTGCCCCATTATAAATCACCTCTCCATTTTCCCATGTCTTAAGGCTCCTCACAGAACCTTCTTTCCATGTCCTATCTTGAGTAGCTTTCTCTCTGGGAAAGCTGGAGCCTGGATCCCCAGGTAGAAGACAGTGAGGCTAGAAGATGGCCAAGGATCATTCCAATACCTTTCTTACAAGGTCATGATCATGCAAATAGAGATAGTTTGTTTCTTCCTTTCCAAACTGGATGACTTTTAGTTCTTTTTCTTACCTAATTGTCCATTCTAGTGCATCTACTACAGTGTTACATAGAAATGGCGAGAGCAGACATCCTTGTCTCGTTGCTGATTTTAATGGGACGACTTTCAGTTTTTCCCCATTAACTATGTCGTTAGCTGTGGAATTTCCATAGATGCCCTTTACCAGGTTAAGAAAGTTCTCTTATATTGCCAGTTTACTGAATGTTTTTATTTGTTTGTTTGTTTGTTTGTTGGTCATGAAGGGAGTTGGATTTAGTCAAATGCTTTGTCTGCATCTATTGAGATGATCGTGTGGATTTTCCCCCCTTTAGTCTATTAATCTGATGTAGACATTGACTTTTATATGTTAAACCAACCTTTCATTCTTGGAATAAATCCTTTTTATGTACTTTTGGATTTGAGTTGTTAGTATTCAGTTGAGGATTTTTGCTCAAATATTCATAAGGGATATTGGTCTGTAGTTTCTTGTGATGTCTCTGTCTGATTTTTGTATCAGGGTAATACTGACCTGGAAGAAATTATGATAGTTTCGTGTTAATTCTTCTTTAAATACTTGGTAGAATTCACCATGAATGTATTTTGTCCTGAGATCTTCATTGTAGAAAGTTGTTTGATTGCTGGTTCAATCTTTCTTGTTGCAGGTCTAAGATTTTCTATTTATTCTTGAGTAAATTTTGGTAGTCTCTGTCTTTGTAGGCATTTATCCAGTTGTCTAGGTTTTCTAGCTCATTGACATACAATTGTTTACAATATTCCCCTATAATTCTTTTTTATTTCTGTAAGATCAATAATAATGTCCCCCTTTTCCTAATTTTAATAATTTGAATCTTCTTTCTTTTTTATTGGTCAGTCTAGCTATAGTTTGTTAAATTGTTGATATTTTCAAAGAGCCAATTTTTATTTCATTGATTTTCTGTACTGTTTTCTATTCTCTATTCTGTTTACTTCCATTCTAATCTTTATTTCTCTTCTTTTGCTTGCTTTGAGTTTGGTTTGGTCTTTTTTCTAGCTTCTTAAAGTGGTGAGAAATTAGTTTTTTTTCTTTTTTTGAATTTGTTCTCTTTTAGTGTAGGTGTTTGCAGCTATAAATATCTTTCTGAGCACAACTTTCACAACATTCTCAAAATTTTGGTATATTGTATTTTTGTTTTCTTTCATCTCAAGGTATTTTCTAATGTCTCTTGTGATTTCTTCTTTGATCCATTGGTTATTATTTAATTCCCACATATTGTAAATTCTCCAAGTTTCCTTCTGTTATTGATTTCTAATTTAGTTCCATTGTGGTCATAGGACATACCTATATGATTTAAATCTTTTTTAAGTTATTGAGCTTTTTATAGACTGATACTTGGTCCATCCTAGAGAATGTTCCATGTGCCTTTGAGAAGAATTTATATTATGCTGTTGTTGAGTGGTGTGTTCTACAGATATCTATTAGGCTTAGTTAATTAATAGTATTGTTCAAGTCTTCTGTGTCCTCGATGATCTCCTATCTAGTGATTCTACCCATTTCCAGAATGTGTTCCAATACCACCAAGCAATTTCTAATTCCCAATGGACACTGACTTGTGTCCCATGAGTTTAACTCAATCTTGACACTCTCTGTCTGGATATAATGTCAGATTTCACAGGTTAAGGGCTCAGTCCCACAAGACTGCTCCCACTTCAGATGCCAATCAGAAGTCCAGGTTGTTACCTGTGTCTCTGACCAACCAGCTATAAATCAGAGGTTCCAACAACCTCCTCCTTGGGTTTAATTAACTTGTTAGAATGATTCACAGAACTCAGAGAAACATTTACTTATAATTAGCAGTTTATTATAAAGGATATAGTTCAACAGCCAGATGAAGAGGTACATAAAGCAAAGGGTAGAAGGATCCCAAGTTCAGGAGCTTTATTCTTCATAGAACTGGGGTGTGCCACTCTCCTGGCATGTGGATGCACTCACCAACCTGAATTTCATCAAAGCTTGTTGTTCAAGAGTTTTTTAGAACTTTAATCCCTAGCATGCACCCCTTCTCTGATGTCAGTGAGTGGGGTGAAAGTTCTAGACTTATAATAACTTAGGTCTTCTGGTGGCCAGTGCCATGTAGGGATCCTACCTTAAGCTATTTCATTAGAATAAATTCAGGTATTCTTTCTCTTAATGAAATATTTGCTGTATTAGATATTTCCATTTTCTTTTTTTAAATTTATATTTAAATTAGTTTCAAGTATACAATACTTTGGTTATATATGACATCTATATAGTTCATAAAATGATCCCCCCCAATTGCTCCCAGGTATTACTTAAATGAGGCACCTTATGAATAAGAAAAGATAGTCCTATCACTCAGGAAATTCCAAGGATTTTACTAGCTATGTGTCAAAATTGGGACAAACACCAAATATATTTTTTTATTATATCACATCATTATTGAAAATGGAATATTAGAGTCTCCTAGTATTACTAATTACTATTACTATTATTACTAAATGGCCTATTTCTCCTTTCAATTTTATCAATTTTTGCTTCATGTATTTTTGGGGCTCGGTTGTTAGTTTCACATGTGTGTATATAAGCATTATTTTTTCTTGATGGATCATCCTTTTTATCACTATGTGTGTCCTTTTTTGTCTCTGATTACAATTTTGGTCTGAAAATTTATTTTATCTGGTATTAGTATAGCCATTCATGCTCTTTTTGGTTACTATTTGCACAATGTAACATTTCATGTCCCTGTACTTTCAACCCATTTGTGTTTTTGAATCTAAAAATGAGTCCCTTATATATAGCATATAGTTACAGCTCTGTCTTTTAGTTGAAGAGTTCACCTTTTTACATTTAATGTAACTACTGATAAGGTAGAGTTTACATCTGTCATTTTACTCTTTCTTTTTGATATATCTTATATGATTTTTGTTCTTTTTTTCTCTATTACTGCCTTCTTTTGTGTTAGATATTTTTAATATATATCTTTTTAATTCCCTGTCATTTTTAAAATATATATATATTTTATAATTTTCTTGCTGGTTGCTTTGGGAATTGTAATTAACACCTTAATTTATAACAATCTAGTTCAGATTAATATCAATTTAATTTCAATAGCATATAAAATCTTTGCTCTTACAAAGCTCTATTCCTACATCTCCTTTGTACTGTTATTGTCACAATGTACATCTTTATACATTATGTGTCTATCAATATAGATTTATAAATATTGCTTTATACATTTGTCTTTTAAATAAGATAAGAAAAAGGTTACAAACAAAAAGTATATTTTTACTGTTTCTGTATTAATTTATGTACTTACTTTTACTGGTTATTCTTTTTTTAAAAAATGTTGATTTGAATTATTGCTTAGTGTCCTTTAATTCAACCTGAAGAACACCGTTAGTGTTTCTTATAGGGCAGGTACATTATGACAAACTTGTAGTTTTTGTTTATCTTGGAATGCCTTAATTTCTCCTTTTTTAAAAAAGTTAAAATTTAAATTTTTTTATTGTGGTAAGAATACCTACCATGAGATCTAACTTCAGCAATTTGTTTTTGTTTTTGACAGTTCAATTGGGAGGTGCCTAGTTATGGGACTCTTTGAATTTATTATACTTAGAGATCATTGAGCTTCTCAAATGTGTATATTAATGTTTTTTCATTAAATTAAGAAAATTTTTAGCCATTATCTGTTCAAACATTCTGTCATAGTAGGTCAGCCTGTTCATCTATTTGCATAAGAAAACTGTTGATAGAGAATTGACTAATATATTCAGTGCAGTTATTTTTAGGCTGAAGAGATAAAGGCACCTTTTCTTTTTCTTTTATTGGAAACTGAATCTTAATCTTTATTTCATTCATTTTAGATATTACATCAGAATCAGACATTATATTAATACCAAGTTATAATCATTATTTTATGGTAAATGCTTATAAAAGTTGTTTGATACCATTTCATAATTGAGATTGAGCATCTCTCCATATGTTTGAGAGTACTTTGTATTTCCTCTAGTGTAACATATCTAAACAAAATGTATTTTAAAAACAAACAAATCTGGAGGGAAGGAGCAATTGAGGAGATCATTTTATAAACTATATAGATGTCTGATTAATGTACTGTATCCTTGAAACTAATTTAAATAAATTTCAAATTTTTTTAAAAACATTTTTTCAAAACAAACAAACTACAAATTCTAGTAACATCAATGGAACTGGTGGAATAAGGATCTCAGAAAATTCACCCCTCCATAAAAATAACCATGAAAAGATAAAACTTATTAGAATCAGCATTTTCAAAACTCTGAAAGTTAACCAAAGGCTTTTGGGAACTCTGGGGTATCTATGCAAGAAAAACTGGCTGAATCTCAATAAAAATGGTAAGCATTGAGGTTTTTAAACTTACCCTGATTATCTCTCTTTTTGTGATATTAGCAACTATTCATAATTATTGTCCAGATCCATAAATTCATGGGGGATTACAAAATGGTGATATTTTAATTCTATCATCCCTTCTTCATTTATTACCTGGAATATTTCTTTAAAGAGAAACTACTATCAACTGTTTGGTTGCTTTGTAAAGGAAAGGAAGAACAAATCTTGATTCTTTCCTTTATTTAGTACTTTTTAGAATAATGAATTGATTCCCTAGCATCCTCCAAAAATGATCAATGAAGTTTTCTTTTGTTTTGTTGAAGTATCATTAACAAACATATATTTAGAGCCTCATTCAGCTTTTCTTATTTTCAATGAGAGATTGGTTTGAATTATACCAATTTTCTCTTACCCAAAACTGAAGTCCTATTTGTTTATTAACTTAAAACACACCTGGGATCAAGAAGTCTTATTTTTCAGAAATTCTCAACCTAATTCTTTGACATGAAAGAGGCCTTAATGGTGAGGTGGGGATGAAAGAAAGATATATAGGAGTGAAAACCTGGAGAGGTCTAGTGACTTAACTAGTCCTTTAAATTTCAGACCTGACAATTTTTCACCCCATATAATGCAATTCAGCAGAGTTGCAAGATAGATAGTTGGTCCCACATGGTGTTCCTGTCAGTGTCTCTAATATAGACACATGCTGGAGGACGGAGTGGTGGGGAGCAGTGGGCTCTCCAGGTGAAAAGACAGACCCAGACTAGAGACCCTGAATGAGGCATCTAACCTCACCAGTCCCCTGTTATTATAAAAACAATGACACCTGCCTTATGATAACGATATAATTTCATACTTAGCAGTGTGTGGCACACATTTTTTTCATTTTTTAAACAATGATTATTATTACTTGCAATAATTCCCATTATTATAACTGTCCATAGTTCTTTAGGTGTTACTTCGAGGCAGTCTTCTTGATTCTATGATATTTTGCCCACTTTTGCCTTGTCTCCACATGCCTAAATTTTCCAGCTTGATGAGAGGAAGAGCATGGGCTTTGTTCCTGATTATCCAAGTGATCACAGATGGGTTTAGAACATTATTTTATGCGATTGTAAAAACTGATCACCTTGTGTACTTATTTCTAAGGTAAAATAAATGAGGTGAGTTGATCCAAGTTTTATAATCTGTGATATCTCCTTGAATAAGAGTCTTTGTTTTCAACTCCATTATCACAAGTTCTTTTAAAACAATCAAGACTAATCGCAGGTATGAATTCCATTGCCAAGCATATACAGAATCGTGACACAGATGGGGAAGAGAGAGAGTCTGCTGGTGAGAAGAGGCTGCTCAAGGAAAGGGTGGAGTAACATGTAGGGCTAAGATACATATAGTAGTCCCTCCTTATCTGTGCTTTTGCTTTCAACAGTTTCAGTTACACATGATCCACCACAGTCCAAAAACATTAAATGGAAAATTCCAGAAGTAAACAATTCATAAGTTTTAAATTATGCACAGTTCTGAGTAGCGTGATGAAATCTTACATTGTTCTGTTCCATTCCACCCGGACGTGAATCATCCCTTTATCCAGCATGGCCATGCTGCATGTTCCCCGCCCATTAGTCACTCAGTAGCATCTCTTTTATCAGATTGGCTGTGCAGTGCTTGTGTACAAGTCACCCTTATTTTACTTAATAATGGTCCCTAAGTGCAAGAGAAGTGATGCTGGCACTTCAGATATGCCAAAGAGAAGCCATAAAGTACTTCAAGTGAAAAGATATGTATTTATAGGACAAAAAACATAATCCATATACGATTAAGTACTATCTGTGGTCACAGGCATCCAATGGGAATCTTGGAATATACCCCCTTGGATAAGTGAGGACTACTGTACTGAGAGCCTAACTATCAGGGAAGATTGTTGGGGCTTTCTGATCACAAAGTCTTGAGACTGGAATCTTCGAGAATAGAACATAGAGGAAACAATCAGATTCAAGTTATACCAGGTTGGGCTTTGGAATTCATACTAAGCCCCAGAGCCTATGTCGTATTCAGAATCATATGCATCTTAGAAGAACAAGAGAACAAAACTTGTACCAAAAATAAAACATGGTGACAGATTATCAGGCCTCATGGCTTCATGGTGATTGTCCACTTATTTTGCTCACACACAATGCTACTCTAGAATATCTAATTCTGGCTTAAAGATTCCAGCATTACCAGGGGCTTCTGCTGGTCTATCATCAAATAAGGGAAGGTGTCCCTGGCAATGGGCATGTGCTGTGCTTAGGAATGGGTTACAGGAAAAAGCAGGGGGTGCAGTCATTATTTTCAAGAACTTAACAGAAGATGATGGCACACAAATGTATGCTGGGGAAGGAGGGTATAATCTATTATAGAGAAAAGGGAATTCTGAAGTATTTTCTAGTTAGGGAACATTAAAAGAAAAAATAAAAAAGGGGCAAACAAATTTTGAAAATCTCTTCCTTCTAGAACTTCTCAGAAATTTTTTGTTTGCTATGAGCAATTAAAATGAATTTGTCAATTCTATGTCATAATCTGATAAAAGTAAAAATTGCCATTAAGTTAAATTTTTCCTTCCTGGTGAATTTCAATTAGTTACTTGTCAGAACGATAATCTGCTAATTAGTCAGCTTCCAGATGTGTATGGCCATTACCTGATTTTCCTAGGTAACAGAAATTAACGTTAACCATGTGCTCTTGCAAAACCAGAGCTAATTAAGATTTAAATCTAAGTCCAAATGAAAAAGAGAAAGAATTGTTTTTATCTTCATTAGTGTTTCCTGTTCCTATATACCAAAGACAAATATTTCAAAGACAACAGAATTAAAACTATTTTCTCTTAGATCGTGTCATTTCATAGAAAACAAGTAATGTATAAATTACAAAATGCCTACTCTTCTCCCAAGAGACTCACCTGCAAAGCTCTAATAGGAGGGAGAAAAATTCTAAGGTTGTGCTAGACTAATTTTCTTTAATAGATTTAGAGAAATGAAACTTTAGAAATAATGTTTAAAAATAAAAATATTAATTAAAATGCTTTCAAATTTAAATATAGAAGAGTGCTTGTTTAATATGGCAAAAATAATAGAAGTATAAAACTAACAGTCACTGTAATAACCAACAGAAAAACCTGAGACATTCCTACTAAAATCAGGACATAACAGGGTGTTCATTATGCTCTTCAGAGGTTTGAGGGGCTTTGCAAAGCAGACCAACTTTGTCAAAAAATTAATTTGCCCTCTGATCAATTACTCACATTTTTGGAAGCTTTAAGTGTTGCCTTGGCTTCTTCCAAGCTGTTTGCTCTTGAGGGCAGGGGATGAGCCCTTCCCTGCATGCACCAGGGCCATTATGATTCCCCTAAGCCTTTCTCTGTCAAGGACTAGTTTATAATGATTCATGCTGCATGAAACTGTCTAAATAGCCTTTGAGGATTTCTCTCCTAAATTTTTGTTTTTCTCCTAGATTTGCACTCCCTGTTTCCTTTGAGGTGGGGTTAGACGAGGGAGACACTCAGATTGGGCATTCATAACCCACCTCCAAACCTTGGACCATGGCGTTAGAACACTGCATCGCACACCTGTGGCCACACTCCTAGGGACAGCCCAGAGAATGGAACGAGCAGCACTTGTTTGGGCAGGAACACCTCCCAGGCCCCTCCCCTACTCCTTCTACCCAGCATGTGGTCAAAGCTTGGCTGAAGCAGGCAGCTTAGGTGCTTCCTTAGCCTGAGTCTCAGTCTTGGGCTCTTGACACTTCTGGTGGGTTCCACGCATAGGCTGTCTAAGTGATGAGCAGCATTCTCAGGCCAGTCCTCAGTGGCGACAGGTCACGATGCAGCTCAAGATCCCTGTGCATGAAGTGGAAGGGATGGAACATGGTTGCCTGCCCCTTGAATAGACAGTGGTCCTGCCCACTAACACATGAGGCTTGATCAGGTTCCTGAGTTTTGACCAATCAAATTAGCAACTTCTCCTTTTTGAAGGAATTAGGACAGAGGTATGTAGACAGGTTGACAGAAAAGTGGGTGGGAATGCAGATGACAGTGATACTCATTTAACTTGGAGCTCAAAATTCTGAAACAATGACATGGGCATGAATATTTGAAAAGAGTAGAGAAAAATATTATTCTTGTTTGTAGCTAGAATATCCAAGAGAATGAACAGAAAATTCATTATATAAAGTAGTCGGACTTCATCCACATTTCAGTTGTTTCCTTGCAGTACATTTCATAGGCTTCAAAAGTTTTTATCACAGAAACATAACTTCTGACTCACAGACTGTGATGTAAGGGTTTCCAGAGGGCTCGGGCTGCTGACTATGGGAAGCTGCCCTAAAATATTCTTTTAAAAAGTTTTACCGAATATGATAGCTAAAAAAATAGAATTCTGTTGTTTTTGTTTTTTAATTTAATTTTTTGGTGAACAAGTGAAGTGAACAGAACAGGGACTAAGAGCAAGGGCTTTGGAGTCAGAGCTGGGCCAAGGCCTGACAGCCACCCTAATGCCCTCAGTCACCTTTACCCCGGAGTAATGCAGTGCTTTCCTCACCATCCTGGGAGGATCAAGGACATAATACCTGAAGAGCACCAAGCAGGCCTCTGGAGCTATTAGCCAGGCTGGGTACTGGGACAGTTGTGATGAACACCCACTTCCCAGCCTCTGGAAAATGCAGCATCTGTTGGGCTGTGTCAGGCTCTCTGTTCTGACATCACCTCTGAAGCTGCTGTTAGGTGTCTTGTTTCCATTCTCCCACCCCACCTGAGTATGCACTTGACCATGAGAAGTCCCACCCTAACCAGGGGAGAGTCTGGACTCTCTCTCTCTCTTTCAGGACCGGTTCTGTCATCTTCACTTCAGGCCATGGTTGAGCAGTAATCCTGGTGAGCTTCCCAGACTCTGGCCACTACTGCAGCCAAGGAAATTATGCACATCTGAGGAGATCAGCCCATCAGCCTCAACACTCAGTGCCATCCCCTTACAGAGAGTCCAAACACAGTTGACATTGTGACAATCCATGCTCCTGGAGACCGAGACCACCACAACAAGCTTCTCCTCAGGCTCTTAGCCTCTTCCCTACAGATGTACTTGTGCCCAGAGCCAGTCTGTCTTGGGGCCAGACAAATACAAGTACCAACTGCAAGGGAACAGGTTTGGAAGTGAGTCGAGTACACCTGTCTTCAATATGTCCCATGGTACCCATTATATTGATGCAGAATGATTTAAGACAGAGTAACCCAGAATACATTTACATTGGATCATTGTATGCTGAGATGACTGTCTTCTCAGGGCCCACTGCACAAGATCACACCTTTTGGTATGAGATGGGGTTTTTCCCTAAAGGGAGCAGAATTCCCCATTGTCAACCATCTTAGGGAGACTTTTAGTTTGGGATAGGAGATGAGGAATAGAGAGGCAGAACTCAGAGGAAAGAGATTCAAAAACCTATTCTTCGCTCTGGGTTTTGTAAGAGTTGGTTTGGACTTGAGGGCTCAAGAATAGGACTACAGTGGAGGAAAGTTGCTCCTGCCACACAGAGGCGTGACCCTGGGCCTGGGCTGTAGGTAGGGATAGGTGGCCACTACTCGCTACCTAGTCTCCCCTATCTACCAACACCGACAATCTCTGAAACTTTACTTCCTGGCTTAGCTGCTACTCCAGGGAATTAAGGGATGGTTGTATGCTCACACTTGGGAAGAGGTGGTTCAGGCAAGAGCAAGAAGAGACTTGGGGAAATCACCAGCCAGTGAGCAGCGTTCTGTTGAAGGGTCATTGTTGATCAGCCCACCAGAGTGAGACACAGGCCTGCAGCAAATGGCACCCAGAATAGGTCTGTGAAACATATTATCATTTCTGCTTGGGCCTCAGAAGTCCTTGGGGTGGGGGGTAGACAACCAGATAAACCCTGGACTTCCTGCTGTAAAGCATCATGGGGACAGAGGACCATTTTATCTTGGAGCATTAACAGAAATATAATCTAAGAGGCTGGGAAGATCTGAAACATACCAGCTATAATTGTAAAAGGCATAATTAGAAAATGATATTTAGAGTGGTGTATTCAAACTGAGAAAACATGTTCGCAGCCAAATCTATGGGGGGAAAGTTCAAAACCTTAAAAATTAACTTCTGGTAATGTAGAAAACTAAAAATCTTGAAAAATCCTTATGGTATACTCACAATAACATATAAATATATTAAGTCCCTAGGAATAAATCTAAGAAAAGATATGTAAGCTATCTTTGAAGAGATTATTAAACTTTACAGAAAGATACTAAAGAAGACTTAAAGAAATGGGAACTTAAAACATATTCAAAAATGAGAAAACTCAAAATCATAAAGATGTCATATGTCCAACACCTAGAATCTACCATTAACATTTTATTGTACAGGCTCCATGCATGTCTATGCTTCTATACATTTCTCTATCTATCCATCAATCCATCTTATTCTGGAGATGTGTTGCAAAGTAAGTTGCAGGCATCAGTAAATTTCCCCCTAAATACTTCTATATATCACAGTGGAGACTATGATCCTCAAAGGAGACTTGAGGATCTTTGAACTACCTGGATAGTATGATTTCAGGCCTCCAAACTGTATTCTGGCCAAATTTTATTTGTAAATTCTTAGAGGAGAGAGAGACATTTTCTTTCTTTTTTTCTTTTTCTTTTCACTCTATCCAGAGCCAAGACTGACAGCCATGCGTTCTTGCTGCCTTCTTTTTTTAAGGGATCAAATTTTCTCTGGTTCTTCCTGTAACTGATGTTGTCGCCCATGGAAGTCACAACTTTATTTGGGTCTCCAACGTGACGCTCCAGCCTGGGGACATTCTGTCCTACCTGTGGCCATACAAATGGTGTTCGAGATCCTGGAGAACTGTATTAAGCCCCTGGGACCACCAACTGTTTCTCACCTCTCTGGATGCCTGCCCCTGCTTGTTTGGGTGCCTCTACAGGGTTTCTTGGCTTTCCTGACAGCAGGTATCTGAAAGTATTTTTTAATCCAGCATTTTGTGGTGATCTGTAATGGGCACTGTGCTATGTAACAGGTTTGATTATAAATCAACACACGCTATCCATACAGCTGGGTACATCCTAGGGACTGCCCCAGATCTGTCATCATCTTCATCTGTTGCCATTACGAGATTGGAAAGCTCAGGATCTCAACATTCTGTTTAACCAAATTCTAGGAGCTTCTTTTCCTCTCCTACTGCTTTCTCTTCCCTCTTTCCTCTTTTAGGCCCAACACACTTTCGCAGAATGAAGAGAACACATTCCAACCCTCCATATAACCCTCATAGACTTGGCTCCAGAAATAGTTATGGGGCTAATTAAGTGGCAGGATGTCACAAAAATTTGCTCCAAATTAATGAAAGAGGAAGGTATGCGGCCGCTGATCTGGTGTCCAATGACCTCCACAGTGAATGCACTCAGTCATTCACACTGTATACTCCAGTCCAGCTTCTCCTGTCCATACAGACAGAGCGGGCCAACTACCTCACATCTGTAGTGAGGCTCAGGCATCCAGAGGCTGGAAGGACCCCAAGAATCCCTTACCCACCTGCCTGTTCTGCCGATGACTCAGAAAATCTGAAGAGGGTGCTGCCAAACCCATAAAGCATATTTACACACCTGAGCTGCTTCAGCTAAACACTCTAATCCCATACTAGCCAAAGTCTGGTGACGCAGCTGGTGATGGGTTCATTACATGTGGGGCTCGGCTCTGCCTTAGGAAAGCAAGGAAAGCAATCAGAGCAGGTGAGAGAAAGCTAGCAGCGGGCACCTGGTTCTCCATGAGTGCAATCTCTCACCCCAGGTAGGCAGCCCATGCTGAGCATTGGGCTGGAGGTCAGGATTCCCCTGACATTTCCAGTTGCTTAGTTAACTAAAGGTAGAGGAGTCCTCATGGGGCACTTTCCTGGAGGAATGAGCCAGGTGTGAGTTATACCTGGTTAACCACATCCTGAGGTCAAGCGATTCATCTAAGGTGAAACCTTTTCTGGGAATATTCTAATAACTCAGCAGAGTGGAATGATTAACCTGCCCTCATATGCCTGTCACAGCTGGACCGATCAGCCTGACATCACATCTGGAAGCCAGACAGTAAAGCCCAGGGCATGTTGTAGCCTCTGGGTTTGCAACTGCAGCACGTGTGTGTGTGGGGGGGGGGGGGGTAGAGAGAACAGAAGTGCTGAGCCCGATGCATTGCAGGGTGCATTTCCAGCAGCCAGGCTGGCCTCTGGGAATGGGAGGCAGTTCTGCTCCCTTCTCTACAGACTGGCCCAGCCTATCTGGGAGCCCAAGCAGGGCAGAGCATAAACAGTTTGCCTTGGGCACACAGTCATGGAATGCATGGGGGACCTCCTTGATTTGGGATCCCTCTGCTATTTGTTCTCTGAGAACGAATGACTCAGAGAAGGAGCTCTGGACTCCTCACAGAGTTTAAACTTTTCCTATGTTCAAGCACCAAGCCCCATGGGTCAGAAGCTGGCCTACACCATGAGAAAAAGACAAAGCTCCACTTTTCAGAGAGGACATTAGATGACTGGAATACGCTTACAGTGTAGTAGTTATTGTGAAATATCCAGGCTAAGTCTGTTCTTCAAATGTGGTGAACCACTCTCTTGATGATCACAAGTGGGAAGGGCTCAACACATCAGCAACATCCTGGAAAATTCTGACTCTGTACTTGATGGCAAAGGAAGAGGTGTCCATGTCCACTGAAAGATGATGAATTTCTAGAGAGATCTGGGGAAATGAGTGCAAAGAAACTAAGAACCCCTCTCAGAATTTTAAACCTAGCCCCAGCTGGGTACTAACTTTAGGTTAGTCATAGATTGGCTTAGGGCATCTGTGTTCCACATCTTGGAAAAAGGTTCAATGATACCAACTACTTGGATGTGCACTGAAGAATTTAATTAATTCTTTGCAAATCACTTTGAGATGCAGTTGTAGGGCCCACAGCCAAAAACAAAGCCAGCTTGTTTAGGTTGGCAGTAAAAAGGTTAAGCGTTCTTTACTAATTAACACCCTATTAGTATAACAGCAATATCCATGTAGAATTACTCAAGATCATGTTTATTTTCATCACTCTGCTAGCTTGGTTTCCAAGCTAAGAAAATCTGAACTTACCTGACAATGTGAAGTAATGAATAACTGAAACTTTGCTGCAAGCCAAACTCAGCCGACAAAGAAATATGCTAAGATGGGTGTGTGCCAGGAAATGCCAGTCAAACAGGTGCCTGTTGGAAAAATATGATAACCAGAAACCTGGAGTGGCTATTTCCCCAAACTCAGTTGCCCTGGACTCCAGAATCACTTCCTGGAAGAAGTGCATGCACAGCGAGGGTGCCCTCTGCTGGCATCAATAAGTAGTTTTAGCGATTTGCTGGCCAACTTTGCAGGAGCCTACAAGGATAGAATTTGAGAGATCTAGAAAAGTTAAAAGGAAGCTTATTAGGCCAGCTTCATTTTTATAAATGGCAATAAAGTCCAACATAACCACTGTGAGAAAATCAAATATACAAATATAGTCCTCTGTTGTGTAGTATACCTGGAAAAGTTTAGAAGGAAGCGGAGGTTGCTGTTTGAGGCTGAAAATTTAGCAGCAGCAATGGCAGATTGATCAACTGTACCTCAGTTGGCACTTAGGTTTTCATCCCATTCTATTTATCAGATGGATGTATCTTAATTAAGGGTGCAGAGCAATTAGAAATGTCTACCCTAGATTTGGCAGAGTCATAAATTCTGCCTGCATTAATTTTCATCCACATCTAATTAAGTGGCTTAAAAACACTTTCTTTGGGATATATTATCAGTCCTAAAGAGGTTATGAAGTTGAGGGTAGGCTTTTCAACATATGCATAATTCAAAAATCAAGTAGCTAATCATTGCTGGACAACAAGTAGATAGTCAAGTATCAAGATAAGCCAGCCTTTCCATACATCCCTGAATCAATCCATCCTCATCTGAGTCAAAGGAAGAGGTAAGGAAGTGAGCCAGGGAGATACCTGAGAGAAAAATGCTCAAGTCAGAGGGCATTGAGAAGAAGCACTCTTGCAATAGTGAGGTGGAGCAGGGAGACTAGCGTGACTACAGTGGAGTGATCAGGGAGCACACAAAGCTGTCCTGAACTCAACTCCCAGAAGTCTGGAGTCCAACCTGGCCCAATTGACTCCTGACAAACCATAGCCAATCTATAGACCTGATTTTAAAAATAAATTACTGTGGTTGCATCATTAATGTGGCAATAGCTGACAAATAGTTTAATCAAGTAATCACACAATTAAGTGTAGTAGCAGATGAGATCCAACACGTAGTAAGGGGTCAGACTGTATAAGATTTTATAGCCAATGAGGGAGGGAAAATAAGAGAATAGAGTCTAGAAGCCAAATGAAGAAAGTGCATGTAAGAAAAAGAGAACAATCAAATGTATCAAATGCTACTGATAGCAGGGTGACCATATACTTCTGCATATAATATGGGGTCTTTTTGAGAGGAAAGCAAAGCACTATTAATAACTAGGACAGGACAAGAAGTATAAACTATGGGATGTGCTAAGAAAGCTGAGCTGCACAGTCACCTTACAGAGAAGTCAAGTAAGATGAGAACTGAGAATTTAACCCAAATTTACAATTCAAGAGTCACTGGTGATCTCCCTAAGAGTAATTTTTGTGAACTTGGTGGTTGAATTTAGCTCAATTACATTGAATAAAAGAGAAAATAGGAGGAGTGTAAATATAGGCAACTTTTTTAAAAGAAAATTTTCTGTAAATGGGAAAAAAAATGGGGGCAGTAGCTAAAGGAGAATATGGCAGCAAGATAGGGTATTTTTTAATGAAGAATTGATAAATGTTTGTTTGCTGATGAGAATGATCCAGCAAAGAGGGGAAAGTTGATAAGAGAGAGGAGAAATGCTGGAGTGATGTCTTTGAGTAGATGAAAAAGGATGGGATCTGAAGGACAAACAGGGTAGTGTTCTCTGCTGGGATCACCGGCCCATCATCTTATAACAGGAAGAAGGCAGGGTGTAGACTCTGGGAATTCCCCAGGTATCATAATGGGAGTTGGTGGAAGGTTTCTTTGGATGTTTTTTTCAGCCAAATGGAAGCAAATTTATGAGCTGAGAGTGAGTTTGCAGGCAGAGGGCAGGAAAAGTTTGAAATAGTCATCTAGGAGAATGAGAGAAGATTATACCTGGGAGATGGAGTAGGATTGCCTAGTAGCAGTAAAAGGTGTGAATTTAAAGTGCGATCAGTGAAGACACTTTTGCTTAGGACGTAGAAAGCTACTGATGTCACCCACCCTAACCTGCTACACAATCACAACTGTTTTTGAAACCAGCAGAGAGCCGAGGCTATAAGGAGCAGACTACTGAAATTCCAGAGAGATAAGGAACAAAGGGACAATTGACAGTAGAATCTCATCAGAAACTATGCAAGCAGAAGACAGTGCGGCAGCATCTTTAAAATACTGAAGGAAGAAAGCTGCTGATTCAGAATTCTGCACCCAGTGAAAATATCTTTCAGAAGCAAAGGCAAAGTAAAAACTTTTTCATAAAAGCAACCACTAAAAGAATTCATTGTCAATAGACCAGTAGAAGAAATGTTAGAAGAACTTCAGGCAGAAGGAATGTGAAACCAGATAGAAACTCAGATTTACGAAAAGAATCGAAGAGCTCCAGAAATGTATTCTTTTTAACTGCTCTAAAAGGTAATTATCTAGAGCAAGGGTCAGCCAACTTTTTGTTAAAGGGACAGGTGGTAAATATTTTAGGCTTGCGGGCTATATGGTCTCTGTTGCAACTACTCAGCTCTGCCATTGTAGCATGAAAGTAGCCACTGACAACATGTAAACAAGTGGGTATGGCTGTGTTCCAATAAAAGTTTGTTTACAAAAATGTGTGGCTGACCTGAGTGTTGTACTCTACTGACCTCTGGTCTAAGGCAAATATGATTTTAAAAATGTATTTGGGGGTTTACAAAATATGTATGAGTAAAATGTAAGACAAAAAATAGCACAAGGATCAGAGGAAGAAATTGGAAGTACACTGTTGTAAGGATCTTAACACCATGTATGCAATTGATGGTTTAATATTCTTTAGAGGTAGACTGCAGTGAATTAAAGTTATACATTGTAAACTCTAGGGCAACCATTAGATATCTTTTTTTTTTTTTTAAAGGTGTAACAAATAAGGTAATTGTAGAAATAAAGTTAAATCATTAAAAATACTCAATCCCAAAGGAGATAAGAAAAGAGGAGGGAAAAGGAACAAAGAACAGATGGGACAAACAGGAAACAGCTGGCAAGAGGGTTGAGTTAAACCCAACTATACAAAAAATTAGATTAATAGACTAAATAATCTAAACATCTCTATTAAAAAACATAACATTGTCAGATTGTATTTTAAAAAGACTTGACCGTATGTTGTTTGCAGGATATCTACTTTTAATAAAAACATACAGGTGGGATAAAAGTAAAAGGATGGAAAAAGATATACCATGGAAATACTAATCAAAAGAAAGTGAAGTGGCTGTGTTAATATCAAAGACTCTAGAGCAAAGACTATTACAAGGGACGATAAAGAAAAACATAATGATAAAGGATCAATTCGTCATAAGGACAACAATCCTGAATGTATGTGCACCTAACAACAGAATTTCAAAAGAAATGTTAAGAAAACTGATAGCATTAAAAGGAGAAATGGACAAATCTGCAAGTACAGTTGGATACTTTAACACTCTGAAAAAGTAAACAGAAAATTAGTAATAGTCTAGAAGACCTGATCAACACAAACAACAAACTTGACTTAACTGACATTGACAGGAAACTTCATCCAGGAACAGCAACATACGTATTCTTTTTGAGGGACGCAGAGTGTTCATCAAGATATATCATAATCTAGACTATCAAACAAATGTCAACAACTGTGAAAGAATCAAAGTTATAAGTATAACCAGTCAGCATGGTATCATGTTTAGATCCAGCCTAAATCTGTTTTGTGAGATTAGGTAAAGAAGGCAGAAAATTGGATTTCATTAGGTTTGGGATTTTTCCAGGTGAGCAGTGTGAAGAGAGAGAGCATAAGGGAGTTTTAAGGACGGGATTACAGGATTGGATCATGGCATTCATGCTAGGTAAGACATGAACTAAGCACACGAGGAACAGTGAAAAAGTAGTAGGATCAACAGACTGAAAAACCTGATAAGAATTTTTGGAGTTTGAGAACTAAAGAAGTAAACTGGGTATTTAGATGGTGGTCAAGTGTCGACGCTTGAAATTGACATGACTGATAGTAGCAAGGTCAAGTAAGTAACTGAGGCAAGTTGGAGGACATGATCACTGAAAGAGACAAGAACAAAGAAACTGAGATGTTGGATATTGGAAATGCCATCTCTGGGGCTAATAAAACATCATGAATTATGAAAGCAGTGTTAGAGAGAGTGATGGTGATGCAGGAGCTAAAGTCTTCAAGGAATCATGGAGATGACTAGCTGGTGGTAGATGACTACCACAAGAGGGGTAGTGGGGGATAGAGTCTGATGACATATTAATGGAGAGGGAAGGCCAGTCTGACACCAGCAATGAGAACCTACTCCAGGCTCAGTGGTGCAAGGAGTAAGAAAGAGAAAACTTCTCTCACTTGAGGAAATGTGAGAAGATGCAGAGAACATGAGCATTCATACCGTGAATTAAGAAGCGTTCTAATTCTTCCCTTACTGTGGAACAGGAAAAGTAGCATGGGGGTTTTAAAGTTCAAATTGGCAAGCTGAGCACACAAGTTTTTCCCTTCTACCCAAGACCCCAGTAAAATGATAGTGAAGAAGTAAAGTCATTATAAAAGAAAGCAGGAAAGAGATCATTGGTAAGTGAGATGTTTCACAAATTTCTTGTAGATGAAAAGAGAATGTAAGACACTTTATGAATAAACAGGATGAAACAAAGCACCCCATGGTATTTAAGAGGAAATGGCAGCAAAGAAGAAAGCCAGCAGCCTCAAGAAACCCCAGAGGCTCCAGGAATAGGTCAGACCTGGCAGGCATGATGGAGGGCAGAGGTGAGGAGGAGAGGCCAAAAGAAAAAAGGGCTAACCCAAAGTAGGCCCCTCTCCCTTCCCTTTTCATTTCTATAGAAAACCCAGCATTCTCCTTCAGTCCAAAAACTGTAGGCTTCTTCTCTATGAATATTGAACTTACTTCCAGGGGCCAAATAGGATTTCCAAGGTGGGTTCCAGCACTTTCTCACTTATACATTAGGGGAGTTCAGCTTACATCTGGCTATCCACATGCCAATCCAGTGTGCCTGCTGCTGAGCCCTGCCAACAGCGCAGAGAGGCCAGTCAGCATGCCCAACCATAGGAGACACCTAGGGAAAGAATAAATACACCTCTACATAAGCAAGGAAACCCACAGCCGCTCCAGAGAAAAATCAACATCACGCCCCATTATTAAGTAGGAATTGACAATCAACAGATAGAAGACAAACACCTGAGCATGAAATCACAGATACAAACAGAATAAATCACTCCAAAAGAAACAGATAGCTCAGAGATGAGAAGAAAATGTAAAAACAAACGACCCTCTAATGAATATCCTCAGAGTTTTTGAGATGTTGTATGGATATGGGTGAAAAACAAGTGCTGAATGCTATTATAAAAGAGCAATCAGAAAATTAATCAGAAAAAAAATTAATAGACTAGCTAAAAGACAAAGAAATTTTCCAGAACATCAATCAAAAAAATTGAAACCTGGGAGAAAAGATAAAAGGCCGTAAAGGGTCAATCCAGAAAGTCAGTTATCTGACTAACAGAAATTCTGGGGGAAGGTGGGGAGGATGAAGAAAATTGGATCAAACAAATAATAGAAGAAAACTTCCCAGAGCTCAAAAGAAACATAGTTTTTAGATTTTTGAAGTTCCTATAGTGCTCACAGCCACACATCTTTAACACATTTCTACATACTAAGGATAAGATATGTCCTAAAGCAGAGAGAGGGAGAAGGGAAGGGGAATAGAGAGGTTGGAGAAGAGAGAGGGAGAAGGAAGAGAGGGAGGGAGGGGAGAGAAAGTGACATTCTTTAAAAATCAGAAGTCAGACTGACATGAGACTTCCCATTAACCACTGGATTCAGGGAGACACTGGTTCTTCAAAGTTCTAAGGGGAGATGATTTCGAATTTCGAATTCTATATCTTGTGAACCTATCAATCAAATATCAGGCTGAAATAAAATATTTTTCTAAATGCGAAGCAAAGAAAGTGTGTCTCACCAGAATGCATCTTGTACAGCTCTGATAATGGGGAGTATAACTGACGTGGGCCCTGTTTTTGTGTTTAAAATTCATCAGCATGTTGTTAGCCAATGACTGAATGTAGCCGAGATACTTGGGCAGATCTGCTTCTGGGAGATAGGGAACTCTCCAGTGCCTCTTCCAAACCTATCCTTTGACTAAGTGGCAGTCTGCAACACTTATACCCAACCTTCTATTCCTCTCCTCATCACTCAGGGGCCCAACTGCATCATGGCCTTAGAGCTCTCCATTCCTTACCCAACGTCTTCCCCATTTTTCCTTCTGTTGGTATCTTTAATTTCATCTTGAAATCTACTTGTCAGGGGACCCACACTCACAGAAAGTTTACCTCTTATGCACAGTTTTTGAGCAAAACCCAGCAACAACAAGGGGAAAAAGGAAAAAAAATTAGAATGCGCAAGACATGGGCTATAAATGGCAGACCTAACCAGAGTTCAGTAAATATGAAGTTGCATAACAGGCCTAAAAAAGCCACCAGAATGGATGCCTGGTTTGAAGATAATTGTTCAGAGTGGCCTTTCCCCCTCTTTCTTTCTGGAATGTATCCAAAAGCAACAAGGAGAAAGGGAAACAAAAGTGTGAACTCCATTTTAAGAGAAACTTAGACACGACTAAAACACCAGACCATACGCTAGGTGAAAGGACTGTCAGAAGCAGGGAGTTTGAGGGAGGTGTTTGCAGAGAGAAAGAATGCTGCAGAGAGAAGGGGTCCCGGCCATGGCTCTCAGCTCTCAGCAAAAGCCAGCAAAGCACCCTTCTTAAAGACGAGAGGCACCCGAGGGGCACCCTCGACAGTCCCAGGAAGACAGCTGCACAGCAGTCTTAGAGAGCAGCCAGGCCAGGTATGAGAGAGCAGGTCTTCAGGACGGATGGTTCCAACAGAGAAAAAAGGCAGGGCTGGCAGTTGCGTTGCTTGATGTTGCTGGTCTTGTAGAAAAATGTTCTGAGAGACTTTTGGAAGTTGTGGGGTGGATTAGCAATTAAGAGCGAAAAATTTAAGTAAATAAAAAAGCAAGACAATTATTAACTACAGATCAAACAAAAATTAAAAAAGGAAACATAATTGCAGTGCCCCGCAGTCCTCAGCGATGACTAATATTTATCTAGATATAGTATGTAAGCAGTGGATATCGATCTAAGAACTGCAATCTAACTACGTGACGAGGGCGGGAGACAGGAAACAGAGGAATGGCAGGGTGGTGTAAGAGAGCCAGAGCCTCCTCCACCATAATAGGAAGCAGTAGACAGCATCTCAAATTGATGAAGTAAAAGATAACAGCAAATACTTGTTATTTAGAAACATGGAGGTGAGTGAACCCAGAAAAACGGCAATCAACAGTGGAAGCTTTTGAGGAGGGAAACATGTGGAGTGGCAGAGAAAGAGAACAGGGAATCATATTTTGTTATAACGATTTTAGTTCAATTTGATGTTTGAAACTTAAAAAATGCCACGCAGTTTGCTGTACTTTGCTCCAGCAGCCCTATTCTGTTATAAGAAAAATTAATTTAAAAAAACAGATTAATTTCTCCTAGCACCTTGCTTACAAGTTTTGTGGCTGATCTGTATGCTGTGGCATCTCTTTCTGGCTGCTCTGGTCCAGTGGTAAATCTTAGGAAAAAAACAATAATCCCACCTCTCCCCCACCAAAAAAAAAAAAAAAAAAATCCGTCTTATTTTTCTATAGGTGTATATTTCTTAAAGTGTGCTATTATTTTAAAGAACTATGTCTTATATCAAACATATGGGAGAATGAAGAAAGTGATCACAGGCAAGAAAATTATAACTATAAAGTGTTGCAGAAAACACGTAAATGCAAGTTAAACACCTTCCTAAACATCATCCGTTTTGATTTATCATGTAACTAATTTCCTTTTAGTTTCCCCCTCTTGTGTTTGCTGGAAAGAAATCCATCTCTCAATCTGTTGATGGCCTCCCAGCTCTGATGACCTCAGGAACTACTCTGGGAGACTTTGAGGGACCCAGGCTCCTCCCGGCTTTCGTCCACGTCCAGTTTTTCCAACAGACTCATCTTACCTTGAAGAGACGAGGATACACCTTCCCTGGGAACAGTGTCCTGCTCACAACCTCAAGCCTGGCTCAGAATGCTCAAGAGGAATTAGCTGAGTGAAGAAACTGCCTTCCTAACCTCGGAACAATCCTTGAGCTGCTGTTAGAGCCAGAGGACACTAGGGTATTTAGTCCAGCCACCTCATGTTACAGAATCCCCATTAGGAGCCAACATTTGTCCAGATCACTTGGTGAGTCAGGTTCTGAAGCAGGTGTGTGCATTAGTTTCCTAGGGCTGCTGTAACAAAGTGCCACAAACTAGGTGGCATTAAATTTATTCTTTCACCATCCTAGAGCTAGAAGTACAAAGTCAAAGTGTGGGTATGGCCACGCTACCTCTAAAGGCTCTAGGAGAGGATCCTTCCTTATCTCTTCCAGCTTCTGGTGGCCCCAGGCTTGTGACAGTCTAACCTCAATCTCTGCCTCCACCTTCAAGTGGCCGTCTTCCCTCTGTATCTGGGCATCTTCATGTCCTTACACAGCATTCTCCCCTCGTACCATCACATCTCCTTTAAGGACACCGATCATATTGAATTAAAGGCCCATCCTACTCTGGTGTGACTTCATTTTAACTAGCTACATCTGCAGTGACCCTATTTCCAGATAAGGTAATATTCTGAGGTAGCAGGGGTAAAGACTTGAACATATCTTTGGGGTAAGGGGGACACAATTCAACACATAAGGTCATGGAAAAAAGATTTTATAACCACAGAATGGCAGGTTTCCACTAAGTCACATGGTTGTCTCTCTGTCCAGGCTGGTTGACCTGGCTCCCCTCAGCCCTGACCCCGTAAAAACAGCTCTTCCAGCTTACTGATGGGAATATCTTAATATTACCACTTAAAGGTAAGTTTGCCTTTGAAAAGGGGTTCTTAAAAACTAAAGATTCCTTTGAGAGCTAAATAAATGGAATTAAGTGATAAAGGAGAAACAGAATTTCAAACTCAGTTCCAGGGCTGTGCGGGAAACATCTATGGCAGCATCCTCCCTGAAATCCTTCCATCCTACTTCGTGAGTTTCTACCCTCTACTCATGAGCTCAGATGCAAAGGCGGATGTTTGGGGATAGAAGCACTTGTCCCCATCTGAGAGTCTGGATATGTTTTCCATACCTCAGCATCCCCCATATCTCGAGCCACAGCTGTGGCTAAGAGATTGGAAAACGCAGGTGTCAATACTATGCTTCCATAATGCTTGCCTTTGTCCTATTACTGGGGCCTGCACCTCTCTTGCCTGCGCTCAATGGCATGTTCCCCTCCAGTTGCCTTGATGACTCAACCCAGCTCCTGCAGAAACAGGAGCCCAGGGTCATGGTCTCTCTCTCAGTGCAGAGGAGCAAGAATGATGGATTCACCCTTTTAAGGTGACACAATCTTTTGGGCTGCAATGTGCTGTCTTCTCTTTTCCTTAATTGAGACCACAGACCTCTGTGGGTGAGAAATAGTCAGGTCATGCTGTCCCTTTGGTGTTTATTTTAAAAGCCACGAGAATAAATCTGATTCATGTCTTTAATGATTCAGCCTTCCCCATAATTGTGAGGGAGGAGAAGTTTGACTTGAGGCCTCCACTTCCCTCTCCTCACTCCCTTTCTCTCCCTGGTGTCATAAGTTGTACCAGTCCTCTATAAACAATAGCTCACACCTTTGTGTTAACTGGTGTCATCTTCAGGGGACTTTGCATTATTAATGAGCAAAGCAGTGAGAGGACACAGGACACAAAAAACTGGATTTGAGATTAGCCCACCACTAACTCTGCTCAGAACTGATGTGGCCAGTGGGCTTTTAGGTCCAGAGGCCCATCTGCTAGCTTGAGGAGGATATGGAGGGGAAGCCCAGGGGCCAGTAAGAGCCATGGTGAGCCCAGGGCTCAGAGGGCTAGCCACATGGACCAGACATAGGGAAACCATCTTGTTTTTCCACCAAAACAAACTTCAAAGGTAGCGATAAGACAGAAATGCTAGGTAATGACATGTCAGAGCTTCTTCTCATCTAAGCATCTGGAATCTCTTGAAAGTATTAATTATGCCTTCCTCCCTTTGGATGAAGGAGGACCCATGTGGTATCACCAGGCAGGACATCTCGGCTCACTGGGAAAGGGCACTGCACTGACAGGAACCAGAAAGTGGCCTCAGCCCTGCCAGTGAAGTGGTTCTTAGGCAAGTTCCTTAACCAGAGTCTTGGTTTCATTGTATTAAAAATGGGAGAAATAATACGAACGATAATAATAGTAATAATAACAATTTTAACATTGATAATAAAAATTAAAAATAGTAGGCTCTATGAAACACTCACTGGTACCAAGTATTGTGCAAGGACTGCATCTGCCTTATCTTAGAGGCCCGAGGGTAGGTACCTCAGGAGGTCGGTGCTACAAAAGGACCCACTTTGCAGATGGAAAGGCCGGGGCCTAAAGAGAATAACTTTACCAGAAGTTGAAATGCTGCTGGTGTGTGAAAACCAGAGCTGACTAACTGTCTGATAAGAAAACCTAGTGAGACGCAGAATGCGGAAGCCCGCAGGAATGTTCCACGGCACCCAGAGGTAAGAGAGTCTGGCGGCCAGCACCCCAGCCCGGGCTGCCATGCTGCCTTCCCCCCAGGCGGGGTGCAGGCTGTAATAGCTCGGGGTCCCCCTTCCCTGCGGCCGGTGCGTAGGCAGGTTCAGTCCGAGCACCAGCGGGTCATGCGGGTGGAACAGCACGGAGTGTCCTAGTTAACGTGTTTTACTCCTTTCGCAACCTTCCCGACGGCTTATGAACCCTTCAGTCTAGAAAAACCAAACCCTTTCGGCCTCAACCAGTGATGGGAAAGCAATGGTCAAAGCGGAAAGAGAACTGAAAAGTATTCCGCTGGGTGTTGCTTTCGACCCTTTCCCGGGGCTTTGAGAAACTTTCTGACAGTGGGGGGGGGGGGCGGCAGGGGGGAATGGAGATGAGATAAAAAGTGTCTTTTATCTTCCTGTTACTAGAATGTGTACTTGGTGGCGGTGCCCTTCAGACTAGTGACATCAGGACTGCGCAGCAGCACAGCACCCATGCTCAGCAGGGCGCTGCGGGCCGCCAGCCTGGAGGAGGTGCCCCAGGCCCGCCCGCGCCCGGCGCTGGGAAAGGGGGTCCTCGGTTCCTCCCCCCCCCACACACACAGGTTTGCTGGGCACCACGCAGGGGGTGGGGGGGAATGGGAGCCCTAGAAGCCCACATTCGCTTTGGCTATTGGAGGATAAGGTGACGGATGGGAGAGGCGGGCATGGGGACACGGGGGCTGTCCGCAGGTGAGGCTGGCGGCACAGCTACGACGGATCCGACAGGAACCTGGAGCAAGCGGCGTGCTCCAGGGAGGACGGCGGTCCCCGGGGAGTCCCAAGCGAGGATGCGAGGGAAGGGACCGCAGTGTGTAGGAGGGCGCCCCTTGAGGCCACCGAGCAGGGCGGCGTCCCCAACCGTGGTGACAGGTGGCCTTCAGTTCACCGGAAACCCAGAGGCGCGTGCTGTTTTTAACACTTTTTGTCCAAATTTCTTTCATAGCAACTGCTGCCTGGTGAATAGTCTACTCCTTGGTGGAAAAACTACAAATTAGGACGTGAAACGAGGTTTCCTCAAAAGTAAGTCCTTTTGTGATTGCGGTGAGTGTCCAACTGCAAACTTGAATAGATGAAATCAAATATAAATGATGGGATTTAAAAAAAAATTTTTTTAATTGTCAGTGCTGCTGTTCTTCATTAAGGGATTCACTTGGCGATAAAATGACAACGGTGAACACTGATAGAGCATTTACTGCACGTCCTGCTATGTCCTAGGAGTTTTCAGCATTGAAGGAACAGCCCACGAGGCAGGCACCTCTATTCTCTCCAGTTTACAGGTGAGGATGTTAGATAACCACGAAGCTAGTAAGTGAAAGACCTGGGCCTTGAACCCAAGCAACCAGAGCCTCGTCTCAGCCACGTACATGACTGCTCATCATGAATGCAGGCCAGCGTTCAGCAGCACTGCACACCCAAATACAGGTGAGCTCTTTACCTGGGAGCATATATTCAAAGTTTTGTGTATATGTGCATTTTTCTGGAGAAAGTCTTTATTCTTGGCATCTTCTGGATCTCCACTACTTAGACTCAATGAGACCTCGGGCAAGTTGCTTCTCCTCTGTGCCTCAGTTTCTCATCTGTAGAATGAGGGAGGGACAGCAAACTATGTAATCTCAGGGACTTCTTCCTCTGGTATTCTGCTGAGTTGGTTTGATAAATATCTAAGCCCCTGTGTTACATGGGCGGGGCGAGCTGGGAAGCCCTTGGTCTCTGTGGGAATCTGGCCGGTGTCAGAACACCACTGCAGCTGTAGTCAAGTGCCCATCCAACTGTGTGGGATCCATTTTCACAGCCACACTGAGCCTCAGCAAAAGTCACAATGGCAGAAGTGAATTCAGGTCTCTCAGGTTGTCTTGCTGGTATCTGAATGACAGACTTCAGACCCAGGTCCCCTCTAAACAATTTTGGAGACAATTTTAGAGCTGGGGGAGGCCTCAAGAGGGAAATGCAGGCCAACATGGTCATATGTAGACTGAACAATTGATTGGAAGAAAATAAACGACACAATCACATCTGTAACCCAAGCTCAGTCTTGGTTCATGGGTGATATGTATAGACAAAACAGTAAGGCTACAGGCCCAGAACTAGAGGCCAGGTCAGCAAATGCCACTAACAAGAATTGTGATGCAGAGGCTGGGATTAGAGGCCTAGAGTATTCTCCCAGGTGCATGCAGCCTCAGTGTTTGGGAGATGGCAGAAGGATAAGATGGAGGTACCTCCCTTCATGCCACCAGTAAGTAGCCACCTAAGAATGCAATCTACAGAAAATAAGCTGTAATCCTGAGCCAGATTACCCCTGGGTGATCTGATAAAGCCAGTTTTATGACCCTAAAAAAGGGAGAGCCAGATGCATGGTGAACTAACCAACAGGCCAGAGCTGTTTCCTACCTGTACTTATCATGCTTCAGGAGCCAATAACAAGAGGGAGGGACTAGAAATGGCTCACCATTAAGATTTCAACGTGGTGAGTGGGTTCCATGTCTCACTGTATTTGGTATCACCAAAAGAAACTCATATGACGTTTAGATCCCAGTGAAGGCAAAAGGAGGCTTGGTTTCTTTCAGCCCTCATTAACTTGGCAAATCAACCAGACATCTAGGACCAGATCTTGTCAAGAGTTTGTGTCTCCTTGTTATAACAAAACATCTCCCACCCAAACCCATGGTGAGCTTCTGTTTTTCAGTTAGTGGGAATGAGGATATAATCCTGCCCCTGCTTTCCAGCTACTCCTTAGGACTTCGAACAGCAATACTGCCCTTAGACTTCAACCAGAGAGGCCCCTGCCCTGGGCCCTGCACAGCCGAGGGTCCAGCGTTGACCCTTACTCTGGCCACACCCTCCATGAGGTGGAGTCAGCAGGGCCCAGGGGACATGCCTCCCTGGCTGCCCAGTGCTCTGGCTATCCAGAACCCCAGAATGTCCTGCTCAAACTGCCCCAGCCAACTTCTAGTATCTGCTCAGGTTCTTTGTGGGATTCACATTTCCAAGGACTCAAAGCAGCCAAAGGGCAGCTGTTTGAGTGGGGCTTATGGACAGAGCCTGGACATGAGGTCTGGGTATCCACACAGGTACATACAAGGCCACCTGTGGCATGGAAAGAGAAGGATAACAGGCCTTAAGCTCATGGTTAAGGACTGGGGATCAGCTCTCCCCACACTGCCATCTTTCTCTGTGGGACTCCAATGAGTCCGAGAGTTCTAAATTTGAACCTGGCCTTCTGCCCCATTATGAATATATATCTGTAAAGGCAGGAGGGTGGAACATACTTAACTTAAAATGCTTAGCTTGGTTTAAAACTTTTCAGTATTTAGATATATAACATGTGAGCTTCAAGGTACACTCTGGCACTACACCGTAAATGTTCAGAGTGATTATGTTGGTCAGGGCTGTTATGTGCTGAGGTTGTACAAGGCAAAGACCCACCTCTAGAGAGGAGAGTCTCCTGTTGCTTGCTCTGAAGTCAGATTTTAAACAGATAAAACAATTGAAATGAAGGTAACCAATTTTAAGTTATTTAGGATGATGCCAGGGTTGTGTGAGTATGACTCTGTGTGTGTGTGTGTGTGTGTGTGTGTGTGTGTGTGTGTGTGTGGTTGTGTGTATGTTATGTGTGGAGGGGTGTAGTGGGGATGTCGGTATGTCTGTGTGTGCATGTATGCATTATTTTTAAGAATTATAGAAGCTGACTTTTAGAAGCTGACTTTTGGCAGTAAAAATTCTGTGGTGTCCTCCACTGTATAATTCAAAATTAAAATAATCTTAAATCATCAAAAATTGGTCTCCCAAAATTCTGATATTTTTGTCATATTGATTATTTTCTCATTTTACACATGTGGAAACTGTAGCTTAGAGGTGCTAAGTGACTTACCCAAGTACACAGAGCTATGAGCCCAAGGCCAGGACTCAGTCCAAACTCTGGAGCCCTGCTCACTATGGCGCATGGCCTCTTGGCAGGAAGAACTGCTCCTTAGGAGCTGAGACGATCCTGCAGGTTGCCCAAAAGATGGAGACTCTGAAAGCCAGAGTCCTGGATATCAGATAACTATAAAGGGCTGCTCAGGAATCATATAGGTCCTTAGGTCTCGAGTGAGTAAGGAGGCTCACTTCTCACCCTTGGTCCCCTTGGTGGTGACAAAAACAGACTAAGGACCATGACAACACTGCTGGGAGCTGCTTGCTAAAAACATGGAGCTTTGGAGCTGTTTCTGCAAAGTGGAAGCAGAGGAAGGAAATGTCGTCTCCTGGTGGAAGTCTGTGGTGGTGGCAGCCGGAGGATCGAGCAGGTCACCTGGGCTGCAAGACAGTTTTCTTGTGTCCTGGTGGGTGATTGGTTTCAAGTGTCTTAAAAATCACTGTTTCATATGTTTTACCCATTTTTTTTTTGGTTATTTTAGGCAGGATGGTAAATGCGGTCTCTGTTATTTCAACTTAACTAGATTTCTGTTGATTCATTTATTATTATTTTCCTCTTCAATGATTTGGAAGCTATATTGCCTGGTAATGAATCTTTCCTTTACCTTTTTTATACATCACTTCCAAGTTCACAACTTTATATGTGATTGAACTAACATTTCTGTAAAAATTTTTTAAATTTTAATAATTTATTAGATCTCTCTCATTAATGATAAATTTAGTATCTTTTGCCTCTGCTGCTGCAAATGCATGTGGATTCCAATAACTACTTTTTTAAACATTGCTTTACGTAGTTAAATTGAGCAACTAGATTTAACCATAAATTTATTTGATATAATTGCTCACTATCATTTTTTAATCCTATGTCTTACCCGGGTTTGAAATTATTTACTTATATTGATTTCATAATCAACTGGATACATGATTGGCTAATTTTTTTCAAGTGGTGGATTTAGGATTCTTACATGTCTAAACATATTCTCATGTTCTCAGTCATCAATAATACTCAATCTGCTATTGACTCCCTATGCCTCATTTTAAAATATGGCATTGTTTTTCATCAATCCCCACCTACCCCCTCCCCCCCAAAAAAAGTTGTCTTGATTTAAAGTGCTCCCTTTTTATTACCTGATGATTTTTCTTAATAAATTAATATTAATCGAGAAATTCTAAGCCTTCCTCCTGCTTTGTGTAGTGACTCAGCAACACTGGGGGAGCATGTTTTCTAATTTCTTGGACTGGTCTTCTGCTTTTGAACTACTAAATCATTACATTTTTTTTCCATGCTTATTTTTTACAGAGTGAGATTTCTATGAGATGAAAGATGGTTTCTATCAGAGATGTGTGGCTCCCTGTCCAAAAAGCCTCAAAGGAAGAGAAAGGAAAGATTTCTATTTCTAGCGGTTGTGTTTTGTCAGATCAGTTATCTGTGTGGCAGCAGTAGGATCCACAATAACTTGGCTGACAGCTTCCTTTTTCCTACCCTATGGATTTGGGTAGCTAGTCTCAGCTTAGGTCATGGCACCCTTCTCTGACCCTTGTCCAACCCCCCACCCCACTCCCACCGCCACCTTATTACTTAGACCTTGCAAATAGGGTTCCTACAGTGTGAACTCTGGCAGCTTGCTCACCGCTCCTGAGGCCAGGATTGGCTCCCACCACATCTACCCAGTGTCCCTGGCGCTCCCTCGCTGCTGTCAGCTACAGGTCCTTCCCTCTCCGGGCATGTTCTCCATTCACATACAGAGAATTGCCGGTCAGTTGGTCCCAGACTCCTCTCCTGCCTCACATACTCTGAAGAATTCCCCAGCATTTCTGGCAGGTAGAGAGCATTCTGCTCCCACGTTTGTGTTCTGTTAGACTGTGCAGTGGAAATTCAGGAGGATGAGGAGGAAGAGTTCAACTTGTGAGTTTACAGCATCACTTTCCACTTTCCACAGTGAGCTTTATAAAGTGGTGTCGGCTCACTAACCACAGTCCCTGGCCTGATCAAGCACTCAGCTGTGCACAGTGCAGAGCACTCCTATTGCTTACAGGTGGTTTCCTTGGTGACTTCAGGAGAGGAGAGACTAATGGCTTTGGGCAGGGGAGGGCATGGATTCCTTGTGGCTAAGTCCACAGAAGCCTGCGGAGCTACAGGGTACCTGGATGTAAGAGGCAGCGTTGGCAGAAATGGTCACCAGGAAGCAATGTGCTAAGAGTGATTGATGATAGAGGCTGTTTGTGGAGCTCTGCTCAGGACACTTGGGCAGTGCGAAGCAGAGGAAAGAGTAAGGGGTTTGATTACCCAAAAGACCACACTGCCTGAATTAGGGCTTCTCCACGTATGAACCGGTGGCCCACGAAAATCTCCTATGTCAGAGCCTGTTTCCTCATCTGTAAAGTGGGTAATAGTAATAGTTCCACCCTCCCGGTTTTGTGGGGATTGAACCAGGTGCTGTGTAAAGATATTTAAATGACACCTGACCTACGTGTGTGGATCTGCAACAAATCCTGGGTTCCTTATTTGAGTGCACAAGAGCTGGGAGGGGGCTTTATTCTTTCTCTCCCAGTATTTCTATTCTTTCTCTGTTTGGGGCGACAGCTTAGCTTTCCCCAGCCCTTTGATTCTGGTCTGACAACCCCTTTCCATTCCACCCACCCTCATAATGTCTCTGCTGCTTCTCTGATGGGACATCCCTGTGTTTGTCTTTACAACCCCCTCCCCCAACCTCCATAGAATGTTTGCAAACCCTCTGTAGCCTTTCCTTTCTTAGAGGTCTAGGGCATTTGATTGTCTCCCTCTCCAGTCAGAACCCAAATGATTCATATGCTCAGCTTCCCACGTGTGAGTAATGGTTTCAGGGATAAAGATGTGGTTTCCATACATGGACCCCCTCTCTGGCTTCTGCTCTCCTGGCAGCTGAGAGAACTGGCGGCTGACAGATGGGTCGCACACTGGGAAGCCAAGCACAGTAGATTTACTAGGGTAATTTCTGCAGGTGAGATAACAGCACATACATACAGAAATCCACAGGCAGAGATACCACCCGGCACCACGAACACCAAAGCAGAGGTGGGGCATCAGGATATGACTTTGGAACGTTCCTTTGAAAATCCAAGGGTAGCTTTGGTGCTCAGAGTCAAACAGAAAACTGTACAAAATCAACCCATAAATATATATGTATATATATATATTATATGTGTGTTTTATATATATAAAATTGCAAAATAAAAGGCCAAGAAACTAATCGTCAATCTGCATATCAGTGGCTCAAAAAGTGTTAGCGTAGAGAAAGGCGAAAACGTTTGTGGGGCTGCCGCGTGATCCGGGGGGGCTGGCATTTCAGTAGCAGAAAGAGTATTTACATGGAACCCCTATTTGAAACCTCACAATACTAGGACGAACACAGACAATGTATGTACAAGGGAGACGATTGTCAGACACAGACATTTCACCGAAACCACTCACAGCATTAGAGAACACCACACTATCAGGCCCCGAGTCCAGGCCAGGCCCACCCAGGCTCTGTACCTGTTCTTCCTCCAGGAGAGAATGACCTTGGGACTCAGCTGCTGCAGCAGAGATTGCTCGAATTTAAAGGTGAGGCCGATCACAGAGATCAGACACTCTCCCAAAATCAGGCCCAAGAGGAATGAGGCGGAGTTGAAATGTGGGGATGGGGGGTCCCCCAAATATATTCCCATTCTGTAAAGTCTCTGATGTATTTAAAAGTGGTTCCTCTCTTCTTGACTCAACTATCATCTTCCTTCTGAGTCACTTTAAAAGGAAGATCTGGCTTTTCAGCTTCCGAAAGTTATAGATGACTTGCTGAAGAGGGTTGTTCTATAGTTACTCCTCCACCACCCCCTAAATTCTCACATTTTTTTTTTACATGACATGCAGACAGGGGCCTGCCACATCACATTGGGCCTCATTCTGCTGCTTGGGAAATGGGGTGCGACAAGGAGCCGAGGAGGTGACTACGCTGGGAAAGCCGCCGGTACTTTCCCACACCCAGGCTCTGGCTACACCTGAGTCTCTCCGTGTGTCAGTATTAGTGGACCATTTCTCTCCCATCTTCAGGGCCCAACTTCTTAAAACCATAACCCAACTTTTGAGGACATCTCAAAGGCAACTGGCACCAAATATCAATTTGACAAAACCAAATACCACCCAAATACAAATCAGTGCAAACCATCACATCCATATTTTCAAGAACACCCCCAAATGGGTATTCTGTTCCTAAGAAGAGAAGCTTGTCTATATAAAAATGATGAAAACCTTCTTCACTAAAGGACTCCCTACCTAAAATCCCCATGGTGATTCTGAGGGAGGCTCCTCACTGTGAGAGGCTCACGAGGGTTGGGTGTGCATTGGTGACAGCTTTCTATGTGTGTGCTCTTATTTCTGGCAAAAAAAGTGTGACCCACCCCAATGGCTAGGTTGGTTAGGCAGGGCATTTGGAAATAATTGCTCTACAGTGTATACTTTTTGGATTGTGGTACAAGTGGACCTATGCAGATAAATAGCCAGTGAGCATATTTCATTAGAGTCTCTTTTAGAATAGATGGGGACTGGCAGTAAGATGTCCCATCAGGCTTTGAATTGTGAAGTGCCCTGTCCTTTCTGTGGGAATGAAGGGCATGGATTTATCCCCTCTCATTTCTTCTCAGACTCTTCAAATTTTGTTGTCTTAGAGTTTTCTTGGACTCAAGTGGTGAGAGATAGACCTGTTTCCTCTATGCTCAGAGTCAACTGCCACCGTGCCAGGCATCTCGGGGGCTTCTGCTGACCCGCATGAGAGAAATGAGTAAGCACTATTTGTTTTCCCATTTGTTTGATAGTCAGAAACTGCATGCTTTTGGCCTGGAACTAGAACATAAATTTCAACACAGGCTGATGGTGGGCTATCCCTATGCATACCTGCATGGAAAACTCCAAACTTCTTTTTAATCTTTTTTAATCTTTCAGACTTGCAGAAGTGAATTGTGCTCTTGGGCAAATGGTTCTTTCAAATTCATGTAATCAGAGAAGTGGCTTTATAGAATTTCTTGCCATGCTGACAAAAGCAGCCATCTTCTGTTATGACAGTGATAAATTGACATCTGAGGGACTGTCTTGCCACGCTCAGGAGTGAGTGACAAAGTATTAGATATAGGGAACAGGATTCAAAGCTCATCACATGTCACCGGTATAAGAGCAATGCTTTCCAGTGGGGTTCTTTCAAACCCTCCATGTTTTTTATAAAGAATTTATCATCTGTAGAGAAAGAACTCCATTTTTATTATAGGAATATCGAGGGAGGTTTTTTTTTAAAAAAAAAAATCTATGTATTACCTGGCCAAAGTAGTTTCTTGGTCACCTGCAAGCCAGAAAGCTCTAATGGAGCCCACATGGGCTGGAGATTGCCTTTTGACAGATCTATTTGCAAAGTTTGAGGAACGGTCATATGGTATGGATGGTTCTCCCACACCACTGCTGGGTGCCAGCCACCAGTGCATGGGGTCACTGGGACCAGGCGTGTCTCTTTGTAACCACCTCTCCCTCTGCTTCCCCACCCTTGCCCCTCTTCCTCTGGAACGGCCTCATTAACCTCTCCACTTCCCAGCTCAGCCAGCCACAGCACAGCTGATCGGTTCCACTTTCCCATTCCTTTTCTGCAGTATACCTAAGCACAGTGGCTTTGCTCAAAATGAACCCATTGCCTCCCAATTCTGAGCTCTTCATGTATATATTCTCCAGATAGATACTGGTCCAAGTTTGCACCCTACTTTTATCCAGAGCCAAAGACAATGGCCCCTCCTGTCACCCTAAAAACCCATGGCTCTGTTTAGACCACACACCTCAACAGCATCCAGTGTCTGGCCTCAAGTGTGGAGCTGAGTGTGCCACATCCACCATGTACACAAGAAGAAGAAATTAGCAGAATGACTCAAAAGTTCTCCCAGCAACTCTACACTAGTCAGAATAGAATTGGAAACTCTAAGTACTAGCTCTTTGAATATTTCCTTCTCCTTGTCTAAATCTCTTAAGAGGCCTTATCCAAATAATTCGATGGAAATAAATTCTGTGCTGGAAGCTCACTATTTGCAATAAAGGAAAATGTAGTATAAGGCAGGACACTGAACCCGGTTTAGTACTGATGTTTCAGAAAGGCCTCATTATGAGGCAGTCTCCCATGCGGCCACTCCTTTAGCCCATTTTCCACTCAGCCGTCAGAGTTTTCCTGAAGTCCAAGCCTGATCATGACTCAGCAGCTCTAACCCCTTGACACGATAAAGTCTAGCCTCTCCATGCTTTCTACAAGCTAATGATCCAGCTCTGCTCGTCTGTGAAATGAGCCACACCATCCCTGCCCACCCCTCATACTTCACGCTCCGCAGGATGGAACTGCTCAGGGCACACAGCACGGAGTTTCATGCTTCCACACATTTACACATGCTCTTCCCTCATCACGGGATGTTTTGCCAACCTTTTTGTCTTCTTGGAAAATTCCTCTGTTTTGAAAACCTAATTCAACCATCACTCCTTTCAGGAAGGTTCTCTGGCCCAGAAGACAGCAAATCATTGCTTCCTAATGCCACCTCTACACCCTTGCCCATTTTGTCACTTGTCTATGTGCTTCCTTTATTTATGAACTCCCTGCAGGCTGGGACCAAGTCTTACCCCCAGGCCTAGCCCATGATTCATGCTCATTCACATTTTTTGAATGCACAAATAATGAAGAAATGAATAAATATAAGGTGGGCCCATAACATAAATTGCAAGGATAATGCCCAAATTCCAGCAAGCTCTGGCATTTCCCCTAAATTAGGCCTCACTGTTATAAAGGGAATGAAGAGAATTTGTTGAATGTAAAGAGTTAATCAAACCATCTCTGAGCTACAACCACTCAAACACTGGATACAAACAAATGGTTGCATCCACTCCACCAATCTCTTAACGTTGCTTGCTACTGATTAGTCTAGTCATAGTGATATTGTCTTTTAATGTCAGTATAATTCCTGACATTTAATGGGTGCTTAACAAATATTGTGAAGGGATCAATGAATGAATATGAAATCCACTTTTTAAAAGAAGGCATCAAAGGATTGGCTTTTAAAGGCATTTCCCATATCACAGACTTATCTGAGGCATCAGTGCCCCTGACTGTCAGGCTGTCCATCACAAGACCGAATCAGAAGGTAGAAGGAGAGGGGTCAGGGTGTGGGGGGTGTGGGGTGGAGGGGGTAGCAATTGGGAATCTGCACTAGAGAGACACAGCACTGGGTTTCCCATAGTCATATGTCAGTTTCCTTCCTTCTCAAGAAATAGCCCAATAATGAATATTTCCTGCCCCTACCAGAAGGCCCTTGCCTCTCTTTTGTCAGAGGTCCACACTGGCCTTGCCACAGTCCACATTAACCAGGAACTTAACGTACACTGATGAGAGAGAACACAGGTAGTTTCCTAACTTCATTTCTAGTGCTGCACTATTCAGTGGAGACCAGCCAAGGAAATGGTTCCTGGACTGAAACCACCAACCTTGGGGATTAACATTTTCTGATCACCATAGCTGTTAAGAGCAAAAGCTCTGGACTCAGACTGACTTGGGTTAAATCCAGGTTTTGGATCTCTCTCTAGCCAAGTTACCTGGAAAAAGTCAATTATCCTTTTGGGGGCTATTTCCTTAGCCATAAAGTGGGAATAATCTTCCCCACATCACAGAATTATCATGAGGGCTATAGGATATAATGTGTGTAAAGCCTGCACAGAGTCTATATACATAGTAAGTGCTCAAACATGAAAAACTAAGATAAAAAATTTTCAAAAATACTTTTACAATAATCAGGACAGAAAAGGGAAATATCCTTTGAAGACACGGTGCTTTAAAGAGAATGGATTGTCTATTTAGGAGCCAACGATGCTCATTAAACAGCGCCCCACTTAAGACTACGAAAATATAGGGTTGGCATTTAAAATAATAGCCGTGGCTATTGCCAGGCCCCGGGATGAATAGTGACAGGGCCGGGGACAACCATGCGTTTCTCTGATCAATCCTGAGAGGCTTATCTCATTCTCTGCTGGACCCAGAATGACTGAGTTGGAACCCAAAGAAGCCAAGGTCAAGGTGCCAAGGGTAAGATGCCAGTTCCACTCTGAGCCAGTACTCCTGGGTTTGAGGGAAGGTCCGGGGACGCCCCACTGCTGGACAGAGTGAGATGAGTAGAGCCACATTACTGTCATGCAAAGCTAGAAAAGCATAGCATTCTCTGTGCTGTTTTTGATCCTCCTCATTTACCCTAAAGTCAACAGAAGATCTAAATTTCCCCAAATTTCTGTCCTGAGCACAAGACAACTACTTTCTGAGCTAAATTTGGTTTTACTTTTGAAGTGCCTGAGATACACTAATTGAATGAGTCAAGTTCCTGGCTTCTTATATTGATGAAGTTATCTCCCATTCTGTGGCTGGCTTGGCTTGCCCTTCCTATGTGTGCCAATTGTTACAACTCTTCCATCCATCATTTAGGAGGTTCCATGAAGAAAGCTCAGAGTTAGGGATTGAGGAAGCACAAGCTAAGCCATCAGCCCTTGGGAACAAAGATAAACTTCTGGTGGTGGGGACAAGTCAGTTTGGTTCGTATAAGCAGCAAGGCAGGGACCCTATGAAAAAGAGAAGAAAGACTTCTAAACATAGTGATAGCTCCATCAGAGGAGGTTGGGTTCCATGAGGAAAAGAACCTTGTTCAGGAGGAGCCTCAACCTGATTTAGTCTGAGCCTGTGAGAGCTTGTGGCCCCTCTGGTCCTCTTGCCTGGGGCTCAGATCAGTGGGCAGCACCCTCAGGAAGGTGGCCCACCACTAGGCAGTGTTGTATAGTGGAGAGAGCCCTGGACTAGGAGCCAGGAGACCTGGATTCTAGTGTAGGCTCTGCCACTAACTACTGTGGAACCTTGGGAAAGTCACCTGATTTCTCTGGGGCAATTGTAAATGAGAGGCTGGTCAGGCGATCTCTATGTTCCTTCCCCCTTGGAGTGTGATCCAGGGTCCTACTCTATCCCTCCTTGGCCCCTTGTTTCAGGGACAGAGATGGGAGAAAGGGACGTGGGGAGACAGGACGCACATGGGAGCCCCAGG
Source organism: Cynopterus sphinx (assembly GCA_030015415.1). Lineage (NCBI taxonomy): Eukaryota > Metazoa > Chordata > Mammalia > Chiroptera > Pteropodidae > Cynopterus > Cynopterus sphinx. Next base: position 54,527,577 of record CM057383.1, on the reverse strand, counting down.
GTGCTACGAATCAGGACTCTACTTTCTCCTTCTTTTTGCTCTTTTTCAGGAAAGATGGGGTTCGGAATTTCTTTTTCTTCTTTGAGGGAGACTTGGAAGGTGAGCCCTCTGGGGACATTGGGCCGCTGGTGACCGACTCGGTTTTGTCCTTCGAGGTTTCAACATCCGTGTCGGCATTGGTGGTCATCTGGCTCAAGCCTTTGCTGAGAATTTCCTCTGCTGTCTGCTCATCCTCCCTCCCATTGACCACCACCCCTTCTGGCTGTGTCGTTTCGGGCTCTGTGGTGGCTTTGCTTGTTTCTGTCTTCTTAGCACCTTCTGAAAAAGATGAAAAGATATGATCCATAAGATGTAATTTAGGTGAGAGCTTCTACCTGGGGTTATAAGAGCCATTTCTAGGCAATTCTACAAAGTAAGTCTGCAGCAGTGGGATTGCTGGCTGACACTGCAGGGGTAGAGGGTAGGCAGGGATCTCATCTAAACCTGTACCCCTTCCTCACTGCCTGCCCTGTGAACAAGCCTATGGCAGGTCAGACTCTGGGCTCTTGACTATAAAAGAAAACAGGTAATGGTGTCCAAACACGGCAGGAGGCCCAGTTAAGGTCTAGTTTGAAGCTTTTCCAGGCATAGAACAAGGAACAAGACACAGGCAAGGACAGAGACTGTAGGAAGGGGGACTCATGTCACATAAAACACAGTGGAGGCATCTAAGAATTATAACTGGTTTGGCTTCACTAGTATGGCAGTATGTGTTTTCATTCTCACTCCATTTCCTATACCAGTGAGGATCTTGTAAGAATGGAGGGTATCTTTTCAGTAGGCAGAGAGGGGAAGAAAGAAGGAGAATGAAATCTCTAAGTGACATGAACCCTGTGTTTCTAAGATATAAGGATTAACCCCAAAAGGAAGGTACCTGGTTGGCCCATTCTAACAGCCAGAGCCCCACTCCTCACTCCCTACCTCAGGTCTTTATTCTGCTTGGAGGGAATCTGTTAGGTGAGGCCCTACAACCACATGGAGAGACACAGAGATGGAGATAGAGACAGAGATGATAGATAGATGATAGATAGATAGATAGATAGATAGATAGATAGATAGATAGATGGATGGATGGATGGATGGATGGATGGATGGATGGATGGATGGGTATATACATACATACATACATACATACATACAGATAATAGATGATAGAGAGATAGAGATGAAAGATAGATGATAGACAGACAGATGATAGATAGTCCCAGCCATCCCAGTGTCCCTAGCCTTCCGGCTACCACTGCAAAGGCACCTGACATGTGAATGTGCCATCTCTGTAGTTCCAGTTGAGTCAAGCTCCCAAATGACTGCAGCCCCAGCTGACATCAGTGGAGCAGAAGAACCATCCCACTAAGCCCAGTCAACCCACAGAAGAACTAGTTTTTACTATTCACCATGATTTAATAATTATCTATTGCTGCATAACAAACTACCCCAAAACTTAGGGGCTAACAACAGCAATTGCTTATGATCCTGAGAACAAAGTGCATGATGAGAACTAATTTATCTAAGCACGTTATAAGGTCCTATTATATTCTTTAGCTCATTTTATCCTGATAACAATGGTGCAGGTTAGAAAGGGCAAACAGTGTTTTGAAGTGACTTATTTGAGACGGCTAACTTAGTAAGTGGCAGAGCTGATTTCTGATGTTAAATGCAGGGCTACTTCTTTGCAGATGTAGCTGGTGCTCCCGAGGGTTCATTGGGGGATGGAGTCAGCAGGGGCAAGGACAGTCAGGAGCTGGTCAAAGAGAAGGCAATGACAGAGATGGTCAGGTGTGAAGGAAGAGGAGTTGAAAGACTCTCCTTCGGAGAGGCTAACAGAGTAGGAGTCAGGGAGACCAATGAGGTGTGACACTGAGGTGACTCAGCACAAGAGGACCTGAGAGCATGGTGACACAGTGAAAAAGCTCATCCCTGTCCACCTGGAGGAGCTGGGCAAGCCATTGGGCAGCTGGCCAAATCCACCAACCCCACTCCTCACTGGTCACCCTAGGCAGCTGCAGCTTATGCCCCCATCATATGGGGACTGCTCCAAGGAGGCCCATGCTCCCCAGCTCTGTCTGTGTATAGGAAGAGTCTTGGGAGAAGACCTTCCGTTTTCCAACAACACAACTTTGGTGTGTTCCCCACAGGGGCAAGTACCGGAGGGAGGCAGGATCCTGCTGAAGTGGGGATGATGTCAAGTGGTGAGTAAGCAGTTATCCCACCCATTTCACAGCCCTCCTCCTGCCGTCTGTCCCACTGAGCAGCAGAGGTTTTTCAAGGGGCTCCTAGGAGCTAAAATGGAATCACCAGCCCTCATCCCACTCCTGCCACGGGCCTCTTCTCTAGCCCAGACTTTTGTGCTATAGGTACACATGCCCTGAGGGATGCTGAAGACATCAGAAAAGCTGGGTGCTCTGTGCATCCCTATATGGCAGTTGGTCCCAACATCATTTGGATTCTGGCCCACAGTCCTAGAGGAGGTCATGGGCTCCTTGGAGGTGCCTGAGCATTGGGAACAAGGATGCAGAGGTGCCCTAGGGCCATAAGCGCTTCACCATGGGGAGTGCTCAGGAGCTGGCCCTAGTGCCCATGCACTGTGGGCCTTGCTGCTCCCGAGTGGTGTGCCACGTGAGTATTGGTGTGTGTATGTGCATGGTGTGTCCTATGTGTATATATCCTTCAGGGAAGCCTTGTCCATGCACAGCCCATGTGGAATTGGTCATGAAGTTTATAGCCAGGAAACCTCCCGAAGGCAGGGTTGTGAGTTGCCAAAAAAAAAAAAAAAAAAAGATGGAGAGAAATGTATTTCTTTTGAAAAGTCCTCCCTCCCCCATTGCGAGAGTTTGAGTGAGTTAGTAAACAGCCTCTCTATACTTACTACAGAGACAAGTATTCAGAATCGGAGGAAAGTCCTTTGATGAAGGCACAAATGGGAAAAGAAAGGAAGACATTGTGGAGACAGGTTGACAACACCACCACGATGAGACACAAAGAACACAAACAGCGGGGGGACTTCCACTTGGGGCTCTCGCCTCAAGCAGATCGGTTTCCTCTGGCAGCACCGGGCTGCACACAAGGCAGCAATTCACCTGCGGAGGGTGTTCAGGGGTTGGAGGGTTCTAGCGGCTTCCACATAGGTGACCTTCCACCCAGGAGGGAGAAGACTCCCTGAGGCCACCGAGCCGCTGCTCCCAGCATGGCGGTACACCCCTCTCTGGCGAGGGTTCTGTGGGCCCAGGGGTGGGTTGTTTATGCCCGGGAGTGATTCCAGGAGCTCATTAAGACACTTTCATGATCTAGGTGGAATGGGCTATGAAAGTATTATCTGTCATACATAGTATCAATCATAACCATACTTGGATCTTACATTTAAATCATGCTTTTACTCTTTTGATGTATGCTTTCATCTCCAACTTCCCTTATACATATAAGAGCCTTAAAAAGGGGAAATATTAGTAGCCCCATTTGATAGACAAGGAAACTGAGGTACAAAGATCATTTGCTTTTCTCAAATTAGTAGCTGAGTTATTAGCAGTTAAATTGGGCCTAGAACTCAGTTCTCTAAATTAGTAGCTAGTGAGGTGGTTCTCGACCTGGGCTACACAGTAGATTCACCTGGTGGGGCCTTAAAACTCCAGGCTGCATGCCTCTCCGGCCCCACCCCCAGCCCATTTAACTCAATAGCTGGTGGGTGGGACCAAGGCAGGCATCAGGGCTGTTGGAAGCCCCCCACGTGATTCCCAGGCACAAAGCCAAGAATGACCTCATCAGCCTCATCTGGGAACTTGTTGAAAACGCAGAGCCGCAGGTCCCACCTGGACTCGCTGCCCCAGAATCTTCATTTTAACAAGATTCGTAGATGATCTTTGGGCATATTAAGGTCTGAGCAATGGGCTGGTGCATCTGGAAAGGCCCACGGGTCAACCCAGCCTGAATTAGAAGTGAGAGGCTCTGAGTCAGTCATTAACTTATTCGTCACTGCTTGGGCTGGACCTAAGCTGTAAGGTGTACGGTCACAGCTTGTGAGCGGAACAAGTTTATTTTGGAAAACCCTATTTCAGATTCTCTAGAAATAGCAGAGAGAAAAGCTTTTCAGGTAGGGGGGCACAACACCTGTTGAAAGGCTGGGTCCCTGCAAGGTGCACGCGTGGCCCACCTTCCATGCAGACCTCTTTCTCAGCCTGGAATGCGTCTCTCTCCCTCCCAGCTGCTGAGCTCAGACTCACCAACTCACCATCTAAAGACTTGGAGGGAGAGACCACCAGGCTCTTTGTCTCTGATTTTGCTGGACTCTGTGCTGGAGAAGCAGGTGCAGACTTTACAGGTGAGCCAGGCTCCTCTGTGGCAGTTTCTTTCTCTCCTGAAAATACAAAAAACCACCTCAGGATAAAGGTCAAGCAGAAGAGAGATGGGCAGAGAGAGAGCTTTAAAAAACTTGCTTTCTTCTATTTGGTCCTCATTGCTCCTGCCTGTGGTTACCTGCTCCCCCATCCTTTTGTTATTTCTGCTACATCCTGGGGATGCCGATGGGAGGAGTCAGAGTCATGTTCTGTTTCCTCCATGAAAAACATCCATTGATGATATATCACCCCTGACGAGGGCAGCAAGACTGCAGGAGAGTTTCCACTCGTCATCTGTTGGCATGCAGCTCCTTTATTATTTAATTTACTAAGTTACATGTTCAGTCCAAACAATGCCTAGGGATTCAGAGCACCATATTTTTCTACCTGCTTTCTCAGTGGGCCCATTAGAACTCCAAACAAGCCAGCAAGGGTTTTTCTAGTGCCAGCTTGGCACCCAGGAAGACAGCTGACTCTGTGTGGGAAGGGGGATGGTGGAGAAAGACCCTGCCCTGAGGGAATGAAAGCCGAGCCTGGTGGACAAAACAAAGGGCTGAGTTCTAGGTCTTAAGTCCTGATGGCGCCTGAGGCAAAGAGAAAGGACAGCTCAGGGTGGGGGTCCAGAGCAGGCTTCTTAGCTGGAGGGGGTTTGAGGTGGAGCCTGGAGTATAGATAACTTTGAATCAGGCTCCTCCAGAAAGGGAAACCATGCTAGGCAAGGGCAAAGGCATCAACAAGCGCATAACTATCATGAGTCTGAACGTCTTTCTAGGAGTCAACATGGAGAGGTGAGCTTAACTCGAGATTCTGAAATAAAGGAGTGAGAAAATGACATAACGAAGATGGCTAGTGGAGAGTTTTGACTGCCAGGCTAAAAGGTTTGTAACAGATCTGACAGATGATTAATAATTATCACTATTATAATTATCTTCTTATATCTACCATTTATCTGGTGTTACTGACCTAAGCCATATTTACAGGCACTATTCTAAGCACTCTACAAGGATTAACTTTATACCCAGGTGATAGGGTCAGAGGAGGTCCTGAGGACACCATGTAACATTAGGCACTGAACAATGAGAGTTATCATTGTGATTAATAGTATAGTGCTAGTAAGAATATTATTTGGTGATTGGGCGAGAAGGTTCAATTGAGGCTAGGACAGAGAAGAGAGAGAGAGAAGCAAGTAAGGATTAAAAATGAAAGCAGGAGGAGGCTAGATTGAGCCTTGAGGGCTCAAGAGGGAAGGTGTGGGTTCCAGGTCTGCTAGTTGCTCTGCTTTCTCTCTCCTCTCTCAGGTCTCCCCTCTCCCGTCTCCCCTCTCCCCTCTACCCCCTCCCCTCCTCCCACCCTCTCTCTTTCTCCCCCACCCCCCCACCCTGGCCCCCAAACCCTCCCCTCCACCCTGGGAGATCCTGAAGCACCAGGGTTCTTTACCTTCGAGTTCTAGTTTCTTCCTCTCTACCTCTTTCTTGTACTCCTCCAGCTCCTGGTCAGTGAGTTGGCTGAAGGGGTTGGGCACCGTCTCCTCTGACTCGTCTTTGGTGTCTGCGTCACCCTTGGCCATCAGCTGGCTCTCTGTAGACTGAAAGTTAACCACAGTGTGTGTTGCTCTCTGATCGCCGGGGTTGGGGCCCAGGCTCGAGCTTCCTTTCAGACTCACGTGGCTGCCAGAGGTCTTGCTAGGGACAGCGTGGCATGCAGCTTCTTGGAAACAGCCCAGGACCTCAGGGTAGGGCTGTTCCTTCCTCCCCATGGCTACCTCACCCCAGACCCAGATTCTTTACAACCGCTTAGATGAATGCAGGGGGTCCACCCTCTGCCCCAGAAATAAAATCAAAGGATGCTCCCAAGCAGAAGGAAGACACACCTTTATTGCAGTCCCTCCTGTGGATGCTTGCAAGCCATCACTATACAAATACAGTCAGCAGCCCAAAGTCAGTCAGCCAAAATCCAGCCAGCAAAGCACTGGCTCAGTCAGCATCATGCCAGCCGTTCCCCACCCTGCACCTCCCACCCCTGCAAAGCAGCACAAGCTACAGCAGTAAAACAGACAGTGGCTTCAGCATTCTCAGTGCAAAGTGTTAGGCCTGTTTTGCACAGTCATAAATTACAAGGGGACCAATGTCCTGAATCTCAGGTCTTCAACCTGCCTAGATCCCTACGGGGACATTGGCAAAAGCACTGTTTCACCGCCTCCATGGAGCCCCTAGCTCTTGGGAGCTCACCAGCTGGGTAAACTTGTGTAAGCTTCAGGAATTCTCCGACCCCTCTAGCTCAAGACAGGGACTACAATTCAGACTCCACAGTCCTTTTTCCTAATCCAGCATCCTCATCTTGACCTTTGAGAATGCAGTGCTCTGGAGCTGAGGAGGAGCAAAGAAAGGAAAGCCCAGGGGGAGGAGAGCCCTGGGTAGCTGGCCCACACCACACATGCCGGGCCATCTTCCCCTGGCCCATCAGACCTCCTGACAAGGGACTCACGGGCTCTTCCCAAAAGAGGGGCAGCACTGGGCCTATCTTAAGGAATCATGGGTTCAAAAGAGTCTAAGACCAGGATTCCAAGAAGAGGGACTCCAAGGACAGCATTTGGTATAAATGGCAGAGTTTTTAACAATTTGGCTCATCAATTTGGCTCTCAGCTCCCCCCAGTATCACAGGGTATTCCTACTCTTGACCCTGTGGCACATTTGGTGTTCCTCGTCCTGGCTGAGTTGAGATGAGATGGAGGTGAATGCAATGACACGACCTTCACGCTTTGCTGGCCAATGGGCGCCCACACACTGTGGGCTGCAGCCTGATCTGAAATCATGTCGCTTTGCTCAGCAGGGAAGATGGTTCCTATATTTCCCCCCTTCTTGCTGCTAAGAAAGATGCCATGCCCATTGCTAGTTTGTAATGAGTGGCAATGATTTCCAACACAAGCCCGAAGTCTGATCTCTACTCCTTTTACTAAGCACTAGACAAACACTGTTCTATCTCAAGCATAGAAACGACAACTTGATACTTTCTAACTCTATGCGGGAGGTCGGGGGAGAACTACCTCCCCCTTCCCCTTCTGTAGGAGCACCGGTCCTTATACACATGCCTCCCATCTGAGAGCACACGAGCATCTTCCTAAGGCTACAGTCTCATATGTGCACAGAGGCCAGAAATGCTCAGGCAGGCAAGCTGAGCAGCTGGGAGCTGCCAGCCACATTCCCCACTTTGCAGGATCCTGAGAGACGGCAGAGTAGAGCTCCATGGGAGAAGCATGAAGTCAGCCTCACTTCCATGGGCAGGCTGGGTAGCTGCTGCCCACCCAGTACCCACAGGGGGTGATTAGACACTGTCCCCTGGACCCCACAGCATCTGTTTTGCAGCAAGAGCATCAGCACCCAAGAACACAGAGGGAAGTGGGCATGAGCACTCAGGGGTCCTGCTGCCCAGCCCCGGGCACCAAAGACCCGGGAGGCACACACGTTTCCCCTCCAGACAGAGGCTGCCTCTGCTGTACCGGGCTTCGGCTCTTCTCAGCGATGACGCTCGCCAGGAGCTGCGACTGGGGCCCTGCCGACTTCACGTCTTGTCGGTTTTGTTCTCGAATCTGTGTGCAAAAGGAGGGGGAAAGTGAGCTCTCTGTTCAGTGTCAGAGTATGAAGCATGGGAAGGGCATTCCCGGGGCATTGGTGTCCAGTGTGATTTGTGACTTGGGTCTAAAAAGGTCCTCCAGCGGTTGGGTGCCTGTCTCCTCTAACAGAGTCTGTCACTCTGAGACAGTTTCATGTCTGTTTCAGAGTGAAAGAGTGGTTTATGTAAAATGCCAGAGTCTCATTGACTCGGGGAAGGTAACTGTAGGAGTGAAAGGAGACAGAGTAGATCCTTGAGGGATAGTCTCAAATTTTAATGTTCCTAAGAAGCCCCTGAGGAGTTTGTTTAAAATACAGATTTCAGTCTATGGCCATGCTACCCTGAACAAGCCCAATCCCATTCGATCTCTGAAGCTAAGCAGGGTTGGGCCTGGTTAGTACTTGGATGGGAGACCACCTAGGAAGACTAGGTGCTGTAGGCATTTAAAAAATAATAAAATAATATAATAGAATAAAATATGGATTTCAGGGGCCACCTGCACCTATTGAATCTGAATCTCTTCAGGAGTGAGAAGGGGGGTGGATCCAGGATTTCAAATAAGCACTTCAGAGGGTCCTTAGACCAGCTGTTTTGTGAGAGTATCTGACCTACCTAAGGTGGTCTGCTACGACTTAAGTTTTTAATATAACATTAAAAATCTAAGTGAACTGTGAAGCAAAGGTGGAGAAACAAATATAAAAAGATTTTGAAATCTTGAAAATGAGCCAAAAGAAAAATAGCATAGAATTAATAAAAACTCAATTTGTGGGCAGGTCTCTTAGACACACCTAATGCCTAAAGCAGATACCTCTCTATGTAAGGGCTCTAGAGGGCTACATCAGTGCAGCACTTAGCACAGCGCCTGGAACGAGGCCAATAAATGGTAGTTTCTTTCTTACTTATAAGAGGCACTATGGGGTGTTGATAAGTCAGGAGCATCCTGGGAAACCAGCCTCCCCCCGTGTCCTTGAGGGACAAGAGATGGCTACCCACCCTACCTTGTTTCGCATGTCCAGCACTTCTTGGGGGTCAGTATAGAGAGGCACAAATTGGTTTGGGTTTTCAATCCGTATCGGCATGCCACTGCTGGATTTCTCCACCTCGTCAGCCTTCATCCACTGAACACACACAAGGCCAGGTGGGTAAGGCAAAGGAATAAGACCCAGGTGTCCTCCCCAGTGGTCTGTCCCATGAGATCTGGGCCAACAGGCCTACATGGAAGGTCGGCAAGCCTGTGCATATATATTCTCTCCCTGGGGGCCTCTGTGAAGTCTGCCTCCCAGAGCAGAGATGGGCGACAAATGACCTAGCTGCCAAAAAAGATCCAGGTCAATAGCCATAAAGAACTCTTAAGAGTAGGGGTCAGATCCTCTGTAACCAGCAATGACAGATAGACAGTCACTTGAGCTTCAATATTAGACAACTTGATGATGTTAATTTGCAAGGCTTTATTTTATTATTATTTTTTTTAACGAAGAGCTAGTCTATTTGGCTGCTAGCTACTTTAATGTCAATAAAAAATCAGATTAAGAGTCAAAGTGAGTGAGCGTGTGGGGGGGTGGATACTGTAATAGAAATGTATATCCCACCCACCTCCTGGGTTTGCATCAGATGTGCAGTTTAAATGTTGGATACCCATCCTTGAACTTCTCAGAAGCCCCCTTTGGATGTGGGAGCAAGAAGCAAACACCAGCTGCTCCTGGCTCTCATGCTGCTAAGGGTGACCTGGTCTAGCCACTCTCTAGAACCAAAAACTCAATGCAGAGGTGTAAGAAAAAGGTGATCAGAGGTTCTATGGGCACAAAGAGCTGCTCCCAGACATCCGATAGAAAGTCGTAATCAGAACTTGTGCTAACATAGGCCCAGAGGAGACACATAGCCAGGCACTTCGCCCCAATCCTGGCCTTCCCCATCAGGAGCCCCTTGTTGCCCGCCTTACTGTGGTCTTGGGCCGGGGGCTGCCCATGCTCCTCTGGACCTCATCGGCCACGTTGACCCGCAGGTAGGTGTTGGGCGTGTTGAGCCAGCGGGTCTTCTCTTTTTGCTGCTTCTGGGCGTGCTGCCGCAGGGTGGGCACTGGGGTGCCATCTTCCTCAAACACGAAGGCCGTGACTGTGGCTGGAATCTCCACCTCACTTTTGTGTTTGGTTTTCTCTTGAACGAAGGGGTAACGGTACGTGTAGCCTGTTCTATAACCCTAAAAAGGACAAAAAAAAGAACCACTGATTGTGAGAGAAATGGTCTCTGTATGCCTGCATGCCCACCCATACACTAAATCCCCTAATCTTCATAATACAACTCAGGCTTTGCCAATTCTCAGCTGTATTTCAGAATTGTTTCCTGTTTTGGTCTCCCACCCTCTCCCTTCCTCCACCCCATACCCTCCCCTCCTCCACCCCAATGAGCCCAAGGCTGAGAAAATCCCTGGGACCTTATGGACTAGACAGAGTTCCTTACCCAAACAGAGCTCCAACTTTTCATCTTGTGCAGTGTTCTCAAACCCCCCTGCACATTGGAACCAGGTGGGAGCTTTAAAAATGCCGATGCCTGGGCCTACCTCAGAGCTGCCCATGTCACCAGATGGTGGTGTGGTCTGGCAAACATTATTTTTAAAAGCTTCCCAGCTGGATTCTAATAGTCAGCCTCCCTTCCTCCACTCTGAGGCTTCTTAAATATTTTCCTCTCAGAACTCCCAAATCTGACTCAAGGACACCCGTCTCCTAAGCAAGACCATGCCTATCCATTCTGTACTAGTTCTTACAAGAGGAGAATAGACTGCTGCTGTTCAGTGAGAAAGAATACTCAAGAATCTTGGCAGCTGTGAGGCCATTCTCAGCTTCTTCTCTAATTCTGTTTTCTCTAATTCTGGATTGCTCTCTTTTTGATTACTAGTAAAATTAGATGTTTTTAATCATACTGGATGGCCACTTGCATCTTTTCCTTAGTAAACTGTGTTCTTGATTCATTTTTCTATCGACATGTTTTTCTTTCTCACATTGATTTATAATGTTTCTTATTATATTAAAGATTTTAATCTTTTGACTGTCACAGATTTGCAAACATTTTCCCCCATAGTTTGTCTTTTAGCTTTGTTATGGTTAAGGGAATGATTTAGAAAATGCACATTTTGAATTTTAATGTAACTATATCTATTAATATTCATCATCATGACTTCAGACTTTCCTGCCATGCTCGCAAGATCTTCCTCAGCACAAGACCATCACAAATATTAATCTGTTTTTAACATCTATATGTTTTATGTGTTTAAATTTTTGATAAATCAAGAATTTACCTTGTTGAAAGGCATGAGGTAGCAATCCATGTTAGTTTTATTCTCTAAATCTATCTTTTTCTATCTCTAAGTCTATCTTTTCCCCACTGCTTTATAAGAGGCCTGTTTGCCCTGTGTTAATTTCTCATATATTTGGGATCTGCTTCTGGATTCTCTAAGCTGTCACACTGATTTGTCTGTCCATTCTGTACTAGTGCTCCTCCGTTTAGTTACTCGAGCTTTATCACACTGTACCATGAGGTGGAACAAGTACCTAATTTCTCTTCTCCTTATAGGATTTTCCTAACCATTCTGAATTTCACCTAGAAGAATAATTTGCTAAGTCCTCACACTTTTCCTCATTTCTAAAGGAATTACATTGAATTTATTGGTTAATTTGGAAAAGTGATCTCTTTATCCTATAGAAGTTTTCTAACCAAATTATAGCTCTTCGCTGATTTCAGATTTTCTCTGATGTCTATTGGTAAAGCTATGTGGTTTTCTTTAAAAGGGTTCTGCTTAATGTTTTATGATTTTGTTGCATTTGCAAATGGAGTTATTTTCTCCCATTATTATATTTTCAAATATATTATGTATTAAAATATTAAAAAACCTACTAATTTCTGTATGCGTTTTCATGTGACCTCTTTAAAATGCACTCATTATTTCTAATATTACTTTCAGTTGACTCTTTTGGACTTTAAGGCATGTAACCACACTATCTACAAAAAATTATAATTTTGTTTCCTTTGTAATATTTATATCTCTTATTTTTACGCCTCTTTGCTTTGGATTAAGTTCCAATTCTATTCCAGAACAATATTAAATAACGGTGTTGAGAGCTGGAGTCATTATTTTGTTTCAAAACTCAATAGATTGCTTCTTGGCCTTTTGGCTAAGATCAAGTGTAAAATTTAATGGAAACACTTCTAGTGTTTGGCCATAACATTGGCTCATGTTTTGAGAAAAGTCATTTTATTTATCTTAAATAAGTGTCTTCTTGTTCTACTTAACAGCTTTTATTTTTATAAATTGAGACCACTGCCTTTATAAATTGTTGTCCACTGCCTTTTATATTAAAATGATCAAAAGGTTTTTATCCCTAGAGTCATTAACATTATAAAACATATTTAAAAGGTTGATAAAATTAAGCCTTCCTTGAATACCAGGAATGAACCTTCTCTTGGTTATTGTGTATTGTTATCCTAACGTTATGCTGCATGCTAATTGCTAGTTTTCATGCAGTATTTTTCATCAACTCCAAGTAAGATTGCTCTGACTACATTATAATTATTATGGTCCTTCTTTCCTTCTTCTCTGAAAAAGATTAAAATAACGTAAGGATTGTCTGTTTCTTAAAGAGTAGAAAGAATTTCTGTATGAAACCATCTGGTTCAGGTGCTTTATTTACGCACAGATGATTCAGCATGCAAATGCTAATGAGAGTTGGATTTTCATTGTGGATTGTACCTTTCATCATTATAAAGTGACCTTCATGGTCAGCCTGGTAATAAGGTGGAGATGATTAGGAGGAACTGGAGGCAAAGAGAAAAGTACTGATCATCACAACGACCTAGGCACAATGAGGAGAGACCAAGATAATAGCAGTGGTGAGGGATGAATTAGATGTGGAAATGCTACATATCTAGGTCTCATCTTTCACTATTAGCAATATACGAAGTTAAGAGTCTCTTCTTCCTGCAATTAGCTCCCCATGCACGGTATAAGCTTTCCTCTTGTTCTTGAATTGTTTCCTGCTTGTGTGCCATGTCATCAACTAAATCGTTAGCCTCTAGAAGAATGTCTTAAAATTGTTTTGTATCCTTTAAAATCCCATTCCTAGACACTTCTCAATTAACTCTTGTAATGACTGATTAATTCGATTATTGTAATAACATATTGTCACGATGCTGCTCACCAGGAATAATGAAATTGGTGGTATTATGTGTTTTCTTCATTAAAGAACTAACTACAAAAGAGTGAACTAAGTCACACTATGAAAGGTTCTGTGGTTCTGATTTTTACTGTATTACTGCTTCCCTTACCAACCAATATCTTCTGACCCCGTCTCCAAAGAGCACTCTGCAGGTATGACATGACAGCCCTGGGAAGCGGGTGGCAAAGACCACCTCGACTACTATTAGAATGGCCACAAATTCTAAGACAAGCTGACAATCAATGAAGCTTTAAGAAATTACCTGGGATGCTGGCGATTCTGACGTCCACCTACTGCCTCAAACTGACTGGTTCTGGGGCTAAGCCTTAATGGACTATAATGAAAGGATAATGGCAGGAGACTCACCAGGTTGTCCAGCATCCTCATGAGGGCCTCAAACTCGTGCTCCCCGAGCCGGCTCTTCTGCATGGGCCCAAAGGTGCTCCCCGCCCACTGCACAGAGCCCACCTCGTGGGGCCGGTGCTTCTCCTGCTCTAGGAGGATGAGGTTCTCCACTCCCCCGGCACTGGACAAAGCGGACACCTGTGGTGAAGAGCAGAGAGCCCTGAGCTTGTGCGTGTGCACATGCACATGGACTTACCTCTGCTCGTGTGTGTAATAGAGAGAGGGGATTAGGGAAGACTAGAAACAAAAATAGTTGGAAAGCTGAGCTGAATTTGACTTTTGCCTCCCAGAGGAAAGCCACCCCAAACTTGTTGTGTGTGTACCCATTTCCAAGCAACGAGGTATGAGCAGTTTCTTTCTTAATGTCAGTTCTTAGAGACTATAGAGAAGGAGGATACAGCAAGTGTTAAACCTTAAGAATAGAACAATACAGAGGACTGAAAAGTTACGTGGGGGACAGACCAACTTCAGTTTCTGATTACTTCTGGGGAGAGTGGGAGGGTAGGATCGAAAGGACTCCAAAGCGGACTTTCAGTCTTGCTTGTAATATCTTATTTCTTCAAGAGGAGAAGATCTGAAGTACGAAGGCTGTTAATACTTGTTAAGTCTGAGAAGTGGGTAGCAGGTGTATACTATTGTCTTATTCTTTGCATTTTTCTTTATGTTTGAAATATTTCCCTTCTTTTAAAAAAAAGTCACTTAAAAGAAACAGGCTAGCTTCTAGACCAATGAAATATGAGGTAGCCTGATGGGTTGAATTGACAAATCTAAAGAAAGGACGCATCCTCCATGATGAGGTTACTCAGTCAAGGAAACCAGGAAGGAGACAGATGAAAAGCTGACTATGCACAGCCCAGTATTACGCAGGGTGAGGCAGCTTCCACCAAAGGACTCAGAGTGTCGTCTCACTGTCAAGGCTTCCCGGGGAGGGTCTGGGACGGGGGACAGTACAGGTGGCCGCCAGCAATAGACTTTGAGTATTAGGGCAAGAGATATGTGTACACAGCAGGCAATTTTAGAATGTTCCTAATAAACATTCATTAATTTAACTAATCTTCTTATTATCTAATTCCATGCTCATCTAACAGTACATTTTATTTACTCCCCATGTCAGGCACTCAGATATAATTGGCCATGATTTAGCTTCCTGGGCAAGTCCAGCTACAGAAAGCAGCTGAGCCAGGAGTTTCGTGCTATGACCCAACACACTAGCATTCTGGTTAACATTTGATGGTCCATGTAAGCCTGCTTATTACAGGGAAATAGCTCCTATTACACAAATCTTCAGAATTTCAGTTTTTGTGAGTTTTTTTGTTGTTGTTGTTTGTTTGTTTTTACTGAAAGTAAAAGGATGCAATCTTGCTGGTGAACACATGATCCCATGAGGGTCTGGGACACATGCTAGACTGTACTAAATTCACCAGTGTAACAAACGGCCCCTGTGAGACTTCATGGAGGTCAGCCTGGTGACCTCCTCAAGATGACCCCATCACCCTGTGAAGGGGAGAAAGTGAGAACTCTATTTTATACACCCTCTTTATCCAAGACATATGTCCAATGGATAGCTACATTTTTAACTTAAAAAGATGACTCCGCACCCTGGCAAAGATAGAGACCTTAGAGGTCATTTATTCCATCCTCCCACCAACAGTAAAAGCCCCTGTCTGATATCCCTAGAAACTAGTCGGTTCCATGCTTGGGGAGGAGGCCTTCTGTATTGTTGTCCAAACGTTAGAAGGGTCACTGTGAGTTGATACAGATGTACAGGGAATTGAAATCTACTGGTCCCACATCTGCCCTCTGCTGCCATGCTTTCTAATTGTGAAGTCCCTTACACCCTGCTCTGAGTCTGAGTGCACGTTCCCTTAGAAGATTCCACCTGGCTGATCAATTTACCTAGATCATCCTGCAGCTGAATCTGGCCAAGGCAGGGCTCCAGCCTGGGACCTGCAGTGCCGGCTCCTTGAAAGGGGATCCTGGCCTGTCAGCCATCCTCTTCCACTGACCCCTACTATCCCGAGCAGCAGTGCAACGAAACATAGTGTTTAAGGACACAGACTCAGGCACCAGGCTGCCTGCACTGGAATTCTGGCCTGCCCCTCGCTCGCCGTGTGACTTTGGCAGTTGTTTACTCTCTCTGTGCCTTAGTTTTCCTCATGTATAAAATGAAAACAGTAGTACATACCTCATGAGGATTATTGAAGATAATATTTGTAAAGCATTTAGAACCGTGCCTAGTATGTATAAAGCACCCTATAAATGTTTACGAGAACTAAAGCATGAGGTTTTACCATGAAAGGCTGAGAAACAATATCCCCTGGGGACTGGTCATCCATGGAGGAGAGGAATGCCCACAAGACCTGCCTCCTCCCATCTCCCTCTTCCCCTCATCCGTTTCCATGGTGATGGGGAGCAGATGCAGAACTGCCTGAGCTTCTTACCATCTGCCTGTAAGCAGAGCAGGGAGCTGCCTTTCTCAGCTGGGGTTGACCCAATTTCCTGGAACCCCAAACTGATGGGGAGCAAAAAGAACACTATCCCAAGAGAACAAAATAGGTTCTGAGCCTTGAACCACTCAAATGACCACAGTTACATTTGCTTGTTTGCCAAGGTCACCAACGGAGAAAACTAGACCCACAATGGAAAGGGAACTTTAATGTTGGCAGTTCAACCAGAAACGGCCCAGCTGGATGCTGCAATTCCGTCAGTACCTGCAGACTGCCGGTACGTGGGACCTTCCATGCTTAAAACACCCACACCTCATCTTGCTGGGCTTTCACACCTTCCAGTTTCATTTCTCTCTCTAGAAGCCTTCCTACTCCACCAGCTAAAAGAAGCCACTGGAGCTTTTCTGGGGGGTTATCTGCCTCCATTGCCTCATGTACTTTAACAAGGTCACATCAAACCCAGTCCTGACTAAAAAGATAGTGACAGCAGGCAGGGCCAAGAGAAACAGCCGGTGGGCTGTCAGCTCTGCCCTTTCATCTCTGCAGTTGCTAGATGGCTATCCTGCCTTTGGTTAAATTGCACGGTGGCTGTTTCTGAAGGTCTGGAGGCTGGGAGAGACACACTTCACTTCACCATGAGGAGGACACGGGTATCTCTCTCCATTCATTCTTAGGGCTGTCCTGTCTTTGCAAAGACATAAGAGCAAATTTCTCATGGGAGCTTCTTCTCAGAAAGAAGATGAAGAATTCTTAATAGCTCAGATGTGGGGAAGGGAAAGTGGGCATATCAGAGGCTCTGTCAGGTTCTGACAGCAGTCAGGGGTCAGAGCTCAGGGCTGGTAACACTGGTTGGGGGCAGGAAAGCTACCACATTAGAAAGGCACCTCCTTGGTCCTGTTCTGACCACTACTGTTGGTTTACCAGCGGGAAGGAGGGAGCAGCCTCACACCACCTCCTCTAACACGTCTTCATCACTGTCTTAACAACTATCCCTAACATATTCCTTTAGAAACACCGAGAAAAGTATCATTTAGAGCCTCTACTAGTAAAACTTCTGGGATAAGGCTCCTCTCCCCCCGAACTCCCAAGAGAAAGGCAGGCCTTCTTGCCGGGGTGCTGCTCTGCCCGGACCAGCCAGGAGAGGACAGACAGGACACCAAGAGGGCCCTGCAGAGAGCTGACTCACTCTGGAGCAGCAAGACTCCTGTCAACTGGGTCCTGAAAATACCATCAGCAGCATGTCTGAATGGCTGTCCTCACAAGAACCCTATAGGCATCCACATCTGCAGTTGAGGAAACAGGGGACTCACAGAGAACAAGTCCCCAACAAGGCACACAGCTAAGAACTGTGAAGGCCGGGACCCAGTCAGCTGTTCGAGGCTCCCTACTCACCCCTGATGCCTTACCACAGCAAAAGGAACGTGCGCTTGGCTTATCCAACACCACTTATCTGATAAAGCTATAAAATTTGTGTCTGTTTTCCTGCTGCTTCTTCATCAACTCCTCTAGGGGTCCCATGACCACTGACACTCCCCACCCACCCTCCACTCCATCTCTTACTGGTTCGGAGAAGCTCATGATAGGCTCCCTACACATCCCCTCGGGGCTCCCAGGTGTTCCAGGCTGCCACGTCAACACCACCCTGGCCTATGCTCCACTTCTTTTTCTGGACTTGACAATATTCACAGTTTTTGCAAACTACCCACAACAAAGGAAAAAAAAAAAAAAAAAGAGGAGGAAGAGGAGAGAAAAAAGAGAAAAGAAAAAACTCACCTGTGTGGTGTCTGTTGGGCATAGCCAGATATAACAGGAGTACTGCAGACAATGTGTGAGCGTGGTCAAAACTTTTATCTGCCCTATTATAGTTTCATCTAATTAATGAGCCCAGGCAGCTCCCCATTCTGAGCACTGACCCCTGAGAGTTGGGTGTTGGTTGTTAGACGATGGTGATACATTTTTCAAAACAACAAAACTGATTCTAATATTAAACTTTAGATGGATAAGGTGGTGCCAAGGCAGAGAAATAAGACAAGGCTTTTAGATGGCCAGTCTCAGAGGCCTCGTTAAATCAGAGCCAATGAGGCCATGTCCTTGCCCACAGTCCCGTCAGAGCCATCGCCCAGAGGAATTTGCTCACCTGTATCTCACATGCAGCCTGCAGGTGGAAGATCTTGTAAAATGCCTCCTCCACAGTGTCACCTAGAGCAACCACGCCATGGTTTCTTAGCACCAGAATCTGTAGAGCAGCACATGGCTAATTAAAACTTTAAGCCTTCTAAACTTAAGAGAGAGATTTTCATTTTATTCAGATCAATTTCCATATCCAATTCCAGAGTGCCCCCTCCCACCGTTCATTCTCCCCACCCAAACACCCCAAGGCTACCCCACAAGTGATTTTAACCCTAAGCATCCACCCTAAGAAATAGATGTTTTTTAATAGAGACTAAGTAGCTTGGTGGCTTTCTTTGAGTAATGCCTGGGTTTTTAGGCCTTGGAGAGCTTAGAAGTCTGAAAAACTGGTGTTTGTGTTCAATTATATGAAATTATTCAAAGTCCAATATGAGGGTCCATCCTCAAAAGCAACCTCTTGCTCTTGTGAGTTAGTCAGCTTGGGAGTCAAACCCACTGGTGTGTGTGTGTGTGGTGGTGGTGGAGTCTCAGGGGCGGCTCTGCAGAAACCGGTGGGCAACCTGCGACCCTGACCGTAGGGCGCACAACCTCTCTGGACCTCGGCTTTCCTCTCTATAAACCAAGTGAGGCCCTGGCAGCGCTAAGATCCAACAGTTCTGTAAAAGAGGCCATAGCAACCTTCTAATCTAACTCATTGGTTTTGCTGTAGAGGAAATAGAAGCCTAAAGGAATCGAAAGTCTCCCAGTTTATTTAGGGGAAGAATGGGACTAGAACCCACGTGTTCTCATCATTAGTGCAATGTTTCTGATTCAGGCAGGGGCAGGAAGATAAAAGGGGGGAAAACTCAGAAAAAAATTTATACCAAGACCCTGACTCCCCAGGGTCCAGGTGCCAGGAATTCTTCTTGGTTGGTTTTATCCCTGAGAATTTCTGAAACCAGCTGATGCCCACCTGGGAGCTGGGACACACAGATCCGTGTATCAGATCTGTCCTTGCACACCTGGACTGCAGGCCAAATCATCACATCCTCTCTTCCAAAAGCAGCTGGAGGTTTTTCCTCTCAAGTGCCAGAGAAATGCCAAGAGACAATGATTCTGGCCCACAAAGGATTTTGCAGAGAACAAATGTCCCGTTCATAGAAGTGAACATTTCATCCCTCCCCAGGTGTTGCTCACGCAGCTTTAGAGAGATGGCAGAGATTTCTCCTCTGTGTCAGAGATGAGAAGACAGGGACTCACGGACAGGAAATGGCTTAGGCAGTCAGCGCCTTTCAAGGACAGGGGCAGGTGCCTCTCAACACAGGCTCGGCTCTGAAACTTCCCATACTAAACTTACCACCCCTAATTACATCCTGTTGTAAAACCATGTGCTTTAGATGTAAACCAAACAATAATGAGATTCCACTTTTCTGTATCAAGTTAGCAATAATAATAACACTCAAGTCTGGGGAGACCAAAGGGAAACAGCATTCTCATAGACTAGACATTGGGGAGAAGAGAGGACAATTTGGCAATAGGAAGTAAGAATTTTAAAATGTACATCCTCGGGAATTTATCCAAAAGAAATCATCTCAAGCATACGCGAAGGCTCGGCTGCAAGGATTTCCCATTGCAGCGTTGTTTACATCAAGAGAAAATCAGGGGTGGGGGAACTTACTGTGTCCAACTGTGGAGGACTGTTCAGGTAAATGATGGCATAGCCATTCATACAATGAAGTATAATTTAATATTTGAAGTAGTTATGTAGAAAATATTTAAGAATACACAAAGGTGTTTACTATATATCACTAAGAGAAAAAAGGAGAATATATTTTATGATTCTAGTTTCGTAAACACATGTGAATACATTTGGGGTGTCTACCAAAATCTCAAGGTAATGTGATAAAGTTTTATTTCACTTTTTTTGTTTATGTGCAACTTCTAAACATCGTCCAATGAACACGTGTCACTTGTGATACAGGCTTTTAACATTGCACCCTGAAGCGTCTTCCCAGAACAACTGAGCCAAACCTTGCAGGTGGGTCCAAGGCACTTCTGCAGATTGATTCGGTCTGCTTCCTGCTCCATTTCGCCATTGAAGTCATAATAGGCCATGTCCCCCACCAGCAGGGCGTTGTGAGAGACAGGCAGGAGGCCCCACTTCATGGCTGACACCTTCAGTGGGACGACAAAACAGTTAGCACCGGCAGCTCCCCCAGCCCTTTTCCTCAGGGTGGCACAGTCAGGTTCTACCCTGGGGATGGGTGTGGGAAACAAGCACATGAGCAAAGTGCTACCTTTGACTTTCCTCTACCTGGCCAGAGTCTTGCTTTCCAGCTACTTCCTCTAATGACCTTCCATTACATTTTTCATAGCAGCCATGTCAATATATCACCTTTTAAAATTGCTGCGAAGAATGTGCTTGCGAGAACTACTACTGCCGCCCACCCTCTGTTTTGCTCTTGTCCTAGGACTCTGGGAAGAGGCAGGGAGTGATGGAGCTGGCACCCAGGCTGGGATGAAGCAGGGTCCCGGATCCCCTAGGGTGGGTTGGTAGAGACCCTCAGCCTTGAGGACAGTGCAGAAACAGCCACAACTCCTCACTAACAAAGAGGCCCATTTCAAAGCCCTTTTTATTAGTGATGGGGCAACAAGAGTGCCAGGGAACAGGGTTAAAACCCCGTGGTAATCCCCCCACACACTCCCTGCCTTTTGTTAAAGGGAAGGAGTAGGGAGAGGTTTAGGAGAGCCTCTTAGCCTCCTTCACTCAATTTGTCCCATAACTAAGCCCAGGCTCTGCACACCTGGCACCAGTACATCATCTAGTCATGGTCCAAATGCTGGAAAGTATGAGTGCTCATGACCATTATGCTTTTCTGAGAAAACAAACCACAGGCCAGTGACAAGTCTGCTCTGCCTCTGTAGGTGTGTGGCCTGCGGGGAGGGGAGGGTCAGTGAGATGCAGTGAGTTGAGACGGCCAGAACATTGTCCGCTGCCTTTCCAAGCAATATTATAGTGTCTAAGCCAAACAAAGAGAAATTACCAGATACCCCAAGGGGACAACCTGCTCTTTGGGAGAGGGGGAGGTTCTTCTTTCTACTCTCTCCCAGATTTCTTGCTCCTGTTCCCGGCTCATATCTCAACGTCATATCTTCTATCACCAGAAACCCTGGCTGGGGCAAGAGGCAGGAGGGGCGGCACCAGCCCCACATCCAATAGGACTGGCTTGAGTAGGGAAACTTAGGAGGTGCCATCAGGATAAGTGGTGCCAGTCTGGGTGTGTGGCAAGGCAGGAGACACAGTGGGGCAGGCATTATACAACTTTGCCTTATCTCCCCAAACCAACACTTACATAGCTAGAAAAATGGAGGGGATTAGAGTCCCGGCACTGGGTTTCCTTCTCCTCACTTTAGTGTGAATTCTGGGAAATCCTTCCAGAGCTGTTTAAATGATGAGACTCATTGGCTTGGGAGTCTTAAGTCTTTCCTCAGGGAGTCAACTGCTGGCTGAAGAGCTGACACTCACCGCTGCCGTGGCCGGCGTGTGCAGGTGGATGACACAGCGCACGTCAGGTCTGGCTGCGTAGACGGCTGAGTGCAGACAGAAGCCTGTGGTGTCCACCGGGAAGCAGCTGCTGCCC
Organism: Cynopterus sphinx; assembly: GCA_030015415.1. Classification (NCBI taxonomy): domain Eukaryota; kingdom Metazoa; phylum Chordata; class Mammalia; order Chiroptera; family Pteropodidae; genus Cynopterus; species Cynopterus sphinx. The sequence goes on along the minus strand of CM057383.1, from coordinate 54,505,792 downwards.
TTCTCCACCACCTCTCCCAGGATGTTCACCTTGATCTGGGCCAGGGAAGAAGGAGGACTTACAACCACAGGCAGGCAGAGGCCCCTCACTCACCTCCCCGCAGGTGGGCCTGTCCCATGTCTACACACCGGCATTCACTCGCTCACCATGTCATGAGTAATGGCTGTGCTTGATGTTGGGAAAAAGAGACCCAGTTCCTGCCCTCAGTGAGTGCACAGGCTGATGGGGGACATAGGGGATTATAACTCGGCATGAAAAGTGCTATAGTAGCATTTCTCAATCTTTACTGTGCTTACGAATCACCTGAGGATCCTGTCAAAATGCAGATTCTGATTCAGGGGACCAAGAATGTGGTCCGAGAGCCTGCATCTCTATCAAGCTCCCAAGTGATACTCGGCTTGCTGGTCCACAGACCACACTTTGAGTAGCAAGGTGCTAGAAGAGAGTCATTTGCAGAATTCTCTAGCAATGGCTGGGAGGACTCTTTAACCTCAGTAAAATGGGGGATCAGAGAAGGCTTCCCAAGGGAGTAACATCTCATCTGCACCTTTTCTTTCTTTTTTTTTCTTTTTATTTTGAATTTTAAAATATCATATAGAAAAGTAAAAAAAAAAATAGTATAATAAATACATGTTTATTAATCACCCAAAAGCTAGATCTTAAAGGACAAACAGAAAGTAGACACTGGTCTTATGATATACTTTTGACTCCGAGGGGCTATTAGGCATCATGGCTAAAAATCGTATGCTTGTGTGTGAGCATGTGCATGCATGTGTAAGTGTGTTGGGGGGGGTGAGTGTGTGTGTGCACACAATTGCTGGTGGCTCTGGCTGGCCCGGCACACAATTAGGCTGTGGTGTTAGGGAACTTAACATAGATAATCTCACAGAAATTCACCATCAGAGAAGTTCGCTTTTGACTGTGACACAGAAAGACAAGGGACACTCCTTAATCATGTCCAAGCACAGACAAAATCAACGCTGTGAAGCCTAAAAACGACCGACACATTTTCCCCCTCTCATGGCTAACAGGGGACACCAGAGCATCTTTACCAAAGGCAGCTTTGGCCTCGCACAACACCTTCCCCCACGGAACTGCTGCTGCATCTGACAGCACACAGTCCAAGGTGACACCTCCTTCTTAGGATCCTCTCCAAGGCACCCAGCACAAACCGAAATCCTGAAATGAGCCCCTTGTAACACCCTCTTACTGAATACGCCCCCTGGTCCCCAGGGTGTAATCTCCCTGCAGCCTGTAGTTAGCCTAATTTACTGACAACAGGTGTCCCTGGCATTATCTACAAGCTAGAGTTTAGTTTCTAAAAATTAAAATTGTAGCCCTTAAATTGATAGCACCACGACATCCTGTTTGCGGCACACAGGGCAATTCCTCAAGCTGCCCACTACCCCCATTCCAGAAGCCCCAAGCAGACAAAATGGGACCAAAGGAAGAGACAGACTTGTGTGGGGAAGGGCATGCTATTGACATCATTTGTTTAAGCAGAAGCTGTCAGTAAGATGTTTAACATTCCCTCTTACAAATCCCATTTTAAGTGAATTGTACAGACTGAACATGACTTCACAGTGGCCGGCACCTGGAAATGGTAGCGACTCTCCCATCTCTGGTCCCTTAAACCTGTGAGTGTTAGATGCTGACCCTTGGTTTTCCTTCAATCCAGCTCTCCCAATTTCTTGGATGTGTGACCTGCTCAGAGTTCCCTCTCTGGGATGCTCTCTCTCTGATCTCATACAATCCTTACCTCAGGCTCGGATGCGTGATTTGTTGTCACTCAAGAATCTCCACAGCCTAATAGGACAGCCACTATTCCATACAGTGCCTTTGTCCAAATGAGGGCAGCTGCAGGGGCACAGGGCTTGGTGTGTGGAGGCTTCCATTACGCAAATTTGAACAACACACCCAGCACCAGGACATGCTTAGTGAGTGAATCACAGTTCAGTTTCCATCCTATCCCTTTTCACTAGCCAGACTCTCTCATTGCAATGCATGAGCTGCACAACCATTCACAACAGTGCCAAGCTTACACACATGCCCTGAACATCTCATGCCCATGATTCTCAAACCTGTATTGTAGGCCAGGTCTCTTCTGAACCTAGGATAACCAACTGCCAACTGACTTCCTTCCTGAATGTCCCACCAGCTCCTCAATCTCAATCCCACACCCCCAAACCAAAGGATCACCTGGATCTTCCCAGCCAACTGTAAGAGCCCCAACCGGCTGTCATGATGTCAGTTTGCCCCCACACAGCTGTCTGAGTGCAGTTTCTACAATGGAAACCTGATTTATCACTCCCCTGCTAACAATGCTTCAGAAGTTCTGCGTGTCCAGTACGATAAAGCCAAGACATCATAATAGGCCTTCAGTGCCATTTATCATCTGGTCCCTATCGCCTTCCCAGCCTCACCTCCAGGCACTGAGTTCATGAGCCAGACTCGCCCACTTACCTATCCTCCCAATCACGCCAGGATCGGGCATGCATCTGGGCTTGGTGCACGCAGCGCTCCTGCTGAAGAGACGGTTAGCTCTGTCCTGTCTTTCCCTGATGCCCTGATCTAAGTCAGCTTATTCTGTGGGCTCCTGAGTACTTCACTCCTCATTTCAAACCAGAAGCTCCTCCTTTGCCGCCTCCACCTTCTACAGCACCCAGTGAGCTTGGGGCCCCTTCCCTGGGCTCCTCAAGCTTTCTTCATCTCTACTGGACACTCTTCTGTCTGAGTTTAATCACTGATTGCCTCCCCTGCACTCCCCACCCAACCATGTCTGTGGTCTCGGTCTGACTCTGCCATGACCTCCCTGGGTGGCTCTGTGCAAGTCACCCACCCTCGCTGGGCACCAGTGCCCTTTCCTACCTGTAAAGTGGCCTTAGAGGTCCTCAACATCCTGCCCTGACTAGATATTCTGTGACTTTGTCAGCCTGCTCTTTTAACTGAGTACCTGAACTCAATATCTGAATGTGTCTCAAGCCTGGTAGAGGCCCCGAGGAGGCATCTTCCTCTCCCAAGCGCATGGCATGACAGTTGCAGCCCGCACATCTAAGAAACACCGGGCCTTTTCTGCTTCTAAGATAGTCCTTTCTACTGCTTTCCTCCTCCCACCCAGAAATCTTTCCTGAGTGAAATCAGCTTCTGGATGTATCTCTCTACCACACCTAAGAGAAGCAGGAGAACTGGAAGGGGTCGCAGAAGCTATCGCTATCAGCACCAGCACTGGACAAGTCTTGCATCGCTTGAGGACAAAGCACTGGCTGTCATTCTACTATATTCCCCTTCCAGAAAGTCCACCCTGCTGCCAGCCTTCGTGATAAATCCCAGGCTCAGAGGACCAGGCCCATCTCTGCTCTCTCCTCCCTCCTACTGCTCTTGCCACCTGCATCTCACATTGGGTCTTGCTCTAGGCTTAGTTTTGGTGCCCATGTGTCTTTTCTACCCCAGTGGACAGTGAGCTCCACAAGAGATAGGACAGCAGTAGATAATCTGGAGATGACCTATCACTGTAGGAGCAGAGTGGGTGCTGTCATTGCAATCAGGAATGAGCAGTGAGACCTTGAATTGTACTCACCAGGCTGGATGCCGTGACTTCACTGCAAGAAACTCCCTTAGGGCTAATCAGGAAGTGGTCCTGCTCCTTGCTGACCCTCATCTGGAGGAAAGACACACATTCTCAGTGGCAAGAAAAAAACAGGATCATTTCCAAGGACATTCTGCTTGAATGGCCTCTTGCTCTGAACCCACTGGGCCCAAATCTTCCTCCCCAATCCCCCAACACAACCATTGAGATATGAAGAGGACCTGGCCTTCATTTGGAACTGGGGAAATGGAGCCACAAGAGGAATCGCTTGATGATCAAGGGTAGCCCTAGGAATAAGGTCCAGGAGTTCCCAGCTCCTCATCCAGAGAAGTGTTCACTGGACAGATCATCTACTTCAGGTGACCGTGGTGGTGAGACACCTTGGAAAGGCTCAATGCATTTTGGCTGAAGGGCACCAGCAGTGCCATGGTCATGCCAACAACCAGGATTTCTCCCTCTGAAATTGTGGGGGCCACACAGGGTGTCCCACCCCACTCCCAGACGTTCTCCTCACCGTGACATAGGTGTCACTCAGCTGGGCCCAGCCGTAGAGGTCCAGGAGCCGGTACACACTGCTGATCTTGCACCGCATTAGCCGCTCCCCTTTAGCCAGGTTCAAGGAGTCAGCTGTGTGGAGGTCATTGATGGGTGTCATCATGGAGAAGTCTGCAAAGGGACAGGGTGAGGACAGAGCAGCTCTCAGGGTCAGGGGCTCCCACCTGCCCCTGCCTCCTTGCCCAAGTCCTCTCCAAATTCTCACTAGCACTACATCTGCATGAGAGATTTCTACAGGTGGGGAAGAAAACCCATAAAATGGATAGCTGTGCCCAATAAAGTGCTCTGCTTATTTGGGTAAGAATGGCATGTATTGCTTTTGGTCAAAAATCATGGCAAGACCCAAGGCCACAAAACGAAGGTTTCTCAGAAGGCCAGGCTTACCATCAACCCTAAAGAAGACATTAAATAAAAAACAAGAATAAGTTTCTGAAGGAAAATATGAGTATATTTCAACAGTTTTCATGAAGAAGTTACTAAGCATTAGACCTGCTATTCATATTAACTATCATGTCGTTTTTCTCTGACTTAGAAAGAGGGCAGACAGAATGCCAAGTCAGTCAGAAAGTAAATTCTTCAACTTTTTCTGACAAGTGATAAACTCGCAGTCAGTGTGGCTGTGGTTGGCTGAAAGGCGTCAGGCCTCAGATGGGCCACATCTACTCCTCTCTTGGTTCTTCATGACTCCTTTCTGGGAATTTTGGGGATGTGAAGGGATTTGGAAATGGGTCTTCAGGGTCTGATAGTCTTGTCCTCAGAGCACCCAAAGGGTCTAGGAGTTGACGTCCAGTCTGTCCTATTAACTATGACTACTGCTGGCAGGCCTCAGGAAGGCAGAAGAGGGCATCTGAGCCCCAGTACTCTGATCAGTTAGTGTCTAAGAAAGAATAAGAGAATCAATAGGAAAGCGCTCTGCTTAAATGACATCTGGCTGGGAGCCTCCTGAAGTTACCTTTCCCAGAATCCCATTACAAACTTAATGGACTAAAATGCTCTTTGGAAGCTTCTGCCATCTCTACAAACCTTGCTATTACACAATGTGATAAATGTCCTGAACCAGGTTTACCATTAGTTGAAATAATAAGGTGGTGAGTGTGAGACTGAACTGGGTGCTTGTTGGCCCTACATAAAACAAGCAGAGCAAGCCTCGAGCACACCAGAAGAAATGCACCCCAAGGGCCTGTGCCCACCAGGGTGCTACACCTCCAGGGCAGGGAGGTGTCTGGTAAATGCCATGGGCAGGAACAGAAGTTGTTCAAAGACCCAGCTCAACTGGCAAGAGAAGCAACAACGAAATTCCAAAGTCAACGATTTTTCATTCAAATGGACCAATTTGGGATTCCTTCCTCCTCTCGGTATATCGCCCAGATAAGATATTACCTCTTTGCTTCACCCAGGCAGCAAGAACAGAGGCATAGCAAAAACATAAGGCAATGATGTAGGTTGTTCTGGGAGGGTCTTCAGACCCAGACTTTTTTTAATCCTTCTCTTACAAATAACTATGGAGTTCCAGTGATGGCCAGGCCAGAATAGGTCTAAAAATATCCCATCACATCCTCCATGTTTTGTAACAGAGTCTCCCTCCCCCACTCTGTGAGGACTACTCCACCCAGAGGCGTGAGGGCAGGAGAAGAGAACCAAGGGCTCCACAGGCATTTCCATCCTCTGCTCTCAAGGTCTTTTTTTTTTTCAATCACAGTTGACATTTGATATTATTTTATATTAATTTCAGGAGAACAGGATAGTGGTTAGACATTTATATAACTTATGAAGTGATCTCCCCAATTAGTCTAGTACCCATCTGGCACCATACATAGTTATTAAAATATTATTGACTATATTCTCTATGCTGTACTTACACCCCTGAGACCATTTTGTAATGGCCAATTTGCACTTCTTATTCCCTTCATTGTTTTTACCTAGCCTCCCAACCCCTCTCCCAACTGGTAACCATCAGTTTGTTCTCTGTATCTTTGAGTCTGTTTCTGTTTGCTCATTAATTTTCTTCTTTAGATTCTATGTATAAGTGAGATCACATAGTATTTGTCTTTCTGTCTGATTTATTTCACTTAGCATAATACCTTCTAGGTTCACCCATGTTGTCACAAATGGTAAGATTTCATTTTTGTGGCCAAGTAATATTCCATTGTATGTATACACCACATCTTCTTTATCCAATTGTCTACTGACAGGCTTTTGGGTAGCTTCCATATATTGGCTATTATAAATAATGCTGCAATGAACATAAAGGAGCATAAATCTTTTTGAAATCGTGTTTTGGGTTTCTTTGGATAAGTATCCAGAAATGGAATTGCTGGGTCAAAGAATAGTTCTATTTTTAATTTTTTGAGGAACCCCCATACTATTTTCCACAGTGGCTATACCAGTTTGCAATCCCACTAACAGTGCACGAGGATTGCTCTCAAGGTCTCCATAAAAAGAATGTTTATTCTGACCAGTCTCACAACAGTTAAGATGGCTGTCACTAGGTTTACAACTCAGATCTAACTGAGCCATTTATTCAGATGACTTCAGAAAACAGGAAAAAGATGAAAACTCACCAAACCCCACAAAAGCTAAGGCTGAAAGACACTATTGCAAACAAAACAAAATATGCAGGTGGGTGAGACAACGGGAATGCTAGTCAGTCCTATTTCTCTTTCAAAAGGAAGAGTATAAAGACAGAGACATGAAAATAATGACAGAAAAGATGATAGATATGAAAGACAAAGACCAGAGAGCCAGATAATCAGTATCTATCTAACAGAAACAATTTCTGGACTGAAAAAAGGATTCATGTATATAAATTATAAGGATTTACTGCATTTTGACGGGGGGGAGGAGGTTGGTCCATGAAAAGAAAAGGCCTACAATTATATGCTTCCTGAAAACATTTCTGAAATACAAGGATAAAAGGAAAAATCCACATACTTCTAGAAAAAAAGTTTGGTTAACTACAAAACAACAAAAAAAATAAGTTGTTTCAGATTTCTCTACTACAGCAATAGATGTCAGAAGACAATACTACAGGAGAGTTACAAAAAACAAACACTAAAATAAAGTGACATAAAACTGTTAAAAATATGAGAATTATCAAAAGAATGCCATGCAAATATAAACAAAAATTAAACAGTGATCATAATATCATTATCAAAGTAGAAGTCAGGGAAAACAATATTTTTTTGGATAAAGAAAGTGATTTTATCGATCATTTTACATGGATTAAAGGTAAACCTATAAAGAACATCTTCGTTTTGAATAGCATTTCATCAAGATATACAAAGCAAAAACTATCAGAAATACAGAGAAATGAACTGATGATGTAAAATACAGTAGAAGACAACACAACTTTCACTTTTGACAAAATCAAAAATGATAAGTGAAGATATAGATTAAATACTATGCCCTAGATACAGAGTTGGTACCCATTTATCGTTTTGAAATGATATTGTTAGGCCACAAAGAAAATCTCAATAAATCCCCAACATAGACATTAAATAGGACATATTTTCCAAACATAATGCAATAAAATTAGACATTATCAACAAACTACACTGTTTAAAAATGAGAAAATATGCTCCTAGATAACTCTTAGAATAAAAATAAAATCAAAATAGCAATCTCCTATCTAGAAATTAGCAATAAAGGAAATACTATGTGTCAAAATTTATGGGATAAGACCAAACCTATGCTCAGTGAGAAAAAATTCAGAGCCTTAAACATCTTTATTATTGAATTAAATATAAAATCATCCATTTTATTCTTTTCTAGAAAAAATATAAATAACAAAATAAATGAAAGAAAGCTTATGGAAAAGAATTAGTGAAAATAAAAACAAAGGCATGAATTAAGAACAAGAAAATTAGTAGAAGCAATGTGTAAATCTAAGAACTGGCTTTTGCGAGATCTATAAATGAACCAACATCTGAATCAGCCAATAAAGAGAAAGTGGGGACACACAGCACCAGGTATGAGAGTGGGAGTTCATTGATCCACAGCAAAAAGTTTAAATGATAAAAATAATATTATAAATATCTCTAATAATTTTGAAAAGCTCCACAAAATAGATTATTTTATATAAAACATATGACCAAAATTTACTCAAGAACCACAAAATAGGGAAAATTAAGAAAAAAAATGTTTATCAAAAATATTCCAGTTCTAGACAGCTTTAGAAGTCAATAATAAATCTCCAAAAAACAGAGACTTTTATCTGCTTTAAACTCCATGAGGGCGAAGAAAATAAAGATTTCCCAAAAAGCGAACTGCTGACCAATCTTATGTGTGTATATGGATGCAAAAATTCCTTGATAAAAATCTAGTGGATCAAATCCAGAAGAGTGTTTTTAAAAGAATGCATCAATACCAGTAATGATTTATTTCAGGAACAAAAAGAAGTTCAATATTCAGAAATCTATTAATATAATTCATCACATCAATAGTTTAAGGGAAGAAAGATCAATAAATGCCCAAAAATGCATTTTATAAAATTCAACATCCATTGCTTGAGAAAAATCCATATCAAACTATAATAGAAAGACATTTCCACATCACGAAAAGAATAATTACCTCTAACTCTAATGGTAAAAAAATTTCCATTAAAGTCAGAAACAAGACCAAGATGATTACTCTCCAATCTATTATTAAACATTGCTCTGAGTATTCTAACGGATGCAATGAGAAAATCAGAAAAATAAGCCAAAGAGCAAATGTTGGAATAAAAAATGAAAAATTATGTGCAGATTATACGATTTTTCTAGATACAAAAACCAAGAGAATTAACTGAGAAGATATTAGAAATTAAGAGTTTGATAAGGGGCTAGTTTAAATATATATATCCATTGATCGCCCCAGGTGACAGTAAAAACCAGAAAGAAAATTGAACATAAAATTTCCAGGATCATCAGAACAAGAAATTAGTAGGGATTATATGAAAATAACTCCTAAACTTTTCTGACAAACAGTAAAGAAGAATTAAATTTAAAAAAATACATAACTTCTGAAAAGATTTAAAATTTATTTATATAAAATTTTTTTATGTACCTAAATCCAGGAAACTATTCTGGGATATAGCAGGGAACAAAACACAAAATACCCTTTCCCCTCTGGAGCTTACATTCTAATATATAATTATAAATTTATAAATTCTCCAGTAAATTAATCTACCCATTTAATGCAATCCCAATCAAAATCTCAAGAGGATTTTTTTGAGATAAAGGAGACTTGACAAATTACTTCAAAGAATTAACTTGTACAAATAGTTGAAAAAATTTGGCAAAATAATAATTGAAGGTATTTTACTGATGATAAATCACAGAGGTGTTTCTAGGCATGCAATCAAAAGCAAAGCACACAAAGGAAAATAACAACGAATTTGACTATGCAGAAAATAAAGAGTTCTATAAGATAAAAACACGAACACAATTAAAAGGCAAACAAGACACTGGAAAAAATTGCAATATACTTGAAGATAATTGAGAAATAGTCTTAACTTTATAAAGATTTGAAAATCAATTAGAAAAGTACGCACAAGTAGGAAAATTGAAAAAAGATAGGCAATTTACTACAAAAAGAAAATCGTGTCCAATATGTATATGAAAATACGTCCAACCTCATTACTAACTGTACATTAAAACAAATAAAGTACTTTTATCACCTATCAAATCATGAGGATAAAACACGTGGTAGTACACATTTCACATCAGGGTGAGGAAGTGGGCACTCTAGTGCATGGCTGGTGGGAAGGTACGTTGGTTCCATCTCTCTCCAGGATGATTTGACATTATTCATTAAAGTCTATAAAACATGCATCTATATCAATCTAGCAATTCTATTTCTAGTAATTTATCTCAAGAAAATAGTAATGAATGTAATCACAGATTTATTCACAAAGGTGTTCATTGCATTTTTGTTTATAATAGCAAAAATTTGGAAACAACCTAACAGTCCAAAAAATGGGAAATTGATTAAACTATGGCATATTCAGCCATGCCATAGAATAGCATACATCCACCCAAGATTATATTATAGAACCTTATTTTGCTATGTGAAAAACTAGTCAAGACATGTTAAGGCTGTAAAATATATATAGATAATGTGATCCATACTGCACAATCTATACATGTTAAGAGAAAAAAGCTGGAAGGACATATATCAAAATATTGATAACAGTAGTTTCTTAGTTATAAAAACACAGTAATTTCCATTTCTTGAATATTTTCCTAATTTTCTACCATAATCCTGTATTCATCTTGTTGAGAGGAAGAATTTTCCATGCTTGGTTTTTAAAGGTGTGGGCAGAGCTTCAGAGCCCTGGAAGATGGGTTTGTGCCCAGGCCTGGCTGCTCTTGGCTTTGGTCTATAGAGTTGGCCTGTCTGTCCAGTAGGGTCTAGAGACACTGGCTTCAATGTCCTCCTCCCATCCCACACTCCATCTCCAAGGGTGTGGCTCCAGGGGATTAAGGGAAGAGCAGTCTAAGTCAGGGGATGCTGCTAGCAACAAAGAAATTCTTTAGTTCTATACCCATAGCTAGAGTTATCAGAGAGTAGAATCCTCACTTTCCACTCTCCACTCCTGGACATTCAAGTAGAGGCCATGTCAGGAACTTTGAGTTGCAAAACTCTTCCCTTCATGCTGACCTACTGATGAGGTAGGTAAGGGGGTGGGGGAAGCGGGGTCTTCTATGGGGTGCCCTGCTTCTCAGAGCAGTGACACCATGTTTTCCTGTCCCCTCCCCCAGCAGAGCCAGAACCAGGTTCTCCCTTGAGTCACCATCACGCCCCCACAACCTACTATTTCTAGGCATCAGGGATAAGTCTCCTGTGGATCTTTAAATCACAGCAGCATCAGAAACAGAGCCAGGTACCTCTCTGGCTGCTGCTCAGCTCCCCCAGGCCTGCTAATGCATCTGCAGCACTCATCCTGTAGCCTGGCAACCAAGCTGCCTCTTGCTGCTCCTTTCTCTCTTTCACACCCCACTCCCCCCACCACCCTCTGCTCTTGGCAGCTCCCCAGCTCCCCACGTACTCATGGAAGATGTTGGGAAGACTGCATGGGAGGTGCTGGCCATGAAGTCTGCGATCTGCCGCAGGGCCCAGATGTTGGACGAGTTGTTCCCCTTCTTCATCTGCTCCTGGATGAGGCCTTCCAGCTCCTCCCTAAAAGACTGAAATCCCCGAGGTGCTGGTTCCTTCAGTGCTTCTCATGTGGGAGATGGAGGGCCCCTTTTCCAATACCCACCCACCCCCAGGTCAGCTAGGCCAGGGCCACACTTGTGTCCCAGAGGGCATTTTAGCAATTCGACAGGGATTTCAGGAGCCTTCCAGAACTACTGTTTGGGGAGCAACAGGAGATGCTGAGGATTGTTCCTGTTCCCTTTGCCCTATGGAAAGTACTCCAGACTCCAGGTACTTCCTGTGTCTAAGTGGTAGTCAAGACCTCTCCTATCATCAGACATGGCACGACTTCACTTTAGTAATTGAGACATTTTAAAAAGCAGAACTGCATGAAAAGGTGTGCCGTCTTCCCTGTCCATTAGCCATGCCTATGGCTCTTCTGGGCCTCAGTTTCCTTTTCAGAAGGATTTGATGACCTCTGAGGTTGCCTCCACCTGGCTTTTCAGACCATGAGACTATGAATAAAGCATGCCTGACCACCAGGTGGCAGTAAAGAACACAAAAGGAAATAGACTGCTTAAGTGATGGTGAATCATAAAGGGACAGTAGCAGCGGGACCTCCTGCCATCCCCACCTCCTGACTGAAAATAGAGACCCAACCTTTCAGGTCCCGACGCTTGGGTTGGTACTAACTCTACCACTTTTACCACACCTGTTGTCCCTCCTAGCCACACTCTGGGGTTTTTGCCATCACATCAACGCTTTTAGCAGCTTGCTATGTTCCTTCGGGCTCCCCAACACAGTGTGACCTGTCACCAGGACCAGGCTCATCCCTCAGTGCTCCTCTGTGAGGCCTGAGCATTCACTGTGGTCTCAGCCAGGGTCACTCATGGCTCACTTAATGCCCTGGCTCCCCAAGGTGGGAACTGAAGCAGAACCCATCCCTGTAAGCAACTGGAGAAGACAACTTCATGCCTGGGCTTCCCAGACCTTAGGACTATGCACTGTTTCCTGAGGACCCACCAGCTCTACCGCCTCTGTCTGCACTGCTCTTCCGCACCCCCATCACCACCCTTGCCCAAGGGCCTGCACCGCTCTTCTACTTCAGTGGTCCATCAGGCCTGCACTCTGTCCTCAATGCACCAGCTGCCTCAGGATAAGCTCTGTGTCCATGCCAGGCGGGCACCAACTAACCTCAGACCTGAAGCCTTCATAGGGTGACCCTGACTTATCCTCCCTTCCCAGGCCCCTGTCCCCAAACCCCCTGAACCCTCCACTCCCTCCACCTCCTGGAGTTTCCAGGCCCTCTTCACTGCTGCCCCGTGCACACCTGCCTTATTGCCCCAACAGCAAGTTCTTTGTGGTGTTCCGGCTGGGGAGCCCCAAACCTCCCCCCTAGAGTCCCCTGCTGGCCTCCGCTTTACACGCATTTGTTCATTGCTAAAGCTTTTTGGTGAGGAGGGAACACTGGAAACTGAGGCTCAGAGGGGGCACAGGAAACTGAGGAGAGGCGCCTGTCTCTCGGACCCCCCTCCTGCCACCCCGAGCCAAAGCCCCTGCACACAGACCGGGTTTGGCCATCCACCAGTGACAAGAGAGCGTCCAACACCCCTGCGACCCCCGTCTTTCTCAGCGGGCTTAAAGTCGCTAGGACCCTAAGCAAGTGGAAACGGAGCGATGGCTCAGGTTCACCCTGATGAATCAGTGCAGCCCCCTCCCCGGCCCGCGGGGCCCAGCCCCACTCACCGGGCTCTGCAGGATCATGGTGACACGCTTCTTCTGCTCCATCAGGTTGAAGTCCTGCCGCAGGCCGGCCGCACGGCCGCGCAGGCGCAGGTACTCGGGGTCGTCCTCGGAGAAGCGGTCGAAGTAGTGCTGCGCCTGAGGGGGTGGCGGGGAGGCGGCCTCGGGGACAGTGTCCTCGCTCATGGCTCCGTAGGATTACAGTGCGCTCCGGCAACCCTGCAGAGGAGGGCAGAGGGCAGCGGACGGGTGGGTGCTCCAGTCCCAAAGCAGAGGGGGTCAGCTTCACAGAGGGAGTATGGCTTTTCGCTGGAGGGTGTCATCAGCCCAACTAAAACGATGGCACCAGCCCTCCCTGACCCGCCAGGCTTCCATGGCCACCCTCGGGTTGAAGCAGACAGGCCGTCCAGTGCAAGCGTGACCTGCAGACCTTTTCCAGCATTTCTGTGATCTGTATCGACACAGTGGAAGGCGATTTCCTGGGAATTAGTATCTTATCTGAAATGTGAAACCTCTAAGAAACCTAAAAAATTTAGTGGGGAATTCACAAAAGAAAAGGGGAAATAGAGTGGGAACTACTCAAACGTGGGAAACGCTCTGGGCAGTGCTTTTCTGCACAACTTAAAATTTTCTCCGGCCTCCGGAAAGGGATTGTTGGTGAATCTGTTTCTGTAAAACGTGTCTCAATGCAGAATCAGATTCTTATTCCAAGTTTAAAAGAGGTGTCCAATTTTCATTAATGAAAAGTTAGTTTCTCCAAAACCAAACTAAATGAATATTGAGAAATATCAAAAGAATAAACACTGTTTGAAGGGCTTCAGGTTGGGTTGCCAGACCGCCCAGAGTCCCACAGATCTAGACCTGGTCCCTGAAATGAGGCTAGAGCAGTAATTGGAGACTTGGACAGAGGAAAAGATATTATTTTTTTTTCCTCGAGCATGCTTTTTGAAATGCATGAATGAGGAATGAAGGGATGTCTTCTATGGCCATAACGGAGCACATCTGAAGAAGTAGACTCCACCTCCCAGTGGTAGGGCTTTGGCCACGCCAGTCCCCCTCTGTGTCACCACTGCTAGGTCCTCCAATCTGGGTTATGCCCCTTCAACACCGGGGGGGGGGGGGAGCCTTACAGAGCTTTTGCCTTCTCCTTGTTGGCTGATCCCCTTCCCAGCGAAAGAAGGCAAGTGTCTTGATTGGACAACAATTAGCTTTCAAACATGAGTAGGGAGATAATAACAAAAGAGCATTCCATGAGATCAAGACACCTGGCTTTCATCCTTAACCCACCTCTTCCTCACTTTACCTCTTCAGGCTCTCCTTCCACGAGGAAGTAGAGCGCTCTCTTATTCTCTCGGAGCATGCCTGTCCACCCTGGTCCTGGTCTGCTCTGCTCTGCTCTCTCTGCTAATCCTGTTAGCCCAAGGCTTAGCTTTCATTCCAGCCAGCAGCTCGTTACAAAAGAGGGAGGCCTTGCAGACAGCTAGTAAAGCATATTTTTGTTGTCGGTGAGCTGTCTGTGACCCCTTTTTCCATTTTCTCACAGTCCCTCTGAGTGGGCGGACAAGGATGATGCACTAAGAGAAGTGGGAGTTCACCCCATCAATCCAGAACACTCAAGGTGACTTTTCTTTCTTTTCCTTTTTTTCATGTTTCCTTTTTGGGAAAGGCAAATCGCAAGTTTAAGAGACGACACATGGATGGGTCCCTCAAGAATTAGCTGATGGCCTGAACCCTTGGCCTAGAGCAATAGCTCCTAACCTTGGGCACATGTTGGAATCACCTAGAGAACTTAAAAAATACCGATATCAGAGATTTTAATGTTATTAGTCTGAGGTGTGACCTGGACATCAAGATTTTTAAAAACTCCCTGGGCGATTCTAATGGGCAGATAGGGTTTTACCACTGGCTAGATGTTAATGGTTGTAGCAGGTAAGGAAAGGTGTCCATTCCAGGTATTAGCCATTTCTAGCAAGCCTGCCAAAGAAAGCACAAAGCCTCATATTTCTAATGCTAGTGTCAGGTACCACTTCCCATAGTTGTTCAGGCCCCCTCCCACTCCAACCACCATCTGCCACCGTGCACTTGACCTGGGACAGCAGTAGTGTTCCCAATACCACCAAAACCCATTTATGCAAGTTTACCAAACCATGGCCTCTGATCTTAATTCTTTTACAAATTAGTCATCTCCTTACGAAAGCCCTCACCAGAGCACCAGTCTTATGGGTCATGTCCATGGGAAGATGGGGAAGAGAGCCTGGGAGTGACAGCCAAAAACAAACAAAACAAACATTCTTTGAAGAAATATTTTGTAATATATTTACCAGGTTGCTAGAACAGTTGAGGTTATACTTCATAACATTTGAAGCCAGATTCTTCAGCTAAGTTAAGAAATAGTGACTGAGTCCATCAAGGATGTTTCTGGTAGAACTAGCTCAGGACTAGAAGTAAGAGCCTTGATTTTGCCCCAGTTCTGTCATTCTCTAGCTGTGTGGACTTTGGCAAGCAGTTTCCCTCTTTGGGTCTTGCTTTGTCCATCCCTAAATGAGGAAGTGAACAGAATAACCTCTGGGGCCCATTCCAGCTCTGATACTATATGGAGAGAGACTGATTCATGTAGAAAAGACAGAAAGATGGAAAATCCAGGTTTCCTGGAGCAAGGGACCTTCTTGCGTCCCCCCTTGCCTCTCCCTCAAGCCAAATGCCAAAAGAGTAACATCTGCAAAGAACACACATGACCTACCAACTGCTGCCTTGTGGGTTCAAGTCAATCCTACATAATAGTGTGAGTTACAAATCCTTTGAGCTCCATCATGCTCCCACCCACCCTCCCTGAAAGTTGGGGATTAAAAGAGATTGTAAAGTTAAGCACAATGAGACCGCATCAGAACCATGCATACATGCAGTCACCACCCAATCCTTCTGGGCAGACAGCCCTACAGATGAAAATTCTTCCAGAGGCATCGTCCACTGCACCCCATCCCTTTTAATTCTCTTTGGCATTTTCACTGCCCCAAATCCTTGTAACTAGCAACAAGCAACACCCCACCCCCCACAATGAGTGCATTGGATTCCTGTGTTCCTTACAAATCCAGGTCCCACCAGCTCCAGAAACATTTGAACCTGAGCTTCTCTGGACTAGGATTTTAACCAGCACAGCCCAGTACTAAGCCTTCCTGGCCTAAATCTTTCCCATCTAGATGGGAAAAGTCTTATCCTCTCTCCCTCCCCCTGGCGTGGCTACATTTCCCAGGAATGAGTCTGTGAAGGCTCTGAAGTAGCTCTCCCCTTCCTGAAGCACCAGAAGTTAAGATGTTCTTGCCCTGGTGGACAGGTGTCCACACCATCATGCCCCTAGGCCTGCCTTCACTTGTTAGAGCCCAGCCTCAGAGGGCTGCTCCAGAGACAGAGGAAATGGAAAGAGATGGAAGCTCTGACTCCCTCACCTGCTCAAACCCTTTGGCTTTGGTGAACCAGAGGCATCCTTTTGTGCTCCTTCCTTCCCTTCTCAAAATGTTTCATAGGTGGTCAAAGTTGTGTGCAGCATGGCTTAGTGGCAAAAGCATGGACTCGGGAACAAGAAAATGAGTTCAACGCTATGCCACTTATTAGCTATGTGATCTTGGGCAAGTTGCCTAAACTCTCTGTGCCTCAGCTTCCGCACACATAAAATGAGGATTATATTTACCTCCTAGGTTGTTGCGAGGATTAGATGAGTTCATGTATGTGAAGTACATAGTTAAAACAGTGCCTGGTGCATAGCAATGCTATTAAGCATTTGCTATTATCATGTGTCATTTAGCAGCTAGAATCATCATAGCATTAGGAACTTAAGTAATGAGAGGCATAGGATTCAACTGTAAACAGGTGCACACTAAATAACTGTAATTATATGTTTTAGTCCCAAAACTAATTCAATCTTGAGCTATATGAACAAAAAGAAGAATGTCCAGGAAAATACTGATGATAATGCCAAGTTCTTTGACCAGATAGGAGGAACATGTTAACCTGGAGATCATAAAAAAGAGGGTTAGCAGGATGCTGAAGACCAGGGGAGGTTAGCATTTGTTGCACAGGTGTGACATCATAAAGAGGATATCTGGTCTTTGTCCCGGTTCCTGGTACAGAGCTTCAAACACTCCTGAGATTTCTAAAATGTCCAAAAGACTCTGGGACTGTCCTCTGTGATTCATAATGAGCCCCTTTCACCAAACCTGAGCTTATGCTAATGAGGTGACTTTTGGTGGACCCTTAGATGGTTTCCACCAAGAAAGGCCAAGCACTTGATCAGAGGGTTGCAACTTCAGCCCCACTCCTAACCATGGATGAAGGGAGGAGGAGAGGCCAGAGAGTTAGTTCAATCAAGTGACAAACTATTTAAACAATTATGCCTAGTAATAAAGCCCCTTCCTGGTCAATATGCTGCCCCTTTAAAAATCTCTGAACACCAAAGCTTGGAGGAGCTTCCAGCTGGCTGAGCTGGGATGGCGACACACCTGGCTTCCACAAGGAAAGGGCGCTGAAGCCCTGCACCACTCCCCCAACCTCACTCCTCAGCCTCCCACCCTCATCCCCACCCCTCCCCCAGGACCCTGCTCTACGCATTGCTTCCAGTTGGCTGTTCCTGAGTTGGATCTTTTATGGTAAAACTGTAATCGCAGTTACATTGTCTTCAGTGAGTTCTAGTAAATTATAGGAACTGAAGGGGAAACACGGGAACGCCAGAATTTATATCTTAATCAGTCAGAAGTACGGGTGGCCTGGGGACCCCACTCTAGCTAGTCTCTAAAGTGAGGGCAGCTTTGTAGGCAACTTTGCCTGCAACTTGTGGTGGTTACCTGTGAGCCATTTGACCCAGGCTAATGTCAGAATAGAGCTGAGTTGTAAGACATCCAGTTGGTGTCAGAGAATTAATGACAAAGCAGCACCAGGCAACTTCTATTCATGATTTATTTTCATTCCCAAGACTACTCTGTGAGGAAGATATTACTGTCCCAGTTTTACCGATAAAGAAACTGAATCTAACTTCCCCAAGATCACCCAGATAATGCTGGAGTCAGGATTTCAACCAGGACTGTATCTGGCCCTAGATCCTACATTCCTCCACTCCAGTTGTCCCCAAACATCTGTTGGGCTGCCATGTGGTAGAGGGATTAGGCTGATTCCTTAGAGCTTCAGGAGCCAGACCAGGAAAGCTAGTGGTTGCCACAGGCAGGTAGATTCGAGCTGAGGGTACAAGGGAGAACTTTCCACCAGCAAGAGCTACTCAGTAACAGAAAGGTGGGACAGGCTGCCTTCTGGGTGGCGAGCTCTCTCCTCAGCATCAGAGTGACTACGGAAGCTGTTGAGGGGCTTCTGCCGGGGCCAGAGGGTTGGACTAGTGACTTCTAACATCCTTCAGATTCCATGGTAGCTCGTGAGTGAGCAGGACTGGGGGAGTTCAGGAGATGACCTGAGTGTTCAAAAGCTCATACTGGTAAGATAGACCCAACCAAAAAGTGTGCCCCACCCCCATCGCCACTAAAAACTACCAATGGATTACCAGGAGTCTACACCAGCCTTGTCCCAGGTTGCCTCTTCTCAGCGTTTGGCTTGTGCTCCCTGCTCTGCTCTCAGGCACGCCGTCCACATCTACAGGACATCAAACATCCAGGTGGAAACTGGAAAACACAAACATGGCAAATATCAGGGTCTTGTCTGCACCAACATGACTCCTGCATCGTCTTCACAGTACCATTAAGTGCCAATTTATTTCAAAGACTTCTGGAAAATTCTTAAAAATGAAATGGATTTTTTTTTATTTTAAAAGCAAATGATGTCTATAAAAAGATAAAGAAAGCCTTATTGTCGTTATAATCGGGATCAAAATTCCTTTCAAAGAGAGGAACTGGAAAATCCCTTTGCTGAGTGTTAGTGAGGTGCAGAGGAGGGAGGCTGCTCTGCCTGGTGGAGGGAGCAGAAAGTGAGCCCAGGGGGGCCAGGAGCTGCTGGACCGGAAGGGATGTGACGCCCTTTTCACACACGCCCCCACCTGAAAGCACTTCACTAACAGCTACTAAACTCACAGATGTGGTGTGAGTGATTTTTGGATGCAGCCCAAGAGACAGAAAGAGCCAGAAGAATATCACACCCCAGGCCAGTGGGACGGTTTGGGAGTTTCCCTAGCTGGGAATTATTGGATTCAAGATGTTTTCATTCAGAGTTTGAGGGAAGAAATACCAGAAAATACCTGGGTTATAGGTCATAAGTACTCCTGAAGGAGGAATATAAAGTTTTTAATACCTCACAAACAAGGGCAAGTGACTACTCCAAAAAATATTAGGGATCAAGGTCTTCAAAGGGTTAGTCATTGAAATGTTTTTTGTTTTTGTTTTTGTTTTTAATAGGCAAGTGATAGTTATCCATTTCCCCTTGGAGACCCAGAGATGCTTGTCTCATCCAGAGCCAGCAGCATCCCCGACCCCATTCCCACCCCTACCATGGCTCTGGGGCTCAGGCCCTGCTTGTCTTGCCTCACCAGCCAGCTCCGCTCCATCTCTGACTCGGTGCTGCCAAGAACAGAGCATCTGGGAAGTCTTATCTCACCAAGGAGGGCAAGGAGAATGTGTCTTGGTAGGTATGGCATGCCTGAGGGAGTCCAGGACACCAGGACACCCAGGGCTCGGTATATCAGTGCCTACATGGCCCCTGAGTCCAGTCCTGATACTTACGCCTCCAGTTTGAGACTCTAGATAGAAACCTCCAAAAGCTATTCTCTGCTCTGCATTTCAGCTGCCAGCTGTGACCCTGCTTCCAGGGTCACAGCCACCACTTGATGCTGCTTCTGTTCAATGCCCACCACATGGGAGCCCACCCCTCCAGGACTGACCAACTCCAGAGCGGGGTTTGCTGACATGCCACTGACCCTCCCTCAAGACCAACTCAGCAGTCAGGTAAGCTCTCTTACCTGAAGCACCAGTTTCCTTGTCTTCCCCAGTAGCCCCTGCCACAGAAGTGTGAGGTTGTCCCATGCCCAAAACCTGCTAAGCTTTGAAATGTCAGAATCTGAGCTATTTCTCATGTTCACTGAGAGAATTAATCCAGAAGAGACCTATGCTATTCATGTCAGAAGGCAGACTTCTGGCCCCAGATAAGTAAAGTGCACACCACACATAATAATTCCCATCACAAACTCCATCAGTGTGGAAATTTCACTATTAGAGCTCCATTGCTTGATTTCCAGGGTTATCCCCTGATTAAAATTAAAATAGCCATGAGAAGTGTTGTAGACAAATTTGTTATTTGTAAAACATTCACCTATGGTACGAAAACTGTCAATTTCTAATTGCAGAGTCAGGTGAGTGGAGTCAGGACAGGTGCAGGATCAGCAAGTCTTAATTAGGGAAAAGGAAGAAGAAGAGGCCTGATGCCAGGGCCTTTTAGGAGGGTCCAGTACCTTGGGCAGGGCTGCCACCCTGCATGGGCCTCTGGGGACCCTGGCTTATTAATCCTCTGAGCCTTTATTTTCTCCTAGCTTGCCCTAGCTTCCAGCCAGCAACCCAGGCCCCATGGAAAGAGCTTGGAAGCAAGGGGTGGGTGCCCATATAATGAAAACAGCAGCATCAACCCACAAGGTGCCTGACATCTCCTAGGAGCTATGGCACCTCAGGCCACCTGCTCCCTGCTCTCAGTGTGCAGTCAAGCTGGGCTGGGAGGTGGAGTTAGAATATGGGATTCCAATTCTGGCTGGCTATCCACTAGACTGTGAACCCGGACAAGTCACAGGCACCCGGAGGCCTTTGCCCACCCAGCTCTCCCATGGCCATCTTGAAATCTACCAACCAAACAGACCAGTACTCCAGCCACCCTGCACCAGAGCCTCCTTCCCCCAGCCAACCCCTCCTCCCTACCCCCAACCCACAGCCAGCCACATCGTCAAGGGTCCCAGAAAGCAGCCTTGACTCATCCCTCTTCCTGCCCTGTACACCTACTGTGTCACCAAGTTCTCTGGTGTTATGTCCTAAATATCTCTTTATTCAAAGCACTACACCCTGAATCAAACCCACATCTCTCCAACCCTTTCATCGTCTCTGCTCAGACTTTCCTCTTTCATACCCCTATCCAGTCAGTAGCCTGAGTCTCTGCTCTAAAAATGCGAATCTGGCCCATGCCTGTCACTTTCCTACTGAAAACCTATCAGTGGCTCCCATCACCTGGGGCAGTGTCCCTTCACCTTTTTCTTTTTCTAATTCTGCTCCTTTAGACAAAATTTGGCCAAATGTAGATTGTATTACAAAAGTGATAAGTATTATTTTTACATTTATCAAATTTAAAAGTTTAATTCTGAATTTGCTTTCGAACTAAACACACGCTCCATGTTGGAAATTCAAACCCACCCATCCCAACCAAGGGATAGGGAGCCTTGCCTCTCTTGCTCTGGCTACCCATATCCTCTTGAGGACTGCCACCTTGTACAATGAGGTCCACTCTCTTAGCAGGCACACAAAGTCCCATGGGCCTCTCAGTGCCCGCCCTCACCCTCCCTGCCTACCATTGGTGCTCTGGGGCTGTTGCCAGCACCTGGCAGGCACCAGGCTGGTTCCCACCTTGAGGATAGTCCATGCGGGTTTCAGCCTGGGGCACTCTTTCCTGTGCTTTCTCCCTTCAGCTCACTCGGGGACCCCTGGAACCCCCTTTTCACACCTCCAGCAGTTCTCACACTCTTGACTCTGCTCTATAAAGACTTGACTTGGGATTCATGGTCTTAGAGAGCAGCTGGGGATTGAAAATCACAAGAGACGCTTCCTGTCTCAGGCCATTTTCTCCCCTGTCCTACTGAAGACCAGGTATATGTAATCACTGGAGTACGAAATCGCATTCCTGTGGGTTGTTTCTTGCAGCTGTAAAATAAACAAGAGGTCTAGAAGGGAAGTTACAGGTGCCCAAGTTGTCTGACTTTTTAGAAAAATCTTTTTAAGCTCCCTGTGCAATGAGGAGAGGTGGATGCTTGCCTCCTGCCATTTCAGTGGGCAGTTTCCAGACAGGAGCAGAGAGTCTGTATCACCTGGCTCCCTGAGTCCTAAGTGGAACGATGCTGCACGTTGTCATTTCCCAGCTGTTCCCACCACGGCCCTATGCATGGCTGCGCCCCACAGTGGTGCCAGCCTGAGAAGGCTCCAGGCCGAAGTCCCAGAGAAGGACAGCACAGCATTTGCTCCAAGTTCAACCCTGTAAGTCAGAGCCTAGACTCACCGATCCCTGAATAGGTCTTCAGAACATGAGGGAGGACCTGGTCACAGCCTTGCTGCTGTGACTTTGCAGGGGAAATAGAGACGGTTGAATAAGGAACTGTACCACACCCTGCCTGGTCCTTTCAGATAAAGAGAAAGCCCGCGCCTCTGGGTGGTGGGATTATGAGTGAAGCTTATCACCAGCTTCTTCACGCATTTCTGACTTCCAAAATTCTACATTAGGTATTAACTGTAATAACTATTTAGGGCAGAAATAAATTAAAAGAAGAGAGGGAGAAGGAAGGAGACAGATGCTCAAGCCTCATTCTGTCCATCTCTGGAAACCCCCTTGGCTGGAAGAACGCTTTAACCTCCTGACTGCTGCAGGCCTAAGAACCACTCGTTTCTGAGTATGCCAGATGCATACTTTCCTAGAAGAGTCCAGTGAATTCTAAAACCCTTCCAGCAAAGGACACCAAACTTAATGGTCGGTAGGCAATTTTTCCATTCTTCTGCTATCCAGGAATTACTCTGCTATGGAACAAATGAGCCCAGTATTCTTTCTCACAGTCTGGAACCAGCTTTATTCCCTTTCACTAAAAGAGCCCAACTACTTGTTTAGTATCTACTGGTCCCCAGGAGTGAGCAGGAACTGCAATTGGGTGTGAGAGGGAAGATTCCCAAAAGAAATTATATTTGGCCCCTGACTGTTAGATGCCCATTTTGTTAAAATGGAAAATATGAATACAAATAAAACTGTATATATTTTCAACTAGCATTGGACACATTCATTTCAGACCACCTCTGACACTGATTTTCAGATAGATAGATAGATGATAGATAGATAGATAGATATCAGTTGTTAAGTTCAACCAACACAGGAAACTCAAAATAAATGAAAGTGTTCAATGTTTTTTGGAACAGGAAACTGGAAACCTTGGGTCCACATTTATGAGGGCCAAGGTTCCGAGTTAGCCCTTGAATGAAGACGTTATTCAATCAACGGATTTGGGGCTGTTAAATCCAAGTAGGTGTCAGTGCTATGCTGGACCCTACTTGTCAGAAACTTCTGCCACCAATCACAAAACTACGCAGAGTTCATGCTTTCGATGAAGGGGAAATAAAAAAGGATTCAGGAAGGCCTGGTGATGCAGAGACAATGCTGAACGAGCAGGACGGCTGGGCTCAGTGTTCAAATACTCAGTCCCTTCAGTGAAAAGGTCAGCCAAACTTGCATACTATGTGGATAAAAGCTCATCAAAAAGGTTGTCTAATTGAACTGACATGTTGTCTAATTCTGTTACAGAATTCTCTGTCCTCAAGCTGTCATAGAATCTAGTCACAGATACTTTTAAATGGTCATTTGTCTACCTTTCTCCTTCAGGGAAGACTATAACTAAAACCAATGGACCTATATTTTGAAAAGTTTCACTTCGGTCAAGTTCAAACAAAACAGTTGATTCTGCTTTTTGGTCTAATCTGACAGCATTTGTTCTTCAATAGGAAAGGGAACTGTAACCCACCGAATCATGTGGTAGGACCACCCTTGTCCCATCCCCACCCCCGGCCAAGGAATCCCAGAAACAGCTATTGGATGACATATCCTTCTATGTCTAAAAGAATAAATCATATCCTAGGCCACAAGAGGTGGAAATAAATGCTCTTTTAGCACACTGTGGTCAAAGTTGTTGTGTTAGTTTTTTTAAATTGGTTTTGTTAGGGTATTTTTTTCCCTCACTATGAGCAAAAGAGAAAATTATAAGAACACCTTGCATCTGAAATTGGAGGGGGCTCCCTCTCTTCTCTGGACTGAGGAAGCTGTAACAAAGTCACAGCTCCAATGAGACCTTGGACCTGCTGACTTGGGGAAGGGACAGGAGGAAAGTTAGTATGCTCAGGATGAGGGGAAGGTGGGAACTGGAGGGAATATGTGAAAGGGTGGGAAGGTCTAAAGGCTCACATGGGGAACTCTGTTAACCTCTGAAACAGCCATGTGGACCCATTCCAAAAACCTGAGAAGTGAGGCTTGGATTGTCACAGTGCCAGGAACAAGATGGAAAAGATAAGAGGCATGTTGTTTGACTTTCCACTTCCTTTTATGATCCTTCCTACGATCCTGTGTACATTGCTTTTATTGTGAAGATATTAAGGAAAAAACTATTTCAAACACTCTCTCTCTCTCTGTATATCTATATACCTATTTCTATATCTATATCTCTGTATCTCTATATCTATCTATCTATCTATCTATCTATCTATCTATCTATCTGTCTGTATGTGTGTTTGCATACCCACGTGTCAGAAACAAACGCTCAAACCCATGTGCTCATCAAATCCATTTCCTCCTCTTCCTGGGCACCCACATTTCCTAGTCCCCCTACCATCAGGATAGAGCCACATGAAATGTAAGCTAATAGAACATAAGCAGAAATGATGTGCATCACCTGCAGCTAGGCAATTAGAGGCAGAGGTGCCTTCTCCACACTCTTTCTCCTTTCTTGCCTCCCTGCTGGATGCAGAGGATCCATTAGAAACCTTTGGACCCTTAGGGACGATGCAGCCACCGAATGGAAGGCCCTGGGGTATTACTGAAAGCAGCCCACTGAGCATCTGATTGGTGATTCTGAGATTGTTGTTATAGCAGGTAGCCTGCCCTGAGAACATATTTACACCTTTTCTTTAACTCAAGGTAGTCTTCTATTAACTCTATGGTTATTGCTTCCATTTCATTGCAGTGTCTTCTTCAGGATCTCTAATTGTCCTGATGTATAATCTCTGTTCTCTAATTTTTTCATATTTCCTCTCAGTTTTATTATCGACATTTTCTTTGCATTCTGACAGTTTCATTATTTGCAACCTCACTAATTTTAATTCAGCAAAAATATGGATTTTAATTAGAATGTTGTTTATCTTTTGCATACTTCCCTCATTTTATCTCCATTTTCACCTCAGATCTTTTCATCTTAGTCTGTTTTTTCTGTGATTGTCCTCTCCTATTTCTTACAAGGCCACGTCTTTTTGAGCTATATTAAGGATACCAAATCGTTTTCTGACATTTTTCTTCTGGTTCCTATAGCAGATTATTATAAAAGGTAAGTGCTTCTTTTGAGTCTTTCAGATCACTTATCTTCCTGTGAAGTATCTTTTCTCAAAACCCTTCAATTGTTTTTCTTTTCTTTTATTCTCAAATAAGGTGAAATTAAGTCTCCCAAGATACAACCTACAGGGAAAATGGCTTCTAGCAAAAACTGATCGGGAAACCACATGACTTCCAGAAATCGAACATGGTACACACAAAACGAACAGATGACTTTTAATACCTCCAGGCAATTTCTGCATTAAGCTGACCATAACAATTACCTTAATAATCAGTCTACTTAAGATCAGAGATAAAAGGACAACTGTCAAGGAAACCAGCCTTACCCTACATCCAGGTTATAGAATGGGTACTTCTTTTATGGAAAACTTAATGAAGTCCAGTCAAACTCATTTATAGGTGGTGGGGAGATTTGTCTATTGACATCACATTCAAGGAAATAAATACTTAACTAGGCCCACAAATATTAAAACATGACCCATTGCTTTATAACTTTTTTAGATTTCATAAAACTCTTGATAAGATTTAGGAAGGAAGGAAATGAAAGATAAACATCATGATAACAATTTGAGGGCCATGAGATAGTGGTAACTCAGTCAGCCTTGCTTCCAGGACATCTCCTACTTAAAGAAATGAATTCAAGGCTGGTCACACAGATGAGCAAAGAAAGACCTTTGACACAGGGCTCAGAAGTGAAGGCAGAGAGATGCCAGCTCAGGTACTGAATTGCTGTTGAGGAGTAAGGATAAATATTGGCATTATTGTAGTTCTTCAAATCTAAGACATCATTGATTAATTGACACACCATTATTTTAAATATAACAAAAAAAAAAAAGAAAACCACTGCCAGTTATATCATCATTAATTGGAGGATATATTTCAATTTCAGAGATGTTGACACGTGGGAGAAAATGTGTGCTTAGAATTAATGAAATATGGGAACCCAATTTAGAAGTTAGTGCCACTAACTTAGAGACTGCCCTTCACAGCGTGAGAAGGGTGGCAAGTCATCCACTGGGTTGGGAAGCCAAAGGATGAAATAGGAGAAACAGACCCTGGGGCTTTGGGAGAGTCCCTCAACACGCTGACTTGGGGTTTATTGGCAGATGAGCTTTCATTGGCTGTCTGTCTTTGCCAGATATAGTGTCCTGAAATTTATGAAGCAAGGCAGACTAACTTGCCCAGTTCCCAAACAGGTTTCACTCAGTGTACATCCACCTTCTGTCAGGAGGCATGTTCCTCCTCTATGAAACAGGAGCATAATTTCCTGAGGCAAGAGCAGAGTACGATGAGAAGAAGACCACAGCTTAAAAGAAAATAAGATGAGATGAAAATGAAGATGGATTCATTATGTGGATTTCTGATTCACTGAGTCAGTGAAAATCACCTTGGCAAGAAGTGTTCTCCAAAAAGACTAGCACACACTATGTTCTCAACCACTGCTAGATCCCATCCCCTATATCCTTCCTCCAAGAACCCTCCCAGATCTGCCATTTGGATCCGCTCTGCATTTTCTCAATGTTGAGAGTAAAGAGAGTTGAGGCAAGCAAAGAGAAAATTAAGAACTACTGTGGTGTGCAGAGCTCAACAGGATCCAAAGCTATCTCATCACATTAAGGGCCCGGTGAGTTGGCTCCCCCCATATAGCATTGTGGTTAATCATCTAGTCTCTAGAGAGCACTAAGAGTCCAGAATCAAATCCCAGCTCTGCATCTTTCTAGCTGTGTGACCCGGGCAAGTCACTTAATTTCTCTTGACCTTAGTTTCTTCATTTGTACGATGCAGAGAGGGACAGTACCTCCTTACAAGATTTTTAGATAATGTACAAAGGCACAGACCTAATAAATAATATGGGCTCCATAAATGTTAGGTGCTACTTTTAAATCATTCTCCATGTGGTCTATTGACATTTTAACAGCTGAATTTTTAAAATCACGGTCTGAATTCCATCTTGCCAGCAAGCATACATCTGGGCTGACTGCCTCAACAAATGTTCTCAAGGGAACGTCAATGAATCTGTAAAACTGAGCTTAATAAAACTGGACAGGTTCTGTTTGCTACTGAATTTCTATTCTAAAGACACAGGTATATTTTTGGCTGATATGCAGTTTTAAATGGTAGGTTCCATTTTTCCATCTGAGCAGGTAATCTAGATCTTCTACTACTGGTTACAGCATTGCTACGTCACTAGTGAAAATACCCGAGCTGGGCTGCAGGTTTTCCCAGCTAATTCCATGACCCTTTTGACCCGGCCATTTATTATAGGCACAAAAGGCTGTGCCCAGCTATAAGACATGCTTGTGCCTTGGGAAGGGCTTCTTGGCAGTCGAGCTTGGAACTGAAAGAAATGATATTTTCAGTCTGTGAAAAAAGAAGATGGCAAATGAATGCAAAGCAAAATCATGAAGGGTATAAAGAGAGTGAATGCAAGGGAGATCCCACTTCTCACCATTCAAAGCAAGGGCATTTGAAGCAAATTAAAGGAGGTTTTACATACTGGTTGGTAAACAAATAGAATGTGTCAGCCCAAGTCGTGATATAAACTGAAAGTACATGAAGCCATACCACATCCATCTACAGACTTTCTTTGATAATAAAACCAGCGCAAGGTGTTTAGTCATGACAAGCTGTCCTATGGAAGCGTGTGCCTATATAGTGTCAAAAAGGTTTCAGGTGGGGGTTCCTCCAACCTCCCTGCACCCTGGGGTAAGGGCAAGACAGCTGCCTATGCTCTATCTTGGCCTTCCTTGTGCCCAGCTCCCTGGGAAGTAGGACAAAGGACCCAGGTGCCATCTCCTCCACCTTTTGAGCCCTCCATAATTTTAGAAGCATTATTACATAAGGTGAAGGGCACAGAGTCTGGTGCAGACTGCCTGGTTTATACTTCAGGTTCAGCCCTACAAGCTGTGAGATCTTAGGTGAGTCACTGAACCAGCGCATAGCTGTTTTCTCATCTGT
This sequence comes from Cynopterus sphinx, assembly GCA_030015415.1. Taxonomy (NCBI): domain Eukaryota; kingdom Metazoa; phylum Chordata; class Mammalia; order Chiroptera; family Pteropodidae; genus Cynopterus; species Cynopterus sphinx. Next base: position 54,477,531 of record CM057383.1, on the reverse strand, counting down.
AAAGTGGGAGTAGCAATTCCAAGGGGTCATTACAAGCAAATGGATTCATCCGTGTAAAACACATAGGACAATGTCTGTCATAGAAGAAGCATTGATAATGTTGGTATTATTTGGCAGTTTTCAGCAGCCTGGGTAAATTAGAACACCAAGCTGGCCCCACTGAGGAGAGTGAGCACTGGCAAGTGACTCAGAAGCATGCAGCCTGGGACTGTTCCAAGGTGGTCTTTAGTGGGTTGAATGGTGACCCCTTAAAAAAATATGTCCATGTCCATAACCTAACTCCCAAAACCTGAGAATGTGACCTTATTAAGTGAAGAATCTGAAGATGAAATCATCCTAGATTACCCAGGTGGGCCCTGAATCCCATCACAAGTGTCCTTATAAGTGTCCTTACAAACACAGAGGAGATGGCCACGTGCCAATGGATGCAGAGACTGGAATGATGCTGCCACAAGTTATGGAACCTCTGGAACCACCAGAAGAAGGAAGAGGCAGAGAAAGATTCTCCCCTAGAGCCTTTGGAGGGAGCATAGCCCCTGCCAACACCTTGACTTCAGATTCCGGGCCTCCAGAACTATCTAAGGCTTCTGTATCCTTAATAAGCATAGGAATCGCCTGAGGATCTTGCTAATTTGTAAGCTCCAGTTCGGCAGGTCTGGGGTGGGGCAAGTTAATCTGCATTTCTCAAAAACTCCTGAGTGATGCTGATGCTGATGCTGCTGGTCCCCAGATCACTCTTTGAATAGCAAGAGTTTAAGAGCTTATCGTCATCAGCAGCACCATGATGACAAAGGAGACCCCTGAAACAAAGGCTCAGACGTTGTAGATCCAATCATCCACCATATTGGGCCACTGTGACAGTCAATGAATTAAACAGCAGCTCACTGGGGTAAGGCTAATGACTTCTGACTGCTCCAGTTCATCACTCTCTAACAGGGTCAACCAAGAAATAGTCTCAGCCTTTCAGAGAAAAAAAAATCCTCAACCCTGGTTTACAGAGGGCCCAGAACAATTCCTGGTAGAATGAAAAGTTTGGTAACAGAATCTTAGTTTCCTAATTTCAATGAACTTGATGGAGACTCATAAATCAGTATGTTTGCCTCAATGTTTTTATGAAGTGAAAAAAGGAGATGAGAATGTACCTCTGATGGGCTCTTTGTGACTGAGTATTGATATGCTCAGATTGGTAGACAAGAGAGGAGAAGCCACTAGCATAAATGCCCCAGTATGAGGTTGGGAGTAGGGCAGCTTAACCCACTCAAAGAGCCTAGGTTAACAACAACAACAACAAAGCTGGCCCACCAAGTCCAATATAGGAATGGGCAGAAGAAAGTACAGATGTCCCTTGGCCTGAATTCGCACTACATTCATTTTCTTCCAAGGCCCCTCCTCCAATCCAATGCGCATACATAGTTATATCTCTAAAATGCTACACAACTACCACAACTTCTAATTGTCTGTAGCAAAGAAGGTCACAAGGCTTTATATCATGTATCAATGGAAGGGTGATGCTGCCTTGGCCTGGCTTGGGGCCTCCTCTGCAGTCAGAAAGAACATGGGATTGATTTCCAATGTCTGCCATGGTCTTGGGGATGGGGAGGGGCACTGTGCCATTTCTTTATGGACAGCAGGATAAAGTCATCTTGGCGTTTAAGCTACTCAAGCTGACACTGAGGCATCATCTCCCACTCCTCTTCTACATGAAACATCCACCCCAGACAGGCAGACAAGATCATCTTTGCCACCCCTCAACTCCATGCCAGCCCTCAACTCCACACACGTCCCTGCCCCTGTGGCCTGGCTCAAACCAGACTTCTCCTTGTCCCCTGGTCAAGGTCTTTCCAGACTCCAATATCTAACTCTCTCCTTCTTCTCTGTTCCAGTACCTTTCATTTGTCACCAAACTGGCACCTTTTTCTGCTGTTACTCATCTCTGTATATGAGTCAGGACAAAAATGATTAATGCATGAGTGTTCCCAGCTTTTTCCCTCCCCATAGGCCTCTCCCCTCTCTGAAATCCAAGAAGATCCTGCCGCATTGCACTGTCACTTTGGGGCTTCATAATGCAGAAGTGACAGGGAAGGAAGACTGAGAGAAAACAAGAGAGGATGGGACCTTCAAAGAAGCTGGTGAGTTTTTTAGGCCTTGTGTTGAGAGAGGAGCAGTTATGTGAGCATGAGGGCAGCAGGTGGCAGAGAAAATAAATTTAAAGGAAATGTTGCTATGTGTACATATTGCCCATTTCACAGCCAAGGAATATAAGACCTCAAATTATTACAAAGAGCTTTTGGTTACTTAAGTTTGTCCTGGAGGCCACAGGCCTTCACTCAGCCTGAACCCCATGGGACGTAGCTGTGTAAGTGTCCTAACTACACCTCACATACTTGCTTCCTGGCGTGGCTTTAAGGGCCATTTCCTGCACCTGTCTGCCAGGGTCTGGGGCAGACCCCTGTGTGGCAGTCGGGAAGGCCCTGAAAGCACACCCAAGGCCCTCACTTTACAGTTAAAGAGCCTGAAGCCCAGAGAAGGAGTGCCCATTAGCACCTCAAATTCCACTGAGGCTGCAATGCTTGCCTGTGTGAAGAGTTGGCCCTGCGCTAAGGACAGTGAGACTGCTAATGCCATTTCCCCTCCTTCAGGAGGAGGTGGCTTAGGTGAGAGGATCTCACACCAATCCAGTTTGATAGGTATTGACTGAAGACACTCTATAAAAGAAGTGCTTTGTGTGAAAATTCATTAAATATTCTAGAAAAGCCTGCTATGGACACTGCCCTGTTGTGAATTGTTTTATGATGAGAAGCATCTTTTTGCACAGACAGTAACCACCCCGGTCATGTGTGAAGCCCTCCGACCCCTTTGCATTTGAGTTCAGCCCTCTACCTACTACCAGTATGAACCTTCTTCTGTCCTCTTTCTCATCCTGTCAACTCTTGTGTCTTCTCCCCATCCCCTTGCCCACCAACACCATCCCTACATGCTTGCCTGGTCTTACCCACAGAGGCAAGCCCAGTACAGAAAAAAGTTGATGCGTGCTGACAGAGTTTATTTCTGATAGTAAGAGTGCAGAAGTCTCATTAAAGACCACTCTGGCTTTCTTGGCCTGGTTTTCCCATTGGCAAACCCTCAAGGACACATTGAACTTCCAGAGATCTCATTGAATGTCTGGGTTACAAGGCACTTCAACAGTAACCTGGCCTGGGCTACTCCTGGCCTAATCATTCCTCACCTCCCCTGCTGACCCCTGCAGACTCTATGTCACTGGCTTACTGCTGGGGTGGGAAAATCAGGCAGCCCTGACCCAAGATGGGCGCAAACACGGGAGTATTTCCTCCATCACTCTCTGCCTCAAGTAGTGTCTCCTCCATTGCTTTAGCTCCTGCCGGAAAGGCTCATCATGTTCTAGTTTCCACAGTGACCATGGTCCCTGGCTGAGATGACACCACCTCCTCCCCTTCTCTCTCCAGCCTCCAAGTGATTTCCCACTAGAGCTAATCTCTAGGCTCCCTCTCCATGCCCTGTTTCAGCTCCTCCATGACCTGTGCAAATGTCCTGCATTAAATACCCTATACTGAGATACTCGAAGAAGTCCTATTGTTTATGTTAGACCCTGACTGATACACAGCACACCCCACCTCTGCCCCTACATTAAACCTTTGAGAAAACAGAGACCAAGAGGGTGTGATTTGTTCAAAGAAAGACACGCCAATATGCAGTTGTCAGTGACTGGACTGATATTCCTGGCTCTGTCCTCCTCATCTCTGCAGAAAATGGCCGGAATGCTTGCTTTGCACCTTAAAGCCAAAAGAATTGCAAGTCATTGGGATCAACGAGTTTGAAATACACAACTTCTAAGGAGCAACCACAGTCATAGAAACACAGTCCTTTCGCTGTCTAAACACACCCCTTAGACATGCGGAGTGATCCAAACCTCGACAGGAGATGGAGGTATGTCAGTTAGAGTTGCTCAGGCTATGACCATAGCCAAGTCACCACCTGCTTCTGTGCCTCAGTTTCCACATCTAAGGAAAAAAGTGATACAGAATTACCATTTCTAGAAGCATTTAAACATTTTCCTTAATGTATGCAGTAAAACTCAACTCCTCAGGTTTTTGGACCAGATGGTTTCACTACTCTGCAAAGTAAGTTTAATTTAACCGTTATTTTAATGTGCCATATATTTTAAATACACAGTGCTTCTGCTAATTAATACTTCATAATTTCTCAAGAGTCCCACAGGCAATTGTTACCATTTGTAACTGGTGAAAGATAGTGTCAGGAAAATGAATCCTATTTCTTGCCCAAGTTGCAGGCTTAGGATAATATATGTGAAGTATCTTATCACTTCCACCATGTGTGCATGGCGTGGAGAGAGAACCAAGTGTGACTCCCTTGGGATTGGATGATGGAGACATGTGAGCATAGCACCACTTCAGGCACTTTGAACACAGATATTCTTCAAAAGGACCAATAGGGCAAGATTAGTTATATAGATACACGTTGAGTTAAACAGACCTAATTAGAAGACATGGACATACTTTCACACGTATATGCACATGCAGCACTTGTAAGAAAAAGCCAGTCAATAGGGCAAAATGACCCCAGTCTGAGTGACCTTGAAAGGCAAGGCCAATTAAGCCACAGGTACAGAATGGGGGCTGTTCTGCCCCCAGATCTCACCAGGCCCCCTAAACATCCTCGCCCAAGTTTGATCGTTTAGCGGTTCATTTGGCTAATATGTCTCCTCTTTTAAAGACCAGCACTCCTGGGAGAGTCGATCATATATTTGTTGATCCTGCCTACAACAGTGTGACTTAATGAGACAGCATTCTTCCTGGAGATTTGCAGACCTCAGGAGCTGATAGGCAGGGAACAGAAGAGAACATGGAGCACTTAGGGAGACACACTGTGAGGATGTACGCTGCCTTACTTTATTGTGACAGGGAACCCCAGACCCTTGGAGGTTGATGGGGCACCAAAGAGGGACAAAGGAGGAAGTGTTTGCTTACCCATAGTTCTGCCTAGGACAACAATAATGGATAGGCTCTCGCCGTGCACACCCCTAGAGCCTCAGTATGCTTCTTTGTGGGGAAAGGAGGAGATGTGAGCAAAATGCTGACACTGAGGCAGGGGAAGACAGCGTGTGATTAGAGAAAAAGCTTGTTTTGTGAAACATTCTTCCTCAAAATTGTAAAAATAACAACAAACTAGACTGGAAGTTCTAAGAGGGAAGAGTCTTGTCTGATTTTGCTCATCACTATGTCCCAGCACCTAGAATAGTACTTAAAAAATAGGCAGTGATCGATAATTGAAGAAGAGGGTACACACCACAGTGCAATGAGATGACACCTTTAACTGTGTCATTTCTGAAGGCCATAACATCCATGGCTGCACAATCTCTTGCTGGAGTTATGGGGGACAGGAAAACCCTTCTGCAGACCCCACAGAGATGTACGATGAGCTCTGCTGGCTTTCTGTTGGTCCCCGGGGTTACTAACTTCACTAGGCAGCATTTGCTAAGTGGCCAGCCCATATGTCACACCAGGCATCAGACATCTTCCATAAGGGAGGTGGACACTGCACCAACCAACTTTAAGTTTCTCCTAACGGAACCCATCATTCAACAGGCAGCAGGCTCTGCCCCAAAGACACTGAAGGGGAATTCTTTAGGGATATTTCCACCCTTCATTTTTGAGGCACCACAGGCAAAATGAAAATGTGATATTCTGTTGGACCCAAACAAAGTGATGTTTATGGTTATATTTTCGAACTTCCCTACCCCTTGCATTGTGTTCATAAAATTGGGTTCTGGCAGCTGGGGAGAACCTAGCCATGACTCTGTAACCAAACCAAGAAGAAGGACATATTTTTATATGTAGTATGAGGACTATGGATCTTTAAAGTTTGCAAAACCATTCTGTCAACCAATCAAAAACAGCACTGGACTTAGCTGGTGACACTCCCACATAGAGCCTATTTACAAAAATCCAGATCCACATAGAACTGTCTCATTTGCTCATTGCTAGGCTAACAGTATACCCTCAATTAATTTCTATTCAACTGAGAAACATATGAATGCCAAGAGTATCTGTTCCAATCAAGTTCCTATCTGTATAAAATAGCATTCCTGATCCCTGGATATACACTTGAACCGAAACACCATACCAGAAACCAGGGCCCTAAAGGGACATTCCAGGGGTGTGTCATGGGGAAAGAGCACTGGACAGACTCCAGAGACCAGAGATCTGGTCCTGGATCTCCAACTAACTTGCTCTGTAATCGACAGCAAGCCACTTAACTTTTCTGGGCTCCTGTTTCCCCATCTGTAAAATAAAGTGTGGAACCAGGGAGCCTCTGAGGTTTCTTCCAGTTCTGAGGTGCTCTTTGGCTGTCAGTCTGTGATTTTAACAGCTCCAGTGGTGTCTCTGCCTGGTCCATGAGTGGCAAGGGCTGAGATGGGAAAGTAGCCCCGGGCCAACCCTGTCCCCAGCCATTTTCAGATGGCTCTGGGATGTGGGAGGTGGGGATGGAGAGAAGGATCCAGTCTTAGCTAGAGTCAGAGTGGCAAGGTCCTGGGGGCAGGACGGGTGCCTCTAAACAAAGGACTCAGCCTAGGAAGCTTCCTCAAAGGGAGCCCACTGTCTGCCTGGGGAGTTAGTATCTTTCTTTTGGAGAGAGAAACAGAAGAACTCGTGGAGGGCTTTGGAAGGCCACAGCTCTTCCCCTGGTTACTGGGGGAGGATGCCACACAAAGGCTAAATTTGAGCCACAGTGCGACAATCTTCACAAGAGGAAAGTCAGTGAAAAGGTGCCGGGATCTGGCCTCCATCTGTTGTTCATACATTTGTCTGAATCTTACTCCCCTGCTAATTCATTCCCATCTCATCACAGTCACTCTTGGCACATAAATCCTGCTGACAATTTCCCATCTACATTACCTAGCATTCAAGAATATCATGCAATGACACAGACACACATAAAATAAGACACATCTGAACAAACTAGCTGCTTTTCCAAGGGCCATCTTTTTAGATCTGCCATAGGCTACAATTTTGCAGAATCTTTTTGCTGAGTTTTTCCTGCAGCAGATGTTGCTTCTTGCAGGAGATGTGAAATCACTGCTGGCACGTCTTCTCCCCTGTGATCCCATCTGATCCGTAGGCTGCTTTTAAAGGAGGCTTTAATAATGCATAGGAAGGAAAGGGTGGTGCATGAATTAAACAACAAGCCACTACCAAGACATGCAGCATTGAAATCAGGACCTCAGGACCGGTGGGCAAAGCGAATAGACCAGCTTTTTGCCTTGAGTCTTCTGGTCCGTATCAAGAATGAGGATTTGGATCCCAAAGACTTTTCTGAGGATGCCATCTGACAAGTGCAAGTTTGAGCCAATATCAGCTAGTTAAGTGACGATTTTCATTTCTTCCCAGCAGCCTGGCCACACAAATCACTGCTAGCTGAAGGAGGAAGAAATGCTTTTCTTTTAGCTTTTAAGAGTGTTAGGGGTGAGTAGGTATTTGACTGACATCTTAAAATGTGTTATTAAAAAGGTGCTGCAGGTCTGGAAAAACATAGCAAGAATCAGAGGCAATGCTAGTGGAAAGGAAAGAAAGATTCTATAGTTGGATTCCCAATGTGCTGATTACATAACTGATGCCACTGTGCCACCTGGGAAGTTCTTAATGTTGTTAATAATACAGTAGGAGTTGGCGAGTTTTCAGAAATGGGTTGCTGCACTGATAAAGAAAGGATTGTCTTTCTTGTCCCCAAGTCCCAGTGCTTTCCACAGACACACAAAGCCCACCCTCAGGAACAGATGAGCAGACTTCATTTCTGTTGTCAAGGAAACCAGTCTGTTCTTAGCTCTAGAATTAGATGTCTGGGCCTTGGCAGTGCCTCTTGCCCACTCCGCTGATGGGGCCTGAAGTCTCTTCCCCAGCAGGAACACTGAGGACACTTTCACAAAATTGTTAAGATTGGCCGGCGGGGCAGGAGCTCCACCGACAGCCCAAACCAACCAGTGGACAAGTACACAGGCCACATAACAGATCCATGGAAAGGAATTAATTTATCCACATAGAGAGGGAGAGGACAATTGGCAAGGGCCTGGGACAAGTGCCAAGTGATTGACCCATGCTACTGGCAATGGTTTAGGGAAGTAGAACTGACCACCCAATGCCAGCCCAGAACTTTCTCCTCCAAAACATCCACCCCCATGTTTCTCCAAATGGGAGAGTCAACCCACTGACATGGTTCAAACCTGGTACTCTACCAGAGGCCAGGAGTTGGGCCCAGGGAAGCCTTTTGGGGTAAAGAGCCTGGGTAACGTGCTCCTGGTTCAGTGGGGGCATTTGGAGAATCAAGGGTAGGACAAGTTCTGGGAGGAGAGGAGAGGATAACTTCAATATCACTACCACCAAGGAGCAGGGAGTCTGAGATAGAAAGGAGAGAGGGAAAGACAGGAGTGAACTGGCTGCTGGCAGGAGAGAGGAGAGGGGGACAGCATCTTCAGGGATATACTCTGGAAACCAAGTGCAGGGAATAAATTAAAGGGGCCCTAAGGTGACGCCTGTCAAGGGCAGTCTTGTGCAATAAACAATGCATGTGCTTGATCCTATGAACTCAGAGCCCACATTGTGTCAGCTCCCTTTTGGAGGTGAGCACCCTCAACCTCGCATTCTTCCCATTCGGGTACCTGTCTCATCTGTCCTTTGAAACCAAGAGCCCCACAAGCTCCATTTGTGGACTCGTCTCTCTATCCTCCACAACTCTGGAAGAACAGCTTGCACATACCAGGACTGAGGAGGGTCTGCCAAGGTTACACGAACGAATAAATTCTGATTTGAGACCCTGTAAAATCGCCTCCAAAAAGTACTCGCAATTTTGGCGTCATCGTGAGAAAGAATGTAAAGATTTTATCTATAGAGTTCAATGAGTTTTAGTTGCATTTTCACTTCTAGCAGTGCTTTACCCAGCTGTCCCAATTATTGCGATGGTCTTGTTATTACTAATGATAATGATGATAGCATTGATTCTTACCAGCACAGGAAAGCTAGGTGAGAGAGCCGAATAGAGAAATGGGGGAATGTGCCCTCTGAATGGAACCCTAAGAGATTTATATAATGATTAACTGAACGACAAGATGACCCCACTGGCCCGTAGGACTAGACTTTAATCTGACATGTAATAGCATGACAAAACTTCATCACACACTGATCAGCCCTGGGGGATGTCACAGTCCCGTGGACATGATTTATGTGACACAAAGTTTGAAATATCTCAAATCCTTTGCTTGAATTTCTTAGACACCATGATGTATAAAGAGTTCCCAGAAGTGCTTTTTAAAATCTTCCTTTTCCTTTTTGATCTACTGCACTCACTCAGCCTCCACATGCCTTTTTCCTCAAGCCACAACCTCCCCACCCCAAAAACTACTTCTCTGCCACAGCCAGCTCTGCCTTATTCCCACTACCCTCTTCTCTCCCTTCCCTTCACTCTCTCCCTGACAGCATCAACTTTATTATGCAAATTTAAAAGTTCATTCAATTTGTCCTTCCTTTCCCTCACCCTGCCCAACTCTCCTCCCAAGCCGTGCCTCTATCCACACCTCCCACCCCTTTTTCATCTCAGAAGCCAGAAGAACAGGCATAATTAGGCAGTCGTGTCCTAGTCCTTTCTCCCTCAGGTGGTAAAACAATATGGCAAGGGAAAGAGCTGTGTATGCCAGCGGTCCCCAACCTTTTTGGCACCAGAGACTAGTGTTCCTATCAGAACCTAATGCCTGATGATCTGAGGTGGAGCTAAGGTGGTGATGCTAGCTGGGGAGCAGCTACAAATACAGATGAAGCTTTGCTTGCCTGCCCGCCACTCACCTCCTGCTGTGCAGCCTGGTTCCTAACAGTAAGGAGGTACCCTGTCCATGGCCCTGGGGTTGGGGACCCCTGGTGTACACAACAACCAGTCTTCTTCAACTGCTAGTGGAGAAGAAAGGCTGAGAACAATCAGATAGATGATAATAACTTTTGTTCCATCACCTTAAGACTGTCAGGAAGAAGAGTTGGACAGGCATGAAGACATAAAGGAGAGTGTCTCAGGGGCAGTAGATGGATTACAGGTGGATTAAAGGGTGGGCCAAAGGGGCAGATGTCTGGAGCACTCATCATCAAGCAGCATTAAAATATCATTGGCACAAGATAAGTCAAGTTTATGTAGAAATAGTATTAGTTAACTAGGTTTTCATAGAAACAGCATGAGTTAACTCAGGTTTCCATACATGACTCCTCACATTATGATGGAATTTAAACTGGTTCTGCTCCCACTGAGTAGACAGAAAACTTATGACAGCTCCTTGACTGTGCTGACCTACGATTTTCAGGTATTTTTGCAAAATGTCCCTTTAGATTTCATGACAGTCCCCTGAAGTCTGCCATCACCTTGAGTTGAAATTTCTAAACCAAATAAGGCACGATATAATGCTTTGAATTGAGATCAGTTATTTAGCTCATTTATAACTTCTAGAAATTTTCATATGTCTTTCAAGAAGCTGCCTAGTTTGAAAAATCCTTTTAATGGTTTCCTTATTTTGGACATGAAGAGAATCTATTTCTCTCCACTCCTGGGTTAAAAAAAAGAAGAAGAAAAGAAAAAGAAAAGAAAAGAAAAGAAGAGAAAGAAAGAAAGAAAGAAAGAAAGAAAGAAAGAAAGAAAGAAAGAAAGAAAGAAAGAAAGAGAAGAGGAGGAAAAGAAAAGAAAAGAAAAAGAGAAAAGAAAAGAAAGGAAAGGAAAAAAGAAAAGAAAAGAAAAAAGAAAAAAGGAAAAGCAAAGAAAAGAAAAGGAAAAGCAAAGCAAAGCTGAATGGATACTTAATATGAGCTTGGAGGGAGGCAGAATCATTAGTCCACTCAGGATGCTCATTAAAGCATAATTCAGGAGAGAGGGAGACCACACTTATTATAAAAAGGATACTTAAGACTTGATGCTGTTTTTAAACATTTAATTCATCCAAGTTCCCCTGTTCTGATTCTATTTCCTAAGAATTCATCAGATTGCGACTCAACTTCTCACATTCATGTGTCCAAAAGGGAGCAAGTCTGGCAAACACACCACAGATTGCCTCTGATCTTCACTACTACTCTTAAGAGTGGAAATTACTATCTCCACTTTTCATAAAAGGAAACTGAGGCACAGAGCACTTAAGTAACTTGCTCAGGAACACACAGTTAATAAATGGCAGAGCTGAACTGGACTTGGGTTCAACTGATTCCAAAGTCCAGTGTACAGTGCACAAAGTCCAGTAGTTTCTGTAGCTTGCTAATTTTTAAAAAAAATTTAAACACCACTTGGGAGATTTATTTATAAATGAAAACAAAAATCTGGTAAGAGATGACCACAATTTTTTAAATGATTGTGAATATTATAAGACATTCCAGTTTAGGACAGAGACTGACCAGTGATTTATAACTTAACCTCCCCCAACTTCTCACTAAAAACTAATGTCAATTCATATGCAAAATTAGATCATAATTCATAAGAGCTCCAGAAATAATGACAATTAGACTACAGCCATGACAATAGTAAACATTTACTTGTCACAAGACCTATGAGATTGAAAGGAGAGGCACCAACAGTGATTCATACAGGCACTTATCTTTGTCACTTGGAGGAGAGACAGCTCATCAGTGGGGAGGTGAGGCCTTATTCCTCCCTCATGGCCTGTCTCTTGGCTCAGGCCCTATACCTCCAGAAAATGTAGCAGGCTTCCCACCATGATGTGGAAGCTGCTCCTTGGATGGCCAGAGCCATTTCACACACACACACCACCCCTATGAGCATCCCTCATGCTACATCTGCACCAGGATTGCAGTGTCAGTCATGCTACATGGCCAGGAACAGACATGGATTCCAATACTATGTTGCAGCCAGAGAGCTGAAGACACAAATAAGAAATGGTTGTGACAAGACAGTTGTGGGAGTCAGACAAAATCTACTGCTAGGCAACATATGAAAAGATATAACTATGATGAAATCATACAGTGTCATTAAAAATAATTAGCTGGATGAGAATACACTAAAAAATGTAAATAAACTATGGTTCACAACATTTACATCAAAGACAATAAAATCCAAGGTAAAAGTCACTAGATGATTCAAAGATTCTTTTTATATTTGTAAATAGCAATTCTCACAATGAAAATATTAATTCGAACTATTATGCATCCAATAACATAGTATTAGGATATATATATATAAAACTATTGAGAACTGATGAGAAAAATAATAAGATCCCAATAATAATGGATGGCATTAATATTTAGCTTCTCAGTCCATCATACAAATTAAGATTAAAAAGGGGGATGGGGGAGGATTGATTAATTAGACTTAGGTATCCTTGTTATCTACATTCTCACAATACAAACTCAGGAACCTAACAGATTTGGATGATAAGGTATGTATTGCACGTTTACATTATATAAAGCAATTTCACTGCAAGCATCAAGAGTAGGGTTAAATGCCTGCTGAAACAAACGCTTCGGCAAAACATTTTCTCAATCAGGAGAAACACCATTTATCCTGAGGGAGATTATAAGGGGTTTTGTTGTGTTTTGTTTTCTAAGGAATTTTTGATGGGTCCCTTAAAATGTGAAAAGTGAGCTCCCATTTCCCTTGCTATGAGATAATAAATATGCATCCTTGTCTCTGCCCCTAGTTCCTAATACAGAGCTCTTAATACCCTTGTAAACTCCTGAGTAATAAGGGTGCGTCTTTTGTCCTAATAGTTGGTCTTCGACCCAGGCTCCTCATGCAGCACTCCTAAAAGTCTTTTAATTGCCTGAGTGAATAGGAGTGATAGGAGCATCTTGCACAGAGTCCCTAAATGCCTTGAAGTTTCCTGGGTTATAGGAACATCTTTTGTTCTAATGAGGTAACGCTTGGGATCCTGGATGGGGGCGGGACATCAGAAAGAACAAGCCATGATTAGAAGCGTGGAACTTTGAGCCCCACCCCCATCCTCCAGGGAAGAGAGAGCAGCTGGAGACTGAGTTAATAATTGATCATGCCTGAGTGATGAAGCCTCCATAAAATTCCCTAAAGTACAGGGTTTGGAGAGCTTCTAGATTGGTGCCGGAGGGTGAAACACCCCAACTCCACAGGGACAGAAACTCCTGTGCTTGAAACTCTTATGGACCTCACTCTATTATCTTTTCATCTGGCTGTTCGTTTGTATTTTTTTAAATCATGTCCTTTATTATGTAATAAATCAGTGAATGGAAGCGATTCTCTGAGTTCTGTGAGCTGTTCTAGCAAATTATTGAACCCAAAGAGGGAATTACAGGAACCCCCAATTTATGGCTATTCAGTCAGAAGGATGGGAAGCCCAGACTTGCAACTGGTATTTGAGGTGGGGGCAGTCTTGTGGAACTGAGCCCTGAACTTGCAGGATCTGATGCTAATTCTGGGTAGGTAGTGTCAGAATTGAGTTGAATGATAGGTTGCCTCGCTGGTGTTAGAGAATTGATAGGTGAGGGAAATAATCCACACATTTTGTATCAGAAGCATTGTGAGTAGAGTAAATGAAATAGGAGTTTTCCTTTTCCTTGCCAACACTCACCAACCTTGGTGTGGAAGAAGACGATGAAACAAAGGGACGGATTGCCTTGCAGAGGACGTAACAAAAAATCAGAAGCGATACACCAATAGCAAATTAGGCAAGATAGGATATGCAAGACAGGCAGGGGGACTGAGACTAGAAAACAGCAACGAACAGAGGCCAAGATCCAGCCAGTACGAAATCCCCTGTAATAGAGAATGGCCAATACGTTTTGAGAATCCAGGGCATCTGACATTGAAGTTAAAAGGTGTTTCCGGCTCTACACTAAAAATACTTCTGTATGCCTAATCCTTTGATTAAAAGTCTGACATGCAGAAGAGCTTTGTGCTAGTGGTGCTTTGGGAGAATAAAAGAGAAAGGACAGCGTTTAGTGAGGGCAAACGTATTAACAAAGAGGGCAGGTCCTGTGGGAAGCAGGCTCACAAGTATGACGGATGCCATTGTTCACCAGGATCTGTTACCTCTCTGCTTTCAGGTATTGAAGAGGATGATAATTTCCCACCCTCTTCCAGTTCGGCATTGCTGTGCATCTTTTAGTGATCAGAGAAATATGAACAGGGGTTCATCTGGGGAAAAGCATTTTAGAACCCATCTTCCTGCTGTAGCCACTAGCAATTTCCAAATGGTGAAAACTCCGTCAGCCTGTCTCTGAGGCAGGAGGACACAGGACAGGTCCCCCCTGCACTCCCAGACTCAACGGACATGCACCAGAAACAAGAGATAAATCACTGCTATGTGTTTTTCTTCTCGATCACTATGTAAAATCTCAAATTTTGATTTACAAATAAGCTTGTAAAATTTTGAAAGATTTGTCGATCTTGTTTTTAAATTGACCTGGTTAAAAAAACCCAGGTGTAGAGGCCTCCCAGAAGCCATGGCCATAGCTTATTTAAAGTCATCCCTGTGCACGGCAAAGACAAGAACAAGCTTTTAGGAAGAGGGCAATGCCTTTCAAATTAAGGTTTTAATTTGCCAAGTAAATTAAGACGTTGTCTTTAAATACTCCCTTCTCAGAATTACTAATACTTTGGAGAATAAATTTCAGAATATTTGTTTTTCATTACAAACTTCGTTGGCTGTTCCACAGCAAGGTGCTGGTATAACTATTTCAAATGAAGAAAAAAATTATTCTGAGTTTATTTTTCTGATAAGAAACTTAGCTAAATACCTCTGAAACATAATAAGAGTACCTAGCTTGTATATTGTATTGATATTTTTAATAAATAGAAATGAACTTAATTTGGCAATTTACAGTCACAATATTACCTACGTTAAAATCATTTAGCATTGAAAATGAAAGCATTTAGACTTCGCATTCGAAACAAAATGTGTTTGACTATTTCAAAACTCTGAGTAAATATCTGACAGAAGTAAAGTCTAACGAAAATTATAATAGCGATGTGGAATATTTTATAATATTAAAAGCACACTGAGGAGAATTTTCTACCAAATATTGAAGATTTAAATTGCTGAGTTATTCGTTCAATCAACTCCATACAAATTGAATGCTTGGAAAAAATAAATGAACGCTATTGTTACATGTTGCCAGTGGTTCAACTGAGGAAAACGGCATTCGGCAAACTCTATGTAGAAGGTAGAATGGTGAGCAAAATCAAGCAACACCCCAGTAAGCATGAAGTTACAGTTTGGTGAAGGAAATAGGCATTGACCCATAATCACAGAAACTATTGTACCTGCACCCTTGATAGCTGCAATGAAAGAGAGACACAACTGTGCCAGGAATACCTAGACAGGCATACCTTGTACATATTGCAGGTTTGGCTGCAGACTACTGCAATAAAGTGAGTATCACAATAAAGTGAGTTGTACTCTTTTTGCTGTTGGAAAGTCACGTCTTCAATTTGCAAAAGTGCAACATTTGTGAAGTTCAATAAAGCAAAGAACAGTAAAACAATGTATTTGGGGAATTCAGCCTCCTGGTAAAGGTCAGAGATAGCTTCCTTGAGGAAGTGACATTTGAGCTGACATTGTAGGGAAGGATAAGAGTCAACAATAAAGGAGGAAAGAGAAAGTATTCCAGGCCCTGGGCACTAGCATATACAAAGGCCCAGTGGTGCACCAGAACAAGAAAGCACGAGGAATCAAAGGAAGGCTAGTGAGGCCACAGCAGAGCTAAGGAGCCTAGAAAGGCTAGCAGGGGTGACACGTGGCAGCCAGGTGGTGCATATTCATCCATTCAGCCATGTACTCATTCATTAAACAAATATTTACTAAGCGCCTTCTATGTGTTGGATACTGCTCCAAGCACCAAGGGAGATAGAGCAGGTAAGGATACTGTTTTCACAGGATTTACATCCTAGATAGATAATAAACAACATACTTTTTAAAACTCAGAATGATAATAGCTATGAATAGAATTAAAAGAGGGCATCACTGTATTGTAAAGAATAGTTAAGATGGCATGTTATATGTATTTTACAATATAAATATTGGAAAAAATACAAAAATAGACTCTAAACAAATAAAAAAAGAGGTTGATGTATTCATCATTTGGCAACCTACATAGTAATAACTTTTTCAAGTAAGAAATATCATTGGATGCTAAAACTAGCGGACAAAACTAGAATGAAAAACAGGATGTTTACACAGTCTCAGAGTATATCCCCACAAGACACTTAGTAATTATAAGAGATAAATAGTAACTGCAGTAGATAAGGCTGGCAGACATCACCTTAACCAAATCAAGTCAATGTGTTACACCTGATAGGATACATGGAGACCAACACAGCATCACCTCTCCAGTACTCCTGCCAAGAATGCATAATCTGTACCAAATAGTGAGAACACATCAGAGAAATCCAAATTGAAGAACATGGAACAAATAATTGGACACTTAAAAATGTCAAAGTTATGCAAGATAAAGGAAGACTGAGAAACATTTGTTCCAGCCTGAAGGAATTCAAAGATCCTGGATGGACTACTGAACAAGAAAAAAAATATTTTATCTTGCTATAGAGAATATTAGTGGAACAACTGACCAAATTTGAATAAAGCAGATGAGATAATAGGATAGTACCAATGTTAATTGCCTGGTTTTGACAATTGTGTTTTGTCATGTAAGAAAATGTCTTTGTTTTTAGGAAACACACACTGAAATATTTAGGAATAAATGGACAGCTGGGCAGCATTATGTCTATACTTTACCTTCAAACACTTCATAAAAATTATATATGTGTGTATTGATGTATACGTATGTATATTATGTATGTATACTAAATATATATATGGAGAGAGAGAGAGAATTCCCTCTAAAGAGATGATACTTAGGTTGAGTTATAAATGACAGGAAAGGCCAGTCAGGCAGAGGAATAGCTAGTGCAAAGGCCCTGAGGCTGGAAAGCACTTGGTGAGCGTAGGGAGCAGGAAGTCCTATGTGGCTGAAGCTGAGTGGGCGAGGGAGCGAGTGCTATGAGATACAAGCAGAGCTTTACTTTTTTTCTAAGAATAACAGAAAGCAATGATCAGTTTTTAAAAATGTCCAATTTGCATACTGAAAGCCCACAGTGGGTAGAGTATGAACAGAGCAGAGGGCTGGGACTCAAGTAGGAATCTACTTGGAGGTCATGAGTCTTGAACTCAGGGCATGAAAGAGATGGAGAAAAGTATACGGGTTTGGAGATGTTTAGGAGACAAAAATGAAACATGACTTGGTGGTGATCTGAATGTGCCCTCTGGTTCTCTTCTTTCAAGCTTTGGATCAGTTAAGGAAACTGAACCTAAGATTTCAAGGGGCCCTTAATCTCTCCTTGCTATAATTTCGTGTTTTGTTTTGTTTATGCCACACACTTTTCCCACATAATGCCACAAAATACAGAACCAGAGATGCAGCAAGTTTAGGTTGCAGGGAAGCCTTAGGTATATGGAAATGGTACTTAGACATAAAGGGGGCTGGTCTCCTCCTGCGGCACAGCCACATCTCTGAGCTTAATGAGGGTTTCTACCATCCCAGCACAAAGCAGGGAAATGCCATGTGCTGGAGGCCTGATCCCCATCCAGAGCCAGACGTCTGCCTCAGAGCACATTCCCCCAGGGAGAGCAGCTCTCTGTGCTGAGTGGAAGATTGCCTGCCCTCTCTCTGGAGAAAGCACAGCAGATGCTCTCCTATAATGTCCAATTATTCCAAGGAATGTCATCATTTTTATGATTAATCAGTTGCATATTCTCAGGGACATATGGGAGGTGAGTATCCAAGGACGACAAAAGACCCTGCAGAGAGGAGATAAATTGAGCCCAGCCCCCGTAGCTGTCAGTTAGAGAAACAGATTAACAATATAAATTACATAAATATCTCTCCGTGTAGATTATTGCCAAAACAAGAACTATTCTAATCTAAATTCACAGTGAAACAGATTTATTTTTAAAACCTGCAGGTTATATAAATGGTGGCAAAAAGTTGTAAATAATAAATATGCCCTTGACAGAACTGGAATAATAACAAGCTAGTGAGCCTGCAACTGTGGTTATCACTTATCAAATAGCACCCAATAAATTTTATAAAGAGTGTTTGTGCTTAAAAGGATTTTTCCAAGGAAAAATCAAATTAAGCAGAAGTGTCCCAAGTTGCTCTGTAAGGCCCAGCTCAAATGCCAACACCTTTGTGAAGTTTTCTCTGATTTCTCAAGCTGAATTAAAAGACTTATCCTCCAAGCCCATCAGTGGGTAGTGAAATTATTTATCATGGTGAGTCTCTCTGATGATTCTCATCGATTTCAGTACTTAGCATACTACTCAGCTTCCTTCTCATTCTGGGGCCTTAAAGAAGATGCAAATATGAGAAGCATCAGTAGTCACAGAGCTGCTAGGATTTATGGAAGAATTCATGGGGCCAGGCACTCACCCCACGCACTAATTCTTTTTATCCTCACAATAACCTTAATGAGGTAGGTACCACCAAGATGAGGAAGCTGAGCAAGGGAGACGAAGAGATGTGTCCATGGTCACATTGCTAGTTAGTGGGGACAACCTGGATTCTAATTCAGGCCATCTGACTCTGCCATCTCTCAGAATGGGGTGAGATGGGAAATCGATGGCCTGGGAGTCAAAATATTTGTGGCCAAGTGTTTATTTCGTAGTTTGTTATCTGTGTACCTCTAGGGATTCATTGAGTCCTCCTGGCCTCTGGGATCCTAGAGTTCCACGACTCATCCACACTCACCCTCAAGACAACAACTACCCCCTGGCTGGGTTTCCCTCCATTGAGCACTGCCTGGGGCTGCTGGATTAGCATTTGAGCCAAAAGTTTTTGATGAGATAAATGGTTTTGGATGGATCTACTTGGACATTATTGCTTTCCTAATGTTTCTACTCATGGCCTGTGTGCCTCCCTGAACACGCACAGAAAAAGGAAGAAAACCAAATGGAGAAGAGACCTTTTTTGTTCCTTCTCCTACAAAGGACTCCTTGCTGCAGGTCCTACTGAAGAATGAAGGCATTCTCCTGGTGATTAGAATGTAACCAAAGCAGGGGTCATTGAAGACCCCCACCACTGACAAGATCTCCTGAGCTGTCAGGCAGCATCAGTTATCTCTGAGAAGGTGGGAGCCTCTGCCTGCTCATTGCTTTAAATGTTGACCAAAAGATGCTTCTATAATGCATTCCGAGTGTATTACTTTAAACATGACAGCTATGTATTTAAGCATATGCAAAGAGGGAAGCTCCAAATTCACTTAAAGCACATTAAAGAAAATGCAATTAGCTTAGGAGTGCAAACACACATCAAACCATTAAATAATTTAAAAAGCACTTAAGTGTAGCATGGTGCCATACAAGTATGGGCTCTCATACTGCTTGAGCTGTACTGAGCTTAAATGTTTGGCAGGATTAAACTTGGAGGCTGATGCTAAAAACCTGGACTTCTATAGGAAGCACTGTCTTGTAAAGAATAATGGGGACAAATTTTTAACAAGGGTGATCCCCTGGTCACTAACACCATGTGAAATTATGTGCATGGCAGTCACCGCCAGCTGCCTAGGTAACACTCACCTTCCCATCTTCCATCTAACAGTTCCTCGATTTTGTCCAAGGTACAATATGCCCAACAACAGGATAAACTTTAGGAAGCAGGCTCTCTCTCATGCTTTATCTCTCTGTCTCAGTCTCTGTCTCTGTCTCTGTCTCTCTCTCTCTCTCTCTCAAGGTCTTTCTCTCAGTCTCTCTGTCTCTCTGTCTATCTCTCTCTGTCTCTCTTTCCTGGACACAAGATGTACAGGTATAAATTCTTAGCAAAATCAAAACATGAAATCATTGCAACTTTGCATACTGTGCTGAACAGTGTCTTCCAAAAGGTCATCTACGACTGGAACCTGTGAATGTGACCTTACTTAGAAGAAGGGTCTTCACAGAAAGTTAAGATGAATCATAGTGAATTAGGATGGGCCTTGAATCCAATGGTGGCAGTCCTTATAAAGAGAAGGATAGTTGGACATATAGAGGCACAGAGGACAGACAGACACAGAGAAGACCATGTGAAGGCAAGTGGAGGCAAAGACTGGAGTTATGCAGCTGCAAGCCAAGAAACACCAAGAATTGCTGGCAACCACCAGAAGGCAGGAAAAGGCAAGAAAGGGTTCTTCTCTAGAGCCTTCAAAGGGAGCATGGCCCTGTGAACACCTTGATTTCAGACATCCGGCCTCCAGAACTGTGAGAGAATCAACTTCTGTTGTTTCAAACTATTCAACTGTAATACTTTGTTAAGGTGACTCTAAAAACTAATATACTTTGTAACATTGCAACAAAGTTTAAATTGTAACTTTTTCCCTTCCTTCCAGGGATGGAAATTAAGGCTCAATTTAGAGGCTTGGCCATCTAGAGAGCCTGCGTCAGCCCCATCCATCTTCTCCAGCATATTTGAGATTCTTATAAGGAACTTATATTCCTCTTGTCTCTTTTCTTTGCAATTAAATGGCATCTTGAAAACTCTGATGTTAAAAAAAGTAAAGAAGTTGACATTTAGAAAGCAATACCCTGAAGAACAGCTTTTCAGGAACCCTGGATTTGCCAGTAACTATGTGCCTCGCCTTGGGTCAGTGCTTTGTCTTCTCTCAGCTTCATCTGTCTGATCTCTATAACTCAGGGGCTGGACTGGAAGGTCTCTACGGTCCCTTCCACTTGAACATGCCGGGATTCCAGTGGGAATGTTTTACTTATGTGACATCTGACACACGTTACTAAGAAACATAAAGACAGAAAGGCCCTGGCTAATGCTTAGGGCTCCTTTTGAGCTTTTCTGAGTTCATTTATTTAAAAAAAAAATCTTATGCTTTAGGATATTTCTTTGAACAGAGCTAGAGAAAGAAATGCAGTATTATGTTTGCCTTGGCATACTGAAAGTTCTAGAAAAGACAACTGATTCTTAAGGCTGTAATGGGATTTATAAAGACAATGAATGTACATCTCCATTCCCGCCCTTGAGAAAAACTAACACTTATAAAAATAAGTAAACTTTTACATTATAAAGATGTCTTTATTTTATAAACAACGTTATTAAAGACCCCCTTTAAAATAAACAGTATAGCAAAGTAGTGGCTTAACCTGTTCTCCAATCTAAACAACCCAAGTCCCTTCAGAAGGGACCAGCTTCCATTGAACCAGCTTCCATCTACCTGACCATGTAGGTTGCTTCTTCCTGAACTCCATCCACTTCTCATCAAACCTTGTAAGTGTGATGGCCAATACAGAACACAATACTCTCAAAATTGACATAGGCAAAGAAAGCTTAGGAAAAGAATATATCTTGGAGCTCACAGGTTACAGAAAATGCAGTGATGTAATAAGAAATAAAAGTATCCCTGCTTTTTTCAAGGACACACTAAACATGATATTTTCATAAGACACACCACACTATTGTAATTATCAGACATAAATAATGTTAATGTTTTAAATGCATATAACCCTTTTCAAAGGTGGTTTGAAGAAGCCAAAGGTTCTGTAATATGCACACCATTTGAACATTTGCCTATGGACATTTACAAGTAACTTGTGCTTAGCAAGGACAACGAAACCTTAAAATAAATACTGTCTCCCTAATTCTCCATGTTTATCAATAGCATTATTGGCTATTATACTTACAACAAAGGAGAAAAATAAACCAAAAGGATAAATTGGAATTTTTTAAAGATATAAACTGCAGGTCTATGTAGGGTTACATTGTATTAGTTGCAATGTTTGTTAATTTATTCAATCCATAAAGATTTATTTATTGCCTATTATGTGTCCATTTCTCTCATCCAAAAAATTAGATTAATAATATCATCTATCTTATAGGGTTGTTGTGCTAACTAGACCTTGAATACATGTAAATACAAATGTATATTATTATCTTAGTCAGCTCAGGCTGCTATAATAAAATACCATAGGTTGGGTGGCTTATAAACAACAGAGATATATTTCTCACAGTTCTGGAGTCTAAGTCTCCAGGGAGATGAGAGCTGACAGATTCAGTATCCAGTGAAGGCCCCTTCCTGATTCAGAGATGGCCATTTTCTCACTATGTCCTCACAAGGTGGAAGAGGCAAGGAACAGCTCTGAGATCTCTCGTATAAAGACATTAATCCCATTTCCGGACCTAATCATCTCCCAAAGACCCCACCACCAAATACCATCATAATGAGGATAAGATTTCAACGTATAAATTTTGGGATACACAAACAATTCTAAGACTTGGGACATGAGTAACTGGGAGGATGATGTACTGTAGGGGAAAGTGGGTTTGAGGAAAGAAGTCAAGAACTCTGATAGGGTCACGTTAGCTTTGGTCTGAGATGCCTGTAAGACATCCATGTGGAAATGGCAAGGAAGCCATTGAGTGTACAAATCTGTAGCCTCACCACTCAACACTACTCAGAGTAAGATCCCAAGACCAGCAACATCAGCACCATCTTGAGCTCGTAGGAAATACAGAATCTTAGATGCCACCCTAGACCAGTAGAATCAGAATCTGCATTTTAACAAGATCCCCATGTGATCCATATGCATGTAAAATTTGAGAAGCACTAAGCTAGAATTCTAGGGAGACAGAGACTTTATACTCCTCAGCATATAAGTGATTTTAAAGGTAAGGCCTCGGAGCTCTCCTAGGGAGAGTTTGTAAAGAACACTGGGTGGCCCAGGGCGGAGTCATGGGGTTCTCCACATTTGAGGTCTGGTAGAGAAGGGAACCCTACAGAGGAAGAGGAGAGACATCTAGTGAAGCAAAGGAAAAACCAGGAGACTAAAGGGTCCCAGGAGTCAGACAACAGAATGTTTCCAGAAGTGATCCACCATATTAAATGCGGCTAGTGAGTTAAGTAAGAAAAGAACAGAGAAGAGGCTATTAGATGCGGCAACAAAGAGGTCATCAGTGACCTGGCCAAGAGCAGTCTCGGTAGCATAGAGAGGACAGTAGACCAAGTGGGGAAGAGGAAGTGAGACAGTGAGCAAAGGCAACTCTTGCAAGTTTTGCTGAGAGCATAGAGAAAGGGTATAGCAGCTGAGATGCTTAGGTAGGAGATACTCGAGCAAGCCTGAATGCTGATGGGAATGCTGCAATTGAGAGAGGTAGAGAGAGGAAGAGACAAAGGAAGGGGAGAAAGAGGGAGAGAAAGAGGGAGGGAGAAGAAGAGAGGGAGAGAGGGTGGGTGGGGGGAGAAGAGAAGAAAGAGAGGGGGGAGGGAGGGAGGGAGGGAGGGAGGGGCTGGTGGGTTAAGTAAGAGAAAAGAGGGGGAAAAAAGACCAATTGCTGGAGTGATGTTTTTGAGAAGTTGAGAGGAAAGGGGGCCCAGAGCCCAGAGGAAGGATGGCCCCTGATAAAAGCAGGGCCACTGGGCTCCTTGCTTTTGTTTCTTAATGAAGTCGGAGGCACTCAGCAGAGCGGGTGGGGGTGGGTAGGGAAGGAGATTTTTTTTAAAGGAGGAGTGAATTAGTTATTTTGGAGGTGGAAAAGTAAGCGCCTCAGGATTGCCAGGTAGTATGAGGTATTTTGAGATTTTTGGCCATGCATTTGAGAAAACCCACGCTTTCCCATCACATGCTTCCAAAACTGTCCTGCTCTGATTCATAAGCCATGAATTATGAGAAAGTGCATCTTCTCCATCTATCCTCATTATTCCCATAAGCAGTTTATTATGTTAAAGGTCACCATCAGCAGAGCAAGGTTAGACAAGGGAGTCATCGCAGAGCCAAAGCAAGATGGTGATAGGAAAGGACAGAAGCCTTTCGTCCTCTCCATGCGATTTATGGCCAAGGGTGATGCGGGAATTAATGACAGAACACAAGATGCCTCAAGAGAGAAAGTTTTTCCTTCTCTTCTCATAATTCACAAGAACTGCTGGGAGGTCTCTCATGAGACTGGTAGTTTGGTAAACAACACCAGACATTGTTAATTGCCTTTAAGTGAGTTTTGAACAAGGCCACAGTCAATAATGCCTCCTTAGTTACCTTTCTTCCTGCTTGGAAACCAATGTCATTGAATAATCACACAGTTATTTGCAGCATTCCCTAATCCAGCTACATAAAGCCAATTTCTGTGATCTAAAAATCAAATCTAAAGCCTGACTCTCCCCTGAGCATACTCAGGACGTGGAGGCAGTGTAGACAGCGTCCTTGTGCCCTAACCCCCCCTCCATCTATTTCCACTGCTTCAAAAACCTCATTACCCTGGGACCCCACATCTTCCAACTAGACAGACTTCCCATCACCTCCCCGCCCTTGTGGCTATCCACTGCCACTCTCCTGGTCACTCCACTTGTTCACTGATGACTTCACCATTTCCCCTCCATCACTACGATTTCTCTTTCCAGATTACCTCAGGTACACACCCACACAGCAGTCTACCCAACACCCAGCCTTACAGTTCCTTGGCCTCTAAGGTCAATTATCTCTACTTTCACCCCAGCCTCAGCCACCCACTCCCATGGTTATATACCCTAGATCTTGCTGTCACCAATAGGATCACCACCGCCAACATCTGGACTTCACATCCTATTCCTTGACCATCCCCTTCCAGCCCACTTGCCCTGATATCCCCCTTCTAGCAATTCTCCAACATCTCTGAGACTTCTACTCACTTTTTTCACTATCTACCCCCAAACTTCACTCTTCACATCCCTCCTGATCTAGCTTAAATAAATAGTTCAGCTGGCTAACCATTTCCTTGCAAAACACCTCTGACTCCTCTGTCCCTCTCTGCATTGCTGTTCTCACCTCACAGAATGTGAGAACTCCACCTGTGGTTATGTGCTACATGACCTTGCTCCTGACGTACATCTGGTTAGTTGGCCCCTGCAGGCAACTATGTGGATAGGACTCATTTTAAAATTCTATCCGCACCTTTCCAATGATTTCTTTGCATTGCCTGACAACCTGCCCTTCCTTGGTGTAGACTCTTATCTCTCCTTAAATCTCCTCCACACCCTCCTCACTCCCACTTTCAGCCAACAATGTTGTTTCAAATAGCAAAATGAAATCAGCCAGCACTACCTCATCTCCGACCCAGTCCCACTAATGCACCTAAGTCAGTTCTAAGTCACCTCCCCAGCGAGGCCTTCCCTGGCCACTCTGGTTAAAGCAGCCTCTGTGGTCACTCTCTCTCACTATCTGAATTTACTTTTTGTACGGGTCTCAGTGCCTGGCACTGTTTGTGTGTTTTCATGTTTAGCATCTTTCTCTCCTTACTAGAGCGTGACCTCCGGATTCACCATGGCATCCCCAGCACCTGCAACAGTAGCTGCTCATAGAGGGTGTTCAGTAAACACTTGTTGACTGACAGAATGACAGATAAGCATAGTCACACCTTACAAACTTACCTACCACTGTGATAACTTACTCGTCATTGCCAGTATACCTCATTGCATTAAGAAAAAATTTTATGGCTGTAAAATATACATAACATAAAATTTACCATCTTAACCCTTTTTTATAAATACAGTTCAGTCGTATTAAATACATTCATAATGCTGTGCAGCTATCAACACCACCATCTCCGTAAGTCTTTTCATCTTACAAAACTGAAACTCTATACTCATTCAACACTAACCCCATGTGTACCCCACCCCTGGCCACTACCATTCTACTTTCTATCTCTACGAATTTGACTATTCTAAGTACCTCATGTAAGTGGAATCATACAGTATCTGTCTTTCTGTGCCTAGTTTATTTTACTTAGTCTATGTCCTCAAGGTTTATTTATGTCATAGTATATGTCAGAGTTTCTTTCTAAGGCTGAATAATATTCCATTGTATGTATATACCACCTTTTCCTTATCCACACTTGAGTTGCTTCCATGTTTTATAGGTTATAAATAGTGCTGCTGTTAATATGACTATACAAATATATCTTCTAGTCCCTACATCAACCAAATTTAAATATACGTTTTCTTGAACATCTTTTATGCACCTTCTCTTCACCCTCCCAAAATTATCAGTAGGGCTGCTATCTGGCTATTTGTCTATTTTAGAGACATTGCTGAACTAAAGGTATAAAGACCAGAACTTGAAGTAAGCAAATAAAAAATAATGGAATCAATATTACAGCTGTCTTCCTCTCTTCCTCCCTCCCTCCCTGAGGAGCAGCCTCTCAATACAAACCACAAAATCCTCCAGAGAAGAACTCCAAAAGGGGTCTGTGCAGGAGGGAAGGATCAGATACCCCAGCACCTGACTTTACCCCGCTGATATCACCTTCCTCTTAGGCACCTCTCCCCACATCCTCTCATTCCACTCCCCCCATTATGCTTCTGCTCCCCCTTTGAGACTAAGGAAACATGCTTTCCTGTTGGCTTTAGAATGGCAGAGCCTTACTGACATTTAAAAAACAAGAAACAACCAAAGAAGAGAAACTATGACATTCAAGCTCCTGAAAAGATGCTCAGTGTCATTGATCAGTAGGGAACTGCAAATTAAAATCACCAAGAGATACTACCCCACACCGATCATAATGGCTAAATTAAAAAATAAATAAATAAGCAATACCACGTGCAGAGCAATTAGAATTCTCATGTACTGCTGGTGGAAATGCAAAATGGTACGTACCGTTATTTTGGAAAGAATTTGGCAGTTTCTTATGAGTTAAGCATATACTTACCACACCACATGGCAGAGAATTATAAACTTGTGTTTACACAAAAACCAGCACATACAATGGCTTTATTCATAATTGTCAAAATCTGGAAATAACCAAATGTCCTTTAATGGATGAAGGCTAAACAAATTGTGGTACAGCTATCCAAAGGAATACTATGCAGCAATCCAAAAACTGAACTGTTAGCATTATAACAACATGGAAGAATCTCACAAACATTGTACAAGGTAAAAGAAGTCAGGCCCAAAAGGCTACACAGTCTGATCCCATTTACATAACATTACAGACAGGCAGAACCAAAAACAAATGGGTAGTTGCCGGGAGCTGTGGGAATGGAGGAGATTCACTACAAAGGGGCCTAAGGGAACTTTTTAAAATCTCGATTGTGGTAGAGGTTTCATGACTGTATATATTCGTTAAAATTCATAGAACTATATATCTAAGAAAGGTGAATTTTACTATACATATAGGTCATACCTCAATACGCTTGACTTTAAAAACACAAATAAATAAATTAAAAAGTGACCCTCTAGACCTGTGTAGAGTACCTGTGCAGAGGTACTGCTTAGTTTTCATACAATACTGTTAAAAAAAAAAAAAACACAATAGTAAATATACCAGCAACACAAACAGCATAAGAATAAATCATTTTTAAAATCCTGGTTTTTGATCCTACAGTAGAAGCATCCTAGCCTTGAAAGAACCCACATATGATGCAGTACCTTGCCCGATACTTTCAGAATCCTTCCAAAGTGCCATCTGGGAGCTGGGCAGTCATCCATCTCAGCCCCTCCTTGAATAGGGCACCAAGGATCTTATTCCAATTCCGCAGTCACCTGGGCCCTCTGATTGGCAAAATCAAAATGACTGACATCCTGAAAGGCAGTGCCCACCCTTGCTGCCTTGTCCAAGAGCCTCACCCACACCACCTCACAATTACAGCAGCAAAAACATCATTAAAACAAGTTATAATGGGCCATGGGAATTAAAAAGTGGGAATAGAGACCTTCTCAAAACCTTACTGACTGAAAGAATAGTTTAGCCGGTTAAAGGTGATAAAGTACCTTGAATAGGAGAGACACCAAGATAGTTACAGATCAGCATGAGGCGTGGCTTTGCAAATAGAAGCCCCGCTTTCTTGACCTGCTCCTCACTTCCCAGCAGACTTGATGAAAAGCTCCAATTTTAATAAAACAGCAAAGAGGACAAAATAGATCTTTTATTAATTATGGAAAAATTTGAAAGTGTACAAAATTAGAGAGCATACTATAATGAGCCCCAAGAAGCCATCACCTAACAGTTTGCCTGAGCGTCCAGGTTACACCTCTTGTTTCAATGTAATTGTTAATTGTGCCTCCTTTCACTCAAAAAAGTGCCAGTTGAGATGATAGATAATACCCAGCCCCAACAATTATCAACTTAAAGTCTATCTTAATTCACCTCTAACCCTCTTTATCCTCCTATAAAAAGATGATTTTGAGATAATGCCTAGATATTGGATTTCACCCATAAATATATTAAACAGTTAAAAGGAGATTTTTTAAACATTCTTTGACATCCTTAATCTTGATGTATCTTCAGCTCAGAACTAAATATAACAAGTACAGGCTTCAAAGACGACAACAGTTTTACAGACTGTGGTTTTAACAAAGTTGAGATATATATAGCAGTATCCCCAAACTGTTTTCAGTTTTAACGATGATTGCTAAAGCTGAAAAATGAATTCCAAATTAGATGGAAACATAGAGGCAACAAATTTCTTGTGCAGATTTACTTTCTGAACAAAGAGCCTTTGGCACCCTCAGACCTTTCCCTCTCATCCAGGTAGAGAATGCCAGTGGCCCCTTCCCCTCCGAGGACACACTAGCTTAGTTTCTCCATTAGGTCCAACTTTCTGGGTCTAAATCAAGTACTGAACACTTTAAGAGTTTTCACCTTTTAGGATTACCTTATAGACAAACCATGGAAATCAACTATGGCTGTGGAACAGAATGAATATTTTATCAGTTTTGATAATGCAAAAGTAAATGTTCAGCTAGAAGGAAGGAGGAAGCAGGCAAGGCAAAGTGGTGATAATACCCTTATCTTACAGAGGAGAGAGTCAAATGACCAGTCAACAGTTGTGAATGCAAAATCTGGTTTTAATAAATTTATTGGCTGGAGTGGCAGGGATGAAAGGTGGTGAGGAGATGTAGGCATGGTGTAAATAAGTTACATCCTTGGCTTTCACAGCAGAAAGTCACCAGATGATGATCAAAGTTGATAAATTCAGACACGGCAATATCTGCATATTATTTTGAGATACAGAATGGAAAACAGCTAAACACAGTCGTTTGCCCTTAGATAAATTAGGATTTGGGAAGGGGCAGAAAGTCTTGCTTTCTGTTAGAAGCCCTTCAGTCTTGTGTGACTGATTAACTACGCACATGTATTGCCTTAAAAACAATAAAGATTGGGGGAAGGAGAAGAATAAAATAATGGTGTTTTATGAAATACAAGAAAGGAAGTCTCACGCACAGTACTGTTGGAACAAGCACAGATTGGTTAAGCTAGATACCACATAACTATGGTAACAGATGTAGCTAATTTAGGACACAAATGAGGGTGTTGGAAGAATCTAAGGGAAATGTGGTGCTAAGAGGGAAGGAGAATAAATTCTAAATAAAGGAATGCCGAAATAACCAGTGTGGATGCTCTGCCATCTGACACGGGAAAGAAAGAACTGAACCCACCCTCATTTTTCTGGTCTTTTCACCATAGATTTTTAAAAGTAAAAGTCAAGAGATTCTTATATAGGTTCCATGTTGAGCAAAGAAAACAAACATGATGAAATTCATACTCAATAAAATAATATGGACAGAAAATCATGTCCATTGTTAAATGAAATTCTGTCTTCAGAAAGTCTCCATGCATTTCAAAATTTAATAAATTCATTTGTTCTCCAAGAAAGACATTTTTACAAAGACATTTAAATACACATGTATTGACTTTCCCTTCAATAAAATGATTCACAATTTAGCACAAGCATTTAACTACCCCTTTCAAAGATCCACAGAAAATTACTAAAGGAATATAAAAATAGGAACAAATCTGCATCACTTCTGGTTACCAGGAAGGCTGCCATCCACACGACAGAATCTGTGAGCAGTTGACATCTTTGCATCATTGACTCTTCCCATCCAGGAACATGACATTCAATTTCTGGAGTAAATATTGGTAGTCCATATTTTCTGTGAAAATTGTCCATTTCATCAAGATTTTCACATATGTTAGTATCCAGCAATGCAGAGTGTTCTTATGATTTCAAATCTCTTCATCTCTTTGTTCTACATATTATTTCTAGTGTTGTTCATTTTCTTTTCTTTTTTATCTTCATTAGGCTTGCTAGAAGTTTGTGTATTTGATTGGCTTTCTTAAAGAACCATCTTGACAGACAAAAAGTAGGGGCAGGGTACATAAGGTGGAGAAAAGAGCCTGTGAAAGGTGAGGAAGCTGGTGGGAGGTAGGAAGAGGAGGGAGATAGTGTTCAGAAAAATGGTGGCTCAGGGGATGGTTCAGCGGACCTGGAGGGTACAGTGAAAAGGAAGATGTAAGCAGGAAAGGTAGGTAAAGAGTTTGGGTAGAGGAATGACAAGATTCATTTCTTGTTTAGGAAGGATTGCTGAGGATGGATGGAGGGAGTTTGGGCTCAATGTCAGGAAGAGAAAGGGGAGGCTCTGGAGTAATCCAGAGTTCCAGCCAGGAGCAGTGGGGCTGTGTGAAATGGAAATGCAACCAAAATGAGCCCAGGCAGGATGGAGGGCAACCTTATCAACAAAGAGACAAAAGCCTAGCTGGGCCTTGCAGCAGCTACTCTAACGGGAATCACTGTGGCCACCTCAAGGAAGCTAGTGGCTTCTTGTCTAAATTGGCAGGGAAGTGGGAGGATGACCCATGATTTCCCTCATATCTGTTTTTGCATTTGGGGTTTTTTTTGGGGGGGGGGGAGAGATGGTGGGTTTTTTTGTTTTGTTTTGTTTTGTTTTGAGGGTGGTTGTTTGCTTATTTCCTCACCCTGTTTCCCTCCCCTGTTTGGCCTAATATGGCCACCAGCCCTGAAATTTCAAGTCCTTACAGGTTCATGCCTGGTCCAGTCAGCTATCTGCATGTGTGTGAGGATGGGGTGGAGGGCGTCAAATGGTCCTTAAAGCTGCCATTCATAGAAGCCAGAGGGATTCGCTACTTGTAAGTCTTTTCCTGCCACATCAAGGCTGGACCAAGGGAAGACCATTCCAGATATCACACGGAGCACTGAAATTTGTTTTCTGGCAACTACGTCCTAAATAAACTCTCTGGCATCCAGGTCCTGCCTGGATTGTTTGTGGGTGAGGTCCTATGTCAGATCAAATATATGTCAGATCAAGTAAATATATTAGGAGTATTTACTGCTGGGCCAGGTGGCATTCATTTATGTACTCATGTATATCTTTATTTAGAGCTGTAACTGTTGGGGTATTCAGAACTGACCTGGGTTGTAGCTGGCTATGTTAAAGCCTCACATTACTGGGGACCCCCTCAGCATACGTCAGGATTGGGGGTCCAGACACCCCAGGTTGAAGGTGCTGATAAGAGTTCCTAGGGCCCTCTGATTTACAGCTCTACCCTCACCCAACCACACCACAACCCTCCAGGCCTGGTGCAGTGAGCCTGAGGAATATTCTGGGATTCGGCTGGGAAAATGTCCCTGCTTCTTCCCAGAAGGGACCCTTGTTGAATTATGAGCTGGCTGATGTTGGTTGGCATCATCTGTACCATATCTTCTAGAAAGTCCTTAAAGAATCTGAGCCCATTGTTCTCTCCCTGATCTCTGAAACTGAGCAGGATCTGTCTCTGTCTTCCTTTACCTGGCACTGTCCTGGCTTTAGCACTGAAAGTCCCTCATCCCAAGAAACTCCTAAATCCGAGGCATCAAATATGACTCTGTGCATGTGTGTATGTGTGTATTTCTGTGAAATATTTATGTCTGCATCTGTGATACGTATATATCAAAAGGAAAGCTACCAAAAACCACGACTATGGTAGGAAACTAATATTTATTGTAAGCTTTGAAAGGTCACTTTGGCACAAAAAAAATTTTTAAATAGATTTGAATAATATAATCAACAAACTTGTTGTCATCCATACAATTGAACACTGTACTCCACAGAGAGTAGGCTTTTCTTTTTTTCACTTCATTCCATAACACCGACAAACCTTCCATATATAGTTTATCTTGGAAGATAAGTCAGGATGAGTCTTTGCTAGCAGCTTGCCATTTCATAGGTGCTCCTTGAATCTGTGGGATTTTGCTGTTGTTGAATATGTTGAATACAGGGGCAGTTGTTGGTGTTACTGCCTTAAAATTCTTGCAGGATAAAACTATGGCAGTCAAGGTATACGAAATCAAATATTGGGGTTGCACTTTCTTTTCTAGAGATTCAAAATTCTCTTTCAAGAATCTTGGGTGTGTCCTTGTACATAACTCAAAATGCAAAAACTACATAGAAATCGTTTTTGAAAGAAAAAAATTTCTCATGGATCCAGGGCTGACCTAAATCACTTTTATTAAAATGTTACTTAAATATGTACCCTCATAAAGACCAATTCTAAACACTTATACTTTATAGCTCTTACATAACTAAAATGTCAAAACAAATGTGCAAATAAATACAACTATCAAACTTTGTCAAATTAGTAAAGTTAATTCACTGCAACAGGTAATATTGTTTTGCTGGGTTTAACAATAGAAGGATATAGCCTTGAGTCTAGTTACCACACGTTATCATTTTCTGAATTTTGACTTTAAAAATACAAATGCAGACAATGTATAAGGCACTCTGTGCAAAACAATCTGAGTAACCTCAAAAATGTGTTTGCTACTTGAAGATAATCAAATATCAGAATTAAAGATTCTACTGGAGTTCAAACAATCCTGAAGTGCCTACGTAAATGAGGTGTCACTTCACACTAATAAACCTATTAGTAATAGCTAACATTTATTGAACCTCACTATATGCTGTGAGTCTTCTGCATGTAATACCTCTAACCCTCACAATATCACTATGAAATCAATACTACATATTTATCCACATATTAATGTAAGAGGAAACTGAAGAACAGAGAGGTTAACTAACTTGCCTGAAGTCTCTTAGCTACGTAGAAAAATGGATTTGAAGTCAGACAGTCCAGTTCCACTTAATCATTACACGAAATTACCTGTGTCATTACTGTGGACATAGGCAGTTATTGGAGGGTTACTACCCTTCATTAAATGGAAATCTAATCCAATTATTGCTGAAACCAGCAACAGTAACTTTTTCATTGTGTTTTTACTACAACACCTGCTGCTAATAAATTGCTGAGGCTTAGTCCATATTTGGGTAGTACAGGCATGAGAGTTGCATTCCTTGGCAGTCCAGCAGTGGTCGCCAGGAGCTATTCTTCTGAGTGTGGCAAGCCTGTGCCCTGCGCCTCCTTACCTCTCTCCCCACATGCCCCTGTTTCAAGTCCCCTCTCTTCATTCATGCTGTGATCCAAGACACCAGGCCTGTCCCTGGCTCACATGGGAAAATACAGAGGCAAACAGAGGCCTCAGCATTGGTATTGGGGTGGCCCTCAGATTATACAGAACACATTTTCACTATTCATTATTTAAGGTTATATCGCTGAAGAGAAATCACTCATTTTAGAGAAGACACAGATCCCTCAAAATATGTATATCCTCAGAATCCCAGGGGTCTGAGAGATGTGTAGGGTGATATGAGCTTTTATGGAGAGATGCTAGATAAAAAAAAACATCCGAAGGCAACCCATCCTGCGTCTGATGAGGACATGATTAAAGATGCCATTCCAAACATTGTTTCATATTTGAAAAAAGTTCCTTTCAGTTCTTAGAATCAAGAATTGTTGTGTTTCTCTTAAAAAGTTTTTATTTTGTTTTTATGTTCTGAACATGTTATGTTGTGTTTCATGTTTTTCCTGCAAAGGTTTTATCACAATTTGTAAATATATATTCATCAGAGAGATTTCTACATGAATGTCTGTTTCTTGCATTCATCTGTAAGTGCCGTCAGCACAGAGACCATGCCTGTGTCTCACAGAATGTGGCATGTAGTAGGTCCTCACAGAATGTTTGTTGAGTGAATAAGTGAGTGAAGGAGTCAACAAATAAAACATATGAGCCATGGGCTGGCCAATTTCCCTTTTTGCATGAGCTACTAGAAAGTTGAAAGCTGCATTTGTTTTCCTTTCAGGAAAATTATAGAGGGTCTTATGCTTGTATTTTTGCATTAGTCCCATTCTTAATACCATTTTCTGTCTCTACACTTAGTTTCCTGGTTTTCATTCCCATCTACTTCTTAGTTAGCCTGCCTTGCTATATTTTATGAATTCCTATAAACTCTAAAATCTCTTGTGGAACAATGTGGGTAATAAATATATTTATCAAAGCATTTATATATATATTTTTAAATCAACATTAAAAACTCTGCCAACAAACACATCTGATCACCTGTAAACTCTTAAGAATAGCTGAGATTTGCTAATTCCTGCACTATACTAATATTTAAAGCATATTCAGCCCAAGACTAGAAACATGTGGTGTGTCATTTCAGGCAGTGTTGTGTATTGTGTATGTGACCATCACATTTCTAACAGGGCTAAAGAATTTGATAGATGAGAAAGAACATAGGACATGCTACAAAAATGTTCTGGATTTTGGATTAAAGAATGATTTATTGTTAGTGGTTCTCCAAAATGTATTCACATCATACTAATCTTGAAAAGTCTGCTTTTATTATGCCCTATTGCGGGTGGCGGTCTGGGCAAGATCCTGGTCCACAGGTATTGAGAAATATCTGGATCACATTGCAGAATAAATGTACAACATTATAAACTTAAAATATTAAAAGATCTAATCCCCCTTTTGAAATCTCTAATGTATACTATTCATATGTTACTGGGCGGAATGACTTGCAAGTCCAAAACTCCAGTTACCTCTGCAGTCTTATTCATTTCAGGCACTTTCACTCCAAATGTTGACCAACGATTTTTCCCTTAAAATGAAACATGATTTTCAAATCCACTCAGCGAGCCCACCCCTCACTGCCCAAGTTAAGTATCTCATGTATGCCGGCTGGATCCACACACTAGAGGAGAAAGGAGGGGAGTCTACCCTCTCCATTCACTTGCTCCCCTCCTTTGGGGATACTCATAAAATACAAAATATCCATTTAGAAAACTGAGATTTGATTTCTGTTATTTATAAGGCTCATTTGAGTCCGTTAAACCTTAGAAGAAAAACTGCGATAGGAGGGGAGAGTGGGCGTAAAGAAACAGATGGGTAATAACCGTGTGTCACAGATAAATGACAATTTTTAAAAGAACTTGATAGGGTGTGGGTTAGGGCTTTTTTCTTTTTCTCCCTCTCTCCGTCTTATTTTCCGGGGTGGTGGGTAGGTAGGGGAGGAGATTAAAGAAGAAAAGGGAGAAAAGGCGAGACAATAGGCTAGACCCGAGCGCCTGATCAGCATCCTAAAGCAGCCTGCCCCTCCCACCCTTCCCCCAATACCAGGTACGGTTGCGATTTTTAAAACGAGCAGACGCTGGGCCTCGCTGCCCGGGCGGAGGGTGGCCTCCGCCAGAGGTGCAGGAGGGCGGTGGGAGGGGTGGGGGCAGGGGAAGAGAGGGGAGGGAAGATCAAAGCTAAGAGATGAACAGAGCAGCAAGACCTCCTTGCGGAGAGTGTGGCCTTTTTTCCCTCCAAACTGCTGGAGTCACAGGAAAATCCAAACCCACCAGGACCCGCTCGGGTGCCAGGTCTCCAGCGCCAAATTCAGGCGGGGGCGAGGGTCGGGGGCGAGGGTGGGGGCAGGGCCCAGCTCCCCGCAGAGCGCCCGGCCGGGCCGGGAGGGGACGCAGGGGCAGGCGCACGCGGGGCGGATGAGGAGGCCCCACCTGTCAGGCGTCCGGCCGGCGGCGAGCGGGTCCGACTGCCCCCGCGCAGGGGCTCGGTCTCCAAAACACCCCCATCCACGTCCCGTCACCAACAGACGGGCTGGGGCAGAAACACAGCCGCGGCGAGGGGGGCCCCGCAGACGCGCTCCCTGGCACGCTCTGGTCCCGCCCGGGGGCAGGAGGCCGGAGGGTCGCGAATCCCCTCGAAACAGACGCCACCGCGGCGAGCCCGCGGTCCCCGGCCCGGGACGCTTACCTGGTGCGCGGCGTCTCGTCCCTCCCCGGCGGGGCTGCGCGCGGTCGTGTGCGTTTTGTCGCGGGTGCGTGTGCCCGTGTGTGTGTGTGCCCGTGTGTGCGTGTGTGCGCGTGTGCGTGCGTGTGTGCGTGTGCCCGTGTGTGTGTGCCCGTGTGCCCGTGCGCGCGTCTTCTCTCTCGGATCCGCCTGGCGACTGCGCCCAGCTAATCTGCAGGGCGGCGTTCCCTCCGCATCCCGCCGCCCGGAGCCCCAGCCGCAGGGCGGCTTCCCCGCGCCCCCGGCGGGTGGCACGCCGCGGCACAGGCTGCCCCACCGCGACCAAGGGCGCTCGTCCCTCACAGCCCTGCGGTCGGGATGAAGCCCACTCCCCGCGCGGGGCCGGGAGGAAATGAGCGCTCCCGGGGCGCTGCGCGCTGACAAAGGGACGCCTGGCGGGGCCCACAGCGCCCCGCCCGGCCGCCCCGGGCCGCGCTGCTGCAGTGGCCGCCCCCACCCCGCCACCCCGCCACCCCGCCCCGCCCGCGGGCCCCGCGCTGCCGCAGTCCCGCCGCCCAGGGCCGCTGCCCGCGCGCGCGCGCGCACACGCGCACCACCAACTGCCGGGTCCAGAGAGGGAGAGGGACAGGGAGAGGGAGAGGAAGGAGAGAAAAAAGAAAAGAAAGAAAAACGTCTTGGAATATTTTGTGTCCGAGACATCCTGCCTTTCCAAGATAACGCTATTAACGATTTTAATAGCAATTGTCTGACCATTTGAATTACAAGTCAAAGTTATCCCTATCCTAATTCTGACTCCGTTTTCAAAGAGGACAGAATTGTTGTTGTCCTACCCTCTGGGGTTTGGGGCCCAGCTCCCTCCAATTCTCACTACTTCTTCTTCTCGCCCTTCTCCTTCCCGGTCAGCCACCCCACAGGGAACGGGTGTTTAGTGAATTGAAATACTGGATAGAGAACCAGAATCCTTGGTCACAGTCTCAGACTTTCCATTAACTAGCTGTGTGGCCTTGATGAAGTCACTTCACCTCTCTGGGCCTTATTGTCTTCCTCTGTAAAATGATATTCTAATAGTCCCTGTCAGTGTTTCTCAGGGAGAAACATCAAGTGGCAGCATGGGACTCTAGATGCCCATAACCTCCACCAGCTCTCCTAAATCAACATTCCCTCTAAGTGTTTCTAAAAATGTGATTGCAGAGCAAGTACTGCTTCCAGAAAAGCCCCCAACCAGGAAATAGCCCCTCTGTTCCTTCTAGGTTCTGGGAAACCACAGCTTTTAGGCACCCCCATAAAAATCACCAGACCCAACCACAGTGCTGCTGCAGAATCAGAGTCTCTGGAGGCAGTCCCAGGAATCCGCATTATTAACAAGCATTCCTCGTGATTCTTCCACACGCTAACATTTAGGAAATGCTTTTCTATGGGAGCTACTAGTAATGTAGAAAAAGAAAAAATGCCCAGCACAGCAGCCCTAGAACGACTGGCAGGCTTTCCATTTCAGATGCCCTAGTAAGTGTTGTCTTATTGCTCCAGCTCCTCCAGTCCCTCCATCCCCCAGTCTCTATGCCCTCCTTCCCACTCAGAGCTTCTCATTCTTCCCATTTCATCATCAGAATCACTGAGAGCACAAGCCCTCTCCCTAATCTCCCGTCAAAACCCACTCAAATTATAAGCAGCTCAGCTGCCAGGACCCAGTGGTCTGTTTGGCCAGAACCAGAAAGCGATGTGTTTATTGAGACACTTCAGGTAGCTGTGCACTATCAGTATAAAGTAATAACATCTGGGAAGTCAGGAACCTCTTTCCTAGAGCTCTGACATCACAGGTATGGTGGTCACTTTTCTGAAATAGAACCCAAAAAGGGAATAGAGAATTTTTGTTTAGTCCAGAAATAGCAGGTTTCATAAATACTCTTGGTCAACTCTATCACTGAAATTTTCTCTTCTAGTGCATTATTTAGCTTTTCCAAACTAAAAATAACACTCTCATTGGCTCCTGCCACTGTTCTCAAGCTTTACATGCATTTTTATTCGTTTAATGCTCACGAAAACTCTATGAGGGTAGTACTATTATTACTCCATTTTCAGATGAAGAGACTGAGGCACAGAGAGGTTAAGTAACCTGGCCTAGGTTGCACAGCAAGTGGGTGGCCCAGCCAGGATTCAAACTCAAGCACTGTGGCTCCAGAGCTTGTGAGCCCTAACCATTGCCCTGCATATAGACTCTCAAAGGACAAAAATAATTGACTTTAAAAAGCAGATCGACTACAAGACACTGAAAAAGTTGATAAGGGTGATATGATATACTGTCTTTTTCTCCTAAAAAAATAAGTCTGCTCTTCTAGCCATCAGCATCTGGGAAAAAAAAAAAAAAAAGTCTCCATCTTCTCCCACATGCCAGCTGAATATGACACCTAAATATGATGAGTTCTGAGAAGAGTAGCACTTTCCTGTGGCTTTGGGAATTGTTCAAATGCCAGACAGGAAACAAGATTTTTATTATATTAATTTCCATATTACTAGCCTAGAGGGAATCTAGTTGAAGTTCCTGAGATTCTCACTCAATTCTACATTCACTTTGAAATCCAACTAAAGAAACCATTACTGTAGTTAGTTCCACAGACTGTCCTGGGAAGATCACTAGGATTCAGAGTCCCCATTGCAGAAAGCCTAAGATGCCTGGTCCTTAGCTAGAGACAGGAGAGCCAGAAAATCACATTCCACTAGCCCCCAGTGGCTAGATAGTTTAAAATTAGATTTTCTGACTGATTTGCAATAAAATTATTTCTCATCTCCAAGTCTCTTAACAAAAAATGTTTCTGGCCCACAATAACTTGTAAATAGAACAAATGGGAATGCAACAGATGTCCTCACCTCTTGATGTTCATGCCCTTGTGTAATCCCCTCCCCTTAGGTGATGGTGGGACCGGTGACTTGATCCTAACTAATACAGAAAAGGTGATAGGATGTCACTTCTGTGATTGCATCACATAAGATTCTTCACCTTGCTAGCTCTCTTGATTGCCTTTTTGGCTTGCATGCTTTAATTAAGCAAATCGTCATGTTAGGAAGAACTACATGGCAAGGAACTGAAGGTGACATCTGGCCAACAGCCAGCTAGAAACTGAGGCCCTCAGTCCAAAAGTCCTAGAGGAAATCTGCCAACAACCAAATAAGTTTGAAAGCCTTCCCCAGCCAAGCCTTTCCAGTTGAGACCCCAGCCCAGACCACCACCTTGATTTCTACCTTGAACGAGACCTTGAAGCAGAGGACCCTGCTAAGCCATGCCCAGACATGACTCCTGACACACAGAAACAGTGAGATAACAAATGTGCTGCTTTAAGTCGCTAAATTTGCGGTAATCAGTTACACAGAAGTGGATAATGCAGTTGCCTTACCCCTCTCCAGGCCCAGGCTTACTTACCAAGGGCCTTCCTCAAGGCAAGGTGGAGATGCTGGAGGAATTGGCACTGCAGGGGAGCAGCTCTCAACCAATGACCATCAGGATTTAGTGGGTAAACAGCTCAGTCCCTTATCCCCAGGTGTTGGGAGGACACCTCTGTGGCATGTTGTACACAGTCTCCCAAAGTGCCTCAGCAGGACTGAGCCCCAGCTGCCTACAACAGTCAACTGCTCAGTCATGCATCTTTCATAGACTGCTGTTCTTCCCTGTATTACTTTCCCACTCCCTGTTGGTGCTTCCTGGGCTTGCCTCTCAAATAAATTTCAAATCATGGCCTACTTCTAGGGGAACCCAACTTAAATGAGGGAAAAGATGGTGCTTTCAAAGCAAGACCATTGATATATCCTGAGTCTAGATCTCCTGAAGACATCACTCTCTTTCAACAAGTGCAAGTTCAGCCAACCCTGTAGCTGAGGCCTGCTGTGGAAAGAGACTTAGGAGTCCAGGGCCTGGGGCTGCAATCTCAGTCCCAGTGACTATGTGGCCTCAGGAAAGACTCTGACCCTGGGGTCTCACTTCCCAGCTGGAAAGTGAAGGTAAGAATGCTTACCCTCTGTTAAGGGCTGAACTGTGTTCCCCCCAAACCCCTATAATGAAGTCCTAACCTCCAGTACCTCAGAAAGTGATTTTATTTAGAGATAAGGTCTTCAAAAAGGGAATTAATGAGGTAATGAGAGAATTAAGAGATAAAAAGTGAGGTCATATGGTGGGCCCTAATCCAATAAGGTATCTTTATAACAGGAAACAGGGATGCAGACTGGCACAGGGGGAAGACCGTGTGAGGACACAGGGAGAAGATGGCCAACCACAGCCAAGGAGAGAAGTATCAGAAGAAACCAACCCTGCCAACCCTTTAATCTCGAACATTTCTGTTGTTTAAGCCACCCAGTCTGTGGTATTTGTCATGGTAGCCTAGAAAAGTAAGACAGTCTCCTATCACCCAGGGCTTTTGTGCTGACCAAAATGTGATTCCAAATGAAACTTTTATTACTGATTACAATGAGATAACCAGCAACTGTAACCCCAGCAACATAAGGGAAG
Organism: Cynopterus sphinx; assembly: GCA_030015415.1. Lineage (NCBI taxonomy): Eukaryota > Metazoa > Chordata > Mammalia > Chiroptera > Pteropodidae > Cynopterus > Cynopterus sphinx. The sequence goes on along the minus strand of CM057383.1, from coordinate 54,437,129 downwards.
AACCACACGGCCAGCACAGAGGCCTTGGACTCCAGAGGAAAGTCAATAGCAAAGAACTAGTTATACGGTGGCAAAAAACTTGGCTAACTTGTGTCCTAAGTGATTCATAGAATGCAGAACTTGCAAGTGATGAAACTGGATATTTAGCAGAGATTTCTAAGCAAGATATTGAAGGTGCCATTGGGGTCTTCCTTACTGCTTATAGAAAATGCGAGAGAGAGGAATTGAAAAATTTTAAAAGAAGGAAACAGAATTTGGAGATTTGGGAAATTCTCAGCCTACCTATATTGCAAAAGTGATAAACCTTATTCTGAAGAGACTAAGGGTATAGTTGCACAATCATTTCATAAAGAGAACATGGTACAACTCATAGACCTAATCGGCCATCTCGACAGGAGCCAGGAATAGAGATGGGATTATACCAGCAAAGACACTACCAGTTTGAACTAAAAGGGACAAAGAAAGCAGCTGCTGGACTTTCTGGATTCTACAGAACCAGGTTATAGACTTATCTAGTTGCAAACATGCACTATTCTCCAATAAATGACCCCAAAGGCAATTCAGAAATTAAAGAGGTCAGTTCTCTTCCGGTCTCAGAGGACAGAGCCATTGCAGAGAACTGTATGGGGGTGGTACTGCCAACCTAGGGGTCCTGGGAGGTGGAACATTGAAACAAAGAGGATAATTGTGAAGCCATAAGATCTAATGGAACTTGCCTTGTGAGGTTTGGAGCCTGCCTGGGACCCATCCCACGCCTTTTCTTCTTTCCTATTTCCTTTTTGGAATAAGAGTATCTGTCCTGTGCCTGTTTGCCATTGTATTTTGGAAGTACATAAGTTGTCTGGTTTCATAGGTTCACAGCTGGAGAGGAATTTTGACTCAGGATAAATTAACTATACCTCAAGTCTTACCCATATGTGATTAGATATTTAGACAAGACCTTGAACTTCAGACTTTAGAGTTGATGCTGGAAGGAGTTAAGATCTCTAGGGCTATTAGAACGGAATGGATATTTTTTGCGTGTGACAAGGACATGAACTTGGGGAAGTCAAGGGCAGAATGATATGGACCAAATTGTACCCACCAAATTCATACGTTGAAGTCTTAACCCCCAGTGTGACTATTTGGACACAGGGTTTTTGGAGGTCATTATGGTTGAATGAAGTAATAAGGGTGAGACCTTAATCCAATAGGACCAGCGTCCTTATAAGGAGAGACCAGAGCTTGTTCACTCACACTAGCTCTCTACCATGTGAAGCCACAAAGGGAGGGCAGCTATCAGGAATCCAGGAAAAGCATCCTCACCACAAACCTTTCAGTGTTTGATCTTAGATTTTTCCAGTCTCCAGAACTTCAAGTGTAAACTTATTTAAGCCACCCAGCCTATAGTATTTTTTATGGTAGCCCAAGCTAATACAGGTTCTGTGCCTTGGTTTTCCCATCTGTAAACAGGGATAACTGTGGCTATCTAACAGGATTATTGTGAAAAACATTAACATACATAAAGTATGGAAAAACATAACCCAGCATATATTGTTATGTCTTCATAAGCAACTGTTATAAAGATGATTGTCTCTACGCTCAAGGCACATGGGTGTCTAACTTGCAAAAGTTACCATAGGCCATAGCTAGATAGTGAGGTAACCTTGGAAATTCTCACTCCCTTTGCCCAGTACTTACAACCCCACATTCTTCTAGGCTTACTTCATATTCCTCTTAAAGGTTAATTTTGCCAGGAAAGGTAACCGTCACATTCCTCAAATGATGAAAATAGATGGAATGAAAAATATTGGGTGTAGGACCTGAGAGGATGGGACTAGAAACCTCTGGAGGGTTTGAGGAACAGAGTGAAGGCTGGAGGCCCTGAAGCCTACTTTTTCAAAGTATGAAATTAAGGAGAAAGTAAAATGTAGTAGATTTGACAGGCAAGGCCTTTTAAAGAATAATTCTAATCTTTGAATTATTTTTTTAAAAAGACTCCAAAACCTTCAAAGCTGCATTTATTTTCTCTGGAAGGTAGACCGGGACCAGCTTTTTCACTTTTCATAATTGGGGGAGCCTGAAACATGAAACAGAGTTTATTATAAATAGCTGAAGGATAAGAACAGATAGTTTACAAAAGAAATATCTTTTAAAATTTTAATTTCATTAGTAACCAAAGGTGTCTAAATTTACCGATACCATTTTTACCCATTAAAATTGTATCATTTCAATAAATCTCACTGTTGGCAAGGATCTGATGAAATCGGCACTCTTACATAGCTGGTGGCATTATAAATTAGCACCATAAATCAAGTCATAGATTGTACCTACCTGTGGCTTAGGAGTTCTACTTCTGGAAATCTATCCTAAAAATAATAATAATACAGAAAAAGGGAAACACATCAGGTTATTTGTCTTGTTTATGAGAACAAAAACCTGAAAACAACTTAAATATCTATTAGAAAACTATCCCATTTAACAGGCCATTAAAACTTGTTATAAAGACTGAATAGTACTTAGCACAACCTGTTTTTTTTTCTGATCTTGATCAAACCTTTTCACTATACATGTGATCAAGCTTTCTTGAGTTCAGATTTAGCTCTACATGTTTTATTTAAAAATTTTAAAAGTGTTTACATATCTAGAATGTTTTAAATGTAAGAGGCAAATTCATATACTGCTGTATTTACCTGAACTTAAAGGGTAATCTTACCAGCCTATAGTCTATCATAAATCATTGTCTTTGTTCTTGTCCAAAGAGTTACCCAGAAAATTCCGGGAAGGTAATATTTAAGTATCAGAATATGAAAACTTGAAGTTTATTGAAGTCTTATTCTCAATTTATTAAAAAAAAAAAAATGCCTGTTGGCTTTATCTAAGTCAAGAAGTTAAGGTCCAAGAAGAATGTGGTCTGAGAATTAGAAACCCAGCTTTCTGCTCAGCTCCTTTAATAAGGTGGTGCACTCCTGCTGTCTGTGTAGCTGGATAATTTGACATATTATTCAATGCACTTTTCCTTCCATCCACTGAGTCAAGACTTGGGGTGGGGTTGGAGGGGGCAGCAGTAGGTAGATACCAAACAGAAGTCCTCAGCATTCGAGTTCAATTCCCAGCTTAACAAGAAAAGCAAGGCTCTCATTTGAAAAAAAAGCTGACTTGTTGAAAGGGAGAATGAACATGTGGCCTGGCAGGCAGAGCTTACATGACTGCTCATCAAGTAGCACAGAGCAGGGAGGAGGCAAGATGTGATGTGGAGAAGACTTCCTATAACCAGAGACTGAGATGCAGGTTGAGACATCAGGATGTAGTTATTTGGAGGGGTTGGAATTACTGTGTAAAAGCTTCCTGAACCTTAGGAAGGCCCCTTGTATTGTGCCATCCTGGGCCTTGACCAGGGATGGAGAAGAGTTAATAATGTAATATAACCCAAGAAATTTAAAGTAGAATCTGAGGAAAGCAAGAACTTGCATCCACTTTTGGGGATGTAGCCTCTCAGAGTTTAGGAACCACATGGCTAAGGGACATCACCATGTATATGGGTCTGAGGGTGACCTCCTAGCCCACTGGAAGTGGCAAAGCCAAGGAGACAAGAGGAGGCCTGGGTTCTGAATGCAGAAGGCCCAGCAAGTCTGGCCTAGGGAAGAGAGCCACAGTGAGGCCATGGACAGTCACAGCAGGTGTCAGCTCAACAATACCTGAGACTGGGGACCAGAGGACTAGCTGGGGTCAGAGGAGATGTGAAATGCCCAAATCATAGCCACAGGTGACAACGAGAATAAACAAACAATGGTGGGCTAGTAAACATCTTGCCACCCTGCAATGCCCAGTCCCCAAATGGCAAAATCCTACACTTGAGCCTTACCTGGACCTTGACATTAATCCCTATCCCCACCAAGGCCAGATGCTGTGGCTTCACCTGGCTCTCAGCTCTCTCCATCTACATGCAAACTTGCTAATTCAGTCCCCAAGTGAATCTGCTCTGGCCCAAGAAATTAATCTGCCATCAGCAGATTCTCAAGTACATCATTTGGGATTTTTCTTCTCAGGAATGTTGCTGATTTTGCACAGCCTGTTCTGATCTCATTTCCAAATCCCCCCAATTGCCCATCTCTGCCAACAGAGATGCTGATCTGCTCCTCAGATCCTCTCCAAGGGCAAAAAGAAGGGGTGTTGGGGCATCAGGTTGGCAACTGAGTCAAATGAGTCAAGAAAAAAGTTTTTTGTACTGTACTTGCAACCCTTCTATGAATGGATTATTGTTTCAGAATGCTTTTATTTTTTAAATGATGATTTGAATGTCAAAGAACGAGAAACGCTTGACGAAACTGATGAAATCTTAGAACACTTCCATGGTACTCTTTACACTCAGGCCTTAGAAAGCACACTTGACAGAAGTTACCTGTGTATATAAAAATCTCAAATGCATAATTAATTCCTTGTTCATTCTAAGTATTTGTGCACTCTTCCAATTAACAACTTAAACTTGGTCAGCTCAAAGACTAAAAATTGTCTCATTTCCTTCTTACAAGAAATCTCCAGGCAGAACTTTTGTTTCCTACTAGAAAATGTTAATCCCCACTTTAAATAAAAATTTACTATAAATGGTCTATTATCAGGATCAATTATCTTTGGAAAACATGAATCTCCTGTGCATCCTTGCTGTTGGTGTTTCCAATGGAGGCCTGTTCTGCTACCAGGCTCGACAGAACTAGCAGAAAGGAACAGCCAGGTTGCTTACCAGGAGAATGACATACCAGGAGAATGTCATGGTGATGCCCACCCGATAAGGATCAGTGGGGGATTAAATGCACATAAGATTCTCACCTTAATATTTAGTACATATTAAAGTTTACATTTGTGAAAGCATTACTATTATTAACTTAGTTAGGCTCAAAGTTCTGTTCAGGTCATATCTTCACTCCTTTCCTTCATTCTGTCATTCCCTGTCAACTCATGTAGTAGCAACAAGAATTCTGTCTCCTAAGGTTTACTGACAAGGGAAGTTTTATATCTCAAGTGGCCAGAATTTAAAAATCTAGATGGAATATGTGCACAAATGGAATCCTTAGAAAATAGTAATCAAATCGGAAATGGGAACCAAAGCCCTCCAGTCAGCAGGCACCTCAACCCAGAGTGGATCATTAGTAAGACAAATGAGAAAACCCAGAATACTTGCTACAAACATAGCTACGTTGCCTGTGGCTCATTATCGATTGCCCACCAATCAATATTGATTGCTCATAGTGAGCCAATCAGACTTAATAATGTATGTCCAAGTAAAATTGACATGCCAGACACTGTGCTAGACACTTTACTGACACAGTGTCATTTGAACCTCACAGTTACCTTATGTACAAGGCAGGTACAATTATCATTCCCATTTTACAGATTGGGAAACTGAGGCCCAGAGAGGTTCAGCAGTTCCCCCAAGGTCACACAGCTAGCAAGTGGTAGAGACAGTTAGAACCATAGCATTGTATCTCCAGAGCCTGCACTCAACTGCTATTTGAAATTGGCTCCCACCTCCAACCATCATTTGCGACTCCACTGTCCCTTACATCACACACTTGTCACAGTGCACCTGGTCTCAGATTCTGACTTGCCTTTCTCATTTCAATAGCAAGCATATTGTAAGATGGAACAAGGGGTCTTGTTTGTGTAACAGTGAGACACAGCAAAAGCCAGAAGTCCACTTTTTAGACCTAGAGAAGCACACTGCTACTTCCAGTGGCTTTGTTAGCTTGGCAAAGTAATAAGGGCTGCTAAAATAAACCCCTCTGTTATTACTTTAAAAATTCTGCTTTCTAACAAAGTAATTTAAAAAACTGTTTGTGTGCACACGTGTGCATGTTTGTATATGGTATCAGCATGCAGCTTTATGTATAGCAATACAGTACTTCTTTTTCTATTAATTATAGTCATAAAAAATAAGCTTAGGTCTATTTTGAGTGGTGTGGAGCAGTTACCATCCCCTTAATCTGCTCACTAATTAATTTGGGGACATAATAGATCTTCCAAACCAGCATATTCCACCTCCTACCTAGGTACTTGCACAAAATTATCTTTTTTCAATCATCGTTTAGCATGCTAACTTTGTAGGATGCATTTTGAGTTTTTGACATTTATATTGCAATTTAAGAAGGAACACTTTACCAGACTCCTGAATGGGGAGATAACTCCAGTCGTAGACATCACACTCTGGTGACAAGTGTCTGCCGACTCGCCACTGCCACCATCTGCCCAGGGCCCTTCCTTCTCATTCTTCAAGCCCACAGCACTGCTGGGATGTTGGGTGTTGTTTCTCAATAGCTCTCTAGCCAAGGATATATGTGGTTCAGAAGTACTGTTGCTATAGTTCTGGTGATCTGGGTCTTGTTTCTAGAAACCGTATTTAGTTGTCAAACAGAATGACAGTCATATTTAAAATTTTAAATCAATATATTCAAGGTTTTAACAGATAAAGTTTCATTTGAATAAGGGTACTGTTTAAGTTATTACAAAGAGAAATCATTGCTCAATAGACTGTATTTTGTTCTTCTGTAACCTTAAAATATTATTCCATGCAATTCTATGCAATTATAGCATGGAATAGATGTATATTTTAATGAATTCAGAACAAAACAAAGCATTTCCACTACATGATAAATGTGCAAAATAAATAAATAAATAAATAAACTAAAGCAGCCACTTGCACATTTGCAAACACTGTAACCATGCCACAACCTAATCACCCAATTTGGCCAATAGAACGATCCTTTCCCACCACTGCAGAATGTAGTCTCTCAATAGTCACCTAAGTAAGACTAGTGAATGAGGGGGGAAAAAACTAAAAAGTACCATTAAACACCTGGCTATTTCTGCCCTAAGTTTCTAGAATGGTTGTTTCTCTTCTCTCTAGTACCTGTCCTCCTCTCCTGTCCCTAAACACAATCATATTGCTACTTAGAAAAGACCTTTCCTGGTTCTAACAAATTTTCTTCTTCTTCTTTTTTTTTTTTTTTTTTTTTTTTTGGTGGTGATTCTTCTTTTCAGTCTTAGGCTTTCAGGTTGAATGAACTTGAAGTCTGCTACTTCCCTCTGCTTGGACTCTAGGTCTTTATCAGTCACATACCCTTCAACTCCATACAAGGTGGCTTCCAGCCCACTGTTTCATACCTCAAACGATGGTCCTAGTTGCCTTTTCCAGCCTCTCCGTAGCTTCTCCCACTACTTCCCACCCTCAGATTCCCAAGATTCTCCTCTCCCTGATTTAGGACCCATCTTGCTTCTCTACTACCTTCCTGCCACCTTCTCTCTGATGGCTCCTCCTTCCTCCTGTCAATGATATCACATAGTGCTAATTTCTAAGGTCTTTTCTCTCTTCATATCTTATATCCTATGATGACTAATTCATTTTAAGGCCTTCGAGGTTTGCCTCTTCAAAGCATGAGCCCATAAAACCCACCAACACCTTCCACTATCTAAAGGACACATCAGAGCTGTGTACTCTGATAACAGTGGTGACACTATGGTGCTTCATAGTTTGCAGAGCAAGTTCATTGATGTTGTCCCATTGAATGGTCAGAAAACCCCATGAGACTGGTGTATCCAGACTATTGCTGAGCTATCCAGAAGGGTTGGCCCTCAGGGAGAGCCTCTCTCAAGGGAGGCACCTCAGGGACAGAAATGCCTCGTCCTTTCTGTGTCCTTTTTGATGTTTTTCGTGCTTAAAAGAAGCTCCCACCACAGAGTGGGTTTATGAAATCCTCTTCTCATGCCCCAATTATCAAAGTCCTATTGAAAATTCAGTGGTTAGGAACCCAGTGGCCTGGATAGTGACAGAAGGTAAGTATATAGATGGTCCAGAACTTGGCTCTAAAGCTCTCATAGATCTGGGCTCAATCTCCAGTCTTGACACTTAACTGTGTGGCCTTTACCTGTGTTTTATTTTCTTCCTGTTAAAATGGGGACCACAAGTAGATCAGAGGACTATTATATATTAACTGGAATGTATACATAAATTGCCTGGCACATAGAAAAGACTCAATAAACCATGGATATCATTGTTCCAACTGCTTAAACCTTTACCTCAGAGTCTTTGGCTCCTTCCAAAACATCACTGAGAACTTGTATGTATTCAGTTGCACCTTTAAGGATATCAACTTTGCTAGGCTTCCTGCTCTGAGGAAGAAATGGCACCAATGCCTTCAGTTTGGCAAAACCACGGTTGAGATTTTTTATCTAGAAAACAATAGGGCACAGTGACACACAGAGAGACTAATTTATAGTCATCCCCCAAACCACAGAAGGGGATTTTGAGGGCTCATTTTCACAATGAGGGCTCATTGTCTGGGTGGGGAATCTCAGCAGGCACATGCCAAAGCATTGCTGCTCCACTGGCAGTAGCTCCTGGCAAGGGGAGAGGGAGTGACGTAAACTTAACGCTGGGTGGACAGGCTTGAAGGGGTGTCTATGTTCTCTTTACCTTTTCTTCCTCTGAGAACACATGCACTACAATATAGAAGTAGTAGGGGGAGTGGCTGAAAGCTCTGAGTCAATATAGCGAGATTTAAAACCCAGCTCTACCTTTTAGCTTTACAAGAGTATGTAGGAGCCTTCATATTGCCAAGACTTGATTTGTTTATCTGCAAGGTGGAAAATACCCACCTTGTAGCTTTTTAATTATAACTCTCCAACTTCTTTAGCAGCCAAGTTAATGATTTAGAATCAAGTGTCCAGAAAGGCTGCATGTTGGTGAGACTTGAAATGTAGAATAAGGTGCCCTTTAAAAAAAAAAAAAAAAAAAACTTCCAGAGTCTAATTCCTCGGCTCCTGAAACTCTGATGATGACCTCTTGGGGGACACAGGCCCTAAATGAACTGGATCCCACTGTCCCATAAAGCCAATACACTCACTTATATAGATAGCCCTCTCCCACCCCAGACCTAAGAAAAAATGGACAGGCCCACTGGGGTCAGCCCATTTGTTGCAGAAAATAGTGTTCAATAAATATGTGAAAATATTGAACTTTAATAATCAAAGAACTACAAATTAAAATAAAAACTAGATACCATTTTTCACGTACCAAGCTGGTAACATTTTTGTTTTGTTTTGTTAATTCATGCCCAGCATGGAAAAATGAAACAGTCCTATATCTTATAAAAGAGGGTAAAAATCAGTAAACTTTTCTAAAAAGCAGTTGGGCAATTTGTATCAGTCATGAGATTGTATATACTCCATTAATTCCATTTCTAGCATTTTCTTCTAAAGCAATTATCAGACATGAACATAGATTTATGTATCAGTAAAATGTTGCAAAAAAGCACACCTGCCCCACAATGGGAGGCTGGATAAGTTATGGTCCCTTTCTATGTCAGACTCTGCAGTCAAAAGCTGCTCTGTGAAAAAATGCTTAGGAATGTGAGAAAATGCTTTTGATAATATTAAGTGAAAAATACAAAGATGTGTAGTAAATTACAACTTGTAAAATTAAGTATATGCATACACATAACTTTTTTACACATAAAAAAAGACTGGGAGCATGCACATGGAAATGATAGTTTCTGGTTGTTACATTTGCACGATGGGTCTTTCTCTTCCCTAGTCATCTCTATATTTTCCAGGTATATTAACTGTATAATTATAAAGGACACATTTTAAAATAGTGTATAATACCAGGATCCATTCTCTGCAGCAAGAATGGGTGGGAAGGCCAACTTAAAATGCACAATATTGGATCAGAATCTTGTTTGAGGGCCACATCATCACATCAGGTCATACATACAGAGTCATTTTCATAAAGGGTCTAGTGCCTGGTAAAACCACGGAGACTCTTGCAATTTTCTCAACTTTCCCTTAAGTCTTCTATTCTTCTTTGGTCTTTTCTCCTCACACCCTTTCTCAGACAAAGCTTCTAGTTGATTCACTGGATTTTCATTTCTAAGGGCCTGGGGGTGTGTAGGAACAGCCCCCAGAAGACTTTTCTCAAGTCCCTGCCTAAATGTGCACCACTCACCTCTCCCTCTCTGGGGTCCACCTCTACTTCAACGTGACCCAAAGACCACAGAGGGACCAAAGGAGACGGGATCCGAAAAGCTTGGACCCCCAGTTTAATTAGAAATCCTAAGAGCCGCCAGCAGATGCCGCTCCGACTACAGCCCACAGGACCATTCCGGTCCGCAACTTTGCTGCGAACCCCGTCCGCCTGGGAAATAGGTCCTTGCCCGTGGCCGGGGGTCGCGCGGGAGCCTGGTGCACGCTGCGGCGTCGAGTTTTGTTTAAAAAGCAAGGAGGAGAGAACTTCTACTGGGCACCTCCCTTCACCCGTGCGTGCTTCGACGCGGAGGTGCGGGTGCAGGGAAAAGGGCTGGCGGGAGCCCTGCGGCCCCGAGCATCCGCCCGGCGCATCAGGTGTGAGCCCTGCGGCCCCGAGCGCCCGCCGGGCGCGTCAGGTGCGAGGCGGAAGCGCAACCCCCGTGCTCGGGAAAAGCGTCTGCCCAGGGAGACGTTTCTGAAGTTATCAGGGCCCTTCTCAGGCCTCCCCGAACCCGTGTCCTGCGCCAGTGCGGCGGGTCGGCAGGGGGGGGCGGCCTCGCCACCGGCCGCGGAGCGCCGGCTGGACCAGGGCGGCGGCGGCGAGCCCCGGCAGGTGTGCCGAGGCGGGCAGCGGGCACGCGGGGCAGAGGCGCAGCGTCCGTGCCCGTCCCGGGGTGAACCCAGGTGGCCGTGGGGACCAGCGCGGGGCTCACCCGCTCGCGCTCCTTGGCGTTGGCCACGCGCCGCCGCTCCAGCACCAACTGGAGGTCCTCGGTGGACGAATAGCCACCCGCGGGCAGCCTCTTGAGCCGGCAGACGGCGGCCAGCTGGGGCAGCGGCCCGAACTGCTCCCGCAGCACGTCCTCCAGCACCTCGGGCGGCGGGGCGCCCAGCAGGCCGGGCGCGGCGTCCATGGCGTCGCCCCGGGTCGAGCCGCCGCCCAGGCCTTTCACGCCGGCACCTGGGGCCGCACGAGGTGCGCGGGGCCCGGGGGCGCGGCCTGCACCACCTGCACCCATCCCGCGGGGGGGCCTCTGGAAGTCGGTCCCGGAATTGTTTCCAACAGGCCGCACCGGTGCTGGTGGTGAAGGCTGGACTACGAACAGCACTGCTTCTCAGACCTGGCTGCACACTGGAGTCACCTGCGGAGGTTTTCGTTTCTTTTGTTTTTGTTTTTAATCCTCATGGTCGGGGTACCAATCCCCCAAATTCAGATTTAACCAGTCTAGGCTGGGAGCTGAGCTTCTGGATATAGGTATACACAAGTATGCAAATATACATGCTTACATCTATACCTTTACTAAAAACAAGTCATGGAGAAACACAAAACTCTTTAAAAATCCATTTTGAAATAAAAGTTGCAAGAGCAGTAACGAAGAGGTACACTTATCCTCTTCACCAGATTCTCGACTTGTGAACGTTTTTCACATTTGTTCCATCGCCCTCTTTCTCTTTGTGAGCATTCCCATTTTCCCGGTTCTTTTTCTAGAGCATTCCCTCAGTCCTGCCCTCTCTTCAAAGCCTTGACAGTTTCAGAGTAGAAGTCTTTCATTCTGCAGGATGTTCCCCAGCCTGGGTCTGTCCAGTGTTTCTTCCTATCCAGACCCAGGTCGTTCCCTCTCGGCTGGGACTCCATAGAAAAGACGCCACCCGGCTTTTCTTAGCGCATCACACTAGGGAATACCTGACGTTGAACTGTCCCACCATGTGGTGATGTTAACCTTGATCAGTTGATCAGGGTGGTGTCTATCAGATTCCTTCAGCATAAATTGAATGTTTTCATTTTTCCACTTAATTGATAAACATTTCATGAAGAAATATCTTAGCATCTTTTGCTGACTCCTGCCTGAATTAACCACCACTCTATAAAGGCCAAATGGTTAGCATCCTACGAGGGAAGAGCTTTCCCTTCTCCCCTTTCGTTTATTCATTTTGTATTCATAAACATGGGCTCATGAATTTCTATTTTATTCAATAGGATGTAATTCATTCATGTCATTATTTATTTGAATACTCAAATTGTCCCAGATTTGGCCTGTGGGAAGCCATTCAGGCTGACTCCTTTCTACATGACCCCATCCTTTTTGGAGCACTTTCTTACTTGGGCCAAAATAAGATACAACATGTTCTAGGCTCATCCTGAATTTTCCAAGTCCCAGCCCTAGAGTCAGTCAATTCTCCTTCTAGTGGAAGATGAGATTTAGAAACTAAGACTGGATGCTTGATTCCCTTTGGGATATCATAGCTTCTAAGCCCTTTTCACAAACAAAAATATATATATACACATACATACATATGCACACAAATATGACATACATACACATACAGCTGTATCTATCTGTGTATATAGATGGATAGATAGATTTAAAAAGCATGATTCACACTAATACCTCCAATTTCAACTTGACACCTCAGGTTTCTCTCTAGTTTTCCTCCTTTTCTTATTTATAACTCCCTTCTCCAATAGTGAGAAACCTGACTCCAGTCATCCTAAGTATATTTACTTGTTTGCTCAGTTCTGATGTATAACCTATTTCCTAGCCACATTAGCCACCTCAGCCCCATCTCCTCAGCTCTCACCATGCCACTGCCTCCAAGGGAAGGGCAAGGGGAAGAGGACATACCAAATGCTCTACTGAGGTTCCCCGGAGCAATGGGCCTGGGAACGGGGATGTGTGATCTGTGCATCCCCTCTTTTATATTGCTTGTACTTTTCATATTTAGCATGAGTCACTTCTATAATTTTTTGAAATATATTTTTAGGAAGGAAAATAAATTCATTTGCTGTTGCCTGCTGGGAGGCAGATAGAAAGCAACGGGAGCCAAATGTGTGAGGTTGCAGCTGAAGATGAAGACAGTTTACTCACTTAACTTTCCTTGAGCATCAAAAAAGGACATTGCTGACATTATTCTATTTTATTGCCAAGCTCTTGAGTGGACCAGTTGGTTTGAATCAGGAACCCAGTGTGACAACCCCAGAATTTGTCCCTCCATACTTTCACCCCTCCATTGAGTCCAACTGTAACTTCCTGATGTCTTGACCATTAGATTCTTCCATTAAGCCATCTATTCTGAGGGAGAACAGTTTGAGCCAAAGTGTTACACCTGACAGTGGCTTACTGCTGATAACTTGTGATCACCCAATAATGGAATGGCCTAATGAACAAATAAGTTTATCTCTCCCTTCCAATAGTGTGAAAGGCGTAGGTCAGCAGGGCATCTCTGCCCCTCATGGTCACTCAGGGACTTAGATTCCTTCTAAATCGTGCTCCTCCATCATTGCTCTTGGGTATCATTCCCAAAAATAGAGCTGTTCCATTGGAGGCTTCTGCCATTGCTGGTGCCTGGCAGGGATCAAGCCTCATAGCACCAAAGTCCCTAGGCATTCACTCTAGTCAGGGTTTAGAGCAGGATCAGAAACTCTTCTAGGTATTATAAGGAATTTAGTTCAGGGATTTCGGTGCTTATACAAGCATTGAGAGGGCTGGAGGAGCAGGTGGAGCTCTGGGTTCAAGAACACACCACCAAAGCTACAGATCACAGAGCAGGAAGCTCCTGCAGCTGCCACTCAACCCTCCAAAGCTGGGGAAGGGCTCCTGGAACACTGCTGCAGAGAAAGTTCCCACCCCCTGGCTTGTCTACAGTAAATAGAAAAAAAAAAAAAAAAAGGACAGGGCGGTGTGCTCTGCCTCACTTCCACACTCGCAATCTTACACTATTTTTTCTAATTAAGTCATCTTAATTGGCATCCAGAACCTTGAGTACAGGGAGTTCTGGAACATGGAACTTCGGCCTTCCTGCCTCAGCAATGCAGAAAGGCACCCTGGAGGAAGGGAACAAGGATGGTGGTGGAGGGAGCCAATCCATATTATCTTCCACCCCGAAAAACAGAAACAAGTTTCATCATGTGTCCCAGCAGGTTCATGTCATCAGCCTTTGTTACCCTGAGGTCCTGCTGAGATCATCCCCTCCTACATCTTCCAGCCTGGGTGCTCAGCAGCCCCCATGCCACCAACCAGATCATGTCTCAGACAGGGCTCCCTTAATCTCCTTAACTTAGTCAAGACACAAAAGAGATGTTAAAAAACAGCTTCAGTAAAATAAACAAACAGCTTTAGTAAGAGAAGACAAAGAATGACATTCTTATTTTTATTTATTTTATGTTATTATTAGTTTCAAGTAGATAGTACATTGGCCAGGCATTTTTATAGTTGATGAAACAGTCCCTCTGATTGCCCTCTCTCTCCCCTGGCTCTACACCTAGCCATTATATAACTACTGACTGCATTCCCTATGCTGTGTTCCCCATCCCAGTGACCATCTGTCAACTACTAATTTGTACTTCCTTAACTCTTCACCCCTTTCTTCCAGCCCCCCAACTCCCCTCCCTTGTGACCATCACCAGAGTGTCCTCTACATCTGTGAGTCTGTTTTTGATTAGTTTGTTCTTTTTGTTCCTAAGATTCCACATATAAGTGGTATTATATCATGTTTCTCTTTGTCTGATTTATTTCTCTCAGCCTAATAACCTCTAGGTCCATCCATGTCATTGCCAATGGTAGGATTTCATTTTTTTTTTAATGGCTGAGTAATATTCCATTGTATATATGAACCATTACTTCTTTATCCAATCATCTGTTGTTGGGCATTTAGGTCGCTTCCATATCTTAGCTATTGTAAATAGTGCTGCCATGAACATAAGGGTGCACAGATTTTTACAAATTATTGTTTTGGATTTCTTTGGATAAATACCCAAAAGTGCAATTGCTGGATCAAAAAGTATATTCATTTTTAATTTTTTGTGGAACCTCCAAACTGTTTTTCGTAATAGCTGTACCAATTTGCAATCCCACCAACAGTGTATGTGGGTTCCCTTTTCTCCTATTCTTGTCAATACTTGTTCATCTTTGATTTATTGATGATAGCCATTCTGACAGGTATATGGTGATATCTCATTGTGGTTTTAATTTGCATTTCTCTGATGATTGGTGACCTTGAGCATTTTTAAAAACTATGCAGAGATGTCTACACAGCTCAGAATATCTAAATTAATTTGGCAATTTCATACTGATATTCACATAAATTTGTATTATTATTAATACATATCCTTTATTGGATAGTATGCATTATTTTATCTCACCACATTCCTGGGAGTTAGACTTTACTCCCATCGTAAAGATGAGAAAATTGATGCAAGAGAAGTTGAGTGATTA
Source organism: Cynopterus sphinx (assembly GCA_030015415.1). Taxonomy (NCBI): domain Eukaryota; kingdom Metazoa; phylum Chordata; class Mammalia; order Chiroptera; family Pteropodidae; genus Cynopterus; species Cynopterus sphinx. The sequence goes on along the minus strand of CM057383.1, from coordinate 54,421,920 downwards.
GCCAAGGTCACACTGCTGGCCAGTAGCAGAGACCAGCCTAGAACTCAGATTCGCTGCCTCCATTGCAGTTCTTTTTTCTTGACATCTGAGTGGTCTTCCTCCCAAGGTCACTGAGCCTATTCCCAACGCTCTGGTTGACTCAGTCCACTGTTACACAGACGCTGCTCCTCTCTCCGAAGCCCTGCTTGCCTTGCCCCATACTTCACTTCCCTTGAGGCTTTCCCTCCTCTACCCCCACTGGGCATGAGCTGAGGTTAACAACTTGGCCACATCACAGGCAGAGTTAACAATGGGTCAGAAGTGCTTCTGCACCAAGAGCAGGGAAGAGGAACAAACCCACTGTCTTTGTCCCCAGGAAGCTGCTAGCAGGTCGTGTCCTCACAGGGACCCTCAGCTCAAGTCTCAGTTTGTGCTTCCACAGCAGCCAGTAGCCTTGAGCTCTGACAAGACTCAGAAAGATGTCTGGCAGCTTCGAGTAGGAGTAGATGGAAGCTTAGAGCCCTGTGGGCTGTGGGGCCTCACAGAATTGCTGAGACATAAGCAGGACTCAGGGTTAGCCATGGGTCAGAGGGAAGACCTTCTACTGCATAGGAGTTCACAGGACCTTTGGGCAAGTCATTCAAACTTTAAGCCCTATCTTATCACCTGTAAAGTGGAGGCTATAATAGAACCTCCTTCAGAGTTATAATGAGGAGTCAATTAGGCCATTGGCATAACAGTAGTAGTTAACATTTTTATAGAGGGATTCATGTGCCACGTACCATTCTTAACTTGTTATGTGCAATAACTTTCTTAATCCACGCAACCGCCTTGAGAGCAAGGTACTCTAATTTTTTTTTCACAGAAGACATTGAGACACAAAAGTCAAATACACAGTTTTGCCAGATAGAAAGGGACAAAGTCTGGCCACAGAGCCTGGGTCTCTAACCACCTATCTCTCCTGTCACATGTAACTCCCACTACAGTGTTAAGTGATGGCTACAATAGCAATGATGTTTTATGAACCAGCTAGAATATCCAGAAACTCAGCTATCATACAGACAAATCCTAAGTGACCCAAGCAGAGGGATGTTCTGAACAACAGTACAAAAGCTATAATCACAGGGCTCAGTTCCCATGATCTGGTAGCAGAGATGTTCAGATGTCAAGATGTCAAGGCTCATTGGGTCCACCTTGAAAATGGCCTAGAATCCTAGTCCTGGGACTTGTATACCCTGAGAGTGGGAAATGCTTGCCATATCTAAGAAGGGTAGGATTACAACATAAGTAAGGCTTTGAAAAATTCAAGGAGTGGGCTTCAGGCTTCTTTGGAGAGGGTAACAGGAGCAAAGAGGCATATCTGTGCTGTGGACACCCTGCTGGGTCGGCCCTTGTCCTGCAGGAGGACACCTTCTTGAAGTCCAGCTGACAGGCCCCTCTTCTATGTTAAATCATCCCACCCCAGAGCAGCCTAGGCCTCCTCACTTTTCTGTGATTCTCCCTGGGACCTGGGGCTTTCATTGGCAGTGAGGGTCCCTGGGGTTGGTTGGCTTCAAGCTGCAGGAATTACTAATGGTGGGTTGAGGTAGAGCCTCTTATAACTGTACCTTATAAATGAGAGAAATACCAAAGGAGAGGGTCTTTCCAGTAGGCATGATGTAGGTACAATGGGGGGATTGGGCCAAGGCCCAGCTTCAAATCTGGGTATGGTGCATGGGACCAGCGTCATAAGAATTCAGGAGCATTGAGGGCTGGGGTGTTAGTTGGTGCAGCATACTCAGAGTTGCTGACTACAAGCACGGGTACATTTTCCTCTCAACTAGTGACTTCCATCATCTTCAAAATGCTGTGACATCTTTTTTCAGAAAGTGTTCATGCTCCTGACTGAAGAATCATTTCCTGCCCCTAGAAAACCGGGCCTGAGAGGTCATTTTGTGACAACAAAGAAGCCTATGCCTTCTTCCTGTGCTGGAGTCAGGCTCTCGCCTAGATCACAGTGTGTAGATTCAGCTTCTACAAGGTTGGGGCCTCATAACCAGGAAGGCTGGAAACTGTGGATCTGAGAGAAAAGGCATGGTCACCAGGGTGTCAACAGTACACCCCATGTGATGGCAATTATCTTTCACAGCCTGCCATTGCCACCAACACAATCCATGGTCACTGAAAGTAGTAGCTGTATAGGGCTTCCACAAGCAGAGACAGGGTGGGGCAGGCTGTCCAGGGTGACAAGCTGGCCACTTCCCCCAGGACAATTGAAAACTTTACTCTGTCTCCCCAGATGGCTCCACTCAGTCTGCAGAGAACTTAATTTCTCTGCCTTTCTGACACTCTCTTGGGGAAACTGCAGCTTTCACAATCTCCCCTGGAGGAGAGAAAGGACCATGAGAATTGACCCTAAAGTGAGAGCAGGAATAGAAACCTATTGTTTTGGGGTTTTCTTAGCACATGCAAAAATGTTAGAGCCAGTATTTTATCTCATTATTTAATGAGTTAAGGAATTATTTAATTAAATTACTTAATACTGGCTCCAACTTTTTTTGTATATGCTAGGAAATCCCTAAGACAAAGAACAGAAGTATAACAAGGAAAAGTATTACCCGTCTCTCCACACCTCTGATACAACATATCAAGGAATAAAATCCAACATATCAGGAAATCAAATCCAGCAACATATTAAAAAAGAATACCATAACCAAATAGATTTCTGTTCAGGAAATGCAAAGATAATTGATCATTAGGAAATTATTAATGTAAATTGTTATGTTAACAGATAAGAGAATAAAGATTTTTATGAATATTTTGATGTTGAAAACCTATTTGACAAATTAGGACCCATTTCTAATTTAGAAAATAGCCTCTGGTAATTTAGAATTGAAGGAAATTTCCTTCGCTTAATAAAAGGTAATTATCAGAAATCAACAACAAGCAACATAGTACAAAACTGTAAATCGTCATGTTAGGGTCAGAAACAAAACAAGCATGCCAGCAATCCCTGTTACTAGTTACCATCATTTTAGAAGTCTTACCAACCCACTAACAAACAAAAAAGAAATAGGTATAAGTTCCAGTTATCATTACTTGCAAATAATTTTGAGGTAAATTCAATGCACACATTCATGTGTGTTTTCTCCAAAAATCTACTGTAGTGACAGTAAAGAAATAAATATAAGAAAAACCCGTAATAACAAAGAGAATGGGAGAAGAATCCACAGCAGATAAAAAATCTTAAAACAATTTGGAAGCTGGCAGTGGGTGGGTGAGTGGTAGCTGACTCAGCAGAACTGAGAAAATAGAACTCTAATTGGCGGTAGTGGTGGGAGAGAATACAAATCAGGACAATCCTGGTAAACTCAGAACTCGGAAGTACCCATCGCCTTACAGGGCAAACTGAAAATGAGAGAGCTGTGTTACCCATCCCCTCCTCTACATCCCATCACCCGGCAACAGCCCACAGCTGCCTGCACTGCAGAAAGCTGATTTATATCCAGAGAGGCCTGCACAGCCAGACTGAAAGCACAGGACTTCAGGGGCCATCTCTATTTTAAACAGAGAGATGCCCAGCCCTCCTCCCGCTCTAGGGCCTGTAGACTGCTGGCAGTGGAGCTTCTATTTCCTAGGCAATATATTAGAGAATTCCTTTCTGAGGAGCCTCCCACAGCCCTTCAGAAATTCAGGGATGCTTCAATGAAAAATCCAGCTAGTCACCTCATGCCCTTCAGAAGAATCCACCCAAAACAAGCTCATGAATTTAGTGTTTGAAAAAGTTTTTCAAGTGAGTGAAAAAGAGTATGTGACAATTGAGTAATATTTAAGAAAAAGTAGATGCCTACCTCATGATATTCTCAAAACTAAATTCCAGATGCTTAGTAATGTAACTGTAAAAAATAAAATATATAAGTAGTAGAAGAAATGTAGCAAAATGTTATTTCAATCCTAGGATAGAGAAGGAGTTTCTAAAATTGATAAAAAGCCAAGAAACCATAAAAGAAAAGGTTAAAAAAAAAAAGCCGAAAGAAAAAGATGAATACCATCAGATTAAAGTTTTCTTTAGCCAAAGATATAACAGATAGAACAGATTTTCATTTCTGGTCATAATGAAGTAACTGGGCCAGACTTTTTTGCTGTAAGCAACGAGAAAACTGGACAAAATATATAAAATGATTGTTTTCAGGTATTGGATAACAGGCAGAGCAAAACTGTGATCTGAGTTTCTAGTTAGATAAGCTCATGACCTGCCTGGGTTTCCTCCTGGAGGCTCTTTCCAGACTCCAGTGCAGAGAGGAGGGTCCGACATGATGCATGACAGTCTTAGCAGCTAGAGAGGGAAAGATGGAAGTTTGGGGAGAAAGTGCATGCTAGAATTTGGGAGCGATGAAGAGAAAGAGCTCCAGAAATCTCCCTAGGGTTCCTTGTGCAAACTTAGGAGAGGACTTCACAATGTGGGGCAAAACACTGCTATAGAAATCATCATTTTAAGTTAAGCTAGCGGAAAGCTGAGTCCCTGGGAGGGTGAATGGGGTCACAAGATGAGGCTAAAAAGCCAGAGATGCAGCTCTGAGAGTTAACAGTCTGAAGATGAGATGTGGCTGGCCACAGGAGAGAAATAAGTTTTTGGAGTGGTTTAAAGGCCTGGAAAAAAAAAAAAAAAACAAAAAAAAAACAGCTCCAGCCCCATCTGCAACAGAGAAGATGCAGGGAACATTTGGAATGGCTATGACTTTCTGGCAGCTTGGACCTTCTGTGGTGTCTCTGTAGTTTGTGTTAAAACTCTCCTATTTTTTCACAAACTAAGCATTCCTAGCTACAAAGCCCTTAAAGATTTGCTTGTTTCAAGACAGAAGGGACATTGAGAAAGGAGAACAAATCCAGAGAGCAGAGTGTAATGGCTGTCACAGAGATACTCGAGTACAAAGTTTTTGTTTATCCAACGAGTATTTATTGAAGATCCACTGTCTGACAGGCTTGGGCTGGTTGCTGAGAGGAATGCAGAGGCATGACAAAGCAGCCGTTGATCCTACTGCATCACATGAAGTAAGCATGTTTGAATGGGCTAAATAAAAGGACAGAGCAGGAAACACAAAAGGCCAAATGGAAGGCCCCAGAGAACAAGCTGGGTTCACAGGCTCCCAAGAGGTCATGGTGGAAATGATCCAGAGCTGGCAATGGCACTAACCTCTCAGCTCTGGCCTGCTTCAGACCACACCCTGGTTAATGGGCTTCTTGCAAACCCAGTGATAGAGGGCATTACAGTTCATGTCATTCCACTTATGCTGAATATGGACACAGTCTTCAGTCTGCCCATCACTGTGCCGCCAGTTGTCTGGCTGATTATCATTCCAAAACCTGGAGAAAAGAGGGCTTTATTCTGCTAGATGAAGGAAGGGTCTCTTCCTTCCACTGTTGCATAAGGAGTTGAAGTGACATGGGTTCCTAATCCCCTGGTGGCCGCAAGATGGGGACAAAGCTGGGGCCAGAGTCACCATGAGGATGGCTCTGCTGAGGTTGTTTTTAGTTACTGAGGACTGAGGGACCAGAAAGGTGTCTGAAGCTGCAGGGCCCCTCCTTCAGACTCATATTTGGAGACCCCGTGATAGAGGCAGGGCCCCTTGGGACCATGCCTACATTGGGTATAGATAGGCAAACAAATAAACAAACAGGAAGATCCACTCATAGGCTGCCTGCCAACCACAGGACCGGTCCTGTTCTGATACCCCTCTTTGGAGAAGTCCAGGGAAGGATCACAACTATACCCATGTACACAAACATACACACACACACAGACCATACACATCACACACATCACACACACATCAGACAGACACCATACACACATCACACACATATTGTATATGTGTATCACACACATAACACTAACACTTGCTGGGCAGATAAACACACACAGGATAGGGACACACAAGAGCCTTTAACCAGGCCTGTCTGAGACAGTGCCTGGGACAGCACTGGGGACTGGTTAGACTCACGCTCTGCTCTGGGCAGAATTGAATGGTGTCTCATCTACCCAGCTCCAGGAACCCTCCTTGCCCATGTCAGTGAGGCCAATCCAGTGGTAGGAGGTACTCGTAAACTGTACCAGATATGCCTGTAGAGAAAAGACAGTGTTGTTTGACCCTGTGTGAGGAGCTGGTTCTCCAAGCCATGTTAAGAGTCCAGGTCATTCCCTCCTGGTCCCAGGGTCATGCAGCCCACTCCTCTGAGGGAACTGGGCCCCTCCGTGGGCCTATCATGGTTTTTCCAAGATCTAGGACAGCAGCCAGATCCCCTCAAGGAAAGTCCAATTTTTCCCATGTTGACTTGGTGAGAAATGTAGCTTTACTGGAACAGAGACCTGGCTACAATTTATTAAGATTTGTTTTACAAAATAGTATGTCCTTTGACAGACATACAAAAACAGCCTCAGGGGAACCACAAGAGTAGGTGGTTCTGTAACTTGAATTGTACCAAACCTAGTGTGGTCCTTTGTCAACAACCCTACTAAATTCTGATAAACACCTTCAGCAAATGGGCCACCCAGGGACTATATTGCCTTTGGTGGTCCTCGGGGTCCTAGGTATGTGTCTAGCCTTGCCAAGAAGCCTGAGTCTCTGGCTTGTGGGCCCTCCACAGCCGGTGTATTAATTGATGTTAAAATCAAAATTGACAACTAGAGAGGAAGCTGAGGTTCTAAACACAGGGATGGGGACAGAAGGATGCTCCCACACTCTAAGGGCAGTCACTTGGTGCCACCTCCCATTGCCCTTCACTGCTGACATCTATGGGCCTCTAAGCTTCTCCTGTATTTATTGAGGTTATTGGGGTTTGCTGTCAGTGCTCATTAGGACTCAATAAATATTTTCTCCCTGACTTACAGAAGTGACATGAAGGTCTCTGCCACACCTGCTCCAAGAGGGGAAAGGCCAAAGCACCAAAGCCTTTTATCTCACACCCACCCCATCAGCACCACCCTAAGCCGGCAGCTCTGACCTGCTCCTCTGCAGAGGTCACCGAGGCCAGGTGGGCTCCATGGGACACACAGAACTGCTCAGCCATGTGCCAAGACTTCTTGATGTGAGAAAAATAATACAAGTTCTTTCTGTAGACCTTCCAACCTTGCAGGATCAGCTGGAGAAGTTGATCTAAAGCAGAGGTTGGGGAGGAGAGAGAACCAGGGACTGGCAGTGGATGTACAAGAAGAATATGCCTTCCTGATCTCTGCAGGGACTGACCACTGAGAGTCACAAGCACATGCAATGCTTGATGCCCAGTGCCACAGGGGCAAGGTCTGGGAGGCTGCACCACTACCAAATATGCCAGGAATCTGTAGCCCAGGACACTGGCTCCATCACTCCAGGGATCCTCAAATAGCTTTGCTACCCAGATGACACTCTCTTTCCGTGCTCTGCTTTCTGGCTCTACTCCTGTTTTCAAACTCATTGCTCTCACCTGGCACCTCAAACCCTGGTGGGGGTTTCACAGTCACCCCAGAGTTTCACTCATTTTCTTGACTTCATCTCCATCCATTACAGCTGCCCACACCCAGGAGCGTCCCTGGGTCCTTGTCATCACCTGGTCCTCCTGACTTCACAGTTTCAATCAGCTCCTCCCATGAGCACAAGCCCTGATGATTCTCCCAGCGCTTTCATCCCTCCTTGCTGTGACACTAGGCTCAACACCACCCACTTCACAGCTGTTTGAAATGGTATCGCGAGAGACTCGCTATTTATTCTTTCATTCTTTTGTTCAACATTCGCTGCTCGGCATTCCTATGAACTAGAGACTGTTATACATAGATCAATAAGACATAATTCATGGCCTCAGGAAACTTACAGTCTAGTTCATGAGACAGGCATAAAAAAGGGTGTCGGAGATGCATTGATTGAAAACCACATGCACGTCAGACTAGAAGCAGGAAAGGGGATATGATCTATTTCACCTGGCCTGGAAGGGGGACTCAAGGAAGACACCCTAGGTGAGGTGTTACTTGAGCTGAGTCTTAAAAGACTGAGGAAAAGTTTGCCAGGTGGTCATGGCCACACCAGGCAGGGGAAAAGTAGACACAAAAGCTTCAAGTTGTGAAACCACACCACGGGTGTGGCCTGATCTATTCAAGTATTTGGTGCCGTCGGCACACAAGGGATAGGAGAACTTAGGCAGGTTCACCAGCATTAAATCATACATCCTTATGAAGGAGCTTGGGATGTTTTCCTGTGAGCAATGGGAAGCCGTGAAGGCCGCTGGCTCCTTTCTCTCACATCAGATCAAGCCCATTCTAATCTAGAAAAACCATTTCAACGAAGGTCACCAAAATGTTAACAGTTGTTCATATAGAAAATATAAAAATTTTCTTGAAAATGCAAGTGGATAATTATTTTCTTATCTCTCTTTTTCAACATTTGCCACATTGTCTACAATTAGTAGGTGGGTTTTATAATGTAAATATCAATGATACAGAGATTTTTTTCAATCCTTCCCTCTCCCATGCTATCCCCTTCACCTTAGCCTCATCTCCTCTTCTCAGGCAAGGTCCTTGAATGACTCATGCGCCTGATCTTTCATTCATGCCCCACTAACTGTGGTCTGGCCTCCAGACCACACGCAACTCTCCATTGACATGCTAATTGCTCAGAGTGCTTGGATGTCTCCTGGTTATTTCACCTCGCCCCTCTTATGAACTTGCCAGGACTAGTCACTCACTTCTTGAAATCCTATTCTTCCTTGACTTCCACAATTGTACTGATTCTCATACTGCCTCTAAGACTGCCTTCTCCAGTTTCTCTTTCCCTTCTTGTCATCTAAAGGTTAACTTCCTGTTTCCACCCTCAGCCTTCTTCCCATGAAGCATTTTATCTCATACAAACCCTGTACCTCCACTCCCATGGCCACAATCAGAACCAACACACCCAGGGCCCCCACATCTATGTCTGCCACCAGGGCCTCTCTTCCTACACTCCAGACAGCCTGCAGGTGACATCCACTTGAATGCCCCTATAGCATCTCCAACTCAGCGTGTCTAAATCTCACTGCTCTTCTGCCTGTTCTGTTCTCCAGCTTGGCAGGAGACCCATCTAGTCAGCCTCCTTGAAGCCCTTCGATAGGTCCTCATTTCCTGAAGGATGAAACTCAAGCTCAGAGGCCTTCCTCACCTAGCTGATGTCTCTTTAGGTCTGCCTACCTTTCTAGGATAGTGTTTTTCAAACTGCAGTGACCAACCCATTAGTGGGCTGTGTTGAGGTGTTTTTTATTTTTTAAGAATAAATTATAAAATATCAGAATGCATTTATGCAGTGAAAGTTTTGTTTTTTGGAGCATGTATATGTATGTGTATGTGTGTGTCATACACATAATGATACTGGGTCACAAATGTGAAATGAATTTGATGCTGTAGTTACATTCAAAATAGTTCGAAAGCTACCATTCTGGCCCCTGCCTACTGTCCTTTCAGCCTGCACCTCATCAACTGTCCTCTTGACCACAGTCTAATCATCTTTATGCCCCTGACACATAATAGAGCCTCAAAAAATGTTGTCAAATGGATGCATGAATGATGGGTACCTTGTTAGATGTGTTGACTCATTTTATCCTGACTATGATGGAAACATTATTGTCCCCACTTTGCAAATGACAAAAATGAATCTCAGAGAAGGTAAGCAACTCAATCAAAGTTGTACCATTTGTGATCACAGTAATTCAGAAATAAGGCTGTTTATCCCCACTGGCACCCCCCATTATGACCCCCACTATTCTGATTACACACCTTTACATAGTTTATTCCCCAAGTGTTTATTTTGTCACTCTGGCCAAATAATAAGCAACTTGAGAGCAAGGCCTATATCTCCTATGCTACCTCTGCCACTGCCTAGGCACATCGAGCCTATTTGGTTGGATTTGGCCCCTCTGCAGCACCTACACTCTTTCCCAGGGGGACGCATGATGAAGTAAATGAAAAGACAAAGGGACAAGAGATTCTACTCTCCCAATGGACTGTGCCTTCCCCAGACCTACCCCCTTGCTCCCACTTACTCTGGGTCTTCTGTAGCTGCATCTGAGAAGCAAAGGTCGCAGAGAGATTCTCCAGTCTACTATGCTCCACCTGGATTGTCGTTAGTATTCTTTTAGTGTTCTCTAAATCCTCTTTTAACCTCTGGACCTCAGCGTTGGCCTTCTGCAGATCGTCTTCTAACATCTGGGTCTTGGAATTTAAGGCTGCAGCACCCTTCATTCCTTGTTTTAGGGTCTGAATCTCTTTGCTGACATTTTTTGAATGATCATTTAACACCTGAATATTAGAATTTAAGGTACTGGTATTTTCCAGCTCTGTTTTTAGCACTTGGATCTGAGCATCTGTCTGCTCCAGGTGGCCATTTGCTTTTTGGGTCTGGGCAGTGGCCATTTCCAAATCTTTTTTTAACGAGTGGATCTCATTCCCAGCCCTTTCCAAATCACCTCTTAATAACTGGAGCTCAACACTGGTGTTGTCCAAATGATCTTTTATAAGGGTTTGGGTCTGAGAGTTTAAAGCATTTGCATTTTGCAAGCTTTTATTTAGCTTCTGAATCTCAGCATTGGTTCCTTTCAAGCTATTTCTTAAAACCTGATTCTGGGCCCTTAAATCATTGACACTGTCCAAATTACCTCTCAAAATAAGGATCTGAGCATTAGCATTCTTTAAAGTACTATTTGCCAACTGGGCCTGGGCACTTGCCTTCTCCAACCCTGCCTTCAGCACCTGAATTTCAGAATCAGCCTTTTCTAAGCCTCTGTTTAACATGTGCAGCTCAAGACTAGTGTTTGCTAAACTGCTTTTTAAGAAACTCTGAGTCTGGGAATTTAAAGTATTTGTCTTTTCCAAATCTCCTCTTTGCTTCTGGATCTCAGTGCTGACCCCTTCCAAGGAGCTCCTTAACATCTGGGTCTGGAAATGCAAGGTACTGGCATCCTTTAGAATGCTTTTTACCATCTGGACATCAGCACTGGCATTTTTCAGATGACCACTGAGCGTCTGGATCTGAGAACTGACATTGTCCACTCTGCATGTCAACAGATGGATATCCACGCTCCAGGTTCTGGAATTCTTCATGTGGTTTTTAAACATCTGGATAGCCTCTTGCAAATTCACCACCCTGCCAGAGTGGAAGGGATCTGGAGAGAAGAGATGGAGAAGGCAGACACAGAGGCCCATGACATAGGGAAGCTTTTATCACATTGGACAACCAGAGTGTCCTTAAATTTTTTAAGAGGAATGTCTACAACACAGTCCTAAGTGCTCCTCAAGCAGCCTGCTTCCCACTGTGGCCACTAAGACCCTGGGGATGGGGCCACCTGAGAACATGGACCAAAAAAAAAAAATTCTTAGTTATCTCACATGAACTGAGGGCCAAATCACATGACTGATAAAGGATAAAAAAAAGAATGCGTACTATATGATTCCTTTTATATAAAACTCTAGAAAAAGCCAATCAATCTATATTACTGCAAGTTGATCTGTGGTTGGTTAGAGATGAAGGGAGGAGGGGAGAGGCAAGGATGATAAAGGGAACAAGCAAACTTTGAGGGGAGGACAATAGATATGTTCATTATCTTGAGTGTGATAATGGTTTCACAGGTATATACATATGTCAAATCTTATCAGATTATACACTTCAAATATGTGTACTTTATTAAGTGTCAATTATACCTCAATAAAGGTGTTTGTTTGTTTGTTTGTTTGTTTTTAAAGATCATGCCTTTCTATGAGGAAGTAGAGCCCAATCAGGGGCCTGAGAGTGTTAGGGGAAAGCCACATCCTAGGGTCTGGAAACCCAAATGCCCCAGCTCCCTCCCACCTGCCCACCCCCACTGTGTCTACTCACTGTCAGGTTCCACGAGTAATTCCTCAGTGGTGTTGTCTCCTGGAAACCCCTGGGAGAAGACATAGGCCTCTGGTGCAGGTCTTGCGTGCTGTAGAACTGAGATACCCCATCCTGGGTCAGCACAGTCCCTCAACACTGAACCTGGGGGAACAGGCTGCCCCACCCAGAGTCAAAGTTCCAGAAGGAGGGAGATGGCACCAAAGACCCCTCAGAGTTTCCCTCATGGGCCTCTGTTCTTGGGGAACTCCCCTTTCACAGTGGCCTTAGTCAGGTCTCAAGAAAGCTCTAGTTTGGGCCTGGGGCTAGAGATGGACTGACCCTTCTAGGAGCAGAGCACATGTGTCTGGCATTTATGCAGGAAGAAGAGAGTCAACCGGGCTCAGATTACCTAGGAGCTTACCCACAACAAAGAGAGCCGTAAGAGAGGTGACAGTGGTCACGAGCGTAAGTGCAAGAGCAAGCCTTGGTATCTTGGGGGCTGTGGGAGCCACTGCCGAGGAGTCCAGGCCTGTGGGGAAGACACCAGTGTCCAGGAAAGAGTGTGCTCTATGGGCCACACAGAGTCAGCTGCTCGGGATCAATTTCCTGACCTCCCTTATGGAAATGAGAACGCTTGCTACACTTATCACGGAGAAGAGGAGCAGGACACTTTGAAATGTTCACCAGAGCTCACTGGGGGATATGGTAGCAACACAAAGGCTGCGAGGAGACCACAGCCCCAGAACCTGACGGAGGTGCACGGGGCACAGAACCTGGCATAGACAAGGGGCACAGCCAGCAAAAGTGTGGTTTAAATGAAAGAAGGAAGGAGGGAGGGAAGGAGGGGCAGTAGGAGAGACAGAGCAGGAACCCTGACCTCAGGGTCCCAGGGCCAGGCTTATTCATGAATCTTAACCAGAGCGAGACTCACAGCCCTTTGGGGCTGCTGCCTCCCCCGCAAACTGACCTGGGTCAGCGCTGGAGCCTCCCTCCACGGGCGTCAGGAAGCCCCTGTTCATGTTCTAAGAAGGGTTGTGCCTGGGCATCTGGTGGCTGTGTTTAGGGACTAAGACTATACAGGGAAATCCTCTTAATATGGAGTAACATCAGCCTGGAGGCCTTGACACCTTACGGGGTCACCCAAGTGTGCAGAGATGGGATTCCAAACCAGGCCTCTCTGAACTCAAAGTTCACCCTCTTTCTTTTGCCAGGTTGCTGTTCTCAAGAAAAGAGACTGGAGAGATTTCATGAGGAGACGAGGGTATGTCCCAGGTTCTCTGTCTTCACCTGACCTACCTTCTATCCTTGCCTGTCTGTTCTGGAGGCTGAGACAGAGACGAGCAGAGCTCTGACCTACCAAGGAAGGGCTGAGGGACAAGCAGGCCAGTCCCTGATCAAGGATGAGCTGAGCCCCCAGTTTTCTCACCTGAGGGGTACAGAGAGACCCTCTGGTTGTCTGTGCAGAAGTAGACCTTGTCACCATTCATCTCTGCTTCCTTCATTCTCCAATGCTGTGCCCTGCCTAGCACGTAAGGGTCGTGTTGTGGCCAGTAGTGGTGGGAAAGGAAGCTGAGATAACCCAGATTTATATGCTCCTGTGTAGGTCCTGACCACCCCTAAACTCTGCCTTCCTCCCCTGATGAGTCTGCAGAAGCACCCCAGTGAGGCCCCTCCCCTCAGGACTCTTAGGCACCAGTCCTCCCAGGCCCTATCCCTGCCCCCTTCCCATCAGCTTCAGTCCTTGCTCTCCCCTTAGGCCCATCACCCCAACCTCCTCACTCTGGCCTAGCCCCCAGACACTAGCCTCTGCCCCAAAATCACAAACACATTTCACCTGCAACCTCGAAGAGAATCAGAGATTCCTTCTCAGCTTTGCAAAAAAAAAAAAAAAAAATTTCTTGTGACCTGTGGTGATGTAATCCTAGCCTGCTTCAGGGGGTTCCTGCTGCTTGTGGACCTAGACTAAGAAGACAGGGAAGTAAGGCATCCCACTGGAGCTGTGTGAGTCCAAAGTCCCCATTCCCCCAAGAAAATAACCAGTGTTACAAAATCAATAATCCCACTTGGCTGGTCTAGCCACCCCTCCCAAAGTCAGTTCCAAGGATACCACCAATTCCTGTTCCTTCAGTCCCTCATAACTTCAGATAATTACAATTTTATCAATATAGATCACATTTTAACTAACAAAAATCTAATTACATATTTGTCCCCCCACCTCACCAGCAACCCATGTACAAGATGTCAGTTACAACCTTGCAAATGGCTTGTTCCATCTATATTGTTTGTGTTGCTTTATCTTATTTCCACTTTCAGTTCCCAAATCCTGGAGTCAGCCTCCCGTAGGCTCCTGAGTGCCTATTAAGAAGCCTGCAGCCCATTCTGCTGGGGGAGGAGCCCTACTGAAAGTGCCTCCTCTGAGGCTGGGCTGAGAGAAGCTTTAGTCCAGGAGAAGCCTTTGTCATGCATGGCCAAGGTCGACTCAGCCAGCAACTAGCGGAGTGCACAGCTGATCTGCAGGCTGAAGAAGGGAGTGGTTGCCTATACCCAGTTCATGAAGACATGCAGTGTATGTGTGTGTGTGTGTGTGTGTGTGTATGTGTGTGTGTGTGTGCGTGCGCGTGCATGTGGAGTGCCAACGTCCATCAACCTGTTTCCTGTCCACAAAAGCTGACCTGAGAGGAGAGACACAGGAGGAATGTAAAGGCACCAGTTTCTGGAGCAGTCAACATCGTCTGAGCCCCAGCAGCATCTGCCAAGCCTCTTCCCCTTGGCATGGGAGGGGAGCTGCAGAAAGTACCTCCCTAGAGGCCCGTATGAGGTCCAGGGATGGTGGCAGAAAAGAATGGGCATGACTTGGTTTCTATTTCCCCACACACAGGAGGGGGCAAGCCAGGCCCACTCCTGGGGCCTGAGAAGCCAAGGGAGCTTCAAAGTAGAATTCTGAGGAACCTTTGCCCAACTGGAAGGGCAGGGCCTGGGCCAGGAGAGGGGTGCAGTCCTCCAGATATGATGGCCTCAGGTGGGTGCTCAGCAGGACTCCTCCTCTGGCCCTATTCCCTTAAACCCCGGACTTCTCCCACAAGAACACCACCTGCCAATAGGAAAGAAACTCCAGGAGGATGCTATATCCTTGCAGAGAGGTCTTCCTGTGTTCTGGCCAAAAAAAAAAAAAAAAAAAAAGGACATTTTATGCATAAATATCAAAACCACTCATTGGCCACACCACTCACACATTAGTTTTCCCTGTCCCTACTGAAGGATATAGGGCCATGCTCCTTAGATGTGTAGACCCCTAGCTTCAGGCAACCCAGAAGTTTTTCAGTCATCTCTATCAACCCCTAACAACACAGGTGGTCAGCTGTATTCCAGCGAGTGGCTAGATCTAGCGGTTTTGATGGACAGGAAAGACCCATAGCCTGCAAGCTCTGGTCCTTAGTAGCATCCATTCTTCAGGAATCTTTACTGGGATTTGTCTTGAGAACCACCCTTCCATCATGCTTAGTCGGTCCGGTAAGGGCAAGGCTAACCCCATACCCAATTTCCAGTCCCAAGAATGAGCTTGTGGCTCCAATGTCATAACCCATCTCCCTGACCTCCAACATTATTTCAGGGATGAGCATGTGACCGATGCTAGATTTTGGTTGGAACTGTTGAAAAGGGGACAGTCTTTCCTCTGAAGTTGCAGAGAAAACGTTGTATGCTTAGAGCTACCAAGATCACCAGGGGGGTGTCTTTCTGGCACTAACTCCAAACCACAGGCAGCCAGAGGCTTGAGACAGGCAGCTTCGTGGCCTGATGTGAGCACCTGTACCCAGGTGCATAAAGTCTCAACTTTACACCCTACTCAGAATCCAACCACAATCCCTCACATCACAGGCCTCAGGGCAGGCCACCATCTCACCAGGCTTTAATTTAATTAATGTTCTGATGGTTCTTCCTGTCTTTGGCTTTGCTTCCCTCAAGTCCATATTGCAGGCATAATGATCTTTTCAAAAAACAATCAGGGCACACACATACATTACCTCACTCTCTCAGCCACGAAGAAGTGACAATGCCCAAAAGCAGCAGCACCCATATTTTGGTTTCTAATACCATTCTCCAAAAAAAAGAAACCAGGGATTTTCTTGGAGAATTGTCTGAGTCTAGGAGGAGGGCAGGAAATATGCAAAATGAGTTTGGAACATCTTGTACTACCAAAAGGTAAAGAGATGATTTTAAAAATAATGAAAGTAAGTCAAAAGGACACTGGAACCAACGGAAAGAGCTCCCAATGGCCAAAGCTAGAATAATTTGAGCAAGAAAATATGTATAGTATTATCGGATTATAACCCGAAGTATAAAATTCATAAATTCATATTGATATAAACAAATATTTCAATGCATAAAAAGATAAATCTCCCATGCAGAAAAAATCCAATTTCTGTGGTATTCCATCATCAAAAAAGTAGAACATAATTCCCACTCCTTAAGCGTGGGCTGCACACAATGACTGCTGTGGTCTGAACATTTGTGTCTTGCCAGAATTTATATGCTGCAATCCTAACCCTCAACCTGATAGTATCAGAAGGAGCCTCTAGGAGGTGGAATTCTCATAAAGGGGACTACTACCCTTATAATAAAGGCTCCAGAAGACTTGCTCACCTATTCTGCCATGTGAGGACACAAGAAATTTGAGATCTGGGGAAGAGTCTGTTCTAAAACTTCTCCTCCTCAGGACCCTAATGAAAGTCCTAATGAGAATGCTAAGAAGGCGAGAGGGCCGCTGTGCTGAGCCCACCCCTGTGCTCAGACCTTGCTCCTTCCTGCTTCCCTCCACTCCCCTCCTGTCTGGTGCCACCTATCTACCTGCCTCAGTCACTGGACTGGGATTTGGATCCACAAACAGGGTCTCTGCGAAGAGAGGGAAACCTGAGGAGTCTCCCCCTCCAGAGGAAAGCCAGAGTAGAAGATGGTCCAGTGAGCATTTGTGAGGAGAGGCCACCAGGAAGGTCATGAGGCCACTGCAGACCTCACTCTCCTTTACTTCAGTAACCCCAGGGGTAAGCACTGCTCATATTCACTGGCATTTCTAGAGCTAAAGTTTCCCTCCTTGTTAACTTTGGACCCTCAACTGCTTCCTGAGGACACCTAGAAATGAATGTCCAGCTGAGGCAGGATAGTTAGTTTAGGCAAGTGTCCCTCCTCCCCTCCAGAATGCAGCTCTGGAATTTTTCCTTGGTCCCTCACTCAGCCCCCTCCCTGTTTTAATTCTGAGTGTAAGAATGGAGCCACAGCAGAGACCGATGGATGGTCTTGGGCCACACCCTCCTCTCTAGATGCCATGAGAAACAAGCCAAGACCCAGAGGCAGGATGGACAGCCGCAAGATGTATCCCCCCTTCAGGACACGGCTCTGAGTTTTTACCTCGTCCTTCTTTCTGCTTTGGTTAATCATAATGTCATTCTAATAGCACCTGCATTGCAAGTACCACGTTTACGGTGTCCCTCCACCCCGAGAAAACAGAGGCTGATAATTCAGAATGCTTGGGGCAAACTCTGTCTCAGAATTTGCCCGCACTTTTAAGTGTGTTTTGCTTTAATAAAACTTTCACTTTCCTGCTGCTGTTTGCCATGTCCTTAAATTCTTTCCAGCAGCATAAGAAAGAACCTGATCACCAGAGAAGCCCTGAGTGCAGGTCCTTCTTGGGACACCCCCACACTAACCCCCAAGGAGCTCTCTAGCACCATGGCAAAGCAGATGGCCTTTCCATAAACACTCACCTGTACAGGAATAAAATGTGCACACAGAGGGAGGCCTTTTCCAGGTAGCATTTTATTCTAATGAAACTTGGAGGTGACCTCTTCAGGTACTGAGGGCCACTTCTTTGCACATGGCACAGGAAGGGAAGAAATAAAGAAAATAAGAGGTGCAGGGCAGTGAGGCAGAGGGGTTGGGCCCTGGAGTTTACTGAGTGAGGGAAGGGAGGAAGAGCCTGAATGCTGGTCCAGCACCTGGTTGGAACCAGTCGATCCCATCCCAGGGAAGAAGGGGCTCAGACCTTAGGGGATGTGGAAGAAGAGGACGATGGGGACAGAGCATGGACTGAGTCACCAAGATCAGAGCTCTTCCCATTGAGAACAAAGCCACCTAAGCAGGCAACTGGGCATTTGGGAGAGTGGGGTGGGGCAGCGTCAGCTGGAGAAGCACTGAATATCAGTAATAGGAGAATAGTTTGGATGTCTAAAGCAACTTCAATGTGATGAAATTGAGGCTTCTCTGAAGTGATGAGAAACCTCAGGGTGTTTCCTCAAATTATGGGTTTCTGATCCACCTTACTGAGGCAGTTTGAACTTCTAAATCCTCTCGACCCTCCCCTCCCATTTTAATCCAAGCTCTCTTTTCCATTCCAGCTGCCTCTATGGGGTGAGAGAACTCCCAGCCAAGGCAGACGGACTCCAGGATGCCTGTGGGACAATTTTGAAGGGAAGAAAATTAAGGTGAAAAGTCACCCTGGAGTATAGACAGAGTAGCACTTCCTTGAGTTCACTGAGCCCTGGAGTTCAAACTGCCAGCCTGAGGGCTAGTCCTGCCATAGTTCTCAGGGGTTGTAGGGCCGTTTACAGATGAAAAGGAACTGGTGGTCACAGGAGTCATCATTCCATGACTGAAGAGAGGACATCTTTAGATTGGCACAGTGTTCATTGTTTCCACTATTGTTGGGCTCACCTGGAATCCAGAATCTATCAAAGAAAAATACAAAGGAAAACTTATTTCCAATAAAGAAGTGAATAACTTCAATCCCAGCTTTGAGATTTGTACAGTGGCAGTATCATAGCCAATGAGGTTTATCCGAAGCACTATTATTGCTAATTAAAGCAATTCCAGCTTTGGTCTTAGGTAATAGTGTCACAAGTTTTGGGATCCAGGCTGGAGAGAAAGGGAATTGGTGAGCTGACAACCTTTGAACCTGCAAGCAGCTGCCAAGTTATGACAAACCAGCCCACCTCTCTCAAGGCCCTACACAAATCCACAGCACTGAGACTGGACCTAGAACAGGGTCCTGACCAAAACTGGGTGGACAGCCAGGCTGCCACTTCTCAGTGAGCACAGAGGCCACAGATTTGTCCCCAATCCCACAGGCAATTAGTGGCAGAGGTGAGCTGGATTTTGGCTCAGTGAAAGGGAAGAATCACAAACCCTGTAGTCAAGGGGAAATATCACTCCCACCATTCATGCCCTGTTTCTGACCTAAAAAATGTGAGGCGGGGAGCGAGGGTTCCGAGGGCCTTACCTCATACTCTGGACCTTGTCGAATGGAGTGTTATCCACCCAGGACCATTCGCCCTCACTCCCTGCTTTGGTCAGGCCAATCCAGTGGACAAGTCCACCTGCTGCCTTGTACAGGAACTCCTGTAGGAAAGACAGAATGAGTAGAAGCGCTGCCATCACTTTGAGTTAGAGCATCTGTCTCTCTGGGTGTTCTCCCCCTGTGCTCGGGCACTGCCCACAGACACACTGCACACACTGACTTCTCTCAAACCTGTTCCTCTTCCTGCCCAGAGTCCATCTTCCATTTTCTGGTTTGTCTCTGCTCTGCAACTAACAGATTTAGGACTCAGGCCTTTCTGCCCTTTAGGAAGAAAGTACTGGAGCACAGAAAGACTCAGCTAAACTCCAGAGCAAGGAGCCCAAGAGAATGGCCCAGATAATAATAGCTAAATTTAATAAGCACTTAGTATGTGTGAGGCACTATACATTTATATGCATTTACCTGTTTTTTCCCCTCTGAGGCAAGTACTATTGTCATATGTGTTTCATCTAGGACGAGTTAGAGATCAGGTTGGGACTCAAGGCTTTGGCCCCAGAGCTCATTCTCTTACCTGTGCTGCTAGGCACCTCCCAGATGAAAGGGGCTTGTTCAATATTCTGCCTCAGCGAGTAGACTTCTTGGGTTGTGTAGTGTCAGTAATGTTATTTACAAATATTTTTGTTCTCTGGGAACAGAGAAAAATTGTACCTCCCTGCCCTCTTTGAAGCTAAGAGTATTGAATCATTCACTTTGCAAATAAAATGTGAGCAAAAGTGATTCCTGTTATTTTAGAGAAAGCCAACACACAATTTGTCATGTTTCCTTTCCCTGCCTCAGCAATTATGGAAACATACGTAGAGATGAAGTCTCCTCTGACCTACATCCTTGAGTAACCACAGTGAATAAAACCCCTTGTCAGCCTTATTGGACAGATAGTGTGAGAAGTAATCCTTCACTGTTATGTCACTGATATTTGGAGATTTCTGTCACCACAGCATAATCTTTCCCATCCTGCTTATATAGCTGCTAATACCCCCCTTCCTAGAGCCCACAGGAACAGCACTCACCTGTTCACTCTCTGAGGTCACTGAGGTCAGCTGTGAATCTCTGGACTTACAGAACTGCTGGGCACTGTACCAGGTCTTTGGGACACGGGAAAAGTAATAGAAGTTCTCCTTGAAGTACTTCCAGCCTTGCGAAATCATCTGGAGAATGTCATCTGGAGAACAAGAGTGAAAGGTGAAAATTGGTGTTCCTAATTTCTCTGTGTGCTGGCTAGGTGGGGGTACTTGAGCGAGACCCAAGAGATAGCAGTGAATGAGGCTAGGCTCTGGGGTCTTTGAGTTTTTGTGTAGAGGCTTGGGGACACTCTCTCAGATCCTAAAAGTCTGGCTGAGACTAGCAGAACCTCTGGTCTCAGAGAGGGAAGAAAGAGAGGATGGATCAAGAATCTATCTCTCTCATGAAAGAGAAGGAATTCTCCACTGGCCATTGCAAGTGGCTAAGGCCCTCAGCTCTGGATAAGAAACTTAATGAAAAATGGCTAGGTTTGGGCCAGAACAGAGACTCCCTAATACCTTCATATTCTGTGCTTTTGTGTGAGAGCCTAGGTTGGTCCCTGGTCTCTCCGCTCCTGAAAAGCCCCTAAGTCCTCCCCAACCCCAGTGCTCAGCCCTCTCTTCTGAGCTTCCCAGCCATGCCTGCCCCTCTCCTCTCCTGCTTTCCTCCACACATACTGAGACTGGCGAGGTCCCATGGGCCTCTGATCAACTTTGAACATTCTTCTCTGAGTCACTTACTTTGCCGTGTGAGCAACTTCCTGGTATTCTCCAGACTGCTCTGGAGTGCCCGAACCTTGGTGTTTAAGGCACTGGCTTTATCCAAATCTCTTTGTAACTCTGGAATTTGGTCATTTAATTCGTTGACTTTCTCCCATCTTTTCATTAACATCTGGATCTGAGCATTGGCTTTTTTCACATCGGTTTCCAACCTCCGGATATGAGAATGCATGTGATCCAGGCTAGCATTCACCATCTGGACCTGCACACCAGTTGCCTCCATGCCGCCTCTATTCCTCTTAATTTCAGAGCTCAGGGTACTGACGTTATCTACACGATGTTTCAGCAATTGGGCATTGGTCTTTATATCTGATAGTGTGCCCATAACCCAGGGATCTGGATTTGAAAAAATCAAGAGGTTATTCAAGGGGATCCATAGGGATGGGAGTGGGGATATTTTCAGGGTAATAAAAGGGAGAACAGGGAAGGGAAGGGAAGGGAAGGGAAGGGAAGGAAAGGGAAGGGAAGGGAAGGGAAGGGAAGGGACAGACTCAAACTTCCCAAGGCTCCAACCCAAGGAGCTGTTGCCTTCCTGCCATTTATTTTTAATCGAGTCGTTCAATAAACATGTGATGGCACCTACCATATGCCAGGAACTCTGGTAGATGAGTGTAATACAAAGATCGATAAACACAGGCTACTGTTAGAAGACTTCACAGGTAAGCAGAAGTGGGGATTAGAACCTAGTCCAAAATTTTCTTCCAGTGTTCAGGGTACATTTGGTAAAGGGATGCCCTCACTACCCCCCTTTCACCCTCCCCACATCCTTCTGGGCCCCATCACTTGGCCATCAGCAAGGGCAGCACTACCCCTCCCACATCTGCTCACAGACTCTTCATGACCATTGGAGGAGCCGGCCACGAAAACTTATAATCTGGAAGTGACTTCTCCAGAGCACACAGGAAGGAAGAATTATGAAACCATTTTTCCCCTTCCCTTGTCCCTCTGCTCAGGCCACAGTATCCATGCCAGAGAGGAAAACAAAAATAACCCAAGAAGTCTCCAAGCAGAAGATACTCTGCTTAGTAGCTCCGAGTCTGAGAACAGGTATGGCCCAAGGCCATAAAGACTCTAGACCTGGTGGAAGATGAAGGTTCTGTCAGCAATAGAGGCCAGGGGCCTCACCAAGGCTGGAAGAAAAAGAAAGATGTCACACATCCAATGAAGAAACGGGAAATTTCCCTTGATGTGAATAAAGAGAGCGTGAAGGGGTCCTGGTGAGGGGAGGAGACATGGGGATTTATTAGCTTGTTGGTCAGGTTCTTTAGCCAATTGAGGCTGAGGATACAGTTGGGACTCCATCCTGTAAGGTCAGGAAATACCTCACTCACTGTTAGGAGCTGTCACAAGGCTCTGGGTCAAAGGGACACATTGTTCAAAGAGGGAGGAGAAAATGACAAAGATGAGGAAATAGGTGAATATTTCCTGGGGACAAAAGAGTATATCTTTGAGCACAAGCATGCAAGTAGGTTCTACTCGAATTTAAGACTGGGTTCTAATCCCCACTTCTGCTTGCCTGTGAAGTCTTCTAAGAGTGAGCCTGTGTTTATCAATTTGGCATTACCCATATCTACCAGAGTTCCTCACACATGGTAGGTGCCATTGCATGTTTGTTGAATGAATAGATTATAAATGAGTGGAGGAAAGACCACAGCCCCTTGGGTTGGATCCTTGGGAAGCCTGAGCCTATTCCTTCCCTTCCCATTCAGGAAAAATTTCCCCAGACTTGAGAAAAAATGAGCAACAGCTCATCTTACTGAGTACAAAGACTCTGTGGCTACACATGGAAAGAGAAGAAGTAAGACAAATGAAAAAGCCATAGGTGGGAGAGACCACTGGAGAGCAGGAAAGAGAGGGTCTGGATGTTGATGGAGCCAGCTGGCTCTGGAGAAGGACCACGCCTGGATGATTAAACCAGAGGACTTACAGAGAATGGCCTGCAGCAGGACGGAGGCGAGCACAACCAGCGTCAGCACGATAACTACAACACGAACTGTGCAAGGTTTCCCCAGAACCAGAGGCGAACCCGTCTTGGGAGGAGGTTCTGTTGGAAGAAGAAGAGAACATTTATTGAAGGCTAGCAAATGATGGCTTTGGGAGCAGAGCACCGAGCAGGTTCTGAGCAGCGACTGGTGCTTGCCTCGGGGCCAGAGGGAGATGTTCTGTTTATCTACAGTGAAGTGCGCGTCAGGGGCCTCGCTCTCTGCAGCCTTCATGTTGCACACTCGCACTGGCAGCACAGGTGTTTCTAGCTGGCTGTCTCCCCAAGGAACTTTTATCTAGAGAAAAAAGGAAGTGGGTCCCATAAGAGGTCATCATGTCATCCCAAAGTTCCCCATTCCTGACCTAGGCACCTTGCCTGGCTTATGCCACAGCTTGGTCCTCTCCTCAGAGGTCTGAGTTTTCAGGAAGAGGCCATTTGTCTTCTTCTCTGGGAGATCTGTTACAGGGACTTTTTAACCATCTTGCCCCCAGACTATCCTCCCTCTTTTATCCTTCATCCTTCATCCATCTATTCATCCCACAAATAAATATTGAGTGCCTTCTAAGTAACAGGCACTGTACTACAACTGGGCCACAAAGATGAATAATTCAGTCTTTGCACTCAAGCAGCTCACGGTCTGGAAGGAAAGTCAGACCCAAGGAAATAAACTACAATACAAGAGAAGAAGATGTATGTACAGTTCAAAGGAAGTTCAGAGAATGAATAATAGTAAAAAGCTCCATGTAGAGAAATTAGCATATTTAAAAGTATGGGAACATAAGACCACGTGGAATGTTTGGCAAACTGTAAGTAGTTTGGTGGTGTTGGAGTGTAAAGCATATGAGAGTAGTGGGGTGAGCATGGGTCTACAGAGGCACCTGAGATCAGATCATGACAATCCTTTTGGATAGTGTTAAGAAGCTTGAATTCTGGCTTATGGGTGACATAGAACCAATTAAGGACTTCAGGCAGGAGAAAAAGAAGGACAGGGACATTATAGAAAGATCACGCTAACCATGTTGCGAAGCCTAGACTAGGGCATGGAAAGCCTAGAAGACCAGTAAGGAAACCACTGAAATGAAATATTCTGCTTTTTGTTATTAAGACATCTTAGATGATACAGTATCCCTTTTTAAAGTGAGGCTTGGAGATGCAAAACGTAAATGTAAAACCTGGGTTCTTTTCCTTGCTTCCTGCACTTGTGAGCCTCTCAAAGCGGGGAGGCTCAGCAACATCAGACCAGGAACCGTTCTTTCATTTGCGGGAGTTCCTCGGTGCAGACATGAGCTGATTTGGGGGCTCAGTGTAGGACTAAGTTTTCTCCTGGCCAGCTTCCCATGCTTTGAAGAAGTCTACCAAATCTGAGAAACCTCATATATAATAGATTCTAAACAAATATTTCTTGGAAAGTAGGAAAAGAAAGAGAGAAGAGAAGAAGGGAGAGAGAGAAAGAAAAAGAAAAGGAAATTAGTTCAGATAATTGAGTGGATGGATGGATGGATGGATGGATGGATGGATGACTGATAAATGGATAGATGATGGATGGATGATCAATGGGTGGATGGTTGAGTGGATAGATAAATGGATCAATTGATCCACCCATCAATGGAGGGGTACATGAAAGATGAATGATTGGAAAAACTGGTGACTGATCATTAATTCTGAAATCTACAGTCTATGGACTGAGATCAGTCTTCCAGAAGTTACTGTTTCTTCCCACTGCCTCTGGAAGTGCTTGTTCATTTCCATAACAACAGCATACAGGAAGTGTGATTGATACCTTACCCAAAATTCAAAAAACACTGGCCAAAAAACTAGAAAGTTAGCCCAGTCTCACTGAATCATTGGGCTGTATGACAGAAAGGTGTCAGGGACCGGGGCTGGAGGCTAAATGAACAGGCCAAGGAAACAGCTACCTACATGTTCAGAGGATGTTTGAGAGGATCCTACCTCCCTGAATGGCCCAGCTCTGCCTGGACAGCCTGTTGTTCTTGCAGACCCCTTGCTGCTCTCTCTCTCTCTGGCTGATTAAGCCTCAGACTGGAGCTGTTTCTCTGACTGGATGATGGAACCCAGAGAGTGCACAGTACCACACTTCCCAAGTACTGAGAAGGAAGCTGGGTCATAAGGATGGTGTCCCATTCATCTAATCTCATCTCCTTACCCTTGTCTGTCTATAGCTTCCAGGACTGCTATCTAGTCTAACCTTAAAATTAGCTAATCACACAAACTAAAGGCCTCACTCTAACTCACTGCCTGTCTCTGTGACTATACCTATTTTCTTCAGGCTGCTCATCTAGTCGCAGAGCCTTGGTTCCCCTGGTTAGAGTGTTCTGCTCCTGGACTCTCAGGCTTGGTACCCAGTCTAACCCCAGAGTCTCCTCAGTCCTTCTGCTCTTGGCTCCTGACCTTACATTCACTACCTGTCATTGTCCAGGGTCTGGGGGTAGAAAAGATTCAGAGTTGCTAGAGACCTTGGCAGAAGGTGCCCTTGGGGTCTGGGTCTTCTCCTGCAGTATACAAGGAAGAAGAACTGCCACACAATATCTTCTCTATCAAAAAGTGGAATTTCCCCCAGCTCCTACTGGTTGTAGCATAAGCAATTGATGGAACACCATATGCCCTCTCAGTGGTCCCAGGAAAGGATTCAGAAGCCTCACTACGCTGATGTCAACTGTAGAAAAGAAGGGCTAAAGGTGGGAAGCATTTATCTAAGTGATAGAAGTGAAGGCCTAGAAGTGATAGAAGTGAAGAAGATAGATATTCTGCTGATTACTGGGCAAAAGGCTGATCCAGTATGAGGAAGTTAAACATGAAGCAACCAGAATCCTGGGCTGTGGGCCCTGTGGGGTTTGGAAGTAAAAAAGCCCCAGCTAGAAGAGTTTCATTTCCCACTTGAAGGGAAGGAGTGAGTCACATGTGGCTTCCTCATGGTCATCTGCAGGTGTCACTGAGCACGAGCACCAATCCTGCACATTCTTCTGGATGCTCCATGTGCCCCCTGGCCTGGCAGCCTGGGAGGAGAATGGATGAAGCAGGAGACAAGTTCCTCAGCCATGCTTCCCAGCCAGAAAAATTAGCAATTCTCCTGGATGCTCAGAAGATGCTAGTTCTTCCAGAAGACGAAGAGTTCCCAGCCAGACCAGTTGTGACCAAAAAATCACTGCTCTAATGAGAGAAAGAGAAGTCCATGATTATTTTTAGGTTTGCCCACTCACCATGCTGCAAATATTCTAAGACCTTCTCTGGATAAGGACAGAAGAAGAAAACAATTGGGCCACCTTTTCTCCTTCTCTGGCTGGGACCTTCCCTATGCTTAAAAGTGGATTATGGACATAATCAATAGGAGTGGGAATGAAACCAAATTGTTAAGAAATTAGAATGGACAGAAAATCGGAGAGAAGCAAAAGGGTTGAGGTGGAGGACAAGGGCAGAGGGGAGAAGAAATAATGATGATGAAATGAGAAAGGAGCTATTACAGCTGGTCAGGCTGGTCCACAGGCCTCAGAAGAGCTTCTGCTTATCATGTGGTAGGGGATATGACCAACAGACCCCAGATAATGAAAGGATTCCTTGCTGCCCTTGGGATGTATGCCCTGGGAACAGGTGGGTAGAGCAGAGACACCAAGAAGAAATGAGTGGTAGGTGGAACAATTCATCCGTTTGTTTCTCTAGAATGCCTGCTTTGCACCAGGTACAAGGAGAAAGTTAGATATACCCTGCCTGTGTAGATAGCATATCTTCTGTTGGAAAAAACATTCTTACGTTTTTAATTCTGGAGAGAAAGAAAGACTCTCCCAAGACTGAAAAGGACCATGGGGACTACAGGGGGCCCCTTCCTTAAACTGGGAATGAGGTCCTTTTTTTAGGACATTGTGCGAACGCAGTTTTTCTGGATCAGTGACGATGAGCTAGATCTCAGTGAACAGGCTATTACGTCTGGCGCCATGATAAGCATTGTGGTATGGATATGGGTGGATGACCTGCTACACAGAAGGATGGCTGAGTCCAGGTAGAGGAGGCTGCTCTGAACTATTCAAGTCAAAAAGCACTTGCCTATGGTCTTAGTGGGAAGAGCAGATTCATATTAGGAAAGTTGCAAAGGGCTCTTGGAAAAAGTACACACAGTTCTTTTTAAATCTTTTATGTCTTTACTATATAAATAATGATATTCATTAAAAAATAATTACCTGCCTTAACCAAAAAAAAAAAAAACTGTATGTTCTTCCTATTTCTGTGTATATGGATACACATCTACATCTAAGTCCATAGCTGTATCTAACTATAACTGTGTATATATTTATATAAGTATTAAACAAGAGAGCTCTTGTTGATTTTCCTCAACATCCCTCTCACCCCCATTTCTGATACCAAAAATTTTTCTCCTTTGAGAAACCACTCCTCCTTTTGAACCCCTTCACTTATGGGCTCATAGCCAACATCAGCAGGTTGAGTTTTTAATCACATTCTATCACTGACCCTGAGACTTCTGCTTCCTGTTTCCACTCTAAGGACCCTTACATATAATTATTGAGCCCACTCATACAATCCAGGATAATTTCCCTGTCTTAAAGCCAGTTAGTTAGCAACCTTCATTGCCATGTAACTTTGCCATATAACTTAATATACTTGTAGGTTCTAGGTTTAGGATCTTAACATCTTGACAACCATTGTTCTGCCTACCACACTTCATCACTATATTAAGTTTGGGTGGCCTTCATGGAACCATTCAGAAAGTTTGGTTTGTGTTCCTGGAATTTGAGACATAGAGTCTGGTACTTGACACATCAATGAAAAGTCTAAGGCTTTCAGCTGATGAATGAATAAATAAACTGTGGTACATCAGACAATGGAATATTGTTCAGAGCTAGAAAGAATGAGCTATCAAGCCATGAAAAGACATGGATGAATCTTAACTGAATACTACTAAGTGAAAGAAGCCGGTCTGAAAAGACTACACACTGTATGGCTTCAACTATATGACATTCTGGAAAAGACAGAACTAGAGACACAATATAAATACCAGTGTTTGCCAGGTGTTAAAGTGGAGGGAGGGATGAATAGGTAGATAACAGAGGATTTCTAGGGCAGTGAAACTATTCTATATGATACCATAATGATGGATACATGTCACTTTACATTTGTCCAAACCGATAGAAACAACTTCGCTAAAAGTGAACCCTAATACATGGACTCTGGGTGGTAATGATGTGTTAATGTAGATTCATCAATTTTAATAAACATACTACTCTGGTGGGGAAAGGTTTATAGTGGAGGAGGCTGGGGTCAGGGGACCAGATTATATGAGAACTCTTTGTACTTTCTGCTATACAGTTAGGGGTAGGAACTCTCATCTACCTAGTTACATGTTGATTACATTGAACCTTTTCCATCAGGAGTTGGATAGCAAATTGGCCCCAAGTGTGAGAATATTTTTGTCCCGCATTGGTATTCACCAAAGAGCCCCCTAGAAGAAAACACACTCAATAATCTGTGAATGAGATGATCCTTCTATGGATAAGAGTCAGACTTTTTGCCCAGCCTCTTCTGTGATTACTCAACGAGCTCATGTTCAAAGCATCATATATGAGACCCAATGACATGGATTTCTCCACTCCAAGGCCACCACTGCTCGGTACCCAAACAGCTAGCACAGCAGCTAATGCTGAGCCCTCAAAATGATACCATTCCTTGGGTGGATTAAAGTGCCACCTAATAGCAGGTTGATGGTTTTGGAGCCCTGCCAGCATGAAAGGGACACAGTTTTGTCTTTATCTCCAAAGAAACTTTTATTCTGGATCTGGGTTTATTCTCATGGCTTGTCATGCTTCTGCCAACAGCACCATTCATAGTCACTTAACAAATGTCATGGCATCGCATACATCATAGCCCTATTATAAGGAACTTACTTTAGAGTGAAGGGAGAAAAGCAATGGGCTTGCACCATAGGATTTAATGTACTTACCATATATTTCATCACCCAGAAACAGCTGGCCTTATGAAACGGTTGAATGGTCTATTGAAGAGTCAGTCATAGAACCAGCCAGAAAATACCTTGAAATTCTGGCAGCTGTTCTGCAGCAGGTAGCATCTGATTTAGGGATTCTTTCTTCCCAAAAAAATCCATAGATCTGGGTACCAAAGATATAAATAGGTAGTATCTCTCACACTGACATATAATAACCCACCTTCAAGGGTTTCACTTGCTGTTTCTGAAACTCTGAATCTGCTGACTTAAGGTACCCAAGAACTATTTTCACCGGGAAACTCAACGATTATCCCCCTAAATTAGGAGCTGAGACTGCTACCAGAATATTTTTCACATTTCATTACACTGCAAAAAGTTTAAAAAAAAAAAAAGAAGAAGAAGAAGATAATAGGTTTGTCACTGTCACAGACTGGGTTTTCCAAAAAGCAGACAATGAGATGGAGTTTGGTATACAGGGTATTAATAGAGGAGCAACATCCGTGGAAGGGAGTAGGAGGAGACAGGATTAGGCAGAGAGAAGCTGAACTGTTTAACTGTAGTGCAGGCCCCCCAAAATGCAGTCAGCCCCACAGGAAGCTCTGGAGCATATATGACCCATCAGACTTTTCTTATGTTAGGCCAAAATGGCCAGGCCTGAGTAGTTCTGGCTCACTTGTTCATTGGGCATAAGCCACCTGGGGAAAGGCATGTTCTTAGGTGAGGGGGTCTCCGTAACTGAGGCTCCCTAAAGGATATGACTGACAGCTAGCAGCCACCTGCTGACAGCCCTCTCAACAGGTGAGGCAGCAGGTTCTTTTTTGAAGGGGGATCTGAGAAGTATACCTCCATGTCTATCACATAGGATGAATGATCCTAACAATTAAGGGAAGAAGTTCTGCGGACACACAAATGGATTGTGGTAGGAAGCACCTAAGATGCTGCCCAATGATCTCTGCCTCTGGTATTCATGACCTTGTGAGCTTGGACATGTGACCTTTCCCCACCAGTTGATTTTTCGGTTGAGACCACAGCCCCAACCAGCAGCTTGATTGAAACCTCACGAAAGACTTTGAGTCAGAGGTACCCAGCTAAGCCACGGCTGTATTCCTTACTCATAAAAACTGTGAAACAGTAAATGTTTGTTGTTAAAGCCACTAAATTTTAAGGTAATTTGTTACACAGAAATAGATAACTAATACAGAGACAGGTAAAATTACGAACAGATATTTGGGTATCTTCTAGTTCAGTCTGTAAAGTTTGTAGTTCTTCTGGAACTCTTGACAAACAAGATGACCAACAGACAAAGATAACTCAGAAGGTTTGGTTCATTCCACCAAGTAAAGAATCTAGGCAGTTGATGTGCTGACTAAAGGCCAAAGGAAAAGAGAATGAATGGTTATGGAGGGAAGTCATATGGCCTTGCGAAAACAGTAGAACTAAGGATTGAAGCCACTACCTGTATTTCCTTCTTGTTGTGTCAAGTATGTATGTGTGTATGACTGTGTGTGTGTAATTTATATGTGTGTATGTATATATGTATATGTATGTATGTATATATATATATGTATATATGTATATATTCAATTTATCAACTAGTTTATTTTCCAGAAATAACCTGGTGTTGTATCCATAGGCAAGTGTACAAACATAACCCCACACACACACCAAACCTAAAAACTACACCATATCTGTTATATATTTGATGGTTAAAGGCCATGCATATTTTTATTTTAATGTTATTTCACTTTTTTTCTTCCTCTCCCTTACTATTAGATGCAACTATCCAGAACATCCAGATGGAATCATGACAGAACTAAAGAGGAAGACCCATCCCTCAGCAATCCTGGACGTGGAGCTGGATGCCATAACTTAAAAGACAGTGGGTTGTCTCCTCTTGGAAAAAAGATGTGTTTCAGTGGAATAAGATATAGCTATACTAGGTCAGGTGACAGCAGCTCGGGGAATTGTCAGTATAAGGCAAAGGGTGTATATAGGTGTTGGACTATAGAAATCATCTTTTTTGGCTTTCCAAGATATGATCACCCTTCTTAACAAAATGAAATCTTAAAATCGGTGGTAGACCGGACCCCATTTATAAGTCAAAAGACAGAGGCGGTCAGACATTTCTTCTTCCTAACCTCCTGGAAGCTGATTCTCAAGCACATCACCCAGGCTCAGGCAATCAGATGCTACCACCTATGTAACTGAGACAAAAATGCACTGTCTCGGAGATATCTGATATTCTTCAAGGGACATCTTGGGGTCATCTCTGATGCCCATTCCTTACTTTGTCCTACCCCATTTAACAAACCTTCTCATTGAGTCTGAGAGCAACTGGTTATCATCTCAATGAATTTTTCTGATGCTTAAATTATGCCTACATGACCTTGTTTCTAATCAAGAACCCTGAGTGATACCCACCAAGGTCTTTCCTTTCCTATTAAGACTGATCCAGTTTTCCCAAAGTGTATGTCATGGAACACTAGTCCAGAAATATATTCTTCCCCAAAACAGGTTTCAATATTAAATAAATTTGGTAAATATTTCATGCTGTATGCCTTTTTTAGAGATTCAAAGTAACTGTGACCATATTAAAGGTTCCAAGAAGTTCATGTTAAGAAAATCTGCTTAACATTGTTTATAACGAAGTTCCCATAACAGTTTTTCTTTTATGCTTACTTAATGCATGACACTTCTCACTCTGAAAAACACTCGTCTGAAGCCAAAAGAAAAAAAAAGAAAAAAAAAGATTCGAAGAGAGACTGCAGCTCCCTCCAAGTTCCTATTTGTTCTGAGGTCTTACCACTTCCCCAGTTGAATCACACAAAGAATCATCACCCACTTCAAAAGTGTTCATGTTACCCATAGAATTTTAGTGTCATTCTGTTGAGTAATTTGTACCTCTCTGTTAATTTCAGAGGCTTCCTTTGACATTGAGAAAGTGTTTTATTCTGGGGTCTGCATTCTATTTCACTGATTTTTGAATGCTTTTAAAATTACCAAACCAATAACTGCTTTACGAGACATCTTAAAATATGGCAGGTCCCCTTTTTAACCTTTTTTTAAATGAAAATATTCTTACTCATTCTTAACTTGTTCTTTCAAATTACCTTTTGGCAAGTTACAAAAACAAAATCCTATTGAGATTTTAAGTAAAGCTTAATTTTAGTGAAGTTAATAATTTAGTAAAGCTATAAAATGATTTAGGAAGATTTGATGTTCTTTAAAATTGGATGTCTTATCTTTTGAAGGAAAGAAGATAAACTTATAGATGATAGCAATTTTTATCTATGAAGTCTGAAAAACATCTGGAAATATTGTTTAAATTAATAACAGCGTTCAGCAATCATATGGACAAAAATAATGCACATGAAAATTTTCCCTGTATACCAAAACAATCCATTAAAAATATGGATATGCATATCATAGTAGGGGATCTAAGTACCCCACTATCAGGTATGAACAGATCATCCAAACAGAAAATCAATTAGGAAATAATTGACCATCTGGATATAATTGACATTTACAGAGCCTTCCACCTCAAAACAGTTGCTTATACATTTCTCTCTAATGCACATTAAACATTTTTAAGGATTGACCATGAGGACTGATTAGAATGCTCTGAAACTAGAGATTAACTCTATAAAGAAAGTGGAAAGAACCACAAATACATGAAGGTTAAACAACAAACTACTGAAGAATAACTGGGTTAGAGAAGAAATAAAAAGAGAGATCAAAAGAAACAGAAACAAATGATAGTGATAGCACAACATATCTAAACTTTTGGGACATAACAAAAGTGGTAATAAGAGAAAAGTTTATATCATGACAGGCCTATCTCCAAAAATAAGAACAAGCCCAAATAAACAACCTAATGCTTCATCTTAAAAAACTAGAAAAGGAAGAACAAATGAAGCCTAAAGTCAGCAGAAGGAAAGAAATAATCAAAATTAAAGCAGAAATTGAAAATAAAATTGAAAAAAAATAGAAAAAATAAATGCAACAAAGAGCTGGTTCTTTGAGAAGGTTAATAAAATTGACAAATCCCTGGCCAGACTCACTAAAGAAAAAAGAGAAAGAACACAAATAAACAAAATCAGGGATGAAAGAGGGGAAATTATGACTGACACCGCAGAAATACAAAGGATCATACAAGAATACTATGAAAAATATATAATGCCAAATTTAATAACCTAGGAGAAATGGACCAGTACTTAGAAAAATACAATCTTCCTAGACTGAATGAATCAAGAAGATCTGGAAAATCTAAATAGAGCAATCAGCAGTATGGAAATTGATGTAATCATCAAAAACCTACCAAAAAGTAAAAGTCCAGGACCAGATGGCTGCACTCGTGAATTCTACAAAACATTCAAAGAGGGTTTCATACCCATTCTCCTCAAACTCTTCTAAAAAATCTAAGAGAAGGCAATACTTCCTAACTCATTTTATGAGGCCAATATTACCCTGATACCAAAACCTGGTAAAGATAACACACACACACAAAAAAAAAACTACAGACCAATATTTCTCAATATTTTGTTCTTTTCATTTCAGTTGCATGAACCTGGGTTTGATTAGCTAGTCAGCTCCTACCCTAAGTTATTCCCAGAAAACTGTAAGGTTCTTTGTGACTATTTTCCCCTTCACTTTTTTCTGGTTTTTTAATGACGCAGGAGAAAAGGTCATTTGCTGGAGTTGCATACAGGATCTTAAAAGAAAAGATTTAGAATAGAGGTAGAAGAGAAGGGAAGAGGAAACTCACTGCAGACAAAGAAATGGACAGGCAGCTCCCATAAGACCACATGGTGACCCCATAATTTAGAGCGGCCCTGTACATTTCAGACCCTTTGAACAGCATCCATGGAGGTAGGTGAGGGAAATGCCAAAGCTCCTTTTCTGGAAGAACTTAAAATCTTGCAAATTATGCTCTCAGAAAAAAAAAATGTATCAATGTAAATAGTTATTAGGGCATCAAATTACTAAGCAATAACCAAATGGAATCATGAACTTTTAAGGGTTAAAGGTTACACTTCACAGGACATAACAATTTCTGAAGTCCAGGCACCTGAAAAGACTCTTTTGTTATATGAAAATAGAAGTGGATCACACACTTTCAATAACTCTTCTCACTGGGCAGGAGAGTAAAACTGATGCTCATTAATATTCACAATACACCTCTTTATCAGAACTCACTTTAAATTGATCTGCTTTCTTATAGTTTGGTATGAGGGATTTTTTTCATATTTTTAGACCTTTTTTATGAGCACCATGTTCAAGGTTAGACTATTCTCAAGGTTAAGTTCATTAGTCCAGGATAAAATCCTGAGAAACTTCAATATGGGTCAGGGGGAAGGGGTGGAGGATAGAAGAGAATTTTAAACAAATGAAATATGCAGTAGTATGCTCAGAGATGTTTAATAACTAGCCCTCTGGCACTAAAGAGAAATCCTGATGTGTGATATTTGCCAGTTACCATTGTATAAATATTCCCACCATGACCATCAAGTTAGCAATACGATGTCACTGAATGCAAAGTTGAGAAGAAATGTACACAGTAGGCTTTTGAGAGACTGTAAAGGCCAATTCCAGCCTACCATTAAGGGACAAATAATGTTTTTCTCCTATGGCCCCAATATATCCAATTGTGTGGTTTTTCTCCAGCCTTGTACTCCAGTCAGGTGAGGAGGCTGTAGGTTTGAGATGGAAGGACAGTGGTGCTATTAAATGTCATCAGGAAGACCCAGAGTGGGGAGAAGATGCAAAGACCCAGTGTAAAATAGAAGGAATGAGTTCCTGTTCCTCTTGGGGATCCTCCATTCTGAGAACTCATTTGTCTATTTCCACCAATTTTCACCAACTACATGCTATTGCTTGCCTTAAGTTCTCTCTGTAAATTCCAGAATAAACCGTTCCTCTTCCCTGCCCACAAGACCCTGACTGCTCCCCATGACCACAACTCCCTTATGTGGGCATGGCTCACTTTCCTGGGTGTGGCCTATGGTCGCCTTCTCAGGAGTGGGTGACCTGACGGGTACTCCCTGGTTCCTGGGTACTTTTCCTGGAGCAGGAACCACCAGGACCACAAAGGCCATCTCTCTAGTTTGGCCACTAGAGAGATGGGCTGTAGGAACAACTATGTGTCTATAAGGAACAAAATGCTTTCCATGGGTGTGGCAACTCCAAGAACCTGCAGACATTTCCTGGGTATACTGGAAGAAATGAAATGTGTAATGGGATCTTAAAACAAAAATATGATCTTGTCAGTCCCTTCCTTCAAAGGATTTTCATTACCTTTAAAAGAAAATAAAAAATCTTTATCATATATAACAAAATCCTTCAGGATCTGACACCTGTCTATTTATTCATTCCTGTCTCTCACAACTCCTTTTCACTGGAATTCTTTACATTTGGAAATATGCCAAGACTGCTACTTATAAATATATATATATATATATATATATATATATATATATATATATATATATATATGTATGTGTACATATAGACACATGTACATATACATATTTTTTCTTACTGAACCACTTGAAAGTAAATTGTGGCATCATAGATTATTTGATATTTCAGCATTTCTCTCCTAAAAGCAGAGACATTCTTCTCCATTATCATAATACCATTACCATACCCAAGGAATTTAACATGAGTACAATACCTAAACTGTATACAAATGTCTGGGAAAAAAAGAAGTCTCTTATAGCTGGGGGTTTTCCTGACTCTAGAATCCAATTAAAGCTTATACTTGCATTAAATTGTAATGACTCTGTAGTTTCCTATAACCTAGAACAGCCTCTCCACCTCCATCATCACTCACACACATACCTACTTTTATCTTTCCTGCCATTGACATTTTAGAGCATCCAGGCCAGTGGTTTATTGAATGTCCCCAATTCTGGATTTGTCTGATTGCTTCCTCATTATTAGAATCAAGTTATGGTTTGAAAATAAAAAATTGTTAATGCGGCTTGACAGCCCCTCATGCGGTGGGTGCTGAGTGATGGCTGAGCTGGGAACCTAGCAGGTGCGCACTAACCGTGGCCCAGTCTGGCTTCTGGGTGTCTCCTGGGCTCCATGGCTCTGATACTGCTCAATTCTGAAGACCATTTAGCCTGGAACCATAGTGAAGAATTTTCTGGAGCAGCAAGTGCTTTGGAGCTCCTGGAACCAAGTGTTTGTTGCCTGTTGACAGTGATACCTAAGCCGCTGGGGCAAACATGCCTTAATGGAAGACATAGAAACTAAGAAGTAACTCTATTCAGAAGCCTGTGTCCCAGGAACCCTGGACCAAGAGCAAGAAGATGCCCCAGTAGGCAGAGGGACTATGTCCTGCTAGTGCTGGAACTGAAAGTATATCCCTATGAGCTCCATTGTGGGACCACAGGACCAGACATATCACATACCCATAATACCAGTCACACCCAGTGGTGTGGGGAGGAATGATTCTTTATTATGTGGTCTCTGAGAACACAGACTGCATGCAAGTTCACTGAGATGCTCTGAGACTCTTCTGCTAGTGTCTTCAAAGACAAAAAAGAGCAAATAAACAAACAACAACAAAAGAAACAGGAATTTGGATTGGCCTAAAAGTTCAAAATTAAAGTGGCCAACTGAAGACTTCTACTTCAGCTGTGTTTACTCTCCTGCCTAGTGGCAAAGATGAAAACATGGAAATGGTGGAGTAAACTCATCCATCGCCTCAGCTCACTATCTTGAGAGTTTCCATTACAAAGAGAGGAAGAATGGGCAAAACTAGGCAGATTGCTTGAGTTGAGGAGACAGAGCTGAGAGACCAGGTAGACTGAGGTGGATAGAAAACAAGACAGAGCCCCTGAAAGGAGAGAACTGCACAGACACAGAACTCCAGAGATCTGCAGAGAGTCTCCCCGGGGCCCCAGAAGCATATCATGCTGCATGCGTGTGAGGGGAGTACATGAGGATGGAGAGAGAACCCCTCAAATGAAGTAGGAGGAATAGTGGCTGGGCTCACACAAAGATGAGAATGGGGCCTGTTTCCACTGGCCAGACTGGAAAAATTCCTAAATCACAAGGCACCGGGTAGGGCTCTCAGGAAGGTGTCATCTCCTGAGGATACTTAGCCCTAGACCAGGCACGTCCATGGACCTGCCTCACAACGCATAACACCTAGATCTGAAAGGACATAACTATCACCCAGGAACTTCACTGCACCCCAAAATAAAGAAAAGAAGACTCATAAATATACAAAAATATTCAGTCTCCAAAAAAGAAAATTCACAATGTCTGGCATCTATCTAATCAGAGAT
This sequence comes from Cynopterus sphinx, assembly GCA_030015415.1. Classification (NCBI taxonomy): domain Eukaryota; kingdom Metazoa; phylum Chordata; class Mammalia; order Chiroptera; family Pteropodidae; genus Cynopterus; species Cynopterus sphinx. The sequence continues at coordinate 54,384,738 of CM057383.1, read as the reverse complement.
TACCAGGCATAAAAAAAAGGAGAAAAACAAGACCCACAATTAGGAAAATAATCAACCTACTGGAATCAACCCAGGATTGATACAGACATCAGAATTAGCAGAGGACATTAAAATAGACTTTATAACTATATTCCATCTGTTCAAAAAGTAAAGTAGAGGCATGAAAGATTTTTCCAAAAGACCCAAATGCAACTTCTACAGATGAAAACTATGAAGTCCAAGATTTAGAAAAACAAATAAATAAAAACATAGTGTGGGATTAACAGCAGTTTAGACATCAAATAAAAAAAGATTGATAAACCTGAAGTCATAACAATAGAAACTATACCAAATAAAATACAAAGATAAAAAAGAATTCAAGAAATGAAAAGAACGTCAGTGAGCGGTTGGACAATTTTAAGCAACCAATTGGATTTCCTGAAGAGAGAGGGGACAGAAAAAGTTTTGAAGAAAAATAGCTGGGAACTTTCAAACTGAAACAAAACTATAACCCGCAGATTCAAGAAGTTCAACAAAACCCAAGCACAAGAAACATGAAGAAAACTACACCAAAGCACATCATAGTCAAATTGCTCAAATTAACATGGTCAGTATTATCAAGGATTTTAAATACATCTCAGCCAAGCTAGAAGATGATAACCCTTCCAAGACGCTTGTCAGGCCAGCCCAGGAAGCCTTAGGAGAAGAGGAAGAGATGATACTAGAATCTATGGAGATGCCAGCCAGGCCACCACCACATAGCAGGGGCAGTCAGTAGTCTGTATAATCATCCCAGCCCCTGGTATGGCCGGGTTCCTTACCACTACTGCCACAGCAGATCAGACACTCTGATGTGACCCCCACCCCCACTCCCAGTCCTGTGCTCCGGCTGTATTTTGTCATGAAAAGCCACCTTTCAGTTCTACGTACTCTTTAGGGGATGTCCTGTTTTGTATCCAGAGCACATCACACATTATTAAATGGCCTCAAACCATCCAAAACACCTCTCTGAGCTGGACCTGCTTCACCCCCTGAACAGATGAGGAAAAGAGAGCCACAATGGTTTGCCCAGGATAACAGACAACAGGTGACAGAGTAGGGGTTGAACCCAGCCTGACTCTGAAATAAACCACATTTCTGGCAAAGATAGTCAGTGAAGCTGTCCACTGTAAGCTCCACGAGGTCAAGAATCTTCATCTGTTCCCCCCCGCCCCCGCTGTATCGCAAGTGCTCAGAATAATGTAATCCATTCGGACAAATATCTGCTGCCTGAATGAGCAGCTCTGAAGTCAGACAACCTTAGTGCAGATCTCGGCTCCATACTTCCTAGCTTTATGACCACAGAGCAAGTCACATCAGCCTAGTGGGGTTCATAGTCAACAGTATTTACCTCAGAGAATTTAACGATTGACTGTGGAAACTCATAAAAATGCCTAGCAGTGTCTATCACAATAAACATTCAACAAATGTTTAAGAAATTAAAGTAAGTAAATAAAGGAACCTGGTAAAGGCTCCCTGGCCACCTATCTTGGCTTTATTCTTTGTCCTTCACAGTTCTTTATTTTTCTAAAATCAAGGTACATGGGCTCTATCATTTCTGTTAGGCCACTGAAAGGGACGTTGGCTGTGGGAAAGAAGGGAGCTGGGAAGGGGAGCAGACACCCTTTGAAGCCCCTCCCACCACCTAAAATGAGGCAGTTCGGGAGAATGGCAAAGAGCAGTGGATGAGAGGAGGGAGGCAGCCAGTGAGTACAGATGGACACTGAGGTCCTCTATCCACGGCCAAGGTCAGGACAGACCAGCTGCCTCACTGAACACAGGATCACCCGGCTTTGGATATCCTAGTGATGGAGACTGGAGAGTGGGCCTCTGCTATTGGGTACCAAGCACCTCAAAGGCCTCCCTGTTCCCCATCACCCCTCACTTCCAGCAGCTCAGTGAAGGTGGGGATCTGTGTTGCCACCCAAGGGAGAAAGAGTCCAAAAGGGAGCTCCCATTTTTGAGCAAAGGGAATGTGTTAGTCCAAGTAGTCAAAGAAATAGACACCAAAGCATAATGACACATGCAACAGATTTATTAGGGAAAATGCCTGTGAGAGAGGGGGGATCTGGAGGGACTGGAAGAGGCTGGGGAATCATCCCACCGCCACGCAAGTCTGACCCCAGAGAGGTAGAGAGAAGGGGAGGTCGGATGGAAGTGTCCCAGGCTGCTGGTCATCTAAGCAGTGTTCAGCAAGGTCCATGGGGAGTCCTGGAACCAATGACCCATCAAAGGAGTTTCAAATCACCCAGGCGTCCCTTGGTATCCTGCCTCAGTATCCTCACCTGGAAGCAGCTGTGGGAAGCACAGCCTTGGCACCAAGGAAGTGATGGATTTCAGAGTGAGCAGCTGAGGACCTCCATCAATTACACTGCCTGGAGATGGAGGTCCGACTGTGAATCTCCATGGTCGCTACAGGGGAGGTCTAGCAAAGAGTGGATGTTAAGGACAGGAAGTGAGTAAAAGAGATCTTGCAGAAACCCTGAAAGGCCTGAAATCTCTCTGAAGGTCTCTGTGAGCTTCTCACCAAGCTGGTGGTTCAAATCTTTCTGCCAAATCAGAACACCTTCTCTTGGAGGTCTCCTTGTCTCAGATTCATGCTGCACACAACAAAAATGAGAAAGAGAAAGAAGAAAGATGACCATTACAGAAAGGACCTATGGGTCACTTTGGGCCAGGGCCGGCAGGCTTTTGATATGTTTGGGGGACCGGGTATAACAGACCTCTCCAAGTGGTGGGATGATAACCACCCCCGCCCCCAGAAACCACAAGCACTTGACGATGGAGTTCATGTCTCCCCATCAGACTATTTCCACCCATCCCCCAACTGGGGCTCTGCACTCTGGACAGGTAGAAGGACTGACCATTTGAGAAAACCTACAAAAGACCCTGTTCTTTAAATTTACCATCAGCTGCTGCCAGGTACTTCTTGAGGTCAACAATATCTCCCTTCTCACAGTCTTCCTCTCTCAGCGCTCTTTTACCACCTTCCTCGTCTTCCATGTCCCCAGCTGAACCCAGCACTAGAACGACAGCTGCTTAGTGCTTAAGCACAAAGCCCAAATCTTCCTCGGTGAACTTCTTAGAGTTGTGGGGCAAAAACAACTGACAAAGGAGTAAAGAAAAGAAAGTTGTGTCCAGTAGGTACCCCAGAGGAGGACTAGGCCTTAGTGGCACTTTGAAGAAGGGCAGAGGAGAAGCAGTGCTTCGGCAGACTTCTTCTCCTGAGTGTGGTCCCTTCCTGGTCCCCTTGGATTGGCCTGCTCTGAGATGTCTTCATCCTAGTTCCCATCCTAACATTGCTGGAGGAACCAGCAGGACTATTTTCTTGGGGATCTGTGCACCTTGAAAGGACTGGGTGGGGTTACCCACAGGACTAGGAGGTAAGGCACTCTCCACAGTACACAGCAACCATGGCCTTCTGGATCTGCTCCGTCAGGCAGGCACAGCCCCATCCTACATCCCCAGTCAGCAGCACCAGGGCAATGCTGTAAAATGTGGCATCTTCACTGGGCTGGATGTCACTAGAGTCTTCCAGCCCCACTCATCTAGCACCCAGTCCTTCCAGTAAAGCAGAATGGAGCAAGGGCAAAGTCAAACAGCTGGGCAAGACGGGTGGTGCTATCTTCTGGAGCACAGTGGCAAGACACAATCACCTCAGGAGGCACTGGAGACAGAGAACAGAGGACAAGAGAGAAAGTTTCTGACCCTAACTCCCCTAGGTCCTCCATGCCCCTCTCCTCCTCACTCATAACTCCCCCTGAACCAGTCCCCAGAAGCCAGGCCAGGCTACCATACTTATAGAGGCTCTAGCTTTACTGTCATTGCCAGGTCTCCATGCCCATTACCCCTGGAGAAGACTTAGATCGGTTTCTAAAACCTAAATGGATCCATGTCTCTCTTCCGCTTAAAATGCTTCCATAGCTTTCCCTCCACCGGGGGGAAAGTCAAGAGCCCCAGATGACCTGGCAGCCAACGGCTGCTTCTCAGCAGCTCTGAACGCAGCACTGTAGGTGAAGTCGGAGGTCATGAACACTTTCATCCAAATTATCAACAAATGCTTATTTTATGCTCTTCATGCTCCATTTTAAGAGTCAGTGCACATGTAATACATTTTAGAAGTGGAACAGATCTTGTTGACAGATGTGAGAGAGGCAGGACAGTGCAGTGGTTAAGACCTAGGCTCTGGAGCCAGACTTCCTGAGTTAGAGTCTTGGGTTCCCCATGGTGTGGCCTTGGACAAGTTACCTAACTACCCTGCACCTCAGTTCCCTTACATATAAAAGGGAGGCTAAGATAGTGTCTAGCTCACAGAATTGTTGTGAGGATTAAGGAGTTAATACATGCTTTGAGTTCTTAGAATATCTGGGACTTGGTAAGCAAGTGTTGGGTATCAATAAATAACTGAGGCACACACACTTGACTTCCCAAGCCACGTTTGATTGCATCCAGCCCTTAACTTGTCCCTAACCTGTGATCAACAGCCTCCCCCACAGGAACACAGTCCCCACCTCCACCACTCTTTTTGTCATATGCTGGAAAGAAAGCCTTTAGCACTGCTTTTGTAGGACACAGACATCCACAAGCTTGATTTCCCCCCTCCCTAATTCACAACCTGGCTCACATTACTATCCATCTACTTCTTGTATTGCTTTCAAACATCTAGTCATCAAACAAAAATCAAGTTCACTTCTCATTAATCAATAGGAGGAGCGTGGAACCCATTCTTGAATGCCCTGCCACTGCTGCTCCCTTTGTGTTGTCATGACACCCATGCTTTCTCCTTCAGTGACCCATAGATGGCACCATTACCCTTGGCTGGACACAGAAGGACAATCTGCTGTTTAATGTTTCTACTGTGTGTGAATCTGGTCCTCCATGAAATATTATTGGGCTGGACAATAGTTACAATGGAATCCTGGCCTTCCAGGGACTTTAGAGCCCCTCATTAAATGGAGCCAGTAATCCTAGCAATCCCATTGTTATCCCTCACTCCCCAGGCCAGGGCTCATGAGACTTCAATAAATATATAAAGTTGTCAGATTCTTTGAACAGAGGGAGACAGATGATGGCTTCATGGAAGGCAGACAACTGCAGGCCTTGTCCCCAAGGAGCTGACACAGATGATCAGTCTCGGTCTTTGGGACTTAATCAGACTGCAGGTGGCCTGTCTCCCACCAGCTGGTGACTATTAAGTACACCAAGCCCTGACAAGTTCTGTCCTGAGAGTCTAGAAATCTCTAGAAATGCCAGGGTTACCAGTTACAAGGAGACCCCAGAAGCAAGAGTCACCAGGCTCCACATGTCTCCCTCCACAACAGCTGTTCTTGCCATAGTCACGCTGAAATGATCCTTTTGTTTCTGTTATAGTCTGACTGCTTATGCCCCCCCATTCATATATTGAAATCCTAGCCCCCAATGAGATGGTTTAGGAGGTGGGCTTTGGGGAGGTGATTAGGTCATGAGGGTAAAGTCCTCATGAATTAGATCAGTAAGAAGAAGCACGAGAGGGGTGGTTTCCTTCTCCTCCGTGTGAGGACACAATGAAACGATGACTCTCTGTAAACCAGGAAGAGGGCCTTCACCAGACCCCGATCATGCTGGCACCCTGATCTCAGACTTCCAGCCTCTAAAACTGTGAGAAACAAATGTTTGCTGCTTAAGCCACCCAGTCAGTGGTATTCTGTAATAACAGCCCAAACTAAGACAGTTTCATAATTCAACAGGCACTTTCCTTTTTCGTCTTTTGTTTTTTAACCTCTTTGCAGCATTTCTTCCCACACCCACCACCTTGAAATTCCCTAACCCTTGGATTCCGTGGCCCCATGTGCTCCTGGGTTTCTCCTGTCTCCCTGGCTGCTCCTACTCAGAAACTTTTATGAGTTCCTCTACTTCCACCTTCCCTTTGTGTTGGTCTTCCTAGTAGGTCATCTAGACACTCTTCCCTCTCTCCACACACTCTCCCTGGGTGATCTCTTTCCTCCCTCCTATCTCCCCTATTCCATTTAAATCTAAATGAGTCAGCCAAAATGGTGAATCCAGCTGCCACAATCCTCTTCACTTGCTTGTCACACAGCCTGAAGCAAACCTCAACATCTGTCCTCCACAGTTTCTATTCCCACCCCAGCCACCAAGTCTGCCCCTGGCCCTACGTCCAAAGTAAGCTAGAAACTTGAGCATCACCTTTGACTCCTGTATTAGAGACCTAGGGCTGGTGGAACAAAGTACCACAAACCAGGTGGCTTAAAACAGCAGAAATGTTTTCTCTCACAGTTCTAGAGGCCAAAAGTCTGAACTCAAGGTATTGGCAGGACCACTCCCTCCAAGGGATACAGGGGAGGCTTCCTTCTGACCTCTTCCAGCTTCTTGTGGCAGCATAACTTCAATCTGTGGCTCTGTCTTCTCATGGCCTTCTTCTCTGTCTCTGTGTGTTGTTTTCTCTTATGCATACTCTCACTGGACTTAGGGCCCACTCTAAATCCAGAATATTCTCATCTTGATAGTCACCTTAATTACACCTTTAAAAACCTATTTCCAAAGAAAGTCCCATTCTGAGATACTGGGTGGATGTGTATTTGGAAGGGATATAATTCAACTCACCACAACTCCTCCACTTCCCCCCACAATCTACCTTAACCAATTCCATCTGCTTTCACATTGGATCCCGTCACACCTCTCCATCAGCACAATCAGGCCACCATTACCTGGGTCATGGCACCTGGGCCAGGTCTCCAGGCCTCCATTCCCCAAACACAATGGTCAAAGTCAAATCTTGCCCTTACCTCACAGCCTTATATGTACACACACACACACACACACACACCATACACTGTCTCTCTCTCTCATACACACACACACAGTCCTTGGGAGAAAGCTCAAGCTCCTTAGTCAGGACACTAGCCCCTTTGTAAATTGTTCTCGCCTTCCTCTCTAGCTTAACCTCTAACAACCCCACCTACTCTGTACATCTCTTTCTTAACTGGACCAAAAGTGCTCATGTTGCCTGTGTCCCAGATCTCTGGAGATGCTCTTCCCTCTGCCAGAAATGTCTCTTTACCCCTCCAGCCTAACCTCACTGCTGCACTTCACTACCTCATTGACTCCTTCGAGTCTCAGGCTAGACATGGCTTGCTCTGCTCAGATATCCCTGAACCCCAAATGAGGGCAGATTCCCCATAAAGCCTAACACTTAGAGCCTGGCTATTTTTATAAAACGCATTTTTCTTTTTATTTCTTTGGTCCTTTTGTTATTGTTGTTCTCTTTCAAACTTTAGTAAAATTCTTCTGTGACAATCCCAGCTACCTTTAGATGTGGTTAGAGGAATCGAGAGAATTTGGGTTTGTCTAACAAATGTTGAGAAGCCCCACACCCATGCCCAACAATCCTCTATGAGCTCTCAGCCTTCTGGCAACCTGGCCCTTCTCTCCAAGCAAGAGACTGGGAGAGCATTCTCTGGAAAATCTGACCAATTCAGGATAAATATTTTCAAGGCAATAAAACTGATAGGTTTTTCTGAAGGCATTAAGGGGTGTTTTAGAGTTGGCAGAGTTTGAGGTTGAATTATATCTCATTATATAAAAAACTAAACAAACAAGAAAGAGAAAACAATTATTAATTCAAAAAATACTGCAGGAAAATATACTTTGTGACTCAGCTGTGAGCAATATTTAAAAATTCATACTAATACAAATACTGAATTGATGTGCCAGATATTATTTATTGCCTTTCAGCATATATTTTCATTCCTGCTATGTTTTCCCCTATATCAGAGGCGACAGAAGGCTAGAAACTACATTTCCACACTTACATCAGTTTGAAATCTGATTATAATTTCAGACCTGCTACAAAGATACCACTTTTTTTTTCTGTTTGGCCTATCAATAACCTAAAAGCATGCTGAAAGCCCCCATTACAGATGAAGAATTTGTACATTTCTCCCTGTAATTTCATTGGTTTTTCCTTTATCATTAGAGCTATATTGTTAGTGAATACATGTTTAGAACTGTCCTACTTCTTGGTGAATGTTTGTAATTATCTAGGATCCTGCTCCATCTTTAATGGTGCTTTTTGTCTTAAAATCCCTTTGGTAGGATATTAATATGACCGCACCAGCTGTTTGTTTGTTGTATGCTTTTTCTATCCCTCTAATTTCAGCTTGTCTGTCTTTATTCTTTAGATGTGTATGTTTTAAGCAACACATTGCTAAGTTAGCTTCTCTTCTTTCTTTAAAAGTGTTTTAAGTATAGGTCATTCTATAGCACACATTGAGAAAAATATTATGGTCACATTTTGAACAACAATCTGCCTAGATATAGAATTCTAATTTCAAAATTCTTTCTCTTCAATATTTTAGAAATACTGCTTGTTTTTATATCCAGTATTGCCATTGAGAGATCTGACATCAACCTTCTTTGGAGGTGATATACTCTTACTCTCTGGAAGCTTTTAGAATTTTTTCTTTGTCTTTAATATTTTCTTATTTTAGCATGTCTAGAGGTAAGTTTTTCCTTATCTCTCCTGTTTGATACTCTGTAAACCCTTTGAGGTTGTTCAGCTTTCTAACATGGCATGAAACTTATCTCCATTATTTCTTCAAATATTTCCTCTTCTGCATATTTAATTTTCTCTCTTCTATGATTTCCTGGCACTTTTACTTCTACTGCCAACCCACTTAATTTTTATTCTAAATTTCCTGTTTATTTATTCTTCATAGTTTCCTTCTGGGAGACTTTCTTAATTTGATCTTCTCACTTACTAATTTTTTATCAACTGTGCCCATCCTACTATTTATCCCATCTGTTGTGTTCTTTATTTAAACTATTGTATTGTCTGCATTTAATATTTCTTCTTGATTTTTTTACAATTCCTTACTCTTACTTCATATTATTACTATTTTCCCTTGTCTTCTTAAATGTATTCGTCAACTGTATTTTAAATTATTGGTCCACTTATTCTAATACTTCAGAAGAGATATACTGATTCATTTGTTATTTCTTTTGAGGTAGTCGTTCTCTTTGGATGTCTAGTTATTTTGGCCTGTGAGCTCATATTCCCCACAGAATTCTAACTACTCCGTCTAATAGTGAGTTTGGAAGAAAGACTGAAGATCAGACTCTAGTCTGTGTAATCCCTATGAGAACAAAAAGAAGGAAGGGAATGAGCCCTAGGGATGAGCACTAGAACCACAGATAATCACACTTGTTTGTTGTGACCCCACCAGGCAACTTCTCAAGTCAAGTTTCACCTTCCAACACCATGGAGAAGCGGCACTGGGTGGAGGTGGTCTCCCTGGATTGTGACTCACCAGCTCTGTCACCCTCCTGAGGATTAGGACCCATCTTCCCTTGATATTTTTGGTATTCCTTTCACCATGTTTATCTTGGGTTAAAGGTAATAATTATCCTCTTAAGTTGGCAAACACAGTAAAGAACTGTCACACACACACACACCACACACACACACTTCAGAGGACCTAATTTACTGCAGCCTGCCAAAAGGTAATGGGGAGAGGGCAGGAAAGAGACAGGTGAGGTCTGAAACAGAGCAGGCAAAGATGCACATATCCGGACAGCCCCCAGCATCTCCCTCTCCGCCCGGGCCCCTTCTGCGTAGGAAAGGTCCACCTGGTGGGCTGGTATAGACCCTATGAAGACTTGCTCAGGTGCAATCTCTCGGTGACCACTGACCCTCCTGGTACCAGGCTTGTATTTTATACCCAGTTATTCCATGTACCATCCTGTGTCCTTTGCTCCTATGTCTGTCTCTCCTTATCAGACACTCAAAATAGCCTCTAGTCACTAAGAGCGGGAGGACAGTGACAGCCCGAGGTGGGGACCGCCAATTCACTACATCAGGCTGGGTGTGTATCTTCGGTACGCAGGACGTACTTCAGGAACGCACTCAGGACTCGCCCGGTTGCCTCTGGACTCAGAGTCCTGAGGAGGCCCTCGCCCGCCCCCTCCCACGCCCTCCGGAGGTGCAGGGTTAGAGGGAGGCACCTGTGCCCTGGGCGCAGACAGGTAACCCAGGGAAATGGGACGCGCGACCAGCCAGCTCCTCGCGCCTGGACTCCCCTGGAGACCTGTTTCGCGTCCCACCCTCACCCCGGACCTTGGGCGGGGAGGGGCGGGGGGGGGGACAGAGACCGCGCGCCCCGCGCCCAGAGCGCGTGCACAGGCGGCGCGGGCCCCGCCGCCGCTTCGCGGTCGGTGGCCTCGTCCACCGCGGTGGCCCGCGAGCCCGCGGCGTCGCGGCTGGAACGAGGGCTCGCGCCGGACTGGAGGGGCCGGAGGAGGACAGAAAGGGAGCCCACCCTCCGGGTGGAATCAGCAGCGGGGAGACGGAGACGCGGCATGTAGGACCGTGCCTGGCGCTCGTCCCGCGGATCCGGACCCCGGGCCAGGGCGCCACTCGCTTGTTCTACCGTCAGCCCTGCATGGCGCGGGGTCGTGGACTGTGCTGGTCGGGAAAACAGGGTTTGCCCGGAGACAAAGCATTTCAGTCTCGCCGTTTACTGTGTGGCTGTGGTATCGTACGCAGCTGCCTGAGCCTTGGCTTTCCCATGTATTACGTGAGAGTAGTAGGGTCCGCCTCATTGGGTCATTATGGAGCTCATAAACACACAGCAAGTACTTAATTAGTGTTAACCTTTATCGGCACTTCTACTGCATCATAATTGTCTGACTCTGCATCTCTCCTATTCCCCTCACACACACACACCTGGGCCACCCTAACTTACCGCAGGAGTTGCCCTGTGTTGATAAAGAAAGTCAGTCATCTTGACATTGCCAGTGCCCAGCACCAGCCCTGATGAAAAGAAATGTTCACGGAGCCCATGAGAAGCATGGAGCTGAGCAGCAATGAGGTTGCGGGGGTTCCACACAGAGCCCTATAGGGTCTCTGTTCACACCTCAATCCAAATCAGCCACTCACACTCACAGACTCTAGCCCCAAAAACCCAAGGGTAGCCTGACCTGGAAAAAAAAAAAAAAAGTGTTTCAGAACATTGTAAGTAAGAGGGGAAAGTTGGAGAAAAATATGAAGTCAGATCCATTTAGGCTTTAAGAAAATATAGTACTAATGCGTAGCAAAATGCAGAGAAATGGACCAAAAGGCCAATAAGCACGTAGCCCTTGGGGAGGTATTGAAGATCACTGGTAATCAGGGTTATAAGAAGTAAAACAACAAAATATTCCTTGATGCCTAGTAACTAGACAAAACTAGAAAGTGGGAAATACCATGTTAGGGGCAGAGGGGATGTGTGGATACAGAAATTCTGTGTGCACTGCTGGTGAGTGTGGACTACAGACATTCTGAACAGCAAGCTGGCAGTATTTAGGCAAGTTAGACATTTTCATACCATGTGATCCAGAAATCCCACTCCTGGGTATAGCTCCCAAAGATATTTCCCATAGGTACTTAAGGAAAGCTGTACAAGGATGTTCACTGCAGCATTTTTCAGGTTGGCAGGGGAGTTGAAGACACCTGGATGTCTTTCTCTGGAAAAGCAGACAAATAAAACGAGATAGTCACACGCCATAGAGTGTTCTAAGCAGTGTGAAGCAACAGATTAAGTGTGCACAGAGCAATAGCAATGGATCTTTAAAAACATAATGTTGTTCTTCCTAAAAATTCCACCCAAAAGCCATTAGGCAAGGATCCACACGAAGGAAAGTGTGTGCCATTGTGATCCGTGATCCTGTGTGGGTATTGGAATCCAAGCGGGTGACCCAGTGGCTCAACACTGGGTGTCACAGCACCAACAGAGTGAGAAGAGCTTCTGCATTTAAGCCAGGGAGTAGGGAAGGCAAGGCAGCAGCAGGAAACCCTTTACACAAGGGGAACTGATCAAATAAACAGGATAATAGGAGCCAGGTTTCCCACTGTCAGAGAAGGGAGTTACAAATACAGAAAAGAAAAAACCAAGAGCCCTGTGGTTAGAACTGAATTAGAATTGGAGCTATTGGTGTGAATTTGTAGGTCTCAATAATTATAGATATAAATGTGTTACAAGCACATATATATATATATATATATATATATATATATATATATATATATATATATATATATATTCCCTGACTCTGTCCACTGAGAAGATCTTGAAGCTATGACCCCAGTAGGAATGGCCATAGCTAGCATCCAGATCTTGACTTTTAAATAACATTATCCACTAAAAATAAAACTATAACTCTACAAAAAAAATGGCTGATTCAAGGGGTAGAGCATAAAAAAGTATAAGGTAAAATTGAAGCATCTGGTGTAAGCATCAGAAAGTAAGAAAATGCTCAAAGAATAAGGACATGTTAAAAGGAAACAGGAGTTTCTGACAAGGGCAACAATACAATTCTATCGGAACAGTCTTTTCAACAATGATGTTGGAGTAACGGATACCCACAAGCAAAACAATGAAGCTGGACCCTTTCCTTATATCATACACAAAAATTAACTCAATGAATCAAAGATCTAAATGTAAGAGCTAAAATTATAAACCTCTTAGAAAAAAACATAGGCCTAACTCTTAATGACCTCTGATTTGAAAATGTTTTCTTAGATATAATGCTAAAAGTATATGCAACAACAACCAAAATATAGATAAAATGGACTTCACCAAAAGTAAACTTTGTGCTTCAAAAGACACTATCAGAAAAGTGAAAAGACAACCCACAGAATGAGAGAAATATTTGAAAATTATATATCTGATTAAAAAACATATCTAGAATATACAAACAGCTCTTAGAGCTAAATAACATAAAGACAAATAACCCAACTTAAAAACAGGCAAAGGAGCTGAATAGACATTTCTTGAAAATATACAATTGGCCAAAAACCATCATGTAGCATGTATTACCATAATTATGAAAAGATAATCATCAGAGAAATGCAAATCAAAACTATAATAAAATATCATCACACACCCAGGAGGATAGCTATAATCAAAAAGATAGACAATAAGTATTGGCAAGGATATGGAGAAATTGGAACCCTCATACACCAGTAGTGGGAACATAAAACAGTGCAGCAACTTTGGAAAACAGTGTGGCAATTCCTTAGAGTTAACCATAGATTTAACTGTGTGACCCAACAATTTCACTTCTAGGTATATACCCAAGAGAAATGAAAACATATGCCCCACAGAAAAGCTTTTACAAGAACATCCATAACAACATTATTCATAATAACCAAAAAGTGGAAACAACCCAAATGTCTATCAACTGATGAATGGATAAACAAAATGTGGTATGTCCTTACAATGAAATATTATTCATTATTTTAAAGGAATGCAGTAATGATACATGCTACAACAGATTAAACCTGAAAGCAATACGCTAAATGAAAGAAGTCAGTCATAAAAGACTACATATTTTACGATTCCATTTATATGAAATGTCCAGAAAAGGCAAAGCTAGATTAATAGTTATGTAGGGCCTGGGGGTATGGGAAGATTGATAGTAGGCAGTTGATCTGAGGTTTCTTTTTGGAGTGATTAAAATGTTCCAAGATTGATTGTAGGGATGGTTGCACAACTGTGAATATACTAAAAGCCATTGAATTGTAGACTTTAAGTAGGGGAATTGTATGGTATGTGAATAATATCTCAATAAAGCTGTTACCAAAAAAAAAAAAAGTACATAAAGTCCAGTTTAAAAGGGCTACCACTAACTACATTTGGGACAATTTGCAAATTAAATAAGTAATGATAGTAACAAGTAACTTAAGGAATAAATAAGAATCCATTGTATGTATTGATATAAACAATGCATAGAGAATTTGATGACTAGCAGGATGTGCACATAGTCTCAAATTTCATCTCCCTCCCCCCAAAAAATACTTATTAACAACAAAGGGGAAAATAAACTTACTGGGAGAAACTTAGCAGACAGCAGCATACTGAAATGATTAAAGTTCACATAACCAGTAATGGGATACAAAATCATACCCCACCTGATAGGATACAATGAGAAGAATTCAGCATTACTTCAGTGATATTCCTGATAAAAATGCATAATCTGAATTGAATCATGAAGAAACGTTAGATAAACCCACACTGACGAACATTCTACGTAATAACTGGCTAAGGGAGTCAAGAAAAGACTGGAACTGTTACAGACTGAAGGAGAGTAAAGAGACAATGACAACTCAGTGCAACACATAATGGGTCCTTTTGCTACAGAGATATTGTCATGACATTTGACAAAACTTAATGAGGTCTAAGTACTTGCTGAGATAATGTTCATTTTATGATTTTGATCATTGAATTGTGATTATGAGTGAGAATGTCCTTGTTCATTGCAATACAAAATAAAGCATATGTCAGTAATTTATGCTCAAATGGATCTGGAGTAGGGTGAGTTCTTCATATGTGACAACTTTTCTGTAAGTTTCAGATTGTTTAAAATAAAACAAGATGCCATAATGTACATAAAATAACTGGCCCATATTCTTCAAAAAATGCCTGTTATAAAAAAACAAAGTAAAGTTGAACTGCTTCCAGCTAAAAGAGATTAATAAGAGCTTGAAAATTAAATTGATGAACGGTGTTGGAGTAGACCCTATACCAGGAAAAAATATAATATAAAGAACATTATCGAACAACTGAGAAATTTTGAATAAGACCACTGTATTGATGTTAAATTTCTTGATGTTGATTATTGCACTGTGGTCATGTAAGTGAAGATCTTTCCTTTTAGGAAATACACTCAAGTATTTAAAAATAAAGGGACATGGTGTCTGCCACTTATTCTCAAATAGTTCAGTAACAATAACTTTATAAATACATAGGGAGAGAGAATGATGAAGCAAATGCAGTTTAAAAATAAATATACTGGAGTTCTTTGTACTTACTTAGTCCTGCGATATTTCCACAAATTAGAAATTATTTTAAAATTACGTTTTTAAAAATAACATAAAAAATGAAATATAAAATCCAACATAAATGAATGAAAAATACACACACACAAAATGGTGCATATTTTGTGAGAACATATAACAATAAGACACACTGTAAACATAGTGGTTTCTTATTGGGCCAAGAGAGGGGAATAGGAGTATGCGAACTAAAGAGAATAAAAAAAAAATTGTTTCAACTCCATAGAGGGCTAGAGAAACATCTTTCAAATTTCTCACCTCACACTTCTGAGAATGGAGTGCCATAAGAGATAAGCATGAAGAGGGAAAACATCAGATATTTTATTGTATTTTATCTTTGTAGTTTAGCATTGTTTGAATTGTTTTATGATACAAAAACATTCATGTATTATTTATATAATTTTTAAAAGAGGAAAATGGTGGAACATCAGTATAATGTTATCTAGACAGCTATTAACAATGAGACAACTACATCCACTGACAGGTGAGAATGGTCTATTGTTAACTTTTTAATAGTAATTTAGAGAGTAGCGGGGATATTGTGAATCACTGTTGCAAAAGATATGTAAACTGTTCACATATGCAACATTGTAACTATTAGCCATGCTAGTTCAGGAGGGAAGATTAAGAAGAGAGACTTGTGTACATCTTAGTCTGATTATTTTACAATGAATTTGTGTTGATTTATCGTTTTTATTTAATTGTATAATGCATGCATGAATACATTCTCATTATGGAAAAAATCAAATACTATATCTTGCTTTTTAAATTGAAGGTACATGGTACCGTGGCTAAGAGAGGAAATGC
This sequence comes from Cynopterus sphinx, assembly GCA_030015415.1. Taxonomy (NCBI): domain Eukaryota; kingdom Metazoa; phylum Chordata; class Mammalia; order Chiroptera; family Pteropodidae; genus Cynopterus; species Cynopterus sphinx. Next base: position 54,369,044 of record CM057383.1, on the reverse strand, counting down.
TTCTTAAAGGACAATTAGTACTTTTAAATAAGGAAATGTGAGCTCCCTTTCAACAAAACATGATTTTAAACAATCATGATTATGTCATTATGTACCTATTGATAAAGCAACGGTTTAAAATAGTGCAAATACCCAAAGACAAGGTTGTTAATTTCCAGTTCACTTGGTAGGATGATGAGTTTCACCTTCCCGACTTTCCCAACTATACTGGACGCTCCCACTAAATCACTAGCGAGTGCCTCTCCAAATCCACAAAGCTCTCAGCTGCCCAGCCTGTGCTGCTGAAGGTCCCTCTGTCCCTCCCTCAGTTTCTACCTCACAGCCCCCTGATGGAGACTGTCGTCTGTCACCTCCACTGTGAAGTCTAACCTGACTTTCTACTCCAGGCAGAGGAAGGAACTCCCTGGCTTCCCCCTGCCTTCCCCCTACCCCAGCGCTCCTTCCCTAGAGGGCTCACCAGTATGCACCGTAAGACTTGCACTGTGGGGCCCTGTCTCAGCAGAGGCTTGGGTGCGGGGCTGGCCTGGGGGGTGTTTTAAAGTCTGCTAGCACCACGCCCGGCCCACAGTGGCCTGAAAATAAATGGCTGTACAGATTGCTTTGGAAAGCAGTTGGACAGTATGTTAAGAGCAATGAAAGTGTCTTTATCCTGTTGACTCAGTAAGGACCCCGAAGACATAACCATCCCTAAAGGTGAAAGCTATATATTTACCCATTTTGGTTTAAGCAAAATTTTAATGCTGAAAAACTGGAAGCGCCTGGAAAATCTAACAATTTAATGGGTATGAAAATTACACAGTACCATAATACAATATTAGTCGGCCATTGAAAAGTATACTTATAAAGACTATAACATATGGCAAACATTCAGGTCAGACCTTAAGTAGAAAAAATTGAATACAAAACTGCATGTTCGCCGTAACGGAAATGATGCAAATTAAGTATGCAGTGAAAAAAAAAAAAACCTTTTTTTTTTTTTTTAAGAAAAGAGAGTCATGAATTTAGGTTTGGGTACGGAGTCTTTTTTCTTGTAATTCTCTTGTTCTGTGTGCACGCTGTGCAGAGGTTGGAAGCGGCGTTGAGTTTGAATATTGTTTATACGATTGAAAGCTGAGAGGAGATATTTTCAATCAAAGGAATGCATTTCTAATGAAGGGATGCAGGCACCTTGACCGGCCAGTGAAGACTGGGGTACCGGGATGAGATTTTCAGGGTCTTTCAGAAGAAAGCTACAGACCCCGATTACACCTGGAAGAACCGGTAGGAAAGGGGCCGCAAGCCCACTATTCACCTACTGGGCATCCGCTACAAGAGTCCTGTTGGGCGGAGCTGAATGCCGGTTGGCTGAGTGAATGGGGATTCTCCAGTCCCTTTAAACTGGCTTTCCTATTAGCAACCTTCAGGTCCCCACCAAGACCCGCCGGCCTTCTGATCAAATCAAAGGGTTCGAGAGAAATTGGGGAAAAGGCGATCACTCTCTGCGGAGACCCGGAGACCCGGCTTCGCTTTGTTTGGGTCGCGCGCGGCCTCCCCATTTCCGGCCCCGCCCCTTCCCACTCTCCCACCGGGTCTCCCAGATCCCCGCTCTCGCTCCTGGGCTCTTGCGACCCATCTTTTGAGGCTTCTTCCCTTTCGCTGGCCTCCTTCTTCCCTCTCTCTTTCCCTTTCTGCCATCTTCACACACGCTCCCGGGTCCTCATCTCCCGACATCCAGCACCTCCTTCACTACCAACATTACCCCCAAGGATTTACAAACGTTGCCCCTAAAGAATGGACTTTTCCGGAAGGTTCTCCGCGGAAAATCAGCAGGACCCACGCCAGAGGAGCCGGCCTTCGTGGAGGTGAAGATGCGCGCCTGAGCACCCTGACTCCATCCCTCTAGCGGCGTTGCCCTCACTCACCCACGGGGAAGGGAAGGAGAGAGGCCCGGGCTGGGAAGGGCGAGGCAGGTCCTTGGGGAAGGAATGACCGGGCATCGGGACACTGGGGACGGCGAGCGAGAGAGACCGCCTCCATCCACTGATGCTGAGCACTAGCCGTCATCTTTCCGCCCGTCTTTTTATTGGGGTTTGGGGACCATCTACCACGGCCAGGATTTCAGAGTGAAGCTCCCACTTAACATTTTGCAATAGCCCCAAGTTTGTTCGCCAAGAGTATTGGGGGAGGAGGGCAAAGAGAAAGAGACCACTCGATAATATGTAACTACATTCTTATTAAACAAACTAAACCAAACCAAACGAAAACAAAACACAGCAAGTCAAAGGGCTCTAGGAATGAAACACACTCCCCCAACTCACTTCTGGGGAAGAGCTGTCTCGCCCAGCGGTCCTTCCAGCTCTCCCTCCATACACGTATAGGACTCAGGAGTGTGGAAAGTGGGACGTGATTATCTTTATACAAATGGTGTGACGCTCGGTGACTGTTCGGCAGCGGAGGCCGCGGATGTCCGCGGCGGGAAGGGAGAGACCTCTTTCCGCAACAAATTCCTTTGCACTTTTGGGTGCAGTTTGCTACGCTATGTGTTGGCCTAAGCAAGTTATGTTCTACTTTGCCGGGGGAGGGGGGGAAATGTTAAGAAAAGGAAGTGGAATTAAAATCTAAAAGGGAAATGGATAAACCGTGTTCCACAAATACAAGCGCGTGAGTCAAGAGCCAACGTTTTGCTCTTTATTCATTGAAATTGTCTCGGACTCATCTAGGGGCTCGCCTCTCCACTCCCGTATTCCCGGGGGCCGAGGCCCAGAAGGGCAGCGTCCCGATCCCGCAGCCGCGGGAGGACACAGCTTTCCCTGGAGACCTGGCCCGCCCCGGAACGCGCTCGGAACCCGGCTTCCCGGCGCAGCCTCCCCGCGATCGCCATCTCCCCGCTGCGGTTTCCGCGCCCGGCCCGAAGCCCACCTCCACCGAGGACCTTGACCTCGCTCGGACCTCGTCGCCTCGTTTAGCTCTCCCTGACCTGCTTTTGAACCCGCTAATCCTGTCTCGAACTCTCGTCCTGCCGCGATCCCTCGCCTCGGCCCAGGCGCGCTAATTCCCGCTGACCCCGCGTGCCCCGCCTCGGCCCGCCGCTCCCCCGGCTTTGAAGGGCGCGGCTTCGGGCCTGCGGGTGCCGGGCGATCCCGGACGCCGGCTCGGACCGCCCCGCGTGCGGGTGGACCGAAACTAACGGCCTCGTGCTGCAAACACCCTTTCCCGTTCTTGCTTTCTCTTGTTTCTCTTCAGTTTAATTCGCTTCTTTAAGGAAACTATCAGATTCACAAAGACCAAAATCCTAGGTAACATACTAAGCTGGCGACGCTGTGGGAAAGCCGGCGGTGAGAGCTCAATGGGGTACAGAACCCGTAAGCCAGGGACTTGCTATTAAGAGCAAGCGCAAAGATGCTGGCGAAGGCGAAAAAAGTGGGACGCAGAACAGAGAACAGTGTGACTTCGCTCCTATTTTTAAAGGGAGAGATATATGTCGGAGATGGGGCAAGAACTTGGGATTTCTAGGAATGGGGCTATGGGTCTAAAGAGACACCTACTTGTCATTTTATAATCCTTTGTGCTGTATATAATTTTTCCCAAAATGCCTTCCTTTTTATAAAAAATTAAAGCTGTTTTAAAAGTAAATGAAATTAGTGCATACCATATGCACTTATAAACAAAAGCCTACCCTCACAAACACCCCCAAAAGACATGGGTTGCATGTTTGTTTAGGGTTTTTGTTTGTATTTTTGTTTTGTTTTATCCCCCGCCCCCCCTTTTTGGCCTTTTGTTTATTACAGGGCCGCTTAGGCTGAGCAAACACTGTTTAAGGGGATGTATTTTCAGAGACAGTTGTTTAGCCAGAAAAACAAAGCTGTGCTTAGTCACCAGCTGGCCTATGCATCCCTGTGAACTACCAGGTGGTGTGGTTCTGCAAGATCGACCTCAGAGGTCTCTTGCCTTGACTCCACATAGGATTCATTGTCCAAGGGGAGGTTAGTTGTCTCCTGCCATGCAGGCTCCACCTCTAAGGGGATTTAGATCGGTTGGGTTCACAACTACCGTACAGTGCCTGGCACTGTGTCCAGCATATAATAGTAGCTAGATAAATATTTGTTGAGTGAGGGATATTCCATAGTATTTGCAGCAGCTCCTGAAAAATAGTTCATAGTAGATATAAATTCCTGGTGACATCTGGGGTAAGGGGACAGACTCCCTAAGCTAGGATCTCAGGAGGACTTGGCTAGTGGTCAGGGCATTACCAGCATTCCAACAGAAGCTCAACAGTCACCCAACAAGACTGCCTCATGGCTTCTCCTTCCATTTTCTGAAGTGCTTTCCCAGGATCAGGAGATGGAGAACTCCCCAGGCTCACCCTACCCTCATCTCTGGGTAGCTCCCTGTCCTCCTCGACTGGTGTGACTGGTGTGTGACCAAAATGTGGAGAGGCCTCAGACGCTGGAATCTGGACCAACCCCACCAAAGAGCAAAGAAGACTTAGCCAGTGAGATAGGAGAAACCCCAGAGGCAGGGCTATCAGGGAAAGGGTGTCAGCACCGTGTTCTCTCAGCTTTCCCTTCACTGGTCCCGCCTGCAGATGACACTGATCTCAAATAATCACTTCTTAGAGCAACAGGACCCAAACTCTTGGGTTCCCTGGCACTGGAGACTAGGGACAGGATGGTTGGTGATCTTGAATGTGTGTAGGGAAAGGGAGAACAAGACAAAAAAAAAAAAAAAAAAAAGACATGGTTATACAGGAAGTCTCTGTGGGTAAGCAATCTGGAGCACAAATTTTCGGAGCAAAGTTAAATAAGCAGCCCTTGATGGAAGCAATGAAACAAAATGCCTCTTCAAAACTATTCTAACAATAACACTTAAAAAGTTATTTTACTAGATTTTTTTTTTTTCATTACAACACCCCACAGATTCAAAACGTATCAAAGGCTATATAAGCCACCACTGTTGGCCTCCAGACTGCTCCTGAAGGCAGCCGGGGGAGCCACCCTACTGTCTGCTGGGGCACCTTGCCATGAAATGCTGGGGAAAGAGTAAGGGTCAAGAAACTGCCCACTGTATTACCCCTGCTTCCTGGCCACTAGTCACTTGGATCCCTCTTTGGTTTGCATTTCCTGTTCTTTCCTGGCTGCATCCCTATGTTGTCCTTCCCTGGGCCTCAGGAAAAGCCGCCAAGCAGGCTGGGCATCTGGGATTGGGAAGCAGAGAATCTGGCTTGGGGATGGAGGCACATGTAGCACTATAAACAAGAAAAGTTTGACAGTGTCTGCTCCAGGACCCTGAGTTGGATAACTGCAAGGTTTTAGTCCCTATCTCACAGCTCACTACCTTCTCTGAGCTCAATGTCTGCCTGTTTTGGAGAAATCTGAAGTTGGCCAAGATGATAGAGATTTACTGTCCTCCAGCTTTGGCATTGAGTTGTTTTTCTCCCATACTCCGACCTCAACTCCAGAGGGGCAGCTGGGGTTGAGGGCCCAGAATCCTGGCTTGCAACTCACAGGCCAGACAACCTTTCTCTATCCCATTAGGAGCGCTGACCTGACAAACTAGTGATATCTGTTCACTCTCAGCTTGAAGCCTTAAGTGACACAAGCTTAAATTGTCTTTCCTTAGCCCTCACCAAGTGCTAGGTATTATATAAAGTGTTCTACACAAATTAACTCCTCATAACAACACTAGGAGTTTTGTACCAACATTATCCCCATTTAATGGATAAGACACTGAGGAACAGAGAGGTTAAGCGACCTGTTGGCAACTAGACAGCAAATTCTAACCCAATCTAGCCGAGAGCCAAAGCTCTGGATTCAGGAGCAATTTCTAAAAGGCCCCCAGTCCAGGGGTACCCTTCTCTTTAGAAGCAGAAAGGAGGCTTCTGAAAGGCGACTGATGAACTGGAGACACACAGCCAGTGGATGGTCCTTCCCCTGAGCCTCACTACGCTCCTCCAGCTGCTCCCAGAAAACTGCCCCTCTCTCCTAGTTGAGCTGTCTGCAGGGCACCCTGAAACAGGGAGACAACCACACTCTCATGCAGGTAGGGTGAAAACATTCTAAATGTCTATCAATATTGAATGGATAAACAAATGTATAACCTTACAATGGAATGTTATTCTGCCCTAAAAAGGAATGAAGTATGATACAGACTACAACATGAATGAACCTCAAAACATTATGCTCAGTGAAAGAAGCCAGACACAAAGACCACATAGTGTATGATCCCATTTATATAAATTATTCAGAATAGACAAATCCATAGAAACAGAAAGTAAATTGGTGGCTGCTTAGGACTGACTATGGGTAGGAGCTTGGAAGTGATAGCTCAAGAGTACAGGTTTCTTTCTGAAGTGATGAAAATTTCAAATATTTACAGTGGTGATGGTTGCAATGTATACATATGCTATATATTTTAGTGTACCTGTGAATATTTTAAAAACCATTGAATTGTACATCGTAAGTGGGTGAATTGAATGATATGTGAATTATATTTCAATAAAGCAGATACCAAAACAGCAAAAACAAAACAACACATACATAGTTCTATGAGGTCAAGCCACTGCTCAGCCACTTTCAACACAGGTTCTGCTGGGGGATCCTCATAGATCAGCTTTCCTTCTGTCTCCACAGAGGCCACAGCCCTATGAGAGCTCCGTGTCTCTCAATCCTAAAGCCCCGCCCAGGCTGCTGTGCCAGGAACCACCACATACTGCCAGGCCAGGCCTTCAGTGTGTGGATTTGGGAGGGAGTCCAGTTTTCAGAATGAAGTGAGAGGGAGAGGAAGAGATTTTTGCTTTAGCAGGGCCCCAGGATCTGGTGCCCTGGTTTGAATTCACACAAACTAGCAGTATGACTTTGGTCTCAGTTTCTTCCTCTGCAAAATGGGGCAACCAAGTCCTGCCCTAAGGGTGTTGTGACTATTTCATAATAATGAGTCCAGCACAGCTTTGGGCAGTTAACTATGTATCCCTTGATAGAAAACAAAAAAAGGATGGATCAATTCAGAGGAGGATCCAGATAAAATCAGAATGTGGTAGGAGTGAACCGATTTTTTTTGTTAAGAAAGAAGGAAAAATTTTTAGAAGATTCTCTCGATTTCTGGCATTTCTTCCTTAGTTTAAACGCCGCACCTATACTGGATGGTAATTTCTGAAGAAATACAAGTAAAAGAGACTAAGACAGACATGTAAAAGAAGGCACGCCTACCTATTGCAGAGAAGGTTATGAGAAGAGGGGAAATAAGGGTATGAGAGAGGAGAGGAGGAGAGAAAGAAGATGGGAAGTGGGGATGGAGGGAGACACTGCCACTGAGGTCTGAGGGACTGAGGGGCCATGGGAGAAGATAGCACAAGCAACAGGTGGCCAAGAGAAGGAAGGAGAAAGGAGACAAACAAAGTAAGATGAGGTGGCAAAATCATCTGAAGAAAGAGAGGAAGGAAGAGTCACAAAGAACTCGCAGGGAAGAGGAGTAGGAAGTCAAGAAAGCTCTGAGGAGAATCTGGAGGAAAGCTTATGAGAAGATCATTAAATTGGGAGTCCCTGAGGCCCTGTCCTAAAACCTTGGGACGCCCTTTCTGTGCTGGCTGTTGGCTTGACCTCATGCCCTGCCCCACTAGCTGCCTCCTTTCTTGTCCTTGGGTGGCCTGTCCCCAGGAAAAAAAAAGACTCCTGAGTTGTATGGGTGGGGGAAGCTTTTGGGATCATGTTGGACACCTGCAGGTCGGGTCCAGTTGTTTTCTGGCAAAACTGTTTACCTTCTCTGATCCCTTTACCTCAAAACTGCCCCCACCTTTCCAGACCCCACCACTGCTGGCTTCCTTTCTCCCCTTTTCACTCAAAGTCCCAGCCAAACAACTATTTCTCATTCTGGGAATCACCACTTACTGGCTACTTCCAAACCTTTGTTCCTGCCTTTCTCTCATCTGGCAATCAATGCCTGCTTCTCTCATTCTTGGCCCAATTTAGTGGTTTCCTAGAAGCATTTTAAATATAAGGAGCCCACTAGAGATCAGATTTGTAGCCATTTTGTCTGCAGCTGAGCACTAGCAATTTTTTTCTAAGTTCTCTGAGCAATTTAGTATGTAACAGGCATAGAGAACTACTTTGCCTCCTTCTTTAAGCCTTCTTGGCCCTTGCCCAGGACCATAGTCAAGGTGGGAGCTGCCTGCTGGTACCAGCTGAGTGATAGGTACCTGAAAGATTTCATCAGACCTGTCCTGCTGGTGAGTCATTCTTGTGTGGCCCTCTTTACAGTGAGGGCCTAGACCCAAAGCTTCCCCTGAGCAGCCCTTCTTATTGGGCCCCAATATTCACAGGTTCAAGAAGACTACGACAGGTCGTATGAGGCCTGGCACTAGTGACACATTTTGATGGCCCTAGAGCTCCACAGCCTGGCTAGAAATCTTGCCAAAGTGGAAGAGGGGACAAGGCAAAGCAAGGTAGTGCTGCCAGGTGCCTGAGGTGGGGAGGGCTCGGGCTGCATCTGGGAGGTAGCTTCAGGAATCTAGGTTTACACCTGTAGGAACCTGAACTGGACAAGATAGGTGTAGGCAGAAGGATTCAGCAGTGGCCGAGGCTACCTGTCCTGAGCCCAGAGCACAAGGCTAACCGGAGGCAACCAGATGCCAGCCATCTCCTGTACCAGCCACATAGCCTAGCCAACTTGGGTCTCCCGATCTCCCCAACAGGGGTGACCTCCACTCTTTTGATGATCCCCATTTTCTATCGCATTCTTAGACATTGGCATCCAGAGGACAGACCTCAATCATCTTGTGTTGCCTGAAATGAGTCAGTGACTGACTACAGTGACTGAGCCCACATGCAGCTAACAATATAGGAGGGGCTCAAACACTAAAATTTGAGGATCCTCACTCTGCCCCCAGCACATCTCAACTATCCAAATGAACCACCTGTCTCACCATTAGAGCTGCCCTCCTTCAGCACTGCTACTCTTCTCAGAAATAAGTACATTTTATTGTTTTACAAAATTAATAATGCCCATCGTAAAAATCTTCAGAAGCATCCTATCTGCTTTTCAAATGTCAATCTCTCTCTACAGGTGGGTGAGACTGGATCTCTCCCTAATGTGCTGGTGCAGAGGTCTGGCTCTCAGGCATGGAGGGGGCAGCATGGGCAAATCAGAGAAGGAAGTGATGCATGGATTGCTTTTGCCACCTGGGTCTTGTGCTCCCCAGCTTAGTCCTTGAGGTGTGTGCTTCCCTGTTCACCCCAAACCTCCAGCACCCTTCATCTACAGTGGAATCTCCCCCAATCCCAGCAGTGATGGCAAATGCCACCCAGGATCTCTCAAGGGATTTTGGGTGGGGCCCCAGAACCAGCAAGGAGAAGGATGGACGAGACCCAAACAGAAAGGGAGTAAGACGGGGCAGAGGAACCCAGACTCCTGAGCTTTTGGCTCCGGGGAATGGGTGGGAGATGCACAGGGTGAGAGAGGGAAGCAGGGCAGTGGAGACTGAGAGGCCAAGGGGGAGGACAGGGAGAAAGCAGAAACTCCTCAAGTGCAGAAGCAGCTGCTAGCTCAAGGCAGGTAATCAGCAGCCTGAAAAAGCAGCCTGGCCCCAGCCTCAGCAGAGGGAAGAGGCACCAGCAAAAGTGGGGCTGAGCTGGGGCCAGGGCTCCATGCCTGTCGAGCTGACCTGATGTGCATGCTAGAGCACCTGAGAAATACGGAAGAAGTAAAAATGGCCAAACACAGGATTGGACCAAGTCCCAGGTCCTGAGCACCTGAAGAAAATTCTGAAGTTATGGGGGAGGGCTTGGTGGTTGGGGATATTTACCTGAAGGCTGCAGGACCCAGCCCTCAGCAACATGGACAGTTGAGAAGTCAATTTTACCTGCTAAGCCTCCCAAAGGCATGGGAGAGGTGAGTGGGAAGGGTCTGGGGGGTTCCTGGAGAAAGATGGGATCAGGCCCACACCCTGAAAAATTGGCAGGAATTAGAGGGTGGCAGATGGGGCTAAGCAAAGCAAGGCCAGAGGGAGGGCAGCCTCTTTCCCCAATTCAGGCTGAACCTTGTAGAAACCGTCAGGAGACCTAGTCCTAAGGAGCATCTGACTAGAGCTGGGGTTGGTGGCATTCCTTCCTGCCTGCCCTCTCTCCACTCCTTCTGTAGTGAGTGGAGGACCTGGACCACCATGTGGCCCAGAAAACTCTTGGTGGCAGAGTGTCACCCAACTCTAGCCCAGGATGCAATAGTTCCCTGTGCCCAGAACTGTTCCTTGGGGAAAGTTAAAGCCCACTACATCCTAGGGGGATGTGGAGACCATGAAGGAGACAAAGCAGGGATCCCAGCTGGGCTTTAGGCTTCAGTGCCCCTAAAGGAACCAGAATGGGCTAGAAAAACCTGGAGATGCAGCAGGGCCAGCGCCACTGAGAAAGCAACTTAAGCTGTTCCCCTGTCCCCTACGGGCTGGGATCCTTCTATATCCCTCATGCGTAGGTTTCAAAATCATTTTACAAAGAAGAAGGGGGCACAGAGAGGCAAAGGACACTCTCCAGGTCCCTAGGATCCTGGCTGGGTTGAGATGACAGCGAGACTGCCAGTGTAGACTGGCAATGGAAGCAAGGTCAGCAGGCACAGGACTCTGGCCTTCCGCACCCGGTGCCGCTGCCTGGGGAAGAATCTCGGATTCTAGCAAATTCCCGGATCCTATCGCCCACGTCCTGTCGGGCGATCTGAGGTCGTCTAGAGCTCAGCTCCAGATTACTCTGGGCGGACGGGTCCCCCAGAGACAAATGGCGTCCCAGCATGCGTACCCGCGCGCATACCCATATACACACTCAGGCCGACCCTATACAGGCCTGCCAAGTGGCAGTCCCCGGACACCTGGTGCACCCAGCCGTCCTCACCCAGCACGCGCAGGAGATAGGCCGGCAGGTCATGGGTGGGAGCCCAGTGGCCCGCACGACCTTCCCTCTTTCCCTCTCCCCCCACCCTCCGCCCCTTAGCTCCTCACTGGACCCGGTGCATGGTCACCGGGGCCGCGGCCCCACTTACCAGGCCTGCAGAGGAGCGGGCGCGGGGACGCCTGCGGCCTCCCACTCCCATTCCGCTGTGAGAGGATGTGAAGAAAGAATAAAGTGCGAGGGAGAGAGGGCACGGCAGGCAACTCCCGAGAGTTACAGGCGCTGGGCTCTCCGGTGTCCCCTGCCCGGCTCCTCCGCAGCCAGGGAAAGGGAGGCGGCCTCACACCCCTGTCCCGGCTCCGCAGGGCTCTGCGGGAGGCCACGCGGCTTCTCACCGCAGAAAGTCTGGCTCACGGTGAGGATTCGTGGGCCAGGAAGCCCATCTATTGGCCTTAGAAGAGGACCCCAGGATGGAGACTCGAGTGTCCAACACAGATGACGTCATTCGTGAAAAGAAAATTGTAAAGCGTGAAAAGAAAACACCGCAGGGTTCAGCAAATGCTCTTCCACTTTTCTTTGAACCGAAATCTGGGCTTCGAGTGCGGAAAGAGGAACAGTTTTGGGGACTGCGAAATTTTACTCTTTGCTTTCTGCTTAGAATGATTCTATACTAGACGTGTCTTATTTGAATAATAAAAATAATGAAACTTGAGAAAGCCAGAGAGAACAAAAACTGAAGTGCAAGCAAAGATGCCAGGCTAGATCAGGCAACTAGCACCCTACTGTGTGTGCCAGGGTGGAGGATGCACTGGCTCATGTGGGGGTCCCTGAGGAGTTCGGTCGCCCCTCCAGAAGCCAGGTTCAGAGGGACCACGTGCAGGGCTCACCGAGCATACGCGGCATGGGTTCTTCCAACAAAGCTCTGTCTCTCTGGGTCACACTCTCTAGGAGGAGTTAAATGCCCTCCTTTCTCCGGCCCCCTCAGAAAAACTCTCAGCACCAACAGCGCTCTCCCTCCGCACACTCTGCCTCACATACCTTGAAATACTAAGGCTCCCCTTCACCTCCCAAATTACCTTCCTTCTTACCTTCCTTGCTTCCCTCCTTTCGGTTAGTATGGAGCAGCAGGCCTCTTCCTCTGCCCCACTGACCCTCTGCTTTCGGGGAGTCCCAAACCCTGTGCAGAGGCACAGTCATTCAATTAAATAATTGTTTCACTGGTTCCCACCTGTCTTGGCTGGGGACATTTGAGATTGGACACATATGCATGCTAGACACACACTAAGATACTGACACATGCACACTCATATACCTCTTCACACACACACTGGAGTTATGGAGGCTGCACCAACAACACACTCAGCCATGCCACAGCCTGACCATCCACTGTCCCTGCCCCACTCTCAGGCAGACCCTTGGACAGACCCAAGCACTCTTGCTCATTCTAGCATGTGGGCCAGAAAAGGAAAGCCAAAGTCTGCTGTTATAGTGCTTTAGGGAAGGTGTCATGGGCCCTCCTGCACACAGGTTTGCACACACATCTTCACTTGGCTCTCTCAATCTTTCTTCCAAGTTCCTTTCTGAATCAAAGGAAGGGAAATCTGGCCTGACCACTCCTGGCGCTGTCGAAAGAGAAGCTAGACTCCAGCGAGCACGGGCTCCTCAGAAAGTAATGGGGACCTGGACTCCACGGAGGGCCAAGCAATGCCCAGGGATCCCCACAGTTCAGCTCCACAGCCCCGCCTGGCCTTCTGCCCATCTCGCCTGGGCCCTAGCCTCTCCCCAGCCCAGCGAAGGTGAGACGTGGGACCCGAGACTGAAGCGGGGGGTCAATCGGTGGCAGGCATGAAAAATACACCATCTATCGCTGTCTGGGGGTGCGGTCCCTGTGTGAAGGCCTCAGAGCCGCAGGGGAGACGGGAGTTTTCTACCTATCCAGTCTCGTTCTCACTCGACCCTCCCGGTTCCTGGACTGGGTTATCTGTCTGCACCTCCGTTTTTCCTGCCCCTGCGAATGCAGATCATTCCATCTGTCCCCTTGCCTCCCTCTCTCCGGCTCCTTCGCTACATTCTTGGCTTTGCTCTCCCTGGAGCTCCGGGAGGGGCCTGCGGTCTGGGTTCAAGAGTGTGGCTGGACATATGAATCTGGGGGCGAGGGTGGAGCACTGAATCCCAAGCCCGAGTCCCCGCTTTCAGCCGCCCACCCCGCCAAGCGCCCGAGCAAGGCCAACCTCCAGTTTTCTGCTAGGTCTCGTCGGAGTCGCCTTCCTGGAGCATTTTGGTTATTGATCCCGCTGAAAGAGCTGGAGCGCGAAGGCTGCGCTTCCCTGGGGACCGAGAGAGAGAGAATTGGGGCGGGGAGAGGGGGAGTAGGCTAGCGGCTGGGGGGAGGGAGTTAATAAACTTCAGAAGATGTAGGGCGTTCCTCAATACCCCAGGGCAGCACCAGCCTCCCTCTGCGGGCTGGGAGTGGGGCTAGACTCGGGGTGGAGGAGTGGGGCCCCGCGCCCCCGCCCAGCCCGCGCGCGGGTTCCCGAACGCGCCGCCGCGAGTCGGGGCTCCGCAACTCGGGCCCAATCAGCGCAAAGGGGTGGAGCAGCTGGCGGGGGCGGGGCCGGCGGAGTCAGAGAAGTCGGGCGGGGGGCGCGAGGGGAGGGGAGCCGCGGGCTCGGCCGGCCCTGGCTGGCCAGGCGTTTGCGAAAGCAGCGGCGGCGGCCGGCATGGGCGATGGGGGCGCCGAGCGCGACCGTGGCCCTGCGCGCCGGGAGTCGCGCGACGGTCGCGGCGCGGACTGCGGCGGAACGGAGGACTCGAACGCCGACGCTGGCGGCCGCAGCCCAGGGGAGATCGCCGGGACCTCGGCCGCCAGCCCCGCGGGCTCCAGGGAGAGCGGTGCGGACAGCGACGGGCAGCCCGGGCTTGGCGAGTCAGACCATTGCCGCCGCATCCTGGTGCGAGGTAAGAGGACGACAGTTCGTGGCGCTGGACCACGGGGCTCCCACCCTACTCCTGCCGGGGTCTCCGACCTTCCTGTAGCTTCCACTTCCCTATTCAGTCGGTCATCGTTCAGTCATTCATCCAGTAAATACTGAGTGTCTATTGTGTGCTGGACATGGATCTGAGTGCAGGGGACAAAGCGGCGAACGGGACCGAAGAGATCCCCGTTTCACCGCCTTACAATTCTCAGCGTCTCGGGCCAGCCCCTCACCCTAGGCGTCTCCGGCCGGTTGCTGCGGCAGCGGCAGGGGTGGGAGTTCGGGATGCAAAGTTGGGTCCCCGCCCCGCGTCCCTCGCGGCAGGTGCGGAGAAAAGCGTCACGAGCGCTCCGCCGGGTCAGGACGGGCAGGGACCAGAGTCCGGAACCGCGGTCCGGAGAGGAAGGCCCGGGCCCCGCTCAACGGCGGGGGCGCGTCCTCGCCTTCTGCCCAGCCTTGTTTTCCCTTCCCAGCGACGCACACAGCACCGGTTGCTCTCGAGAGAAAGGGACCCGGGACCCGGGGGTGGCTAGCGGGGCGCTCGCCGCGTTGGCTCCGCTCTCTCGGTACTCGCGTCCCCACGTCGCCTGGGCCCAGCCAGCTCCCGGTGCGGCCTTCTCCCGGCCTGGCTTTTCGCGTCTCTCCCTTTCTCCCTCGTCCTTCGCCCTCCCTTCTTCTTTCCTGGCCGTTTCTCTCCGCCGAGCTCGCCTTTCGGCAGCCTCTTCCCGCAAGCTCCTATGGGCTGCGCCCGAGTGCCCAGCTGTCCCTGGTCTTCTCCCCGCGAGAATAAGGCTATCCTGGCCCCCACAAGCCAACCTGAAGCGAAGCTCTAGGCTCCGCTTTCGCCGGATCCGGGCTTCGCCCAGCGAGATGGGAGGAGAGAGGGCATTCTGGCGTCTTACTCTCAGCTCGCTTCTAGGCCGCGGCCAGAGCCTGAGGTCTGTTTCCCCGAGCATCCTAGAGCCCGGAACCGGGAGACCCAGAGCCCAGAAGAGGCCACTCGCGGGTAACGGTTTCCCTGGCCTCCTCTAACTCCTTCACCCGCCTTCCTCCCGCTACCTTTTCCAGCCTCTTCTCTCTTAAGCGCCCCTTCTGCCCGCTGCGAGCCCGGGCAATTTCCTGGGCCACCGCCTGGGGAAAGGGAACCAGCCTGATGCCGGCTAGAGGTCGCTCCAGCGCCGGGTCCCAAGTTGGTCTGATCTGACCTGGGCGCTACGCACACATATACTGGGACGCCTTGGCGTGGGGGCGCACAGCCTCCGCACAGCTGCTGAGTTCGAACGGCTCTGGGTATGGGGACAGGGCTACGGTAGAGGTTGGAGGCAGCCTAGTGTGAGAGTCGACTGATAACTGTCTTGGACACAGACTCAGGGATCTGGGTCTTGGGAAACACTCCTAGTAATAGGTGTCCTCACCTAGAATGGGTGCCCAGTGCTTGAGTTACAGGACAGGGCATGGGGGCGATCCCCACCCAGCAGGGATTTCAGCAGGTGTGTGACCTGTTTGGCACCTGGAGTTAAATTAGATCCCATTTACAGACTGTGGGGTGTCCCGGGTGCAAGGCATTCATTAGCAGCCAGCTTGGAGTTGCATTAAGGAAATCTTCAGGGATTCCAGAAATGGAGAAATCAGTCCCCTAAGCTCATATTACCATGCTAAGACCCTGAATCCTTGCCTGTGACACTCACCACATCACACTCCATCTATGGGCGCCCATTTCCTTCCGCCTGGACAATTGCAAGTTCTATGCCTACCTACCATCCCTCCTATTCTATGAACTCTACATGTAGAACAAAATAATTTTATGTATAGATATCAGTTAAATAACTCCCAGGTGTTAACTCATTGAAGGTAGGAGTCAAAAGTGACTCTTCACTCTGTGGATTTCAGGCCACCCTTGCTAGGAGTGATCCACAGAAAGGTAGAGTGGACTTGTGTGCATGGTCAGGGGGTATAATTTTATAAATGCATGTATGCACATACAGCAATGCTGTAATATTTGTACAATATATTGGAAATACAGCACAGAGGGCATATTTATGCAGCTAAAAGAAATAAAAGGGCCCTCATAAATCCCTCTGCCCTTTCCCATTTAATGATAAGGTTATTATAGCCTGAGAAACCCAGGACGTCATTTACTACTAATCCCTCCTAGCCAGGGTCACCTGCGTCACTCCCAGCCCCACTGGGGCTCAGGGCAGAAGCCCTGACAGATGAAAGACCCAGCACTGGTGAAGGGAAATTAGCAGTGTGTTAGCTCCAGGATGTATGTCCCTCCAGTATGCTCTAAGCAGAGAGTACATTTTGCCTTTTACCCCTGAACACACATCTTCCCTAAGTATCTTTGGATAAAATCATAAAAAGATGGAAGGAAGGCATTTGCCATTACAGCCATAGGGTTGCTGGTGAGTGTGGATTCTGGAAAAGGGCTCCACTCTCTCTGGGTCTTTGCTCTTCTTTCTGCCTCTTTTCCACTCTGAACTTGCTCCTCTGAGGGCCCCACTCCAAGGCAGCAGATCTATGTTGGGGGAGTCACATGGCACAGAAGAATAAAAGAAAAGCTTGGGCATTAGAATTAAGTGAAGTTGGTTTGGAATACCAATCTTACAGCCATTTGAACTTGAACCAGTTATATTTTTCTCTCTGTGCCTCAGTTTTTTCATCTGAACAGAGAAACCCATTGTTATTTACCTTGAAGGGCTGTGCTAAGGGCCAGAGGTGATGTTTAGAAAACCGCAAATACCCAGCGGAATCTTCATAAATATTCTATTGAATGAAAAAGGGGAGCTCTAAGGTGACCCATGGGAGTGGGCCTCCTTCCTCAGAGGTCTCCACCTGAGCCCAAGAGGTTTGGGAGGTGAGCAGTGAAGGGGTCAGAACAGGCTGATGAAAGGGGGATCCAAGACATCTTGCATACCACACCTTCGCCTCCTCCAGTCCCCTTCAGGAATCTTCACTCAACCAAGCACTCAAGTTTCCAGCTTCTTCCAAACGCAGGTCAGGGAGCCTGGGAGGCGGACATTGCTGCATCCCCCTCCTCCCCCGCCTCAAAATGGAGGCTGCTTCAAGCCACATGGGGCACAAACAATGCTGCAGGGGCAAGGGGCACCCCTCACACCCCACAGCAGACACAGCTAGGTTTCCGCCGGGGCCATACGGCCGCGGAGGCCTCCCCACGCCTCTGCATGCACGGCCCCTGGCCGGTAAGGGACAGGGACCGGGGATCCTTTTGTTTCATGTTTGTTAAGGCCGTGCCAACCACGGACAGAAGGCAGCGGAAGGAACAGGCCGCCTCTCCGCCGGGGCTCTAACTGCACCGGCGGCCGCGGTGCACTGGCCTTTTCGGTGGAGCCGGGATCCCGGCATCCACAAGAGGTGGGCACCTCTCACCCCAAATCTCTGAAACTTCACAATCTACGATCGCACCCGCACACCCAGATACGCCGACATGATTCCCAGATCAACTCGGACGCAAATTCAACAACCTTTCTGGATAAAGCCTGGAATATCCGTCTGCCGGTGTCGCCCAAAGGACGCGTGGTGCTGGTCCCTGCTCACGCGACGCGGTCCCTCGGGCCTGCAGGTCTCAAAATCCCATTTGGGCCGCACCCTCTGCCCCAGACTCTGCTGCCATCCTGGCGCGGATTCGGCAGGACTGCGAGGTTGCCCCGAGAACTCCGCCTCGCCTTGAGACCTGTGGGTTGGGCGCCTGGCTCTGCACCCCTCGGTCAGCGAGCAGGAGGGCAGGAAAATTGCTGGATCCTTTGACCAAGCTGCCCGCTCTCCGTCCCCCCAACAGCACTCACTACCCATTAGCCGAACCGTTTTCACCTGGAGCCTTAAGGATGCGCTCTGTGGCTGGGGACGTGGAAGGACGCGTGAAGGCCTCTGGCTGCGGCGAGATGATTCCTGCTGTGGATGTGAGTAGGAAAAGGAGGACACTGAATTTAGTGGGGCCGTCCTCCCTGAGAATCCGTGCTCCAGTAGCACGCACGTCCAAACATTTACAGACAGCAGAATGGCGGACACCCGGCAGGGCCTTGGATGCCACAGATGCGACTGAAGACGCCTGGCAAGGGGCCACGGCTTCGGGGGCTTGAACTGGGAGTGGCCTGTGGGAACAGACTCCCCCCTCCAACAGCCAGGTCTGGACTGAATTAAGCATCCTCGGCGTCTGCTAGCTTTCTACTTGGATTTACAGCAGCCACTGGACCTAGGGAAATTCGGCCCAGACCTCGCAGGCCTCACCCCGCAGGTCACACCAGCTCACAAGGCAAACCCGGTGGGCATTTTGGCGACAGAGAAGGTGGGCGCGGTGTTGTATAGGAATGAGTGAGCACTGGATCTGGCACTTCGGCCCTCGCGGACCACAACCTCAATATCTGAGTTTGTTAGTAGATGCGTTAACCCAGGACCAGCGCCCCAGGCAGTGGCTGGAAAGTTTAAATTGTGCATTCAGGGGACTGCACTTTGGGATTTTTTTTTTTTAATAATTAGTTTTGGGGTTCGCGGGAATATTGGGTTTCTTTTTTATTTTCCTGGAATTGTTTTATTTCGTATTTGTTATGTTTTTCCTTTTGCTTTGTTTGCTTTTGACAGAGAAGGATGCGCATTCTCCTTGCAGGTCTACGCTAGGGTCTATCGGTTTGGTCTTTATTTTTGTCTTTATATACATGCCCCCCCCACACACACACACATATGCACAGAAGCAGAGCGATAACCAGATGCGTAGCCTTGTTGATGTGTCTGTGTGAACTTTTCATTTTCAGGGAACTGTGCCGGGCATTAGCTGCAACTCGTGTTCTCACGCTAGTTCTGCCGCCCTGGGTGGTCTCTTGGCCTCGGGTGCCTGTAGACTCACTGCTGCATCCCGCACAAACAGATATCTTCAGGGTGGGAACTTCCAGGTGTGATCCACAGGTGACCCGGCCGAGCAGGGAAGCAGAATCTTTCCAAGGCTGAGACAATGAGTACTAGGGACTGGAAGGGACGATTGTGGCGTGTGTCCTCAGGCCTAAGCTGGCACCAGACAAATTCGAGCCTTCACCCACACCATCTACAGGGAGAGAGGGCATCTAAGGGTCTCCGTGGCTTTGCGTCATTTCCTTTATTATCTTTACTAGACTCTGGAGCCTAAAGACCCAAGCTCCGGCTCTGCTAGCTAAGTTTCTTTGATTTGTATTTTTAAATGGGTGGGAGAGGGGCATACGAAGCAAATGAATTTTGCCTTCTAATTTTTTCTTCGCTTAATACAAAATAGAGATTGGCTTGATTCTCTTTGGAAAGCCGGGAGCTGGCTTCCCGGCAGTGTATCTGGAGAGTTTGTACCGGTTTGAGAAACTGATAGAGAACACGAAGGCGAGTGGGCCTGCCCAGGAACCCCCAAGACCTGGGGTCCCCCTCTTTCAGGAGGGAAGTTGGAGGGCTTCAGCTGCGGGTAATAGAGTGGCTTCCGACACTGCATAAAGAGGTAGTGCCAGGATCGGATATGACTTTACAGAACCCAGTACTGGGAGGACCCGGAACAGCCCGGCCTGCGAGTGCAGCAGCGTGAGGGAGAGGCTGCCCCGCTGTCAGGTCCTTGCTAAGGCCCGCAAAGACCCCTCCAACCATGTCACTCACGCTCTCCCCTGGCCTTGCCCTTCGCTTGCTCGTTCATTCATTTCACAAACATTAATGAGTACCTACTATGCGCCAGACTGACCCAGCTGGCGACGTCGGCGCTCGTCCTACCTACTGAGACACTGACGACCGCGACGTGCGAGGTTTCTGTGCCCCGGGAGCAGCGTCCGCGCAGAGATCAAGAGATCTGGGAGCCTTTGATGCCGCGCGCGGGACCAAGTAGAAGGTAGTCACCGCTCCCGGGAAATCCACGCGATCTCCCAAATGTATTCCTAGCACACAGTAGGCACTCAGTAAATATTTGTCGAATGAATGAAAGGAGACGACGTCCTCAATATCGCGTATGTCACTAAGTCGGAGGTTGTAACGACCTTCCCCAAGAGAAACTGTTCCGTTCTGAGATGACCTCCTTATTATTATTATTATTATTATTATTATTATTATTATTTTACTGTACAGCGAGCGTCTTTCCTTACATGAAATGGGGATGCCGGAACACAATAATTGTTACAAATACAAAGTTGACAACGCCATAATTTTGAAATTTTCTGCAATCTTCAACTTTGAGAACACTGAAATTCAAAACCTGAAAAACCTCAAATATGACTCTTACTGATAGCTGGATCTCGAGGCCGGCGAGGCCGCCCAGATGCCCGCAGGACTGGAGCAGGAGGTGGTGGGAAGCGCTGGGCCACAATGTCCGTAGTGAGCCTCCCGGCTCTCTGCCTCTGCTTAGAGTGAGGTTCCACCACAAAATCAGCCAGTGGAGTGAGATAAATAACCAAATAATTCTGCGTCCCTCCTCTCCACCCAATTCGTATGCCCCCAGTCCTTTGCTGGAACTTGAAATAACTGGATAATTAAAGCCAGGGTTTGTACTTGGGTGGGAGACCACCTAGGAATACCAGGTGCTGTAGGCGTTTACAAATCTTTTTTTTTTTTTTTTTTTTAATAATAAAGCCAGAGTTTGCTCTGAATTTTGCTTCTTTCGCCCAGCACCTCATCCAGGTGTGGAGCTGCAGGAGCCAGGGTGGGGTGGGTGAAGGACACTCCACCACAGGCCTCGCTTATAGTTAGAGGATTTAAAAACAAAAAGTAAAATTGAAGCTGTAGAAGTTTCCTAGAAATAGACCTCATTCCTAGTTTCAGGTGTGTTCTTCCAGGAGAATTTCTCATTTTCATATACAACCAGTAGCTAAAGCAGCATCATTTTACACAATCTGTTTTGAAACTTACCTTTAAAAAAAAAAATTTAATCTCCTGGGGTCATCTTTTCAGGTGCAAACACTTCACTCTGATCCATGACTGCGAAAGCCAAATCCTCCTCACCTCTGGAAGGATGTCTGGTTTTTTCCCCGAATGTAAACACTGAAATGAACTCGAAAGGCACAGATCTTTGTGCGTTTTTTTAAATATTTCCGAGGGATAAATTCTGAGCAGTTGAATAGCTGCTTTAAGGGGTTACACACACTAAAATGTTTTTTAAATTTTAAAAATGTATTTCCATTAATTTTAAATAATAATGAATTGATGTGATTTGAACATCAAGAAGTTGCCGTTTTAAGAACACAGTGAAAAATCTGTCCCAATCCTGATCCCCGTTCTCATTCCGCTCAAAGGCAGCTTCCCCCCCCCACTTCACACTTCTAATATGTTTCTTCCAAACAATTGTTATGCTTATGCAACTCAGTGCAGCTATATTCTTTTTTCTTGCTTTTATTTTCACTCATATAATAGCATCTGTTTTTCTACACCTTGCTATATTTATTCACTTATCAGCATATCTTGAGATGTAAATAATTTCTTGCTCGTTTTTTGCAGATGCTTGGTATTCTATTTGTATGAACTGGATGGACAATAATGTATATTATAAAACCTGTGCCCTATTAGTAGACAGGTAGCCTTTTTTTTTAATCTGTTGCTATTATATACAGTGTTGCAATAAATAAACTTGTTGCTTGGTCATTTCCACATGTATGGGTATATCTGTCAAAAAAGTTCCTAAAAGTAGGTTACTGGGCCAAAGAGTCTCTGTTTGTAATTTGAAAGATAATGCTAAACTGCCCTCCACAAGATAGTACTCCTCCCACCAGCAATGCCTGAAAATGCTTATATCTCCAAATCTGGCCATCACAGTTTACATTTTATATCTCAACAGCTATTGTCATATTGTTCTTCAGGAAAAAATATTTAGCAATTTATAGCAATTTATACTCCCACCTTTGCCCTCTCCCCACAATGGTCTCTAATAAATATAAAAATTATATATGTATAATTTTTTTAACCTTTGCCAGTCGTATTGGCAATAAGTAGTACCTCGCTGACATTTTAATTTTAATATGTTGATTATTAATTAAGTTTCTTTATTTTCCTTCCATGTTTATTGGCCAGTTCCATTTCTTCCACTGTTATCTATTAATTCATTTTCTTTAACTAGTTTAAATTTTTAATTACCCTTTCCTTATTGATTTGTAGAAATTTTGTATTATGAATAGTGCTCATTGCTTTCAATATGTGTTGCAGCTTTGGGGGGTTTATGATTTGTTTTTAAACATTGTTTCTGGTGTTTTTTGCTTTCTGAAGTATAAAATAACTTTCTAATTACAATCCATGCCACTTAGCTATATCATGCAAGAGTTCAAAGTTCTTTTTTCTCTCATGCAATACACTTCCACTTCCAAGATGTAACCTCCCTAGCTTTCCCTAATAACTGAAAAACATAAATATGTAATTTATATATTACAAAAGTAGGATTTTTTTTTGCAAACTGCTTTTTTTTATTTAATAAACATTTGTAGAAATCTTTCCATGTAGAAATGCCTCATTCTTTGTAACACCTGCATAGTATTCCATTATGCAAATATAATATAATTTATTTAATCAGTTCCATATTGATTAATATTTAAGTTGGTTCTACTCTTTCACTATTATGGCTTCAGTGAACATGTTTGTATCCCAATTTGAACAGATGGTTGTTTAAAGTTACATTTATGAGACAATGTGATAAATATGAAAATGAGGGATATATTATTATATTAAGGAATTATTGATTTGGGGGGTTATGATAATAGTTTTGTGATTGTTTTTTAAAGGAAACCTATTTAAGGAGAAAAATACATATAAAAAATTTTTTAGATAAAATTATATATCTGGAATTTTCTTAAACTTACATGAATATGGAAGTAATAGTATTGTTCCTGAGTTTGTAATTGTGGAAGTCAGAGGCAGGTATATCAAGGCTCATTATATTATTCTCTCCAATTTTATATATGTTTAAAATTTTTCATACTAAAATGTTTTAAATAATAAACATTATTTCTCATATATATGAGATGGGTATAATTACAAGATAAATTTCTAGAAGTGAAAATTCAAAATCCAAGTATATACACTTAAAATTGTGATATATATTTTCAAATGCCAAAAATATACTAATTTATACTCCCAGCAATTGTGTATACATGTGCCATTTCTCTACATCCTCCCAACCTGGGATATACTCAATCTTTTATAGTAAAATCTTTTCAAGTGGAAAAAATATTTTATTTTTGTTAGTATTTTTAATTACTAGTGAGGTTAAGCAGATTTTCATATAGTTATTACTCATTTGTATTTCCTCTTCTATGAATTTTTTGTTCATGTGCTTAGCCATTTCTGTATTGGTTTGCTCACTGTTTTCTTATAGTTGTAAACACTTTATGTACTAAGAAAATGATCCTTTTTTTCTGTGATATGTGTTGCAAATCTTTTTTTTTTTTAATTTGCTACGCATTTTTTTCTGAACTCAAATTTAAACTGCAATCACATCTAATGGTCGTTTATTTTTAAGCTTCTACATTTTAGTTCTCAGTTAGAAAATTCTCCAAGCAAAGATAAAAATATTATATGTATCTTATAATTTTGTTACAAAATCTTTGTTAGTCTTTCAAACAAACCAAATAATAAAGAAGTACACAAAGTAAAAATGGAGGAATCTTTCCTCTCTGACTGTCTTCCAGTCCCCAGAGCAAACAGAAGAGAGAGGTGTCCATCCTGCAAGACTTGATCCTGAATAGGTATAAACACGCGCGTGCAAGCACACACATACACGCGCGCACACACACACACACAATTATTAGTTTTACTTTTTGTTCTTTGTAAAAACAGTTTTATACATACTTGCTGTTTTCATGTAGTAGTATATAATGAACATCCATCAGGTCAGTATGTGGAAATATACCTCATTCTTGTTAATATCTATATAATAGCTGAAGGCATGACTATGCTGTGATTTCACCAACATATTCCTATTGACAAACTTAACTTTTTCCTTTTTCTTTCTCTTACAAATTATGCTACAAACAGTGTATTTGTCTTTATCAAACTACAACAATATTTCCCCAGGGTAGAAACCTCTATAAAATTTCTAGTACAAAGAATTTATGTATTTTTAATTGAGCTAGGCATTGTGAAATTTTCCTCATATTGTATTAAATCATATTCTTACAAACAGAGCTCTGGAGAAACTTTATTTTCACTCACCTTTATCAGCACAATTTCCCCAGATTGCTAGATAAAATATGGCAGCTGAAAAAAAAAAAAGAAAGAAAGTCGTATTTCACTGCCGTTCTAACTTTCGTTTTCTCTAATTCCCTCTGAGTTTGAGTATTTTTTCATATTTATTAGCCACTTGTACTTCTTTTTTCTGAATAACCCATCATACAATTTGTTCAGTCTCCCACTGGACTGCGTGGCTTTATTCATTGGTCTATAAAAACTATGTGTACTAGAAATTAAAACTCTGTTATAAATGTATTATATTTTATCCCAATCTGTCATCTGTCTCTTAACTGTCTCTCATCCTACAGATTTTTATTTCTAGGTACTCACATCTGTCATTTGCTTTCCTTTTTAAAAAATTATTTTAAGGCATTTTTCAATCTTTAGAGCTTTATATTTTGCATTAAAAATTTAATCCATCTTGTGTTTATTTTTGTATTTAATGTGAGATAAATTACTTTATTCCAAATAATGAGCTAATTGTCCAAAAACCACATCTTTAATAATTCTTTCCTTCAACTAATTTGAAACATCATCTTTGTAACATAACACATCTTCATTTATGCATGAATTTGGTTCATAACTTATGCCAGCATCATACTATTTTAGTTACTATAGATTTGTAATATATTTTGCTATGTGATTATACAAATATTTTCTCCTCATTCTTTTACATTTTTCTTAACTATACTTTCATTTTCAGTTTTTCCAATAAACTTGAGAATGATTTTTTCATAAGGAATGTTTGTAGTAATCACATTATACTTGCAGTTTAAGACAGGGAGGACCTTGTAACATTTAAAAATCAGCACATTAACATCTTGTCATGCAAAGGAATCTCCTGGGTGCTAAGGGTTCTGAAGTCAGGTAAGACTTTGAGGGGGTCTCAGGAGAGGTACCAGAAGTAGGTAATATTTGTTCCAAGGTCAGAAACATTAGCTAACTATTATGACAGGGGTCACCACCTCTACCAAGGCAAAAGCTCCTTGGACAGAATCACCCTCCCCTGTAACCCTACGGCTCACCCGTCTTTGAGGAGACCTGAAGGGCTGCAAAATTCAGGATTCATTCCATTTAGACTCTTGCATTTCACCCTAACAAGCACCTACCTGCAAAGAGGCCCTGGAATTAAAACTATCTCTACTTCCTTGTGCTGCCCCCAAACTCCACTTAGAAAAGGAATGATTCCAGGAAGGGGACTGTGTCAGTAAGGATGAGCTAGATTTTGCTGCAGAGACAGCCCCAGATCTCAGAGATTTAACAAAACACAAGTGTACTTCTCACTCACATGATAAGTGTATCACAAGTGGGAAGGGGCTCATCTTGGTACTCAGAAAACCAGGTGATGAAGCCCCATCTTAGCACCTGCTTTCAGAACCATCACATTGGGGTTAGAGGATGTGGCACATTATGAACCAACTTCTAAAATGTTCACCTGTAAGTGACTGCATCCTTTCTTCTTGGCTAAAACAACTCATGTGATCATACCTAATTTCAAAGGGCAGAAAATCAGTGCAGTCCTACCATGAGCCTGAAAGGGGCTGGAAACACTGATGAACAGTATTCATAATTTAGCCAGGAACTTGACTTTGATGAGTGGCCTTCTCTGATGGTCCTAGCTAAATTAGCGCACGTGCGCGCGCACACACACACACACACACACACACACACACACACACTATGGTCATCGGGTTTTGGTTATTTGGAGAGGGTCAGTAATATCCTTATCCTGTTTTATTGTCCTACCAGCATTTATTATTACTGTACACATTAGTTTTGTTTTGTTTTATTTCATTTTGTTTTCTATCTCCCTGATACATGGTCTATGGGTACCTGGATCTTGTTTATTTTGTTCATTTCTATATCTCCAGACTTTAGAATAATATTTGATACGTAATAGGTGCTTATGAAATATAGGTTAAAGTATGTACTTATTAAATATACATTGAAGTTTCTGTTGAATATGCTGAATGCTTGCGTATTTATAGTTGTTTTAATTACATAAATGGTATAGTACTACAAATATTATTCTATAACTTTCACTTAATGTTATTTCATTAGTCTTTTTAATTCCATGGTATTTTATGATATGATTTACCATCATATGCTCAGCCACTTCTCTCATAGGCGACATTAATGATACTTTCAAATTTTCAACATTTCAAGCAATGCTGCAGCAAATATCCTTATATAAAAACCTTGGAGCACATGAGCCTGTGCTTTTCTGAATAAGTACCTACTAAATTAAAATTGTCAGGGTATATTTATGAGCTTCTTTAATCTTGACAAATGCAGGTTTAAAAGGTCATGACAATTTTTGGTTCTACCAGCAACGAGTAGGGGTGTGGATTCCCCACGGGACATCAGTGCTTTATTAATCATCTTTTAATGTCTTTCCCATCTGTGGAAGATAAGTGATTTTCCACTGTTGCTTGAACTTGGATTATCCTGATTTCTGTGAAGCTGTGCTTATGTTTTCATATGTTTATTGGCCATTTGAAAACTTTTTCTGTGAATAGTCCAGATAAATTTCTTGAACATTTTTTTCTACTAGACTATTTTTCTTTTTTTAAAAAATCATTTATTTGTAATTGCATTTTATTCTGGGTAGTATTCCTTTGCTTTTTAAAAAAACTATTTTCAATTCTTTTTTTTTTTTTTTTGTATTTTACCTTGGTTTTGGTGCTTTCATCATACAGAAGTTTTAGCTTCGGTATAGTCAAATACATCCTTTGTTTTCCCTTTTAGGCTCCAGTTTTGTATCTTGCTTGGAAAGTTCCTCTCAAGCTTAGAATTATTAAAATACCCTCCTATATTTTCTTTTTCATGCCTTATCATTTTATAATCTATGATTTGCTCTCTAATCCATTTGAAATTTATTGTTATTTATGATGTGAGACAGGAATTTAACTTAATTTTATTCCAAACAGATAATTTATAGACATCAATCTACTAAACTCCATTTATTGAGTAGACTGACTTTTCCCCATTTAGAATGCTCTCTTGATCATAAACTTTATCGGGGTGTATATATATATATATATATATATATATATATATATATATATATGTCTAATTGTGTATTTTTGATTCCATTGTTTCCCAATATCCAGTCATTTAAATACTATCTTCATTTCTGTTATATTCATGTTCCATTTATTTACTTAATATTTTATCATAATACATTTTAAAATTAAATACCTACTTTAGCCTCATCCTAAGCACACAAAATCATAGATTTAAATTTTTTTCTAGTAAACATTAAAATGAGTACTTAACGATTGACATGACAAATGTTTATTTAGATGCCATTTTAAATCATCTTACAAATCACAAGTGGAATACTGAGGTACTTTAGAGAGACACTATTGCATACTTTCCACTGATGGATTTGTCCATTTCTGTGACAAAACATCATTCTAGCTTTATGGCATGTTTTATTGTTGTTATTGTTAGAGATCTTTTTAAATAATTTCAGACTTTCAAAAAGGTAAAAATAGTATAGAAAGGTTCTATGTATCCAGCACCTAGCTTTTCCCAATGGTGACATCTTACAAATCGACAATCAATTATCAAAATCAGGAAACTGACACTGGCATAATATAATTGTCTAGACTCAGATTTTACCCATTTTTGCATGAACTCTTAATTTTGTCTTTATATATAGTTCTATGACATTCTATCACATTTATAGATCCCTAGAACCACCACCACAATAAAGATACAGATCTGTTCTTGTCACTATCAAGGAACTTCCTCACGCTGGCCCTTTACCTAACCCCTGGCAACCCTGGATCTGTTCTCTACTTCTATACCTTTGTCATTTTAATAATGTTATATAAATGAATCATGCAGTATGTCTGGAACCTAGGGGACTGACAGGTTTGTTTGTTTTTTTCACCTAGCATTATGTCCTGGAAATTCATCCAAATTGTCATATCTGTCAAATAGTCATTCATTTTGGTTGCTTAGTAGTGTCCCTTTGTCTAGTTATATCACAGTTTGTTTAACCATTCACCCATTGATGGATATCTAGATTTTTTCCATTTGGGGACAATTAAAAGCAAAGCTGCTATGAAAATGTGTGTGCAGGTTTTGATATAAACCTAAGATTTTGGTTCTTTGGATAAATGGCCAGGTGTGTGGTCACTGGGTTCAGTGGTAAGTATATGTTTAACTCTTTAAGAAACTGCCAGGCTGGTTTTCAGAATGACTGAACCATTTATATTCCCACCAGCAGTGTCTGAGAGATACTGACTAGCATTTGGCACTCTCAGTGTTTTTTAGGTTAGCTATTCTAGTACATGTTTCTTGCAGTTTTAATTTGCCTTTCCCTAATGGCTAGCCATGTTGAACATCTTTTCATGTGCACATTTGCATGACATGTTTTGATATCTGGCAGGCAAGTCTGAGGCTGCCTTTCTTATATGTGACCTGCCTTCCCTGATGCTGAGGCAAAGAGCTGACCTTGACTGCTCCCTGAGGTGGGAATGCTCCTATTAGCTCTTCTACGAAGATGAAAGGGCTGGTTATGGTGGTGTCTGATTTGACCTCAGTGGTTACCAGCACAAGCTCAGAGCTTCAGGTAGGCTCCGGCAGGATCACCAGGGAGAGGATGTGAAGTTTCAGCACCATATATGACACTCATCACTCTTCCTCCAGTCCACAGTTCCCAAGACACTTTTAATAAAATCAATGCCTTTGGAGATAGAGTCACTTGGGTTGTGAGGAAGTTATGAAACTGGGCTCACAGTTAAAAATAGTGGAAGCCAGGCAAAGGGGACCCAGTCACAACAGGGTCACAAATATTACCTCACCTTTTGGGAATGTAGAAAGAATTCTCACCAGCACTCCAAGGGCAGGACCCAGCCCATTTGTTGTGCTCTGCCTAGTGACCTTGCAAGACCTGTCCAGTGGTGGTAGTGATGGGGCACCTCTGGACAGTGACTGTGTCCCTGCACCCAGACTCACTCTCTCCCTGAGGGTTGACTGTGAACACAGGGGCGGGACCTGTGAGCCAGGTGCCCATGGGGAGCTAAAGGCACATCCTGGAGGAGTGAACTGGCTCTGACAGAAGCCAGGAGGAACAGGTCTTATAAATCCTACCATGTGGGATTTGGAGGGAGGGGTGTCAGGTTCACCCTCTAGAGCAGGGATTCTAAAGGTAGGATCTGCAGTCCTGTGGCTCATGAGGAGCCTGCTAACAGATAGCATATCCCAAAGCTGGACCTTCCCTATGTCTTCTAGGGCAATGATGAATCACTCCAGAATGTTCCATTTTTACCCATGACCAAAGCCCTCTTCATTATATATCAATTGAATCATTAATAATTACTAAAAGAGGGTATTCATAAAGTAAAATGAGGTGTGTCTAGTGCTTATTGAACATTGTCAGTGTGACCTCAGGTAAGTTAATTAAAATTTGTTTTTCTATTCCCCATTCTGTAAAATGGGGGTAATAATAGTTCCAACTTCACTGAGACATTGGGGGAGGTCTAAGTGTTTAAAACAGTGGCTGACACGCATTGCAGAGGTGTCAGCTGTTATCATGACTAAAACATAAGCAGCCACAGCCACTCACACTTCTGGGCACATTGCAAACTCCAGCTGGGCACACTCCCCAGAGAGGGCCAGAATCCCTGCGGCTGTGGAGGGAGTCTTGATCAGGGCTCCCCATGCTTGATCAGGGCTGCCTTGAAGGGGTAAGTTTTCCACTGACACTAATCTTCCTATGTTATGGTAAATTTCTGTTGGTTTATCTTTTTTATTATCAACATCGTATGTTAGAAGTGGTTTGATCAATCCTATAGGATACGACCATGCATTCTTTCATGCTCTAGTTTTTGACATAAAATTTTCTAATAACTAGATTTCAAGCCATCGGTGTGTATAGTTCAAACCTGGATCATCTTTGCCTCTGTAGTTAAAGCTGATGTGTACACCCCCTCCCCCAAATATGACTTTTGCTGAACACTATGTTGCCGTCACTGAGTTATTTAGGTGGGACGATCTGGGCTGCAGGGTTTTCATCCTCTCTTAAATAGGCTCTAAAATATTGGAGACCTCATGCATGCAGGGCCCAGGAGGGTGGCAATGCTATTAGGAACTAAGTGCATGGGGAGCGGCAGCAGTCCCCCTCTGGAAGGCACCCCAGCTTGATGTAGTATGTAGTGGCAACGGTTCTTGGGCTCATCCTGGGGACCCCAGCTCCCCAGACTGTCCCCTACTTGACAACAGCTGGTCTCTTCATGGACCCAGGAGGGTTTATGGACAGAATGCTCACTCAGGCACACACACACGCACACCCATACACACAGAGAAGTTCGGACCTGGCTCTAGACATCTCCTCCAATAAGCCTGGGTTAATCATACCCAGTGCTAACCCATCTTTTCCTCTGTACTAGGTATATCTCTTTCCATTTGTTTCTTACTCTGCCAACCGAGAGAACAGAATCCTGGCTAGCTCAAAGTGCGTTCTTTCTGCCCAAGCTATGATAGTAAATCTAACATTTGTACTAAGACCCATTCACATAATATACCCATTAGATACAACATACTGCATTGAGTGATTAAAGAAGCTAGGACCAGAGAGGGGAAGCAACTTGTCGGAGGTCACACAGCCAGGCCTGCTTTTGAGGAGCTCTTAGTAGATCACACTGCCTCTAATTAAGATGCTGATTGGTGGCCTAATACCTTAACTAGTAAACTAACTTAACTCCTTTCATGGCTCCTGCAGATGCCAAAGGGACCATCCGAGAAATTGTCCTGCCGAAGGGCCTGGACCTGGACCGACCCAAGAGGACCCGCACGTCCTTCACAGCGGAGCAGCTATACCACCTGGAGATGGAGTTCCAGCGCTGCCAGTACGTGGTGGGTCGAGAGCGCACTGAGCTGGCCCGTCAGCTGAACCTCTCTGAGACACAGGTAGGAGGGAACTGGGCCCCTCCACCTCTGCCCTGGCAGCCAGAAAACTCATTGAGTATGAGACCCAATTTGAATGAGTTCAGACATGCATTGGGAACAGGCTTAAAGTTACAGGTAAACCAGAGCAAATAAATAGAAGTGCCGACAAGAGAGAGTCAGTGTATGACAATGGGGACATCCTCAGGGTACATCCGGCAGTTTGAGTGGAATATGGAAAAAGGCCAGAGAAATGGGTGGAAGATACTCAAGGTTTAGGGAATGGCTTAAAGGCATGTTGGCATGTGAGAGGAGCCAGAAGAAAGGGATGGTGAGGGGTTGGATTTGGGGGAGAGATGAAACATTACAAAATTATTACAAAATTGGGTTGGGGACCTCTCATTTCCCCATTCTGGGCCATTTCCAACCCTCTGTCACCTTCCCTTCATGCCAAGAAGAAACAGAGCTTAGCATTTTAACGATAGTATGCTTAACCCAAAGGAAACACTTTTGTAAACTGAGTACCTACTCTGTGTGAATGGAGGCATTTCAAGCTGGCATAGAGCTATGTAAAAACAACAGCAATTACAGTCCTCATTGTGCCAAGGCACTGTTCTAAGTGCTTTGCATATGTTAATTCTTTAACTCCTTCCAACAACCCTTCCATGTAGCTTATCAGTATTATCTCATTTTACAGATGAGGAAAGGTTATCCCCAAGGTCATACAACTAATGAGTTCCAGAGCTAGGATCTGGATGGCAGTGTGGCATCTTTATGCCGTCTACAAACTGAGCAGCCATCCTGGAACTTGATAAAGAATGACTCAGAGACCTTTCGTCTTGCTTTAGCTCTATTAGTTTAATCTCGTATATGAGGGAGATCAGTCAACACATGTACTGCAAACAGCCAAAACAGGATTGATAAAGGGAAGAGAGGAAGGAGAGGAGTAAGGAAGCAGAAAGGCTGGAAGGGGACACTTCTAGGGGAAGGCTGAGGAAGGATGGGTGAGGCTTCTCCCTGGGCTGCCTGCTGCTGACCTTCCCCTGGCACCCCAGGGGCTGCAATTAAATCAGGATCCTGCCACTTCCCTCATCAGAATTCACCAGCTCCTCAAGTCACACTAACAAACTGCTGTCCAGTGCACTCCTCAGGAGGGGTTGGTCAGACGTGCCTGGATGTCCTGGTACCCTCGAGGGGTGAGCAGGCTCCTTCCAAGATAAACTCTGAGTGGGGCAGAGGGAGAGGTGAGAAGGGGCAAGAGGGGGCAGAGGGGGTAAGGCTGGAGGATGGGGCCTGCTGGGCGTTGGCTGCTGTCATACAGGCACCAATCATGTCCACCTGGACCTGTTTTCCTCCAGAGGCCGCTGTAGAGCCCCAAACTACCCAGCAGATAGCCCTGAGCAGTGCTCTGCCCTCCCTCCAGCTGGGCTCAGCCTGAGGCTTGAACCCAGGCTGTGCTCACGGGGGCGGGAGCTGGGCCAGGCCAATGTTCCTGAGGGACAAAAGAGAGACACCCTCAAACCCTGAAGTCTAGGTAGAGTCACCCTCCAATACCTGCCTTTCCAAAACTAGGGAAGGACAAAGTAGTTAGGACTACTTTGTCCTTCCCTAGTTTTGCCTCAGACTCTCCCCTGAAATTTTGCTGTACAAGAGCACTTCAGATGCCTAGACCGGCAGCTCCTTCTCAGTCCTCATCCTTCCCCTGCTCTCTCTGCTCCCCAAACTCCCTACATTACCTGCCTTTGAAGGTCAAGGACAAGCTCGTTCTTTTCCAGGAAGCCTTAACAAAGGCACCTTGATCTCCTCCCAAGGGATCTTTTCCACATGGCATGCCTGTAATGTGTGTGTGTGTGTGTGTGTGGTGTCATATGTGACATTTGTGGTATGGTGGGTGCCAATCAGAATGCACTTCCCAAAGGCAGGGATGTGCTCAAAGGCCACATCTCTTCAGGCCTCCTTGGGGAGCCCAGCACAGAGCTAAGCTCACAGAGAGCCCTCAAGGAATCTTTGCCGTACAGATTATTGCTTATCGGTCTCCTTTCTCTTTCCCCAACTCTGGGGTTTTAGAGATAATATAAGGTATAGCTAACATTTATTAAGAGCTTCCTGAGCACCAGGTGTTCTTCTAGGTGCTTGACATGTTCTAACTCTTTTACTCCTCACCATAGCCTTGTGGGATAGGTGTGAGGTTTTTCTTCTGATACCACTTTTGATTCAAAATGTGTGGTGTTTTCCAACACCAACAGTGACCAATTCTCCAGCACCAACTCGGTGTCCAACAGTGCAATTCAATTTAATTCTTACACTAACTCCTGGAGTTAGCACAGACCCTACAGGTTAAGGGCTCAGTCTCACAGGATAGTCCCACATCACGTGCCAGTCCCAAGTCCCAGGGGCCACCTGTACTTCTGACCAGCTATAAATTGGGAGTTCCCACATCCTCCTCCTTAGGTTTGATAATTCGCCAGAACGAATCACAGAACTCAGGAAAACACTTCACTCACATTTATATGTTCACTGTAGAGAATAAAACTCAGAAATACCATGTGGAAAAGATATGTAGAGCAAAGTGAGGGAACCGTTCAAGGAGCTTCCCTACCCCTTCTGGGCGTGCCACCCTCTTAGCATTTCCATGATTTTGTGTCCACCAACCCAGAAGCTCTCTGGGTCTCATTGTTTAGGAGTTTTTATAACCCAATCTCCAGCCCTCCTCCCTTCCCTGGAGGTCAGAGGTGGGGCTGAAAGTTCAACCCTCTAATCACATGTTTGGTCTTTCTGGAACCAGCCCCATCCTGAAACTGTCTAGGGGACCACCCTGAGTCACCTCATTAGTATTAACTCAGGTGTTCTCAAAAAGGGCTTGTTATGAATAAAGAAAGACCCTCCTATCGCTCAGGAAATTGCAAGGGTTTTTTAGGAGCTCTGTGCTACGAATCAGTGACAAAGACCAAATATATTTTTTATTGTACCAGAATGAGTCTCTATACGTTATTTCTACCTTAAAGAGAAGGAAACAGAGCCATAAAGAAATTAAATGACATGCTCAAAATTTAAAGTGGCCACATTCATTATTAGCTCATCAAATTTTTATAAAAAGATGGCTTTATGAGTCATATCATTCTCATTTCAGAAAACTGGGCCTCAGAAAGGTTAATTAACTTACCTAAGGGTATATAGCTAAGATTTTGTGGAATTCTCCTACACATTTGTTCAAAAATACTATTGAATGGCTACTCTGAACAGGTGCTGCTCTAGGCACTAGGGCTACAGCAGAGAAGAAAACAGACCCGGCACCTGCCCTCACACAGTTTGTATCTGGCATAACACAAATTCCACTGAGCATTAATTTAAAATTGAATTTAATAAAATTAAAGACCTTACTGGCTTTACTGAAAGGGGCAGTATTCCGTCTAGTAAGGAGGATGGAACTCTGAGGAGCTGTGCAGAATGGAAGGCTTTTCTAGGCGGAAGGCTTTTCTAGGCAGAAGGGAAAAAAAGAATTTTTCAGGCTTACATACCCTACCTATGCGTGATGGAGGGAGGCTATCAGGTGTGTTACCTCTGTAGTGCTGACCAGAAAATTCCAGACTGACTCATTAAGATTACATTCCTGGGAGAGGCTGAAACTGTAATTATGTTAGGTATTGAGTCTTAGCTCAAGTGACTCCATTTTGGGCTTATTGGCTGTCTGTCTGTCTGTCTGTCTCTCTTTCTCTCTCTCTCCCTCCCTCCCTCCCTCTCTTTTGACAGTGCTGTGAGGGAGATAAAACATGATGTGATAGAGACTAGAAGGAAATCTTTTATTGGGGTGGTCAGTAAGAGCCTCTTTGAGGAAATGATACTGAGCTGACAGGGAAGAGATAGCTTGATGAGGAGCCAGAAAAAAAAAAGTCAAGACACAGGGTCACTGTGAAGATCTAGGGTGGGAACTGGCATAGAATGTTCTAGGAAGTGTCAGAAAGCCAGTGTGACTAGAGTTGGAGGGTAGTAAGGTAAGTAGGTGGAGCAGATCATGTAGAGCTTAGAGACCATTGTCAGGTGTTGAAGGGAGGATGGAATAAGATGACTGGCATTTTACAGAGGTCACTCTGGCTGCCATCTGGAGAAAGGAGGCAAGAGTGGACCAGTTAGGGGCTACTGTATGGTCTCTTGAACAGAGTGGTGGTGGGTGGAGAAGTGAACTGACCTGCAATGTACTCCTATTGGGAGATCGGGTCCGCTAGGACTTGCTCATGTAGTGCATGCACAGGGCGAGGGGAAGGGAAGCGGTTTGGGGTTGGACAACTGGATTAAAGGTGAGAAATGGTCAGGGATGGTACTTAACAAGTTGAGAAAGTTGGAGAGAAACAGAATAGTGGGAGAAGAATCTAGAACTTTGTTTTAGATCAGGTAAATTTGAGGACCGAGTGGCGGTGGTGTTAGGTGTGTCGGCATTCCCCTGGGAACTGGTTTTTCTCTGATTATCTGAGGATCTGGGTCAGGGCTCTTTGGGGGGAAAGGCAAATCAATTCCTTCAAGTATGCTCAGATGATGGGTGGATTCCTAAGGAATAAAAACAGAGGCATAGTCTTGCGGAAATTCAAGAACAGAGACCATAATATAAACAGGCCTGATGGAGACTGGAAGCCAAAGGTTGTTGTGACCCAAGGCTTCAGGTCCAGGGCCTCACAGACCTCCCCTCTGGTGCTCCACTGAAAACGTGGCCCGACTGCTCTCCAAGTGCCTGCTTCTCTCTGTGCCTGCCCGCTTCTCTTCTCTCCCCACTGCCAAACAGCATCTTTACCCTCTTCCCTGGATACCAGGATACTAGATGTGGTCCTAATTCAGGCGGAGAAAACATAGGGCTTTCTAGGGGCCCATTCAAATTCCTAGTCTCTTCCTTACCCTCTATGTGTCCAATTAAGTTGAGTTGTCTGAACATTTAAATAAGAAACCCATTTATAGGACCTGGTGACAGAACAGTAAAGCCCTTCTCCCCTCTCCCCACCACCCACAGAGTTCTGCAGGATAAGGATCCTTCTGATGTAGGAACAGTGAACAAGACAGGGCACTGCTGATTTCTACCCTTGGCCTTATCCAGAACTTAGGGTTGTGCAGTGAAGGAAGGCCTTGGAGAGCAGAAGGGGGTTCAGAGGGATCTCATTCTTGGAACCATCAGCAGACCCCTCCACCCACCCCATCCCCCAAGGGTGCATGCGCTGAAAGCTACTATCCTGTCAGAGGACAAGGAGGGCTTCATGTGGTTCAATTCTCCTTGTTTTTAGAGCCTCCCTCTCCCCAATACACTTTGTCACTATGCTTTGTTTCAAGGAAAATGGTGTTTGATTAAAGCAGTGATTCCCAAGGTATGGTCTGCAGACCACCTATATGTGGAATCCCCGGAGTTCCTTTTAAAATACAGATTCCTGGTTCAGATTCCACACTCATCCCACAGGTTCCAAGTCAGAATTTTTAGGAAAGACCTGACACCCTATATATTTTTCAGCTGGCGTGGTCAACTATGCTGCTTAAAAGACTTCAGTATCTGCCAGGCAGTTTACCAAGTCCGTGATTATTAGCTCAGTGAGTCATCACAACAAACTGATGAGGAGGCACTATTACAAATGCCCTTTTACAAATGGGGAAACTGAGGCACAGAGAGGTTAAGTAACTTCTTCCATGCCATTCAACTAATTAAGAGAAAAACCAGAATTGAATCCAGGGCTGTCTGACCACAGGGTCTTCTTCGTTATATCATTTGCTACTTCTACAGAAACAACCATGTCACAGCACTCACTGACCTATATCCCTGACTACTGGTAAAGGTGGATCTTTATTTATATTTGTTTTTTGGCACCAGGGAATCCTGACATGTATTGGATGCTTGCTATTGGTGTGTTGTATGAATGAGGGTCAGAGCAAAAGATGTGGCTGTGGATGAAAAAAAGGCGTGAGGCTGGCTCCTGGGCTCCCCTTACTTAGCTGGCCTGGGGGACGTTTTCAGGGCCAGGGACTAGGTGCCAGCAAAAGCTTCCTTTCTCCTGGCAGCCAAGTGGAAACTACGACCACTCCCCTGATGTAGAGCCATGGGTCACAGTGAGGTCTCGCAAGGGATCAGGAGTGAAGCCACTAAGCAGTCACTGAGTTTGAGAATCAGGAGAAGGATGAGTCAAAAAGGCAGCCCCCAGGGAGACCATAGCAGGCACAGAGAAGGCAAGGGGAGGGCAACACCTGGGGACTGGGCACTTCAGGATAGGACCTGTGCCCCTGAATTGAGGGGCAACGGAATTGAGCCTTAAGGGACCAGTAGCTTTGGTCCTGGGAAGAGGATGACACGTGAGGTAGAACTGAAGGCTTCTTGGAGGAGTGGCAAGTTGAGCGGCTCTGAGCCTCTCTCTCACT
Source organism: Cynopterus sphinx (assembly GCA_030015415.1). NCBI lineage: Eukaryota > Metazoa > Chordata > Mammalia > Chiroptera > Pteropodidae > Cynopterus > Cynopterus sphinx. The sequence goes on along the minus strand of CM057383.1, from coordinate 54,331,783 downwards.
CAGTTTGTCCCTTGTTCTCTGAGCCTTACAGATCAATGCCTTAGGGACTGGGATTCATGATGGGAAGTGGACAGGCAGGTTTTCTCACTCCCACCTTCACAGCTTCAGCACCCACCTTCGTAGTTTGCAACATTAGAAGCACCTACAGAGCTTTTAAAAAGTACTGAGCCCAGCCCCTAGAGGTTCTAATTTAAGGGGCCCAGATGGGCCCTGGCATGCGACTTAGAAAAAAGGACCCCAGGTAACTCCAAGGTGCAGCCAGGGTGTGAATTCCTGACCTAGACCTGACGCCCAACGAACAGGCATGCTGCACACCAGCCCCTGCCCCACCTGCCTTCTGCCTTCTCCTCCCCTCCCTTTCCAGGCCTTTCTTCCAGGAGACTCCCACAGCCAGCACCCGACCACACCCACCTCCCCCTGCTGCGCCTGGAGCCGTAGAAGGGCAGAACACCTGGGAAAGCATCTTCAGTCACACCCCTTGTTATTGCCACTTCCTTTGTACCTAATTGCCCTCCTTTTGCTGAGAGTGAGTGGGTGTCACTCTCCCAGTAGGCCCTCGGCTTCTTGAGGGCAAAAACCATGACTTCTGGGTCCGTCCTCTCCCCCTAGTTCTGAGCTAGGAACAGAGAACTGAGCACTATTAACAATAAATAACTCACAGAGTGTGAGCCAGTTACCATGCAAAGAGCCCTTTGCATGGATTTCCTTATTTGATCCCTGCAGCATCCCAGGTAGTTTTGTTCCCACTGGAGAGATGAGAAACTGAGGCTCTGGGTACTTGGGGGTAGTACCCAGCCTGAGATTCTAAGAGGGTGGGTGCCAGCTAGGCAGAGAAACTAGGAGGCTTCCCAGCAGGGAAAAGGAATGCAGCAACATGCAGATTCAAGGTCCCCAAGGATCTGGAGCGATTGAATTCCAGGAATGACAGAGATAAAAGGGTTTTCTTTGTTCTAATAGTTCTTCCAGCCAGAACTGGTCATATCTCCCTTGGCCTTTTCTTACTGATATCTCTTTCAAATGTCAGCCCTTCAGAGAAGCTGTATTTGCATTAATAAAGTAGTTACCTCCCCTGTCTCTTCCTCACCTATCCTGCTGCCTTTCTCTAAAGCTGTGCCTGCCAAAGTGTAGTCCTTGGGCTGGTGCCAGCCTACAAACTGCTACCTGTCCATGAAAAGTTAAGTGCAGAAATAGAGAGTGTTTAGATATATATGTAGAAATTTTTGTAGTAATTCATTTTAATTGTATTTTACAAAAAAAATTATTTTGATCTGCAACAGATTAGAAACTTTTTACAATGGTTCCTTATCCCAAATGATTTGAGAAACTGCTCAAAGCCCTTATTGCCTCCTGACAGTCATGCCTGTTTGTTTTTATTTGTTGTTCATTATGTCTCCCTTCTACATACACTGTCCACTTCGCATAACAGGAGTTGCTCTGCTTTATTCTCTGCTGATTCCACCAGCCTTGAACACTGTCCAGCACGTAGTAGGCACTCAATACACATCAGTTGAATGAATGAGTGAGTAAATGAATGAAGCAATCAGTTTCAAGTAGCTCCTATAACTGTGGTCACCTTTATTTATTGAAACTTAATCCAATTCAGTTTAAAACACCAAGCACTTCTATTTCACACGTCCTCTGCTCCTCGCCCCCAGAACAGAGCTGGAGGGACCTGCGGGGGCAGACCTGGCTGTCTTTAACACCCCCCATTGTAGCCTCTGGAAAGGAGTCCTGTCTGAGCCACCTGCTCCCTCTTCTTCCATTAACTACCTCCCCTGAGGTCAGAGGGCAGGGAGGGTGGTGGCAGGAAGACAGAGATCCTTTTAAATAGCTAGGTACCTTCTGGTGTGAGGAGTCTCACTGGGTGAAGGCCTTTGCTGGAGGGGTGGTGATGCTCAGCATTGCCCCAGGCAGCCTTAGCTCTCCTCCTCACTCAGTCAGCCCTCATGCTTCTGCCTCCTCCTCAACTCTCGGTTCCTTCACCCAGAGCCACCGAAATGCTGGCCTTTCTGACATTTTCCAAAGGCTCAAGAAAACCAGCAAGCCCTCCCCATCCTTTTCTTCCCAGGCTGTCCACCCCATGGTCTCTACTCACCCTGCTGGCATGCACTGCTCCAGCCAGCTGCCAGCCTCCTGAAACCTGCAGGCCAGAAGCAGGGCCAGCCTCTATGCTCCCTGAACTCAAGTCTGGGTGCTGCAGTGGTGGCCCTGCAGATGCCATAGCTTGACAAGTCTTCCAGCTGGGGAGTGAATGCCAGTCTCTCCTCTCAGGCACTTCTAGTCCCTATGAATGAATCTTTCAGGGCCCCCTGACTTGCCTTCTGTTGGGGAGCACCCTTGCCTTCTCAGAGCGGGGAGGAAGTCCCTGTCACCATTATGGGACCCAGAGAGCTGACCGCTGAGTTTCCCTCCCAACCTTTCTTCTAAAGACCAAGGCAGTGGTAGAGGGCTAGTTCCTCTCTCATAGGCCTTGAAAAGGGTGATTCCATTTAGGATGTAGAGTACTTGATACCTCTTCGTCAGCAGGTTTGAATTGTGGCCATTGGAAGTCCCCCCTCAACATCCTGCCATATCCTCTCACACTTGGTAACATGTTGAGAAACCCAGCCCTTACAGGTGATGAGGTCAGAAGGACTACGAAAGATTCAAAGGAATGGCCAGATTGGGTTAGAGAGCTCACTTCAGATGTAGTGTTGGGGCCAACATGGGAGAGCTGAGCCCATCCTCAAACCAGACAGGTGGCCCCTGCCGTAGGCCCAACACTTTAGAAGGTCCCGCTTTAGCCCTCCTCTGGCCATACCCCTCCCTGGGGTGAGGGGTATGCAAAGCCAAGGGGTCATGCCCACCACCATGATCCTGTGCCAAACTCTAGACCACACCCCAGGTGTCCAAGATTCTAGAATTCCCTGAAAAATGACCTGAGCCCACTGCTTGCCCCTGCCCGGGCTTCTACCCATGTCTGTCCTCCTAAGAGCTGATCACACAGCCGTCATTTAGAACCCTAGGCCCAAGAAGTGGCCAATGGGGGCTGTTTGCAGAGTGTGAACAGGCTGGGAGCCCACACATGTGCAGGTCATGAGCCAGAGCCTTCCAGTTTCCTGTTATCTCCGGCCTTACAAAAGCCAAGGTTAAAGCAGTGGTTCTCTCACCTTGGGGTGTCCTGGTGAACTTTAACAACTGGTGTCAGGGTCCCAGCCACCCTCATTCTGAGTGGATTGGTTTGAAGTAATAAATAAGTTAGACCCCCCAGGTGGCTCTCATGGGTGGCCAGGGCTGAGAGACATGGCAGGAGAGATGCTGCCACAGTCCAGGCAAGAGGAACAAGGGAAGAGAGGAGGGGCTGCACTGAGGCTTGGGGAGGGGACCTTGGCGGCTCTCCCTGGTTTCTGCTTGGGTGGATGTAGGTGCCCCTCATGGAAGAGGGAAGGTGGGGAGAGGCCTCTGTGTCGGAGAGTGAATCTGAGCTGGGTCTGTACATGTGGAGTTTAACATGCAGTTGGATAATGGCCTGGATCTCCACTTGGGAATTACCAGGACATAAATGGTGGCTAAAGCCACAAATTTGGCTAAGAGCAGAAGGTGTATTGAGCTGAGAGGAGAATTTTGTGTCCTCCAAGCTCCACCTTCTGTCTGCCAATCCATTCCTCCATCCGAGGCCAGAGTCAGCTTAACAGTGGAGGGGTGTCCACGGTTACGGGGGGAGCAGGGTTCCTTAGCAGTTCACCAAAGCAGGTTAGTTGTGGGAAGACCTTGATGATGATCTGAACGCTCTTCTTTCCCCTTTCACTCCACCCTTACTCCCCCACTCTCCACACCCCTACACCCTAATACCCTTTCTCTCCTTTTCTCCTCCCATCTGCCCCCTTTGCTTTGCCTGACACCCCGGCCCTCTTTACGCCAAGGTGAAGGTCTGGTTCCAGAACCGCCGCACCAAACAGAAGAAAGATCAGAGCAGAGACCTGGAAAAGCGGGCATCCTCCTCGGCGTCCGAGGCCTTCGCCACCTCCAACATCCTGAGGCTCCTGGAGCAGGGCAGGCTGCTCTCTGTGCCCAGGGCCCCCAGCCTCCTGGCACTGACCCCCAGCCTGCCAAGCCTGCCTGCCGGCCACAGAGGCACCTCCTTGAGTGATCCCAGGAACTCATCCCCGCACCTGAACCCAATGACCTCAGCCTCTGCGTCCCCTCCACTGCCACCTGCTCCTCCGGCGCTCTGCTTTTCCACTGCCCCACTCCTGGACCTGCCTGCCGGCTACGGACTGGGCTCCTCGGCCTTTGAGCCCTACAGCAGGCCCTACAGCCGGCTAGAACGGAGAGTGGGCAGCCCCAGTGGCGCCAAGAAAGCTAACGTTTAAGCCTCCGCCCCCATGTGACACTTTGTCCCCAAGCACAGCTCCACCCCACCTCCCAAGCCCAGAGGAGGTGGGAGGCCACAAGCCCCCACCGATCTGCCCCACAGACCAGAGACTCTCGACCACGACCAGACAGCCGTGGTCACACAGCTTGCGTGTGTGAGTGCTGTGTGAGTGCGTGCGCCGCTCACTGAAATAAAAGGCTAACAGTGACAAGGAGGGCAACAGTCCCCTTAGCTCCACCACAGCCTCTCTACCCTCTCAATGGGAAGGAAAATGGACTCGGGTCAGGGGGACCTTTCATGGGGAGGGGCAGAAATGGGGGCCCCGTCCACAGTTATGTGGGTACCTGACTCTCACTCCAGGTCAGAGATCCCAGCCAGGGCATTCCGAGGCCCACGGTGGCAGCACCGGTGCTTTTGTGGGATAAGCGTTGCCTTTGGCAAGCTCTTCTTTCAAATACAAAAATATTTGAGCAGAGAGATGTGAAGTCCTTCGAGAGGGTGCTTCCAGAGAACCCGAGAGGGAAACCCAGGTGAGACCCCACCCACTTTAGAGGGCCCACCCATCACAGACACAGCAATATGAAGCACTTAATTCTTTTTTTTTGCTTAGACAAGAAACATTTATTTAATTGTTAATTTTGTAATAATTGTAGGTTTATAGGAAGTTGCAAAGATAATCCAGAAAATTCCTTGTACCCTTCACTCAGTTTCCCTCAATGGCTGAATCTTCCATAACTATAGTATAATACCAGGAAACTGACGCCGGTACCGTGTGTGTGTAGGTCCATGTTATTTCATCACTTGTGTGAGATTCATGGAACCACCGAGGCCATCAAGAATCAGAACTCTCCATCACCACAGGTTCTCCCCGCATTACCCCTTCCTAGTCACACCTATCCTTGCATCAGCCCAAAAGAGTTCCCTGAAAGAATGGGAATTGTGAGAGAGGACCAGAGACCTGAAATGAGTCCTTAGGCCAGAGGATACGGAGTAAGATTTGGACTCTGTGGGGAGAATTGGTTGGTTTACTCCAGTCTGCTCTAGGAAACACATATTTGGTTTCAAATTGGCTGCCCCGAATAACCCAGAATGGGGTGCTGGGAGGGAAATCCTAAGTCTGGAATGAGACGTATGGGTGACTGGAGCAGACCTTGGGTTGAGAGGGTCCAGCCACTCCCACCATGTCCACCCTGCCCTGCTTGGCAGACCTGTGCCAAGCTCCACAAGCCCAGGGGAAAGCACAAGTCCTTTAGCCCCCTGGAACAAATGTTCCTCCATTTGTGCTTTCTCACCTGCACGAAAAAATGTCATGGGCATCCTGTTGCACGGGACCCTGGAGGTGAAACGTAAGACGGTGAGAAAGTTTCCTAAGATCATAGGAGAGAGACCTGCTTTGATTCTCGGAGCTCACAACATTATGAGACAGATTTTAAAAAGCCAAGTCCAGATGAGGAGACAGACTCAGCTCTGGGGGCTCATAGACTGGCGGCAACAAAGAGAACCAGAATGGCGTGGGGGCTAAAAATAATAATAGTACTTTTCCTCTCTTTTTCTAAGTTTTTCTAACTGGGCTAATAATCTAACAGAGACAGATTAACAGGAGAAAATCAAATTTTAATATGTACACACAGGGAATTTATATAAACATGAATATTTCAAAGAGAATGAGGCAGAATCAGATAAAGTCACTTTGGACAGAGAAGAAAAGGGGTGACCTGTTTTAGATTTTAAAAGTAACAGTGGGCTATTTGCAGGTAATTGAGGAAGAGCTGAATACGAATGGCAGGTAAATTTTTGCTAGGCAACCCAGAAAACAATGGGGGGATCTAATTACCTGGTTCTGCTCAGAGTCTTCCTGTCTAATGCTAAGGTGATTATACTAAGGTTTCCTTCCTGAAGCAGGTTTTGCCATCTGATCTCTTAGGCCAAAAAGTAGAGGCAAAGGTTCTTTCGGGGTCTTTTGTGTACGGTGACTATAGGGTGCTGGAGGATCCAAAGAAGGCTTCCTGTAGGAGGTGGCACTGAAGCTGGCCCAAGAACAATCCTCTATAGATGTTCAAAAAAAGATGGTGATAGAATTGTGCAGGAGAAGAAGTACTCCGGTATGGTCAAGGCAAGGGGTGCAGGATGAGGACAGGCTGTGGGGACAGTGAGAAGATCTGAGGATGAAGCAGTCTGCCAGAAATGGGGGGTGGGAGGAGTGCTGGGAAGGGAGACCAGGAAGAGATGCAGAGATGTGGCAAGGGGCTCGGGGCTGTGAGAGCACCTGAAGTAGTAGGGAGAGGAACTGAGTTTACACTGGCTGCAGGTTGGGGGCAGAGGAACAACCAAGGACAGAGGTGAAAGAAACCAGCTGGACCTTTCTGCCCCTCCCCTCCTCCGCCTTCCTGCTCTGGGTGGCCTAAGGCACCTCCCAGATCTGAAATTGCTCCAAGAAACCGGCTTTCCTTGTTTATAGTCAACTAGGGGGAGGAGAAGAGGGGAGAGGGACGGGGTAGCCAGAGAGGCAGGCTGGTGCTGGAGTGCTGGACCCGCCTCAGCAGGCTCAGGTGCTCCGCTCCAAGCCTGACACCTCATTATGGCCTTGAAGGTAGACAGTAGGCCTGAGGGGCTCCCCAGCAGCGTCTGCGACCTAGGCACAGCCTATGAGCACAAGCAGGCGGTCACCCGAAACTACATCACCCACCCGCGTGTCAGTGAGTACGACCCCTGGTGGGCGAGGCGGGGTGCACTGCTGTTTCCTCAGGCACTGCCCTTCAGCTTCAGGGCAACTGCGGGACCAGAGGCCGCAGTCCTGTGGCCTTCTTGGTCCAGTGGAGTGGCACAGGCTGCCTGGACAAGGGGCCACCTCTGCAAGGGGAGAAATGGGGGCTCCTTTGCACAGGCTACCCTAGAGAAAGGGCAAGGGAGTAGTCGCAGGAACCTCCCTGTCATCACTCTGATCCAGCACTGAGTTCCCGAGCCAGAGACTGCCTGAGAGAAAGAGAGAGAGAGAGAGAGAGAGAGAGAGAGAGAGAGAGAGAGAGGTGTGTGTGTGTGTGCGTGTGTGTGTGAGTGCATGTACACGTGACTGTGTGTTTGAGATGTGTGTGTGTGTGGACACCAGAACACTCAGCACAGTATAATGTACGATCAAGCGTTCTTGGGGCGTGTGTGGCAAGACAGAATGGTGCATTTTCAGGACGGGGAAATAACTTGATACTGTGTGGGTCATGTCAGTTAGTGCATGTCGTGTGTGTGTTCTGGGGAGGGGTATCGGTGTGTAACCAGGAGAAGACCTGTGCCTGGGTTGCGTGTGTGCTCCCCCTTCACTTGGGTAGGATATGTGTAAATGTGTGTGTGACAGCTTGAATGTGTGTGATCAAGTGATCAACACTTGAGTATGTGATCAAAGTGAGGAAACCTGTGACTGCACGTGCTTATACTCCCAGGGTGAGGGGTTGTGTGTGTGTGTGTGTGCGCGCGCGATCAAGCATGCATGCTTAAGGGGAGAATATGGTGAGTGTGTGGTCAGGTGATGTCACATGTCTGTGTGTGTGCAGTTGGGGGAGGGCTAGTGCCTGGCATCCAGGCACAGAGGTGTGCATACTGGAGTATACCCTTGTAGGTGGCAGAGGGGATGTCCCTGGGAGGCTTTAGTACCTGTCATGAATGAAGGGGTGGGTCAAGTTCAAATGTCTGACTTTGAGGACCAAAGGGAGCCCCCCATCCCTGCCATCTCTCCTTGTTCAAGGTCACTCTCCCTGGCCTGGCTCTCGAATCCTCGTACAGCCCAGCCCACTGGAGTAAACCGGCCAGGCCAGCACTAGCTAAGCAGAGCCAGAGGCTCCTAACAGGGTGTGTATGGGATGAAACTGGCTTAGCACAGCCACCTTTTCCTCCCTCCGCAGTTACATGTCCCCATGTGGGGAGGAGGAGTGATCTGAGAGGGAGCTGGGAGCTGACTCATTGAGGAGCCCAGGGGTTATAAGTCACCTCCTGAGGCCCAAGCAGGCACTGAGGGGTGGAGAGCATTCCAGCCAAGGAGAAGGAGAGGAATGATGTCAGATGGATCGAGGTGGTCTTGCAGGCCCTGCCTGTGAAGGTGCAGAGAGGATGGAGGCCCAGATTCACCCCTGGGGCAAAGCAGAGGTCACCAAGGCCTAGAACCATGCAGTGACTAGTACCCCGCTTGGATCCAGAGCCCAGGCCTGTAGACTGAGCAGATCTGGTGGACCTTTGTCCAGTCTTGTGTGATGACCCACACCTGCAGCCTCTACCCGCTGCACTCCTGTGAGAACAGGAGAGCTGCCAGGGTCTTGAATGGAATTTGGGGGTCTGGACCTACATGCTTTGCTTTCTTTCCCTCTGGAACGTGTGCTCCCATGAACCCTGAAGGATACAACCTCACCCCTAGGGCCCCTCCCAGCCAGTCCCTTATTTATAGTCAACAAACCCTTCAGGTTTGACCCAGGCTAGAACTCAGGGGTGGCAGCACCCCCGTGTTTGCAAGTGCGTTGCTCCATGTGGCCCCCACCCAGACATATGTGTTCACACACAACAGTGACCCAGAGACAAGGATTAGTGCGGGCAGAGTCCCTTTGGCTCCAGGGCTGTGTTAAAAATGTTATTGCCACCGTTGCTTTTGCTGCATATCAGTGTCCTCATAGGATACACCCAGAGGCCAGCCCCAGCCCAGCCCTGACTCTTCCCGCCCCTAGGGCCAGGCTTCCTCAGGATGCTTCAGAACCTGGAGCTTTAACCAATTCCCCTCCCCCCTTTCCTCCTCAGGTGCTTGAGGGGTTCTCTCTCCACAGGGCCATGGACAGGTTCAAAACCCAGATCTGCTGCCCTGAGTAGGCTAGAGGCAGGACCCTTGTGTCATCTCTGCCTTCCTCCCTCATTCTGGCCACCTTTCGGGGGCCCTCTAAGCACTTCCAGGCAGGAGAACTATATGTAGAAACAGAAAGAGCCTAGGAAGGCAGCTGGCTTCCAGCCCCAGGGTCCGAGGGGCCAGAAGTCTTCCTGGAAGAGGAGGTGGACTAAATCAGCCTGAGGCACTGCAGTGGCTAGGGAGGGAAGGGGCCAGAAAGGAGCAGGCAGGATGGAATCAGGATGAGGCATGAACCCCAGCAAAATCCACCCCAGGAAAGAAGGGACCGCTTTGCGTCCTTCAGAGCCCGCCCGAGTGGTTTCCCCAGGAGAGGAGGCAGCGTAGAGCTTAATCTGGTCCTGTGGGGCAGAGGTTGCTAGCCTCACAGGGTGTGGGGTGTGGGGCACAGAATGTGCAAAGTTTAGGATGGACAGGCTGGCAGCCTAGATGGAGGGATGCAGCCAGGTCGGATGCTCGGGGGTTAAAGTGCCACACTGCTGGCTGCCTCAGTTTCCTCAACTCAAAGTCCAGGGAGATTACGCTGAGAGAGTTCCACCCAGTAGGGTCTTGGGCTAATTCTAAAACTCCTCTCTTCCAGCCCCTGCCCCCCTCTCCCCTAATCCCTCCAGCGGGATCAGGAAGGAGGTGAGGGACCTGCTGCCCTGGGCTTGCCCCCACCCTGGCCTCATGCATGGGCGAGCCTGCCTCAGCCCTCTCCCAGGACGCTGCAGGTGTGGCTGGGCCGCCCTAATTAGGGGGCCGCTGGAGCCCCCGCTGAGCCTTTGACCAGGAAGGCAGTGAGGAGACAGGGGCAGGGCGGGGCTCCTCCAGCCAGCAGCCCAAAGTGCAACCCAAAGTGTCAGCTAGGACAATGGAGAGGGTGGACAGAGCAGCTGAGGGAGAGTCTGCAAAGTCTCAGCAAGGCCTACTGAGGAAGTGCCCCTCCGAGGTCTTCTGGTTCACCCCCTGCCTCGGCGCTACACACACCCTTCACCTCTCCAGGTTGAAGGGTGTGTCCCAGAGCTAGGGCAGTAGCCATTTCCTTGAGTGCCATGGGATACTGCCCTGATTTGCGGTGTGCCCCAGAAGATATTGGTCGATTTTCTGGGCCTCAGTTTGCCATTCCATGCAGCGGACACAGTGGACAGAGTTGGGGGTGGGTACAAACAAAAGGCTTGGATTCCAGGCAAGGGCACCGATGTTGCTCAGCCACCACCACCTTGGCTGTGTCCAGACCAGCAGGGCCACCCTAGTCTGAGGGGAGAGACACAGTCTATCTTATTAAGGAACAGACAAGCTGGAGAGCAGGAGTGCTCCCCAGGGTGCCAGCCTGGAGAACTGCTGCACTTTGGAGGGGAGAAGACCCAGTGGGCAGAAGTAGTCAGTCAAGGGCAAGGTCTTGAAGGAGGTGAATAGCCAGATGCTGAATCGAAACAGCCACATAAGTGATTATCTGCAGCGAAGGACCAGGCTATGGGACAAGGTCTTCATCCAGGAACTGTACTTACATGAGGCCCACTTAGAGCCAGGCACTGAGCCTGCTAGAAGCCTGGGAGGGGCACTTACAGACCAGGCTGGTGCAATGAGGTACCTGGGAGGTTTACAGCCCTCCTGCTGGTCACCTGTGGGGGCTAGGCTGGGGAAGGCATAGAATCCAGAAGCTGGCAGTCAGGGGCGGTGCAAGCACTTTGTCCCAGGCGTATGCTCCCCTCTCCCCCAGATCGGCTTCTCCCCATTGGGGCTGGGGGTGGGGGACAGATCTGGATGCCCTCTCTGTGCCCACCACCGGTCACCACTCTCCAGCCCTTTTTGGTGACCCATCCCCCAGGACAGAATTGTTGAATGTAGGGGTTAATGGGGATTTCACATGACAGAAGCTGTGAAGTGGGGGGAGCCCTCTGTGACCCCAGGGAGGAAGCTAAAGATTTGTCTCCGGAGCAGTATTGGAAATGGTCCTCTGAGGTTTTCTGGACCTTGGGCTGGGAGTGCTTCCCCCTCCACCCCTCTTTCCTATGAGGCCCACCCACCCTTCATCTTTCTTCGCCATCTCAGCCCTTTTGGCTGGTCTGGTATTTTCTCTACAGGACCAGCAAGATGCCGGCTCTCCCGGGGCTTTTTAAAATGTGGCCCGCTCCCCACTCCCGTGCTTTTCCCTCAGGTTCTCACGATCCATTTCTTCCATCCTCCTTCTGCTGGGCTCACTTTCTCTTCTCTGCTTCACACAGTTCTAGCAATCCAGAGAATTTCATAAGAATGCCAGGTAGGCCAGGGAGAAAAGTGTGGCTGCTTGGTGATTTTCTTCCTTTATGGGGAAGGTGATGCCACAGCCTCTGCCTTTCCTCCCTCGTTGGGGTCTTCCTGGGCCCCACTTAGCTCTGTGCATTCTCTCTCTCTTCCTTTCTATCCTTGGTCTTCATAGGAATGGCTGAGTGACAGAACTCACATCTGGTTTGGGGCTGGGAAAGTGGCAGGAAGGGAGCACACATGGGTTCTGATGTGAGAAATATGGGAATGAGCTGGTGGGATCAGGTAACACCTCCCATAACTTCATCCAGTGAATACTTACTGAGTGTCTATCATACGCCCACACTCTGCTAAGAGGTGAGGGCCCATCAGCAGCCAATGCAAACATCCCCGCTCTCCTGTCTCATGGAGCGGGTATGTCCTCCTGTACCCCGGAAGTGAGCCTGCACAGGCCAGCCACACCGCCCTCCTTTCTATTTCCCAGAGGCGCTGATATTTCTGCCTCTGGGCCTGCTTACCTCTGCCAGATGTGCCCTTTGCTTGGCTCTCTGGGGGCTGACCTAGAAGCCTCAGCTCAAATGGCCCTTCCTGTAAGGTGCTTCTTCGTGAGCGCCCAGTCTGGTCTCCCTGCCCATTTTCCCTCACCCACCTGTTCTTTTCCTTACCACAGTTTGTAATTAAATTGATTTATCTTTATCCTCTCTTTTTATCCCTGTTTTATTTGCTGCCTTTATTTATCTAGCCTAGTAGCTAGAGGGCATCTAGAATATACACTTGAAGAAAAGAAGTGGGGAGAGAAAAAAGACAAGCAGATCATCAAGGGGCAGGAAAGTGAGAAGTCAAGAGACAGGTTCCAGCTTTGAGACCATCCAAAACCCAAAGATCTTCCAAATAGGCTGAGAAGCCAAGGAGGTGGAGGGGTGGGGGTAGGCAGGGGGCAGGGCCTCCCAGGAACTGCAGGGAGACAGGCTCTGGTCCCTTTGGACTTAGCAATCTGCAGGCCAGAGATGGCCTAGACAGCAGTCAGATTGGAGAGGGCGAGGGGTGGGTAGAAGGTGGAAGGGAAGAGATAAAGAGAACCATACTCGTGAGAAGCTGGGCTGTGAAGGCAGTAGCTGAAAAAGGACTGGGGCTAAGGCAATGATTTCAAGATGAGAGATGCCTGAGCTCACAGAGTGGGGAGACAACAGAGAGGGAGGTGCTGGCCCTTCACTTCAGGGAGCAGTCATCTCTAGGCTTTGTCCCTGGTGGTGGGGAGAGGCTGGCCTCAGATGGAAGCTGGGACACCTATTCCATAGGAAAAGAGGAGCGGGTAGCTCAGTGGGTCAGTACTTTGAGGTCAGGGAAGTGAGGCAGTCTCCTGCTCCAGGCCCAAGCCCCAGAAGAACTTATCTTCTGGTGCCCTCCTCCTGTTCTTAAATTTTCCTAACAGTCTTTAAGCTCAGAAAAGCCTTGCAATTGTCTGTGCAAGGGTTCCCCCCGACCAGTCGGTCTTTCTAGCCCAAGTCCCAGTGTAAGGAGCTTATATGTCCAACAAAAATAAGGACTCTGACTACTGAGCCCTAGGCTGGGGAGAGCTTGAGCAAGGGACATTTAGTCTCTCTTGGCAGGGGTCCTTGGTACCAGGATGGCATAAAAGCAGAGAATAAGTGGCTGAGAACCAAGGAGGGGGGGTCTGATGGGAAGGACAAAGAGGGGCTCCTAGCTCCTGCTTACCACAAGCATCCTGTGTGACCCTAGGCCAGGCTCCTTACCCCTCTGGCCCCATCGGACCACTTTCCCCTGTGAGGTCCTTCCAGCCTGTGAGTGACCCAGCGACCTCACAGACACCCCTGCTCATCCTGCCTTGCCAACTTCCTTCATCTTAAGACCCCAGGAAAGGGCTACCTTATCCCAGGAATAGGAGCAGGCGAGGGTCCCAAGGTCTTAAACTAGCTCCTAGGGGAACCAGAGTAGGCTCCCCACCTTCCAGTCCCCAGCTTCCTCTACTGGGGGCCCCAGTGCTAGTCAGGAAGTATGCCTGATGCCTAACCCAGTCGCTCCCTGTGAGTGGAGCTCATTTCCCCATTTGTGGGCCTCTGCAGCCACTAGGACTGGGGCATTATGCTGCTTCCCCCTTCCTTGTCACTTTCTCCCCTTACCCACAGGCAGCCAGTGGGCCTGGGGAGTCTGAAAGTCTCCCTGGCAGGGCTTCATGGCAGAGCAGGGGTGCTGGCTGGGTTTTTCTCACTGATGGCTGAACCCCCCACACAGAGCTGTCGATTAGTGTGGGGTGATGGAGAGAAGTGTGATCCTGGTGAGGGGCAGGGGAGGGCGGTTCTTGGACACAGCAGGGTGGCTAGAAGCTGTGGGTCAGAGTGGACGGAATGGGTAAGGTCGCACTGAGGCCGGAGGGGAAGCTGCCTCAGAGATGAGAAAGGCCTCTGCATGGCTGGGGAGGGAAAGACTCTGAGGGGCCTCTGCCCTTGCCCTGGCCCTCCCCCAGCCTCCTGCAGGTGTCCGAGGCAGCGGAGACCCTGCGGGCAGGGGCATGACCCTTACAGCAATGGTGGCTGGCCCTGTCACAGCTAATGACCCTGACAGCTCAGACTGGGGAGGGGGTGGGGTGGTGCTTAGAGGGAGGGAAGGGAAGGCAGAGGATGCCTCTGTGTGTATGTGTGTGTGTGTATGTGTGTGTGTGTGTGTGTGTGTGTGTGCGCGCGCGGTGTATCTGGTATATCTAGGTGTCTGGGTGTGAGACTCTCACCTCCTCACCTGCCTACCCTTTTACCAGCCTACAGGACCGTGTGCAGTGTCAACGGGCCCCTGGTGGTGCTGGACCAGGTGAAGGTAAGACTTCTGCCCCTTCCCAGGCACCAAGGCCACAACCCAGGACCCTCCATCCCCTGCGCAGGATTTGCAGGATTTCTTCTAAATTGCCCTGCCCCTAGATGGCCCCATGGGCCCACCTTGTTCTTTTTAATTTCCTGTCACCCACTCCACATCTCCCTTCCCAGTTGTCTCCCAGCCACCCAGGTTTCCCCTGTGTCCCCCAGCCCCAACCCCGCTCTGGGCCTAGGGAGACCTGCTTCACCCACCAATGAACTGGAAATCTGGGCTACTGAGCCTCTTTCTTCAACAGCAGAACAGCGATGTCTAACTTCCTCTTAAGCCTGCCATTCTCAGCTCTTCTAAAGGGAAGAAAATGAGGAGGTAGATCACTGCCAGATAACTTTTCTCCAGAACTCGAGGCTTTCAAAGGCCTTTGGAAAGTCTCCGCCTGGGAACCAGCAGCATGGGTGGGAAGCGAAGTGGGCCTCACAGAAGGAAACGAAAAGTGGGCTGCGGTGTGGCTCTGGGGAACCGCAGGACCACTGCGGACACTGGCAGTATTTTGAGTCCTGAGGTTAGGGATTCTTGAAGCATAAAGAACCCTGCAAAGACATGAGATCACTTTGCTGTTCCGCTGCCTCTGCCAACCTGTGACACCCCTCCCCTGCAGCCTCCAACCCATTCCCCAGCTGAACAAACTGGAAACGGTGCCACCATTGACCCCTTGCTTTCTCCCTTCCCATCTGTCAGTGCATGTGTTCTGGCAGCAGTCTCCCACCCCACTACTACCTCATTAGGGCCATGGCCTCTGACCCCCCAGCCTGGCTCCCTCCCATCCTCCACCCTGTAGCCATTTAGCCCTAACGCCTTCATACCCCACTGCAAACTCACTCAGGACTCCTAAGTGCCTTTCACAGGTCCTAGGTTGCATAAGGGTTCCTGCACACCTGTGCACTCTAATGTCTCATTGTTCTCCTTTGCCACTTGGAAACCCACAGTCTCCGCATGGAGCTGCCACTCCATCCCTCCTTTGCACATACTTTCCCCTTTGCTTCCTTCACTACTTTTCACCCATGCCCTTCATCTGACTCATCGCCAGGGCTAGGTGGGAGCTCACATACTCCTGGAAGCCCCTCTCAGCCCCCTGGACAGTGAGCCTTCTCAGCTTTGTGGGTGGTCTTGTTTGCAGCGTTCATTAAGGCATCTGGTCACCCCCCCCCCACATGTCTCCTGCCTGCCCGCTTCCCTCCCCCCCCACACACAATGTGCCTCCCATTGGACGTGGATGGTGCTTTATTAATCCTGAGCTCCCAGAGCCTCACATTGCACTTTCACTAAACACCCAAGCCCATTGTAGGTGTTCGGTTTGTTCAAAGACAGATGAGTAAATGAATGAGTTGAATGAATGAATGAATGAATTAGCATGACTAAACAAGGACCCATCAAAACCTGAGCCAACTACATTAAAGAAATCAGACTCACTCATTTTTGAAAAACAAATTCCAAGTTCATACAGACATTACTGTTTGACCCACTAATGTTGGGGACGCCCTGGGAGGAAGTGTGGTGTAGTTACATGTGTGCCCTGGGGTCAGAGAGTCTGACTTAGGCTTCTTGACTTTCATTGCCAGCTCCCTCCCACTCTTTCTGCTAGCTACCTGTCAGTTTTAGATCAGCAGCATCAGAACCATTGGAAACCTATAAGAAATGCAGATTCTTGGGCTCCATCCCAGACTGACAGAATCAGAAACTTTGGGTGTAGGGCCCAGAAGTCTGGTTTTAAAGCTCTCTGGGTGATATGATGCTCCCTAAAGTGTCAGAACCGTTTATCTAGGATTATAAATCCCAGTTTCTTCATCAATTAAATGATCATAGAGTTGTTATGAGGATCAAATCAGATAAATGTATTATTATTATTCTTCCCCTTTGAGGACAGCTAGCAATAGCTCCGCCTGGAATGCAGAAATGCCTGATTAAATAATGCCATCTCCTGCCCCCTGTCCCATCTCTACCTCACTCCCCAGTGTCATATGGAGAGTCAGAACCTATGCAGACACACATTTTCTAACCTGTAAAATAGGGCTGGAGTAAGAAACTGGAGATTGATCCCCAGGCTATGGTTCTGTGATTATTGGATGCATCTGGAACTCTTGCAGAACAAAGTAACTGGGTGATGGAGGCACCCAGAGAACCCTGGGCTGGCAGAGGGAAGGAAAGGAATTAGCAATTTATAGTCTTGTAAGGCACCTTTTTTTTTAAGGCACCTTAAAAAAAAAAAAAAAAAAAAGGCACCTTCATGCACCCTTCTCTACTATCTCACACTCCTTTCCCTGTTATGAAGTTGCTTGGGCAAAATGCCACAGTTCCTCCTCTATGGGGCCACCCTCTGCTCCCATTGAATCTTTCATTTCTCTCAAATGGAAAAATATTTTGAGGAGCGGAGGGGCGGATAATTTTGTCTAGGTCAGAGAGTTCTTAGTCCAGGGCACAAGGGCCTTGAATTTATATGCAAACCTCTGAAGGTGTGGATTCATGGGCCTGTGCGTTTTACGGGGGACAGTTTCCACAGTTCCATCTGATTTCCCGAGGCACAAAGCCTCACCAGGCTTGCTAAGCACGTCTCAGTCCTCCCAGCGTGCAGGCAGCTCCCCTGTGCTTGACTCCTTGCTGGATGCCCAGCGGAGGGGCTGGGTTACACCGCACCATCCCCTCCCTGCGACGTTCTAGGAACCAACAGAGTCGGGAGGATGGGGCTCCCTCAGTCTGTGGCTGGGAAACGGGCTCCTGTGGGTAGGAGCTGGTGTCTGCACACCGGAACCCCCCCCACCCCCACACACACTCACAGTCGCTGCTCCGAGCGTCTGTACCCCCACTCCTACCGCTGCCTCTAGTCGGAGTTCTTGTTCCCCGATGTCGTCTTCCCCAGACACCCAGCACTCCCCCCCACTCGCCTTTCCTCCCACACCCCTCGCCCACGTGAACCCGCGTAAAGAAATCGTGCTTCACCACCCCCCTGGCCTTGTCTTCATGGGCCCCTCGCCTGCGTCCGTGGACCCCCTCCCGCCCGCTGCTCCCCGCGCTCCGCGCGCAGCGCGGGGCGAGGAGCCCGGACGCCGGTTCAGCGCGTCCGCAGCCGCGGTCCTTGCTCTCGGGCTCCGTCTGGTGGCCGAGACGCCTCCCCTCCACTTGCACGCGCTGAGGGGAGGTTTGGAGGAGAACCAAGTCACCTTCCCGCATCCTCTTTCCGGGACAAAGAGGGCCCCAGCCCAGAGCTTCCCTCCGTGGCGGTCGCAGCTGCAAACCCTCCTGTCGCAGGTTTAACCCCAGCAGGGCGGCCCTGGGGAGCGCACGCCGCGCAGGTGACACCCAGCTGGGAAACTGAGCCAGCCACCCGCCAGCCTCCCTGGCCATTACGGTCACCAGTTTGCGGAGAGTAGGCAGTATAACGACAGTGATGATGGCGAAGAGCCACTGGACCTGTATTTAACCATTCCCACATTTTTATTACATTTTAATTTTTTAAAAAATGCTCCTTTGAAGCTAGTGAATCAAAGAAAAGACGGGTAAAGTCAACTCTCTGCCCCTAACCTACTGAGACCACCGCCAATGTAAAGACCTGCTGTCTATGGGCAAGTATACCCATGTCGGAGGTTTACACTGATGATGTTAGTCTCTTAAAACGTATCAGGTAGATACACGTTTTACTCTCTTAGAAAGCAGCACAGTAGGCGATGGTTCGGGTGTGCTGTGACTTAACCCACAGCTCCACAGTTGATAGACATTCAGCACCTTTCCAGGCTTTGCTGTTACAAATAGTATAGCAATGTACTTCCCTTTTCTACCAATGCTTCTATTGCTATAAGATAGATTCCCCCAAATGGGATTGCTGGTTCAAAGTGTGTGTTTATTCTTAAACAGTTATGGACGGTTTGGGGCAAGATTGTTTATCCCAGCTAGGCAGGAGTCATTCACATTTCTACCAACCCTCTGAGAGGACACCCTTGCCAGCCCTGAATATGTTCTCACCTGTAATTTTGCCTGCCCAAAAGATGAAAATTAGTATGCCTGATGACTAGGAGAGCTGAGCACCTTTTTATCTATTTAGATCTCACTCCTTCCTGCATAATCTTCCCTGAGGTATACAGATTGAGTTGGGGAAGCTCTTTATCTGTTGTTCACATTGGTGCATGGTGTCTTTGTCATACAGAAATTTTGAGTGTTTATATATAATCAAATATTTCTATTTCTTCATTCATGGCTTCTGAGTTTCTTGTTCTACTTAAAGACATCTCTCTTATCTGGTTTTTAACTGTATTTTTCTAAAAGAAAGGAAAGAAAAAAAAGCTCTTCAAGGGTTTTTGTTAGTGTGTTTTCACTTTATATTTAATTTTTTTATATGCTTGGAATGTATTTTTGTTTCCGATGTGGGCATCCTCCAAGTAGATACCCAGTTTTGTTAGCACCATTTGTCCAATAAATTTTTTTTCCCTGTGAATTAATAATATGTCACATTTCTGATATAACAGCCCCCTAAAATATGACTTCTATCTCTAGACTCTCTAGTCTGTCCTACTTATCCACCTGTATGCCCCACACCAACACTTACCTTTTGCTTTCAGTAGCTTCAAAGCATGTTTTAATATCTGATCAGGCAAGTCTTCCATCCCTGGTCTTTTCCATAACCATTTTTGAATATTCTCAGACATTCATATAAATTTTAAGTTTGTTATTAAGTTACAGAAGAAACAATATCCATTGGGAATGCATTTAATTCATACACTTTTGAAAGGATTTATATTTTTATGACAGTAAGTCATTCTATCTTGGTAAACAAATTGCACTCCATTTGTTCAGGGCTTGTTTTATGTCCTACAATAAGATTTTATTATTTTCTTGTACATTTTTTGTTAAGTTTATTTCCAAACATTTTGTGGATTTTGGTCCTATTGTGGATGAAATGTTTTTCTCCATTTCCTCTTCTGTTTATTGCTGGAATAGAAAAAAAAGAGTTTGATTTTTTGTATATTTGTCTTTAATACAGCCAAATTCTCTTATTAATTCTGTTTTATGTTTGTTTAAACTAGATCCTCTTGGGTCTATACACATTACCATCTGCAAGTCAAGGGAAACGTGTTTCTTTTTCTATTGGTATACTTTCATTTTACTTTTTATTTCAAAACAATTGCAAATTTATAAAAAGTTGCAAAAGTAAAAATAATACAAGGAATATCCATATACCCAATTGTTAACATTTTATCCCATTTGTTCTATTATTTACCCTTAAATACGTGTGTGTGCGCATAATTTTTTTCTAGCTCTTTTGAGGGTAAGTTATCCCTAAATACTCCAGTATGTATTTACAAAGAATAAGAATATTCTTTTATATTACCATGGATTATCCACCTCAGAAATTTACACTGACCCAATAAAAGTATAGCTTTCTCTTGCCTTTTGGCATAGGATCTAGCCAAGGATCAAGGATTGTATTTAACCATCATGTCTGTTTAGCTTCCTAGAATATGAAGCATCTCCATAGCCTTTCTTGGACATTTTTGAAGACAACAGTCTCTTTCCTTTACCAATTTTTTTTCTGCATTTGTATTTATAAGAGATATTGATCTATAGTTTTTGAGGGAGGGTTCACTATCGGATTGAGGATTTGGGGAGTTTTCCATTTCATAGTTTTGTTTCCTTCTAATTTTTATTTTCTATTCATCTTATTACTTTGTCTGTTTCCTCTGGTATATGCTGAATAGATTGATGATAGCAGGCATTGTTGACTTGCTCCTAATTTTAAGTAGAATGTTTTATACATAATCCCATTGGGTATGATATTTTCTGTAGGTTTTTTGAGGATTTTAAGGGAGTTAAGAAATTTCCCTTTTATTCTCCATTTTCAAGGAGTAGCTTTGTTCTTATCTTTTTCTTAACTAAGTGTATTGGGATGACTGGTTAATAACATTACATAAGTTTCGAGCATACAATTCTATAATACATCATCTGTACATTGCACTGTGTGCTCACCATCTAAATCTAGCCTCCTTCTGTCATGGTGTATTTGACCCCTTTTACCCCTTTTAACCTCCCCACACCCAGGTTATTGTCTTTTGTTTTTAATCACGAACAGTTTTTTTTTCACTTTTTCTAAAATTGTTTTAGATAATCACAGGGTTTTTTTTAAATCCTTTAATTCATTAATAAGGAAATTACATGAATAAATTTTCTAATAATAGACTAATCTTGAATTCCTGAAATAGTCCCAAATTATTATTTATTATTATTTGTCTTTATTATTTTTATTTGTGTGTGTTTGTGTGTGTGTCTCCATTTTTTTTTTTTTAATTATTTGATCTGTTTGTAATTTGCTGAATTCAGTTTGCCAAAATATTGTTTAGGATTTTTTGCATCTATGTTCATGAGTAAGATATCCTATAATTTTCCCACAATTAAATTATCTTATTTTGGAATCAAGGTTATGCTTGCCTCATAAAATGAATTAAAGATCATCCTTTTTCTTCCAGTTTCTTGAGTAGCTTGAGTAATTTTCGAACTGCTTATTTCTTGATTTGTCAGAACTCACTGGTAAAACTACCTGGGACTAGTGTTTTCTTTGTGGAAAGATTTTTAACTATTTATCCAATATCTTAAGGATTATAAGAATACTCTGGCTTTCTATTTTATTTTTAATTGGTTTTAGTTTCAATTATATTCTGCTAAGACTTTATTCATTTCATCTAAGTTCTGAAACATATTGCATAAAGTCGTTTGTAATTTTCTTTATCTTTTTAGTATTATTACTATAGATGGTTTTGACTATTTTATTTCAGCAATTATTTATTTGTGCCTTTTTCTTTTTTAAAAATTAGTGCTGCCAATCTGGCTTTGTTGATCTTCTCTACAATAAGTTTGTTTTCTTTGTTAATGATTTCTGCCCCTTCATTATATCTTTGTTTTAGATGATCGCAGGTTTTTTTTTTAAATCCTTGAATACACTAGTAAGGAAGTTACATGAATAGGTTTTCTTGGAGTATTAATGCCGTTCTTTTTTTCTAACTTCTCAAGTTGCATACTTTTAAGCTTCCTTAACCTTTTTTCTTTTCTAATATAAAGCTTTACATGTATCAAATATATGTTGCTATATAGTTTTTCATTGTTGTTTAGTACTAAATGTTTTCTAATTCTGATGATAAGTTCTATATTTAGAATGCTTTTAAATTTTCAGATGTATGAAGGTTTTTTAACTGCCTTTTTGTTATTGATTTCTATCTTTGAATATAGTCAGAAAACATGGTACAGAGTGCTGTATTCTATAGGTCATGGCATGAAGTTATGCCCTTTCACTCTCTTCAGTTTTGATTTCCTCTAATGTCCAAGGAGTAATTTAGAGGAGTACTTTGATTTTCCAGAGTATTGGGAACATCCTGGAGAGAGGTGTCATCTTTTTACCATTTATTTTTAATGCATTAAGATTATGGCTTACTAGTGCTTGTTGTGGCAGCACATATGCTAATTGGAATGATACAGAGAAGATTAGCATGGCCAGACATGCAAATTCATGAAGTTTTCATATTTAAGAAAAAAAAATGATTTACTCTCTGAAGTACATCAATAACCTGGGAAGCAAAGTGAGGGAACCGAGATGATGCTATTCATTTTCTCCAGTATTTCCCCTTGGGAAGAAGATACAGGGCTTACCTTTCTTGGCACCAATGAGAGCTGAGGACCAATGTCAGTGTCTAGGGCCTGTTCTCCCAACCCAGCTTCCCTGGCTCAGCTCATAGCCTCCTCTAGAAGTGAGTAAAAATTGAGAACCTGGTTCCTGGAGTGTGCACAGTGTGTTCGTCATTAATCCTCAGGGCAGGAAACAACTGTGCCGTCCAAGAGAATTAAGCAGCCATAATAGTTACTACATTTTATTAAGCTGTTTACAAGGTGCCATGTACCAGCTAATGACTTTACATATATTAGCTCATTTTCTCCTCACAACAGCCCTGTGAAGTAGGTATTATCACCATTTTAAAGATGAGGAAACTAAGACTCGGAGACATTAGGTAGCTTTTAAAGGTCACACGGTCTCTAAGCATCAGAGCTCCAGTTCTAACCCTGGCCTCCAACTCTAAGTTGGTGCTCCTACCCATTCAGATATACTGCCTCCTAGAAAGGATTCAAGCTTCTCACTTTTGAGCCCCTCAATTTTATTTCCAAGAATATCTGAGCACAAGAGAGGAGATGGAAGATTGAGACAGGAATGAGGAAGGATGGGGAAGGGCAGTAACTCACCTCTGGTCTCACTATCACTTGGGATGCTCTCCCCTCCTGCCAGTTTGCCCAGTATGCTGAGATCGTCAACTTCACCCTCCCTGATGGGACTCAGAGGAGTGGACAAGTGCTCGAGGTGACTGGAACCAAGGCAATTGTTCAGGTTAGTAATGTCAATGAGATGTTGACTAATTGAATAAATGAATAAATCCACAAAATTCCCACATTATCTTATAAGCTCCAAAGGTAGGAAATGTCCTATTTCCCTGAGAACACCTTGCCCAGAGCTGGGTACAGGTGGGAGGATGGAGGAGCCCATTCTTGTCACTAACTTCTCATCCCATAGGTGTTTGAAGGAACCTCTGGAATTGATGCCCGTAAGACCACATGTGAATTTACAGGGGACATCCTACGGATACCAGTGTCAGAGGACATGCTGGGTGAGTAGTGGGGGTGTGACAAGAGTGGGGACATTCTTCTGTCCTACAAGCCAGCTCCTCTGACCAAGTGCTTTGCACACTGCACCGTCATTGAAATGTTTTCATGTCTGCCTCCCCTTTGAGGTCTTTGAGTTCAGAGGTTGTGTCTTTTTCTCTCTTTGACCTTCCAACACCAGTTCAGGGCATGACATACAGCAGGCGTTCAATAAATGAGGAAGGCACAATACGTAACCATCCATCTGGGATCAGGCTGAAATAGACTGCACATCCCCTAATTTGCTCCCAAGGTCTAACATACCTGGCTCTCTCCTCTTTCTAGCCCCCAAAACATCCCATTAGAGTAGTTGTTCTGGGCCAAGGCCTTGTTGTAAAGATTTCCAGGAGAGGAATGAAGACGCACCCCAAAAGAGATAGTCACTATAGCTAGTTCTCTGGAGGTAACTGAGGGATGGGGAGAAGGGGACATGGGGTGTTTGCGATGTGGGAGGCTATGGGGGATCTTGTCATGATGTGGAGGGTGAGCAAAATGAGAGACCCAGGGCTGGCTCTGAGCATTCTCCAACACCCCCTGCCTCCCCTCAGGTCGGATTTTCAATGGTTCTGGCAAACCCATTGACAAGGGCCCAGTGGTCATGGCAGAGGACTTCCTGGATATCAATGGTGAGTGACTGGAGGCTCTGGATGGCAATCACCTTTTGCACCCACAGACACAACCTCTACCACCTTGCCCCTAGAAGTTCTGCAGCAGACGCAGTCCAGGGCAGTAGGCTGGGGCTCACTTCTAGGTCACTGTATTGGGCGGTGCAGTTAGAGCCCATTTCCATCACTACAGAGAATTCGGTTAACAGTGCCGCCCTGGAGTCAGGGGCATGGTTGGGGGGTGCAGGGGAGGATCTGAGCCCTTGAGCATGGGTCTGTGATCGCCCTCTCCCAGGTCAGCCCATCAACCCCTACGACCGCATCTATCCCGAGGAGATGATCCAGACAGGCATCTCTCCCATCGACATCATGAACAGCATTGCGCGTGGTCAGAAGATCCCCATCTTCTCAGCAGCCGGGCTCCCCCACAACGAGGTGAGGCCTACGAGTCTTCAGGCACAACGAAAGGCAAAGGACAGGGCAGAGGCCAGGGTTGGTGGGCCAGCGCGCGGAGGGCCTCCTGTGCCTAAGCAGACAGGGGCCAGCCTAGCTGGGGTCACCACCAGTCTGGACTGGCAGTTGTCCTCTGGTAGCTCAAGACCTCCTCATTATCACCAAGCAGGTCAGACCTCCTCATGGTCCCCAAGCAGGTCTTCAAGCCTCTGCACGAGTGAGTGAGGGACTTGCTGGTTCACGAGAAAGCTCATGGGTAGCCCCAGTGTCGACAGTCCTGCTCAGCTGGGCTGACGGCACTTCCTATTGAACCTTGTCATGGTCTTTGCTCCCTGCATTGAGTGAATCCCTCTCATGCTAGCCCCACACCCATCTGAGGCCTCCCTGTGCAGGTTCTTTGACCCACTCCTGCCTTTCAAAGCAGCTGGTGTGACAAAATTTCTAAATGCTCCTCCCCTGACCACCCTCAGCTACCTTTCTGGATGTGCCCCAGCTCACCCTTGAAATGGCCTGAGTGATCAGAGGGCATGAGTGCCCCCACCCTCCACCCTCCACACACACACACACACACACACACACACACACACACACACACACTGATCTGTGTTACTGGTAGCTCTAAGTACTGCAGGCCTGGGACAATTCCCTGCCCAGACAAACCCCAGTGGACTGCAGGGAGGTGAAGGGGTTCTGAAGAGTCAAGCTTCCTCAAATCCGTGCTGAGTCTGCTGCTCTTTGAAACTGTTATTCTGCCCGCTCCTCAAGTCAGGCTCCTCGGCCCTTTAGGAGTCCCAGGACAGGACAACCCCCCCCCCCCCGAGAAAAGCTGTAGGACCTGGGCTAGCCCTTGGCTTTGTGTATCCCTTCTACTGGGGGCCCTGGCAGGAGGACAGAATGGAAATTCATCCATCCTCTTCAATGCTGTTCAGGAGGGAGGGCTTTGACGTCCTTTCTCCTAACCTGCTCCATGCTAGATTGCTGCCCAGATCTGTCGGCAGGCTGGGCTGGTGAAGAAGTCCAAGGCCGTGCTGGATTACCATGATGACAACTTTGCCATTGTGTTTGCAGCCATGGGGGTAAGAGGGGCTGGGCAGATTGGCAAGTTCTGGAAGCTGTGGGTGGGCAGCCTTGTCTCCCTTGGCCCCCAGCATGCCCTGATCTAATACGGACAGGGCATGATCCTTCTCCTTGAGAAGCTGTCAGAGTCTGGGCCTGTCTGGTGGGAGAGGCAAAGAGGGTGACCAAAGGGGTACAGTGGGCTTGGTGACTAGCGTAGTGTGTTCCTGAAAGCATCTAAAGGCTATAGCAGCTATAAGATGAGCCCAGGGTGGCCTGGAAGAGGGTAAACTAGGGAATATGAGGAGACCGCACAGCTTTGGGAGGGAGATACCAGGGGGCTCTCATAGGGCTCAAGGTGGGGGACAGGGAGTTAAGGGGAAGCAGCTAACCAAGGGAAAGGCAGATGGCATTGAGCAGAGCTCAACCAGGAGAGGTCTGAACCTCTCTTTGGGAATCTGATGAGACCCTGCCCAGGACTGGGCAGCAAACCAGCCCTGCCCCCTCAAGCTCCAGTCATCTCAATGACAGTGGCACCTTTACCCTCAGTGACTATTAGACAGTCAGTCAGTAAGTAGGCTTTACTGAGAAGAGATGGGAGAGGCCAGGGCCCCTGTCCTCAGGCCACAGCATCCCACCTCCAGCCCTCCCTATTGTGTGACCAGGTGAACATGGAGACAGCCAGGTTCTTTAAGTCCGACTTTGAGCAGAATGGTACCATGGGGAATGTCTGCCTCTTCCTGAACTTGGCTAATGACCCCACGTGAGTACTGCCTTGGTGCCTTCACTGTCCTCAGGGAGTAGGCTTTTGTCTCCTTCCAAGACCCAGAGTACCAGAGCTCAGGGGTTCCCAGAACTACTGCCATGGGCAAGAGCTAAAAGAACTACCCCTTGTTGTGTAGATGGGGAGACTTGAGAATGGTAAGAGGTAGAGATGGCCCACAAAGAGACAAAGGGAACAGGACCATGACACCACCTGCCACCTACAGTCACTCTGCTCTCCCCACAACCTGCATCCAACCACTGTCCCAAGTCAGGGCTCCTCATCCTTGAGTCGCTTCATGAAGCCACCATTAGAGATATTTTCCATAATATTTGTTTAGACAAATATTAAAATATTGAAAGTTTTAAAAATGTGAGTTGAAATCTGGGGATCAAATGGATGGGAAAAAACAATTTTAATAAACTTTCCTGAGTACTGAGAATACTCCGAAAACTAAGTAACAGAGTTCTGGAGGCTGCGATATCACCAAAGAAGAGACCCACAGTCACAGAGCCCAGGGACCTGGGAGTGCTCAAAGTGGAAAGGGGCGGCCAGAGCAGGCAAGCACATGGACTGTGCATGCTGGAGTGTTCTCAGGCACAGTGGGAGGACTAGGAAAGAATCTTGAGGACACAGAATGAGAATGCTCCAGCTGACCCAAGGGCAGCTGTCCCAGGGGAAGAGAGAGCTAGAGCAGAAGCCCTGAACTGCCTCCCTCTGACATGCCAGAGTCCCTGACCTTCAGGCCGCGGGGAAGGGGCCACTATCACCCTCATCAGGGCTCCTGATCCTGCCTGTCTCACTCTCACTTAACTCTCTACCTGCCCCAGCCTCTGGCCCTTTCCTCCCTTGAACCACAGGGGAGTGTTGGACCTGGCGAAGTGCCCACTTCCAGGAACCATGGCCCTGACCTGGGGGCTGGGAGCAAGGGCTCATGGTATTCACGCCTCTACTGTTATGCACAGTTCTAGCTTCCCAGTTCACTTTCCACTCAGCACTGGGGGTAAACGGAGCACAGGCCTGGGCCTCCAGGCCCTCTAACGATTGGCCATACCTCCAGGATTGAACGAATCATCACCCCGCGCCTGGCACTGACCACAGCTGAATTCCTTGCCTACCAGTGTGAGAAGCACGTGCTGGTCATACTGACTGACATGAGTTCCTACGCAGAGGCCTTGAGGGAGGTGAGGTGGCTGGTGAGGGATGTCAGGTTCATCCCAGTCCCTTTACCACAGAGCTCGCCCACCCAGGCCTGCACCCACTCCATTTCTCATAGTCACTGAACCTCCCACTCACCCTTTCTTGTCTCAGCCTCTCACTCTTCTTCTTACCCCAATACCCATGGATATTGTAGGTCTCTGCTGCCAGAGAGGAGGTGCCCGGGCGCCGAGGCTTCCCCGGATACATGTACACAGACCTGGCCACCATCTATGAGAGGGCGGGCCGTGTGTCTGGCCGGGGTGGATCCATCACTCAGATCCCGATCCTCACCATGCCCAACGATGGTGAGCCTCTTCACTGCCCGCTACCCTCCACAGCCCCCCTGCCCTTCCCACCTGGACACTTAAAGGGACCACACTTCTTTGCATAGATGTACAGCAGCTCTGTTCCCGCATCAGTGTAGACACTGCCCTTTCCTTGCCTCCATCCACTCCTACCACTCCCATGAGGGGAAAAGAACTCAGATGGCCTGGAGTGGGTGGAGACCTGGGCCCATTTACACTAAGGCCAATGCATTTCCTTGTAGATATCACCCACCCGATCCCAGACTTGACAGGCTTCATCACAGAGGGACAGATCTATGTGGACAGACAGCTTCATAACAGACAGGTACTGCACTTCCCCGCCCACTTTCTACTCTCTCCACCTCCTGTGTTTCATCTCTCCGTGAATTAGGAGGGGCCAGGCAAGGCCAAATGTAAGATAACCCCCCAGGAAGACTGTGTGGTTCACAGACAAAAGATAGGTCTGGGTAGAATCCAGCCTACCTGGCTATGCGACCTTGAGAAAATAATTTCATGTCTCCGATCCCAGGTTTCCTCTTCTATAAGATGAGAATAATAATACTTATCTCACTGTTGCATTTTCGAGGATAAAATAAGTGGGCATACAGAAAGCATCTAGCAGATAGTAGATACTAAAGAAATACCATCTCTCTTCCCTTTCCAGTAACTTGCTTTGGTGAACAGAAAACAATGAATAACTGACAGAAGTAGATGGTGAATAATGTTCCAGTGGGTTAGAAAATGTATCTGTCCCATCTGAGATTAAAGGCAACCCTATGATTTTTTTCTTCTTTGCTCAGCAGGTTGCTTCTTTGTATGTATTAACTTAAGCTTCAACCTGGTTTTGTCTAAACAATCAAAAATTTTGAAATAGTGAGGCTTTCAGTAACTAATGTCATGGCATGACCTCCCTCCACTCTCCTGTCTGGGAGCACAGCTGCACACGCAAGCCCTAGAATTTGTGGGAGATAAAGGAGGGCAGGTATAATGCCCTTCTTCCCTGTAGGATGAATGAGGACCAGTCCCCTGAAAACTATGGGGAGAGTGGAGAGAAGCAGGGTGGGACTGGAAATTTACACCCTGCCTTCTGTCACCCCTTCTTCTATTCCCCCAGATCTACCCTCCCATCAATGTGCTGCCTTCCCTGTCTCGACTGATGAAGTCTGCCATTGGGGAGGGCATGACGAGAAAGGACCATGGGGATGTGTCCAACCAACTGGTAAGAAGAAGCAGGCCCAGGGGTTGGCAAGAAGGTTGGTTTCAAATGTTGGAGGTCTGGACCACGGGCTTTTTTCCTAGCAAATCCCCTCCTCCAAAAGCAGTACCTCCCAGCACAGCCAGTTTGGGGGCCAGTGGGATAAGGAGATAAGCCTGCAGTGACCACTCCCTCTGCCCCCCTCCTCCAGTATGCCTGCTACGCCATCGGGAAGGATGTACAGGCCATGAAGGCAGTGGTGGGAGAGGAGGCACTCACTTCGGAAGACCTGCTCTACTTGGAATTCCTGCAGAAGTTCGAGAAGAATTTCATCAACCAGGGTGAGGCCCGTTGGGGACGCTCAGGCAGTAACGCGCTCACCCCGCTCCACCTACTCTCCCCTCTCCCTTTTCCCCTTTCTCTCCCTCTCCCTTTCCCCTCCCATACTCCTGCTCTGTCCCTAGGCCCTTACGAGAACCGCTCGGTGTTCGAGTCGCTGGACCTGGGCTGGAAGCTGTTGCGCATCTTCCCGAAGGAGATGCTGAAGCGCATCCCACAGAGCGTGGTCGACGAGTTCTACTCCCGCGAGGGGGCGCCGCAGGACTCCGCGACGGACACCGTGCTCTAGCCCGGCCTGGGGCCCGCTGCCCTCCGCACCGGGCCTTCGCGCCGGTCCCCATCCTCCACGGTCCCACAGACCCGAACCGAAGGCTCCCCCAGCCCCCGCCGGTTGTGGAGGACCCCCCCACCCCACCCTTCTACCTGGCCTCCTGGCGCTGGGAAAGAACAGACTGTTAAGCCTGTGTTCTCTGTCTTGTTCAGATAGGAGTGTTTGCATTTTAAAGTCCCCCAAATAAAACTGAGATGAAGAGTTTATCTTATGTGGAAACAAAATTGTCAAAACACTGGAAATTGTTAAAGCTGGAGGTGATGGGTACATAAGGCTCATTAAACTATTCTCTGCACTTAAAAAAAAAAAGGCCACATTCGTGTTTTAACAGCTGACAACAGAATTCCTCTTTGGGAGATACGAGTCTTTGTTAAGAAATGTCTTGATAAATCTCTCGGGTGGAACATGAGCTCAAGGGCCATGGAGCAGACAGTCTAGGCCACAAAAGATGTGTCTGACTCTAACCAGGTTTGTCTGAGAGATTCTAGGGAGGAATTTGGTGTCCTCGGGACAGGCAGGGGAGTTGCTGGAGAGTTGCCTTAGGACATGGGAGAAGGTGAAAGGCTGAGGAGAAGCCCCACAGTTAAAAAATGAGTGAAAGACATCCTGAAAACCAGGATGTAAATGTCGCTCTGAAAGCTGCCTGCCTTTCTGGAATGTCATCACTCCTGTCTCCTCTGCCTCAACCACAATGAGGTCATGAATGCTTCCTAAGAGTTAGGGCAAGTTGGAAGGATGGAACTTTGGCAAAAGGCTGAGTTCCATTTCTGAGTCAATGTGTTGTGAAACCAGCCAGAATTCCTGGACACCAGCTGACACCAAAGGAGGCCTTGAGAATAAAAGCCTCATCCCCATGATAATTCACAGTCTTTTGGAGGAAAGCTTTCATTTTTACTGAATAATCATTTTTACTGAAATGTAATATACATACTATACAATTTACCTATTTATAATTGTACAATTCAGCGACTTCTAATATATTCAGAGTTGGGCAACCATCACCGCAATCAATTTTAGAACAAATTCATTGCCTCAAAAATAAACTCTGCTCTACTATCCATGACCCCTCAAACTCCTCTTCCATCCTTTCCACAACCCTAAGCAACCATTAATCTATTTTCAACCTGTATACCTTTGCCTATTCTGAACATTTCATATAAATGAGTTAATAATACAATATGTGGTCTTTCATTACTGGTGTCTTTCATTTACCATAATATTTTCAAGGTTCATCCATGTTGTAGCATGTATAAGTACTTCATTTATTTTTATTGCCAAATAATATTCACAGCATGGGTATACCACCTTTTTGTTGATCCATTTATCAGTTTATGAACATGTGGTTGTTTCCACTCTTTGGTTATTATGAATAATGCTGCTATGAACATTCATGTCAAATTTTTTGTGTGGGCTTATGTTTCCATTTCTCTTGGGTAAATACCTAGAAGTGAAATGGCTGGGCATCAGATGGTGACTGTATGTGTAATCTTTGAGGAACTGCCAGACTGCAAATCCACTTCCAAAGTGGCGATGCCATTTTACATTCCCACCAGGAGGGTATGAGTGTTCCAATTTCTCCTTAAGTATCCTTAAGAATACTTATTGTCTTTTTGATTATAGCTATCCTATAGTGTGTGTGAAATGATATCTCATTGTGGTATCAATTTGCATTTTCCTTCTGATTAATGCAGAGTTTCATGTGCTTATTGACCATTTGTATCTCTTCTTTGGAGAAATGTCTATCCAGGTTCTTTGCCCATTTTCAATTAAGAATACATATTCAGTAACATTCAACACTTAATTCAAGCAACACTGATAGGCTACTGTATATTGTAAAAAGTTAAAAGGCAAACTGAGGAAAATATTGACAACAAAAATATGCAAAGTGTTACTACATTAATAGGTTTTATGAATCAGTGAGACACAATAAAACCCTCAAAGAACAATGTGAATAGAGAACTCCCAGAAGAGAAAAACACTGATAATCAATTGTTTAACCCTTGCTAGTAATCAGATTTAAATTAGAACACCTTTTCCATTACCAAATTAGCCAACATTTCTTTAAAGTCATAATATACAGTGCTAGTGATGGTTGAAATAGTTTCTCTTTTAACAATAGCAAATTACTCAGCTCACTTTCTCTCACTGTGGGAATCCTTTCCCTCCTTGCCAAGTCGGTACGATTTCCCCCATTTCGTTGATGCAGAAACTGAGACACAGAAGTCAGGCAACCTGCCCAAAGTCACATCGCTGATGTGCAGTGCCTGCTTTACTACAGGTGGACGTGTAAATGAATATAAAATTTTGCTAGAGGGCAATTGGAAACACATATGGACAGCTTTAAAAAAAAT
Source organism: Cynopterus sphinx (assembly GCA_030015415.1). Classification (NCBI taxonomy): domain Eukaryota; kingdom Metazoa; phylum Chordata; class Mammalia; order Chiroptera; family Pteropodidae; genus Cynopterus; species Cynopterus sphinx. The sequence goes on along the minus strand of CM057383.1, from coordinate 54,300,191 downwards.
GTCCGTTTCCTTTCACCTAGTAATCCTCTACTTTCTCGGCAGGAATCCCCGCTGAGAAAACAACCTGACGCGAGCCCTTTTGCTTTCTGCAGCGCTTGGGAGATGACCGCGCACCCCTTCTGATGTGGGGCTGGGTGGCGTCACAATGCGCGTGTGCTGTGTGGAATGACGGCAGAAGTTAGCTCGCAACGCAACGCGAAATGAAAGGAGGTATCAAATGTCTACACGGTGTGTGTGTACGTCCTACAGGCCTGGTTTCTGTGGGTGGTAGGGGTATGGTTTCAAATTCCTCGTCGTTCTCTTCTCTCTCTCTTTCTTTTGTCCGCAGTCAGCGCTTGCTAATTTTAGAATCAGAAACAAAAGCTAAGTATCTTTCAGGCCGCTGTGTTTGCATTGGATGCTGAACTTCCAGGACGAGCGGGCCGGGGCGGTTGGGGGGGCGGGGCTGGCAGCAGCCAGGGCCGTCGGAGGTGCCCAGGCTCCGCCCCTGGACCCGCCCCCTGCAGCCCGGGAGGGGCCGGCCCCGCCCCCGTCCCCCCATCTGCACCAGGTCCAGCCTCCGATGGCCGGCAGGACCCTGCGGGCACAGAGCGGCCTCTCAGTGCGCGGAGGGAAGAGGAAGAGCACACAGACTCTGCCAACACCACGTGTCTCCATGAGGTCTGCGGAGAGAGCCTACTCGAAGGTCATCTGGAGTAGCCCTGAATCCAAACAGCCCAGGTGAGCTGGGGGCTAGATGGCCCCGCTGCGGCAGGGAACCCGCTCAGCGCCTCCCTGGAGGGGAGCGGGCGGGTGGGGACTGTTGGGGAGCCAGGAGGTACGGGCTGGGGCCCGGGCTGGCCTCCCCAGAGAAGATCGGGGCCCTCGACTACGGCCATTTCTTCCTTGGCCTGCCGGCCCGCCAGCCCTGGCCTGGCCTCCATCAACGCCTCGAGTGTGAGTGACGGCCTCGCCCGCGCGGGACTGGGACCAGCCCGCACTCTCTCGCTCACTCCCCCTTTCCTCCTCCCAACCCCCGCGCTGACTCTAGCCCAGTGGATGAGTGGGACCATGGGGCAATTGGAAGCTCTTACGAACTGTTCGCGGCCGCCTTGGGCAACCTGGAATGGTTACAGTTCTGTCTGAACCGGGATCGTGGGGAAATCCCCACCGATAACAAGGTAAAGCCTTGGCGTGCAGGGGCAAGGACTGAGGTCCCCCTACCCACCACCAAGAGCTCCTACATGGTGGTCACCTGGCAAAGAGGTGTCCTTTTCTGGATATATTGTCTTAATCCGCCTTCCCACAGTGGGAGGGCCATTTGGGGGCGGCCAGGAAGAGTGAGCACATACAGGAGTGGGAAAGGAGTGTGAATGATTCCAAGGGCACGGGGAATAGGGGAAGGGGAACCCCAAGAAATTGCTACCTAGGTTAGGTTGTGAACCCTGGGGCCTCAATCCTGCTCAGCCTCCTCCTGCCCTCCTCTGGCCCCCACAGGGTTTCACTGCCATCCACTTTGCAGCCCAGAGTGGCAAGCTTGAATGCCTACAGCTCTTGGTAGAGAAATACAAGTTTCCTGTGGACCGGCCCACCAACAATGGCCAGACACCCCTGCACCTTGTCATCCACAGGGACAATAAGGCCATGGTCCTCCCCTGCATTCACTATCTGCTTAAGCATGGGGCGGCCCTCAACACGTGAGTCCAGCCTACATCAGGAGAGTGGCTTAGAGTCTGGCATATAGGAACCTGCTTCCAGGCAAGTAGACAGGCAGAGTTGCTGTGGGGAGACAAGAATTGGGTCCCACATAAAGCAGTCAGAGAACCCATGTGGTGTACAGGTTAAGAAACTGGGTTCTGGAAGAGGACAGATCTAGTTCCTGTCCCAGCTTTGACACCTGCTAGCAAACATCGAGGCCTCAGGCAAGTCACGCAACCCTAAGCCTCAGTGCTCTTCAGTACCTCAGAATCACCTGGGAGCTTCAAAAAGACCAATTCCTGTGTTCAATCCAGAAGTTGTAATTTAATTGGTCTGGGGGTTGGCCTGGGCTTTGGAAGTCGTAAAAGATCCCCAGGTACTTCTAATTTGCAGCAAAGTTTGGAAACTACTTATTGCCTCAGTGTCTTCAACTGAAATTTGGGAGGATGACAGTGACTATCACATGATACTAGTGTGATAATTGAGAAAATGCATGGAAAAGGCATAAATGGCATACAGGAGACTGCATTCATTCAAAATATTTATCTAACACGTACTATGTGTTAAGCACTGTGCCAGACGTGAGGAGTACAGCAGTGAACACACAGAAATGGTTCCTGTGGTCATGAAACTAATACCCCAGGATCAGATAGTAAATTAGCACACTAACAAATGAACAGAATGACAGTGTGGTAAGTAGGTATGAAGGGAATAAACAGGGTGGTGGGGTGGAGAGTAAAGGGGACAGGGAGAGGATCTATTTTGGAAGGAGAAGTCACCTTTTAAGGCTGTGCCATTTAAAGTATAACTTAAAGACAGCCAGCCATGAACATTGTACCTGGCAGAGGAAACATCATGTGCAAAGGCCACGTGTTGAGAAAGAATGGGGCAAGGTCAGAGGATGAAGTGGAGGAGGAGGCAGGGCCCAAGACATGCAGGCCTTGTGGGCCATGGCCAGGCATGGGGAAGGGGCAGGAAAGCTGGCTGACTTAAGAGGATGAGGTTAGTGGTCTCTGAGCTCCAGCCAACCCAGCTCTCTATCCAGCTCTCCTTCACCCATAATCCGATTTTGACTGTTTAGTCCAAACCCTCCTTCTACAGCTGAGGAAACTGCAGGACAGAGAACAGACATGCCAGTGTCACCCAGGGGGGCTGGTGGCAGAGCAGGCCTGGAAGCTGATTAGTGCACCTATCTGATAGGCAGGTGCCCTTTGTCCCTTTTTCCCATCCTCTTTCCACTGGCTGGACCTCCAGTCAGACATGCAATGGCTCCACACCCCTGCATCTGGCAGCCCGTGAGGGCCTGCTGAGCTGTGTGAAGGTCTTGGTAAAGAATGGTGCTAACGTCCATGCCCGGGATGCCATGGGCTGCAAGCCTATCGACTACTGCATAATTTGGAACCGCCGCAACTGTGCTCGGTGAGGCTATGAGAACCACCTGCCATCCCTTCCCCTCTCCCAGCCATGCCCTAGGGCCCCCATCCAAGGTGGAGCTTTTAAGAGGGTCTGGGAAGCCAGATGGCTATGGAATAAATCTGCAGAGGAAGGCTTTTCCTAGGATATTATTCCCAGAGGCTTTCCACCGCCCTCCTGCCTTGCCCTGAGGTCCCTGGAGCCTCAGCAGAAGAGTAGTGATCAGACTCTCAGACACTTTCCTCTCCTGACTCACCAGATGTAGTTAGCCAGGAGGGCCTGGAGCAACGGGGGTGGGTCATCTTGCTCATCTTATCTCTGGCAGCCCCTCGCACCCTTATCCAGGCCCTTAGCAGCAGCCAGTTTTCCCAGCTCAGGCTGAAACCCAGTCACTGGGTGATGACATGCCTGCACCCTGGCACCAGGTTCTTGAAGGATGCCATGTGGAAACGAGACAAGAAAGACTTCGCCTGTGAGATGAAGAAACTGAAGAGGCTTAAGGGCCAGCTGGTCCTCATGGAGCAGGACTACCTGATTGAGTATCAAGTAAGGGGCAGGGACGCTGGGCATCAGCTGCTGTCCAGATATGTGAGCAGACAATGACTCACATGAGTACTTAGAACAGTGGTTAGAAGCAGTCCCATCCAGAAAGAGCTTCCCTCTCTCTCTCCTCTGACAAATTCCACCCTTAGAAGTCATTCCCTTAGGTCAGAAGTCTTGGTCAGAAAGCAAATACAACTTAAATTATCAAGTATTGATGGAGCTCCCCCTAGAGCACTGCCTCTTTCTGGTGAGCAGAATCTTTAATGAGACCCAGGCCCTAACTGGGACACACTGGTCAAAAAGACCCATCCTTCCAATAGATACTGAGCACTCACTCTCTGCTAAGTACCTGCTAGACCCTGAGGCTCCAAAGACCAATAAGAGGTGGTTCTCTCACTCAAGGAATTTAAAGTCTAGTAGGGGAGTGATCCAGGAGGGTGCCAGAGGGATAATGTTTAAGAAATGTCTTTAAAAGATGGGCAGCAGTTGGCCATATGAGGAAGCAGGAAAGGGCTGACCAGGCAGAAGGAATAGACAACCATGTGGAGAGGCCAAGAGGCACATGGAAGCACGGTATATGCTGAAAAGTACAAATTCAGTAGAACTGGGAGGTCCAATGTGAGTTGAAGATTGACAATCTAGAGATTTGGCAGAGGCCCAGATTAATGATAGACCTTGGCTGGGGAAGAAAAGTCACTAAAGGCTTTTAAGCAGGTATAATTACATAGGATGCAAGAACCAGAAAACCCAGCAGAAGATGGTGGGAATCCCAAGTGTATCCATAAGTGGGGAGGGCTTTGTGGCTGGCAAAATCTAGGACTACAGCTCTGCTCCAGCTGGACCTCTTTCTAGTTTTCTCAGCCCTATTTTCCTCTGTTTTCAGTCACACGTCCAGAGGAGTCAAAACCCATCTGTTCCTGTGTCTCTAAACTTTCCCAGAAGCCCCTTGCAGATCACCCTTCATCTCTTACTGGCCTCAATTGGATCATATGTCCACTCTTGTTTTAATCCCTAGAGCATGGGCTGACTGACCTAGGTCTGGGGCAAGGCTGATGGAATTATTATGAGAGGCTTACCCTAATCAGAGCCTACCTCCCCAGCTGGGTCAATCTCCCAACCACCTGAGGGCTTAGCAACAGTCTAGGAAGTGAGACTGAAATGGAACAGGAAGGGGGCAGCGGTTCTGTGACAAATTAAAGATTCAGTGGTAGTGGAGGCAAGAACAGAAAGCTGGACAGAATTATCACCACCCAGCCTGGAGAGCCAGGAAACTATGCCCGAACATGACTGCTCAAGGCCAACCACTTTCAAGATTAGCTCCACCCAGCTCCAGGCCTTCCAAACCTTTCTGCTTTCTCTGTCCAAGGTCAAGTATGCAGTTTGCACTTCTCATTTGCTTCCAACCATTTCCCACTCCCCCACACCCCCCATTAAACCGGAGATTCTTAGGGTGGGACTATGTCTCCACAATCAATATGGGTTCCCCCAGTAAGAATCAAGGGTTTCTGTAGGGCAAGGACTGTGTCTCCCTGCTCTAGTTGAAGACCTTACCTAGGGCGGAGGCTGTAGCTCCATCAGATTTGAGGTCTCCCGTATGGGAGAGGTTCTGTCTGCCCCATCAGCCCAGGGGCTTCCTTGAGGCAAGAGCTGTGTTCCCATTAGACTCAGGGCTCCCCTGGGACGGGATGATATCTGACCAATCAGACCTGAGATTCCCAAGGGCTACGGCCACAGAGCCTCCTCCCATGGAAGCACAGGGGGAACAGCCCTCCTCAACTATCTTGTGCCCTCTAACATTGCAGAAAGAGCACAAAATTGTGAGAGAAGCTGACTTCAAGAAGTGGCTCCATAGCAAGCTGCAGCCCCAAGGCCAATCCCTCACCCGCAATACTGAGCTAAAGCCCAGAGCCCCACCCTGGGCCATCACCCTCTCCAAGACCCCCAAGACTCCCAGGAGCTTTCACCCCTCCCCAGAGGCACGTCTGCAACAGAAACTAGAGCTCAACCTGCAGCCATTCGTGAGATTCTTACCCACCTACCAGCAGCCCACGATCAGGCGGCCAGAGTTGTGGAATCGTAGCAACAACCCTGCCAGGTCCCCCACTGCCCAGATCGGCTACCCACAAGGCATCCGCCTGGGCGTGCATCCAGACCCCAGCCTGGAACACGACTTCCACGGATTCGTCAAGGTTAAGTCTGATGGGCACGGTGGTGCTCGGCTGCGTACGATGGCTGGCAACCAACTGGGGCCTGTGCCCCGGCTGCCTTTGGAGGTGATAGTCCGCGAACTGTATCCTCTGGTGCGGCCCTATAGGATGAAGGTGCCCCAGGGCTTTTACTCTGTCAGCATGAGGAATGTGGCCCGGAAACGGTATCTAGGTGACCACACCTTCTGGACCGACACTCTGGCCATGAGCCTGCGCGAGACATTTGACGAAGACTTCCTGGCAACTGTGCAAGCCCATCAAGGGCTTCCCACTCTGCCTTCTCCCTAATCACCTTCCATAAACTTATTTTGGCAGCCTCTTGACCTGAGGCAGCCCAGTGAAGACTGAGGTGTGGCCATCCGTGTTGTGGACGGGGAAGAAGGGAGGAGGCTTCCGACTCCCAAGCTCAAGGATCGGAGCCCAAAAGCCCAGGTCCCAAGTCTCCCTTCTCTCCACAAAGAAATCTCCCTTCTCTCCACAAAGAGACTCAAGTTAGGGCAGCAGCCCAAGGCTGAGAGTGGAAGTCAGTCTCTATCCTAGGCCCTAGCATAGTGAAAGTAATATACTGGTGTTTCATTTGCTTTCCCCTACCCCCGAAACAGCCCACCAAGGACAAGGCTTCCAGGATGGGGAGCCACTGGGAAATTCTGCCTCTTCAGATTAAGTCCTTCTGCTATAGTTTCTAAATCTCATGCTTCATCTCCAGATCCAGAATGGTGTAGAAGACAGCTAATGCGTCACCTGCCATGGGCTTCCCTGCCAGTGTGGGCTGCTTTCTGCAGTTAGGGAGGCACAGGCAGCTTATCTGGGGGAAGGGAGGGAGGACCTATTGCTTCAGTTTGAGACTACGAAAGTACTTTTCTTTCCTCTAGGAAGCTAGCATGCACCCTCCCACCCCACCCCCAGCTACCCCCCCATACACATCACTACAAATAGTTCATTAAACAAACATTTATTGAGTGCTTTCTTTGTGCCAGGCACCAAGCCAGGCACTGTTGATACAAAAATTGAAGGACAGTCCCTGCCCTCATTGAGCTTACAGTCTGGTGAGGAGATAGACCAGTACACAGGCAAGTAAGCCCAGAGTGATCTGTGAGGTGTGCTGGGGTAGGCTGGGGAGGGGACATCCAAAGCTCCTAGAATGAAGTGAAATCTAAGTTGAGAATTGACAGAGAAGGTACCCAGTAAAAAGAACAAAAAAATCAAAGCAGCTTCTCTGGATACAGGAGGCTGGGACCCAGAGTGCAAGGAGGCAAGTGATGAAGCCAGAGAGGCAAGCAGGAAGCAGCATACCACAAGTCTCACAGCCATGCTGAGGGGTCTAGATTTATCCTGAAGGCAGTGGGAAGCCATGGAAGGTTGTAGGTTAGGGAATGACTTGATCAACTGTGCATTTTAGAAAGACAACTCTGGATACAGGACAGAGAAACAGGAGGTTGTCACAATCCAGGTGAAAGCTGATGACAGTGGGAGTAGTTCTAATCGAGATGTTAAGCAGGCAAATGTGACAGTTTTTAGAACTTGGATGTGGGAGAGGCAGAAAGAGAAAGCAGGGATAAAAAGCAGGTTTCTGGTCTGGCTCCTGAGTGATCTTGGGGCCACAGCAGGTAAAAAAAGGCAGGTTTGCAGAGGCCAGCAACAAGTGCCATATGGGCCATGAGAGTTGTCTGTACACCCACAGGCATCAGAGCTGTGGTTCAGAAGCCCAGGAGGGATGTTGGGGCTGGAGGTCAACTCTTAGTTCCTTGGCAAAGAGTCAAAGCCATCAGCATGAATGGGCTCCTCCAGGGGGCCATGGCAGAATCCTGAGAAACCCCACGGTGTGTGGGGTGAGTGGAGAAGTCTGCACAGGACACAGGAAGGAGAAGCCACAGAGGTAGGAAGAGAACCAGCTGCAGAAGTGCCAGGGAGATGCGATTCTAGAAGCTGGGCGTGATCAGCCCTGTCAGATGCTGCAGAAACCCAATAAAACATGAAAAGGGTCTGCTGGATTTAGCATTAGAAGGCCACTGGCAACCCCCAGGGAGAGTACTGGCAGTGGAGCAAATGGAAGGGGTGAAGCCTCGTCACTGGAGTAAGGAACAGCAGTGGAGCAGAGCCAGCTGCTGGCACAGCAGTGAGGATGATGCTGGCCTCCAGTGACCTCTACCTTGTTCTCCTTTGTCTGCATAGGATAAAAGGGCCTGGCAATCTCATTTCCACTGAGAGAAGACCAAAATGTGCTGCTCCTCCGGAGGAAAAGGAAATGCTAAAGCTAAGGAAATGAAGGAATGTGGTGGGACTTGAGGCAAGATGTGGAAGAAAGGTTTTCAAGCACAAGGGTCTTCCCAGGGTCTTAAAGGTACCAGGTGTGTGCAGTACATCTCTGCACATGCCAGCCTCACTCTGAGGTATAAGATATGGCTAGCAATGGCTCTCATGGGGACTTCATTCCAAATATGTACTGTTGAGTACTTGCAAGGCACTGTAGTTGGAGTGCAAGGTCAACAAATGCTGGTCTGTGTCCAGGACCTGGCCTGCCTTCTTAGAAGTCTGAAGTCATCTCCCCAGGAGCCAAGTACACAGAAGGCCCAGCCCTCATGTGCTCTTAGAGTGACAAAGAGCTTCTCCCATCAGTCCCATTTCTTAAAAAATAGGCTGTAGCCCCCTGAGCCTGACCTAGAATTCAGCCAGAAACCACTCCTTTCCCCCCAGGGGAAGACTTACAGAATATTATAGATGTTGCTCTGCAAATCTAAACCTCTCAGTGCCCAGCTTGATAGTCATGAAGTCTTGGGGAAAGAAGAGATGGAAGAAAGGAAGGGGCATGAGAAAGGTTGCCTTCACCCACCATTCTCCATCCCCTGACCAGGCTCAGCTCCTCTTCTCTGCCACATTCCCACTAAGGGCCACAAGAACAGTCCCTTCAGAAAGGCAAGACCCAATCCCAGAAAAGAAACCCATGGAGCAGAAAAGCCTATCCAGTCTAGGGCAGAAGGTCAGCAGAAAGGAAGATGAACTTTCAGGGTATTAAGGCAAACAGTGCCACCTAGAATCTTTATTCAAACAGGAATCAGACTTGGACAGAAATCACAGTTCAATAGCAAAAACTATCTCTCTTGGAAGTGCCAAGCCATGGCCCCGCCCCATGGCCATCTGCCCAAATAACTTATCAGTCTGCTCTCCAGCTTCATGGCCTCTGCCCTGCCTGCCCCAGCTGAGCCAGCACCTCCTGACCCAGCATGGAAGGGGGTGGGGAGGGCCACAGAGCTCAGCTTCCACATAACCAGGTGGACCACAGCCGCCTGGCCAAGCAGGCTCTGCCACCGTCAGTGCCCTCTAAGGTCACAGCCTCTAGCAGTGTCAGATCTGAGCCACCCGAGGAGGGTGGGGATGGGAGCTTCAAGGAGAGTTGAAGGAAGTCAGGCCTGGACAGGGGAAGGTGCCTTGCAGGCTCACGCTCCCACCTAGTACAGAGACCCAGCGGCCTGACTCTCCTGATCTTGCCCCGGCATCCCCTACTCAGGGGGATCAGTATATCTTCTGACGACTGGGTAGAATGGCCTCTTTGATGAAGGAGAAGACAACCAGGATCCCTAAGCGTTTGCCCCGCTTGCCTTTGGTGAAGTAATTGGAGACCACGTCATCTGTGGAGACACAGGCAGGGAGATGTGAGTGTGTGTGTGTGTCTGTATGTTGCATAGTTCTCCCCACCTGGAGCCCAAGTGTCTCCATCACGGGGCAGGGTTCCAACTCCCCCAGCTAACTCAGGTCTTGCTGGCATCCTCCCACCGTGACCCCTCTCAAACCCATTCTCACCTCCTGGCTGCATGGTAGAAGGCAGGACGTTCTCTCCAGCCGACAGTGACACAAAGAACGCAAATGGGATTATCCACAGACAGAAAGTGAAATAGGCCAGGACCTGGCAACAAGAGACACTGAGAAGAGGGTGCCCCTGGAGATGCCAAGGGCAGGCTGAGCATGGTAACTATGTATCTTAGGTTGCCAAGAATGTACAAAAGACGCTACTACACCTGATCTCTGAGGGGGCCTGGGGGGCCAGGACATCCTAGACATGGAGATAGTACAGTGGGGAGAGGTAGAGGGTGAAGATGACCTAGTGTGGCCAGAGTCCCCATATCTTGGTCGCTAGAACAAGCAATTCCTCTGAAGGAGGCAGATGGAGGGCAAAACCATGACTGACTCACACTACCCCAAAGAAGTAACCTTGTTCTTCCTCAGGGGTCCAGACTGGAGTAGCAGGGTGTGGAGAATTCCTGAGAGGAGAAGGTCTTGGTGGGCCATTGAGAGGAGACAGGGTTCAGGGCTGCAGCCTAGCCTTGAGAAGTATCAGGCAAGGCTACCTGACTGCCCCTTCCTGTCCTTAGGGTGTTAGGCTGGGATCCTGGGAGACCCAAAGAACTTACTGGCAAAGAGCAGTGATCTCCCCACCTCGGCAGAAGGGAGTTCCCTGCTCCTCATCCACATTGCTTTCTAAAATTACCTAAGTTTTTTAAAATGTGTTATCCCTAAATGGATGGTTTCAAATCATAGCCAAGTTCACAAAGCAAATCATGCAAATCCCCTATACTCCCCTCCATCCCTGTTAATAGTTTAATATACTAAACACTTCTTACCTCTGAGAAAGGATAATACTCTTCTGCAAAAAACTGAAATGCTAGGTAATGATTCACCACCACTAGTCCTGTTGAGGGAAGAAAGAGTCAGTTAATTTGGAGAGAATAACATAAAGCCGGACTTTTAATCTTTAAAAGGCCCCTGGGAGTTGGGAGCCCTGAGCTTTAGTCCTGACTTGACAGCCCACTCAGTATGGCTTCTGGGCCAAGTACATGACTCTCCAGGACTCAGTTTCCCATCTGTTAATATGGAAGAGTTAGCCTTCACCTCTCTACTGCAGAGGGCATTTATGAGTAAAAATAGAAGGCAGGTAAGAAAGCTCTTTGAGTGATAAGAGACTTCAGTGTTCCATATTCCGAAATACCATGACAACCTGGTTTTTAGTGGATGTGAGTGCTATAGAGAGCTCACCCACAGGGGAAGTCACGGGTTGTAGGACACATACTCACAGGAGCTTCTACTCCAAAATGGGCAGCAGGGAGATGACCAACTCAAAAAATGAGGCTCTCATTCCTCAAGAATAAAAGGGCACAGTTGGCTAGACACTTTTGGGTATAGTTTTAGGGTTCCTCAAAATTCTTCATCCCATCGCAGAGCAGAACCCACTGCTCTGAAATGGTACGTTCCAGATCCCCACACACCTTCTTACTGTGCAGCCAAAGTTATGGGAGAGCGAGCAAGAGATCCTGGGGACAGGCTGCTCAGAGACGAGTACTCACCCCTGCTCAATCCCATGGTGAGGTTAGGGCAGGCACCAGAACAAAGCGTTCTCCAAAACTGAACACCCCTTACATACACCTCATAGCCACTACATCTCTTTTTTCCTCTCTTGCCCCTCCCATGCCTAGCTACACTCTAGCACTAGGGGATACTGGGAGATTGAATAGTGCCTGATACCCACAAAATCTTTCAGAAAAACTCTCTCAAGCATCTAAAGAACAGGTCAGGAGAGCCTGCTGCTAGTGAGGTGGGGAGTGGGGTGGAGGGCCCTGAAAAGATGTAGAAGGGGCCTGGTCTCCAGGAAAGGGCTCCCCACACCAAACCCCACTGAACAAATTCTTTGGTGAAATCACACCAAGCCACACAGAGGCCAGTCCTAGCTTTAACACTGTGCCCTCCTCGTAGATAATATTCTTCCCAGGTTCTCCCACAAAAAAATACAAAAGTAGCTCTAAAAAACCTCAATTCCATGTGATATCTTGACCAAAAGCTTGGATAACCAGTAACAATTAATAGGAGAAAAGACAATCCTGGTAACCTTTTCCATGAACACTTATAAATGTATGTAAGTACCTTCTAAGTGACAACTGAGTATCCCAAACATTGTCTTTGAACAGATGGAGAACCTAAGGCACAGAAAGGGGAAAGGACTCCCCAGAGTCAGAGAGTGGTGGCAGGGCAAAGGCAGGAAGGCTAGGGTGCCCCAAACATGCTCATCAAGCCATAAAGAGCTATCTGCAGGGGGCCCACAGAGCTGTGAGACTCCCATCTTAATCATGGCATTGGCCCAGAAGACTACATGGGGAGCCGCCTGCTTGGCAGGAAAGGGCTTTGGGCTTTTCCTGGCCAAGTGTACCTTAGGGCCTCTAACTACTCAGCAAGCCCACCTCTTCTCTCTTCCCAAACCCTTCTTCATACTTACCTGCCTGGGAGAGCCTTTCCTGTCTGAGTATCTCTCACCAAATTCAGTCACTTGAGCCAAGGTAGGCTCTAGGCTCCTCATGTGTGAGAACCCCCTCCTCCCAATCAGCCCGGACTCCTGAAGAACTCAGTGATTTGTTTTTCTCTTTATAACTCCTTCAGTGCCCCCAGACTGAGCTGGGCATATCCAACCACCTCAGCTGCCTCCTCAACTCTGCCCCCTCTCACCGCATGACAGGATGAAGTTAGGCGAAGTCAGCATGATGAAGGGGAAGGTCTGGAGAAGGCCAAAGTAGACGAGGTTGGTGAAGAGGCCCACGCCAATCATGCAGGTGGGGAAGCGCTCAAAAACGTAGAGGCCAATCAGCACAGCTGTGGAGAACTAAAACAACCAAAGGCATACAGTGCAGGAAGCCTCTTCCAGGCAGTTTTCCTGGACTCATTAACCCCCAGCCCACTCAGGGCAATACTAGGTTCATGCTTCGGTATTTTTTCATTTTATTCATAGGTCTGATCTCCCCAACTAGTCTCCCAGCTACCAAAGGGTAGCATCTTTAAATGTCATTCACATAGTTTTTGACAGCAACACACAGTAAGCAAAAGTTTACATTGTGACCCCAACACAAACATACAAATATATGATCAAAGTTCAATTTTCAATTCTAGTCTTTTACATTCCATCTTTTTACGCTGATCATTTCCTACTGAAGTAACTATACACCCCAATAATGCATCATACCTGCAGTGTGAAAACGCTGTTCTGAAGGACTTATAGTCATCAGTGCTTAACAAATGGGAGTGAGTTGAATGAAGGTCTAATTCCTGTACCAAAACCCACAAGCTGGACCTCTGAACTCAGAGTCGACAGCTATGATTTTATCTCCACCCACCATGACTCCTTATCCCAAGCCATACCCAGAGTGGAAGTGGCTGCTGACACCCAGGGACCTGAAAGGCACTGGACTCCTCTTGTCCAAATGTGCTCCCACCACCACCCACAGCCTTTCCTGCAGTTGGCAAAAATCTATCCGCCAGAAGCCACTCCTGTGGCTTTGATAGTAATGGCAAAGATTGTGTCTTCAGAAAGAGAAGCCTTCCATGAGACCTGGGGAGGGCATGGCCTAGGCCAGAGAAGGTGTCTCCCTCTTTGGATGAGTCACTTGATCCAATGAGAAAGGGGACAATGAACAAGTACTCAAAACTGTCTTTACGTTTCCTCTCAGTTCTAAATGCTGTGAGCAGAGTGAGGGGCTAGAGACAGTAGTAGACAGCCAAGCAAAGGCAAAGGCATGGTCCCATTGACAAAGAATGTGCACTTAGCTGTTGCCTTAAGGAACTGAGAATGGGATCTGTGGTGAAGCGATGCCACTTGGGGAAGGAAGCAAAGAAAGACAGGGGCCCAGAAGAGCAGACCCAGAGGACAAGGTGCAGGGCAGGGAGGTAGGAGTGGTACCCTCAGGAAACAGCAGGGGCAGAGGTCTCATCATCCATGTCACACTTTCTCCACTTCCTTTTGAGGCAGGGCAAAAGAGTGAGGCGGATCCCTGGGGACAGCCACCACTTACCCAGATCATGTATTTTATGATCCTGCTGGTGGCCACTGTGTATTCTTCTATCAGTTCTGCCAGATAATAGAGTCCAGCCGCTAAAGGGACAGAAAGAGGAGCGAGTAGAGAGAATATTAGCCAGGCTCACTCCTACCATCACGGTCCTTTTCTCTACAGCTGGGGCCCCATCACCAGTGCCGCATGGACTCCAGAAGGCAAGGAGCAAACCAAACCACCCGTGTGTAGCTTCTCAACCCTGAAGAAGTAAAGCTTTATCAGGGCACCTAAAGAGAGACGTCATAAAAGCGTACACCTGCATCTGACGCCTCCGCACAGTGCTAAGCTCTAGCTCCTAAAGAGGAAAGCCATTCAGTCATTCGCAAATATCGCGTGCACTAGCGGGGGCCAGGCGCTCGGCTGAGACAATGGAACAGAAGACGACCCACGTCCCGCCCCGGGCCCAGCTGGGGAAGGGGGAAGCGGGAGGCGCATAAACCCTAAGACAGAGGAAGTAGGGGCCTTGCTGGACCCTCAAACCCTCCAAGAAGGGCTTCCTGGAGGTGAGAGCTCAGCTGAGATCAACAGCACGAAGTCGCCGGACGGGGGAAGCGTGTCAAAGTCCGAGGAAGAAGTTCGAAGGGCCGGAGGCGGGAGGGAGACGGTGGACAACGCGGGAAAAGTTCGGAGCTGGGGGCCCCGCAGGCGGGCGCGACAGCGGCTGGCGGGGCCCCCGAGAGCCTCTGCCGGGAGCTGCCGGGGCGGCCGCTGCGACGACGGGAGGACCCGCGGCCGGGGCGGGCTGCCGGGCTCAGGGGGTGGGCCGGGCCGGGGGAGAGGAGGCCGGGGCGCGGGGCGGGGTCCCGGCGGCTCCGGCCCCGGACGGCGGGCGCGCGCCCTCACCGACGGCCAGCGTGACGAAGGACACCTGGGTGAAGAGCGACAGCCAGCTCAGCACGTACATGAACCACATGGCGCCCCGGCCGCGCGGCCCCGACCGCCGGGACGGGCCTGCGCGACCGGCCTCCGCGGACACGGGGCCGCCGCGGCCCCGCCCGGCCCGACGCCCGCCGCCGCCGCCGAGAGCGTCCCGGGCCCGCGGCCGCCCGCCGCGGCCGCACGAGCGCCGCCCGCCGGCGCGGAGGCCCAACTGCTGCCCCGCGCGCGCTCGCGGGCCGCCCCAGCGGCCTCGGGCCCGGGCACCGTGCTAAGGGCTGGGCAGTGTGCTCCTGCCGGGTGGTGGCCGGGTGTGTGGCCCACTTTATCAACGGGAAAGCTGCAGCCGAGGAAGGAGATCTCGACTGGTCTCATTTTTTCCTAAACATTACCCTCCCAAAGAGCTGGGCGTCTTTGATCCGTCATCCTCAAGCCCAACCCTCCCGCCGGCTCAGTTCCGCTAGGGCGCAGCCTGCACCTTCGTCCCGTCCGCAGCCCGCCCGCGCAGGGCACGGCTAGGCGCCTGCCAGGCGCTGAAGGCCTTTGTACACCTGTGGCGGAGTTACTGAGGGGCCGCAAGGAGCTGAATGAATGTCCCTTGTCAAGAAGTCCCCCATCTAGTGGCTGAGACTGGCATGCTTCTCATCCCAAAATAATGCTTTTCATAAGGAAAAGCAAACATATTCCTCAAAAAATTAAATACCGAATTACTGTAAGATTCAGCAATTCTACTCGTAGGTGTATGCTGAAAAGCAAAGAAATCAGGTACTCAAAGACATTTGCATACCAATATTTATAACAGCATTATTCACAATAGTAAAAAATTGGAAACAACTCAGATGTCCATCAACAAGTGAATGTATAAATAAAATGTGGTATATAAATACAATAAAATGTTATTCCGCCTTTAAAAATACATGAAATCCTGACACCTGCATCAACATGGATGAACCTTGAAGACATTATGCTAAGTGAAATAAGCCAGACACAAGAGAACAAATCTGAGGTATCTAGAGTGGTCTAACTCATAGAGACAGAAAGTAAAATGGGGTTTGGGGGCGCAGGAGAGGGCTATGGGGAGTTAGCATTTAATGGGTCCAGAGGTTCGGTTTGGGAAGATGAAAAAGTTCTGGATGATAGTGACGATTGCACAATATTGTGAATGTACTTAATGTCACTGAACTGTATACTTAAAATGTTAAAATGTTAAATTTTATGTATGGTTTACCACTATTAAAAATACATAAGACAAAGCTAAGAAATATTGAAATACAGATATCCAAATATTTTTTAGAAAAATAAATGTGTTATGTAATAATCTATGTGCTCCTTTGTTAATGCATAACATGCCAGATCTAATAGAAAATCTAATAACTATCTACTTGTGACATAATAAGAAATATATATATTTGATCTCTGGCTCTAGTTCCTGATACACAGCTCCTAAAACCCTTGTGATTTCCTGAGCAGTGGAGGTGATAAGAGTGTCTTATGCAGCACTCCTAAATCCCTTGGAATTTCCTGGGTGATGGGAGCATCTTTTGTTCTAATAGTAACTCTTAGTGTGCTCCTCCACAGCTTCAGGATGGGAGCTGGTCATGGAAAGACCAAGGCATGATTAGAAGCTTAGAACTTTAAGCTTAGAACTTTCTTTCAGGGATGGACAAGGGGATGGAGATTGAGTTAACAATCATGCCTACGTGATAAAGCCTCCATATAAATCCCTAAACTACCAGGTTCAGAGAGCTTCCAGATTGGTGAATACATATACGTGCTGGGAGGATGGTGCACCCCACCTCCACAGGGACAGAAACTCCTAGGCTCAGGACCCTGCCAGACCTTGCCTGATGTATCTCTTCATCTATCTGGCTGTTCAACTGCATCCTTTATCATATTCTTTAATAAACCAGTAAATGTAAGTGTTTCTGAGTTTTGTGAGCCATTCTAGCAAATTCTCAAACCTTATGGAGTGTGTGGGAACCTCCAACTTTGTAGCTATGTCACAAGAAAATGGGTACCTTGGAGGCCCATGACTGTGGCTGGCATCTGGAGTAAAGGCAGTCTTGTACTGAGTCTTTAAATCTGTGGAGTCTGACACTAAGTCCAGATAGTGTCAGAATTGACTTATAATTATAGGACTCCCACTTGATGTTTGTGGAAAATTGGTTGATGTGAGAAAAAAAAACATTGGGTGTCAGAAGTGTTGTAAGTAAAGAACAGTTTTCCTTTATTACCACAATGCCAAAGTAGGGGTGAGTATAAAATATTTCAAAATGCCTTCAGTCATATATGAGAAAGTCACAGATACTGTTAACTATTGAGTGTGTTGCCTGCATTCACAGTGAAAGATGTTAAATTTTACTTAGAAGTTAGTGCAAATAAAGATGGAAATTTTTTCCCCTCCAATTTCCAGGGTCCTTGAGTTTGTCTCCCTGAATTCTGTATCTGCTGACTTCTAAGGGGTCCCCAAGCCCCTGTTTAAGAATCCCTGAGGGATCTGTATAAGGATCGATCAGACCTTAAATGACTATGTGCCGATTTGCAAAGATCTTCATTACAGCACTGGGAAAGACTGAAATCAGCCTAAATGTCCATTAATAGGAAACTGGATAAATATGTTTTAGTACATCATGAAGAAGAGCCATAAAAACGAGGATCATCTTTATTGGATATAGATGAATCCCCTTTAAAAAAAAAAAGCAAAAGGACTGAGAGAAAGACTCTACATAGGTATTTCTTTATGTAGTGTATCTCTGGAAGGAACCATGAGAAAATGGTAACTGCTTGTTTCCTAGGAAGAGAAAAGGTGGAGTTCAAGAGTAAGAGAGAGGGTTTCCACTGTGTTTCTTTTTATATCCATAAAACATTGAACTATGTAAATATATGTGAATGTATCATCTATTCATAAATGAAGTTTCCAATTAAAAGGTTTGGAGTATGCTGGACCTACCAGGTTGCCTCACATTTCCTACTGTTACCTCATCCCTTTGTGAGAAAGCCACTGTGTGGTGCCTTATGGGTAAATTGGCTAAGCTGGGACCATGTCACCTGGTCATCCCTGATTGGCCCAATAGGGGAGCTGCATGCTCAGTTCTCTTCTAGTGGGAAATTTGAATGTGAGACACAGAAGCATCAGTGAATAGAGATACATTAAGATCTCAATTGGTCTTATTTTTTCCTAAACATTACCCTCCCAGAGAGGGAGGAAAATATGAAAGTATTCCCATACTCCTCCCCAGAATTATAGATGAGGGAGATTTGAGGCCCCAAAAAGTTAAGTATGTTCACTTATGACAGCCAGTATTGTTTTTCCAGGGCTGGGTGCTTTCATTTCCCCACAGCCTTAGAGTCAAAACTGGCCTGGGAACCAATACTAAGGACTTGCATTTCCTCCAACAGCAGGATGAAAGAAGCCGTGATTTCCTGAGAGCCTTGAGAAGCAAACCAGAGGAACTGGCTCTCATCTGCCCAGCAGACCACAGGGTAGGCAGGATCAGGGAGGTTCTTTGGGACCTGTGCTTAGGCAGGGAGTCACAAGAAGGGGCAAATGCAGCCTTCCCTGAAGGAGAGATAGGAGGGAACAGGAAGGCTCCCGTGCTCAATTCAAGGGATTCAAAAGTGAAAGCGTTTATAGATTAAAAGTTTTGTTGATTTACACATTGACAGACTTCAGTAACTACATACACTTATTTTAATGTTACTTACACATATTCCTTTAACTTTACTAATTCACCAGTTACCATTTAATGCCTTCATACATGAAGACAAATTCCCAAATGTCTCCTGAGGATGTTCTAGGGCAGCAGTCCCCAACGTTTTTGGCACCAGGGACTGAGAATCTAATGGCTGATGATCCGAGGTGGAGCTGAGGCAGCGATGCTAGTGCTGGGGAGTGGCTGCAAATACAGATGAAGCTTCACGCACTCCCCCACCCCTCAATTACTGCTGTGTGGCCCGATTCCTAATAGATCATGGATTGTATCAGTCTTTGGCCCAGGGGTTGGGGACCCCGGTTCTAGGGAAACCAGCTCTTTCAACATCATATGAATCTCTTCCTCAGAAAACAATAACTGCTAGCATTTATAGCATCTTACTCTGTGCCAGACACTGTTCTAAGTGATTTGTATGTATTAACCCATTTAACGCTCACATCTAGCATAGAGATACTGCTATTATTGTCTCTATTTCACAGATTAAAAACCAAAGCACAGAGAGATTTGATTGATACCTTGTCCAAGATCACACAGCTCATACTTGGAGGAGCCAGGATTTGAATCTGGGAAATCTGGCTCCAGAGCCATGTGGTTTTTTCTGTTCGCTTAAAGCCACCTGCCTTTGCTTGTCAGGGTAATTCTGCCTACCTAGTCACCAGGTGCCATTTGGCCATTGGGCTGACTCCTGCTTTGTCTCCCTACAGACTACTTGGGTACTGGCTCTTCCTCTTGTCCCTCTACCTTTATTTTTACAGGGGCTAATGAGTATACCTCAGGATTCTGGCTTTGGCCACTTCTGGTCACCTTTGTTCCCCTCCAGCATCTCCACTAACACTTTCTCACACACTCTAACAGACTTACACCTTTACTGCGCCCAAGGCCAGAGACAGACGTTTAGTTGGTTCGGTGGTCCCAGGAGCTCCCGTGGCTGGGGCCTGTGTATCCCTTGGGGCCGGGAAGGTCAGAGAAATAAGAAATGAAAGGGCTGGGAGCAGGGAGCTGGGGAGTTGACAGCCAGAGCTCTCTGGGCCCGGCTGTGTTGGCTGCCGCCCTCTAGCGGTGGCCAGAGGAGCTGGCGAGGAGCCAAGCCTGGCCAGTCCAAAGCCTGCAGGAGTCTTGAGACAATTGGGGGCCCCAGTGCCAGTCTTGAGAGTCAAGACGAGGAGGGTAGGCCCCGAGAGCACACATACTCATTACACACATTTGGAGACAGGGTCCACATCAGCATCTAGGCTCCTGCCTGGCCTGGCTGCAAACAGTGGTCGTTATGTGAGAGACAACATGAAGTCAGAGACAGGCCGAGGCAGGTTCAGCCACACAGGTCCCACTTCTCTCCTTTTCCTCTCCTCCCCCTGTGTAGCTCTTTCCCTGCCTGCTCTCTTGCCCCCAAAGAAGTACAGTGTTGAGGCAAGAAAATTTAAGGTATGTTACCTTGCACCCCACTCCAGCCCAAACACATACAAAGTCACCATATGGTGTCTCCTCTCTAAGGTGCCCGCATCCTAGGGGGAAATTTTCCTCGTGATGGTCCATGTGGTCACCAGGTTTACTGTCTAACATCTTACCTCTCAGGTCTCAGTTTTGCAACTGGTTGGCCAGAGAAAAATTCTAGTAAAAGATAAACCAGAAACAATGAAAACAATGACAACTGTTATATCTACATCATTTACATGTCCTTGTAATTGAGGCCCCCCTGACCCTGTTCTCTGCTATGCCTCTGCGCCCTCCTCCTCCAAGCAGCTGCTTTGGTGTTCCTGGCTTCCCTCCCCCATCCCTGTCACATGCCTGGGGCCCCAACTCAGGTGGCTGAGTTAAAGAGCTTTCTAGTGAGAAGTCCTCAAAGGGCCCTGTTAATTGCCTCAGCATTGTCTTCACTAAGCTTCTAGGCCTGAGAGGACCATGTGAGGGGTGGGGTGAGGGTGGAGATGAGAAGAGAGTGTGAGGCTGGGGAATGACAGTAAAGAACAAGGTGGGGGAGGGAAAGCAGTCTGAGACTCCACACTCATCACATGAGACCCTTGCAGAGCTCCACTCCTCCTCCCACAACACACACAGCAGAGCCCTGCGCAGGGTTGTCAGGAACTGACGGAAGCTCCTCTTAAAGGAAAGGGGGCAGCCCCATCATTCATGTTTGCCTCTGTCTATACCATAATGCTGATCATTGGAATCATGGCTAGAATGGCTCCCTGTCTTTACATAAGCAGCTCTGAGTGGTTTTCCGTGACAGGAATTCCTAATTAGGAGAAAAGGGACACTCTCAGACAAGGTAGCTTCCCTCTTCAGGGAAAAAAGAGGACGGTGAGATGACTATATCAAAGAACCAAAAAATTTCAGGACCAGGAGGAAACTTGTCCTGTATTTTTCTTCATAAAGCAGGCCTAGCATCAGTCTATATTGAATACCTTAGCAACTCGGGACCCCATGATCTGGAGGAAATTTTTCCTAATACTGAGCATGTTGGTCCAGCTCTCCCCTGTGGGACTACTCAGAAAAAAAGACTACACAGCTAATATAATGTTGTTATTAATGGCTAATATTTGTTGAACATTTCCTTGTGCCATGGGAGCTAGCTCCTTTAAATAAACTCCTCACAAAAAAAAAAATCTATAAAGGAGGAATTATTTTTATACCCTTTTAACAGAAGAGGAACCTGAGGCACAGAAAGGTTAGATAACTTAAACAAATTCACACACCTAATAAGCCCCAGGCTGGGCGACCAATTGTGCTGCTATGCCTAGGACACAAGATTTTGGGGATAATGACTAGGAAAGTCACGAGATGCGTTGGTCACCCCAGTCCTCAGTCTTCTTGGCACTAGCACCCATATGCTCAACCACTGAGACACCAAGCAAAACATGCACCAGTAACTCGTGCCAGGGGAGGATTCCAACCATGTGGAGGATAGCAAAGACCATCACAGTGCCAGCCGCCAGAATGGAAGTTCGAACACTTTTGCCCACTGCATCTTAGTGTGGGAGTTGCCAAGGAAAATGCAACACAATCCAGCAACGAATGGAACAATGCTTTTTACTCACACAGAGAAGAGACAGCAAGATCAGCTCCGGCTGTGGGTGTTCATCCCTCATGACCAGTGGGTGCCCCCTAGGGCAGGTGCAGCTGACTCTGGGCAATTGACCTATGTGCACACCTCTTGTGCCACAGCAGGAGCCCAACCCCTCCTCCACGGAGCTGGAAATAGTGAAAGCTAGGCAGTGTCTGAGGCCTATGTACAGGATTAAAAGCAGAACAGAAGAGCCCACAATGAACCTCAAACTCAGAAAGACATTGCCACTCAAGGTGATAAGCCCAGCGCAGGCAATGTGGGCGCTCTATCCCTTGGTGAGGAAGTGTTCTAGGCCTAAGGCCCACTCTCAGGCGAGCTGGTGAGGATTGAAAGGCTTCACACATAAGAAAGTCTTTTCCAACAGATAACACTGTCTCAGATTATCCACTCTTCAGATATGTCACACACACACACACACACACACACACACACACACACACACACCACAAGCCCTCTCCCAGTAGCCATTCCTCAGACGGAACATTGTCACAACCCTTTGCCTGCTTTCTCCTGCCTCTGCAAGCTTTTCTTGGGCAGCACATCCATTACCCTCCCTATGCTCCTGCAGTGTCCGCATCAGGTGTTTACAATAAAGATAAATGACACATGTAGGCTGAGGGGGTGCAGCCCTATCTCCTCTTTTCCTTTCCTTCCTAACAGAAACTGTTTTATTTAGAGCAGCAATGATCTCTGCTTTTTCAAAAAACAAAACTCTCTGTCATCAGAGAGTTTTTTGAAACCTCTCTGATGGAGAGGTGGTTGGTGGCAACAGGAGGAGAAAGTATGATGCATATCAATGCAAACAACACATTAGCATTAGCACAGTACCCCCATCGGGGTCCATTCTCGCCTTGGCATTCTCCCTCTCTTTTCACATAGAGACAGAGCATCAGCAGGTTCCTTTTTTTCCCTTTGTTCTTGCCTCAGACGCAGACGCCCAGCCTCACCCATTGCACCTTCCCCACCTTTCCACCTGGCAAACTCCCACTCATTCTTCCAAACTCAGCTCAAATATTTCTTGAGGAGGTCATGGAAGTGTGCTCATTTCCATGTCCCCAGTACCCAGCACAGGGCATGGCACACAGAAATTATCTCACCTACAGAGTTGGCCCATGAAGCCATATTTCTGCCGGATCACACTACATCTCTTGGAGGGGTGGATCCTTGACCCAAACTAGTCAAACAAATTCTCGTTCCTACAACTGGAAAAAGGGCCAGGAAGAGAGCTGGATCAGCTTTTGTGTACGTAGTATGTGGCATTTAACCATTAAGATGTCAACTTTGTTGCCCAGTATATGGATGACAACAGAGGCCCTGGACTAACATGTGAGTAGGGTACAGTCAGTAGGGTATGCCCGAGGCCTTTCAGATTCCAGTTCAGACTCTTCCCATCCCAGCTTCCTCCCTACCCTTGACTTCTACAAGGCACTACTGAGTTTCTGTCTCTTGCAGTTCAAGAGTCCTAACTGCCCCAGGGGAGTTGGACAATTCTGGGTCCGTGACCTCAGACTAATGAAATCAGACTCTCAGGGCTGGGACCCAGGCAACAGGTGCCCCATTTGCACAGGACAGCCCTCTGTTTGCACAGGGCTCCACAGGGCAGCCAGGATGAGAACCACTGCCTTAGGGGAAATAAGAACACAGGAGAGCATGGGGTCACTAGAGTCCTGAGTACCCATACCCACTCTTCCTGCCAGGTAGACTGCAGAGACATTGGCAGAAGAGGATCAGCCCAGCCTACCCTTCCTCTTTCTTTCCTTTCCTTCCAGCCCCCTTACCCAGCAAAGGGCAAATTTCTGGAGCTTTCCCAGCCCTACCCCACACTGTCTTCACTAGAAAGATTCTTTGAGTCATGATCTGGAACCCTAAAGAACTGTGCTCATCCTGACCCCCTGTCCTGCACAGACTTCCTTCCCCAGCCCTTGCTTCGCTCACAGCGCTCTTCCTGCCCTTTCTCTCTGCTTATCCAGTTCCTACCAGTCTCTCAATACCCACATGACATCCCTTTTCCGGGAAGCTTTCCTGAGTGTTCAGCCTGTTCTAATTCCTATCTTCTCTGGTCTCCTGTTTGTACCTGTGGACTGGAGTCCACGGTCCTCACTGGACTCATTTACTGCTTCCTTGTGACTTCTGGCCTTCTTACTGAACTCTCTAGGAGCTAACACCTTGCATCCCAGCCAGCCTATGTGACCCATGTGTGTCTACTCCCAGCCTGGCTAGGCACATGGAGATGCTCAGAAACTGGTTCACTGGGTGCTGTTCCTAACCCCTCTCTCTCACCTCCCCACTCCAGGGTTTCAATGAGGGGCACATCCTTGGGAAGGTCCTGAGAGAATTAGGTCAGATGAAGTAGGCTCTCTCACGCAATAAGACACAACTGTGGCCACTGGAATGGATAAGTTAGGGAGGAAGACTGGACTACCTCTTAATTTCCTCCCAAAGCCAAACCCTCAGAGCCAAACAAACCAGATGAGATGTCCATCGCAGTCACACTGCCTGTCCCAGCCAAGCTGCCTGCCTTCCCTCACCACCACCCTCCATGCCCCATCAGGTGGGTAGTGGCAGTGACAAGGGTCTGAAACCACAGCCAGAGGTCAGAAAGAGGCCAAAATAAGCACGTGACTTGTTTTAAACCACTGGTCTGGCTAGCTGTACAGCAGCAGAAGTGGGTGTATGGGTGGATAGTGACGTGAAAACAAAGCTAAGTGCAAATCTCTGCCAACCAACAGCAGCAGAATCACATCTCCCAGGAGCAGCTCGCATCTCCTTGCCAACTCCATCTGCAGCCTTGACAAGAGTGGAACAGGCAGCTTCTCCCCCGAGAGCCCCAGGGTCAGGCCAGGGAACAGGGTGTTACAGACTTTAGAGGCTGACAAGCGACAAACCTCAGAATGTCTCAAGCACTCCCACCCAGAAAGGCACATTCACAGAGAGACCCCACACAGTCACACGAAGTGGCCCACAGGCAGATACATAGGCACAGAGGCACATGGGACTCACTCGCAGACACGTAAACAATCAAAAAGCTACCAGACTGACCTAGACACCAAATACACCTATGTACAAGCAGACCCACAGACCTAGGTTCTCAGCGAGAAGCACAGACACAAGCATCACAGCTGACAGCACCCTGAGACACCCAAACTAATCTTCCCCAGCTAAAGAAAGCCTTTGGGTGGTTTGGCATGGCAACAACAGTTTTTCCCATCTATTTGCCTCCTTTTCCTTTCATCCACTGGATTTCTTATAGAGGCCTCCTGAGGCTGGCCAGCTCAGCTTCTCCTCCTGAGCCTCTCTGGCCCAGGGCTGTAGGGTTTAGGAAATGAAAGACAAAGCCTGAAGCTGGCTTTCAGCACTTTTGCTGGGGTCTGCAGGCTTCCTCTTCCATGAAGAGGAACTGGCCAAGGCAGTGAGGGCAGGCGAGGCCTCCAGCTTTCCCAAGGCCCAGCCCTGGTTGCTGCAGCATGCTGGACCTCCCAAAGAAAAATCTGGGCAGAGGGAGCCGAGTCCAGGGCCTCCAGTGTCCCCCTCTGGCCTCTCAGCAGTCCCATCACACCATCTATCAGCGCATATCAGGGCAGCCACAGGCAGCAGCCTTGCCTCTTGGCCACTAGAATGCAGCTTCAAGGCCAGTTTTGGGCTCTTGTCCTGTGATCAAGTCTAGCTGCCAGGGTCCTGTTCTCTCTCCCTGACAGTGCCCTTTATTTTTACTTGCTGCTATGTGGACACAGTTGGATTAGCAGAACTGAGGGTGCCCACCTGGGGATGATGCCCAGCCCTGTACAAACAGGGCTGTGGGCCTGGATTTGGGGAGGGGTCAGAGTTGCGCTCAGAGTTGAGCTGGGCGTGTAGGTTCTAACTGAGGGCTGTTCTGCTGTCTGGACTGTCAGATGTCATTCCAACTGCGGCATCTCCCTTTTCCCCCTGTTCACACCACACACACCGACATCACAATAGAATTTCAGCTCCTTTCACTCTGGCTCCAGTCCTTGCCTTCTGTCTACAGCCCTTCTCCTGATACCCAACAGGCCACCTTCTAATTGTCTAGATCAAAGTCACCTCCTCAGAGGGGCCCTCCCCGATCACGCTCTATGATAACAACCACCATCTTGTTTCCTGTATTACCTTTCTTTATGGCACTTTCCAGTACATACCAATATAGTAGGTGTTTATTTGTTTCTTTTCTGTTTCTCACACTAGAATGCAAGCCACATGAGGGCAGGGTCTTTGGCTTGTTTAGTTTCAGAATTCCTAGTAATCATGAAGTAGATACGAAGTATGCACCGAATATTCTGAATGAAAACGAGCAGGCTGGCACGTGCCTGTGACGCACGAGTCCTAAATGATGAACATGTGCACAAGCAAACATACCATGCACAGGTACACACACCCAAAAGCTTGCAGGCAGAGGCGTGCATGCTCACGTGCTTAGCTCCCTGGAGACCAGGGGGAAGCGTTATCACCCACGTTCCCCCACCCCAGCAGCCTCCAGCTGGACTCCACTCAGCCCTCCTGGTGCTAACTCGGCCTGACACGCCAGTTGCACGTGGGGCTTCCTGTAGAAGCTGCAGCAAGCCCACCACCATTGTGGTGGCTGCTAATTGGCTCTGTGTTGGGCCTTGGGTCACCGCTCGGTCAGCCATAGCTGATACCTTCTTCCCACTTGTCTCAGGAAAGGCGCTACTGTCCCCTCCGCTTAGGCCTCAGCCGGCCACTGAACCGCACATGCCTGGCCATGTGGGACCGGCCCGGCTGGTGAGCCTCTCTGGTAGTGGCCCCCGCCCCACTCACTGCTGGGAGAAAGCAGAGATAGCTCAGCAAATGGGGCTAGTTCTGGGGGCGGGCATTTGCTCAAGGGGTGCGGTGTGATAGCAAGGTTATGAAGAAGGCCCCAAGGGCAAATGTCAAAACCTGATCAGTCCCTGAAATGCCACCATAGATGGAGGTTCTGTAAGTCAATGCTTGCTCTCCTTCAAGGTTTCTCTTAAAGTGCACATCCCCTAATTTTGAGGGATGGAGGGGTGGAGTGAGTCCCAAAGGGTGAGATGAGAAAATATAACTAACAAATACTACAGTTTATCCTTGCTTATACTATCTGCCAGGGCTCTAAAACTTGATACTATTATGCCCTCGATACCCCATTTCCAGGGATTTTCAGGGGATTGTCTTCAGAGTAGAAGTAGCTGCACCAGCTCATTGTCATGTCATCACACACCCATCTCTGAGGTATTAGATATCAGGGTTCTGGGTAAGATAAAGTGGCATTTCCTCAGGCAAGTGGGATCCTCAGTGGGTGCTGATTTATCTGACTTTCCTTGAGGGTGGAGAGGAGGCAGTGCCCGGGATACAAGAAAGGTCAAGATCTGGCTTTCTATAGACGGGAGCTTACTTTTCATGCCTCCAGAGCCTAGTTTGTGCCCATTCAGTTCCAGGGCCCAAGCCTCCTCCTGTTTGGGACTAGAATACCTCTCACTCTCCAAGCTATCTTCAAATCCTGCCTCCCCCAGGAAGTCTCCCTTACTGCTGCTCTGGCCTAGTCTTGCAACATGTGGCTACGTCGCCCCATCTACCCCCCAGAAATTGCAGAGCTCAGGGAAGATTTGGGAGGTAGCGTGCCTCTCCATCCTTTCGTTGCCCAATGCCCTAGCTGAGGGGTCATGACTGCAAAGAATCCATCTGCTCAACAACTCTGGAGGCCTTTTTTGATGTATTCCACCACTCAGAAAGAGGCAGGATGCTGGGAAAAGTCCAGAAAGGCTCTGGGCCACCCTTCCTGAGCTGGGTCTGTCCCCTGCTCTGGGTCTGCACTGAAAACCACCTTGCCCTTCCTTCTTAGGGGCCAGAAAAAGTTAGGCAGACCAAGAATCTGGGGGAGGATTCTGAGCTGCCTCAGGGAAAGAGGGAAGAGGGAAGAAGAGTGGAGGAATGTCAGCTCCACTTTCCCACCCTGTGAGGGTTCAGCTTTGTCCACAGGCTTGGGCCTACTACAGAGATGATTCTAGTCTAAAGAATGATCCTAGGCTGCTGGTGGTTCCAACCCAGAGGGAAACGAAGACTAGCCTGAGGCCTTAGAGTGAGTGAAAAGTCCAGCATTTAAAAGTCAGTGGATTATTAAAGAAAAAGGAAAGAGAAATTGAACAAGAATGAATGTTGAACTTCAAGCCCAGGTATCCTAAAATTGTCCTGTGGGATTATTGAATTGACATGAGGCCTTAAGGGCAATAAAGTGGGTGACCCTGTAGGTCGATGTTCTCTTCTGGAGTTTTCCAAAGTGGAATTAACAGGAATTTGTTGAGGAGATGGCAAGGGGGATGTATTTGAGCTTAATAGCTCTGGAAAGACGAGACACTTTGGTTGCAAATAACTTTCTTAGTAAGCCATTCAACAGAACAAAACAGGTTTCTCTCCTTTGGGGTTTTTTTTGAGCTTGAAAATACTGAGGGGCAGTGGGATTTCCTGAGGTCATGGCGGGCAGCTGGATTGTAGGATCACAGGAACCCTTTGTTTGAGAAGGGCCAATTAACCTGTTCCAAGGGAATACATTTGGGAAACACTGCTGAATTGATCTGTGGAGTAATACCTTGTGGTATTTGCTGTCATGTGTAAATCCTGCTCTCCTAAATTAGTTAGAAGACAGTTTTATAGAATTGAAACCTGAACATTTCTCCTCCTAAAAACATTTGCATTCTATACTCTTTCATGGATTGTTGCAGTGGCTCTCTCAGATGTGCTCTAGGACGCCGCTCCAGAAGTCAGTTATTAGGTGACCAACTCATCCCAGTTTTACAATCAAAAGGTCCATGTCCCAGGAACTCCTCAGTTCCGAGCAAACCAGACCACCAGGTCTCACCATTTCTTAGCAGGGACTGAAACATCAGGGATGGGCTCAAAGGTGCCCAAGAGACCCTGAGCTCCCTGTGGTCCCTACAGGGGAGTGTTCTAATTAAGTTGTCTGCCAGCCCTATCTCTTCCTTCTGTCCAGTCTTCTTCAACTGCAGGCCACACTGTTCATGTCTTCCGAGCAGTTAGAGAATGGAAGGAAAGCTGCCTGCCCCTGCCCGCCACAAGCTACTCTGAATCATGGCTCTAAAACCCCAAAGAACCCTGCTCAGCCTGACCACCCTGTCCTACACAGACCTCCTTCCTCAGCTCTTGCTTTGCTCACAGTGTTCTTCCTGCCCTTTCTCTCTGCTTGGTTCAGTTCCTACAAGTCTCTCAAGACCCACTTGACGTCCCTCCTCCACGACGCTTTCCTGAGTGCTTCAGCACATTCTAACACCTGTCTCCTCTGGTCTCCTGTTTGCACCCAGAATCCACAGTCCTCACTGGGCTCATTTATTGCTTCCTTATTGAACTCTTCAGGAGCTAACACCTTGCCTCCCAGCCAGTCTGCAAGATTCATGTCTGCCAACCCCCAGCCTGGCCAAACCTGGGCTAGGCGGGTAGAGACGCTTGAAAGCCAGTGCACTGGGTGCTGCTCCCAACCCTTCTCTCACCTCCTTACTCTAGAGTTTCAATGAGGGTCCCGTCCTTAGAGGGTCCTGAGAGAGTTGGGTCAGATGGAGCAGGCTCTCTCTCACACACAAAGATGCAACTGTGGCCACTAGAATGGATAATTTGGGGAGGTGGCTGCAAAACCTTAGGATTCTGGAAGGAAAAAGCTCGGGAAGAAGGGAAGTCTTAGAGGCGCTTGGTAAGCAGTGGAAGAACCAGGCAGTATAGAAACTTGCCTTAGAGCAAGTTTCCCAGCCTCTGTTTTCCTTACTTCCCTCCCTCTCCCAGGCTCCAGGGACTGTCCCTCTCTCAGCATGGACTCTTCCAGAGGCCCTGACCTAGTCCAAGGCATGAGCTACTTACCATGTGCCCTAAGGCAGATACTTAATGCTTGCTAAAGGGGTCCTAACCAGGCTCAACTCTAGGAGACAAAGCCCCAGAGGTGTCTGTCCTGAATTCCCACCTCCTCCAAGTTCTCCTGGCAGAGGCCTACCTGATTCTGAAACTGCCCATGTACTCATCCCTTCGCTAGATATAAGCTGGTGTTGAAACAGGCGGTGATTTGCTCTAAGAGGGGTCCCCGCCCAGACTCTACTGGCAGCCATGTGCTTTAGTCTCTTCCCACCAGAGGTCTGAACATAAAGGGAGGCTATAGTCTAGACAGGCACTTGTTTACCTTCTCTCTCCATCTTGAGGCCCCCACAGTCCAGGCCCAGGAGGCTGGGTTCTCATCAGCCCCTTTCCCAGCAGGCAGTCCCTCTGGACCTGTGGAAGGATACTGATTTGCAAGGACTTGAGGGTTGATGCCAAAACACTGAGTTTCTCCTTATTTCCCAGGCTTCAGGTTTGCGCAGATAAGGAGCCACGACTTCATAACCTCTATGTACATTATACATATGTTTGTATATTTTGTGAAATACGGCACATCCACAGCATGGAATACTACTCAGTAATAAAAGGGGCTGTTGAGACATGTCACAACTGGAATGAACATCCAGGGAATTATGCTGCTAAAAAAAAGGGTGCACGCTATATGGTTCCATTTATATAACAGTTGTGAAGTGACAATATTTTGGAAATGGAGAACAAATTAGTGGTTGCCAGGGGTCAGGGGTGGGGTTGGAGAGAGGCAAGGAGTGTCAGTATAGAAGGGCAACTTGAGGAATTCTCCTGGAGTTGGAACTGTTCTGTATTGCGACTGAGGTGGTAGATATATGAACCTACACATGTGATAAAACTGTACAGAACTAAATACACACACATTTCTGGAATTCCTGCTGTACCACAGTGTCAGAAGAGGTGACAGGTGGTAGAATTGGGAATTCTATGATTATTTGAGCCCCAGTGGCCTAACCCATCATGACCAAAAGCTTGTACCAAGTTACCCTAATCCACAGACACTGGAGTAGTATGGTAGAGTGGAAAGGGCTTTAGAGTTAGAGAGAATGGGTTCAAAACACAGCTTGACCCTCTCTGAGGCTCCTAACCTTTAGAAATTTTGACCTCTATAATATGGGCATAGAGTTTATCTTATGGGGTATTGTATAGTTAGGTGATGTAACATTCCTTCCTTCCTTCTCTCTTTCTCTCTCTCTCTCTCTCTCTCTCTCTCTCTCTCTCTCCTCTTTTTTCTGATTCCTGGAGATGGCAGCCTAGAAGGAAAGTCCAGGAGCCCAGAAAGAGGGAAAAATAACCCTGCTTAAGCCTGAGAAGGGGACAGGTTGCAAAAATGGCAGTGTGGACTGAGCCACTGGAGGCTTTATGGGGCCTAAGGAATCTCAGGAGATGTCACTAGAAGCAAATGAGCAAAGGCCTTGTGGGAAAACTGAACATCTTAACAACTGCCAGTGGCTGTCCCGCCTCACTGCTGCAGCGCTGTTTAACCCTGGCTCTCAAATTCACAGTTGGGGATCCATGAGGAGGACGAGTGTTCAATCTAGTTTGAAACCTGAAATAACTGAGTTCATCTATGAGTGATTAGATCAACAGTAAAGGATTGACACAGAAATTCAGTTCAGTTGTAAGAAAATTGTTGCATTTGGCACCCTGAGGTTGTGGTCTATAAAAAATTGGACCAACTACTCAAGTAAGCACTTGTTACGCATATATGTACTTCTACACTGACAGACGCAGACCATGGACATTCTCACATCGTAGAACATCTATCCAATGTGTGCTGATATATGCTATCTGGAAAGCAACAACAATCAGCAGTTGCTGATTTCCATGTTGTAAATACTCCCACCATGGCAATTTCAACCCATCAACGTTGTGTCACAGAATAGAAGTTAGAAATATGTGCACTACTAGCTCTTTGCAAGCTAATGCAAGCTGGCTCAGCACAATGCTGCAAAATTACATTTATACAACTGTGAGTCTGCTAAAATGTCCCTAGATAGGCAGAATTTCCTAATTCCTTTTAAGAATTGATGTTCTTATTCTAATTCTGTACATGTACTAGTATAGAAAAATGCATAAAGACATTATCTCAAATACATGCACTTGTGGACACATTTAGTCACTTAGAAACATATACCAAACATATATTATATATATAAACATATACACACCTATGTCTGGATTGACACAAGCCAAAATATATAAATGCACACATAGATACCCACACATTTAGGGAGAAGGAATAAACCAATCTGATTTTCTGGGTTTGCTGCCCTGGCCTAATGCCCCATGCCTTTCAGAACTGCTTCTGATCAAGGCAGAGGAGACTCAAAGGGCAGAATGTTTATAGTCAGTTGTCCATACTGCTTCTGCACTCTACCCCCAAACCCCCATGAAACCCCCATCCCTTCTGGATTGTTCCTGGTAGTCCTGCAGGTCTGGGAGAACCCTTCCCTTGTCTCACAGGAGGAGTCCACCTCCATATCCTTAATAAGGCAGCCTCTCACCCCTGCCTCTTCTATTGTGAGAAAGCCAATTCCAGCCTCTATTTCTGCCCTCATCTCAGATCAACAGAGGGGGAAGTCAGCATGACCACCTACTTGGCTCTTTCCCAGGTGACTTCTGCTCTGCCCTGTCCCTTATCACTTCCTTATCTCTTGCCTGGGTCATTGCCCCAACCTTCTAATTGTCTCCCTGCTCCAGGCTCTTCCCTTCCATTTATCACTATAAGGAGACTGCCAGATCAAGTATCTTTTATAGCACAGTGCTGAGGTCACACATGTACTGGCAAATTCCCCATGCAGGTCAAATTAGGGCTAGATCCCTTTGAGGTCCCCTAACCACTTGCCCAACTCCTGCTTCCCCAGTGTAAATTTCACTTCTATTTTCTCCAAACATTTTTTTCTCTCCCTACTCTGGTTTGCAAATTTTCTTTGCCAAAAAATTTGCTTGCTTCCTCCTTTGGGTCACAGTGGGGCATTTACCACCTCTCACGGTTTCGGTACAGTGTTTTATAGTTTATAAGCACTCTCAGGAATGATTATAGACCTCCCATCTGTGCCCCATACTGAGGTTAGCCCTAGAAATACAATGGTGAGTAAAAAAACATATATGATCATGCTTTCAAAAACCAAATCAATATAACCTGTTGAGGACCTTGAAGCCAATAGTCTTCTGCCCCAAAATCATAAGTGGATTTGGAGGGGAAGATATTTTTCCACTGTCTCTTTTAGCTGCCCCTTTCTCCCCCTGAAATTTGGTCTCCCTGGAATCAAGGGGACAAAGTAGAGAAAACAGAGAACAAGTGGAGAATAAGACTGTGGCTTCCAGATTCTTAGAGGACTTTACTAACCTTGTGAACATCACAGGAACTGCTGCTGGGATTTTTCAAGCCCAGTATGCAGGGGCATTAAACTTTAAAAAAGCTATGTAGAGGTTACTGCTTGTCTGCATTGCAACATCTTTACTTCCTTCCCATTACAGTAATTATCCTCATCCATAATAATAAAAACCCCCTGCTATTTATGTGAGCCTTGGCTGATGATTACTTTCATTTCAGAGCCTTAGCTTCCTCACTTGTAATGTGTGGTTGGAAATCTCGGTCATTCTATATAGGGTGGTTAGGATGATCACACAAGGTAAAAGAATATAGAAGAACTCTATAAGTATAAAGTACAACATAGTATTATTATTAATAATATTATTATCAATCTTTTATTCAATGCTATGTCTTCTCAAATCAATCTGATGCCATTATTTCATAAACAGGCACTCAATGACTTTGAAATATTCTGGTCTATACAGACAGGAGACAAGACATAGACCAACATGGTAAATGGAAATATCTGAGCCATAAATGAGCCACACACATAAATTAAAATTTTCTAGAAGCTATATTAAGAAAAAGATCAAAACAGACTGCCAAATTAATTTTAATAATGTGTAATTTTAACTCACTATCTCCAAAATGTTATCATTTCAAAATGTAATTCACATAAAAATTATTGAAGATATTTTTACATTCTGTTTTGGCATTACATCTTTGAAATCTTGTGTGTTTCATGCTTACAGCATATCCCATTTTGGACTAACGTTTCAAGTGCTCAAAAGTCGTATGTGGCTGCTGCATTGGACAGCACTTGCAAGTCAGTAATGTATATAAAAATGAAAGGTCTCTGTAGTACTTAATGGTTTCCAAAACACTTGATGTTTAAATGCCACGTTGGCCTTAGTGGATGTTTATCATCCCCACTTGGTAGGTAAGCAGAAGCAGCAGCAGTTAATTATGTGTAATTCACCCAAGGTCATCAGCTAGTAAACTGTGAACTCAATCCTTGTCTTCAAACCTGGGTACTTTCTCTTATTCTTCCTTTTCTAAACGAGCAATACAAAGGGAAACTTGAATATTATCATACATAGAAGTCCCAAGTGCATGAAAAGGCACAGTTCTTTCAAAATCCACCTACGCTTTCTTCCCTCCAAAAATTCTGCCCAGTTTAATCCCACCAGAATCTATTAGCACCATTATTCTAAATATATGTATGTGCTAGATTGAGCACCTTCCAGCTCTGATGGGCTATGGATGTAAATGATATAAGTGGGTATAAAGAAAATCCAATGCCTCTCTCTGATATTCTCTATGAATTACCCTTGGGGGTTACATTTCAGCATCCCAAATAGGTAAGAAATAAGGTAAAGACTCCTCTCTTCTAGTTTAAAAAGCATATATACACCAAATGTTCACACCATAGTATAATGAGACCTGGGAAAAAGGCTCCTAGTGCAGGATTTCTCTAGAATAACATGGCAGGAATGTAGGGGTAATGTGGGGGAAGAGTAGGAGGCAGGCCAGCTTGAGAACTGCCCTGCAAGGGACTGGTTCCTAGGCTAATGTTTCCAAAGAGATGCTAAGGGCAGCTGACGACCCTCCTGCACACAAACTGCCATGCAAGCCCAGAACTGCCCACAGGAACCCATGGAGGCCTATAGGAGGCCCAGGCTGACTCCCAGATGTGGCTAGTTTCTTCCCCTTTCTTCCTCCTTTTCCCTTCACCAATCTGGTGTAAGGAAGGAGAGCAGGACCGTGCCTGGAGGGCAACAAAAGGTTTGCAAAACTGTTATCTGCTAGTTTGCCTGGTGGTCTATGGCCCTGTCAACACCCTCACTGAAAAAAAATTCAAAAAGGTCTGGAGGCTTTGCTAGAAATAAGTTATATATTCAAGGGTGTTGGAGTTTCCAAACTGGGAACACAGCTAGATAAAAATCCAGAAGTGTTCCGAAGAAGAAAGTTAGAAGTTCTTAGAGGAAAAAATATATTCTTGATAATTATCAGTCCTGTACTTTTTAGTCCTAAGATTAGTCTAGGAAAGTTATCAGTCAGATGTCAGGCAATCAGGATGCTGGATGCCAGGTGGTTCAGAAGATGGGTGTCAGGACAGCTGGTCATACCCATTGGTCTGAATAGTGACTATTAGGTGGATGTACAGGTGAGTCCTAAAGTTACCTGGAGGTCCAGATAATAGATCCAGGCATTGACACAGACCTGGAAAGTTTTAAAAAAGTTTTAAGTTCTTAGGGTAGTTAGAACAAGAATGGCCTTCCCTCGTTTCTCACCCTTCACGTTAATAATTTTGGCATCCTGATTTAAAAGACTATTGTATACATTCACAGTCTTCACTCTTTCCTCATCCCTCCGCAAAGAACTAAGCTGGGCGGGTAGTAACAGCCGCAGGTCCCGCCTCTTGGCCAAAGACAGAAGCCTCGAGGGCTTCTCTCTTTGCCCGGCGACCTCTGGTTACTGCTGGCGCGGCATGGTCCCACGAGCGCAGCCTAACGTGGGCGCGACGGTCGCAGCGCTTGCGTGGGGCTTCGTGTCGTCGCCAGGCCGGTGCTGAGCTGCCGCGGGAACGTCCCCGAGGCCCTGCGACCCCCCCGGCTGCGGGGGGGTGCTCTCTGAGGCCCCGCGCACCTGTTCCGGCGCGCACACCCCGGAAGCCCACGTGGCTCGTCCCCAGCGCGCACGCGCGGGGGGTAAGGGCACCGCCCACTTCCGGGCCCCGCGGGGGGCTGCGGAGGGACGCCCCCTCCGGCTCCTCCGCTTAGAGTCCGGTGTCCATCCCTGGAAGGGGGTCCAGGAGGTGGGGAGGGGCTGGCGGCGCCCGGCGATGCCGCCGAGGCCCTCAGCGGCTCACCCCGCGGGAGGCGCCGGGGCTGGGGGGGGGGGCGTCCACGTGACGCGAGGGTCCACGTGACGCGGGCGGGGCCGCGCGGGCGGCGGGCGGGCGGAGAGCGCGGCGCACCTGGGAGCGGCGGCGGCGGCGGCGGCGGCGGCGGCATGGCCGCGCTCTACGGGGGTGTGGAGGGGTGAGTGCGGCCCGGCCGAGGGAGTCCGGGAGGGGCGGCCCGACCGGGCGCGGGCACCCGCGCCGACCCGAAGGCGGGACGGGAGGGAGGCCGGGGGCGGGGGGGCGCCTTCTGCCTCCGCGTCGGTCCACTTCGGGCTTCTGGGCTGCGAGGCCTTGCGGAGCAGGGGCGTGTGCCGCGGCCACAGCCCGGGGGTCCTTTGTGCCGCTCGGCGGAGCCACGCCCCTTTCTCCCACGAGACACCCTCTCTTCTGGCCCTTGCCGGAGATGCTCCCTCTCCCCGTTGCCGACCCCAGAGAGAGTTCTGCAGAGCAGGCGTCAGGTGCGGAGTTGCTGGACCCGGGGTGGCGGTTGGGAGCGTGGAGACGCCCCGGCTCGGAGATGCTCGCTGCCGCAGGGTGTCAGGGAGCTGGAGCTACCGCGAGCCAGAGCGCTGGCGTGTCCTGACGCCTGAAGCGCCTCCATCCTCGTTGGCACTCCAGGCTCCTCACCCACTGCTATTCTTGCGTTCTTCCTGCTCAAAAACGTGTCTACTGGACTTTTCTAATAGCTATTCCCTTCGGGATGAATATGGGCAGGGCTTGGGCCCTCTCTAGGCTTCGGTTGCCACATGTGTGTAAAGTGAGTAGAGAGAGAAAGGAGGTGAGTGCCGAGTCCCCTGCCAGTGACAACACTCTGTTAACTGGATGTGTCAGATCAGGATGATAGAGGGTGGCCGTCGTCTCAGCCAGGACACTTGACTCTGAGATTTGATTATTTCTACGGCAGCCAGGTCTTACTGCTGACTCACCACCTCAACGCCTTTATTTCACACGCACTGTTAAGGCTGACCTCCCCCCAACCTGTATCTGCTGACCTTTTTTTAAGTACAGGAGTTTGCATGTCGAACCTGCCACCTCATGCATTAACTACTTGAAATCACTTGTCATTTCTGAGTTTGATCACCAGGTCTTCAGTGTCCTCTTTTGATAAAACTAAACGTACTGATCAATAAAGAAACATATCACACCACCACAGACTTCCCTTACTATTTACCCCTGTAATAAGCATTTGACCATTTAGTTGCATAAGTGGGTATAAATTCTCCCTGCCATCTGATCGGTGTTTCTTATAACAGTGTCTTCAAGACATTGGCAGCTGGAGCTGGATCTTGAAAGGCAGCCTTAGCTTTCGTAAGAAGCAGAGAGATGAGCCATTCTCTTTAGTCATGTTTACTGTTTTCTTGTGCGAGATATGAGGGTAAATGATCTGGAGCTAGTGAGAGGCAGACAGGAAAACAAACACCCTCATACAGAGGAATCCTTAAGAGATGGGGAGCACTGACTCGGCTTAACTAATGGAGCTATGGGGGTGGGCCACACATCAGAGGTTTCAAGGACTGGGTAATGTGTCAGTAAGGCCTTGCAGGATACGTAGGACATACCCAAGGGAAACCAAACAGCACCTGCGTTTCAGTTCAACAGCACAGGAGACACCAAACCATAGAGATGGGTTTGGGAACGGTGACTGGGTTTGCTGAAGTAGTCTCTTCATCATGCTGGGCTCTTGACAGGGACTGCACAAAAAAAACCTGTACCTGTAGGGTTTTCTGAGCAAGACTGAGTGCCCCCTTGTGTTCTGTAGGGGAGGAACACGGTCCAAGGTCCTTTTACTCTCAGAGGATGGTCAGATCTTGGCAGAAGCAGATGGACTCAGCACTAACCACTGGGTAAAGGCTATATTGAGGGGACCATTGGGCTTGGTTGTGGTTTTATTCTCTAATTCCTGTTGAGATGGTGGCTGGGGCTCACATAAGCAGCTTGTAGGGGCAGCATAGGTTTGTAAGCCTTTATAACTCCTCTTTCCCTTGATTTGGGGCTAGCTGATCGGGACAGACAAATGTGTGGAGAGGATCAATGAGATGGTGAACAGGGCCAAAAGGAAAGCCGGGATGGACCCTCTGGTACCTCTACGAAGCTTGGTGAGTTGGGTAGAGCCTGGGGATTAAGTCACAGTAAAACTGAGACAGCAAGTTTGAACTAGATAAGTCTGACAACAACTACAGAGGGATAGACCTTGGGGTCTTAGTCTTTGGTCTAGAAACTCACATGACCCCATCCATTCTGCAGCATTGTCACCTAAAAGTCACAACAACTGGAAGAGCACAGGGCTTTGGAGAGCCACTGAGAACTTGGTTTGTCACTCAATATCTGTGTGACTCTAAGGTTACTTACATTCTCTAAGCCTCAATTTATTCATTTGGAAAATGCAGGTAACAGCTGTCTCAGAGTCGTTGGGAAAGTAAAATGACAACACATCCCAGGGTGGCTAGCAGAGAGCCTGACCCGTAAGCACTCATTAAATGTTTGCTGTTATTTCCAGCTCAGGCCTTTCTCCCAAGTTTCTATAGCTTTGGCTACCTCCTGAACTCATTCTCAAATGTTCTGCAGGGACAGCCAAATCCCATGTATTCCATACCAAGCTTATCTCCTCAATTTGTTCCTCTGCCTGATTTTTCTGTTAAGGATACTGTTGTCTTTTTCAAGCTCCAAATGTGGCATTGTTGAATCACCTCTCTCTCTACATTCCCAGTCCAGGTTCTTGCAGCTATTGTATGGATCATTGTGTGCGACAGAAGGAGGACTAGGGCTGGATAAGCAGGGCTCAGATGTAGAGAGAAGGGGGCAGATAACAGGAGGGGCGGGGTTGGAGAACGGAGCTGGGTCTGGGACCCTGTGCCATTCACTCACTTCCAATATGTCCTAGGGCCTGTCCCTGAGTGGTGGGGACCAAGAGGATGCTGTGAGGATCCTGATGGAGGAGCTGAGGGACCGATTTCCTTACCTGAGTGAAAGCTACTTAATCACCACTGATGCCGCTGGCTCCATCGCCACAGCTACGCCAGACGGTGAGGAGGTGGTGGGAGGGGTGAGTTTGAGAACTGGTTTTCTTGGGAAAGCCCCATGGATGTAGTTGGCAGAACTTGTCTTGCAAACATCTAGAAAGCAATCTCTGTCATTAGCTTAAGTCCTTGTCATAGCAAGGACAGGACAAGAGGGAGGGGAAAAATGGTATCTTGCTGGGAAGCAGGGAGTGGAGTTAGCCATAAGACTCCATCCCAGAGGAAGGGGGCCCTGAGGCTGGCAAAGGAAAGCAGTAAGTGTTGAGAAGAAAGTGGGAGGAGCTCTGATAGTGTAAAAGGCATGGCTACCACAAGATTGCCTCTTGAAGTTCAGCTCCTGTTCTGCCAGCTGAATGGTGTTGGAGAAGTTGCAGAATTCTCTGAGTTTCAATATCCTCATCTATAAAATGGAGGTAATTGTACTGATAAGGTGATTTAGAGTATTGAATGACTATCGCTGTGAGCAGGGTCTAGCACTGCCCCGGCGCATGGTCAGTACTCAGTAAAGCTGGTAGTTATTTGAAGCCTGGCTGGACAAGGAGACACAGACTCATAGTCCTCTCTGTCCCCAGAGAAGGGCTATATGTGATTGGAGTTTCTCTGAGAGCCAGCAACCCTCCTCCCCCCGCCCCTTCCAAACACACACCCCTTCAGCAGGAATCTAGCTAGGCTCAGTTTTTTCTGCAAGACTGGGTGGTGATCCTTTGGCCTGGGGCTGGGTTCTGTCCTGTTTTTCCTCAGTTGGAAACTGCTCTGTTCAGGTCTTGGCCACACTGAGCTTCCCGTGCCCTTTCCCCAGGTGGGATCGTACTCATCTCTGGGACAGGCTCCAACTGCAGGCTCATCAACCCCGACGGTTCAGAGAGTGGCTGCGGCGGCTGGGGTCATATGATGGGGGATGAGGGCTCAGGTAAGCTCATGCTGACTGGGCCTGGCTAAGGGTCCTGGACCCTTACCTTCCTGCAGCTCCCCATCTTCTTTCCCCTGCTCCCATGGGGATCTCTGGGCATAGCTCCTGAATCTAGTGGTTCTGAGTGCAGAATAATGACTGAGATCTTAGAGATGCGAATTCTGCACCAGTGGCAGGCCTGCTCTTCAGGGTTTAGGTTCATGCCTCAGCATAATATCTTGTTACCTACCTGTGTTGACTTTTGGAGTCATTAGGGAGGAATTGACACTGAAGGTTAAGGCCATAGGGGCCAGGAGATGCTGTAGCAGTCCGCTAGTGGGAAAGGGGTATAGAAGCTTTTCTTGCTACCACCTCTTTGTAGGCAGCAGATATATATTTTCATAGGGTCCTTGGGATTCAGCTCCTCGCAGTGATATAGTGGTTTGAGTATTACCTGGTGTTACACAATATCACCTGTTCTGTCTTCCCCTCCCATTTTCCCTTATGTGGATCAATCAGATGCAGTTTAATTAGAGGCCCCCAGGCTAGGAATTGGGACACCTAATTTGCTTTAATATACCAGCTGATCACTAACCCTGTCAGCGTCTGAATTTCCTTCCCTGTGAGCTCAGGCAGATTGCCCTATTTTATAGCCCCCTCTGTTCTCCACAGCCTACTGGATTGCGCACCAAGCAGTGAAAATAGTGTTTGACTCCATTGACAACCTAGAGGCAGCTCCTCATGACATTGGCTACGTCAAGCAGGCCATGTTCAACTATTTCCAGGTACTCTCCCTGCCCCCAGTAAATATGCATGCCTGGAAGTGAGCAGGAGTGAATGTAGGCGAGGGACTAGGTGAGCCAAAGGAAAGTCAGAGTAAGTCATGGGTCAGCGCTGGAAGACAGAGAAGCCATAGGTGAAGACGGGATTCCAAATGATGTGCGGCGCATTCTAGGAGGGTGTCAGGCATAAGGAAGGGGTAGGTTGGAGATAAGCTGTTAGCCAGACTTCATTCTTGACCCTGCTGTGTGATGAAGGCAGA
Organism: Cynopterus sphinx; assembly: GCA_030015415.1. Lineage (NCBI taxonomy): Eukaryota > Metazoa > Chordata > Mammalia > Chiroptera > Pteropodidae > Cynopterus > Cynopterus sphinx. The sequence goes on along the minus strand of CM057383.1, from coordinate 54,259,768 downwards.
CAACATGCTAAGCTGGAATGAGAAGTGCAGAGTGAGATCAGGAAACAGTGTTCACAGACAGCATGTAAAGTCTGAAGAGCTGCGTTGGACAGGAAGCTGCTTCTGGCCTTTGTGGGTCAAGGAGGAAAGCCATTAACAGGTGGACAGGGAGAGTTCCTGGGGGAGGTGTGGCCTTCTACCCAGGTTATGGGGGATTGATTTTACTTCTTGCCTGGGCTGTGCTCGTTTGTAGTGGGTTTGGAAACAGTTATCTCTAGCTGAGCCAGAGGTAAATAGTGGGAGAAGAGAAGGAAGAGAAGTTTATGTGATAGACATTTCTTGGAATGAGGGCCACTTAAGTGGGCTAGGGCCAGGGAAGGAGATTAGAAATGTTGGAAAGTAGGACCTGTATTCTCAAGGCTAAGGGGTTGGTGTTTAAAGAGAAACTGGCCTTGGCCAAGCTGAGGAAAAGGAGGGGCCAGGAAGAGAAATCACTTCCTATAGCAGTTGCTGTAGGAAGTGGAATTAAAGTATCCTGACTCACCAGATTGCTTCTGAACCCCACAAATATGTCTATTATTCCCTCTTATCTATAGTCATTTTTATAAGGTAGTTACAAAGATTAAACATGGTTAATATATTGCTGGGGGTGCTCCAATTTTAGCTCCCCTGTCTTCCATCTTAGTAATGTATTCTGGGAATCACTGATTCCTTAGGACCTTCAGAGATATTATGGGTGGGTTAAGTTGGGGTGGAAGAAGGACCTATGGTCAGATAAGTTTGGGGAGAGAAATGCAGTGTGCAGTAGTTCTTAGATTCCTTTGACCAAAGAAGTCCTTTCAAGAGCACCTCAAGGAACTATAGAACACTTTGGTGAGCACAGATCTGTGTTCTGTGTTGTATCCAAGCTTATCTGTAAGGAGCAATGGCATTTGTGTTGGAGAAAACAGAACTTTTCTCAAATGAGAAATCTCAAATCCTTGCTCTCTAGAGTTTAAAAAACAAACATTTCAGCTTTTCAAACAGTAAATATATCAGGAAGGTTAACTTGGGTGAACAGGTAGAATTTTCCTTTGCTTCTGATGACTGTCTTATGCCCTTTCTGTCTCAGGTGCCAGACCGGCTAGGCATCCTCACCCACCTGTATAGGGACTTTGATAAATGCAGGTTTGCCGGGTTTTGCCAGAAAATTGCAGAAGGTACTGGACGAAGGATGGGGCTTTTTCAGTTTTTGTTTTCCCGAAGGCATACCAAAGGGGAGTTTGGGGTGGAGACTGGAAGCCAGTTTATTTTCCCTTTGACCAAATAACCTCACCTCTCTGCCACCATGGGCCTTGGTATTGGTGGGCTTTGGGGTGGAGGCAGAAGGACATGTGGGTTGTATTGACAGTTGTTTTATACTACCTGTTTCTCTTCTTGATAGCTGTCTTGGCTTGTGCAGGCTGTGTGTCTGTTTCTGAGAAATTTGTGAAGCAGTTTTCTTTTGGTCAAATCTATAACTTCTTTTTGAGAACAGTGATACCCAAAGAACTTGGGGATCCTGGAGAGGTTAGGCATATTTGGTTGGGTCAGGAGAAGCTGAACCATAGGGCTTGTCTACGTTGCTCTTTCTCTACTATATGGTCCATACTCACTGTTTGGATTCCTGAGGCTCAGGGCACTGTAGGACCCTCTTCGATCCTGCTGGACTGAGGCCCCTTCAGAGTAGAGCTAGGAGGGAGCTGAGCAACAGGAGTTGGGTGGTGGGGCCCCAACAGAGCACCAGCCAGCTGCTCAAATATGGTTCTGGATCCCCAGGGCTGAAAGACCTTCAAGGACAGACTCACTCAGTGTTATGAACCAGGTGCCAGTGTACTTCTCTAGTGGGGGGTTGCCCTTCTCAAGTGCCTGGAATGAGCCACCTCCATACAGGACACCGTCCTAGGGTAAAAGTACTTGGTAGGGGTAGGGGGAGTAAGGATGGAGTGGCAACTTTGGAGGCTGGCTTACCCATATGCCATGAGGTGGGCATCCATTCCTGGTTGGAAAAAGACCTAGCTATAGGTATCCCCACTGTTGTTGCCCTGCAACAGAGAGCGAGAATAACTGAGGACTGGTGGTTCCCTAGGTACTCACCACTTCGCTTCTTCTCCTGCACCCCAGGTGCTCAGCAGGGAGATCCCCTTTCCCGTTATATCTTCAGGAAGGCTGGGGAGATGCTGGGCAGACACGTTGTAGCAGTATTGCCTGAGATTGACCCGGTAAGTTGAGGTAGGAAATGAAGACCGGGAGCTGCTGGGCCAGATTTGGCTCTTCTCGTTAGGGATGAGATAGTCCTATCAAACTCTGTAAACTGGTTATGATTTTAAATGAACTTTGGTTTGAGAAAAATTCTGTAGAAAGTCTGTAACACAAAAAAGTTCTTTGGTCCAGGGCCTCCCCTCTGGCTATTCCATGATCTGTATTTATAGGTAGTAAATTGGTTTAATGGGGTGCATGTGCTGTCCCTTCTTTCAGTCATGTTTCTATTTCTCTCCCTTTTCTTTCCTCCATTGTTACTTGACATTTTTTCCTTTCCCTTTTCTCCCTTCCCTTGATAAATCTGTTTTCCTTCCTTTATTCTTGAGCCCGTCTTCTGGTTCTTGATCAAGAGAGTAAGTGGGATAGGGTGGGCTGGTCTTAAGAAACTACCCCCTTCAGCATTGGAGAGGTCACCCCCAATCTCCATTTCTGCTCTCTGCCCAGGTCTTGTTCAAAGGAGAGATTGGTCTGCCCATCCTGTGTGTGGGCTCTGTGTGGAAGAGCTGGGAACTGCTGAAGGAAGGTGAGTATGGGGTGGGGACAGGAGAGAACTTGCAAGGATGAGTGATGTAGCTGGAAAAGCAGTGGCTTGGGAAGCTGACAGGCCACTGATACCTTAGGCCAAGGCCCTCAATCTTTGCTCTGCCAGGAAGCCCATTTAGCTTTCTTAGACTCTTAAATTTAAAAGTTTTCTCTTTTCCAAACATCTAACTTACGAAAGAAGCACCGTTTAAAAAAAATAAAGACAAACCTAACTGAAAATCAGAGCTTCTGACCAGCATGTGGTGACAGCCCTAGTCAGTATAGTCCTAGCAGTCCTGAAGTAGCTCAAGGACCTCTGTTGCTACCTCGAAGATCCCGGCATCGAGTGCTGAGGACACCTGGCTCTAGAACCCCACAGTCGTTCCTGGGCTTGTGTGCCCTGGTACACCATCTGTTGGGGATTTGGCATGTGGGCCCCTCTAGGACCTCCATAGGAATGCCTCGGGGCTTAGGCCTCTTCTCTCCCTCCTCTTTGTCCCCACCTTCTCCCTTGTCTCCCCCACAGGCTGCTGGTCTCCTCTCATCTCTGTCCTCTGCATTCTTTCCCCCCAGGTTTCCTTTTAGCGCTGACCCAGGGCAGAGAGATCCAGGCTCAGAACTCCTTCTCTGGCTTCACCCTGATGAAGCTGCGGCATTCCTCTGCCCTGGGTGGGGCCAGCCTAGGGGCCAGGCACATCGGACACCTCCTCCCCATGGACTACAGTCTCAATGCCATTGCCTTCTACTCTTATACCTTCTCCTAGGGGACTGATCCTGGCTCTACCCACTCCTAAGCCCAGTGGACATTGGGTGCTGGGAGGGAGGCAGCCTTTACTTCTTTCCCTTTTCTTATAAAAAAGAAAAACACATATAGAAGAAAATAAACGCACTTTACTCACTCCCCAATTGGATTGTGTTGTGAAACACACTTGCTGTGTAAATGTACAGCACACATGCCAGCAGGTATCCCAGAGGTCTCAGGAATGGTTTTAGCCCAAGGTTTAAAGCCCCATCCCCAAGTGCTTGGCTTGCAGTCTGCCCACGATGCAATTGGATGTATTATATATGTGTGCCTCTCCTCCCTGCCATGTTAGTATACACATAGGATGCTGCTGCGTTAACCTCTGACCTCAGTTTCCTCCTGTCAAAGTGGTTATTGATCCCTGCTAGTTATTTTCAGTGGAATTAAATATTTTCCATGCAAAACATCACTGGAAGAACAGACATATTACAGTACAGGGTACAGTACAATTCTAGTCTGGGAGAATTTTTATCTCACTGGATTTGGTAGTTAAGGGTAAAGAGCACACTTGCAATTTTTCTGCATTAATGAGTTCTTAAAAGATTACAAGGATAGCTGAGATCTAGGGCCAACTAGACACAAATAGGTGGCCAACCTATTCTGGGACTATTAGCCTGCCTCTGGTTACAGTACAGCACTTTGGGTTTGTGGTGTGGCCCTGGGAAAGATGGCAGTGAAAACAGACATGATTCCTGTCTTCTGGATACTGTAGTTTGATCGGTAAAGACAAGTCCTGAGCTTCCTCTTCTGCTGCCCATGCTGCTTAGTGAAGACCGAGGACAGTCTTGACTCACAGTGGCAGCCTCTGTAGGTATTTAGAGTATAAACTTTGAGGGTATGGACCACGTCCCGGACATCAGTTCTCAAACTTATGTGCATCAATTATCCTAGAGCTTGTTTTAAACTCATTTCTTTATAAGGTGTCCGATTTAATAGGTCACAGATGACATGAGGAATTTTCATTTCTGCTAAATACCTCATGTAATTTCCACTGCATAGGTTCAGGATCTGCACTTGAGGGAGCTCTACCGTATAGCTTTTGAGTTCTGATTAGGCCCTTAAAAGGGGTCTTAGATGTTTCTCAAGTGACACTTAATTCAGCGTAGAACAAAATGGCAGCAGCTCTCACTCCATCAGCTCTAGCCCAACATAGCAAGCTGGAGCTTTGAGCAATAACTCAAGCCAAGTCTATTCTGAAGGGCCAGCCAGCCAGGCATCTACACGTAGCTATGGTCCAAACCACTTGGGTCTAGCTCTTAGCAACTAACTCTCCAATACATCATAGATTGAAAAATTGGGAAAAGAAACACACAGCAGAGGTGCCTTTGTCATAGCTCATTGTCCTAATAACACTGTTACTAATGAGCAGTGAGCTTTGGAGAAGTTTTTAAATGGTCTCAGGATCAAACAATATTTTAGATTTAGAATCTAAAATCATTGGTAAAGAGTTTAGAGACTTCCATATGTTCAGGATACGGTCGTCACCCTTACCATTGCTAGGCTCTATTCCAACTGGACAGTGGAGGATTTAGAACAGAGCAAGGAACATGTTATGAATTTTTTAGTCCCAACACAAGTTGAATAAATTTTAATTGAAAAAAAATGAAGGCAGTATTAAAGTGCACAAGGTCAGATGTTTCTAGTTCTTTTGGCCAAAGGAGATGTGATGACGTACCTCATTCTCCAGTTATTAAGGCTCTATTACACAGGAGTTGCAGTGCAGGAAATTGTGATTTTTGATGAGTTTTTCCCTTCAAATTTGAACTTGAAATCTTCCCTAATAAGATATCAGGAGCAAACAATGGGATTCCGTACCTCCCAAGGCGAGAGAGCTTGGAACAGGACCTGGACTTGGATGAGGGCAGCACTGTTTTAATCTACTTGTGTGATCTTGTGGACAGCACAGCCTCCTCTGTACCATTTATTTAGCAAACACTGAATGTCATCTAGCCATGATGAGTACTCTTAAGGATTAAAAATGGGTACACCCTTACACCTTTATAGAACTGCACGTTTATAATATCTGTGCTTTTCTGTAACATACTTCAAATGAGTTTAATGAACTTTTAAATGAATAAATACACCATTCACATCTTCAAGGATGTGAATAGTTTGGTCCCTGTTTATGCATAACTAGTATCTCCAAAAGCTATAAACTGGCAAGTCTGTTCAGATTTTTTTCCCTCCTGGCTTTAGGAAGGAGGCAAAGAAATGAGAGCACTCAAAATAAAACCCATGGGCTATGGTCTGGTCCCATGATCTTTTTACCACAAGATAAAGCCCCCTCAGAATCAGGTAGGTGTGAACTGAGTAAGTACGGATAATCAAACTAATCACAACAGCAGAGACAAGGTCTCTTTGTTACCTAGTAGCTCTGGTACCTAGGACTTGCCCAGAAATAGGAGAAGTAAGTTTTCTCTTAAAGCCCAAGGATTTTGTTACTGCTTTTTTGTTCAAAGCTGTACACACTGCTATTATTGCTACATATATTAAGTGCCCATTATGTGCCAGGTAGTATTTTGAAATTATATTCAGTCTAAGGTCACATTAGCCCCAGGAGGGAGGTATGGTATCTTTACAAATAAGCTGAGGTTCAGGTCAAAGGCACAAAGAAAGTGGTAGAGGTGAAATTTACTTAGGTCTGTGACTTCCAAGCCAATGCTTTTACTACCATGTAATGCTATTTAGAATGGAAAAGTATTCAACTAAAACTATGATCAATCTTGAGACAAAAATCTCACATACCACAAGCACACTACAACTGTAATATAAAATGACTCAAATGTAGAAAAAAGGATACCACTGCCAACAAATGCATTTTATTCTCATTTTATTGAGATTTTCAACAGCTGCCATTTGGTTTTTCAAATTTTTAGAAAAGTAAATTTTTTCCATTTTTGATATTTTTATGAAAATTATTTTCAATGTTAAAGCCCTACTCCTCCCGCAAAGAAGTACTAATAACTACCATGTAGTGTTTATTTGCAGGAGGGAGGTGGGGAGGAAAACAGCTTTTATAAACACTTGTGAAACAGGGATAAAGGTCCAAAGTCAAACCTGGGTCTGCTGGAGGTGCTAAGCTGCCCCTGGTCACCATCAGCATGTCACTACCTGCACCAATAGAGCTTGACCATGCACAGACCTTCTGGGGGCTTCTTCCATAAACTCCACTCTCTTTCTCCTCAACCTCCTCTGCTGGCGATTCTCCTTTCCTCTAAATCTAACAAAGGCAGCGTGATCTTTAATACAAATTCAGCTCTGTAATGGATATGATACTGTATTTAGAAAGTTCAGAGATTCTCCAGTTGGGGAAGAAAAAAATCTCCAACACAGTATTGATGGTCCACTTTCTTGTCCACTCAGATACAAGCTCATACTTATTACCAGATGCTTCAAAAGTCCTGACATGTAGACAGCATAAAAGTTCCTTATAAAAACATTGTAAAATTATAAAAATTTCTGCAGTTCAGGCTCCTCATGTGGAACTTCTGGTAACAAAGTTGGTTCTGATAAGACATGCACAGCAGCTTCCCCTAGAATCCTGTGTTCTGAGGGTTCCTTTAGACCATGAGAGGTTGAAATTCAAGTTTTTTAAAAGACTCTGCTGACAAAACGTGGTATATCAATCAATGGAATATTCAGCAATAACAAGGAACAAACTACCAATACAATTTATACATCATGGATGAACCCCAAAATATGCTAAGTGAAAAAAGCCAGATGCAAGAGACCACATCTTGTATGATTCCACTGACAGGACATCCAGAAAAGGCAAACATACAAACATTAAAAATTAGTGTTTTTCAGGTATTATTATGCAAATGAGCATGAAGGATCTTACTGGGGGAGGGGAAATGAAGATGTTCTAAAACTGAGTTATGGTTATGGCTGTGCCACTCAGGAGAGTTACTAAAATCACTGGATTGAACATCTGAAATGGATGCATTTTATGATATATGAAATATGCCTCAATAAAGTTGTTTAAAAAAGCAGCGGCTACCTCCCAAACCACCCATCAAGCATTAAATACTTTTGATGTTTCACAATTAACAGGACAATTATCATGTAGTGTTGAAGTGCTGAGTTAGAGTGAAAACACTGTTTTGTTTTACAGTAAATTGCCTAGAATTTCTGAAGTTTTTCCTCATTATTTTAACTTAAAAGGTAGCCTATAAAAAGGAAGGATTGGGGATCAAGGCTCAGTATATCTCAAAATAGAGCTAGGTAGTAACAAAAATATCTAAGGGGGCTTTTTCTTTCGTATTAAAGATGGTATATCTGTCCCTTTGCAGGTTTCTCTTCTGTTCCCTGGGGGATGGGTGATGAATCTCTTGGCTGACACCCTGTAAAGATCAGTGTACTCAACTGTGGTATTCCTATGATCCCCTTAAAACCTAGACTGACTGGGGACAGCAGTAGGAGGTTGGGCAGAAGGTCAGGTAGTAAACAGGAAACTCAAGTGTTGCCTTGGGTTAGCCTCCTACTGCCCTGTCCCTTGTCACCAATTGTAGCTTCAAGATGGGAGAAATGGAGACAAGATTAAAAACAAAGGGGAAAAAAACTTTCAAAGTTGTTACTAACCAAGTATGGATAAAATTCAGATGGCCGCAGAGTACTCTATGAACTACACAGGGTGGTGGCACCATAACTAAGGGCAGTGAAGGGGAAATGATTCACATGGGAACTGTGAGCAGAGGTAGGAGATGAAGGTTGCTGATACACACCAGATCTAGGTCAACCCTCCTGTTCTCTCCACCCACCCCCCAAACTAATGAGGTTTGCATTATCCCCAAGGAGAATGCCAGGGGATATACAGTCTTTACCAATAGGTGGACATCTCCAAATCTTGGTCAAATGTCAGGCCTCTTCCACCTTTTCCCATACCTCGACATCACCTAAACCAAGAAACATCATTAAGCTGTAATTCTGGGACCCTTATAGAAGAACACTTGCCCCCTCCAATCATTGTCAGTTTCCTGGGCTCCTGACGTTTCTATGTGGTGTTTGCATCAGCACTACTATAAGAAGATTCAGTCAAGCTATTTCCTTTGGCTACTTCTTCACATGACTTTCCTCTCACATATAATTACCAGAGTATACGACTGACTCCTTACTTCCCAGCCTCTCCAAAATCAAGACAAAACTTTGATATTGTAACAATACACAATTTGAAAAAATGCTTAGTGTCACTAAAAACATTTTTAAAACCACAGCATTATAACCTTAATTAAAAAGGTCCCAGCTGTTTTTGACTTTAGAAATGCAAAGTCTACAAAGGTCTAGCCTTTTCTTTATGACTTTTTGTTGGTTTGACCTTATATGATCCCCAAAAGTCAACTGCTGTAGTCTGAAACTGGCTCAAAGACCCAAAGTTGCAGGTACTCAGGCTTAGGCTATATCCATCACGTATTCTGCTGCAGTTCTAAGGCCTGGAGAAACTGAAAAGGCATTTCTTTTATGTTTTTCCTCTTGAAGAGCAAAAGATAAAATCATATTCATCTTGGAGTTTGAGTCCAATAATTACAAAAATAAGAAAGCAATCACTAATAAGCTAAATACTGGGACTAACCAGAATTGGCAACTGTTAAAAATACACATTTTGTTTCTATACAAATTCCCAAACTTCCAGTTGCCAAAAAAAGTTTAAACAATAGCGACTTAAATTCAACACCAAAATGGTCACTTATAAATAACCAGCCTCACTTTTAAGGAGTAAGGGTGTACAGCCTGGTTTGCACCCAGAACCTCTCTTACGAGGAAAAATCTGAGACGACTAAGCATCTTAGCCTGTCCTAGTATCAGAAGAACAAGCCTTCAGGATGAAGAAATGGCTAGATCTGGATCCCGGTAGCACTTTCTGACCTGGGAGTCACACAAGAATCCACTGTACTCTTTGTGAAGAAGACACCCACAGTCTAGAAAATCGTTCTTTCTGCCATCCCAACACATTTTCAATAGTCTTTATAGAATTCTAGTTTGGACAAGCTAATGGAGATGATTTAGCAGCCCCAGGAAGGAGAAACTTCTATTTCTGCATATCCAAGGCCCTTTCCTTATTAGAGGCAACCCAAGCTGAAAGCTGAAGCTGGAATAAAGAAGTTTCTTTATTCATAGCCTTCCCTGAAAATAAGTCAGAGTTCTATTCTCTCGAGGTAGAGGCTTTGGGAATTAATGTGCACATCTGGCAATACAAGCTCCCTAAGCTACTCTCCTATGACGTGTGACCTAAAAAGGAAGGCCAGTTTCTGAATAATGCCATCCTATAGACTCAAATGAGGAAAAGATGAAGGTTCGTATTTTACATCTGACCTCAGGCTGCGTCTGATCAAAAAGTCAACAAGGGACTCATTAAAAAAAAAAAAAAAATTCTTAAGCTTTCTAGATCCTCGTCCTTCTAACCTCTCTCCCACATCCACATACTGAATTTACACAGACTTTATTTCAAGTTACATGCTCTTTTCCTGATAGGCTTATCACATAACACAGCAGCAGTCATACAGAACCCACTGCCACAGACCTCTGCAAATCCTCATCCTAGGAGAATGGCTAGGATTGGACACGCTCTTTTAGACCGAACTATGCCACCTACATCTCTATCATACAAAGGCAGCTCCTGGAACCAGTTTAGTTCCTTATGAGTATCAATAAAACAAATAAAACCTGTCACATATGCAGGAAAGACAAAAAGAACGTCATCCAGAGAGCCCATCTTAGAAAACTTGCAAAGATGGGCATGTGGGAATAGCAGAATTTTAAAACCACTGAAACTATCCTGATGGGTCACAATCACCTAGGTCAAGTTGGACTCAGTCTCCTAGGCTTTTTTACAATCTTGAATAGTGGGAGAAGCATCCAAATTGCGAACTTAGCTTCTTGCTAGTGTCCTGAAAAATATATTACTTGTAAAAGTGCATAAACCTTTCTAAGGGAAGTAAGCTACCAGGAGGACCAAGTCTTCATGGGGCTGGAAAATAAACTGTCAAAATAAATTTAAGACACAGCTAACAGGATTCAAAGATGACTTCTCCAGACTGAAGTGGATGGCCAGCACAGCATGCTTCTCACACTCCTTTGGTAACAATATTTTCTCTTAAAATCAGAGTAGGGTTGGGATGGAAAGGGACAGGTAGCTGTAAAGAGACTTAAGAGTAGGCCAACAGTAACTGTATGACTCGAGTGACTATAACCATCACAGTCCTCCCCTTCTGATTTACAACTTTCATCAGCCACCAAAAGTATTACCATAAACCAATACTTTAAGTCTGTTTTCTTGAATGGGGTTCAAGGTAGGAAGACCTGGGCTCACCACGCCATTGGTAATCCCAGTTCATCACAGGTAACCCCCAGGGGTTGGAGAAGCTGAGCTGCATACTCTGGTTTGCAACACTTGCTGCTTCCATTTGTCCCTCTATCCATCCAGCTTAACAGACTTGATAGGTAGTTCTCCAGGTGTTCAATGCCCTTGTAAGTACACAGTAAGGTGAGCAGGGCATTTGTAAACTCCAAGATGTTCTTGGTCAGCTTATTTTGTTTAAATACACACAGCAGAACATTCCTAAAGGGGAAAAAGACTGCAATTTCCTTAACTCAAAAAGCCAAAAAGCTGCAAATAATAATAATGATAGGAAATTGCTCAAAATGAAAGTCAGTAGAATGAAGAACTACTTGGAGGCTTGCAGAATAAGACTGAACACCTTAGTTACTCCAGTCACAGTGTCGAGGTAAACCCCTGTTCCCCTTCCCATCTATGCACCCCTTGCCCACCCTGCCCCCCTCTTCAGCTCTGCCTTTGTGTGCAGCACTGTCCCCAGATGTGGGGACATACAAGTCTTCCTCAAAGCTTTTCTGTCAGCTCAGTACTTCACTCCTGGAATAAATTCCTTCGCATCCGGGTTCAGGTTACTTTTGCTCTGAAATAAGAACCAAGAGATAGTAAATCCCATGGCAAGCGACACTTTAAAACATTTTCTCCCTTCTTCCATTATTACCAGTACCTTCCTCTCAGCCTCAAGGAGAGAAAAAAAATAGAATTCCTTGTAATTCAGGATGTTATTGCTGGGCTGCTGTCAATGGCTCTTGACATACTAATCCCTGACCAACGTCGTTTTCTCCTACCTGCTTTAGACTCCTGTTACCCTTCATGGTGCTTTAATTAGTGGCTTGTAAATTTGACTCTTAAAAATAATTTTTCCATTGAGTACCTTACACCTCAATGAAAATCAGAGAATTCTATCAAACCAGAGAATTCCGAAATCAATCAATCTATTTAAAAATGTTTTCCATCTTGCTGTACTCTCTTTGGTTCTCCATTCTCATGAATACCCAGCACCTTAGCAATGTGCAGGGCACAATCATTCAGAGCATGAGTTGTGTGAGAACTAAATCACAGAATTCCATAAGTAAATATGGATGGCAGAGAATTCATTTATCTGGTCTTCTAATTTTAAGTGGAAAATAGCCTCTTAGGAGTATGTTCCCTCCAAAACGAACAATTTCTATAACAGCATCATTCAAAACTGTAAATACAGATTAAAGAGGCAATAAAAGAAAAGGAGAGCAGCAAATGATAATTTGAAACCAAACCTTTTCTATGTTTAAATTTTTATTCTTATTTATCCCATTTCTACTTTGAAAAGCCCACGGGGGAAAATGAATGTTGATGATGCTACAACATTAATGTTTTCTCAGTGCTTTATGAAGTGAAATGCATTTTCACTGCACCCACTTATCAATGCCATGTGAAGAGTGAAGAAATAGCAGCTTGGAGGGCTCCAGAGACTTTCCCAAGGTTGTAGGGCCAGAAAGAAAGTCTGTGACTCCAAATCCTGTATTCTTTTCACTATGTCACATGTGGAACCACATATGGCTCTTACCAAAATATCTTCAGAATCATGACCATCACTGACAGACAGTCCATTTAACTGTTGTTGCAACTGCCCCACAGCCTGAGGCAGGTCTCGTGAGGGAATAAACCAGTCTTGGTCTTCTTCGTCCAGCATCTCCTGGAAGCAGCGGTCCAAAAAGTCTTGCTCCTGAAGCTCCTCCTCCACCTAGCAAGCAAAGGTGAGGCGCTCAGAGTTAGGGCCCCATTAGGACTCATCCCTCTCAGTTTTTGCTCCACCTCTTTCTTTCAGGGGTTATTACTCCACAATTAAGAATGGTCTTGAATGAGATCTACTAAGAATTAAGATGCTTCTAATGACTGGCTAAAGAAAATATAATTTTGAATTTTTTTCAACCAAATTCCATCAACAGTAAAACCGAGGAAATAGTTAACTCAAAATAGCAGAAATTCTAGGTCTTCATAGATCTTCTAAGATCTCTAACATGTGACTTTTCCATTCATATGGCACTTGCAAAAATCATTTTTGAAGTTTAAAATTCATTTCCCAGTCTTGTTAAGAAACAACTCTTCTTAGATTTCCCATTTTACAACTATGAAAAAGGTATAGGAACTATATAATTAGGCCACTTCCTGGATAGTGGAAATTAAATCAAAACCAACACTCAGCTTCTGGCCTACTTTTCTGGTAATGAGGCCCCAATGGGAGAAAAAATATTTTCAGAACCTCAGAAAAATATAAAAACACTTTGGCATACCAAAGAAAATGATGTCATCTATGTAGTCTTCTTTCAAAATACAAATAATATGAATATTTAAACAAATCTGTATTTCTTAAAAATTGTCCTAAACTAAAGCAATATATATCTAGGATATTTTATACCTGTTTGTAGACATCATTGACTCTTATGAAACAGTATGTCCACTCTGAAGATTGTGTGATTTTTAACAGGTCTCCTATTTCATTCACATTTAGCCAACCCTTTTCCTACAGGCTATGTGATGACAGATTCACAGCTTACTCATGTTACTACCGAAGAGAGTCAAGCAAAAGTAATCACCCAAACTAGCCAATACAGTTAATCTCGTGAATTTAAAGGAAAAGTCACTGGTACCAAGACTTGAAAAATAGTATTTTAACATTACAATTAGCCATGCTTTTAAAAAAATCTCAAGTAGATTAGAAGGTTATAAAGTATTTAAAAAACAATAACTACAAAATATTTTTAAGCCACAAGGTTTCACATGACTGCTCAAGATCTGCCCTGATGCTCCCCAAAGAATAACAGTGTATCTCCTTATTAAATATATCCTATTTACAGGCACAACCCTTAAAATGGATACCTGGGCACAGGGCGTGATAGAAGCATGGTCTATGAGCTATTCACACAAATCACGACACAATGAGGCACATGGAGTGGAAACTCATAGATGCCCCCAACCAAAGCTTGTTTTCTTCTTGCCACAGCCACAGGCTGTTCAGTTAAAACCATATTTCCCATATTCCATGCTGGATATGGCCATGTAACTATTCATCATGTAATATCCTAAAAAGGGATATGAGCAATTTCTGTCACCTGGTTAAAAGGAAACCCCTTGCCTCCACTTTCAGTTCTTTGCCTTTCCTAGTGGCTAGACTTCCTATTATCCTTCAGCTACTCAACTGATAAATTCCCTGGGAATGACAGAAAACCACCACAGAAGGGACTGTGTGGTCGCACTTCTACCTGGAATGGCTTATCTTGGGATGTTAATGTCACAGAGATGTAAGACAATGAATTACTGCTAAATCTTTGGTGAAGCAGTCTAGCCTCCCCCCACCTAACACACTTCTCTCTCCTAGGCTCATATCTTGCCAGTCCCCAGTTCCTATTTGGGGTATGTTAAGCTGGCCTGTCTGCACAAAGCTGCTGCTTCCCAGAAGTCTATACCAGATTACCATGGCATCAGATCCTCTTTTAATCAATGTGGTAGAAAAATATAAGTATCTTCCTCCGAAGTACTGTCCTCTGGGCTCTTACTAGCTGAAGATGCTTCTTTGTCAGCTCAGATCAGGCTTCCATGTATTTTTAAGTTATTTTAAAGCCAACAAACCCATTTCTTTTGTAACAGGCTGAAAGTAGTAATATAGCTGTTGAGTTTCACATATCATTGCCATTCTACTTTTTTACCTGTCTGTTAAAATCTTCTTCATTCTCCATCCACATGTACTCTGCAAATGGGTTTTCCTTCTCATCATGCCCATTTAACAAGCCCTGTTCCTCCTTGGATTTTACATTGGGTGATGTGTTGGCCACACTGGATCCATTCATTATGATAGAATCTAAACAAGAGAAAAAGAAAATGTTACAAGGATCAAGAAGCGTAAACCTATATTTTCCGGATTCTTCCAGAAACTTCAGAAGTTCTAAGTCGAAGCTATTAACTACAGATGAACAGGAACTGTTAGTCTGTACCCATTATAAACTAACCATATCTTGCAGTTCTCAACTATACAGATGTATACTTCTTTAAGAGTTAAAAGAAAAAATGTCTAAGGTTAGTTAGCCTTTCTGGACCAGCATGTGTGTGAATGGGGGGAATCTTATCAAGGCAAATTCTGTAGGTTCTAGAAATTAATCAAGATTGCATGGCTACCTTAATATTTAGTGAACATTGTAACTAAGTGCCCCTTATTCTAATTGTCAAGCTTGTTTTTCTTTAGAACATATTTCAAAATATAATACATGTTCACTGTATTAATAAGCAATAAGGAGAAAGTTAAGGTCACCAGTTGTCCAACCAACCAGAGTTAAGAATGATTAACAATGTGGTGCATATAAACTTCTTGACTTCCCTATGTGTATTCAGATACATACATAGACAGGCACACATTCCCCAAGTATCCATTCTTTCCCCACTTCTGAGTATCCATTCTTATAGTAACATGATAAGCCATCATTTGCTTTTTCTTATTTCTATGTTAACATGGCCATCCTGTCTTATACAGCGTTTCCAATGTTTCTGTATTATAACAGTTGCTTTTAAAATCCAAATCCAGCTCCATAATAATTCCAAAAGGCTATAGAAGGAAGGAAACCAACTCTCTACTTTTGCTACTTTTATTTACAGCATAACAATAGGAGCAAGTCTGTTCTAAATGCCAGGGCAATTGCATAAGTAGGGTGTACTCCTTGGCATGGAGACTCTTAAAGGTCCTGATCCTAGCTGGGTAGCAGGTTATATAAAGACTCATTTGACATTTGTTTATAACCAGCACAGTGATTTGTCCTTATCGATATGGAAATCATCCATAGAGAATCAGAGTTCAGTTTTCTAAAACATCTGCATTTCCCCGAAAAACAATTCCCGAGTGCACATGACCATAAGAAAAGAGAGAAGGCAAAGGAAGAAAGGAGAGAATAACTCTTCTAATTCAAGAGCAAGGAGAAGCACAGAGCAAATTGCAGGATGGACCACTTCATGAGAAAGGGAATGGAAAATTACCATAATCTCTACATGGGGATGTTACTCAATTCAACACAAACACTTTAGAAAAGTTGAAAATACTGAGATGTGGGGCTACCAATATCAGGAAAGTGGTTCTCTTATAGTAGGCTACACAGTGTTGATTTATATTTCATACCATTCCACCCACATTTTCCACACAATTGACAAGTTTGGTTTCTCTAAATAGCAGCAATTCAACAACTTAATTTGTATAGTGTTTACCAATTAATAAATTATTTTCATATCTATGTTCTTACTTAAGGCACATAATCTGTCCTGCCTTACTTTAAAAACCATCCAGACAGTGCAATACTAAGACCAAAAAAAAGTACCAGATTCAGGGGTTAAGCAACTTGAGTTGCTGGGTTAGTTTAAGAACACCACTGGTTTATAGGCCTATTGGGTGACAGTGACTAGTGCTTAATGTGTCTCTCAACTTTAGTAGCGGGGGACTAAAGTAGTAGGAATGGGGAGATTCTGCTGGAGACTGGTAACTCCTTTATAAGGCTTTGGGGGATAACCTTCTCACTTGGGGAAGACAACAGGTAAGATACAATCATTGCCCATAACTTCCTTGACTTTCCTGATTCCAGAGTTTTATTTAACATTTTTTTTCTCTTACCAGTTCCTCTCCAGTTTGCCATCCACCATGCTTGCCCTCTGAGAGCACAATCCTATTTTGACCTTTCACATTCGTTATTTCACTTGACCCTCACTCACCCCAAGGCACATCATTATAATACTGTAGTGCAGAGCGGACAAAAACGATACCCCCAAAGCTTCCAGTGATGGGGGAAATGCTTAGTTACATAAGTAGGAATATAAATGAGAATGGCAGCCACGTTGTTAGCTACACTATGGGGAGGCCCATGAGACAAGGGATTGAATCCTATTAACAACCATGAAAGTGAGCTTAGAAGTTCATCTTTCCCCAATCAAGTCTTCAGATGAGACAGCTGTCCCAGCTGACAGCTTGATTTTAACTTCATGAGAGACTCAAAGATAGAGGCAGCCAGCTAAGCTGCTCCCAGATTCTTGACCCACAGAAACTGAGAGATAACTGTTTGTTGTTTTAATCTGCTAAACTTTGGAATAAGTTGT
Source organism: Cynopterus sphinx (assembly GCA_030015415.1). Taxonomy (NCBI): domain Eukaryota; kingdom Metazoa; phylum Chordata; class Mammalia; order Chiroptera; family Pteropodidae; genus Cynopterus; species Cynopterus sphinx. Next base: position 54,242,753 of record CM057383.1, on the reverse strand, counting down.
TCATAGTAATAGTTAACTAATACAGGTATTCAATAAACAATGACAACTAGCTCTGTCACACAAACTACCAGTTGCCATATCTTTCCTCTTGTAAGTCAAAAGGGCAAATACACAGTTTGAAGTAGGTCACTGCTTGAGAATTTCTTTAGAATCAGACCTCAACAGCAGACAAATGAGTTTGTCTGGTCTGTGTCTATATTACATTATGAAATCTAAGAACTATTTGAAACTTATTCTCCACCTTACTTTCCCTCTTATATACATGGCAAACATGCTGAAAATGGAAAATAACAGTTGTCATTTTGCCTGAAGATGGGAAAGCATGTAGCCCTATTCATAGTCAAAACAGAGGTGCTAATGCTTGGCAAGCATTTGAATAGTATTTTAGTATAGTCAAGGGTTCATGTCTAAAATATCTGGCTAAAATAGGAGCCTTGGTTCCCAGTCACAGGGACTTCAGAACTTTCAGTTACCTAGGATATTTCTAGAATACGTGCTTCGTCAGTTCAACACTTTGAATACCCACAACTTTCAGGTTCAACATGCTCATAGCAAAAACTAGTTATTCTCTGAACCTAAATGAGATTTGGGACTTTTGACTGAATTACCTGGAAAAAGTCTATTGAGCAGTCGATATAAAAACTAGTCTCTACTATTCCGTTTCCTACAGTTTTATTAAGTACGTTCAGTCTGGTTAATACCATTTTTTAAGTTAAGATTGTGGATAACCATTTTTAATTTTACTTTACTTCAAATATACTGCCAGTAGAATCAGGTTTTAGCCATATCTAGATGCACGCACTCATTAGTATCTGAGTGCCTGTTTACCCTAGGCACAGTGCTTGATTGGGCCTTTGACAGTCCACACAGTCCTTGCTCTGGTAGTATCTACATTCTCTCAGGAGAGATAAAAGCAAATAATTAAAAAATAATTATGATCCTTGTTATAAAAGAGGCCTATCAGAAAACAACAGGGGGATGCAATTAAGTCCAGGAGTGGGTAATGGTTAGGAAAGGTTTACCTGAGCAAGCAACACTTACACTGACACCTAAAGAATAGGTCAGCTAACAATAAAGAGAAGAGGAAAAAGCATGTGTAGACTTAGAGGTAAGAAATAACTTTTAAGAACTAAAAGGAGGTAGGTATGTACACAGTTGGCAGGTCAAGGGAGAACCAGTGGGAGAATGGCCAGGAAGAGATGAGGCTGCAGATGTAGACAGGGCCAGATCATGTAAGACTTTAGAAGCTACATGAAGGATTTCATGCTAAAAGCAATAAAAGCCATTTTAAAAAGTTCTTAGCAGCATAGTGATGATTCCATTCATATTTTGAGGTCACTCAGGCTGCTATATGGAAAATGGACTGTACAGACTCAGAGTGGATAATGGGAGACCAGTAAGGCAGCTGGTGTGCTAACCAGATGAAAAAAAAAAATGGTAGCTGCTTGGACTAAGATAAAGGCAGTAAGAAGAGAGTAGGCAGATTCCAAAACTATTTTAGGTTGTTTGGGGTGATGAACTGGATGTGGGGAAACAGGATGAGAAAAAAATCAAGGATAACTTTGGCACAAGCAACCGGGTAGATGGTAATATCCTTTACTGAGCTAAGGAATTGTGAGAAGGGTAAACATTTCTTGGGTGGTGCTTGGGAGTGGGGGTAAAAAGTGTGATGAGCTCTACTTTACACATATTAAATTTGTTATGCCTCTGAAATATTCAAATGAAGCTTTTAAGTAAGTTGTCTCTATGCATCAGGAACTGGAGAGGTCTAGATAAATATAGACATTTGGAGTTGTTTATGTAAATGGTAACAGAAGCCATGGACTAGAAGATATTGCTTAGGGAGAAAGGACAAAGTGAGATGAGAAGAGGGTCTAAAACCCAGACCCAATGTATGTAAACATTTTAAAAAGTCAGGTAGAGGAGGAAGATAATATAGAAAAAAAAAAAAAAAAGAAGACGAAAGAAGGGAGGAGGGAGGAGGAGCAGCAGTCAGAGAGTTGAGAAGGAAATCAGAAGAGTATGGCATCATAGTGTGGTGAGTTGAATGGTAGCCCTTCAAAATATATGCCCACATCCTAATCCCTAAAGCCTGTTAAGCCTACCTTATTTGGAATAGGGATCTTTGCATATGTAACTAAATTAAGGATTTTGAGGTAAGTAAATCATCCTGGATTAACCCAGTAGGCTCTCAATCCAATGATAAGAGCCCTTAAAAGAGAAAAACAGAGGGAGATTTGAGACAGAGAGATGAGGAGGAGGAAATGTGACCATGGAGGAAGAGATTAAAGTGGCCACAAGTCAAGGAATGCCTACAGGCACAACTGCTGAAGAGGCAAAGAACAGATTGTCCCTCTCTCACAGTCTCCAGAGTGCAGGCCTGCCACACCTTGGTTTTTGGCTTCTGACCTCCAGAACTGCAAGAAAATAAACACATTGTTTTAAGCCACCAGTTTGTGGTAATTTGTTGCAGCAGCCACAGGAAACTAATATACCCAATAGATGGGTATGTTGAAGGCTGCTGAAAGGTCAAGAGGAAGGCTGAGGCGTTTCCACAGAATTAAGGACCATGGAGGTCTCTGATGAGTTTAAGAGCAGTTCTCATAAAGAGAAATGAGGATGAAAGTCAAATGGAGCAGGTATGATTTGCAGGTGACGGGAAGTATTAGATAACTCTTTCAAGAAGTCCAGCTGCCAAGGAACAGGACAGGATGGACAGAAACTGGAGGTGTGAGTGGCCACTGGAAACTTTAAAGACTGGAGAGTCTACACTACAGCACGTTTAAATGTGCATAGAAAGGGTGCAGTGGAGAAGGAAGGAGAGGCTACAAATACAAGAGAACAAAGAAATAACTGATGGTGTTGGCCAGGGGACAGCAGGGATGGCAGGAGGGGATACTTATTTGCTGATATTTTTTGAATAGCTAATACATTCCCATGATTCAAATATGAATGCCTAGGATTCTTAATTAGTAATAGGGAGTTCTACATGGTGAACATGAAGTCAAAGCTGAGGAAAAAAGCATTGAGAGAGAGATTAGATCCATTACAAAGCCGCATGAAACATCCTCACTCCACGGCAGATTTCACTTCTGTGGTAGAAGGAATGCTCATGTCCCCCAAATCTAAGTCTCACTGCCCAGACAGTTGCTGGATAAACCTACCAAACTCCAACTTTGACTTTGTTTTTGTTTCCTCTTCTATTCTTCAGAGGAATACACACACACACACACACATACACACACACTTTAAAGCTACATAAGCAATAAAGGAAATAATTTTATAAAGCCTCTTAAATTCGTGTAGAACATATTTTGTGCCATGTTACACTTTGCACTAAAATAATTTGTCTCCTTGTTTTACAAGGTAAATACACCCATCAGCTTTCTCCATCATCTGGTGGAAGATCAAGATGAAAAGGAGGCAAATTAGTAGTTCAGCTTTTAAGGAGGGTGAGGTAGAGACACCAGGTAGAATATATATATATATATATATATATATATATATATATATATATATATATATATATATCTCTCAGAGGTTTTAAAAGTTCCAGGTCATTCTCTAATTATAATGACCTTGTCCCTTCATTTCCATTTCATTTTTTTTCCTCAGAGAAGCTGCATGTAAGTTAACAGAAAACAAGGAAGTAATTACCCTGCTAAGCTCTCCTATACTGACCTCAACATACAAATGCTCCATTAGTTATCTCCCATTTAATGCAAGAAAAGGGCTTGCCAATAGAATGTCAATGTCCTTGTTAGCACAGAGAAAACCGAACTTACGTGTAATTAGAAGTCGACAAGCTTTCAAAAGCTTATTAGCTGACAAGTCAAGAGGAAAGTAATTTGGGTGCCCTAGTAGTAAAATATATTAAACACAAAAGTAAATTACAAATAGAAACATTTCCAAGGCTGCCAGATTAGAAAGACAATATAAATAAAATATAATCTCTTTTCTACTATTTAAAATGTGTCCTATACTGACCTATAGATTTGCCCTACTGATGAAATGGACTCTGAAAACCTGACATTCTGGGAAGAATGACAACACTAAACTTAATTACTGCAATAGTCTAGTCCCTAGACCACAGCCAAGAATGCAAAATAGAAGCAAACAGGATTAAGAATACATTCAGCCAGTGTCAAGAAGACATATTTCTATTTAGTGGTTCTCAATCTCTCAAGTACATCAGAATTACCTGGTAGCTTTCCACATCATTTCAGATATCCTGATTTGTTAAAATCAAAGCCAAGGCCCCACATCTGTATTTTTGCTTATTAACTGCTATAAGTGATTCTGGTTATAGAAAGACTAAGGAATAAAAACAATTCCTCTAATACAGTGGCATATTCTATATGGAATAGTCCAAAATTCAATTACTCTAATTCCTACATAAGCAGTTCCCTTAATTGGTATTCTATAAAACACAGTCTTATGAATGCTCTTTGGGGGAGGGGATCCATGGTTAAGCAAATTCACTGCTCTGAGAAATCCTGTTTAACTTTAACTACTCAACCATATCCCTAATTAATTGCCTTTATTATTTATTATCTATTTGTTATCTTTTTAATCTAACACCTATAAGAACCCACAAACTTTTAGAAACCACGCCCCAAGGATATTCTGTGATATTATTATTATCCTATTAGAAATGTACACAACAGACAAAAAATGCACTCCACAGAGCATTTAAAGGCACTTCCAAAGGTAGAATCACCAGACTTGCCTACAGGCAGTGGCAAGCCCTCTGTATCCAGCCTGCCCTCAAGTTCTCCTTCCACAGCCTATTAATTGTTCAATGATAATACGGAATGGTGGTCATCACAGGGACCTTGACTTCTTCATGTCTAGTTCCAAAAAGATATTACATGCTATTAAGGTAAATACTAGGAACTGAAATCTCTAATAATACCAATTAAAACATTCCAATGGGCAATTTATTACATATGAAATATGTTTTGTTATTGTTTTCTCAATACCAAAACAAAGGCCTCATGTTTTTAGGCTAAACTGATAATAGTTTAACTTATTTTTTAAATATATATCAGAAATGCCACTACAGAATCCTGAATACAATCTCTGCGTAAGGTTTCCCCCACCTCCACCCCAATTTCACATTTCATTATACATATATTTGAATGTGTGTGTATGCCTATATAGAATTTATATGGGCAACACTGGCACTGAATTAAGGCCTTCCTGTGTTTTTTTTTTTGGCATTAAAATATCATTTTATAAAATGATATTAATAAGGACATTTTTACTGTCCTTGCTTCATTTAAAAAAAATAATAATGTAATCCTATGTTGTCCTCAAATTGTTTCTGAAAATTTACTAGACTGTGAAATTCTACAGATTGAGTATGTCTAATTTAATCAATATTGGAAACTATTTTTGATGTGTAACCAAGCTTCAGAAGCGCTGGTCTGTCCTGTAGGATCTAGTCCTATTCTTCTTTTCCTCACCTAAAATCTTCTCTAAAGGGAAAGGAAAGCAAAACAGGTGTATTTCCAAGTAGGGAGTCTCCCCAACTCACTGTTTGCAATACCATTTATTCCAATGTTAGACTAGCTGATCAACTTGAAAACTGAGGCTGTTAGTAGTAGAGCAAGAGAAATTAGGTAGACAAACAAGAAAAACTTGTTGAAGCAAAACTCCTCTGTGAAAAGGTGTGGCTTCCAGAGTGTGCTTTCTCTTCAACTCAGATTTCATATGATGCCTAAGTTCACAACATGTACCTTTGTCCTTAGCTAAAATAAAAATTTTTAAAAAGTATACGTATAATATATATATGCATATATGTACATGAATATATGTGTGTATACTGATTTCTTCATAGCTGTCTCCTGTGTCCAGTTTCTATGCCAGGTCTATGGTTTTGGCCTTCATTTTTCATCTGCAGAGGGATTACAAGAATTACTAGTATTACCTCAAACAATGCAATGAGAAATCACTAAAACAATTAAAAATCCATAGCACTTTTGATATTTATTCTCCAACATTCCAATAAGATAATTCTGTGATTTCTTTTTTTTTGGAAAAAGTTTCTCATTCTCTTAAGTTACTGTTAAAAAAATCTTAAGAATAAGCATTGCTAGTATCTTTTAAAAACACACAAAACTTTCAATTAATAAGGATTCAAATTTCTTGGCCAGTTAAAACAATAAATAACCCTAAAGCAAGGTTAAATGGTGAGAGGAGTGATCAAAGAAATATATAAATGACCCCTCTTTTAATGGAATTAATCACTAAATCCTATTTGACCAAATCCCCTGGTTTCTAAGCCTTGCACATGAAACAGAATTTCTCACTTGATATTTGGCTAGAACTTACAATCATGAAAGGAGAATTGTGTAACTGCTAATTGCTAATTACCTGAACTCAACACTATGCTGGCAGCAGAAGGTTGAATCTTTCATGATTTACTCCATAAACCGTGCACTTCTTATACTCTCAGACCAAATCCAGCTTTCTCCTAGAACCAGATTTCTAGTATTTACAGCAATGGTTCTCAAAATATAGTCCCTGGCCCAGCAGCATCAGTATCACCTGGGATGGAAAAGTAGAAATGCAAATTCTCAGGCCCCACCCCAGACCTGTTAAATTAGAAATTTTGGGTGGGGCCAAGCAAACTGTGTTGTAATAAGCCCTCCAGGAGATTCTGAAGTACACTCCAGTATACAGTGGTATACAGCAAATAGAAAAATGTGTTTCCTTCTATAGGGTCAAAGCCAGGGGTAGGTACTATATATTCTATTTTGATATAAAATAAAGACATCCAATTAGAAGACATAATCACCCCACAACCCTCACCCTATGAGTTAAATAAGAAAACAAGCTGCAATGAGATTTGTCTGAAATGTATCAAATCTAGCCTGATTTCATACTATACTATTTACATCTAAAGTTCTCTAAAAGGATCTTCACAATGTGAGCCTCAGAAACTTCAGGAATTCTATAATAAAACATCAACTAGGTCTGAATGTATCAAACTTACTGTAGAAGAAAAGTGGAATTATGTACTCCATCTTAGAATTGCATTCAACAGGGAGTTAAAGTTTAAGATTTTTTTCACCTTTATACTTCCAAATTAACAAAATTAAACCAGAATACCCCATTCTTCAAAAGCTTTTAGAAAAGCAAAGTTCACTGCATAACTGAGACTAAAGCAGGCATTTTGTATATCTGGGAGGCTGCAGAACTAAATTGTTATATCTGTTCAATATTAAAGCAAAAGCCCTTTAAACCTCAGATGATGAGTGTAATACCTCTGTACTAGCCTAGGCCTAGGTAATAAAAAGACGCCAAACAAAAGTCAGCTCTCACTAGATAATAACACTATTCTGCTCCTCTTTACACTAAAATCACTGTTAAACCTCACTTCCCCTGAGGTTACATTGCGCAAGACCACTCTCTAGTCCACACAGCACCTACTTTCAAAATACAGGTAATTCCTATGCAACTGTTTCAGAGCACAAAGAAATGAAGAGTGTTCTAATAATTAGTATACAGGTAGCTCAACACATTAAAAAGAACAAAAATACCACAAAAAAACTACAGACCTATTTTCATGCTACAAACACAAAAGTTCAAAGAAAATATAAGCAAATAAAATCAAGCAATTTATTTAAAAACAAAAACATTTTAACCAAATAGGGTTCAAACAGGAAATGCAATATGGTCTAAAATTAGGAAATATAAAGATGTGTTTTTTATTATGATAAAGGCAAAGGGAAAAAAACTACATGAGCATCTCAATATTTGCAAAATATGTGTTTAAGAAAATTCAATATCCATTTTAAACAAATATGTTTAAAAGGAATAAATTTTTTAAAAATAAAATCATGATTCTTTAATATAATCAATATACTCACATAAGCATCTCTCTGCCTTAAACCTGTAGTGCCCTCCCATTAAAAATAGGAAAAAAGCAGGAATATGCACTACCCACAACCACTACATAACTTTGAATGCTACCATCCAATGCAATCTGTCAGGAACACAAGAAGTATAACTACTAGAAGAGGCAAGATTATCTTTTGCCAATATGAATTTTACTTTTATCAAGACTAAGAATCAACTGAAAACTATTAGAAACAGTAAGAGGACTTAATAGTAAGTCTGGTTCCAAACCAGACTATTTATATTTTATATAAAATAGCTTTCAAATAAAACAACAACAACCAGTTGGAAAAGATAAAAAAAGACCCATATTGTAATATTGCACACACACACAAAAATCTAAAATTCTTCAGAATAAACTTAATAAATGGATAGAACACAAAACAATTTCCTGAGAGACATTTAAAATGACTTGAATAAACGAATGGGCATATTGTAAAACACTATTTGTAAATTAGTCTACAGTTGTTAAATTCTGATATAACCTCCAAAGAGAATTTTTTGAAAACTTGACAAATTGGTTCTAATTTTAGGTGAGCTAATAATTGCATAAGAATAGTCAACAGAATTTTTTCAAAAAGGAGAAATTAAAAATTAATTAAAAGTGTAGACTGAGCATAGAAATAAATATATCAATGGAACAGAAAGCCCATATATAGGAATCTAGTTTCTTTTATAAGCTAAATTGCAAATAGTAGCTAAAGAATAATCATTGGGACAACTAGGGTGGAGGGCAAATAAAAAATGAACTGCCTACCTTCACACAAAAATAAATTACATACAGATTAAGGTTAAAAATGTTAAAAAAAATACATTTACATAAATGTTTTTAACCTTGGGATGGGCAAAAATCTTTCTTAACAAGCAACCAAAGTGTAAACTTGAATGGGAAATCATTTCAGCAGGCCTATTGTCTCTTGGCCCTAGTGGCAGAATTCTTAGCCAAACCATATTCAATCTAGTCAAGTTCAATCTGTTAGTCAGGACTCTGAGTCCTGGTCCAGTCTTTTATGGCCAAAGAAGTAGGACTGTTTCATGCTTTATCTGTCCTGAAGACTACAATATATACAAAAAAGAATTCCTTGGAGACAGTTTCTTCAGAAGACAACTAAGACTATAGCTATAGCTATATTGAATATGGTTTGGCTAAGAATTCTGCCTAATAGGGGTCCTATTGGTGACAAACCAATCCATTCAGATACTCTTATCTTGGGAAATACAAATGTTGGGTAAACAAAGTTAAAGAAGTTAGGTCTCCAGAACTCAAATCTTATTTTAAACATTGCTAAATTATTGTTCTATAAAGTTTTGAAAGCACTAGGGCCAAGAGACAATATGGCTGCTGAAATGATTTCCCATTCAAGTTTACATTAAACCCTCATCTTCAAAAGTAATGTGTGTGTGCCTCTTCCTTGCAACCCACAAGGGCTTAATCAACATATCACCGCTTTTGAAATTTGGAAACAGGCTTAAAAGTTCAACAGCTTGACCAAAGTTACTAAGTTGGCAGGTGGCAAACCCAGAAACTAAAGATCAGTTCAGCCTGATTTTTCTAGAATACTTCCAGTTACATGAGTAAATGGCCTCAAAATAAACTCATGGCAAGTGGAGGTTGACACAGGTCAGTGGAAAGAGACTCAAAAGGAAGTGTTTAGGCATAGAGTATAACAGAAATGTTCTAGAAGTCTAGGGGATGTGAAGAGGGTGCACACTAGGTTTCACTTTGGTCAAATTAATGTATAATTCCAACCTGGACCTCTCCCCTGAGCTCCATCCAGACTGTTAGCTGCCTGATCCTCTTACCTGGATATAACATCTATACGGGCAGGAATTTAACCTCTAGTTTGTTCACCACAGTCTAAAACAGAACCTGATTCATAGTAAGTGTTTAATAAAAAATTGTTGAATGAATGAATAAGTGAATGAATTGTCAAAGAAGCTAAGGAATCTACAGTGGACTAGGGGAAGGGTTACCATGAAATAAACTCCATGAGTCATTTACAAGTATGGTTGATCCGCATTATTTGTGGATTCTGTATTTGGGAATTCGCCTACTCACTAAAATTTATTCATATTCCTAAAATCAATACTTGTAACACTTCTGCAGTATTTCAGAGACATGCATAGAATGGCAAAAATTTTGAGTCACCCCTTACATTCCTTGCTGAGTGGACCAGGCAGGGAGGGCTCTGCCTTCTTCCAGCTCTCACACAAAGATGACTAAAGGACACAGACGGTAGGGGGCAGTGCAGTGCAGCACAAGACGCTCTGCCTCTGGGGCCACTAGGACAGGGTTTGAATCCTAACTCTGGCACCTTTTAAGGGGTGACCTCAGGCAAATCATTTAACACCTCTGAACCTCATTTTCTCTTCTGTATAAAAAGGAAAATAGGATCTACCAGAATGACGTATTTAGGATTTAAGATTATAATCTATGAGACATGTATATATGTATACATATATTTTTTTGTGGGAGCAGTGGTTCAGATTTGCTAATTAGTGATCTAGGTGACTATAGACCATAACTATTGTGAATAATGAGAATCAACTGTAATTATTTAAAATGAAATAACAGAAAGATATAGATAACAATTATTTGGATGGAGTGGAGTATAGTGGCAAGGTTCAAGATTTTGAAATAGGACCCTACCAGGTACATACGATGTGGGGAGGTAAAAAAAAAAGGCCTTCAAGAAGAGAAAACAGCACCTACAGAGAGGGGCCCAGGTGTGTGGAATAAACAGGAAGGTTCAGGAAATGGCACTACAGAAAGTCTAGAGCAGTATGATATCAGGCCACCGCGCTTCTGTGTCCTGTAATCACCCTGTATCGCAGAACCTCTCCCTTTGCATTTAATTCTTGGTTTACAGGTCTCCCTTCCATTGAACTGTGAACTCTTTACAGGTAAGTTCTCTAGGAAGAAATTATAACTACAGTCCTTTAAATTTGCAAACAAGTAATTACAAGTATAAATCCACCTGAAAACTGTACAAAAATAACTGCAGCCTTTAATAACTCACGATAGTGACCAACTTATGGATCTGCAATTTGTCCAGGGCTTTTCTTTGATGACTGCTAATAATTTTGTCATAAATACCTTTTATTGTTCTAAACACCTAGGCATTTGTTAGAAAAGCTTTAAGATCTTTCTCTTTTTATTATGATTAACAGGGTCAAACATATGGTCCATTAAACAATGCTGACTCCTCATAGTAAAGGTTCCTTTTAACTTGCTCTAGTAGACTTACTTCTTTATAAACAAGATATGGTCTTACCACAGCAAAATACGAAGAAGCATACTGATATGCAGTCACAAATAGGATAGAGGAAACAGAATTTTTCACAAAAGCTTACAAAATTCGGGCGAAAACACAGTGGACATGATATTAAACTTACTGCTTACAATTTGCCACTGAGAATAGGAAAAACAATTCCCATTTAAGTCATGAAACTAAACGCTGTTTGAATCTACAAGGTTTGGTACACGTGTATTTTTTCCTGTGTCCTCTCTCCTCTCTCTCCCTCCTCTCCCTCACGCACAGCCTAAGGGCCATCAGGCTTGTCCCAATACTTCAATTTTCTCTATCCCCCAAAACAAAAACTTCACTGCCCTATACCTATGTTAACATTTTCAAAATTCTAAAGTCTGAATCAAAATTAAGTGTGGTGAGTTACTTTTTCTTCATAAAATTCCTGGCATAATTTTATTTAGGCACAACAAAGTTTGCACTGTTATCTGGAAACATATGGCTAGAACCAACACTACTGAAACCCAAACTGTTTTATTATGAAGGTGAATACAAACTCTCTGTGAAAGGGGTATAGAGAATACTATTTTAAAAGATTCAATGCTATATTATCCACAGGCTCGTGTCATCAAATTACATTGTGCTGTACAGCTAAAAGCACGCCTTGTAATTTGACAAACTAGAGTGCTCAGGCCCTTACACTGCAAACACCTGCGTAAGCTGTTTAAGGTATAATCCAATTCTATCTACTTAAAAATAATACATTTTTCAATTTTTTGCCCCCGTTAAATTCTTCGCACCTGCCTTTTCAGAAATTATCACCAAAACCACCGTATTGGGACAGAGATTGGAGAGAGGGTATACTGACCAAATGCCACTTCAGGCGACGAGAATGGTCTGTCGCTGCAGAACCAGTTAAAGTGCTCAGCCTGGTAAAGCTCCCCGGACAGCGTATTCTGCCTCCCTTCTGTTCACCTCCCAGATGCCTGAAAGGGGCAGGGGGAAGTGTTCATTTCCAGGAGCGATGAGTATGAAGTTCGGAGGGCGGGAGGAGGAAGGGAAGGCCAAGGAGAAGTGGCCAAGGTCCCTCTCAAATTAGGTACCAAGAGAGCAGGCCGGAGTAGAGGGGCAGCTGGAGGAAAAGGAAGAAACGCCGCCCGCGCAAGGGGGCCCGCGCTGGGGGAGGGGCGGCACCGCGCCTCCCCCGCCCCCGCCTGGGGCCGGGGATGCCGCGCCGGTCAGTGCGCCCCGCGGCGGGGCGACGGGGCTGAAAGGGGGCTCGACAGGCAGAGACTCGGGTCGGCGTGTAATGAGAGGGCCCGGGGAGGGGAAAAGCGCGCCTTTGCGGGACTGAGACCCCCGACGCTCCCGCGGGGCCGAGGCGCAACCCGCAGACGCGACGGGGGACCCGCGGCTTCACCTCCCAACAGGCGCTGGGGCGGGCGCGCGCCGCCCTCCACGCTTCGAGGCGGCGGGAAGGCAGGCGCGGGGCGCCCCCGGGGGTCCCCTCCCCGGCAGCCCCGGCGCCCGCGCCCACCTGGGCGGACCAGAAGCCCCTCGTCCGGACCCGGCTCCGCCGCTCTTCCGAGAGCCTCCGTCGTCGCCGCCGCCGGAACACTCCCGGCCTCCAGCACCGACGCGCGAGCCTCGGCACCGAACAGCGCCGGGACCACGCACTCGCCAGGTTACCTCTTACTGCACAGGGGCTCCTCGCCCCGCCCCCGAACCCAAACCATTGGTGGCTGGGCACCGCCCTGTTTGCCTATTGGGCCGGAGAGGATGCCGCTCAGGCACCTAGACGGGAACGTGCGGTGCTGATTGGTCTAAATGTGAAGTCGTTCCCGCCCACCCCCTCAAGAGTTCCCGCTTTTGATTGGCCTTCCCATCTATCCTTTCGCTCCCTGCGTTCTCTTCCTCCGGGGGATCGCCCACTTGCGGGAGACGCCGGCTCTGATTGGCTGAGAGGACGCTGGGCTGCTCCTGGCGGGGCATTGGGCCAAGGCAGGGGCGACAGCCCCGCGTGCAGGAGGAGCCCGCGGCGCGGCTCCTCCGCGTTTGTTTACACAGACGCTTGCTCCCGCTTTCTTCCATTGGCGGAGCCAGCAGCCCCGCCCACGGGATGCGCCACTCACCCCAACAAGGGGGGCGTGTGTGTGTGTGTGTGTAGGGGGGGGCCTGAGTGGGATTCCCCCGCTGTCAATTGCCGAGGGAGGAACTTGCTGCCACGCAGGCTGGGACTTGTCTCTGGCGGACGATCGGGAAGTTTGGGAAGTTGGGCTCCTTAGAGGGATTGGAAGGAAGCAGAAGGCCTCGTGCACATTTCTAGAAGCGCTCCCAACCTCTCGACGGCTTTTAAAAACGCGAAACCGTATTTTCCTCTTGGATTTAGGGCGTCCAATCTTTGACTGCTAAGGACTTTGCATTTTATCCTTCGGGAAGGAGGAATTCCTTTATGGAAGTCTTATTTAAGCATCTTGGTCTCTCCGCAGTCCTCATGCTAACTATACGTAACACAAAGTAGAGCCTAATAAGTGATTGCACAGTGAGTGGATAAATGATGAAAATGAAAACGACAGTTAAATAATGTCAGATGAAATAGTAAATATGTTAGATATATACTTCATATAAATAATATACGACAAATACATAAATTAATTCATTCAACAAATATTATTGAGCACATGCTCTGAGTATATGCTATGAAGAAGACAATACAGATGCACCCACGATGCCTATTCTCTAGTGAAGGAGATGACAATAAACAAGTAACTAATAAAGAATAAAATGTCATGTTGCTGTTAAGTAGTATGAAGAAAAATAAAACACCCTTAAGGCATGGTTGAGGGAGTGGCTATTTGGGGTAGAATGGTTAGTTTAAGAGCTGTCTGAGGAGGGAGCATTTAACAGAGAAGAAAATGTGAAGAATGAAAGGAGGCTGGTAAGCAGGGCCCTTACATTGCACAACACCTGGGTCACTACTAGTCACATTGTTTCATTATTTCCAACTTGTGTCATTAGGTATAGATCCCTTTGAGGATTGCCTGCTTTTGTTTTAAGCTTTATCTGATTAAATGGATACTAGAAGAAACATTTAATCTCTTAGAAAAAAAAAGTCTCCAATATAACTTTCCTATATATTCTTCTGCTTCTTTTCTTAACACGGCCTTCAGTTGTATGGTGAGAGAAGAGTTTACATGATTTCATAGCTTTCAAGTTCATATTTCTTCAAGTTCATATTCATGTCATTGAATAACCAGAAATAGTCTTCAAAGATAAGATTTATACCAGGATAGCAATGGGATGTGGGAAAGAGTAGATTGGCTCTTATTTCCTTCTTAACCACTGACACTGTCTCTTATAACTTCATTATTGGATATTACCAATGATAAAAGTAAATCTTAAAAGCAGACAGAGAAAAAAGGTTCATTACATATGGGGGGGGAAAGTTAATAATTACGGAAGACTTCTTATTGGAAACTAGAAGTCAAAAGACAAGGCAGGAGGTAGCCATGTGTATGTTTTGTGGTGGTAGGCAGAAAAGAGGTCTAAATTAGAAACAGATAGAAGACAACTAGTCATGAAGTTATAGGGAGTGGTGTCAACTGGAGAGAGAGAGAGACAAGAGGAGTCCAAAAACCCTTACACAAATTCTAGTGCTGCCATTGTGATTAATGTTCATCCTTGAAGAATATCTCTTTTCTTTTTATTGTGGCCAAATGCACATAATACATATTTTCCTACTTTTTCCATTTTTAAGTATACAGTTCATTACAGTTTATATGTACATTCACACTGTTGTGTAACCATCACCACTATCCATCTCCAGAATGTTTTTATCATCTCAAACTGAAATTCTGTACTCATTAAACAATAATTCCCCATTCTCCCTTCCTTCATCACCTGGAAATCACCATTCTACGTTCTGTCTCTATGAATTTGACTATTATAGGTACCTCGTTTAACCAAAATTATAACTTATTTGTCCCTTTGTGTCTGGTTTATTTCACTACGTATAATATCTTCAAGGTTCATCTGTGTTGTAGCATGTACAGAATTTCATTTTTTAAAAGCTGAATAGTATTCCATTATATGTATATAACACCTTTTGTTTAACCATTCATGGCCAATAAAATCTATTAAATAATGCTGCTATGAACATTGTTGTAAAATATCTGTTCAAGTCCCTGGTTTCAGTTATTTTGGATATATACCCAGAGGCAGAATTGCTGGATCATATAGTAATTCCATTTTTAATTTTTTGAGGAGCTGCCACATGTTTCCTCAGGAGCTGCTCATTTTACATTCCTACCAATAACACACAAGAGTTCTAATTTCTCCACATCTTCGCCAAAACTTGTTATTTTCTGTTTTTTTTGTTTGTTTGTTTTTTAACAATGGCTCTTCTAATGAGTGTGAAGTGGTATCGCATTGCAGTTTTGGTTTGCTCAGTCCTAATTAGTGATGTTGAGCATCTTTTCATGTGCCTATTGGACATTTGTATATCTTCTTTGGAGAAATATTTATAAGAGTCCTTTGCACATTTTGTAATTTGGGTTGTTTTTTTATTTTTTAGTTTTAAGAGTTCTGTATATATCTGTATATTAATCCCTAATCATATACATAATTAGCAAATATTTCTTCCGTTCTTGTTGTTCAAAGAGTATTTCAGATTAAAAAACAGGATTCTACTATTAATTTAAAAAGAGAGAAGGGATGTAAAGGCCACAGAAGAGGTGGAATATGAAGTTAAGGAAATATCTCATAAAGCAAAATAAAAAAAATTTGATGGAGAGATAAAATATAAGAAATGTTCTAGAAGTAGGGAATAGAGAGAAAGATATAAATTTAATGATACCAAAAAGTCTCATAACTGAATTTATCTGAGTTTTTTAATAGAAAAAACAAGTGCCCTAAATTTTGAATTAAAAAAGGTTCATACCAGTAATAACTAGCTTGTTGAATTTTTGCTATGTGTCAGGCACTGCTTTAAGCACTTAACATGTATTAACCCATTGATCTTTAAAACAAAGAGTACTGTTAGTATCCCATTTTACAAATGGATCCACTGAGGAGAAATAAGATTATGTAATTTACTGAAGATCGTTCAGCTTATAAGTGGTGGAGATGTGCCGTGGTCACTCTGTAGATGAGAAATAAATTTGGATGTCAATACTGATGACACTACACACACACCAAGAAGGCATGAACATATTTACTGTGCACATAAAGATGACGTCCATGCCTCCACTTCCCAAACAGGGCAGAAAATGTCTAGAAAGACGCAGGACGGTGCCTTTGGCTTTGGCTTTAAGTGAGTATAAAGGGCTGTGGTAAGGGTTTTCATATCTAGGCTGGGGCTTTGCGTGGTTTGAACTTCCCAAAGAAGGGAACAGGAGGCTTGTTGCTCTGTCTATATGTGGGGCAAAAGGAGAAGAGGGAGGGGTAGAGATTGAAAGCTGTCAGCAACTGAATATAAAAAAAAGGAGTCGAATTCTTTATTACAAGCTGGAATTCAAGTGAAAGCATTTGCAAGGCAGTAGGAATAAGGAGAAGATCCTAAAATTTTCCAGAGTGAAATAGATCACACACATACAATCTGGAATCAAGAAAATTAGACTTTCCACAGGTGACACAGGAGCCAACGTAGCAATGCCTTCAAAATTATGAGAGAAATTATTTCTAACATAGATGTCTTACTCTGTTCAGGATGCTATAACAAAATAGACTGGGTGGCTTAAAAATAACAGAAATCTATTTCTCGTAGCTCTAGAAGCTGGGAAGTCCAAGTTCAGGTGCCAGCAGATTTGGTGCCTGGTGAGGCCTTGCTTCCTGGCTCATATATGGCAGTCTGTTTGCTATAATCTCACTTGGCAGAAAGGATGAGGGATCTCTGAGGCCTCTTTCATAACAGCACTAACGTCATTCACAAGAGTCTCACCCTCATAACCTCCTAAAGGTCCCACCTCCAAATACCATCACAATGTGGATTAAGTTTTAACATACAAATTTTGGGAGGACACATTCAGTCAGCAGTTCTAGAAATGATATCCATACTATCAATTAAGTGTGAGGGTAGAATGAAAACATTTTCAGACAATCAGTTGCCCAGTAAATTTTCCCTTCAGGTACCCTTTAACAGAAACTGTTGGAGGATGTGTACCATCAAAATTAGAAGATAAATCAAGAAAGAAAAAGACACAGTTATATTCTAGTAAAGCTGGGGGCAGGGGAAGAAAGGGGAAGACACAGAATCAAGGATAGCAAATATAACAGAAGAGTGTAGGAATCACCAGAATAACAATGAAGGGCCAACAACTATGTGGTGGGCAACTTGCTTATAATGGAAAGGAGAGCTCAGGGCTTTAGGAGTGATGTCTCTCAGAAATAAATGGAATATGTATGTTACCTATATGTATGGCCATAGTGACAGGCAATTTTACTAGCTGGGGATGAGATAGGGATAAATGCAAAGAAGACTAAGAGGGAATTTATAAATGCCCTCTTAATAAATGCTCTCTTAGCTACAAACAATAACAGCAAATATACATATAGCACTTACTATGTGCTAGGCAATATTCTAAATGTTTTACATTTATTAACTAATTTAAGCCTCATAGCAACTCACTTTGCAGATAAGAAATCACTGACAAAGAAGTTCAGTACTTTGTTGAAGGTCACACAGTGTATTAGTTTCCTCCTGTGACTGTAACAAATTACCACAAACTTAATTGCTTAAGACAACACAGATTTATTAACTTATAGGTGCCCTTTATTACAGGAGGCCAGAAGTCCAAAATAAGTTTCAATGAGCCTGCAGTGAGTAGCAAGGCCTGTGTTATAGCTGGAGGCTCTAGGGCAGGATTTATTTCCTTGCCTTTTCCATCTTCTAAGGGGCCCCTATATTCTTTGGCTCCTGGTCCCATCTTTCATGTTCAAAGCTAGCATAGCTTCTTTTATCCCTCTGGCTTCTACTTTCATCCTTATATCTTCTCTCTCTGACGTTGGTTCTTCTGCCTTTCTCTTAATTGGACCCTGGTGATCACATTGGGCCCACCTGGCAATCTAGGTTAATCTCTCCATCTCAAAACCTTTAATTTAATCACCTCTACAAAATCTGTTTTACCAAGTAAGGTAACATATCCATTGGTTCTAGAGATTAGGGTGTGGGTATCTTTGAAGAGACATTTTTCAACCTATCAGCACACAGCTAAGGGTGGAGGCAGGATTCAAATCTGTTTCCGGAGTTCTTATTCTTATTTGTTATGCTTTGCTGCTTCTGTGACAACATTTACATAGTCATAATCATATTAGCACTGAGTATGGATTTAACAAAATTTGGGATATAACCACACTGGGAAGATAGAAGAAAAATATGCAGTGAGTAGCATAAGAGAGTCAATTCTTCATATCGCACAGCAGAACTAAATAGTCTAATACTAAAAAAAAAAAAATCCAAGAATAAATACATAACCAATGTATTAATATATGAGGAAATACATGTATTTATTTATGAAATAGGTTAAAAAATTGAAAATTGTTGCTTCAAGGGCAGAGAAGATAATGGGTGATTTTTGTTGAAAGCCTGGTTAAAAAAAGCCTGGGCAAGCCAATTGATATTGTAAAACGTGTTACTTTGGTTAAAGACATTTAATTAGAAAACCCTAAGGTGTGCATAGGGGACCATGTTTGTGGAGTTTCTATTTGCAGCGTCTTCCCTGTTGGTCTTTACTCTCATGTTCCCTGGCTCCATGACCTTGTCTCAGGATCTTGTTACTTGCCTCTGGCTCTTTGCATGATGACTAGATTTGGCTGAGTTCCTCAGCCTTGGCTTGCATTCTTCCTTGGACACGGCTTTGATATTTGTCTCCAGTTGCAAGTCTGGGACTCTGAGTGTCTAAACCAGGATAGGAAGTTGGGTCAGAAACATGCAAAGAAGCCCTGGGAGTTGGAGAGGATATATTAAATCCTCAGGCTTCCCAGGTATTCCTTGATTTCAGGGTAGAAGTCTTATGTAGCAGTAATGTGCAAACTGTCATTTTTGATTCTTCGTAGATGATATTTAGGGCTACTTTAAACTAGTCAAGAAGTAAGTGACAGAGTATTAACCTGGGTGTATCTCCTTGAGCTTTAGAGAAAGAGTGTCCACCTGACAGTTTTGGCTATTAGAGTGTATGAGATTGGAAACTTAAAACATTATAAAGAGATAGCCTGCCTGGTGTGAACAGAACTTCCCTGAACATGGCAGCTGATACAGGCTGTGATAAAATGTGTCCTTTAGCTTCAGATGCTGAGCCCTTCAGAAGCAATGACCAAAAACTGAGTTTAGACTGGAATTTCCATTTACTGGGAAAATTTGTTACCTCTGCTGGGGTCATCATCCCTGAGAAATAAGCACAGGGTCGAGGATACTAGACTTGACATCCCTCTGAGATACAGTTACCCCCATAACTTCATTATAAGCTGAGTGTCTAGAGACTATAAAATGCTAAACTGGCTCAGATAAGGTCACAGAAGAGACAGACAAAGACTGCAGTCTCTGGACTATAGAGCAACTTCCAAGGACCTAACAAATCACCTTTCCCTCTGAATGAGTCAATTGTGGTGCTGCTTTCAGAGTAGGAAAGAAATGAATGAATATTGGTAATATCCAATGTCCCCAGATATGGTGATGAGCTATGTTGAGGCCTTGGTAGGAGTTCTTTACAAAGGTCTCAGGGCTCTTGTTGGGAAAGTGGTGTTACTGTCTTTGAGAAGAATTTCAGCTTCAGTCTAGAAGAGGGAAGATCTCAGGCTGGGCTCATGTTCAACTGGATACTCATATTGGGGAGGGACATGATAAC
Source organism: Cynopterus sphinx (assembly GCA_030015415.1). Classification (NCBI taxonomy): domain Eukaryota; kingdom Metazoa; phylum Chordata; class Mammalia; order Chiroptera; family Pteropodidae; genus Cynopterus; species Cynopterus sphinx. Next base: position 54,222,760 of record CM057383.1, on the reverse strand, counting down.
AGGGCAACTCCTTGGCCACCCTGTAGGTGGTATACATCTGGAATCTCTGATATTGAAGTGGCAGGGAAACTGAGGCTCCAGGGCTAGGTGGAAGACATGAGTCCTTCAGGAGATGCTCTGGTTGTGAAGATGCTCTTCAGTTTGGAAAGTTCAAGGAACTCAGACAGTGAGGATAGCATGTGACTAATAACAGGTAGCTTTGAACACAGTGCTCCCAAGAACAGCTGGAATGAAGTGGCCTTCTGGGTCACTTCACTCTTTCTCTCTGCCCTCCCCTCCAGTTCAACCTTAACAATATTGCTTCCTCTTTATTCCTCAGCTATTTTTTAAGAAGAATGGTTCCAGTAACTTGCAAGCCTTTATTTTGTTGTCAAATATACAAGTGATATGTGACCACCTATAGTCCTTCTCCATGTCTCTTTACATAGTATGTAACCCTTCCTGTAAAGAAATATTGAACAAATATTCTTTAAGCATTGATTTAATGGAACATCAAATCACTAGCTTCCCTGAGATCAGTGTTCTGATCTGACTCTTCTCTACCTACCCTAAGAAGGAAGACTCTGCCCCAGTAAAACTGGAATACAGAAAAACCCTTGTAGTTGAGGTCTAGAACACAGTACCAAACATACAGTGCAAGAAAGCATCAATCAGATGAAGAGATAGGAATGAGGCCATAAAGACTGGTCAGCACATCAAAGACAGGGCAATATGGCATGGCTGAACTATCATAGTCAGACCCTCCATGGTACTGAAAATCCACACCACTCACCATGGGCTAAATGCAAGAATATCCCATCTCCCTTAGATGGGGTCCCTAGTAGAACTTAAAAGCATAGTTTGGCTGAGGTTGACACGTTTGGTTAAGTAGGGTAAAATAACCAGAGAAAAGAGATCCAGAAGAAGGTCCAAAACCTGCCTAGAAAAGAGCCAAGGCCAAGACAGAAGAAGGCAATGACATCAGGTCTGAGTGATGACAAAAAGCTGATAAAGCTAGAAAGCTGGAATCTAGATAAAATGAAGATGAGGAGCAAAGGGAAAAAAAAAAAAAGGAAAGAAAGAGTCTAGCTTGGACTCATAAAGAGGGCTGAGATACCAAAAGTTTCTTTGTGTTAGGTGTTGACCTAACACAGAATAGGAGGCGACATTGTGCAAATAAGGATTAATGGATACTAACAGTAGTTGGTTAATGGTAACAGTAATTTCAATGTCCTTTTAAATAAGAAGCTAAAACAACTCTAAAGTACATTTGGAATATTTGGGAAAGTATGAATGTGTACTGGATGTTAGCATTAGAGAATTGTTAATTTTGTAGATATAATGGTGATATTGTGGTTAATTGAGAGAATGTTCTTAATTTTTTAGAGCCACAAGATAAGATATTTAAGGATAAATCAATGGTCATGACAACTGAAATGAACTTTGAAATGGTTTAACAATATACACACATACACACAAATTCAAAATGATAAAATGTTAACTAATTTTAGATTTAAGTAATGAGTATATGGCTCCAGTGTATAGTAATTTATGCTTTTCTGTTTGTTTAAATATTTTTCTTAATAAAACTTAAATAAGAAAATTAAAGCATTAACTTTTATAAATAGATCAGTCAGAAACTAAAATACAGCTATGTAATACATGATTATACTAATGAGATATTGAGACTATGTGGGTGGAAATATTATCAATTATCAATGTTGACCAAACATTTGGCCAAGTCTCTAACATAAAAAGATTTTGCAGAATAAATCTGAGAGTAGAGCTGGCTGAGAAAATAGTTTCCAGATTTCTCCAATAGTTTCTTAGGTTTGTCCTGATTTCAATAATCTAAAATTCATCTGCAAATTAATCTATTTTAAGGACAATAGAAGTAATTTTTTTTCTTCTTCTGAGTGCTTGTGTCTGTTATGTGATCCTTATTATTTCTTGTCTAGAATTTTTAATTATGTCATTGTTACTGCCTGATTTATTCCTCAGCAAAATTGCCTCCTCTTTAAGGATCATGTTTTAGAATTCTTGATTTCTCTATCCCACATGCACAAACCCAATAGAGGTTTATTTATGGATGAACTTCAAAGATTCATATTGTGAATATATTTGCAGAGTCTGTGAACTCTACCACTACTACCCAGTTTATCTTTTGCAAACCATTGTTTTCATCAGAGTCGCTTGCATTCTGAAAGCTAAGCTCATCCACATTCCCAACAATCAGAAGGGCCTAACTATACTCTGGGAACCAAAATTCCAAAAATGCCTCCAGGTTCCAAATTTACCCCTTCTGTAATGGAAAATCCAGCTCTGGCCTCTCCTGCTGAGGTGGTAGTTTCTGATTGCACAATATTGTGTTCCTGTCCCAGGGCTGCAGGAGCCCAAATACCCTTTTGAGAACATCTCTCCTCACTAGAAACACAGACTGTTCATTTAGCAATTAGAGCTGTCAGCACAGCAAGCTGGCAAGAAAGACAGCAGCTTCTCTCCCTGGGCAGGGAGCCCTTAGCAGAACCAGTACTTCAAGGACTAGGGAAATAGGTAGGACAGTGACTCTTAATTTGTTACTTCCCTAGCACTTACATATTTGCATCTTGTATCCTGGCAAATAATATATGTATTCATTGCATCTATATGGTAGAAAAGAAAATTAGACAGGAATTGCAAGAACAAGGTAAGAATAGGAATGGTTCCTAAGGGCTCATATTCTGGTGGTGTGGCCTTATCCGTTCATTCCTCCATTCAACACCCACCTATTGACTCTTTTCTATACCAGCTACTAAGCCGAGTTCCGTGGACTCACTGATGACTGTGACATGGTTCTTGTCTTTGAGAAAAACACAGTTAGTGGGGAAAAAAAAAAGAATATAAGAGCAATAATGGGTTTCAGACTTTATATGGCATAGAGAGGACACATAAATAGAAATGGAATAAACTGTGGGCCTTCACAGCTTCCACCTGCCCCTTTGCCTTGAGGAGCCAAATTTCCTAACCATTTCAGCATGGCAATATTTTCCAAGCTTGGTCTTTAAGGTTGTCCATCATCTGACTAGGAAACCTTGAAATTCGTCAAATTTTTACAGTACATGTTATTTCTGCATTTTATTTTTGCCTGTAAAATGTTTTGAGCTCTTGATAGCTATTTAGGCATTATATGCGTATAAATCTTGTCTCCCTGAGATCTCTTACTTGATCATGGTAATTGTCTTGTACTTTCATGTAATGGCAAGCATAGTGCTAATTATATAGCAGCTACTCAATATATATATTGAATTGAATAGTTACTGATTTACTAGAAGACATCTCATCTCTATTTGTGGTTTTCAGATGAAAAATGAAGAAAATTTCTCTGCCTTCTTACCCCCTCCTAGAATTAATGATAAAATAAAGGGCTCTGAAGAATTAACATATTTTATCTGAATAAGAATGAATGATTAGAATTCTTTCTTTCACAGAATTCAAGATACAGACTTCAGGGAAGAATCAGAGGCAGTGCCCTTTACTAGTCAAGCTCTAGATGCAACTGACAGAAACCCAACTCTAAATTCCCTTAAATCAAAAGGACATTTGTTGGTTCACTTAACTGAAAAGCCCCAGGATTAGTATTAGCTTCAAGCACGGCTGGATCCAGGTGTTTAAACAATGTATTAAGCCTTATTTCTCTTAGCTCTGCTATTCTTTGGGGCTCATTTTACTGTTAAGCAGGTTCTTTTACTATGGACATATGTAGCTTTTGACTTTATGATTCTCCAAACTTTAAGTTCCAGAAAAAGAACCTTGCTCTCCATCCATGTTTTTAGTACATCCATGTGGTGACTCTGATTAGCTATAACTGTGTCACATGCCCGTTCATTTGACTAACTACTGGAGATTCAAGAAGGAAGCATCACAATTGTCTAGACCTAGGACACCCTCCCACTCCTGCACCAAGAGGTGAGTAAGGCATGGTGGTTGATAATATTACCAGAACCACTAAGGATGGAAAAGGGAAAGCTCTCCGATGCAAAAAGGGATATTAGAAACCAGTTATTATGCCAGGAGAAACCCAAGGCACATGAAAAAGTCATGTGGAATACAGCCAAGACACTGCTGTTGATAGCCCCAGCTGAGCCTACATCAACTACCAGCTATGTGAAGAAACCATCTTCTAACCCACAATGACTTTGATCACTAATTAATATTTTACAATCTAATCAATCAGATCACTAATTTCTCTTACCTAGGAAGGAGTTAGAGGAGTCGGGAGGGCAAAATATAGATAACCACAGACTCCTTGATTATTCTTATCTAAAACAAAGCAGGAAGAATTCAAGTGCATGTATGGGCAGTGGAAACTACTGAGGAACCATTATTTATCCTTTGGTGGTTGACTGCATCTTTAACTTCCCTTTCCAAATGTTGGTGGCATTTAACTGGTAGAAAGTGAGTTGACTGCTCCAATTTTCTTCTTGTTCTCTCCTCCTGTGCACAGTAGGTGAAATAAGTGGGCTCCAAGCAAGTTTAACTCCTTGTCCTAACTTGTGGGAAGTTGTAATTTATTTCATAGGTGGGTCAAGGCATGATACATGACCAAACCACCCCAGGGTAAAGAATGAGTGTCCAGGTATGAAACTGATGGGAGCTGTGATGCATAAAGGGCCCAGTAAGGATACAATCTGTTGGGCACATAGGTTCAATTCAGGGACTTGTAAGACACCAAGCCTATGAACAGAATAAATTCTCTACTCAACTACTGGTAGACTGGAATTACTAATATACATATATATACATTTTTTACGCCTACAGCACCTGGTCTTCCTAGGTGGTTTCCCATCCACATACTAACCAAGCTGGACCCTGCTTAGCTTCCAAGATCAGAAATCAGACTTGTTCAATGTGGCATGGCCATAGACTAGACCATGGACAGTGGCTCCACTAGGGCACAAAACCAGGACCTCCTGCATGTAAAGCAGACGTGCTAACCACTACACTATAGAACCACATCCAATATTTTTTCAGCCCTCCCAACTCTTCTATCTCCTCCCTAGGTAAGAGAAATAAGTGATCTGATTGATCAGATTGTAAAATATTAATTAGTGATCAAAGTCATTGTGGGTTAGAAGATGGTTCACTCACATAGCTGGTAGTTGATGTAGGCTCAGCTGGGGCTATCAACAGCAGTGTCTTGGCTGTATTCCACATGACTTTTTCAAGTGGCTTGAAACCCATAATAACTGGGTTCTAAAAAATATTCCAAGAAAAAAGAAGCAAAAGTTACTAGTTCTCTTAGGCCAGGTTTAGAAGTCCCAGAACATCATATCCATTTCATTCTATTGTTAAAAGCAATCACAGAGTCAGCCCAAATTCAACAGGAGAAATAAACTTCACCTCTTGATGTGAAGAGCAGCATACACATAGAGGGAAGGGAGAAATTTTGTTTTGTTAGAGGCCATCTTTGTAAACCAGTTGCTACAAGCAATTTGAGTTGTACCCTAATACAATGACATCACACATTTTTAGTCTTTCAAAATATCTCCCATTTTATAGTCAAACAATATTACCTTATTTAAATTGGCATGTCCTTAATTACTGATGAGGCTATAAAAATATATATATATTTATGAGCCATTTGCATTTTTTTCAGGAATTATCTTCATATTTTTGCTTATTTTCTCCCATATGATATCTTATTGATTTATAGGAGCTGTTTCTATGTCATGGATATTAACCTTTGATGTTATTTGCAAATATTTTATTTCCACTTGTCTTTTAACTTTATTCATATTCTTTTAAATTTCAAAAATTTTATGTAGCCGAATCTACCAGCGTTTTCCTTAGGTATTCTGGGCTTCAAGTACTCTTTGGGAAGGCTTTCCCTATCTTTAGATTATAAAAATACTTTCCTCCATATTTTTCACTATGTTTAGTTTTCAAAACTTTACAGAGATATTGAGGTCTTTATACCAACTGTATGAGTTGGGTATCTATTAATTCCTTATTAGTCATATTTGCTACACATTTTTTTCAAGTATAACCATTCAGTAATACCATTTTGGATTGAGTAAAAAATTGTAATTTTTGTAGAGTTGATTTGCTGACTAGATTTATACTATTGTATCAATGCTTAAAAGGATTTTCCTTCCAGGATCTGATACTAAATTCTGTTTTATTTCATTCCATTTTATTATATTTTACTACTTTTTATTTTATTCAATTATTTCACCCAATCGATTTCTTCTGGTATTATTGAAGCTATATTTTACTACTTTTTAAAAATACTTAACTCTTTCACTCATCTGGAATTTGTTCTGGGCTATAAACCACTCACTACAATGTCATTTATTAAGTAATCCTCATTAAGTTATTTTAGTGGTGCCTCTTTTTGTCATGTACTAAATTTTGACATACTTCTATTGCATTCATCATAGTCCAGTTTATAAAAGCCTACTATGTTATTTTGGTTATAGGAGCTCTATTATACATTTTAACACCTAGTTAGGTTAGATTTTCTTTTGTGTTTTGTTTTAGAATAGTCTATTTCTTTCACCCAATTATTCTAACTGATGCAAAAGTTAATCAGTGTTCCAAGAATCCAGCCAACCAAGGTTTCCAGAATGGCTCTAGTTATGAGACAGGAGATTACGTAGTTCCATCAGAAGAAATAAATTATAACTCAAGGGCCCAAACCTATGTGGGTATGGGGTGGGAGGCAGCATAGGTTCAAGGTAGAGTGAGAAAAGGAAAGCGAATCCACTATTCTAGGGCTGTATGGAAATCCTGGGTCAATAGGGATGAGATATGTTTAATTGTTTATAACTAATAGAAATATTATTTTAATATTTTTAAAATTTAAAAAACCATTTTATTAAAAAAGATGTCATATTAATAAACATCCAATGATTTAGAAAAATATAAAAAGAAATACTTTTATTCAGAGATAACCCCTATTAATAGTTCCTTCCACATACTTCTCTCCTTGTTTAACCACACATGCATCTACACAAACATATACACAGATGGGACCATTGTATACATGATGTTCTCTAATTTCCTTATTTTATTTAAAAAAATATTGGGGACATCTTTTCATATTAATATATCTAGACTAACATCTTTTTTAATATTTGTGTAGAATTCCATTGTTTCTCTGTATGTAATAATTTATTTAACCAGTTCGTTATTAATAAACTTTTGTGTTATTTCCCATATAAAAATACTGGTATTAACATTCTTGCAAATATGTTTTTAGAAATTTGTGTTATTCATTCTATAAGATAATTTTTAAAAATAAAATGCAGGGTAACTTTCTCTTCAAAGGTAATCATTACATAGAATTTCATGCTAATCATTCTCTTGTTTTTCTTTATAATTTACCACATTTGTTTTTATCCCTAAATGCCCACATAGAAGCTTTTTAAATTCTTCAATAGGTCAAATTTATCTCTCCTCTTTTATAATTTATGACTTTTGTTTTATGCTTAGAAATGTCTATCATGCATTTACCATGTTTCTTTTAGTACCAGTTTCAATTTTTTACATTGAAGTGCAAAAATGTATCCATTTTGGAATTTGTCCATTTGATTTAGAAATTGAGGTAGGAAATCCAACTAATTTTTTTTCCTGATAGCTAACCAGTTGCCCCAATATCATGGTTTAGAATAATCTATTTCTTAGTAAGGATAATACAACCCCTACTCCTGCTCCCCTGTAGGAACCAAGGAAGACATTGGTTCTGAGATAAGGATGTAATCCAGTCATCAAGAGCATCACAGCAATCTCCACATCCTTAGCCACGTCTGTGCATCTGAGAAAGGACCATAAGGAACCACTGGATTCCCTTTCTCAGTAAGCCAGAATGGGTACAATCTGAGAGACAAGGATGTAAAGAGGAACTAACAGTGCACCAGCATGAGGGTGCTCCAAATGAAGTTAAGAAAGTGCCTCCCGTTTTAAGAATTTATACTGAATTAAGAGTCATGTTTATCTGATTCAATAGTTTATTTTTTAAAAGAAATATTTATTGAGTGTCTACTGTGTGTCATGTACTGAGAGTGAATTTCAGGCCCCATATATCCCTTTGGCTAGGTGCCCAAATATATGCAATGGCCTTCAACAGGAAGGGTATCACCTAGAAGGTGACACTTGAGCAAATATCTGAAGGAGGTGAAAGATAATTGAGGAAAGAGCATTCTAAGTAGAAAACAGCAAGTAAAAAGGTTTTGAGATGAAAACATGCCTGGAATACTTGAGGAAAAGCAGAAAGGCCCACATGGCTAGAATAAAGTAAGCAAGAGGGAAAGTAGTAAGGAGCGATGAGGTAAAAATGGTAAATAAGAATGTAGACAGTGTGGCATCTTTTAGGCCATTCAAAGAACTTTAATTTTTACTCTGAGTGTGATGATTTGACTTCATTTAAAATGATTTCTAAAACTACTGGTCAGGAATAAATTATAGAAGGAGCAATAGGCATGCAAGGGAGACCAGTAAGGCAAGGGGTGGTGGTGGCAGCAAGTAAAGGTGGTGAGAAGTAACTGGATTCTAGATATTTTTTTAAGCAGAACTCATATGATTTGCTGCTAGATTGGATGTGAGAGGTATATGAGAGTAGTCAAAAGTCAAAAATAACTCCGATAATTCTGTCTTGGGAGGCTGCAAGTATGAAGTTGCCCACTACTGAGATGGGGAAGACAATTCATTGTGAGGAGAAAGTTAGGGGAGATCAGGATTTTGGTTTTGGACCTAAGTTTGAGATGTCTGTTAGAGATACAAATGGAGATAGGTAGATAGTTAGATATGCGAGTCTGAATTCCAGGAAAGAGGTCAAGCTGGAGAGAAGATTATGCTAAAGTTTTATACTAAAATCAGCAGGTAATCATGGAAATGGTTTCAGACTATGGAGTAACCCAGTTTTACATGGAGTTTAGAAGGCATATTCCAACAGCAATATATACAAAAACTCAGCACTGCACAGTCCAGGGGGCAGCGGTACTATAGAATATAAGATAATGATAGTACCTGCAGTTGTGCAGAGTGCAGAGAACCAACTCTGGTTGCTGTGGATGAACTCTCAGTAGCCAGAACTAGAAGAAAGTGAACTGCTAATGAGGCTAGTGTAATGACTCAGATGAGAGAAGAGGAGGGTCTGAGCTAGGGTCAAGAACATTTCAGAGATGTCTCAGAGGTAGATTCCGCAGAACTATGAAGCTGATCTTAGGGTGAGGTAGGAGAAGTCTGAAACAACTCCCAAGTGTCTGGCCCAAGCAGGCTAGTGGTATGACAGAGGGCTGGGCTGTAAATAATGTCTGTGGGTGTCAGTAGTATATATTTAGTAATTAAACCCGTGGAGCTGAATGATGTGGCAGTTGGAGAAGTTTTAGAATGAAAAGAAAGAAGACACTATGACCAAACACTAAGGAATGATGTTTGAGAAACAGGCCAAGGAGGAAGACCTCGTAGGGTTTTCCAAAAAGAAATTATTGATTAAGTGGTAAAAGACAGAAGTGTCTGGTGTCACAATAGCCAATAGAGGAAAGAATCTTAATTTAAAGAAATATTCCATATCTTAATTTAATAATATTCCATATCTCAAAGAGCAAAGTGGATGAGGACTGAAAAGCGGTCACTAAATCTGAAAATTATAAGGTCATTGGTGTCTTTGGAGAGAGCAGTTTCTGTGGAGTGGGGGGAATAATGAACAACAGGCAATAGACAAGAACTTACTGCAGTGAAAAGAAACATGAATTCCCTAAATGGCAGGAAAAGAAAAAAGAGCATTGAAATCTAAAATGGCAAGGAGAGGAGGGAGCAGGGGTGGGTGAGTCAAATGACTCAACCCTTTATCATTTATACTGCAGGCCTTTGTCCCTTAGAGGGGTAGGGTGTGCAGTGGTTAGTACAGGCTTTGGAGCCAGGCTGCCTGCACTTGTAGTTCAGCTTCACCATCACTTACTACCTGTGTAAACTTGAGCAAGTTACTTACCTTCTTTGTCCTTAGTATCCTCATCTGGAAAGTATAATTGTAACTACTTCTTTGGTTTCTGTGAGGGCTTAGAAAAGTGCATAGTTGGCACCCAGTTAGCTATCAATATTATTATAACTATTATCATCATCATCATTATTACATTTGTAAATTTTGGCTTTTTTTTCTTGATGATATCTACTGCTTTTGCTCTAGGGCAATGATTTTCAAAGTGTAGTCTGTGTGTTTCTAAAACTCTTTCTGCGGGTCTGGGAAAGAAAAACCATTTTCAAAATATGAAAATATGATTTGCCTTTTTGACTCTAATTCTCTCACAAGTGTATAGTACAGCTTTTTGGAGGCAATATGATGTGTGATATTGCAATAGATTAATGCAGAAACATATCAGTCATTAATTTTTTTTTCAAAAAAGTAAAAGAATACTAGTCTCACTTATTTTTACTGTGTTTTGGAAAATATAGTTAATTTTCATAAAAATATGTTTTTTTTATTTAACAAGTTTATTATTTTAGATGCTTTCAAACTAAGTAAAGAACTTTATCCATTTTAATTTCTAATACAGTAGATATTCAAAAGATATTACCCACATAAACAGAAGTTCTTTGAAGTCACTCAGATTTTTAAGAGTGTAAAGGGAAACTGATGCCAAAAAGTCTGAGAATCACACTGCTCTAGGGACTAAGTCAGAATTGGAATAGAAAATGTTAACTAGTTTGTACTCCTTTCTCTGGTCACACAAGATTACTCACTTTTCCTAAGGAAATGATTTAGCTTCATAACGTTGAATCCTTGCTTGTGTTGTTCCTTCGGTTTAGAATGTCTATTTATCCTTCTTTGCCTGTCAAAACTTGGCACATTTTTTAACAACACTTATTAGCCAAATGTCATTGGCTTATGGTGAGGTAGGTCCTCAGCTCTCAGAAGCTGCCCAGAATGAAGTGTGCTTATGTTCCCTCCCCATAATCTCTTTCTCTTTAGTATTCACCAACCAAAAGCATAGAAATAATTATGCATCAACCTCAGCAGAAGCAGCAGGGCCTTGTCACCTATGCTGTGACCAGTGTCCTCTGTGAGAACCCTTCCTCCCTGCCAAGGGTGCTGCTCCCCATGCTTCCAAGGCAGAGAGTCCTAGAGTTGAATGACTGCACTGTCCCGTCAGTTCTCATTTTTTAGCTGTAGTGAGAGAATGACCCTCTCCCCAATTCTTTGCTAACTTTTGTCACCTGGGCCCCCAGGCACCATTTCTTCTTTGCTAACCTTCACGAACCAGCTACTTTAGTTTTGCTCATAAGCACTTTTCTATAAGAGTCAGATAGAGTCTGGGCCTGAATGAGAAACCTGATACACTGTTTCCTGTACCTTCATCTCTTTTGTACTCCTCAGGGGCTCAAACACTAAAATTATCTGCTTCATAACTGTAGCATTTCTGCCAGCCTTTCTGAATTTCAATTTAAGCTTAGCTGGGATCCCTATTGCCATTGTCCTCCTCCACCTCCTCCTCATCCTAATTCTCATGTATATTCTGATCTTCACAATAATTCTGCAAGAAACATGTTATCCCATTATATTCTTTATCTATTGCTATGTAACAAATTACCTCCCCCCAAACTTAGTGTCTTTAACTTTTTAGAAACTTTATACTCATATTGTATCAATGAAAAATAAAGAAAATAAAAGTGGTCGTCAAAACAAACAAATGAAACAATAACAAAAAACAATTTAGTGACTTTAAACATCTATTATCTTATAGTTTCTGTGGGTCAAGAGTCTGGGTTGGCTTAGCGGGGTTCCCTGCTTCACAGCCTGTGATAAAGGTATCAAATGGGGCTTTGGTCATCGCAAGCCTCAACTGGGAAAGGATTTGCTTCCAGGTTGACTCACATGATGTTGGCAGGATTCAGTTCTTCACTGGTTGTTGGCTGGAGGCCTCCCTTGGTTCTTTGCCACGTGGTGCTCCTTAAAGCATGTAAGCTAAGAAGAAAATAGAGAAAATCCAGTAAGATGGAAGCCAGTCTTTTACGACTGCTACGTTTTGTTTTTATTCCCTCCACAGAAAACACCAGAGAAAACGTGAGCCAAAAACACATGCTGACTTTCCACAAAAAGTGCAAAGGTTTCCTTCCACCATGAGATTCAATAATTCAACCAACGTCACTCGGTTAGTAAATGGCAGAGCTGGATTTGAAGTTAAGTCTTTCTGACCCCAAAGCTTGACTCTAGCACTCATTTGATATATTCTTACATTCTGTTTGACACTGTGGCTATCTCCCTCATTCAATTGTAATCTTATTAAGGGCAGGAGATACTTATATCTTTTAAGTGACAAAAATATTGGTGAATACATGAATCAATTAAAATAGTCCATATGCTGGAGCAGTACATACAGAAATTGTTAAAACAGGGTTCAAAATAAAACAGAACTGTAAAACAGAGCATGGGTCAAACTGAGAAGGAAAGGTGGAAGTGAAGCAAGGGGCAACCCAGATACTTTATTGATGCTTTGGAGTTTTTCAAATTTATTTTTCCTTGATTGAAAAATAGCCTGTTTTTGTGAGCAGAGACAAATTCTGTGTATTGCTAGAATTTAGACAGTAGAGTGGCCAAGAATGTTCAAATGGCATTCTGAATAAAGCTAGATTCTCTTCCTACCCCAACTGTGTTCAACCCATGTTTGTATGTGTATTTAACCCAGGAAGTCCTCATCTATGTCACTGTCTTGCTTAATAGGAAAAAAAAGGTATAAGCCAAAAGTATTTATGCTAAAAGAGTCTGAAGGAGCAAAAAATTTTATGCAAATTTGGATGTTTGGGTTATTCCATTACCTAACAATAATTAGGTTGTCAATGTATTAATAAAATATTGTCCATAAAAGGTAACATTTCTAATAAGCCTGATTTTATTGGTGGATACATTTGATAGACATTCTGTCCAGGTAGTTCTGTTTAGGAATGAGGCCTCTGTAAGATGCTTTCAGATATGATGTTATGCTATGGAAAAGGGACTGGCTTCACCTACTCCAACCAGTTAGGTGAGAGTTTGCTGAGAAAGCTACTGGACCTATCACTTTCTTTCTTCTATTGTACATTTAGATTTTATGTTTCTGGTCAGAGTCTTGCAGAAGGCATGATTGAAGAACTGAGCAGAAGCAGTAATAAATGAAGAGGAGGAAAGTAGCAGCCAAGAAGTCCATAGTCTATGATTGTGTTATTGCCACTCAGAGCTGGACTGAAAGTATTAATTCACTTTATGCAGCAATCATCACAAAGAACCCTTTCTGAAAAGTGGGCATGAGATTAACAACACTCCTGAAGACATAAATTTTTAAAGCTTTCGGTGGACTAGATCAGTGTAGTGTAAGAATCTACCCTAGAGAATGGTACTAGCTTTTGTTTTCCTAAAAATATTAACATAGCAGCTCAGGTATAACATAGCAGCTGGCTGAGCAATCCCTTCGTGGCCTGAGTAACGACCTATTTTTCATTCTACTTTCTAGTTCTTTTAATTCAGGAAGGAATCTTACAGAGAGCTATCAACTGAGGGACTAAGACTCCAGAAAATCTGTACTTACGGAAGTGTTTAGATACTTCTGCAAGACCCTGTAAGCTTGCTGGTATTACAGTGTTGAGAGGTATTATTTGGAAGTTTCATCTTTAAAGGATGAGTGCCAAAGGTGACCATTTCTGTAGTTTAGGCATTGTACAACTGGTGGCTTTGTGGCAGTGGAGCTGCGCATTTAAAAAGTTTTGCAATTGTCCAAGAGGATTTTTTTTCTGAAACTTTTGCTAAAGTGCCCAGCATGTTACTGTTTATAGGATTAGGCAGGTCATTTGTTGTTGTCAGGTAGCATTTGCAATTGTTGAGCAAGACTCCTTTAGCCATAAAACTATGCAAACCTCTCAGACATTCACTCTTCATCTCTTTGCTGACAGTACACAAGTTATCATATAGCCTGCATGAGAGTGTGAGGTACAGTTCTATTTTCAGCTTACCCTCTGGCTTGCTCTATAACCTTGGGAAAATCACTTCTAGGCCTTGCTCCAAGGACCTGCCATCTGTAAATTAGGGCTGGTTAGTAACCCTTCTCTGGCTAAGTCAGTAAAAGAATGAATTCTCGAGATGGGCAATTAAGAACTCCAACACGCTCACTGAGAGCCATTTATATATTAATGCTTTTGCACTTTTCTCAAAGAATAGCTTTCTTGAATATTTGATCATGTTTGTACTCTAACGACACTTCAAAACAGAACACATCGAACAATTTTTTCTTATTTGGGCAGCCTAGCTACATTCCTTCCAGCCCTACTGCTAGGAGAGAATGGGTATAAATTTTTCCATCTTACATATCCGTTTCCATGCCCGCAGACATTATCCAGAGTGTACCCAAACTTCACTTACACTGAATTTCGCTGTGGCAGGGGATTAGCTAGGATCCATTCATTCTGCTTTAGTCAGTGGATGGGGTTCAATATTGTTAGAACAATATTGTTAGAACAAATGAGAATTTAAAAAATTCATACATTTAAACCTCTCATAAAAACACCTACAGTTACTCATGGTATCTTCATATCCTTATGCAAGGCAAATGTCAGCTACAGCCTCCCTCCATTTTGTAATCTAAGTAAAATTATTCCAAACATCCAGTTTGGATGTTCAGAGTCCTTCCCAAGATTACCAATAATTTCCGGGGGCTCATTTTCATCTGTTCCCTTTGTCCCTGAACCCCTGCATCCAGAGGTGCTGTCTTTTCACTGTCCCCACTGCTCAACTTCAGCTTCTTCCTCAGTTTCTACAAAAGCTCATTCACACAAAGCTTTATAAACAAGATTTGAAGATTTGAGAAAACTTAAAATTTTACATTAGACACTTCTGTTTCTTAAAATGTTTATTTTCCCACCCTATTACCAGAGATTTCTCACTACTAACCTTTCACTCCTCTTGACTCATCTCTTCCATTCCTTCCTGGCTTGGCGCATCTCTTCTCACCTCTCTCTCAGGAGCAGACATAATTTCTCCCATGCTTTAATGCAGAACAGCTTTTCCTGTGTTGCTAAGGCTTTTGCTCACATTCATGTTCTCAGAGTCTCATCTTATACCTGAAATTGCTTTCCCAAACAATGACTTTTTTTCCCCCCAAGAGGAATCCTAGTACCATTTCTTAAAAAATTTCCTCCTCATTATCCTCAACAATGTACATTTATTTAAGTACACTTATCAGCATTTACAAACTAATTGAATTCTACTTTTCTCATTATTTTGCAAATACTTTATTATTCATTAATGTAGTCCATGTTTGCTACTTTAATAAACATCCTCCAATTATCAGGTATTTGAGTTATTTCCAGTTTTATTTTGTTTTGCATCATAAATAGTGCTCTATAAACATTTAGTGAAAATTGATTTTTCTCGCTTGGATTATTTTGAGGGAATATAGTCTCAAATGTGGATTATGGGACAAAGATGAATAATTTCATAAACCTTGAGCTTTGTCTCAATATACTCAATAATAGTTGTCCTAATAAATAATTTTATCAGTTTATGAGTTTACCTTTTATAATTTTCAATTAGCTTTGTAGCAGGGCTAATCATTTCCCCAAAATTTACTTTTCTGAGTTTTTTCATGTAGGAAATATTTGTTCATATACTTTGACCTTTTGTCCAGTGAAGTTGGGAATTAATTTTGTTTTAACACCTTAATTGAGATATAATTCACATGCCATACAATTCATCCATTGTAAGTGTACAAAACTGTGAATATAATAAAATTTATAGAATTGTACACTCTCAATGGATGAACCATCAGTACATTTTTGAACATTCTATTACTCCAAAAAATACCCAGTATTCCTAGCCTTTACCCCTCCAATCCTGCATCCCACCACCAGCCCTAGGCAAACACTAATCTTTGTTTCTATAGGTTTGCCTTTGTCTTTTCTGTACATTTTATATAAGTAGAACCATATGATATGCGGTCCCTAGTGACTGGCTCCTTTCAAGTTAGTGCAATATTTTCAAGGTTCATCCAATGTTGTAGCATGTATCAGTCCTTCATTCTTTTTTAATGTTGAATAATATCTCATTATATGGCTATATCATATTTCTTTATCCATTAATCAATTGATGGGTATGTGGGTTGTTTCCACTTTTTTTCTATTATGGATAATATTGCTATAAACACGCACAAGTTTTTTTGTAGACATATGTTTTGGGGTGGAATTATTGAATCATATGGTAATTCTATGTTTAACTTTTTGAAGAACTACCGCTGTTTTCTAAAGTGGCTACTCCATTTTGCATTCCCACCAGCAGTGTGTGAGGGTTCCAATTTCTCCAAATAGCTGCTACATCAGTTTGTTAAGGCCACCAAAACAAAATATCACAGGCTGGTTGGCTTGAACAAAATAAATTTATTTTCTCACAGTTCTGGAGGCTGGAAGTCCCAGATCAAGATGTCAGCAGGTTAGGTTTCTCTGGAGGTTTTCTATGTGTGTGCATATAGCCTATATGTGTTCCTTCCTCTTTTTTTCTTTTTCTCTTTTATTTGATGTATTTTAGTTTCAAGCATACAGTACATTGGTTAGACATCTATATAGTTTGTAAAATCATCCCCCCAATTGCTCCCTCTCTCGCCTGACCCTCCACCTAGTCAACATATTAATGCTAACTGCATTCCCTATGCTGTGCTTCCATCATGGGGACCATCCATCAGCTAGTAATTTGTACTTCTTTAACCCGTCACCACATTTTTCCAGCCCCTCAAACCCTCTCTCCTCTGTTTATCACCAAATTGTTCACTATATTTGTGAGTCTGATTTTGATTAGTTTGTTCTTTTTATTCCTTAGATTCCACACATAAGTGAAATCATATAGTATTTATCTTTCTCTGTCTGACTTAAATACCTTCTAGGCCCATCAAAACAATATCTTTTTCCATTACCTTCCTTTTCAAATGTAAGAATCTTATTTTCTTATCCTTTCAGTAACTGTATCTTTTGGTTGGAGCACTTAATTCTTTTCTATTTCAGGTACTTATTGATAGGAATGTAGTTGTTACCATTCTATATTCCTGTTTTTGATACATGTTTTTTCTTCTTAAAAAAAGTCTCTCCAACATTTCCTGAATACTGGATTCATGGTGATAAATTCCTTTAGCTCATTTTTGTCTGGGAAGCTCTTTTTCTGTCCTTAAACTTTAAATCATAGCTTTGCTGGATAAATTATTCTTGGTTGTAGATTCTGGGTCTTCATCCTGTTGAATATTTTTTGCCAAGCCCTTCTGTCCTGCATTGTTTCCTTATAGAAATCAGATGCCAGTCTTATGGGGTGTTCCCTTATAAGTAACTATCTGTTTTTCTCTTGCTTCTTTTAATATTCTTTCTTTGTATTTAACATTTGGCATTTTAATTATGATGTGTCTTGGTATGGGCCTCTTTCGGAATCCTCTGAGCTTTCTGGGATTTTATATCCATTTCCTTTATCAAGTTAGAAAAGTTTTCCATCATTATTTCTTCAAACAGCTGTTCAACATCTTGATTTTCTTCAGTTACACTAATATATGAACTCTTAATAGTGTCTCATATGCTCCTTAAATTATTTTTATAGTCTTAGCATCTTATCTTTTGCCATTCTGTTTTCCTGTCCTCCAGATAGGGCATTTGATCCTTTTCTTTATTCACTTTGTTTCTTTGTTTCTTTATTTACTCCATTTAATATACTTCTCATCTCAGGTAATGTGTTCTTCATTTCAGACAGGTCCCTTTTTATAATTTCCATTTCCATTTTTATGTTTTTTTTAAATCTCTTTGTTAAAGCTCTCTACAGATCTCAAAAGTTCATTGAGCATCTTTATAACCAGTGTTTTAAACTCTGCATTTGTTAGATGATTTAACTCCATTATATCTGAATCTCTGTTCTGTTCACTCATATGGTTTCTGTGTTTTTGTCTTCCCATTTTGGCTGTCTTTTCATGTTTCTTTCTATGTACTAAGCAAAGTTCCCAAGTCTCCCAGTTTTGTTAGTGTGGATTTGTGAAGTAGGTGTCCAGTGGCACAGTCCTGAGAGGGGTTCAGCTGTGGGCCAAATTTAGCCCAAGCCTCTACCTTTGGGGTGACTTGTTAAGATTCAGCAAGCAGTCCACAGATGCTGTGCTTATAGCTGCCTCAAAAGGCCATATCAGAAACTGAGGCCAGTTGCCTCCAGTGTGAGCCTAGGCACTGCTCAGCAAGGAGCACCTGACTTGCTGAGGATATACCTTGATGTGGCTTGGGTGGGGCTGGAAGGTGGGATAGGCGGGGTTTCAGGGAATCCTCTGGGCATAATGACCTCTGTTATCCAGTTTGATGAAGTCAGGGCTATGGCGGCTCTGTGTCTGGGAGGAGGAAGGGCTCAACAGGGAACAGTGGATACTGCTGCCATTTCTGTGCAGAGTGAGTCTTGCCTCAGCTCTCACTCCAACAATGTCTCCCTGTAAGACCCTGGTCCACCCCGTGCACAGCCAAATTGGCCCTGGTGCTCAGAGCAAGCAGGTCTGTCATTGCAAAAATCCACTCACAGATGTGGCTCCTTTACAAAGTTTTTGTTGCTGCCACAGGGTCCATCTCACTCAGCAGCTGGAGACCAGGCAGCCCCATGACCTTGCCTGGTCCTACCTTATGCCATTGCAGGGTGATTTCTTGGATTTCTCCCTAGCTTTATGGTTTGTTCATCTACATTTTAGGCAATTTTTCCCTGTTGCTTCTTCTTGTTTCCATCACGACCTTAATTTGGTCACCAGAGGGATGACCAGAGCCTCTATCATCTATGCCATTTTTTTTTTTCTTCTCCAAAAGTGTGGGCTTTGTTAACAGCTATGTTGCCCGGTAATGGGTGTTCATGTCTGTGCTTTGGGGGCAAGATGGTACACTGCTCATTATCACCACCCCCTGAAGGTCTTAAAGCAGTCAAACCTGATTAACTGCTCATGTGAAACATTGGTTCAACACCAACAGCCAGATGAAGAGTCTTAGAGTAAGATCCTGCACGAAGTAGCTTCTCTATTCCTCTCTTTATAAGGACACTGGTCATATTAGATTAAGGTGCCACTCTTATAACCTCATTTGACCTATTTACCTCTCTAAAGGTCCTGTCTCCAGATACAATAAAATCGAAGGCAGGGCATCAATATATGAATCTGGGGGAGCACATGGTTTATGTGGGTTCTAAGCCTGGCTGGTCCCAGGTTTGGCTGTGATCCAGGCTGGCGGCTAGGAAAAGAACCTAGATGTATAATGTTACATTAGTGTAGTAGAGTGCCTGTTCCTAAAATATGTCAACATAATTCAGTTTACTGTATCACACATGTGTGGCTCAATGCCACTATTGTACTCTGATATAGGTGGATCCATGCAGTCCCCTGAGGAGCAGAAGGGGAGCATAAGAAAGGGAGTTGAAGCAGAAACCTGCTCCCCACAAAAGACTGCACTTCCTCCAATAGAACTGTGCTCCTCACAATAAAGTTTGTGCCTCCCATTTCATTCTCATGTTGGCCTCTTATGTATTCTTCCAACTGGGCGTCTCACTACTAAAACCTTCTCTTCTCAATCAGCTTGGTGCTGACAGTTCATAACACTAGCCAACTGCTACAGACTAAAATTCATATTTCAAAACCTAATCTGTAATATGATAATATTTGGAGGTGGTACCTTTTCGGAGGTGATTAGGTCATAAAGTTGGAACCCTCATAAAGAGAATTAGTGCCTTTATAAAGAGACCCCAGAGAGCTCTTCACCCCTTTAGCCATGTGGGGAGAAGATAGCCATTTCTGAACCAAGAAACTAGTCCTCAACAATGAATCTGCCCAGTGCCTTGATCTTGTACTTTCCAGCCACCATAACTGTAATAAATAAACGTTTGTTGTTTAAGCCACCCACATTATGGTATTTCTGAACAGATTAAGACACCAACACTTGTTAATATTTGTCTTTTTGATTATAGTTATTCTAGTGGGTATAAAGTGGTATCTAGTTATGGTCTTGATTTTCATTGCCTTAATGGCTACTAAAATGAAATGTTTCATGTGCTTATTGCTCATTTGCATATCTTCTTTGGAGAACTGTCTATTCATGTTCTTTGCCCTGATATATTTCTTTGTTATAACATATTATTTTTATTGAAGATTATCTGCATATGGATTAATCATATAGATATCAAAAATACTATAAGCAAACGTGGGAGGATTTTTCAAATTTGGGGGCAGTGACAGCCTTTCCAAGATAAAAAAAAAAAGACCTAGAAACTAAATAAAAATTAATCAAAGACTATGAAAATAAAAGTAATTCATTGTAAAAAATACAATAAACAAAGCCCAAAGAGAAGGTGGGCAAAAGGTAAGTAATTTATTCACAATGGGCTAATTTTATTTGTGTATGTATATATATTTATATATACATACACAAATATATAGAAATATAAATATATATGTATATGTATATACAACATTTAAGAATAAGAAAGGCCAACAATTGAATAGAAAAATGAGTAAATGATATGACCATATAGTTCATAGAAAGGAAATTTAAAAAAATTAAGTTTGATAACATACTATATAAAAAATTTAGTGAAACAGGCACCCTAATAAACTGCTGTGGGAGCATA
The DNA here is from genome assembly GCA_030015415.1 of Cynopterus sphinx. Taxonomy (NCBI): domain Eukaryota; kingdom Metazoa; phylum Chordata; class Mammalia; order Chiroptera; family Pteropodidae; genus Cynopterus; species Cynopterus sphinx. The sequence goes on along the minus strand of CM057383.1, from coordinate 54,202,182 downwards.
AACTGAAACACACTGTATGGAGAGCTATTTGGCAACATTTATTAGAGTTCTTAAAGTCCCTACATTAGGATTCAGCATTCAAAACCTACGTATTTAGCCTAGACATACATTTACTCACATGCCAAATAACTAAAAAATAAGAATAGAAATACTGACCGCAGCATTGTTTTTAATAGTAAAAGAATGGGAAAAAAAAACTTAAAACAATAATTTAATAGAATACTATGCAATCATTAAAAATGATGAAAGCTGTCCAAGATATGGTGGTAAGTGAGGAAAACCAAGGTGGCAAAACTATGTAGAGTACCATGTGTGGGGGTGGAGAGGAGATTGGGAGAAGAGTATGTGTGTGTCTGTGTGTGTGTTTGTAGATAAGATAGGAAGGTAGATTGAATGTCTCTGAAAAGATTTGCAAGAAATTAGTTAATAGCGAATGGTAGCCTAAAAGGAAAGAAAAGTGAGGAGCAGTGGATGATGGAGACTTTCTTTTCATTGCTCAACATGTATTTCTGAAGCTACTGAAATTTTTACTGAAGTCGCACCTATTACCTAGTCATCTGTGGGATGGGGGGAGAAAAAGAAAATGATATGTGGACTGTTCTACACTATGAATCACAGCCACCAGAATTCCAGAATTCCAAGCCTTTTATAGTCCCCGCTGGTTGATATCTCATCTCACATCCCCCATCCCCACTGCAAAACATAGAAAGCGTCCTATGTGGTGGGCTCCTCTAGCTGCCTGTTTCCTTATCTGCTCCTCCACCTGACTAACTGGGAGATCCTCGAAAGCAGGGTATGTTTCTCATTCTCCTGTGTCCCCAAGCACCGTGGGGACAATAAGTGTTAGCCCTCAATAAGTGTTCTATAAACAGCGACTGAGACTATTAAAAAGGAAAGCGTGAGACCTCGAAAAATCGGAAAGGTTCCAGAAGTCTTATACTCTCCCAGAACTTTTTATTTGCAAAATGTGCACCCTCTTCCCACTCCCCACCCACCTAACACACATTGCCAGTCCTGGCGACGCCGCACCCGAGGCTGCTCTGGCTGGCTGGAAAGGACCGCAGGGCCAGGGCGGTGTTGGGGCGCGGGACTCACTCCTGCCCCGCCCCCGCTTCCCGCGCTCCGCGCCCATTGGCCGCCCTCGGGAGTGGGCGTGGCCTGCCGCGGGGAGCTCCGCGCCCGGGGGCCCCGAGGGCGGCGGGCGCAGAGCGCGAGCAGGCGCGGGGGTCCGCGTGCGCGCCGCCGGCGATGCCCCGGGGCAGTGCTCCTGCCAGGCCTGCGAGCGGGGCTGCAGCCGGGGCCGCGGCGCCGAGTCCCCTCTCAAGCACGGCCGCGGGGGCGCAAGCTACGGACCCGCTGAAGCGGTGAGCTCTTCTTTTGCTCCCTGAGCTCCCCGATTGGCAGTGGGTGCGCAGGCGGGGCGGGCGGGGCGGCAGGGGCTTCTCCCCCGCATCCTGGCGTGGTGGGATTCGCGTGCAGATCGTCTCCCCTTTCCCCTCTCCCCCGTGACTGTCGCTTCCCACTCGCTGGTCCTAAGCGCTGAGTAAGCTGTGTGTGGATCGGCGGGGAACACCCCCCGGCACTTGTTGCTCGGCTTCGAAGTCCCAACTGTTCTCCGGGTCTGGACCGGCTCGGTGGACACATCACGGGCCGTGTTGGGAGATCACGATTAAGTAAACTATCATTTATGCTGCAGGGGTATTGGGGCGGGGGTTGGTGATGAGGGGTCATCTCGCGTTCTCTTCTAAGGCAGTGAAATAACTCCGACGAGCAAGAGCTGTTTTTAAAGATTGCATAATATGCTGGACCTCATCCAAAAATAGTTTTCGATGTCAGGAAAGTCATTTGAATGCAACCCTGAAACTTTTGTTTCCTAAATAAGTGTTGAGCTTTCTTATTTTAGAGGAATAGATTTATTTCATTAAAGGGTTTTCTCAAAATACAGGAGAATAAAATCAAGAAGCCATGCATAGTGTCTTGAGTCATCAATTTTGAGGATCCCCCTCTCCTTTTGCTTAGGCTTGCTTTCACACTGCATACCCAGGTTCCAGAGTTTGGAACCGTGTTAATAGCGTGTGCGTTCCCGCCCTGGTCCTGCTGGACAGCACAGAAAAATTAAAAAAAATCAGCCACGCCCGGGAGCCGCGCTGGGCCTGCAGACTCGGGGCAGTCCGGAGCTCATTGCAGCAATTTGCATGTTCCAGTAGTCCCCAGGAAGCCGAGCTGCATAGTTGTTAGAACACAACTCACGTCTCAGGCGGGGACTTCGGTGCAGGAATAGCTCGTTATTTTCACCCTCGTGGCCTTGTTCCTCTCCCTGCAGCAGGCTGAACGGACACTGATAACCCAGCACCAGTATTGTATTGCCCTCTCCCTACCTTTGTGGCGTTTGTTGCGAGTTGATGGGAGCCGAGAGTGGAGAGAATGATAGACGTTCTGCAGAACAGAACGCTCTAGTGTTATGTCATGCTTCTTGGCGCTGATTTATAGGTTCAAGTTCTGGTGACGTTGTTTCAGCCTGATTTGCCCTTTCCCAAGCCCCCGTAAGAGTGAAAAGGGAGAGCCTATTTCTTAATCCGTAAGGATTAAGAAAAAGAATTGCTGGCTTGAGTAAAAGGTGCTGGAATTTAGTATGCCGCCTTCAAATGATCAGAAGATTATGGATTTTTTAGAAAAAGAGAGCATAATGGAGACGGTATAATACTGTGATTATTGTTCTTATTACGGGGTTGGAAAATAGAACGCCAGTCTCTCATTCAGTAACTAGGAAAAGTGTAAGTCCTTTAAATGAACCTTTAAAATTGAGAAGGCTGCTGCTGTGTAGTCTCTTGTAAAGTCAAAAACCACCTGTAATTTATTTTCTGTAAATGTATTTTTGCATATGCTTACAGGACTTGGATTGTGCTTTGCAGTTCCTAGTTGTTAGGACTCTTAGAGACTTATTTGAACTTCATGTATATAAAATGTAATTCTTTTCCTTTTGCCTCTGGGGATGTTTTGCTTGTTAAAAAAGAAAATTCATTTAATGCTGATCCATGAGAATAGAACGGTTTAAAGAATTTATTGGGGATTGCTCTTTTTAAAAAAAGTTACATTGTGTTCATTATGATTTCTAGAATTGTATAATATGCTGTATCTGATCCAGAAATAGTTTTTGATGTCAGGATAATCATTTTGTTAGGCAGCTACTCAGACATGAGTGACAAGGGGAACAAAGGAACAGGGACCCAGGCTACAGACCACCCAAAGAACACCCCAATGGTAGAATTCTGGGTACGCACATGCACACTAGACAAAGAGTTATATAGCCGGAAAGTGTCAATCAAAATGACCTCTCTTGCCAATCACCTAGGAATGCCTTTGGAACCACCCCATCATGCCCAAATACAAGGCAGACATTTCCACTTCTGGGTTCTCTTTTTGTGGCCCCATTGTGTTGGTTATTGAGGTTACAGCACAGGGACCATGTTCCTCCTTAGAACATGCTTTGTCTTTCACCATGTGTCACCTTGGGGCATTCTTTGTCTTTCTAAAATATACTTTTAATAAATCTTTTCTAAATCTGTGATTCCTCACTAGGTCAATGAAGAAGAACTGAGGAAAAATGCTAACTACACTTCTGCACCTGCTGTTATCCCTCTCCTACCTACCGTTGTAGGGACACTAGACTCCCCCAGTGGTAACAATGACCTCTTCCCCTTATTCATTTCTACTCTCATGCTCTTTGCTAACATTATGATAGTTAAAAACATATACATAAAACATCTCATCATCACCAAGACAAAGGAACAGGTTAGACTTTCTGCTAGTACACACAGCCATACACAGTGATTGTTCTTGAAATGGACATGGCACTGCCATGAATGCAGTGCAGACCTGTGCAAAGTGCTAAGCAGAGAAGCATCATTCACAAAAAATGCAATGTGAATGGCACCCTCTGGAGGAGTGTATTGGCCCTGAGTGCTTCAAGGTGACAGAATTTGAATCCCTGTTTTTCTAGTTTTACAGTCTATGATTTTACTTTGGTTAAGATCAGATCCACTTGTTCTATATACTTGTGATGTTGAAAGATAATTTTCAAAAATGGCTAAATGATTCTCATACAGATATAATATAAACAAGTATCGAAGATTTTAATTAAATGAGGGAACTGGTAAGATGTTACAACTAGTTCAAAAAGAGAAACCAAAGAACACATTTATAGATTAAGAATATTGAAATAAATGTGCAAATGAAAGCAGAGCTGGCCTTTTTCACAGCAGAGAAGAGTCAGTTGAGCCTCTAGGAGGCAGAATTTAATGCCTAGAGGCAAGAGTCATCGGCATTGGCTATCAGTTTTCTTCAGCAGAAAATAGCTCAACAGCAATGAAAGGCTAGAATAAGATCATCTGGAAGGGTCTGATCTAAACAAAGCATAGTTTTTCACTGGTCGACAGAGAAGTTACACTGAACACTGAAATGAATAAATTTTTATTCTGTCCCCCCACCACCCAGGTATTGTTTAAGCAAGTTGTTCAGGTTAAAAGGCAGTGATGAGCAAAATAGATAGTTTAGAAGGCTGCTAACTTAGGTCCCAGACTGGTTTCCTTACCCATAACTGATAGTGGCTGGCAAGTTTTTCAAGATCAACACTGCCTTGAACTTGAATTTTCAGGGCATCAAAATAAGTAAACCTGTATCTTTATTGGAGAGATAGCTTTGTATATAGTGAACCATTGTACAGTGTGGTAGGAATAGTGTGATGTAGAAGCTCCAAGGAGGAAGCAATGAATTCTGTCCAGGAAATTAACATTTTGTCAAGGCTGTCCACGTAAGACCATCCGTACTTGTAGAACATTTTATAAAAATATATTTGAGCCAAACAGTGGATATGCTTGGAAGCAAGATCTTAACAGAAAAATGCTTCTCAAAAGGGCAATTTGCAGCTTCTTTTATGCATTCATTTTTTGCCTCCCCCATCCCTGCATTTTGAATTAAGGAGGGAAGATTACATAAAGGTGGGAGAAAGCAAGCCAAGATTGGATTATAGAATAGTTAAAAAATCGTGTGCTCTCTTGAGGGTATTTTCTATTAAGAAGCATTTCAAAGATGTTAACTTAGAGTCACAGAAGCAAGGGACAGGGCTTGCTTAAGACAAAGGTAAACCTTCTGCTAAAGAAGTTATATGCCTGGGGCATGACTACCCACCATGACCTACCCAGTTAGAAATTTATGATCAGATCACCCTGTTAGGTTACTTTCCGTAAAACCCCCTTTTCATCCACAGGAGCTTGAAGGACAACTAGAATTTAATCAGATGATTTTTTCCAGTTTTACAAACATGGGAACTTCTGATTATACTTCCAAATTAAAAGCCGATTTCCTAGGTGATTCCTAGACCTAGCCTCCTGGTATCCACACCCTTGCGTAGGCTTCTCCCACATTCTATCAGGATTGGTCTGTATACATGATAGAAGCAGTGGTATGTGTGGATTCCAGGGTTTGGTCATAAAAGACATGGCTGCCTCCACCTTGGTCTCTTGGCTTGCTTGTTCTGAGGGAAACTAGCTGTCATGTTGTAGGAACATTCAAGTAGCCCTATGAAGGGGCTCAAATGGGAAGAAATTAAGTTTACGCTGGGCCAATGGCCACCCAGCTAGAGTCTCTATTTCCTAGCTTCCTTGGCAGCTAGATTTCTCTTTGAGACTAAGTTCTTGGGAGCAGAAGAAATGTGTGCAACTTCTGGTACTTGCCTCTAAAACAGGATTTCTCAGTCTTCTTTTCATTAGCACTCCCATAATGAGCCTTTTTAGATATTTTTTTCTAAATTGCTGCCATGAAATTTTAATATCACAAACATATACCTATATAATTGTATGTGAATATCTTTGCTTCATCCATAAAAAGACTAACATTCTTTTGCCCTCACCCTCCACCCCTGCATCAAGAATTAGCTTTTGCCTACTACTGTCGCTGTTGAGAATGCATCCTTTAAAAAATGGACTGGCTTTGCTCTCTCCTTCTTTTTCTTTCTTCATGAGAACTGGAAGGCAGAATTGTGCAGTGAGCTAACTTCAAAAAAAAAAAAAGAAAGAAAGAAAAAAAGAAAAAACTTAGACTTTTTAGATGCAACTGGGTGTTCTGGGCAGTTAACCAAGGTTTGGTAGAAGACTGACTGTTAAGCATCAGCCAAAAATAAGAGGCCTTTTTTTTGTGTGTGAAAAGACTACTATTTGGTTTGCTAGTTTTACTAAAAATATAGATTGATGTTGGTAGGACTTAAGTCTCTTGGTGGGTCAGTGGAGGGGAATAGAAGGGAAGGTGTCCCTGATTGGCGGGCTGTTAACTACTTGTTGGGCTCTTACATTGTTTAATATGTTTTTGAATTAGTTGGCAACACTTTAAAATAAAGCAGACACACACACACACACACACACACACACACACACACACACACACACACACACACACACACACACACCTACCTGCGTTTCCAGGGTTTAAAGACTTGGAAGCTCTGAGAAGGCTGAGAGTACATGAGAGCATGGCTGTAATCAGCTGGAGCACAGTCTCTTTTAGAAAGGTATGTGCTCTTCACTTAGACCATCCCCATCATTCCCTCTTGCCCCCAATATGTAGGCTGAGGGTCAGTAGTTTTTTATCCTTTGTACTTGTACTGCTGTTTTTCCACTTTAGTTTTAAGAAAGAAAGGCAGTATATTTTGGGTCCACTTTGCTCTCAAAAGTGGAGAAAGAAAAAGGCCTTTTTATTATTTATTTTTTTTAAAAGGAGATACTTTTGTATGTAGAAGAAAATAATTTTTGTAGGTGGAAATAAAGAATATTCATAGATTTTAATATTGCAAACTAAGTGTATCATTGTCAAAAGAATGCAAATTAAGATATTTTAAAACCATCCATAAATAGTAAGCACCATACCTAGTCTACAGAAAAGATACAATAGGATTTTTTTTGAATGAGAATTAAATAAGTGATACTACTATAATGTATAGTTATTTATTTGGTAAAAAAAAAAATTCTGGTCATCAGTACCTTATATAGATGGTAAGTTCTTAAAGCAGTGCCTTTTGAGTAGAGTAAAAGAACAGAAAAAAATATGTAAAGAAATATAGATATAATTGGAAGTATATAGATGATAGAACAGAATTTCAAATGCAGGTTACATTACACATTTAACTTATCTATAGCATTTTTAATTTAAGCTCATGAAAATGCAAATATAGATAATATCACACAGTCAATAATTATTTGTGGTCTTTGAAAATTTTAAAGCATTGGAGAACTTTTAGATTTTTTGCCCATAAAAAGGCTAGTATTAAATGAATCATTTATGTGTGTTAGAAAAACCTGTCAAATTGAATGAAAACGGGTAAAAATATATTAGCTTGATTATAGATAGTACTCTTAGAATAGTGAATGGTTGGTTGGTGTTAACATTGAACACTGGTGACATGTTGAAAGGATAAAACATGGATTTAATAATTTGTTTATTCTAGATTTTACTAGGAATATTTTTAGGCCAAAAGCTTAAAATTGCAACCAACATAGTAATTACTACCATAAACTGGATACTGATTCTTGAACTTCAGTTGTTACCAGGTTTTGCAGGATTCGTGGTAAGCTCACTCTAGTCTCATGTATGTAGTTTAGGGCTGAAAATGCTGTTTTAACTGTTAAAAGAAATCAACCTGTACTTGTCATTCAAGGGAAAATTTTTGCCTCAGTTTACCAATGGAAGAATGGACAAAAGATTTGGCTCTTTTGGTTGATATTACAGGTCATCTAAATACTGAGGATATTTCTTTAGAGGGGCATTCACAAGGAGTGCAACATTTATGTGATTCAGTTCTCCCATTTGTAGTAAATAAATGTTTGACAAGGTGTTTTTTTTTGTTTGTTTGTTTTTGTTTTTTTGGTTTTTTTTTTTTGATAAGAAGTAATATGGATCGCTTTCATGTGCTGAAGTTGTTTTCCAGAAATGAAAATTATGGTCTTAACTTCATTCCAAAAATTATGGAATTTAAGACTGAATTCCAAGGCAGCCTCTTTGATTTTATGCTTTATGAGAATAAACTAACATTTCTTATTTATAGCAATAATGTGAATGAGTAACTACAAGTGAAAGTATTAAAAACTATTATAATGTTGGAGCACCAGAATTTTGCAAATTTCTTTGAATTACCCCACATTCAAAACTCACTATGAAAAAATTTCATCTTTGAAAGTGGCTGTGTTTAAAAGGAGTTGTTTTTGCTTATGAAACTCAAAAAATACCGCTTAGTTCAAAGATTCAGGGCAGCATTCAGTATTACACATTGCATGCAACTCTATTGACATTTTGGTACAGGGGAAAGAGAGTCAAATTTTTGGTTTTAGATCAAAGTTTTTATGAGCTACAAGTAACACTGAATAGTTACATGCTCCTAGTTTTTAATTTATATTTTTCAGTTTCAAATTTATAATCTCTAATATAATAAATGCTGTATTATGTTACATGTCTAAATCATAGCTCATTAACTATAATGTTTCATTTTATTTCTGGCATTTGAAATTTTTTTTACCTTGATCACTGTAATTATTTATGTTACCAGCTTGTCCCCTATAGGTATTTGAGTTTGTGACTGCTGTTAAAGGAGAAAAGTAAAATCTCACTATATCCTTGGAGAAGATGCCTGTGAAAATATGGTAGTCACTTTATTCTAGGTAATTTTACATGGTTACCACTTTTCCTTAATTTAGGCACTAAACATATGTTCATAGCGGTTTGTCTCATGGTGGCAGTTTTAGGAAATGAAAATGGAAAATTCCTGCTTATTTATATCAATATTGTAAGTACATATTGCACAGCCTCATATCATGTAACAGAATTTGTTCTAGGGTGCTTCATAGAATCTTCCATAGGAATTCTCTGTGAAAGCTTCAGGACAAACCATTAATATATAACACCCATAAGATTTGATAGGATCAGAGGGTCCATCCATAATTATAATAATATAATTATATTTAGATGAGGAGTCAGAGGCTGTGCTGTGTTTTGTAATAACTCCTGAGTTTCTGTTGTCGCCACATTGAAATTCTTTGGTTTGGGAACAGCTGTCTTCTGTCTGTGAGAAGCTGCCTGGTACTCCCCTCTTCCTGGCACTGCTATCCTCACCCTGGCTCGGATACAGCTATGGCTCTGCTTTCTCAATTGCTTGCTGTGTGTTCTTTTCATAGAATTATAGAGCTTAAAGGCTCTCTAGCAAAGCTTAAGAAACATAAATTTTCCTCCTGCTAAAGTTTCCAAACCTAAGAAAAGCAGAAAAAGAGGACAATGAAAAATGTCTTTTCTAGATCTTAAATAATTTGTAGGCACTGAATTGTCACTGTTAATATATTCCTTTTTCCTCTCTACAGTTCATTGTCTATTTCAGTGTTTAAATTTTAATTTTGCTGAATGTTGAGAAAAAAATGTATTTAAAGAAATGATACTATCAAGAGGGTAAAATGGCTATTCTCCACTCTTCTTGCTCCTTTTTTTTCTTCTTCTTTTTTTTAATGCCTGTAGCACCTGGTATTCTTAGGTAGTCTCCCATCCAAGTACTAACCAGGCCCAACCCTGCTTACTTTCAGAGATCAGAAGAGATCCAGCACGTTCAGTGTGGCCTGGTTGTAGACTTTTTTGCTCCTTTTTTATCCTTCTTTGAGGTCAGATAGGTATAATGACAGTTATGTTTCTGAATATGCTCTTCAGTGGTTCTTAAGTGTGGTCCCTGTGCTAACGGTTCTCAGCATCGCCAGGGAACTTGGAAATGCAAAATCTGGGGCTCTATTCCAGATCTACAGAATGAGAAACTCTTGGGGAGTAGAATGAGCAGCAACCAGTGTTTTCACAAACCTTCAGGTGATTCTGATGTATATATATAATATTTGAGAACCACCGCTCTATGTAACTTGAATTATAGCTATGTTAGATTTGTACATGGAAACCTACAAAAGTTTTCAAACTCCTTTAATGTTTTTCTGCTTTCCTTTCATTGCTTTGCAAGTCTGGGATAAAGCACACATTGTGGTAAACTGCATGCAGACTTTTAGCCCAGAAGGCTGAGACTTTGTGGTAGCTACAGTCAGTTAACTGTCTTGAATAACAGTTTCTGTTTGTTGAGGTAATGGGTGAGACAAGGATGCCTTTAGCACTTGCAGAAGACATCGGTTAGGTCTGGCATCCCAGGAACTATTGATCAGGGGGAAACCTAGTTTTGAGACTTGGCCAAGAGCAGTTATTCTCATCTTGGATACGAACTGTAAGTAATCCACTGGAGAAAAAAAAAAAGTCTTGAGTCTTTGACTTTACATGTGAAATTCTGTGTTCATTTTTTTTTTATTGTGGTAAAACGTACATAACATGAAATTTACTATTTAGCCATCTTTAAGTGTACAGTTTAGTAGCATTAAGCACATTCACATTGTTTGTTGTGCAACCATCACCACTATCATCTCTAGAACTTTTCCATCATTTCAAACTGAAATTCAGTATGTATTAAGCAATAGCTACCCATTCTTGCCTCCCTGTAGCCCCATATAACTGTTATATATTTTACTTTCTTTCTTTATAAATTTGACTGTTTTAGATTCTTCATATAAGTGGAATAATACAATTTTTGTCCTTCTCTGTCTGGCTTGTTTAGCTTAGCATGATGTCTTCAGGTTTCATCCATGTTGTAGCCTGAATTGGAATTTCATATTTTTTAAAGGTTAAATAAAATTTCATTGTATGTATATTACACATTTTATTTATCCATTCATATGTGGGTAAACATTGGTGTTTTTTCTTACTGTTGGCTGTTGTGAATAATACTGCCATAAACATTGGTGTACAAATATCTGTTCAAGTCCCTGCTTTCAAATCCTTTGAGTATAAGCCTAGATGTGCAATTGCTAGATCATATAGTAATTCCATGTCAGTTTTTTGAGGACTGCCATATTGTTTTCCACAGTGACTGCCCATTTTACATTTCTACTAGCAATGCAAGTGCACGAAGATTCTGAATTTTTCATATCCTCACCAACTGTTGTTATTTTCTGTTTTGTTTTGTTTTGTTTTGTTTCATTTTTTTTTTTAAACGGCCACCTTAATGAGTGTGAAGTGATATCTTATTGTGGTTTTGGTTTGTATTTCCCTAATGATTAGTGATGCTGAGTATCTTTTCAAGTTCCTACTGATGGTCATCTGTCTATCCTCTTTGGAGAAATATCTGTTCAAGTCCCTTCCCCATTATTGTAATTGGATTGTTTACAGTATTTTCTGTTTTTGAGTTGTAGGAGTTCTTCATATATTTTAGGTATTGAGGTCTTATCAGATGTACAATTTGCAAATATTCTCTCCCATTCTGTGGGTTGCTTTTTTACTTTGATATTGACTTTTAATGCACAAAATTTTTAATTTTGATGTATTATAATTTATGTATTTTTGTTGCCTATGCATTGAATATGTAGATCGCTTAGGAATTATTGACATTTTAACAGTGTTAAGTCTTCTGATCTACTTTTTGTTGAAGAAGAGCGGAGAATTTTCTCAACTTGGTAAAGAGAATTTACAAAGAATCTACAGCTAAAATCATTCTTAATGGTGCATGACTGAATACTTTCTCTTTAAGATTGGAAACAGGAACAGTGTTAGAAGTTATATCAGAGAATTAAAGACATACAAAAGAGGTAGAATTAAAACTGTCCATATTTGCAGATGACATAATTGTCTTCATAGAAAATCCCAAGGAATCAACAGAAAAACTCCTAGAACTAATACATGAATTCAACAAGGTTGCAGAATACAAGAAAAACATATAAAAATCAAATTTATTTCTAAATGCCAGCAAAGAACATATGGATACCAAATTTTAAAATGCAATACCATTTACAATTGCTCTAAAAAAATGAAGTACTTAAATGTACATCTAGCGTAAAGATGTACAGGACTTGTTTGCTGAAAAATACATAACCCTGATGAAAGAAATCAAAGATGATCTAAGTACTTTTTTGGAGAGAAATACTGTAGTTTGGAAGACTCTACATAGTGAAGATGTTGATGTTCCTCAAATTGATAAACAGGTTTAATGCAACTCCTATCAAAATTGCAGCAATATTTTTATAGAAGAGATTATTCTAAAGTTTATATGGAAAGGCAAAGTAACTAGAATAGCTACAACAATTTTGAAGAATAAAATAGGAGAAGTCAGGCTACCTGACTTCAAGACTTATTATTTATAGCTACAGAAATCGAGGCTGTTGGTATTGGTGGAAGGATAGACACATTGATTAAAGAGACAGAATAGAACCCAGATATAGATCTACACAATATGCCTAACTGATTCTTGACAAATATGCAAAAGCAATTCAGTGGAGGAAAGACAGCCTTTTTAATAAATGGTGCTAGAGCAATTGGATGCCCTCTGGTAAAAATATGAATGTTGGCCTAAATCTCACACTTTATTCAAGAATTAACTCAAAATGGATCACAGATTTAAATGTAAAACATAAAACTATAAAAATTTTAGAAAAAACAGGAAATGTTTGGGATTTAGGGCTAGACAAAAAGTTCTTAGAATTAATACCAAAAGCACAATCCATAAAAAGAATTATTGATAAATTTGAGTTCATTGAAATTAAAACTTCTGCTCTACAAAAGACCTTGTTAAGAGGAGGAAAAGATAAGATACAGAGCAGGAGAAACCATTTGCAAACAAAGGACTAGTATATAGAATATACAAAGAATTCCAAAACTCAATAGTTAAGCAAAAACCAATCAAATTAGAACATGAGCAAAAGATACAAGGAGATATTTCAACAAAGAGGATATACACATGACAAATAATTATATGAAAAAGATATTCAACATCATTACCCATTAGGGAAGTGCAAACTAAAACCACAGTGAGATATCACTGTACAATTATAAAGCCATGTGTGGTTCCACTTATATGAGGCACTTAGAATAGTCCAAATGGAAGGGTATATCATGTTTATCAATGGAAGTCTCAGTATTGTAAAGTTTTTTACTTCTTATCAGACTGACCTATTGAGTCAATGCAATCCCAACCCAAAATCCATTAAGTTTTTTGAGAACTTGACAAGCTGATTCCTAAATGTAGCTGAAAGTGCAAAGTGTCAAGAATAGCTCAGACAATCTTGAATAATGGAGAGACTTAGCTGTATTGGCTATCAAGACTTATAAGCTGCAGTTATTAAAGTGAAATATTAATGGAAGGTGTGATGAACAAAGTTGTAAATCTAAAGATCTAATAGACTTTATTGGGTGATTCATGAGTCAGGCAGCACCCCAGCTAGTAAATGGAGAGCTGCTCCAAGAAGTCGTACAAAATGAAAGGTTTTTATAGGCAGAAATTGGTTGGGACAAGAAAGCTATTAGCAAAAGAAAAGAAAGGATTGTTTCAGGCAAGGACACCTTCCTTTGGAAGAAGGGTGGTTGAAACCTTAGACAGATTACCTTACTAGTTTAGATCAGGTCATTCTAGACGGGTTCAAAGTCACATTCCCGAGAGAGGCTGAAACTACAATTAAGTCTTGGTTTGTTGTCTTGGAGGCAAGAGAATCTATTTTAGGCCTCTTTCTTTCTTTTTTTCTTTCGTTCTTTCTTTCTTTCTTTCTTTCTTTCTTTCTTTCTTTCTTTCTTTCTTTCTTTCTTTCTTCCTTCCTTCCTTCCTTCCTTCCTTCCTTCCTTCCTTCCTTCCTTCCTTCCTTCCTTTCTTTCTTTCTTTCTTTCTTTCTTTCTTTCTTTCTTTCTTTCTTTCTTTCTTAACAAAGAGCATAAAATTTTAGCAATAGAAGAGAGAACTCAGAAACAGATTGACATACATCTAGATACTCGATATAGTACAAAATTGACCCTAAAGAGAAGAGGAGAAAGGGCTAAATTTTTCAGTAAATGGTGCTGAGATAATCAGGTACTATTACTTTTAAAAGAAAAAAATAAATTTAAAAAATCCCAATCTCACATGAAAAAATATTAGTTTCGATTTTCTGTCAAGATGGTGGAGTAAATAAATGCTGTGCTTGCCTCCTCTCATGACCATGTCAACTTTACAACTAAACTACAGAACAACCATCAATGAGAATTGCCTAAAGTCTAGCTGAACTTAGGTCCTACAACTAAGGACATACAGAAAAAGCCACCTCAATAATAATAGGAGGGGTGGAGAGGAGGAATGGGCTGGTCCCACACCCATGTGTGATGATTAAGGATCAGGAGAAATATCTTGGCTACAGAGGTCCTTCCAGAGGAGTGAAGGGTCCCAGCCCCATACCAGGTTCCCCAGCCCAGGGTTCCAGTACTGTGAAGAGAAGTCCCACAACTTCTAACTGTGAAAATCAGTGGAAAGTGTGGCTGAGTGAGATGGAGGTGTCTGGATTCTCTTAAAGGGTTCTCACATGGACTTATTCCTGAGGGGCTCACTTGCTTTGGGGCAGCAGCTTGAAAGGTGCCAGGGACATATAAGGAGGAAGTGAACTGTCTGCTGTTAGAGTGAGGGCTTGAAGGGGCAATTTATCCCAGACAGAAGTGCTGAAGAATTCATTGTTTCTTTGTTGAGCACTTCCCAGTGCCAGTATGTAGACACAAGTGGTGTGTTATTGAGTCTCTATCAACCTGACTAACACTGGTCTCCCTGCCCTGGTGATTCCCTGAGACCCCACCCAACTTATGCACCCACCCAATACATTTCCAGTGTTCTGTACAAACAGTCTGTCTTGGCTCATGCTGTAGAGTTACCTAAAATCTCTCAAAGGTTCGCAAAACCAAAGAAGCAGCATCTAGCCTCAGCATGCCATGTATCTCTTGCTGAGTAGCCTCAAGCTTGGTACTAGCAGCAGCCAGCCTCAGTTCCAAGCTTGGCTTCTCAAAGCACCTCAAACTCAGTGCAGGTGGCAGCTATCTATGAATTGCTTGGTGGCTCATGCTGTGGCCCCAGACAGGGAACAGACTATAGCCTAACTTGGCCTGCGGCAGGGTCCCTTTATGGAGCCCCTGGGGCCGGCACACCCCATGACTGGCTTTGGACTGAGCTGGAGCACCCCTGGGCCATATCCCAAAGAGCAGACTGGGCAGGCACCAGAGTCCTGCTAAAGGGAATTCTGCTCTGTAGAGTTAGCCCTTTGCTGGAACAGTTCCTCCACTGTAGTCATCGGCCAGTCCTCACAACTGATCAGCCTGAGGGTCAATCCCTTCCATTGTCCTGCAAACAGCAACCAAGGCTAACCTACAGCAGGAGGGCTCATACAACCCATACAAGGGAAACACCTGGAGCACCTGGCTCACTGTGCCACTGGGCCTCAAAGGACACCTGTTCCATAAGGCCACTCTACTAAGACTGGGAGACAGCCCTACCTAATATATAGGAACAAACACAGGGAGGCAGCCAAAATGGGGAGACAAACGTGTCCCAAATGAAAGAACAGAGCAATGCTTCAGAAAAAGAACTAAACAAAATGGAGAAAAGCAATATACCAGATGCAGAGTTCAAAATACTGGCTATAAGGATCTTCAGTGAACTTAGGGGAAAAAAGTAGATGAATTCAGTGAGAACTTTAATAATAAGGTAGAAAACATGAAAGTGGAAACAGAAAACATAAAAAAGAACCTGTCAGAAAAGAATACAATGACTGGAATAATACATGAGAGGGAATCAACAGTAGATTAGATAAAGCAGATGATCAAATCGGTGATTTAGAAGATAAGGTAGCAGAAAACACTCAATCCAAACAGCAACAAGAAAAAATAATTCAAAAATACAAGGCTAATTAAGGGACCTCTGGGACATCGTCAAACATACCAACATTTGCATCATGGGGTATCAGAAGGAGAAGAGAGAGAGAGCAAGGAATTGAAAACCTATTTGAAGAAATGACGACAGAAAACTTCCCTAACCTGGTGAAGGAAATAGACATACAAGACCAGGCAGTGTTACAATGAACTCAAAGAGGCCTACACCAAGACACATCATAATTAAAATGTCAAAGTTAAATACAAAGAGAGAATCTTAAAAGGAGCAAGAGAAAGGCACTTAATTACATACAAGGAAGTTCCCATAAGACTGTCAGCTGATTTCTCAACAGAAACTGCAGGCCCAAAGGGAATGACATGAAATATTCAAAGTGATGAAAAGCGAACACTGACAACCAAGATTATTCGACCCAGCAAAGCTATCATTTAGAATAGAAGGACAGATAAAGAGCTTCCCAGACAACAAAAAGCTAAAGGAGTTCATTAGTACCAAATCAGTATTGCAAGAAGTGTTAGGACTTATTTAAAAAGAAGAAAAAAATAAGAATAATAAAATGATAATAACAACATACCTATTAACAATTACTTTAAATGTAAATAGATTAAATGCTCCATTAAAAGATAGGGTGGTTAAATGGATGCAAAAACAAGTCCTTTACGTATGCTGCTTACTAAAGACTCATTTCAGATTGAAAGACACACACAGACTGAAAGTAAAGGAATGAATAAATATATTTCGTGAAAATGGAAACAATAACAACAACAAAAAAAGCTGGGGTAGCAACACTTGTACCAAACAAAATAGACTTTAAAAAAGGCTATAACAAGAGACAAGAAAGGACCCAGTAATCCCAATTCTGGATATTTATCCAAAGAAACCCAAAACAGTACATCTAAGGGACATTTGAATTCATATGTTCATTGCAGCATTATTACATTAGCCAAGACATGGAAGAAACCTGGGTGTTCATCAATAGATGAATGGATAAAGAAAAGGTGATATATATATACAATAGAATATAACTCAGCCATAAAAAAAGAATGAAATCTTGCCATCTGCAATAACATGGATGGACCTAGAGGATATTGTGCTGAGTGGGATAAATCAGACAGAGAGAAAGACAAATGCCATATGATTTCACTTACATGTGGAATCTAAAGAACAAAACAAACAAACAAAACAAACCCATAGATACAGAAAACATTTTGATGGTTGTAGGATGTAAAGTATAGCATAAGGAATAAAGTCAATAATATTGTAATAACTATGTATGGTATCAGATACAAGATTTATTGGGTGATCACTTAGTGGGTTATATAAATATCCAATCAATATGTTATACACCTGAAACGAATATAATATTATATGCCAATTATAATTTAAAAATAAAATTATTTTAAAAAATTAGTTTCAGGTGAATTATATAGTTTTAAATGTGAACAGCAAAAGAAGAAAGTTCCTGGATAATAATATAGATGATATCTTAATAACTTTTGTATACTTTAAATACTTTTGTATACTTTAAATACTTTTGTGTACTTTAAATACTTTAAAATAAGATTCAAATAACACTGACCATAAAGAGGATAGATACATTGGACTACATTAAAATAAAAATATTCTGCTTATCAAAAAACACCATTAGAAGTCACAGCGAGGAAGATGTTAATATTTGGAAAACTAATGGATAACACTAAACAGTATACTATTTTTCTCATTAAGAAAAAATAATGTAGCTCAATCCCAGCGTTCATTTAACATCACACAAAGGAATGCTACATTTTCTAGGATTTGACATTTTCAGTGATTGACTACTAAAAACAGAAAGTTATAATTAGAATGATGTCATTTGTTCCCCAAAGCTATCAATATACTACAGCAACGTGAAAATAACAATAAAAATGAGATATTTCATGGCAAACTTTGGGGGTAAGGTTAGGACTGTAATCCTCAAGTTATCGCAGGGTAAATGCTGTAGCCACCAGCACCGCCAGCGAATATTCTTGGGGCAAACAGAAAAAGGGATACAGGATACAGAAAACATGTCAACCAGTCATTAAGAAAAAGGTAAATGACACCAAAGAAGAATAGGCAAGAAACTTCAACAGGACTTCACAAAAGAAGCTATTCAAATAGCCAACAAGTCTACAAAAAGGTGTTTATTAGCCTTGTTAATAATTAGGGAAATGAGATATCAATACACATTCACGGGAGTGACTAAAATTAAAGACTTATAACTTGGAGTGTTGCTAAGAATGCTCTTAAACTGGTGGAGTGTGTAGGGGAGAAAAATAATTTTCTCTCTGTCCTTCTAGGTCTTGACTGAGTGTCCCTGTAATAAAAGACAGAATTATAAGAGAAAAACAAGCAATGATAATTAGATATGCACATAGGTATACATGGGAGCCCCACAAAGATATGAGACTCAAAGAAGTGACCAGAGCAGAAGTTTTATATTTTTTGGACAAAATAAAATAAATTTGTGGATAATTAATAAGGCATAGGGGTTTGGGTTAGGCTAAGTAAATAGGGAAATGTTAATGCAGTGTTCTTTGCCCTAGATTCTCTGACTCTTGTGATAAGGATGTCTGTTTCTCCTAGTACAGGAAGGGTACCGTTCACATGGGAGATTTATCCTTGCTTTGAAGGAAGAAGGATATAGAGGGCATGGTAGAAGTCAAGTGACCTCAAACTCCTTCAGTTTAAGATCTGTATTTTAGGAGAAACTGGTAGAAAGCATATTGGAAAAATGATTTGGCATTATCTACTAACATTGAAAACATGCATACTCTTTGACCCATTTTTTACTCCATTGGTTTTGTATTAGGTAATCAACCATCCCAATTTGCCCAAAACCAAGGGGATTTCCCTGGCCGTGGGACTTTCAGTGCTAAAACTGGGGAAGATGTAGGCCAACCGGACATTTGGTATTCTAGTATACACTCAACAGAAATATGCACATATGCACCAGTAAACATGCACAAGAATGCCCATAGTATCATTATTCATAATAGATCCAAACTGGAAACAACCCAAATGCCCTCCAACAATAGAATAGATAAATTTTAGTATGTTCAAACAGTGGAATATTATGCAGCAATAAAAATAAACAATAAATTCCACAAACATAACATTGAGTGAAAGAAGCTACGTACAAGAGAATACATGCTGTTAATACTATTTATGTAAAGTTCAAAAATAGATAAGATAAAATGCTTATAAATTCAAAATTAGGTGGTAAAACTATAATGAAAAGCAGGGAAGTGGTTATCATAACAGGCCCAAGTGGGCCTTGGAAGGGAAAGGAAAGAGCGGAGACATTATTGAGAATCAACTAGTTAATTGATTCTTATGTCCTTTTTTTGCCTAAAAAAGGACATAAGAGCATCTTCTCAATGTTTAATTTCTTAACCTGGGTGACAGTTACACCTCATGAATTACTTAGTTACTCATTTTTGTTTTGTCTTTTTTTTCTCTGCATGTATGTCTATTTCTCAAAGAGCTTCCTTCCCTCCCTCCCTCCCTCCCTCCCTCCCTCCCTCCCTCCCTTCCTTCCTTCCTTCCTTCCTTCCTTCCTTCCTTCCTTCTTTCTGAGATTTAGCCCTGCTGGGCAATTATTAGAAAGGAACAATAATAATAAAAAAAAAAGTATTGCTCACAAGAAATACTATGGTAGTATCCTCTCCCTGGTATCTTCACACAAACTATTGCAAACCTTACAGCCATTCTCCACAATGATTGGTATCCGGCAATTATCAGCCAGAATGACCTTTTCAAAATGTATATTTCAAAATGTACTCTTTGGCTTAAAATCCTTCCAAAAAGACTGGTTAAGTAAATACCAGGATAGCTCCATAAAATGAAATATTTAACAGTCATTAAAGAGAATGAGGTAGAGCTCTTTACACTAATATAGAATAGTCTCAAAGAATTATTATTATTACTGCTACTAATAAGCAATGTTTATTAGGTCAAAACAGCATGTTTAAAAATAGGTAGAGGAAGGGGGTTAGGGGGATGGATGAAGAAGTGTGAAAGGGATTAAGATGTATAAATTGCCAGTTATAAAAATAGTCACAGGGATGTAAAGAACAGCACAGGGACATAGTAATATTGTACTAATTGTGTATGGTGTCAGATGGGTGCTGGATTTATTGGGGTGATCACTTTGTAAGTTATATAAATGTTTAATCATTGTGTTGTACACCTGAAACTAATCGTATTGTACTCAACTGCATGTCAACTGCAATTGAAAAATAAATTTTAAAAGGTGGGTAGAGGAATAGATACAGTAGAATTTCATCATATATTCCTTTAAGTTACTCAAAATCCACTAGTTCATGTAGATAAAAAGTAGAGAAATAGGTATTATTAAACAAGGGCAGGGGACTGCAATTGCCCCTTTTCTTACTTTGTGAATATACGCTCCATCCTATGACAGTCTGTGGATATGATGTGAATAATTTTAAGGGTTTTACTGATCATTTACAAAGAAAAGTTATGCATAATTCAGGAGGCCAGACAAGTGAACAGTAGGGATTTTCTTATCAACTGTGCAGGACTATGTGTTTTAAGAGACTGTCTCACCCATTGCAGTATTTTTAGTGTATCTGGCCCTTACCCATTAAATGTCAGTAGTTCTTGAGTTATTGGGTCAACCAAACAGCCACCCGTACAGATCCCCAGACAGTAGTGGTGGAGCAGGGGTTAGGACACACTGTCTCAGGTTGAGAACACTAGAGGAAATAAAGAAGAAATAATAAAAGGTCATAGAGAAAGCTGAGTGAAGAATTAGAGGAACTGAAAAATCTGGTCTTTGGGATTAGTTGCTCAGAACTGTGTGTTCTGTATTTGAATAAAGATTTTAAGGATGTCTCAAAGATTATTTTGACTATAGCAAAGCAGAAAAGCAGGCAAGGTTGTTGCACTTAAGTTCTATCAGGTATTTATATTGGGCTGTCAGTTGCCAAAACCAGGGAGCTTCCAGGAAACGGACGTGTGCCTTAGGGACTCATCAAGTCTCCTCTGACCCTCACGCTTAAGTGTTCCCTGGGACCTGCACTTGTCTTATCTCTCCAGTGCCAGCTTTGTCCCTCCTGCCCTCCAGAAGAGGAGAAAGGGAAATAGCTTTGAGCTGGGAGACTAGCCCTGAGGTGAGGAAATAGGATAGTGACTAATTTAAGAATGTGTTACTGGATTAGACTAAGGAAATCCAAAATACATTCAGCATGACAAACTGTCCTGAGGATGTTTCAACTGTGAAAAGTCACACAAAGTCACACAGACTTGCCCTCAGCAGGGGGCTTGGTGGGCCAGCTTACTTTAGAAAGGTTTTGAATACGGCTGGCCTTGAGCTAGTACTTAAGTAATAGACTGGATTATGCCCAGTTTTGGTCACCGCACTTTAA
Organism: Cynopterus sphinx; assembly: GCA_030015415.1. Classification (NCBI taxonomy): domain Eukaryota; kingdom Metazoa; phylum Chordata; class Mammalia; order Chiroptera; family Pteropodidae; genus Cynopterus; species Cynopterus sphinx. Next base: position 54,180,999 of record CM057383.1, on the reverse strand, counting down.
AACAAGATGTAGATAAATTCAGGAGTCCATAGAAGGTTATCAAAATACTCAAAAGCAGGCAAAATATCAGCTCTAAAATCAACATGGAAATTTTTTCTGGGGCCCAGAACCGGCATTTAAAAGTTTCAGTAGCAATACTATAAGAGACCACAAGATGGCAAAAGAACTCTAAAATACCTTTGATTTCTTTTTTTTAAAGGTAGATTTGGTAGAGATCAGATGCTTCTTGGTGAAAACAAGGAAAAGAAAGTTTAAAAATGTTAAAACTTATGACATGATTAAAATGATATAATTTGGTCTGGCAAGTTTTTGCAATGTTTACTTATTATTTAGGTGAAGGATTTCATTCATGTTATAGCAATATTGTGATATCACTTATATGTGGAATCAAAAAAAAAAAAAAAGAACCTCAAACTCATAGAAACAGATGTAGGAAAGTGGTTGCCAGGGGCTGAGGGGTGGAGAAATAGGAAGATGTTGGTAAAAGGATACAGACTTTTAGCTATCAGATGAATAAAGCCTGAGGATCTAATGTAAAAACATAGTGATTGTAGTTGATAACATTGTATTGTATAAAGTTTGCTAAATTTCAATATAGTCAAGTATCCAAAAGATTCTGTATATATTTGTATAAGATCACAAATATAAAATTAATGCCATGTATTCACCACTCTGGCGAAGAGACAGAACGTTAATAATACTTTTGAAACCCCTTACACACCCAAGAAATCCATGCCGCTCCCTGAACTCCCCCTTCTGAATTTTTGATCTCTTACATTAAAAAACATTTTACCATTTATGGACATATTCATAAACAATGTATTGCTTAGATTTGCATGTTTGAAAACTTTATATTAACAGAATCATATTATATCTTTTGCACCTTGATTTTTTTTCTAGTCATTATATACCTGATGTTTATCCATGTAGATATATTTAGCTGGAGTTCATTCATTTTAACTACTACATTATGTGAATATATCATTTATTTTGCCTTTCTTCTGTTAATGAAAATTGGTATTAAACTCAAGAAAACGTTTGATTTTGCTATTAAAAAATCAGTGCTGCTATGAACATTTTTTACCTGTGTTCTGGCTTGCATGTCCAATAGTAAATTTTCTAGGCTACATATTCTAGGAGGGTAATGCCAGAAACTCCAGGGTGATTATTATCTCTATGTGCCTTCCCATTGGCTGAGGATATTACTCCATATCCTCAGTGACATTTGGCTTTTTTTTTTTTTTTTGACTGATATGTACAAAATGGTCTCTGCTCCAGGCACTCTGGCCTCCTTCGTGTTACTTTGGACCAGTATTTATTCTTCTTTCTGCCTGGAATGTTCTCTCCTTCACCCTCTCGTAGCCCCATAGTTTGCTCTTTTACCTCCTTCAGGCCTTTACACAATTGTCAGGTTCTCTATGAGGCCTTCCCAGTCCTTCCTTTAAAAAAATTGACATGCCTTTCCCCTACTCCACCCCTTCACTGCTTCATTTTTCTCCAGAGCACTTAATACCACTGCCTTTCACCAGTAGAACCTAAACTCCACAAGGGCAGAGATTTTGTATGTCTTGCTCACTGTTGCATCTCTAGAGTTTTGGAGCAATACCTTGCACACAGTAGACGTTAATAAACATTTGTTGACCAAAAGGAATGAATCTCATTGAAGTTTCATTGGTATTTTATGGATTATTAATGGAAATTGAGTAGTTTCCAATGGCTATATGTATTTCCCCATCTGAAATGCCTCGTCAAATTGTTTATTGGTTTTTCTACTGGATTATTTAATATTTTATTGATTTTCAGGAGTCCTTTATGAATTCGGATATAAACTTTTCTTAATACTTGTATGATATTCTTCCACTTTGTGACTTAGTTTTTAGCCTCTTTCTATTGTTGGTATCTTTTAATAAAGTTTTAATTCTAAGTTATGTTCATTAATATTTCTCTTCTCTTTTTGTGTTGTGATATATAAATTCTTTTCTATCTGAGGTCATAAAGATACCTATATCTTTTTTATAAAAGGTTTAGTTTTGCCTTTCACTATTAAGTATCTAATCTACCTGAGATGGATTTGGGGTATGCTGTGAGATTGCTTAGGCCTTTCTCTGAGCTTTTTTGTTTGTTAGTTTTTGTCTATTTCTGCATAATGCCACACTTTCTTATATGACTTTCACTACTTCTTGATATCTGGTGAGGCAGTTCTCTTTATTATTCTTCCATAGTAGAGTCTTAGTTATTCTTGGCCCATCATTCTTCCATGTAGATTTTAGAATTAGCTTTTCAAATTCCAAAAAATGTGTAGTTGAGGTTTTGATTGAAATTCCATTGAATTTATACATGTATTTAGGAGAGAAGTGCTGTATATATGATATTAAATATTACTGTCTGTAAACATAATTTATAGCTCACATTTATTTAGATCTTCTTTAATATCTTTCAATGAAGTTTTGTAATTTTCTTTACACAGAATCTTGTATATCATTTAAAAGATTTACTCTTGGTACCTTAATTTTTATCCCTACCATAAATATATTTTAATTACATTTTCTGACTTTTTTGTTGATGCATAGACATGCAATTGATTTTGTATTTAATCTTATATTGTTACTCTGTTAAAATATCTTATTAATTTTAGTTATTTGTAGATTCTTTGGAGTTTTCTTTGTATGCAGTTATATCATCTTCAAAGAGTGATAATTCTATTTTTTCATCTTTATACCATTTTTTCCCTTGTCTTTCTTCATTAGTTAGGACTTTGGATGTAATGCCAAAAGCAAAAAAATAAAAAACAGGAATAATGGGTATAGTGGATAGTATCCCTCAAAATTTTTGTCTACCTGGAACTTTAGAATGTGATATTATTTGGAATTTGGATCTTTGCATTTGTAACTAAGGATCAAGATGAGATCATACCGGATTAGGGTGGGTGCTAAATCTAATGTGTCCTAATGAGAGGCAGAGATACAACGGACACAATGAGAAGGTGATGTGAAAATGGAGGCAGAAATTGTATCTATAAGCCAAGGAATGCCAAGGATTGCCAGCAACCGCCAGAGGCTAGGAGAGAGGCATGTCATATTTTCTCCCTCAAAACTTTCTGAAGAATCTAACACTACTAACACCTTGCTTTTGAACTTCTGGCCTCCTGATTGTGAGAATAAATTTCTGTTGTTTTAAATCACCTCGTTTGTGATTTGTTATTGCAGCCCTAGGAAACTAATGCAACAGGCATCTATCCTTTTTGACATTAACCTCATTTTTCCTCTGTCTCTTCTAGCTTTATATTTGAGAGAACCTCATTTTTTTATTACATTCTTGTTAAAAATTATATTCAATAGACAATGTATTTACATGGTTCAAATTTAAAATTATAAAAAGTGTTAAAGTACAAGTAAATTTGAAGATCTAACTGGTATTAAGTGATTCATGAATTAGGCAGCATTCAATTCAGCAACTAGAAGGATAACAAAGGGTTGTACGTAATAAAAGGTTTTTATAGGAAGAAAGCTGAGGCAAGAGGATTATTAGCAAAAGAAGATTGTTTTTAGTCCAGGACATCGTTTGCTAGAGAAGGGAATGGCAAGTGTTTTATTGTGCAGATTGCCTCTTCTTTCCGGTGGGGGTGGGGTAAGAGCCCAAATCACCGATTACCTTGCCAGTTTTTTATTAGAAAATTCCAAATGGGTTAACTAATATTATATTTCTGGTGAAGGTTGAAACTTCAATTATATGAGTTTTTAAGTCTAGGTTTGATATCATGGGCTTCAGCACAAGTGATGCCATTTCAGGCCTGTAGTTTTTTCTTTAACAAAGAGTATACTCTAGCCACCCACTATACACAGTGTTCTGCCTTTTAATGTTTTAGTTTTCACTAAATATGGTTCAGTGATCATTCCTGATCATTATACAAATAGATGCCTTGCTTATTTCTACAACTTTGTAGTATTTTTATTGGATGGATGTACCATAGTTTGTTTAATTCCTTATTGGCAGATATTTAGGTTGTTCTCAATTTTTTGCAATAATAAATAGTGCTCGATGAATAGTTTTGTATGTTTATACAATTATGAGTACATCTGCTGTATAAGTTCCTAGTAGTGAAATTCTAGTTTCAAAGAGCATGTGCCTTTGTAATTTTGAATACATATCGCCAAATTGTCTTCCATAGAAATCGCAACAATTTACACCCACACTCTAACCAACATAGTCATTCTTTTTGATCTATATTAATCTGATAAGGGAAATGTGGTAGCTCCTTGTAGTTTTAATGTAGCTAGGAGGCAAGATAATTAAAAATGTTAATTAAGCTATATTCAGAGACTGCAATATGCTGTTCAGCCCTGCAGGTAGGCCAGGAGGACACCTACAGAACAAAGGAAAATTTCTACTGGGATGGCTAACAGCCCATTCCCCACATCTGTGAAGGGGAAACAGGAAAAACAAGTGTTTTTAAATGGCTATTCTACACAAAATAAAATCATCCATTCCCTGTAAGGTAAACGCGTGACAGACACGCTGACAGAAGTTTTAAAAGCATTTATTGGGAGAGGGCTCCCTGGCGAGGTTCTCTGGTCCAGAGAATATGGGCCAGAGAAGTCGGGCCTTGGGGCAGGAGGGCGTGGCTTCTATGGGTTATGTAGGGGTAGGGGTGTAGGGTGGGGAACGCTAATCGTTAATCGAATGCTAATTGAGCCTCTGGATTAGGGTGGTGACAGGGCTTTAGGGTGGGCCCTATTCAGGTCTGGGGAGTCTCAAGTCAGGCATCAGGCTGGCCCTTCTGACCTAACATTCCCTATGGCTAAAACCATGGGGGAATCTGTGGATTAAAACCTGATTTTGTTTTCCTCAGTTTTAGTTACCTGCAGTAAACTCTGGTCCAAAAATATTAAATAGAAAACTCCTGAAGTAAACAATTTCTAAGTTTTAAATTGAGCACAGTTCTGAGTAGGGTGATGAAATCTTGTGCCATCCTCTCTGTCCCTCGTGGGACCTTTGTTCAGCTTATCCATGCTGTACACGCTACTTACCCATTAGTCACTTATCGGTCTCTGAAGTCAGATCAACTGTGGAGGTATCACAGTGTTTGTGTTCAGATAACCCTTATAGCAGACTAATGCTAATCACAATGTTTATGTCATTCACCTCACTTCCCTCATAGACATTGTATTATCTCATATCGTTATAAGAAGAAAGTACGTACAATACATTAAGATATTTGGAGAGACTACATTCACATAACTTATTGTTATAATTGTTTTATTTTATTATTTGTTATTGTTAATCTTCTGCTGGGCCTAATTTATAAATTAAACTTTATCAAAGGTATGTGTGTACAGAAAAAATAGAATATATATATATATATATATATATATATACACACACTATATGTGTGTGTGTGTGTGTGTGTCTGTGTGTCTGCGTGTGTGTGTGTGTGTGTGTGTGTGTATACACTAGAAACAATCTGTGGTTTCAGGCATCTACTGAGGGTCCTGGAACATAACCCGTGAAGATAAGGGGGGAAGTGCCTACTGTACTTGGGTCATAGATTTTATTCATCCTGATAATCTCTATCTTTAATCGGTTTAATTAGACCATTTATAATTAATTAAAATGTTGGGATTTAGGAATACCAATCTGTTATTTTTTCTATTGTTCCCTCTATTCTTGCCTTCTTTTGGAATTTTAACTTTTAGTATTTTGTTCTAATTTTTTTATTGTGGTTTTGAGTATAGATCTTTTTATATAGTGTTTTTCTACTTCCCTTTGTATGATGGTTTTTCTACGGATACTAAGATTTTTACAGTCTACTTACAATTAATATTTTATCGCTTTAATTGGAACATAGCAGCATTCTACTGTGTAGGTCTATTTGTTTTTTCCTCTATATATTATAGTTGTCTTTTATGTAACATCTAAATACGTTAGAACTACCAGCAAACAATAATTTTTGCTTTCAAACATCAAATATATTTAAGGAACTAAAGTGGAGAATAGAATGTTGTATTTACCCAGATATTCACTTTTTTTGTTTCTTTATTCTTATTTTTTTTTGTATATTAACACTGATTTGATAGAAAGCCAATTTTGTCTAAAATTGTATAGCAACTTCAGCTTTTTTTTTTTAATGGTTTTACTACAGGCTTGTTAAGAGAGTCAAGATGTGTGTTTGTTTGAGTAGGTGGTATAGAAGAACTTGGCTGTTGTTTGTAGAGGTGTATTTCAGAAAGAGTTGGAAGAGAAGATGAGAGGAATTTTCTGGCCCAGATTATTGTTTAATGATTTAAAACAACAAAGTATCACCTAAGAAAAAGTTCATAAAGCCTAAGAAAGACCTTCTCTACAGAGTTGAATTTAACTCCTTTCACACCAACAAATTCATAACAAAGGGCAAAATAAAATGTCTCATCCAGATTTTTATTATTGTTATTGACTTAATATGTTTTTCCACTTTTACTTTCAATCTATTTGTATCTTTGAGTTTAAAGTGTGTATCCTGTAGACAAAATGTAGTTGAACATCTTTTATCGAGTCCAACAATCTCTGCCTTTTGATTAGATTCCTTAATTCTTTCACATTTAGTGTTATTATTGATATGGTTAGATTTATGTCTGCCATTTTATTTTTCATTTAATATTCGTCTCCTGACTTTTTCTCTCAATTCTTCCTTTATTGCTCTCTTTGCATTATGAATACTTTTGTAGTATAACGTCCTTTTAATGATTTTTTTTATTATATAGGTTTTTTAAAAATTATTTTTTGTTGTTGCTTTAGGTTTTACACATATATCTTGACTTTTCAGCATCTATTTCAGATTTATACTAATTTAATGGTAGTGATATTTAAAGGCATTATTCTTGTATAGCTCTATTGCATCTTCCCCTTTGGTGCTAGTTTTTAATTTTTTTTTAGGCAAGGCAACCCTTGGTTGACCTCACAGATTACAAGGACCTTGTCAGTTTACAATCTCTTACTTTTTATGCCTAGTGCACCTGGTCTTCATAGGTGGTCTCTCATCCAAGTAGTAGTCAGGCCCAACTCTGCTCAGCATCTGAGATCAAGTGGGATCAGGCTTGTTCAGAGTGGCATGGCTGTAGACTGGTGCTACTTTTTAATGCATATTACTTAATATATGTTTAAAATTAAAAAATAAATTGTTATAAATATTATTTTATATAATTTTATGTCTTTTAAAGAAGTTGAGAGAAGAAAGATGAACAGGTATATATTTATAGTTTGTTTTTGTAACTTCCTTATTTACCAGTTTTATTCTCTTCATTTGTTCCTGGGTTTTCAAAGTTACCACCAAGTGTCACTACCTTACCGCAATACAGATTTGCTCCTTTGTGCTATGATTGTCGAATGGATTACACTTCTCTGTGTTATAAACCAAAATACTATTACATACTTGTTGTTTTATAAGTACTTTAAAAAATCACTTACAGTAAGAAAAGAAAAGAAATATGCATTTATATTGTCTTTTATAATTACTCTTACTGGTGTCTTTCTTTTTTATTAGGATTTGAATTGTTTCTAGAGTCTCTTGTTTCCACTTCAATGACTTCCTTTAGCATTTCTGGGTAAATATAGGTCTTCTTGTACAGATTCTTTCGGGTTTTGTTTATCATGTGCCATATAATGACATTTTGGTCAATGATGGACTGTCTAAGTTGGTCCCATGAGAATATGATGGATTATAAACAAAGTTTGCTTGCTACATTGAAAGAAAAGGCTGAACCTGACTAATGTTGAATTTACTGCTAGCTTTGGGTGGTTTAAATAGATGAGGAGGCTGAACGTGTTGTCCACCCTCACTGTCCCTGTGTGTAGCTGGGGCCTGGTGTTGGTGAGGGAGTTAAGGAGAAGGTACCTCCCCTCCACAGCCCTCCTCCTGCCTCTCCAACACACGCGTGTGAGCACACACACTTTATCTTTCACATAGTATTTTTACTGTACCTTTTCTATGTTTAGATATGTTTAGATACACAAATACTTACGACTGTGTATGGTTGCCTGCAGTATTCAGTATAGTAACATGCTGTACAGATTCGTAGCCTAGGTGTGTAGAAGGCTATACCATCTAGGTTTGAGTAAATGCACTCTCCGATATCTGCACAATGTCGAAATCACCTAACAATACATTTCTCAGAACATATCCCTGTCATTAAGCAACACATGGCTGCATTTCACTTTCATTTTTGAAAGATATGTTTGCTACTTGTAAGATTCATGGTTGACAGTTCCCCACCACCTCAATACTTTGAATATGTCATTCCACTACTTCTGGCCCCCAATTGTTTCTGACGGGAAATCACCATGTGATGAGTAATTTTTGTTTTGCTGCTTTCAAAATTCTTTGACTTTCAGCAGTTTTACTATGATTTTTTTGGGTGTGTGTGTGTATGTGTGTGGATTTCTTTATATTACTTGGAAATTCTTAGATGTGTAGATTAATGTTTTTCATCAAATTTGGTCACCATTGTACTAGCTTTGATAAGAACTCAAGACAATAACTGCTTGGTTTCTAAACTTCTCTATATACTATATCGGAGTACACACCTAATGGTCTGATACAAATGCTGCAAAATTCAAGTATCAATAAGAACAAAATTTTCTTGATAGTCATGTTCTTTTGCATGATGTGAAATGGCTATATGACTTCTCAAACTTTGATTATGGTCCTGTGTTTATCCCAATAGTTAGATTTGGATTTTAAAGACAGAAGGAAGGCAATAGTTGCCCCCAAATCCTATTTATTAGGATATTTGCATTTGAGATGAAATGGTGAAGAGATTCTTTATGCCTTTGAGACAAAGCCCCACTAATGTTAATAAATCACAGGAACGAGTTTGTGATGACTATTCTTTTTTGTAATACTTTCTGGCATTGAGTAGTAACTGTGCTGAGCAGGTAGAAACTGAGCTCTGGAAAGAGCTGTTCCATACTTGTTGTCTGGCCAATCAGAAAATGGAGTGGGTAATAGAAGAGAATGGAGAACTGTGGGATAAAATAATGGTAAGAAGAAGATGTGGGATAGGATGGATTTTTTTTCTGTCAAGAATATTGACATTTTTAGATGGGAATGAGAATTTCTGTAAGTGGTCCAAGGAACCTAGAAGACATAAAAGTTTGGAATAACATGGATATAGTAGACTCTAAGATAAAATTTTTTATTTCTTAATGATACTGTAGATATTGATGAGCATCTTTCAATTTACAGATTTCTAAATCTAAAAGGATGCTCAACAGTTTTTTAAATGTACACACACACGGACACCCACACACACACACACACGATTTTACTCATTAGTGTCATTCATTCTTTCATCAAATACATACTGAGTTTCTACTGTGTGCTAAGTATCATTCAAGGTTTCAGAAATAAAACAGTGAAGAAAGTATAAATATCCCTGACACAATAAAGCTCATATTCTAGTGGAGAGAGACAGATGAGAAACAATCAAAAATAAATTATATGATATAATGGAAGGTGATAAGTGCCACAGAAATAAATAAAGCGTTGTAAGGGGGCAAAATAAAGGGAAATGTGAGGATCTGAGGATTTTAAGAGGTTACTTTGCTCAGCTTGAGGGAAATTAATCTGAAAACCTAGATGACATGAATACTTTTCTAGAATATAAATTACAAAAATGATTGTGAAGGAGAGAAATTCTAATCAAATCAGATACCATAAAATATCTAAAGAGGTTGTGTATAAATGGTCATTCCCCTATGTATTTAGCGGAAATGGAATTTGTACAGTGTAATAAACTCTTTGGAAAGAATTCCAACAATGTCTACTAAAATTATATATATATATGTATATATATATATACACACATACATACATATATGTAAATCACATACATAAATACATATGTATGTCTTTTATTCACACAGTCTCACTATTGGAATTCTATCTAGCATTTAGAAATAAAAATATCAGTTTGTAAGGCTGTTTGTATACAGGAATATTTGTAGTATCAAAAAGACTGAAAACAACTTTGGTGTTCTATAACAGGGTGAATAACTGATGATGGAGCCATACAATGACTATTCTGCCTCGATTAAAAAGAGAGAATATATATGGTTTACTTGGAGACATGCCAGTAATCAGAAAAGTAGATAGCAGGCGAATGTGTAAATTTTTGGGAAAAAAAAGTATTTTTCCCATTATATGCAGATAACATGTTTGTGTATATTTAATGAAATAAAGAAATGTATGGAGGGAAACACCTCAAGTTTTAACATTGGTTATTTGGAGTTTTGGGAGAGCTTGCTGGCTTTCTCTTTGTGGTTTTTGGCTTGTTGCCTTAGGCAGGACTTTTAGTTTGAAAGGCAAATCCAGTAAGATGTTTTAGAGAAAGCTCTTCTTTCAGCTTTCTCTGTGCTTATTTTAATGTGAATGAAAGAAAAACATCTGCTTGTGTGCTAGGTAAAAGTGATGCTGGAGACTCAGGATAAGTGGTGTGATTTGTTTGGTATCCATAAGGGAGGACATGCGAGTTTTCCCAGATTTTGCCAAGACTTGGAGTTTTCACGTTGATGTAGTAAGTAATCTTGAGAAGTTAGTTACTCAGGTTCTCTCGACCCAAAGTTTTCCATCAGCAAAACGAGAGTTAAAAATATCTCGCACACACATTTTTGTTGCGAAATGACACAGTACAGGATTTTGAGAATGTTAAGCTTTTAAGTCAGTCCGTTTTCACTGAATTCTAATTTCCTGACATATCCAGAGGCTGTGATATACCATCGCATGATTGCTATAGGGATTGCAAAAAAAAAAAAAAAAAAAAAGTTTAAGGCAGGAGGATGAAGACAGGTACATTCTTGACCACACGAAGCATTCTATCCAGTGTCAGATGGATATTACCTGTTTTAGTGTATTACGGAATGCAAAGTGATCAGGGAAGGCTTCGTGGAAGAGGCGAGACACCACGTGAAGCGCATGCCTGGGCCAGCGCTGGAGCGGGACAGAGGGGCGCCCGTGGCCGTGGTACCCGAGGAGTCGCAGGGCACCCCGCCCCCCCCGGGCCCCGCCGCTCCGGCCCCTGCCCCCGCCTCGGCGCGGGCGCTGCGCAGGCGCGGGAGCCCCGGCGGCGCGCATGCGCGCAGCGCTCCGGGGGCGGGCGCTCCTTCGGCGTCGAGGCTGGAGGCCGCCGCGGGCTGAGGCGTGCGGGGCGCGAGCGGGATTCGGCTGTTAGTCGGGTAGGCATAGGTAGGACTGCTGCCCTGTGGGGAGCGCGGGGGCGGAAGGCAGGAGCCGCGCAGCGCGGGGGCCCGAGCCTCGCCCCTGCGGTCCGGGCAGCCTTCTTGTGTGTGTCGCAGCGGCCGCGCACAAGATGGCGGCGGCGGGCGGCGGCGGGGGAGGCGGACGGGGGACCCCCGGGATGGGGTGGAAGAGGAGCGTGGCCGCCCTGCTGCCGCGTCCGCTCGCCGGACTGCCCCGGAGGGCCGGGGCGGCCGCCCGCGCTCGGACTGTGCTTCTGGAAGAGCCGCCTGACGCCGAAGCCCGGGGCCGAGGACGAGAAGAGCCTTCGGGCCAGGCCGTGGCCGCCCCTTCCCCCCCGGCCGGGGCGGGCGGAGCGGAGGGAGCGGCGCCGAGGGAAGACCCGCTCCCAGCGGGCCCTGGAGAGAGGCGTTGGAGCTCGAGCCGGGAGCCCTGCGGCTGGCGACGTTGCGCGGGCGACGCGGAGAGGAGCGCGCGTGGGGCCGCGGGAGCGGGCGTGGGCGGATGCTGCGGCGGGTGTGGAAGCAGGACTCGTCGCCGTGCGCGACTCGGCGGGCCCCGCAGCGGCTCTGATGCCCGCTCCCAGATCTTCCCGAATAACCGCGAAAGCGGATCCTGCGGGTTTCTTTTTGTCTGATTCCCGTCCTGGGCCCTGATCTGTCCAGGGTGCGGGGAGAACTGGGCCGCACGCTTGAACCCCTTAGGGCGTTTGAAACTGATCTTTGTCGTTAGAGGTAAATGCGAAGGAAGGAGACGGATAGCCCTGCACAGTTTTCAGTCGAACCAGTTAGTGAAGGCTTTCTCAAGTGCATTTTTCCTCATCTTAGAACTTGGTGTTAGGCGAAATCTAGAGAAAACGATAACTTTTCACCTGAAGGTGTCCTGAAGGAAAACTTGTCAGGATCCGACGACCTATGTTGGTTCAAATTCTTTTCGCCAAAGAGCTTTGGAATTGTGCTCAAAATTATCCCCCCCCCTTCATTTGTTGTAAAGTGTTAAGTTTATTTTTCAGGGATGTTTGCCGGTTCAGATTTGCAGTGAAAGTTGATGAAATGGGAAAAAAAAATTTACCAAAAAAAAAAGATGAATTTGATGAAATTTATACAAAAAAATGAACATAATTTATATTATTTCAGCGTAGCGTTAAGTTTTGTTGATGATTTGGCATTCTAGACTTAGTGGGCTTATGTTGCACTTTAAAAATTTGACGGCATTCATACACTTTCTTTTGTATTCCCATACACAGTAATTCATTATGTGGACTAACATTAATACACTAAAATATGCAGGACCATTTTTTTCTTGGTTGATTGTGTTGGAGCAAGTGTAAAAGATAAAAACAGTTGGAAGAAATCACAAAATTTCTTTTTTTTTGGCTAGCTTTCAGAGTGTATTGTCATACGTTCTCTGTTAACTTGAATATTGGTTATATTTTAGTTTTGTAATCTTGTATGTAATCTTTCATTATGGAGGGTGCATATAGCAGATACTCTGGTTTTAAAACACTTCTTACAGTCATTGATCACTTTGTACTTCGTGGCTGTCAAAATTTTTTCTCTTGGGTGCTCTTAAGGTGATAATATGGAAATTTTGTTTTCATTTAGGGAAGGAAAATGAGAGAAATAGTTTAGTGGAAAGAATAGGTTTTGGAATCAGAAGATCTGGATTCGAATTTCTGTTTTCCTCGTACTGTATGTGTGAGATTTGGGTGAGTTATTTTAGACTTTCTGAATGTTTGCTTCCTTATCTTGTAAAATGGTGATGATACTACTTTCTGCTTGGGATTGTTGAGAGGATTAAGTGAGAATGAATATTTGGAAAGCTCCTATCCCTTGGCACTTACTAGGTGCTTAATAAATGTCAGCTGTTAACTTTTATTACAAATTTTTAAGTGCTTAGGCAGTGCCTTTAGATTTTTTTAAAAAATTGCACCTGTGGATACTTCCTTTTGTTTAAAAAGAGGCTTAAAGGAATTTAGCTTAAATTGATAGAATTTTAGAGCTGAAAGATCATCTATTTTTTCATTAAAATATTTTGTACATCTATAAACTTTGTATCTCATAGCACTTACAAAACATTGTAACCATTTATTTATATGATTGTTATGTTCACTTTTGTATCTGCTGCAGTGCTTAGCATGTGTTAGATGCTCAGCTGGTAGTTGCCAGAGTCTGAATAAGAACACAGGCCCTTGGAGTCCAATTTCTGTTCTTACTACTATGACTAAATGTATACTGGTCGAGGTTTACATAAATCTGTCGAAATTCTTAATAAAATGCTGTACATATTAGGAAGCAGTGCTTCTAGTATGGGTAGCAAGTAACGTAGTTTGGGCTGTTTCGCGTGGAAATAGGAGCTACTGAATGTTGAAATGTGGTTTAGAGATTTTCTAAACTGAAAGTAATTGTATTTGTGGCTAAAGCCAATAGCTCCTCTTTGTATTCAACTTTACTTACTCTTTTATTATTTCAACTTTATATACTGTAGTCTGAAATTTATGATTGAAAATAAAAGTGGAAGGAAAATAGGTATATGGAAGATAAGAGATTAATACAAAGAGGTGAGGTGTAGAAATAAAACATAGCTGTACTCATTTCCAATGACATGGATGGACCTAGAGGTTATGCTGAGTGAAATAAATACCATGTAATTTCACTCCTATGCACTAAGGAACAAAAAGAACAAACTAATCAAAAACAGACTCAGAGGTAATGGACAATTTGACAGACAGAGAGGAGGGGTTGGGAGGCTGGGAGAATGGGGTGAAGGGTTAAAGAAGTACAAATTAGTATTTGGTAGTTTGGCACGGGGAGCATGGAAGAGGAAATGTAGTTAGCATTAATACGATGGCTAAATGGAGGGCCAGGGGAGGGAGGGAGCAATTGGGGGGATCATTTTATGAACATTATAGATGTCTAATGTATTGTATATTTGAAACTAATTTAAATAAATAAATTTATTTTTAAAAAACATAGCTGTACTAATGATCAATGAGGGTAAGAGTAAAATGTTTTGCTTTGAAAAGAAAGTTCAGGTAGTATAGGAGACATTTTTAAGGTACATATTTTGATAATTTCTTAGTGGTTATCTTGGGGTACATATATTTTGGATTATTTTTCATCTCTTGAACCCCTTGAATACCAAAATATATTTATTCTGGTCTTTTTAAAGTATACTTTTCCTGCACTATTTCTGCAGGCTTCATTTTAATAAGCTTTAATTTCCTTTTGTCCCTGCTAATGAGTGAATGTTTCCAACTTTTGAATTTCTTCACTTCTTTAAAAATAACTTATTATGGAAAAATTTTAAACATACAAAAGCCAAAAGCAGAGAGTATAATAATTTACCACCATGTACCTATAATCCAGCTTTAACAGTTGCAAGCTAATGGTAACCTTGTCTCTATTGTCCACCCTATGATTTTTAAGCAATTCCCTTGTCATATTTATCAGTCTATAGTATCTAGAGTTCTAAAGTTTTCTCTAATACATTAAAGAATAAACATTTGTTTATCACAACCTAAAGTAATAGTTCCTTAATGTTAAATATTTAGTCAGTATTCACTTTTTCAATCGTGTCTTATACCGCACACATGTGTGTATACGTGTATTAAGTTAATTTCTATTACTATATTGAAAATTTAATAATTACCCAAGTCTTAATGAAAGGAACAAATACCTGCTTATTTTGTTTACAGTCTAACATTTGAGCACCTGTTGGCATGTGGGGAAAGATAATATAATTACATTTCACTTCAACATTCTTAAGTAGATAGTTTTTATTCCCATTTTACACGTGACCAACCTGAGGCTTGGGCTAACTAGCTTGCTTGGGGTTCACAGTTTTAGGAAGCAGGAGGACCAGAATTAAAACTGAATCTAGGGTCTGAGTTCTTTAAAAACTATGCTACGTAAGTGTTAAAATTTTGCTTATGGGAGTTAACCAACTTTGCATGAAGTCATTCAATGGCACCCCTCCTAGCGGTGGGTGTCTTCAGGTCATTGGAAATTTCCCCAAAGATCATATTATAATGGATTGCATAATGGGCTGACTTAACAGTCAGTTAGGGAGTGAACATGATGCAGAAAACAAAGGGCTAAATCCAAATATTTGTTTAGGGCTAATGTTATTTATCATATTGCAGGTTTTCTGCCCCTTGCCATACTTGCTTTCAGACCAGTCCTTTTTTCACTTAGTATATAACTTAAGTTAGTCCAGTGTTGGACTTAAAACTTTGGATCATTAACTTTTTGAATGAATTAAAGCCCTGGCTGACTCTCCCATCTCTCCCCTTTTTCTTCTCTCAATCCTTTTACACCCACATTCACAACTATTTATCCCACTTCCTGAACTATTTGAGAGTAAGTTGCCTAGATTGCACTCTTTTACCATCATTTATTTTTTAGGAATAAGATATTTTATTTTGTAGTTACAGTACTGTTATCAATATCAGTAAGTTTAACATTGATAAAATTCTGTAATCTACCATGTTCTGGTTTTGTCAATTGACCCAATAATGTTCTTTATAGCAGTTTTTCCCCTATCTACTACTGGATCAGTATGGGATTATATAATTGCGTTTAGTTGTCATGTCTCTTTAGTTGTCTTTGCTCAGGAAAATTTCCATAGCCATTTTTCTTTTTCAGGGTTGAAATATTTGAAGAATACAATCTGCTTCCTCCCCCCCCACACACTGATTTCCTTAAAATTTTATTATGTTTTACATATTTTTCTTAAAGGAAAAATTATCAGACCTCTAACATTAAATTCCAGGGATGTGAGGAATTACTGGCTGAATGTGAATCTGGTGGCAGAGGCACCCAGATGCCTTTTTTTTTTTTTTAATAGAACATTTCTCATTTTGGATTTGTCTTATGCTTCCTTTTTGATTAGGTTTCAGATTATGCATCCCTGGCCAGAAAAATTACATAAATTATGCTGTGTCCCCATGGTGTCCATCTGCCTCTCATAAATGATATGTTTGATCACATATTTGATCAAAATGTTTAATTCCCCCTCCCCCCAACTGATCTGTGGAGAGATGATTTAGGATTATGCAAGTGTCCTATTAATCAGAACTTTACTCTGGATTTAACATGCATAGATGATTTTTGCCTGAAACAATCCTTGCTACGGTGTTTATAAAAATGATTTTCCAACTTAGCATTCTCTCTACATTTTTATTGCTCTATTGGTACGGAGTTATGAACTCCTGTTTTTTTTCAGTGGTTTGTAACTTATAATTGTCCAGTTCTTTATTACCTTCTTCCATTCTATATGTCTTGTCTTCCACAGTGAGAGTCCTGGTTTCCAGCAGTATCAAAACATTTACTTATTTAGTCAATCCTATGATATATCTAAAGTAATTTAAGAATTGCTTCACCCATACCAGTACCAAAAACAAACAAACAAACAAACAAAACCTACTAAACAGTAAGAATTTGTAACTCTTCCCTTCTAGCTTCCCCAAAATTGAATCAAATAGTAGATTCATAACTTACTTGCATTAATTTTCTTTTCCCCCTATAGTGGGTTATGGTATTCATTTGAAAAAAATGATTGAATTTGTTTGCTTTTAAGTTTAGATTTCTTCCCCCGTCCTCACCCTTGTTTTAATTTTTTAAGAAATTAGATTGGCATGTTTCTGAAACTCAAAAGTATGTAATAAGATGTACTTCAAAAAATATTCTAATTTCCTTTCACTGGGTTCTGTTAACTCATAGGTAACCAACTTCATTGTTTTCTGTTTTATCCTGCCTATGTTTCTTTTTGTAACCATAGGCAGATATGATTTATTTCCATGTTTTATACAAGATGTAACATGTTCTTAATAGGTAATTTTATGTTTTCTGTGTTGGCCTACCTATATTTCTTTTCCTAACTATAGGCAGATACATGTTTTCTTATTTCCATTTCTTAATACAAAAAGTAACATACCATGTGTGCTCTTTTGTACTTTGTAAAGACTTTAAGGCATTTGGCCAGATAGTTTAGATATGCTTCATTGAAGATTTTGGAAATCTATTTTAGGCAGATGGGGATATTTTTTGGTTTGTGCACTTCATGAAAGACATGACAACCATATGGCAGGGAGGGCAAGGATGCAGTTAGGCCTCAAGAACAATTGGAACTGGGTAGTGAATATCATCAATACTGTATTTATCTTAGTCTTGCTTACCTGTTATATTGATTTTATTTCAGTGTTTGTGTTTTTTCACTAATGTAATACTGTCAACAACATTTGAGTTTTATCAACATCCACCATTTTTCTCATTCCTATTTAAAAAGTCCTGGGAAAGATTTCTTTATTCCAACTTGGATCAGATAGTTTCTCTTGGACTCATATTTGTTGAGGGTAGCAAAGTAAGGAAGACTGCCAGTGTACATCTCAGGGGCATCATTTACTATGCATACAATGTTAAGTTACTATAAATACAATTATGTATGCAGTGCACATGATCCTTATACTCATATAATCCTGTTTAACAAAAACTTGTTTTTCCTGTAAATAACTCTCAAATCATTGCTATGGGGTGTTAATGCATGGTTCTCATGGTGATTTGTTCTTGTCATTAGCAAGTTGATCTTCCTTTTTTTTTCTAATATGAAATCATGATGTTTATCAATCCTTCCAGATAGCAGTGAAATTTGTGATGCTCTTCATGTTCCCAAATAATGTTTCTAATTGCTTGTTGTTTCTGTGACAATTTTTTTGAGGTACCACATTTTGACATTTTAACATGCAGTGTGATACTCTGTACTCACGCTTAATGCACCTTCAAAATTATGACTTGTATACGTTTCGTGAGATGTGAGGGTACAAAACTAATGGTAGAAAAGAGTTGGCTGGGTGGATCTATATGATAGAAGAGATTAGCAGAATTGAGTGCTGATTAAAGAGAGGAGAGCACAGAATGACATGGACTCACTGTTGTATTAACTAGCCAGTGAAATGTTGCATTCTTAGATGTGAACATGAATTTGTATATTCTGGGGCAAACAGTCGCTCTAACAAAGCAGTCCACCTGAAGTATGTGGGTATTTACCTAGAATGGTAACCTTAATGGTAGTTTTCTTTTTGTGATAAGATTATAGAAACTTTATTCATGTCATGAGGGTGATTTTTTTTTTTTGGAGGGAGTGGTAATGAACATATATTTTTATAATTAGAGAAAGCTATAAAATGAATTTAATTTTTATATATCTAGAATACAGCATAGAAAAAACACCAAGAGTTCTAGTTGTGATATTACCATTTAGTTCCAAGGCCTTACTTAATTGTAATCTGGGATTTCCTTGCTCACAAGGTTTTGTTAGGCTCAAATTAGATAACATTAAAGTGCTTTGTTAACCACAAAATGCTATAAAAGTTCAAGTCTAAAGTCTGATACAGATCTTTTCATTGTGAATCTAATGGAGCCATTATGATCTGGCTAATTTTTGAGGATGCTTTTAGATTTTTCGATTTCAGATTTTTTTACCCCTATCTAATATTAAGGATTTCCTTCCTTCTGAAAGACTGCATCAACATAATAGACAGTTCAGTTAAAAAAAAAATTAAAAAACAACAGGCAGTTTTTGATTGTCCATGGTAGTGGATATCTCAGAAATGCCTCATGGGACCTACTGGTGATATTTTTTTAATTTACCAAGCTGTTTCTTTATGTCTTCCTTAAGAACTCAGTTTTGAATAGAATTTTTCTACTATTTTTATGGTCGACATTTTATTAAATCTTGTTTCAGAGTAGTATGTTTTAGTTCTTAAAAGGACATAGAAAGGAGTTAACTGCTGTTTGTCAAAATAATGAAAATTTCTTCAGAATTCATTGTTTTGTGACAGATGCCCTGTTTTTGAAAAACATTAATACAGGAAAATGTTGATTGAAAATAACATAGTGTAGTTCTAATTTCATACAATAAAGTTTGGTATATCCTCCACCCCTTACCATTTATGAATGCATGTACATATACAAAACTAGAAGAAATCATATCAAAATATTAGTTCACTCTAGACGATGGTTTTATTGGTAAGGATTTCAGTGACTTGTTTTCTGTTGTAACAAGCATGTGTTACTTATCAAGAATAAAAATGTGTTTTAAAGAATTAATATTACTTAATTGTGATTGTTTTCAAAGAAGTTAATAATTAAGAATGCAGGTCTAAACCCACATTTTCCCATGATTTCATAAATTGACTATCCATAAATTCCTCTAGGGAAATGAACTTCTTTATGGCCAGAGCTGGAATTAAATGAAAAAGGCTTTATAATGCCTGTCTTTATTTGTTCACTGTTTTTTTAGTGCCAAATTTACCCTTGTCTTAATGGTTCCTGTTCCTTAATCACATTGTTTTTAGGTTATATCAGTATCATTCTCAAAAGACAAGGTTTATTTTCTTGGGTGTTGCATAACCTAATTCTTAATCAGAGATTTCTTATCAAGAACTGCTTGTTTTGCTTAATCTTTGTTTCACAAGTTTTTTTTTTTTTACCAAATAGTATAGTGAAACAGGAAAAGTGGAACATGAAATTGTTTAATAACTGATAAAAATCAGTTAAGTCAGGTGGAAAGGATGAGTGTTGGGAATAATGAACTAAAATGAAATTTTTAGACTTAAATCTGCATTTAGTCGTACATTGCTTGCTAATCATAAGTTAGTTGATTTTGGCTTTTGTTTGATCTTGGTGTGATAATCTGAGAAGAATGAAGTTATTTTGTTTTTATACTCCCCCTTTTGTTTTCTATTAATAATGTCATAATATTTAGCTCTTTTTATTTTGAAATGTTCAAACATGTAAAAAGAAGTTGAGGAAAGATAAGTAGTAAATCCTTATGAAACTGTTACTAAGCTTCCATAGCAAATATTTTTGCCAGTCTTGCTTCCTCAAACTTCCTCACCGAGCACCTACTCATATTCCCCACGCCGACACACACTCTTTTTTTCTAGATTATTTGAAAGGCCATCCCAAATTCATCATTTCTCTTGTTAAGTACTTTAGTCCATAACAGTTGATTTTTAGCCAGTTTCTCAATGAATCTGTGTGGGTAACTAGATTTTCAGTTTAGAATAGCCAAGGAAAAAGTGTAACTTCAGACTGGTGAATACTGTTGTGCAGTTGGGGATTTTGCTCTTCTCTGATTTCTCTGCATTTTGAGCCTTTTTTTTTTTTTTAAAGACTTTTACATTATTAGGAATTACTGCTTCAAAACACTTTTTTTATAAAGAGCAGCAGACTTTTTGGATTGCACCTGTTAGATTGTCCTTACAAGATGGGTTTTGTTTTCTAGAGCTTTAACTATTTTTGTGATTCTGTTAAGATAGAAAAAGATTGTGTGTGAACAGGGATAGGAATTATTTTTATAATTTTTGCTTTTCTTGTTTCTTACTCCCCTTTCCCCTCTAAATTTAACGTGTTTTGCAGAGGCAGAGATTTAAAAGATGCTGATGCTCAGAAGTGTGATTTGTCAGCCTTAAAAGCCCTCTGCTCAAGGAAGGAGTGAGGAGAGGGAGAGTGAAATTAACATTTATTGCGCAGTTCTTTTATCAGACACTGTACGTACTTATATTTTATCTGAGTTCTTAACAATAATTCAGAGAGGAAGATACTTATCCCACTTTACAGATGAAGACAGTGGTGCTTAAGAGGTTAAGTAGCTTGTTCAAGATCTCAGTAATAAATGGTGAATCTGGTAGAATTCAGATCCTTCTCACCTGGTATACATTACTGACTTAGAAATGAGTTTGAAATGCTGCATATATTACTGCATTTATTGAGCTGTGTTAGATTAATAGCTTAATGTGTGCCGTAGATAATGACCAAAGAGATTCTTGTGGGGTAGTGCTTGAAGAATGGGTTTGATTCTTAGAAGTAGCAGTATTCTAAGTAGTAGAGTATGAATAAAGTATGGAAGCAATAATTTGTTGAAAGTGGTCAGATGATAAATAGACTGATTTGGCTATAGCAGGTCTTAAGTATTATTAACTTGTAAGGTATGAAGCGTTGATTGAGATCAAGTTATGTATGTACTAAATGCCAGGTTGATAAGTTTGGACAGTATATTACAGGCAAGCAGTGAAGTGGTAAAGATTTTCATGTGGAAGAGTGGTACTAAAATATTTTAAGGATCTAATCATTTGGTGACTGAATTGGGATGGATGATAGCTGTGGTGTAGAGTGTTGTAGGTTGGTGATGATGGTGAAAGAAAAAGTATAAAATGTAGAAATATGTAGAATTTTATAATCAGAAATGAATAAAATAATTGGGACATTGTTGATTGAGGGTTTTGGTGTAGAGAGCAGAGGGTTTAAATTTGATAATTTTTAGAGAAAATGCAAGGCAGTATAAATTAGCTTATAGTTGGCATAAGAGATGGGTTCCTATCACATATTTTTTTCTGTGTTCATAGATGGTTTTATTAAGTAGTCCTGAGGTTACCAAAGATTTGAATGTTTTAACCAAAGCTATGTTTTGTTTTGGTCCAGAAATCTGTAGCTTTGTCAGAATTATTCAGTTAATAGGTTTATTTATTTATAATTTTACAAATCATTCCAGTACAGCTGTCTCATTACAGTATTTTATTCAGAATCTTTAACCCAGGCTTATTCTAAACTTTCTGCAAGTTGGTAAATACATGTTTAGACCTTGTTATTTGAAGTGTCACTTGTACCAGTTTCCTCAAAATTCTGGAAGTTATTCATCCTACAAAACTCAACTCAAACATTCATTACAACTTTCAGAAATACTTTCTGATACTTTAGCATTGTAATACTATTGACAAACTATACTGCAGTTAGTTTACTGGGTTTTTTTTTTTTGTCAGATTGCTTGCACTTTGACTATAGGAATCATGCTTTATTTGGCTTTACAATTCAAGGGACTAGCATAATGACTCATTATTAGACTCAAAAAATTTTTAATAAATTGTATCAATTCTGAATTTATCCCTTTCCACTAAAGGGGGAAAAGAGGTCTGTGGTGGTAAAGAAACAACGAGAACCTGCTGACCACAGCAACTGAATATATTTCCATTCTCCTCAACTCATCTCCCAATGGCACACAGGATTTGGACACTTCTGAGAAATTTTTCATTGTTTTCTAACCTTCTGGTGTTGCCTATTAGATGGTCCTTTCTTCTGTCAAAAAATCAAAACAAAAAAATAAAGATGAGATTTACAGAAGTGAAAGCAAAATGCATCCATCAGGAATGGAGCAGTGTAGAAGAACCCGTAGCTAAAAATTGAATACAGGGAGAGAAGTGCAAAGGGAGTTGTTGCTGCCATCTAAATTTAGGCCTTGAAGGCCTAGATTCTGAAACCCCTAAATAGGACTTATCTTTTTTTTGGGGTTACAGGCCTTTTAAGAAAGTTAGATGCTAAAATGTCTCAGCTTGAATTTACAGCTTCCCTACCCCCGCCACCTTTCAAAAACAAAATATCTGGAATATTGTTCCACACCCTGGTTTCAACATTAACAACTTGTTCTTGATCAACTCCAAATTCTGAAGCTCCTGTCCAACGCAGAAAGAACTTTCATATTTTTTCTGATGGTTCTCGACCCTAGCCATTAAAAGCCTTTCGATACTGTGGCTTGTGCTCTGTGTCTGAAAAAAATTTCATTTAGAACCTCCATTGATTTTTTTTTTTTTTTAAAGCTGCATTCCTCCCAAAAGTAGTGGATGTTGTATATTGCATTGACTGGAAGAATAAGAAAAATGAAAAACTTAAAATTTCTTGTTGACGCACATATTAGGAAGTATTTGTTTTAAAAACGTTTAAATTGAAATGTAAAGGTTTAATTTTTAGCTATTAGGAAGCTCAGTTATCCAGAAAATGGCATATCTTTTAATGGTTATGGATAATAAAGATATTTACTGTATCAAGTATTCTGAGTATCTTGCCATCACTTGTTAACTTGGTAGTGTATAAATCTGTGGCATTAGCAATATTTAAAAATTATTGTCAAATTAGTGAATGCCGTTGGTGAAACCTTGGGTTTCTTCTAATAGCAGATTTGAAATACTACATTTCCTCTTTTGGGATTAGAAACTAATTTGACTTTAGATATAATGATGCAATACTGTTTACATATTTACAATATAGTATGGATTTCTATTGAATGGGCATTTCATTTTGAACCAGCATTTTATTTCTTGTCCATAGGCTAATATAAAATTAAAGGTTTTTTTTAATTCATTAGTTCTTAAGGTCTATCCTAATGAATGTATAATAGCATTTCTTTTTCTAAGTGCATAATATAGATATACCATAGTTTAGTCAACCAGTTTCCAGTCATGGCAAAAGCCGTTTAAATTGCAGAAGTGTAAGAAGGGAAATTTCTAGAAGAATTCTAATTAAATTTTATTATTTTAGTTTCTGTAATTTTTTTTATTGGTTTCTCTAGTTCTTATGAGACATTAGCTCCATCTTAAAAAGTAAAGTGTTATTTCTGTGAAGGCAGAGATCTGTTCTAACTTAATAACTTTGCTGCTTCCGGACCTGGAACAGCAATACTCATTATTTGTTAACTGGGTAGATAACAGCTGGATTTGAATTACTCTCTGATTGTTAAGACAGTTTCTCTTGAGGTTTCTTTAGTATTTTTAAAAAATATCCTGAATGACCTGGTAACTTGATTTTGGAATTTTTATTCCCATGGATCGATGGAGAATACCACAAATTCTTGTGCTTGTATCTGGTGTTAGAATTTGCATTAAGTAGTTTTACCCTGTTGCATCATTGATAGGGCTGAAATTTAAACAAGAGAAAGGTGAAAAAAGTTAAGTGACAGAGGAAAAAGTATGCTGATGGTGTGGGGCTTGCCTGTCCTTAAGGTTGGATTTGAAGAAATAGGGCTTCAGAATTATATAATTGTGAAATGAAATTTATAATGCCTATAAATAGCTTGAAATATAAATACAAGCATCTTTTGAGTCAAAACATTTTATTTGAGGTAAATGTGCTTTGAGATTAAACAGTAACTTACCTAAATGATTAAAAATGTGCTTATGCTTTTAAAATAAAATGAAAATTACAAATGAAATATGAACATACTTAAATTTTATTCACAAACAATACAAGGTTACTTTTAAAAATTTTAATCATTGAAGATGTTATTTGGCATAAAAATTGTAGGCAGACTTTTTATTAGTTTTAAAAATGTATTTGTCAGTTCTTACCAATGCTTAACATTGTATTTAATCTGATTTAAAATTCACATCATTGTTGCTGGAATAGAACTGTAGACAGCTGAACACATGTATAACGTAAAATAACTTATTATTTTTCTTTTAATGGTGATGTTTTGATGACTACTTTGTCAGAAACTTCTCTACCAGAATTCAAAATGATATGGTAGTATAAGAAGGTGGTCAGTGATTTTCTATTAGTGGATTACTGTCTGAAAATGTTAAATATAAACTAAAAGGGAAAAATAAGCTAGATTTAAAAGTCTGAAATTAGGAAGGAATCTTGGGATAAAGGTTAGAAGTGTTGGCTTAAAGTACAGGAGGATTAATGAAACTTCTCAGGAGTTTGGTAGGAGACCTACTGAAAATGATATTTACTTATAATGGATAATCTAGGTTATGCATGCCAAGAGAGAAACTTTCTTTAGTTAGCAGGTCCTGGATTCAGAATGCTAATAAATAATAATGCTGAACAGCTCCTAACTTGTCTTACCCAGGAGAGAGGGGGAGATCTCTTTGGGAGTGCTATAGCTGTTAACTTTACTCTGTTCTCATTGTATTAGACTTCACAATGGACTAATGATACAGGAAGTCTAGCATAAGTTTTTTAAAGGCTACTAAGAAATAAAAACAAACCAACCCTCCTCTTATTGATAGTTGAAATTCCTTAATTAGGAAAAGGCCTTTTATTTTTATATTCATGTATATTTTAGACTGTTCTGTGAAAGACTGGTGTCTTTTCAGAACTGATAGCCAGTGACTATACATTGATACAGATAGGCCAGTTGTTAAAATATTGAAATAATTCTGCACAGATTAGTAAGTAGCTGTTGCCGCAAGGTTGGACCTTGGCTTCTCCCACTCTTTTAGTCCTTAGGACTCCCTGCCATCACCTTGTGCATAGCAATTAAAAACAAGTGAAATGGAGGAAAGATGGGCTGAGGACTCAGCTTGCACACGATAAGGCACAGATTACTGTTCTGATTGTTCATTGTTTGTGCTTTACCAATTAACTAAATATTTCAGCTATCATGCCTGGGTATATACATGATGAAAAACTCAAGGATGGGAAATGCAAAATGAAAGTTTTTTGACAATATGGCACCTCAGAGCTTTTAGTATGCAGTAGGTATTGTGCCCCTCTAACAAGGATAGCATGTGCATGCCTTTCAAACTTTCTTGACCAGGGAACTCTTGTAGAAGACCTACAGTCTCACAGAACACTAGTTTCTGCAGTATATAGTATGTAAATGGCTGTTCTCTTGCATTCTATAAGTGTATACTTATATCATTGTGTAAGACAGTGCTAGCCATGTTAGGAAATCCATTGGTTTTTGCTTTTAAAAAACTTAAACTGTAGATACTTTCAGCAATACTTGTTTACACAGCTCCATGTGATAATTAGATGACTGAAATCTGTCCCTTTTTTGAGTTGTTATGAGGGAGAAAATATTTTGAAGAATTTGTGCTCCCGAAGTTGAGAGAGACATCAGGCGTCTTTACCAATTAAGAAAAATAGTGCAGAAAGGATATAACTAGATCACAAACTGCTTTCATAAGCGATGATTGTTTTTAATCGTTGGGTAAAGACAAAGTTCTTGGAAGTATTTTTGTTGTAGAAGGTAGATATCGTTTCATATGATTTATGATTGTTTAACAAGACCTGGAGTAATAAGTGAACATTATTTACAGAGAAGTTGGATATCATTATTCAGTAAGCTTGTGTCTGTTGCTTGTTTCTGGTGAATCAGACAGAAGTCTGTAATTTTTATTGTATTTTTGTGTTTCATTCTAATTTGAAATTCAATTATGTCAGTTATGAGGACTTTGGGTGTGATCATTCTGATAGTTTTACAATGTTTAAGGACATTTTGGATAGTTTTAGTAGTTTTGGGAGATAAGACAATAGTGAACATGCCTTGAATTGACACTAGATTGTCGAAAAGACTGCAAATAAGCACACAAAAACATAAAATAGGAAAAAATATGAGTACCAAAATGATATAAGCGATAAATAAGAAAATTTGTTAGGAGACTCCTTGATGGTTACGGAAGGTTTAGTACGGAGTGTGACTTTGAAGGATGAGTAAAATCAATTAAGTCAGGTCCAGGGTAAAGGGCAAGGTTGTTTTATTCATTCATTTGTTTAGAGTGGAAGAGATGAAGGCACGTGGGAAGAGAGGAATAGGAGCAAAAGGCCTAGCTTAGAGTGTTTGGTAAAATTAGAAGGGTAGAGATTGGCTAGATAAACATAAAGCTAAGAAGTAAAGGGAATGAGAATCTCTTGGATTTTTGAACAGAGAAGCAATTGTGGTAAAATGTCCTTTTATAAAGGTTAAATATGGTGATGATATGCAGGATGGTTGGCATGGAGAATGTTAACTAGATAAAGCCAATTTCTCAACCAAATTAACATTTCACTAACATTATGTTTAAAGAAGAAAGTATATAATAGAGTTTCGGTTGAAGTTGTAGCTTGAACCAGTAAAAGATGATCATCAGATAGAATCCATAGTAGATGTAGAT
The DNA here is from genome assembly GCA_030015415.1 of Cynopterus sphinx. Taxonomy (NCBI): domain Eukaryota; kingdom Metazoa; phylum Chordata; class Mammalia; order Chiroptera; family Pteropodidae; genus Cynopterus; species Cynopterus sphinx. The sequence continues at coordinate 54,154,060 of CM057383.1, read as the reverse complement.
GCCTAAATGCGTCACATTTCTTGCCCTGCATTTCTATCAGGTATAAAAGTAGGCACTTGATAACAAGCATAGGCACAGTCTGGGTGTTTTTTTTTTTTTTTTTTTTTTTTTTTAAACAGCTTTGAAAGTAAATTCTGTGAGTGCTGACCTTGGTCCTGACTGATAGCTAAAATAAAGTACTATTTCTTTGAGAAGTGGTTTGGAATGAGTTCTGCATTCCGATGGGCTGGACAGCAACCAGTTTTAACTAATACAATGCCTGGGAACTGCAAGATATTCTTGTTCACATCTATCAGTACATGGGTTGTGGGGCCAAATTACCTTGGGACCAAATCTCCACTGAGGCACTTATTAAATTTGTGTAAGTTACTTCTCTGTGCCTTAGTTTCTCGGGGTTCTGAGAAATGAATCAATTCATGTAAAGCACTTGGAATAGTCATTGGCACGTGTACAATACTCTATAGTCATTGTTATCCATATATTTTTGTCTATACTATTACTGTGGAGGGAACCTGAGAGAATAGTGACTGGTTTTGTTACATATTATGTTGTAAAGTTATAATCAATTTCATGCTACTGCACATTTTTTGTCAGACTTTAGTCAGGTTATTGGTGACAAGTTTTCATCTTAAAAACAACTATTTAACAGCTGAAACTTAAGTACAGTCTAATTGCTGTATGGTATTTATTAGGAGTGATTTCAAGGAAGCTCTGTCTTGGAAAAATGGATCTTGTAAAATTTTAGACTTACAGTTCCTATTTTTTTTGTTTGTACATCTGATAAGATACTTATTGTGTGTGCCTTTCTAAGTATTTTAATGCCTTCATCTTTTTTTTTTTTTCCAGTATTAAAGCATGAAATAAATCCCTACTGTTTTATTTAGGAGTTGTAATTACCACTCAGCACCTAGGACAGCACCCAGTGCAACACAGTGTACATGAACTCTGGCTTGAGGTTTGGGGTTTGTGTTCTGGATTTGGGAAAGAAAAGAAGAAAAAGTTTTGGGGAAAGTTTAAAATCCTCATAAGCACTTATTCTAAAAGTGTATGAAATGCAGAATGGTTTCGTGCCTTTGTTTCAAAATGTTTACACTGGCTGTAGAACCCACTTCATGAAGTAGTTTGAGTTAAAATGATCTAATATTTGTGTTTTGACTTTCAGCTTTGTGTTATTCTTGGAAAATTTCGCACCACTTGTGAATTCCTTGAACCTGGGCATTGCAAACCCACTTCTGTTGGGCCCATCTCCTTTGCACTTTGCTCAGATTAAGACTCAGTTGGCGCTTCAGCAGCTGAATGCCGTTGCCTCACATAGTTCAACACCACCTTATACTTTATTAAATCAGGCTTTTTTGAAAATAGCCATGTCGAGACCCAGGTTTAATCCTCGAGGAAACTTTCCACTTCAGAGGCCACGAGCACCTAACCCTTCTGGGATGAGGCCTCCAGGACCATTTATGAGGCCTGGATCTATGGGTCTCCCAAGATTTTACCCAGCAGGGAGAGCCCGTGGAATTCCACACAGATTTGCTGGCCATGAATCTTATCAGAACTTGGGACCACAGAGAATGAATGTTCAGGTAACTCAGCATCGAACTGATCCAAGATTGACCAAAGAAAAACTGGATTTTCATGAAGCACAACAAAAGAAGGGGAAACCTCATGGTAGTCGGTGGGATGATGAGCCTCAGATATCTGCATCAGTGGGAGTGAAACAGAGTTCTGTAGCACAGGTTACAGAGCAGAATCCTAAAGTGCAGAACCGCTATACAAAAGAGAGTGCCTCAAGTATCTTAGCAAGTTTTGGATTATCTAATGAAGACTTAGAAGAACTCAGTCGCTATCCTGATGAACAGCTAACTCCTGAAAATATGCCATTAATATTGAGGGATATAAGAATGCGAAAAATGGGGCGCCGATTACCTAATTTAACTTCTCAGAGCAGAAATAAAGAAACACTTGGTAGCGAGGCAGTTTCAAGTAATGTGATTGATTATGGGCATGCAAGTAAATATGGTTACACAGAAGATCCACTTGAAGTACGTATTTATGATCCTGAAATTCCAACTGATGAGGTCAAGAATGAATTTCGGTCACAGCAGGGCATTTCTGCATCTGTTCCTGCACCAAATGTAATATGTAATTCTATGTTTCCTGTTGAAGATGTGTTCCGACATATGGACTTCCCCAGAGAGTCCTCCAATAATCAGACCTTTTTCCCAGTTGAGAGTGGAACCAAGATGTCAGGCTTACGCATTTCAGGACGACAGTCAGTCCTTGAACCTGTAAAATCTGTCAATCAATCAATTAGCCAAACAGTTAACCAGACAATGAGTCAGTCTCTGATTCCTCCATCTATGAACCAGCAACCTTTTTCATCGGAATTAATTTCATCTGTAAGCCAACAGGAACGAATCCCACGTGAGCCTGTGATTAATTCACCTAATATGCGTGGATCAGGAGGAAGTAAAAAGAATTACCAGTCAGAGGCTGACATTCCCATTCATTCTCCCTTTGGGATTGTGAAAGCATCTTGGCTACCAAAATTTTCACATGCTGATGCCCAGAAGATGAAGAGACTTCCAACTCCCTCAATGATGAATGATTATTATGCAGCATCTCCAAGAATATTTCCACATTTGTGTTCTCTGTGTAACGTAGAATGTAGTCATTTGAAGGTGAGTGTTTTTAAAGATCACTGTATAATGATACTCATCGCCCAGGTTTCCTCTAAATTCTCATGTTTGCTGGTGTTAACTAGGCATTAAGGAAGAGCAGAAATTAATTTTGAGCAATGCTTAGTTGTAATTTAAGTAGCCCTGGCCTAAGCACTTAATAGAGTGTTTGGCTTTCTGTATTCCTGTGATGGCACACCACATGGTTCGTCCATATATTTTGAACTTTTGATTACTTATTCCAGGAAATTTATGCAACATAAAATTTATATAACATAAACTGTATACTTAAAAGACAATGTCACATGAGTCACTTTTACTTAAATAAGAAAATCTGTTAGTATAACAAAAAGTTGGAATAAAGCATTTGTACTGCACACTTTGAAGAGACAGTGTATTGTAGCCTTGTGTGTATCTACCTTTCTTGGGCTAAAGACAGTTAATGTCAATTTAAATATTTTCTGAGTCTCTCTGGACTAGGATTTTTAGTGTTGCATGAGGAGGAGCTTCCTAAAATAACTTTATCCATAGTGAGATTGAGTCAAGAATTATTTGGGGACCAGCTGTGGGCTCAGTTAATAGAGTGTAAAATGATATAAATTTAGAGAAAAATCCTTAAATAAGCTGTAGATATATTCATGGTTAGTATAGTTGGAAAGAAGTATTTTATAGAGGTGCCGAAGAGTAATGTAGAATATACTATTTGATAGTAATCATTGGTGGATTTGAGTAAGAATTTCCAAGTATGTTTTATTTGCATATATGTTTGGAAACCACTTCTATTTACTAATGTGATTTGTAAATTTATATCATAAATGGTCAGGAAAGAATGGACTTCACATGGGAACAAGCTTTGATTCAAGGCCATAGCATTGGGTTGTATACTTTGAACGGGCTTAAAAATCTGTAGATATTCTTGTTGTTTTTTTTTTTTTTTTTCTTTCAGTCCTCTCCTTTTATTGTCTATTACCCACTCACCAGATTTCAGCCAATAAGAACCGGATATCTAGAACTAATGCTTTTGTCTTAAGGTTAGCTCCAGCAAAGGAAAGCAGCATTCTCTACCTCATTTTAGCTATATTTGCTGAGTTCTAATAATAGTTGCCTTACCCAATCAAAGGGGATAGCAAAGTCTTGAAAAATCTCAGAATAATTCATAGCACTCAGTCATAATCTGTAAGTAACCCTAGTCTAAGTACTGAATTGTACATTAAGCACTCTCCATTTATTTTGAACTTTCAATTAGTCATGATGAATCCAAGAAAAATACTCTAAAGAACTTAAAATTAGTTTAAAATTTTTATTTGTAGAATAGGAATGCTATACATTTATTCAGTTTGCATTTACTAATTACCAGTTTTGTACATGACTATATTAAGTGCTGGGGCAGAAATGAAGAACTAAAAAATTCAGGTATTCTTAAAACAGTTTAAACAGCCTCATTGTCTTCTAATTACACACCTAAGGAATTTTAGAGAAACGAGAGGACAACAAATGGTTTGTTGATTGTATTTAACTTGTTTGGGTATCCTGTAGAGAAGCGACATTTAATATTACTCAGGCTTATATCAGTTCAGGCCAACATTAACAGTTTACCAACACCTATTATGTATTTAATAGTATGTAATTAAAAGGTATAAATGTACTTTCTGACACTGAAAGACTTTTGTATAGTCTAGATAAGACTTAATTGACTAATTGATAGGGGCTAACTATACTAAGTCTTTTTGGATTACAATGATGTGGGAAGGAAGACTTTATGGAGTAGGTCGAATGAAGATAGGTCTTGAATGATGAATAGGCTTCAATATACCTAGGGGAGGATGGATAACATTTCACATTGGAGCAGCAACAATAAGTACAAAGAGCCTTGAAAAGTGAACCTAAGAAGTTTAAACTTCAGGTGTGAGAGCCATTAGGAAATCAGTTAATGTTCTCAGTATATGAAATGACATGTTAACCCATTTCTGGTTTTCCCTGAGAATACTGGCTAGCAGTGCTGTGGCTGCAGCATTTACCCCAAGATAACTCGTGGATTATAGTCCTAACTTTATCCCCAAAGTTTGCCGTGAAAAATCTTGCTTTAATTCTTTTCACATCTCTCCAAGAAAGGTTTTCATATTTTCCTTTCACATTGAAAACCAGTCAGATTTGCTTCAGCCGCAAAGGGCGTGTTTATGTAAAATTAATGCTGGCAGCGAGATGTACTTTTTCTATCTACATGGGAAATAGGTTAAAAGTACATTTTAGGGTGATAAATCAGCTGAACTGTGCATTGTGTAAGAAGAAGAAAAAGTAGGACGCTAATTGAGGCTTCCCTGTTAAAAAGCTGGACTAATACGATAAAAGTAAAATTTAGAGAGGAAAAGAAATCATTCATGATTATTAGAGTTCACAGAGATTGATTGCCAATTTAAACAAACATCTTTTACAGTCACAGCTGCACAATGGAGCTAACCAATGAATTCTTCACTACTAGATGACTAAATGATAGGGATTCTTCACTATTAGATGACTAAATGATGAAGATGACATAAACTACCTTTCCTGTTTATGTGATATGTTTTACTGCCTTGTAAATGTGCATATATGACATTAATATGTGGCCAATAAATGTAAATTACCAACTGCAAATTTTTTTCTTGCTTAGTAACATCTGACAATATGTTCTCCACCTCTGGAGTCTTTAAAACGAGCCTGAAAAGAGCAACAATAGAATATGAAATGTATTTTTTTTCTAAATTGGGATTTAGACATTAGAGGAGGAAGTTTTAGGTTAAGAAGTTATGACTTTTTGACTGTCCTTGATTTAGAAGGCTGTTTTTAGTTTAAAAACTCTTTCTGAGGGAAATAATTCAGTTTGAGAAAGTACCGACAAAAGATTTTTAAGGTGGATGGAGGATATGGCAAAGTGTCACCTTTGAACTGGGCTCTCTCAAGTCTTTATAGTCCTTGCAGCATCTTCTGCTTAGAAGGTAATTATCACTTTCTCTGGAGAGGCAGTACTGCTTTGAGACCTTTTTCTAATCTGCATATTGTTACTTAGTCTTGAAACTGGGGTGGCATAGGTATATTTACTGAGTTTAAATCAAGTAATGTCAGTGAGTGAAGTGGACCTATTAAAAGACAGCGGGCATGTATATGTGTTTGTAGAACTGGAGAGAATATGCCTTAAATAGGGCAGCTATTGGTATCAGCTGGTATTTGCTATATAGAATACATACATGTGCAGTATTATATCTTCATATGTTTTTCAAGAAGAGCAGGAAATCTGGATTTGGGGTTAAAATTTCTGGATTTGTTCAACTTATTTAAATAAAACACTTTATGGTCCAAATAAATCATGCCCAATCTACTACCTGCCAGTGTGTCTGTTTGATCCAAACTGTCCAGTTACTGTCAAAAACATGAATTTAGCAGTGCTAGAGACTTAATTGCCAACCTCTGTTTGTATTGCTGAGCAGGCTGTGCATACTTTTTCTTTTGTAATCTACAATCAGTGCCATGGCTTAACAAAATAGTTTAGGGTTTGTCAGAACTTGTTGCTGAGCATTGCAAGTAGCATTCATTTGTTTTAGATAGTTCTTGACCAGGAACAGTCCATAATTAGTGTCAGCTGTGGTTTTAACTAGAAATTTCTAGTTTGTCTATAGCAATGACAAAATAGAGTGTTTTTGAAATAGAAATGAATAACATTTTTCTCTAGGGACGTTTCAAAATACAAAACTGTTTAGTAAGTTTTCTGCCTTATCCAAATGCTGGAGAAACAATAAAACACTGAGTAAAATACATGTTGCTTTTAACTAATTGTTTCACTTGGGGGACTTTATCTTTGAAAACTGTATTGTGCTGCCGCTGCTTTTTTTTTTTTTTTTAATCAGTTGTATTTTCCAGAAGGTATTTATGGGTACAGAATGTAATTTTAGGGAAGATTTGTAAAGGAAGTTATGTATAACAAAGCATTTGTTCATTGTAAAAGCTCTTCATGTAAGGGACAATGTGTTTTTGAAATGGTGTTATTTTTCCTTAAATTTTGAAAATAAATTAGATTTTATCACCAGCTTTTCATATTTTTACTAATTTTATCCTTTACCAATATAGTGAGTACCTTGTTTGGAATGGTACTGGCCTAAGAGGTAGGATTTTTTTTGTTGTTGTTAATGTTATTAGCTTGAATTTTAGAGGTAAAAGCCATTTCAGATATCATTTTATTTATAGAGTTTTTGGTGTTCTCTGGAGTGCTATGTTTATATTGGAGATGAGTTATTTCTGATCAACACTTTTATTTTCTCCAACTTTATATATGTTTGATTTCAAAATAAGTAGACGGTATGGTTTTTAAAATGCTTTCTATACTAAACATTTCTAAAATGTTTTAAAATGGCATCAAAGAGGTGTATGATATTAAGTGCCTTTGTTTGGAGGCTTTTATTTTTGTTTGTCAAAATTTTACTGAGTAGCCACCAAATGCTCTTTATAACTAGATTTGTTTAGTTTTTTGGGGAAAAGTATACTCTATTATTTTAAAAATCCTAATTTCATTAGTCAGCAGTGAGGAACATTATAATTTCAGTACTTTTCTCCTTTTATAATAGGATTGGATTCAGCATCAAAATACATCTACTCATATTGAGAGCTGCCGACAGTTACGTCAACAGTAAGAATTATTTTTTCTTTTTTATAGGTAGCAAATTTATAAAATAGTTAATGCTCAGGTATGACTGTTTAGTACTTTCAGTGTGGTCTTTTGAAGATAAATATTTCTAGAATAGTATTGCCTATTTAAAGTACTAATTTTATAGAAGTATATTTCATCTTTTCCAAAAGGAGAGAATTAAATATCTTTTCCTCTGATTTCTTCCTAATATGAGTAGGTAGATGTTTAATATCATTAGTTCATTTCTTGCTGGCTTGTGTTCCTTATGTAATTTAGAGTAGATAGTCTTCCCTTCTTGGGTCTGCCCCTTTGCCCCCCAAGGATGAATAACTAAAAACCACCCAATTAAATACCAGTATTTAATTTAATTTCAGGTCTAAAGCTCTCCTTTGGCTTAGAACCTATTATCAGAGTAAAACTTAAGGAGGAGACAAACAATCTAGATGTGTTAGTTCCTCAACTTTGGTTCGTTCTTCCACCTTTTTCTTCTTTAGGACAGGGCAGTTAGGAAGGTGAAAAGTGTGATTTAACAGTATTCTCTTATGTTCCTGGACATAACATAAAATTAAATAGTGTTCCACCTAGCATTATTAAACATGCCGATAGAGTTGGATATTCATTTTATGGTCACCAGAAAGATAGCACTTGGGCAAATGGGTCTGTGGCAGCTGTTTTGGTTTTAATTTTGTTCTTTATGAAAACATGACCAGATTTTTTTGAGATTATGTAGGACTCTAGTTGTAAGTGATAAACCTAACCAAAGTTGTTTTTAAAGAAGGAGAATTTACTAGGTCATTTAACTAGGAAGCTTAAGTGGTTCTAGTTTCAGAATAGATGAATTGGATGCTCAACAAAAACCAAAGTGTCAGAAATATTTTGATTTCTTGGCTGTTCGCTTTTGCTTTAGCCTTTTTGAGATTTCAGGCACACTTTTTCCACAAAGCAAATGATACCCTCATAGTTTAGGGTTTAAGTGATCTGTATAGCTAGCAATTTCAGAAGTCAAAGGGGGAAAAAAGCACTTCTTTTATCATAATTCTTGTATACGTTTTTGATTTGACTCTTTGGTCTACTTTGAGTTAATTGTTCATCTCAACTAGTTATAATGGTTGTGGGAATACAGGGTTCTGCCTTGTACCTACTCCTGGTGTTGAGTGATACAAGCCCTACCTGAATCATATAGAGTAAGAATAGAGTTTGGAGTTGCTTCCTTATATAGATGCTATACAAACAAACAGAGATAATCATTACCTGAATTGGATAGGCTTTACAGCCACTGTAAATGGAAAATCACTCCTAAGCCTCAAATTTTTCCACAGATATCCAATGGGATGTCTAAAGGTTATGAAGGTGAGGGATTTGGGTGGGAGAGAGTTACTTGCTGTAGGTAGGCATTAATGCTAGTAAGATATTAGCTATATGCACTGTCATTAATTTATTAGATCTGATAGGATGGATGCTTGTTAAAGCCTTCTGTGTAGATAAGCCTATCTTTTCATGCACATAGGACCCAGGTTTTTAAGCTTTCCATGCCTGCTACTTTAATACTCTGCCCTACATTTTTACCTTTTTTCAAGTTATATGTTCTTGAATAAATATTTCATGGCTTTCTCTCCACAGCAAAAAAATTAAAAGATAAATTAGATCTGATTAAGTGCTTGAGATCCTTCCATAGCCAAATATATGCTACTCTATTTTTTTTAAGCTGCATTGTTTCATTGTGTTTTATACTTAATCTATTTAGTCATTCCTCTACTAATGTATATTTAAGTTCTTATTCTTTTTTGTAAGGGTTATTCTTTTCTTTGTCTTTGTTGGATCTTTCTGGATTATGATACAGAGTCATTGGTTAACTTGAGAAGGCCACAAATAATTATTATACATTTATCTCAGGATTGCATTGAAGAGTAATTAATTATGTAAAGCACTTAGAATAATACCTAGTCCACAGTAAGCCTATAGCTATTTGTGATTTTACTAGTGAGGAAACTGAGTCATAAAGAGGCAAATTTCATACCGTTACACAACAAATACTATCTGACTCATGGATCTTTGCTCCCTTTTTTCTCCCCTCGACATTTTATTCTGAAAAATTTCTAAACTGCAAAATGTTTGAAGAGCTAGTAAACATTCGTATATTCTTCACCTTCACCTATTTATTAACATTTGCACATCTATTTTATATCCTTATGTATAAATTTTTTGAACTGTTTGAAAATATATTACAGACATCATGACAATTCACTCTTTAATTAAACATGTCTTCCACCTGTTTCCCAAATGCTTTTTATAACTGTCCTTGCCTACCCCTCACACACCCTTCCAATCCAGAATTCAACCAAGATTCATGTATTGCAGTCTCTTTTAATCTAGAACAGTTTACTTTGTGCCCTTTATTTTTGAGTATATTTTTATGTTGACTTCTTTTGAAACGTCCAGGAAAACTGTCTTGTAGAATGTACCACATTCTGTGCTTTCTGTTTGTTTCCTCATTGTTAAATTCAGGTTGAATATTTTTGTCACAAAAACTATAGGTGATGTGTCTGCTTATTGCATCATGTTGGGACACAGGTAATGTTAATTACTTAGATCTTTGTTCTTAGCCATTATGTTATACAGCCTGTGTAAGGAGTATCATGCTTCTGAAACACATTTTAAACTAGTTAGGTAGTAATGTAGACCATCCAAACTCAACTTGCAGAACAGTATATATGCTTTATCTTTCTGTTCTGTGTAGCAGAGACAAGAACATGCATTTTGGCAGTCACTTGTGAAGATCTAAAACGTTATTACCAACAAATGAATAATAGTCTTTAAGCTCTTGTGAATCCATAAATTGGAAAGCTCTGGAAATTTAATAACTATCATGCATCAACAACCAGCTGTATTTCCAGCATGGTACACACAATGAGAAAGCTAAGACCTACTCATATTAAGTAACTGGCTTTCAGATACAAGGCTATTAAGTGGCAGCACCTACATTTAGATCCAGCTTTGTTTGATTCCACCGGTTTTTCATAAGACTAGAAATTGATTTTAGTACAGAGTAAGGAATGTGTTAAAAAGTGTAAGAGTAGATGAAACAAAATGATCCATGTTTTGACAATTGTTGATACTAGGGGATGGATACAATGGATTAAAATTAACTTTGTCTTTATAGTTTGTCACTTCAGAGCAGGAAGAAGGGGCAAAAATTTTCTCAGAATTTTGCCAGTGGTTTTGCATGTCTGTCTCATTGCTTAGAATCTATCCCTGGCTATCTTCTAAGGAGGCTGGGATAGCAAATATTTAGCTTTTTTTAGCCTTTGTAATAGAGGTTGGCAAAGGAAAAAGGAGTTGAGAATTGCTGTCAAGTCTAGCTATTGATGTCTGAGACAAATAGCAACAAATATAAACCACTTTACTAAGGTTTTGATCAAACTATTTTTCTGCCAGGTGACTGTTGAAAGAGTCTGCTGCTTGCGTTTCCCTACCTGACTCTCTTGGTTACTAGAATTATATTTTTGAATATTAATGGTTTTTAATGATTTAATTTAATCACCAGTTTTTCAGATAACCTTTAGAATCCAGATTCTCTAGAAATGGATGAAGATGTTGTTTTCTTGGGCTTCTATGATACTGTTCCTTCTACTTTTTCTTTATGTAATTTCCCTTAATCTCTTTCATGGGTTTATCTTTGTCTGCTTTACTCTTTTAAGTGTTGATGTACCTAAGATGCTGTCCTTAGCCCTCTTTTTTTATACAAACTCCATTCTGTGTTAGTCTCTCACTCTTTGTACTATAGCTGTGGCTTCTACATGACTGGTTTCTAAATATCTCAGCCTCATCCTTTCTCCTAATTCCAGATATTTATTTCTGATTGTTCTGAAAACATTCCTTTGTTCTCTTCACTTCAGAAATGTGTTGATTCCCTTTTACTTAATGTACAACCTTATTACCTGGATTCAAGGACCTTTACAGTTTATCTCTGAGTTACCTTTCTAGATTTCCCCCTCATAATTCCTTTTTATGATTACCATGCTACAGCCAGACTGGTTTCTGGAATAGAACATGTGTTTTGCCTCCAATCCTTTTTTTCTGTATTGCCACTGCAGGAAACCTAACCTGATCCATGCCTATTGATAGACCCTTTTAAGGGCTACCAGAAAAAGCAACCTTTTCTGTGAATTCTCTCCTGATTTCTCCCACTAGATGTATCTCTCTGAGGACCACTTGGTACAATGTAAGGGGCACCATTCATGTCCCCTGGAATTCTGCAAAGTACGTCAACTGTCTTCCCTTTTTGTACCCCTACCTAAGTTTATATCTTGTACCTGTTTTGTACATCTTAACACTGTTAGGTATACTGCCTATTTTATTACTTTTTAAAAAATATTTAAGCCTTTAAAAGTACGGAGAAAATGTTTCTTTCCCCCAAATTGCTTACTAGCATAATACTTTGATTATTTATGGAATTAAACACTCAAAATATTTTACTCCCCCCAAAATTTCTGTTTTGATATACTAAGTCACTTTGTAAACATAGGTTTGAATTAGGTATATTGAGCCTTAGTCTTATTTTAATTGTTAATATTGTTTATTCCTAAAATAGATATCCTGACTGGAATCCTGAGATCCTCCCATCAAGAAGGTAATTTTTTTTAATGGTGGTATTATTTAAACTCAATTTTCTTTTAAAAGTAAACAAGTACTTTTTTTATGAATCTTTCTTTAATTACTCCAGCTTAAATGTGATGGCTCTCCTTTGTGAACTTCTATGTTTTCAGTCTTTTATCAAAATACTTTATTCTTTTATTATTATTTTACATTTGTGTGATCTTAGATTATAAATGCCTTGAAGGCTAGGAATGGTTTTATTAAACTTTCTATTCTCTAGTGGTTCCCTATTCAATGCCTGTATGTACAAGTACAGCAGTCAAAGAAATGTTTGTAGGTGACATATCTTTTAGGAAAAAATGTTGAAAAGCAGTTATAAATCATTTTCTAAATTCTTTATATAACTTAATACTTTTGCAACATAATTGCCTATTAATAGTGGCTCAAGAAATTGATGATGGTATTCTTCTGTAAATTAGTGAAAGAGAGGGATCCAAGAAATTAGAGGGCTGATCGTTCTGATTACTTATTTATCTCAAGCCTGATTTATAACAAACAGGCTTTTGTTTTTAATAAATACATAATATCAGAGTATGATATTGTTAATAGTGTATTTTTAAGATGGTATTTCTTAAAATAGTTTACATTAAGTTACTGAATTGTTTTTGTGTTTTCTGTACTTTGTAGAAACGAAGGCAACAGAAAAGAAAATGAAACTCCAAGAAGACGTTCTCATTCCCCCAGTCCTAGACAGTCTAGGAGATCAAGCTCAAGTCACAGATTCCATAGATCTCGAAGCCCTAGACAGTCTAGGAGATCAAGCTCAAGTCACCGATTCCACAGATCTCGAAGCCCAACACATTTTATGTATAGACCAAGAAGTCGAAGTCCAAGAATTTGCCATCGTTTTATTTCTAGATTCAGATCTAGATCCCGTTCACCATATAGAATGAGAACTCTATTTAGAGGCAGTCCAAAAAGCTTTCGCTCAGTTAGCCCTGAAAGGACATTAAGGAGATCAGTGAGATCATCAGGTACATTTACGGTCATGAATAAGTCTACTTATTTTGTCTAGATTTTTTAGTTTTTTTTTTTTTTTTTTTTAATTTTTAGTTTGAATTTTTATATTTCTATATTTTAATAGGTTTGAAATAGTGATGACTTACATACTACTATTAAGATATAGAAAAGTTGACATTTGAGCTGTTTTATTTGCCTTAGCTCTTTTAAAACTTTTTAAGGTTTTTACAAAATGAAATGTTCTGTTTTATTAAATTTTGAAATTGCTGTATGAAATCTGACCCACATCCCAACCTTGTTTATTTTTCTTCCCTTTATTAACTATCATATTTATAAATCAAAATATACAAGCATCTTAGTTTGCCTTAATAATTGATTATAGATTTGTCTTCCATGAATTAATTTAAAGCTTTTTAAAATTAGTTTTCAACCTATGTGTTAATATTGGTTTAGTCACCTTTCTAGAAATACCTCTTATATATTATATGTATTTGCTTAGAGATCTTTTCAGAAGTCTGTGAGGTCTTACCTTTTCCAGCTAACTACATTCTGTATGGAGCTGGATTTTCTTATAATATTTCAACCAGAACAACGTATCCAGCAGATTGCATACAGAAACAGTTATAAGAATTTAGGTATCTTCTGTTAAACCCAACATTAAAGCGTTTGGGAAAATATACAGTGGTGCTACTCATCTAAGTTTTTTATTTGTTTTGGAAATTCAGCTTATTTTCATAAAAATATGTTATTTATCTTAACATAGGAGTTTATTATTAAATGAATTAGTAAATGGTTTTAAAATTCTATTTTAATATCTTATATGGTCAATATTGATGCATTTAATACAAACAAAAGATCTTTGGAATTCTCAATTTTAAAGAGCGTAAAGGAATATGGAAATCAAAAGTTTAAGGACCACTGGTATAACAGGTCATTGAGTAAAGGAACTTCATATAAGTCTTTTGAATGAAAGAATTAAAGACTAAGAATTTTTGTGTGTATGTATTCTCCCGATTTGGCCTGATAGTGGCTCTGTGGTAAATGTTTGGGTGGTTCAGGGATTCTTTTTTTTTTTTTTTTTTTTTTATAATGTGATAAGATGGTTCCTACCTTAAGTTCTTTTCAATTAAGTTTGTGCTTATGTACTTTTTACTAGATAGAAAAAGAGCATTAGAAGATGTAGCACAACGACCTGGGCATGTGTTAGAATTGAATAAACAGAAGCATCTGGAAGCAGTTGATAAAGGACAGTCACCAGCACAAAAACCTAAAACTAGCAGTGGATCAAAATCATCAGTTAAGTCTCTAAGTTCTACAAAGAATGACTCAAATTTAGGAGAGTGTTCTGCTCGTTACAAATCAAAGAATCTTGAAGATGGCACCTTATCAGAATGTAAACAGGTGTCTGATAAAGCCGTTTCTCTCCAGCGTAAGGTAAGTAGTTCTCTAATTTGTTGCTATAGGTGTATGCATACATTTGCTATTATTACAAAGAAAGAAACATCTGAATTTTTTATTTTCATTTTCCCAAAAGTTTGAAATCATGACTTGTTTTAAATTCTGTTGGTATGAAGTATTTTATTGGTTTCTTTTATGAATAGAATAAAAGCCCAGTAATTCAAAATCTTGAAACTTAGAATTCCTAGAGGTTTGGCATTTGATGTATCAAAAGTGAAAAAATTTTTTGATAGTTTGGTGTTTTTGGCTAGCCACATATGCAGATCATGAGTTTTGCTATCTGATTGGGAAGGTGAATGTAATCACCAGCAGCATTGAGTTTTTGTAATCTTTATTAATAATCTATAAGAATGAGAATTAATCATTTTCAACCTGCTTTGTACTTTTTGCAGTATAGTTCAGAAGTCAAATACTCTGTTGTCCAGTACAGAAGAATATGTTTTTCTAGGTACTAATTTATTGGTGTTTTTGGACTTTAAGCTGCTAATTATAATATTGGGGTATTGTTTTATTGTCTGTGTTATTTAAATTATTATTCTAGTAAATAATATATAAAGCATCCTGATATTATTAGAGTATCTCCTAATAGGCAAAATTATCATATGTTTAGTTTATTGCAATATTAACAAGTCTTTGAGTATTTAGGTACACATTACTCTTAATGTTGGCTGAGAGTACTTTCAACAACTACAGCTCCCTGTCCCCTAAGAACTTATATTTAGAAGGATAAACTTAAAATCATCAACCTGTAAATTAATTTTGAAGAACACTGAGTGGAAATGTTGATTATAGGGGAAATTTCGAAGAGGCTGAATTAGTCTGTAACATTTCTTTCATTTTATTTCAAGATCTGTAATGGGTGGCAGTGGGAGTTTTATTTTGTATTTTTACTTTTTTATTTTTATTTTTCACTAGAATACCAGTTTATTATAAAAGGATATAACTCTGGAATAGCCAGATGGCAGAAATGTATAGGGCAAGGTATGGAGCTTCCATGTCCTCTCTTAGTATATTACTATTCCAGCACCTCCATGTGTTCACCAACCCAGAAACACTCCAGATGTCCTTATGGGTTTTTGTGGAAGCTGCATTACATAGGCATGGTTTATTAAATTATTGGCCATGGGTAGCTGAACTTAATCTCCAGCCCCTCTGCCTTCCTCAGAGTTTATGGGGGTGAGACATAACAAAAGATAACTTTATTAGCCTCATTACTTGGGAAATAGCAAGGATTTTAGGAGCTCAGTGCTGGGAATAAGGATGAATACCAAAAATATATTTTTTATTATAAATCACAGTACAGATTTGGCCATTCTTGTTTCAGTATCTCAGCCAGTACTGGGTCTTGCCTGTGACATTGAGGTCATTTGATGAGGCAGTGTGTTTAGAGTAAACTAGGTGCTTGCCAAAAGCAGAACTGTCTACTGTTCCAGGTTGTTTTTAATACTTTGACGGTAAATAAACCTGAAAGCTCAGGACACCAAGGACACCAGAGAGGTGCCCCTTGTTCTTCATCCAAAGCCATGTTTTTTACATATTAGCATGCTGGGCTTAGTGTTCCATTTATATGAGACAGTTTCTGATACTTCTGTTTTGATGCCCAAGCAGATCTGGATTCATTCATGCTTTTTGGGTGGGGTGGGCAGGGGAGCAGGGCAGGATGGGAAGAGGGCAAACAGATTTTTTTACTGGAAGTGGGCATCTGCTTCCAAAGGTGACAAGCACTCTGCTTAGACAGCTGGCTGTGGTAAGATCCAGGCGGTAACTCAATACCTTGTTCGAGGCAAGGTCACTGGGAAGAGCCCTCTTTGGCTTGCCTGCTTGCCTATCAGCTTGCTTTTCTTCCTTTTTCTCCCTCCCTCCCTTTCTTCCTTTGCCTAAAATTTTTTTTTAAAAAATTTTCAATTATAGTTGACAATACATTAGTTTCAGGTGTACAACATAGTGATTAGACATTTATAATAAGAAGTGATCCCCCATAAGTCTAGCACCCATCTGGTACCATACATAGTCATTACAGTATTATCGACTATGTCCCCTTTGCTGTACATTTCTGTCCCTGTGACTTTCGCAACCGCCAATTTGTGCTTTGTAATTGTGGCACTGGGAATTTTTAAAAATTTTTTTTTTATTAAGTTTTAACATAGGTGGTAAATTTGATATTACAGGTTATTCAAATTGTATGTATTATATATGAATCTTTTAAAATATACCTATTATGACACCATTTTCAGTTATTCGAACAAAGTTAACAAAGCTATTATTTCAGCTTCATTAGTAATGGACCATGCGGATTTATATAGAAAAATAAACTGTAATAGTTTTGGACCATTCTATAAGTCTTGCTTGTTGCAAAATGCTTCTGAAAAGAAAAGAGCAACTGTGACTGGTTACCTACAAATTCATTACCATTTGGGTTTCAGTTGTAAAATAGAAAACATTTCTTACCACTTTTCTTTAGAATGTAAAAAGTTTCTAATTGTGCTAAAATATTTAGAAAAGACTGTTTAAAGAACTAAGATTAATGGTAGAAGAAATTATATTGGAAATTATTACTATACTTCATGCCTTAATTTGGTTTATTTTTAATTTTTTTTCATTCCAAAAATAGCTTCGGAAAGACCAGCCTTTGTATTATGGTTCAGTTCTTCTTATATCTGAATTACCAGAGGATGGCTATACTGAAGAAGATATTAGGAAAATATTTCAACCATTTGGAAAAGTTAACAATGTTCTCATTGTTCCATATAGAAAAGAGGTGAGTCATTTAGTTTGTTCTAAGAAATGTGTACAAAGTCATTACTTTATAAAGACTTGTTGGATCATTTAGCTGCTTTTACTGCTTATAGATGTAATTGGTAATTAAGAGTTATGGAGATATTTGGATTCAAATGAATAAGGTCCCAAAATACTATTTTATATCATTTAGAACGAGTTGGCACATTTTTTTCTGTACAGAGCCAGATAGTAAAATTTTCTTGCATGCCATGGGGTTGCAACTACTCAACTCTGCCACTGTAGTACAAAAGCTGCCATAGATAACATGTAAAGGAATACATGGCCGTATTCAAAAAAACTTTACAAAAACAAGTTGCAGGCCTTGGTTTGTCAACCATTGCTTTAGCACACCAATAAAGTCATATATATAATAAACAAGTGAATTTGTTTATATGGGAAGTATTTTTTACATTAGATTTGTAGTCTTATAAATTACATGGTACATTTCACCAAAACTATGAACAGCCATAGGCCGAGCAGAACATAAAGTTGTGAGATAAAACGGGACATAGTGGGTAGCGGCTGTTGGAAGAAGCCTTAAAAGTGTCAGCCTTACAGCAAACATCCAGATCCTGCCTTTTCTCTGATTGTTTATTGAGCCCTGTCTTCCCATTTTTTACTGTTCTATGAGCCTGCCATTGTATCCCTGTTTACCTTCTCTTATCATGGTAACGGTATGGTAATTCTATAATGCTAAACATTTGTGGAAACATCCTAAAGATCAAATTACACTTTAGCAAAACAAAAAGAGAAGTAAAACCAGGACTTCAGGTAACTTCATAGTTTAATGTTCCACAGAGTAGTATTAAATCACACAGTGAATTTTAAGTGAGATATTTAACTAATAATACATTTTATTTTAGGCTTACTTGAAAATGGAATTTAAAGAGGCAGTTACTGCAGTCATGAAGTACATTGAAACAACACCTCTTTTGGTAAATGGGAAAAATGTGAAAGTATGTGTTCCGGGAAAGAAAAAATTACAGGTAAACTAGATTTAGATCTTGCATGTTTCACCACTGTTTTTCATTAGTTTAAGTTTTTAGCTTAAGTGTGGCACATACAGAAAAATGCATAAAACATGTTTATTCAACAGATTAGATATGTATAAATGTCACAGTAATGGGGATACATTCTGAGAAATATGTCATTAGGTTATTTCATTGTTATCTGAACAGCATACACAGAAATATGTCATTAGGTGGTTTCACTGTTATATGAACAGCATACACCATCCTGGAGGATATGGCCTATATGCACATAAGCTATATGGTATAGCCTATTGCTCCTGGATGACATACCTGTACAGCATTTACTGTACTGAATACTGTAGGCAGTTGTAACATAATGGTAAATATTTGTTTATCTAAACATAGAAAAGGTACGGTAAAAATACAGTGTAAGATGAAAAATGGTACACCTGTATCGGGCGTTTAGTGTAAGTAGAGCTTATGGGACTGGAAATTGCTCTGAGTGAGTGAGTGTGAGTGAGTGAGCGAGTGAGTGAATGGTAAGTGAATGTGAAGGCCTAGGACATTACTGTTGTAGACTTTATGAACACTGTATACTCAGGCTACTAAATTTACTTAAATTATTTTCTTTAATCATAACCTTAGTTTACTATAACTTCTTGATGAACTTAAAAATTTTTTTTAAATTTTCAACTCTTGTGTAATAACACTAAGCTTAACACCTCTGGAACGACCTGCTTGAGGGTCTTTTCAGAAGTATGTCCATGATGGTTTGCTTGTTTTCTTTTTTCCATCATAGATTTGCTTGTAAGCAGATAATGCACCATGAACATTCCTCTCTGTTAATGAAAACTTTTCAGTTTTGGGGTCCATGTTTTTATTTTTAAACTTTTTAAGGAGTTTGTTGAAGTCTGCAAAAGCTTCTGCTAAACCCTTCACTGTGAATTTTTGGGGGTTCTTATGGGGCCAGTATCACATGTGCAATGTTGTATATATGTTATTGTCAGTAACAACGGCTAGTATGTCATTATTTGGTGCATGACTGTATAGCCTATACACAATATTAAATGGCAAGCAATAGACTAGGAGAAAATGCTAAACAAAATTAGCAAATATCTGAAATCTCTACCTAGATCACAAACCATAACATTGATAACATTCTGGAAGCCTCTTGCATACTTCTTCCAAATCCTTACAACTCTCTTTTCTGCCTCAAAGTAGCCCCTGTCTTGACTTCAGATGCCATAGCTGAGTTTTTGCCTACTTTGAACTTTATATAAATACAATCATGAAGTATATTTTTAGGGGACTTTCTTCTTCCTTTAAAGTGTCGGTGTTTATGAATATAGTCTTTCTAGATCATTTTCTATGTTTCAGTTTCTTTATATATCCATAGAGAATTTCTTATAGAAAGTTTAAAATATTCAGTACCTTTTGCTGTGTGTGTGTGTGTGTGTGTTCTTTTAATTTAATACTTCTATTTGCTGAAAAATGCCTACTTTATAGGAGCTTTGTAACATTTTTTCAGTCAGTAATTAGATTTGGAAATCTAACCACATTAGTATATGTAGATTTTTCTCATTTTTTAAAAACTCTGTGTGGTGTTGCCTGTATGAGTATATCCGTTATTTTTACCAGTTTCTTGTAGATTGATATTTAGGGTATTTCTAAATACAGATTCATGTTTAGGTTATTTCTAATTTTTGACTACTGTAGGACTTTAACTTCCTAGAGTATGACTTTAACTGGTCATTCTTACATGTTTATCATAGTATTCTTTAAGGTGATACCTACACGGGAATTGCTTGGTTATAGGATATACAGTAATAGATAATACCAGATCACTCATTAAGTAGCTATAATTTACAGTATGATGATTTGTGAGTGTACTAGTGTTTCTATGTTAACATCTTAATGTTTTCAATTTTAAAATGTAGCATGTAAAAATGATATCTAGTTTAAATTTGCATTTTTCAGATTCTTACCGAATTCCGTCTTTTAATATAATTGTAGGCTATTTCTATTCTAGTTTTAGTGAGTCATATATATTTTTTCCCATTTTTCTGTTTGTCTTAAAAAATATATATTTCATCTGAAGGTATTGATTATCCTAGAGACTCATTTTGTATTTTATACAAGAAGTATTTTTTTCTAGTCCATTGGTTGTATGTATACATGTATAAAGTTTATTTTAGTGTACTAAAGTTTATTGGTTTTTTTTTTTTTTTTTGCCTCTTATGGCTTTTGTTTTTTTCATTTTAAAAGACCTCTCTGTACCAGTGCCAAAAAGATGGGTTTTTTTTTTACTGTGTAAATGTATAATTTATGAGATAATGTGTGATTGAGATCAATATTGCTTCCAAAAATATGTAGCCAATTGGCCCATCACCATTTATGCCCACTTTTTTTTTTCTCTTATTTGAGAAGCTACCTTCCTATGTATAAATTACCCTATTTACATACCTCTATTTCAGACTTTTGTTAAACAGCTTGTTTATTTTTGTGTCAGTACTATGTGATTTCAATTATAAATTTATAAAATTTATAGTATTTGCCTATATTTCTAAGAGTAGGATCCTTTTTTCTTTGTTTAAATTTATTTTGCTTAATCTTGAACATTCACTCTTGCATATTAGTTTTAGAATTAAAGTTCTCTGAAAATTTTTATTGGGAATTTAATTGATTAATGTTTCTATAGTATTCTTTTTGTCCAGAAACATGGCTTATCTCTCCATTTATTTGTATTTCATTTAGTGTCATTCAGCAAGTTTTATATTTTTTTTTATATGTTGTACTTTTTGGAGGGGATATTGAGTTTATTATTTATATTTACTTGTATGTATCATAAATATTTAAGTTACTATTAGAGAAAGGATCTCTTCCTCTTTTTTTGATTAGTTTCTACTAATCAAAAAGAGTAATTCATCATCCTAGTTTATATTTACTGTGTTCCACCAATTCCCATTGTCCTTATTTGAATAATGAATTATATGGTAACCCTAGTCATTACCAATTTTATCATTTAGGATTTCTTTTATTTTTTCATCCAGCAGAAACTTCACCAGTGTTTATTAAACAAATAAGAGGTTTTTTTTAACCTCATAATAAGACATGTGCAGGTGGGTAGCCCATGTCTGATATAGCAGCTCCATAATATCTTCAGGAACCCAGCCTTTTTTGTTTATCTCCTCTACCATCTTTAGCATTTGTTTTTCATCCTTAGTTATAAGGTGGTTGTTGTGCCTTGTGGCATCATTTTTATCTTGTAAGCAGAAAGAAAGGAATAAATATCAAGAGCAAAATGGACTTCATTTTTTTTTTTCTGTGGATAATGAGTTTCCCATAACTTTTATCCTCATTTTATTTACTAGAACTGTGATACACTTGTGACCTCTAGTTGCAGAGAAGGTTAAGCGGAAGCGAGAATCGAATGCATAACTTAAGAACTTAAACTTTATCTTGTAGACAGTTAAATATTCCTGTGAATGGAAGGATTAGAAAGATTCATCTGAAAGAATGACTTAGTTGGGCAAATGACTCCAGAGGCAAAGAAAGCTTAGCAGATTGACTAAAGAAGAGAAGAGAAAAGATCACTGAAGTCCTGTTAGAAGACTCATCTAGTCATCTGCCTATTGAGATAATAGAAAAATTTTAGATAGTATCCTTGAGAATAGTATGGAGAGACAGCTTATACCAGTGACAATCAAACAAGACCTGGCTGATCATTAAATTTGGAGAACTGGGAAGAAGGTCATTCATTCGTCTTTAACTTTGAAAAGTTTAATTTGGGAAAATAAGGATACTTATAAGGATAATCCCCTGTACGTTTAGGGTTTTAGAGTATTTCAGATAGATTAAAATAATTCTCTTGGACAACTTTTTGATGAGATTGGTAAAGAAGCAACATAAGTCCAAGAGCCCAACTATAATTACTATCCTGATTTTCATAAAAATGAATAATGGGAAGTATCAGCACTGGAAACTAGAAAACATGCCATCTACTTTTCAAATTAATTGATAATCTTCAACTAAATATCATTTGGATGGTGCTGAATTGAAGGAACTTTAAAGGCTAACTCAAGACTCCTTGTTTTGATAGAACAGCAGCCTTAAGGATTGACTGGGGAGGAACCCCCAGCAAAACTCTGATTATGGTTTCTTTAGATTAGAAGTACGGGGACATCTTTTTTGGCTTTTTACCACAGGGGAAGACATCAAGTTTTTTTGCCAGAGCAAGTTCAAAGAGACTGTAAGTCTAGAGAAGGAAAAGGAAGGGCAGTGCTGTAGCTTCCTTGGTCCAGCTCTTAATTTTGGCATGAATATTCAAAACCAAGAAAAAAGTTTTCTGCCTATATTTGATGCTTTATAGTAGAACTCACCTTGACTCTGGCTGTGATTCATAGAACATTCTCTCCATTTTGCTGCTGATTGGAATCAATAAAGAAATGTTACAGAAAAGGTAAAATGTTTTACATCTCTGTAATTAAACCTGAGGGATCAACTCTGACAGAAACTCAATTACCTTTCCGTTAATTATAAACCAGCCTAGACCTCAGTAGTTAACCCTGATTCTTAACCCTCTTTTTGAGCTACTCACTACCACTACACCAATAATATGATGAAAGCAAACATTCTTTTTTCTCAGAGAAATTGGCACATGTCAATACTCACAAAAACTTCCCTTAAGCAGGAGCTCTTGATCTAGAAAAAGTATAATCAGATTTCCCAACAGACAACAAATGGTTGTAACTGTGAAATATTGCTTCAACTCATCCCTCTGCAAGAACAACAAAAAATGAAACAAAAAACTCAAGACTTTAAAAGTTGCCATTCAGTATTTTCAGCAAGATTCATGGGGACATGACATCTAAAACCTAGAGCAGCAAGCAGTCAACTAAGTTCCAAGAAGAATGCATGGAAATGAAAAAGCAATGCTGGGAAGCAGTGAACACTGGTTTGAGCATCATAGATAATCTAATCAGTAGTAACGGAGATACAACCAAAAAAAGATAAAATCAGAATTCAAATGAGAGTTTAATTTCATTTGAATTCAAAACCCATTTTTTAAACATCTGTTATGTGTCAGGCATTGTATCTGCAAAAGGTAAAGTGGTGAGCAAGACATATTTGCTTCCAATTTTCTTGGAGCTTATGGTCTATTTAGTCAATGAGCAAAGGTTAAATAAAGAGCCTAAAATTAAGAGAAAAGGCATCTGGAAACCGTCTTGGAGACCCAATCTGCATTTAACTGGAATTCCAGAAAGAAGATACCACTTAAATACTGGTGAAGATTTTAAATTTCATATGGAGGGGCAACTTACAGTGATCCAGCCAGAAACAGTGTAACTATGGAAAGAAATATTTGAGCTTTAGATAGCAGAGCATTGCATTTTCAAGTTTGAATGGATTAAAGGAACAGTATTGATTCATATTGTAGTTCATCTGTTTGAAGTCAAATACTAAATTCTTTGCTAGGACAGTATTCTCAAGACATGCATGGACTCATAAAGTATTTCATCTATATATCTTTCCTAAAATATTGCTATAAAAATGAAGAACATTAAGAAATAGAGATGTTATAATATAAAATTATTGGTAATGAGCAATGAAACCATTTAGTAAAATCTAAATCATTTTTATAAAATAACAAATTGCAAAAAATATAATTATAAAAAATAATTTTGTCTAAAATATATCATCAAAAATTGGTATGTAGCTAAGGGGTGAGGGCTAAATTTTAAAATTTGTACAGAGGAAATCAGTAGTTTCAAATTTTCTTTTAAAATTGAAGATAACCACTAATAGAATAAAAGTAGGAGAATGAGTGGCTTTTGAGTCATTTGGTGAGGGAGGTGTTTGGGATAAAACATTATATAGTACAAAAGGAAATGTCAGGGATGCCCCCAAAACTTGTAAAATAACATGACGATTACTATGAAGTTCAGATCAATTTAACATATA
Source organism: Cynopterus sphinx (assembly GCA_030015415.1). Taxonomy (NCBI): domain Eukaryota; kingdom Metazoa; phylum Chordata; class Mammalia; order Chiroptera; family Pteropodidae; genus Cynopterus; species Cynopterus sphinx. The sequence continues at coordinate 54,129,944 of CM057383.1, read as the reverse complement.
TTTACTTAATGTGCCCACCATGATTTTAAGTACTGTAGATAGTAGTGAAAAAAAACAATGTCTCTGTTCTCACCGACTGTAATAACTTAAAAAGGTAGGGAGAGAAAGACCATAAGGAAATTAGAACAAGTGCTGTGAAGAAAAATAACAGAAAAGAGAAATAGAAGTTCTCTTTTTGGGAAACTTTCAAAAAGGTAGTTACAGAAAGGCTCATTGGAAAGGTGGTATTTGAGCAAACACCTGAAAGGGTTAAGGGAACAAACTATTCCCTTCCAGACGGAAGGAGCATTCCAGACGGAAGGAACAACTGCAAAAGACTTTGAAGATCCACACTTAAGTAGCTTATTTGAGGAGGATAAAAGATGTTAGGGTTGGAAGCAAAGTATAGGAAGAGAGAGATATTTGGTGATTTGGGGCGAGAGGATGGGTGGAATGTGTGGTGTAAACTCTTATAGGCCATTGTAAGTATTGGCTTTTTTTCTGGTGTGATAAAAGGATTTTGAATCTAAGAATGGCAGTATCTGTGTTGAGAATAGAGTAGGGATGGGTCAAAAGGCAAGGACAGAAGCAGAGAGATTGTTCATGAAATCAAAGCAGATAGTGGTAGATTGGACCAGTGTGATACCAATTAGACATCTGAAATTCAAAAGGCTATTTGAAATGTTTTTGAAAGATAGTGATAAGAAAATCCAGATGAAAGGTAAAGGTGAGATGTAAAATTAAGCCATGTGATCACAAATTTAAGAAAATGTTTTTATTCTTTGTATAAATAGAAAAGGTGTAACATACATCAATATTTTAGGGTAGAAAGATTTTAGATGTTTTTTATTTTGTATGCTTTTCTCTATTTTCAAAAGTTTTTTATAACAAGAAACTAAAATTTTTTTAAATATTTATCTTTCATAGAACAAAGAGTTGAAGAAAAAGACAACAGATTCAAAGAAAACATCTGCATCCACTTTAAAGTAAGTGATTCCAAAATTTCATGTGAGAATTTGCAAATGAATTAAAATTTTTTTAGTTTTACAACTTCATTTTTAATGTTTTATTAGTTTTTAGTTTAAATGGGACAACATTGAGATTGAATTGTTTTAAACTTGTAGATTTAAGCTTTGCATCTTTAGAAGTTTTAAAACTTAGAATTTGCTAATTTTTATTTTTTTAAATAGAAAAGATACAGATGCTTCCAAAACTGTTGATACTGTGACTTCAGCTTCTGCTCGTAAGTTGTTACTTTTAATACTCCTCCAAAATAGTATATTTTGTCAGTTCACTAGAAAATTCTTGCAAGATATGCCAGGAAAACATTATTTATTGGGCTTTAGTAGTTGGGGCCCATGTTGGCCTCTGTATTAAGCTGTTTACTACTATGTAATTATGGGACCTTTTCTGGAATAAATAAAAGTACTTGGTGAGATAATGTATGTAGAATACATAGTTATATAGTTAATAGCTGTTTAGGTTAGTTTTGCAATACCTCCCTTCATCCCTCTTCCTAATAAACCCACAGGACAAAATATAACGTATGTTAAGATTGCTTGTCTGGTCCCCTTTGTTTTTGAAAGTCTGCTGAAAGCTGAAAAGTAAGCAACAAAGACTAAGCAGAAGAGTAGATGTTGTTATAGTCATGTGCTAATAGTTTTTTCTTTATATTCAAGAAAGCACTTGAGCTAAATGAATTATACATACAGTTTTAATAAACTTGGTTACTTTTTTCCTCAGTCTATTTTGGATTGGGAAAATGGAGGCAAAGAAGTTAGTGCCAAAATATATACTCTTGATTCTAGTAAGAATAAACAGCTTGATAGTAAAGGACAAGACAGAAGAGCTAAAAGGAAGTTGGCATAAAATACATTCAAAAAGTTAAATTGAGTTTTGTATGTTCTCTTTTGGAAAGGCAGATGTATATATAGTGTGTTCTGGATTTCTATTCAGAATAGAGTAAAGTTTTGGGTACTAAAACGTGTTCTGGAGACTGGAAAATTCAGTTGTATAGAATATCTCATATTTTGGTAATGTTTAGTTGGATAGTATACCGAAGTTATGGGAAGTTAGTGAAAGTGACCATAGATGTCTTCTGGAGCACAGTAAATTTTTGACTAAAGTTTTAAATATGAACAGATAAACAGATAATACACAGAAGCAGAAGATACTTTAGTTACAGAGATGACATAACAAAGGTAACAACTGAGGAATCACTATATAGAAGGCCTTGAAGAATTGGGCTAGGAAAATTTTTTTTATTTGACCTCATTAGTAGCTTTTCTTAAATGTGTTCTGCGAAAGACTAATTCCTGGGAGATGTTTTAAAAGATCAGACAATGTTTGGTATATGTATTATAGGTGTTTTTCTTTTTCTCTCCTCTCCTCTCCCCTCCCCTCCCCTCCTTTTCCTTCCTCCCTCCCTCCCTCCCTCTTTTAAAAAATCCACAAAACATTCATTTTATGGAGTGCTACGGGAAAGAAACTTATTTAGCTTTGTTTAACCCACTGTTTTCTAAGTTTGGTGAAGGGTGTACTTTATTTTTTCTGTGTAAGACCTAGTAATAATTGTACAGACTCTGGGAAATTACCATAGGGAATAAAGAACCAATAGTTCTTTAGGATTCTTACATAGATTGGATAAATGGAGATTGAAAAATCCTATTGAGACAACACAGTTGGGGTTCACTTTGAAGTAATTAGAATCTAATATAAAAAGGTTAATTTAAACAGTGAGGGATGGTAAAATCTGAACTTTCGTATATAGAATTTTTTAGTGAATAAAATACAAAACTTGAAAATACTTTTAAATCTCAAGGTTTCAGGCTGGATGGATTTTACTAGATGAATGTAGTAATATTGATTATAAAGGAAAACTTAGATGCAGTGATTTCTTTGAATTTGAGGAAAACCACAAACTTAGAGTTCACCACTGCTGAATTTCAGCTATCACAGATTATCCATTGGAAGTATCTTTTAGTCAGCCAGTCAATCACATGGCTTTTTAAAAATTTTATTATTTTATTTTTTTGTCATTAAGTTTAAAGTATAAATTTTGGTAATTATCCCAACATAATAAAAGTAGGGAACTGAGGGAAAAGTGATTCAAGTTGAGTGCTTCCTTCCTTCCAATATAAATGTGAAAAGAGCCTGTAAATAAAACTGAGAAAGTGTCAGGTGAGAAAAATAAGGGTGCATGATATCTTTTTGAGATCAGCAATATCAGTGAATAGTGATAGGAAATTAATTAGGGCAATTTTAAAGAGAACTTTGATTATAAGCATTACTCAAAAAGGGTGAAGAGAACTATAGGTAGGAAGCAAAAACAATATGATCAGAAAGGGGAACTTTAGAACTTTTAACCAATACTAGTTAAAAAGAAATTAATGTGTTTACTGAGTACCTATTATGTGCCCATCACGGGAGGAACTTTTTAAAGTGTGAGGATACTACCAAATAAACAAGATCTCTTTTTCCAAGTAGCTTACATTTTAACTTGAGGTAACAAATAATAAATATCGAAAAGTGCTATGTCAGGGTAAAGGTGATGCAGGGTTAAAGTTTGATTTAGAGTTAGAATTTAGTATGTAGAATAAGGTAATGATTTGTAAAGTAGAAGGATTTTCTAAGGGCATAATCTGTGCTAGAAGACAGAAAACAAGGGAAAGAAACCTGCCATGGATTGCACTGTTTATACTGGGCATTTTATCTCAGTCTCTCAGCCCACCTTGTGAGTATATTTAATATTGTTTTCATATTGTAGATGAGGAAACAGATTCAGAGATTAAATGACTTGAGGTCACACGGAAGAGTTAGGATTCAGACATGCTAAACTACCTCCCTGAGAACGAAACTCTTTTTTTTGATTACTCTTCTTTTATCTTCTTTTAATGATTTTCCTAAAAGTCTGTTTCGTTTCTCATGTCATACTTGTTTTCCTGTTTGATTTTTTTTCTTGCAGCAATGACACCTCCCGTACAGACATAAACCTCCTCTTCACCTCTCAAGTTTACTTCTCTCGTTTACTTATGTAATCTAATAATCACTAGTCATCCAGTGTAGAAATCCATTAATAATGCTTTACCTTGTCTTCTATCCCACTCATTTCAAACTTAAATAACATGGTTTCTCTTTTCATCCAACCACTAGCTGATTCTAATAATTAGTTTTCAAATCTACTTCAGACTTTTCTTCTTTTCTCCATTACACCTGTTTTAATTCAGACTCACATTTAAAAATTAGAAAATAGCTTTCTAATTGGTGTGTTTTTATTCCACTCTTTGCACTATTATTCACCTGTTGCCTTGAGGCTGCTTTAAAGCAGCCCTGATTATTTCACATCTGTAGCATTTCATAAATGATTTTTTTTACCCTGTGGCTTCAGATTGTTTTTTCATTCTCTCGTTACTCAACTGTATATTATGTCCCAGCTACTCGGCTATGTTATTTTCCATCTATGTTATGTTATTACATTTCTCAGCTCTAATCAGTTCATTTATGTGGAAATTCCAGCTAAGTTTACTTGGTAAGCACTTGTTAAGTACCTATTTAGTAGGTACCAGACCTTGTACAAAGTACAAAGTCAAGATTCCTTTTTTGGGTTGGAAGCAGGGCAAATCCTAATTTGTCCTTTTGAAGACTAATCTCAGATGAAACTTCTTTGTGAAACTTCTTAATGGTACCTTGACTCTCCAAGGCAGTAAGAAGCTCCTAGCTCCCTTTTAGTAATACTGTGTATATTAAATCACTTAGTATTTATAACTTATTAATAAGTTTATCACTTTTACTTTTTGAGGGATTCTTCGCAGTTTTATTTTTCATCTCTTAATAGCTAAATAGCTAATGTAGTGTTGGGTTAATGAGTGAATATTTGCAGGAAGAAAAGTGAAAGAAGAGTATAGGAATACTCAAATGAATTTTGTATTAATTGAACCCATAGAAAAATACATAGTGAACCAAAATTTTTGTTATTATCTTTGATTTAATGATTTTTTTCTGTAATGATTTTATTGGTTTCCATTTTTATTAGGTAAACGTACCTTTTTATCTTTTCAGTTCCTAGATGAAAATCACTCTGTCAGCTATTTTCTCAAAAGTATCTACCCAAATAGTTCCCACATGTGAATTTCATCAAACCTTTAAGAAAGAAATAACACTAGCTCTGTTTCAACTGTTCCATAGTATTCAGAGGAAAGAACTTTATTTAAAAAGGAGGGATTCTGACGAGAGGACAAACAAGAAAACAGGCTAATACTGACATCAGATTCTGACAAAGACACTGCAAACCTATCCAAAAGGCGAAAATAAGAACATAGTAACACTAAATGCTGTTAATAATGTGCAGAAACTTGCACATTGATTGTGGGAATGTAGAATGGCACAGCCATTCTGGAAAAGAGTGACAGTTAAAAAAAAAAAAAAAAACTAAACGTGTGCTTACCACAGGACCCAGCAGTTATACTCTTGGGCATTTATTCCACACTGATGAATTATATTCACTTAAAACCTGTTCACACACAAACAATTATTCATAATAGCTAAAAACTGGAAACAACCCAAATATCCTCTAGTGGGCAAATGGTTAAAACATGATATGTCCTTCACTTGGAACCACTCAGCAATAAAAAGGAATGAATTGATATATACAGCAACTTGGATGGAACACAGAGGAATTATACTGAGTGAAAAAAAAATTTGACCTAATGTCAACTCTAATTGAAAAATAAAAGTTAAAAAAATTAAAAATTATAAATCAATCTAAAAACTATAAGCTTCCATTTATGTAACATTCTTGATAAAATTACAGAGGTAGAGAACACTAGTCCTTGTGGGGGACAGAAGGAGCTGGCTGCTGCTATAAATGAGTAGTAGGAAAGATCCTTGAGTTGGAACTATTCTGTATTTTGACTGGTGGTCAAATATATGATAAACTTGAAACTACACAATAGCACATGTAAAACTGGGGGAATTTGAATATTGGTAGATGGTGTCAATATTAACTTCCTATTTGTGATATTGTACTACAGTTATGCAAAATATTATTAGGGGAAACTAGGTGAAAAGTATATTTCTTAAAATTCAATGTGAATTTACCATTTTCTCAAACGTAAAAGTTAAAGGAAAATCTTTAAGTGTTGATAAAGCTATCATAATAAATTAAAACTGTAATTTACAGTAACTGACAGCACATTAAAGAAATAATATATTGTGCTCAAGAGGGTCATATCAAAAATATAAAGATCCTTCAAAATTAGTTTGTTCACCTAGATTACCATGTTAAATAGAGAAAGATAAATGCTGCAATAGATACTTGGTAAAGTTGAACATTCACTCCTAGCATTAAAAATAATTCTTAAAGTAGACAACTACCTTCTTAATATGACAGTGTATGTATAACTATACCTTTCTTTATTCATATACATAGAAATATGCACAAGTCAGAAGCCAGAATGTGCTTAATAGTGAAACAGTAGAAACATTTTCATTAAGGATTAGGAACAAAACAAGGACTACTCACCATCACTTCTATGAGTTTATATAAATATTCTAAAACTAATAGCTACTAGCCAGTGCACTATAAGTCAAGAGGAATAAAAATTGAAAAGTAGGATACAACATTATTATTTGCAAATAAATATGTATGATGGGAAACTCACGTATATATGGAAGAACCAAGAGAATTTTGAAATACTGTTAAACATAATTAGCCATCTTCTCTAAATTACTACAAGATTTCAATTGCTTTATTATAGAAAAAGAATAATATGTAATTTATTAAAATATTCCATTTATAATAATAAAAGTAAAAGCTGTGAAAAGAAAACTTTAAAATACTACTAAGAGGCGTAAAATAAGATGAGAGATTAAATGAGACAATAGCTAATTTTTGGATGAAAGCCATACCATTAGAATCTACCTTTTTTCTTATAAACATTATGAACTTAGTAAAACATCAATAAGATTTTTTAACATATAAGCTGATTACACAGTTTATATGTGAAATGAACATAGAAATAGATAGGAAAATTCTGCAAAGGAAGAGAAATTAGGACAGACTAGCATTAACAGATATTAAAATATTTTACAAAGTTAAAGATTCGGAATAGTTTCATATACTTGGATGAATAGATCAGTAAGCAGAAAAAATATTACTCCAAATCTATTGAATATCAGTTAATCATTATGTTTCATATTAGTGGAAGAAGGATCAATTATTCATTAACTAGCCACTTAGTAAAAGTAAAGCATGTATAATATCAAAACAAATTACAGATGGATTAAAGATTTATACATAAATAGTAAAGTATTGAAAGAAAATGTGAAGGTTTTCTTTTTTCTTTTTTTTTTTTTTTTTAAATATGAGGATGTCTTCTATCAGGAAGACATTTGACTCTAAAGTGATTTTGTATGAGTATTTTGTATAACTTTTAAAAATTGTTACCTTTGTAATATAGACTAATTTTTCTAATATATGAAAGCCTCTATTAAATAATTAAAACCTCACAACCCAAAAAATAAGTTGGCAAATATTAAGACTAGGCATATCACACAGAGAGAAATTACACATATGAAAAATTCACAAGACTTTACTCGTAATTAAACAAAAATTAAATCACAGTAGTTTTTATCTCAGATTGGAGTGATTTACTGTGTGTGAAAATAGGGAAGCCCCACTCTTACATATTATTAATGGGAATAATAATTGGTACGACCTTTCTAGAGGACAATTTAATATTAATTGTTAAAATTTATATCTATACCCTTTGAGTCAGCAAATCTATGTCTACGAATTTACTTGTAGTTACAAAAATAAGTATAGAGGCATTTCTTGCAGTGTTTTTTCAAAATCATTGCCTGGTTAGCTCTTTTCTAAATCTAAATGATGTTGTTTGTAATGTATTATTGATAGATTTTTCTTGTTATTTTAGACAAAACTGGACAATCCAAGACGTCTGTAGCCAAAGTGAATAAATCATCAGGTATGTGTTCTTTTTTTCCTTTCTTTTTTTTTTTTAAATTAGGACTCTAGACATTAGTTATCTTCTTAAAATTACATAAATATGTAGCAGCAGTGTTGGATTTCATGTAACAGTATATTGAGTGTGTACTAACTAATCTTTGAAATTTATAGTCCAAAAATTGTGAGAAGGGAGATTTAGTAAATAATATTTTGTTGTAATTGTCAAACTAAAATAATTTAACTGGGAAACTATTTCTCATGATGGATATCAGAGATATTTCTCTTTTTCTCTTTTATTGAGGTCTTCTACCTGTTTACTTTCCTTTATAAAATAGTCCTGATAAATTTACAGCACATTATATTCTCTGCAATTTTTATGGGCTATAATGGGTTTTAAAGTAATTTTTAGTTTTTCTTTGGCGTTATTTTCCTTTCTGTTTTCCCTTCCATTTCTGTTAAGTTTCTGTTAAATCAAGGTCATCTTTTTAAGTGCATAGAGATCGATGCATTAAATTCTTCCCTATAATGGTAGAAAGGGAAGGAAGCTGAACCAGCAAATAACATTGTTAGTGACAGAGCCAGAATTTTACTTGGAAGCAGTGATCTGAGGAGGTCAGGGGTGGCTAGAAAACTTGTTTTGAAGATACGTTTATTTAGCAAACAGTTTGACATTACTTTAATAATAAGTTTATGGGAGTCACTGGACATTTGAGGGATAAAGCCTTTAGCCACCCCTTCAACTGTTGAAAATCAATTCTAGATTTTTTTTTTCCCTTCAGTTCTGGTCCTCAGCTAGAAGTAGTAAAATGAATTGACTTGTATTAGTAACACAGAGATAAGTGAAAAAGATGAATTAAAGGCTCATTGGGACTCAGACTATTGCAATATTACTAAACTTGGGGATGACTAAGAAATGACTAGTTAAGTGACAAGTTATAAGGATTGGTGTTACTCTTTTGAGCAAAGACTAGGATCTCTTTTGGAAGGATTGGTGTTACTCTTTTGAGCAAAGACTAGGATCTGTTTTGGATATAAATGGTGGATTTTAAAATATTTAAGTTGATTTTTGTGCATGTCAGAAATTCTTTTTGTTGGTATGGTAACTTTTCAAAGCATAATCATATTCTCACAGGGTCCCCCATTAGATAATTATGGCAGTTACTACTCTTGTTTATAAATGGGGAAATGTGCAGAGAAATCTATTAATGCCCCACTCTTCACAACTTAACTTTGAGTTCAACCTGACCTACTGTCTTCTCTTCAAGGCTTTTTCCTCACACTTCCTTGCTAGTTGTTACAAATCCTTATTTTCAGAGCTAACCCTCCTGTTCTCTGAATGGAAAGTGTTTTGGCTTCTGGCGATCTCTTCAGTGACACTTCAGTGATCACAGTTTTTATAAACATCATCTTGGAAAATAAGTACCAATAATATATGCTTATGTACAAAAGAGGGTCAGAGCTACATAAGTAGTCCCTTTTGGATAAGGCCCACTAGGAATAAGTCAAAAAGCAAACTTTATGTGGCCTGACCATGATGTAGGTGTTCTTGAACTCTTTTCAGTTAGCAGGGAGCCAAGACAGCATGGTGTGGGAGACCCTAGATAGTACTGCTTTTGGAAACATTAAAAGCTACATGGGATTCTTTTTATATCCATGCAGTTAGTAATTTTGCTTCTAGTTGATCAACACATTCAGCGATTTACTTAACTTGCCTGAATGCCATTTTTAAGTACCACAGTGGGGAAGTGAATTCTTATTCCAGTTATGTTTTTCTTTCTGAAGACACATTGCTAAATTTTGGAAATGACTTATGCAGCCTTAAGATGATAGCATTTTATGTTTGGAATAAAACATAGCCTGACACTCTTTTTTGTTTCAAGTTAGCCTATCACTCTTAATTTCTTTGTGAGGTTGCTTGGGGATTGTTGATACTAGTTAAATGAATTTTGACTACAGCTTTTGTGATTTAGGGAAATCGGCAGGTTCTGTAAAATCTGTTGTAACAGTAGCTGCTAAAGGTAATAAAGCTTCAATCAAAACAGGTAAGATTGTCGTGAAGGTGAGGTTTTATTAAGTATATTCTTAATTTGTTTTAATATAATAAATATAATGTCAAAGACAAGCTTTAAATTTATATAATTTGCAGTGCCTAATAACATCTTGGAAAGTTTAGTAGATACTTCTTTGATATTTAAAACCTGAAACATCCAGGACTTTTTGGTACTTTGGACTTTGACAGTACTGCCACTGTGGATACCTTTTTATGTTGGAAACATTTTTGACAGCTGTATAATCCCAGTCTGCTCTGTCACTTCCCCCCTACAAATTATTGTCTTTATTTTTCTCATTTTTTTACTGTTGTCACTTCTTATTACCTTTCCTAGTTTGTACAGTTCTTATGGTTTTATTACTATAAAGATTTTTCCCTTCTGTATTAAAAGAATGTATTTCCTTTATAAAGAAATGAAACACTATTTTAAATAAATATGACATGTTAACAGTAACATCTGTTTATGTTACTATTTTTTCAATACATTAATGTAATTTTAAAGAACCTTTGTAGAAATCATAAAATAAGATAATTTTGTGTGATTAAAATGTGCTTCTGTCACTTGAGGATTAAATTTTTGTCTCCTGAATGGCCATCAACAAAAATTGTATCTCAGATTAAATTTGTTTTTAATCTTATTGGTAAATAGATATTAAAATAAACAAATCTTTAGAAAAAAACTTCTTTTATAATAAAGTTGAACTACTTATTTATTAATATATTAGTATGGAACATATCAAGTGACCAAACAGACCCTTAGAATAATGGTTCAATTTTACTTTTAACAGCAAAATCTATTGGAAAGAAGTCTCTAGATGCCAAAAAGTCAGGCATTGTCAAAAACAAAGATGCCAGTAAATCTGTGGCTGTACTGGGTAAGCTGGAAATGCTGTCATTTAATGCTTTTTTGTTTGTTTGTTTGTTTTGTTTTTTTGTTCCTTCATTATTTTTTAGAGAGAAAGTTGTATTAGCTTTGACTTTAAATCAGGTCAGACTAAGGAGACTTGAAGTGACAGAATAAACCAGCTTAAGTTCCTGTTTTAGATTCATTAGTTTAATTATATTAGTGTGTTTTTTAAGACTATTAAAACAGACTTTTTCATGCAGCAAACTCTGAAATAAAGACTGCTGGGGAAGTCAAAGCCACTGAAAATAGTGCTAAAGAAACTATTTCAGGTAGGCCAATAGAAGTTTTATTTTGTTATGTTTAAATATATAAAATTAAAATTTTTAGAAAGTGTGTGTGTTTGTGTGTGTGTGTGTGTGTTTGTGTTTAATACCAGGGTCATACCTAAGTGAAATTAAGACTATCATTCAGATATTGGTTCTGTTTCTTGATTTTGTTCTCAGAAGGAGTAAAACTAAATGTATTATTTAAGGATTATTGTTACTTCTGTAGCTATTTCTTATTTAAATTTTCTATCCTGTCAGTTGTATACATTTCCATGTAGTTACTATTTAATACATTGTGGGATCTTGAAAAATAAAATATGTCTGCATGAATTTATATTTTGTTTTATGTCTTAAGAAGCTGCTTTGGTGACCACAGAAAATGAAACAGTTGACAAGGTCAGTTTTTATATTTTGGTAATTTTTTTAAAGCTCGAGAAACTTTTGACACAACTTTTTTTTTTTTTTTAAACTATAAACCCACGTAAAAAATGGATGGGATTTGGCATGGTGAAAAAACCCAGTTATTTGTGACTTTTAAAATATGGTTGGAGTTCAAAAACCTTGAGCTGCAGAGAAGTCATAAATATTTAGGAACAGAATATGTAAATGTACATATTTTTGAAAAGTACTTTTCACTGAGAACAAAATATTAGGCCAAAGTATATGGGCTTTTTGAGAAGACAACAAGTTGTCAAATTAGAACCAGTGGAATTTTGTGAAACCTTTTTTCTTTTCCCTAGAGGCAAATGGGAAACATTTTGATGTTTAGAATACCAGTTTATCTTTGTGTTTTTAGAGGAGCGAGTAGGGTTTGCAGTTTTATTTGAAGGACATAAAGTCTACTTTATTGTTTTTCCGTGGCTGTATCTATCATTATGAGTATATTAAAATCTCATCAATTTAGATTTTACTGGTTAAGATCTTCAGATCATTCAGGTGCTAAGGATGAGTTTCTATTGACTGGTAGATCCATTTTCCAAGTATTATGTCTTCCTATTTTATTTTAGGAAGAATATTTTAAAGCACTAATACATTATTTTAGATTCACTTAAAGCACTTAAGAAGGAACCATTTATGATCACAATTGATGTACTAGTTAAAATCATTCTCAACTGGTTTATGAAAACTATTACTTCCCACCTTTTTATCAAAATAAAAGTCACAACTTGCCAAATTTACTGTTGTATACCTTTGGGAATTTCCCAACATCCACTAAAGTCAAATTGGCATTGACGAGAAAGTCATCTTGAAAAATAAAATAGATCTGAGAGAAGAGAACGCAGAAATGAAAGTATTTACTTTATAGTGGGGATTGGGTTATGAGATAAGGATCCTAAGAGACTAAATTAGCTTTTTTATATTGCCTAAAAGTGATTTTATTTATTAAGATAAAGGGATATGCACTGATTTGGAGCTTGGGAATGTTAGCATTTTAAGGCACCAAAATGTCAGCAGTATGCAAAAAGGAGACAGGCAAACTTGGTGTTTTTTAACTCTATTTTTTTAAACAGTGGTTGTGAAAGAGAATGAAAGACACTTGATCAGATGACAGGTAGTATGACTGAAATTATTCTGTGTACCTGAAAAGAGGAAATTTGCACTTTGTTTTGTTTTTAATTTGAGATTCAGACCAGCCTCAGCTTTCCAATTTCAAATAAAATGCAATGTAAATACATTATGATCTGCAGTGTAAGCTTAAGTAAATGTAAAAGCAGTTAGAGAAATTTTAATGTCAGTTCTTAAATTTGTTTTGAAGGAAACAGAGGAAATGTGTGTGGTACTTATTTCTAATTTGCCAAATAAAGGAGATTCTATAGAAGAAGTTTACAACCTAGTAAAACCATTTGGGAGTGTAAAAGATGTTTTGATTTTATCATCTCATGAAAAGGTGAGTTGCTAATAGCTAGCTGTTCTTCTCTGCAGGCACATTTTGAAAAACATTAAATTTACAAAGTGTTTAAAAACAGCACCTTAGAATAATTAAGCTGTTTTAAGCTAAGGAATTTTTAATATATAAAACTCAGATATCCCTTATTTGTAGTATTCTAATCAGAATGGCTTACTAATTTGTCAAAGTTTTGCTCAAAATTTTAATTTAACAGCAAGTGTTTTACATGTTTTAATGTGTCAATACAAAGTTTTTAAAATGACTTAGGAAGTTTTGTAGAGCACTTTTTTACCGTAGTTTCTGCTGTTTTACCAATGGTATTCACATGGAAAGTAATCGTTTTCAGACCCAAACTAATGTCATCAATACTTAGAAGAGTCTTAGTTTATTTACATATTTAAATGTCCTATAACAAGTATGTAGTTTTTGTAATTTTAAAACAAAAGAAAATATATTGCTAACAAGCTAGTGTGTAAGGTATTTTATAGAAGTTGAGATTAAAGGAAAGTTTAAATAGTAGAAATGGCATGAGCGTGGCAGGAGGTCGTGTTCTTAAAATAGGAAATTGTTGGCAGTCACTAGAGATCTTTGAGAGTAGGGTAGGATATATGTTTGACAGTAATCAAAGCCATTGTGCTTAAACGTAGAAGAGGAAGTTAGTGTGAATTATGCAGTTTCACATCATGTTAAAAGCAGATTATTTGAATGCATAACTTTGTAAATATACTAAAAACCTTTGAATTGTACACTTAAACAGGTGCACTTGATATATAAATTATATTTCAATAAAGCCGTTAAAAGACAGATTATTTCCAATGTTTAGAGACAGACAAGAATAAAAAGGAATGCATTTTTTTAATATAAAATGTTTTTTATGTGACAGTACATGGAAATAGAAAAAATTATAGGAATCTGGGAACAAGTAATTCAAATTCATATTTTACATTATTTATCAAAGTTGTGTGTGTGTGTGTGTGCGTGAGTGTGTGTGTGCGTGAGTGTGTGTGTGTGTATATAAACTAAGTGGAAAATCCAAATACAGAAAATATAAATTATTATCTGTCCAGTTGTGATTAGAATTGAGTAGATTTGTTAACTATTTGGAGATTTAATACTTTACTAGATATTTGGGTAAATATCAGATTTATTTAAATGTTTGTAAACTTAACATGAAAGCAAAATGGTAATAAAATTTTTGTGTAAAATGGGAAAGCATTCATCTCCACACCATGCTATAAGATATTTGAAATTTCAGTAAATAAATGGCAAATTACATAAAGATAATTCCTTTTTTAAAAAGAACTATAAAGAAATATATGGAAGATTTCCATCTCATTGACTGTCAAACCTCTTTGCTTACCCAGGAAGGAAAATTAAAACCAAATTGTATGGAACTATAATTTTACACCTATGAAAACAGTAAAACGAAACATAACTTGACAGTCATTTCACATTTATTGATCATTAAGTTATTACATAACACATTTTTATTAAATATCTGCTACATGCTAGACAGCGCTCCAGGTACTAAGTGATAAGATTTTTCTTAATGTCATTTACTAGAATGTCCTATTTTTCTCTTTAGTGTTGCCTTATGAGTTCAGTCATTTATTATTTTTTGCTCACGATTGTAATGTTTTGTATGTTGGCTTCATCTTTCAGAGGAAAACTTTTTTTTATCTTAAAAATATTTACTAAGTTATTCATTTGACTCCTAAGTATTAAATCTTTTCAAGAAAAAGTAACTTAAAAGACATTTTTTCATTTTTGTGATTTGTTTTAAAAGGCAATTATAGAAATAAATAGGAAATCTGCAGATTCTATGGTAAAATTTTATACCTGCTTCCCAATATCAATGGATGGAAATCAACTCTCAATAAGTATGGCTCCTGAAAACATGAATGTAAAAGACGAGGTAAATAATAGACTTAACTACTATTTTTATTAAATTGTAAATCAAATTTATTGTAGTCTGTTATGTTTTTCTAGTTTTCTTCTTTGGTACACGTTTCTCTCAGACAGTAAAGAAGCCTCTTTCAGTCCCTCCATACTCTGCCATCTATTGTTTGAGAGTTACTTCCATATTGAGAGAATCCAATCATCTGTGTATGTTTCGGGAAAAAGTTAAAAACTACTGTCTATAGAGTACTGTCCATACTGCTATCTATATATTCTTATCTTTGCCATTCTCTGTCACACAAATTAGAATTCCAGAGGTTATCTTTAATTTTTTCTCTCATGTCTCACACACAGTTCATCACTAGGCCTTATCTCTCTTAAATTCTAAATATTTCTGGAGTTTGTTCCTTGTTCATGCCATCTATCATTGCTTATTGCTTCTTCACCTCTTAAAACCACCTACTAAAGTAGTTCTTTGTATTTCTACCTTCTGTTTTGTTTCCCTCAAAATCTTTACACAAAGTCAGGAAACCAACATAAAATTCAAATGAAACTGATTTAGAAACCTTTCATTGTTTCTGTGTGGCTTATTGTCAGTGGCTTGGCATAGGCAGAGATGTTAGAATCTCTAGAGCAAGATAGAAATGCATGTAATTTGAAAATACCTTCCATTAAGAATTACTTTAATGTGATGTAATTGCTGGGATTGTTTTATACATGTCAGTGGTATCGAAGAGAACAATAAATTTAAGACTCAGTCTCATAAGATAAAGTTCCTTTCCTATTATATAAGACTTCCATTAGCTAGCCTCTGCCACCTTTGACATCTTTGTCTCGTGCCACTTTTGGCCTCTTAATAATTCAACAGCACCAAATTGCTGTACACTTAATACCCTGTGTGCTGTTTTTTACTAACCCACATCTGTTTTTCCTCATCCCCTACTTTGCTTCATTAATATTTTGTTTTATAATTTGAATTTGCTTCCTGTCTGTTAAATTAAATCTCTTATTCCTTGTATATGAATTTTGAGTGTACTGCCCTAAATGATACCACCTTATTAATCTTTAATGTGCTTAGGAGAATAGAATAAACTATGTTATATAGGTAGGGTAGGACTTATATAACTTGTTTAGGAAGAGGGAAAGATTTTTAAAGGAACAGCACATTTGCTGACTTCATTTTAGTAAATAGTGCTCAATGGTTATTCTTATAGTTATTTTATTATAAATCTTGACAAATTAAATATGTAATGTAGGAAGAGCTTATACCATCAACCTTGGTATATTTTGCTTTTCTAGGAAGCTGTATTTACAACCTTGATTAAAGAAAATGATCCAGAGGTGAGTTTTACATTAAGTGCTTTTGTATACTTGTTTAGTTGATAGAAACGTTGGTTGTTTATTTGTTCACCTGTTAGACATTAAAGGAAACCTTAGTATTAACTTTAAAATACTGAGCTAAGGAAGATTTCAGATGGGTCTTTTGGTAAAATAAATGAAGGGTGATGGTAGTACCTGACGTGAAATATTTTCCAAATATTGGAGCCAAATTTAGTGGCCAGATAGGTCAATACCTGTCTGAGGGTGTTCCAAATAAATATGTTGATGGAAGTAAAATTACCCTTCCTGTTTTATTGTATCGATTCACTGATTACTCACATCTAAAACTAAGACTTCACTATCTTCACCCACATCGTCATTTTCTTAGTCTACAGAGAGGACATCACTTGACTTCTGAAAAACAACTTAATCTGTGTTTTACAGTTTGATACTTCAGCTGTGTTTTTCTCTTTCTATTCTGTCTCTAAAATACTACAGGCAAATATAGATAAAATTTACAATCAGTTTGTACATATTGATAACTTACCAGAAGACGGACTTCAGTGTGTACTTTGTATTGGACTTCACTTTGGAAAAGTGGATCACCATGTATTTATGAGTAATAAAAACAAGGTAACAAGGTTCCTCCTGTTTTACCTGTATGTTCTGTAGAGCAGATCCCCAAACCCTGGGAATCGGGATGCATGGCAGGTTAGCAAGTGAAACTTCATTTATATTTTGCAGCCATCCACTCCCCAGGGATACCATCACCGCCTCAGCTCCAACTTAGATTATTAAACATTAGATTTTCATAGGAGCGCCAGTTCATGGTATCAAAAAGATTGAGGACTGCTGCTTTAGACATCTTTAAAAAAATACGTACTGTCCTGTTTTAGAAAATACGTACCATCCTCTTCAATTTTGTCTTAACTTTGCAACATTTTAAGGATGTTTTCTTCTTGTTTACTTGAAATAAGGATTAACTTTACCTTTGTAATTACTTATTTGAAGTCTCAAAAAAAATATTCATACTTTTAAAATTAAAACATTTATTTTGGTAATATATATAAGAAAATTTACCATTTAACTATGTTTAAGTGTCAGTTCAATTATACATTTACGTTGTGCAATCATCACCACTATCCATCTTAAGAACCTTTTTCATCTTTCCAAACTGAAACTCTATCCACTAAACAATAATTTCCCATTCCCCCTCTTCTTAGCCCCTAGCAACCACCATTATACCATTCTACTTTCTGTCTCTATGAATCTGAATACTCTTGGTATCTAATAATATAAGTGGAATCATACAGTATTTGTCTTTTCATGACTGGCATATTTTACTTAGCATAATGTCTTTTAGCATGTGTTGTAGCATATATCAGAATTTCCTTCTTTTCTAGGGCTGAATAATACTCCATTGTGTACATGTACCACATTTTGTTTCTCCACTCATTTGTTGATGGAGTCTTGAGTTGCTGTCAACTTTTGGCTGTTGTGAATAATGCTGGTATGAACATTGGTGTACAAATAATCTGTTCGAGTCCCTACTTTTAATCTTTTTGGCTATATACCAAAAAGTAGAATTTCTGAGTCATATGACAATCGTATTTTTCATTTTTTAAGGAACTATTTATATTTTTTTTACCATTTCCAAAGGCAATTCTTCAGTTAGAGAGTCCTGAATCTGCACAGTTAATGTACAACTTTCTGAAACAAAATCCGCAGAACATAGGTGACCATGTATTGACCTGCACATTATCTCCAAAGATGGACTCATCAGAGGTAAGATTTTTTTGTATCAACTTTTGTGCTTTTATAAAATGAAGAAAGCTTGAAGGTCATTCTTCCAAAGCTAGAAGATGTACTATGACAGTAATTTTTAAGAATTTATTCTTGGGCAGTAATCAAACTGGTACTGTGTTTAGATATTCTTTTATTTAAAAATTTGTTTTACAGTCACTATTTTAATTTTTATGTTTTATGGAACAGTATAAATTGGAGAATAAATTAAGGTAATTTTGAAAGATGTAGCATAAATCTTATTTTGGACATAAAGTATAGCAGTTCCATATATGTAACATGATTGTCTCCAGAATGCAGAGAGACTACTTTGAGTCTATTTTGGATTCATCTTACTAGAAAGGAGTTTGTTTATTCTTTTATTTTTTTAAATTATATTTATTATAAATTCTCCTTGAATAAGAAAAAAGCTTTTATTGGTTCTTGGCTTGTATAGTAAAAATACATATGTGAAACTATGAATAGTCCACCTTTGAAAGAATGAAATTCAAACTCATGTTTTCTCTTTTTCATTGTATCACAATTGCATCTGGTACAGTAGAACTTGTATTTCGTATCTGCACATTTTTTATTTGTTAATCTGCAAAAAATCTTGTTCTGGCTCAAGAAAAAAAATTTCATCATTAAAACCAAATTAAATAGAGCACCTATAAGTAAATGCATCTTGATAAGTACTAATATAAGCACAAATTGAGGGAGTTGTTTAACCTGGTAATTTCAGGGGAAAAAATTTAAGTTTTTTGCCTTTTCTTCCTCAACAGAACATTATATTTTTTAAACTTGTTATTGATTTTTTTCAAGCTACTACTTTGTTCAGCTCAGTTCCGAAGTATAATAAACACTGACTATACAAAAATTTTTCTTCCAGAAATATGGTCCCAGATTCTTAGACTGAAAGACAATGAAACAAGTAAAAATTATATAAAACCTCTACCTGAATTTATACTTTACTTCCCAAGTCCTTACTCAGAACCTTATTCTTGCACCTTATTAAATTGGATACCCCATTTTTGCTTATTGTAAAAGTTTTAGCTCCACCATTGATAAGCTAGCCTTGTGATCTTGAGCGTGTCACATAGTGTTATATCCGTTTAACAAATGATAGTTGAGTCAGGTAGACTTACTTCAAGGTATTGTAATGTTCCATATGAGAATGAAACCCCAAGCTAGGGAATAGACTGTGAAATTGAAATAGATCTTGCTCCCAATTCTTAAATAATAGTTTTTATTTATTTTGTTTATAATGAGTTAATTAACATCCTTAGGTTATACTCACTTTAAACACCCTTCCTCATTTCGTTACCTGTAAGTTATTTCTACATGTAGTACAATTTAATTTAGTCTTTAGTTCTACAAATTATAGTTACCCTGCATATGAAGCATGAAGGCTTAATTCTACTTACTGAAAAGCAGTGTCTGCATTTTTGGTATCTTGATTATGAAGATATTTACTGCAGAATTAAATAACAAGAGTGGGTCTATAAAGAAGGAAATATAATGTGTCTATAACTTGTATTCTCAGAAGAGACTTTCTTATATTCCCAGTCATTTCTCAAATGATGCTTTAATTTAATGTTCTTAGGTATGTAGATTATGGCTTTCCTGTACAGTTTAGGAATTATATTTTGTTATTGTTGAGAGGAAAAAAGACAGTCTTGTCTTATTCAGGTCATATAACTTAATTACTATTTGTTAATAGAATCTACTCTCTCCTTAAAGATACTCTTCTGACTGCCTCTTCTAAATTTATGGCTATTTGCTTTGTAAAGCAACTGTACATCTTTGATTTTAGTGCTCTTCTGAGTTATTTTTATTTCTTGGATTCTTTATCTCCCGCTCCCTTGGGATTGCTCTTCTGCTTGCTAGAGTACATGGTTAAATAATTTTCTCTAGAAAGTATGTGTGGGCAGTAAACTTTAAAATATGAATTCCTGCATATTTGAAAATGACTTTATTTTGCCTTTACACATTTCATTGATAGTTTTTGGAGAATTCTGTGCTCAGAAGGTTTTTCCTTTTATTTTTCCTAACCAGTATTGCTGAGAAAGTTGATTCCAATCATACTTTTATGTATTCTGAAGACATTTAGCATTTATTCATTAAACTAATATTTAATTCCTTCTCTATGCCAGCCCTGTTTTATACATTGGAATACATCGATGAACAGAAGAGTCGTTGGCCCAGTATTCAGGGAGCTTATATTTTAGTGCAAGAGATAGACTATAAATAGATAAGAAATATATATAATGTCAGATGGTAAAGAGTGCTATAAAGTGCTATGGAAACAAATCAAAATAAAAGGATAAAGAGTGATGGCTAGGGGACCATGCATTTTAGAGTGGTCAGAGATAGCTCTAAGTTATTTGAGAGGTCTGAAGAAAGTAAGAGAGCAGGCTCTATGAATATATCAAGGAGAAGAGGTTTATGGAAGAGCTAAGGACTTCAGGCAATTCATGTGGTGATTCAGGAGTCTCTTCAGGAGAATCAGTAAGGCTAGTGTAGTTAGCAAGGTTTCGTCTTGGTTTGGGACTTAACTTCCTACTATATCCTGCTTTTAAAGCATTTTATAAAGAAACTTATAGAGTGTGTTCCTGCATCTGAGGGAAGTTTTTCTCTTTTTATTTCTTTGATTATTTCTTCTCTTAATTTTTAATGTTCTGTCTTTACTTGTAGTGATTTCGTGGATACTTTTTCCTGTACATTTTTTCTTTAGAGGGTATTCTTTAGAGTTGTTTTAAAAGCTCTTCAATTCTGTGCAATACCTTCAGCTATTTTTGTATGCTTATCTTGTTCTCTCATGCATTTGTTTTTCTCTTTTATTCATTTATGAAGAAAGAAGCAAGTTATCCAATAAAGGTATCTGGTATAGATTTTCTGTACTACTATATTGCCTGTTTCCCCCTCTAACAGCTTCTCTCATGAATGGGAAGATTGCTTGGAAACACTTGGATGGGGCTTATCAACTGCTGTCTGTAATTTCAGTTATAGACCATTATGATGTAGACTGGATACTAAAAGAAGGCCTTTACTCTGGGACTCCAAAACCTGTACTAGGAATCCTCTCTGGGCATATTATTCAATGTACTTGAAAGTATAATTCTCAGTTTTTAATTTGACCAAATCTAGAGAAAGATAATTCGCAACTCAGAGCACACATCATTCCCACAGAAAATGCCTCTAGCTAGTATGTATAAGCTCTAAAGAGCATATGTTTTTGCCATTTTGTTCACCGATACGTCCTAAGTGCCTGGACCAGTGCCTAGACACTGAGTTTTAATTCCTGCTTCCATTTTGGGGTCCAGGACATTGCTTTCTTAGTGGTTCAGACATATGTTTAAAATTATTATTGTTAAATTTCATCCAGCACCTCTAGATGTGAGTGGAAAGCTGAAAGCCTTTCAAGTAAACTAGTTTCCCTTATAAATAGAAGTATTTTTAAGTAATAGTTGTACAACAAAGATATTGGTATTTTAGGTTGATGGTTTCTATTCCTGGCAAAAGGTGGTATTTTCACGCTTGTAAAGTTAAAAATATGCTTCCTATTTATATCAACATTAAAGAAACTTATTTTTCTAATTAATTGCTATGTGTTAGTTTTGCTATATGACTTAAATCTAATGAGTTTTAGAACTTGATAGTTATATGAACACAGATAACTAACTTTTAATGTATTTTTTAGATGTAGTTTTATTTTCTTAGCTTATATATTTAGAACTGAAGTAATTGCATTGATGGGTTAAATATTTAAAATCCAGTAGAATAGCCTCTAATAAAATATGGAATTATGTTACAGGCTCAAGCTGTGAAAGACCAAAAACTAGGAAAAGAAAGGTATGTTGCTTTACATTTCCTAACATTTTTGTATGGTATTTAGTTAATTACTGAATTATATTTTTTCTGTATTTTATAGTAATTGTTCATATGTAGAAGAAAATTCATATTCTACAGTTCATTTTGTGTTATGTGTGTATATATGTGTATGTATCCACACGAGTGTTGATTTCTCTTTTGGTTTTGTTCAAGAGTTGGGGGGTTTGCTTGTTTTTTGGTCTTTCTCAGATATTTATTGATTTTTTGGAAAAACTATAAATATAGTTTGAATTAAATATGTAAATATGACTTCTATATAAAATGTTTTACTAAGATGCTTGAATAACTTGACTCGATCAGTATTATATTCTTGATAGATTTTTCTATTCCAAAATAGTAAAACCTTAAACTTTTTACATAACCTTTTAAAATTTCATTGACTTAAAACCAAAAAGGTAGTATTTAATATATATATATATATAAATACTTTCTGAAAACAACTGGGGTGGGCAAATATTTGTAAAGCAAAGTAATATGTACGCTGCTTTATATTTTCAGAGGATGGAAGCTTGTTCTTCATAGTCTACACAAAATAGTAACTCTCAATCTTGTTTTGACCATATGAAGTACATCCTCTTCTTGGTCACTTTCTCATCATACCTTTGCCCCAACAAATAATAACCTCCCTTTTCCAACTCTTTATTGGGATTTAGTGATTTAGGCTTCTTTCTCTTCCTTCATATACTAAGTAATTTGCCCTTGTTTGTTAGAACTTATGTAGTAAGAACTTTTAAGTTGTACAGCATTATATACCAATTATATTCACATGCCTAAATAGTAATACCAATAGCATTGTTTGATATAAAAGCTCATAAAGGGCTTAATAAGTAATAATACCACATACAGTAGTATAGAAAGACCTACAGTGATCACAGTAACTCTGGCTGGTAAGTAAGTGGGCTCTTCAAAATACCTACTTTAGATATTTCATTTGACAAATTTTCTTTCAGGTCTGCAAGAATAGATATTGTCTATGTTTTGGTCATTTTTTCCCCCCTCTTTTAAAATCAAAGATATTTCTTAATTTAGAGATAGTTATATAATCTTTAAAAAAATAATTTAAAACATCCTTTTGCAATCAGTTTTTTGACTTACATGACATTAGAGAAAAAGTTTTAGGTGGTAGCCTAAATACATTACAATTTTTTATTGGGGTTAACTGATTCTGAGAAAATACTGGTTGTTTATTTTTTCTAAGCACTTGTGGGTGCTAATTCGTAATGGATATGATTTATTTTGTTTATAATTAAAGTAAATGTTTTTCTATTTAAAGGAAGTCTTGCATGGATATATTAATAATTTAATAATGTTCTACATATTGCCTGTTCTCATTCACACACACATACACACATCATTTATCATGTGATTAAGGCTCCAAATAAGGATGCAAGATGAAATTTTCACCAATTCTTTAATAATGTTGGGAAGTATCCAGTGGCCCTATGAAATAAATACTAATCTTTAATATTGCTAAATCTGTCTCAAGTTTCTCGGAAAGTAAATGGTATGGTGTTAACATTTGTTCTCATGGCCAGCTTTCATTGTATGTCTTTTCTGAAGATTTTGAAGCTCTGGTATTATGGAGGTTTGGGGGTTGGGGAACAGAGGGTAGGAAATTAATGCCTGTGTCCTGAATACCTTCCTGGAATCCAATGCTCTCCGCTGATCTTCTAAAAGACTTGTTGTTTGACTTTACTGTTAATAATTTCATTTATTTGATATTTCAAACTGACTTTCTAAGCTAACTTGATTGAACACCAAGGCTTTTCCCCATATTAACTAGAAAATTATATATTAATTTTTGATAAATGAGTTCCGCAAAGAAAGCACTGTTATTTTAAAAGACCAGCACATAACAAATACATAATTGAGCCATTTTTCCAAGGAGGTCTGTGATGTTTGAAATGTAGAACAGTTGCATAATGATTCATTTGTATAAAAGATGATAGCTTTTTTTTTCTTGTACAAACTTTAAATATGGTAAAGGGGAAAGACTAAACTATATGCTAGAGCCAGGAATCAAAACTCTTTATCTTTTTAGCCCAATAGATTGGTGTACTTGTATAGCCCTAATTAGTAAAGGCTTTAGGGTTAATGTGCAGTTCTGTAATAAGCAGGAATTTGAATTTATCTTCAATTTTGGAAATGAGTCATATAATTTAAAAAATAACTTATATTTTAAGAAATAATATTTACATAACTGCTTTAACTGAATGTGACTTTTTATTGTTTGTTCTATTTGTACTTGGCCATAGTTTTATTTTGACTAGTCCTAAGAATTGGAACACTTAAAATCAGTGGTTAGTATTTTTTGAATGTAAGAAATGTGAATTATTTCAAATTATCCCTAAATATTTTCATTGTACAAAGAGTATCTTGCAGAGATGAATAGAATATGTATTAATTAAGGTCTGTGGTTACTGGCTGTTTAACTTAAATTCCTCAAACTCTTTGCCTTTACAATTTTTCATCAAGAGTTTTTCTGATTTCTTAGAAAAGTTTCCTCCTTTGGAAGTTTAAACATAGCATTTTTATGGGAAGGAGCAGTTTATTAGTTCAAATTATTAGACCTTGATATGGTCGTAGTTACTTGTCCTAAACTTCTAAAATATTATTAACATCTCAGGACACTACACATTATCTTGTATTAACTAAAGGTATATGGTCACCCTTTGAGAAGCATATCATGGGGGAGGTATCTCATCCCTTCCTTCCTTGGAAAGTAGAAAAAAGTCAACTTTTTATTATGAGGTATTAATATGGCATAATCACTTTCTGGTGTTTTCAGCATGCTGCGTCTGATATAATTAAGAATGTGTGTTTTTCGAACTTCAATTTGTGTTTAGCATGCTGGACACTATCTTTGGACGCTTGAATTTTTCTTGTTACTCTTCAAGATATCTTATCTATAGAGCATTAATGTAAATAGTTTATTCTGTCTTAGTGAAAGTAGTTGAATTACAGAATCATACTTTTGTTTACTTTGGATTTGGGAAGACCACAATGAAATAAGATTGATTACAATATGTGCCATATATTTCATTCATTCATTCTGAATAATTTTACTTATATCTTTGACTTAGTTATTGGGATTTTAATCTTGGTAACTGGAAAGATTTTTTTAAATGTATTTTTCCTTATAAGGTAACCAAAGTCACATATTTTATGATAAGACTACATATTTACATTAGGAAGATTTTTTTTGTCAGTTTCACCTCTAACTTTAAATCTCTAACAGAGTATTTAAATTTTTTCTTTAAGTATTAGTAATAAATAGTTTTTAGGAAATAAGTATGGCCTTTCTCCTGGTTTCTGTTTATGTTCCTTTTAGGTAAGGTTTATTTATACTATTTCAAACTAAGCATGGATCATTAATTTCATTATAAAACTATACATACATTTTGTTCTTTCAGTTACCACTATTAGAAAGATAGGGCCTAATAATTTGAGATGTTCTCATTCAGTCTTTGAATATTAGATGCAGACTTGACAAAAAGGAAAAAAATTGGCTATAACTTACACGAGTTTTAAAGGATTCTGTCAATGGTTACAATTTTGCCATTTCCTTTGAATTAAAAAGAAATTTTTTATATTGTTTACATATTTACTCCAAAACATCTTAACCGTTTTAATGCTGACTGGCTGGATTTTCCAGTGCTTATTATTAAGGTATCAGGAATTCTAACAGTTGACATCAACAGGATTATTTATGATGGTTGAATTCTCATCATAGTTTGATTTTTGTTTGTGTTCTTTTTTGTTTGTTTTTAAATACTTTTAGCCCTGACTTGAAAAACAGTCCAGTTGACGAAAGTGAGGTGCAACCAGCAGCTGATAGTCCCTCTGTTAAACCTAGTGAAGTTGAAGAAGAAACTATTCCCAACATTCAACAAACAGAAACTTCTGTACAACAGGAAGAGCCTTATGAGGAGGAACCTGAAAAAACACTGTGTGACTCTGACTTTCCTTTTGAAACATTGGAGGTTGAAACTCAAGGAGAGGAGGTCAAAGTGGAAATTCCTCTGGTAGAATCTACTCCCACCAGTATTGAGTTATTCGCTGAAAATGTAGAGGAGTCTGTTTTAAATCAGCAGATGTATACCAGTGTCTTTGAGAAGGAAGAGGCAGAAATGATTAATCCTGAAATAGAATTATCAACATCTGACAGTGCATTTATTGAAGAAAGAAACATCCAAGGAATTCTAGAAGAATCTCCGTCTGAAGCAGAAGATTTCTTTTCTGGAATTGCACAGTCTATGATAGAAGCCGTAGTTGAAGTGGACAAACATGAAACTGTTTCAGAAATAGTACCATCTACTTGTATTGTGGCCTTGGAACCAGGAATTTCCACTGGAGATGAAAAGGCAGTGAGTAGAAAAAGAATTTCTGAAAAAAGTCACATGGATGAAAAGGAGGAGAATGAATTTAATGCTAAGGATACCAAAATGGACTTGAACATAGGAACAGAGAAGGCTGAAAAGAATGACTCTAGAATGGTTGCAGAGGAGTTGGAAAAGATAGTGGCAGCAGTGAAAGAAAAGCCTACAGAAAACACTGTGATCAAGGTATACCCAAATAAAGGAGTAGGTCAGGCTAGTAAGCCTGATGAAACTAGTAAAACTAGTATGCTGGCTCCATCAAATATACCTAGCAGTAAATCAAGCATCAAGGCAAGTATGGTCTCTTCTCCAAAGGCAAAAACTACAGTTTCAAAATCTGAAAACCAGAAAAGTTTTCTAAAATCTGTATTCAGAGATCAAATAAATGCTGAAAAGAAATTTTCAGCCAAGGAATTGGGTCTGCTTAAACCTACAAGTTCCAGGTTGTCTGAAAGTAGCAGTAAATTCAAAACCACTCAGAGCGGTATTACCAGAGGAGGCAGTGGAAGGATCTCAGCCCTGCAAGACAAGGATTCTAAATTGGATTACAGGGATATTACAAAACAATCTCAGGAAACAGAGGCTAGAACTTCTATCAAACGGGATGACAGCAACAGTAAGGTGAGGAGGATAGGAAGAATGGCTCAGTGTATTTTTGAAGTTCTGCTATTATAGCTGTAGAGTAGCAGATGTAATCTTGTTTTATCTTTCGTCTTCTCACTCCACTCCCAAGCTCCCATTTCCCTTAACAATTCCATTGATTTAAGCCAGTAGACATTTAGAATAATAAGCTCAAGTTCATAATTATTAACAGATTTGAAAAGCATAATTAGAATAAAATGTGGTCAGAATCATAATTTTGTAGTTTAAAAAAAAGTCTGCAGTAAGTCCTCTGAGGTGATTTAGCACTCTACTTCTGAATGGGAAACTGTTTTCTCTTTTAAATTGAACCTTTTCTTATGAGCTTACTGAATACCCAACTTAGATATTACTGGGAAAGGTCAGTAAAGCTGAATTTAACTACAACTTATAGACTGCCTGTACTGTTAAATGACCGTTGACTTAGTTTGGTATACCTGTTAAATATTTATATAACTGAATGTGTTTGAATAATGTTTGCCATTTGAAGTCTCTCTATTAAAAAGAATATTGATAACCTAGTTGTAAATTTTTTTGTATACTTTTTACTTAATATTTCAGACTTTGGCTGGGCAAAACACTAAGAATCCTAAAAGCACCACTAGTAGAAGTTCCAAGTCTAAAGAGGTAAGAATCAGTTCACTAACACTAAGCCTTCTGTTCCATCCTTTCGTAGAAGTCATTTACCTTAGAACTTGTTTCTCGCCTATAATAATTAGTTTGATATAAAGCAAAGGACAGGAATAAAGTGTGTGTTTGTTTTTTACCCTACCTCCAATTCATTTTTGACCTTGAGCTAGGTTAGTTTGCGTTCTTCATGCAGGGCAAAAAGTTACCAGGAACAGAAAGAGAATTAGAATAAGAAAATATATTCAATCGCATATTGACAAAAATAGGTTAGAAACATAGGGAAAAATCATAGGAAAAGGAGATTGGTGTTTGACTAGAGTCCTACTCCTCATTCTGCAGCACTTCCAAGCAAATTGTCATTTTAGTAACCTTAATAGATGGGATCTAAGATTTACTTTTCCGGAACGGAGTTCTGCTGCCAAACAAATATCTTACATTTTATATTTGGTTGTTTGGTATTTTAGGTTTCCACCATTCATAGAACATGTTTTCAGTCATTTTACTTTTTTCCACTGATAAGGGATGAATTTGGTCTATTTTATTGAGGCAAGGAGAAATGTTAGTTTAGGAAACAGAAGTAAGGATATGGTTAGTTCCATTGGCCTAATAAGTTGATAATATAATTGCTTACAGATTTCCCTCCAAAAAAATTACTGGATATATATTCTGATATCATTATTATGTATACTAGTAATTGATCATTGATAACATATGTAAGTTGGTCAGTGGAACAATCTAGGTAGCTATTTCTAGCTACACTTAAAGTGCTTTTAGTAATTCATTAAATCTTCTAGAACACTTTATTATTTATGTATGAAACAGTAAATACGTTATATTGTCTGACGAATGCTTTAAATATAATGTTTTTGTGCATTATATTTCAAAACTCTTACATCATTTAGGAAATGTAATCTTATTGAAATTAAGTAAAAATGCAATTAGATTGATATTACTAGGATTTTATCTTTTGCAGGTTGTTTGCTTTTTGAATTACAGCTAGTTTATTGTAGGGTTTTTAAAAATAACTCTTAATTTCAGTTTTTAGGAAACTTCTCTACACTGAAATTCTCGATAGTTCATGCACATTTACTGGGTCTGTTTGGAACCTAACCAGTTATCAGTAGTTGTTCATAATTCTGTGATTTTTTTTTTAACCTTTCTAACAGGAGCCATTATTTCCATTTAATTTGGATGAATTTGTTACTGTGGATGAGGTTATAGAAGAAGTGAATCCTTTGCAAGCCAAGCAGAATTCACTAAAGGGAAAAAGGAAAGAGGCTCTCAAAAATTTCCCTTCCTCTGAACTTAACTTAAAGAAAAAGAAGGGGAAAACTTCTGCCCCTCATGTTGTTGAGAGAGAATTATCTTTTGTAACATTGGACGAGATTGGAGAAGAGGAAGATGCAGCTGCCCACCTAGCACAAGCTCTAGTCACTGTGGATGAAGTAATTGATGAAGAAGAAATAAACATGGAAGAAATGGTAAAAAATTCAAATTCACTTCTTACGTTAGATGAGTTAATTGATCAAGATGATTGCATTACCCACAGTGAGCCTAAAGATGTTACTATACTGTCAGTGGCTGAAGAACAAGATCTTCTCAAACAGGAACGCTTGGTAACTGTGGATGAAATTGGTGAAGTGGAAGAGCTACCTTTAACTGAGTCAGCAGACTTAAGTTTTGCCACTTTAAATACTAAAGGAAGTGAGGGAAATATTGGAAGGGATCCCATTGGGTTCATTTCTTCTCAGGTGCCTGAAGACCCTTCTACTTTAGTTACTGTAGATGAAATACAGGATGACAGCAGTGATCTACACTTACTAACTTTGGATGAAGTGACTGAAGAGGACGAAGACTCTCTGGCAGATTTTAACAACCTTAAAGAAGAGCTTAATTTTGTTACTGTTGATGAAGTTGGAGAGGAAGAAGATGGAGACAATGATTTAAAAGTTGATTTAGCACAAAGCAAAAATGACCATCCCACAGATAAAAGGGGGGATAGAAAAAAGAGAGCTGTGGACTCAAGGAAGACAAAACTCGAAGCCTTGTCTCAAGTAGGTTCAGTAAGTGAGAATATAATGGAAGAAGATCTGAAAACCATGATTGAAAGGCACTTAGCAGGTAGATACTTAGAAGTGGTAGTTTTTTTGTTTTATGAGTATTACATTTAAAAATTTTTAAATATGTGTTGCAGCATTACTAATAGTTTTACTCTGTACTGATATAAGAAGCCAACAAAGAGTTATGATCAGTGATATTTTCCAAAGAAATGTGTACAAGTTTTACAGATTTCTCTTAGTTATGGAGTTGACCTTACCCCAAGTTACTATACCCCAAGTTACTATACCTCAAGAAAAAATGACAAAACCAGAAAGCACTCTACAGTACCCAAATTAGAACTAGAATGAAAATAGTATATTTATGTTATTGGGAAAAGTATCTTGATAATAGTAGAAGGATGTTTCTATCAGACTGCCTCCCAGTTTTTGCTTAGACTTTGGATTTAGAAAAATTCATGAAGGTACCATTGCATTCTAAGTAATATTTTGAGGGTATAGAATAATAACCTCAAAAGTCAGCTCACTTTCAGGACTTGAAGGAGATAAAAATAATTTCCAGTAAGAAACTCTTACACAGTGGAATTACTCAGCTATTTTAAAAAATGAAATCTTACATTTGCAATGACATGGATGGACCTAGAGATTTTTATGCTTGGTGAAATAAGTCAGACAAAAAGATAAATACCATGTGATTTCACTTATATGCAGAATCTAAGGAACAAAAGAAAGGAACAAGGTAGACAGACTCACAGATACAGAGAACAAACCAATGACAGCCAGAGGGGAGTTGGGACTTGGGAGAAAAAGGTGAAGGAATGAAGTACAAATTAGTTACAACAGTCACAGGGATTTAGAGTATAGTGAGGCTATATAGTCAATATTATTGTGGTGCCAGGTGTGTGGTGTTAGAGTAATCAGGGGGACTCCATGGATTGTATAAATGCCTAACTTCTTTAAATTAAAAAAAAAACAACTCTTGAAAGCATTAGCCAAGCTAAGAATAAAAAATACTAGGACTGTCCCACACACTTGAGAACAAAATAGAAAAATATATGTAGGCTCCTTGGGAACACAGGTAGGAAAGTATAGCTTGGAATAAGATAATGGGAAAATAAAAGGAGAATGTTTAGACGAGTGCTAAATATTTTTTAATTGAATTCTCTTATATTAGAAATAGGTTTCCTTCCTAATTTGAGTATTGTTTGCAGAAAATGGTGTTAAAACTGTTATTCAGAGTTAAAGGCAATTTGAATATTGTTACTATAGAAATAAATTAGATTTTCTCTTTAAAGCTAAAATGCCAACCAAGAGAGTTAGAATCGGGAAAACACCGCCACTGGAAAAAGCTGTTGCAGGAGAACCAGCGCAAGGTGAAGAGGCCTTCCAAATTAGTGAAGGTAAAGCAGGATTAATGGAAGGGGGAGCAGGAGAGTAACACATCAGAAGGTGGTGGTTGAAATTCCAAAGTTTTAACATCTAAGAAGAAAAGTAGAAAACAATGAAATAGAGTGGGGAGGGAGGCAGCCTTAAAATTAATAAATCTGGATAAAGATTTTAATCTTTAAAGAGAAATAATAGAACATACTGGAATGGGAGAATAATAGGCAGTCCTATTAGAAGTGACATTTTTAGAAATGATCGATGAAAGGCTATTCTGACTGTATTGCAGCATCAAGTAGAAATCATTAACTAGCTCTTGTTCATAGACCAGATCCCTTGTTTTGTGAGTGGTGCCAAGCAGCCAGACAATGAATCAAGATATCTTCATTTTATTAATATACTTAATGTTGAAACAAATAAGTAACTGTGTCTGAGGGAGAGCACTCTAGTCACACAGATATTTGCCATTTTGTTCATTTAGCATTGCAAAATGCTAAAAAGGGTAGACAAGAAAAGCACACTATTGCAGATTTCAGGTTAATTGATCGAGAGAGGTTTTTCTTTCCCATTTCCTAATCGGCTATAACATAAGCCTTTTTCCCCTCAGTATCACCTAGCCCATTCTTCACTGGATAATCTTGCTTTCATTTCTATTTACCAGAGCAAATACATGCCCTCCCCTGTCTACCACCTTGTAGTTTAGCTACACTGGCTCCTCACACATAAAATATGCCTAAATATTTCCTATTTAAGAAACCATGCCCTTAACTTTTGTATTCTTCTAGCTCCCATCTTGTTTCCTTTCTTTTATCACAAAGCATTTAGAAAGAACACTTTTTTTTACTTCATCTCCCATTGAACTGGATGTATTTTGGTTACTTTCTGAATCACCATCCTGAAGTTGATGTTGATAAAGAACCTCCTTTGGGTTGTCAAACTTGATTTTAAGTTTTTTTTTTCCTTCTTAATTTAGTCTTATTTGTTACTATCAATCATGCCCTCTTTTTAAAATTTATTATTAGTTTTAAGAATATAGTACATTGGTTAGACATTTATATAGTTTATGAAATGATCCCCTCATTTATCACCTGTCGGGCTCTCATGCCCTCTTTCTTAAAGCTCCTTTCCACAGCCAGTGGATACTTCTTTGTTTTTATCTCTATAACTTCCCCTTGATATTAGGCCACAGAGGTTTAGTTGAAGAATGAAGAAAGGGTGCTTTATTAATCTATTTTAATTTTATAATTATTATGTTTTTTATCATTGGATAAATGTGCCTTTGGAGTGACAGAAGTAAGTGTGTTTGATATTTAGTGAGAGAATGAACCTTTGTAGGGAGAGACTGGAGGCTATGTAAACCATTGAATCAAGAAAAGGAAGACAGCCCTTTTTTTAATTGCTTCTTTAGGACTTGATGACCAGTAAAATGCTAGGATTAAGAGAAGAGTAAATAGTGGTTTCATAGTTGCTAGCAATCTCCTCAGATTTGGTAAAGGTAACCCAGTTACATGGAAAGAGTATTTACCTTGAAGTCAGAAGTCTTGGTTCTGGCTGTTGTAACCGCTAGCCCCTGATAAGAGACACGGATTACCAGAAATCAGTGAGTTATAGGAAACACACTCTTTATTCAGCCAGCTGGGTCTGCCAGGGGTACTCAGACCCTAAATTAAGCAGCCTTGAAATGTAGAGGTACAGGGTTTTTAAGCCCATTCTTCATTCTGTCTAAACACAAAAGTCTATTTTTTTCTTTTTATTACCTGTCAACCCACAAATCGTTTGTGCAAGCGGGGTACAGAAGCAGAAAGCTTATTGTTAGAATGTTATGTTCCCATGGATGATAGCCAAGCAGTAATTTTCTAGCCAGCACATGGCCTCTGTCACTTATTAGCTATGCATCCTTAAGCATATCAGTTTCTGCTTCTTAGTTTTGCTTTCTCCATCTATGAATAAATAGGAATGTTAATGATTTGTCGAGTACTGCACAACAGTGTAAGGTATTTCAGCTACTGAGGGTAACCAGGATTGCTTATGGGACCAGTTTCTTTTTTGTCTTCCTCCAAGATCATATTTTGTAGTATGTCTGATAACATCAGGTGCTGCTTACATGTTATTCACTCTGCTTTTTTTAACATTTGTATTTTTACTTGTGAGTTTCTCTAACAAGGGTCTTAGTCCATCAGTTTAGACTTAGTGTTTTTGTTTTTGTTTTTATTTTTTCTGGTTAGAAAGGCCTCAGTACAGGGCATCAGAATTATCCTCTGATCATGCCCTTTTCTCCTTAATCCACACTTTCTGCAACTCAGCACTTTGCATACACAAGTTAACTCTTGACGGTAGTTATAAAACTTGAACTTCTTTCATTACACTTTAAATTCTTTCTGGAACAATTTATAAATAAAATAAGCTGTTAGCTTTAGTCCTTGCCCTTTAAATCTATTTAATAAGGTTAAACAGATTTACCCATTTATTCCTTACATTAAAGAATCTTGAAAGAGTGATCAGGTGAGATTAACCAAGGAAGATTTACTTAAAGAGATGAACCATAAATTAGTCTTTGAAGGTAGGGATTATCTAATGTTAGCTGCACAAAGTCTACAAATCTATTTTGAATAACTTTTTTCCCTTAAAAAACACAATGACTTTAGTTGATGAAGAATCAGGCTGCAAGGATTCAGAACCAGAAGGAAAACGCAAGAGGATTGAGGACTGTTTAGGGAAATCAATGGCAGAAGATATCCCTGAAGGTAAAGTAAAAATGACATTTTCTTCCTTATCCATCTGAAATAAAAATTTAGTACCCTAATAAGAGTTCTATTGTTTAGATAAGTAATGGAATAACCTTGCTTAGATGGTTGTTTTAGAGTAGAAATTAGCAAGTTTTGCACGTTGGCATTTCTGAAAAGTTTATTAAACTATGTGTTTTTAACTTGCAAGAATATTTTTATTGTACTCTCAAAGTCTGAAATGTGTCTCTTTTTTCCATACTACTTTCTTTTCTGCTCTGGTAAAAATTGAATTCTGCCCAGGGAGAAATGCCACTTAGATAGAACATGCTGAAAAGCTTAACTAGCAAACTAAGATGATCTGAGGGGCTTATTTATTTACCCAGAATATTCCTCAAGAAGACAATTGCCCATCATTCTGCTGCTGATCTTCCTGTTTAATTTTAATGGGGGATTCCAAAGAGTTTTATTTCAAAGACTCTGAAATTCTTTTCCAATGAATTGCTATTCTGAAGGAATTCCCTGGCATTATCTAATTATCTGTAATATTCCTTGGAATATTATAGAATTTGCTAAAAAGTAAAATAAAGACCTTGGTTTTGATTAAAAGCTTAATTACTTTTGGTCCCAAGATCTATAGCAGTGTGTATTATGTTTATGTGTAAGGATATACTGTGCTTAGTATGTTTGTCATATTTTGGTAAATTGATTAGCATAGCTATAGAGAATTTGTTATGAATTTTTCTTTCTCTTTCCACTGTCTTCTGTCCTCTAGATTTAGACTTCCTTGTTCCGAAGGCTGGATTTTTTTGTCCAATTTGTTCCCTCTTCTACTCGGGTGAAAAGGCAATGACAAATCACTGCAAGAGCACTCGTCATAAGCAAAATACGGAGGTAAACGTTTTTTATTCTTAGGTCCTCATAAAATTTTTAGGTAGTGGTATTATAATCCGTCTACTTTAGTGTCTTCCCAAAATGTACATTCTTTCCCTTTGGAGAACTTTCAAAGGTTAGTGCCAGTTGATTTCTCTTAAGTCCAGAATCCTATTCCTCTCCATTGTACCTGATCAGTTACTTATAGGCTTTATTTCTTTACTTTGGCAGCATTTACCATAGTAGATTTTGCAGGTCACTAGTCCCATGTGACATTCCATTTAGTGTGGGAAACTATTTGGATGCCCTCTTGCAGAGTCATGGACACATAGCATATTTGAAGTTCCTGAATTGTCTAGTCAGAAAGAATCGCTTAACTCATTTCCTAAACTGATTTAATCACAACTTCCCCCTCTTTTTCAAGTACAGGCCTTTGGGGAGCGCTACTTTAGGTAATCATCAGCCATAACTCTTATCTAACACATATTGAGCTCTTATTTGCTGGAATCCTATTTATTGTGCCCCCCCCATCAACTGAATGAGGTAGATTCTATGATTCCAATTTTCATAATGAGGAAACAAGCTTAGAGAGTATCTAAACCCATGTATCTAATCCCAAAGTCACATAGCTACTTAGTGACAGACCTAGGATTTGAGCCTAACTCTGTTGTTTTTTTTAAGGCTCAAGCTCTTTATTGCTGTGTTCTAGTTTTACTATTTTTCATACACAAAGGCCCCTTTGCGCCTTTGTCCTCTCCCAATACCACTTGCATCGCTTGTTATTCCTTATTCTTCAGTTCTCAACTTAAATATCAGTTTCCCAGAAAGGCCTTTGCCTAAGAAAGACCTATATAAAATAGAACCCACCTCTCCAACCCCCCCCCCCACAACCACCGCCGCCAAAAAGGATCAACCTCAATCAATTCTACCTTACTGTATTTATTCTCTTTTATAGAGCTTAACACCACCCAAACTTATCTTGTTTATTTTTTTGTTTCTCTTCCCCCACTAGAATGTAAGCTCCATGAAGTAAAGGGCCTTACCTACCTTGTTGACCACTGAGTCCCCAAGCACCAAGCATAATGCCTGGTATATCATAAATATCATATGACTGATAAATAGAAGAAAGGAATGTTAATGTAAGACACAGTGTGTCTAATTTCTGTTTTATAGGATCAGACTCTTTTAAATTGTAAATACAATGAAATGTGTTAGATTTGTTTGTACACAGCAAAGCAACATCTAATAAATACTTTATATTGCAAATTGCTTTTAACAGAAGTTCATGGCCAAGCAAAAAAAGGAAAAGGAGCAGAATGAGTTTGAAGAAAGAAGCTCTAGGTGATTGGGGGAAAGGGAAAAGACTTCATTAGAAATTCATTTAGGGTCCAGTTGATTTGTGTATTTTTGTTATCACTTAATTTGTAATTTTTGTTTAAGAAGCAAATATTCATGTTGTACAAATTTCTGATTGCCCTCGATGTAGAGAGACTGATGGGAAAAGTATGATGGGTTTGATTTTTATATCAAATCATCAGGCATGGAGAAATATCTTTTAGAAGTGTTAAAATAAATGTTCCTACTGTATATTTAAAATACCATCTTGTGTTTGTGGCTGATTTATTAAAGATTTGCTTGCCTCTGATTGCAGACGGGCTTCTTCTTTACAATAACTATGACTTGGGATGTGTAGGGATTGAACTATCCATTTACAGGTCAAAGACTTCTTAAAAGTCTGTTTTTCTGGCTAAAATTAGTTTGTAGCAGCATATTTGGCCCAGGTAGGTTTGACTAAAACTTGATTTAAAAAATTTTTTAATGTGTTGGGAAAATATTTTTTTTCTGCTTCTGGTAATATCTAATATTTCTGCCAGACCCATGTAAGGTAGCTCCTTATAAGTCATTTAACATTAGAAAGACAAAGCAGTTTTTACTTCTAGTGTGCTATTAGAGTTGCTTTTTAAACATTTGAATTATTTAATATGTTTATAAGAAGTCAGAGAGGCACAAAAAATAATTCAGTGGATTGTTAAATGCTGGACACAGCCTTTTACTATAAATTTTTAGATTAAGCCATGCTTCAGACACAAGCCGGCTGACTTTGAATTGTTTTAGTATCTGATTTCTCAGTTCTTCCAAGATTAGAGTGCACCAGTTAATAATAGAGGGTGAGTGGAGGGAAATGGAAACAACTGCTTTTTTTAGGTTTCTTATTCTTATCACAGCACAAGCATTACCTCACAGTCAGCAAGAGTAAAGGACAAAAAGCAACTTTTGGTTGCTGCTTACCAAATTCACTACACACTGAGTTCTGATGTAGCTACATTCTGAGCAAAATGACAAAATACTACATGCTGCAGTCTAAAGAATGGGGTGGGAAAGGGGATGGATTGTGAATGCCATGAGTCCATTGTAATGAAAGCCATAGAGCTGAATGAGGTAATAAGTGGGAGAAGTGCTATTAGAAGTTTAAAGGTGCCAGCAGTCTAAAGCAGCACAATCAGAGTAAATAAGAATCTTACTTTTAAAAGATCCTCCTAGGGCTGCTTCTGAAGCTTTTAAAACCAGAGAATTTATGAACCATTCTAATCTTATTTAGATCAACCTTGGAGTTTAATCATAAGAATTTAAGTGTGAAACTTTTATTTCCTTCAAATTAGTTTTCTTGAAATTTGGATTCTAGATTAGAATAAAAGGAGCTATGAAAGCATAAAAGTGGTAAGGGTGAGTTTTGTATTCATTCTAATGGTAGATATTGATAGTTAGGTATACATAGTAAATAATGTTCATCTCTGTTGCTTTTTGTACTTACGCCTGGAAATTTTTATTGCAGGGCTCCAAATAGAAAAAAAATTTGTGCTTTTCTAAAAATCAACATACATTCTTTACTAGTAATTTTAGAATTTTTCTAGATTTTTTCAGAAAACCTTGAACTGCCTACATGTATTGAATTCATTTACGTAACAATTTTTGTTTATTAGTGTTTTGAGAGGTGCAGTTAGATTACAGCTTACTTTGAAGTTTTTATCATTCATCATCTAAACATCAAAGCAAAAGAAAATTGTATTCAATATCACCTATGAAAGTTTTAAAATTTTATTACCCTTTCTAGCACAGAATGCTTTGGGAATTTGACTGTCCAAAACTGTTTCTTTCGAATTAAAAAAAAAAATTGAGAGGATTTAAAGTTTTACAATTTTAATATTTTATTATTTGTGGAAAATATCACGCATACTAAAAAAAAGAATGATAACTTACCCTTATGTACAAATTACCTAGTTTCAAGTTATCAACTCCAAGTCAAATATATATTTTCTCTCATTTATTTTTAAGTAAATATTAAATATCAGCATGTCATTTACCCATAAGTGTTTCCTTACATATTTCTAAAAGGTATTCTTTTTAACATAACCAATAATATTAAAATATTTATTTAAATCTAGATATTTTTGTCTCTTAAGTGTTGTTTTGTCTTTCCGTGTTTGCATCAAGAGCCAAATAAAGTCCATACATTGTGACTGACTTGATAGGTCTTTTAAAAGTTATTTTTAGTTTATAGACTCTCTTGGAGTTTATTTGATGAAAAAAAATGAGGTATTCGGTTCTGCAAAGCTATGCTGCTCATTATGTGGTCTTTGCATCTGGTGCCAGTTTGTGATGACTTAAATGCATAAATCAAGAAGTGTTTAGGAACTCTCTTGCAGTTTGATAGTGATTTTCTGTATGTTTGTTGAGTCTAATAAATTGAGGTTTGTTTTTTACAGTTTTTTTTTCTTTTTAGTATTCTACAAAGTATTTGTGATGGATTGGAAAGTGAAGGAAAAGTAAACTGATTGATCACAGTTTGAGAAGCACTGCTGAAGTGTTTCCCACAGTCTGGATTTTGTCGATTACAACCCATTAATGTAATCTTAACATATTCCTATGTAATCTTAACATATTCCTTTGTCTTTTGTATATATTATAAATTAGTAGTTGAATATAGAAACTTTTGATCAGAATTTGATTCTTTGTGGGGTGGTGGGAGAAAGATTGCTTCACACAGTGGGTCTTTCAATCAGAAGGCA
Source organism: Cynopterus sphinx (assembly GCA_030015415.1). Lineage (NCBI taxonomy): Eukaryota > Metazoa > Chordata > Mammalia > Chiroptera > Pteropodidae > Cynopterus > Cynopterus sphinx. The sequence continues at coordinate 54,091,248 of CM057383.1, read as the reverse complement.
CAGAATATCTGATTGCTTTCTTTGGGATATAAGTAGCAGTTGATGCTTAAAGCTTTAAAGCACTTATTCATTAGGCATTGCAAAACAGTGATATTTTAGTTTTATATTCTTTTTCATGTATGAGCCAGAATGTTTTTCTGAAAAGAGAAACTTCTCATCTACTATTTGGTTACTCAGTGGTATAGTTTGTGTAAGAAAAACATGATTAAATATATGAAGCTTATTATTTACTGATTTTTCTCAAAATGAAATGTTTCATTGGGATCCACCAGCTGTGAAACTAAGTGTTAATTTGAAGTCATGAATTTTAAATATGTTTGATATTGTGAGCGTTTGTAGTGTCAGTCTTATTGATACTCAAATTGTCCCATTTTGGGCCTTTTTGATTTGACTCCTCATTCCTTTTACCTTGGCACTACTAATTTTCATAGGTTCCTTACTATCTGTATATGAATATGTTGTAGATTCACCTGATATACTTCCTAATCCACACCTGAAGTCAGCCATTTCTTTAAGGAAGAGTGGGTACTCGGGATGTTCATTACTTCTGTGTTTTGTCCTATATCAGGAATTCTAATTCTCAGGGACATCAGATTGGTAGAATTAAGCTATCACAATTTGCTTAAGCTGTATCTAATTTTACAGGCATCATAGAATAATAGTGCTAAGACTACAAACCAACAATGTGATTATTAAAAACATTTTAAAGTTTTTTCACTGGAAGTCCTAGCCATAGCTATCAGATAAGACAAAAAAAAATAAAAGGCATCCAAATCGGAATCTCCTTGTTTACAGATGACATAATACTATATATAAAAACCCTAAAGATTCCACCAAAAAACTATTAGAACTAATACGTAACTTTAGTAAAGTGCTTTGGGCCGCCATCCTCCCAACCACAAGGTGTTCTCTAAGACCTTTTTGGCACCAGGGACCAGGGCTCCTATGAGAATCGAATGCCTGATGATCTGAGGTGGAGCTGAGGCCATGATGAAAGCACTGGGGAGTGGCTACAAATACAGATGAAGCTTCCCTGGTTCACCTGCGGCTCACCTGTTAACAGGCCATGGACAAGTACTCATTCGCAGCCTAGGGGTGGTTCTAGGCTTTGGAAGAAACATGTGCTGTGGCCAGTAAAGCAGGCCAACAGTATGTAACCTGGGCCCAGAATGACATCTTTACACTATTGGATCCACCAATGTGAAAACCGTCCGCCTCTGGATTTCTAGTCCTGAGAACTAATACATTTTCTTATGTTTAAATCAGTTTTGTCATTTTTCTTGAACTCCTGTTGCTTTGGATGTTGAAGTATAAGGATTTTGAACTTTATCCCATTGTCAACAAAATTTGCAGACTTTTGAGGTGAAATTTCATCATTAAGAAAATTATTTGTACAATGCCCTTGACATGCCATCCACTTCAGTGCTGACTATAAGAGAACGGTTTAACGTTCATCCTTTGTCTAATGTGATATTGCTGCTTTTCTCGTTCATTTGTGGTTGGCGTCCAGTAGGGTCCTGTAACTGTTCATCTCCCCAGCCTTGCCGCCAATCCATACACAGAATAGCCCAGTTGTGCCTCATGGACAATCCCATTTTACTTCATTTGTCCCCTTACCTGGTTCCTAATGCCAGTAGTTTGGACCTCCATGCTCACTAGAGTTTTTGTAATTTTTAGGATATTTTATTGCATCTTTCTCATCAGCAGAATCTTGGTGCTGGGGAGACCTTCAGATGTCAAGGCTAGTCCTTGGGTGCTTGAAGATTCTCTCTATGGCATTTCTATCACTGGCTGTCCACTGAAGGAATATTTCTAAGTCTTGAGTGTTTTCATATTTAGATAGTTCTGGTTATTATAATCTTAAAATTCAGGTCTTATAAACGTAGAGGTAATCCAAGAGAAAAGTTATCTGGTCAGGGTCCTTTGGGTAGGAAACTTAGATATTTTCTATTTGTCCCACCAGAACCAGCCTCTAGCCTTTTCCACCCTATTTTCTGCCTTTGGACTGCTAACCTTTGGACTACATTCCTTGCTACACTTCTGACTAGATTGGAACAATGAGGAGCCAGGGCAAGAGACTTAAACAGCAAATGAAGTCAGGGTATTTTTTCTGGCTCCCTGCCTGCCATATCACCTCAGTCTGGCTTTGTTCCTCAACCAAAGACCACTTTCCATCAGGTTGCATTCTTTATGGGATGTTCTCCTGCGTTCTAGTAACTAGTAATTACTGTTACAAGTCCTAGGGTACCTGTCAACACATTTGTAAACAGTCCCTTAAACCTTACAGTTCTACTGTCACTGCCATCTATCTCTTATTGGGACTCATACTGTTAGAATAATTGGTATTGCAGGTGGCTTTAGAAAACACCTTAAAAACTGGGCTAACAATTTTTAGAAAAAGACTGGTTATATTAGGGAAATTAGATTGCAAAGCAAGTTGTATGCTAGAGACAATGAGGAACATTACTTGAAGATAAAAAGATCAGTTCACCAAGAAAATACAGCAATCCTAAATGTGCATACACAAAACAGCGTCAAAATAAATGAAGCAAAAACTGGTAAAGCTAAAAGGAGAAATAGACAAATCTAGTTATTGTTGGGGACTTCAGTGCCTCACTCTCACCAGTTGACAGAAGTGCAAGAGAGAAAAGGACATAGAAGAACTGCACACCATTGAATAAACAGGGTTTACATGACATTTATACAACACCCAGAAACAGTAAAATACACATTTTTTTTTCAAGAAGCCAAGGAACATACTCAAACATAGATTGTAATCTGGACTAGAAAACAGACCTTGACATACTTAAAGGAATTGCAACCGTATAGTATATGTTCTCTGACCATGAGGGAATCAAATTAGAAATCGGAATGACAATAGGAAAATTAACAAACATGTGGAAATTAAACAGCACACTTACAATTTGTTGATCAAAGACTTGAAAAAAATTAGACCTGAATGAAAATTAAACGTCAAATCTGTAGGGTATAACTAATAAAGTACTGAGGGAAGTTTATAGCACCAAGTGCTTACAATATATAAAAAAAAGTTCAATATGTTCGTGGCTCAAGAACCTAAAAAAGAAGAGCAAAGTAAACCCAAAGCAACCAGATGGAAATGATAAACTGCAGAAATCAGTGAAATTGAAAAGTGGAACATGAGAGGAAAAAGTAATGAAATCCAGTTCCTCAAAATAAGTCTCTAGCAAAGTTAATGGACACAAACTAAATGAGGAGTGAAAGGGAGTATTACAGCAGATTGCAGCCGTTAAAATACTATGAACTTTGTGCTCAAATTCAACAATTTAGAAGAACAAATTCCTTGAAAATAGTAAACAACCAAAACTAAGCCAAGATGAAGTAGAGATCTGAATAAGCCTAAAATTGAATTTGTAATTAAAACAATCAAAAAACATCTCCAAGCCCAGATGGATTCACTGGAGAGTTTTACAAAACATTTAAAGAATTATATTATCTCTGAAAATATAAGAGGGATTCTTAACTCATAAGGGATTTATTCTAGATCCACAAGGCTGATTCAATATTGGAAACTTGATCAATGTAATCTACCATATCATAAGTTCAGAAAAGCATTTGATAAAATCAGCATCAATTTATGGTAAAGCAAAAAAACAATATACTAAAAATATAGGGAAGCTTTCTTACTCATAAAGAGGACCTACCAAAAAACAACAACCTACAGCTAGCATTAATTTTGAAAGACTGAATGCTTTCCCTCTGAGATCAGGAGCAATGAAATGATGTCCACTCTTCACTGCTGTTCAACATAGTACTACTGCAAGTCCTAACCGTTGCAAGAAAAAAGGCAAACATACTGGAAAGAAAGAAAAATGTTTGCAGATAACTGCTTATGTAGAAATCAAAATCTACAATGAAACAAGTAATAAATGGGTTTAGTAAAATACAAGATTAACACAAGTCAATTGTATTTTCTATATACTGACAAGTGGAAACCAAACTTAAAAAAAATTGCAGCACCATTTACAATTGCTCCAAAGAAAATTACTTAGGTATAAGTTTGCTAAAACATGTATAGGATCTCTCTAATGCAAATTGTAAAATGATGATGAGAGAAACTGAGACATAAACAAATGGAGATTTTATTGTTCGTGGATTGGAAAATCATAGCAGAGGGGTTAGTGTCCCCCTAAATTGTCTATAGGTTTAATGCAATTACTATTGCAATTCCAGCAAGTTTGTTTTGTTCTGTTTTGTTTGTTTTCGTAGACATAGACAAGCTTTTTCTAAAGCTTATATGGAAAGGGAAAAGCTTTAGAATGGCCAAAATAATTTTGAAAAAGAAGTGGGAGGAATCACTTTCCAATGTTAAGGTTTATTATATAGGTGCAGTAATCAAGAGTACTGGTAGAGGGAAAGACATTGATCACTGGAATTGAATAGAGAACTGGGATATAGATCAACACCAATATAACCAATTATTTACAAAAAAAAAAAAAAACAAAAGCATTTTAGTGGAAGAGGAGTAGCCTTTTCAATAAATGGTACTGGAGCAGGTAGCCATCCGTCAGCAAAAAAACGAACCTCGACCTAAACTTCACACCTCAGTAAAAATTCCAAATGGATAATGGATTTAAATGTAAAATATGAAACTATAAGACTTTTAGAAAAGAGCATAAGGAAAACATCTTAAGGAGCTAGGTCTTAGCAGAGTTCTTAGACTTGACACCAAAAGCATAATCCACAAGAGGAAAAACATTGGATTTCATCAAAGTGAAAACTTATTTTGCAGAAGATCAACTTAAAAGGGTGGAAAGACAATATAGACTAGCAGAAAATATTTACAAATCACATTTAACAAAGGCCTTATACCTACACTATATAAAGAAGTCTCAAAACTTGAAAAAAAAATTCAATTAGAAAATCAGCAAAAGACAGTTCACTAAAGAGGATATACCAATCTCAAACACATGAAAAGATATTCAACATCATTAGCTTTTAGAAACATGCAAATTAAAATTGTAATAGCCCTACACAGCTATCAGAATGGCTAAAGTGAAAAATAGTGATAATGTTAAATGCTGCCAAGGATGTGAAGAAATACTCTGCAGTGTTGATGGGAATGTAAAATAGCACAACCACTCAGGAAAATTGTTTGACAAATACTTTCAAAATTCAAAATGGACTTACATAAGACCCAGCATTTGCACTCTTGAGCATTTATTCCAGAGAAATGAAGAATTGTTTTTACATGAAAACTTCATAGCAGCTTTATTTTTAATAGTCCCAAACTGGAAACTACCCAAATAAACTTTCATTGGGTGAATTGTTAACACAAACTGTGGTACAGCCACACTATAAAATACAATTCAGCAGTAAAAATCAAACTATTGATGCACACAATTTGGATAAACCTCAAGGAAATTGTACTCGGTGAAAAAAGTCAATTTCAAAAGAATACGTGCCACACGGTTCCATTTATGAAATCATGAAGTAACATGTATAAAGGTGGAGAACAGCTTAGTTATTGACAAGGATTGAGAATGGGAGAGAGGATGGGTGTAGCTATAAAAGGATAACATGAGGAGTCATGCTGCACTGTTGAGAATGACGGTGGTTATGCCAGGCTACATATAACAAAATTGCATAGTGCCATCTAGCCACAAATGAGTGCACATATAACTGGTGAAATCAAAAAGTTTTATGGGTTGTACCAATGTCATTTGTTAATTTTGATAAAGTTCTATGGTTGTCTACAATCTTCACGTTGGAGAAAGGGCACACAGGACTTTCTAATACATTTCTTTGCAACTTCCTGTGAATCTGTTTATTTCAAAATGAAGTGTTTTAAAAATTAGATTCCAGGTTCACATCAGTCATATATTCAAGGAGTACATGGCTAACCTGTGCTACCAGGGATGGGTAGGACATTGCAATTTGTGGTATGCATGTCATCACTGTTATTCAGATGATCACAAGGGGCATCAAGGAATAAAGTGCATGCAGAAGGCAAGCATTAGAACAAGTGTTTGTGGTACTTAATTCACTATGACAACAATGGGGATTACAAAGACTCTGGTTTCTACTATCCCAGTAAGCATATTTAGGGGTGTGTGTGTGGCGGGGGGGGGGGGGGAGTTAAGAGATTACAATTAAAATAGGCACAGAGATTCAGAGGGCTCTGGGAGGCTTTGAAGGAGTTTCTCTTTGGTGTCACAGGAAAGGTAAAGATTAGGAGACTCTGATATGACACATTCCTCTGGGTTATGTGAATCCCACTTCATGGCTGGTTGACTATATTTAACCCCTCCCAACATGGAAGGTATGGTGCGGTGTTTTATCTTTACCAGGGAAGTAGTTATTTTTTTGCATGGATTTGCCTTCCCTGGACTAAAGGTTTCTGATAGTACCCTCCATATGTGGATTTTTGGATAGATTTACCCATCACCATGGAATAAAACCCAATATCACTTTAATAAGGAGATACATTTTTTGGTAAATGGACATGTGGACCATGGGCTCATGCCCATAGACTTCACAGGTTTTACCATCACCCAGAAGCAGCTTGCCTTGATAGGTGGAATGACCTAAATGGCTCAAGTGGAAGACATCTTGAGAAGTGTGGGTGTTGTCTTACAGATGCTTTGTATGCCTTAGAGGCTAGTATGTGGTCCCATCTCTTCTGTGGCAGAATGCATGGGTTTGGGAACCAAGGAGTAGAGGTTGCAGAACTCCCTCCCACTATTACACCTACTAACCCAACTTGAAGGATTCCCTATCTCTGTGACCCTTGCCTCAGTCTTTTTAGAAGTCTAGGTGCTCAAGAGAAGAATGCACACTCCAGGAAATAAGGGTATGATTCTGATGGATTGGAATTTGAGACTGTCCTCTCACCTTTTGTGGCTCATCATGCCACTGAATCAACAGGAAACCATCACTGCACTTGATGGGATAAGTGTTCTTGTTTACAAGGGGGAAATTGAGTTGCTGCTACACAGTGGGGGGCCACAAAGGACTGTGTTTGGAACCCAGAAGATTCATGGGATTGTCCCTCACAACTCTGGCCCAGTCAACCTGGTCAATGGAACACCGGTAGTTTGATAAAAACAAGACCAGTGAGGACTCAAATCTGCCCAGCCTCCATGCTGCAGAGGGTACGAGGAAGATGGAATGAGTAGTGGAAGAATTCAACTGTGATTATCAACAAAAGCCTTGTTACCAGTCACAGAAGGGGAGAGACTATAGTCATGTGCAAAGATTTTTTTTTTTTTTTAATCCATCCCCCTTCCATTATCTTATATGCTGGGTGTAACAAACTAAGGATGCTCTGACAAGTGCTCAATTCTAAATTGACTAAGGCTGGAATATGAGTAAAGACTGACCTCAGAGCCTAGGTTTAAAGGGCATCACCTTGGAGTGGAAAGTGTTCTCAAATGTTGGTGTCGGTAGGATCGGATTTCTGGATCAGACATTGGGTGATGAACGTACGAGAGAGAGCAGCTGTGAAGTACTGTGTGTCCTTAACATGCTTTGTCCTGTTGTCTTAGCAAGACCTTTGCCTCAGTCTTGTTTTCCCAAGCCAAATATCCGAAGAAACTCCAGGGGGTTTCTTCAGCTGATTTTACAAAAAGAAATCTCTTTGGAAGGGTGGAGACTTGCCAGGGTCAAGGAATTAAGTGGGTTCCTTGGGCTTAAGGGAGCCTGGTTAGTAAAGGCATGTTGTAGAAAGACAAAGTCTTATGGAAATCACAGGCAGCCAGTCATCTCCCCGGCCAGCATCCATCCTGAAGATAGTCTCCCAGACTTTCCTTCGTCACATGCTTCTCCAGTTCTTTCTTGTTGGTCAGGATTAGGTTCCACACAGCAGGTTTCTTCTTTCTCATTTCGACTTCCGAGAGAGAGAATTGCCCCTAAGTTAAGTCAAGACCTTACAAGATGTATATCTTTGAGCTCGTGTAACTTCTTCCAATGTTCGGAGAGTGGAAGTCTTGCCACCTCAGCTTGCCCTTGCACTAGAATCATCATAAATCATATTCTCCAGTTTTCTCTTTTCATCTTCACCTAGAGCCTTTCTTGCATGAGTCTGGATGAGAATTTTCGTGCAGGTGTATACCTTCTTGATCTGCAGGACTCTTCTGCCTTCTGGTAGTTAATGCTTCTATGAACAGGGAATATCTTTCATCACTTTGTTAGATTTTCATAAATACCTCTGCTGTTAAAACCTCAAGTGTTTCTGCTATAGTCTGGATTTTTGTGGCCCCCAAAATTCATATGTTGAAATTCTAACCCCTTAAAAGTGATCGGAGGTGGGGCCTTTGGAAGGTGTTTAAGTCATGAGGGTGAAAGCCTCATGAATGGGATTAGGGCTTTATGAAAGAGGCTCCAGAGCCCCCCTTCCACCATTTTGAGGATACACTGAGAAGTCTCCACCTTTGAGAGACCTCGCTCAACCACGCTGGCACCCTGATCTCAGACTTGCAGTATCCAGAACTGAGAAATAAATTTCTGTTATTTATAAACCGCCCAGTCTGTGTTATTTTTGTTATAACAGCCCAAATAGATTAAGCTTACAACAGTTTTACAGCTGTCAAAGACCATAAATATTATTTGTGGCTTCATTTAAAGTTTTAATCCTATAAGATATGTTATACATTCCAACATTAACTAATAATAACCCCTAATATTTATTGAGTGCTCACTGTGCACCAGGCACACATAATGTGTGTAGAGCACTATTAGAGTTCTCCAGAGAAACAGAACCAATAGGATAGATATAAATACATAGATTTATTGTGAGGATTGGCTCTAGCAATTATAGAGACTGAGAAGTCCCATGATCTGCCATCTGCAAACTAGACTCCCAGAAAAGTTGGTGGTGTATAGTACCAGTCCCAACCCAGAGGCCTGAGAACCGGGGTTGCGTGGGTTGGTGTGCGGGTGCCGACAGTGTAAGTCATGGTCCAAGTCTGGAGGAGGCCCAAGAACCAGGAGCACCAGTGTCAGAGGGCAGATGAAGGTGCATGTCCCGGCTTAAGCAGAGATCAAATTTGTTCTTCCTCTGCCTTGTTCTACTCAGTCTACTTAGGTCCTCAACAGATTGGATGATACCCTCCTGCATTGGTGTGGGTGATCTTTATTCAGTCTTCCGATTGAAATACTAATTTCTATCAGAAACACCCTCACAGACACACCCAGAGATAATATTTTACCAGCTATCTGGGCATCCCCTAGTTCAGTCAAGTTGACACACACGTGTTAACCATAGAAGCACTTATTCCCATGAGGCAGATATTCTTATGGTCCCCATTTTACAGATAAGGAAACTGAGGCTCAGGAAGGTAAGGTAACTTGCTCAAGATCATACAGCTAGTAGGTAAAGAGAACTAAATTTGAATCCAAGCAGTTTGATTCCAGAATCATCCTTTTACACTGCCGCCATTGTTCTTTTCTTGTCCTACTGGTTTTACAGTTTGTAGCTGAACGTTATCTCCCTCACCTTCTCTCTACCCCTCCCAATGCTGTCTTTTCCCACATACAGCCAATTTCTAGACAAAGTCTTCTCAGTCCTTGTGAAATGTACTCCATCTGAATTCAAGAGTACATTCATCTGGTATTTTAGATTAATCCAAAAAGCAAAAGCCTGTTCTTGGCAATACCTAGAACAGGTTAGTGGTTAATGGTTCCTGGGCTTTGGTCTGCATAAGAATAACTAGGGATATTTTAAAAGCCACACTCTTGGGCCATTTGCAGAGATTTTGATTTAGTAGGTCTAGGAGTGCAAAGGACCCAAGTGTCTCCATTTTTCACAAGGTTCTGATTCAGGAGACCTTCAGATGGGCCACACTTTAAAAAACATTAATAAGTCAAATATTCACTTCTGGTGTTCTTTCTTTTTCAAAGTGCCAGCCTTCGGCCAAGGAAAAAAGATAGAAAATGCCACCAGTTTGTTGCCCTCTTAACTCCTGGAGATATTCTCTAGGCCTTTCCTGGTGATGTCTCCCCATGAATCAACAGGAGTCTCTTGGCATGCCAACTTCAGAAAGCTCTCTGGCTCATCTCTGCCCTGAAACACACTGTAAGGACCCCTCATACCTGTTCCCCTTTACTTGCATCAACTCTGCCTACCCCCCTCATTCTGCACCTCATCAGGGAACCATTCATCACCAGGACCGGACTCTTCCCCCTGCCTGGAACGAGTTTCCTCCCATTTGGTAAGATGGGCGCATCCTGGGATGTTGTGACCTCTTCCAGATGAGATAACTTCACTTTGCAAAAAGTTTAATTCCTGTTCCGCCCTTTATTCCACCACCTTACTCACCTTAGTTTGGATCCTCCTGCTTCCAGGGGTGCAAGCTCTTCTCCCTTTACCCCCCCCCCACACACACACACAACACACGTGTGTGTATGTGCACGTGCACACGCTTTCCATCATCTGTCTGGAGACTCCTCATCCTCTGGAATTAGTTTAAAAGGAAGACTGTGCGTACAACTGGACCCACTCACATTAGTTCCAGAGCGTTTCATCCTGCTCTCCACTCCCTGCTTAGGATGAGGGCTCTTAGGGGGGAATTTCAGATTAGAGGAACCTCAGCTCTCCATTCTGAACACAATTCTTTCCACTGTGTCAGCAGCCATGCCTGAAAGGATAAAAATAAAAAAGTGTTTATTATGGTAGATTCGTAGGTGGATTTCTTCTATGGGAAATTGAAACCCTCTGACACTACCAGAGCTTTTCTTCTCAGGGGAAGCAGATGAGATGGCGAGTGTGACGAGGGTCTGTGGTTCTTGGCAAGCATCATAAAGATCTGTGTGGCAGAAAACGAGAATCGTGTAGTGTGTTAAAATGATCTCTTCTGTTAAAAATCTGTTGCTTGCATGCTTTTCTTTCTTTTTCTTTCTTTTCTTTCCTTTCTTTCTTTCTTTCTTTCTTTCTTTCTTTCTTTCTTTCTTTCTTTCTTTCTTTCTTTTCTTTCTTTTCCTTCCTTCCTTTCTTCCTTCCTTCCTTCCTTCCTTCCTTCCTTCCTTCCTTCCTTCCTTCCTTCCTTCCTTCCTTTTCTGTTTTCTATTGAAGTACAGTATCAAACTTGTCCTTTGGTTTCTTGGTAAGGTTGGAGAGCTAACCCTTCTTTTCAATAGTGGCCTGGTTGTCTTGTCAGCGTATTTACTTTCCTACAGTTGTTTTAACCAGTTGTCACAACTGTAATGGTTAAAACAACAAATTTATTCTTTTGCAGTTCTGGAGGCCAGAAGTCCAATGTTAAGGTATCAGCAGGGCCCTGCTCCTACCAGAGGCCTTGGGGGAGAACCTATTCCTTGCCTCTTTTAGTTTCTGGTAGCTGCCTGGCATTCCTTGACTTGTGGCCCCATCACTCCAATCCTCGCCTCCATTTTCACATCGTGAACTCTCTGTGCACCTAATTTCCCTCTGCCTCTCTCTTATAAGGAAACATGTGACTGAATGTAGGGCCCACTTGGATAATCCAGGATAAATGCCTCCTCTCTAGATCCTTAACTTCATCACAATAAAGTAATATTATTCACAGGTTCTAGGGATTAGGACTTGAATATGTCTTTGGGGAGGCATTTTTTCGTCTACCACAATTGGCTGTGGGAAGAAGGCACCCTCTGTTATCTATCCTCAAAGATTAAGCAAGACAAACCCACCCTGGACCATCCAGAATCTCACTTTCAGCAGAAGGCAGGAGCAGAGTAAGCATTTTGGCATTTGATAGAAATTAAAAAATAAAATATCAGCCTCTATATTCTGATATGTTGTAATTTCTTACCTGCTATAATGTAAAAAATAAAAATCTTATCTAGGCCAGAGAAGAGAGGCACCCCTGATTTTGCAAGCAGACCCTAAAGTAGTGCTTTGCATATATTTTATTTTGATTTTATCCTCACCACAAACCGTGATTATATTGCTCTGACAGATGAGAAAACTAAGGTGCAGAGATGTTAAAGCTGTCAGTGATGATACAGTAACTGAGACCTAACACAGTCACCGTTCCCACTGTCTGCCTCCAGTACACCCTGAACCACAGATTCCTCTGCCTGGAGCACAGAGCATGTGGTCCCAGGAGACCTGAGCTCATAGAAGCCAAAATATATTGACCTTGCTTCAAATAATTTTTCCTTAAATTGCCAAAGTTGGAAAGGGCTCTGCTTTTTTCTTTCCCAGAAGGAGAAACCAAACTGTAACTCAAGAGAGTTTTAAGAATTGAAAAACAACTGGCAAGAGGGGAAGCAAACCTAGATAAAACTAGGTAGTTTTTTTATAACCTTAGGATGAAGCGGGGATCACTTATCAAAACAACAGAGGTAGAAGCCATAAGAGAAAGGACTGATGGATTTAACTACATGAAGACGTATAACTTCCACATGTCAGGCAAGCTCTGCAGTGTAGAATTCATCTTTAGGGCCTTCCTGAGCTGAAGCTGTTCCTCTACTTGTCTGGTATCTCCAGCTAGAGATCCCGACTTTGACAACACTGTGGTCTAAGCGGGTCACCATGTATCATTTGTAGTTCAATGTGCGACATGCACAGCCATACATGGCAGTCCTGCTGGTTATCCTCTCATGATGCTCCAAGTAAGAAATGGACTCCAGCCGACAAAAATCCTCGCCCCGCCGCCACACATACAGACAACTCACCTTGTCCTCCAAGAATTTTTGGGTTACATCCAAGCTCAATTCATTCTCCACTCCTCCTCTTCTTTCCTGGTTAATTCCAAGGGAGCGAAGGTAAGCAGAAACATGACACTACTGTTTAATACGCTTGAATGTCATAGCTGAGCTTCTTCTATAGCAAGAAACAGAACTCTGCTTCAAGAACTCTGCTTGGAGCAAAATGTGGAGAGATTCACCAGAAAGACACTGGGTATGTCAGTTGGAGTCTTGGCTGCTAGCAACAGCAACTGAGCCTAGGCATTTGAGGTCAGAGATCACCGGAGACTTTGGGGGCTTACAGCATGGAGGGAAGCTGGCAGCCTTTGGTGAGAAATGGACAGGACTCAGGGCAGCAAGCGCCACAGCTGCGATTCTCCATCCTACAACAGGAAAAGGCTGATCATTGGCTGTCACTGCAGCTGCCATGTCTGACTTCCTAAAGTTCCTTAAGAACTTCAAATGTTGTAAGAGAGGCCCAACTGGCAGCCTGGGCTATGCTGCACCATGAGCAGGGAGGCCGGCTCTCTGAAGCTTCTGGAGAGAGAGGCAGGCACTTCAGCTCCTGAATACTATTCACGAGGAGTGGTGAGAGGGTGTTTTAGGAAAGAGGTCGAAAGCTGGGAGCCCAAAATGACAAATAATCACCTCTGAGGCTATCTAAGAATTTATGGGCAGAGAGACTCATGAAGAAGGGGATCCAGGAACAGCCTCCCCCCCTACTTATGATCTCTTTTTCTCCAACTGCAGCACTTTCTCTACTGCACCATGTATATGGCTCATTCTGATCTGCCAATTTCTTTTCTTCTCAGCTCTAGCCACACACATAGGCTAGCATCTCTCAGTCTCAATTCCAAAGTCTGGGGAGAGATCACCAGATTAGTTCAGTTTGAATCAGCTGTCTTTCCCGGTTGCCCGCTGGTGGTCTCAGAGAACACTTTATTCTCCAAAAAAGCGGCCAGAGGGAACTTTTGAAAAGTAAATCAGATCTTGTCTTTCCTCTGGACTTAGCAGGCCTTAGGCAGCTTCCCACAGGACCTGTGTCATTCTCTCCAGCCTCTCCTCCTCCAGCCCTCCACCCTCCCAAATGCAGGTCTAGTCATGGTGTTCTTTCTTCCCTTAGTCTTCCCAGAGCCTTGACACATCTCTGCCCTGAGACACACTGTAAGGACCCATCTAGAGCATGCTTTTTCTCTGCCCCAACCTAATCTTGTCCAATGAACTCCTAATTGGCTTTCAGATCTCATCTCAGAGAGCTGTCACTGTGCAAGGGCCCTGCTACCTGCTCTCACACATAGTCATCTTTTGTCTTTTATTGCACATAAAGATTTGTAATGGTCTGTGATTGGCTTGATTATTTCATGAGTGTCAATTTTATCCACTGGAGGGGAAACTTCTGGCAGTCAGGGACTATATTAGTTTTCTCAAACTGCCATAACAAAATTCCACTGGGCGACTTAAAAAATAAAAATTTATTTTCTCACAGTTATGAAGGCTAGAAATTCAAGATCCGGTTGTTGGTCAGCAGGTTTGGTTTCTTATGAGACCTGTTTCCTTGGCTTATAGATACCTGCTTTCTCACTGTGTCCTCATGTGGTCTTTCTTCTGTGTGACTTCATCCCTAGTGTCTCTTTGTGTGTCCAAATTCCCGCCCCCCCCTTTTTTTAAAAGAATTTCAAATTTTATTTTTTGTGTATACACAGCACATTATTTATTTATATGAGCAATCACTGGGTGTCTGCAAGCTGAGAGAAGCTTGATTTTAAATATAACAACTGTTCTCATTGGTGCTGAATTTACATGGTTGACATAAATTTCCTCTTCTTATAAGAACACCGTCAGATTGGATTAGAACCCACTCTAACAGCCTTGCTGTAACTGGATCACCTCTTTAAAGGCCCTATATTCAAATACAGCCACATGCCTAACTGGGGGTTAGGGCTCCAACATCTGGACTTTAGAGGTACACAATTCAGACCATAACGGGGACCATGCCACTTCTGCTTGCCACTGTGTCCCATCCTCCAGGATGGTGCTTGGCATGTTGTGGGAATTGACAGTGCCTATCAAACGAGTGATTTAATTTAATCCCCTCTTCCCCCCCCCCACCCCCAGCATCACATATTGTGTCAGAGGCAAAGAAAAGAGGAGGCACAGATTGCAGCAGGAGGATCATAAGTCATCACAGCAAATGTTTGCTATCCTGATCTCAAAATTACAGAACTTTGGACAAGTGTTGCTCCCTCCTAGAACCTTCTTATGTGGCCCAAACCAGCCCCCTGTCAGCAGCTGACCCTTCCTGCCCTGGGTGTGTGTGAGGCTCCCATGGGTTGCTGGGGGAGTTTGGCTGACAGCCGCACACCCATTCAAGTGGCCTTCTTTAGAATGTGAGTCACCCAACTGCTGGGATTGCAGATCTGCAGTTTAGTAATAGGTGCTAGGATCTAAAAAAAGGCATGTCCTTGGACCTTATAATTCCAAGGCTAGGAACCCAATATGAGGAACTAACAGAAGGAGACTCAAGATGGGTTTATTTCTCAGCTGTTATATAAAAAACTATTGCTCACTACTATAATAGTGAGAAGCTGGGAAGAGCCTAAATGTAAAACAAAAGGAGAAAGCTTTGTGAATCCAGTACATTCGTTTGGTGAAAAATTATGTAGCTAATGAGAGTTTTTAATGATTCAAGAAACATAAAAAAGCAGAGCAAGAACCTCACACACACTGATCTCAGATATATAATAAATACTGTAATTTACACGCATATGTGCACACATTAACAGGAAAAAGCCTAGGTTGGGAGACATCTAAGTGTAAATACTTTTTTTCCAGACTCAGAGATTTCTTTCTGTTATGCTTTTTGTGTTAAAAGAAGCATGTGTTGCTTTTACAGCCAGAAAGGTGGGGGCAAAGTGTCTAAGCCAGCCATCGGTTCTTGTCAATGAGATTCCTCAGCCGGTGGCCTCCCCTCGGGAAAGCCCTTCCCAGCGCCTGCCCTCCAGCCGGCGCCCGGGTCCCGCGTCCTGCCCGGGGCGGGGCAGCTGGCTCTGCGGGCAGCGCTCGCGTCCCCGCCGCGGGAGGAGGCGGCCGGCTCGGCTCCGCGCTCCGCGGGAGGTGGAGGGTCAGGGGAGGGCCCAGGCCTCCCCCCCGCCCCGCCCCGCCCCGGAGCGAGGCCCGGACGGTGCGGGCCCGGCCACCCGCCGGCCGCCGCCAGGTGCAGAGCGCCGTGTCATCGCGGGAGTCTGCGGCCTGGGCGCTGAGCTGCAGCTCGGCCGAGGCGGCGAGGGCGGCGGCGGCGGGCGGCGAGCGGGTCCTCGGGGCGCAGGCTGACCCGCGGGGACAGCCCGGCCGGGGCGGGGAGCGAGGGGAGCTCGGAGCCGCGAGCCAGGGGTCCGCACCGCCATGCTCAGGGTCTTCATCCTCCACGCCGAGAAGGTCCACACGCCGGACAGCGACATCAGCGACGCCTACTGCTCCGCCGCGTTCGCAGGTGCGAGGGGCCTGCGACCCCGCCGGGCCCGGGGGTGGCGGCGGGCGGGGGCCCCGCGGCTCCCCACCCGGGAGGGCGCCGGGATGCGAGGGACCAGCCTCCGCGCCCCTCGGGGCTGACTGACGGCCCCCGACAGGGCGACCCAGGGAAGCTGAGGCCCGGAGGGCGGGGGCAGAGCGGCGCTCCCCGGAGCCGCGCGGCGGAGCGCGGCCGCGGCGGGGGTCCTGGCGGGCAGGCCCGCGCCCTCCCGCGCTCTGCGGGGTCGTGGCAGGTCTGTCCGCGCCGCGGCCGCAAGGCGCCGTGCCGCTGGGCCCCGCTCCCGCTCCCGACGCGTCCCCGCAGCAGCCTTCCCGCGGGGCCCGGGCCCACCGCTCTGCCCCGCCTTTGCTGTCACACGCCGGGCTGGCAGGCGGTGGCCACTGCGGGCAGAGGAACCACCCGCCCGCCCATCTAGAGATCCTACTCAGGCTTTGGGCACAGAATGGGGTTAATTTAGCAGCCGAAAGAGCTGGCACAAGCACTAACCTCTAGAGACCTTCTCCCCCCATCCCAGGACTGGAGCCTGTGGGGTGTGGTCTCTGGGCTGGTAGCTCCTCATCAGACTGGGGCTTCCTCTAGCCTGCTCTGCCCCCAGGTTGAGACCTCCCGCGGGATGATTGATTATGACTGGGCTTTCCCTCAGAAGGTGAGGGCTGGGCCCTGTCTGCTTCCCCTTGACCGTCTCAGGGCCAAGCCAGAGCTGAGGCTACACAGCTGGGTCTTTGAATTTGGAGCCATACTAGGCAAGAAGAACCAAGAGGCAAGAGAGTGAGCCGCCTCCCACCCACCCTGCGCATTCCTCTCAGCCTTCCTTACCATCAGCCCAGGTTCCCAGAAACCATAGTTATCAGCTGGTCCCTGGCCATTCAGCAGAATTTCCCTTTCAGTGTCATGAGCTCTGGGATCTACCTGCTCCCAGATGCCTGTGTCCACATATGCTCCCAGACACATGCACACCTGGGAATGCATGCGACACCTGCAATGTTCCAAGGAGCAGACACTCAGGGAACAAAGGCACGTGTCCACAACAGCACACAGAGATGGGTTATAACAGGCAGACACACACATACACACACCACACACACACATTCCCGGTTGTGAAATGTGAGGCTTCTCTAGGAGGATTTGCTGAATGAGCCTATGGCCAGGAAAGCAGTCTAGACCAAGAGGAGAAACAGAGGAGCAATTAGTGGTGACACTCCAGCTGTGTTTTTTATTTCCCGACATGCCATTTTGACCTGTTCTCCACCAGTTTCCCACAGTTGTCTCCGGAAATGAGCTTTATCAAGGTGTTTCCAGTAGGAGGACGAGGGCCTGAATAGGGGGGCTCCACATTTCCTCTCTTTCTTCTGCTCTAGGCAGGCCAGGCCAGTAGTTCACCTGCATGGCTCAGGCTAGCAGCTTGGCTGAGGGCCCTGGGCTTCATGTTGCCCAACTTCAGGGAAAACTATTTGCACTGAAAATATTCCTGAGGGGAGGGAGGATACTCTCAGGCTGTTGAGGGAGGATGGGCACCCTGTGCACTAAGCAGCTGCCTCTTCCTCCAGCACTCCTTCCCAAACAGCATCCCCAGCCTAAAGCCTGAGCAGGGTTTGTGAACGGCACCCTCTGGAGCTGTCCAGTGCACAAATGAACCCCGAGAGGAGCCACCCTGGAGCTCCTGCCTCTTTTCTTAGGGGTCTGGTCTTCTCTGGTGTCCACTCAGCCTAAATCAGACTTTCCTCCACTTTCCCTCTCTACATCTCCCACTTCCCACCCCACCCCCCAATCCTAATACACGCACATCTTTGTGTCATACTTCATGGTCTCCCTACCCAGGCCAGACTCAGAACCCTAGCTGGAGAAAGGAAAGAATGAATAATGAATGAAGAAGCATTTTCTAACCCCAGAAGTACTTTACCCCAGGAAGTATTGCTGTGTGTGGCTCCTCTCTTGTCATTATTTCAGCCCCAAGGGCTGTCTGTGGGACAGTCTCCTCCATCCATCTGCTCTATCCACATTCCTGTCTCTAAGTCCTCCTCCATCTGCCTGAGATCAGTCTGCAGTCCTGCCCTTTGCCCGCTGCCTGGCTCCTCTGGGTGCACTCCCCCTCCCTTGGGGAGGAAGGAGGTTCTCTGTGCTGACCATGAGTGCTTTCAGCCTGCGGAGGGGGCTGGCTAGAACCCCCACTCAGGGTCATCACAGTCACTGCTAGGCAGTCATAGGGAATGCAGTCCCTCCCTCCCCCAGCCCTGGCCACATTCCACAGCCTGCACTGGCCGAGCTCTTAGCCCATGTCCAAATTTGGCCTCCCTGCGGCATTCGGGCCTGCTAAACCTCCTTCTCCCAAGCCAGGGCCAGGTTGGTGAATGATTACACAGAAGGTTCTGGTGTCAGGAATGCACTTCCCAGAGCAAAACACCCTCTGGGGAGCTTCCTCACCTGCTGGCCCTGATTTAGCTTCCCAGACCCTTTAGGTTTGGTCCCATAAAGCTCCTCTTTGGCTACCTGAGTATAATATCCCACAATAATATGATACGTCTTGGCTCCTTATGCTTGCATAAATCCATTTCCTATTTCAAACAGCCTTGTGAGGTAAAGGGGCAGAGATGTTAACCCCCTTTCAGATGAGTATCCAGAGAAGTTCGGAGGCCTGGCCAAAGTCACACAACGGCCAAAGCATCCCCCACCACATCTCCCATCATCAGTCCCTCTGTTG
This sequence comes from Cynopterus sphinx, assembly GCA_030015415.1. NCBI lineage: Eukaryota > Metazoa > Chordata > Mammalia > Chiroptera > Pteropodidae > Cynopterus > Cynopterus sphinx. The sequence goes on along the minus strand of CM057383.1, from coordinate 54,072,376 downwards.
TGCTTAACACCCAAGGCTCATGAATAAGAAAGTGCTTTGGAAAGCATACCATGTGCTGCCCACACCCTGGCACTAGGGGCCTGAGCCAGTACAGGGGAGGGTTGTGCTTGGGGTACCCAGCATGGGGTTGAGTCAAAGTGTGTGGCAGTACAATGCTTCAGGGAACACAGTGTAAGGCAAATGATCTAAAGATGGAGGATTCTGATTTTGATAATATGTATTTATTGCAAGAAGCAAGAATAGGCATTCATTAAGCACAATGTACCATTTTCAGATGCTGTTTCTTTAAAACCTCACAACAATCCTATGAAAGAAATATATTTAACTGACACTGTGCTTACTAGGTGCTTGGCCCTGTTCTAAATAGAACTCAATTACCATGAATATGTATTCCTTGATGAATGTGAGCGGGGAGGGCACGAGGATGCATTGGACTATCCATACTCCTAGAAGATTTTGGACTTTGGCAAATGTGCACCAAAGGAATCCTGTGAACTCACGTGCAGAGTGTTAACCTCAAGGTTGATGGCACTGAGTAGAAGGGAAGGTTTGTTTGCTTCTTTGACATCTCATGTGTGGCCTTGGGAAAAAAACAGAGACCTAAGCCAGAGGAGACCAGCTGACCCATCTTCAACAGGGGCCTTGTTAGAAACACTTCTTCCCTGACTGTCGGGGAGGTAGGACTTCAAATAGGTGACAGAAAAAGGACGGGGTTCATAAACTCACATGCCTTTGGGAGCCTGGCAGATGGTGTAACTAAGATGAGGCCAGAGGGAAAAGCACATGCATACTGGGTGAGTGGTAGCAAGTGGGAAATCTAATGTTTAATTAAGGTACAATATTGTTTTAAAACATTGTGTTGGTCAAAGACAACAGGTCCATAAGTTGGATGTGTCCCCAGGGAACGCCAGTAACAGCATCTGAGTCACAGCGTTTCATTTAATCTTGGAGACCTTGGTCCTGGGCTCTCCAGAGAACAGGCAACCAGTCTTCTCTCACTTGAGATTATCAGTCGGCACCTATCAGTGACTACGTCGATGGGGTTTTGGGGTGACGGGGGAGAGTGTTAGTTGCTTCCACCTTACCTCTATCAGCCCTGAAACATTATGGAAGTTAACATGACATCTTAAGTAAAAACTGGGCTTGCTGTGCAAGTCAGCTTCACAAGTCCCCTCACCCCCTTGCTACACAAAAGTGGCTCCTATGCCTGCTCTGTCACCTTCACAGCGGGGCTGGAGTATTCCAGGGTGCTGGGGAGCTGCCTTTACCTGTGGCTTTGAGTGGTATACAGATCTGGCTGTTTGTTAGCAAGCAGTAATTGATGGGGGTCTCTCTCACTCACATAATAGGTGATGTGTAGGCAGTCCTGGCTAGTGAATTCTGACCCATGGGGATGTCCAGGGGTCTCAGGTCCTACTGTCTTGTTACTCTGCTGTCCCCAGGGTCCATTTGACAGCATAGTTGGTGACAGCTCACCACCACAATATATATTGTAGCAAGAGCAGGTATGCTCCTCCCCTTTAAGGGCACAAGCAGGCAGTTACCTACATTCCTTCTGCTCACATCATGTTGGTCATCACTTGGTTTCATGGCCACATCAAGCTGCAAGGGAGGCGGGGAAATGTAGTCTTTCTATTAGAGTGGCCATGTGTCCAGGTAAAACTCTATGGAAAATTTTTATGGAAGAAGGGGAGAACATATAAGGGAAGGACCAGGTGGAGGTCTCAGCCACACTCCATGAGAGCTGCATCCTTGATACATGCTCCCTTGAGAGGATGTCCCCTTGAGAACTAGACCCCAGAAGGAGTCCTGGGCAGTAAGCAACAGTTAGGGAAGTTGGAGGCATTTCTGGTTCACAGAACAGGTGTGCAGAGTCCCTGTTCCTTGGAGCCAAGTGTTTGCAAAAGTCCCTTGGAATATTCCTCTGGAAATGTTAGATGTGGTCCCTACAGATTTCTTGTGCTGACTGACTGATTAGAGTCGGAGTAGGGGGCAGGGTGTGGTGTGATGGAAAAAAGGAGCAAAGCCAGGGATCATTGTGACAGTTGAAAAATATCCCAAATCATCATATCCAGAAAATTCCCCCAGGGGGCAGTACCATCCTCTTGGAGGACCACTGGCTTAGCCTTGTCTTGGGGAAGAAATGACACTGGGGAGCCAAGTACAATGTCCACTACAACAACCCCAGGCGGGCTCTTACTCTACACTGGAATGTCTGGCTGACTGAGACAGCCTTGGTCTGTCCTCTCACTGACTGACTCCAGTCTAGCTAGACATCAAATAAGCAATTAAACTAATAGTTATTCCTTACGATTGTGACAGTGCTAAGAAGGAAAAGTGCTACTACGTGGTTGTTTGCCAGGGAGACCCAACCTAGACTAGGAGATCAGAGATGGCTTCCTGGGAAAACAATGTTTGAGTGGGCGCCTGCCTGAAGGATGACAAATGGGGTGGCTCTGTAAAGGGAGAAGGGAGGTTGCTTGGTGACAGATGGTTACTACACTTGTGGTGATCACATCCTTAAGGTATATAAATGTTGAATATCTATGTGGTACAACTGAAACTACTATAATATTGTATGCCAACTACACTAAAAATTTAAGGGAGAAAAAGAGGAAGGGAGAAAGAGGCAGTTGTAGGTAGAGAGAGTGGCAGAGCTGGTAGGCTTGGGAGGGAGGGAAGGTAGTGCAACATGTTCCACAGATTGAGAAGCCACTGGAGCTGGAACTCAGAGAGTGAGGGGCTGAGTAGTCTATCCTTGTGGGTGAAGGTAGGGAATAGGGAATCTGGGCTTTATTTCAAGAGCATGGGAGGTCTTTGAGGGGTTTTCATCAGGAGAGTGACCTGATTGTATTTGTTTCAAGATCGCCTGGCTCCAGTGTGGCTAATGGACCAGAGGTGTCCACCTTATGGGTAGGGTTGCCCAGGGAGAATGGTAGAGTGAGGAGAAAGAGGGCCCGAGCCGGTTTGAGAAGGAACAACTATTAAGGTAGGGAGAGGACAGTCTCGAACTTGTCATGAAGTGGGTGAGAGGGGCCAGGATCTAGTGCCCTGGGGCCAGATGGTCTTAGGAGTAAGTAATAATAGGAGGAAAGGCAAAGGAATTGGGCACAGAGTCTGATATGGGGGCCAGGAGACTGGAACCTGAGGATGAAGTTCTCTACTTGGAAAATAAGAAGCAAACAGAGTGAGGATGGCAATGGGTGTTGTAGGTTTGGGGAGAGAAAAGAGACTGAAGAGTCTGGAGCTATAGTATGATTGCTGGGCAGCAGTGGGGCGACCTGAGTCAGGGGTTATTAATATCAGGGGACCCAGGACAGGTTAGCTGTGGTCTTTTCCAACACCTTTTGTGGTTAGGGTGCAGGGGTGAACTAGACAGGACTCCATTTCACCAAGTTATGGTTTTGCCACATGAAAATGCTGGATCCTCACAATAGGAGAGGGGAAAGGCCACTGCGATTTTGTGCAGCACAATGATGATGACCAGCCACTGAATTCGGGTTGAGTCGAGGAAGCCGGTGAGGACTTGGCAGGTGGGTAGAGGGACCTGTCCGATGTCAGGGGATGGAGCATAGGGGTACAGAGGTGAGAAGTCAGGCTCCTGTGGTCAAGAAGTTCATCAGCTGGAAAAGTACTAGACAACACGGGCAAGTTTGCCAAGAGCTGTGGCCGCCCAAGGCTCACGCTATACAATCAGTTCCCCGCCCCCGACCCCGCAGTGGGGGCGAGGGAGCCCCGCGGCTGCTATGGGGGATGTGGCCAGGGACCAAATGACCCCGGGTGGACCCCTGTGCTCCGGGGTGGCGAGGACATCGGGATGCAGCCGTCTGCCTCTGGGGACGGCGCAGAGACGGATCGCGAGGGCCCGAGCCTCGGGGTCCGTCCGGGCGCGGGGCTGCGAGCGCGGGGCGGGGACCGGCGGGGCGCGGCGAGCGCACAGGGGGGACCCGGCCCGGGGCTCCCGCGGGGAGGGCCGGTGGCCGCGCCGTCTTTCCGGCCAAGGGCGCCGGGCGCGCGCCCAGGCCCGCGCCTGACCCCCGCCGCGCCCCGCCCCGCGGCCCGGAGGGGCCGCCCAGCCAGCGTCGCGTGTCCCTCCCGAAGCCCCTCCCGGGCGGGGACTGGCCCGCGCGGGCGGCAGCGCTCCCTCGGCGGCTCTAGCGGCGCTCGGCGGGTGTCCCGGCTCCGGGCTTGGGCTCGGAGCTCCCGTCCCGCCGCTGAGCAGCCGGGCGCCCCGAGCCATGCTGTGCTGCCTGCTGGCGAGGGCCAGCAACCTGCCCAGTGCGAAGAAGGAGCGGCGCAGCGACCCGGTGGCCAGCTTGACTTTCCGAGGTGAGAGCCCGGCGGCCCCGCGCCCGCGCCCCGCCGTTGTCCGCGCGCCCCGCGGGGTCTGCGCTCCCGGCTCCAGCGCCAGACCAGGTCCAGGCCCCGTTTTCTCCCTCCCTCCTTCCCTCGGCAGGGACAGGCATCGCAGCCTCGTCCTCTGCAGGGCGAGGAGGATGGAACAGAGCACAAGAAACGCCGCCGGGCTCCGAAACTTTGGAAAGCCGAATGTGCCATGATTTGTCCACAGGCGCCAGTTCTCAAAGCCTGCTACCCAGAGGGGATACCGTGCGAGCCCTTACTGGGCGGTGGGGATAACTGAGGGTGGGGTGATGGGTGCGGGATAGAGCGAGGAATCTGCGTGACTTGAAAACCGGGCGTGTAGTAGGTGTGCTTGGGGAGTTATCTCTTTATTTCATTCATTTATTCATTCGTTCGCCCATCTTTATTGAACACTGGCCATGTTGAATTGCCCGGTCTCAGTTGGGAGGAAAAGGAACAGAATAGGCCGGATATGGCCTTGATGCTGGAATTTTGGGCCTGTCAAAGATATCTTTTTCTTTTTCTTTTTTTTAATTCGTAGAACCTAAGTGCCTACATGTGGTGTTTAGACAACAGAGGGTCTGTCTCTGCGTTTAGGGCATCAAAGGACTCACAATCTCCCTCTCGCCAGGCACCTTATCCCCCTTCTCTAAGGGCTGTCATTTCCCTGGAGGAGGTGTCTCAGAAGGGGAAAGGGAAGAGGAAGGATTTGTCAAAATTAAGAGAAGGAACAACGGTTGTGAGTCAGGACCCCAGTTCTGCAAAGAAAATAAATAAGGAGAGAAGGGAGAGTTTTCCTCTTGCCAGGAGGCATGTCCTGTGCTTTTGCAGAATTAAAAGTATGTGTATCACAAAGGATGGTCAAATGTAGAGGAACGAGTGACTGGTGTTTTCCTGAGACTTGAAAACGGCGAGGGCACCAAGTGGGATCTTTAGCTCTAACCCATGATCTTCATCTGTACTCTCAAAGACTCATAGCCATAGATGAAAGACACAATTTGGAAAGTAAGAACTATGTGCAGCTTTAGCTTTTGTTATGGGATAATTTACATTTTATTTTTCTTTTGAGAAGTGTGAATTAAAAATTTTGCTATTTTCATTAATAAGTGACATTCCTGGGTGTCTATTTTGAAATGCAATTTCAGGACAAGGTCCCTAGCTCTCCCCTGTCCATCAAACTCTGCCTAAGCCGTTTCTGTACAGAAATTGTGAGGCCAACACTGGCTGGAAGAGAAGTTCCCTAAGGACCCTGAGCCCAGGGAACTATATCAGCATTCGTCTCGTGGATGCTTTGGAATTCTTTTGGGTCAGTTCACAGCTTTTCTTCTCCGATGCTGTAACAGTCTCTGGTACCTACTAATCTCCCCATTTTCCAGCTAGGGAAATGGTAACCTGGGAAAGTTAAACGACGTGTCTAGGTCAGTGGTGGTGGTAGGGGACTACCAGTGCTTGGAGTGGGCAGTGATTTTGAGTTAGGGAGGTGACTCAGTAGGCAATCCATCGAGGTCTCTCTGGACTGTTGCCCTGCAGGCATGCAGCTGCTGTCCTCCTCCCATCTTTGCATTCCCCATCCTTTAAGATGCCTTACCATTTATGCATGGACAAGCCCTGAGCAAAACGGAAATATAATAGAATGTAACATTTCCAACAATTCAATGTCTATTATTCGTCTTTCAGAGCCCTGCTGCAATGTCACCTTCTCCAGGGAGGCACCCAGGATTCCCTTGGTTCTCATTAGTCCATCCTCTTTGGATGCACAGCACCCTCTTAGGTCTGCTAGCGCACTCACCCCCACCAGCCTATACTCAGTACTGTTTCATACTTAGGATGCCATAGTTCCTTGAGAGCAGCGGCCTATCTTATTTATCATGATGCCCAAAGCTGGGTGCAAATAGATCTTTAGTAGTGTTTGTGCCCTTTCTGGTCCAGCCTCAAGAGAGTGTGCTTGAAAGACAGACTCTTGAGTCCTATCATAGAGCTTCTGATGCAGCAGGTTGAAGTGACCTGAGAATCAGCACTGAACACTTACGTGTCACAGGTGGTTCAATTTTGGAAACACACATTGAGAGAAATTAATGTGAGATGTGGTGACAGATAAAATTAGTGTGACATCCCTCACACCCACCCCAAAGTGTATTCATGTTGGAGTTTGGGTCTGAACTGATGCTTAGTGAGGGAGACTGTTAGAATCAGACTGGAATTTACAGATGATCTATGTACACTGGGGTACTCAGTCCTGGCTGCACATCAGAATCTCATGGAGAGCTCTAAAAAAATCTACTGCCAGCCTCCCTGTCCCCTTCTTTCTTGAGTTAAATTTTTGAAGGAGGGGGCCAACTATAGGTGTTTCTAAACAATCTCCAAATATGTCAGATGCCCAGGGAGGGTTGAGTACCCCTGAGCCCAAACCCCTAATAGCACAGATGGAACTGTGTCCTGCTTGCAGAGAAGCCAGCCTGCACTGTGTGCTTAGCTCCTACATGCAGCCCCAAGTGCGTGGGCCTGGCTGGCCCCACTTTTCTTGCAGTTGTTCCCGGGCATTCCAGCCTCGGATGTAATTTCAGGACCTGCTTCCTAAAATAGACTATGAGCTCCTGGAGACCATGTTCTGAGGGTATGTTTTTGGTTTCCTTGTGTCAGGGCTTCAGGGTAGAGGCGATTAATGAATTCTTATCATTCCTTTGTTCTTGTACTAATTAATTAATTAATTAATCAGTTAACTATAACTACATGAGTACCTGGGCTGTGGTAGATATTTTGGGATGATCAGCTTTGTGAATGAGCGCTTCATTTTCTACAGCGTAACCTGTACCTTCAGTGCTGCCCATTTTTCATCCTGTAATGTGATTATTTACGTTTCTCCATTCATGCACTTAGTTCATCGAACACATATTTACTGAGCCTCTGCTACATGTCAGGTGCTGTTCCAGGTGCTGGGAATGCATCCAAAAAAAACAAGACCAGATCCTCGTTCTTTGGGAGGCCAAACATCTTATTTTCTTGAAGGTTGGCTCTCTTGCATCTCCAGTTGGTGAATTTCTATCTGCTTCCCCTGGCTTCCCAGCCAGAAAACCGAGTCTCTCTCTTCTTTCTCCCCCATTCCTCCCATGTCTCTTCAGCCAACCCCTTCCCCTTTCTCTTCCTCCTCTTTCTTTTATTTCCTGGGGAGCCTGGGAGATCAAGACTGTAGAGTCGCTTGTGAGGGGGTAGATTTGACTCACCTGTGTTGGGAAGTTGGGCTTCAGGGCACTGATTTCCTCTGAATTTAGCTTTTAAAACATTAAAGCTGTCTTTAAAGCACTGAAAATAGCCTTTTGTTTTATTTTTGTGAACATAATATATACTCAGTGTAAAAAAGGATGCAATACAGAAAGGCCTAAAGCCAAAGTATAAGTGGCCCAAAATCCTGGCACTTTGAATTAATTTGTTAACAATCTCACAAATGTCCTCTGAGATTCTTTTTTTCTCTTTTTAGGAAAAGCAATTTTAGTTGTGAAACTTAATTCTCAAGTAAAGTATATCAAATACAAATGTATGCTTTGATTTAAGAATTCTCGACTGCGGGTGATTTAGTTCCTTAGGGGATAGTTGGTATTGTCTGGGGACACTTGGTGTTGTCATCACTGGTGTGTGTGTGTGTGTGTGTGTTACTGTCATCTAATGGGTAGAGGCCAAGGTTGCTGTTAAACATCCTATAGTGCACAGGACAGCCACCCTCCCCGCCCTCATCACACCCACAATAAAGAAATATCCAACCTCAGTGTTAATAGTGCCAAGATTGAGAAACCCTGCTTTAATGAAAAAATTATGAAAGGAAGAGACATATATACCACCCAGGTGAAGAAATAGAGCCTTGTTGGTTACACCCCTCTACCAGAAGTTCCCAGACCTCGTAACTTTCTAGAGGCAATCCTACTCCAGATAACTTTTTTCAAATGTTTACCAATTTACATTTTCACTCAGCAATATCCAGAGTCATTTTTCTATGTCAGTAAATATTCTTCTGCACATCTTTTTAAATGTCTGTGCAGTATTTTAATATATGGATACACCATAATTCAGTTATTCAACTCCTGAATATTGATGAATATTTAGGTTATATCAAACTTTTTATATTTATAGTCAATGCTTAAATTACACTGTCATTGTGAGAAATATCCTAGTGTTTAAATCTTTGCCCACATATTTAATTATTTCTTTTGGGTAAATACTGAAAGTGGCTTTGCTGTGTCAGAGATTATCGATGTGTTTAGGCTCTTCTGCATTGCTCTCCCGAAAATCTATACCAACTTTACCCTCCCATCAGCAGAATAGGGGGGCTTGTGTCCTTACAATCCTGCTCATGCAAAGCTTTATCGTGCAAATCTTTAACAATTTCTTAGTTTCAAATAGCATTTGTGATATTTCAAATTAGTACCTATTTGTCTCTATTTTTCACTGAATTGCTTTTGAATTTGCCCATTTTGAGGGAGCCAGGATATTTCTTTTTCTTAATTAGTTATAAGTGCTCTTTATACATTAAGAAAATTAAAAATTTGTCATAGGTGTTTCAGATATCTTCCCCAGTTATCAAGGGCCTTTTGAGTTTAAAGATTACTCCTCTCAGAGTACATTCCAGTGCATCCAGTGTATGCACCCACCACCACCCCTTCCTGGCTCCTTACTTCCTGGAGAGTGTGATTTTGGTTAGGATTTAGAAAGACAGAGGTCAAGTTGGAGACCTTGAGAGTGAGGAGAGCAGGGCTTCTGCTTGGGGTGCCCAGGCCTGAGTCAGGACTCAGGTGGCATGGCAAGCATCAGTGATCGGAATTGGCCTGCCTTTTCTGCTGAGGGGATCTGCGCCGAGATGTAAAGTGTCAGCAGAAGCCAGGGCTATCCTTTCAGTTGCTGCTGCCTTTGGTCGTCTGCTGATGCTCTGAGTTTCTGTCACTTTCTCTGATGGGCATTCTAACGAGGTGTCGCGAGAGTGCCCAGGACAGAGCAAGTCCTCAATAAACATTTGAGGAACGAGAGAGAGGCTGCATCAAGGTGCCCTGAAGCTTCTGACAGGCCTGTCACCTTGGGCGGGAACAGCCTATCTCTCTCTGGAGATCCAAAACACCCAACTCCCCTTCTCTCTGATCCCTCTCGAGGTGAATGGCACCTCCAGCCACCCATGCACCCCTGTCAGAACCTGAAACATCCTCTGCTCCTCTCCCTACCCTCTTCTAGAGAAGAACCCCCAGCCCCATAGCCTGTGTTCTCACATCTCCCACGTGGGCTTTTTAATAATTTACCATCTTAACCATTTTTAAATATATAATTCACTGGTATTAAGCACTTTCATACTGTTGTGCTACCAACACCACCATCCATGTCCAGAACTCTTTCATCTTCCCCAAATGAAACTCTATACCCACTACATAATATCTTCCCTTTCCCTCCTCCCCAAGCCTCTGGAAACTGGCTTATTTCACTTAGCATAATGTCCTCAAGGTCCATCCATGTTGTGGCATGTGTCAGAATTTCCTTCTTTTTTAAGGCTGAATAATATTTATTGTATATACAGCCCACCTTTTGCTTATCTATTTATTTGTCGATGGACACTCAGGTTGCTAACACATTTTAGCTACTGTGAATAACGCTATGAAAATGGGTGTGTAAATATCTCTTTGAGATTCTTGACTTTCATGATAGCCTGTGACTATCCCTATCTTTGCTCCCACAACCCTCCTGATGGGGTGCAGGGACACCTGGGCTTCTCTCTCCATGTCTCCCACTGTGAGGCTTCTAGCATAATCCCTCCAGCAGAGTAGCTAGACTTCTTACAAGGCCGCTCAGGGTTCCCGAAAACATGAAAGCAGAAGTTGCTGGACCTACCTTGAGCCACAGGGCTGGCACAAGTCAGTGTGGAGGGGCACTGTGCAAGGGTATGAATACCGGAAAGCTGGTTTACTAGGGGTGATCTTGGGGCTGTCAGGTCATATACCCTACTTTTTCAGCTCCAAGAAGCAGGAATTGCTTCTTTCTCAGCTTGGATCTGAGGGCGGAATGGCTGCTGCATCCACAACTTCTTTAATTAATCTTGCACCCAGCATAGTACCAGGCACAGGACAAGTATGGAAAATATCTGTGCATCTTTGTCGATATCATTCTCCTTCATGAAAGTCGGTGTCTCTCACATACTAGGGACAGAAACTCAATCTTTGCATTGAGCTATTTCACTTCTTAGTGCCTTAAAAAAGTTTTTTTTTTTTTTGTGATAAAATATACGTAACAAAATTTGCCATTTTAATCATTTTTAAGTGTACAAGTCAGTGGCTTTTAGCACATTTACATTGTTGTGCAGCCATCATCATCCTCTATTTCCAGAGCTTTTTTATTATCCTAAACTGAAACTCCGTACCCAATAAATAAATAATAACTCTCCATCCTCCCTTCCCCTAGCCCTTGTTAATTTCTTTCTGTCTCTATGAATTTGACTTTTCTAGATATCTCATATGAGTGGAATCATAATTTTGGGGGGAAGGTCTGGCTTATTTCATTTAGCATAATGTTTTCAACGTTTATCCAAGTGGTAACGTGTGTCAGAATCACCTTTCTTTTTAAGTCTGAATAATGTTACACCATATGGATAGCCCACATTTTATTTATTCATTTATCTATTGGTGGACATTTGGGCCTTGATGCCCTAGAGATATAGTGGGAAAGGACCAGTATCTCTCAGCTTTTCCTTACACTGTCCTTTGACAGGCATAAAACCATCCCACGTTACAGACTGATGTGTATCCACAGTGAACACCTTGCTCTATGATCCCGCCAGCTCAAAAGATCCTATTATCATCAGCGTTATAAAACCAAGCATTTTGTCTCTCCCCAAATGAACCGTGATCTTATAATTGAATTGGGGGAGGGCGTCTATTGTTGGCTACTGGAGATTGGCAGCTGGCTCTGCCAAAAGTCAAGATGCTCACTTCCACAATGTAACCCCTGTGGGTGTCCAGGCCTTGGGGGGGCCACTAAGAGGTGTCTGTCCCCACGAAATGAGCCTGGGGTCCAGACTTCTGGGAGACCTCACAAGGTGGTGAGAAGAAGGGTAGTTATGTGGCTCCTCATGGGAGGCCATGATCACACCTGATGTTCAGGTGTCAGGAGATGTGTGGGGCTTCTGCCAGTGGACACTGCCTAGCCAGGTGGCCTCAGTATGGGCTGGGGAAGGATGGCTGTCTGTCTTCTTACCTTCATTCTGCTCTTGTCTCTGAGGCCTTCCTCACTTCCACTTATTCAGGCCATGGTCTTTATCAGCGTTGGCTCCAGTCGGGGACCAGGATGGCATGCTTCATCATTCCTGCTACAGGTCTTGACTCTCTGCTCTCAAGGGCCAGGATGGTGATTTTTTGTTCTCCAGTTCTCCTCTGACGATCCTCCTTTAAGGCAATATTTTCAAACTTTTTGGACTGTTATATACAACAGACTTACAGTTTACATCAAGGCATAGTACACACGAATAGACATGTGAAAATATAAAAAATTTAAATTAATTGTACTTTGCTGATGAAAGGTGGACTTTGATATTTTTTTTCTCTAGTCTGTTCTGTCATTAAAAAGACATATTGGTCAACTCACTCAGTTTATGCCATGGCCCTTTAATGGGTCCCCATGAGTAGTTTGTAAAACACCACCCTACAGCAATGGGAGCTTCTGGTCTAGGAGTGTGGGGTAGAGCTGAGTGGGTAGACCTGGGGAAGTGAGTGAAGAATTTCCATGAGGGATAGAACAGCCCTCCAATGGTAAGTTCATTCCTTCCCACTGTGTCTTTCAGTCTGGAGGGACACCCCATGGCTTTGGCACCATGTCACAGGTGTCTACTGGGCCCCAATTCTGCACTCCAACCCCAGCATGAGCTGTGAGCATCCCCATGTTCTTAACTATTGAGTTTGTTAAATTACACACATAAAGCCACCTCTCTCAAGGCCAAAATTAACTGCCAAGGACAGGACAGGCCTACATCCATGATGAGGAAGGAACTATTCTCTTAACTGTTTCCTAGTTAGCAGCATGCCTTTCCTTTTCTTGGTGTCTGTAAGTCATGTGATTATGCTGGGTTAATGTTTTCTTTCTTCTTGTTCCTCTTTGGGATTGTAATGCCCATTAGTGACTTCTCCCTAATGTCTTTCAGAGGGTTCCAAGGGTGGCTCTTCTAATCAGGACTTAGTGAAATCTCATTGAGGGCCTTTGTTCTCCTCACCTTCAGGAAAGGCAGGAAGTGAAAAATGTTTAAGACACTTGACATAGGGCGTGGCACATAGACACCACTCAATAAATACTGATCAGGAGCACCAGGAAATGCCCCCAACTAGACGACCAAGAGAGGCTGCAGATGGAATTTTCCATTACTCCTGTAGATCACGGTAAGTTGTTAGGGGCGAGGAAGTAGATTCTTAGATAGTATCTCATGTCCCTTTAAATCCCCATAAAATAGACACTTTTCCTATTATCCATTTACTGTTGAGGGAGCTAAGACTAGAGAGGTTATAAGCCCTACCTAAGGTCACACAGTAGTGGCTGTTATTTGAATGACTCCCAAACCGCATGTCTGCTGCCTGCTGGAGTCACACCAACAGAGCCTAAAGGGAGATTCAGAGTGGTCCAGTCAAGGCAGACCTGGACCAACTTTGAGGGTATAACTGGTGACCTTCCCAGGACACTCCACTCCCACTACGCTTCCTTTCATTCCCTTTGTCCATCGACACACAGCCATACTGTCAATGCAGGTTGATGGTGTGCTCTGAGAAACAGCGAGTCTGTGCTCTGGTAAGGAAGTGAACTTGCAGATAACTTGGGGGAAAAACAAGGTCCCTATCATTTAGCACCCAAATACTAGGTACCTCGTTATATACTAAGGTTATTAACATGGTAAGACAGGGTGTCTGCCCTCTGAAGTTTATAGTCCATTTAGGAATTATTTAAAAGCATACAATTAAGTGGTTTTTAGGATATTCACAATGTTGTGCAATCATCATTACTATCTAATTCCAGAACATTTCATCATGCCAAAGAGAAACCTCCGTTGAGTGTTCACTCTTCATTCCCATCTCCCCACAGCCCTTGGAAGCTACTAATCTGTGGATGTGCTTATTCTGGACATTTCATGTAAATGGAATCATATAATGTGTGGAGGTAGATGTCCTTAAAAAGAAAAATGGAATCTTTTCTATGAAGATCATTTATTCTTAGAGTCAAAATTTATAGTTAAAAAACTGTATTCAGAAAGTCATGAATAACAAACTTATTAAAAAGAGTTGGCCTGGGTATTTAACTTTAAAAAACCTTTCTGTTGGGGCTACTGTTTCTTCATCCTAGAGCTGAGCGAGAGAAGTTGTTGGTTGGTGTTGGACATTCATGCAGGTTGGTGGGGTTCTCAGGGTATCCACTGATTTTGTGCTGGGGTGTCCTTTGGCAGGTTAGCTGCAGTGCGGAGCTGAGAAGCTGACCCTACCTGGGTGGGAGGTGCAGGGGGCAGGATAGCCTTTCATTTTCTCTTTATGTCTCTTATAGGGGTGAAGAAAAGAACCAAAGTCATCAAGAACAGCGTGAACCCCGTGTGGAATGAGGTACATGAGTTTTTCACCCTCCCTCCTTTCCTCACACTCTGCTGCCACAGACTATGGGGACAAGTGAAGGGGCTTGTGCAGGAAAGGAGCCTTCTCAGCGGTATTGTCAAGGAGGGGAGGGGTTGGTGGTCCCGTGTGCCAACTAAATTCTCCAGGTGCTAGGAACCTGGGAGGTTGGTTGGTAGCCTAGCTTGACAGGTAAATAGAGGTATCTCACTTGTGACATGGGTGTGGCATGGGGAGGAGTAAGATGTTTTTTGTCTCTGTTTTTTCCAGCTTTGGTCAGCCAGATAGAGGGTGTTTAGGGGTTCTCCCAGCCCACAGACCACCTCTTTCCCACAGCTCTCCCTGATTAACTAGGTTTTCCACTGGCTCCTGCTGGCCTCTGCTCCCCTAAACAGATCCCTGTATATGTGTCTGTGGTGATCCTTGAGAAGCCCTGGATGCCCTGCGTGGATGGGGTTGGGATGTATGGGGAGGCCTTTGCTCTGAGGAGGGTCCTAGGACTGCTGGATGGGACTCCCCAATGTGGCACTAACTCATGCTGCCCACCAGGGATGAGCACACTGATTTTGGTCCTCAAAGACCCTGCAGGTTCACCTGGCAATTTTCCCAGCTGTGCAGCTGGCCTGCCTTTTTGCTGATTGGTGGAATTGCTGACTGCAGCTCTCACTGTCACTTCTGAAGCTCTGGCACCCAGCCATTCATGTATTTATTTATTTATTTACTCACCCATCCTTCTATCCATCAGCATCATTCATGGATGCCTGCTCAGTGCCCTGGGGGGACTAGAGTGAGCCAGACGTAGTCTCTTATTCTAGGGGGTCACAGGTTAAGATGTCTTTTCTCCTTTTCTTCCAGGGCTTTGAGTGGGACCTCAAGGGCATCCCTCTGGACCAGAGCTCAGAGCTCCATGTGGTGGTCAAAGACCATGAGACGATGGGGAGGAACAGGTGAGGCACGTGAGGGTCTCTGGCCTTCATGTCTAAGTAGGGTTGTGGTTGACGTGTACTCCAGAGTTGGGGCTCTGAAGAGCTGGTGTTTTAACTCAGCATTTGCTGAAGACCTGACTCTCATGGATCTGGCCCAGTGGTGGATGTTCGGGGGGGCCCCAGCTGTAGCCTCAGAAACTCAGCCATGGGTAAATCTGAGAGCTGCCCAGACTGCGTGGAAGGAAGGTGGGCTATAATCAGGTGTATGTGTTTGCACAGACAGCCTGTGCCCCAGGGAGCAGGGAGGAGAAGGCTCCCTGTGTCCTTGCTCCAGTCCAGTGTTGCCTGGGCACAGCACTCTCCCCGCCCCATCCAGACTGGTGAGGGCAGAGGCACACTGCGGGAGGCAGGCAGGCAAAGCGAAGCTGCCGCTGGCAGGAAGCTCTCAGGGAAGACTTTATGGAAGAGGTAGGACGGGAGACGAGATTTGTGGTTTAGGAGTTGGAAGAGTATGAATGGTTCTTACTGACTGCACACTTCCCTGTGGCAGTATTTTCTCTTATTTCATGTATATAGTAGGGGGGCGGTTTCCAAGGAATAGCAGGAGCAACATTGTGGTGATAAAACAGGTCTTCTAGGCAGGCCGTGGGTCCTTTCTCTTGTCACCGAGCTTCTGGGCCTCGTATGTGCTAGTAGTAGGGTGGGGGCTGGGCAGGACCAACTGAGCGTGGAGACTGATGGCCCTGTTTATTGTGGGATGGGGTGGCCTAGGAGACACAGCCTGTGAGGCTGCACAAGCTTGAATGTCAGGGTAGGGGTTCAGTAGTCCCTGCCGGGCACGACAGGCATTTGCGTTAGGTGCTGGCAGGGGTGGGCTCATGCCCTTGGTGCCATTTACTGAAGTCTGGGCTCAAGGATCAGGCATTATGGACTTGCTGTATTGTGATCTGCTCATAGAGGATCCTTTGTCTGGGAACTGGGTCAACTGACATGGGATACCTGCTTGTGTTACCCTAGGGTGGGAGAGGAGAGAGAGAGAGGGAAAGAGAGAGTATTCAGAGACCTGGGGAAGGCTGCAAAATACCTGGAAAGTTAGAAATCTTAAAAAACTTAAAAGAGAAGCCCAGCTGCCACCATCTCTGGTTCTGCTGGGCATGGGTGCAGGGTAAGGTATGTGTGGGGAGTGTTGGGCACTTTTGCTGGGCCCTCTTAAGGAGGGACTACAAGATGTGGGGGTCCAGGGCAACTTGGGCCAACCTTGTTCATCCTGGACCTCAGCAGTCCCCACCTGCATGGGGTTAAGGGACCAGAATCAGTTCACGCTAAGCCACCCCAGTACAGACAAATGTTTTGTAGAAAACATGACAGCCTCTAACAAGCATGAACAGTGGATCTCCTGCTTAGGAAGGGAGTGATGCTAAGTACCGGTGGTCCTGGAGGGCTTCCTGGAGGAAGGCTACACAGACTGACTCAGAAGCTGGGGTGGGCTTAGAGAGGTGAGGAAGGGAGGGCATTCCAGTGTTTAAGTAAGGAGGGCGGCCTGGCTGAGACCTAGCAGGTGGGCCTAGGAAACATGACATGTGAGCCCAGGGAGAAGGGAGCAGTGGGACCCGATTGGGAGGGGCCTGTGATACCAGGCTGAGGATAGTACTAGCAAAAGCACAACAGCTGGCAGTTACTCAGAGCTTAGCCACTGCGCCGAGTCTGCCTATGCAAGATCTTTTTAAATCAGTTACGTGCTACTGTTATAATCGTCATAGTTACAGATGGGAAACTGAGAGGCTCTGAGAGGTTGGTTGATTTCCTCAAAGGTGAATGGTGGCAGAGTTGTGATTGGAGGGCAAATCTGCAACATGCTCATAATCGCTGAGCCCCCTGCACCTCTCAGAGGCTCCTGGGAGCCCCAGCAGGGGGCTGGGCCCTTCTGGAGAGTTCAGTTCCCTCCTGATGCTAGAGTGGAGAGAGCTTAGCGAGGCAGAAGTGGGACAGTCTGGTTACTGCAAGGCATGCAGAGGAAATGCACGTTTCATCTTCATCGTCAGAGTCAGCATTTTACAGGCCCTGTGGGGGAGATTTCTAAGACCATGAAGGAAACATGGGAGCAGGGGCTGTGAACACATTTTTGATGAATTCAAGGGCCAGGCTGGCCGGCCTTCAGGGTGATGCCAGGCCAGTGCCACACATGCGCTGTCCTGGCCCTGTGGGTCAGAAGTCACACCAGGGACCAGGTTGCATTTCACTTTGGGGCCCTCTTGTTGGCCCCTGTGGGTATCCTCCAGCTCCTGGAAGGAAGCCAGCTCTCTGAAAACTAGTTCCTACACGACCAGTTTACTGGAGGGCCAGTGTGCTAGAAATCAGTTCTTTAAACACCAATTTGCAGAGGACCTAATTTACAAAACTTCGCAATTTACCAGAAACTTCTTTCTTATAACCATTTGAATATTATTTTTGAGTTTTTCAAACATTTATCTCAATTTTGCATTCTAGCAATTAAAAACTAAATATTAATTAAACCAAATTTAAATTTCAACTTATCACAAATATCTGAAGAGTCTCAGAGGTTCCCCAAACAACACTGTCACTTACGGAAAGAAAAAAACAAAAGAATTCTGGCTTCATCGAAGGAGCCGGCAAGGTACGCAGCACCCACCGCGGTGCGTGTGCATGTTGGATGCACGGGGTGGGCTTGCTGCAGTGGGGACAGGCGGATCCCTGTAGGGTTGTTCCATAACGCCTTCATGCTTAGACCTCACGGTGTTTTCACCTTACATGTGAAATGTGAGAAAAGAATCCGAGATGAAAAGTTCTAAAGCTGTAAAAGAAACACATCAGGAAGTGACAAGATTAACCCTGTGACATTTTACGTTTTAAAAGAGAAAAGGGAAAAAATTCAGTGAACTCAGTTCAACGAACATTTTATTTTATTTTTATTTTTATTTTATTTTTGTTTTTATTTTTATTTTAGGCGAGGCAACCCTTGGTCGACCTCATAGATTGCAAGGATCTTGTCAGCTTACAATTTTTTATTTTTTATTTTTTACACCTACAGCACCTGATCTTCCTGGGTGGTCTCCCATCCAAGTACTAACCAGGCCCGACCCTGCTTAGCTTTTGCGATCAGGCAGGTTCGGGCTTGTTCAGGGTGGTATGGCCATAGACACCATGAACGTTTTAAATAGAACATCTACTCTCTGCCCTTCGGTTGCCATTGTCTGGTCAGGAAGCAAACGGGGAAATAGCAGGCGTGACAGTGATTTGATGGTATCTGACGATCCTCAGGGTTTTGGTGAGGTCCCACGGGGTCATCATGCAGGCACCTGCGAGCCTGGGTGTGTGTCCTCTGAGCTCATGAATGCTCCTCCTGGGGCCTTCTTCCAAGCAGGTGGCAGGGCCCTCCACAATTGTTAATTCCTGTCGTCTCCTCCATGTGGCCTCCTCTCCCTCTTCCTAACCCCCTCCTCTGCCTCCACCTGTTTCTAGAGTTCCCCTCAGTGCCTCCATCATTCTTTACACCCTCTTACTCTGTACTTCTGTCTTGAAGTATCTCTCCTTGCTTCTTTTCCATCCTTTCCCCCTCTCCTTTTATTCTTTCTCTCTACCAACTCTCCCTGCCCTCTGCCTTCCTCCCTTTTCCCATGGCTTCTGGGCCATTTGGCACTTATGTGTTTCCTCTGAGAACCAATGGCAGTTTTGGGGTGACCTGGATATACCAGACTGGTCTGCTGGCCTGGAGTGGGATCTTGGGAAGCCTCAGGAGGGAAACCTTGGGCTGGGAACTGCCTCCTGGCTACTCAGCACCCCACCCACCCTGAGCCTGAGGGACCCCAGAGCCAGCTGCAGGGGTGAATAAACTTTGTGTTGATAAAATCAGGTTTGAAATGTACATAAAAGAAAACTCAACTTCTACGGATGGGAGACACTCAGGCAAACTCAGCTGACGTCCTGGACTCTTGTCCCAGACTGCCCTGGATAACTAACTTCCTGTTTACTTTGGGCCTCTCAGAGAGACGCTGGAGGGGAGGGGTGCCCCTGACCCCTGACCAGCTGTTTTGATCCAGAGGTTTTTAATCCAGGCTACACCGTAGCATCTCCGGTAACTTTTATCAGTGATGCCTGGTCTCACTTGGAGGTTCTG
Organism: Cynopterus sphinx; assembly: GCA_030015415.1. Lineage (NCBI taxonomy): Eukaryota > Metazoa > Chordata > Mammalia > Chiroptera > Pteropodidae > Cynopterus > Cynopterus sphinx. Next base: position 54,053,354 of record CM057383.1, on the reverse strand, counting down.
ATTTAATCGGTTGGGGGTAGGGCCTGTGCATCATTTCAGATTTCCAGGTATTAGGTATTTCTACTGTGCAGCCTGGGGTGGGATCACTCATCTCGACTCCAGACCAGTACTGCCCAATAGAACTTTCTGAGATGATAGAACCGTTCTGTGTTGCTGGTATAACTGAGGAACTGAATCTTAAATTTAATTTAATTTTCATTAATTTAACTTTAAATAGCTCATGCTCAGAGTGGCTCTGTGTTGGACAGTGCAGCTCCAGCTTTTTAGAACAGTGTTCCAACCCTGGCTGCATATTAGAATGATCTAAGAGCTTTGAAAGAGGTCAGTGTCTGGGCTCCACAGCAAATTGATTAAAGGAATAGCCGGAGTAGGGTGCAGGCATGAATACTTCTTAAAACTGCCCAGTGGAGGCCAGCGTGCATCAGAGTGCCTCAGAGCAATGCTGGCACTTCTGCAAGGAATTGCTCTCATTTTTTTTCATAGATTAGCTAAGAGATCAATATAATCTGTCTCTGGAAATGCTCTATGTATGCAATTATTGGTGGAAATGATCACTATAAAAATCATGGCTAAAACTGCACATGGTAAAATTAATTATTAAGGAAATGTAAAACTGACTCAAGAATCCTGTTGGTAACTGTAAACATTGACCTGGGAAAATTGGACTTAATAGAAATAATTCCATGAAAGTAGACTCAAAATGGAAAGGGACTATATTTAGTAAAGCTTGATATGAACCAAAAATGTATATTTATTTTTGAGCCAAACCCATGTTGGGAAATTTAAACAGAAAATGATTATTTCCAGTGACAATAATTTTGGTAAAATAAAAACGAAGATGAATAAAAAGGAAAATAGTTTCACTGCACTGTGTAGAAAATGTATTAACAAATTAAATGGCCTTATATTTAATTTGCTTTGGAAAATGCCTTTCCAGTGGAAATTAGTTAATGGAAGTGTACTTTTTACTTAAATGTTCAGTAAATAGAAACATGAAAGTGAAAGTCTCCACGGGGTCAAAACATCCATCGGTCAAAACACTAGGGTTGAAATGGTGCTCACCTTGACCGAAGCAACCTTCTGGCCCAGGCCTAGCCAGGCCCAGGGGACGGTGGCCAAATTCAACAAGGAAACATAGAAGACACCCAGTTAAGTTCGAATGGCCTCAGTATTTCATGGGACGTACTTATATAAAGAAATTGTTCATTGTTCATCTGGAATATAGCCTTAACAAGGAATCCTGTATCTGATCTGGGAACTCTACCCCAGGGTGACGCTGCACACCCAGCCCCCTTTAATCAAGCTACACTGGAGGAGCCCTAGATTTACACCAAGAACAGTCACAAGGTGCTTACTGCCTGTGAAGAAGTTTTCCTTTAGGGGCTCACAACAGTGTGTTCTTTGGAACAGTGTGAGCCACTCGCAGTGTCTTAGCGACCTGTCTGTACTCTACAGGGGGCATTGAGGGGTCTCTCACCTACACGCAGAGCCTTGCCTGCCTCACCCTTCCCGTAGTCAGTGTCAGTCACGGTGCCTGCACTGGCTGGGGGCCCCCAGGCAGCTTGGCAGCTGCTCCCCCTTCCTCCTTCAGCTACGCCGCCTCCCACCCCTACATGGGACTGGATGAGCTGGTCCAGTGGAATGAGTGTGGACTTTGGGAAGAGCTAGGGTCTAGTTTCAACAGCTGTGTGGCCTCGGGCCGGTCTCCTAAGTTCCTTGAGCCTGTTTCTTCCTTCTTAGGGAGTATTGAACCAAAAGCAAAAGCACATTTAAGGGACCTGCCTTAACGGGAAGCTGCATAAACAGTGATCCCTTTTGACACGTTCCTTTTGACACATTCCTGTTTCTTTTTCTCTCTTGTGCTGCCCTCTTGCTGACCCCAGTTGCTTCAAGTCCCACTGATCTAGCCTGTTCCCATCAAAAGCTGCTCTCAGCCAGCTTTGTTTTGAAAAAGCACTAATTCATACTGAAGTGTTGGTGGCAGCCTAGGTCTTAGTGTTTTGCACCTCTTAGGGATGCTGTTTTATATGACAGACTACTTAAGCTAACAAGGACATGCTAATGGCAAACGTCAGGTACAACAGGCTATGAGGAGGTATTTTGGGAATGGTGGGTATTCTTGACAGAGATGACTATCTCCTGTAGAACTGTCTCTGATCTTGGAGTAGGCCTTGATGCCCCTAGGGTGAAGGTAGGGGTGTCTTGGTGCCTCCTGGGACAATGGACTTAATCTCCTGGGAAGTACTGAACATGAATTTTAGCCCTCTTCATAAGAGACCCCCATGCGAGAATACCTGGGAGAGGGCAGAGGTGCCAGGGGAAGAAGGCCTAGGGTGGCCAGTCAGTGCCCTTTACTCACACCTGCTGTGTGTCGACGTGGTCAAGGGGGACCATCCTGGCAGGAGCAAGTTATCTCAGTTTCCCAAGCTGTCAATCAGAACTGAGCAGGACAGGGGTGGTGGCATGAGAATCAAGGTCAAAAGCTTTCTCTCAGGGACCCCACTCAGTAGTGACGCAGACTTCTCTGAACCTGTTTCCTCACCAGGACAGTGGTAATGACAGTACCTACATTGCAAGGTGTGAAGTTGAAATGAGATAATGCACGGGTGTCAAATGCCACTCAGTGCTTGGTACATTGAAGGTATTTAGTATGTGGAGGCTCTTGGTGGTGGCAGGATCCATATAGATGCACATGCACAGACCACACCTCCATGTGAACATTGCACTACAGGCATGCCCTCACGTGGGCACATGGCTGTTCCCAGGTGTGCACCAACATGTCGCATACACACACACACACACACACACACACACACACATTCTTTTATGTAAAAAACTCCCACATAAGTATAAAAATTATAAGCATTTTTTAAAAGCAGAAAAAGCTCCATTTTTAAAAAGTTACAAAGGAAAAAGTGCAAGTTCTTCAACCCTTCCCATCCACTCCTCCGTTCCTCCCAGTGGACAATTTGGCACATATCCCTCCTGACTTTTCCTAGCACATGCAAGCAACTGTTTGCATACGTGTGTATACATTTCCTTACACACAAAGGGATCTACGCTCTGCAAACACCTCTCTTTTCATCACTTCGTCATGGACCCTTTCCCAGGTCAGCGTGTACTGATCGGCCTATTTGTTGTTATTCCATGATATGGGAGCACCATACTTTATCCCACTGTAGTACCCTAATTGGCTGTTATGTACTTTCTTTCCAGTTTCTTGCTCTCAAATGATTATCCAGTGAACATTTTTATCCAAATGTTTCTATGTCTTATATGATTTTTCTTTGGGATAGGTTCTTAGAAGTGGGATTACTGAGTCAAAAGGTAGGAGCATAGGACGTTTTCATAGATTTTACCAGATTGCTTTCCAAATGTTGTCCTAATTTATGTCTACCAACAGTGTAAAAAAGTGTCTGTCAATATTTTATTTTTGCTAGTGTCATAGAAAAAATAATGCTATCTTATAATTTATGTCCTTGACTGCTTGTCCAGTTGAGCATTTTTCATGTGTTTCCTGCCTATTTGTATTTCTTCTGCCAGTTACCTGTCCTTAAAGGTAGAGTTGCTCATTTGTTCTTAGTAATTTATAGTAGTTTGTATATTTAACCCTCAGTCTGTTTTATGTGTGGAGGGTGTTTTCTCTCTGCTTGTCATTTGTCAGTTCCTCTGTCATGGTGTCATTCCACACAGGAGTGGACACTCACCCAGATCTGTGTACAGTTAGACAATTAAAAAGGCAGAGAGGCGGTTTGCTGTTGCTAAAAGCTGGGGAAAATAGGCCTAAGTTTGGCCTCTGGGTTTCAGCATGGTGGTTGGTAGGCCCCCCTTCCCCCTTTCTGGATTCCTTGGGCGGCTTTTTTGGGCAAGAATATTTACAGTTCACCATCTCATTGTTCTCAGCATGCTCAGAAGCGCTGACCATATCCTTATTTTCCAGGAATTTTTATATTTTGTCCTGGATTCTATCCAGGACATCCCCAGGTTTCAGAATAGTTTTTCTTTTGTTTTTCTCTGGATTGAAGTGGGAAACTATTTAGAGTTACCCTTGAGCAGACCCCGGGGAAATCAGATATAGACCAGAACGCAGCCAGAGGGCAGGCAGGCTCAGGGGGTGGGAATGTCTGGCTGCCCCTCATTTCCTACCCCACATGGCCCGCATGCAGCACCAAGGGCTAGAGGATTCACGGTGGCTCCTCACCCTGGGCCTTAAACCTCTCTTGAGCATGCGCATGTGTATGCGTGCCCAAGTGCGTGTGCGTGTGTGTCCGGTTAGGACAAGGGCTCGCTGACTTTCCTGTCACGCCTAACACATTGAATCTGAGGGGAGGAAGGTGCAGCTGAGTCAGTGATGAATGTGTCTATGTATTTTTAGTCAGTATGTCCTTTTCTTAGTTTAAAAGATAAAGAATGAGAAACTGACACATAGAAACCCTTCTGGAGCTTTTTGAGGGGGAAATAATTTAGAAATTATAGAAAAGTTGCAAAAATAGAACAAAGAACATTCACATACAGTTTACTCAGATTCATTTGCTAACATTCTATCAATTTGCTTTATGTATTCTCTTTCTCCTCTCCTCTTCCTCCTTCTTCCTCCTTTTTTTCTCTCCTTTGGAAGGTAAGTTATATTCATGGCCCTTTATCTCCAAATACTTTAGTATATATTCCTTAAGGATGGAGATATTCTTTTATATAATCACAGTACACTTGTCAACTTCAGTAAATTTAACACTGTTGCCATACTTTTACCTAATTTACTGTTCGTATCAATTGGCCAAATAATGTCTTTTATGGCAATTTCCCCTGCCCTTTCTCCCAATACAGGATGTGGCCTAGACTCCCACATTAAATTTAGTCATTGTGTTTCCATAGCTTCCTTTAATCTTGAATATTTCTGTAGTCTTTGTCTATTACAACAATTTTACATTTTTGAATAATACAATACTCTAATTTTAAGAAACAGAACGTTCTTCATTTGGAGTGCGTCGGATGTTTTTCTCGTGATTAGTTTTGTGTACTAATTCCTGGCCAGGATACTTCTTAGGTGTGTTGTGTCCATCTCAGGACCTGGAGGCATGTGATGTCACTCATTGGTGATGTTCATTTCCATTTCCTGTTAAAGCGTTGTCTTATTTTTCCACTATTTCCTGTTCTTTCCTCCCCATGAAGTCTTCGAGACACTTTAAGGAACCATAAATATCTCGCTTCTCATAAAACTCTCCGCCTAGGGTTAGCATCCACGGGGGATTCTTGCCTGATTCAGTCTTTACCATGCTGCTTGGAACTGGTTTCCCATTGCCAGCACGCTCTTCTCATTTATTAGTCTGGGCTGTGTAAGCCTTGAGGTGATCAGGGCAGGAGACAGAGCCCTGGGGAGTGGGAGTCCACAGAGGAGGTGGTGGGAGAGTGAGCTCTCGATTGGCTGATTTGCACATGAAAGGTACTTACAGGTGAGTCCTTTACTACCTCTAGGAATTGGCTAGCCCTGGGACAGGCGGACCCCTCTGGAGGGTCAGCCAGGCCCCTGATGTCAAACATCAAAATAGGGAAAATAATGATTAATACTTTTTATTTGATTTTTTTTGAATTTCATCTTTTTAAAAAGTTGAACCAGATCAAGTGTATAGTCTGGGCTTCCTTCTTCATGGATGAAGCAAACCGAGGACCTTTTCATTTCTTGCATGTTGCACTCCTGGGGTTCTGAGGTATCTTAGCAAGTCCAGCATGGGGTCCCAGGTGAAGCCTTTGGAATCAGGCTCTGCCTTGTTATCTGTGTGAAATCAGGTTTGTCAAATGCCTTTCCAAGTCCAATTTCCTCTTTTGTAACAGAACCTACCCCACAGGGCTAGCAGCGCCAGTTTAGACGAGCTCATGTGTGTAAAGCACTCCTCCCTGTATCCAGTACACACTGTCTGTGGGAGGGAAGCCGTCGTTAGAAGTACGTGCCATGAGGGGAAAGGCTGTGTTTTGTTGGCCAAGTTAATTAAGTATTTCTTGGATGAATAAATTATAAGATTTTAAAAGAGTTTTATGTTCCATTTTTAAATTTAATTTTTGTGTTGGCAAACATTTAATCCTCTACTACAAAATGAGGAACTATAAGGGAAAACATGGCAGGGAAAATTCTCCCTGTCATCTGTATCCCTCATCTGCCCAGTTCCCACCCTTCTCCCATGGGGTAACCACTGTTCCTGGTTTCTTATCTATCATTCCAGGATTCTTAGATTATTGCTTAATCACCAAAATGGATTCTGACTTCCTTCTTTTTTACGCAATAGGTAGCACATTTTTAAAAAATAATTTCTTTTGTATTGTGGTAAAATATGCGTAACAATCACCATCGGAACTACTTAAGGCTTATAGTTCAGCGGTATTAAATGCCTCTCATGGTTGTGCACCCGTCACCACCACCCATCCCCATAACGCCTTTCATCTGTAAAACTGGAACTCTGTGCCCATAAAACAGTAACACCCATTCTTCCCTCCCCTCAGCCTTTGGCAACCACCGTTAGACTTTCTGTCCATGCTCTAAGTGTAGGTAGCATATTATATATACTCTTTTGCACTTTATATTTTTAACTTAGCAATGTACCTGGAAGATTTTCCACATACAAGTCTGTGACGTGCTTCCCATCCTTTTTGTAGGTGCATGCATACTATTCCGCGGCAGGGCTGTGCTTCAGTTACCCCTCTTTCACGGTGGATATTTGGGTGGCCTCCCATGTTTTGTTCTTATACACAATGATGCAAAATGCCCAATGTTTTAAAATAACATTGTTTAGATTTCTTGTAGTTCATTAAAATAAATTTGGCCACCTTGATGCACACCCTCACACTTAAGGCTCAGATTTGGGGGCCACTACCCCATAGCGCTTCTCTCGTCTCCGATAGGACGTAGCCCTTCTTTTTCCATGGAGGGAAAATGTGTGCCCTGTCAATGTGGAAATCACTTTGACCTCTCCCTCCCTCCCTCCCTCCCTCCCTCCCTCCCTCCCTCCCTCCCTCATGCCCATTCCTGACCTCTCTGTCTGCCTTTGGGATGGCAGCAGCTCTTTCAGCCCCTACGCTTCTCTTGCCCCCACATTCCAGCGGGACGAGTGGGTCTGGGGAGGCTGGGAGCACAGCAGCATTTTTCCGTGAGTGGGCTGCAGAGGGTGGGGCCAAGGCCCCCACTGGGTTTTTTCCTGCCCCTCCAGGCTCTGCACACACCCAGAGCTAGCTACGAGGCTGCCTGTGCAGGACCCCTCGCCCCCTCCCTGCCTCATCTGCCCCCTACTGAAACTTGTCTGCCACTCTTGGCCACTGGTCAGTGCCAACTGAGAATGGGGCATCTCTGATGCAGAGGGCCCGAGCCCTAGGGTGTGTGTCTCAGTCTTGATCTCTGGATTGGGTGGGACTGCTCCAGGGTCTGGGTCCTTCCTGGAGTGAGGCCCCAGAATGAAGCCATGGCTCCTCCATCCTCTGTGAAATGAATGAAGAGTGGCCATCAGGGTTCCCCATGATTGAACCTCAGACCCCTGCCACCAACCAGGGAGCGCCTCCTCCCAGAGCATTTCTGTGCTGTCCACTCAGGGGCAGCCTCCTCCTTAGGCTTGGGACAGGCAGCTTGCCTCCAGCCCTTTCTTCAGGGGGGTGGGGGTTTGTGAAACCATCCAACTTCTCAGAGGGACTGACGGCAGGGCCTGTGGCAGGGGTGGCAGGTGGGGGCATTTCATGGCCCAGAAAGACAGTTAAGGGAGGAAATAACAAGCAGTCCCTCCTGGCTGAGGTGCCTGGGCTGGCAGGGCTGGAGCTGGGGCTTCCTCCTGCATTTCCTCCCATTGTTCCCCACCCTACTTCCCGTAATTCTCCTGGGGGAAGGGGGGCTGGGCGGGCTGATGCAGGAAAGGGAGGCAGATGGGGCCTGGCTTTGCTCTCACCCTCCGGCCCCACTGGTGCTCTGGCCTCAGGGTGTAGGACCAGGCCTGTCGCTCCTTCCGCCTCTGCTGCTCTGCCTGGCCAGGCTAACACCTCAGGGGATCTGGGGACCTGAGTTCCAGGGCAGGCTCCACCAAGAGGAAATTGCTCAGCAAGTTTCTCCACTCTGTCGCCTGGGTTTTCCCATAAAGGACAAGGTGACTCCGATCACCAGTGTTGCATGGATACATGGATTACCACCTACTGGTCTTTTTGATGATGCCTGGGTCCTGAGGACACTTCAAGCAACAGCCTGATGACAGGTGCCCTCTCCTCACTGCCCCCAGGACACTCCAGGAGCCCCAGCTCCCTGAACTGTGGTACAAATCTGTTCCATGCTGCGAAGGCATAGAAAACAAATTCTAGAAAATGTAACTCTACTAGTATTGTGAGGGCCCTTAGAACCCCAGAAGGAGTGTTAGTGAACATCTCTCCCTTTAGCCTTTTCTTTACAGAAATGTTGGGAAAATTGGTCTTGAAAACATATCACATTTATTGCCTTGCTAGCAAGGCAACCTGCGAGAGGTGACCAAGAGTCTGCTGGTTCCAAGAGGGATGGATATTGAGGGATTTTGATGTCCAGAAGCTTACATAAGTGGCTCATTTATTTATCATGGTAAAATATACATAACAAAACTTACCAACTTATCTTTTGTTGATTGAAGAACATCTACGCCTACAGAAAAGTTTTATAAGACTTTATTTGAGCCAAATTTTGAGGGCGTGACAGAAGCAAAATCTCCACGGACTGAGAAAATGATGTGGAGAAGGGCAGTTTTGCAGCTTATTTTATACCTTAGAATCAATCAAAGGAGAAAAGAAAGGAAGGTAAATGAAATCCATAAGCAGTAGGTTAAGGAGGCGGGAGGAAGAAAATGAAGTGTGGAAATCTCTAAGGTAAGGTAAGCAAAGCGAGAAACACACGTCTTTTACACGGATGGGTACAGAAGAGTTAACAGTGAACGTTCACAGCGCACGGAGCTGCTGCATCAGAAACAGAGACTCTGGGTCTCCTGCTCTGGTGCCTGGGGCTGTGTGTTTGAGAATCTAGAACATTACTCTGACATTTGACAGCTATGTTATCTCAGTTGCAAGAACAATTGACAGGGCTCATTAAGGTCAGGACTGACCTTTGCGGAAGAAGCTCAGGCCTTGGACGTGGCTCCCGCTATGACTTGCCCAGTTATGGATTTACGATCGGACCAGCCTGCGTGGTTACTCTTGGTCACTGGGCTTGTCAGGCCTGCCGTGTCGCTCCCTGAGCTTGTCAGGTTTGTTACATAGCAACTTTTTCATTCGCACCGTTTTAAATAGACGGTAAAATGGCATTAAGCACGTTCGCGTTGTTGTGCGACCATCAACACCGTCCACCACCAGAGCTCTCGGCACCCCAAACTGAAGCTCTGCACCTACTTCGTACTCCCCTTCCCCCTTCCCACTCCGCCTTAGAGAACCGCTATTCTACTATCTGTCTCTGTAAACGCTTATTCTAGTACCTCTTAAGTGGAATCACACAGTGTTTGTCCTTCGCATCTGCCTTATTTCCCTTGGCACAATATGTTCAGTAGCAGATGGGGAAATTTCTCTTCTATTTAGGCCTGAAGAATATTTCATTGTATGCACATCCACATTTTATTTATCCATTTATGTTGATAGACACTGGGATTGCTTTCACCTTTTGGCTATTGTGAATAATGTGCTATGAACATGGGTGTGCAAATATCTATTTGAGGCCCTGATTTCAACATTTTGGGATAAATACACAGAAGTGAAGTTGCTAGAGCATATGATTGTTCTATTTTTGATTTTTTGAGGACCTGCCGTACTATTTTGCACAGCAGCTGCACATTTTCCCATTTCCAACAGCAGTGCACAGGTTTCCAATTTCTCTATACCCTTGCCAATATCTGTTATTCTCTTTCTTTCTTTCTTTCTTTCTTTCTTTCTTTCTTTCTTTCTTTCTTTCTTTCTTTCTTTCTTTCTTTCTTTCTTTCCTTTTCTCCTCCTCCTCCTCCTCCTCCTCCTCCTCCTCCTCCTCCTCCTCCTCCCCCCATTCCTCCCTCCCCCTCCCTCTCCCTCTTCCTCTCCCTCTCCTTTTTCTTCTTTCTTCTTTTTGATAGTAACCATCCTAATAGGTGTGAGGTAGTGAGTGGCCATTTTTAAAAACCAGCTAATCAGGTCAAGATTGAAGTTTTATTTCATGAGGTCGTAAAAACCCATATTTAAATCCATTGTTACATAGACCAGAAGAAGGAAGTTCTCAGATAACGGGTGGGCTGTTCATGCATTAGAGAAAAACATTAAAAAGCAAATGATGAAAGGACACCTATGGATGTTCCTTGTTCGTGCCCTGACAATAATGTGCAAGAAGCATGCAGAAGTCTGATGCAGGTACCAGGCTACAACTGTGATTGGCACGGGCTACTTGCTGCCCTGATTTTCTTCTGCCACTGCAGAATGCAGTTCGCCTATCATAGCTCAGGGGGCATAACCACTTTCCTCGACACTCTTGGAAGAGTCCCTCCACTGATCATCACGTGGTGACCAACTCTTTCCTAAGAGCCTGTCCATCTATGGAGTCCCCTTCCCTCTGTCAGAGATGTGAGCTCAGATGTATGTGGTGTGACAGTTCTGGGCTTCTCGGGGGATTGTGGCATGTCTCCCTTGCCCCAATTTTCTTTTCTTACTGTTCCCAAAGACAAAAGTGCTGGTTTTCTTTTTTCCCCTTCATTTATAATTATTGCTGGCTGAGCCTGGGAAACCAGTGTGGATGGTCTGTGTAGATGTGGGTTAGATGAAATGCTGAGGTCTGGGAGCAGAGCAGATGTGACAGTGAAGGAACTGCCCCTGCTTTCAGGAGATGGCCATCTAGTGGATTGCTCAGGTCTGATGGCCAAAACAGACCTAAAGCAAGGTGGGGTGGCAGGGCTGGGCCTCAGAGGAGGAGCAGAAAGGGGTCAAAGTTGACCCTGGAGGAAGGAAAGGTGTCTCTCGATGCTCTTATGCAGGGGTGAGGGGCTTGGCTCTCCAGGGATGGTGATTGGGGTGACTGGGGACACCTTGGGCTGCAGGGGGCACCTGCAGATCAGCTAGGCAAATCAGCTTTTCTGTGTGGTGTTTGTGTGGTGGTGCTGGTGGTGGTGAGGGTGATGGCGGGAGAAGAGCTGGCACATGAGGAGAGTTCTCTACATTCTACTTTTCCTTCCTCTCAGGTTCCTGGGAGAAGCCAAGGTCCCACTCCGGGAGGTCCTCGCCACCCCCAGTCTGTCTGCCAGCTTCAATGCACTCCTGCTGGACACCAAGAAGCAACCTACAGGGGTAAGTGCTCATCAGGCCTCTGCATCAGGCCAGTTTCTAGTTCAAGGCCTTGCCTTTCTGACCCCAGAGCTGTGTCCTACTCCAGCTCCAACCAACCAGGCCTGGCCCTCCCTGGCAGAGCTCAGGGGGCCTGAGAGGGGCTCTGGGTGGAAGAAATGGGAGGGGGACAGGAGGGAACCCTGCCCCACCTGCAGCGCTCAGATGAGCCTTGCCTCAGATCGCCTGGCCTACCCCTGAGGTTGGTTTTACTAGAAACCCATGTCTTCCTAAGCTTCCCGCAGCCTTGCTTATGGCTCCCACAATCTCCCTGTCAGCCCTCCCTCACCACACACCCCCCTTTACCAGTTCCAGAATATCTGAGTCATCTGGGTCACAGATCACAAGGGAGACAGACATCCCTCTGCCCTGCCACAGAGACCTGCCACCCCCTTCCTTGCCTCCATTGTTTTCCTCGCCCCTCCCCAGCCTTCCCAGTGCTCTCCCAGTCCTCCCAGACAATTCCCAGCCCTCCTCTCTGGCCTCCTGTTATTTTTAGCGAGCTAAATATATCCCGCAGGGTTCTCTCTTCCTGGTCAGTGGAATTCCTGACCTCCCTCTGGCTCAGCCTCCCCGGATGCGATGCGCTGGGGGAACTTGTGATTTGGGACTACTTCCTCCCAGCCGTGCCCGGTGGGATTCTGGCCTGAGTTCTTCAGACAGAGTGGGGCTGTCTGGTCCCATGGAGTGTGTGTGTGTGTGTGGGGTGGGGGTGGTTGGGGGCCCTTGGCTGGCTCGGTGAGTCAAGAAGTGGCCAGTCTGAGCAGAGTTCTGAATAGAACCACTACTGGGTGCTGAGACCTAACGAGTGCGACTGACTGAAGTCCCACAGTGAGTCGATGTCCAAGGTGAGACACAAATCAGAGGGTGCGTCTCCTAAACTCTCAGAGGTGGAAGGGACTGAGTGCAGTGGTGCAGTGCACTCCTGACTTGGCACTTTCTCCCGAGGCAACTTAAGACGGTGAAGGCGACTGGGATGCTTCCCTGGTGGGTGGATGTTACTTCCTAGGAGAACTCATGTCCTCCTCAGACAGTGCTCCCTGGTAGAACATTCCTGTTCAGAGCAGTATTCACTGAGCTTGTCTCCAGCACCTCCGGAAGCCCCTTTTGTCTTCTCTTTGAACTCTCCACTCTCCTAGTAATGCTCCTAATTGTTTATAATTCCAATTTCCAAGGTAGGTGTCTGGGTTTTCCCTTCTACACCACTAAGTGATTCTCTGATACCAGCTGAGTGTCCTACAACTCTGACACTATTTACCTGGAGACAGGATCAGATCCCACAGGTTAAGGGCTCAGTCCCACAAGACGGCCCCTCCTTCAGATGTCCATTACAGGTCCAGGCTGTCACCTGTACTTCTGACCAGCTGGCTATAGATTGGAGGTTCCTAGGGTTCAGGTAACTAGAAGAGCTCATAGAACACAGAGGAACATTTAATTTATTATAAAAAGATATAACCCAGGAACAGCCAGATGGAAGAGAGACAAGGAGCAAGGCATGGGCCCAGGGGCATGAGCTTCCACGCCCCCTCCAGGTGTGCCACTCTCCTCCATCTCCACATGTGTGCACCGACCCAGAAGTGCTCCAAGCCCTGTTCTTTTAGGTTTATGTAGAGGCTTCATTACATAGTCAAGATTCCTGAAATCATTTGTCACTGGTGATTGAACTCAATCTCCAGCCCCTCTTTTCTCCCTGGAGATTGGGGTTGAGGTGGAGAGTGTGGGGCTGAAAATTCCAACCCTCTGATCCACTTGTTGGCTCCACTGGCACCCCCATCCACATTAACATAATAAAAGAAACTTTACTGCTCTTGTCTCCTAGGAAGGTCCAACGGGCTCTGTAGCTCAGCGCCAGAAATAGGGGCAAAGACCAAATATATATTTCATATTTAAATCACAGTATCCCATCTCTATAGTCAAGAAGGACTCCAGCGAATTCTGGAACTCTCCTTTCAGAGGGATGTAGCTAACTCTAAAGGTGTGGAGCACTAATGGAGAAATCTATGCATCAGGGCAGCTGGTGAGAGAGATTTGAGTCAGGGGAGCTGGGTGGTGCTTCCCCACTGCATCTTGGGAATGGGGATCCTACTTTGCTGTGCATCAGGCTCACCATGCCTCCAGCTAGGGTGCTTGCTTCCTGGCTGAGCTGCTCAAATGTCTCTCTACTCCACCCCTGTGTACATCTGGGGCCCTGGTGGTTTCTGCAAGTTCTGCGCTTGCTCCGCTCCAACCCCAAAGGGAATCCAGCTTTTCATACTTGGTCCTTGTTGATGGGACGGAGCCAGGCTAGTGACTTACCCTGGAAGCCTCGCCTCTCCTCCTCTCGCTCTTGGTTCCCAGGGTTTGTCTGTACTTCTCCTCACCAGCCAGAAACCTGTTGCTTTCTCTTCCCTGGGCTGGGTCCCCTGGCTGTCTGCAGAGCTTGCCAATGCTTCACAAACCACATCTCCAAAAAGGGAGTGTGAAAGCCATAAAATGATGGATGGGGGAGGAGGGCTGGGCCCCACTTGGTTTAGCCCCCAGTTGAGCACAGATGGGGCTTCCCTCCCTGCTGACCAGGAGGCAGCTGTAGCCTGTGGAGAGGGTCTGGGTCCATCTTTAATCTCTGTGTTAGCACTAATCACAGTGCAGCCCGTGGCAGGTTCTAAGACCCTCTGAGCTGGGGCTTCCCACCTGGGGCCTGGGGCTGGCTGTGCTGCAGTGGCGGGCACAAAGAACTGGGGATGTGGCAGAAGGGACAGAGAGCCTTGTCAGCAGCTACAGATTCTCACTGGCCTTTTTACTAAGGCTGATTTCTGGGTTGGGCCCAATGGGCAGAGCATACTAAGTGTCCCTAATTGGTGAGAGCTCAGATTGCCTCAGAGAGCCAAAGGAACCTGCTGATGGAGTGATGGGAATGGACATAGGGCCAGTGGGATCCTTAGAAAACCCTGGAAGGACAGAGGAAAAGGAGGGGCCTGTGGCAGGCTAGGTGTGGACTTCGTTTGTCCGTTACTCAGTGTTCTCACCCAAGTCCCTTCAGATGTGGCACGCTGGCCTGCGTGCCATGAGAAGATGCAAAATCTACCTTTGGTGAGCTTCCAAACTGAAGGGGAAAACACTGCCCTTGTCCTGGGGGAGCCTCCAGGCCATGGGGACAGGACCAGGGGGGCAGGAGTGAAGCAGACAAAGTGCTCTGGTAAAGCCTCAGTTTCCTTTAAGAGGTTTGAAGATGCTGCCAGCCCCTCCGCCCCCCATGCCACCTCTTCTCAGGCCTGCATTGCACCCTCTGCCAGCTTCTGGTCGTTGTCTGAGGGAAAAGTATCTAAAACCCAGGCACATATGGGGCTTTCCTGTCTGCTTGGGAAGTGTGTATTGAGAGAGGTCTCTGTTGGGTCCTGCTGAGCTCAGTGTTAGAGATTCATAGCTTAGAAAGTAGGGGAGCAGTGAGGATGAGCATGACAGGGTGGGTAAAGGACCTCATAGCCTGACTGCATAACCTATAGGAGGATCTGATGAGTTCTTCCCTGTCTTTGCCTTTGCTTTCTTAGGCTCCCCCTGGCCTGGGGGCCAGACAGGACCCTCCAGAATTCTGTGATATTGGCTGCAACCCAAAGATTGCAGACTTGGGTGCCTGAGGTTACATGATCCAGGCCAGCATGTTTTGGTGGACACGTGACTGACTGATAATGGTCTTGTGGTAGGATGTCTGCATAGCAATGATGGGATTGGAGACCTGAGGAATAGGGCTGTCATACGGGGTACTTTGATGTGGAGGGACTTAAAATGGGTCTTACTGGGGGCTGTAGGCCAAGGTTATATGGTCTGGAAGAGCATAGAGCTCACATACATCCCACAGGAAGAAAGTCTAAGCTCTGGTTATGTCTGGAAAAGGGGAGAGGGGATAAAGCATGATGTCATGGTGAGAGTGAGATATCCTGATCGTGAGTAGGGCCCTCAGACATGCCCCCTTTCCTTTAGATCCTTAGCAGAGCTAGAAGCCTCCAGTATTAACTACTCCCGGTCCTGAAGCAGAGGTCCCAGGAGT
This sequence comes from Cynopterus sphinx, assembly GCA_030015415.1. NCBI lineage: Eukaryota > Metazoa > Chordata > Mammalia > Chiroptera > Pteropodidae > Cynopterus > Cynopterus sphinx. The sequence continues at coordinate 54,038,020 of CM057383.1, read as the reverse complement.
CTGCCCCCTAGTGACGAGACTGTTCTAGATCCTGGGTTCTGGATCCTTTCAAGCTGCGGGGGATGTTCCTGTGGCTCCTTGATGAGCACATAAAAGGTGGAGCTGTCTTGGGCACGGAAGTCTCCTTCAAGTGCCTGCAGCCACCAGCATGTTGCCAGTTCTTCGGGAGGTTGGTGCAGAGTTATCAGTGTGGAGGACGGAGGAAACAGGTTGCTCTGGAGATGCCAGGGAGGGCTGCCTAGTGGTCTTGGGATTCTGGGGTCGTTGCTTCTTTCTGCTCCTCCCAGAGGGCTGCTCCTGAGCCCTTGTGCTAAGGTGCTGACATCCAGGCCATGATGTGGAAGAGTTACACTCCCGAGGCTCCACCTCTGCCCAGGGGTGGTATGCCAGAAGCCTGCTGGTAGCATGAGGAGGGGTTGGGGGAAGGTGGGTAAGCAGGGTAAGCCCTAAGAAATAGGGAAGAGGTGTCCTTCAAGGCAATCTGGTCCCAGGGTCAGGGGACTTCAGTTACCAAGAATTAGAAGAACCTGGGCTGAAGGACAGCCAAGTTGTGTCCCCTTTAAGTATTGGCTCAACTCTCTTCACCTTACTGGGGTCCCCTGAGACCACTTGATTTAATACCGCTACCTGGACACCCTCCTGCTCCCCTTGTTCCACCTGCCCCCATTTACCTTTTCTTTCTAACATACTATATAACTTATGATTTATTTCTTTTATTATTTATTGTTTATCTCCCTGCCATGATGTCAGTTCCATGGGAGCTGAAGCTTTTGCTTTGTTCATAAAAATAACCCAGCATTTTGATGTGCTTGGCTCTGTACAGGCTCTGAGTACATATTTGTGGTGGGAATGAATAAGCAAATTAATGAATAAATGGGTCAGGCCAGACGTGTCAGTTGGGGCCCCATACCCTGGGGTCCTTCAGATGCAGGCCCAACTCAGGCTGAGCCAAGCAAACACTCCACACAGGCCAGTGCTGTAGGCACTCTGGGCCCACGCCTGGTTTAGTTCTCTGCTGTCACCATTTTGAAGTTCTTAATGAATTTTTAACAAGGGGCTTGACTTTTCATTTTGCAGTAGGCTTGCAAAAACTAGGTGGCTGGTCTTGAGTGGATGGGGGGCCTTATGTTTCTCTAGTGAGTGAGATTCCTATAGTTAGAGCAGAAGCAGATTTCTCAGATTTTCTAAACCTTTTATTTTAAAATAATTTAAGATTCAGAGAAAGGATTTAGGAGTAGAATAAAAAACATTTGGTACTGAACGATTTGAGACTAAGTCACCAACCATCTGGCCCACCTCCCTGAATTCAGTGTGTATTTCCTCTAGAAAGACTTTCTCATACAGAACTACAGCACAGCCTTCGACACAGAAAATGAATGCTGAGGCAGCACTGCCATCTAATCCACAGGTCCTCATTCAAGTTTCAGCAGTTTTTTCAACAGTGTCCTTTAGAATAAAAGGATCCAATTAAAGATCACATATTGTGTTAACTGTTCTGTCTCTTTAGTTGGCTTCCCGCTGGGAGAATTTCTCAGTCTTCCTTTGACGTTTATAACCTTGTGACTTTGATTTTGGAAATACAGGACCATTATGGTAGAGACTGGACCTCAGTTTGGGGTCCTGATGTTTCCTAGTAATTAGATTTAGGTTGGGCATCTTTGGCAGGAATATTACACAGTTGTGCTATGCTGTTCTCATTGTGGCCTGCGGTGATTTGATTGTGATTTGTTTCATTATCGAATTATTAATGTGGAATTTTTGGGTTTCTCCACTAATCCAAAATTCCTTCCCTTTTCTAATAAGTAAGAATTTGAGGGGGAGATGCTTTGTATGAAGTCCCTGTATGTCATCCAACTTTTACCTAACAGTTTTAACATCGATTGTTGCATTTTTTTGGAAGATTTATTGAACTTTATTGAGATATAACCACATACTATAAAATTTATCTTTTAAAGTGTACAACATCACCACTATCTAATTTTAGAACATTTTCAGCACTCCCAAAGAAGTCTATATTAAAATTCTTCATTAATTTCCTAATTGTGCCATTGTTGCTTCTTGGTTGGATTAATTATTGTTTTGATGATTGCTTAAATAGTGAATTCTAAATCCTTTATTTTATTCTGCATTAATCAGTTGGCATTTGACTACAAGGAAAAGTTTCCTTCTGATTTATTTATTTATTTATTTCCATATGGATTCATATATTCCTCTTTTATTTAATGGTTTAATCTGTTGCGGTCATTTTTTATTTTCATGTTTAAATTCTCCCAGTTCGGCCAGGGACAGCCCCTGAAAGCAGGCTTCTGTGGCCTTTGACACATTTCTATCATTCTTTTTGCATTTTTTTGCTTTCTGCCATAAAAAAAATTCCTAGGGTCATCTTCTATCTCCCTTGGCCTAATCTTGAAATTAGTTCTCCGAAGAGCTCAAACTGCCTTTTGATGAACTGGAGAAAAATACAGATGCTCAGGTCCGTCTCAGAGCTGCACAGGAGTCTCCGGGAGTCAGGCGTGGCTGGGCTGGGCTGGGCACCTGGGGCGGGGCCCCAGGGGCAGTTCTTTTCCTTTCTTCGGGTCGCAGGAGCGTGGATGGGTTCCCAGGGCCGGGAGAACTGGTTGCGCAAGTGGCGACACCTGATGGCAATTTAGGGCCCTGCATCGGCGTTTAGGGCGAAGCCTAGGATCTGGAACTTGAAAGTGTCCCTTTGCCTGCGCCGGTCTCCTGGCCCCTTCCCGGGTCTCCTGTGATGGGGAGGTGGCTTCAGGATTCTTCATCAGTGTTCTGAGCCCAACGCGTGCACCAGCCCTGCCCTCCCTTAGCTTGGCTGACCCTGCCCAGGCCCCATTCTGGAGGGTTCAAGCACCAGGGCTGGCTACATCTAGTCTTTGAGCACCTTCTATCTCAGAATAAGGATTGACTCCAGAAGTTTCTGGAACTTCCCCAGTATAAGTCAGCAGAGACAGATGCCTAGTGAATTATACTAAGGCCACTCAGAGGTTATTATGCATCATTAACAATTATATTTATAAAGGGTTTGGTAAAATCCAGGGAAATGCTTATTATTTAATGTTAAGTAAAAGAAAAGCATTTTATATATAGCAGAGCTGTAGACTGTTGGTTGAAAGAGATTGGAGAGAATTATGGCAATTCGTTTTGTTCTGTTTTGCCTTTTTTTTTGACGTTTTCGAACTTTCCAAACTTTCTTAACTAGAACGTCTATTACTTTGATAAAAAGGCTGCCCCAGTGGGCCTGCTGGATCTGGATTTCCAAGGGATGCTCAGCCAGGCCCCCACTGGCCTAAAAGCTGCAAGGCTGGAGAGCCTGCTGTGGCTGTGCTGTTTTTGCAGGTTCAGGGGCTCTTTGAACAGTGCAGGTCTCATGGCGGGGTTGGGTGGGGTGGGGACACAAGGCAGCCTTCCCCTGTCTATGTTGTTCTCCTCTTGACAGTCACAGCGGGAGCACCTGGGAGTTTGGCACGGACGAGGGTGCTTCTGGGAGGAGAGAGGGCTCAGAAGGATGAGCAGTGCCCTGAGACCCTCTCAGAATGTGGCCTGAGCAGAGCAAGGCTGAGGTGTCTGTGGAGACATAGGCGAGAGCCCTTAGCTGAGCAGCCAAGAGGCCAAAGGGGCTTTTTCCTGAAAATGGGCCTAGGCTGAGAGTTGAAAAATCTGACAGGAGAGGCTAGATCGCTGATTCATTTTTGGAACCTTCGATGTGTTCTATCAACTCCTTTAATCCTCATTAGGCCCCGTGAGGAAGATACTATTGCTATCACTACTCCTGTTTTATAGATGAGGGAACTGAGGCATGGAGAGGTTATAGGCTTTGTAACCAGAGCCCCCTTTCTGGTGGATAGATGGAAGGATGCTGGAGGGTGGTGGTCCAAGGCCAATGCATTAACCTTCTGCCCTCTCATTCCCCATCTCTTCTAGGCCTCACTGGTCCTGCAGGTGTCCTACACGCCGCTCCCTGGAGCTGTGCCCTTTTTCCCACCCACCACTCCTCTGGAACCCTCCCCGACTCTGCCTGACCTGGATATGGTAGCTGGTGAGGAGCCCATCTCACCCTGGCAGGGCCCAGGGGAAGAAGCCCAGCAGAGGCTCCCGAACCTGGGGGTGGGGACCACAGTGAGGCTTCAGCAGCCTCTGCTGCCTCTCCAAGTTTGGGGGAGAAGAGAGGACACCAGTGGATGGGTGTCCTGATGTCTGCCTTCTACCACGCAGGAAAAAGGACAGGAGGTGTGCTCCCCTAGGTGCCTCTAGGGTCAATATGAGGATGCCCTCCCAGCTCTTGCTGTCTAGGGAGAGGACTGTGCCTGAGCTAGGTGCTCTGCAGTTCTGGATGAGTGGGTGCATCCCAGGGGATACCTGAGGCCTCACCCACTGCCCAGAGACCAAAGCTTCCCGGCCCAGATACCCAGTAGACATTTGGTGATGAAAAGTGACAAAAGAGCTGGATTTTCCCTGAAAGATCTCTTAAGTTTCAGGCTTGCCTTTGATACCAAGTAGCTGTGTGACTTTGGGTTGACTACTCTCCCTCTCTGGGCCTGCAGTTTATTATTTGTATAAAGAGCAGATAGTCAGCTAAGTCTGAAGTTTGCTTCAGGTCCCTTCACTTGCCTTGACTGGACTTGTTAAGTGAGGACCAAGTCCAGAGCAGTTGGTTTACCAGTGTGGGGCTAGGCATGGAAACCAGCCAGGGTAGGCGGGGAGCTACACAGATGGCAAAGACTCGGCATGGGAAAGAGTCTGTAATTGTCTCATGGTGAAGTGACCTAGGGGCAAACACAGGCTGAAATCATAGCAGCCTCTGTCTTAGTATGTTCTAGGCCTGTTCTGGAGCCTAGCCTTGTGTGGGACCCTTGGTGAGGGAGGCAGAGCAAGGTCCATCTTGTTGGGCCTCGGCACTGTCTGAACTTGGAGATGGGGAGATCACTCTGGACTGGAGTATAGGTTGAGGTGGGGAGAAGGGGTGCTTCTGGTGACACAGGGCAGGGAGTGTGGAGGACCCAGAATGTTCTTTGACAGCTTTCGAAGTGGATCTGACAGAGTTAGGTTTGTGCCGCTCAGGGGAGGCTCCTAGAAGTGATGAATTCCCAGTCTTGCCTGGAAGGTGTTGAAAGAGACAGTTCCTGACAGACATGCAACTGTTCCTGAGCTTCGTGTCAGGCTGGGGTGGGCGAGGAGAGCAGAACTGAGTAGGGGTGCACTAGCTGGCTTTCCTCACCCAGCTCCCTCCTCCCCTCCTGGGGCTGTGCCCTGCCCACGTGCCAGGTGGGGGACAGAGCCGGGCCGAGACTTGGTCCCTGCTCAGTGACAGCACCGTGGACACGAGACATTCTGGAAAGAAGTGGCTGGCCTCCATGGGTGAGACACAGCCAGGGCTGTCCTGATCTTAATTCTACCACCAGTAACCATCTCATCACAGCCATCATCAGCTCACAAGAGTGGGATGAGGTGGCCCGAGGGGCTCCCCCTGCAGGACATGGTGGGGAGGGCTGGGGCCATTGTTTTCTTCCTGTCGACTAACTGGACTGACTGCCCCCAGTTTCAGCTGTTGGAAGCTTCTCTTCTTTCTTCCTCATCCACCCTATCTCATCGATGAGGGAAGGAGACGGGCAGGGAGGTGGGTGGTGGGTCTTGATGCTCATGCCCTTTGGATACTCCATGGGCTGGGCTGGGTCCCAAGGGCAGGGCCAGAGGGACCCAGACCTCTTTAGCACCCTTTCCTCCCAGACACTGGAGGAGAGGAGGACGCCGAAGAGCAAGGGCTCACAGGAGATGAGGCAGAGCCATTCTTGGATCAGAGTGGTGTCCCAGGCCCAGGGGCTCCCACCACCCCGAAGAAGCCACCTTCCCACCCTCCCCCATACCACCCCGGGAGTAAAAGGAAGAGAAGCACACCCACGCCAAGAAAGCTGCTGTCGGACAAGCCTCAGGACTTCCAGGTGACGGCCAAGTCTGACCACAGTTCCCTTTTGGGTCAGCAGCTGCTAGTGCCATAGTGCCAGGTGCCTGCCTGTCTGTCCAGACTCTGCCCAGCCTCTGGTTTTGCTCTTGAAAAAAGAGGGGCCACTGCAGGTATTTAGCATAGCTTTACATCTATTATCTATTTCCCAGCCAGAGTTTCTCTGGCTAGCTACTTCCTGCTAGTCAAGGCGTGGTCCTGGGACCAGCCAGTGTGAGCATTACCTGGAAGCTTGTCAGAAATGCAGAACCCCAGACCTGCTAAATCAGAACCTGCATTTTAACAAGATCCCCTAATCTTAAAAGCTCTGCCCAGCTTTTTTTCTTTTTCCTATGTTCATGCCCTTCCTTATTGCCATGGATTTTTCTGACAGTCACGTGAAATTTGCATTTGTTCAATCTCTTCAGGGAATAAAACTAATATTAACCCTTTGACATATTTTTATCTAAAAGCTCATCTCATTTTATCTGCCTTTTAATTTTGGTCCTCTGCTTTTTCTTTTTCTTTGGTACAAAAATTTTCCTTTTGATATAGTTGCATTGAGTGATATTTAACTCTTCAGAACTACTTTTAAAGTTAAAAATAAAAAAACTTGAATCTTTATTAGTGCAATAAATTGTAAAAATATGTTTTAGTTCTAAGTCATGGTAATTTAAGCCAAAGTCCTAGCTATAACCCCTATATTTCCCTAAAAGACAAAATTCTAATGTATTTTATTATTATTATTGCCTTTTTTATCGTTGGAAAATCAGTATATGTTTATTGTAGAACATTTGAATAAATCAATCACTTTTCCATTGTAATTAATAATATATTCTTCTATAGTGTCCTATTTCTAAAAAGAGTTGGCCAAAAGATAAGTAACTGCTGTTTAGAAATTAGAAACAGTAAATATTAATTTTCTGCACAAATTGTTTTCATATTTCAAAATTTCATATTTTTAAATATTTCTCCTAAATTTGGAAGTACATATATTCTTAAAACCTTCATTTACTTGTAGTTCAGTGGAGAAGACTCTTAATTTGTTTCTCAGAATCTAAGACAGCATTGCAATTTTATTTATTTATTTAGTTTTTTACGCCTACAGCATCTGGTCTTTCTAGGTGGTCTCCCATCCAGGTACTAACCAGGACCGACCCTAGGTTCCGAGATCAGATGGGATCGGGTGTGTTCAGGGTAGCATGGCCGTAGACAGCATTGCATTTTATAAAGGATAAAGAAGGATCGCTTCACTATTTAACTGTGACCTCCAAAGGGATTGTCAGTGAAGAATGTTCAAGCGGCTTAAAAATGTTGGCGTCAAAGGGCCCGAGGTGCCAGTGGCTGAGTGAAGTGAACAGGGGCCCGGATCCTTGGCTCAGCCCTGGAATTGAATGCTGGTAGCTTACCTGGGGGTAGCCCGGTGGCTCTTCTGTGGAACAATGGGGTTTTACAGGTGTAAGGGACATTGGCATGAAAATACAATTGTTTCTAAAATGCCCTTCTAAATCTTTTTTAAATACTGTTCTCAAGAAGCCAGCAGTGAAGATGGTCCCTTGGGGTGGCAGCCAGAGTGGAGGGCGGCTCACTTCCCCCTTCCTCCTGCTCATGTGCCCTCCTGGCTTTCAGATCAGGGTCCAGGTGATTGAGGGGCGCCAGCTGCCGGGAGTAAACATCAAGCCTGTGGTCAAGGTCACTGCTGCTGGGCAGACCAAGCGGACGCGGATCCACAAAGGAAACAGCCCACTCTTCAACGAGGTGGGAGCTACTGGGTATCAGGACCAGGCCCCGGGTGGGCCTTCCGAATTTGGAGCACACAGCAGAGCCTGGCCATTCACTCGGTGTTTACATGTGGTGCTAACTTTGGTTCAGGAGATGCGCCAGGTCCCGAGTGGCTATCTGAGGAAATGGAGAGAGGGCCCTAGCTCTTATTCCTTCATGGGCTCCCACTGCTCAACATCCCCGTCATTCTGTAGGGCCCGCCACCCACCCTGTCCCTGAGAGGACAGCCTGTGCGGAGTCAGGGAAGGAATGGCCCAGAATCTGTCAGGTCTCCAAGGCTCAGTGCTGGCTGAGCTCATTCCACGCTGTCGGTGGGGGCCAGACCCAAAGGCCGTGGGTGGTGGCTGACCCTCTCTCTCCCTGGCCTGAGGGTCAGCAGGCACTCACTCATCTCCCTTTTGCCTTGAACCAACAGACTCTTTTCTTCAACATGTTTGACTCTCCAGCGGAGCTGTTTGATGAGCCCATCTTTATCACGGTATGTCTCAGCTGTCCAAGCCTTCTCTGTGGGCTGGGTGTACACACCCGTGCCTGTCGGTGTGTGAGTGTGAGTGCGACAGAAGCCTTCAAGCTCAGGGCATGAGCGATACACAGCAGCTCACCCCACAGTTCTGCTGGTCACAGACGTGCCTTCCACAGCTCAGATGGAGGCAGCGGCTGAGCCAGGAGACCCTGCCGGTCAGCACCCACAGGTGCCTTGGGTCAGGGTCCTGAAGTCATTGTTGTGGTTGGTACTTTAATTTTCATCTTATTTTGTTTGTCCATGTGCGTGCCTCTGGACAAGATTTTCTTTCTCTGGGCCTCTGCTCTTTTTTTTCCCTCTTTTCTCCAAAAAGGAATATAGTTAAGTGGTTAAATGTATGGACTCTGGAGCCAAACTGCCTCTTGGGTTCTTGTTCTGCCTCTGTTATTTAGGGGTTTATAATTCTGTAATTTCTCTTTGCTTCTGTTTCTTTATCTGTAAAATGAAGATAATAATTGCACCTACTGATAGGGTTCTCGTGAGGATTAATGGCTTAGAACAATCTCTGGAATGGAGTAGGGGAGGGAAGAGCTAGCAGGTTGGATCCGGTCTGGGTGAGCATTTATTTACCTGTGAATGAGAGTTTTATGTTTTTTTCCCCTCTAGGTGGTAGATTCCCGTTCCCTCAGGACTGATGCTCTCATTGGGGAGTTCCGGGTAATTATTTATTTTCTACGAAGTCAGTCACTTCTCCCTAATCCATGTTAGTGGAGGCTCAGTGCATAATGTGCCAGGGTTGGCACTCCAGAGATCCTGTGTCTTGGTCTGTGTTGGTGAAATATAATTAACACAAAACAAAACAAAACAAAACAAAACCTTCCAGCCTAGAAATCCTCTCCCCAAAGGTAGTAGAGAAAGAGAACACAGGCAATCCACAGAGAGACTGTAAAGACAAAAATCTTTTTATGTAGCCAAGCAGTTATAACTCGTTCTATACATGTTCTCAAGATGAAGAGTAAGTAGTCCTCAAGAAAGAGGACTTGACAGCCCCCATGGTCATACGTAGTTCATCCTGAGTTTACTTGGTAATTGGGGTGACGTCTGTGTTAGTTGACTGACTTTTATCCAGAGGAAGAAACAGGAAACAAGCTTGAATTTTTATGAGAAGAGGTAGTTTTACAACTTGGAGCAAGGTGTACACTGAAGTTAGCCTCTCCTTTCCCACAGACACAAGGAGAGCCTTGAGAAAGGGTCATAAAGCTGACGAAAAGACTTATTTGGTTTCTAGAAAGATCCATTTCAAAGGGACAGAGAAAGTATTTAATTTATAAGTTTTAAAAGTAAATGTTCTGACAAAAAGAGGGAAGGGAAATCTCTTCCTTTATTTCCAACACAGGTGTTCAGCTTCTGATTTTTAATTTGTATTTGTCCTGACATCTGAGAAGGCCGTGTGTGTGAGTTTAGGCAGCGTCCTCCTAAGCTGACTGTCTTGGGCCAGCGTGATGCTGACACTCTGCCTGACTCTGGGTTGGGAGTGGGCTCCAGAAGTGGAATGAGCGGTGGGATGGGGGGCAGTGGAGAGAGTGGGGAGCCTGCCCCGCTCCTTTGTCCCAGACAGTGCAGAAGGGAACAGTCCCTTATAGGGAACGGAGAACTGACTGTACGATTCAGCTCATAGAATGGCTTTAACAGGCCACATGAAGTAACGGCAACCAGCAATGGAGACCTTCGTGAATGGTGTTTTAATATAATTTGTAATGATTTTCTTATTTTAGAATCTTCAAGCATTTATCAAATGGGAAGAAAGGGCACAGGCATATATTAACCTCCCCTACTATCCAAATAAAATATGGTTCCCTTTCTGGGAATTGAGTCACAAGATAGAAAACTCTTTGTATCCTAGAGAAGCAGTTTTAAAAGGAATAGGCTTGAGCCCAAGTCGTTCTGTAACAAATGGGATCTTAATTATGTTCAGAGTCTCTAATCTTTGAAACACATTCTTGTTCTGAGAACTCTAACATTAAGGCTGTTGATGTAAGAAATGCCTAAACCTATAGAGAATTTTTGAAGTTTGTGTGAACTAAACTGATGACAATTGCCAGGAAGCGAAATCTCAAGAAATTAAGAAAATGCTCAAGAAAAGGGCAGGTTTGCAGCTTTTTTTATACATTAGAATCAACAGAGGAGATGTAAGGAGGGTTACATGAAATTCAGCGGTGGTCGATTAAGAAGGTGGGAGAAAGCGAAGCGGAACACATCTCTGGGATTGGATAAAAAGTAGAATGGAGAGACACATACTTTTACATTGGGAGGTACAGGACAGTTGATAGCTAACATTTACAGCACATAGAGATGGTATTTGGGTAATAAGGTAACAGAGAGGGGTTCTGTGCTCTGGTGCAGGAGGTTGTGCCTTGAGGAGTTTGGAAAAAATTACTCTGATTCCAAGAGTATGTTATCTTAGGTGCACGAAGACGATAGACGGGCCCACTCAAGGTAAAGACTGGCCATTGTCAAGGAAGCTACAGGCCTAGGATGTGACTGTCCACCATGACAGTTAGGGATTTTTATGTTCAGACAATCCTACGTCGTTACGTTTGGTCTCTTGAGTTTGTAGAGTCTGCCATGCTGGCCTCCCCTGAGTTTTGTCAGGTTTAGTATATGACCCCCTTTTTTGTCCACATGGTAAAAATTATTATTTTTCCTAATTATAAAAGTAATCTATGATGAAAAATAATTTCTCAAAGCAGTTTTATGTTCACAGTAAAATGGAGTGAAAAGTATAGAGTTCCCATATATTTCTTGCCCCTCCCCGATAACTTCCCCCCAAAATAGACATCCTACTAATAATCTATGATTTTTTAAAATAGAAAATTATAAAGTACAAAGAATAATAAAAATAAAAAACACCCAGATCTACTACCCAGGGATAGCATAGTTACTGTTTCATTGTATTTTCTTTCTTCTTTCTTTTCTATGCACAGGTATGCTTTACCAAACTTCAGTCCAAATGTATTCCACTTTCCATATAATGTCAAAGGATGAACATCTCCTCATGTCTTCAAATATTCTTCAGATCATGATTCCCCCACCCCCGTCTCAAAGGTCGAATTGGCTTTAAGTCATTCATGAATCAGGAAACATCCCATGTAGCAACTAAAAGGGCTCTCCCTTCAAAATGCAATTTGTAATGGTACGATATAATGGACCACATTTATGTACCACTCCGGGGGCCAGAGTTCAATTTTTGTTCTCTCTGTTTGATTTCAGATGGACGTGGGTACCATTTACAGAGAACCCCGTGAGTGACGTTTTCATCACTTCGGCCATATCCTCGCATTTTGGGTCTGGTGGCTGCTTGGGGACACCTATTTGGGAAACTCACTTGCCTCCTTGGGGGTTTTAGAATTTAGAGGTGGAGTTTGATTTGGAGGTGAGAGCTGCAGGGATGAAGGGAGGGTAGGCCTCCACCTTGTGGGTGAAACAGGCCCTCAGGGAGCTCAGACTCTCAGGAGGGTCTCAGCTGGCTCCGTTGGGAATGCTAGGTCTGGAAGGCTGAAGCAAGGGTGGCTGGCGGCTGGGGTCACTCAGACAGGGGCAGGTCTTGCATCGCAGGTCTAGGATTTGTCCACACCCTGGTTTCTGCTTTGCTCTGTTTACTTTCTCAGAGGGGGGTAAATGGCCTCGGGTAGGTCGTTGGCTTCCTTCTCAAGGGTTTCTATGAACATTTCTGACTGAAAGCTACATGAGCACTTGAAGTATCTTTATTCAAGAATTTGAGGCCTGTCCCCAAGTCCCAGTGGGCTAATCTTTCATCTCACGCAAATGCAGTCTTCCTCAAGCTCCTGGATGTGGCTGCAGGCTTGGGTCCTGCCAACTTTGTGGTCACCAGTGGATGTTTCTCTCTTAGGACATGCCTACCTTAGGAAGTGGCTACTGCTCTCAGACCCTGACGATTTCTCTGCTGGGGCCAGAGGTTACCTGAAAACAAGCCTTTGTGTTTTGGGGCCTGGGGATGAAGCACCTGTGAGTACATTTTCCTGTGTCCTCCCTACAGCATTTCCCCCTGGTAGTGGAGGACCAAACAGACAAACAAAAAACTGGTTTTTCTGATATAAAAGAATACATAGTAATTATGAGAAATGTAGAATATGTGGAAAAGTATAAATAAAAAATGAATTACTCATAATTCTACCACTTAGAGAGCTGTTATTAATATCTTTTCGCATAGCCTCCCATAGATATGCACGTGTGTTTTTTAAATAATTTTTTAATTGAGGTATAATCGACATATAACATATTAGTTTCAGGTACACAACATAATGGTTCTATATTTGTATACAATGTGAAATGACATCTGTCATCCGACATAGATACAAAAAAAGTCTTTTTCTTGTGATGAGCACTTTTAAGATCTCCACTCTAGCAACTTCCAAATATGCGATGCAGTGTTAATTATAGTCACCATGCTGTGCATCACATCCCCGGGACTCATTTATTTTATAACTGGAAGTTTGTAGCTTTTGACCACCTTCACCCATCTACCCTGCTCCCCCACCTCCTGCCTCAGGCAGCCGCTCATCTGTTGTGTATATTTCAGTTCTGCAAAAGTGAGATCATTCCCTATATATCATAGCCTGATTTTGTCGCTTAAGAATATGTCGTTATCACCTTTACAGGTCAGGAAGTAAAGTTGTAAGTGGAGGTGGTAGAATGAGAAAGGTGTTTAAAGTTGGGGAGCTATGAGCATCTTTGTATGTTTGGGGAGAGGAGGAGTTTAGAGTATTTGTGGGATAGGATGAGGGGTTCGTTAGATATAAGCGGGAAGATTTCTGAGCAGATACAAGAGTGCCCACTCTGGGTTAGAGACTTTGTGGTAGAGCCTTGGAATACTCAGAGGCCTAGAAGTGGAACAAAGGTGGGTGGATGGTGGAGGTGTCAGGTATGGTTAAGGCAGGAGTGGTGGAAGCACAGGGCCGGGGTGGCCAGGACATCGGGACATGACTGATGGCTAAGGCCAGGAGGATGCAAGAAGATAGGGCCTAGAGCTTATGATGAGGACAAAGAATAGAGAATGCATACTTATTGAGCACCTGCTATGTGCCAGGCTCTGTTGGGTGCCTTGCTCTGTGTGAGTCAGGGTTGGAGGAGGCAGATAGGTTATAAACTGTCTGCTGAGAGGGTTTCAGTGGTCTAGGTTTTGCTAGAGGAATGTTTCTGAGTGATCGTGTTACAGTTCTGGGGAGTCTTGGAACTCCTGGACCTCGGTTCTTGGTGTCCAGGCGATGAAGAATTGATGCCCAGAAATTAATTGTATGCAAGCTAGCTTTATTAAAAGCTAAAATATACTTTTAAAGGGGAGAATAGGCTGCCAGGAGCAGTCAGCATTGGAGACAAAATAAGCTCACTCTCAAAAGGGAGAGCACGCTGCTGGAAGCGGTCAGCCCCAAAGACTTCTGCCATGCGAAAGTCCGCCCTCAGATGGGAGGGCAGGCAGGCTCAAGGGAGAGCTGCCCCATCAGTGGTGGGTCTGGAGATTTTATTCATTAATCTAACTAAGGGGTGGAATATTTATGATTTTGGGTGGTCACTTCGTGGAAAGAAGGTGTTTTCATTTTCTTGAATTAAGGAGACGCCCCTTTTCTTACCATGTTTGGGCTTTTTAGAATAGTCATGGCATCAGATGCATGATGGGTGCAGCCTTAACCATAATGCTAATTTATTTTAATGATCACACAACGAAGCAAAGGTGAATTCTAGGTCATACCAGCTGTCCTTCTGCACATGCTTATGTTGGGGACTTTCCCTAGCTCCTTTATTTTCCCCTTTAGCAAGAGGTTTTAAACTACAGAACTGCTTCATTGTGTTAAAGCTATTGTTTAAGGCTGTTTTCTGTTTTCATTTTAGAGGCTCTGGGGAGGGGTCCTGATGTAACTCTGACCTCAGCTGCAGGTTGGAGATATGGCTCAGTCTCTAGCAGCTGAAATGGGGGGCGGAGGGGAGATTAAGGTGCTGTTGGTGGAGGAGAAGGAATTGTGTTGGTAAATGACTTGTCCACATGGATGTTGATTATCTTTATGGGAGAATTAGAACTGGAGGTCAGATAGGCAGATGGGGAGGCAGGCAATGAAGTCATCGAAGCAAGGTGAGCACGTGTCCTTGTCTTGGTGGTTGACAGTGAGAACCGGAGGAGAGAGTGGTACGTGTGGGTGGTGTGGACTTCCAGAAAGGAGAAATGGTGAGGTGGTGGTGGTGGTGGTGGGGTGGCTGCAAGGTATGGCCCTCTCTTGGGAGCCTGAGATGGCTGGAAGGAGTGGGAGAGGCAGGAGGGTGGTGAGGGGTGGAGTTGTCTGGGGATGTCAAGGATGAGGAGCTGGCTGATGACAAGAACTCAGGAAGCCACGGTGGAAAAGTTAGGGGAGGGAGAACCCAGGGTGCTGTGCAGGGGCTGATGGAGCTCAGGTGGACAAGTCCCACCCCAGGGACCTGTCCCTGCCCCCTCATCCCATGCACTCCAGCCCTGCCCCTCTGTAGCCTATCTCTCCACCATTGTACCTTCTTGCTATTTCCATGCGGCATCTCTGAATCTATTATCCTTTTGTAAGTAATTCTTCCCCCTCTTCCTATTAATTGGAACCTTGTTTTTCCCTGATGAAGCTACTCTTCAAACAAGCTCAGAGGGAAGCCCCGATTTTCTGCTCCAACTCTGCTCAGGTCTCTGGGAGGAGTGGTAACCCTTGTAAAATTCACCCAGAGCCTTTTTCACAACAAGACCTACTCTCCGGGGGAAGGAGACTGTGCCAGAGCCTTATCCCAGGAAGGGAACAGGCATTTGTCCAGTTCTTGCCCCTTAGGCCTTCCTGTCTCCCCTCTGCCGGGAGAAAACCAGACCCAGCAAGGGTCAGAACTGCACAGGGGTAGGATGAGGATGCTGAAGGCAGGGAAGGGAACAGGATGCAGAAGGAAAAGCTGTCCCACTGGAGAAGCAGTTGTAAGGGCCACAGCTCCAGGGTTAAGGGATTTCATTCGTTTACAATGCTCCCCTTCCCAGCCCTTACCCCACATCAGCAGGGACTCCATGAGACAACAGTGGACTACAGCCGAAAGAGCTGTGACATACAACATACCAACTCGGATACTTGGGGAAGCCCAAAGCATGGAGGGGAGACAAAAACTAGATACTAGAGGATTTTGAAGCTTCTGCCACCTGTTTCTACAACAAACATCAAACGTAGTTCCCTTCCTGGCCACATTACCATAAATTCTCATGCTGAAGTCGTGTTTACCTCAAATTACTTAACACAACATCTTGCTTTAAAAAATATGCAAGACATGTCAAGGCAACAAAAAGACACTCTGAAGAGACAAAGCAGCTGTTAGAAGCAGGTTCAGATGTGACAGAATTGTAGAAATTAACAGAGGGGGTATTTAAAATAGCTGTGATTAATGCAATATGGGCTCCAATGGAAAAAGGAGACAGCCTGTAACGAAAGATGAGGACTCTAAGAGAAGATCAGTAGGAAGTGCTAGAGATCAAAATCCCGTCTTTCGGTTTCTCACTGCTGTGCCCCAGCCACAGCAGCCCTTCCCAACCTCGGTTTTGTTTCTTCCTTCAAGGGCTGCTTCACCGGTTGTTTCCACCTCTTCTGGCTCTTTGGGCTGTTACCCACCCCTGGCAGAGCTGGCCCAGGAGGGTCCTTCCTTACAGATTCTCACCTTTGCCATCATCCTGAGGTGTGACATGTCCTTATGGATGAGCCATCAACATCTGGTCTTACTTCCTTTGAGATCCTGAGCTCTGAAATCCCTCTCTTCACCAGGGTCTTTCTGCCTCTTTCCCTCCCTCATCCTCTGACCCCCTTGGTTTCCCTGTCCGTCGGCTTCCTCCTGTCACCCTCTGCTCCTCCTGCAGCCTGGACCGCATGATTCTAATGCTCACTATGTTCTTACTAGCCCCTGGTCTCCCACAAACCTCGTGTCCCAACCCGCCACACAGTGTCCACACCATTACTTGGTCACTTTGGTGACAGAAATCACCTGGAGGTGCTGGTTGACATGAGCGCTGCCAACATCCTCTTATCCCTGGGTGCAGTTTAATTTTTATCCCCTTCCTCCGCAGTAGCTGTTTCTCAGCTTTGCCTCTTTCTCGTGAGCTCCAAGCTCAGCCTCCCTTAGAGAACCAGACTGCACAGCGGTGAGCGGCGTGGGCTCCTGAATCTCCCTCGGTCTTCAGCTCATGCTCATCTTCATTTGTCTTCCACCTTTTCCACACCCCTCATCTCCTTCACCATGTGCTCCTGTCTTCCGCCAACTTTTCTATGTTCTTTTCCCGGCCCCTTTTCTTGCCCTTCTCCTCTGGCTCTTGCCCTTCATCTGTGCCAGGCTCGAGGTTTTCCTGTCTTAAGACACACTGGCCTTCACTCATTTCTCCCCACTCCTCCTCTCCAAGCTGCTTTCACCTTCCTTCCAAGTGTCATCAGCTTCTGGGAAGGGTACCTTTCTCCGCACGTTTACCAGCTGCTCATTCTTTCTACTTTTCAGTATCATACCCACCACCTCTCCCCCCTGAAAGGGTGACTCACTTAAGGGTCACCCTTCACCAGCTCCCAGGAGTGCTTCTCTGTCATTCATCTGCTCTGTTGCTCCACAGAGTTTGACTCCACAGTCCACGTCTTAAGGCAGAACTCTCTTCTGCCTTAGCGTCAGTGACTCTCCTGATTCTCTCTGCTCCCGCTCCCACCGCTTTTAAAGGGATCCTTCAAATGCAATGGTTCAGTAACATTCCTCTGCCTTCCTCTTTGCTGTATCCTTGACCCTCACAGTTGAGGAGCCCATCTCTGTTTACCTGAGACTCCTGAACTGCTTATCTCCAGCCTGGACTGTCTGAGTTCCAGACACAGGTTTGGTTGCCTTGTAATAAAGCCACATTTACATGTCCCTTAGGCGCCTCTAACTTACCATATGAAAACCCAGTATTACCTGCTGCCCGCTTCACATCTGCTTCCCATCCTGTGTTAGATGACATCTTAGGAAACGGCACCGCCTACTGCTTCGTTTCCCAAGCCAGAGGCCTGAGTTTCATTCTTCATCTCTCAGTCTCACATCTATCCACATGCATACAGGTGGCCAGTACTGTTGGCATGACAGCCTCAGTGCACGCTTCTCCTCTTTTCCATCCCAAGACCAGAGTCCAACGTCAGGGTCCCTCTATCTCTTATCTGGGCCTCTGTGAATTAAGATATAGGTTCAGCTGCGGTAACAAAGATACTCCAAATAGTTGTTGGGGAAGATGGAAGTTTATTTCTCTCCCTCATAAATGCCTGGGCAGGCAGTCCAGCATAGGCACAGTCCTTCCTCAGTGATGAGAGACCTGGGCTCCTGGTCCGTGCTCTACCATCTTCATCATGCAGCTTTCATCAAGGTTCAAGATGTTTACTCCAGTTCCCACTGTCAGGTCTGTAATCCAGTCAGTGGAATGGGAGAAAAGACCTTGCTTAAAGGTCTGTTTCCCCTGCAGGATGGTGAACTCCGTGGGGACAGGGCCTCTGTCCATCATATTCACTGCTGCACCCCTGGCCCTTCGGCACCATGTTGACACTTAATAGTCACTCGGTAGATACCTGCTGAATGAATGAACAGATGTCACTGGAGACAGAGCAGTTAGCTTAGACATGCCACTTTTGCACTATTTTCAATCGGGTGAGTGGGAAGGTGATTCAGGTTCTTGCTTGCCCACCGTGTGCCACATGCATGTTCATCAGTATTAAAGTCGATCCTTCCAGTAGCCTGTGAGGTTGGTACCTTCATCTCCACTGCCCAGGTGAGGAAGCAGAGTCTCAGGGTGAGGAACCAGTCTGAGATCGCACGATAGTAAGTGGCAGGGAGAGACCCGCTTTTCTTCACAACGCACCATTTCAGTGCTGTTGGTTGTGGAAGGAAAAACATTGTGTTGGAGAGCACTTTAAGGAATCATCTTTGGTTTGCATTTTAGCCAGAGAGGAAGGACCCTTCTGAAGACAAGGAGGACATAGAAGGCAACCTGCTCAGGCCGACTGGCGTGGCTCTTCGAGGAGCACATTTCTGCCTGAGGGTCTTCAGGGCTGAGGACCTTCCGCAGAGTGAGTCTGGGACCCTGGGTAGGAGGGGCCACCCTGGGCTGGGCCAAGTCAGTTCCCTGGGAGGAAGGAGATGGAAGGGCTGCCCTCTCCTCTCTCCCTGCCTCCCCTTGGCCTGACTTCCTCACCCTCTAGGTCTGTTGCATCAGTGCCCAACCTAACTCTCCCTCCATTCTGCCCTCTGGAGCAGCCTCAACCCCTCTCTAGGTTTAAAAACTCCTCCTAAGGTTTTTACTGTTCTTAACAGAAAAGTAGTCAGAATGAATGAGAGGTAATACAAATGCTGGTGGAGTTACAGAAGTGAAGAAATTGAGACTACTAGCTGCCCCTGGGCTCCATTTCAGCATTCCCCTAGGCCTAGTCTGGCTGTTTAGCTTCCACGGACCCATTTTCTGGGTTCTCAATGGGGAGTCAGCGCCATCCGGACCCTCTGTTTTGTGCTCAGGGCTGGATCTCATTGAATTTCTTCCCCTCCTCGAGGAAGCCCACCCTGCAAGTTGACAGACCCTGGGCTGGGGAAGCAGTTGGTAGGGCTGGGTGTCTCCACAGACCAAGAATGGTGTTCAGTTTGGCGCATAGTGTCCTGGTTTTAGTACTGGAAGCCCCACATCCTGGGAAAGCACTCAGTCCCCTGCAAACTGGGATAGTGGCCATGTCCTCACCCTCCCAGGAAGGCCAGTGTGGCCACTGTCTGGTTTTTCACAGTGGTTATTTCCGTACTGGCCCCGTCCTGTGTGCTCAGTAGCTGCTGGGGGAATTACAGCAGTTTCTCAAATAATGTTTGGTCCACTGCCTTTCATTGTAACATTGATGAGATGCCATACAAACTTCACTTTTGTTTATATCAATCAGCCCACAGTAAAACCTTTTTTTGTATGTCAGGTCACTTTAAGTCACAGAACCTACAGGTGACCTTAAGTGGGGACTTACAGCACACTGGATATTCTAGAGTTGTGGGTATCATCCCAGGCTGCACATTGGTAGTTTTTAAAGGCTCTCCAGGTGGTTTGGTTGTGCTGTGGCCTGTGAGCCGCTGTTGTGGAGCTTGGATTGGCATGATCGAGCTGCTCCCTGTTCACAGCAGAATCAGGGAGAACATTTGCTACATGGGTCCCTGTTTACAAGTTTTGCGTGAAGCAAATTATTTGAGGGTTTCTGTTTTGACTAATAACATCAGTAAATGAAATGGGTTCCTTCTGTACAGCCATACTGGAACCAAAATCATGCATGATGAAGGGGGAAAACCTTTAGATAAGAAATGGCTATTACATGGGCATTAAAACACATGCTTAAAAAATGTTCTGCATTTATTGGTTAAAACTATACAGAGTGAGGCTGGTGAGCTTTGAAAGGGGGCCTGGGAAATAGAAGTGTTTGCTTCACTCAAGGTGAAGGTGCTCTATGTTTAATTCTCTGTGACATTGTTTAAATCTAAATAAAACAAATAGGTGGGGAAATAGGACACAATTATTGTTATTTGTTGTATTCATGTAGACATTAGCTAGTATATAATCTTTAACTGTCCCTTTCCTTTCTGTCTCATCCATATACATATGTACATTTATATATAACATACATATGTATACATTAAAGCATACACACATATTCATCTATCTGTGTGTGTGTGTGTGTGTGTGTGTGTGTGTGTGTGTGTGTATGTGTGTATAATATGGCTGTTTTAGTGAAATATTGGTTTGGAGCAATGCAGATTAAAATTTATTTATTTCTTAAAAAAACCAATTTTAGTATATTCGCTGTCGAAGTGAGCACAAAAAACCCCAGAACTGACATGTTGGTTAGCCTCAGGTAAATCACTGTACTAATGAATATTAAAGAAAATATCCAACAGACACCCAAATGGGATATTACAACAATTTCCAGTTCTTTTCTAGAGTGTTTATTGCTCATATTGACATATTGGATCACTTGGTGGACCTGTTCTCAAAGCCTTGGAGAGCAGGGGGACAGTGGACAAGCTGTTGGGGGCTGGGTGGGGTGCCCTCAAGAGCTGCTGCTCCGAGGCTGGCCTCCCTCCTGGGCGACCCGGGGCTGCGCGGGTGCCCTGGTGTCTTCCGGGAGTCCTGAGGCTTCTTGTAGACAGGCGGGGTTTGGAGGTGGGCCAGCAGGCTGGCAGTGACCCGTGGGTCCTTCTCTGTAGTGGATGATGCCGTGTTGGACAATGTGAAACAGATCTTCGGCTTTGACAGTAACAAGAAGAACCTGGTGGATCCCTTCATGGAGGTCAGCTTCGCAGGGAAAACGGTAAGGAGCAAGGATACAGGAAGATTCTCATGGGAGGGCAGAGCACAGGGCAGGGTGATATGCACATGTGCTGCCCTTGATGCCCCCATCAGAGGTGAGTGTGCACAGATGGGGCTGATTGTGATCCAAGAGGTGAGACACTCGCACATGCCCAGCTCTCTGGGCTGCAGTGCACAAACACGTGGGTGGGTCTGCCTGGGGTGTCCGAGATGGACACATAGATGTGGATGGACATGGGGAGGACAAGTGGACAGTGGATAGATAGAGGACTATTTGCGAGAAAATTAAACAATTGCATGGAAGCTAGATTTGAAGCCATAAAGACAGAGAAACTTTAAAATATGTAGTAAAAACATAATGATTATTCACAAAAATCAGTAGTAGGAGTTGGGCAGAGAAAGGCCACGCTGGTGGGGGAACTAGGGGTCAGTCATACCTTCCTCCCTTCCTGCAGCCCACCTTTCTGCCCAGAGGCAGGGTGTTGCTCTAGCCCCTGCTGATTTCTGCCTGGGCCACTCCGTCTCCCACCATACAGGCTGGTTAGTGTCCCACAGTGTTTGTCTGCACACAGTGGGCAGATGCGGCGCTGCAGCTGGGCTCGGAGTGTGGAGTTGGGCAGAGCCCTGGAGTGGGTACTGTTAAGTTAATAATAAAAAGAGCTTTTAAAATAAGAGGCAAACAAGCAGTTTTTTTTGGGGGGGGGGTGGCGGCATCAACAAGCTATTTGGGGATCACTGATTTAGGCAGAAACCCAAATAATGCCTGGTTAGGAGACAAAGGCAGTGGGTATTTATGGGAAAGAGAAGGGGAACAATGACACAAAGAGAAAGTGGGCATTTCCATCGGTGTGGTAACAGAGCATGGTGATGTGAACTTTAAATAATGTTTCTATTCTCAGTCCAGCAGTCACCAGTCTAGTAGTCATAATGGCTGCTTTCTTGTTATCTATGCAGTGTTTTGGGGGCACAAATTTGCTTAGGCCTGGTCCAAAGGTTGTCTTGCCCCATTTTAACGTTTCAAGGTTTGAGGTATAAAATGTGAAAGGTAGTTCCTCTGGCATAGCAGCTCTGGCTCCATTTTGAAGTGGCTCCATTTATATTATTGTTTACAGAACAAACCGTGAAGATCACATGGCCGTGTGTCCTCCCTCATTTTCCCCGTCTCACACTTTCCTGCATGCACTCTCGTGCCCTGCCTGGCCTTTTCCCACCAAAGCATTGCATCTTTCAGTGTCCAGCTTCCGAACCCCTGACAGGCCTGATGGACTAGTCCAAGGCTCAAGGCGTTGTATGCATGGCTCTCTTAGGGCTTGTTTTCCATTCTATCCCAGTATTTGTTAGCATCTGTTTCTCTGACTTGTGGAGTCATAAGAACCTACTCTTATTTAATCCATAAGCTCAGAGCAGAGACTGTGGCGGAAATGTGTGGAAATCTGGAAAAAGGACAGATGGGGTGGGCACAGACTCTGTTCCTGCTGGCTCCTGGGCCCTCTGTGGAGGAGCCTCTGAGCTTTATGTAGACTTCAGGGAGTTGGCAGGGTGGGGTCAGCACCCTCTGTGGACTTGCCAACCCTTCTGACAGTTTCATCTGCTGTGGCACCGGGATTGGGGGTGTTGAGCCAGATAACCTGGGTGTTAATAGGAAAATTGGAACAAGGTAGAGGAGAGGGCTGAGGACTGAGCTGGGTGGATAGAGGGCGGGGACCCTGCAGCCGGCTCCCTCTTTGCTCTGGGCAGAGTCTGGGAGGGGTGAGACAACGGGGCAGTGCAGGATAGTTGGAGAAGAGTTAAAAAAATTAACAGTAAATGCTAGAAGGTGAGGGTGCTGATGAAGGTGGTGTGGGTACCCATTTGCACAGCATTTTGCAATTTTCCTTTTCACTTAATCTCTTCTTAGATTCATTTCGGAAAGAAGCAGGGTCTGCTTCCCTATCTCACCACCAAAGGGACTCCTGAGGTCAGGAAAGGGACCCTGGTGGTGGCTAGCGAGGCTCACTGCTGAAATTCAGGGGTGATTTCAGGAACCGGGTCTTGAATATGCATCTTGAATATGCAAAGGCCTAAGGCACGCATATCTTCTCCCCCTTCTACCTGATGTTCAGACTGCCTTTCTCCCTCTTTTATGTTTTTTTTCTTTCTTCTTTTATTATTGGTGTACATATTTATTAAGGAATTTAGAAAAATATAGAAAAAAGTAAAAATAAAGTTACTTGTAAGGCACCATACAAAATTCATGTTTAGTGACAATTTTTCTAGTTTTTTTCCTAAATAATAGGCATATTTTGTGATTCTTTATTTTTAATATTTTAAAACATAAAGAAATGTTAAAAGAATGGTACAGTGAATACCCTCCCACTGGCTTGTCCTTCACTTAGGTTAAACCACAGTTTGTGGCATTTACTTTTTCTGTCTACATTGGTACTTTTTTTCACCCTAATTGAATCGTTTGAAACCTTGTTGCAGACTTTACCTCTAAAGACTTCAGCATGGACTTCCCGAGGAAAAGAAAATTCTTTATAATTGCAATAACATTTTCACACCTAGGAAATTAACAATTGTTTCTTAATATTGTCAGAAACTGGCACATGTAAAAATTTCTCTGATTATCCCCAAAATGTCTTTTAGAGCTGTTTTGATTTTGTTCTAAGACCAAACTGGAATTTGTGTTCTGCCGTTGGTTGTCATGCCTCTTTAGTTTCCTTCATAATGGTCTTTCACGTTAATCCCCCATCCCCGTTTTTCTCACCCCACAACATTGAATTTTTGAAAAGCCCAGGCCATTTGCCCATGTTCTGATTTTGATCGTTTCGTGCTTGTGTCATTTAGCTATTCTTCTGGCTCTCCATAGTTTCTGTAAACCGGGAGTTAGGTCTTAAGACAGGTTAGATCCAGATGAAATATTTTGGCAAGAACCTGTCACAGCAGAAAGCAATGATGTCAGCTTGCTTCCTCATCGGTGGTTAAGGTGGTGTTTCCAGATCTCTCCTTCGTCAAAGTACGTGCTCTCCTTTGCAGTTTGCAAGTAACCTGTGGGTGATATCTTGGTGCTGTGTGGATATCCTGTTTCTAGCAACCTCTTACCCAATAATCTGCACAGCTTGACCTCCTTGCTGGAACAAGTTAGTTATTTGGAATTGCAAAGTGGTGATTTTCTCATTATCATTTCTTCTATTTATTAGCTGGAATCTTTCTGTAAAGAACTGCTTTCCTTCTCCTCTGCCCTCTTGAGTAGTAATATGGACCTCAATACTTTTTTTTTTATTATTATTAATCCAGTGTGCTAAAATCAGTCATTATTGTGCTGGATGTATGAACGGTCTTGACATTGGCCATGGGGAGCCCCTCCCAGCTGGCTCTGCTATCCCATCTAACACAGGGTCTCAAGGGAAGTGTTTGTGGGAGAGGTGACTCAGATTGCAAACTCATTCAGATGGGGCTGTAAAATGCTCACTTCTGTCCTACCCAGGTGCAGTTTTGGTCTGGGCTTGGGATCAGGGTCTGATGCCCTCTTTCTGGCCTTAAATTCATCCCCAGGCCTCAGGAGGAACTGCAGTGGGATGAAAGAAGGCAGGGAAGTGGGAAGACTCGCAGGACCGTCTTATAGGACACTTACTCTAAGGACTGAAACCAATTTTCCCAATTCGATAACTGAGACAGTTTTGTTTTGAGATTGTTTTTTTCTGCATTCCCAGGGATAGTAGGGTGCTTTGATGATGGTTAGTGCCAAGGCTGACCTGCCTTCAAATTCTGTGGCTTCCCTTGGAGCTAAGTCTCCGAGTTCTGGGGCTCCTGGCTACTCCTGAGTCCTTGTCAGCACCTTGATGTCCCTAAGTTTTCTCTTGCTCTGAATACCCTTGACTGGCCCTGGGGGTCTTTCTAGGAAGGTGCAAATGTCTGGGGGACGAGATGGGGGTAGGGAACCTGGCCAAGGTCAGGGACTGTATAAAGCCGATTGGTGGCCGGGCTAGAGCAAGAAGCTACATGCTCTATTTTCCCTCTAGAAGGAAGGGGCTTATCATGAAGGAGACATTTTCCCTCTTGAAAGCTTTAGCCTGGTGGTCCCCAGGCCACTGTGTCCCTTTCTCTCTCACCTAACCACCTCATCATAGCCTCCTCCTTCCACTTGCTCTGCTTCCCTTACTGCCTGCCTCATTCTGCCTGTTTCATTCTGCCTCTCTGTCTCTCTCTCCCAGTCTGCTTGTGTGTCACTTTTTCTCATTACGTCCTTATCCGAAGAGCCCTATGGCTTTGTCCCCTGTGCCCATTCACCCCAGCCTTGCCCTCTTTGCATTTCCTCGTATAGACACTTGGTGGCACTATTATCTAACATGTGAAACCTGATTTGGCCTAGCTACCAGAGGAATGTGAGGGAACGATCGATGGAGAGATAGATGGGGGGTGGGGAAGGACAGGGGAGGTGTGGAGATGTGTGTGCATACACTCATACGTCTTCATGAGATATGAGAGGAGGAAAGTGGAAATATTGGAGGGCAGAGTGGGAGATTTTAAAAAAACTTTTTTTTCACTGAAGGCAAGAATAAAATGTATTAATTGCAAAAAAAAAAAAAAAAAAAACCAACAAAAAAGATTTTTGAAAAGAATCAGAGGAACCCAAAGAAAATGAAACAAAATTAACCGTGAAAAATTAACCGTATTTTTGTACCCGACACCACTCTGGAGATTATTACTATTAACGTTTGCATATATTTCCTGTGAATATGTTTTCATCTCTGGAGTTCTCCCCCTCTGCCCTTCCCACTCCTCCACTGGAAAAAGTTGGATTCAGGTTACAGTTGATTTTCATTATTTGAAGATTCTGTATTTACAGATTTGCCAACTTGGCAAAACTTTTTTGTAACCTCTAACTAGGTACCCATGGTGATTTCTTGATCATTTGTGATCATACGTGCAGAGTGACCAAAAATGTGAGTTGGCTGACCTGCATGTTGCCAGCTCATTTGGGACAACATGACACTCTCCCTTCTGATTCAGCTCTTATCCTGTCGATAAGTGTCCCTTTCTCAGTCTACCTAGTGTCACATTCTTTGCATTTTGTTTTTACTGTTAATTGGTGATTTCACTGTTTTAAAAAGGCCCCAGAGAGTAGTGTTGAAATGCTTTCTAGTATTCCTAAGTTCTAGAAGGCTGCAACATAGCTTGTGGAGAACATCTGTTAGATAAGCTTCATTTAGGCCTGAGGTACAGTGCTGTTGGCCATGAATTCAATGTTAATGAATCAACAGTGTATACTAAATAAGGCGTCTTTAAACAGGAACACACATACCCCGGGCTTATGTGTTGGTTAGTTGACAAAAATGTCATGACAGAGGCTGGCAGGAACCTCAACCTGTTTTTCCCCTAGGAGCAATGGCTCAGGATTTGCTAAATCAGTGATCGTAGTGATTTATAGAGCATGTAACTACCACCCATAATGAGAACCAGCCACACCTATGCAGTTTGGTAAACTGCTTTTATCATCTAATATTTCCTTAGGTTACTAAATAGCCTCTCAAATAAAAATTTGGTTAACTGCATAATGTTCCATTAGATGAATATAACACATTTAACCTACTTGTGGATAATATTTTTGTTGTTGTTGTTGTTGCAGTTTTCCTTTTTTATGAACAACTCTGTGACAAATCGATCTTTGTCCACACTCGGATTGTTTCTCCAGAGTGAAGTTTCTAGAACTGGGTCAGAGGGCATGCTTATTTTTAAGTATTTGACAAAGGTGACCAAATAGCCCTTCAGAAAAGTCATACTAATTACACTCCATCAGGAAGCAAATGAGTGTTTAACAAAAAAGGCTTCAAGAATAGAAGGAGGAGGTGAAGCTTGGTGCTGCCTTGGCTGAGTGTGGGGGGAGTGCAACGGGGTGTGGGAAGGCTGCTGGGGATTCTAGGACCTGAGGCAGTGCTGGCCTGGTGTGTGGCCGTGGGACCAGCTATTATTCAGGTTCCCAGACTCACATCTCAGTGGCTGTCTCCGAGGGAGCCCCAGAGGATAGCCAGGTGGAAGTGCTTCTCTTGCTGTGGAGGAGGCCCGTGACTCCCTGCATCACTCCTGGGAATGTGGGGGCAGACTGTGCTTTCTTGTTCTAGAGAGCTGAGGCATGGTTTGGCAGGGTCTCTCGGCTGTGTCTGGTTAAAGAGTCTTTCCTTTTCCTTTTAAAATTTTGTTCATTTAATTTTTGAATTATGCAATACATTATTATATACCTATATATATCTCTCTACCTACCTTCCTATCTATCTACATACCTGCCTACCTACCTGCCTACCATTTATGTATCACTTGTCGCATCCCTATCACCTTTCTCTACCATCTATCATGAAAACGCTCCCTCTTGCTCTGTACTCATCCAATAGTTCATCATTTCATTTCCTCCCTTGCAAATAAAACCACTGCAGTTACTTTCCTTTGCATCTTTCTGGTTAATTATGCATATGCAAGCAAATCTGATGATAAATTCTTAGCTTTTACCCTTTTAATGCAAACGGTTGCACATTACACTCCCTGTTTTGCACCTTGCTTGTTAATCCTCCCAGTTTTATTGTGATATGACTGACATCCAGAGCCGTATAAATTGTAGTCATGCAGAAGAATGACTTCACTTATATATATTGTGAAATGATTACCATACTAAGTTTAGTTAATATCCATCACCTCATGTAAATAATACCCCCCTGAAAAAAAGAAAAAAATATTTTTTCCTTGTGATGAAAAATCTTAGAATCTAATCTCTTAACAACCTTCAAATATACCATACAGCAGTATTAATTATAGGCGTGTTGTACATGACACCCCAGTACTTAGCTTTTCATAAGATAACTTAGAGACCATTTCATATCACACAGCAGTCCTCATTCTTTTTAGAGCTGCATAGCCCTCCATTGTGTGGATGGACAGTAATTGATTGAACTTGTCCGTTATCAGTAGACACATGGGCTATTTCAAATCTTTGCCAGTTTAAACCATGCTGCAGTGAATAACCTTATAAGTATGCCATTCTGTGCATGTGTAAGTATTTCTGTGTAATAATTAAATGTCTGGAGTCTGACTGGTAGGTCAATAGTGTGTGCAATTGTAATTTTGATAGATAATAGCCAGTTACCCTCTGGAGGGGTTGAGCATCCCCAAAGCCTTGCCAATAGAGGGCTGCCAGTCTTCAGAGATTTTTATAAATCTGATAGGTGAGAAATAGTATCTTATTAGTTTTATTTGTGCATCTTTCATTACAAGGGAAGTTGAGCATATTTTTTTTAAATAAGCCTTTTTATACCCATTTCTGAAAACTGTGTCCCACTCTGCCCATTGTTCTGTCAGATTGATCAGACAAGAGCCACATCTGGTACCCATCCCTGTCCCAGCCTTCGCCTGGGCTCTTCGCACAGGTCCAGCACTGGGTGGACCAAAGATAGAGACAAATTCTTGGCTGTATCATCATCTCGTGAGGAACTGAAACCACTGATCCAAGTCAGCTGCTCATTAGATGAGATAACGCATGTAAAATGTTTCACACAATGCGGGGCCCATAGTAAATGCTCTGAAAAAGGCTGCTTATTATTTTTATGCATAGACATGAGAACCTACTAGGATCTACATATCGGAAACTGAGTCATTGCTTGCTGTTCCTGTGTGAGTACAGGATGCCTGGGGCGGCTAAGAGCCCTGGCGCTGCCCTGGGACTCTGAGGGCAGAGCAGAGCACACAAGCCTCCGGTTTGGATCTGGTTTTCACCTCTGCTAGGTTCCTTCTTTGTGAAAAGCCCAGTCTTAAGAGCAGGGCTGAGCTGAGCCAGACTGTGACTCATGGGTTTGTATCTTAATTCTCCTCTCACTCTCAGATGCTGGTGCATGGCCTTGGCCCTAGCCCTTTAAGCTTCCTTCTCTCCTCTTCTTCCCCTACCTCTAAACTATCAGGGTTTACAGTCTTCCAAAGGGGCAGGTGATCTGGGCTGATGGGCAAAAGGGAGTGCCTCAGGCTGTGGGGCCTGTGGGAAAGCCAGTCTGAGCTCAGGGCCCCACATTCAGGGTCATGGCCATAATGGGATGTAGGGGAGGGAGATTTCCAGACAGAAGTAGGAGCTAAGGGTGAAGGGCTGTGGCATTCAGGCAATCTGTTTCCCAGCTCTGGGTCTGACATCTCTGGTTCTAGGTCTGACTGACCATTGAGCTTTTTGTCTGTGCAAAGATTCCAGTGTCTGAACCCACTGCACGGGGCCTGGGCCTTCTGCCCTGCTCAAAGGGTGGCCAGCATGGTAGAGAATGGCCACTGGCTGGAGTGGTGGTCTCTGAAAGCGTCCAGTGTTCCTGTGGAGCTCCACCCATCTGTCTTCTGTGTCTTCTAGCTCTGCAGCAAGATCCTGGAGAAGACGGCCAACCCTCAGTGGAACCAGAGCATCACGTTGCCTGCCATGGTGAGCCTTGGCTCCTGGGCCCCACCCCAGAAGGCCCCAGGCTCCCAGTCTCCCCGCATTGCACCTGTATCCTAGACTTTGGTTCTTCAAAAGGACCCCACACCAATATGTCTCTTTCTCCTCTGTAGTTTCCCTCCATGTGTGAAAAAATGAGGATTCGTGTTACAGACTGGTGAGTTCTGAGCATCAGGGTCTTTTAGAGGTGGCCATCCTCGGGGGTCACTGGGTCCTTAGTTTCCTTCCATTCCGTCTGTGTGCAGTGAGAGAGTGTGTTTTGGGTGAGGCAGTCTCCTGTGGAGGAGGCAAAAGAGGAGAGGATGATGGCCGTTCTTGGGAAGCTGTTCACAGCCCTGCTCAGAGACAGGTGGGGGGCCAGCCAGGTGGGCCTGGGAGGGCTCCAGAAGCCTGAGATCCCTGAGGCTAGGAGGGGCCTGGAAGACTTCTTGGAGGAGGTGGGGTTTTAATAAGTTCAGCGTGAGGGCATTCCAGTGAGGAGAGGTTCATAAACAAAGGCAAAGAGGCTAGAAAGAGCAGAGTCTCTGCAAGGATAGGGTGTGACGCCCCCATGTTGGTAGGATGGCATGGAAGTGGGCAGAATTGCCTGAGCGACAGGTGAGGCAGTAGCCACAGAGACATCTTAGAAGAGTAATAGTATTTACCACTTGAGCACCTACTGTGTACCACGCCTTCTGCACAGCAAGCACTTTACATTCACACCCTCACTTGACCTCGGCTTGACTCCTTCTCTACAAATGATGAGGTAGGTTTGCAAAGACTGAGTGACCTGCCCAAGGTGAGAGCTGGGAAGCAGGTTCGAACCCAAGCTGGCTGCTCCCAATGCCTGCAATCTTAACCACTAGCTATGCCTTCTGCTACGTTGAGGTGGTCCCCCTCATGCCTCAGGGGCTTTTAGGGGTCTACACGAGGATCCCTAGGACCTTCCATACACCAGGCTGTCCAAAAAGAGAGAGTTGTCCTTTCTCTGCCCCCAAAAAGTCTTGGCTCTGCGGTTCCCAGTGTGTTGTCCTTTGGTCTCAGGCCCATGGCACCCCCAGCCAGGAGGATAATGAGAGACTGGAGAAAACCCCCAGGCCACAGAGCCATTAAAGTGCCCGCCAGTTCCCCAGGCCTAAAGAAAACAGCTTGTGAGAATTAGAGGAGAGGAAGGGAGCAGCCAGGAGGGCTGGGAGGGAGAGGCCTCTCGGGCCCTGACCGCCGGTATGTTCCATGGGGAAGCGGTTTGGGGAGAGGTGTTCTTTACGTTCGCAGAATGATCTCTTCATCTTAGCTCGTGGTGTGTGCGCACACATGTGTGCGCTGTGCGTGTCTGTGCGTGTGGATGCACGTGTGCGTGCGTGCACACGGGCGCGGTTGTCCCATGTGTTGTGGATGGGTCTTGCCCAAGTCTGTGTGAGCTGTGTCAAAGGCATCAGCATACTGTACAATCCAAACACATTACAGAATCTGGTGGTTGCATCTCTGGTTTGGGTTGAAGTGGCATTTTTATTGTGAATCTATTTTCAGACTTGCTGTATTTTCCAAAAGCAACCCCAAGCCCCAAAACCCAGCTCTTGGCCAGAAAGCATTCTGGTGCTGCGAGTTCCTATCCAGAACAGTGCTTTCTTCCCAGAAAACTCAGATAAACTGGTGTTATTACCTGAATCCTGGAAATATGATCTAGTCCATATGGCCTTTTCTCTGTAACTTAATCTTCCATTCAATTCTTTTAAGAATTTCTCTTTCATTAAGAAACAAAACCCTTAAAACTACCCCTCTCCACCTCCATAAAACAAAATCTCTCTTCCTGTTCTCTTTCCCTCAGTGGATTCAGGTAAGACCAGGCTGGTCTTTTCTAGGGCTTGGTCACTGAGGCAGTTTAAAAGCGCCCTCGACCATTGATTATCTGGTGTTGATAAACTCATTATAAGATGTTTAAAGGAATTTTTACTTTCTAATTCTTGTCAACACCATTCACTAGGAAAAGTGATAAAAATCTGTGCTGACAATTCATTCTTCCTAATGCAGCCCCCTCCCTGATGGAAAAAATGTAAAATTAAAGCTTAATCGCTTTCCTGGGAAATACAAAGAGGAAAGAAGGGAGCAACAGAGGTATTTCATGGTTTAGATTTAAAAGAGAGATGAAGCCACCATGCTCGATTGTTGTTTACATTGGGGCTTGGGTGTATCATCACCTGAAGCTGCCTGTGGCCGAAGGACAGCAGGGAGAAGGGGTTTTTGGGGCTCCAGAGAAGAGGGAACATGCATCCCGGCAAACTTCTGGGAGACAGGTCTTGCCCAGCCCAGCTCTTCTCAACTCCAGCATGATGACGTTTGGGACCAGAAAATTCTTTGATGTGGGAGACTGTCTCATGCCTTGTAAGATGTTTATTAGCAACCGTGCCCTATCCCTACACCCCCACCCCAATACCGAACATGTCTCCAGACTTTGCTAATTGTCCCCTAGGAATCAAAATCCCTGGACTGAGGGCCACTGGGCTAGCCTGGCAGGGAGGCAGCAGGCTGCTGCAGTTAAAGCTCAGGTTTCCGTGCTGGGCATTTCCCGCTGAAGCCCCAGCTCTGCCATCTGGGCAGATAGATGACTTACCTTCTAAACCTCAGTTCTTCACTTGGAACTGGGGCTACTCGTTGTCCCTTCCTCACAGGGCTGACGTGAGGGCATGAGATAAGTCATATGATGCTCCATAAATGCCTGTCATGACTATGTATTATGATCAAAGGGCACAGGACAGTGTTAGCTAATGGTTCATCAATTCGTTCGTCTCCTTGGACTCCTACTCACCATCCCCTATGCTGGTTGAGAGGGGAGAAACCTTCCTTCTGGGAAGCAGGTTCCCATACCATGCGCGGGGCAGCGTTTGCCCTGGCACACTGGAGCAGGAGTCAGACCCCAGGTTTCAGTTCTGGCTCTGCCCTC
Organism: Cynopterus sphinx; assembly: GCA_030015415.1. Lineage (NCBI taxonomy): Eukaryota > Metazoa > Chordata > Mammalia > Chiroptera > Pteropodidae > Cynopterus > Cynopterus sphinx. Next base: position 54,006,095 of record CM057383.1, on the reverse strand, counting down.
CCCTAGGATGACCTTGGGCAAGGACATTATGGTTCTAAGCCTCAGTTTTCTCATTTGTGCAATGGAGATAATGAATAAAAGTACCTGTTTCTTAAGGTTATTGAGTAAAGGAGGCTGTGAGTGTTTTGTCACAAAGCCAGACACAAAAAGGAGTAGTGCATTAGCGTCGGCTAATTTCAGACCGTGACCTTGGAGATAGTTTCTTCCTGGTCGTTTGATTTTTCTCTTTGGTCTGGATATTTCTTGAGCTCCTGGGCCTGGCTCTCCTTGGGCCTGGGGGTTTGGCTCTCCGAGAAGCCTCCTGCTTCCTGCCCTGCCTCTGGCCTCCTCCCTCTAAGCCTGCAGACATCCAGGCTGGCAGCCCAGCGTCGGCCGATAAGGCGCTGATGGTTGATGAGACAGACTCGTTCCCTTCTGTGGAGTCCTGAGCAATCTCTTTCCAGTCTCTTCCCTGCTAATGCTGCCCGGCCTCAGGGACGGAACCTGAGTGTGAGGGGTGGGGCTCTGGCAGTGTACATTTCCTTCCGGGTGGGCTGTGCTCCGCGCCCCTTGCCCGTCCCTTTTCAGGCCCTCTCTGTTTCCCTGCTCTAGGGACCGCCTTACCCACAATGACATCGTGGCCACCACCTACCTGAGTATGTCGAAAATCTCTGCCCCTGGAGGAGAAATAGAGGGTAAGTTCCCCCTCTTTTCTGCCCTCTACTTCCCTGTGCTCTCCCTTGTTCCACCCCTGCCCGTCTTATACTTCTAGTTTTGAGAGTTTGCACGAAAGGGAAGATTATAAGGTCTTTGCTGCCTGTTTCCCAAGGAGAAGGGACCCTGGCCATCGAGAGGGGTGGGCTCATGGCCATTTAGGATTCTCTTCCCCTCGATGGTGGAACGTGCCTCTGAATGGTGCAGAGGGCAGTTCACTCCTGCCGAGAAAGTTGGGGGCTGCAGCCATGTCATCCCCTGGGGTTTACACGGGCCGACTGCGCCCCAGCAGTATCTATTCTGAAATAACTTTCATTGGTCAGTTAAAGACTAGTCTAAGATCATTTAAAGACAATCTGAGAGAAGAATATAAAATTGGCCCGTGAAATTACCCAAAGGCTACGCTCCCAGACAGGAACTAACTATTGATATTCTGGACCTTTCTGTATATATGTATGTACTCAGACTTGTATTATATATATATGAAAAACGTTGTTTTGAAACAATCTTTAATTGTTTTGAAAATCACTTTTTGTTACTTGGTACAACATGTTTGTTAATGTTATTAAACATTCTTGTACAATATAATTTTAAGTGACTATACGTGTTCCATGTGTGAAGGAACCATAATCTACGTTAACTAGCTAACGTCGAATTATTTAGGTTTTTTCTATGTTTTTCATGTTATAAACAACTAACTTTATATTATTTTTGTAGCTGAATCTTTATGCAATTCATGATTTCCCTTTTAGATGAATATGTAGAAGTGGGATTGCTGTGTCAAAGGATTTGAGCATTTTAAAGCTTTTGGCATATATCAAAATTGCCCTTCCGAAAGACTGGGCTAATTTACACTCTAATCTCTCATTAAGCCTATTTCGCTGCACCCTCACCAACACAGGGTAAAATAATGACATTACCAAAGAACTTTGTTCATTTGATGGGTGAATTTTATTTTTGCTTTAATTTTAATTTCATTAATGGTTGATGAAATTGACTAATGCAAATTTAAAAATGTTTTAATACTCATTTTATATTTACCAATTATATACATTTATATACTTTATTATAAACTGCTTGTTCATGTTCTTGTCTGTATTTCTGATACTATATTTGTCTTTTCCTCATTGTTTCGCAAGAGTTCTGTATGTGTATGGATGTTAACTTTCCCCTGTCATATACATGTAGTGAATAATTTTTGTCAGTTTTATTTTTAACATTTAATAGTTTTTGACATATAGCAATTAAATTTTTTTTATCTAGTCAAATCTGTTAATCTTTAATGAAGAAGGCAACAATCTGGCATTACTTTTTAAAAAATTTGTTTTATGGTAATGCCAACGCTATATATTGAATGATCTTTTCCCTGTAATTTGAACTTTCACCTTCATCTTCTACTAAATTACTAAATGATTTTAGGGCTTGTTTCTTGATTTTATCTATTACCTTTAATTGGTATGTCTGCTTATTATTTCTTAGGTTTTGGTATCTGGGTTATGTTGGCTCTGTAAAATTAATTGGAAATATTTAACATCTTTTCTAAGATCTGTAATGTTTTATGTAACATAAGAATGTAGTCTTTTGAGGAGTTGAAAGAATCACCCATAAAACCATATGGGCCGGGTGCCCTTTTTCAGGGGGTGTAGCACTTGCTCTTTAAAATCTTTTTGATTTCTCCTGGGATCACTGTTATTTTCAGTTTGTAACTTTTACTACAGTCAGTGTTGATAATTTGTATTTTTCCAGAAAAGCATTTATTACATTGAGGTCTTCCCATGTCTTTACATAGTGTCGTACAGATCAACAATTTAAACAATTCTTTTTACCTGCAGTGTTTTCCCCATCTTATTTTTAATGATATATGTTTGAGTTTTCATTCTTTCTTTTTTTTCATGATTAGCCTTGTTACTAGTATATATATATATTTTTTAACTTTATCAGATGTTTCAAAGAAATGGCTTCTGGATTGATTTATCAATTCTAATATTTTTTCTAATTTTTATTCTCATATTTTTACTCTTTTTAACTCTTCATTTTGTTGTTTCTGGCTTTCTGGTTAACTTCTTGTGTTTATTTTAACTATTTCTTATTTAAATAATGGAAGTATGGTTTCTGTCTCGAATGTCATGCTTTTTGGCCTTCAGCAAACCCCAAGGTTGTATTTGACTCTATTTTTCACTTTCATTTTTTTATATCTAAATATTTAATCTATTTTAAACTTATTTTGGTGTATTTTCAGAGAGCAGTCTGATTTGAATCCTTTGTAGATAGTCTATTTTTTTTTTTGAACTAGATGCTGCTTGTAGGAGTGTTATCTCTTTTTCTTGTAGTTTGAAAAATTACTTCAATCTTTCGAGGCTTAGGACTCTTCACTGAATTTTGTCTGAGACATGGTGAATTTGTAAATCTGAGTTGAGGAATAATTCCTTTTGTTCTAACATTACAACATGGGCAGCTGAAGACGGGGTGGGGTGGGGGTAATAGTGGGAGTCCTGGAACCAGGCAGCTGGGCTCCAATTCTTTTTCTTTGTAGCTGAATGAGTTGCTCCAAGTCTCCTTTACCAGTCTCAGCCTCATAAGGTTGTTATAAGGATCCAGTGAGATTATAAATGTAAAGTTCTTAGGGTGTCTGGTACACAATAAGCCCTAAAGTAACATTTGCTGTTCAGTATCATTATTATTGGCTTTCTGCATCACTAATCTGATCTTTTTCCTGTATTAATTCTGCTTTTTTACTGCTTCCCGTGTGGTTTAAAATTGGCCATTGCATTTTCAGTTCCTTGTCACGCCTTCTTTTTTCCTCTGCCATTCCTTTTTAATATTTTTCTTTCCCTCTTTGTTCTCTCCTGGAGTCTGCTTCGTTCCACAAAAGCTGTGTCTTCGTGCACTCTTGAGGATTCAAAATCATTTCCTGAGTCTCTCAGGTGAATGCTCTTCTGACTCTTACAGATGCCAATTTCCTATCCTGGTTGACACTTCCTCATTCCTCCTTTACTCACCCTCTAAAGAGATCTGTTCAGTGTAGGTGTCTTTCTACAGATGGTGTGTGGGTCTCTGCCCATGCATCTGTACAATCTTTACCTGGAAGACAGGTTAACATACCCAGTTCCTGGAAGACTCCACCTAGTGCTCTTGAATTTGACCAATGCCTTCCTCTAGGTTCTCTGAAACATTTTTTTTAAAAAGCTCTTTTAGTTATAGAAAATTCAAACGACATTAAAGTAAATAATTGTACAATGAAATCCCAGGTGCCCTCAACTCAACTTTAACGTTTAGCTGCTCTCTGCCATTCTCATTTCATTGTTGATACTTAAAATTAGTGAAATACATAAAAACCGCCTCCCAGAAGGCACTGCTTTAAGGTCTCCTGCTGTCCCAGCACCTCCCCCTCCTAACTGGGAGCTGCTGTCCCAGGATGTGGACCCCCTTTCTCTAATGCCGTTTAGATAACTTCTGAACATGGATCTCTTGGTTGTTCACGTAGAAACCTTTGAAGCAGGGAGCAGTGCATCATGAGGGTGGGGTGGGAGAGAGGGTATTCTGGCCCCCCTTGTAGACAGAACTTCTGGCGTGGAACACTGGAGAATTCTGACTGGTGCTATCCCCGTCTCTGAATCTGGGGACAGACCCGGGCAGAGGCACAAATCGACCTTCTGATTGTTTTCTGACAGCGCCGTTTCGTGAGGCTACAGCTGTGCTTGCCATCAGCCACCTAAGGGAGAGCTTAGAACCCTGTTCCCCATCAGTCTTCCTGCTGGCGGCGATGATGGCCTCCGTCTTTTTCAGGGTTACTGTGACTTCCACGGCAACCGGGACAGGCGTTTATTTGGTCACTAGATGGCGCTCAGGCCATGGGCAGCCCGGAGTGGTTCAAGGAGTCACTCCACGGTGGGGCCACTGTCCCCCACAGATTGTTTCAGAAGTTAAATGAGAACCCTCCTGCAACCAGCTAACCAGTTCAAAGTGTTCTGTTAAGCGGCTTAATCTCCGTAGCAACAAAAGAGTTAAAGTTACTGCTCAAACTGGAGCCCTTCTCCAAGGTCGCTCTGCTGTCCCGTCTCTCAGAGGTGTGTCCCTTGCCCAGGCCTTGAAGGTCAGCTCCCTGCCACGCTCCTGCCACGTGTCCTGAGGCCACCTCAGAACATGCCACTGCATCTTTCCTTGTAGCTCTTCGTATTTTTTCCTGCACATCGGGGATTTCTAGCCCGATAATACACAACACTTTATGTCCTCACCGCTCTTAACACCCCAACTAAACCGAACCGTAAAAATGGGTTCTTTCTCTATGTTTCCTGGCCTCATGGTTCACTGGACTATTTGATCCAACCCAGAGTTTTTGTTTTTGTGTTTTTAGTTTTATTTCCAGTGAGGACAGAACCTAACACTAGCCTCTTAAGCACTTCTGCCCACAAGTTTGCCTGGGCACACTTAAGTGTTCCTTGGACTCTGTGCTCCAAAGCATTTAGTAAGAATTTTGTTCTCCAGAAAGGAGTGCTTTCAGCTTAGAAGCCACAGTTCTTTTGAAAGGTAACGGCACGTGAGACCCTTGACACCTACACAGATTGTTTTATACTTTTATGCATATGAAAATCATGCTACATAAATAGCACTGTATCCTACCGTTTTTTTTCCACAGCGAAGAAATAGGAAGTTAGTTTCTTTCTTTTTTTTTTTTTTTTGTCTTTGGAACTTAGGGTATGATCATTTCCCAGTAATTCTCGGATTTTCCTCTTGCCTGGTGCCTGGGCTGGTGTCAGGCAGCCAAACTGTGGTTGTGGGAGGTGTGCCGAGAGGCAGAAGAAGCCGGCGGGGCCGGCCTCAGGTAATGGCCTCAGACTCTTTAGGAGGAGACACAGATGTCCCTGGGCACCGTCTGCAGGGCTGTGATGGGGCTGTAATGTGCAGCTCCTAGAGTTGGGACAGCCTGTTCTCATTCTCCCCAGGCTTCCCCTAGGTGAGAGAGTTGGGCTTGGCTGGTCGGGCCACAAAACTGGAAGTATTCATCTGTGCTTTGTGGCCTCCACAGCCCTGGTTCCTTGGGTTTAGGGAAAACACACCAAAACGTTGTGTTTTGGCAGAAGGGTGATGAAGACTAAAAAGAGGTGTTATCTTGGGTGCCTTCACTGGTCACTCTGCCTTTGACTTTATGAGCTGTCTCCAGACGCAGGGGAGAGAATAGGCGATGATCCTCAGTACCTGGAAACCTGAGACCTTTCCCCAAATTAGGAATCCCCAGCCTAGGTTGTCAGCAGGGCGGTGTCTCGTGAGGTGCTCAGCACTGTGCCTGGGTAGGTCTGCTGAACAAACGAATGAATGAAGGAAGGAAGGAAAGAAGGAATTAATGAAAGGTGGCATTGGGAAATAGGCCACTCTGCAGCCACCCGTCTGGTCTTCTTAGACACCCGAGGCATGTGTTGGTCAGATGGGTGGTGGGATTAGGGGACAGCTGTGTCCAGACTCGTTTGCAGCCAGAATTCAGAGTTGGTCTGGCTGGGAGGCAGGTTTGCCTCTGCAACAAGCACATGAGGGTTGGAGCTCTGACCTTAGCCTCATTAGCCTGGAATGGAATCTGTTTGCTTCTGGTGGACCCTGGCCACTGCTTTCCTTGGGGCTGCAGCTGGGCTTGTGTCGGTGTTCTTGCTGCTGCTGCTGCAAGTTCCCCTATGACCAGAGGCCCAGGTCCCCCCCTGATGAGAACCTATGCCTGTGCATATGAAAATGGCCATGAATTGTGGTTTCTGCAGCCCTGATTCCTGCCTGCCGGAGTTCCCAGCTGAGGCCTGGCCGTGGAGAGCTAAGTGGCCGGATCCCAGGGCCTCAGGTCCCTGCAGCTGGGCCTCGTCCTCCTTGCTGCCTTCTGCGCTGGATTGGTCAGCCCTGTTCTTGCATCCAGACTTTCAAGTTCCTCTCCTCTCTCTCTGTTTTTTTTTTTTTTCCTTCGTAACGTTTTGTTCAGCTCTTGGCTCTTAACTACAATCATGGAGCTATGGGAAAATAGTAATAGGCATTATTTTTTCTTTAAAAAATTTTTAAAGTTTTTAATTAATTTTTAAATTGAGGTAACATTGGTTAATACAATTATATAATTTCCAGGTGTATGTTATAACTTGACATCTGTATATTCTAGTGTGTGTTTATCATCTCAAGTCCAGTCTCCTTCAGCTACCATGCATTTAATCCCCTCTACCCACTTCACCCTCCCCCTACTTCCTTATATTTGACCCCCTTTACCCGTCTACTTCTCCACACCTTTCCCTCTGGGAACCACTAGTCTATAGTCCATGTTCGTGAATCTCTGTTTGTTTGTCCTGTTCATTTGTCAGGCATTATTTTTTGAAAGGAGACCAATAGGTAAGGGTGATCAGTAAAGGAAAATAATCAGGGATTTCGCCAACCGCATCTCTAGGCGTGGTCATTTAGCTGGTTGGAAGAGGGGACAGGGAAGGTTAGAGTGTGGAAAGGCATAGAAATAAGAGAGCACTGTGAAAGGAGACTGAGGCGTGCCCACGTTTTTGTGGGCATTTGTACCTGCGTAGAAGTGAGGATGGATTCTAAGAGCCTGGAAGTGTGCCAGAACACCTCCTTCCCTTCTTATTTCTCAATATCCCTTACACGCCCAAGTGTGTAGAACCTCCAGCTACTAGACAGCATCTGGCCCTGGCTTCACTCAGAGAGGCAGGTGCCGGAAGCCAGATCCCAGCGTCTGCTGCTGTGGAGGTGCAGCAAGGTGTCGTCCGTGGCGATACTAGGACGGAGCACTAGATGGAGATGTTGCGCCTCGCAGTGCCACGTCTCTGGGAGCTGGGTCCCCAGTGTCGACCTGCCTGCTGGGTGGAGTGCTGGGTGTGCCTGGCCGCCTGCTCTGGCCCTTTCGTGCTTCCCCCACCCTTTCTTTGTGTCTGTACTTTGTTTCCCTCACTTTTCTGGCTATAGCATGGAAAAGCACATTTTCTTTCCCGTGTTATTTCTCGAACGCATCGAGTCAAGTTTCGGGTCCAATTTTCAGTTGGCAAACAGAACACTCAGACGTGCAGCCAGACGCCAGTGGGGAGGGACCTGAGGCTCACCATGGCACTGGGGGCTGTGTTTTGCGGGGGAGGTTCGGCGATGACTTAGTTGGTGGTAAATTCACAGCTGGGCTGGGAGCAGGGCCTCAGGCCACATCTGTTTCCCACACGGGAGCTGTCTTTCCATCTGTCTGTCTGCCAGCTCTCCATCCACATGCCCATTCATGTAACCCGGTCCTCCTCCCAGCCATTACCATCCTAACCCCTTTTCCATTTCTTTACGCTTCAGAGGAGCCTGCAGGTGTGGTCAAGCCTTCTTCAGCCACAGACCGTACGTGCTTTCACCTTGGGGACAATAAGGGGGTGGGCTGGGGGTCTTGCTGGAGGGGAGAGGGCGCTGGCTGCCAGGGAACTTTTGATTTGCCTGAGGTGGGTCTGAGATTCCCCACCGTGGTCCCCTAGCTTACCTTTGGCTGTTACCTCTCAATGGCAGTTGAATATGTGAATTTCTTGGAATACTTTAAAGGCAGTTAGTTCTCTCTTACTCCCCAAACCCATTCCCGAATCTGCCTGGCTCCAGCTGATGCTCAAATGAGTCCACTCTCTCAGGCAGAGAGGGGGTGGGGCAGGGAACATCTTGGGGACCAGGAGGCCAGGATGAGTTGAAAACTCTTGATTTTGAAATTTGCAAGGTAAATCATAATCGATATGGTTGTTACAAACAACTAATAATGGTCATGTTAGTGCCATTGGCCTGGGCCTCTCCCCTCTGTTCCAAATGCCAGCGTCTCGTCTGTGCTAGGGGGCTGGAGGGAGAGGAAGATGGATGCAGGCGGCCGTGCTCTGGGGGAGGCACATTAGTCCTGCCTTCCGGTGGGACACGTCTTATTTCTCAAGCCCCTACTCCTCTCCGCCCCTCCCCCCTCTCCACCCCGCCCCAGGGTCTTGCCACTAGGTGGGACTCAAGGTTCACTCATGGACTAAGGTCTGGCTCAAGCACTTCCTTGCGAGGCCGCTGATTTTGTGCCCACCTTACCCGCCCTGCTCGTCTGGGTTGGATCATCACAGATGGCGCCTGTCCCCGCCCCCCTGCCCCCATGCCCACTTCCCACCTGTGGCTTTCTGGCTTTTCAGGATTCTCAGAGTATACCAGTGAAGTCCCATCCTGGGAACTTTGGCTTTCTGCTGAAGAATCATGACATCAACAAAAGAGGGCCCCCCAAAAGGAGGGAAATGCTATGGAAACTTTCCCTCGTCATTAGTGTGATTCTCCTTGTAACTCTCCTCCAACTTACTCTACTGAAAGAATATTCTTTACATAGCGTGGGGAGAGGGAGGCTTCTAGGTGGTCTGTCTCAGGGGTGGAAGGACATGTGCCCTGGGACTACTTTGTGGGGGGACATCTACCTGTGATCCCTCTGTGGCGCCCTGGGAGATGGCTTCTCTGGTCACCAGGCACTGGGGCCTCCACTGTGCCTCCTCACACTCACGTGTGGGATGCAGGATGGGGTACTGGCTGAGCAAATAGGCCTGGGGAGGGCCCTGGCCCCAGCTTTGCATGCTGGCTCGGTGCATAGGCTTTGAGATCAGACCATTTTGGGTCATGCTACGTTGAAGTCATTTATTCCTTTGCACCCCTGAGCCTCAGTTTCCTCATGCGTAATGTGAGATAAAAATGACAGAAATCTCCATGTCTCAGCATTGTGGTGAGGATTAAAGAGAGTTATGGGAGGCAATGGGAGCTGTCATCAGTGTCACTACTCTACACAGGTACAGGCTGCATCCCTTGTAGGTACAGGGAACTGCGGGCTCAGGCCTGCCGGTGGATGGATTGAGCACTAAAAAGCCCCCTAGGGGCCAGCCCCTCTGACCCTGCTTGTGTCTCCCAGTGGATGACCACCTGGGCTTCCTGCCCACCTTTGGACCCTGCTACGTCAACCTCTACGGCAGTCCCCGGGAGTTCACTGGCTTCCCAGACCCTTATGCAGAGCTCAACACAGGCAAGGTGAGCCAGCCAGCCCTCCACCTCCCCTCAATCCCCAGGCCTGTGTGAGGGGTCTTCCAGCCTGGCCTGGGAAGCCTCCAGGTCCTGCCTGGACTCCAAGGGCCTGGTGGGGCTTGGGCAGGCCCAGAGCCAGGAATCCATCTCCTCAGAGAGGCCTTTTTCCGTCTGGTTCCCTCTGGCCCCTTCCTCCCTCTCACGTCCCTCCCTTCTGCCTTGTCTCCCATTTTCTTGGCCCCTGAAGGACCCAGACTGTCACCCTCTCATTTGTCTCAGGTTTTATCTCTCCTCTGGTTGGGTTGGAGTCTAGTACTGACCATCTGGGTGGCTTGGCCTGTAACCTGAATTCTTTGGGCCACCATTTCCTCACCTGCAGAGTGATAGGGGTGGCTCAGGGACCTGCTTGGTGCCTGAGAGATCACCTCAGGGCCATATCGGGCTCCTTTCCTTGTCTGCCCCTCCATCCCCGCTGCTCCTGGTGATCCGACCTCCCCTCTCAGGGGGAAGGCGTGGCCTACCGAGGCCGGGTTCTGCTCTCTCTGGAGACCAAGCTGGTGGAGCACAGTGAGCAGAAGGTGGAGGATATACCTGCAGATGACATTCTCCGGGTAGAGGTGAGAGGCATGGCTCTTGGAGGGGTGGTGGTCAAGGGGGGCTGGCCTCAAGTCATCCTAGTGGAGGAGGGCTCAGCTTTACCTACACTCGCGCCTTCACCCTTCTGAGCCTCAGGGCCTCAGATGGGAAATGGGCGTAAGCCCACACCTACCCGTCTCCTTGAGGGACATCCAGAGTCTCGCAAAAGGTAAACGAAAGTATTTTTAAAAGTCTAGAGCTCAACACAGGCCGAGAGGCTATTTTATAACGATAACATTAAGCACTCACCATGTGTTAGACAATGTGGGAGTGATGTTCTGCTGTCACTGAGCCCTCCGAGAACCTGTGAGGTGGCTGCTATTAGCATCTCCATTTTCCAGGTGAGGAAACTGAGGCTCAAATGTATCAGAATAAGAAGTGGGGGAGCTGAGCCTTACGTCCCAGAGGCAGCTGTATGGAGTCCGCGTGGTGGTTTAAGCTTTCAGGCTCTGTAGTCAGATGGTGCTGGTTTCAGTCCTGGCCTGACCACTTACCAGCGGTGTAGCTTCCCTGTCTGTAAAGGACAGCTAATGATGATATTCCCCTCCTCGACTGTTATGAGGGTTGAGTTAATTCATACCTATTTACAGTAAGTACTCAACAGTGTTAGCTGTTACTACTTTTTACATTCTTCAGAAACCCAGTTGTGTAACTCCTCTTTTCTCTGCCTGCCGTGAAGGGGATGGTCAAGGCCTCGTGGTTCTCATGACTGAGTGCCTCCCGTGTCCTCAGCCCCGTGCCCGACTCTCGGAGGGGAATATGGGATTTGTTCATCCTAGGCGCATGGCAGCCCATGGCTACTGCAGAGCTGGCTGGTGTGGGGAGACCCCGAGTGGTGTGGGGTGGACGCTCTGGGCAGGGGCGAGGTAGTTCATAGCCTTTCGCCCCTTCTGAACATCAGAGGCAGAGGACCAGCCTCCCGGGGGTGGCGGTGCCATGGCTGCTGGTTTGGATTAGGAGCAGCATGGCCTCGGAGGCACAGACCTTATTAGAGGAATGTGGCCAAGCACACAGGCCTGGAAGGAGTTTGCTCAGTTAGTAACCAAATCCGGGCGCCGTTGCTTAGCTGGACCATTCGCCACCCACCGGTCCAGCCAGGATTTGCTGGGCGCCAGTCACGGCCGGGGCCTGCCAGACATGTGACCTCCCCAGCCCGGTGTCTCCCTTCCTCCGCCCTGTGACTCCCTGGCCGCCCTCTCTGTTTCCAGAAGTACCTCCGGAGGCGCAAGCACTCCCTCTTCGCGGCCTTCTACTCGGCCTCCATGCTGCAGGACGTCGACGACGCCCTCCAGTTCGAGGTCAGCATCGGGAACTACGGCAACAAGTTCGATACCACCTGCCTGCCGCTGGCCTCCACCACCCAGTACAGCCGGGCGGTCTTTGATGGTGAGGCTTGAGGCCACGCACCCGCATGGGACCCAGACTGCGGACAGGGGCTGGACCCTAAGTCCTGTCTCCCACGGCAAAGCTGCCAGAGGTCCATTCGAGGGCCTGGCTCAGGCAAACCTGTTTGTGGGGACCCCCTGCTCTGCCCACCGTGTGCTTCCTCCCCTGCTCACCTCGAGGTGGGTCCCTGCTGCCAGGGCTCACGACTGGTCTCCCCAGGCCGCCGTGCTCAGCATTGGTCCTGACCTGTGGTGATCATCTACCACGTGGTGGGTGTTGGGCTTGGCAGAGGGATTTTGGAGAACGCAGGTTTGCCAGGGTCCTGCCAAACCCCTCTGTTTTGATGTGTTAGGGACCCTTAAAGAGAGCAGCAGCTAAGGGGAGCTCAGGCACCTTGTCTGAACATGGGGAAATGCTGGTCACACGTGTGTCCAAGGGAGCTTTTAGTGGGGAGGGGAGCAGGTGCCTGTATCCATCCCACCCTCGGGCCCCTTCCCACCCAGCCTCCCACCCGGGGCTCAGTACCATGTCTTCCCGTCCTCCCAGGGTGCCACTACTACTACTTACCCTGGGGCAACGTGAAGCCTGTGGTGGTGCTGTCATCCTACTGGGAGGACATCAGCCACAGAGTCGAGACGCAGAACCAGCTACTCAGGATTGCTGACCGGCTGGTGAGTGGAAGCGGCCCTGCTCCTACTCGCACCCGGGGCATGCACCCCCACAGCAGGGGGCTTCAGACTGGCGGCGCCCTCTGGGTGTACACAGAACTATGCCTGCAGACCTCCATGGCATCTCGGGTCCCTTGTGTCTTAACGGTGCCAGGTTTGTGGTCCTGTCCTGCACACTGGAAAGAGAGCAGATAAATGAGAATAGTACTGGGGGAGCCCTTAGTCCCACGTAGGAAACAGCACAGATAAAGAGCCGAGAGAATTTGAGCAAGAGGCAGCAGGACAGAACCTTGCACCCATTCATTCACCCATTCGTTCCCCCATTCATTCATGCATTAATTCATTCACTTGCTCATTCATTCATTCATTCATTCATCAAATGCCTTTGACTCTTACTACATGCAAGGGCTTCTGCTGGAAACTTCTAGCAAGAAGGTTGAGTGAACAAGGAGCTGACCTGCCTTCAGGGAGTCAGTTTAGCAAAGGAGAGCCCTGGTCCACCCACATCTTCCACACAGAAGTTCCAAACTCAAGTTCAGGTGACATTTCAGGAGTACTAGGGAGAGATGGGGCTCAGAGGAGGGGGGAGCCAAGGAGCATCAGGAGGGCATTGCAGGGCGGCGGGAGGCAGGGGCCGGGTCAGGAAGCCATTGCAGTTGTCCGGGGGTGAGTGACGAGCACTGGGAAGGGGATGACCTGGAGATAAAATTGCAGGACTTGGGCCAGAGAGGCCTGGTGGTCTGTTGGGTGGGGGAGGAGAGAGGGCCGGGAAGAGTGACTCTAGTGGCTGGGGTCTGGGAAGTCAGGAGAAGAGCAGTGTGGATGAGGCCAGGTGGTGACTCCTGAATCGGACGTGGCCAGGGGTTGCCCGTGGAGGCTGGGGGTGTCAGGCCAGGCGCTTGGCCAGTGAGTGGAGGGGAATCAAAGAGCACAGGGGAGTAGAAGCTGAGTGCGGGAAGCTGGCATTACTGGGAAGCTGATGGTGGCCCCAGGCCACCCTAGGCCATTTCTGTGAGTACATGGTATGAAGCCTCAACCAAAAGGCATGTGGCCTGTGGGAAGGTGGGGGAGGCAGGTGAGACCATGACACCTGAGCAAGTAGGAGCAGTGGGTTGGTGGGGACGGGCCTGAGAGGCTTGGGCATGTGTGCGGGTGAGGAGGGAAAGCGGAAGGGGAAGGGGCTGACTGGGGTCTTGGAGTGGTTGGGAGGGGTACAGGCCCAGGTAGGGTGCTGTGGTGGCCATGCCTTCCTGAGACTGGCAAACTCTGAGTTACAGGAGAACTTGTACTCAATACTTTTAAGTTCAGACCCCATTCTCTGGGTCAGCTATTCTCTCATAGGACAGAGCCTAAGGGTGGGGACTGTGTGTTTTTTCCAGAGCCTGTCCCTAGACTGGTGGTCCTAGGCTGGAGCACATGCTCAGGAAGGCTTTTAGGTAGAGAGGAGTGTGGGGGACAATCCTTGTCCTGACAGGTATTCTGTGAAAGATCTCTGCCTCCCAGCTCAGGACAGAGGCCCATGGAAATGATGGGGAAGTGCTCCATGAAGCAGACCAGAAGAACCGGGGTCTGACCTGGCCATGGGAGTTTGTCAAGGGAACTCTGTTACTGGAGGTTTTCTGAAGGCTTCCGGAGGGAGGACATGACCCAAGCCTGCCTGGGTGGTAGGATTCAGGGAGAAGAGAGCTAGAGCACTATTTTCCAGGTAGGGAACTAGAAGGACTCAGAGGTCACTGACCTGTGAGATGGGCAGGTCTGGCTTGAAGAGGCCCATGAGCAGCAGATGCAATCCAGCTCTGCTGAAGCCTGCACATAGCACTTGAACTCGTGACCACATGCAAGGTTGGGATTCCAGGCTTCGAATTTGAATGTTTGGGGAGCCCTGGAATGTCCTTGAGACGGGATAGACACTGGTTTGCCGGATCTGGGCTTTGCCTAACTGCTCTCTGTTTTAGTTCAGGGACTCGGAGTAATGCCAACGCCTGCAAGCTGGGGGTCTTCTGTGTCCCTTCTGCCCTGCGGTGCTGGTCCTGACCCTTGCCTGCTTGTTCCCCAGGAAGCCAGCCTGGAGCAAGTCCACCTGGCCCTGAAGGTGCAGTGCTCCACTGAGGACGTGGACACCCTGCTGGCTCAGCTGATGGATGAGCTCATTGCAGACTGCAGGTACGGGTGCCGGGCGCCCAAGCCCTCTCTCCTGGCTCGACTAGGCCCCTTTCCCTGGGAGTGTTCGTGTGTGGTGGTGAGCAACGGCACGTCTCCCCAGCCATGCTTGGCCAGCAGTCCAGCCCGTGCTGAGTCCAAAGGTGGCGGAGCCAGCGCGGGGAGTTGAAAAGGTGACATTTAGAGCAGGTCATAAATCTCCCTGCAGCAGCGGCAGCTGTGGGCCTGGGGCAGCCTGGCTCACCTGAATGGGGAGCATTGTGTCTCTGATCCCCGACCTCTTATTTCTCTGATGGAATCTGCAGGAGGAGCTGGATGGTGGGGGTGATGGCGTCCCTCCTTTCCCCAAGGCCATGTCGGGGACCACGGTTTCTGTTTAGCCTTCTATTGACATGGCTGATTGTCCAGAGAAGGGGGCCCTGGTGGTGATGGAGAACAGGGGCTTTGAGGCCTGGCAGAAGGGGAGCATCTCTGCATCTCCTCTGCTGCTGGGTGATTTGGGGCTCACCACCTGCCTGCTCTGAACCTCAGTTTCCTCATCTTCAACTTGACACTGGGGATAACTACTTTATAATATCACATAAACAAAGTGCCTGGCCCTTGGGAAGTGTTTAATAAATAGTAGATACAATTATTATTAAGAAGAAGCAATGTTGGGAGATTGTTCTTGTCCCTTTTGACCGGTTTGGCAGCTTTGGGCAGCTTCAGTTCTCTGGATCTCAGTTTTCTCAGCAGTTAAATGGAGTTAATAGTAAAAATTTGCCTTTAGACTTTCTATGAGGTTAAGTGTGAATATATGCAAAAGTGTTCTGTGCCCCCTCTAAATCCTGTTGTTGCACTCCTTAGTAAAGGTATGAGAAATGCCTTCATGCTGAGACAAGTGTCACCATGTTGCCTGATACAGTGTCCTTCTAGTCCTTTTTACCCAGTTGGGAAGTACATCTTTATCAGAACAATTGCCCTCTCCACCCCCACCATTAGTGGAATTGCAGACGGATCATTCACTCATTCCCCCAAACTTCCTGGAGCCTGGCAGGCTCTGCGTCAGGCACCTAGAGCACACTGACAAGGGGACGGCTTCATCTCTCCAGTGAGTGACCCATGCAAAAGTGAGCAAATGAAGTCAACTGTGTTGGACTTAGGCATGTGCTGTAGGAGCTCAGAGCAGGTGCATGTAACTCAAGTGTAATTCGGATGCTTCATGGAGGAGGGGATGCCCGATGTGAACTCTGAAGGAGCGAGCCAGCCTTTGGAGTGGGGACTGCCCAGGCAAAGGTGCAGAAGCCTGAAATGCCTGCTTCCTCTGGGAGGGGACAAGGGGGTCACCAGGGATGCTGAAGTCCAAAGGAGGCAGACTTCAGGTGTCTGCTCAGGTGAGCTCATCCCTGGGCGACATTGGGGGGCACAGTGATCCTGTGGTCCAGATGCACACTCTGGCTGCAGTGCAGAGATGGGCTGATGGTGGTGGTGAGGGGAGACTGGACAAGCCATCACCTAAGGCAATGCTACTAAGAGATGGGCAGAGGGAGGCTGAGGGCAGTATGGACTATTCAGGAGGTATCAAAATGGCAACAGCCTTGTAATAAATATGTTCTGTGCCAGGTGCTGTTCTAAGAATTTTACATGTATGAACTAATCATAAAAATCTTATGAGGAAGGAAGCAGAATGATGCAGAAACTGAGGCATGGAAAGATTAATTAACTTGCCCAAATACATGCCCCTAGTAAGTGGTTGAGCCCCTCAGTGCTGTACTGCTCTTTACTGGACAGGATTTGATGGTGGATTGGACGTGGTGGCCCAAAGAGGGTCCAGAATGAGCCCCTGGCTCTAGCGAGGGCAGCCGGGGTCACGGCAGGGACGTTTTCAAAGGGGTCAGCAGGGAAAGAGCAGGGTTTGGGGACGATGTAGAGTTCAGGACTGGCTGTGTGGTATGGGAAGTACCTGTGGGACACCTGTGGTGTGGAGGTTAGAGGACAGAGTGGGCCTGGAGGGCCACACAGGGACATGGTCACCATTGAGAGGGCCTCAGCGACTGGCTATGTATGTTCCACTGGCCCAGCCTGACAGCCTGGGTGTGGAGGGTGGGCCTGGGCTCTGATCATGACTCATGCGTTGTGTGGACCTTGGCAGGTCTGAGGTGCCTGAAACATCTGAGATGGGTGGGACCCAAGTCCTGGGCTGCCCTCCTTGGCTTTTCAGGGTTTTTGGTAGATTTGGCTTAAATGCTTCTGCTAAAGCCTAGACCCCTTGAGTTACTCTTCTCATGCTATAAGGGGGTTTGGGGCCCCCTGAGGGGCGCTGGTCCCAGGTCAGGAGTTTAGAAAGAGGTTCTCATCTTCTGTGGAATGTACACATGGCTCTCCAGGAATGCCAGCCATCAGGACCAATCCTTTCAGGCACCACCTGAGGCCACCAGCATCCCTGAAGCCACAGCAGGAGGGCTTCCTCTATCTCTGGCTCTGCGCCAGCATCTTCACAGCTGACAAGCAGGACAGCCAGGCACAGGGTTCATGAGCCAGCTCGTGTTGGCTGACCCATTTCTCAGCCAGCCCCTGCCCATGGCTCCAACATCAGTGTCCTTCATTCCATCAGACCCTTTACCTGCCTTGTCTCCCTGGGAGCCTATGGCACCCACTTCGTTCTTCCAGCCCAGCCCTCAACTTTCATCTATGGACCCACAGACCTGACTGCCCACACACATCTCCACCTGGGTGTCCTGCCAGTACATTCATTTCATTCTCTGAGATCTTAACACTGTGCCATGCCACCTCCACTTCAGTCCTTCAACGTCTTGCAGTTAGGAGAAGTCCCAGCTCTTAGCCTGGTGGACAGGCCACTCCTTGCTCAGAGACCACAACAGTCCTACCCTCCAGCCTCCTGTCTCTGAGCCTTCATCTTGTATGTGTACTGACTGCTCCTTCTGCCAGAGCATCCTTCTCTGTTCTTTTTCGCCTGATCAGCTCCTGCCGGCCCGGCTGGGTGCAGCTAGGGGACACTTCCTCTGGGAAGTACTCCTGACTCTGAGGCTGCTGAGTGGGGGCTCCCCAAAGGCAGGGCTGGACCCAACCCCCAGCCAGTACCAGCGAAGCTGTTGTTCACGATTAGTGGAACGAACGACCCCGCAGCCAGGTCATCTTTTGGTCGGGACACTGCCGCTCCTGGCCAGCCAGCTGTACCTGATGAGGTACTGCTCAGTGCCCGGGCAGGCAGTGACTTTGTGAGCAGCCCAGCTCTGCTCTCAGCCCGTGCTGAGCCCTGCCTGCCTTTTCCAAGTTAGCCAGAGTCGGCAGGGTCAACTGTCCCCGGAGGGGTTTGGGGGTAGGTGTCATCCAGCCTCCTCTTCTGGGTCTCCCTTTCTTCCCACATCCCCTGCCTTGGGTTTTCCTGGGGCGGGATGGTCCGAGACATCTTGTGAGCGGCAGTCGCCGGTCCCAGCTATTTCTCAGGGAGTCTTGGCTGGGCTGGTGGCTTCCGTGAAAAGCTCCCTTCGGTGGTCTGTATGGCAGTCCCTGCCAGCTCCTGAGCCAGGCTGGGGGCATAAATCACCCTGGTTGGCTTGGCTCTCCCTGTTCCACTGCAGACCCGCCGCCCCCACCCGCAGGCCCACTCAGGTCTCCTTCCCAGGCAGGCTCCAGCCGGGACTCCGGCCCAGGCGTCCCCGCACCCGCCGATCGTGCCCCCCGCCCGCCCCGCCGGAGTGAGCGGGGGCGGCGGGCGCCCCGCGCCCCGCCCGGGGCAGCCCCAGCCGCGGCACCCCCGGGCAGTAAATATTGGATTACCACGGGGTGTGCAGTACGTGACCTGAGACAGGTCCCGGGGCTTAAGTTTCCCGAGATGGAGTTCGCGTACGGCTCCCCCCACCCTAAAAATTCAATTAAAAAAACTAACAGGAAAGTGCAGCGCGCCAGGGCCTGCCGGAGCGGGCTGTGGCGGCGGCCGAGCCCCGCGCCCCGCCGGTAATTGGTTCTGCACAGCTCGGGGGGCCTGGCAGAGGAATAAATCAGCCGGAGCCGGGGCAGACGCTGCGGGGCGGGGGGAGCGGGACTGGCGGGGGGGGGGGCTGACTGATGTCCTGGTGGGGCGTCCCGGGCTCAGCCCAGGCGGCCCGAGTCTGAGGGGCTGTGCTTGGCGAGGGCGGCACGCGCGGCCCCCGCCCCTCAAGTCCCGGAGGATCCTTGTGTGCGAACCGACGGCCCCCGGGGGCTTGCTGTGGTGAGGAGGAGCCCAGTGGGATGGGGGTCGCAGTTCTTTGCCTTCGAACAGGATGGAGTTCAACCCGCCCCCCCCCCCCAAGCTTGGGGTCTAGGCCTGTGTTTCTGGGACTGCACGTCCTCCCTCCCCACCTCGTCTCCAAAGGCTCCTCGAACAGAGGGTTCTGGGAGGGGTGCTGTGGGGCCGACCCAGTCGACACATCTGTATTGCTGGCTGCCGGCCTCCCCACAGCGTCTGCAGTGGCTTGTCAGGGGTCCATAAATTTCCTTCTTGAAGAAAGTGTGCGCACAACAAAATGGATTTGTTTCAGCCAAAGGCAACTTAGTGCTCTAGTCTCTGCTCTAGGTGGATGCAGGAAGCAGGGAGGGACCTGCCTGGGGACTTCAGAGCAGAGGCGAGTGGGCCAGTGTGGTTGGGGGAGGTTTCCTGGAGGAGGTGAGGATGGAGCAGGTCATATAGAGATGACTGTGCACGTGGGTCAGACTGGAGAAGGTACCCAGGACACATGGAGTGCCAGGCAGGCAGGCTGAGGGTGTACCACCTGTTGTGGGGGCCTGTGCACAGACCCGTTAGGACTTAAATGTGCACTGGACCCCTGCTCTTCAGGCACATCCCATCTGTCTGTCTCTTATAGCCAGTCCCTGGTCAACGTCCAAGAGATACCCTCTGCCACCCACCTGGACCAGTACCTGTACAAGCTGCGTACCCGTCACCTGAACCAGATCACCGAGGCAGCCTTGACCCTGAAGCTTGGCCACTGTGAGCTCTCTGCCACCTTAGAGCAGGCTGAGGACTGGCTCCAGCGTCTTCGTGCCCTGGCAGATGAGGTATCTAACCCTGTGAGGCAGCTTCCTTCCTGCCTGGAATGTTAGAACTGGCAGGGACGTAGGGACTGTCTGGACCATGATGCAACCCTGGCTCCATTGCTGGGTGACCTTGGGCAGGTAACTTAACCTCTCTGAGTCTCAATGTTCTCATTTGTAGAAAGAAGAGAGAGGATACAAGGGAATAGTGGTTGTTGCGGGGCTTGGCACCAAGACTCACATGTAGTATGTGCTCAATAAATGTTCCTAAGTCTGTATAATAAATGCTGACAAAGTATGTCAGAGACGGAGCTGGGCCCAGAATCCAGGATGTCTGGTGCTGCTAGGTCCAGGGCTAGGGCCTACTTCCCCAGGACCCACTTTCTTCTCCCTGACAACCAGTTCCTGGTCTGTCCCTGCATTCCTAGATGCCTCCAAGCCCCAAGCCTGAGGAGGCTGCATTTACAGTACCTCAGAGCATTGTCATATCTAATCAGAGAGAAGAGAGGAGCCTCCAGTTTTTCCTCAGGGGTACCCTTTCCCCACCTGCACCCCCTTCTTCGGATCAGACTCATCCACTCAGTTTCCCCGGCAACCAAGCAGGCCATGAATTTTTCCAGAAAGAGGACAAAGGTCCACTCATACGTCACAGGCAGACCAGCTGCTGCCCACTCTGACCAGAGCCATGTGAGAACCCCAGGGAGTGGGTGGGGATGACAGGAAGGATCTCCCCAGAGGAAGATGCAGAGAAGGGCAGGGCCTGCGAGGGGCTACTGCAGGGCCGAGGTGTTGAAGGGAAGACAGAGGCCCAGGAGGTGGGAGGGATGCTGAGGAGGGGAAGGCAGCTGGGAATGTTGGTCTCTGAGAGTCAGTCCCCAAGCAGGGTCTTGGGTCTGTGGCCACCTACCTGGGGAAACTGTATTGCTGAGCCACAGACCCACCCCTCACAGTGGCCATGGACTATCCCTCAGGCTAGTCAAAGACTGCCCCCCACAATCATAGCCCAGACTGACCCCAGAACTCTCAGCACAGATTGTCTTGGGCTGGGAGAGGTAAGGCCAAGCAGGTGCTAAAGTCTGTATGGGAACCCGGAGAGGGTCTTTCTCGCATGTGAGTGTAAGTAGGAATTCCCTGAAGGCTCACTGAAACAGGTTATGGGCGCTCCCTGATCCCATGTGGCCGGGGTGGCACCTGAGATTTTTCATTTCCCCGTAAGTTCCTAGGTGATGCAGCTGCTATTGCTCCAGGGACCATACTACCCCTGGGGTAGTGGTTAGAAACGTGTATTTGGAGTCAGAAAAACCCAGTTTCTAACCTCTTAGAGCCTGACTTTCTTCACCTGTCAAATGGGCCACCTTTCTCTGTCTCCTGGGCAGCCGCAGGGAATAAGTGAAACAGAGCCTGGGAGGTGCTGAGCGAGTGCCGCAGGAGTCTGAGCCCTGGTCAGAGACCCAGCCCCACCCTCCTCCTGGCACTCTTCCATCGCCAGCCTTGCAAGTAGATGGAGTGTGCCCAATCAGCCATCTCCCTCCACTCCTCATCCACAACCAGGGGCTCAGGGGCCTTGCTGTTTTGTTCTGAGCTAGTCTCCATTTTCAGGGGCCCTGCTGTTTGATGGAGGTGTGAGTGTTCTCTGGGAAGGGCACCCATCTGTGGGTTCACTGCTGCTCCTGGGGATGAAGTACGGGGGTCGCCTTAAGTGTGATGTCCTCTTTCAGGTCAAATGAAACCCTCCCACATGTTTGCCTGAGAGCACCCATCTACCCAGTGGAGGGGAGAAGAACTTAAGCTCTGGGCTCTGGGCAGGAGTGTCCTTTCCCAGAAAACATGAACTCAGCTCAGTGAATTTTGGCAGGTTTCTCCTGTGAGCCAGGGCCAGCCTCACACCCTATCCTCAGGGGCTCATGGTAGCTGAAGACAGAGGTGCTCAGGCAACCTGAGAGGTCAAGGGGGTGTCCATGGGTGAGCAGCTGTGGGATGGAAGCCAGAAGGGGAGGCCTGTATGGCCCCTGAACCAGGAGTGGAAGCCAAGAAGGGTGGCCTGTGTGGTGGGCTGTGGGATGTGGGCCTAGGCGCGTCACTGTTCCCACCCTGACTGCCACCTTCCCTCCAGCCCCAGAACAGCCTGCCCGACATCGTGATCTGGATGCTGCAGGGTGACAAGCGAGTGGCGTACCAGCGAGTGCCCGCCCACCAGGTCCTCTTCTCTCGGCGGGGTGACAACTACTGTGGCAAGAATTGTGGGAAGCTGCAGACGATCTTCCTCAAAGTGGGTTCTTCTTGATCGTATTTTCTTAGCCCAAGACTTGTCCCCCTCTCTCCTTCCTGGTTCTCTGCCTTGGAGTCCTTGGGCTCCCCTCTTGGAAAGGGCAGAGGGCTTTAGGGAAAACTACTTCCCTTTTCTCCCTGACAAAGTCCCTAGACCCCACACACCTCGTCTAGAAAGTGAGCAGGTGAAAGCATGAATCAAGGGGCTGTGGGTCTCTGTCCCAGGCCCTGTTAGGGGTCCTCAACCCTCAGCCCCTAGCCCCAGCCTTTGAGAGCCCTGGCACAGACCTGGCTTTACTCTGCCCCTTCTCTGTGTCTCTCCTCCCATCCGCACTTGTCTGGGTGCCTTCCACTCCACCTGGACCCTCGCTTGGGTTCGAGTTCCTCCCCGTGGGAAGAGTGGTGTCTGGGCGCTGGCTGTGCCCATGGCTCTGCACCACCTCAGAGCTGGGAGCAAGTAATCCTTCCCGGTCTCACCACACTCCTGCCTCTTCTTCTTTCTCTTCCTCCAACACCTTGCTGTTGCTCCCTCCATCTTTTCTCAGAGGATTGACTAGCCTTGTGTGGGGTAACAGAGAAGTGAGCAGGTACCTGAGGACCCTCCGGGTGAATGTGGGGTCATAGAGCCAAGACTGTTTTTGTTGGGGTACTGCAGCCTTCTGGTCAGGACATAATTTGGGAAGTACCTCCCGGGGCGGTGGCTTCGCTGGTCCAAGGGATGGTCCCTGTTTGTGTGCTATCACTGAGGCTGCCCTGCTAGAGGAGGAGTGGCCTTGGAAGCAGGCTGGCCCCTCACCACCTACTCTGGACTCCAAGTAGCCCTGTTGGCATTATAAACTGTCTGGCTTTAATCTGCCCCTTCTCTGTGTCTCTCCTTCCATCCACACCAGGACTAACTCCCACCTCTCCTCTTCCAGGAAGTCACTGTTGACTAAGCTTAGCCTCAAACCTCTGAGTGGCTGTTGGTCGACCCATTCATATTTTGGCCAGTCATTCTGGTCGCCCCCTAGGCTGGGCAGAGAGGATAGTTTTCAATGGCACAGTATATGTGGATAGGTTGCAGGGTTGGCTAGAATCCTGTGTGGTCTTCGGTAGGTTGCCTAAGCTCTCTGAACTGCTGGCTGTCTTCTCGCCTATAAAATAAAGATCAGACGGCCCACTTCATAGGTTTTGAGGGTTGAATCAGGTAACACAGGTCATGGGTCTTCCTGGAACTAGGTGATCAATGAATGTTGGTTTCTCTCTCCTCTTCTCCCTTTTTCCTTCTCGGGAGCGCCCTTGTTCCCTGGGAAAAGGAGGCTCTGCTAGCACCATGACTAGAGGTCAACCCAAGGTCAGGGATGAGCAGATATCTTCATGTGGGTCATTGATACCTCAGACAAGAGGCGAGCTTTGCCTAGAAAGAGAGTGGGGATGGTGGTGTCAGGATGTGGGCTGCCCCAGGGACATTCCCCTTGCAATCTCAACCTCCTAGAAATCTGCTTTTCTCTCTCCTAAGCCAGCTTTGCTTAGTAGGAGAGGGTGGACAGGAAGTCAAGGAGCTGCCACATTTGAATGGGGTTACCCCGGGAAGGCTGTCTGGCTGGAGTGGAGATGGGGCCTCAGGAGGGCGCCTGCTGGGTGCGCTCCAACCGATATGCTCCGTCCGGGCTCTGGCCTCTCTGCCCTGCAGCCTTGGGGAAATGCAAACTGAAAAATTTCCCTGATTCCAAGCAAAAAAAAAAAAAAGATATAGAATTGTTTCTCGAAGTCTTCCCCACTGAGTTTATGAGCCCCGCCAGTAGCTCCTGAGCAAGCTCTACAAAAATGTTGGCAGCAAGCAGAGACCAAGAAAACATTGGTGTTTCTTAACTTAAACCAAAGTTGGAAAAAATGAGCACCAGCAGAGAGGGAGAGGAGCCCCAAACTAGACATTTCTTTATTTGCTGTTGCTATTTTGGGTCCGGCAGGCTGGCCCCGTCTGGGGGAGGGCAGGGCAGAGACTGGGGGTGGAGGGGAAAAGGGGGGGTCAAGCATTCCTGCCATCTCCCTGGGGCTGGTGGTTTGGAGGGGAAAAGGCTGCTAACCACCTCAGGGGAGAGGACAGCTGAAGAGAACAGTCATGGGGAGGTTTCTAGGGTGGGGGTAACTCTTGGGACTCCTCTGCATTTTACCGAGGATGAACCAAAGGCAGAGAGAGGCCGGGTGAAGGGTGAGACTGTCATTGTCTTGGCAGTCTCATGGCTGAGACTCTCTTTCCAGGCACCTCGGCCTCCTCCTCCAGTGGAGACCCCTTACCTCAGCCTCCCTTTCCTCTTCTTAACCCATCAGAACGGTTTTCTTGCCTCATTCTGCTCCCTGTCCCAGAGGGGATACTCCTACAAGCTCAGGCACATGAAGCCTAGGCACTTAGGATGCTACTGCCTCTGAGGGACAATGTATTTTTCCAAGAGTGAGGAACTTCTGCTTCTTACTGCCTCTGAGGGACAATGTATTTTTCCAAGAGTGAGGAACTTCTGCTCCTCAGGCCATGTCTGACCCTTGATTTCAATCAAACGGTGAAGTAGTCGTGGGGAATAAATTTTCAGTGTTAGGTTGTTGTGGTTATTCCGTTTTGGCAGAGCTTCTGAAAGTTCCAGGCGAAAAAGCAGTTGAAGACGAGTGGATAGTGGTTAACATGCTGGTAAGCACTTGAAAGGGTAGGGATATCAGATGACACACTAATATCTAGCTGTTCCCCCCAAATAAAAAACAAAACAACCCCCCCCCTCCGAAAAAACAACTGAAAATGAAGGGGAAGCTTTACTCTTTTCACCTTCCAGACCTAGATCGTGTATCTCCTTCAGGGATACATATTCTAGAACTGCACTGCCCAATATAGTAGCCATTTGTGGTTATTTACATTTAAATTAATTAAAATAAAGCTAGAAATGTAGTTCCTTAGTCATACAACATTTCAACTGCTCAGTTGCCACCTGGGGCTAGTGGCTACCGTCTTGGACCATGTTGATGTAAACAATTTCCACGGTAGCAGAAAGCTCCACTGAAAGTGCTGTTCTAGAAGAGAACAGGAACAAGGCTGTGGTGGGAGAGGGGAGGATGGCGGGCCCTGGTCTCGACATAGCCCGTCTCTGCAGAGAGCACGCAGGTGGGGATGATGCAGTCTTCTCCCGTGGTGGGGAGGAATGGTGGCAGGTGGCGAGGTTTCCTACTCAAGCACCCCTCTTTCATGAAGTTCTGACAAGTCCTTCAATAGGGGACACACCTGGGGGGGTGTCGGGCTGGCGTGCCCAGGCCTGGAGGCCCCCTCCTGTTGGGACGTCCTGGTCCTGAAGGGCGCTGCGGGTTTCTGTCCCCCTGTGACCCAGTATCCGATGGAGGGGGCGCCCGCAGCACGGATGCCAGTGCAGATACGGGTGAAGCTCTGGTTCGGGCTCTCTGTGGACGAGAAGGAGTTCAACCGGTTTGCCGAGGGCAAGCTCTCCGTGTTCGCTGAGACCGTGAGTGCCCGCCAGCTGGGTCCCCGCTCCGCGCCCCCTGCTCCCCTGCCAGGCCGCCTCGGGCCCCACTCACTCCTCTGTCCTTGCTTTCCAGTATGAGAACCAGACCAAGCTGGCCCTGGTTGGGAACTGGGGCACAACAGGCCTTACCTACCCCAAGTTTTCTGATGTCACAGGCAAGATCAAACTACCCAAGGACAGCTTCCGTCCCTCGGCGGGCTGGGCCTGGGCTGGCGACTGGTTCGTGTGTCCAGAGAAGACGTGAGTTGTGGGTGGGGAGGGCTTGGGGACCCTTCCGCCCTGGCTCTCTCTCTGAAGGGCCTCAGCCCTGTTCCCGCCACCCCTTTGCTGGTCGTAGGGTGCTCTGCCTGAGCTCTCACAGGACGGGAGGCTCGCTAGGCAGCATTCCTTTCCAGAAGGCCTTTGTTACTAAGCCAAAGCTGGCCTCTATTTGACTTCGCATCTCACTTTGCTTCTGTTGGTTGCAGCCTTCTCCTCCAAGATACCACAGAAAGCCCACGCCCACCTTTTTCATGCCTGAGGTCCTTTCTGTCTCAGTGTTTCTCAGAACAACTTTGTCCTCCATCTCATTGCCATCGCTGCCCCTTTCTCCTCTCTTTTCCAGCATGGTTGATCTTTGACAACTAATTTTTTTAACTTAAAAAAATCGAAGTATAGCTTATAGTCAAATACCCAGATCTTCAGTCTATAACTTGATAGTATTTTCCATTTCTATAATTGTCTATTGAGCTTCAACTATTCCCCAGGCTTTGGTGTCTTCACTTGGTCCCATTTTCTTCCTTTATCTTGGGTGGCAATGTAGTCTTGTATCTGTGAATGTCTCCAGGTCTCTCCAGGTCTTCTTTCTCTCTCTCCTCTTAACTCTGACCCCTTCTCACTCTCTCCCCTCCATCTGTCTTGTGGGTTGGGGTGAGGCTGATACAGGAAGGTTGGCGCAGGCCCCACGCTGCTCTGCTGGAGGTTGTGAATAGGTGGGGTCTCTTCAGTGGAGGTGTTGACTGTCCCATGCCCATAGCCTGCTCCATGACATTGATGCGGGTCACCTGAGCTTTGTGGAAGAGGTGTTTGAGAACCAGACCCGGCTCCCTGGAGGCCAGTGGATCTACATGAGTGACAACTACACGGATGTGGTAAGGGGGCTCTCCAGAGGCAGGTGGGCTCTGCTTTCTTGGAGTAAACATCTGGGCCCAGGAAGGTCAGGGGCCTGTGGCTCAGAGGAGGGTGGGACTTTTTCTCCCTTGCTCTCATGTCCCCAGCCTCAATGCTGTAGTTACCAGAGGGACAGTGTAAGGTCCAGCTCAGGTAGGACACTGAGTCACACCTAGGGCTTTGGAGGTGTATGTTGTCAAGTTGCATCTGATCGTGCCTATCTCTTCTCACGCTTGCATGTCCTGTGTTGCCCAGAACGGGGAGAAGGTGCTTCCCAAGGACGATATTGAGTGCCCATTGGGCTGGAAGTGGGAGGATGAAGAGTGGTCCACGGACCTCAACCGGGCTGTTGATGAGCAAGGTGAGTGGCACATGGAGTCTGGTAAGCCCCATCCTGGTGAGCTCATAAGGCGTGCAGGTGGGGAGAGCTGAGTGCAGGGCCCTGTGACCTTCGCTGGACTACTTCATCTGGGGGACTTCCTGGATGAAGTTACAAACCAGGAGTCAGTGGCCACTTGCGAGTCTATATTCATGACCTAAATGGAGAGATAGCCTCTGGAATGATGGAGAGTAGTGGGCAATGAGTGATGGGTACCCTCCCCACCAGGTTGGGAGTACAGTATCACCATCCCCCCGGACCGGAAGCCGAGGCACTGGGTCCCCGCTGAGAAGATGTACTACACACATCGTCGACGACGCTGGGTCCGGCTGCGAAGAAGGGACCTCAGCCAGATGGAGGCACTGAAGAAGGTGAGCCCAGTGGGTGGTGGATGAGGGTGAGGCCCTGGTGCAGGGAGGCAAAGCACAGACACACACAGGTGTGCACAGGACATCTGCAAGACACATGAACTCACTTAAGATGCTCACAGATCACACCTAGCACGCACATGGATCATAGGACATATATATATCACACTCAGCATAAACACAGATACGTACAGATCATAAATGGCACACACACACACACATCACACCTAGCACATGCAGTGTCACACCCAGTCTTCACACAGAGCACACCCAGTACACACAGATGTAAATGGATCACACCCAGCACTTACACAGATCAAATCCAGCACATATGCGTAGATCACTCCCAGCACACTTGCAGATGCTCAGACAGAGCATACCCAGATGCCCATGACTCTACAGGGCTGTGCACTGGGAGTTCACACAGCCATGGGGGGTGGTGAAAAGATATACCTGGAATGTGTCGGCTAGAGGCCGAGGCTGAGACAGGGATGCTACCTGTGGTTTACTGAGGCAGTGCTCTCAGGAGTGCCAGGAGCAAGGATGTGGTCTCAGGCAAGGCCTGCTTTGGCCTGATCCATGCCTTGGGGAGGGCATACCCTGGAGGACCCAGAGTCAGCCTCACCTGGAGGCACAGTGGCTGGGATTTATAGCTCTTACCTATCAGTCATTGGCTGAGCTGGGGGTGGGGTGGGGCATGTACCCTCCACAGAGAGTCTGCTCCCTTCAGCATGGGCCCTTCCTGGGAGAAAGGGGCCACTGGAGCTCGTAGCTGCCTACTGTCCTAGCAGCTAGGGATGAGAGCATCTCATGAGTGTGCCAGCTGATAGGGGGACCTGGGTGGGCCCTGTCAGCATTCACCAGGGGACATGTACACAGCAAGCACACACATGCCCGTGGCTGTGCACAGATGCCCATGGGACACAGGAAGGTGCAGAATGAGTATGTGCGAGCGCATGCAGTGCACGCACCTGCTATGGAGTCCCACTTGATGTCCATGTCTGTGCGGCCTCAGAGTCTGCCTTCCCCGGCCCTCTTGGTCGGTGTCCTTCCTTCCCAAGCACTCTTAAATTTTGGCCCAAGAACCAGGCCTCTCCCAGTCCAGGGGTAGCCTTTGGCAGGACCCGTGTCCTGTTCTCTCTTTGGGCACAGAGAATCTAGAGATGGATGTCACTGGGTCCAGGGAAGGCAAAGCTCTTAGGCAGCAAGCTGATCCTGGTGCCATGAGCCAAACAGACTTTGTTGTCCATGATGGGGCCCCCAGGAGACAGAGCAGAGCCTTGCCAGGCAGTGTGCCTTACTTCCTCACCACCAGTGTCTCTCTTAGACAAGGGCAAAGCTGGGCTCTAGGACTGGCACTCATTACTGAGCTCATGGCCCAGACCTGAGGCAGTGCCTGACGACAGTCCCAGGTCTTTCTTTCTTGGGAGCTGGAGAGGAAGGGGCTTTTGGGGCTCCCTCCTGGCCCGGGAAAGCATTCTCTCAGAAGAAGAGCTGGGGGTTCCTCCATGGCCAACCTAGGCCTAGCCTCAGAGAGAAAAAGCTGGGGCTGGAAAATAAGGTCTTCATTTTGCCTCTGAACTGAAGACTCACTTCTATATTTTTAAGCTGGGATGTGAAGAAGAAAAAGGGAAATGACAAGGAAACTTTGGATTCACAAAATTTACCCAAAACCCAAATAAACAAACAAACCTGAAGCCCAAAGTTTCCATCACCACTTTGGTCTACCTTCCCTTTCTGGCTCCTCAGACAGCCTAGGGAGCATCTTCCCTTCCTCATATTCTGACTCAGAGCTCTCGTCACTGCAGAAGCTGCTCCGAGTTCTTCATCTCTGCCTCCTTCAGGCAGCCCTCCCAGGTTTTCCCATCTGGAGGGTGCCGGTAATGGGGTGGGTAGGGAAGGGCACAGCTGGAGCCAAGCCCAGGGCTCCCTGAAGACCTGCCAGTGGCCTCTGAGTCTGCCCTATTCCCTCACAGCACAGGCAGGCAGAGGCCGAGGGCGAGGGCTGGGAGTATGCCTCGCTCTTTGGCTGGAAGTTCCACCTGGAGTACCGCAAGACGGACGCTTTCCGCCGCCGCCGCTGGCGCCGCCGCATGGAGCCGCTGGAGAAGACCGGACCAGCCGCTGTGTTTGCCCTTGAGGGGGCCCTGGTACGTTGTGTCCACCGAGCCTGGGTTGGGTGGGGTGCAGCTTGGGTCCTCAGGGCTGTCCGGGGCTGATGCAGGGGAGGCAAGTGCCCCAGGGTAGAACTCTGGACAGAATATTGGCCCATCATCTTGGCTTCGGTTCCTCTGGGGCTGCATGTGAGGAAAGTGGACACCAGCCTCTATCCTCCTACAATAAAACAGCTCCTTTCTTTGTGCCAGAAAACCTGCTGCTGCTGTGCATAGTTGAGATGGAAGCAGGGGAAGAGAGCCTCAGTCCTCTGCTGGTCTGACTTACGACTGGGGCCAAGGGACCCAGTTCTTGAAGAGGCTGGCTGGCGTGGCATAGGCTGGGGAGGTTTTGGCCTAGCCCTTGGGAATAGCCAGAAAGGTGGCGACCCCTGCATGTCCTCGGTTGGTCATGAGTTCTTCTGGGACCGAGACCATTGCACAGGCATCTCCAGGAATTTTGAGGGAGATGTGCCTCTGAAACCCCAGGCTGGCTGTCCTGCCCCATTGTGCACTTTCTGAAGCCAGTGGAACTGGGGTCAGCTCAAGGTTATCTAGGATCTGCATGATGTGGTCCCCAAAAGAATGAGCAGGCCCTTCCTGGACTGTCTGAGTGAGGCTATTCAGGGCCAGGATGTGGCCTGTTCCCTGTGCTATTGGTCTGGAGATTCCTGGAGGTGGGAATGAGATGCTCAGGATGAGACAACTCTTTCGAAATCCAGTCACAACTGCTCACCTTCCCTTTCCCCAGGTGGGTGGCTTTCAGTCGTGACCCTGGAAGCAGGTCCCAGCAGCTGTGCTGGCTGATGGCATCTGAGTGTGTTCATGTGCAGCCTGTTGTGTGTATGCGTGTGCGTGTGTGTGTGCGCGTGTAATTTTGAGGTGAGGAGCCATGGCTCTTAGCCCTAGGCCAAGGCTGAGTATACATCTGTAGGCAGTGTCTCCGCGAGGGCTGGGGGAGCACAGTGGGACAGGGCTGGTGTTCTGGGACTCCCTTCGTCTTGTTAGAAAGGGCCTGGCTTGGGCACAGGGCAGGGCCTGGTGGTGGTCATGTGGCTCCAGCTGAGGGGTGGGGGCATAAAGACTGTGGCAGACCTCTAGAGTCAGGTCCAGGTTCGAGGAGGCTGGGCAGACACCCCAAGGAACCAGGACTTGTTTTCATTCAGCAGAGAATCAGCTCAAATGCCTAAAGTGAGAAGAGGGGTTTCGGGACTCACATGGCTGGGGCGAGCCCCAGAGGTGAGTGAGGCGGGTGGGAGGCAGTCACAGTCTGCCGGGACTCTGTGTTTCTGACTTACTCCCGTCTTAGCCTCGTTCTCACACGGGCTTGCTCCATGTGGTAGCAAAGATGGCACCTGTGACAAAAGGCTGACGTCATCTTAACAGCCATCAAGTCTTGTTGGATAAAATAGCACAGCCCGCCCGGCAGCCTCTGTTTTCTCAGCGGAAAGCCACTTTCTCGGTAATGCCCGTGATGGTCTTGTGTGCGGCTGACCGGCTCTGCCTGGTCATGGGGCCACAGCAGCCCCGAACCTGGGGGTGAAGGACGGAATGTTCTGATCGGCCGTCCTGGGTCAGGCATCTCTTCTGTGGTGAACACCACCACCTGGTTGGGGAGAGGACATCAGAAAAGGGAGAAAAGTACAAAGCAGGGCCTGGTGAAGAGCTGTGGATGACGGCCATGGGACTGCATTCAGTGAGCAGGAGGGAGCCAGTGCGGGTTACTGAGTGGCAAGTGCTCTGGTCAGCGCTGGGCTTTCAGGCCTTGAATCCAGTAGCTGTGAAAGGATGGTTGAGAGGAAGGGCCTCCCATCGGGACACCATCAGGAGTCTCAGTTAGGGATCCAGGATGAGGTGACCATCTGGTTTGGGAACTGTAGGGCCAGAGCTGAGGGAAGTGGAATGGCAGGGCTTGGGGAGGGAAGGGTTGCATGGGCCTCAGAAGCACCATTGGGTGGACAGTGCGGTGTCTCTTATCGCTAGGCCATGGGGTGGGGGTGGGACCTGGGGTTTTGATGAGTTCACAGTCAGCCTTGGCAAGTCTGACACACACTGTGAAGTGCTGTGTGAGAGAAGGATCGGGGACTGCCTGTCAGGCAGCCCGGGGCAGGGAGGCTGGGCTATGTGGGGGCCAAGTGTCAGCCAAGAGGCAAGGGGACCAGGAGGAGAGAGGGCACGAGGCTGGAGGTGCCTGGAAGCATGTGTGGAAGTGTGGATGGGCTCTGCAGCTGGCCAGGAGCTGGGGGAAGAAGACGAGCAAGTCTGGGGGACCCACTGCCAAGCTTTCATGGCTCGGTGACTGGGAGGATGAAGGCGGGCATTTCCCAGAAACAGAGAAACCAGTTCATTTATTCTTTCTGTGGGAGGAAATATCATGAGAGAGCACTGAAATCAAATGTCAAGTCAGCAGACCTGGGAGGTGATCGACTGTGAGGTCGGTTGACTTGTCTGTTATGTGTGGAGGAAACCAACACGGTGAAGCTGTCTGCGTCCGGGGAACCTTGCTGACTTAGAGAAGCAGGGGCAGTCAGTGGCTGGAGGGACTGCATTCACACACCTGGAGCTGGAGGACACAGAGCTTTGGCTGGCATTTGTGTAGGGCCCTAGGCCCATTTGACAGGAGCTGTCTGACCACTCTGTATTAGAGTAGATCGAACCTCTCTCAGCACCAGCACACACACATACTCATGCACATATGTGCACACACTCCTCTCCTGTGGTCTTCTTTACACTCCTCCTGCCAGGACCAGGGCCAGCCTGGGCTCCTGTCTCTGAGCCTGCTGTCCTTTGTCCCAGAATGTACTGATGCCCAGCAAAATACAGGGCTAAAGTCCACCCTAAGTCATGGGCAGACAGCTGGGTTTCCTTGGTGCCATGACCCAGCTACTGTCCTGGGTGCCAGTCTTTACCCACGGGTCACCGATGGCTGCAGATTCATTTGACAGGAGCGTGGTGGGATGGGTGGGGTTTCTGAGTGGTACAGGTTTGGTTTGGTTCCAGTTCTGCTTCTCCTGCTTCCTAGCTGTGGACAGGTCCCTTATCATTTTAGTGACGATTACTTGCATCCTGGTGTTGCTGCAAGGATTAAGGACATGACACACGTAAAGAAATGCTTTTCAGCCCTGAGGAAAAAAGGAGCCATTTGGGGATCTTATTACAACGCACACTTTCGATTCCATGTCCAGGTGGGGCCCAAGAGTCTCTCCATTTCTATCAGGTTTGCAGGTGAGACAATGCTGCTGGTCCAAGGACTACATTCAGGTAGCGAGGATGTGATGTGCATAGTGCATCATGAAGATGAGGTCGGTGGTCACATGGACCCCTCACTTAGCTGCCTTTCTGAGAGAGGCAGGGAGTGTCCATTCTTGGCTGAAGGTGTGTGGCTGGGGTCCTGGAGAGGGAGGCAGGGAAAGATGACGTGTTCTCCTTGCTCATTGGTGGAAGAAGCATGGTCTGTACTTCTGATGAGCCCAGCTCTGATGGGGAAGGCCTGGCCCTAGGGGAAAACCTGTTCGTTAGGAAGAGACATTCACACGTGAGTGCTAATAACCCAGTAGAATTGGCATCTTTGAAGTACAGAGGGGAAGGATAAAAAGTCATTCTGGAGTGACAGTGTCTAAGGAGGGAGGCTCTTTGGAGGAGGACATTAGGAAGCAGAGTTTGAAGGAGTCCAGGGAAGGACTGTGGGCAGTGGCCAGGTGGCCTTCCTGGTAATCTGGCATTTCTGGATATCTGGGCCCATGGACCAGGCCTGTGGCTCCCCCTCACCTCCTACCACCCCTCCCCTGGCCCACACATTCGCCAGCAAGCTGGGCCCCACTTGCCAGCTCCCCTCCTGAAGACGTCTCTCTGGAAGGCAGGCCCTGTCTGCTCATTAGCACAGGCAGCTTTTCCCTGAAACCTTCTGCCGGGGCCA
The DNA here is from genome assembly GCA_030015415.1 of Cynopterus sphinx. Taxonomy (NCBI): domain Eukaryota; kingdom Metazoa; phylum Chordata; class Mammalia; order Chiroptera; family Pteropodidae; genus Cynopterus; species Cynopterus sphinx. The sequence goes on along the minus strand of CM057383.1, from coordinate 53,972,797 downwards.
AGCCTGGCTCCTTCCACGGAGCGGGAGGCCCTGGCTCCGTCTGCTAATCGTCTGCTGTCTCCATCGTGAGCATTATTTTATTTTCGTATTATTCTTTTTCCAGCTAATATCCTGGCATTTCCAAAGACACCGGGTTTCATAATCTCCCTGGCGTTCCCAGGGAGCTGGGAAGCGGAGCACAAAGCTGCTATTATAGCGCGTTCCATCCAGCCTCCTTCTCCTCGCCCCACACCCCTTGCTGCCGCCACCGCGGGCTTCCACCCAGTCCCCCCCTCCTGACGCCACCGGCCTCTCTGGGAACTCTGGTGACGGCTGCCGGGATGAGCTCACAGAATCCATCCTGTCGCCCTTGCTCTGGGCCTGCCCTCCGCGCACAAGGATTTTTCCAGAGCCCCGTCTCCGCTCTTGGCCCTGAGTGTCAGGAAGGGTTTTCTGAAATGCCTCGTCCTGGGCAGGAGGGAAAGAGATGGAGACTCGGCAATCTGTTCCCATAGCCTTGGAGATTTTTAGAGCTGGAAGGAACTTTCATGTTTGAAAGGAGCTTTCCACCTGGCTTTGGAGCCATGGGAGCCTCTTGAAGTTGGATGCAAAGTTGTGTGTGTGTGTGATCTGTGTGTGCCTGTGTGTCTGATGTGCGAGCATATGTCATGTGTGTGCGCGCAGTATGTGTACTATGTGTACCTGCGTATGCGATATGTATGTGCAGGTGTGTGCAACGTGTACGACGTGTGCTTCTGTGTGATGTGCCTGTGTGTGTGATAAGCATGTGTGTGTGTGTGTGGTGGGAAATTCTGGTATAAGGTCCATGGTGTTCTCCACTTCTAAAGGTAATCTGGGACCCCAGAGAAAATGAGAATCACTAACATTTATTTTACCATGTGCCAAAGATCAGGCTGAGAGCTTCATCTGCATTGTCTCGCTTTAGCCTCACAGTGACCCCAGAAGGCTGGGTTCTATTATTCTATCTATTTTACAGTTGGGGAGACTGAAGTTCAGAAGTGTACTTTCTGATTCAGTAGCCAATAGTCATATGTGGCTGTTCACATGTACATTTCAAGTAGTTAAAATAAGAAAACTCAGTTCCCCAGTCTCACTAGTCACATTTCCAGTGCTTGATGGCCACACCTGGGTGCCACACTGGACAGTGCGGCTGTGGAAGAATTCCCTCGTGGCAGGAAGTTCTGTTGGACAGCACTGCTCTAGAGCAACTCTGAGCCCCGAATGCACCCGGAAGAAACTGCAGCGTGAGAGAGTCGGTGCTAGAACCGAGGCCAGAATGGTAGCTCTCTGCTCTCTCCCCGGGTTCCTCTCCCCTCTCCTATCCAGGCAGAGTGTCCTCCTCCACACAGGGCCCCCTAGAGGGGTCCTAGGGAGGGCTCTGGGCACCTAGCTAGAGGCCTGGCTGTGAGCATCACCCTTCTTGTCTTGTAGCCAGGTAGCTTGGCCTCATGGAGCAGCTGGGCAGCTGGAGGGGAGCTGGTATCATGGCCCCCACCCAGGAAGCGTCCAATTTGTTGGCAGAGACCTGAGTCCTGACCTGAAGTAGAGGGGACTTAGAGATGGGCGTTTCACACCCCAGCCAGGAGGCAGGGAAGGGTAGCTGAGAGCTGGAGGTGCTGGGGAGCAGGGTCAGGGAGAGGCTGGTGCCAGAAAAGAGTAATTTGAGATTCGCACTGGCTGAAAGGAGGTTAGATGTGGGTGGGGGAGGAGAGCCGTCATCTCTGGACCTGGATGGATCCCTGCTCTGCAGGACATCCAGGTATGGTTCCCAGAGTGGCACTTTGAGCAAGAACAACACCTGGCAGGCGAGAGGAGTCTGCCTTATTAAGCAACCAAGGCTGTGCTGGAGTCTGCCCTAGTTGGGAGGTGGTTCAGTGTGTCCCAGGATTCTGTTTCTTGAATATGCTAATTGAGCACCTGTTCTCTACCTGGCATTGTGCTGGCAGGGCAGCTTAAGGGCTGGCTGCCTCTCAAGCAGGGGCCACCCTGCCCCTCCTGCTCTCCCACATAGAGTGACAATAATTCCTTTAGGTGCACACACCCTGAGTCAGCCTAGCTCCGGGTTTGGATGCTGATGTCTGGAGGGCCCAACTGTGTGTCTGAGTATCTGAGACAAAGTGCCAGCCCACAGATGTGTGTGTGACACAGCTGGGTGGATGTGCTGGGTGCCCCATGTGTGTTATTGTACATGCATGAGGGTCTGCATCTACCATTTCTAGGATGATCCTATAATTTATTATCTGGTCTGGGACATTATGCTGAAAAACAGGGATAAACTCGGGCCATTCCTGGCGAATTGGGTCATACAGTTGTCCTAATTATGGAGGCACTCTGGCACGAAACAAAACCTCTGAGAGAGTTCTCTGCGACCTTCGCACACGGAGACGTGGAAACCTGGAGGGACACGCACACACATGCGCACAGATGCGCGCGCCAGCCCACACGTGGCATCGTGGATTCTCCAGGTTTCCTGATTCCACTCCCAGCTCCCCAGGGGCCAGCCGGTAGTTTTGCAAAGAGTTTAGCAGCTGCTTCCAAGCCCTGGTTCCAGCTGTAAATTAAATGGGGTTTCACCCTCGCCTGCTATTCCACTTAAGGTTACAATCAGCCCCATTAGGAAAGGAGGTCTGTGTGTTCCCTAGTTCCCTCTTTTAAAGGGTTCTTCTCCTCTGGCCTGGCCTGCTGGCTGGTGTGGGGTTTCCCTAGAAGCTAAGGCCAGAGCAGCCAAGGCAGTGACATGGGCCCTGAGCTCCCCAAGGCCCTGACGTGGCACTTGGCCCCACCTTGCCCCAGGGCCCTGCTCAATTCTGTGGGGAAGGAGGTGCCGGAAAGAGTCCTGAGGGGTTGCTGCGAGTCCCCCTGGCACTGCCAGCTAATTTGCTGAGCCACTCTAGGGAAGACTTTTAACTTCTCTGGCCCCAGTTCTCTCACTTCTCAGATGGGAGCGATGAAGACACGACACAGTTAATCTCCTTACAGAGCAGGGGTCAGCACACCACGGCCCACGAGCCAAATCCAGCCTTGTGCCTGTTTGTATAAATAGAGCTTTACTGGCACAGCCGTGCTTGCTCGTGTGTGTGTTGTCTGGGGCTGCTGTCCTGCTGTAGTGACAGCTGAGCAGTTGCAAAGGCCAAAGAGTTTACTCTCTGGCCCTTTGTGAACAAAGTTTGCCAACTGTTCAAGAGCACGTACCATGTGTCAGGCATTGCCCTCTTCCCTGGTCTTGTATTATCTCACTTAGCCCTCCCAGCAACCCTAAGAGACGGGTTTTATTAGTACTCTCATTTTCTAGGCAAGCAAACTGAGGCACAGAGAAGACAAGTAATTCTAGCTGTGTTTCCTCACCTGAGTATTGTGAAAAATCGTGTGGATAACGATGGGCGTGCAGAGCTTGCAGCACTCCTCTGCGTTGCTGTGGTGTTCTTTGGGTGTCCGAGCAAAGCCCATAGTGAAGGAGAGATCGTGGCAGGTCACCCACGACCTGTGCTGGTCAGTGTTTCACTATTGGCCTTCTGGAAAAATAAACCCGGAAGACAAACCCAGCCCTCGTTTGCAGCATTTACTCCTTTCCATGGAGTAAGTATCTCTGCCGCGATCGAGTCCAGGCCAGCAATGTGACATTGTTGGACGTGGAGATGGATGGGGAGAGATGGGCAGTAGTGCCCTGTACTGCAGTATTTCCACCCCACAGATACACTAGACATAAATCACCTGAGGAGCAAGATAGTAGTAAAAAGTGGTAAAATATTTAGGAGGTGATGAGTGTGAGAGTTTATCAACTTTGTTTTTTGAATTAATTTCTGTAGTTGTAAACTTATGTGATTTAATTTTTTCAAATGGCTACGTTTAACAACTGGCTTGCGAAATGGCTGAAAAGTTAATAATCTGTTTTTATGAGCCGTGTGAATTGGCTCTAGCACTTGCTACTCTCGGGGAGGGGGTCCCCATTCCTGTTTACATAGGTAAAGAGATGGGGGCCCTTCAGCAGTGGCTCCCTTCCCAACGGGTCTTCACTTGTGTTCTTTGGGTCTATCATGCACAGCAATGGAATTCTCCTCGTAAAGTGAGGAGGGCAGCTGGACCCCTCACCAATCTGCCTGATTCTCCTGGGGAAGAGGGTGCCCTGGTGGGCCCCCAGGATGTCGTTGAGGCTCTGATGTTTCCTTTTTGACCAGCGTGGGAGTGGCTGCCATGGCTCTGTCGCCTGGCTGCTCAGCCAGGGCGACCCCACTGCTCGGCCTGTGTCCTTTTGCTGCATTGACCCCTGCTTTTGACCTTTCTGTCTCCCTCCTGCCTCTACTTCATAGATCCTGAACCAGACCTCTAGGCTCTGTGTGGGGCTCCGTGCCATTGCCAGAGGGAGGAAGCGTGTGTGTATGACAGACAACCTGGGGAGCAGAAGGAATCCCAGACATGCTAGTGGGCCTGTGCTGGTCTTGGGTCCAATTCAGGAGGGTCGAGGTGTCCCTTTCACAGACGCCTGTTTTCCCAGAACCTGCCTACCTCCTCCCTCTGTGGTGGCCACAGCGAGGTCCTGGGGGCATGAGCACTCAGCAGACTAAGGTGGGCTTGGCTGTTAGCTCTGGGGATCCTTGGGGGAGCCCCGTGGCCTCTGGGAGGGAGATAGCTCCTCATGCTTCTAAGCTCAGGCTCCCCCAGGGAGCTGTGGCTGCCAGCTGGGCAGCAGCAGTTGGAGGCCACCCAGTCCCCTGGGCGAGCAGCAGGATCCCTTACCCAGCTAGCCCCAAGACGGAGCGCGTGGCCGCAGACCACAGGGCTGCCAGCCCCAGCCTGGGAGTCTCACTGACATGAGCTATGGAGGCAGGAATGTGACTGTGGGAAACCCAATGCCCTGGGCCTGGCCCTGGGGCTGGGGAAGAGTGTGTGTGGAGTGGGAGGGAAAGGTGGGTGTGTGGAAACCAGAGCATCAGCCACCCTGCAGCCTGGCTCTGCCCAGGGTTCTGAGGGAGAGCAGAAGGAAGCCAGCCCTCTGTCTCCTAGAGTTGCCTCCCCACCTCCCCAACTCGCCCCTCTAGCCAAGCCTTTTTCCTAAGCTCGAGGGCAGGCCTCCTGGATGCTGCTACTCTCTCTGTTTTAGCACCCACCCTTCCTCTTGCCCCTTCACCTGGGAGCCTTCCTGAATGGGACCTTCCACAGGCCCACCCCATTTTGTTTCACCCCACAGATGGCTCCACCCTGGGGTGCAGTGAATCCACATCATTTGTGCTTTCTGTAGTCAGACCCTGAGCTTCCGCTGGGTGAGAGGGTGCTCTCTGATCCACACTTTCCTGGGACCTTAGGCCTGAGCAAGTGCTGTACACCTGGCTTAGGGCAGGGAATGCTGGGGATTCATGTGCTAAGTCTTCAGTGGATACTTATTAAGTACTAGATGCTGGGCTGGGTACAAGAGGTAAAGGAGTGTGCGTGCCTTTCCTGTACACACAAGGAGAAGGATGCGGGGGAAGAGCTAGGTAGGGCTGGTAGGGGCCAATGATGTAGGCAAGGCAGTCAAGGAGGTATCCAAGCCTTAGTGATTACTGGGCTGAAGGAAGAGCTCAAGTTAGCTCAGTGGCGAGGACATTCCAGATTGAGAGAACAGCCTGCGCAAAGGTCCTGTGGAAGAGAGAAGGCGATGGTTTCCAAGTTTACAGAAAGCCGAAGGGCAGAGAATCCGGTGGGGAGGGTGCTGTTTAACATGAGACTGGAGAGGTTGAAGAGTTAAACTGACACAACTGGCACTGTTGACCGAATGCCAGGGACCTGCCAAGGGCAGTAGGCGCATTTTATTTAATTCTCACCAGTGGTTCTCAACTGCGGGTGATTTCAATCCGCCCCCCAGGAACGTCTGATAATGTCTGGCAATGTTTTTGGTAGTCACAACAGCGGAGTGGGGGGTGCTACGGGCCCCCGGATGCTGCTGAGCATCCAGCGAGGCACCGGACACCCCCACAACGAAGAATTATCTGGCTCAAAATGTCAACAGCGCCAAGGCTGAAAATCCCTACACTTTGAGTAGTCCTACGCAGTGGGCAATACCACAATTGCCACTTTGTAATGAGGAACTCGAGTTTCAGTAACGGGGGGGCTTCCCTGTGGCACCGCAGGTCCCCTTTCCCCACCCACACTGAGTTTCAGGCAAGTTTCTTTCCCGCTCATCTTCCTGGTGCCTGACATGGAGTCTGATGCCTGGGAAACGATGCTCTGGACGTTATCTGCACGGGAGCCTCAGGGTCTGTCAAAGCAGTGAGTCACCTCAATTTTCTGCTCTGGGCACATGAAACGTTGCTGCCCATCGCAAGTAGGTATCTGCAGCCCGCTCTTTGCCATGCGGCATTTCGGCTGCCTTGCCTGTGTGTGCCGTCGTTTCCCCATCTCTACAGGGAGGCAGCAACAGTCTCTGTAAGGGCTGTCAGGGTTCGGCTCCTTGTTCTCAGCTCCCAGAAGAGTCCCGGGACATGTTAAGTGCCACGTAGCCGGGAGGGTGAATGTTAAAGGCGGCAAGTCCATGTCCATCACGCTGCGCATTCACTCACGCCCTCTTCTCCCCTCTGTCTACATTATCACTTTCTCGGGGCTCCTTCCCTCAAGTCAAGTCAGCTCCCAGAAAGTTCCTTTCGCTCCAAACAATTTCCTCCAGTGAAAGGGTGATTGTATGGCAAGAGGGGCCCTTACAGAGATGGGGGGCTCAGCCTGGACTTTCTCAATTTCAGTAAGTGTCTACCGAGGGCCTCCTCATGCCGGGCGCTGCAGGTTCTGGGGACACCGCAGCGCCCTCATGGAGCTCATGTGCTACAGTGAGGTAGACGGTCGACAAAAACATTTGGGGTGACCAGTGCTGTGATGAAAAGAAAGCCACATAAGAGGGTAGAGTGTGACACTGCGGGAACACGTGAATGTGTGTATGTGGACTGGGTGGGGCAGGATGTGTGTGTGTGTGATGTGTGTGGGGTCGGCGTGTGAGTGTATGTGGGGACTGGGTTGCGTGAGCATGTGGGGAGATAGGCGGGTGTGCATGTGCAAGTGATTTTGACAGTTGGTCAGGGAAGGCCTCTCTGGGGAGTTGACATTTCATGTCTTTATGAGTAGTAATATCCATTTTCCCACTTGAATGCAAACAAAGTGGGTGTTCAGTAAACATGGGTGGAATGTCACAGGGAAGGACTGGAGGGAGGGAGCTGCTTTCCAGACGTTCCCAATCAGATTTTCATGCAACCTCAGTCTTCGCTTTGAGAGAAGTTCCCTGAGTGGAGCCTTGCATGTCTCCATGTAGAAACCACCGTGTACTTCAAAGGCGAGACAGCATGACATTAGATGACCTGTGTTAAGGCAAGGCTGATCATCTGACCCAGGCGACGGGCTGACCTCCACCGTCAGCAATTCCCAGAGCTTTTACTGTTCTCACCTGAGGCGTGTGCTCATTCATTTGTTCATTCATTCACTAATTCTTCAATTATTTATTGAGCACCTGCTGTAGGAGGATGTTCTGGGCGTGTGATGGAAACCTCACAGAGCTCTCAGTGGGAGGAACTGACAGGCTAACAGGTATTTACAATGGGGTGGTAGGTGCAGTAAGGGGAAGTCCAGGCTCTGTGGGAACACATGGGAGGGGTACCTAACCCATCCTTGTAGGGTGACCTTGAAGATGAGACCGACGCCTGAGGAAAAAGACAGGGGAAGAGTAGGGCAGAGAGACCTATGTATAAGAGGCACGGGGCAGGAAAGGGAACTCCGGAGGGTTCTGGCAGGTTTGAACATGGAAGCCAGTGGGGTTGTGGGTGGTTGGAGGTGTCCTGACTTCTGCAGACTCGCTCTCGGAGGCCATGGTTGGGTTAAGAGAGAAGATGTTCTCCCTTCTGCTTCTGGGGTCTGAAGGGAGTGCGTGGAGAGCTCAGGTCCCCTTAGAAGGGTCAGAGGGTGCAAAGATGTTGTCCATCTGTGAAGGTGGAATGCTGCCCTGGGTGGGAGCCAGGGCAGCTGTGGAACCCTGGTTAGTGGGTGTCCACTGGCCCAGCTCCTGGTTCTACCTGCTTCTTCTGGGAGCTAGGGGAGGAAGGGAGAGAGGAGGCAGGTACCCACCTGGGCGACAGATGGGGTGGGGGAGGCAGAGTGGTGAGGTGGAGGGGAAGGGGGCTGATGGAGGCTGTCCTCTGGAGGCAGCACACATGGAGGAGCCTGGGGAGTGTGAGGAGCATTCCCAGAGGCAACACTGGTTCCTCCCTCTGAAGGATGGTCATTCTCAGTGCCAGAGCCTGCTCTGGGCCAGGCACAGAGCTGAGCTTGAGATACCTGGCCCCGGCCTTTGTGGAAATCCCAGGGAGGGGCACACCTTTTCTAATCGCGGGCGGCAGCCCTGCCCTTGGACAGATACCCAGAAAGAACTGCCAAAGCCCCAGACAGAGAGAGGCCTTTGGTGGGAGCGGTGCTGACGGGCGGCGGCTTGAGGAGGCCATCTAGAGGAGGTGTGAGGTGAGTGGGGATGTGCACTGGCAGTGATCCGCAAGCAGGGAGGTCCCTGTAGGCACTCGAACTGAGAGAAGGAATTCTAGGGCACATGGGAGGCAGAGGCGGGCTTGATCCTTGCACTTGCCTCAGCACCCAACTTATGGCGGTGCATGTGTGTTGCCAGGCTGAGGTGAAGGGGTTGTGGAGTCCTGGTCCTTCCACCCCACCCCAGCCGAAACCCCTTCACCTCCCTCCCCACAAAGTGCACTGAGCTGCATTTGCTACGCGTTGTTGCACCTGGGGGCAGGCCGAGCCATTTCCAGCGTCCTGATCTGCTTTCTTTGGCGTGCCTGCACCTCTCGCCTGGGGTGGCCTGCTGGGCCCCCAGGTCCAGTCCTATGTGCGGCCTTGCAGACCCTGACACTGGGAGCTATTAGCTGCTGGGCTTGGCGCATGCTCTGGCGGGATTCCAGTGTAGCGTGGCCAGGCCAAATGCCTCTCCTGGTGGGAACTCAGGACGCCTGGGGTCCACCCCTGCCTGGGAGGGAGGATTCAGGCATGGTGGCCTTTGGGCTTGTCTGTAGTAGCCTTCCCTGTCTGCAGTATGACATCCCTCACTTTTATCCTGCTCATGTGTGTGAATATGGAGAGAGTCTGATTGTTTGATTGATTGACTTTGATTTCTGCCCAGGGCTGTGGCTCCTGAAATGTCTACTTTTCCAGCTCCTGGAATAATTTTGAACTAATATGGGATGTATGAATACCACCTCTGAGTGCAATTGCTAACTTCGTAGTTTATGACTTACCCCCTGCTGCCCCACATGTGCCTTATTTCTCTCATAAGATCATTAATATTAAACTTTTATTGAGCATCTATTATGTGCTGGGTGGTGTGCTAGGAACAATTTATCTCATGATAATCACAACTCTCTGATGATACTATAGAATTCTCCCAAATTTACAGAGACTGGTTCAGGGAGGTTAAGAAACCTGCCCAAAGTCACACAGCTAGTAAATGGCAGAGCCAGAATTGGAAACCAAGTAATCTGGTTTAGAGCTTGTGTTGAAGTTGTGGCCAAAGGAAGGAGGTCATTGTGTCTCCCTGTCAGAGGGGGGGATGTCCTGTGGTGGGACTCAGAGCCCGCCCCGTTGTAGCAGAATCTTGGTGAGTCCCCTGGGAGAGCAGATGAACATGTCTTCCCTGCATGTGTGTTTTATGGGCCCTTTTGAAGGGATGGAGCAGAGGAAGACCAGCCTACCTTCAGGATGCATTTCTTTGTTGACCCAGTGTGACAAGGGCAGGACTGGGATGGCTGGGGGTACTTCTGGCTAAGGAATGGCATGAACTTGTGATGTGAGTCTGGGCCAGCTTTGAGGAGCGTGGCCTGCCTGAAGCAGAGGGCTGGGTTTGAGGGAAGCAAGCTCTGGTGTTGGACAGGGAGGATGGGGCAGGTCATTAAGGATCCTACTAAGGATCCTGCTAGGTGGTGAGAGCCACCAAACGATTTAGGCCAGGGAGCCAGGTGGTGACTGTGGGTGATGCTGCTGGTTCTGGCTCTGGGTGTGGGTAGATCAGAAGTGGGAGGACCAGCATCCAGAGAGGCTTCTAGGACAAGGGGTCTGGGGCTAGGCCCTGAGGGTGGGTGTGGTTTGGGAGTTGGCCCACAGAAATGGTTGTATGTTTTGTATTTGGAGGCACTGGGGGACTGTGTAGCTCTAGGACCTTGGGAGAGGTCAAGATTCCTAGGAAATGGCTGCAGCCAGATGGCATCTGGGCACTTAGCAGTGGACGTTGGGAAGTGGCCATTCTGGGAGGATCTGGGTGAGATGAACAGGCCATCCAGGGGGAGGCAAGAGTTTTCTTTCAAGGATGTGTGTGCTTGCGCGTTGGGAAGAGGGCCTGGGCAAGGGAATGGGGCAGGTGACAGACAGTGTGGGGAGAAGGGAGAGGGATTTGGAGAAATCTGAGTGACAGCGGAGGTAGCAGACAGCATAGGAGTGCTGTCCAACTCCCCTCAGCCCTGCTTCTGGGCCCCTGGCTATGGGAGGCTGGTGGCCCTAATGTCATAGGAATCCAAGTCTGGGAGGCTGGCCTGGGGTGCTACTGGGTCACCACCCTCCCAAATCACACAAGACCACAGTGATGGCAGAGATGGCAAGGAGGGATCAGTGCACCAGGGAGGTGGGCATCTTGTCCAGGGAAGGTGGTTTATGGCTCAGTGCTTAGAGCCCAGTGGTAATGAAGACAAGGGAGGGGAGTGACTCTTTAGCTTTATGCAGAGTGAACTGGCAGACTGACTTCTGAGCCTGAATGTAGACTTACCCTATCTCCTGTTCCTATCCCTGTCCTTGACCTCAGCCGGAGCATAGGGACCCAACTCAGAGCCTATGTATCCTGGCACCAGCACTGTCCCCATGACACATAGGGGTGGACACTGATGCTCGACTGGGCCCTCTAGAATTAAGCTCTTCTTAACTCATCCCAGAGGGCAGATCGCCATTGGATCTTCCCCCTGGGAGCCTCTTAAAGTCCTTCCTTCTATCAAACTCCAACTTCTCGATCTGAAAGAACTCAAACTTCCTTTCTGCCTTGTCTGGTCTCCACTAGAGAGGGAGAAGAATTTCCTTGTGGATTTGATATTGGAGTCTGTGGACTGTAGGAGAGGATGTACTACCCTAGTGTGAAATTTGAGGCTGATGGCCCAGCTCTCGGCAGCCAAGGAGCATTGTCTAGAGGTCTCCTAACCCAGAGACCTGACTCTCTGGGCCAGTCACCTTGCCACTCCCAGGCTCGGTGTTAGAATCTCCTCTGACAGATTTGTGTCTCCAGGGCGGCGTGGTGGATGACAGGAGTGAAGATTCCATGTCCATCTCTACCTTGAGCTTTGGGGTGAACAGACCCACGATTTCCTGCATCTTTGACTGTAAGTGATGCTTGGAGGTGTCTGTGGGGTGACACAGACCTTATGCTTCTGTTTGAATGGGGTTATATGGTCAAGTGTATATGTGGGGTTGTGGAGAACTGAGTCTGTGTGCTTTCTGGTAAGTCAGTCTCTTTTGGTGAGTGTGTGTGTGTGTGTGTGTGTGTGTGTGTGTGTACGCACACACATGCCCGTCTACATATGGTGTGTATGTGTCAACTCTAAGCTTCAAATTGGACATTCAAGGCCTTGTACATTCTGGCTTCCCCCATCATCTGTTTGGCTTCTCTTTCTTCTCCTCCTCTGCCTCTCTCCCCAACTCTTCCCAGGCCCAAGGACACATCACTCTCGTGTCTACCTTTGAGCTGTAGTCTGTTCTAACCTGTTAGTGGCTCACTCCTACAGAATGAGACTTGTCACTTCTATTGTTTATCCCTCTGCTATTTTTTTAAGGGACAGGCTCCACCCTCTTCTCTATTTTAGCTCTTCGCTACCCCAGGCACCTAACCTGCCATCTCTGTTTCTTCCTCGGTGCAGATGGGAACCGCTACCACCTACGCTGCTACATGTACCAGGCCCGGGACCTGCCTCCAATGGACAAGGACTCCTTTTCTGGTAGGTGAGAGAAAGTAGGAGAGCCAGGTATCAGGGATTGAGAGCGTGGAACTGAGCCGTTGGGCCTTTGAACCACAGGGAACACAGCACATGGCTTCTTCTCCGCAGGTTGGGGGCAGTGTTTGCTGGGTTTGTGAAGAAGGCTGTTGTTGCCAGGGTCACTGTGGCTTCTTAATTGTCAGATGACTTGCTTGACCCCTCTGTAGGGTTTGGCTTTGCTGACCATCCCTTCCTTTTGAAAGCCTGTCTAGTCTTGGCCCCCAGGCACCCTCTCTCCTGGGCCTCCTGTAGCCTCTCCTACTGCTATACCTGCTCAGGTGCTTTGCCGCCCCCTAAGCCTGATGTTCCCAAGAGTCTGTCTATGTCTACTTCTTCGGGCACTGACGTTAGGAAGCTCTTGTCCTTAGTTCCTAGGAGTCCCTTATGTTCAGCCACATCTTAGGTATCTCCCCCTGGATGCCTCAGAGGTGTCTCAGTTCTTCCTGTTCAAACTGAAGTCTTTGTGATACCCCAAACACATGATCCAGGCCTACTTTGCATTTCCCACCTTGGTCCTGGTGTCACATCAGCATGCCTATTACCCCTCATGTTGGAAACCATCAGTCACCTTCTCTTGTTGATTCTGGCTCCTGAATCTCTCTTGGAGATATCTCCGAGAACTGGAAGGGGCCTTGCCCCTTCGTATCTGGATACTCTGGTCATCTCAGGGCCTCTCTGATGCCTTCCTCACTGCCCCAGATAGATCTGGTCATGTCACTCCCCTGATTTCATATATGACACTGATAGATAAATCCCTAACTCCTTGGCTTGGCAGACAACTAGCTTCTTTGTGACATGCACCTCATGGACTGTGCCAGTGTCCTTTCCCGATTCCCCTTCTTCCACTAGCTTTGGCCCACCAACTTTTGTCAAAATTTATAGTCCTCTTTCATATTCCTGGCCTTTGTACTCAGCACTCTCTCTGCTTAGAATTCATTCCTTCCCTATTTTTAGCCCAGCAAACTCCTTCTCATCCTTCAAGTCCTGGCCCAGGTGCCCTCTGACTCTTCCCCAAGCTGAGCTGGTTGTTTCTTTCTCAGCACCTGACCCGCTGCCCAGATCAAGTGCTGTCTGTCTCTGCCACATGCTTTGCACTATGACTGCGAGCTCCTTCTAGAAGAGGCCGTGTCTTACCTTGAACCTGCAGCACTTGACATCTAAAGGACTGACACTTACTGAATGCTCACTACGAGCCAGGGAGCTTTACTACTATTCCATGTAACCCTTACAACTCTTCTATGAGTTATTTAACATCCGCATTTTACAGATAAAGAAACCAAGACTCAGAGAGCTTAACTCAGTTGCTTGAGTTAAAATAGCTGACGGGTGACAAACCATTCTCCAAATCCTTGAGCAGAACGGAGCTCTTCTATGAAAATGACCTTCTGTTCACAAGATGTGGCTGTAGCTTGTAGCCATCCTCCTGTCCTCCTTCCCAGCCCCTTCCCTCCCCACGTGGGGGCCACTCTGGTTCCTCCTCCCTCCAGCAGCTGTGCTTCCCTGCCTTCCTCTCTCCTCAGGGGCCTGTTCTCCAGCCCTGCCGCCAGGCACAAGGTGGATGGAGCAATTTCTTTGTGCTGTGGGTCCAGGGTTCTGAGAGCGCCCTCTGCAGAGCGTCTGTGAAACCCTCACTCACGGATTGGCAGGTCAGGGGCAGCTACCTACAGCTGCAGCTTCCTGGGAAACTGCCAGGAGGCTTTCTGACACTTAGAATGTACCCTGAGAAAAAACGAAGTGGACTAATTCACAACCTTGTTTCCTCTTCCTTTGGGAGAGGATGGGGAATGGTGCGGGTGGTGAGGTGGGGCCCAGGTGGAAGGCCCCTGGTTCTCTGTGGGCCTGGCTGGCCGTCCCACATCCAGAAGTGAGGGAACTCCTCCAAGGAACTACGCTAGGAGTCTGCGAGCATCTCCGGGGACTGCAGCCTGCTCCAGCCTGGTGCTGGCCTACAGAGACGTCACATTTTCCATTCTGGCCCCACCCCCTCCCCCAAATAAACATCCCTTGAGCGTTGAGGGCACTGCCCAGGGCTTCCTCAGAGGCCACTGGCTTCTGAATGAAAGGCCTGATTGAGCAGCTGCTGGAAAGGAAAACAGCAGCCAACACGGGTGAACCTATAAAACCCAGAGTGTTTATTTTCACTCCCAAACCCTAAACCAAAGCAATTTCTCCCCTGGAACTGACCCTGGGGCGGCTGGCGGCCGGAGGCTGTGCATGGCCACCGGCTGGCATTTCTCAGAGGAAACTCATGTGTGAATCCAGAATGTCTGGGGCCGGGGGAGGGAGGGTCTAGCGCAGAGTCTGTCGCTGGTCTCATGGTCTCCTCTGGGGCAGAGAAGGCTTTCTTCCTGAAGTGCTCTGCTAACTCTGAGCTGTGGTGCTCTGGGCCTTCCCCCATGGTGGTGGGTTCAATAGATCCCCAGCTGTGATCTCTGCTTGTCCCTATATGGTGGGCCTTGGGGCTGTCTGGAGATAGGGGCTGTGTCTGCTCCTTTTCCCTGGCCGAAGTTATAGAGGAAAATGCAGGAATTGGTCGAATAATACTAAACTCACTCAGGAAAGAGACCTGTCGAGATACTGCTGTCTGGGCTGTTTGAGGATGTCACCTTGGGTGGGTTTGGCCATCTCAAACCTCTGGAGGGGCATGTGTGGCACGTGTTGTGCCTCTGTGGCCTGTGTAGCAATGGGGCATAAAAAAATGTCAAATAATACTTAATTTGAATGGTGCTGAGCTGGGCTTGCCACTGCTTGGTGAGTATGTGGAAAAGGCACTGGATTTACTTCGAATGGAGAAGATATGACTTGAGAAGACTTGGAAATCACATGTCCACAACACCACACCTAATGGGCGGCATCACTTTCCGAAGTTGCTCTTCATCACAGACTGATATTTCTCAAATAGAATTAAGGAGGAAGCTGTCTGCTTTGCCAAATTGTCCTCTCAGGGAATTCTGCTTTGGACCTCCCACTGCTGTGGTTTGCGAGAACCATAAGCTCTGCTTATGGAGCGGCTACCAAGACTGACAACCCTTGGGCAGCTCTTTTGTGAGCTCACCACATTCCAAGGGATGGCCCTTAGCACGAGGGACCCAGAGACTCATCTTTGCGAGACTCAAACGTCAGTGGGCCCTGGGAGCTTGACCTGGCTCAGAGAATGAGAGGTGGCCGGGAGACCAGATGCCAAGTTATTAATTTACAGGAGAGATATATCTGTCGAGAAAACGAAGGTCTTGTGCCCTCTTTGTTGGCCTTGTGGTTCCTGGGAGGTAAAATCTGTGCCAGTTAGGTGGTCCTGAGGGTGTGGCTGCGAGGCCAGGATGAACTGTGATGAACCGTGGCTGCCCTGCAGCTGACGCCACCTCTATGGGGACGAGTACCTCTGTGTTCCTCCAGATCCAGACTTTGTCCTGAGTGGGGCTGGGGCGTTCTTGCTGTTGGATTTCCCATGTCTGGACTCCAGTCAGGGCCCACCCCCTCGTTTGAAGCACAGCTTTCTGTTAAGGCTGGCTCTGGTTGGGGGAATTTTCCCATTGAGCTTAAGGAGCTGTTTTCCAAAGTACATTGGAGGCTTGTGAAATGCTCCACTTAAAAAGGGTTCCTGAGTAAGAGAGACTGGGAAACACTGCACACTTAGAGATTTACAGCACACAGTGGCACTGAGCGGCTCTGACGTGGCTGTAGAAAGAGGAGCCTGTTTGATTGTTTAGTGCTCATTAGCTCTCCAGAGAACTCACATTTCGAAGAACACATTTTGGGAAACAGTGATCTACAGGACTCAGTCCAAATTGCTGAGCATAAATCCAGGACCGGTTGGGATTGGCCCACATCCTCCTCCTTCCTCCATCCCACTGCCCTTGGTGCTTCCTTGCTGTTTCCACAGTGTCTGTGCCGTTTGTTGCCATCTATCTTCTGTGCTTGGTACCTACACACCCTCTTTCGTTTGGCCTGCCTTCGTTACCTTCGCATTTTTGAGATGCAGAGTAGGAGACCTTCTCTGGGAAGACTGACTTGGTGTCACCAGGCGTTTCCCAGCCCTAGCAGCTTATCCACTCCGCTATTAATTTGCACATCACCTTATATCATAGCTGTTGTTTGGTTACCTCTTCCAACCAGTAATCGTGATCTTTAGAGCCTGGATTGTGTCTCATTCATCTTCATGTTCCTTGCACCACGCTTACCTACCACGTGCTGGTCAGTCAGTAATTGTGTATTGGATGAATGATGGATTATAAATAACGCTAGAGTGAATGTCTTTGTACATATAACTTTTTGGTTAATTTGGATGATTCCCAGGAATATGGGAAATAGGGTATAAACAGTTTTATGTTTTCCTAGGCATACTGCCCAATTGCTTTCCTGAAGGGTTGCTGAATTGCTTCCAGCAATAAAGAAGAGTACCTATTTCATCAAATATTTGCCAACACTGGGTTTTATTTTATTTAGTTTTCATTTGCATTGTCTTACTAGTGATCTAGTCCACTCTCTTTTAAGAGTCCTTTTCCTATGAGCATGACATGGCAGAAGGAGCACTGGACTAGGAGCACAGTGTCTGTCCTGCCCATGTGTGAGCGTGAGCTAGTGACTTAGTCTTCCTGAGGCAAATTGTCTTCTGACAAGTGGGATGATGCTACCTGCTCTGTCCCCAATTCCAATGGTCTGAGGCAGGTGGTGGGAAGGCCCATGAAGAAAGCTTAGGGTATTGTGAATGCTGGAGCGCCAGGAAGGTCTGAGCAGCAGAGCTTGGATGCGGGACTCCAGACCCAGCAAAAGAATCACCTGCCTGGTGCCTCTCGTGGTGATGGAGTCCGGTAGAACATTCTGTGTTCGTGGCTGGAGCTTTTCAGGGCGGCTTGTGGTCTTTAGGGAGCTCCAGTCCAGCCACACTTCAGCTCATCTCCAGGGGTGCTCTATGTGGCTGGGTAGGTGAAGCCCAGGCCCATGCTGCCCCTCTCCCATGGGAGTGGCCCTGGGTGTGGGGACACTGGGCTGGGGTGTACACAGAAGAGCTAGCCTCTCACCTTCCTTCCACCTCTCCTTGGGATCTGCTTCTCCCTACTCTTGGCTTTCCTGGAAGAGGGATGTGTCTGTGTGTCTGTCTGGCTCTCCTTCATCTGACCACCTTGCTTCAACAACACCCACCCCCACTGCTGTTTTTTTCTTTTTTTTGAGGGGCTGGCCCCTGTGGGGGGAGAGGCCAGGCCCCAGCACACAGTAGCCCAGTGTCTGAGGCCCCAGGCCTCCAGGCCTGCTCTTTACAATGCCTTTGTTGTGTGTTTTTTCCTCCCATGGACGGGCGGGGCGTGTGTGTGGGTCTGGGTGATTTTGTTTGAAAGCCACCCCCTCCCTGTCCCCCTGTGCTGAGCTCATTGCCTGCGCTGATGGGGCTGCTGGAAGGAGTTGGCCTGCTCAGGGGCCAGCGTGGGGGGTGCTGCCAACACCAATACAGTGTGCACAGCCGCTACAATGTGCAATTGTGATCTTTGTGTAAACGCGGTCGGTCTGGGGCTCTCGCGCTTATAAAAATAAAGCGTTGGGGAGCACGGGGGGGTGGGAACAAAAGGGGCTTTTTCGCTGGCTCTCTAATATGGTTTTATTTATCGGAACGCTCCCTCTTTCCCTTACTGGAACCAGGGAGAGGTTCTCTGCCGAGCTTGGAGCTGATGGTATCACAGCCAGACGGTTTCATTAAATGCACAGACGCCGCTGGGCCCTGCCAAGGGCAGGAGAAGGGCTCGGGGCCAGCCCTGCCAGGCCGGCGCATGGAACCCGGAGCCCCATGCCAGGGAGGCTTCTACCAGGTGGGGGTGGCAAGATGTGGTAGCATTTCTCCCTTGTCCCTTCTCCTGCCAAAAGCCTCCTCCTGCCCTCTTCTATCCCTAGAATCACGTTCCAAACCCATTTCCTGCAGGAAGTCCTCCAAGACTGACCCCATTACCCTTTTGTGCCTGAAGGCCAACGAGCTCATCCAGGCCGTTAGCCAAACCTGGCATTGTTCAGTCAGTGGGTGCCCACAGTTTCTGCCTAACTTAAATCCCCTTCTCCATTTCAGCTATCCCCCTGGGCAATAGCCAGGATCATGGATCCTGCTCCCTCCATCCCATAATGGTGATCTTCCCATTGCCCACCTCCACCTTTTTGCCTTTTCTATAGCCACTTTCCACCACCTCCTGTGTAGTGGCCGTGGTATGCCACCTGGTCTCCTTAAGGCCAAGGAGCCTGTCCTGTCCTCTTTTACAGGCAAGTGGAAACACTGTCTGCCCTCGCCAGTCCCAGGACTGCAGTTAGACATCTGGCACCCTTCTGAGGCCAGCGGGGCAGAGGCCATTATATCTGAGCCCACTGAGGTCCTTTGGAGACCACATGGTGGGGTTAGGGACAGCATTGGGGCTGGACTATGCGGCTCAGAGGATGCAAAGTGCCTCAGGATGGAGCAGGCGTCAAGGTACAGGGTATGTGTTAGAGCATTTGGGCTCAGTCCTCCCAGACATCTAGTGTCCAGCTGCAAGCCTCCTGCATCCCGGACTTCCCTGTCTGTGTGCCCTCAGCATTTGGTACTTTGAGTCATAAAATGGCAGCAAACTGGACCCTGCCCCCAGGCTGATGTCCTGGAAGCTGGAGGGGCCCCTCCTCCAAGCCTTCTCTGCTCCTCTCCTTAATTATAGGCACTCAGTCCGTAGGAACTTCTCTTGCATTAGTTTCCAAAGTGTGGCCTTGAAAGGTAACATTAGTCCCACCTGGGAACCTGTTAGAAGTGCTGATTCTTGGGCCCCATCCTAGACCTGATGGATAAGCCTCCGGGAGTGCTGCCTAGCAGTCTGGGTAAACCTGATTCTGCTGCATGTTCATCTTTGAGGACCACTGCCTCAGAATGTTTTCTAGTGACTCCAGCTTCTCTTTGGGATTAGGCAGAGAGAATCACTAGCGGGTGGCTCCCAGGCCAGCCTGGCTAGGCTGGCAGGCTGGAAAGGAATTTGGGGGCTAGCAGGGAGCTGCAGGGGCCTTGGGGTTCCTCTCACAGCACCCACTACTAAACAGCTCTTGAATCTACATGCTTCCTTCTAGTGCCCGCTCCCTGCCCCCACTGCGCATCTAAGCCACCACCATCTCTGTCTGAACTATTGCATCAGCCTCATAACTTGTCTCCCTGAACTTGCTCCTGCTCCCGCCAGTCAGTTCTCCCTTGGCAGCCAGAGTATGCTTGCTGAAATGCAGACCCGAGCACACCATTTTGATGGCACCAACATCTCTGCTCTATTCTTTCTTCCTCAAGAAGCCAGATCTCTCCCTTACACATTCTACTGTACCTTATACCTACTCTTTAAAGCACCGATGAAAACTGTATTTATGTTTACTTGTATGGATTATGGTTTTGCTCCAACTGTATTCTTAGCCCTGAGCCCCAAGCCTCTATCTACCCTGGCATGTAGACAGCATTCAACAAATGCTTGTTGGATGAATGAATGAATGAGTGAATGAGCCATCCGGGCACTCACTTCTGCTGGCTGGACCTGGCCTCCAGCAGCCAACCCAAGAAGGAGCCGAGAAGGGGAAGTTCTCTGGATCTCTGTGCCCACTCGCACAGGTTCCGTTTCCCTGTGGTGGCCCACCAGTCTGCTCGTGGAGTTGGGTAGAGCCCTGGGGAGATGGGTTCCAGGCTGATATCGTTGCTCCAGAGTGGCAGCCATAGCTCTGCTCCAGCTCTGTGTGGTGCGTGACTCTTAGGCAATCTCACGATCTCTGACGTGTCCTGTCTCCCTTCCCTGTTCCCTGCCCACATAGATCCCTACGCAATCGTCTCCTTCCTGCACCAGAGCCAGAAGACCGTGGTGGTGAAGAACACCCTAAACCCGACGTGGGACCAGACACTCATCTTCTACGAGATCGAGATCTTCGGTGAGCCAGCCAGCATCGCCGAGCAGCCGCCCAGCATTGTGGTGGAGCTGTATGACCATGACACCTATGTGAGTCTGCCGGCCTCCCTCCCTCGTTCCCTCAGTGCCCACTCCCTCCGGGGCCCAGGGAAAGACACTACTGCGAGGGAGGGTCTCCAACCAGATGACTGTGCCCTAAGGCTGGGACTGGTGGCCTCTATTTTAGCGTAATTAAAGATGGATTGCAAGCTTCAGTGTTTGTGCCCATGACAGAGAAGAGACAGATCTGGAAAGGACCCTTGGCTGTGGGTCAAGAGCCTGAGTTTTCTCTTCCTCTAACTTGCTTATATGATCCCAGGCCAGTCCTTCTCTTCAGCAAAGAGCTGTGTTGACTCTACAAGCATAGTTATCAAGCACTCGTTTACTGGGTGGTCCCTCTCTAGGGCTTCCCAGGCTAGGTGGGAGTTGACACGCCAACAGACAGATCCTCAAGGAAGGCAGCAGGTCTCTGAGTGTCACGTGGCCCAGAGGCAAGCCCAGAGCTGTCCAACAGAACTTCAGGCCCTGATGGAAACGCTCTGTGCTCATACCTTCTGAACGAGAGCCACCAGCCGCATGTGGCCTTTGAGCAGTCAAAATGTGGCTAGTGCAACTGAGAACCTGAATTTTAAATTTTATTTAGTTTTCATTAATTAAGCTTTAAATTTAAATAGCCACAGATGGCCAGTGGCTCTAGTATTAGACAGCACAGCTCTAGAAGGTTCTCAGAGGGAGAGATCACCGTGGACTGGAATGTGCAGGAGGGCATGGGGAAGACATGGGCCCTGGAAGAAATGTGGGATTGGGGCACTGGGAGAAGGCAGGGGGCATTCCAGCACAGTCTGGAGGCAAATGGGAGACCCAGGAGGTGGGAGGGCAGTCTGGGAAGGAGGAAGAAAGAGAATGAGGCCAGGGGAGCAAGGTAGTGATTGGATCAGAGTAACACTTTAAAAAGAGAAGAGAGAGACTGTGTCAACTGATGGGGCATGTGACAAAGAGGCCCTAGCTTGGGTTGGGAGGGCAGCAGGGTTATGAAAGCAGAGGAGGCAGGGTTTGAAAGATGTTTCCAGAAAGAGCTGCTGTGACTGGATGTTGGGTGCCCAGAGGGGCCGTGGTGACCAGGGGGCGGGGGAATACGATGCTGTTTAGGGTGCCCCACCAGGGGACAGGGACCAGTGGGCAGTGCAGGCCTGGGCTAGGAAAGCCAACCTGGGAGCTCTTCCCTTGGAAGGAAAAGCTGGCTCCTTGGGAGGGGACAGTGAGCAACTGGAATCTATTTGGGACTGTTTGGAGAAGAGCACAGGACCTGGTACCTTTGGGGCAGGGGTGGGAGCGGGGCAGGAGGACCAGGAGGGCACTGGGCCAAGGGACTAAGCCGAAGGAGCAAGCTCAAGTGCTGGCGTGGGTAGGTCGGGAGGCAGCAGGACAGTCTCTCTCTTACAGTAGCATCACACCTCCTCTTTTTAAAATGTTTCTCTGACCCTCTCTTCTGCAGGCAATGCTGGGGAGAGATCCCAGGGGGAGAAAGCCACGGCCCCTTGCGGGTGGGCAGGCTCCAGGGTCCCAGGGGAGGGCAGGGGCTGTGCTCAGTGTTATACAGTCAAACAAGGCTGTATGGGTGCTAGGTGCCCATTGCTCTGATCTCCTGTTGTCCTGACCGCCGGGCTCTGCAAGGATTCCCCTCTCTCCAACGTCTCTGTGACCAGATAAATAAAATAAAAATAAAAACAAAATAAAATACATACCTGCCCCAGAGGAACCTTCAGGAGCCCTCCCAGTGCTGTGGCTGGTGTCCGCTCTGAGTAGTTGGTGCTGGACTCTAACCTGCTCATGTGAGCATCTGTGCAGCAGCTGGTAGCCACTCTAGAATGACTCTTTGGGGGTGTCCCTGGCATAGAGGCGACTTCAGGTAAGGGTGCCTCTCAGTCCTGCATTGGGCTTCTCCAAATGAGGGTGTTGGGCAAGGCATCAGGGCTTGTGAGGGCTGTAGCACTAGCTGGTTGAGACCTAGGTTCTGCCCGTTGCCCCTGCCTTCAGGGACGCCAACCGTAAGGCTGGAGTCTACAGGCCAGTGAGATTGCAGAGGCCCGTGTCAGAGGCTGAGCATGGGCAGGGCTGTGAGTGATGGCTGAGAAGGGAAGGGGACACGTGGCTGGGGAAAATGGCCCATGCAAAGGCCACGCGGTGAGAAGCCAGCTCAGGAGTGGAGGACATGTGGGGCAGGAAAGAAGCTGGGGGGCAGAGGTGAGCAGGCTCCAGGGAGGCGGTCTTCCATGCCAGGTGAAGAGTTTGCCTCCATCCTCCAGGCAGTTGGGGAGCCATGGAGAGTGTCTGAGCAAGGGAATAATACACACAAACATCATTTTAGCAAGACTTACGTGATCTGATGAGTGCGATCACAGTTTTCCCATCTGGAAAGCAGTGGAATTGAAAGGTCAGGTGAATGGGAGATAAGAAGTTCTTGGGACGGTCACATGCCTGTACTGTGCGGGAATTAGAGGAAGGCCAGGATTCTGTTACTCTGGTCCCTGATGGTCTCAGAGCCTGATTAAATAAAGACAAGGCCAATGCTGTTTGGACATACAGAGGGACTGCCCCACCACGATGGGAGTTCTGCTTTAGCAGCAGTAGCTGGGCCCACTCACACGTCGCCTTCGTGTTCTTTTAAGCGGCAGAGCGCACCATGCAGCACCAGCCACTGCCCTTTAGAGTTCGGGAGGCCAGATGTAGGTCTGGTGGTTGCTCTGAGGCCACCAGAGCCCTGAACTGGGGTGGGGGGGTGCTGACTCTTTTCTCTCGACTCCCTGTCCAGGGTGCAGATGAGTTTCTGGGACGCTGCATTTGTCAGCCGAGTCTGGACCGGATGCCCCGGCTGGCCTGGTTCCCGCTGACTCGGGGCAGCCAGCCAGCGGGTGAGCTGCTGGCCTCCTTTGAGCTCATACAGAGAGAGAAGGTGAGGCTGGGCCATATCTGAAATTCTGGAGGCCCAGGCGGGAGCGCCGGTGGGGGCGGGGGTCGGGGGCCGAGGGACACAGGCAGGGGATAGCTGGCTAGAGGGACGGGGGCTGCTGATACATTTTCTTTCCCCACCATGGGTCTGCACTCCATGGGGAGCCACTTCTAGAAGTCAGGCCTCCTGCCAAGACCAGTTTTGACCATCTTTTCTGAACCCCAAATCAGGACATGATCTATCCTTGAGGTAGAAAGTTAGAATCTGGACTGTGGCTGGATGCCTGAGTCCTTTGGCCATTGGATGTATCTTTCCCTGAGTCATATCCTGACATGGTTTCTGGGAGGAGGATTCGGTTGTAGGGGGGCTTAGTTGTGATGGGGAGGGGACTCCAGGGACAAGTAAGAGAAGGACCTCCGTTCTAGCTCTGGCTTTGCCATGGCCTAGCTGTGTGATCCTGGACTACCCACTTCCCTGCTGCAAAACAGGGGGTTCAGGTTAGAATCACATCTTCAAACTTGCTCTTAGTGAACCCCATTATGTAAGCTAGATAGAAGGAGGGCTGTTCCATGTGAAGAGTTCTAGGTGGAGGAGGGGGATGCAGCATATCGCCCACCTAGCTTCCCTTGCACCTTCTCACCCACTACCAGACAGCTCCAAGGGGGCCCCAGGCCTCCGAGGAATAGAGTCTGCAGGCCACTGGACTGTCTGATCACTGATGTATTCCATGAGTGTCATGTTGTGGTGGGAGGTGTGTTTGCCTGCCAGTGCAGGAAGGAGGGTGAAGTTGGCCTTGGGTGAAAAGCTCCTGAGCAAAGCTCTTTTCCTTCCCTCTAGCCGGCCATCCATCATATTCCTGGTTTTGAGGTAAGTCTTGCTCTCAACTCTTCTTCTTCAGACTCCCTGCTGGTCTCCCTGTGTTTGCAGCCCTGTCCAGGGCTAGAAAGGGCAGCAGACGTCCATGACTACTGTCCTTCCTTCCGACAGAGGAGGGCCCAGTGAGGCCACAGGGGCGGGGTGAACAGAGGCTGCGGTCCCAGCCCAGCTCTGACCTTTTCCCTTGAGATCAGCGACTCCCAGACTGAAGGGATCTCATGGTCATCCATACCAGTGGCTCTTAGCTGTGTTGCATGTTAGAATCCTTGGGCAGCTTTAAAAATCCCTAGTGCTCAGGCCTCAACCTAGACCAAATGAAACACAATCTTTCGGGGTGTGGCCCAGGCTTAGGTGACATTCAAAGCTGCCTACGGGATTGTAATGTGCAGCCAGGGATGAGAGCCATTGATTTAGCTCAGTGGTTCCCGGCGTGGCATCACCCGGGATGTCGATGGAAATGCTTCTTGGGTCCCACTACAAGCCTACCGAAATGAACTGTGAGGGGCAGTGTGGCAGCCAGTGTGTTCACAAGCCCTCAGGGGATTCTGGCGCATATTCGAATTTCAGCTCTGACTAAGACCTTAGTTCCCAACTCACTGTTCCCACTGTGACCAGGTTTCTTTCCTCCACTAGTGATGGGGGCTTGGTCCCCTTGTTCCTGCTCTCCTTCCTTCTCCCGAGGGTCACGGTAGAAAGTGCAGACCTTTTACTGTGGTACCTGGGCTAATTTGCTTCAGGAAATACTATTCTCAGCCACGCTCAGCTGCAGCTTTGAAAAGTGGTCATCTGGGCCCTGTGTGGATGCCTCCCCCTTATGAGGCAGCCCACACGATTTGCAGACCGCTCTTACCATGGAGGCCTGCCTTTGCCCCTGCCCCCTACTCCACACTCTGCTTTTCCCTCCATCTGTACTTGTCTCTCTCCTGCTCCCTCTCCTGTCAAGTCCAAGCTCCCACTCTCAGGTCTGCCAGCTCCTGGGGATCCCGGTTGTTTCTCCTTGGCAATCCCTTGTCCACATGAGGGGTAGCAGCTCTGTGGCTGCAGGCTTGTCTGCTTCCTGGAGCTGCCGCACATGGCCGGGTCCTTCCCACCACCTGCCTGCCATTTTCCTTTTCTCCTGTCACTTCCAGAGATGCCTGGGCCCTAGGTTTACGTTCTGGCCTCTTTCACCATCCTCTCTGCATTGACGTCCACTGCATCGTCTTTCTCAGGGACCATGTGGAGGGTGTGGCTAGAGGCACATGGCACTTGCCCTGGGCAGGAGGTGGTTCCTGTTGGCTCTTCTTAGTGTGATGTGTGGTGTGCTGATCTCTGCCCCAGCCTAGTGCCTCTTGTCACTAACGGTGAACTTTTACACTCCCTCCTCTCACTGTCTCCTGGATGTGGAACGTCTCGCGATGTGGTCCAGGTACAGGATACATCACGGATCCTGGAGGAGGTGAGGTGGACCCGCAAGGCTGTGGCTATGGCTGGGAGTGGGGTGGGCAGGAACAGAGTGAAGGTAAAGACCAGCCTCCGGGCATGTGCCCTGGAGCTTCCTGGGTTTTTGTTTCCCCAGTGAGCATCTGTCACACAGAGATCTGTCTGGATTTCATTCCCTGCGCTCTGTGTGGATCTGGAGCGCCCTAGGGTGTGTCCTGGCGTGATTCTGGCCTCAGGAGGCTTGCCGCCCTGTTGGAGGCTAGATTCATCCAGACCTCATGGACAACAGTACATAGTCTTATCTGGCTGAGGACCAGGTGGTATGTTTTCAAGAATACAATGTTTATGAAGGGCCAGAGTAGTCAAGGAAGCCTTTCTGGTGGAGGTGGCGTTAGCCAGACATTGTTCCAGGAAGGTAGTAATCTGCCTTTGGCCCAGGGCACCAAAGCACCAGGTTAGGGCCTGGATGGTTTAGATCCTGGGGTGGGTTGGGGATTCCTAGGTTCTAGGAGAAGTTTGGGGTTTGCATCCACGTGAAGCCAGGCTTTGTCCTTTGCCATGGAGGATGAGGAGCACATTCCCTTATGGCCTCCTGCGCATCTGTGAGCCGGTCCTCATGAACGAGCAGGGGCAGAGGCCTAGGCAAAGGAAAGACGAGAAGGAGAGTCCTGGTCAGATGGGGGGGGCGGGAGTTGGGGCAAAGGGCAGCCACTTCCTGCCGTCAGGGAATCCCCCGGCGGGGAGCGGACACCATTTGACATTTTCAGTGTAATTTAGACTTGAAGTGCAGGGACAGGATGTGGGATCCGCAGGCCCTGTGCCCCTTACCTCACTTCCTTTCGCTCCCAGACCGAGGTGGGGTCCGCCAAGTGAGCTGGCTGTAATTGCTCCTGACAGGCAGCCTCCTGCTCTTGGCTGCAGTCGGAAAGACTGCCGATTTGGAAAGGGGAACAGAGTCCTGTCCAGGGAAGCAGCGCAGAGCCCTTTCTCGATTGAGAGCATTCTGTGGCCAAAACCCACAGCTCACGCTGAAGAAGGCCCAGTCCAGGGATGCGTTATTAAAAAAAAATTAAAATCCTTAATAGCTGATTTGTAATGTATAACAGTGAAGGCTCAGATTCTGAGAGAGGGGATCTGGCTGTGGTGTCCTTGTCAGGAAGCAAATCCAAATCTGCAGCTTTCGGGCCAGACCCTGAAGAGGGCCAAGTGTCCTGCTGCCAAGCTGGCCCAGCCACAGGCTGAGGCGGGGTGTGGGTCAGCAGGGCCAGGTGAGAGCAAGTCTGGGAGTCTGCGGGGCACAGGAGAGGCCTAAGACAGCAGGTTCAGAGGGTCCGCGCCTGCTGAAGATGAATGGAGTAACAGCTGGTCCGGGGAACCACCCTAGAAGATGACCTTGTGAACTCCTCATCCCCAGGGGCCCCCAGCAGCCCTGGGCCCATTACTTAGTCACTTCTCTTGTACTTGAAGGCTAAGCCTCATGCCAAAGTCTTGGGTCCCCTCGATTTTAAGAACTGAGGGGACCAGGTGGAGAAGTAGGGTAGTCCTGCTGCTGCTGCTGGTCCTGCAGGAAGCTCGATGGCTTCGCAGGATTTTTCTGACTTCTTTGCATTAGCCAAGCTCTTGACCTATGTCCCCCATTCATTCCCCTCCAGGCTCCCAGCCCGATCCCTGAGAGAAGCACTCCAGCTGTCCTAGAGGGCTGTGATGAGCCACGCCAGGAGCTTAGATTCTGGGCCCCTGGCCATGGGAGCCTCTAAAGTCTGGGAGCAGAGAGGGCAGATGGGTGGTTAAGAAGTTGTTTGGCTGTAGGCGGTGTGGGTTGAGGAGCAAGGGGCAGGAGGAGAGACCAGCTGCGAGGCTTTGGTGACTCTGAAGAATGATTTAAGGAAGGCATCTCTGTGGGGAAAGCCTTTGGGCCGACACAGCTTAAGGCTGTATGGGAGACAGAGTGTCCATGGGTGAGATGCGATGCCATTGGTCTGTGCCGATTGCCCAGAGAGCAGAGGACCATGCGGATGGCTTCCTGGAAGAGGTGGCACTGAGCCTGATTCCAAAGCAGGGACTGGTAGCAGGGGTCGGAGCAGAGGTGCAGGTGGCAATGCCTTGGGCTAGGGACACGTCACCACTTGGGGTCAGTTTGTTGGGCGAGAGTTTCCCTCCCCCAGGCTTTATGCCTATGTCAATTGCCCCTCTCTGGCGGCTCTTGGTGGGGAAGAGGAGCTGTTGCGTCCTGTTATTAGGCTTTGGTGACATCCAGGAGACCTGGGTGCTTTCAGAGAGCATGGGTGGAGGGTGGCTTCCCTTCTGGCTCCCCAGCCTGTCTTTCTGTTGCCTCCTGCGTCCCCCTCTTCCTGAGCCCTGCTCGCCTTCCCCTCTTCCTCTTCTCCCTTCGAATTTCCCTCTTCCTCTGTTTGCTCCTTGGCCCTGGCTCCCTCTCTCCCTCCTTCTCCCGCCTCTTCTGAGCCCTCTGTCTCGTTTCTTTTCCTTTTTGTCTGGAGAACAAAGGCAGTCCGTGCTGCCAAGGGGAATGAGTTCAAAGAAACTGCAATTTTAGATTTCCTGAGAACTGGAGAGTGTGCACATGAATGTGTGAGTGTGTGCGAGTGTGTACATTTGCAAGAACACTCGCACGTGCACGCACACACAGCAGAAGAGGGGATGGCTTATTCCTTAAAACCAGGGCCCCTCGGATGTGGGCACACGCAGAGGAAGGTCCCCTTGGGGGCCCCTTAGGTGGGAGCAGGAGCTCTGGACCTGACCATTGAGGGGGCGTGTTTGGAGCAGTGTCCTCTGCTTATAATGTCCTGCTCTGCAGAAGGGATGCCCTGGTAGACGGGACTGCACACTCTGTGGCTGTTTCCACTGCAGGCTCAGGGGGCCAACCAGATGTCACTCCCTCCGCTTTTTCAAATCCAGGCGGCAGGGTATGGTTTTTAGTCTGAGATGTACATGGGGTACTTTCCTGCGCCCCCAAATATACTCAAAGGAACGTTTTGCTGTTTTGCAATCAGGAAAATAAGCCCAGTGGTCCCCCATCCCCCATCCCTCCCCTAAGGCCTTAATTTAAAACACTGTTTTTCCTCCGAAGTGTAATTAGAGCAACATGTTATTCCTAACAAGCTGGGTGGGGCAGGCAGACAATGGAGCCCTCCCAGCCTGCCTGGCTGCCCCCGCCTGGAGCTCCCTGAGGAGTCAGGATCTGAATGCCCAGAGGGTCCCCTGACTGTGGGGGACTGTGGGCTACTGGTGGCAAGACTGACCTAGGTGGCTGGATGGGCTTGCCAACGCTTCCCCCTGCCCTGGAAATGAATGTCTGTCTAGTGTGGTGGCCCCTAGGCCTGGGTGAGGAAACCCACTCATGGTTCAGGGTCTCAGCTCCCGGTATGGAACTGGCCAGCAGGATGGCATTAGGGTACATTCTGCACTGATAAGGGAGAGAGCCTCTTTTGTCCTTGGGTCATTGTCTTCTTGGTCGGAGTGGCTTGGTAAACACCCTGCAAGCCTGCAGAACCCCATCAATGGGGCAGTCCCAGGTCTGCCCTGCATTTAGGGTGGGTGGGGATGGCAAGCAAGGCAGGGGTTGGTCAAATGTGGCTTCATCTAATTAGGCTGATATTCTAAGGCTGTGGGCCTCTGAGTTCCCTGTCTCACATAGGACAGTGGATCAGGATGTCTTGGTGGCACTTTCAGACTACATCCACCTCTCTGCCTGGCAATTTGATGTTTTCCCAGTTCTGACAGGGGCCACTGCAGCCCACCCCTGTTGAGAATCACTGTCCTGGAGAGTGGGTGTCATATTACAGATTGACTGGTCTAGAAAAAAGTTGAGAAACTGGGGCATAAGAGCCAACCATCATGCCAAGGCCACAGGACTTCCACGTGTGAGAGCTCAGTAATCTGTTAGGACCTTGGGAAACCAGGACTCAGGGTCACTTAGAATTCAAAGAAATCAGAGAGTAGGTTTACAAGAAGTTTCTGCAGTGGTTAGGGCGATTTTCTGAAGGGTGGGGAGCTTAAACTCGGTGCTGAAAAATGTGTTCGATTCAGGAAGAGGGCAAGGGAAGCCCATTCAAACAGAGGGAGCTATAAGCAGGCACAGGGGAGGGAGGGCTTGGTGAGAACCCAGAGATCAGGCTGGAAAAGACGAGAGTTTGGGAAAAGGAGGGGAAACTATGTTGGAGCCAGTTTATCAACCCATCTCCCCACCCATTCATCCCTCTGCCACCACTCCCTTCCTTCAGTTATCTATTCCTAATCCGTTATTTGCTGGACAGGGGATTCAGCTGCCGTATCTGTGTGTAGAATTGCTGCTTTAACTGGGGACATAGACAGATGAACACATGGAGATGGCACAGGGTTTTGTGTCTTTCAATGGGAGGGAGTCAAGTTGCTGTGGGAGCCGTGGGTGTGCTCAACTTAAGCTTGGGGCCCTAGGGAAGATTTAAATGGAATCCCGAAGTCCAAGTAGGTTATAGCCAGATGAAGTGGGAGCTTTCAGACAGGGAGTCCCATGAGCTTCAAGTCTCATGAGCAAAGAGAGCAACTGTTAGTGCTCAGAAGGGCAGGCATTGAGTGTGTCTGGGGAGGCGGCTTATCACTATCTGGGATCTTAGACAGGAAAGTTATTGGTGAGAGGTGAGACTGGAGAAGTCAGAAGGAGCTAGAAGGTGAGGGGTCTTGGGGGCTACGTCAAGGAATTTGGTCTTCATCCTCAGCGAGTGGGGAACCTCTGATGGATCTAATACAGAGCAACATTCTTAGATGATGCCCCCTGGCTGAAGAGCATAACATGCATTTGTTGTGGGGAGCGGATATGCAAAACTAAATGCAAGGTGGTCACTTAAGAGGATGCTGATGGATCTAAGGGAGAGAGGGTGGTGGCCTGAGCTGAGGACAAAGACAGGCGGGTATGTATGTGATAGATTTAGGGGACAGAATGGCTGAGGCTAGGTGAGTGGTCCAGCTGAGTGGCATGGGACTTTTTGGCTTGGTTGTTGAGGTGGGTGGTGGGTGAGTTTCTGAGACGACATTGGAAAAGAGTAGGTTTTGAGGGGGAAGCTAGAGTATCTGGTTTTGGACACATTTCCGAGTGAGAGGCTAGTAGGACACATGGATGAGTTGAGTAGTAAGAGGTTGGGGCTGTGGGTCTAGAGCTTAGGAGGGATGTTTAGGAGCAGAAAGCCTAGGAGAGGACTAGGCAGAAGAAGAGACTAAAAAAGAAGATGGTAGAGAGGGTGAAGGGCCATTGTGGAACCAGAGAGGTGACTTTACGTGGGAGGCTGAGGTCAGCTGGCCTGATGCTGCTGAGGGAGTGAGAGAGTGGGAGCTGGTGCGTGGCCTTTGGGTTGAGTTGCAAGCAGGTCACTGGTGACTTCGGAGAGAGAAGTTTCCAGGGAGGGATGAAGGCAGCAGAGCTGAGTGCATGGGGCAGAGGGCCACATGGAAGTGAGGGAGAGGCAGTAGAGAGAGGCGGTCCCTTTCAGGAAAGGAGAGGAGAGGGAGGGAGGCTGCTGGAGAGGACTCACAGCTGGGCAGGGGTGGATCTGAGAGGCTGTTTTTAAAGGGGAAAGAAAAGATCCAGCAGATAGCAGTGAAAGTTGGGGAGGACTGGATGAGACTGGATAAGGGAGTCAGAGAGCTTATTGGCGTAGATGTGCAGTGATAACGCTTTAGGTACAGATGGGCAGTGTGGTATGCACAGCGACAGGGGGACAAAGGACCACGGTGGCAGTTTGCAGGCTAGATGGAAGAGGGCGTTTTAGAGGCAGGGGTTCTGGGGAATGGCAACTAATGACAGGGAGCAAAGATGTCCCGGGACCCCTGGGGACAGTGAGGTAGACAGAGATGGCCTTAGGATGACAATGGTGGCCTCATGCCGAGAATGCTGCTCGGTGAATGCACCTCTAACCGCTATCTCTGCTTGTCTCTCCCTGCTGCCTTCTCTGGGTCTGGCGCTCTACAGCTGTGTGCACCTGCCTTCTTCCTGCAGGGCCTCCTCCAAACGGTACTGGAGTCTGTCCTTCTCAAGGTTCTTGTTCCCCGTCCTCCTCCATAACCAGGTTCCTGAAAATGGGGAGCCCGGCCCTCAGCATATAGAGAGGAACATCATCAACTCAGAACTCAAGGAAGCCTGAAGAAAAGATGGAACATGGCAATGAGGGATAAAATGGGATCAGAGGGATATGACCCAGAGTTTGGGGGAATGGAGAGGAATGTTCTGGGGGGAAGCACATGAATGAGTTTCCTGGGTGATTTCAGGAGAACAAGGCAACCATGTAAGAAAGGCTTATCTTTCTGCTTCTCCACCCGGGGGTCCTGGGGCCGTTCCCTTCTTTTTACCCCTTTGCATCTTGGGCTTTGGGCCCTGGGCCCACATTGGACTGGGCATCAGCCTTGAGCAGGCCACAAACAGGTCACGAGCAGGTCTTCAGGCCTCACCCTTCCTTTAAAGAGGCAGCCCTTGATGTGCAGCTGCAGCAGCTGGTGGCCTTGGAGTGCCAAGGGTGGGCACCAAGCCAGGTGTCCCCATAGCAGCCAGGCCATATGGTGGCTGTCCAGGCCCTGCCTCCAGATGCCAGGGACACCATTCACACGGACTGTGGTGAGCACAGCAGCCTCTGGAGTGGTGCCCTGTGGCAGCCCTGCACATTACCTTGCCTCCTGATGGCACCTGTCTCTCAGTCAGTCCAAAAATGTAGGTGCTTCCCACATCTTGTCACCTGCATTGTGGATCTGGAAGAATACAATGAATTTCTTCACTTTGTGCCCTGGTGATGTAGGCTAGTTATGAAGCCAGTGTTGTTCTGAGAGATGACTTTGGTGGCGTAGCTCTCTTCTAGTCTCCCTGGGAGATCAACAACAATGCTAATGGTGAAAACAATGGCACTGACAGCAACACAGTGATCATTATGGTCCCTATTGTTTATTAAGCACCCCCTGTGGGCCAGACATTCTTTATACTTGTTCTCTTGCTGACTTCTCAGGGTAGCTTTGTAAGGGTATTGTAACCCGAGGTCTTCATATGAGGGCATGAGTAATTTGCCCAAAGTCAAACAGCTAGGAAGTGACAGGGCTGGAACTAGAACCGAAGTCGGGCCTGAGTCTAGAGATGAGCTTCTTAACCACGACAGGTAGGGGAAGCATAGCATCATCAGCGTGTCACTGGGCAGGACTGACAGCTGGGGTTGGCTGTGATACGATGAGGTGAGAGGAAGCTGGTGTGTTTCTCTGCTCCAGCTGCTCCCACCGTCTACGTCACAACATTTGAAGACGGATGCACCATCCTTTGAGAAAGAACCCAGAGCAAGTCACTTGGAGAATGAATCTAATGATTCCATTGTTTGTTAAGTGAGATTATGCGAGGCAGGTTCTCCCATTTTAGTTGTAGCTAGCATTCCCTGAGGGTTAGGGCCTGCATGCATGGACGTGCAGGCTGTGCACTGCACAAGAGCGCTCTGTCTAAGGGGGTGCGATTTCTAGGGTCATCGTACATTTGTATTTATTATAAGTTTTCCAGTAGGTGGCAGTAAAGGGTCTCGATCTCATGAACTAGTCAAATGTGAGTTTCTGACGTGGAAGTAAAGAGTTTTAAGCAAGGGACGTCTTTCTCTAGTTGTCACAAAGGTACTGTGTGGGCTAGTAATCCTACTGTTGAGAGTTCGTATGAAGCGAGCACTCTTCTAAGTCTTGCATTACCTTCTTCAAGCCTCACACTAACCTTCAGAGGGTGAGAACTTTTGAAACCATTTCGTAGGTGAAAAAATTGAGCCGTAGAGAGGTGGAATAACTTACTTAACTTAATAAGTGCTAGAGCGAGAATTCATGCCCAGAGCTTGTGTTCCAGCCACTGTGAGACATGGTAGTTGCCTCACTCACGCCAGTACCTGCTTCCCTTGCTCCACCTGCTCCCCCAGGTAGTTCTCTGTGACTGCTGAGGATTCCTGCCCATGTCTTTTTGGCAAACCCTTAGTAGGCCAGAGCTGACACATGCTGCACTCATCTCTGGTGTGTGGTAGTGAAGGAGCTTCCCCAGAGTGCACCTTGGTGCCTGTAGCTGATGGGCATTTATCTCCCTTTCTCCTACTGCTAAACACTCTTTCTGGCTCCCAGCACAAGTGCTCTGTCCCCATGGTGGACAGGTGTGAGAGGTGGGTGTTTGGGGCTGACAGGTGTCTGGGTGTGGGTGTGGATGGTAGAAATGGAATATCAGGGTGGATAGTCAGTCGGGAGGTCTGAGCCAGGAGACAGGAGAACCAGGCCTGGGACAGGGCACATGGTCTTTTTTGGGTTGGAGAAGGGCTGGAGTGGCTGTGTCAGGGTAGAGTGGGCCGTGCATGCATGTGCACATGTTCGTGTGTTTTGGAGATGGGGTGACCCTGAGCAGCTCATTGGTGCCTCAGAGCCTGCCTTGTGGGAGGACGGGTGACCTGGGGTTCATTTGAAACAGGATGATCTGAGATCTGAACCTTGGGCCAACGTGCTCAATTTGTGATTGTGGAGAAGGTGGTACCGGGAAAAACTGACTTAGCTCTCTCATTTCTGCCTTCCCATTTTCCCACCCGTGTGTCCTTGTCTCTGTTTTTGTTTCTCTTCATGCATGTCCTTCTTTCTATCTTGTCCGTCCTCCTTTCTTGTCTCTCTGCCTTGGTCTTCCTCCCACCTTTGTCTCTGTTCTATCTGCCGTCCTCTGTAGTCAGAGGATACAGACCTGCCCTATCCACCACCCCAAAGGGAAGCCAACATCTACATGGTCCCCCAGAACATCAAGCCAGTTCTCCAGCGTACTGCCATCGAGGTGAGCTTGACCCCAGGGTGCAGGGTTGGAGGGCAGCCTGGGCCTTCTTTTTTTTGGCCCAGTCTTTCCCAGGCTCTGGGGCCTTTCTAGCCACTTTCTTCACTCTGTGTCCCCAGATCTTGGCATGGGGTCTGCGGAACATGAAGAGTTACCAGCTGGCCAGTGTCACCTCCCCCAGCCTCGTGGTGGAGTGTGGAGGCCAGACAGTGCAGTCCTGTGTCATTAGGAACCTCCGGAAGAACCCCAACTTTGACATTTGCACCCTCTTCATGGAAGTGGTGAGCCTGACTTCCCTGCTGTTCCCGTGCAGTGTCCTGGTGGCTAGACCTTCCTCACAACCCCAAGCAGCCTGGGGTTCTGCTCCTACACCCTGTGGGATCCATTGTGGGTCACAGTATTTCTCCCACCTCACTTGGCTGTGAAAATGGGGAGGAAATGCTCAAGCTCACGTCACTGGAATAACTGAAGCATGTGAGCAGCACAGGTGGGGACAGCTTGCTCCCTCCTCCCCAGATCCCAAGTCCGCAGAAGTCCCAAGGACCTACCCATGGCTATTTTCTCTTTTAGGGCAGGGCTTAATCCCCTGAAGCTCTCCCTAGGGGCTTGCCAGGGCTGTACCTTCCATGATTCCTCCAAACCTTCCCTCACCTGGGCCTCCCCACCTGGGCTCCTACAGAAGGGTTCACCCCCAAGGCCCTCAGGGCCTCAGTCCTCT
This sequence comes from Cynopterus sphinx, assembly GCA_030015415.1. NCBI lineage: Eukaryota > Metazoa > Chordata > Mammalia > Chiroptera > Pteropodidae > Cynopterus > Cynopterus sphinx. Next base: position 53,938,113 of record CM057383.1, on the reverse strand, counting down.
CTAGCTCCTGGGGCTGCCTGGGCCGAGTGGCCAGAGGAAGGCAAGTCTGAGGAGAGGAACATGGTTTGCAAGATGAAAGCACTATAGAAATTCCAGGCCCAGTGGCTGTCAACAGGAGCCTCCTCTTGGCTGAGCCAAACCCGCCACCGAAGGAGAGTATATAAATTATTTCAAGTTGTGTTCAAAGTGCTTTTGGGGCTGGGGTGGGGGGGGTGGGGGGTGGAGAGAATAATCTGGGCCTGTAAGCCAACTCTCAAGTATCCACTTGGGGGGGACTGTCTGCAAGAAACGTTGAGTCCCGGGCCAACTTCTCCCCTCTTCCCCTCCCAGCAAGTGAGGGTTCAGGGAAAGGAGACTTGCTTTCACTTTGGGCTGAACTGGATGTGTTTGGAAGGTAAAGCTGTGGTGGGGTGTGTGTGTGGGGGAAGCCATCCTCTGAGTACAGTATTCAAGAGGCAGGAGGAAAGGTGTGTGGCTTCCACTCCCCTGGGCTCAGTCAACCACAACCTTGAAGTTTCGGCCACTGGGGGTTATCTGTGTGTTTATAGTCATTCTCTCACTTTGGGCTTATCCTGTGAAGAGGCCTCCCCCCTCCTCTGAGACCTCCCAGAGGTGGGTTCAGGCCACTGCTCAGAGCTTCCCTCTACCTCTGTCCAGATGCTGCCCAGGGAGGAACTCTACTGCCCCCCCATTGTGGTCAAAGTCATCGATAACCGCCAGTTTGGCCGCCGGCCTGTGGTGGGCCAGTGTACCATCCGCTCCCTGGAGAGCTTCCTGTGTGACCCCTACTCAGAGGAGAGTTCATCTCCACAAGGTGGCCCAGGTAGGGGGAGGGGTTTGATAGGAGAGGGCTGGGACAGCTGGGGCGCAGGGCGGGTGGGACTTCCCATGGAGAGGTGTCTGGAATCCTCCTTTTGCTGGGATCTGAATGATAGGTAGTTTCAGCTCAGCAGACCAGAAGGGTGGGGGTTTCACCTTTCTCAGGGCATCACCTGGCGCTGCGGTGGGCACACCAGGAGCTGATATGTGTGCCTGTGGGGGCTGAGAGGGGGGGCTGAAGTGGGAGGTACTGGGGGAAGCGTTGAGAGAGAGAGATTCAGGGATTCAGTGGGATAAGGAGGAAGGAGAGAAACGCAGAGAGGAACAGAGAGAATTGAGGAGATAGGGAATGTGAAGGAAGACAGGTGAGGGAAGAATGGGGTGGGAGGAAGAGAAAGACAGAGATCGAGAAGTGTAGGGAGGGTGAGAGGTTCTGTCTCATAGTGCCCGGCTGAGTCTTGCTGCTGGGGGAGCCCCTGGAGGGAGCCTCCTCTCAGACCCGGACACCGCTCTCTCCTACAGATGATGTGAGCCTACTCAGTCCTGGGGAGGATGTACTCATCGACATCGACGACAAGGAGCCCCTTATCCCCGTCCAGGTAGGATGGTGCTGGGTCCTGGGGTGGAGACACTGGTTCCTGCCCAGAGTTGGCCTTGATTGCTCACCGCCCCCTCATCTCTCCCAATCCGCCTCCTCTTCTTTCTTTGTCATGTGGCACCTACAAGATACCTCCCTCTGTACCCTGGTGGCTAGACACTGTACAGATGGAGGGACCCAGATGGAGCCTTCAGTCTGGTCAGGAGTGGGGCGGAGGGTTATGTGGAGGCTGTGTGTAGTCTTCTGAGTGAGACCCAATCCTTCTTCCAGAGCATATGAGAAAAATGGCCCCTCTTCCTTGAGGGCCACGTTGAGGGCTCTCGCCTGAAGACCATGCAGGAAATCAGGGTGGAGGAGTGAAGGAGAGACAGGGCAGACAGGGAGGGAGTGACTGGGTACTCTCTGGAGTGCTCCCGACCCATCACCTTACCTCAGCCAGGACCATCTGGACTTGTGCTTGGTGGTGCTTGGAGGCAGCTCAAAAGGAGGGGTTCGTGTTCAAGCCAATAATCCCACTCAATAGTTTCTCTACCTTTAGGAAAAGGTTTCCAGCCCTGTGGTAGGTGAGAGGCGTCCCTTTACTATGGACTCAGCAACCTAGGGCCAGCTGGTGACCCAGACGCCCATGCCAAACAGCATGACAGGAGGCCTGTGGCATCCCTTACGGAGGGGGGAGCCCTCTCCTCGCCCTGGGCCCGAATGGCTCTGTGTCCTGTAGGGCTGAGGCCACCTGGTCCTTCCTGCAGGGGAGATGGAGAAAGGCCTCATGGTGAGCGTCAGCCTTTTACTAGCCATCTGTTCTAGGCTGTCACCTTATTCTCAGCTTCGCATGATGCTGGTCACACCTCTGGCACCGGGCCTCTGAGAGCTTCGATGCTGTCTGGAGGCAGGGCCTCCTAGCTGATGTAGATAGAACTTGTGTCCTCAGGCCCACAGTCTGTTTATTCACCCAACGATGGTGTGGCATCCTTGCGTGAATAAACAGGGTTTTGTTTTCTTTAAATCATCAATCAAAATCAGCCTTGAAAGCAGAAAAACTTGGATGTTGGGCTCAGGATCCTCAAAACTGCCCCTGGCGATGTGTTTACAGGGGTTTCTCTGACTTGTAGGGCTAATTTCTGCTTCTTTCTCATGCATCTCTTTCATCTTGCTGCCACTTCTAAGGGAATGTCTCTGGTATTCATCCTGGGGCCTCACTGCTGTCAAAACAAGAGGCCTTTTCTACAGTGTCACTGCTGCTAAGAGCACTTAAAATCTCGCACTCTCCATTTCTCCCACCTCTGTGGCTCTCCAGGCCTCTGCTCCACCTCTGGCAACTCTTGGTCACTTTTTAAGACTAAACTTGGTTGTGGTCACTTGCTTCCAGGGTTCTTCCCTGGCTCTTCCTTTTTTCCTGTAAGTTCTAGATGTCTATATCTTGGTTATTGCACTTGCCTTAGGTCTGCTCATCTCTGTAAATGGCAGCATCTTCCTTAGACTAGGCTCACGGCAGTGACTGGGTACATTCTTCTATGTCTTTACCGCCCAGCACAGGGCCTAGCTTAGAAGGAGGAGTTCAGTGAAGTCTGCCTGGGTCAGTGGATGTGTGGTTGGGTGTTCAGATGGACAGATGGATGGATGGATGACCTGCCTACTCTTTGTAACTAGTCTAAGAAGAAGCTTCTCTTGATGGGGAAACTCAAGTGGAAATTTCAAAGGGCCCTACACGGGATTTAGCTACACTCAGTGCTAGTGCCTTCTGGCCTGGGTGGATGTTTGTAGCTGAATTAGGAAGATTATTAGGCCCCAAATCCAGTCTGCCCAATTCCAGCTCCTATTTCCAATCCCCTGGTGGGCTGTCTGAGTCTGTGCAGGGAATCGTGGGGCTTGCCCAGCAGGACTTCCGTTCTGTGTGTGCTGACCTCCAAATGTCTACAGACTCAGTGTGGAAGGGGCTATTTTGGGTCTTGCTGTCTATGAACACAGCCAGAGGCAGACGGTGAGGAGGCCCAGTCGGGATATCCTCCTGGTGTTGACATGTGTGAACCGGGGTTGGGGTGCGAGCCAGATCAGGGTCTGTGCTCTTTGTGGGAGCACGCAGCCACTCTGGCCAGGGCCACTGGCCAGGCAGAGGGTGAGGAGCTGGGATCTGGGCTCTTGGATGTGCGCCCACATGGGGACAGGCTGACAGGGCCTAAACTAGCCTCAGGTGGGAGGGGGGAAGGAGGACATCAGATCCACCTGCTCTGCTGGAGGAGGCTTGGACCTTGCCCTCGCTGAGCTCCCTGTCTGATGGAGGAGACGTAACGCTATTCTCAAGGAGTCAGAGGGTAGCAGGGAGACCAGTCCTGGTCTCCAGGAAGCCCTGCCTTGTTGGGGTCTGATGGGGGCTTTGGGGAAAATGGGTTTTGTATTGTGTTTTTCTCTGAGATTCTTTGGTCTGATTTAGCCGGTCCAGAAACTCTTTTTCTCACTCCATCTTCCCTGCACATTCCCTGTCACTTTGGAGGACCAGGCATCCTGAGGCTAATCCAGAAGGCAGTGGGTTCCAGTTCCCAATGGTTTGCCAGGTAATTCTGGCTGGGCTCTCGGTCCCTCTCCACTCCGTCAGTGCAGACAGATTGGAGGGCTCTGGCCTCTGGGGATGGTGGGACAAGAAGTCTGGCAGAATCTGGGTTTTGCCTGGCTCCTGTTTGTTCAACCGGTGCTTCTCGGCAGCCTGTCTCATTCTTGTGGTAACACAGTCCCCACTGTGGTACTCACCAAGTCCTGGCTGTGATCCAGCCGAAGGTCCCTCCCCAGCTTCAGATACACTCTTGCCAGATCTGGCTTGTTTTGGTGCCTCCCATCTCCTTCTTCTGCTGTTGAACCTTTTTACCATCATCTGCCCAGTTCCTGGATGAATCTGCCACATGTTAGAAAACATCACCTCAGACTTTCCTGTTGCTTGGGCCATTGGGCTGACACTCACAGCAGAATGTTCCTCAGGTTTCTAAAAATGTTTGGTTTCTGTCAAGAATGACCAATTCTAGGGATGATTCAAAACATGTATACAAGGAAGTTCTATCTGTCCACTCGGCCTCCCAAGGCTCGTAGGTCAGCCCCCATCTCTGGGGGTGAGGAACGTCTCTCATGGATGTGTACCTGACCTTTTGAACTCTTCTCCTTGGTGGTGAGGGATAGGATGAGGTAGGCTCGTGAATATTAACCCTACAGTTTATTCTTGGTCTGTAAGCGGTCCTTTGTGTAGATTTTAGACGTGTAGCCTGAGGTGGGGGTAAGGTGTGTGCGTGCGTGTGGTAGATACCACATGAGTGTGCACGAGAGGTGGGGAGAGGCTTGGAGCAGGTGTTTATGTAAGCTCCTGAAGTTGTGTCTAGTCTTGTTGATGGTGTTGCAGGAATCATGGCCGTGACTTTTAACTTTCGAGGGCCTCGGTATATCCTCAGAGAGGGGGCAGAGACGTATTTTATTCCATCTAGTGCTTTGTCTTAAAAAATAGCATATTTGTTTTCTGTGATTATAAATATATTTTCATTCTATAAAATGTGGAAACTACAGAAACGAACAAATAGGCCTTGCCTTCTACCAAGAATGCAATCCGAATGAACTGCTACCAACACATCCTTCCCTGTCCTTGCCGTCCTTTCCCCTGGGCTTCTCTTTCTTCCCGGATTCTGTCTCTGACTCTGAATTGGATTCTATTTCTATCTTTAAAACAAAATTGAGGGTCTTTGTTTCCTAATCTTCTTTTTCATTGAGGTGGTTGTTGGTGTCTTGATTATGAAGATGGGAAGAGAAATAGTGTGTAGGAACAACACGGGGCATGCGTCGCCCCAGTTCCTATAGAAGGCTTTGAAGCTCAAACTAGAAGTGGTGCCTCCTGCCCACCCCACGTGTCACCTGCCTTCCAAACCCTAGGTGCCCCTGGAGTCACTTGGGCAAGGGTGACTCTGGCTTATCATTCTGAAAGACCACCCTGGGAAGGGGGTCTCCTTTTTAGGTTTCCAGAGGAGAATTTCTGGGGCTGGGGAATATGTGTGTATTGAGGGGGATGAAGAGACCACTGGGGAAGTGTTCACTCTGGTGGGGAGACAGATGAGAGGTGTGTAACGGATGTCAAATGACATGCTCAGAGTCACATCAGAGCGGCGAAATGCTTTCTTAGCAAGGACACCAAGATCTTGGACTCTCGTGGCCCTGTGAGGTCAGGGTGGCCTGAGTAATCAGGAATGCTTCTTGGGAGGGCTGGGCCGAGAGGAAGGCCTCAAGGGCCTGTGGAATTGGGCTGGGGCTGGGGGTGGAGGGGAAGGCATTCCTGGTAGGTAGAGTGACTGGGCAAAGGCTTGGTGGGACTGACTGTGTGTGTGTGTGTGTGTGTGAGATGGGCGGGGGGGGGGGGCGGGTTACAGTGGAAACAGAGGCTAGCATGGAGGAGACTTCTCGAGGCGAGCAGACCTGTTCCCCAGCCCGGCGGGGTGGGCTGGGTGGGGTTCTGGGGCTGGCTGCTCCCTGGCTGCCCAGCTCAAGCTAATTTTGAGCCGGCGGCTCCGGTTATAGTCTCTGGGACGCCGTGAAGGTGGGAACGTGCTCCCAGAACCAGAGTGGCAAATTATGCCCGATTCCCAAAGGGGAACGTGTAATTTCGGAAGCTGGACCAGATCTTTGGAGCACTATGTTTAGCTTTATTTTTTCTCCCTCTTGCTCGGGTGAACTGCCGGTTTCCCTCTCACCTTTCTAAAAACGAACCATATTAAAAATAACAGTAAGGCTTCTGTGAGGTTCAGGATGGGAACCGGAGGGGCAGAGCCGCTGCCCGGCCTGGCTGGTCTCGGCAGCTGGGAGTCTCACGTGGAGTTCACCCGGTCTGTCCTGTGGGTCACGCCACAGCCTCCATCATGTGGCCAGCCCCCCAGAACCATGCAGCAGCTCGTCTAGGCGTCCATGGCCCTTCACTTTCCTGCCCAGCTCTGGCTCTGACCATCTCTGAGGGCTAGTTTAGGAGGCATGAGTGATGCTCCTTCATAGAACCAGGATGGGTCTGTAGTTCCCACCTCCCCTCCAGGTCCCAGCAGGCTTCATAGCCAATGTTTCCCCAAGTTTTTCCTGATCCCCGATGAGCATATCTCCTCAGACTTTAAGATTCCAGGAAGGGAGGATGGCCTGGTCCTTGGCCTCCTGCAGACTCTGCAGAGCCCCCTGCTCAGGCTCAAAGGAAGAGAGGGTCTAACCCTGGGAGCCCTGGGTCTAGCCAGTCTCCCACTCCTCCAGCCCTATGTCCTTTGCCCCAGCACCCGCCTTCCTGATCCATTCACTCTCTCTTGGATGTGCTGTGCTTTTTTGTTCCTCTACCTCTTTGCACTTGCCAGCCTCTCTTGCCTAGAAGGTATCTCCTGGCCTTGTCTACCTGCACTGGTACCCACCCGCCCAGAGCCTCATCTCTGGAGCTATTGTAATGACCTCTGGAAGAGTCACCTGCATCCAGTCCTGACCCCAAGAAACTCTGGGTCCTGTAGTCCAGGGACTCATCCTATAAAGCATCGATTCACAGTCCCAGCAGGTGGCAGGCAAAGATTTGATGCCAGAAAAAGATACAGAGAACTTGCTGTAGTATAGGGAGGCACGTTGGATTTCAGGACTCTTAAAGCCCCCCTCACACAAGGCCTTGTAGAAGCCACATGATGCCCTGGGTCTTGTCCTTAATGAGATAAGACTTAGCTTAGGAACTGTGCCCAAGCAGGAATTGACGTGGCTCAGCTGTGAGAAGAAACTGCCAGGGACGGTGGGGAGTTTGGAGTATGTCTGAGGTTGAGGGTTTGAAAGGCAGGGAGGACGTGTGAGAGTGACACTGAGTTGGTGAGGGCAGGGAGAAAGCAGGCAAGATGTAGGTATTGGCCGAGCCCCTTCCACAGGCCTCCCCATGCTAGGCGTGTGCAGCCTCATCTCATCAGTATTCTCATCACTGTTGCCCCGCGAGGTCAGCTTTGTGCCCACTCATTAGATGGGGATGCTGACTCAGACAGGTCAGAGATCTCACCCAAAGTCATACAACTGGTAAAGTAGTTGGGCCAGGATCTGGAGCCAGGCTTGTTCAGCACGTGATCCTCCCACGTTTGCAGGCCCCCCGGAGGGAGAGCAGAGGTGCCTGGACAGAGACCAGAACTCCCCCAGGGCTGTCCAGCCTACCTGAAGTGTTTCCTCTAATCCTGTTGCTAACCAGCCTCTTTAATTTGTAGCTTGCAGATGGTTTGTCGGGCTCGACCCCCACTAACATGGCATCTCCGTCCACTCCTCATGTATGTATCGTTTACCTATTTGTGGGCTGCTTGATTTCTCTTGGGGGCTGGGGGTTGAGCTAGGGAATAAGGAAGGGAGCAGAGGAAGGGAGAGTGGGAGGGGAAGAAAGGAAGGATTTCCTGAACTCCGGCAGAAAATAGTTACCTCCCTGTGCCATGATGGAGGGCTGGGGAGAAAACGAGGGAAAGATTCTCAGAAACAGACATCTCCGAGTTATCTCCTGATGCATGCTGGGATTTTCCATACTCTTGTTTACCTGTATGAGGACTGGGGGTTGGGGGTGGTTGAGGTTTCATGGGGCAGTGGAAACAGAGAATTCTCTAGATCAGAACCTGACCGCTGGCACCTGGGACCCGAGGAACCTCTGTGAGCAATAGCAGGTTGACTTTCTCTGCCCCTCCCAGAGGCATGAGGGTGTGCATGATGGAGACCCAGGCTGTTCCCAGCAGACTCTAAGGGGCCTGCTGGAGCCCATGGAGCTCCTGTAGTTCCCAGCAGGGCTGCTTCTGCTCGCTTGTGCTGATTTCCTACATGGTATCTTTATGGGGTGTGAGTCCCTCTAGCAAGAAGGCTTTGATGTCTGGCCTTCAGCATGCTCTCATGAAGTCCCAAGTGAGGGCCAAGAGGAGCCTCTGATCTGCAGCGGACGTATAAGAGATGGGACCTGTCAGAAATTTCATTCCATTCGTGGTGCCAAGGGCAAGCATTGCTGTACTGGGTGTTTTATGGGTTCTTAGGAGAAAGAAAGCTGTATAAATTTTTCTGATTTTTCCATTGTAGAAAATAGAGAAAACACGAAAAAGTGTGAGGCAGAAGGTTAAAACCACCCATATTTCTACTAGTTGACAATAAGCACTGTTAATTAAGATTATGATATGCCAACATTTTCATATATATTTTAGGTACATGTGCATACTTTTGTTTTTGCAAAATTGGACCCATCTTGTATTTTTTTTATAATCTGCATTTTTTTTACTTAATAGTATATCGTGAATATTTTTCCATATCTTTATATTCTTTTAAAATATGGCTGCATGTCATTCCATTATATGGACATCCATGAAGTTTAACTACTACTCTATCATTGGACATTTAATTTCTTAATTTCTACTATTGTCTTATTTTATGGACCTTAGAGGAGTTATTTTTAATTTACTGTATATAGATCCAACCTATTGTTAAATTTATTCTTAGGTATTTTATAGCCTTTGTTGTTATCTAAATGAAATATCTTTTTTCTTAGGACTTTGTCTAACTGGTTATTGCTAGAATATAGAAAAAGAATATTTTTATATATTTACTTTGAAACAGACTATTAAGCTCCTTTATTCATTCTGACAGTTGTTAACTAAATCTGTTGGGTTTTTCAGGTAGGTAAGATTATTTTCTTCAAACAGGGAAAAATGTGTTCCTTTTCCCTTAATAGTCATACCTTATTTTTTTTTTCCAAAATAACATTTGGTATTTGCACTTATTTAGTTACTGATTTTAATGAGAAGGCCTCTACCATTTTCTGATTAATTATGATAAGGATTGATATTTTCAGGTAGATGTTCTCGGTTTTTTCAATGTTGTGTCCTTTTTAATGTTTATTAATAGCTTAAAAATTAGATATGGGAATTTAATTTTGTCTAATGCTGTTTAACTTTTATCAAGATTGACCATTTTGCTTTCCATTGTCCTGTTAATACAATGTGTACTTGTCCTGCATTCCTGGAGAGAACCCAAACCAGTGAACTGGTCATGGTATTACAGTTACTACAATTGAAGTCCTCTTATCCCATCAGTCAAGAAAGGTGGTTGGTTGGCTAATTGAAAAAGTTGACTAAATAGGGACTCATTAAAAGTCATACATGTATATCATAAAGATTTTATTTCTAACCATATCTATGTATCTTCATTTGTCAATCATTTGACATGTGCCAAGGCCTCTTTGAATTTGGGTCTGCCATTCCAGTGTCATCTCATCCTTCCAGTATAAACCACATCCAAAACACATACCTCTGATTTTTCCTTTAGATTTATTAAAGTTTGATGAGATCTTAACGACACCTGCAAAAAACCTACGTGGAGTCCTTTTAAAATTTAAGATCTCCTCCTCCCACCTTTTGTTATCTCTCTCATCCTTAACTTTCATCATTTTTTTTTTTTAAAAAACCAACAGCATTAAATTAGTTCTCAGAGCTAAAATGCTCTTTTAAAATTCAAATTTATATATTTTTGTAATATTTACATCTTGATCTAATTACCATATTAGTACAACTAGCATAAACAGTTTTGAGAACAAACAACTGACTCCTGGTCAAGATACAGCTCATCTGTTGGGAGCTGCAGTGGACATGCTCAATGAGCTGCAGGTTTTCAACTAGCTCTGGACCATAATAGATGGTTAGTCAAGAGAATGGATGGCATTTGTTAACCCTGGTTAAGAAAAATTTGCAAGTAGAACTTCTAGAATGTATCATGCAGTTAGCTTCACGATGACTTATTCAGGATTTTTGCATCTTTATTAATAAAGATTACTTCTACGCTGTCTTTGTTAGGTTTTGATATCAGGGTTATAGTAGTTTCATTAAATATTTTTGTGATGTACTCTCACTTTTTGTTCTTGGACAGTCTGTCTCCCCAGCGTGAGAACTGTTATATCTTTAAGATTTGAAAATACACTTGTGCTACTCTATGAACTTGAATTATGTAAGTTGGAAATTACATGATACAAACATTGTAATAGTCTTGCTTACAAAACGTGTAATAATGTGAATCACCCTAAGTTAAAAAATGATTAACAGTTATGTGGTTGAAAAGGTGGTGGCAATGTGAATTGTGTTTATGGTAAATAGGATACCCATTATCTTTTCTTGAAAACGGTGTTGTATTATGTGAGTTTTGACTTATACAAGATTTTCAGGAATCCATATCTTGCATAATTATATAAGATGCGTCTACCCTGTACTCCCTTGTAAAACTAGGCCCAGCATCTTTTGAGGAAGGGATTCTTTGATCACTTTCTACTTTTTTAGTAACTTTGGTGGCTTTGATGTCCCCAGATATTACCTGTTACATTAGTACATATTATTATAATAAAAGAAAATGCTTCACTATTTGTTCTGTTTTTATCCTCATTCTTAATTTTGTAGATTAGTGTTATTTTTCTTTATTAGGTTTAATAGCATTTCATCTGTTTTATAGTTGTTTTTTATCCAAAGAACCAGTTCTTCAAAAATTCTATTAGTTTCTTTAATTTCTAGACTCAAGTCATTTTTAAGCTCTTCTTCTGAAATTCCTATTATGTACGTTTTGGATATCTTGGGCTATCACTTCCTCTCTTTGTTGTTTTTAAAAATTTTTGAAAATGAGATATTTTGTACATTTTCTTCTAAAAATTCTAAAGTTTTGCTTTTCCCTCTGTTATTGGTGTGTGTGTGTGTGTGTGTGTGTGTGTGTGTGTAAAGTGCAAAGTAGCGATTAGATTTCTTTTTCTGTTTCCCCACATAAGCAATGAATTCAAGTCATTATAAAATGACCCATCCTTTCTCATTGATCTGTAGTGATAGCTGTGTCACATGCCAGGTTTCCACTGAAGTGTGGGTCTATTTGTGGCCTCTCTATTCAATCTCCCTGGTCTATTTGTCTTTCCTCGTATTAATAAACCACTGTCTTATTTGTGATAACTTTACAATAAGTCTTGACATCTGGTAAAAAAGTGTTCACTTTGTTTATTTTCAGGAGTGCCAGTTTTGTCCTTTGCTTTTCTACTTAAGTTTTACAATCAGCTCTTCAACTTCTTTTTTTAAAAAAAACTTGTGATTTGTGATTGAGTTATAGTGAGTTTCTGGATCAATTGGAGGATAACTGACATTTTTATAATATTGTCTTTTAACCATGATATATCTCTCATGAACATGATATATCTCTCCATTTATTTAGGTCTTCTTTAATGTCTTTTAATAAACTTCTGTAATTTTTTCCCAAAAAGTCTGGTATTGCTTTTATTATATTTCGTTCTAGCTACTTTATGCTTTTTTGTTATTTTTACTTGGATTTTTTTATGGTGCTTTTTCTAATTATTTTTTTGCTTATATATAAATGAAATTAATTCTTATATGCTGGTGTTATATTAAGAAACTTTCTGAAACTCTTGTTAACTCTATTGATTTGAGAATTCTGAGTTTTTCATGTAGTCAGTAAATAATTTGATTAATCACAGTTTTGATTCTTCTGTGTACTTTTTATTTTTTCCTTTATTATTATTATTTTTTTGTTGTCATTGTACTGGCTAGGACCTTCAGTTTAATATTCTACATACCTGATAATAAAAAGTATTTTTATCTGCTTCTAATTTAAAAGTTAACATTTTTATTATTCACTAATGAGTATGAAAGATATCAGGTAAACGATTACTAGTTAGTGAAGTTTTCATCATGAATGATGTTAAATTTTATTAAATGTTCTTTATGTATGTGTTGAGATGATCATACGATTTTCCTCCTTTGTTAATGTGGTGAATTACATTAATAGATTTTTTTGAATGCTGAAACAACTTTGCATTTCTGGAGTGATTTATCTTGATTATGATACATTATCTTATTAATCATTGCTGGATTCAGTATGCAGATATTTAGTTTAGGAATTTTTTTTTGCATCAATTTTTATGAGTGATAATGGTCTAACGTTTCTTTATCTTATGCTGTTCTTTTAAGCTTTTGGTATTTAGATAATACTTATCTTAAAAATACTCAGGGCAAATTTGCTCTTTTTCTAGTCTCTGAAAGAATGGCAAAAGATTGACATTATCTGTTGCCTGAACATTTGGTAAATTCACTTGTAAATCTGTCTAGACTTAGTATTCTTCTTGAGGATATTTAAAAAAATATTTATAGAACCTTTGACATTTTCTTTTCCATGTGAGTCACTTTCAGTGATTTACATTTTATAAGAGTTTTTATCCACTTCTTCCTAAAATTATTGACACATTTTTTTATAATAACTTCCTACTTTTTCAGAAAACTTTCTCCTCAATTTAAGTTTTTTTTCATGTTAATATGGCTATACCAGATTTAGCTAGTATTTTCTTAGGTGACTTTTTCTATTTTTTCACTTTCAACTTTTCTGTGACTTTATGTTTTAGGTGTCTCTCCTGTTAACCACAAATAGATGGACTCTATTTTTAAAATCCATTCTTATAATATTTTCTCTCAACTACCGAGTTAGAGAGTCTAATATATGAATTGTGTTTATTTATATATTTAAATTTATTTCTGCTATCTTATTTTGTGCCTCTTAATAGAGACAAAATTGATTAATATCACGTCCTTTTTCTTTTTTTCTCACTTTAGTTTTGGATTGAGAGATTTTCCCACTACTTTTCATTTCTTCTTCTCTTTGAGGTTTCAAAACCATATATTGTTTCTATTCCTTTAGTGGTTAATATAGAAACTTTAACATGCCCATTCAACGTACCAAAGTCTTTTAATTGGTGTTTATAGTCTTCTCCAGAATATTACAAGAAGCTTAGAATGTTTTAACTCCAATCACCTACCAATTTACAAACTTTGCTTCAATATTTTAGTTTTACCTTTATAAACTATACTTTTAAAGCATTATCTTTGAAGTAATCAATTTTTCTTTGCACTATACCCAGTTATTATTTCTTTTCATATATCAGACTTTTTCCTCCTAGGTCATCTTCTTTCTTCCCGAAGTAGAGCCTATAGAAATTCCTATAATTACCATCAGTTCATTGTAAAATTTCTCACTTTTAATTATTGAAACTATTTTTATTTCACCCTTATTTTGGAAATACTAGTTTCACTGACAGTTATTTTCTGTCAACCCTTTGAAGATATTTTTTCACTATCTTCTAGCTTCCATCGTGCTGTTGTCTTCTTAAATCTCAGGACTGTTATTTGTTTTTCTTTTAATTAGTTCTGGATAGTTCTCGATTATCATCTCTTCAAATATTACATATTACCCATTTTCTCTTTCATTTCCTTCTGGAATTCTGATTAGATCTATGTTGGACCATCCCTATCCTTTATGTCAGATCAATTTTCTTTCATATTACTTGTTTCTTTGTGTTGCACTGTGGCTACTTTCTGTAGATATAGCTTCTAGTTCACTAAGTCTTTAGTCATTTCTAATGGCTTTTTAAACCCATCTGTTGAGTTTCTAGTCTTAGCATCATTTTTTATCTTTAAAAGTTCTTTCCCCCCATCCCCAAATCTGCTTGTTTATTTTTGAAAGTCTTTTGTTTCTTTGCCATATTTTTAAGGCCTTTTCTTCTCTGATAATTCTGCTTTCTGTTGTCCTAACAGGTCTGATCTGCAGTTCGTGTTTCTAGCTGATTCTTGCTCATGGTGTCTTGTTCCTTGTGAGTTTTACTATTTTCAATTTTGAACTCATGTTCTTTGGAACTTTATCTGAGAGTTCTTTGAGGTCTGGATGAAAGTCACAGTCTTTCAGAGAGGATATGTATTTACTTTTACCAGATGCCTGAAAACACTATAAACCCAGATTCACTTAAAACTAAATGTTTCGTGTGCGTTTTTTGGTCCCACAGTTAGATTTTTGCTTTCTCATTTGCCCCAAATATCTATCTTTCTTTCTTTCTTTCTTTCTTTCTTTCTTTCTTTCTTTCTTTCTTTCTTTCTTTCTTTCTTTCTTTCTTTCTTTCTTTCTTTCTTTCTTTCTTTCTTTCTTTCTCTCTCTCTCTCTCTCTCTCTCTCTCTCTCTCTCTCTCTCTCTCTCTCTCTTCTTTCTTTTACATTCCCATCAGCTCGTCATTCACTTAAGAAGGAATTTAAAGATATTTGTTAATTTAGGTGTTTTTACTTGGAGGGGTTCTCTGGTTCTCTAGATTATCATTTTTGCTTGAAATCAATGTCTTTATTATAGTTCTAAATTGGCAGTCATGTTTATCTTCATGCAGGTTCTATTTCCTTCAGGGCTGCAAACTCTAACTTGTCATTTGTAGTATCTTCTTGAGACTTCCTATGAGCAAAAATTAGTCAATATGATTTCTTGCGTTTTTTTACTCAATTCTTTTACGTACCACTTGTTTTAGTCCTCATACTGATCCCCTTGTTTTGAACTTTAATCTCTTCTTTTTGTCTATTTTTACAAAGGGAAGTCCTTGCTTGTCAGGTACTGGGAGCTCAGATGGCTTCTGTATATTAATGCATGAGGTCTTTCTAATTTCAAACTCAGGTGAAAAGAAGAAGGAAACAGCCAAAGATTGCTATATTTTTACCTGGCTGGTTAAGAAGAGTGGAAAAATGAGAAGAAAAGCATGATCAGAGGCTTTTCTACCAGGCTGAAGAGTTTGATTTCTGTTTGTTGTGGCCACCAGATGTTACCCAGCTAGGTCAGGGCCACAGCCCTTGCCTGTTGACTCCTGTGTAGGAAGAAGTCTTTTAAGTAAAGGAGAACTTACTTTCTCCCAGCAGGCCCACCTGGAGGGAAGTATCTATAGTCTTGGCTGGGTGGATCTTCAACTTTGTGGGTTCAGACACCTGATGGGTCAGTTTTTTCAAGCCTGGATACATATTACTCAAGTCTCTAAACCCACGTTGCCAGTTTATGAGATTACAGTGAGAAATACTTTTGCCTAAGGATGTGCCCTTGGATAGTGGTCCAGCCGGGGTCTCTCTATAGGTTCAGCAGCAATTGGGAGGCCAAATCTTGACTGGAGATGAATGAAAAATCAGAATGAGGAAAGATAATTCTGTGACTTGAAATTTAGTGGCAGCTGAGCAACATGGATGGATACCTCCATCTCCAAAGGTAGGGAAGGTTTTAGTCCCTAAGCCCATGTCCCCTCTTCCCTGATGATGCTGGTGGGAATGACTGTCAACAGCCAAACCTCACTCTTTTCCTTCCTTTCTAACACTGACCAGTTCCCCTTTTTACAAACATATTCTTTCTCTAGGTGCATTAATACAGTCTCTCCACTTAGGGATAAAGCTTGGTGCAGGAGCCACTCTTTCCCTTTGAGGTGATTTTGCCTCTGCTTTCTCCGAACCACCGTGCATTGATTTCATAGTCTGATTCTCTGAGGACAGCCCTATTTCCCTTAATTCTGAGTTTTAAGGGGAATGCCTCATTGCAGCTCATGAGTACTGACAACAATTTATCCAAAGACTTTGAAGCAAAGATTTTCTGAGCAAAGGAATCAATTACAGGGTGTGGCTCCCAAGTGAGGAAGCATTTCCAGAAGGCATCCAAGGCAGTTTGTCTCAGAACTCATGGTTGCACCTCTGAACTTGAGAGTTTGAGGGGGAGTATGTTAACTTTAATAACATCAGTGGTTTTACCTGTGCTTTTATATATATCAAATGTGTCAATTAGGAGGATGCTTATCTTCTTAAAGTAGGTTTCCTAAGGACATGTATTTGGCAATGTTGGTTTAGCAAGAATTACTGTATGTGCTTGAAAGTAACAAAACTGTACTTCTTTAAAAATATCTCCAGTTCAGATGTGTTGCCAGTGCAGCCTGGCTTCCCCCCACTCCCATTAGTTCTGATTAGGGAGGTTTGATGCCTGTCACTGTGTGTAATCTGGGCCTTCCTTTGTGAGTCATTCCTTCTCTCATTTTCTCAGAGCAAATACAAATCGCCCATCAAATGACAAGTGAAGGCACAGGGGAGGCAAGGGGAGGGAAATCAGAGCCGAAATCTGTTAGCTATTTGGAGTAATTGGTTATTTGCTGTGTTTGCTGGTTGGGAAGCAGAGCACATACTTTACGGTCTCTCCTGTTACGGGGGCTGGAGTCACCCGCCGATATTGGATCCTCGTTGCCGGAGCCCTTGGCTCCGGGCGCCTTTCCCCTGCTTGGCATTCCTGTGGTCTCCTCGGGGGTGCACCCCTCCTCCCTCGATGCACACTGCAGGGGGGACAGCCCGGGGTGAAACTTGTCTGGCAAACTCCAGGGCCTCATCAGGCAGGAGGAGGCCCCAGTCCTCTCCTGCCAGCCCTCTTTGCCGCTGCCTCATCCCTGCCATACTCCCCTCTTCCCGAGAGGTCTCTTCCCTGGTCCACAAGGGACCTGCTTTCTCATCCAGAGCAAAAAGATTCTTCTCTTCCCAGAGGGAAACTCTCAGCCTTCCTTGAAAATCTACAGGACAAGAAGTTCTCTCTGAGGCCTAATTTAATACCCCTATTGGTCCTGTCACTGTCCCTGTCCCCTCCCACCCCTTAGCCTGGGTCAAAACTGTGCTTGGAACTTGGTGCAGCACTTGCTGCTGAGTACAAGTCTGCCCTGAGGATGCTCAGTGAAATTTGTTAATCTATCCAGTATCTTTAACACCTCTCTTACTTTCACTGAGGTCTGGGGAAAACAGACTGAATTAACAGCAAGTTCAAAATATAAAATAGTTTAAAAGTAATGTGATTCTGTGTATGAAAATGCACACAGTAACTAGAAAGTAAGTTGACTTTGGCACATAGTAGGTGCCTCCCAAATACCTTTTAAATTGAATTTAAAATAGCTAAGATTAGTGTCTATAGTTTGGTGAATGCTTCTGCAGTTCTGGAAGACCTTCAAAAATATTTTTCTCTGAAGCAGATTGTTGGAACCCTTGTGAAGCCAAACTATCTGCATAAGCAGAATGAAAGTAAGGTAAGCTTTGGCTCAGGCCCTGTTGGAACCACTGCAGATTCTGAATTAGTGATGTCTCATCGCTTTTTTCATAGGCTTGAAGACTGATGGGATCTTCTTTCATTCAACCTCCTGGACAGATTCCATTCCTCTGGGCTTTGCAGAATGGGTGTATGTGGACATGCTATCCTCAGGGGACCAAATCATGGGCCTGTTACATATTCCTCTTTGGCTCCTGAGTTGAGAAAGGGCCAGTAAACTGGGACTTTCCCCAGGTTCCCACCCCATCTGGGTCCCCCATCTGGAACAGGTCAATAGTCAGATTTCAGGTCCTGACCTTTTTCTGCTCACCATCTGCTTGACCTTGCTAGATTTCAGGCACATTTATTTACTGGGCCTTTTGGAAGCAATTGAGCGTTTTGGTTAAAGGTCTTCCCTTCCCTCCCACTTCTGCTGGTCCAGCTTGAAGTGAGAGTAGGCAGAGTAATGATTCCTTTTCAACAGAAACGGGGGCAGGACTGCAGAAAGTGTCAACAAGAGGTTGAAAACCCAGTGTTCCACTTGTGGAAATAATTAAGTGATTTTTGTTATGAATGTGTAGAGTTCTGCTGAATCAACATGGTAGCTGGCTGTGGTCATATGTTTGTGTGGTTTTGGGGGGCATGAGAAGTTTAGCATGTGTGGGGTAGGTTAAGTTTGAAATTGGGGAGTCTGCGTGTCTGGGGGTTTGTCTGGTCTACATGTAGGCATGTTTACTTGTATGTTACATCTGTGTTTGTATGAGTGTGCACATGAGCAAGTAGGCTCAGTTTCTTAAAATGTAGGACATTAATGAGAGAATTAGAGGAATCATCATACCATTATTCCAGGTATGCCAATGTCAAGTCGTGGGTCAGTGGTACTGGGATCAGACTGATGATAGTGTCAATATCAACAAGAGCATTTATTATGATAAACTTTAACGGTCACAGAATATCTTTACAGACATCGACTCAGAGCCTTTCAATAACCCCAGTGCTGGGTTGTTAAGTCATTACTATTTTGATGTTAATGATTTGTGTAAAGAGAGAAATTCCTTTTAACATAGTCTAGATGTCTGCCTCTGGGTTGACATAGGCAAGGAAGGTCTGCTTAAAATTATAAAAGAAAAAAATAATGGACTTCTATTTTAGAAGTGGGTGTGTAGTTCCATATAAAGACCCAAGGTTTAACATAACGTTGGTGCTAAATGAATTTGAACAGGAACTTTTCTTTTTGATTCAAGTGGTCATCGTGGGGAGAGAACACAAGTGATATGACCCTCCTTCTTTCACTTTCCTTACTTCACAGAAAAGCAGGCTTAGCTGATTGTTGTCAGTTTTGCTGCCCGTACCCATAAAATGTGTTAGGCCCACTGAATGAAAATGGGAGAGTAAATATTCTGAATGTGCTGTGCTGATTTGGTTCTTCGGAGGGATTAGGCCGCTCATTAGACTGGATCAAGCCTGGAGAAGCATGTCTTTGTTACGTGGCTCCGGTTGCTCAGGAGCTGAATGTTGGCTATTAGCTGAAATTGGAGAGGCTGCCAGTCCGTGCCTTGATCAGACTTTCTTGCTTGGCTGGCTGAACGATGAGGGGCCTTGAACCTTGGTCACTGGGAAAAAAAGTTTTAATGGTCAGACTTCTTGCCAAAGCCTGAGATGACACTTCAACAGTCAAGCCTTTTGCATTTGTTTCTTCTCCATGGTCCAAGACTGGATGCTTAGTTATTGCAAAATGAGGTCAAGAACACATTTGGAGTTAGAGAACATCTGACCATTTCCCTTTTGGAGCTTTGGGTTCTAGAATTCCACTAACATCAGAGGATTGTTTGGCTTTGGCATATCTGGGTTAAGACATGGAAGGGCTGTCCTGTTACTATGGGGCTTGTTCTTATGGGTATGCTAACTTATTTTTGGATTTCCTGAGGAAGAATAGGAAGAAGTAGACTTGAAATAACTTCATCAGAAACTAGATTAGTGAAATAACAAGAATGATGTTTTCAAGTCACATCTGTGAGTGTGTTAAAAATATAGCTTGATTTTCCTGTGATCCAATTCAATCTCTCTGTTGAGCTCACATTATTCCTGATAGGAGAAAAGTCTTGGGATTCTTCAACAGTGTAAATTTAAGCTTACTCAGTTTGGGGTTTTCCCTCCTTGTCCTCACCCTTGCGAGGCAGCTAAATTCTGGGTTAGGCTTCCACAATGTTATGGCCTCCGTAGGGAGGGGCCCCTGGTCACCATCAGGTGTCCTTTCTGGATCTGTAGGTCCATCGAGTTCTGAGCACATAGACCACAAAGCCAACATCTTGTTATCTTGGCCACAAGACCCTTTGAGGTCCCCTAGCTCTCTCTCTCTCTGGCCTTATTTCAAGTCCTTCTGGGGAGTATAGTACAATTTGGCAGCTGTTTCATGACACTCTGGGGTCTATAGTGAATGACAAGTGCTCCCTTGGGCTCTCTCCCAATGATACCATACAACCATCTTCTTTCAAGTGTCTCATGCCCCAATTCCTTTGGCAACTTCAAGGTGGCTGCTGCTTACCAGATCCCCAGAGTTATGGAGGGGTCTTTTCCATATATAACATTGGAGCTACCCAGGAGAGGCAGAGTGTGGGAGTACCTTATCAGAAACCATCACAAATCTCTAGTTCTTACTTCTACACCTCTAGACTTTCATCTTCTCTGTATAGGATGAGAAAACTGGCTGGACAGAACATCCTTTTAAACCTATTTTTTTTTTTTTTAATGGCATGTGGTCTGTCTTTGGAAATTTAAAAGCCAAGAATCACCCATCCCCCCGCTGTTTAGGCATTTATATATCCATCAAATATTTACTGACTTGCAAATATGTGCCAGTCAGTGTTCTAAGTACTGGGTACATAGTGTTAAAAAGATAAAGATCTTGACCTCCTAGAGAAGGAGACACAACAAACAAATACTTAAGTAAAACATACATGGAAAGTTAGATGGCGATAATGGCTAAGGAAGAGGGCATAAGAATAGGTAGGAGGGAGTCGTGATTTAAAACATGGTATGTAAGGAGGGTAAAAAAGATTAGATTTGAATCAAGACTCAAAAGAGGTAAAGACGTCACTATGGATCTGTTGTGGGAATGGGGTTCCTGCCACGGGAAGAGCACGTGGATGCTGGCAATGTTTAATGACCCAGAAGGCCACTGGAGCTAAAGTGAAGACGAAAGAGGAAGGATGTGAGGTTAGTGTGGTGTGATGGCCTTATTATGAGAGATTTTTGCTTGTTGCTGTTATAAGGGCTTTAGCTTTATTCTGTGTGAATCGGCAAATCATTGGAAGGGTTTGTACAGAGAGGTGACACGTTCTGACATGTGTGGCTATTGTGTTGATAATAGATTTGGGGACAAAGGTGAAAACGGGAGGCCAGTTAGAAGACTGTTGTAATAATCCAGTGATGGAGAACCAGGGTGGGCAATACGGGACAAATGGCCTAATTCTGAATGTGTACTGAAGATGGCACCAACAGGATTTGCTGATGGATTGAACATGGGCATGAGGATGAGGAGTCCAAAGCAACTGCAGTGTTTTTGGCTTGAGCATTGGGAAGGAAGGGGTTGTTTTCTACTTATGTGGGGAAGACCATGGAAGGAGCAGGTGTGTGGGGGATGATTAGAAATTGGATTCAGGACATAGAATGTTTGAGAAGCTTATTAGGTGTCCAGTGGGAGGTGTAAAGTAGATAGCTGGAGTTCCTAGGAGTCATCCAGGCTGTAGAGAGCTCAATGTGGAGTTCATTGATGTATATGTTACTTACAGATGTGAGAGTTGAGGAGAACTCCAAGGGAGTGAGAGTGGACGGGGAAGAGAAGAGGTCAGAACTTAGAGCCCTTGTGCACTCAGACATTTAGAGGATGGGTGATGAGGAATCAGCAAAGACTGATAATGTGTGGCCCGTGGTGCGGGAGGATCACCACCATGGTGCTCTGCAAGGTGAGGGGGAATATTTCAAGAGCAAAGGAGTGACTGCCTTTATCAACTACTGCTACTCTATTGAATATGGAGGCCTGAGTGACTGTGACCTTGAAAAGCATCTTGGTAGAGCGGAGAGAATGGAAAAACAAGAATGAGAGACAAATGTAGATAATTCTTTCTGAAGTTTTTTTTGTAAAAGGAAAAAAGAAATGAGGCAGGAACCAAAAGAGAAAGTATGGTCAGAGGTTTTTTTTTTTTTTTTAAATGAAGGGGCACTAGTGTCACATGTTCGAATGTTGATGGGAATGGTCCAGTAGAGAGGGAAGTCTGATGACGCAGAAGATGGTAGGAATGAGGGAGTGGTGTCTTTGAGTAGACCAGACGGCAAGGGACCCAGGACATGAGTGCAGGGGGTGGCCTTGGGTTGGGGTGAGCACCCGTGGTAACAGAAGGGAAGGTAGAATGTCCACCAATCCACTTTTTGTCTCGATAGCCTCTACTCTGGAAATGTCATATAATTGGAATCATATGATATGTGGTCTTCTGTGATGCCTTTCAGTTAGCATAATGTTTTCAAGTTCATCCATGTTGTGGGACGCATCAGTTCTTCATTGCTTTTTATTATCAAATTATATGCCATTGTATGGGTGTATCACCTTTTCCTTATCCATTCATCAGTTGATAATGTTTGAATTGTTTCTACTTTTTGGCTAATTTGAATAGTGCTTCTGTGAATAGTCACGTACACTTTTCGTGTGGACATAAGTTTTCATTTCTTTTGGATAAACAGGTAGGAGTGGAATCTCTTGGATATATAAGGAGGGGTAGAATCTTGGCAGTTCCACTCCTAGTATTTATCTAAGAGACATGACTTTCTCTTTAACGGTTTGAGAACCTGCCAGGCTGTTTTCCAAAGTGACTGCACCGTTTTACATTCCCACCACCAGTGTATGAAGGTCCAAATTTTTCCAGATCTTCAACACTTGTTATTTGATGACTTTTTGATTATAGCCTTCCTAGTGGGTGAGAAGTGTTTCCTTATTGTGGTTTTGATTTGCATTTCCCTGATAGCTGATGATGGTGAACATCTTTGATGTGCTTATTGGCCATTTGTGTATCTTCTTTGGAGGAATGTCTATTTCAATGCCTTGCTCATATATTTATTGAGTTATTTGTCTTTATTTTTGAATCGTGTGAGCTTTTTATATTGTCCTTTATTTGCAGATATGATTTGCGAACATTTTCTCACATTCTGTTAACTATCTTTTCACTTTGTTGGTGATGTCTTTGGAAGCATCCTGCTAATATTCTTTAAAAATTTTTTTAAATTATGTAAGAAATACATGTATACAATGAAAAATTAGAAAATATTGAGTGATACACCATAATAAAAAGAATAAAGAAAACATTTATAATCTTATCATTCAGAGGTAATTGCTGTGAACATTTGGGGTTTGGTTATTTTTATTTAAATAAAGTCACATTTACTTTTTAACTGTTTGCAAATCTTATCAGCTGTGAGTAACTTTCCATGTCAATAAATACATTTCTATAGCATCGTTTTTATGCTGCATAACATTTAATCATGTGGATGTTCAATTTACCCAAATGGTTCCTTATAGTTGGACGCTTAAGTTGTTTCCAATTTTTCACTATTATAATTGAAGTTAATTATTTGTGCGTACCTATGATTATTTTCTTTGGATGGGTTTAGAAAACAGGAGTGATGGGTCAGAGTGTGTCTACATTATAAGCATGTGGAAACATGCAGCCAGACTGCCTTCTGGAAAGATTGTGGCCAGCTATGCTCTCGCTAACGTGGTCCGCACAAAAGAAACAATGCTATTATCAGTAATAGCAGTAAACACACTGCACTAATGTGTTTTTTATACATCTTGACTCATTTATTCCTCACAGTAAGTTTATCAGATTGGTACTATTATTTCCCCATTTTACAGATAAGCTAATTGAGCTACATAGTTGCCAAGGGCCACATAGCTAGAAGTGGCAGGATTCAAACCCTGCTAGTCTGTCTCCCAAGTCTCAGCTCCCACCTACCCTGATTTACTGTTTCTTTATATCCATATCACATGAAAATTATTGGCAGCGGCAGCTCTGTGTCCAAAAGCCCAGAAGGGACAACACCTGGTACTGTTAAGCACGCTGCTTTAAGATATTATTATTATGCTACGAAAACTTCCTTTTATTCTTAATTCACTGGGAGTCTCATTTAGGAATAATTGAAACATTTTATCACCCTTTTCACCCCACCCTTCTTTTTTTGCATGTTATGGATCAGGGGTTGGTGAACTTTTTCTTAAATGGCCAGATAGTATGTCTTTTAGGTTTGGGGCCACAAGGTCTCTGTTACAACTACTCAACTCTGCCTTTGTAGCTGAAAAACAGCCACAGGCAATATTTAAATTACAAAAGCAGGTGGCTGGCCGGTGGGTCATAGTTTGCACATTTCTGTTATAGTTGATCAGGTGGATTTTTACTACTTACTCAATGATATTGAGCCACTTGTGCATTCTGAAATAATCCAGCTTGATCTACTGCAGCAATCTTTTTGTTAGTATTTTATTTAGGATCTTTACATCTGTATTTGGGAATAAGATTAAGGTGTGTGTGTGTGTGTGTGTGTGTGTGTGTGTGTGTGTGTGTGTGTGTGTTCATCCTTTGGTCAGGCCTGGTTAGGCTTCACAAAATGAATAGGGAAACTTCATCGTTTTTCTATGCTGTGGAACAAAGAATGATTTATTCTTTGAAAGACTGATAGAACTTTTCCCCCCAAAAACCATCTTGGCCTAGTGTCTTTTTCTGGAGGTAGTTCTTTGAGATATCTTCTACTTTCAGGATTACTGATCTCTTCATGTTTTCTATTACTTTTGAATCAGTTTTGGCAACTTACATTTTTCTAGAAAATTACCCATTTCATCTAGATTTTCCAAGGTTTTGTTATTGATTTGGGTGTAGTAAATCTCTTAATGTTTTTATTCTCCCTATGTCTTTTTATTTGACCTTTCCTATTCCTGATGGTGTACTCACTTTTTAACATTAGATTTAATAAATGTTTATTTTATTGGTATTTTGAAAGTTTGCTCTGGAGTTTAATTATCAATTGTAATGTCCTTCTTTCTAATACACTAATTTCTACTTGTCATTTTCAAATTTTAATCTTCCTAAATTCTTTCTGATTTTTTGAGTTATCTGATTATTTATTTTCATTCTTTTGTATAAAAAAATGTTTAAGACTGAATTTTTTTTTGAGTACAGACTTGGCTACAAATCTTGGGGTATAGCCCTCTCACTAATGATATTTTCTAAGTATCTGTGATTTTAGTTTTGGTTTTCTCTTTGACCTAGGAAGGTTTTAAGAGGATGCCTTTAAATGTCTAAAAGGTTGGAATTTTTAATTTTTAAATTTCTTATTAGTTTCTAGTTTTATTGCATTATAGTCAAAGAATGTGACTGATAATGGGTTTATTTTTAAAATTGATTGAAATTTGCATCATGGCTTTTAATTTTTTCTGAGTGCTCCAATGGCGCTGGACAAGAAGGTATTTTCTGTTTTTGGGTTGCATAATGTTTGTCTATTTATTTGGCACTGTTAATATAGTAATATAATAACTTTCCCACAACTGTTGTATTCTGTCATTTCTTTGGACAAAATACACTGATTATTGCCTTTTTATGCCTGACTCTGAGCCTGGGCTGGGAAAGAAAATAAAGACTTAGGAGGAATCAAACAACTAAATGAAATTCAATTCTTGTCATTTCTACCTCTGAGTATATTTTTGCCTGTGTGTTAATGTGTGTATTTTGGGGATGGATATGTGCATTTCAGCATATATATCCCTTGGGAATGTCTGTGTAAATATAATCTTCCAAGTGTTAGTGATCATGTGAATTTGATATGTTTATCTGTGTGTATTTATTGATCCATAGTATCTTTTTCTTTAAATTAAACTTAAAACATGAGGGCTAGGGGTCTGCCTTGCCCTGTGCTGCAATTTTCAGGGTAATTACCCTGTGTCATAACCCTGTGTCTGCTACCCTGTGTCATAACCCATCTGAACCTCTTTTCTTCTCTCCTGGCTGCAGAAGACCCTCCTGGTAAGTTGGTCAGACAGGGAGGGACTCTGCAAACTCAGTCTTGTGCGGACACTGGTTCTCTGTGCTCAGTGCCTTGGAGACCACATTCTGGCCACATAGAGGGTTTTAGGGCCACATTTCCAGGATGGGTGAGACTCTGAGAACCTCGTTCCACCCTCTTCCCACTGTGCTTGTTCAGGTCCTCTTGGCATGCCTCCAGCTTGTACTCACACTTAATTAGCTGGAACTCAAAGGACTGAGCACTGGTTTAAAGGGAGGCATCCCCCCACCCCAGGAATCCAATGGTAGACATTCGATTCATTTTATGGAATCAGAGCAGTTCCTGGGAGATCCCCTAGATCACACCCTTGTATAGAGGAGGAAGATGAGTCCAGGATGGGCTCTCCTTCCACCTTGTCCTTGGCCCTTCCCACTGAGCTGAGTGAGCTTTAATGGTACTAACAGGAACAGACACAAGTGCCCAGCCCCAGGCAGGTTTTGAGGGAAGCCTGGGGAAGAGTGACCATCTCGCCTCTGAGGAGCTTGCTGACTCCTTCGGTGACAGGACACACACGTCTAGACAGGATGCAACTGGAGGGGCATTCTAGACACAAGAACTAAGAGGGTCTGTAGGCATAGCATATGCAGGAGGAGTTAAAAGGTAGGGAGGCTGATGTGTGTCATAACAGGCCTGTCCGTCTTTTCCTACAAATGTGAGTGAGTGGAGAAAGAATAGTGCAGAGTGTGTTGTCACAAACTTCCCTTCTTCTCACCTCATTTCTCCGAGGTAGCATAGTGTTTTTTGAATAATGGGCACTTAGTATGTGTTGATTTTCAGGAATTCGGCTTTGATTTGACTTTGGGGGAGGCTAAGTTTCTGATTTCCAGTGCTTTCTTTTTTTGCTAGGTAGGAGCAGGATAGCCTTTTGGGGTCTGAGTTTTTCTAGGTCTACTGTATTTTATTAATGAATTACACATTATTGGCATTACCCCCAAATTGTTATCCCATGTACCAACAGAGTTTAGCCTCAGCATGTTTCTGGAACACAGAGAGGAGCGTGATGATTATGCTCATTTTACAGAATGGAAAAAAGGGAGACCTGAGAGCTTAAGAGAATCACACAGTGAATGGGGGCAGGGCCTGGGCTAGAGCCTCTGCTTCTTGATACTAAGCAGGTGTACAAACTTTTTTTCCAGTCAGTGCAGTCTTGGCTCCTAGAGAAGCAGGAAGTGCCAGCTCTTTGCTCCCCTGAACTCACCAACAGGGGAGTTTTGAGGTCTAGGCTGGCCAGTTGGCCTTGATAGGTGTCCAGTCTGGAAGGATCTTGCTTGGCAAGGTCTGTTTCTGAAGTGATTGGTTTCTTTTTACTCACTCAGGAGGAGGAGTTCATCGATTGGTGGAGCAAATTTTTTGCCTCTATCGGGGAGAGGGAAAAGTGTGGCTCCTACTTGGAGAAGGACTTTGACACTCTAAAGGTGAGGATTCTTCAAATATTCCCTTCAGTCTAGCAGTCCCTGGGCACAGGTGATGGGCAGTGGGAGACACAACAGAAAGAGAATATATGTATATTCACACACACACACTCACACTCTCTCTCTCTCTCTCTCTCTCTCTCTCTCTCTCTCTCTCTCACACACACACACACACACACACACACACACACACACACACATACACACACAAATATATTTGTCTCCTCATTTGGTGCTCGAGGGGTGAAGAATCCTGATGAACTAATTTTGGTGAGAAAGGTGGGCTGGAAAAACCAAGAGAGTATTTTGAAAGAATACTAAAAAGTACTGATATATTTCTGGGTGAAATGATGCCTGGGATTTGTTTTCAAATGCTCAAAAAAAAAAAAAAAAAAAAAAAAAAAAAAGAGGGAAGGGGGGAAGATAGATGGTTTGGGTGGCCTTCTGACAGATTTTCAAAATATTAAAAATTATTTAATTTGCAAAATATTGAAAATTGTTAAAGCTTAGAGATGAGTACTTAGGGATTTGTGATACTATTCTGTATATTTTGAAGTTATTTAAACTTTTCTGTAATAACAATTTGTATTGAAGTAAAAGGAAAGTCAGCTTGAGAATGTGGCTCTGATTCCCTCACCCCCACAACTGGGACATAAATTGGCTAGAAAATATAAACATATGGTAAACTCTGTCTTGTGAAAAAAAGAAAAGAAGAGAAGCTCCCCAAAACAACAACAAAAACAAAACCAGGGATGAATCAGACAAATTCTGGTATTTTGAGAAAATTCCACAAATAAAATGATGCTTTTTAAAAGTAGGCTACTTTGAAAAAATATAACCAGAGGTGACTCAAAATTACTTTCCAATGGACTTTTGTAATGTTCTGGAGATAGTGGCCAGGTAAAATGCAGGATACTCGGTTTACACTTCAATTCACGTAAACAGTACATATTTTAGTATATGTTTCAAATATTGCACAAAACATATTTATCTAACAATTATTTGTTCTTTATTTGAAATCCAAGTTTAACTGAGTGTCCTGTATTTTTACTTGCTCTATCTGGCTGCCTTACTTAGAGAAGCATGGCAAAGGCCTGTCAGACACATGGTAGAGGTCCAAGGAGCGCCTTAAACAGGACTCGGTGAATGGGATTTGGGACAAATCAGAGGAGGGGGTAGCCTGGGCCTTCAGATAGTTCTGCTGGCTGAAAGCCTTTGATGCACACTCTTGAGAGTGATTTTACAAAGAGGCAAGAGTTGTCTCTGATACGTTGGAAGCTCCAGGTGAATTGTAACTGGACTTGGAAATGCAGAATGAGGCCTCAGGCAGCAACAGTGGCTCTACAGGCACAGGCCTCCCCAGGAAGCAAGTTTTTCACTGACTTGGTAGTTGGGTGTGGGAAGTTGGGCAAAGAGACAGACCTGTTTGTGTATCAGGAATAAGGTACGACACATTTGGTCTGGCATGTGGTACTGTAGCCTTCCCAAAAAATGAGAAAAAGCAAGTAAGAATGAGGACTCCTGCCAAGGTGACCCTGATGCTGGATACTGAATTGGCACCCAGCCCTCCAGCTTGACCTCTTTGAGATGTCTGACAGTATCCAAGAGAAAATGGGCTGTCCAAAACAAAATGCACCCAACCTGTTTCTGGGGGAAAAACCAGACCTGGAAAGAATGCTGGATGAGTAAGTTTAAGGATGAGTAAATAGAAGAAAAACACCACCAACAACATATATCTTTGAAAAATAACCTGTAGTATTATGGAGAGAATAGAAAACATAGTGGGTAGAGGCAAAAACATAATTTTGATAATCATTAGCATGGGGAAAAAAAACCAACTCATACTCTCATAACAAAATATAGAAAAAAAAGATACAGCAAGAAAGCTTAAGAATACCCCAGAAAGTATATAAAAACACTTGAAAAAGAATATAACATATTAGTTTTCCTATTAAGTAAACATGGACTAAATTCCTCTATTAGGCGATTATAACTCTTGACTATATCAAAAGTCAAAATTCTTATACTGTTTTTCAAAGATATGTCTAAAACAATACAACTTAGAATGGCTGAAAATCAGTATTTGGCAAACAAGATAAGTGCAAACAAAAGAGAAAGGGATGGAATTTAAAGTGAAAAGCAAAGGAAACAAAAATGGAGTGTCTTATATAAATAAAACATATACACCTCAATGAAAAAATATTCCCAAACATTTTTGCATAGAACAATAAAGCTTAAAAATATTTAAAACAAAAATGATAGGAATATGTAAACCAATATCTCACACAAATAAAAGCATGAGATGACAAATTAAAGTTATAGTGGGATTTTAATGTACCTCTTTCTTAGACAGATGAAGCAAGAAATAAATAAATAAGGAAATAAAAGATATGAATAACAAGTGTTTTTTAAGCTAAATTAAAAGTAGCTTTAAAATAGAGAATAAAAATAATAAAAATAGAGAATACATTTTTTCCTAATGCTCAGAGAACATTTACAAAATTTGATCATATATTAGTTACCAAAAGTGGAAATCATAGAAGACATTAAATTTAATAAAATGAGAAATTAACAACAAAAGTTTAAACAAAAGGGCCAACCACTTGGAAATTTTAAAAGTATTTTATTGGGACTTCCAGCATGAACATGGCTGCAAAAGTCAGCATTTTTCCCCTTTTCTTCTGGAAATCATTCAAACCCACAACTCCATTTTCAGTAAGAGTTGGAAACAAATAAAACCCGCAGACTCCAAAATACATGTAAGGATTGTCCAAAGGCAAGCAGAAGTGGGCAGGAGCCCCTCGGCAATAAATTAAGAGAAGATGCATGGAAATGATGAAAGGTCATAGTGCTAGCAGATCCCAGAAAACCCCATACCTCTTAATAAAATGTTGATAATTATTTAAGATAAGTTCTAGGAATATGGGGGCTTATTATCTATTCTCTTTACTTTTGTGTGTGCTTGAAAATATTCCTGATAGTTTAAAAATATAGTTCCTGAAACTGAGGTTTCACCATAAAACATATAAGTTATATCCTTTGTTCGCAACAATGGATATAGAAACTTTGAAAACAAGTTCAGGCTGGCGACAAAAGATTTTTAGACCTGGTTTTGTTTAGAGAAGCAGATGAGGTCAAGCTACACAAGAATTACACAGGTGGACCATGTTTGTAGGAATCTGTCTGCTTCTGTGGTGGGAAAAAAGGAAATAATTGGCCTAGGAAAATTCAACACATTCAATGACAAGTAATAATAAAAGAAATATCACAGCATTAATTCAAAAATATTTTGAGAAAAAGAAGAGAAAATATTCATCTTAACTTAACCAAAAGAAGAAAATATATACCCACCAGTAAAATTTTGCCAAGGAGCAGATGAGATGAAATATTTTGCTGTAAATTTTTAGAAATGGTCAGTCAGAGTGCAAAACAGAATTAAACTCAAGGGATCAGGAGAGTAGAAAAGATGAAAGACAAACTGGTAGGATTCAGGAAAAAAGAGAAGGAAACATGAAATTGGAAGGAGTCCTGGGCATAATGGCCACATTGAAAAATACAGGAAGAAGCATAAAGGACAGAAATGAAGTAAGTAAAATGAAATGAAAATAAAGAAAGAGGAAAATTACAAATATAGAAGTCAGAGAAAGGAGATTCAACATTTGCACAATTGAGGAGGACAACCAAAAAAAAAAAAAACACGAAGTAAAACAAATAAATACTTAATAGTTTAATAAAATTTCACTGAACAAAAGATACTTTAATATACATATTATAACAAAGTCTACTACACAGTGTGTCAGGAAAAAGTGACTCAGATTGGTCAATCCTGAGACATATCCTAATATATGTTATTGGACTTCAGAGATAAAGAATGTGTTGGGGTAGTCATACCTCTTTCCCTCCAAACAATATTAAGTCATTTAAAATAGGAAATAAATCAGAGTAGCTTCAATTTCTCCACAACAACATCTAATAACAGTGAGCTCCATCTATGATCATCAATGAAAGACAAGGTGACCGAGGAATTATATTCAGCCAAGCTGCCTTTGAAGCACAAAGGCTGACAGACATCCATGCATGCATATTCTGGAACAGGTAGTGTGGTTCCCATGAGCCTGCTGGAGGAACTCCTAGGGAATGAACTTTATATAAGTAGGAGGTAACTGAGAAAACCACAATGAAAGGACTGGTTATAATCATTTTACTTTATACTTAAAATAAAAACAAAGGAAGGGATAGGGTAACAGAACAGAATATAAATATCATAAATCACTGAAAATGTAGAAATGATAAAACTAACCAAATTTACATGTAGAAGGAGAAAAGATGATGAATACAAAGTAAGGACACTGATTGCCATATTACAGAATAAGGTGGACAGATATTATTTAAATTGGCAAATCAAATAATAAAGAGTATAAGCAAATTGTAAGCAAACAGTACAGAAGTAAGTATTAAGGAAGATAATATTGTCTAAAATTGGGTGTTCAGAATGAGAGGGAAAAAAGTGAAATTTAATTTATCATTGCTATAGTAGGGAATTTATGAATACTGTTCCTGAATGCATAGAGGAATGAGTATTATTAATATATAGTAATATCAGAATATAAACTCAGATCATCCTAGATGTCAGGAGAACTACACACACACACAAATGCACACGTACACGCACATGCACATACACACACGCACACACACAGAAACAGACCATGTAGGCAAAGGTTAAAAAAATATCTATGAAAGTAGAAAACTATAAATATATTACATAACTATTATAAATGTAAAAGCAGATAAAACATACCGGTCATACCAATACATGTCACATCAGTCACTTATTAATAAAATTTAAATCCGATCTCAAAGCAAAATCTAACTCTAAAATAAAGATATTCACAAAGGCTGAAAATAAAAGATGGAGAAAACATGTGCCTGGTAAATGCAAATAAAGTAGAAGTTGCAATCTTCATATGAGATGAGAGTGTATTAGGTCTCCAAAATTAAATGAGACAAAGAATGGCACTTAGTAATGCTAAATGGTGCAATTCCAAGAGATGACAATTTTAAGAGCATCTATGTGCTAAATAATACAATATCAATATTTATAAAACAAAACTTACAGGAGCTACAAAAAAGAAATTGTAACCCACAGGTAACTGAGGGGAGATTTTAATTCTCTTCTCTCAGTTCATGTAGGGCCAAGTGAATAAAAAAGTGAAAGGATGTAGAAAACCAGCATAATTACTAACTCGATGGAACCCTGTAACCTGAAAATAGAGACTACACCTATTGCACAGTTACAAAAATTGACCATGAAACAGGCCATGAAAAAAACCTTAATAAATTTACAAAACTGGCAATACTACTTACAATGTTTTTTGATCCTGTCATAAAATTATAACTTCATAACAAGATCACAAACTTCAAAAGTCTCTTCTATCTGTAAAACCTTTAATCCCATTCACTTTTTTTTTAAAGCAATTCTTGGTGAAAGAGAGAAGACAACCCAAAATTTCAGACTTGGGAAATAATGATAAAATGCTACATATTTGAATTTACTGGTTATAGCTAAAGCAGTATTCGGAGGAAGTTTATAGTCTTAAAAACTTATATTAATTAAAAAAAAGAAAACTAATGAAACATATAGCTCTTGGAGAACATAATTAAAATAAAACTGTAATTTATGGAATGCCAAGAAAATGAAAACAAAAAAATTATACAGCAAAAACAAATGGGGGCAATACCAAGACAGTAGTAAGCAGAGGCAGTTTCATAGCAATAAGTACTTTTCTTATCAGAATAGAGGGAGCAAAGTAAAGATTCAGCTGAGGAAGTTAGAATAAAAAAAACTCAAAATAGTAAAAAGAATAAAATAATAAAAATAAAAGCAGAAACAAGGAACTAGAACAGAGAATAGAATTGACGAAACAAAGAACCGGTCCTTTGGTTGAGATTAATCAGCTACATAAATAACGCGAGAAAAAATTCGCAATGATACATACCCAATGTTAACCAAATAACTAGTTGTTATTTTTCGAGAGTCAGAATATAAGGCAATAATAATATTTTCTTCGTATTCACTTGTATTTTTAACAATGAAACTGTATCACTTGCATAATTAATTCTTTCTTGGAAGAGAGAGAACTTGAGCTAGACCTAAATGAGAAATAGTGTTTTACAATATGAGAAAGGAATGTACCTGTTTGGACATCCAGGATAGTGAGCAGTTTTGCTTGACTTGCCACCTGTGATTTTTCCAGAGTTCTGTCTTACTCTTCAAATGAAAAGTCAGTTAACTTTTCATTTATTTGTTTGGCTGTGGTCTTATTCCCTTAAAAAATGCAGCACCTGTGCATATGGTGACTTCTGATACCTAGAATACTGGATTATCCAGAAAACCTTATTCCCTAATAACGCTGAACAAATGTCTTTCTCTCTTATTTCCTTCTGTTTTTTTCCCCCCTTGTTCTCTCTCTTTAATCTCCACTGTTTGCATACTTTTTATCTCTGCCTTTGTTCCTTCCCGATCTTGCCTCTTTCTCCTCTGGGCCCCTCTCATATCCCTACCTCTCCCACTTGCTCTCCTCTTTGCCATGTTTCTCTAATTTATTTGTGCCCTTTCCTCTCTTTTTCTTCTCTGTCTCTTCTCTCCCTTCCTTCACTCTGATACTATCATGTTTCTTCTTCCTTTTCTGTTCCTCTTCTTCCTCTCTTTCCCTTGTTCCCCTCTCTCCTCCCCACATGGCAGGTCTATGACACACAACTGGAGAACGTGGAGGCCTTTGAGGGCCTGTCTGACTTTTGTAACACCTTCAAGCTCTACCGGGGCAAGACTCAGGAGGAGATGGAGGACCCATCTGTCATTGGGGAATTCAAGGTAAATCCTTGAGGACATATCCTTAACCCAGGGAAGCCTAAGACTGGAGTCGCAGCAGGAAATATATAGTACTGTAACAATATCTGGAACAACCATAGTGACGATGCTGATGAGGTCATGGAGGTGGTGACAGCGATGGCAGTGCTGCTGATGCAGAATCTGATGGTGGTGATGGCATGGCATTGGCACTGGAAGTTTCAGTGGCGATGACCCTGGCAGAAATGAGAATAATGGGCATAGTGGCGACTGTGTTGGTGATGATGGTGATAAGAAAATGAAAGCTGACTTCTTCTTTCTCTCAGGGTCTCTTCAAAATTTACCCCCTCCCGGAAGACCCCGCCATCCCCGTACCTCCAAGACAGTTCCATCAGCTGGCTGCCCAGGGGCCCCAAGAGTGCCTGGTCCGCATCTACATCATCCGAGCATTTGGCTTGCAGCCCAAGGACCCCAATGGGAAGGTAATGTTCCTAGAACTCTCACCTCCTCCAGAATATCAGGCTGAGGTACAAATGGGCTGCAGAATCTGGACACAACTCCGCCCTAGGAAGTTCAGAGTAAGCCGGGGAAACCAGACAAACATGCAAAACTGAGGTGTAACTGGATGGAGTTCTATCAAGGGCCTAGAGCTCTAAGAGTTTAGAAAAGACTAAAATCGGTACAAGGCATTGGAGCGATAAAGAAGCCTTCCTGGAAAAAATAGGATTCTGAAGGACCGATGGAGTTTTGATAGGCTGGGAGGGAGAAGAAAATAGTAATTTAGGAGGGGTCAAAACCCTTGGGGAAGGTATGCGAGAAGGCTGCTTAGCATACATTTAGCATGAGGATAAGGCGTAAGGGTAGGTAGCATTGAAGGCATAGGCTGGGACTCAATTTTGTAGGAGTTTCAATGTGGAGTGTGGGGGAAGGAGAGAAAGCAATGGAACAGAATCAGTAATCCTGCCTTCCCATGGTAGAGCTTGAGGCAAAATGAAAAATCAGTAATACTTCTCCTGGCTTTATTCAAACGTTTGATATTTTGTTCCTCATAGACTATTGGTATTGATTTTATTTTTTTTAAATAGTGCATTAAAATATTGTTAATCTTGAGTACCTCATCGCTTCCCTCTAGTCCTAGCCCTGAGTGAAAGACGGGAACTTGAAGGAGGGTGGGCATCTGGAGTTATGGGGAGGTGGTGGGGAGAGGGGCAAACTGAAGTTGTGACAGGAGAGGAAAGAGAAAAGCAGGCATGGGGACAAATGGAGTTGAGAAGTATAAGGCCAGGGTCCTCTCGTCCCCTTAGATGGGTATAGGCCTAACTTGTGTCCTCAAAGTGCAGGGAGAGGCCTGGTGTCCTACCCCTGGATCCCTGCTTTTCAAGGTGAGAAACCATAGCTGCCGGTGCCCTCCTGGGAGGTCGCAGGGCAGAATGGAGCCATCCCTAGCCCAGGCATCACCAGTAGCCTCCAAGACATGGTCTCTAGCCTTTGTAGGAGAAGGCGGGTAGCCAGTGCTCAGTTCACGCACTTTGAGACTTCTTAATGCCAAGACTGACCCTGAGCACTCTCAAGTCCCAGTCGCTCCTGGAGGATGGTTGAGGGGATGGGGTTGCTCATAGGAGGCATCCAGGGAAGGCCAGCCTGAGCTAGGTTAGGCTGACAGTCTGGCCATCTCTCTCCTTTCCCATCTGCTGAAGCAGAGGTCACAGAGAGGACCCCAGCCTGGCCCCGTCACATATGTCATACAAACTAGTATGTTACTAAGGATATCAGCTGGGCCTCCACCTACCTTTTCCCAACTGGGAAGGGGAATGGGAGCATGGGGGACTCAGGGACCACTTTCCCCTGTGGCTAGAAGCCCATGTCAGGGCCAAGTGGTATGGTGTGCAGGATGGGGCCCCCTGGCTTGCCAGGAACACGGGATGGCAGCTCCTTCATGGCTGGCCACCTAACCCCATCAGGAGGCAGAGGACTGAAGGTGCCTCAGAGATGTGTTTGGAAAGTGATTTCGCTTGGTCTTTCTGTCTCCTCCTTCAGTGTGATCCTTACATCAAGATCTCCATAGGGAAGAAATCGGTGAGTGACCAGGATAACTACACGCCCTGTACTCTGGAGCCTGTGTTTGGAAAGTAAGTTGGGGGCAACCTGGGTCTTGGGTGGAGGAGATGCCAGTCTGGATAACCCACAGCCCAGTTGGGGAGATGTAGCTGCCCCTGGCTCCAGGAACAAAGCTGTGTTCCATAAATCTTGCAAGTCTGGGGAAGGGATTGGGACGTAACTTCAGCTAGTTCTAAGTTATGTGTGCTAAAAGCTGGAGTCCTGGCAGAAGCTCCTAGTTAAACATTTAAACAACCACCTCAAAGGTCAGAAATCTAAATGGAAACCCAGAGCATGCATTTGCTAATTATTCTCTCTTTTTTTAAGATTTAACTTTTCTTTTGGGATAATTTTAGGTTTACAGAAAAGTTGCAAAGATAGTACCATTTCCATATACCCTTCCCTCTATTTCCCTTATTGTTGACATTTTACCAAAAACCATGGTATATTTGTCAAAACTAAATAATTGATAGTGGTGCATTACTATTTACTAAACTCTAGACTTCATTAGTTTTTGCCAGTTTGCCCATTGATGTCCTCTTATGGTTCTAGGCTCTAATCCAGGACGCCACATTGCATTTCGTGATCATCCTTTTATGGTTGCACATTTATCTGAAGTGGATATAGATAGAGGGAAGACATGGACTTAAGAAAGTAAAATGCTTCTTGAAATCTCAAAGCAGGGGAAGGAAGGATCAGTGCCCACTGCACTGTAGTTCCCAGGCATCCTGACTTCTTGCTGTTCTGATGCGAGCTTAATCGGGCTGAAGAAAGGAAAATTACAGAGGGAGGTTGGAGGCTATTTCTCTAGCCTTTGAAGGGGAAGGTGGGTGGCGTTCTGATGCTGTCAAGTGACACACTGAATTCATAAACCTGTATCTCACAAGTTGGTCGTGGTCACTCAGTCCTTCAGCAGGGGCCCAATCAGCCTTGGGAAGTGCTGTTTTTGAAGGTGAAATGGTCTTGGCCAGTGATGAGCCACTGCTTAGTTGGAATTAGAGGGAAGGGCTGCAGGGAAGATGGTGGACAGGAGCTCTACTGAGTGAGCTCCAGGGGCTGGCGTGTGGTCACAGGCTCACGGTGACTGGGCAGCGGGGCGAATCTGTTCCACAATGGGGTGTGGAGGTCAGGACCCAGGTCCGGGTAGGGGAGCAAGTGCAGAAACATGCACCTCCCACTTTGTTTACCATCTTCCCCCAGTCGTGGCCCAGCTGGTCTGCCTGGGGTCTCAAGCCTCCCTCAGGTCACAGCAGAACCCTTTCCTTTTGAACAAGCACGACCAAAAGGATGTAATCAAAACACAACTTTATTTTTGTCTGCCAGTATTTCATAAACATTTCTTTGTGGGGGTTATCTTCCCCGTTCCCTGAGTGGAATCTGCAGCAGGCAGGTGGGCAGTTTTCTGCTCACATTTAGACAGTCCACTTTGTCACAAACCCACAGTCCCAACTTGGTAACCAGAATGCCCACTGATGTGTAATTATGAACACCCCAGATGGCTGGAGGGCAGTCATTCCCCTCTCCTGGCTGGTACAGCATGAGGATGTGTGCACAGAGGGAAGGCTTTTCCTCCCTCCCTCTCTGCCTAGTGTCTCTCTTCCCCTCATCTCTGGCTCCCCTCTTGGTCCCATGGGGCAGGACTCAGAGCTGCTCCAGTCTGGCCTTGTGGGGGCCTAGCCAGGATGGGAGCACAGTGGCTCCTCCCTCTCTCCTCCCCTCTACCACAAGCTGCTTTCACTTCCTTGAGTGTGAGTTGGATGCTTGTCTTGCAACTCCCACCTGCATGGAAATGAGGGGAGAAGGGCCAACACCTCCACATTTGACCCTGATAGAGGTGGGAGGTCTCAGAGCACAGCGAGAGCTCTCTCCAAAGAAATTTCTTCACAAACCCTCTCTCCATCCCACTGTAGAAGTAGGTGTGAAGCCCCAAGGGGCCTGAGAGTGAGTCCCAGGCCACACCCTGATGAATTCCAGAGCTCTGGTGCCTTGTTCTGGAGTTTCACATCTCTTGTCTCCTGGTATAAACCTCAGTTTTAATGTCTGTTCCAATTCATTTGTTCATTCCGTGGTCCATAAAGTGGCTGCTGTATGCCCAGTCCAGATTATTTGGGAAAACCAAACATACACACAAGAGCTCCAGGTGTGTGGACTGCAGGGCCACTTCTGCGAGGGGAGGAAGAGGCCATGGATGCTTTTTATCCTCCTCTACTTTTGCCATCCTCTTGAGCTTCCAGCATGTCTGGTGACATCAGGGAGCAGGCATTGTCCTGACATCTGCCCCAATCCTTGCAGGATGTTCGAGTTAACCTGCACTCTGCCTCTGGAGAAAGATCTGAAGATCACTCTCTATGACTATGATCTCCTGTCCAAGGACGAAAAGATCGGCGAGACGGTCATCGACCTGGAGAACAGGCTGTTGTCCAAGTTTGGGGCTCGCTGTGGGCTCCCACAGACCTACTGTGTGTAGGTGCACGGGGACTGGCTGCTTCTCTGACAACCCCACCCCTTGAATACTGAGCACTTACTGTGTCCCAGCCCTGGGCTAAGCACGTCACAGGTGTTCTCTCACTCAGTCTAGTCAGGGTGTGTCCTGACTCCACAGATAAGGAAATTGAGGCCCAGAAATGTCATGGGTTGTAAGTGGTGGATTCATATTGGAACCTGTTTGTCTGACTCCAAGAATCTCACTCTTCATCTTTATAATCCGGTTTTCCTTAAGGCACTACTGAGGGCCTGTAGTGGGAAAGAGAAGGAAGGAGGGAAAGAGGAAGGGAGACAGACAATGGGAGACATGGGCCCCAGCTGGACCCTAAGGGGATTTATGTCAGGTGGGCTCTTGTGTGGACAGCCTCCATCCACTTCCTTATCGACTTGGATCTTATTTGGGTCTGATTCTCTAAATCTGGAAATTGGAAAAATCTAAATTCCAATTCTGAGTGTTGAATTTAAACAAGTTTGTTTATCCCTGGGCCTCAGTTTCTCCATCTGTAAAATGGGGATCCCCAGTCCTGATGAACAACCACATGGGCACCCTCTGCAAAAGTCAAGGGTGGGTGATGCTTTGCCTATGGGTACACAGGTCACTGCATGCTCCTCTGCCCTCGTCAGCATCCTGGAGTGTCTCATCTTTGTCTTGTGTTTGGGCCTCAGTTCTGGACCAAACCAGTGGAGGGACCAGCTCCGCCCATCCCAGCTCCTCCACCTCTTCTGTCAGCAGCACAGAGTCAAGGCCCCTGTGTATCGGACAGACCGTGTGGTATTTCAGGATAAAGAATACACCATTGAAGAAACAGGTGAGCTGCCACAAGACCCTGAAAACACTGTAGGCTTTCCCTCTACCACCTTCTTTCTTGCGGGCTCTCTGCAGTCATAAAGGGGCCAAGTGGATACAACCCACCGCAACAGGTGTGGTCTGGGATCCTCCAGGGCAACATCCAGGCCGCTAACCTTGGCCTCGGTCCTCTGGGGACCACTACTTATCTGTGATACCACTGTAAAAATCAGAGGTTAAGGTGGGGCCAAGTCAGAGCTCAGTCCATGGTTGGGGTTCCCATGAGTCGAGATGAAGGGTGAGTCTGAAGTCATGTCAGAGTGATAGTTGGGATCAGCCTGCTTCTGGCTTTGGGTGGTCAGGCTTTGATTAGAGTTTGGGGTACAGTGCACTTCTGAGAAATAGTTTTCTGTTTGAGTTGCTGCTTGTCCTTGTTGATACCTTCTGAGCTCCCACTCAGAGCTCCTGCACCTGACGCATCCAAAGCACAGGCAGGAAGCCCTGCAGCCCCCACTTCGCCCATGGGTCTGCCTAACACTCATGCCTGAGAACCCCACCACATGCTCGCCATGTGTCTGAGTGCCCACAGGCCTACACTGCCCACCTGGAGCAGCTCAAGGAGTAGAGTGTTTATAGGCCCAGCTGGCCCCTCACCTTCTGCTGGTTTCAGAGACGTTTGATGTCAGAGCTGGTGCCGAGGTTATAAAAGGGAAATGATGGCTTTGACTTCCCTATCCCAGGGGTCCCCAACTCCCGGACCATGGACCAGTGCTGGTTTGTGGCCTGTTAGGAACCAGGCCATACAGCTGGAGGTGAGCGGCGGGAGAGTAAGCAAAGCTTCATCTGTATTTGCAGCCGCTCCCCAGCGCTAGCATCACCGCCTCAGCTCCAACTCAGATCATCAGGTGTTAGATTCTCATAGGGGCACCTGTCTCTGGTGCCAAAAAGGTTGGAGACCCCTGCCCCATCCCAAACCCTCTCCTTCTTTTTCTGTTTTTCTGACCCTCTCAGGTCATGGCTGAGCCAGCTCCTCCCCATTAGGCCCTGACTCCACCCCCCATTCTCTTCCTGTAGAGCATGCATCTATTTTAGGGCTGGTCTCATTTCCTTCTGCTAGTCTGTGAGCAGCTTTAGCACAGGGACCAGGGCTCATGGTCATAAATTTGTAGGAAAGCTGTAGTTGGTGAGGTGTGACATCAGCTTGTTTTGGCAGATGAGGCTTTTGAAGCCACAAGTGGTTATCGACCTGCCCAAAGTCACCCAGCAAGTTAGGAACAGAGCCAGATTCCTGGCAGTGGTCCTTCCTCGATGCCTTTCCACTTACTTAGTGGCACCTATTGAAGTGGGCAGGACAGGTTTGATGGATGAATGTGTGAGTGTGTGTGTGTGTGTGTGTGTACATGCACGCACATGAGACTGTGAACATGTGCACACCTGAATATGTATACTTGTGTGTAGACATGTAGGCCCTCCTACCCCGTCAAAGTCTCTGCCACAAAAGCTCCAAGTTCATGTTGCTGGTTGGTTGGCCAGGGTCAGAATCACTCCTGGGTCCTCACCCCAACTAGCAAGAGCCCTTGGTTTACCCCCTGGCAGGTAGGAGCTGTGCCTGGAAAGCACTATAGAGGTGGGGAGTGTTCATGTTCGTCATGAGCCTTTCCTGAATGCGTATGTGATTTTGACTGTCCTGACCAGCTGGATGGCTGCTCTGTGCTTCATTTCTGTGATCTGTAAATTGGGATAATAGCGCTTACCTTCTAGGGTTATTATGAGGATTGAACCTGTTAATATTTATGAAGAACAGTGCCTGGTTCTTGCTTTATAAGCGTTAGCTGTTATTGCTATATTTTAGCTATTGCTACTGATGGAACAGCTTGTACAAACCTGAGAATAATACTAAGAGCACTTAGATGCCTGCTCTGGGAGCAGAGGTTGCTGAAGCACAGAGTTGGGAGCAGTCATGAGGGCTTTTTGGAAGTGGGGTGCTTTGGCAGGTGGGCAGGATTTGAACTGGTGGAAAGAGGAAGAAGAGCTTTACAGAAGAGGCTTTGTAGAAACGATTGCAGTGGGGAATCTAAAATTTGAGTCTGGAGCCTGTGAACAGAGACATGAGGACCAGAAGAAGTGTATCTGGGCTCGGTCGAGGCTGCGGGTTTAGGGGTGTTGCAAGGCCCCCAAGTTGCCCTACCATCTCTTACTCTCTCAGCTTCAGCAGTAGCTTTTTTGTCTTCTCTCTGAAGCAGATGCTGGCAGAGTCCCGAACCCACACCTGGGCCCAGTGGAGGAGCGTCTGGCTTTGCACGTCCTCCAGCAGCAGGGCCTGGTCCCTGAGCATGTGGAGTCGCGGCCCCTTTATAGCCCCCTGCAGCCGGACATTGAGCAGGTAGGGCATCAACCCTCAGGCCCCAGAACCCCCCACTCCAAGCTTGCCTTACTCAAGGAGGGCATGGACATCCCAGAGGTACCTGCAGGGATCACAGGATTCGGCCGATCCCTCCTTGACTGTGTTTCTCTACAATCTAAGTGGTCACTACTGTTGGCCTTCTAGGGAGCCTCTTGGCCTCAACTGGCTACTTGCAGCCCTCAGGGCCCCGGGGAATGAATCTGAGCATCCCCCTCCTTCCCCACATCGGCCGGACCTCTGGCTTCCTGTGAGTCATACCAAAGCCTCGCTGTTTCAGTCTGGCCTCAGGGTTCCCTTTCCTATCATTGGTCAGTGACATCTCAGATGGCTGGTCCCATTTTGGGCTGCAGTGGGGAATTTAGACAGGGTGACAGAGCAATTAACAGGAAGGTGAAGGGTGTCTTTCCATGCAAAGGGAGGGTGAGTGGAGGGTCGGCAGGCCCAGGGCAGGTGAGTTTGGCGCTAGGTATTGGAGGAGGAGAGGAGAAGGAGAGAAAAGACTACAGGCAGAGAAGGGCTGAGGCAACCTTGAAGGTGCCTTTAAGGATGTGCAAAGGAAACCATCTCAGCTGTTTGGAACTGAGCTCTTGGTGGTGTGGCCACTGGCTTCCCCGAGGGGCACAGCAGGTGTTGAAATGTCAGTTCTTACATTCACTAGTTATGTGACCCCGCAGAATTTACTTCAATGCCTGCTCCTACTTCTGGGGACAGAAGTAGCACCTGGCTTACAGAGAGGTAGGGAGTTAAGAGGTGGCAGGTTTCCTGTCACAGAAGTCCTCTGTGCCCCTCTATGAAGAAGCACACTCTGACCCTCTGGGACTTTGTGTATGCCATTCCCTTGGCCTGAAATGCCTTCCTCCCCTTTTCCATCTGGCACACTAAGACTCAGCTCAAATACCACCATCTTTAAGAAACCTGCTCTGACCCTTGACCCCCAGGCGCAGGCCCAAGTCATCAGGCTGGGGGCCAGTGGGCTCACCTTTGTGGTTGGCCCTGTGGTTCTGTTTAGGGCACCTTCCCTACAGGATGGCGAGCCTCCC
Organism: Cynopterus sphinx; assembly: GCA_030015415.1. Classification (NCBI taxonomy): domain Eukaryota; kingdom Metazoa; phylum Chordata; class Mammalia; order Chiroptera; family Pteropodidae; genus Cynopterus; species Cynopterus sphinx. Next base: position 53,895,628 of record CM057383.1, on the reverse strand, counting down.
TATGGCAGGGCCTGAGTTTTCTCTGTTATTTGCACCAAGTATCTAACACAGAGCAGGTGGTTGGTAGATGTTGGCTGAATGAAAAGGGTATTGGGAGTACAGGATCCTGTCTCCCCAGGGGAAGCTGCAGATGTGGATCGACCTGTTTCCAAAGGCCCTGGGCCGACCTGGACCTCCCTTCAACATCACCCCACGGAGAGCGAGAAGGTGACTTACCTCAGCCACAGGCTCTGGGCTGAATGGGGCGGCGGGATGGCTCCAGCCAGCTTGGGTGGGACAAGGAAGCTGTTTTTGGGCCAGGCTTTGGGCTACTAGAGCCACAGGGTACCGCTGTTGTGTGGGCCTGGCCAAGTGACCCGTCAGGCAAGCATTGGAGTCTTCTTGGGTGGGCCGGCCTCTTGGCTTCTCAGTCAGTGACTGCCCATATTTTGAAATCCATGTGATTTAAGCCATTCTTCTCTCCACAGGTTTTTCCTGCGTTGTATCATCTGGAACACCAAGGATGTGATCCTGGATGACCTCAGCATCACAGGGGAAAAGATGAGCGACATTTATGTGAAAGGGTAGGGAGTTACCCTCCTTGACACCTACCCCAGCTCCTCTGAGTCAGCCCTTTTCCCTCTGTGGTGCTACCCCATTGGCAAGGGGGCTTTGGTAAAGGGAAAGAGGAAGACAAGGAAGGAAGGAGGGTCTTATGGGCATGGTCTCTGCCTCTGGGGAGTCGTTCCCCACTAGATTTCTTCTTCCACATTGATCTTTGGGTTGAATTTACAAGGTTTGAGGATGTCCCTCAAGAGAAAATTTAGAATGTTTAAAAATTTGTGTCACATTTGGCTCATCACGGAGATTTCTCGGGAATTATTTTTGCTTTATATTTACTGAGTTCATTTACCTTCTTAATTCCTCATTTGCCTAAGTTGAGGATGCATTTCGTGGTGGAAGCCTTAATTAGAAATGTTCTTTAAAAATGCGTCTGTCTAGTTGGATGGTTGGCTTTGAAGAGCACAAGCAGAAGACAGACGTGCACTATCGGTCCCTGGGAGGTGAAGGCAACTTTAACTGGAGGTTCGTTTTCCCCTTCGACTACCTGCCAGCTGAGCAGGTCTGCAGCATCTCCAAGAAGGTGGGTCCTGTTTCTGTCCCCAAAGCTGCTCATTCCTGGCTTCCTAATGTCAGCGTGGTCACACTGCCAGGCCATCGTTACCCTCTCACCACGGCCCCGCCACTGTTGAAACAAGCACTGCCATTGTTGCATAACGACCATCACCATTGTCCCCATCACTGCCACTGTCACCACCGCCACCACTAACCCCTCACTGGCAATGTCACCGTCATCACCATTGTTCCCATCAATTGTGCCATTGCCACAGCTTCTACCATTACTCCATCATCACCGAAGCCACCAGCACGATCCCCACCACTGCTTCCACTTCCATCATCATTGCCGTCACTCGCATTGCTGCCATTTCACAACCACTCCACACCAGTGCTGCAATCGCCATATGTAGCTAAGTCCAGTTCCTAAAACTACTGCTTTTCTCCCGATTCTAGACAAACCAAGCAGCAAGAAGGGTCATGGGGTCAGGGCAGGAAGAACATTTTTAGGGAAACCCAGTATGGCCATCAACGGGCCAGCGGGGCAGACTGTGTTGGGAGAGCTTCCCAAGAGGGCCTACCGGGGGTATGGACTGGGTCATCCACTGGATTGGGTGTTGCTCAGCTAGGTCCCTCCTGCTACCTGGTTTCCCACATTTTTGTGTCTGGTGCCTGTAGTCACTGTCCAAATTGGAAAGTCACTAGGAGTGACTCTGCCCACAAAGCCACTGTCTTTCTCTCTCTGCCTCCTTTCTCTTACCCTAAGTTGAAGTCACCTGGGAAAGCTGGTCAGCATCCCCAGGAGGGAGAGGTGGATTCAGGGACCTCTGTTGTTTGGTCTCAGCATCTCCTAGTGTAGGTCTCTTCAGGGTCATATACTCTTTACTCCTGAAATCGGCAGACCCCGAGGGAGGTGGCCTCCTTCCTGGTGGCACCACACCTGCCCTTAAGGAGCAGACCCAGAGCACAGTAAAGAGGGTGCTGCAGGCAGTGAGGGCCTCACAGTCAGGCTGCAAGAGGCAGGGGCACCTCTGTCAGAGCTTCTGACCACCCACGTCCCACCTAGAGCCAATTCTGTCTTGAGGTGCTCTCCTGTTCGACAGATTAAATGTCTCTCTGGTGTTTTGGTTCTGCTGCTCAAGACTTCAAGCTGCAAAGCTTCTCGGACTTCTCTTTCTTTCCTGAATTGTTGAGTGGCTTAAAGAAGGGAAGTTATATATAATGTATAGATAATGTATGATGTATATCAGCCGACTAGGTCTTCTTAATTCTCTTCATTACGACCTTTCTGCGTGACCCCCTCCTGACTCAACACACAGGCTCCTCTGCACTTTAGAGAAACCAGAATGTTCTGTGGAACATTCTGTGAAACCATCAGACAAAAGAATATGGTTTGAACAAAGTTAAATGAATTTTTTACCCAGAGATTGCTGCACAGTGTCTGCCGGAAAATGCAATTTAGCTGTGGCCTTGTGTTTTGTGCAGTCAAGGAAAGCCTAGACCATTTGTAGGTCTGGTGTTGTGTGTCTTTACTCGGTATGTTTGTCTGTCACAAGGTGTTTCCATAACAGAGCAAATGCTGCATTTGTTGGAGAGGACTCCAAATCAAACCAGCACTGCCTCTCTTTGCTATGGACAGAGAGGAAGTGGGGGCCGGTAATGGGGCTGAAAGGGCTGAGGCCTCCTGCACACTGATTCAGGTGCTCACTAAGCCCTGGAAGGGGCTAGGTGCATTTGGAAAACTGAGGCCAAGAGACACAGAGGTGGCATAACTCCTTCGTTGTGACAGGTGGAGGAGATATGAACAAGGAGTCACAAGAAGCAAAGGCTTCTGTTTTGTTTTGTTTTGTTTTTCCTACAAAATAGAAAGAGAGAGAGTCTTCTGGCACTGTGGCAGGTGATTTGAGACAAATGAAAAAGGCTGGAAGGAGCTGTTATGTTGAGTGAAGGAGAGAGAGGGAGGAGAAGAGAGTGGGAGAGGGAGTGAGAGCAAGCTAACTGGCGGTATGGAGAAGGGCTACCTGGAAGTTCTGAGGGCCCAGTTGGGGTTGCTTGTTAAGAATCTGAGGTGCTTCCATTCTGGCAACGATGGGGTTTCATATCTGAATTATAGGCACCAGCAAGGAGGAAGGAGAGAGTTGGGGTGATGCATGGGGGCATAACTCATAGGCATGGGTTAGCCTTGAAAGGATGAGAGGCTTATGGGGACTGAGGGGTGGAGAGGAGGAAGGGGAGTCAGGAGTCCAGAAGAGGCACCCAGCAGTGGGGAGGGCTGAGGGAACTAGAATTCTGTGTGGTGCGAGGTTCCTGGGAGGGTGGCTGGAGGGGAGAGTGGAGGAGGTCAGAAGAGGAGGTTGAGAAACAGAGTCCAGGGGGTTCTGAATTCAACCAGGAGAGTGAACCAGGAGGAACTGGCTTGACTCAGGCGGAGCCATCAGGTCCCTCTGTGGGAGAAGGGACCCTGGGAGGCAAGTGGAGCCGGGCCCACAGCAGGGAACCAATGAGCCTGTCTGGGCTCAAGGCCTGTCCGGGGGTGGGTTTGTTTGGGGGGCACTGCACAGCCTCTGGGCTCCTTGGTCGTGCCACAGAGCCAGCCCTCTGCCGAGGGGTTCGGGGCCTCTGGCAGGCGAGCCCTCCAGGGACCCCATTAACCAGACGAGACTGTCATAAAGCACAAGGTCTCCTTTCATCCGGCTGCTTTGAACCACCGCTGGTTGCCCTGGCCGGCTCCCCACCTGGAGCCCAGCACACCCACCGGGGCCTGCCTGCGCGTCAGGCACCCACCCTGCAAATAAACAGCTAGTAAAAGGGCCCAGACCAGGAGCGTAATGAGCGCCTGGGACCTGGGGGGCCATTCCCCAGGCTGGAGCCCCAGCCCAGCTGCTCCCACCAGGGGCCGTTTGAACCTCTGGCTCATTATTGAGCCCATAAACCAGGCCGGCCAGAGGAATGGGGGCTGCTGGCGGCCTGTGCAGGCGGGCCGGGCCTGTGCTGCGGGCCATAAAAGCCCCGCCAGAGGAGGGAGGCACCTGCAGGAGGGCTGGGGCCGGAAAGGGGGGAGGCACCAGACAGGCTGGGGGCGGAGGGGCCAGCTGGGGACCTGAGTCCCTTCACCAGCTCAGGCAGCAGTCCAAGCCGTGGCCAAGTGTTTGCAAGGTGGCCATTCTTCTTGGGGCACGGTCTTAGGTTCGGGAGCTCTGTGGGTCTGCGTGACCTGGGGTGGCCACCTGGCGGGCATGGCCCTGACTGGGCGGCAAGGCTGTGCGTGCAGGGCACCCAGGACCAGACAAACCCTTTGTGGGCAGCGGTGCTTCCTGCCTCCCTAGGGAGTCTGCCCCTCTGATATTCAGTCCAGGCCTCTGCTGTGACCTGGCACTGATGACCTGGCACCCATGGTCTATGGGATGGCCAGAGTGTTTCCTGTCCTTGCTACCCTCCACAATGAGAAGGCAGAGAACAGGAGTGAGCAGGGACGCCCCAGTGACAGTCTTTTGAGTTGAGTGTGGCTAAACCCAGGGTAAACCCAAGCCCTGGTGAGCCCAGGCTCCACCCCTCAGCTGTTCTTTGAAGCGTCCATGAGAAGGGGCCCATGGGGCGACTAGTCTGAGGGTGTTGAGATGGGGAGAACAGAAGGGTGATGAACTTTCTAGCACCAGAAGCTTTTGATTTACCCCAGGCTAAGCTCTTGGAGGTAAAGGTGGCTGAGTTGGCATGCCAAGGGAGGATCTTGGGTCCCTGCCCCCTGGTATCACCTTACAGCAGCGTATCAAGGGGATCCTTTTGGTGACGGCCCGGGTGGGGTGGGTGACCTCAGGTTCTAAGCCATCACACTCTGTCCCCAAGATCACATGGGAAGATTGGGATTTAGAGGTGAGAGCAGACTCTGGAACCTGACTGCCTGGGTGTGAACCCTGGCTTGCCGTGTCTCAGCAGTGCGACTCACAAGCTATTGCTCTGGTTTCCTCAGCTCTGAGGATAGCATCTTCTTGTAGGTTGTTGGAGGTATAAATGAGTTCATAGTGGCAAAGGGCTGGCTTATAAGAAGTACGATATTAATATTATTGTTAGCCGTCAGGTCTTGGGTAAACTCTTCACTTCCCTAAGCCTGTTTCATCCTCTGTAAAATGAGAGTGAGAAATTTGACTCACAGAACTGGGAGTATTAAAAGAGCCTATGTGAAGAGAGCCTGCGTGGTACCCTCCTGGACCTCAATCACTGCTCTCTGGGGCCTCATTAATCTTCCCACAAGGAGCTGGCTCTGGCAAGTCCCTAAGGAATATCCCACCCCACTGCTTCCTCCAGGCAGCTTTCCAGGCTGGCAGGGACCACTGCCTCTCTCTAATCTTGCCTTCTTGCTTCCTACTCTGTTCTTCCTCTGGTCAGGATGCTTTCTGGAGGCTGGACAAGACTGAGAGCAAAATCCCAGCGCGAGTGATATTCCAGATCTGGGACAACGACAAGTTCTCCTTTGATGACTTTCTGGGTGAGCACTGCTTCCAGTCTGCATCGTTCTGCACATTGGGGGCTGCCCCACAACCCCCACTCTGTGTGTGTGTGTGTGTGTGTGTGTGTGTGTGTGTGTGTCTGTGTGTGTGTGTCTGCCACTGTTGGCTGGCTAGCAGGAGATGCAGTCCTATTTTCTGCCCTCAGGGAGCTGAGCATCACTGGTCCCTGGTGTTGAGTGAGGTCTGTCATAGAGTAGTGCCAGAGTGGTCGGAGTGGCCAGCAGGGTGGGCCTGTCAACAGAGGTGGCATTGAACACTGGGCTGTGTTGGATGGTAGGACTCAGACAGGCAAGGAAGAAAGGGAAGCAGAGAAGGCAGTGCAAGCATATGCTGGCTGTCACTGGCTGCTACTGGCGGTCTGGCCTCAGGCTTGACAGGATGCTCCCATCCTTGTGTCCAAGTGATGACCAGATACATGGACACAGCTCCATCCCCCAAGCCCCAAACAAGATTCTTTAGGGGGTAGAAGTGTGCTGGGAGCAGGGAGTGCTGGGCTGAAGGATGTGGTAGAGACACTGCTCTCTCAGGGGTGAGATGTGGGGCAAGGAAGGTGGCACTTTATGGCGCCAGCAGGCTGGACTGTAACAGTCCCGTCAAAGCTATAAAAGTTACCCAGGAAAATGTGGTCTATACATACAATGGGATAGTATTCAGCCATAGAAAAAAATGAAATACGATGAATGCTACAACAGGGATGAACCTTGAAAACATGCTAAATGAAAGAAGCCAGACACAAACGGACACATAATGTGTGATATCATTGATATAAAATCTCCACAACAGGCCAGTCTATAGGGATAGAAGGTGGACTTAGGGCTGCCGGGGCTGGGAGAAAAGGGGAATGGGGAGTACTGCTAATGGGTCTGGTGTTTCTCTGGGGGGTGACACATTTGGAATGAAATGACACTTTTTGTGTTATACAGACTTTACCACAATAAAAACAATTGAAAATTGATGGATGATAGTTGTAGGCAGTGGGTGAATGAACGGATCTGAGCACAGTAAGAGGAACAGTTGAGTGGGTGATAAGTTCTGTAAAGGCGAATCAGTCAGGGTAGATTACTGGGCACATGGACATGTGAGTAGGTGGGTGGGAAGCTGTACAGATGGAATAAGAAGCCACGGATGGGGAGCTGGCGTTTGAGGGATTTGACCTGTGACCAAGCCCATGGACAGAGGCTGAGGAGGTGACTGAGTTTTTTTGGAACCCGTCCAGCCCCAGGGTAGGCCTTGGCTGCCTGTGATTGAGAAACCCTCCACCAAAGAACCCCTTTCTGTCGCAGGGTCCTTGCAGCTGGATCTTAACCGCATGCCCAAGCCTGCCAAGACAGCCGAGAAGTGCTCCTTGGACCTGCTGGATGACACTTTCCACCCGGAGTGGTTTGTGTCCCTTTTTGAACAGAAAACAGTGAAGGGCTGGTGGCCCTGTGTGGCAGAGGAGGGCGAGAAGAAGGTGCTCGTGGTGAGTTGCTGCTTTTAGCCCGGTGGAGGCATGGGAGCCACTCTTCACTGGGCACCTCCATGTTATTCTCCCTCCCTCCTGCCCTCTTCTCTGTTTTCCAAGGCACCGTCCCTTTTCCCTTCCAATGGCCAGCTTTCCTCTCCTTGAGGCCCACATTCCAGGGGAGCCTATTTAAATGGAAAGATGCCCGATCTCTCTCGAACTCTGGTTGTTCTCTGCTTCTTAGCCTTCACAGTTACCTGTGTGCTGGCTTCCCTGCTGGCTGGGCCTCCTGTGGAGGACAGGGGTCATGCCTCTCATTTGAGCAGGACCCTGTGAGGGACTGCCCTGGTACCACACTGCCCCTGCCCAGAGGTATGAAAGGGGACTGTGAACTGTCCTTCCTCTGCAGAGGAAGTGAACCTCTGACAGTTTGTTTCAAAATGGCAGGCAGCCAGCCAACTCCTAAAGCGGCCCTTGAAATAAAATATCCTTATCGTTTAAGGAATTATAAAAATGAACAAGAAAAACTAACACTTCAAAAGAGCACAGGGCATGCATAGACGATACATGAAAGAAGTACAAATGAATATTAGACACTTAAAAAAGTTTATTTCTCCTAGTAATTAGATAGGGGCGTATTTTTTAAAGTAAAAACAATTTTTGCCTGTTAAATTATAATTAAAAAACTAGAAATGCTCATTGCTGGTGAAGATGCAGAGATAGGCCCCTCATTTACTACTGCTGGGAGCGCTGATGTTTTTACCATGTGGGGAAGCAATTTGGTAATATACAACACAAAATTTAACAATCTTTATGCCCTTGACCTCTGTCATTTCATTTCTAAAATCTCCTCTAAAGAAATAACTAGCTGCAACAAAAAATTTAGGTCTGGAGTGTTCGTTGCAGCTTTATTTATAATATCAAAGAGTTGGAAATAACCTAAATGAACCAAAATAAGTAGTTTACAAAATACATTATGATCAACCATCCCGTAGAATGTCTTAAGGCCATTAAGAAGCAAACTTTAACGAATATGTGATTACATAGTGAAATGGAGCATATTCTTAAGTGAAAGAAGTAAGCTGCAGAACTATGTACGTACACGGTGTGATGTTTCATAAACATGCAGAGAAAAACAGCTCTGCTGCTCAGAAATATCAGCAGTGCTTGTCTCCATACCGTGGAAGGTTGGCTGCTATTCTTCTTCCTTTATATGGGCAGACCTTGGAGGTATTGCGGGCTCGGTGTTAGACCACCGCAATAAAGCGAATGTCGCAATAACGGGAGGCACAGAAATTTTTGGTTTCCCAGTGCATATAAAAGTTATATTTATAGTATACTGTAGACTATTAAGTGTGCAATTGCATTATGTCTATAAAAACGATGTACATATCTTAATTAAAAACACTTTATTGCTAAAAAATGCTAAGCATCATCTGAGCCTTTAGCAAGCCATAATCTTTTTGCCGGTGGAGGGTCTAACCTTCAATTTGTAAACAGCGCAGCGTCTGTGAAGCGCAGGAAGCAGCGCACAATAAAACCAAGTCTGCCTGTGTATTTCTTTAGATTTAAAATGTTCTACAGGGATCAGGTCAACCCCATATCAATAAAAAATAAAGTGGCTCTTGCATTCGTCCCGGTCTGGCTCCTCTCCAGGCCATGGGATGAAGCCTTCATGCCCCTGACCAGTCCCCCTCTGCCCTGCAGGGCAAGCTGGAGATGACGTTGGAGATAGTAACGGAGAGCGAGCATGAGGAGCGGCCTGCTGGCCACGGCCGGGATGAGCCCAACATGAACCCCAAACTCGAGGACCCAAGGTCAGTGCCCAGCCTCCAACCCCTGATGCCTAGGGTTCTGGGAGGCGTAGCCACAGCGCAGGAGGCCACAAGGCCCACGCAGCCCAGAGAGGGCCACACAGTGTAAAGGGGCAGGTGACTGACGTCGTTCCAGAGGACGCAGGGCTCCTCAGCTAGTTCAAGCAGCAGGTTGGGTAGCTGTCGGTTGTGTACCAGGTACACTGACACGTGTCATGGGCGTGTTACGGAACCGTCCCCACCGAGGCATTATTATCATCTTCATTTTACAGACGAGGAAACAATCTCAGCAACGTTGCGTAAGGTCATCCCACTAGGAAGGTGGTGAAGCTGGAATTCTCACACCTGGGCCGATTGGCTCCAGAGACCCATCAAAGTTTTCTCCCTGACCAAGCCACCTTCTGTGGCTCTCTTGTGGTGTCACTGTAGCTTTCAAAACGGTCATCCAGCTTTAATTTTCCCATCTGTGAAATGGGCGGACCAGTCCCTGTCTTCCCTACCTGACAGGCCCTAAAGAATACAGTCTACTCTAGTGGGTGTAGAAGCCCTAAAAGCAGTCACTAGGGGCTGAGAAACTGCTCTTGGCTGAGGAGGAGGGGCGCTATATCAAGGCTGTGTTTGCTGGGTCCTTCCCTGTGGCCTGCTCACCTCAAATCAGACCTGGCACTGATGGTTCGCTGTATCAAGCTGCTGTCCCAAGTGCCACGGAGCAGGCAGAGCAGGCAGAGCAGGGAGAGGCATCCTTGCCCAAGGCTGTTGGGATCTGGGTAGAAAGACAAGAGAGGCTCAGGAGACCCGGCAGTGTGCAGTTAAATTGGCCGTTATCGAGACACGAAACTCTGCATACTCTTTGAGTTGTGAGGCTGATCTAGGGGAAAGTTTTGAGGTTTGGTTGTGAGTGAGAGAAACACAGCTTCCTGGGTTCACTTCTTGACATCCTTCCCTGACCATAGACCAGCCACATGCATCTAGGCAGGTGGCTTGGCTTATCTGGGGCTCAGTGGGCCCACCTAACATGACAGCTCCTCAAGGCTCGGCCCAGCTCCCAAATCCCGAGCCTGTGATTAAGTCCCGCGTTGGGAAGGAGAGAGGGTGGCAGGGAAGGTGTCCTGGACAACTGGGTGACTGAGAACGGGGCCCCTGAACGTGTGTAGGACTTGGTGACACCAAGAAGAGGAGGGCAGCCTGGGTGGCATTCACACTGTAGCACAGGCTTGGAGGAGAAGAGAATGCAGGTGCAAAGGGCTAAGGTTTGGGGCTGGGACTGGGGACTAACTGCAGATGGCCAGGGCAACTTGGCAGCAGGACGTGGAGAGAGGAGCCATGGCAGGGGTGCCTTGCTGACCTCTGGGATCTCACTTCCAGGCGCCCTGACACCTCCTTCCTCTGGTTTACCTCCCCGTACAAGACTATGAAGTTCATCCTGTGGCGGAGGTTCCGGTGTGCCATCATCCTCTTCATCATCCTCTTCATCCTGCTGCTGTTCTTGGGCATCTTTGTCTATGCCTTCCCAGTGAGTGGGCCTGAGGGGATGGGGCACAGGCGTTGTCTGGTCTGACGTGGGAGGTACAGCTCCCAACTTTCTCATGGAGAGTCTGGTCTCGTGGGGAATCTGTCCTTGTCCTCAAAGATCCCCAGTCTGATAGAGAAAAGTAGCCTCTGTCCTTGCGGAGCCCGTGTTCTGACGAGGGGGACATGACCCTTCCTCTGGGGAGTCCCCGGTCTGGTGGGGAGATGAAATCTTCCGATTGGGGAGCTCTTAGGCCAACAGAGGAAACTGAGCTCTTGCCCTCCACAGGGTGACACAGCTGTCCCCAGGAAGCCCCCGGAATGTGTAGTCAAGATATTGGTAGAGACGAGCCCCCTTGGGCAAGGGTGGGTGGGAGAAACTTCCTGAGGGAGGGTGTGGAGCTTAGTCTGGAAGGAAAGGGAGGCTATGGATGGCAGAACAGAGGAAAAAGTCTCTCTGTGAGAATGGCACTTGCTGAAATCCAGAGGGAGGACCTGGGGCAGGGAGAAGGTCTCTGTGTCCATCTCTGAGTGTATCCCGCCTCCTGCAGTAGAGCAGGCATGGGGATGTGGGTGGACAGGAGGAGGCATAGCTGCCTCTCACTTGACACAATGCATAATGGGGGTCTCTTTGACCTTGCAAGAAGGCAGCTGCTACTTTGCATCTGAGGAGGATCGGAGTGGGGCTTTATTCTTCATCTGGGCTTCCCTGGTCCTCACAGCTCATCAGGGGAACGCTGAAGATGCTCCGCCCCCCATCAGCCTGTGTTCTCAGGCTGATACCTGATTTTTAATGTTCTTTAAGCTAAAAAACAAAACAACAACAACAACAACAACAAACTTTTTAGCATGAAATTTTCAAGCTGACATAAAAGTAGAGAGCATGGCACAATTGACTCCGTGTTACCCTAATTTGAATGGCAAAGAAACAGGCACCCAGAGAGGGAAAGGGACTGGCTCAGGACTGCAGGGCAGCCCGCGCACAGGTCCCAGTCCAGGGTCCTGGGCACTGAGGGCCTTGGTGCCGGTCAGCACCAGGCCACCGGCCAAGCACGATGTGCCCACAGTCTGCTTTGGAAGTTGCTTGCCTGTGCGTGTTTTGCTTTGTGAATCCTCGGGGAGGAGGAGGTAGATAGAGAACTCTCTCCCACTGTGCCTGGCGAGCCCTTGGATCAGCAGGGCCTGGAGTCGTTAGAGGCGCAGTCCAGCGTCATTTCATTATAATGTTGATGAGATGCCCTAAGAACTTAATTTCTGTTTATGCCAATTAGCTTCCTGGAAAATTGGTTTTGTTATGTCATTTTCCTTAAAGTGGCAGAACCTATCGATGATGTTAAGTGTGGACTTACTGTATCGGCACGGTGCACCTCCCCCGGGGAGAGTTAAAACCACAGGCCATCATCCCCTTTAGTCCCTACCATCAGGAGCTGTGGGGAACAGCGGAGGGGATGGTTTTTGTCTGGGGCATAAGTGACAAAGGAGGGTCCAGGGCCAGGATGGCCAGTGAATCTGGTTGTAGGACAGGCCCTCTAAGCTGGCTGTGATCGCCTGAAACACCTTGCCAAAATACGTTCTGAGGCTCAGCAAGTAGAGTTACGAGTGTCGGGGCAGATAGGGCTGTGGTCTAGGGCTGGGTCCTGGTGGTGGGGACCTGAATCTTGTACAATTTGGAGGACCCTCTCAAAGCAAAGGAAGATGAAATTACAAACACAGGGTTGGATACTGGCCGGGGCACATGCCAGTGTGGTGCCCTTGAGGGTAAGCTGCCCTGGGTGACCTGGGATCTGGTGTCAGGCCCAGGACTGTGCCTCCGTGTGTTCCCCCTTGGAGCAGGGCCAGGATACTAAGTCGGAGAGGCGAGGTCTCCCTTGCCCGATGGCCCCCAAGCTCCCTTCCTGTAATTCTGATTGTATCCAGCCCGTGGTGTATGTTTGGGAGGTGGGGTGTGTTGTAGGGATGAGAGCAAGGTGATGATGCTCGTGCCCCTGCAGACTGATCCCCTGGGAGATACACGGAAGCCAGGGAGGGAGGGAAAACATGACGACAATCAGTCAGGAGGCTCCAGCCGGGGGAGGTTCGGCAGAGCTGGTGCAGACCCCTGCTCCTCCTAGGTGCAGCGGTGGCAGCAGTACCAGGGAGCTGGTTAGAAATGCAGAGGCCTGGGCTGGGCCCAGGTCTGCTGAGAAGAATTTGCGTTGGGGCACGTTTAGGTTACAAGGTGGAGCTCTGGACTTAGGGTCCGGAGATGACAGCTGGGCTCTGGCTCTGCGGATGTGTGGCCTTGGCAAGGCCCTCCCATCCACACGGGGACAGGGCTGGGCTTGGTCAGATCTGACCTGCTGTGACTAGTGCTGTGGGGAGGGGAGCTCTTTCATTTTCTCTGGAGGGAGGCGGCTCGTCAAGCCAGCTTCCTTCTGAAGAGGCAAAGGGAAGGCAGAGACAGGTCCAAAGTGACATCGCCATTGCCCTTTCTATGTCTGGCTTCCGTCCTCACCAGCTGAGCCCTGCCCTGTGAGGCAGTTGGGCAGCAGACTAGGTGTTCAGGGGTCTGGGGAAGGAGGCCCCGCTGACCAGCTGAGAGAAGGTGGGAAGGTTTCTAGTCACTTCCAGCCCCATGGTCCTTTCTTGTCCCTGGGGCAGCCTTAGCCCCAGGCCCTATGGGCGGGAGCAGAGGAGCACTTTGCCCAGTAGCCCTGGTCAAAGCACCGCCCCCACCGCCCCCTGTTTTCTGGGTCCCCAACGGCAGCCTCACCCTTCTTTGAATTCTTCTAGAAATTGTCCCCTTTAAAATACTCCACCTTCCCTCTCCCAGAGCTGGCGTGTGGGGGTCAGATCTCACATGAGGGGTCCAGGGCTAAAGGGGCAGCCTGGGCCCGAGGCTACAGACTGGTTTTGCTGGCAGGCCTTTGCTACAAGCTGGGCCAATCCTGATGCTCTCCGCTAAGTCTCCTAATCACCTGGTGGGCCCCAAGCTCTTCACCTGACTTACGTGTAGGCCTTTTGGGGGCAGAAGGCCTGGTAGAGAGCTGCTCCCCTCTAGTTGGTCCAATCTCCACCCGCTTGGAAATGGCCCTGGGAGTGGGACAAGGAGGGCAGCCTGTCTGATTCGTCCCAGCCCCCCTGCGGCCAGGCGGGAGCAGGGCCAGCGTGGGGAGGCAGGAGGCGATCTGGCGGGAAGGCTTTGTTTCCAGAGCTGGCTCTCCCGGGCGGCGCTGGGGAACATACTGTCCCAATTAGGAGCCCTGCGTTGTGTTGTATGCGCTTTCATGGTTTTTTTGCGGGGAGGAGTGGAGAGGGGAGATTCCTCTCAGTCCTACAGCAGCCAAGGCCTAATCAGGGGTGACCCATCCCGGCTCTGGCCTGTGTTACGGAGATGCTGGTCACCCCCGTAAACCTGCCCCACTGCTCTCTGCTTTCTGACGGGAATTTGGTGGCCAATGAGCCCTGGGTTCCCATGTGGCGGAGGGGTGCAGGGGAGTTGGGGAGAATCCCAGCCATGCCTTCAGGCCACCTGTCCGATGGAAGAAGCCAGGGCAGGCCCTGGTGATCGGAGTCCTCTTGGCAGCTGGTGGGAACATGGGAGTGCGCCCTGGATTGATGGGGCAAAATATAGAGCAATTCGGGAAGCTGTGGCCCCCTGGTGGGAGGGTGCCACAGAATTCAGGGGAGTTGGGCTTGTGGGATCGGCAGGAACACTGGGAGGGTGGAGGTGTAGGGGCTGAGTGAGGGTGAGGTGCAGGCAGGTGGTTGAGGAGAGGAGCCTCCTTCTCCCGTTGGGTCCCTCCTGGCAGTTATTGCCACATGTCCTTACCTTCTCCCTCCCTCCAGAACTATGCTGCCATGAAGCTGGTGAAGCCCTTCAGCTGAGGACTGTCTGGCCCAGGACTGGCTGTTTCCTCTGTCCAGCTCAGCTGAGCTCCTCTAGACCTCCAGGCCTGACCGTCCTCCAAGGTGGGCAGACAGATGGACTGGCATGTGCTCCAAGAGTTGCTAACATCGAGCCCTGGGATCACCTGCTTTCATCATTTCTTTCTCCCTAGTCCAACCCGTTTGGATCAGCCGATATGTATTTCAGTATAAAACCGTTGGAACCACAACGCTGCGTCCATGTGTGTCTCTCTCTAGCACCTGAGAGGGGCGTGTGTGTAGGGCATGTGTCTGGGTGGATGGGGGGCGGGGGGAGTGGCGTGTGTGTCATCTCCGGCTCAGCATTCTGAGTGAATTGTGAATCCTTTGACAATACTGGTTGGGTGTGGGATGGGCTTTGAGGCTTGGTGTCTGGCCTGCCTAAAGTAAAGACCCAGTGTGCTCTGCCTCGCTAGGACTTTCCCCTCCCCCTCCCCATCCTCACTCAGGCACCTCCTCTTCCTTTCCTAGGTTCCCTTTGCTTAGGTGGTGGTTACCTGGACCTTCTGGTTTCTTTGACCATACCTGGGAAGAGGTTTCACTTTATACACATGGAGCCCCAAGGAATAGGTTGGGCCAGAAACTCTCTAGGCAGGGAGAGCGGCTGGTGCCCTGGCTGTGGCCATGTCCCCAACACCTTTGGGATTTCTTGCAATTCCCTCCTTCTGCTTCCTCGCTCTGCTTTCAAGATCTGGTCTGGAAAAACACACCTTTTTCTTGTGGCCTGAAGCTTAGCATTAACCATGGGTCTGACAGCTCCTTTAGGAATCAAGCTTAATCTATGGCGGCAGCAGGAACATCCTTAAGAGAAAAAGTAAAAAGCATGAAAACATCGTTTCCAAAATAGAGGCCTCTGCCTCCCTCGCCTGAGTGGCTGGGGTTCTGGAGCACAGTGCTGGCCACCTCGTCTCCTATTACCCAGGGGCGTCTCCTATTTCCCCTTTGTGAGCCTGTCCCAGCGTGATCCTTCCAGAACCCTTGGCTCTTCACTGCACTCTGGGACATAGACTGAGCCCCTGCTCTGTCCCCACCCGACTAGCACAGAAGAGGTCAGGTTGGAGGTGGTCCTTAGTGTCCAGCTCTGTGTAGGCCCTGAGAACCAGGGGGGCTAGTCCTGAGACCCTGACACCTGAACCCTGGAACCAGGTGGCTACCCCTCACCACAACATGCAGCAGAGACCAGGGTTCAAAGCTCTTCTGAGAAGGTCAGTCTGTGTAGCCAATGCGTGTGCCTGTGCGGAGGCCTGAGCGTCAGCCATTCCACAGAGGAGAATGGAGGTGAAGGGGAGGATGGGGTGGGGCTGCGGCCGCAGGATGTGCTGAGGGAGCTTGAGAGGCTGGGGAGACCTGAGAATACTCAAAGGTAGAGAGGAGGAAGCCACTGGGGAGGAAAAGATCAAAGAGTCGACACATAATGTGAGATAATTAATGGGACCTGTTTCTGGAGACGAAGAGGAAGGGGTTGGCTTTAGAAAGAAAGTTTTCTTCCAGGCACAGGAAGGCAGGAAGGAACAAATGGACACGATGCAACTGTCAGCTAAAGTAAAAGAGCTCGGGGGGGTACTGATTATGCCTGATTTTTTCATTAATTCATCTGCTGTTCTGAGTGGCAGGTGAGAGAACGCATCACTCAAATAGTAAAGGGAACTTAATGGCTTTATGGAAATGAAATGATCAGAGGGGTTGTTTAGGCAAGGGTCGATCTGGCTGCTCAACCAGGTCACCCAAAGCTTGCCTTCTCTCTCTGCCATCATCAGAGCTTGCTTTATTCCCAGAGCCAGGCCAGTTCATGGCATGGTTGAGGGGGAGGGAGCCTGCAGGGGAGCATGCTGGGAGATGAGAGGGAAGAGGGGTTGGACGGGCAGGGCCAGAGGGGGTTAAAGGGCTTTGTGTGGGCAGTTGAGGAGTTAAAACTTCATCCTGGAGGCAAGGAAAAACACAGACAGGCTTCAAGCTGGACTGGCTTTGATCAGAATCCTAGGGTTTGAATCAGAATCTAGCTTAGTTGTTATCTTAAGGGACATTAGTCCTCTGTGGGGGGGGGGCATGGGTTGACTTTAGGTTGTATAAGGCTATGGTCTTGGAGAAGGTCAGGGTCCAGGATCTCGCCCGATTCTCAACAAAGTCCGTGATCATGGATGGTGAAGAACAATTGCTCAGGACGCGGTGTTGCATTCCGCTGCAGAGGGCTGTTGTAGCAGGCTGGCCATTAGTCCGGCAGTCAATGGGGGAGGTCTGAAGGGCAGGGCAGGAGGGAGTCACTCATGCATGGCTTTATTCATTCATTAAAGGAAAATATATTTGGCTGTCTGTGTAGCAGGCAGGGTGCTAGGGTCTAGAGATACGATGTTGAGCAAGAAAACATAGTTCCTCCCCTCCAGGAGCTCACAGCTGAGTAGGAAAGAGACACAGGTAGAGAGTCAGTTACAACGCACGGATGGATGAGCAAGATGAGGGAACAGAGTGTGCAAAGACTTACAATACCCAGAAACTGGGCCAAAGATCTGTAAGAATTTCCAGATGGGCACGGAGCAGTGGTTCCCAAGCAAGGGCAATTTTGCCCCTCAGGGCACGTTTGACCGTGTCTGGAGATGTTTATGATGGTCGCAATTGAAGTGTGGGGGTGAGGGTGCTACTGGCAACAGGAGCTGCTAAGCATACTTCAATGCACAGGCTAGCCCGTTCCCTCCCCCAACAAAGAATCACCCGGTTCAAAATGCTGATAGTGCTGCTGCTGCAGAACCCTGGCCTGATGGTGGATTCTAGAGGGAAAGAGCGATTGGCCTTGACAGACCCGTAGGATTGACCAGCGAAGGCCGAAGGGGTGTGTGGGATGGGAGATAAATGCAGATTCTTCCGGTTGTCTGGCCGTGTGAGTGGTGGTGCCATTCATGAAGTCAGTTTGGACAAGAAGTTTCAGACATGTTTAGGGCACAAAATACCCTCCTGCCTTCCACATCTCCCTGCGGTTATGAGGTCTCTCCCCTCACGGAGTTCTAGAGGGCCTTGTCTGCACCTGCTGGCTCCCTGTCTCCCCGTCTCACTCTCCCTCCACCGCCCACTGTGGCCTTTATTCCTGTGGCAGACTCTGTGGGTCTCCTTCTCCAACAGCCATCCCCTCGCTCTTCCCCTTCGCTGGAAGAACCCAGGGACTGTTCAGCTTTCCCTGTGGCCCCAGGGGGAGGCGTCAAACCAAGCACAGTGAAGTCACCACCCTTGCCAGTGCTTGGTTTAGAAAGACACAGGTGACTCCTTAATGACGAAGGAGATGCGAGAGGAAGGTGGTGGTGGTCGTGGGGGATGGGGGACAGCTGGGGAAGTTTTCCAGAAAGTTTTATCCCCGGTCACAGAGGACGCACAGGAGAAACATCGTCATCTTTTGCCTTTTAGACATTTTGTGGGAAAATGCAATGAATGGAGTCACGGCTGCCATCTTGTGTTCCTGGGGGGACAGGCCCGAGGAAGAAAGCCAGCTCACGGAGGAGGGCAAGGACCTGGCTCTCTAGGAAGCTATTGGGAAAGAACCAGCTCTGGAACTGCCCTACCTCCAGATGTCTTGTTATGTGGGGTCATAAATTCCTTATTATTTAAGCCATCTTTGGTTGGGTGGCGTGCTACCCGCAGCTCACAGCATCCTTTCTGGGAAATTTCCTTCTGCTCCCCCGAAGACTGTTTTACTGCAGTCGCCAGTAACCAGGGCTGCCGTGTCCAGGCACCACATCTAAGACCCCATACATTTATTATTTATTATAACAATTTTCCCACAGATGGCAGTAAAGTGTTTTGTCTAATAAAATCAGTGTGTTACGGTAGTTTTCTAATAGAAGTAACTACCTTGAGGAAAGAGCACCTTTTTCTAATTCACACCGGAGCCCCCTCCAGCCCCGGCTGTTCACTCTGTGGACTCTCACCCTCCCCGACTCTAGCAGTAGCTGGCAGCGTGAGCGTCCCCTCGATACGCTTTCGGTCACAACGGTCAACGGTTTCCCACCTCCCTCTCCGGCCTTATTTCTTCGAATCTTTCTGTCTTCTTGCCCCTGTCCTTCTTACACCGCACACCGCCGCAGCAGCCTCACGTACATCTGTGGCTTCCATTGCTCCCCAGCGGCTACTGACCCCCGAGTGCCTACTTCTGGCCTCGTTTCTGCTCGGTGCTGCAGCCGGGTTATCCACCTGCTTCTCCAGCGGGCATCTACCACGAACTCAAGACTGTCCACTGAACATCTCCATCTTCCACGAAAGCAGTTCCCGTCTGTCGCGCCTTCCACACAGTCGCTGCAACGGGGCGTGTTGGAGACGTCCTCCTGACTCTGTGTTCCAAACATCACCACAGGTTCTGGCTCTCGAATCTCTCTGCATCAAGTTATTTCTCTTCCTACTGCCACCTTCTCCACTTACAATTAGGCCTCCAGCAGGCTGGCATCACTGAAACCCAAGTGTCACTCCTTCAACCGTTTTGCTCTTTACTCCTCTGTTCATTCTTCACGAGCAGTCACATCTGGACCCGGCCGTGGTTCCCCACCATCCTTAGGGGGAGGTGAACCGTCCTAGCACATGGACCCTCCAGAGGCCACTGCTTGCTTGCTTTTCCTGCTTCACCTGTCACCTTGCCCTTTGCTCTGCTGAGCTCCACCGTTTGCTGACCTGGCCTTTGCCCATTGCCCGGGTCTCAGCTTAGCCCCTTTCTCTGGTGTGTTTCCTCGGACCCACCCCAGTGCCCATCCCCTATTGAAACTTAGCAGCCTTGACTGTCCCTTCTTCACTCTGCTCTTAGCCTGTGCCTCTGGCGCTTGAATCACATCTCAGTCTTTAATTAGACGTCTGCTTCCTTCACTCCAGTGACGTTACTAAGGGTTTCAGAGCAAGTGCTCTTTATATACCCAGGCCCTTGGAATCATTTCAGATAGGATTTTTATATTCTGAAATCCAGTTAGTTCTCAACATTTGAGTTCCATTCTTGCTGCAACATGGAGAACCCCACTCATCTGTTAAAAAATGGTTCTTAAAACTCGATAAGCCTTTAAATAGACCCCATTTTCTGTTCCTCTCCCAAGGCTATGTGGACAGCCCAGGCTGGGGTAACAGGGAGGTTGGACAGACAGAAAGAGCTCTAAGAATATCTCCCTCCCCATTTCATTTCTGCCCCTGGGGAACACAAACTTGTCTCAATCCCCTCTCCATGTGTTTCATAAAGGTAGGATTATGGGATTTCCAGAGGGGCTAAGTGGGCATCTCCTGAATGGGACACGGGGACAGCCCAGGAAATCTTTCCTGCTTGTAGAAGAGAACAGGGTAAGCGCTAACATTCAGCCTGGCACACTCACTGGTCCTTTACGTGGCAGCTGAGATACTGTCATGGCAAGTGGCAACTTTCCCCTCTCTCCATTTGCCATTGTTCCTTCCTCTGTGGCAACTAGCTGCAGCTCCTATTCCCTGCGGCTTTCATACCCTGTTTCTCTCCCTTTGATTGGTCTTGGTTTTTCACGGTGTGTGTGTGTGTGTGTGTGTGTGTGTGTGTGTGTGTGTGTGTGTAAGAGACGGCAGATGAGACAGAGAGAGACAAACAGAGAGATCATGTAGCAGAGACAAGAGACCAGAACCTCCCATATCCTTCCTCCAGAGCTGGTTCCCTTCTGCCCTCCCCCTCGGCTCCTAGGCTCATTTGGTTAGAAACCGAATATGAAAGGAAGACAGAGACAGCCTCCCTGTATGTGCATGTCCCCCCAAATCCAGGAGGTCTCATGTCGGATTTTCCTCATAACCTCGTAGTTTATCGTAAGCTCCATCGGTTTCCCTGGTTCCATTTTCCTTCACTCTGCAGGGCTGGCTCATGTGTGTGTCTGGGGGTGGGGTGGAGTTGGGGGGTGGTGCTTGGTTCAGCTCCTGGGCAGGGGAGCTGAGTATTGGCTCCCACCTGGTTGGTTCTCCATGTTTATCCCATCAGCCTGGAGCCAGAGTCTGGCTGGACCTCCTCCTTGCAGGCTCAGGGGGGCCCCTGTGAGGCGATCCAGGGGCCCATCTGTGCACCCCGCAACCCCACCCCAGCTTTCTGGGTTCATTCGATTTTCCCACTGGCTCAGGCCTCTATAGAAAAGTTTTCTTTACTGCTGGCATCAGCAGAGATGTTCTGGGTCTTTTCAAGAGAAACTCGACTGAGAAACAAGGGTGAAATAAAAGACCAAAGTACACAAAGAAATCACTCTCTCTTGCAATGGGTAATATGTTTTTAAAAACACCTGCTGGAGTGTTTTGCCTCTTTGTAAGCTGTTTTCTCCTCTCCTTTTCCTGGAGCACTTCTATTGTTAGGCTGGCCACCGGGAGAGGAGGAGGGCATCAAAAGCCTCCTCAGGATTAGGAAGGAGAAGACCCCCAGAAGCGGAGATGCAGAGAGGCCTGCCCTACGAGCACTCCCACGTGGAGTACCGAGCCCACCCGAAAGACACAGTGTAGGGGCACAGCGTCAGGGCCGAAAGCTTTCTTCAGTCTCCAGAAGGGTTCCCAGCCTGACACATTCCTGTCAACAGAGAGGTGTTCTTAGAGCAGAGCTTTTAGAAGCGGGCACACAGTGGCCCAGGCTTTGCCTCTGCCTCTCAGCTGTGTGACCTTGTGTGACCCCGTGGACAAGTCACTTTACCTTTAAGCTTCCATTTTCATGTCTGAAACATGGAATAATGGTGGTCTTGCCCTCACAAGGTGTGGTGAGGACGATGCCTGAAAAGGAGCTCTGTGCTCATCTGGGTAGTGGGAGAAAGGGGAGGGTTAAAGAAGAAGACGGGGTAGGTGGGGGGTGGCTCCCCTTTCTTGGGGGCTCCTCCAGTGTGGGGGGATGGCGGCTCCATTTCTCTGCCAGGGAAGAACTGGGCTTGCTGCTCTCTGTGTGTAAAAAGGGAGTGAGAGGAGCCACGCGGCCTTCCTGACACCCTGGCAGGGCCACCAACCACACCGCCCTGTCTCGGCCGCCACATCCAGGCTTTCCTTTTATGACAAGGAGCGTGATCTCAGTTATTCCACGTGTCCCCTTCAAGTGGGCTGGGTGAGAGTCGCCTGCCCGCCTCACACACCTCATAAAGGCGCGCTCATGCGGACTTGTCACATCCCGCCATGCTCAGACCCGCCCGGGAAACACCGGGCTCTCAGAGACAGTCACAAAGGCCGGCTCCGGCCCTGGCACGGCCCACGCCGCGTGCACTCCCAGCGGGCACTCAGGGCGCACACACGTGCTCCCCCCGCGTGTGTGTGTGTGTGTGTGTGTGTGTGTGTGTGTGTGTGTGTGCTTCACAGCGTCGGCCACAGTACGCTCCGGAGCCGTAAGCAGCAAAGAGCGTGTGAATGAGGTCGTCATCCCGGAGAAGTTAATCCCAGACACGCAGAGCATTCTCTCTTTTCATTCTCAGCCCGGCTGCAAATGCCATTATGCCTCTTTGCCAGCTACTGAGACGCGGGGACAAGTACGTACGTGGCTGAGCCTGGAAAATGGGGCAGGGCAGGGGACCCTTCTTGCTCCACACCCTCATTCCCCTTCCGTGCTGTCAAGGGTCCAGGAAAGAGTTGCAGTCATTCCTGGATTCTCCACAGCCACTGATTGAACCTCGGGGCAGCAGCGAAGTGCCATCCAAGAATGTGGAGCTGCAGAAACAGAGCTGCCCTCTGAGCGCCGAACCCAGAGGTGACCCCACGTGGGCCAGAGCACAGGCTGGTGAGGGCGCCTCATGAGGTGACTGGGCACAGGGACTGACAAACCTTCATAGCACACGAATTTGCCCACGTACGGAGGGAAGCACGAGTCCCGACACCCACCTTGAGTGTGTCCAAGGAAGAGAGACCTGGCTAGTGGACCCATTGGCAAGTCTTTCGTCCCCCATAGCTCTCAGGGTCTGCAGCCGTGAAACATTAAATTCATCCCTCACCCTCCGCGCTCACAGGCAACTTTGGCGCTGGCACAGGTCTGCTTATGGGGAATGCATGTGCAAGTCAGACCGACGCCCGTTGCGCTTCCCCTGGACGCACACTGGCCTTGTGGTTGATGTGCTGCCCTCTGACCTCCACTAAGGAGGGTCTGCCCCTTGCAGCCAGACCCGCCCCCGTCGGACCCACTCAGCCAGGGTCTTGCCTGCCAGCGTGTCGGAGTGGGGAGCCCTCCGTGTTTATAGTGTCCCTGGAGAAGCCTGCTGGGGGGAATGTGGCCATTTGTACCCTGGGCTGTGGCTGGTTTGGGCCTTCCTGTCTGCCCCAGGTGGGGGATGAAGAGGGAGCCCTCAGACCGAGGCATGGCCCTCACTCAGTCTTTTCCTTTTCTGCTTCTTCCAGATGCAAGCGGCAGGGAGGGGATGGAGTTACTGTTAGGGGACAGCAGGGAAGGAGGGAACTGGTAATATCTGATTCCGTAAGAATTCTGAAGAGGATCAGGTGAGGCTGGTTTTGAAAGAGGATGAATGAATTGGAGGAGGTTAGATTGTGAGTGGGGGTGTTGAATGAGCAGAGAGTTTAAGGTGAGACGGAGAGGAAGGAGGTAGGAATGGCCCTGGTGACTGGGAACAGGGTGACTTGAGGGGGTCAGCTGAGGGGCCCATTTGGGAAAAGGCCTGTGGCCTGGAGGAGCAGGCCTCAGACTCGAGGTAGGCTTTCTGTCTGCCCCTCCCCCAGGGCCTCTGGGGCCTCTTGCATAACCTAGGCCTGGCCAGGGAGAGCTGGATTTTCACAGTTAGGCTCAGGCTGCCAGAAGAATGAGAAAAATGGGCCTGAGGGGAACCTTCACCACAGAGACTGGGAGGAAGGAAGCCAGGGAGGAATGGTGTGCGTGTGTGTGTGTGTGTGTGTGTGTGTGTGTTTGTGTGTGTGTGAGAGAGAGAGAGAGAGAGAGACAGAGAGAGACAGAGACAGAGAAAGACAGAGACAGAGAGAGACAGAGAGACAGAGAGAGACAGAGAGACAGAGAGCACCAGCGAGTGGGAGCTGTCTGCGTCAACCTCTAGTCAGCTAGTGCCAGCCCTGGAGGAGCCCAAGGGCCTCGGGGTGGGGGGACTCTTCTCCACGTTAATTCAGGCTGTCTCAGATGCCTGAGACTCAAGTCCCACGAGTGCAAGTTCTTGGGTTGGGACCCAGGACAAACCTATCCTTACCTAGATTTCTCCTCTCCTGTTCCCAGTGAGGTAGGGGATCTCTGGGAGACGGCAGGGGAACAGTGAGCTCCTGGGGAACCCAGGCCTTCCCCAACCTCCAGAGTTAGCTTAGTTCAGGGGTGGGGATGAAGTCTGAGGCTGGTCCTGCCTCCAGGCTGGTCAGAGAGGGAGCTCTTGGCTATCAAGTGCCAACCACACGTCAGGCACATCGTCACCTGTAATCCTCAGTTGTGAGAGGTAGCTGTTTTGACCCCCATTTTAGAGATGAGAAAACTGAGGCTTGGGGAGGCTGTTGGAAGAGCCATTAATGAAAGGTAAACCCAGCCATGTCGACTCAGTGTGCTTGCTCTTCCCACAACCCTTCGCCCCTCACAACCAGCCATGCAGGCCTAGCCCCAGCCCTCTCCTTGGCCCAGTCTCGCAAACGGTGGCTTCCAAGATGGACCTGGAGCTTTTGCTTGGTAGGTGTGGGAATGAGGAGGAGGGACAGAGGTGTTGTGTGTGGGGGTAACATTGGCACTGTGAAGTTTTCGATTTGTTCATTCACTAAACAAATATTTAGTGAGCACCTTGAATGCCCAGGCTCTGTCCTGAGTACAGAATTCGTACCCTTGTAAAAGCTCCAAGTTTGGGGGCCAGATGATAAACAATTCCAAGCAGTAATAAGTGAATTTGAGGAGGAAAAACAGATCAGGGGGTGGAGATAAAATGGTTATGGGTGGGTGGGGGGTCACTTTTTTCCGTAGGGTTTGAGGAGAAGCCCCCTGAAATGACATCGGAGCGAACCTGGCTGGTGCGAGCAAGTGAGCTATGCACAACCTGGGGAGAGTGTTCCAGGCGGAGGGCATAGCGAGTGCAAAGTCCCTGAGGCAGGAATGAGCTTGGCTTGCTGCTCTGGTCACATTGGTCACTGCCTGAGTGTTGCCATCATCCCTCGTGTGGCTTATGTTAAACTCCTTCTAGGCAGGGAAGGTGTCTCAGCAGGCGTCACGGCAGTTCACGCCTGTCGCTCCCTATGTGGCCCTGTGTTGCTCTTGCAGGACTGAGGGGGGCGCCCTCCCCCACTGCAGGCTTCCAGCGTCCACAGTCCTCACTGCCCACTCTACCCCCGTTTGGGAATCCAGGCAACATGCCATTTCCTGATGGGAAAGGGTGACTACTTTATCTTTTCAGATAGCTTCATTGGCTTTTGCCTTATGATAAAAGTAACACATATTCGTTATAGAAATTTGAGAAAATGGCTCACAAGATGAAGAGCATAAAAGAGCCACTAATCCCACTAAGCCTCTGTTGGCACTTGGACATCTCTAGAATTTTCCGTGTGAGTATGAAATATATGTTAGTATTTTTAAAGAATATGATCTCATGATACATAGTGGTTGCAGCCACTGTACTGTGAATACCCATCTGCATCCCTGAGTGTGCACCGAGTGAGGCTTTTATGCCTTCATAATAGTCTATCGTCTGGATAAGCTATGGCTTGTTTAGCCCGGCCCCTACTGATGGACTTTCAGATAGTTTCTATTTCCTCCCTCCCTCCCTCCCTCCCTCCCTCCCTCTCTCCCTCCCTTCCTTCCTTCCTTTCTTCCTCTTTCTCTCTTTTTTTCTCTTTCTCTCCCCCCGCCACTCTCTTTTTCTGTCTTTCTGTCTGTCTTTTTTAAACATCTTGTCCACGTGTGCTTTCCCCTGGCCATGTCTAAGCAGTCCTTGACATATGGTACAGGGTAAGATACCTCAGGATGCCAGAGGTCAGAAAAGGTCTGGACTGGGCAGGTGGGTCCCTGCTTCCTTCTCCAGTGTGGGACCCTTTGGATCTCTCTGCCATCTCCAGGCAAAGGCTGACTCACTGGGAAGACTGAGATGACAGGGTTTAACTGAGAAAACTGTGTTTTTCCTAAAGCTCTCCTTAAATAGTGCTGCTTATGGAGGAGGGAACCCTGGACTTTCAGCCTTCCCACAACAGGCTTGTGTTGGGGAGTGTGTAAGGTGGCGGTGGTGGAAGGGGAATTGAATACACAGACCAGGGAGTGGGGGTAGGGAGCTCAGGTTCACTTGCCCTGAGTTGAACGTCCTGGGAGTCTGCAGGCTGCCGATTTTCCAAAAAACGTTGCAGGAAAGCTGCGGGGTGGTAGTGGGGGGTGGGGGGTGGGAGAGATAGCAGGCGAGGACCCCCAGAGGAGCATAGGTGAGGTTGGGTGAGGCTGTCTGCGTGTCACCGATTCTGAAACAGCTCCCTTGCCTCCTTCATGAAGCCCCCTCCGATTTCTCCACTGGGGCAAGCTCAGAGACCTTGCTGTCACAGAGTCTGTCTCCCTCAGAGCCCTCGCCACCCCTTGCTTACCACTGCAGCAGTTATTTGGGTCGGCCTGAACTCACCCCACCATTAGTGAGGCCTGGGTGACTCTGCTCCCCCTCTGCACGCCCAGCAAATGTGGAGTCATCATACCTTCTTTAAAGGGTTGCTGCGCAGTCCAGATGCCAAGAATGTAGAAAGTGGCACATGGCAGATGGTCAAGTTTTAAAATATTTCTTTTACATTTTCTTCTCTTCCACCTGAGGCTAAGTCTTTGAGAGAAAATAAAGTGTCTTCTCCGTCTCTGTGCTTGCCCCCACCCCCAGTGCTGTTCTCCAGATACCTCAGGAGCTCATGACAGACACTTCACTTGGGTATGGAAACAAAATACTTACAAAATCAAAGCTCTCTCTCTTTCCTGATATTGACCCTGGACTCTACTTAGACCATGTGACAGGTGGACACGGGTTTGTGTCAAGTAAACAGGTGTCCGAGGGAAGAGAGGTTAGTAGCATCACCTTTGTTTACCAGCTTTTGGTGTATTAAGTCTGGGTGAGAGGGCTTACAGGTTACCGTCTCTGGATTTAACTAAAGTGCCCCTCACAAACGTGGATGCGGGGCTTAGAACAATTCCTGCCGTGGAACATTCTGACGGAAGAGAAGCTAACATCGCAAACAGAAGACAAGCAGGTTGAAGAGAAGCTGACAAGGCAAAGGAAAAATACCGGCCAGAGCTGACACGCACACCTCCTGCCCCAGCAAGGGCTCAACTGACAAGTTGCATTAGGAAGTAAAAAACCAAGGATTTAATCAGATCTGACAAGAAGTCAGCGACACAAACTGAAATATGGAGAGGGCTAGTGGAAATTAGGACTTACATCCATTACCTGCACCGGTGAACCTTGTCCCGAACACAGAGTGTGCCTTGAGATATTAACTCCCGCAGTCGTCCGTGGGTGTGATTTATGGAGAGATAAGTAGACGTGCATTGGGAGTGCACACTCAGACTTTCCACCGATGGAGGTTTTCTCTCTAAGGGCTTGGAGCCTGCTGCCCCACAGCCTCCAGCCTCAGGCCTGGCACTCAGCGGGGTTCAGGAAGCCTGTGTGGGGCTGACCTGTTCTTTGTGTGAGTGCGTGTCTGTAGGAGGTTTTTATGACTGCGTAAGTGTTCCCCTTACCTCCCTCATTCGGAGCACCCTCCCCTCCCCCTGCCCCCCTTCCTCTCATTTATCCCCTCCTGCCAGTGGGTGCCCTGCCTGACCCTCATTAACTCAAAGTGTAAAACCCATTTGTCTACAGCCCCCATGCCCCCCTTCTCCCCCAGCTGGAGGCTGGGGCCAGGCCCTTCTTTCCTCCCATCGGCTGAGTACCGCAGCTCAGACCTCGTTATTTTATGAGCTAAATCCGAATCTATTAGGCTCCACAGAACAGGCAAGCCTTGCTCGGGGATGGCCTCAGGGCTTCTCAGAGGACGAAGCGTGAGTGATGCCCCTGCGGGCGTCCGGATCTGTCCCTCCTTCCTCAGGAACCCGCAAGGCTGCCTGAGAAGGCTGTGCAGGTTGTGCACACACACCTCTAAGGGCTGTTCAGGTTGTGCAGTGCATGTAGATGGCCCTCCTTTCCCGGGGCCGTGCGAGCGGTGCAGCCATGTGTGAACACTCTCTTCAGCTCTCTCCAGTCTCCAGGGCAGCCTCTGCCCCCAACCTCCCACCTAGAAGGGGTGACATGGAGGAAGAAGGGGAAATTAGGTCTGGGATTAAACCAGTTAATAAATGTCAGGTGCTTCGAACTCTGTAGACATGTTTACTGTGATGCCAAGAAGGTGATGGATCCGGAAAGGTGGCCAGCAGCCTTTGGGTGGCAGCACTGAAGGTCCTGAGGGCTGGGGACTCTCATTAAATGAAGAGGGAGCCAGCCCAGAGTGGGCGTGCATAGCTCCTGGGGGCTGCACATGGCATCCCCCTGCTCTGTCGGGGTCACCCCTGGGCAGGGAACCCAAATTCTCCACTGGCTCAGTCTCCTTGGGGCAGCCCAGCAGGCCGGCAGAGAAGAGCTGGGTGGGGGTGTCCCTCCTCCACCCCCATGCTGGCAGGGGCCCAGAGGAATCCAGGAGTCAAAGTGGATCCAGGGTTTGTGGCCGGAAGCCCAGCCTGGCCCTGTGTAAGAAGGCGTTTGAATTTTCATTGCTCAGGGGGAGCCACAAATTGTCTTGACGAGCGTGGTTGGGTTTATGTAATGTAAACACTTGGGCACACAGCATCCACCTTGTGGGGAGGACAGGTGGGGGCCTCATATGCTGGCTGCTGGAGGCAAAGGGTGGGGTTGGCCAGCCTCACCCAGAAGCTGGGTTGGCGCCTCCCAAGGAGTATGCCAGGCGGGTGCAGAGTCCGAAATCACCAGGTTGGTGGCTTCAGTAACCACCTCTCCTGGCTCCTCACTTAAATGCCAGCGCACCCTCCACTCCCAAATGAGGGTAACTGAGCCGGGGAAGTTAGCCAAGACCCTTTCTGCCTCCTCTGCCCTCCCCAATGTCGATGGCCCAGAGCATCCTCAGGGACCCGGGGGTGGTCCTTAACTAGGAGTGGCTGTGTGCGGGGGCTGGGCTCTGTTCCAGACTGACCTTGGCTCACAGCAGGGACCGCAGTGAGTGTGTGGGAGTGGGGCTGGGGACAGACCTGGAGCCCTCCTGGGCCTCTTGCAGGGACACTCGCTCCTCGGCCCATGTGGGCCTGACCTGGCACTGCTCAGGGGGCCGCCTGGGTGGCCCTCTGCGCCTGGGGCTGCCCCTCTGCCCTCTGCTTCCTCATGGCTGTCCCAGCCCAGCACCTCACTGGCCCCTGTGGTGGCTGCCCTGGGACTCACTCAAAGCCACCGCTGACCTGCCTCCAGCCCGCCAGGGTAAAAATAGATGTTTCCACCGCGGCCACCTCCGCAGCCTCAACTTTCTCCCACTTGAGCCCCTGCCAGTGCTCATTCAGGGAGTGGAGCATGAAACGTAGGGCCGAGCCTCATGTCGGGGCCCTGCTGAGAACATCCCATTGTTCCTGGAGGTGACCCTGTGTGTTTCTCCTCCAGGCCCGGGGTTGGCCCTGCTCACCTTTAGGTCTCTTCCCAATCCCTTAGGCTTTGTGCCCATTTGGCCTCTCAGCTCTTTGCCCCCCATCTTGTCAGTTGAAGAAGCATAGACCCTTCCCTTGCAGGGCCAGCTCTGTGGGCGTGTGACCTGTGCACAAGGCCCCACCCTGAGAAGAGCCCCTGAGCTTGATTCAGTATTCTGCTGTCACTGCCTTGAAATTATTAATAATTTTTGATCCAGGAACCCTGTACTGGGCCCGAGGAATTAAGTAGTTAGGCCTCTCCATTAGGAGCCACTAGTCTGATGGGGGAGACACAGGCCTAATGGGGGAGGCCCATCTTCTCCCTTAGGGAGCCTGTAGATAGCAGGAAGAGGCATGGCAGTTCCTAGAACACGAACTGTCCAAGGGCGGACATGGTCCAAGGCCAATGTGAGAGACACAGTCCTTTCTCTCAGGGAACCTCCAGGCTCCAGCCCCCAGACTTGGAGAACTCAGAGATTAATGGAGAAGCTGCAGCCACTGTTCTCACCAAGCACATGTCCTGATGGGGAAGGCGGAGCCTCTGCCTTTAATATGTCCACAGTCAAATGATGGAGACACAGCCTGTGCCCTTAGAGACCCTTAAAACTGAAGGCAAAGGTCATAGAGACACGTGGGTAGCAGAGTTGGTCCCAGCTGAGACTCAAGAGCATTCAGGTGGGCATGGGGGAGTCTGACCAAGAGCAGGACATGGGACCCCTGGGAAGGCGCTGATTCCTCTGGGAGCTGCTGATGGGGGAGAGCTTGGGCCTGGCAAGAGATGCAGGGAAACGGAGAGGAAGGCAGTTGTGCTGGTCCCATGGGGGTTCAGGTTGGCTTGTGGGGGGCTTTCAAGGGCTCTTCCAAGGACTCCAGGAAGCATGGCAGAGTTCGAATATTTAGGGTGGCAGACTCAGTGTTCTCCCCGCAGAGCAGCCGGTGGCCCAGGGCCCTATGTGTCAGGAACGAAGTACAGAGTGCAGTGCAGGCCAGGAGCCTGGCAAGCCCCAGAGGGCCAGAAGCCCTGCCTGAATCCCTGGAATTTCCCGTGGGGGGAAAAGAGTGAGGGGTAGTCACCAAGGTTCCTGTAGATAAAAGAACATTGGTTGGTGTCTGGGCAAGGAGCTATCTGCCTCCCTGGCCCCAGTGAAAGCAAATGGATGATAATAGGTTTGCCCTTGCCCTTGGAGGCCAAGGGACCACAGAACATAGGAGGCAGTTCCCCATAAGCGGAGACTTCCTGGAGGAGGTGACCCACCTGAAGGGCTGGATTTACTGGATCTCTGGGAATGCATCTGCCTACCCATGAGAACACCACTTCTTTCGGGGTACACATTGCCTTCTCAAGGCTCCTAGTTTAAATTGACCCCTAGGAATAGCCCAGATGAGGAGAGGTCTTTGCAGACTGTGGTGAGCTCCCCTCATTCCCTGAGGAGATAATGTGCTCCTGGGCAGAGACAAAAGGCGAAGAAAACGAGCCCTGGAATCTTTCCTCTCTGCGTGAGGTGAGCACTCTGCCTCGGAGACCACCCCTCCCCTCATCAAAAGGCTCAGGCATCTTCCTTTGGTTGGCAAGGGCACACTGGGCCAGAGGCAAGCAGGCTTTGGGGACACTTCTTGTGGTGTTCCCACCACACAGAATCCTGGGCACTTTCTGTGGGGCCTCTGAGCAAATTCAGTCTTGGTCAGTAGCTATGCCCAGAGCACTGCTCTGTCCCCAGACAGGATTGTGGGCAGCTGCCTTCCCTGAGCTGGCTGCCACCAGTCCACTAGCTCTCTCCTTGGTAAAGTCTTTCCCCAGTGATTCCTGGGGGGGAACGGTGGGAACTTAATCTTGATGGGGGCTCTGGGGATTGTTCAGAGTATGCAGCGGGGGCCCTGGGCTCCTGGAGGACCCTCCCAGTGGAGTGACAAATGGAGTTTCTCCAGAGATGTAGGAGGGAGGGAACCATTGAGAAGGAGAGAAGGGAGGATGGAGAGATGGTGGGGAGACCAGGGTGAGGGCTGGGAATGGAGTTATTTTTAATTCATTTATTTTTAATTCTTTAATGTCACCACATATACGACCCCTTTTATGCCACCTACCTCCCCTCTTCCCCCTCCCATCTGGTAACCACTAGTCTGTTGTCCATGTCCATGAGTCTGTTTGTTTGTCCTGTTCATTTGTTGTTTTTAGGTTTGTAACCCACACATAAGTGATATCATATGGTTTTCAACTTTTTCTGTCTGGCTTATTTCACTTAGTGTGATTACCTCAAGGTCCATCCATGTTGTCGCAAATGGCAGTATTTCATCTCTTCTTATGGCTGAGTAATATTCCATTATCTATGTGTACTGCAGCTTCTTAATCCAATCATCTACAGTAGGACTTTTCAGTTGCTTCCATGTCCTGGCCATCATGAATAATGCTGCTATGAACATCGGTGTGAAAATATATTTTTGGATATGGGTTTTCAAGTCTTTCGGATAAATACTCAGTAGAGGGATTGCTGGATCATATGGTAAATTAATTCTTAGTGTTTTGAGGACCCTCCGTACTGTTTCCATAGTGGCTGTACCAATTTGCAGTCCCACCAGCAGTGTATGAGGGGTCCTATTTCTCCGCATCCTCTCCAACATTTGTTATTACTTGTCCTGTTGATTATGGCCATTCTAACAGGTGTGAGATGATATCTCATTGTGGTTTTGATTTTCATTTCCCTAATAGCTAGCAACGTTGAGCATCTTTTCTTATGTTTGTTGGCCATTTATATGTCTTCTTGGGAAAAGTTTGTTCAGGTCTTCTGCCCATTTTTTGATTGGATCGTTTGTTTTTTTGTTATTGAGTTGTATGAATTTTTTGTACATTTTGGCTATTAGGCCCTTATTGGAGGAGTTGCTTGCAAATCTATTTTCCCATTTGGACGGTTGTCTCTTTACCTTGTCAACAGTCTCTTTTGCTGTGCTGAAGCTTTTTAGTTTGATGCAGTCCCATTCATTTGTTTTTGCTTTTACTTCCCTTGTCTTTGAGGTCAAATTCATAAAATTTTCTTTAAGGTCCTTGAGTTTAGTTCCGGTGTTTTCTTCTATGCATTTTATTGTTTCAGGTCTTATATTAGGTCCTTAATCCATTTTGAGTTAATTTTGGTGTGTGGTGATGGACAAGTCTAGTTTCATTCTTTTGCAGGTGGCTTTGGGAACAAATGTTTTTATGTTTGCAAAATGACTGCGTCCACCCAGGAGAGGTGCATGGGGGGCCTCAGCCATGGGATCCACTCAGGCCTGCCTTCTTAGCAGACAGTGGCCTTCAACCAAGTACCCTGGGCACAGCCCCTGCCTTGCACAAGACTTGGCTATGCTGGGTTATACATACCCACACAGTGAATGTTAGTGTATTGGAAAATTCAGTTTAGTCCACCTCCTAGGTAGGAAAAAACCCCAGTTCTTCCCTACTGTGTGTTTTCCCTGTATGTCTCCTTTACTGCTCACATGGTACTCTTCTGACATTTCGGGTATATCACCAAATGTATGTTTTTTCCCCCCTCACACCAAGCAATTCTCTGTGACACTCACCAGATGAGTGTCCTACAATTTAACTCAATACTGACACTATCTACCTAGGGATAGCATCAGATCCCACAGGTTAAAAGCTCCCACAAACCTGCTCCCACCCCACTTCAGATGCCAATCGCAAGTAGTAGGTCTCTGGGTCACCCACAGTTTTTATCCCTTTGGCGACGGATTGGAGGTTCCCAACACCACCCCCTCAGATTTGAGTAATGTGCTAGTGTGGCTCACAGAACTCAGGGAAACACTTAGATATACTCGTTTATTAAAGGATATGATAAAGGATACAGGTAAATAGCCAGACGAAGAGACACATAGGGAGCATCTAGGACGATCCTGCGTGCAGAACCTCTTGTCCCTGTGAAGTTGGGGCGCGCCACCCTCTCAGTATTTGGATATGTTTCCCAACCTGAAAGCTCTTCAAATGCTGTACTTTAGAAAATTTTATGGAGGTTTTCCACAGAGATACGATCGATTATTAACTCCACTTCCAGCCCCTCTCCTTTCCCTGGGGGACGGGGGTGGGGCTGAGAATTCTAAGCTTCTCATCACGGCTCCATCTTTCTGGTGGCCAGCAGCCACTGAGGAGTCATCCAGGAACCCATGTAGAGTTGCCTCAATGGGACAGAAAATGCTCCTAGTGCTCTTATCACTTAGGAATTTACAAGAGTTTCAGGAACTCTGTGCCAGGAACCGGGGCAGACACCAGGACATATTTTCAATTATCTCACAGGAGTGAGTGCCAAGATGCCTCGTTCTCACGAGTCCCCATGTGCCCACAATGGGTAGTGGGATGTGGGTAGGGGCTGTTTTGGGGCAGGGGGAGAACAGAGAAGAGCAGCAGGGCAGCGTTCCCACACTCTCTGCCCTCGTCTGACCCTTTGAATTTGCACTCATGGCAGGTCAGGCAGGAGGAAAGAGTACGGTCAGATACCAAGGAGAACTTCTGGATGATCTTAGGCCCTGCTACATCCTGCACCAGTAACACAGACACCCGAGGAGTTTCTCCTTCCTGAAAATCTAGGATGAGGATTCACTCCCCAGTCCACACCTAAAGCTGCGTGGATCAAGTGCCAGCCTCTTTTGGGGCAGGAGCAGCCCTTCCCCTTCTCCGCCCACCCAGGTTGCCACCAGCAGAACTTAGCTTGACCCACCTATCAGAAGTCCCCCAGATTCTGTGGCCCCCACAACTGTGTTTGCTTTCTTTGCCCTTGCAAAGCATTTCCTGTGTCCGTGGCCCCTCAGAACCTACCATGTCAGGAGAACAGCAGAATCCCTCACTCCCAGCTCATTTAGTCTTACCCCCTGAGGTCAGAGACAGAAAAAAAAACAAAAACAAAAAACTACCTAAGCAGGCATAGCCAAGTAGGGGAGAGCAGAACGCAGGGCTCCCTGCTCTGGCTCCTAGGCAGCAGTTTGTATGAGTGCCATTGCTTCATTCATTTATTCATTCAATCAACAAGAATTTATTCTGTATGTGCTGAGCACAGGAGCTTGTGCAAGGAAGGCAGATAGATGAGACTGATTCTGCTCTCAGAAAGCAGATGGATAGATCTGGACCAGCAGGTGTCCCTGTGCCCTGCAGGGCTGCTTCTGAGGGTGAGCTGGGGGGTGGGAAGAGCAGTCCTACTGGAAGGCCGGGACTCCCTGAGAAGGCTTCTGGGGGAGAGACTCCTGTCCTGGGGCTGTGGGATGGGGCAGATGAGGTGAGGCAGGAATCGAGACAGGGCTGGAGAAGCTTGGGTTGGTCGGGGGAGACTCCAGCATCCAGCTCTCTCCTAGGACCATAGCCCAAGGACTGTGGTCCTGACCTCTGCTTGACTTCCCTTCTTACCTCTGGCCTGTGGCCCCTCTCAGCCACCTCATTCACTTCCCCTTGCACCTCCCCCAAAATTGTTCCCCTCTCCTCACCAGGCTCCCACATTCTCCTCCCCTCACCGTCACCTCCACTCCAGAAAGAGCCTTCACTTTCCCTACCTGCCTTTCTCCCTTCAGCCCCCAGCATCTGTTGGAGGGAAATTGGGCCATTTGAAGAATAAAGGAGAAGGCAGGAGGGAGGAAACTCCCGTCTCAGGGCCCAGCTGGGGTGAAAACCTGTTCCTCGTTAACACCCTGAGTCAGGGAGCAAAATGGGGGCTGTCATGCCTCCTCGGCCCTCCCGCGGGGACCAGGGGGTGAAAAGCATGCTGGGAGAAGTTAGCTGGGGTTATTGGGAGCAGATGGGAAGGGATGGTGGGAGGAACAGGGATGTGGGGGAGGAAGAGGCTCAGCCTTGGGTGGGAGACTGGTGGGATTATGTGTGGGAGGGTACTGGACAGACCCTCATCCAGACCACTGGGGTCCTTAGCCAGTTGTCTGGAAATATCTCCTTCATGGGAAGTCCTTTCGTGCAGACTACAGGGAAATCCAGATTTGGGGCACACAGACCTTCAGGAAGGGCCAAGAGCCGTGTCTGTCTGGGGGGGATGGTGTGTCCCATCAGAAGTGCCAGTGTGTGGATGCTGGGGATCCACACCATCCTGTCCCTCTCCTGAACCCCTCTGAGGGCACTGGCAGGGGTGTGGTGAGGGGGCGGAAACGTGTTCCTGTCAAACTGTGTACAGGAAGCTGTTTGAGACTGGAAACAGGAGGCTGGGCCTGGGGATGGGGCTGTGGGGAAGGAATAAGGTGGGTATTCAACAGAAGCATTCTCAAGGTCATCAAGGGCAAATAACCAGCATTCAGAGGGTTCACAGTGACGGTGACTGTGATATTGGTGATTGTGGTGGTGGTGACAATGCTGACAGTGACACTGTGATGGGGTAATAATGGCGGAGACTGATATCCTCAGCTTGACTCCACTCTGATGCCCAGTTTCTCTTCAGTGGGACCCCATACTTTCACCTCTAGGCCTCAGAAACACCTCACACTTAGCTATGCTTGTTTGGGGTCTTCATCCTCAACCCTGTCCTCAGTCCTCAGCCCTCAATCCAGAGGTGATTTTCTCTGCAAATCAGTAGAATGGTGTAGAAGTCCGCAGCCACTTCAGAATCCATGTGATTTAGGCCCTTGAGAAAGCGGTAGGGCTATGAAGGGCGGGGTCAGGATTCTAGTTGTGTACCCTCCGTCCCCAGCCCCTATTCCTCCGGCACTTCTCCCTCTTAACCTAGGCCCATGCAGGCCCCTGGGCTGCACTTCCTGCTCCACATGGTTTGGGCCCAGATTCCTCCTCCAATGTTTTAATTAGATCCCGTGCTCATTAGCTGCCCAAATGCCTTCCAGACTCCCTGCAGCTGCTCTTGCCCTCCCCACACCTGCTGGTCCAGCTGGGCCTCCCCCACACCTGGAAGACATCAAGGCCTCCAGCCAGGGCCCCGAACTCCAGCCCCTCCCTGTGGCCTCGAACAGCCCAGCCGGGCCCAGGAGAGGAGAAGCAGACCCTTCAGCTGAGGGAATGTGAGAAGCCACAGGAAAAGCCCCTGCACTAAAGATTGGGAAGTGAGCTGTGGCCAAAACAGAGGAGACAAGGGATCCAATGCCCCTGTCTGCCATTGCCAGGGAGCCAGGCCTCTAGTTCTGGCACCTCATCATGCTGAAGCCGAACCCCGATGACCCCATTGAATGAACTAAGTTTTTGTACTTGTGGAGTGGCCAAGAAGGGTATGTGAGGGAGACAGATACTTAGAAAGGGGGCTGTGGAAAGCGGGGCTTTGATCTCAGCAGGGTTTCCTGCAGAATTTGCCAACCCAAATCATAATTCAGCGAAAGGCAGAAAGAGGGTCACATTCAAGGTCATGGTAAATGTCCCAGGCTTGAACTCAGGTTTGCCCTTAGCAGCAATCCCTCTTCCTGGTCCTCTGATTTGCACCAAACTCCAGGGGGCACCAGCCACATAGAATCAAAAGAATTTATTTAACATTCACTTATATACACTTATGAAAATACAGGCACTCTTTTGTGGGCTTTGCAAATATTATATCATTTACTCTTACAAGAACATATGACACAGCTACTGTTATTTATTCTCATTTAACAAAGCAGTCAAATAGCTTACTTAAGTTCATGCAGGTTGTAAGAGGCTGGTGGGGCAAGAGGATTCTAGTCCCTGTGGTCTGTGTTCTCAGTTCTTCTGCCCTGATGCCTCTCTAGAATAAATCCCGAGTGGTGAGCCCTAGAGGAAGACTGCGGTGGCCCTACTTAAGGCTTCCTCTTGGGAACCAATAGGTGCTGAAATTGCTGCCACCCCAGGGGAGGTGGCAGATTCTGGTTGCATGGCCCGGGACAGGAAAGTTAATTTATGTCTTCCTGACTCAGTTTGCATAGTATAAAATGGGAAAACCATCCCTAGATCTCCTTTGAGCATTAAATAGAGGATGGAGCCTCCCTGTGCTCCCCCATTCCAATTCTGATCCCTGCCTGGCCGGAAGAGAATATCAGCTGCTGCTCAGCACCTCTGTTCCCCAACCCCTGACCTAATTCCTAGGATGATGATTTTTTTTTTTTAAATGTAGGTTCCCTTAACTAAATGCATGGATGAAGACTCCAAGTTATTAAAGCAGGAAAAAGCCAAGCTGAGCTGGTTGAAGTCGGTTTTGGATGGGAGTGATGGTGAGAAGGCTGGTGCTGGCTGCCTGGCCCCCAGCACTCCTCCGTCTCCCAAGGCACCTTGAAGAGCCTTCGGACTCCCCAGACCTTGGAGTCATTGTACTGAAGTGGCCAGATGACCATCGTTTAGGGGGCCGGCTGGTGCCCTGGTTGATGTCCCATTCAATCCCTCTGGAGCCTGCCTTAGGGCTCTCTCTCTCCCCTCATGTTATGACAATTCTGTGCTGAATTGTCATTGAGTTGGTCTGGGAGGATACATGGAAATGAGAGCATGGAGCTGGGGTTCATTTTTATGTGGGGGAGCAAAGGAGGGAGGCGGAGAGAAAGCCATGCTACCAGCAGCCACCCCAGTTGTGTGTGTGTGTGTGAGTGTGTGAATGTGTGTGTGAATGTGTGTGTGTGTGTGTGTGTGTGTGTGTGTGTTAGTAGTACCTTAAATAGTTTTTCCAGCCACCCTCCACCCCCTCATTGTCAGTTTCCCCAGTAGGAGGCAGGGAGGGGCTGGCTGCCAGGACCAGCTCTAAAGGTCAGGGCCTGGAAATCCAACCAGCCCCCAGGCAGCAAGATCCTGGAAGCTGGCATGAGGGGAGAATGATGAAGTTAGCCACCTCCTACCCCTTCCACGTCCACCTCTGCAGAATCACTCTGCTGCTGCCCTGGACCTTGAGCATCCCAGACCATGTCGTGCCTCTGCTGTTTAGTAACCTACAGTGGCTCTTTACTGCCCAGATGGGTCAATATTAGGTCCTCATCCTAGTATTTAAGTTTCCAACATCGAGTGGTCTCTCCAATTTCATCACTGGTTACTTCTAATATGAACACTTTGTATCCCTTTCTAGAATCAATCTTCTCTGGGAAATCTTGGATCGATATCCATTTTTCTTCTGACGTAGTCTTGTGCTTAGGGAGTGAGTCATCTATTCACCATGAGTGGGAAATTATACCATGTGCACAGTAGGCTGCAGCTTCTGGATATGGAACCTTGTTTTCTGGTTCAATCCGAGCTGAGTTTGAATTCTGTGTGCCCAGTTCTGCTCAGCTGTGTGACTTGGGAGCCACTCACTTCATGTTCATGGACCTTATTTTCCTAAGCTCCAATGTGGGGATCACAGTCCCTTTCCGTCTACAGGAATATATATCTGGAAAATCAAGGGTATAAAAAGCAGAACCCGAAGCCTGCATTCCTAAAGTGAATCTCATTGGGGCTTATAGATA
The DNA here is from genome assembly GCA_030015415.1 of Cynopterus sphinx. Lineage (NCBI taxonomy): Eukaryota > Metazoa > Chordata > Mammalia > Chiroptera > Pteropodidae > Cynopterus > Cynopterus sphinx. The sequence continues at coordinate 53,857,501 of CM057383.1, read as the reverse complement.
GGTGTATTAGTCTGCTTGGGTGGCTTAAAAACTGAAATTTGTTTTCTCACAGTTCTGAAGGCTAGAAGTCCAAGATCAAGGTGCTGTCAAAGTTGGTTTCTGGAGAAACCTCTCCTCCCGGCTTGTAGATGGCTGCCTCATCTTCCTTTGTACAGTCAAGAGTTTGGTGTTTCTTCCTCTTCCTAGGAGAATGTCCATCCTTTTGGATTAGAGCTTCACCCTTCTGACCTCATTTAACCTTAGTTATCTACTGAAAGGCCTTATCTCCAAATACAGTCACATTGGGAATTAGGACTTCAAAGACAGATTAAAAAAAAAATTTCACAGTTGAGCAAGTTTGGGAAAGGATGAGTTAAAGCAAATAATTTTATTATTTTATTTTTAAAAACAAATAGAGTCTGGACCACAAATCTTCTCATAACTTTGCACTGTGAACAGGAATGCTCCAAGGTGGGGCTGGAGGAGATAAAATGCTGTGTTTCCCAAAGACATTTGACCTTGGAATAATTTCTGTTGGATCTTGATGAGCTTGCCTTTCCTGTTGCTCTATTTGGGACGCTGCCCTAATCAATTGCTGTGCAGCTTTTTCAGACTTGAGTACCTGTGGGCAAGGTCAGCATTACTATTCCACCCAGAAAGTGAAACAGTAACCAGTAAGCTATTCCTGGTTAATGCTAGATTTCTAGTGAGTAATCCTGTTTTGTGATATTATCAGTGTTACCTGTTAGGGTGCTGAATGAGGTCCACAAACCTATGTTTCTCTTTCTTTCTTTTTCTTCTAATGAGGCCCAGCTGATGCTGACTGGTAGCTGTACCCTGGCTTGGCTCCCAGATCATAGCGGTTCAGCCTGAGGCCCTGGAAGGCAGCTCTTTGCCATCATGCCTTCATTGCATTTCACTTACAGCCTTGCCTGGAGGCTGAATAATGGGCAGTGTCAATGGAATGACGTTTTATCTTCCCCTTTTGCCTTGCATGCATGATCCTCAAGCCCCTTTGCTGAAATTGATGCTGTTGTGGAAGTTATGGTCCAGGACCTTTTACTCCAAGATCTGAAGACCATCGGCATTGTGTCACCTGAGAGCTTCTGAGAAATGCAGAGTCTCAGATCCCATTGCAGACCTGTTGAACGAGAGCAGTGATTTTTCAGAACCACAGGTTATGACCCACAGTGGATCATAAAACAATGCTATGAGTCGTAATTAGTATTTAAAAAAATAAGAGTAGATTTGAAAATATTAAGATGTACTGACTTCATAAGGGCAAGTTTGTTTGTTTTTGAAATGTATGTTGTGGCATAAAAAGTGTGTCACTATCAAAAGTTTCAAGACACTGGTATAGGGGCATGGCATTCAAGGATGGTGAGACAGGGGACTGACTGTGGTGACCTCCACTGGACCCTGCCTGCCCCCTGCCCGCTTGGCCTCTCCCCAGCTGCTTTGGGTGTCTAAGGGTTTCCCATCACTGACCACACACACCTTGTGACCACACCCTGTGGCCCAATGCCTGGGTTTTGGGGTGTGGTAGGGGAGAGCTGGAACCGAAAAACAGTGGCTTTTAAAATAGGTTCTTTTCCAGGTTTATTTTCCCCCGGCTTCTTCTCCTCCTTCCTTTTCCAGCTCCTTGCCCTTGTTCCCCTCTCTCCCTTTCCTGTTTCAACCTGGAAGGCAAAGCCTAATTCAGCTCATCAGAGACAGAGTTTTTTCTCCCTCCATACAGTAGATATCTCCTTCCCAAGGCCCCTCACCCCATGCTGAGGAGTCAAAATAACTCAGCTGACCCTGTGCTGGCAGGGCCATTCCCACCTCTGGCAGTCGGCCACCAGCACCATGTCTGCCAGAAAATTTATCTGATCTTTGAACCTAGCACTTCCCTGGAGATAAACCAGGGTGACTGCTAAAGGCATCAGAGCTGCTGTAAAGTCAGAGTTGGGTCTTGCAGGGACATGCAGAGGTGAGAGGCCAGGAGGCCCTGGGGCAGAGGGGCTGGGAGGTAGATGACTGTCTGTCCCCTTTTAACCTTCCCTTCACCCTGAGACCCTGGACCAAGGCCAAAATGAAATGTCTGAAAAGCCACTAGGGGCTCTTCCCTTTGGAAGTCCATCACCATCATCACCATCACCATCATCACTACCGTAGATGACATAGGGCGATCACATGTCCCCATTTGCCTGGAACGTTGGGGTTCATACCTATTGTCTGGGTATAATTATCAATAGAACCCTGTTTTTCTCTTAAGAGTGTTCCAATTTTTATTTTAAATAATCTTGTCATACTATATAAGAAAACTAAACTAAAGAAAACTTTGCCAATTGTCATAAAGCCAACAAGCAGTTCAATTGGGACTTGACCCAAATTATACATGTCTCCTAAGATGCCTCATGCCCTTCCCAGGATGCCTAGGTTTCTGCTTCTCCCTCCATCCAGTGCAAAAGGTAATGAGGATTGGTGTATGAACCTGTGAACTGGGGTCCTATACTTCTTACAGACCTTTTAGAGCCAGTTGGAGAGAGTCAGTTCACCATCTAACAATCTCTCCCTTCTTCAGGGTGCAACAGAGCCCAGAGAAGTTTCTGAAGCCTCAGATTTCACTTCATGGGTGGGCGGGCCTGAGATGGAAGTTAAAGTATTACCAAGTATTGCTGGATCTTCTCTTAGAGTTCTTTGGGTTCCCCCTTAGGCTTACTTAAGATCCTGGCTGTGGAAAACATGAACTTCCTAAGGATGGAAGACACACAGGCTCCCTCTTCCTGCTCTCTGCAAGGGTGTGTGTGGAGTGGGGCAGGTGGACTGGAAGTTAGTGATGGGGAAGGAAAGCGGGGGCTTGGCAATTTCCATGTAGAGAGTCCTGGGACCTGGGGATTGGATTTGGGATAGAAGGATGACATTAGTTGCAGGTGGTATGTGCTGGCAATAACTGCCCCATGAACTTGGATTTGGTGTTGGGGTAACAACTTTGAGGCAGAAGGCCATCCCAAAGACTCCTGGAATCCTTTTCCCTCCACGCTATCCATGGGCACTGAACTACTGACAGGTTTCTGGTTCTGTCAAGGCTACTAGCCACAGACTCAGAAGGCTTGGGATATTGTCCCACTGGACCCAGGCTCTGAAGTTTTGGCGGGAATCTGCCACATTCAGTCTAAGGACTATGGAGGAAACACAGGTGAGGGGGCATTGCTGGGTACCTCTCGCAGAAAGCATAGTACTGTTGCAGATGGAAGAGCAACGTTCTCAAAAACATACACACACACAAAAGCACGCATGTCGATACATCCCATATGTAACATATTCACAATACACAATCCATGTACACCCATACCCATACCGAATGTATACACTCACTTCTAGACGCGCCACACATACTAATTTATATCTCTGTACATGTACACACACGCATGCACTGCATAGTATGTGCACACATGGCCACACAATCACACAAACATTCATACACATCCGCAGGCACATCCACATATATGAGGACAAGTGTGCACAACACACTCTGCATTGCAGATACTCACACGTGCTGTCTCCTGGCCAGCCATGAAAGAATCAGGGGAATGGCCCCCTGCCACGAGAGAAGGAAGGTCCAGAGTGCTGAGACTAAGGGCTGTGTGTATGAAGAGCACCTTGGTTCTCAGGGACTTGAGGCTCAAGACGACTGGAGAGGGAAAAGTGGGTGGTACTTTGAGTTCAGGTGCAGCAGACGGGGCGATAGCATGACCAGGGTGCCCTACACCAGACTCCCATCCCTTTGTCCACACAATGTCCCAAGGGATGAACTTCTTGCCCTTTCTGCCCTAGAGCCCCTTTCCTTCTGACTCATTGGAAGAGAAAGAACAGATTACCTAAAAAAAGAAACCAAAGTCAGATTGACCCAAGACTGCTCCCCAGAAGCGATGTATGAAAGAAGAAAGCGCACTCTTATTTAGACAATTCCGAACGGGTCTCCACTGAATTTTGTTGGGGGAAGCAAGGGACAGATCCTGTGTCTACTCTTCAGTTGGAAGGTTGAAGACAAAAGCTCCTTAGGGACCCTCTTAGAGGACAATTTCTGTGAAGACCACGTGGGTCAAAGATCTTTGAAAACCTAAGTGGAGTAGTTGGACAGGCCTCCAAGGGCAGGTGAGACTAGGCATGGTAGGTATAGAGTAAGCAGAAAAGAGAAGGCCTGCCTGGTGGAAAACTCCAGGGCCAGGGACCAGAGGCCAAGCAAGCTGGTGTGATGGCAACTTCTTGGACCTTTCAGGTGTTCTGGAAGGTGCTCTGAGCTGCCTTACCTGGGAACAGTTACTTAGGATATGCTTGTTGCATAGGACAGATCTTCCTCCTCCTGGCACAGATGGCTGTCACTCAAAGTATAGCCAGACTGGTGTACCTGTGGGCCATGAGGCTATGCTATGATTTGGTGCATCCCACTAATCCTGTTAAGAGGTTGGAGGTCAGTCTGTGGTCAGGGTCAGGGATGGTTTTATAGCCGGGGTCAGTGTCAATCTTTACGGAGGGGTCAGTTTTGTGGCCAGTGTCAGAGGCTGGTCTTGGCCAGAATTGGAATCATTCTGAGTCAGTGTCAGGGTCAGTCTGTGGCCATGGTTGTGGTCAGTCTGAGTTCACATTGTTGTGACCAGGATTAGGGCTGAGTGTGACTGGGAAGCAGTTTATCCTCAATGTAACTATTGTGGACTTATAATGAGGACAGTGATCTCACAAAGCCCCAGCTGATGAAAGGCTGCCTGGCTCCTCCTCCAGTGGATAAACAGGCAATGTCTCAACATGAGTAGCTCTGAGCTGCAAACTCCTTGGTGAGGCCTAGGGTGGGTGGCAGATTTTCCAACCCACATGTTCTACAACTGGAAGGCCTCAGCTCCCCACTGACAGGACTCCTGCACATGGCTGTAGTCTGGGGGGTCTTATGGGGACCATAGCAGATGGCAGCCCTGACTCTGGAGCTCAGCATCTGGAAGCCAGGCTTTGATGTGGAATGTGGCCAACGACAAGGTTCTTCAGATATGTCATGGCTGGTCAAGGCTATGTGTGAGCCTATAGCAAGGCTGGGTGACAACCTACATACCATCCAGACCCATTTCTCAACTCCTAGAATGACCAGTGACCATACTCACTGCTGCTGCTCTGTCAAAGGAAAGGGGTGGCCAAACAGTTTCTTTGTCCTGAGCTCATTCTTCTTTCAATGTGTTATCCTGGACACTGCCCATTCCAGAAGGGGAAGCAGGGAAAGGAAGAGACTGGGAAGGCTTGGGAAAGGCTGGGCACCTCTGCTTTGGGTCAGCCCAGTGTCAGAACAAGCTTTTGGGGGATGGGTGGGCCCAACTGGAGGGCTGGAATCCTAGGACCCTCAGATGCATGTCACCCCACTCTTATCCCTTAGACCCTGCTATGTTCTCGTCTTTGGCCTGGGCTCTGCAGGGAATTCAGAGATGAACCAGATTCTCTTCCTCAAGTCTTTACCTGGAGGGTTGAGCAATAGATCCATTTACTATATGTGGGCAGATAGCAAAAGCTGGAATCATTCCCCTGCTCAGTGGTCCTCAACCCTGGCTGCGCATTAGAATCATCTGAGCAGCTTCTGACAAATAGGGGTGTCTTCACCAGATTCAATCCAAATCTTTGTGACTCAACACCTAGAGGGGAGATAGAATGTCTCCCCTAGGCTTCCATTAGCAAAGATTTCCTTAAGTTTTTAAGGAAGCATAATCATACACGGTGGTGATCCTGGTGTTGTTTAACAGTAACAATAACAGCTGCTCCTTATTGGATCCCTGCTGTGTGTCCCCACGTCTCACTAAAACGTGGCCACCAAATTCTTTGACACGCTTTCCAATGAGAGGTGGTGTCGATGTGCACTCCCCTTGAATCTGGGCTCTGTGAGAACTTGACCAGCAGAAGATGGTGGAACTGACCCCGTGCCAGTTTTCGGGACCAGGTCTTGAGAAACTGACAACTTCCACTTCCTGTCTTTAGGAACTTTTGCTTTTGGAACCCAGACACCATGCTGTGGGGAAGCCCAGCAGCCACATGGAGAGGTCACTCGCAGGTGATCTGACCGAGAGGTCCAGTTGAGGTCCCAGCCGACAGTTTTGGGGAGTGAGGTGGCCTAACTGGAGGCCCCCACCCCCAGCTGCCTAACAAGTGAGTGAGCAAGGACTTCAGACAGTTTCTGCCCCACCGGGAGTCACTCCCAGCCTCAAGCTACCCCGCAAGATACTGGAAGGAATAGAGTTAACCTGTCCTCACCGAGCTTTGCTCAGATTGCAGTTTTGTGAGCAAAGTAAATGACAGTCAATGTTTTAAACCAGGAGTTGGCAAACTTCTCTGTAAAAAACAGGACAGTAAATATGTTATGCTCTCTGAGCCATTGGGTCTCTGTTGCAACTGTTCTATCCTTGCCCTGCAAAAGCAGCCAGAGGCAACGCATAAATAATTGGGGCGTGGCTGTGTCTCAGCAAAACGCTCAAATTTGAATTTCATATAATTTTCATGAAATAGTATTCTTCTTTTGATATTTTTCCAACTCTTTAGAAACATAAACCATTCTAAGCTTGTGGGCTGTACAAAAACGCAAAGTGGGCCATAGTGTGCAAATCTGTGTTTTAAGCCTTTAAGACTGAGGTGGTCTGTTAAGCAGCAATAGATAACTGAAAGAAGCCAGCCATGTAGATGACTTTGTGGAATTTATGTGAAATTGAGGTATGAGGGGGACATTAAGAAACTTTTGAGTTCGTAGCTGTGAGAAACTGAATTTAGCTGTTGATGCTTAGCTCATTTACAAGAGGGCAGGTGGTTTGCGATGGTGAGATTAGAATGAAAAAGATCAGAGAAACAAGAGCTGTTTGTTGCTTTCTAGTGGGGTTCTGGGAAGAGAGGCTCAGGAAATGAGGGAGGAGTCCTTCCTGTGGAGTCGAGATATTTTATTAGACTTCCCCAGAGCAAAGTAAAATTTCCCTCCAAACCATTCCGCACCTTTTTTCTAGTTCCACATTCACTAAGCAATCTTCTGAGTAAGAACTTATCTTCTTAGGTAGTAGCATTTGTTATTATTAACCTTAATTACGTGCTCAGTGTATGCCAGTCACTGTTCTAAACTCTTTATGTGTACCAACTCATTGTACCTTCACAAGAATCTGTTATTATCCTAAATTTGTAAATAAAGAAAGTGAAACTCAGAGAGCATAAGTTAAAATTTAGGGGTAGGATGTGAACCCAGACAGTCTAGCTCCGATCTCATGTAGTTAAGTATTCTGTTTCCTACACCAGTCCTGGCAAATGGTGCCCTGGGGTGGAGGTGGCATTCTAGGCCTGAGGAAGGGATAGTCCTTGCTACAGAAGAACAAGTTGGCATCTGATCTGTACTCTGGCTTTTGTGAACTGAGTTAATGCAAGTCTATGTCTGAGACACTCGAAATCCTTCAGCCCTTGAGCTAGGGCTTGAAAGGCAAAGGCCTCCACCTGGAAAGTCAGAAGCCCTGAGGCCTTCACTGGGGCTAGGAGGACATCCAGCAGGGAGGACAGACAGTAAGAGGCTGGCATCATGGTCAGTGCCTTCGTGGGTCGTATTCTCATTTTACCTGACTTCTAAGTAGCACACGACTTTATTCATCTAACATTTTTTTTCCTATAGCATTCTCTTATCTTTCTATATCTTTACAGCATCTGCAGAGATGCCACTTTATCACCCCAATGTTGGTTATTCATGTCTTCTCTCATTTCTTCTCTCATTCTCTGTTTTTCTTGATTATTACCACTAGAGGTTTGTTAATTTTATTAGCCCTTTCAAAAACTCAATTTTTGGCTTTGTTGAACCTCTGTGTTATATGTTTGTTTTCTATTCATCATTTTCTGCTCTTCGTTTTAGTATTTCTTTTTATTATCTTTGGGCTTATTTTGGCATTCTAACTTATTGAAATTGATGCTTAACTCATTATTTTTCAGTGTCTTTTTCCCCCTAATATATCAAGGCAGTACATTTTTCTCCTGCTTTGGTTGCATCACAAATTTTCAATATATTTTCCTTATCGTGCAGTTGAAAATATTTTCTAGTTTTCATGTGATTTATTCTTGGAAACTTAGATTATTTATAAATGTGTTTCTTAATTTCAAAACATGACGTTTTTTGTTGCAACTTTTTTTTTTTTGGTAACAAATTCCTCACGTAATTGCATTGGGATTAGACAGCATCATGTTCCTTTTGATTTCATTCTTTTACATTTGTTGAGATTTGTTTTGGACCTCAGTATCTTGTCAATTTCTATAAATCTGCCAAGTGTGTTTGAAGGAAAAAAAAATGTATCTTCTGTGTGTGTTGAGTGCTGTTTTCTATATATGTCCATTAGATAAATGTTGTTAGTCCTGTTTTTCAAAATTTCTCTCTCTCTCTACTCATTTTTTTCTCTTTTCATTGTATGAATTATTAACAGAATGTGTTAAAATCTCCCACTATGATTGCAGATTTGTCAATTTTTTGAAGTTCTTATAATTTTTACTTTATATACTTTTGAGACTAAGTTATTGTGTGTATATAGTTTAAGTTTATATTCCTTTCTCATGAGCTAAATCTTTTGTGATTATGAATGGATTGCCTTTTCTTAGTAATGACTTTTCCTTAAAGTCTATTTTGTCTGAAATTAACACAGCAACTTCAGCTTTGTTTTTTTTAGTATATACATGGCATATATCCTTAGGTTTTTTTTTTTTTATCCCTTATGTAAACACACTTAATAGGATTAAAAACTGACTAAAAGTATGATACCAAAATTTACATAAAATTTCACAACTCGAGATTCCTTGAACTTTCCTAGCAGTACAAATTTGGTTGGTGATTCCAGTGGGGACCTGTGTGTTTTTTTATAAACTCTCAGCGATGGATTTTCTCGTCCTTTTTTAAAATTCTCCTTTCATACTTCCCTCACTTACTTCTTCTCTTTTTTTCCTTTTCTTCTCCCCAGATCTGTTCTGCATCAAGTCAACTCTGCATAATTTTGGGAGACACGTGTGCATGTGCGTGCGTGTGTGTGAGTGTGTGTGTGTGAGTGTGTGTGTGTGTGCGCTTACGTGCGCACATGCCCACGGAGGCAGAGGGGCGAGGAGGTGACTGGTCATTTAATTTTCAGTGCGCCCTGACCCCGAGGGTGCAGTTCTTTAGATCCAGCTTAGTCCAGGAGAGGTCTGTCATAACTTGCGAAAGCTCTGTGTTTTCTCTTCCTTCCTCTTTTCATGAGAGGCGGAAAAAATCAAAGCTTGTCTTTGAAGCTTTTTCTTGCAGATTGGCAAAGTTCCTTCAGGGTTGGGGTACCCTCTCACCTTTTTGGGCAATCGCCTTCTAGATTTGGCTTGGTAATTCCCACTTTCTTATGAACGCTTCTATGCACTTGGATTATATTTTTAAAAGTAATCCCCCAGCATTTTCGGTTGTCCTCAGTAGGAGGATTAATCCAAACAATTTAGCTCCCTTGTACCAGAAGTAGAAGTCAATTTGCCCCTTTTTGCAACTCTGCCTTCCTCTGGCTCACAAGGCAACACTCGTCGATTTTCCACCTGCCCCTGCTTCCCCTTCCCTGTCTACTTTCGAGTTCCCTCGGCCCAGGCCTGAAACGTATTTAGGGCACAATGTTGGTTTTCTTTTCTACTTGTTTCCCAGTGACCTCACCTGTTTCTCTGACTTTGATTATTCCTCGAGATGCTCTTCACTCCTAAATCAACTTCCAACTCCCCTCTTGTATTCCAAACATATGTCCATATTGCCTGTTGGATATTCCTCTTGAATCTTTTGCAGACACCTCAAAATCATCATGTTCAAAGTTGAATTTATCGTTTCCTCCCACACCGGCTCCTCAGCATTTACCACCTCATTAAAGATCATCACCACCCACTAGTTCTTCACTGGATACTTGACAGTGTAACTACCTAAGATCTTTAGCATCAAATTATGCTTACCAAGCATAGGAGTAAATGCAATGTTATGAGTTGGGTTATGTTCCCCTCCAGCATTATGTGTTGCAGCCCTAACCCCATGTACCTCAGAATCTGACTTTGTTTGGAAGTAGGGTCTTTGCAGATGTAATTAATTAGGTTAAGACGAGGTCATTAGGGTGGGCCCTAATTCAATATGACCCATGTCCTTATAAAAAGGGAAAATTTGAACACACACACACACACACACACACACGGAGAATGCCATGTGAGGATGAAGGCAGAGATTTGGGTGATGTGATGATTCTATAAGCCAACGAAAGCCAAATATTTTCAGAAACCTCCAGAATCTCCCCCAGGGGAGAGGCAAGAAACAGATTTTTTTTCACAGCCTTCAGAAAGAGCCAGCCTGCTGACACCCTGATTTTGAACTTCCAGCCAACAACTGTGAGTTAATATATTTCTGTTTTTTAAGCCACTCAGTTTGTGATACTTTGTTACATCAGGCCTAGCAAGCTAACATAGCCATGGTCCCTTTTGAGAAAGCAGCTAAATTTTTTTTTTTAAAGCATTAATCAGATCATGTTCATTCCCTGCTTAAAAACCCTCTTATGACTCCCCATTTCATTTAGAACGAAACTGAAATGACTAACTGGCCTATAAGATCTGGCTGTGGCCCAATCCTCCAACTTTGTTTTCTCCAGTTTATTACACCGCAGTTATACTAGTCTTCCTGCTATTCCGCATGACTGCAAGTTCTTCCCCTCTCTGAGCCTTTGCATTTCAGTTCTCTCCTCTGGAAATGGCGTTACAGAATAGCCCATCTAAGGCAGGCTCTTTCCCTAAACAACTCTCGATTGTCTACCCTGTTTTATTACCTTCATAGCATTTATCACTGCCCAAAATGGTCATGAATCTGTTTATATGTTTATTTTACATTTCCCCTATGCCACTAGAATGTAAACCTCTGAGAGTAGATATCTCATTGTCTTGCTCACTACTATATTCCCAGTGCTTGGCCAAGAACTTCATGTGTGTTAGTCATTGTGTAGCTGATAAATGAGTGTATAAATGAATAAATATTTTACTTCTTTCTGTCTGTCTCTCCTTTCAACATTCAAGTATTTACCTTGTCTTATGTCTTTTACTTCCTAACTATGTGTCAGGACTGCCTACCTCTCTCTACCTCCTCCTTCATCACTAGAATTCAGACTCTCACCAATCACCTGGACAGTGCAAGTGCCCCCAGACTGGCCTGCCCACACCCCACTTAAGCCCCCTCCCATTCACTCTCCATACACGGCCAAAGGACCCTTCTGACATATAAACAAATCAGGCTATCCCCCTTTGACAACCCTTATTGCCCTCAGTAAGAGTCCCCTTAGGCATGTTCTGGCCATTACTCCCTCATAACTTCACCATGAATCTCCTGTCTCTCTCCCTTCTCATTCTGAGTGCCAGTCTCACGGCTCTTCTTCCACATCCTCAAACAGCTTCCTTTTCTCTCACTCTGAGCCTTTTACACGCAGGACCCCTGCCTGAAATCTCTCAAACCCTCTGCCCCCAAGCCTCCAGAGGCTTTCCTGATCCCCGTTCTCCATTGGTGGGGCTTCCCACTGGCCTCCATCATCACTCTCCATATGCTGGATGTGAGCACCTGCCAGAGCAGCTCCTGGGTCTGGTACCCATGGTAACTAGTGTACCACATGGCAGAGGGAAGGCTCTTGGGTCATCTTCTTGAAATGTAGAGCCAAGGCCCCACACTGGGATCCCAGAGTTGCCCATGCCAGGTCTACCTGGCTCAGCCCCTTCCCTCACACTACTGCAGAACACCTGAAGAGGCTGAAGGGCTCCTCTTGGCATGCTCCTTGCTGAGTTGTGCAGAGTACTTGGCCCTGTGAGAAAATAATTAACACTCTTGCCTTCTGAAATGGGGAATGAGCTTTCTTCCCACAAGACCACACTCAAGGAGGATTTCCCTCAATTGGAAGAATGTTGAAGCAAAGGCAAGCAGCATGCTATGCAGATTGTACCCTCGTCAGAGAGAATCTGCTAGACTTTGTGGGATTTGGGGCTCGGGCAGTGATGCTTTGGGACACAGCACAGTAATGGGGACAGGAATAGTCTCATTTCTGCAATGGTACACTGATGACTCATGCCCAGGAAGACTTGGAAGGAGAGCAGTATAGTTTAAAATCCTGCAGGCTTGGTGACCTTGGAGCTTGGGGACACCTGGGCATGGGGGGCTCTCAGGGGACAGTGGCAGCAGGGGCTCCCTTACAGTTAGGTGGAACCATTAAGACTAAGTGACCATTAGAAACAGAGAAAAGTTTGCTAAGAGTGTTAGCCAAAGCAGCACCCTGGTTTCATCCTGGTCCAGGGTCCTGCCCAAGGTGGGCCCCTGCCTGTGTCAGCCCCCCACCCTTGCCCCATTTGCTTCAGAGATCCCTCAGAGCTTTGAATTTCAGAACTTTCTATGTCTCTTACTTCCATTTCTGCCCTGGCCTGAACTTTCTTAGAGAGGTCTTCACCTCATCCCTCCTGGAAATAAAAGATGCATGGAGTCTTGACCAGCTGGCTTGGGGACAGAGACACCCTCTGATATCTCCCTCAAGGCATGGCTACACCTCTCCCGTCAGACTGGCACTTCCAGCAGAGATGCCATTCTTGGTCCTCAGTTTGCTTGCAGGTATCTCTAGAGCCTTGAGCTCCATCCTCATCAAGGTCCCTCCAGCTCCTCCCCTCCGGGCCTCCAGTTCTCACTTTCTTTGGGAAAAGAAGATCCAAGCCAATTTGGAAAATGCTTTCTGTAGAGGAGCCTGGCACCATGTCCAGGTTGACAAGGCTATATTTAACTGTCTATATTTGTAGTCCCACTCACTTGTCTCAACCTTGGTCCCGCCTGCCACCCCTCTCCCCCCTCAGCAGCCTGTCCTGCATCATTGAGCCTGCATTGCCCCTGCTCACCCTGCTCCAGCTGTGCAATTGTGGTCTGGGCCACAGGCTATTTTTTGCTTGCTGTCAAAGATTATTCAGTTATCAGGAATGTGTGTTTAAGTGGCCGTCTCCGGAACAAAGATTATAAATAGGAGCTTGGGGTCAAGGCCTGGGCCCCAGTGTCTTCCTCCTCTTTGTCCTAGTTCCTGTACCAGCTCCTGGATTTTACTTGGGGTGAATACCAGGAGGCCACGGCAAGGCTGTCTGGGGGAAAGAAACCCAGTCTGGACTGCCAGAGGTCTAGGACTGAGTACATCCTGGCAGGCAAGTCACCCAAACTCTGTGATATTTGTTTTTCCCATCTGGAATATGGGGAGTCTCAGACCCACTGATCAAGTGGCAAACACATGGTGGACCTCTGTTAGTCTATGGAGGAAAATCTAAGTTAGACAGATGGGTATCTGGGAGAAGAAAATAGCAACAATTACATGCCAATTTTTTTGTTTGTTTGTTTTTGTTTTTGGTGGGAGAAATAGCAGGGTATTAAAAAGAAAAGAATAAAGAAGAAACAGTCTTGGGAGTAAACATATAAAAGCAGAGAGGGAGAGATCCAGAATTTACCTTTAAAGAGCTCCTAGTCCGATGCTGGTGGCTGAACCCAGCCTTGATCCCAGCAGAGAGTGGCCTGAGCAGAATGGAGTGGGTATATTTGGGCACAGCTACTCAAGACACGGCTAGTCATTCTTTGAGAGAGTGAAGGCTGGTTTCCAAGGTGCCAGTTCTTTAAGACAACAGGTTCAGGTAACAAGCTATGACCTAGGAAGTTTGGCTGGTGACTGTGGACGAGGGCAAGGATAGGACTACACAAAATGCAAGGCTGAGCAGCACCTGGGGCTCCCTATTGCTTCACTGAGCTCTTCTTCAGGCTCCCGCTATGAAGAAGAATGTCAAGAAGGAAAAAGGACACAAATGTTATCCTTTCACTTTAGGTTTTTCATCTGTAAAATTGCAGAAATAATGCACAACCTCCCTCCCTGGAGTTTTTAGTTATAAGAGTGATTGGAAAAGATATTGTTACAATAAATAATAATGATATTCTGAGTAGAAAGGCACTGGTTGACTCTGGTGTCGCCAAAGTAGGCCAAGGCCCCCCAGTCCCTGTGACCGTAATCCCCATACTTTGGGCCTCATACTTTGAGTTTTCCTTTTGAGTGTAGTTTTTTCATCTGTCCTGCTTTCTTAGTGGTCTTTCCCACCCTCCCCCTACTTTGGTGAATTTTAGGCCTGGATGATGTATGGGACACAATTATGGCGACGCCTTATGTCTTCAATGTAGATTTCTGGACCAGCAGACATTTAGCTTTTTTACCTATTCTGGTGGGGCTGGTAACTGTCCCACATTTCATTACCAGAATGGGGCTGCATTGCCAGGTATGGGATTGTGCCTGTGGTTTCAGCCCTACTTCTGGGGTCATCGAGGTACAAGTTTTCTCTTTAGTGTCCATCTATTAAATGTACACTATAATTAAATGGAATTGATTTTTATGTGTTGATAAGACTTTTTATTTAAATTTGCAAGCAAAAAATAAAATCCTTTGACAGACTACATTTTGGTTTAAAAAAGTAGCCAGAGATGGAAGAGTGAGGTGCTCCCAAATGGGGGTGAGTAGGGCAGAAGCTGCCTTCCAGGCTGAGGATTCAGAGGGCTCTGCAGTGTGAGGAGAGTGGGTGATAGCCAGGCAGAATAGAGTTCTGGGGATGACAAGCTCATGAAGTGTCTTTATGGCAGGCTCTTGGGGGTCCCTTGCTGGGTCATTGTCAAGAGCTTCCTTTGCCTTTACCTCTGAGGGTTCTAGTTTAGTTTGACTGTACCAAGGGTCATAGAGGACCTCAGTCAAGTTCCATAGGCAAGAGCAGGTGTCATTAGAAGAAATTTTCAAAAGGCCCCTAAATGTACTATTTAGGAGTAGGTGGTCAGGAAAAAGGGAGTCAGAGAGAGGGGACATGTTTAGCTTATTAAAGTTCTAACCCTAATTCCTACCTAGCCGCCAGACCCTGGCTGTGCCCCAGCTGGCTCATGAGGACAGGAATGTAGACTTGTACAAGGTAGCCACCAGGATTCAGTCACACACAGGACTGAATCGACAGGGAGGCTCGAATGCTTTTCTCTGAAGGCTCAGCTGCCACCTCCTTTTCCTGCAACAAGGCCAGGATAACTCTTAGTACAAAGACTTCTTCAGCCCCTGTCCCTGTGGCTCCCATAGGGGAGAATTTATTTCCTCACCTTGTCCAGAATGGATGCTGTCCTCATTCCTTGGCTCATGGCCGTATCACTTCAAGTTTTGCTTTCATTGTCACACTGCCTTCTCTTATTCCATCCTCTCCATCACCTTCAGTCCAAGCTGGCAGTATTTTTGCTGGTATAACATCCTCAAGAACCTCATTTGGGTGACCCAGACTGGGCTTTCCTCCTGCTCCTGTCAGGCCTGCGGCTTGAACTCTGCTGACCTGGACTCCCTGTTTTGGATAACAGGCCTTTTCCTCAGCTTTTTGCCCTCCTACACAAGGCCTGGTTTAGCAACTCCACAAGAAAAACAGAGCTCCAGCCCTGGGGCTGGCTCTGGGGGCAGGGAGAAGTAGTACTGGCCAGCACAACCATTTCTCGGAGACTCTGGAAGGCAAGATTGTAGATCATGGGCAAGTCCACTGGTTGCAGGTGGGGTCAGGATCAGGACACTGGGCTATGATGTTTTTGCAACATCGCTCACTAGTTTATAGATGATGAACCTGAGGTCCAGAGAGCAACAGAGAGTGGCCTGAGGTCACAGAGCCAGGACTAAAACCCCAGTGTTGCTGCCTGTCCCTCCGCAGCCTCCTCACATCCCACCACTGTAGAGGCTTGAGGGGTCCTGCTGAGAGGTCACTGCCTCTAGTTTCAGTACCATCATTAGACTTGGACACGAAGGTTTGTAGCCTTGGAGTGCTTTCCTTGAAAAATTTTATGTTTCCTTCTGTGGCTAAGACTAATCAGGGCTGGCAGTGTCCTCCGAGTAAGGTACCCTGAGCTTGGACTGGACACTGTGTGGGATTCAGTACTTCTTTCTCCTGCAGGTATCCTCCAAACCTCTAGCTCATGTGTGGGGTCGACCAGATGCTCCAACAAGCAATGGGCCCCATGCCTGTGCGGTTACCCTGGGGCCTTATAACCACACTTGGTTCCAGGCAGGCAGTCTGGCAAGTGGATTGCTCCCCTGGCTGGTGAAATCTTTTTTATGTGGAGGTCACACAAAAACAGGGCTTTCAGAATGCTGCTGACATGCTGACTTTAAATGACTCAAATTGTTTATATAGACAGGAGCCTGGAAAAAAAATATTTTCCTGGGGTCCCACACACCCCAGGGATGGCTCTGCCATTCCCTGACATTAAGCCATCCCATTTTATGGTTGCTTATTGTGTCAATTGATTTTTCCCTTTGTTGCCTCTTTAAAAAGACCTACACCAAGGGAGATTTCCCAAATTCCCTTTATTACCCGCTTCCCCACCATGTTTCACAATCCTTAGATTTTAAAATTGGATCCAGATCTTACTTCCAGGCCCTAGTTCTTCAGCTCAAACAATCTCCCTTTGTGCTGGCCTCTGTGGACAATGTGCATCCCCACCCAACCCTCAGTCTCATCAAAAAATGGAGGAGATCTGATCACACCCTGGGATTTCCAGGAGCCCAAAGATGTAATAAAACATGGCAGAGATCATATGACTGTCCAGGAGGTATGGGGTTGTCACAGTTTATACTTTTACTCTGAAATGGGGTACTATGGATTGTCGGTAGAGACTGTGCCCAAAGGGCCCCAACAAGGCAGGCATCCTTTGTGCTTGGCACCTGTTCCTCTCTCTCCTCTTTTAGCCTGTTGCCCAGGTCCTACCCCTAGGTCTCTTAGTGCATGCTCTGGCCTGTTCACACTGGTGAAGTTGGAATGAGGGCTTGGAATGGAGCAGCCATGGTCTAGGGAGCGATTGTCCCTTGGCAGATTGAGGTGAATGGACCATCCCTCACCCCAGAGGTCAATGCTGTGAACCACATTTCCTTCTCAGCAGCATCTGCCCATGAGCTCCTCTCTGAGCCTCTTTGTCTCTCTCTTCTCAGTAGGGCTGTCAAAAGCTGAGCCTCACAGGTTGTGACTAATCACTAGCAGATTTTTTTTCCATCCAAGAAGAAAAAGCTGAAGGGGATGAAGAAAAACCCCAACAGTGAATAACTCGGAAGAGTTTCCAACATGTGGGTGTTTTTCTGGGACCAAAGATCAGGAAGATTCCAAATGTAAGCAATCTCAAAATAACTCAGCTCTCCCAACCCCAGGCATTCCCAGGACTGAATGTCCATACTCCCTCCCTCTCCCTCTGGGAACTCAAGGTCAGAGAGAGGTGGCAAGGCTTGGGCACTGTGGAGAGTTGCTTGAGTGAGGCCTTCAGGCAGAGCATAGGGTGTGTGAGCTTTGGATTGACCCTTCTTCATCAGATAACAGTCTTTTTGATATAGGGGGGATTCTTCTTGCTTCATCAGATCAGATCTCCCTGGGTTCAGGGACAATGACTATGGCTTTCTTTGCTCAGAATCATAACCCATTGTGCTTAAACCAAGCTCCTGAGATTTCTTGCCAGTATAGTGTAATGGAAAGAATATGGACTTTGAAGTCACACAGGGTTGGAATCTTGGCTCCACCACTTATTAATTGTGTGGCCTTGAGTATGTTATTTAGCATCTGGGAATCTCAGTTTCCTCCTTGTAAAACTGGGGCAATGATTCTCACCAGAGAAAATAACTAATGTGCCTAGTATAATGCCTATTACCTAGAAAGGGCTCAATGAATGTTTCCTTTCCCCCTCCCTCTTCCCAATTATGTGGCTTAAGTTGGAGAAACCAGTAGGTTCTTTTCCACTTTTTTCTTTTCTAAAAGAAGAATGCTGTGTGTTTAAAGGTAGAAATCACGCCTTCTCCACATTACTGAAAGTCACTATTGCAATTCTTATCGAAGAGGAATATATTCAATATATAGTTTTAAAAACTTTACGGAGGTGATAATGTTGGAGGGAATGGTGGAAGTCTTAGTGAAAATTATGGAAGAGGTGACAACGGTGTTGATGGTATTTGTGATGATGAGTTGATGGTTGAAGAAGTGGTAGTGATAGACACTATGGAGTAGATGACTGAGAAGGTGGTCAAGGTGATAGTTAGAGCAGTGGTGGTGAAGGTCATGGAGGCTACCATGAAATGAAGGTAAGGGTAGTGGTGGTGATGAGGATAACACTGGTGGTGATGGTGTTAGAGGTTGTGGTAGAGGTGATGATGTTTGTATTGTTTGAGATTATTGTGTTACACTTGATTTGCGGTCATGGTGATGTGTAATCAGGACTACCTTCAAGAGATAAAGGCACAGCAAAGAAAGGTAGAAGAATGCTTTGTGATTAACTGTTACTTTGGCCCTAAACTCCAATAAAGAACATTAGACTTCTTAATTATTGCTGATTGAGCACATGTGTTTATCTTGGCTGCTTCCAGAAGTCCCATTAAAATGCCATTAATGGAATTTTTAAAAAGGCCTAAACTCACCAGGAAAAAGAGAATGGAAGAGAAAGTAGCAGCAGACAAAAGAGTCAAGAATTTGGAAGTTAGAAAGTGGATGGATGCATAGTCCCTGACTTAACAGACCACAGAAAACTGAAACACAAATTGCTAGGTTATGGAGTAAATGGCTGGAGCCAATAGGTAGCAAAACATTTTGAGCCATAGAATCCCCCACAAAACCTGAGAATTGGAGGCACCAATTACTTCTGAAGGCCGGGGTTCAGAAAGAGAGTAAGAAATGGCAAGATTGGTTACAATTTTTTTTTAAAGCAGTAAAAACCTTCCTGTCCAAGATTTATTTCTCTGTCATACACATTCAGGTATTCATCCTCTCCCATGCTGGCAGAAAACAGGTTTATGCTCTAAGGTGCTGATCCTGAAAGATTCTGGACATAGCGGTACCATGTACAACTGGGGACAGTAAGGAACCAACCTGAAAGTATGGGGTTAAATAGAAGCCTGTTTCTTGAAAGGTGAGGTTCTTAGTTCTTTTCATCATCAATCTCCAGAACACTAGAAATCAGGTTAGCATCACACAGGCAAGACAGTAGGGAAGACTTTCCTGGGGAAACTGACCTTAAGAGAAAATATCCACAAGTTTTGATATTTTATCTCCTGTGAAACTGAATTCTACTCAATTATAATTTTTTCTCTTCTTCTACCACTTTCATTCAGAGTTTTAGTGCCTTGCACTTCATTATGAATAGACAGCTAAGAATTACTTAATATTTCAAGAAGGCCTTCAACTGAAAGGCAGATATAAAAACAAAGAAAAAGAAAGAACATAGAGGAAACAATAAAGAAATTAGAATTAACATGAGAACTGGAGGTGATTTTTAAAAAAGGAGCAAAAAAAAAAAAAAGAGAGGAAGTTCTTAGAAACAAATGTAATATCCACATTAGACTAAAAATCAAAAGAAGAGTTGGAAGAGAAATTCAATAAATTCCCAATAAGTAGAACAAAAATATCAAACAAGTGGAAAATGACAGAAGAATTTAGATGACCAGTCTAGGAGCAGCATCTAAAAATATAAGTCCTGGAGATAAATACAGTGAAGGAAGAAGGCGAAATTACCAAGGAAGCAATTCAGAAAAATTTCTTAGAATTGCAGACCATGAATTTACAGATGGAAGAAAATTCTATGAGTACATAGCAAACTGAATTTAAAAAGAAAAACTACTCATCTCATGGCATATCACCATAAAATTTCAAAACACTAGAGATTAAAACCTGAAAAGATTCCAAAATAGGTACAAAAGTTTATTTAAAAATTATTGGGAATCTGAATTGTATCAAATATCTCAGCACTACCATATGAGGTAGAGGAAAATGACTAATGCTTCTAAATTTGGAGGGAAAAGATTCCTACATTAGAGTTCTATACCCAGCCAAACTAGCAATAGAATATGACAATAAAAATAAAGATATTTTTAGACAGGAATGGTCTTTAGAAATTACTTCCCAAGCACTATTTTTTTCAGGAGGGTATGGGGGAATGTTTTCCGCTTTAATTAGGAAATAAACCAAGGAAAAGAAAGGAGACAAGGAACTAGCACTCAGGATAGAGACGAAGGGAAATCTGAAAATGATGGTGAAAGAAAGTGTTAGGATGACAGTCATTGAAAATATGTGGAGAATTGTCCATACTGGCCATGAAGATGGAGGACTCCAGGAGCGAGGTATCCAGGAAGAAAATAAAACCTACGATAACGTACATTCAAAGGAAATTTTTAGTTTCATTGGAGAGTTTGGGATAAATTAGTAAATAATAGAAAATTAATGGCAAAACAAAGTAATTATTAATTTCGAGAGAACCAAAAGAGTTGTGCAAGAAAGAAAATATGCCTCAATTGTGAAAGATAATTATAGTAATGCAAAGCCTGAATATGGCTGTGATTAATATCAGTATTTGTGTGTGTGTGTGTGTGTGTGTGTGTGTGTGTGTGTGTCTGTAAGAGAGGGAGAGAGAGATAGAGGTGGTTTAAGAGAGCTGAATCCTTATCTTTTAGAGCAGAGGGTCAATAGAAAAAACTGAACACTGAAAACTGCAAAAAATATCAGTATTATAATGTCATTTAGAAATGTGAACATAAACACTAAAAGAAAGAGTTAAAATAATTCAAAGTGCTTGCTTCTGGAAAGGAGGACTCAGAGGTAGCAGAATTGGAGCAGAAGTCTTATGGTTTTCATTATAAACCTTGTAGAACATTTTACTTTCAAAAATATGTACATGTATTACTTTGATAAAAAAAATAAAGATTTAAATAGAATATAAAAATGAGAATTCTAGTGAGCCATGCTAGATTATGTGGAGAACTTCTTGACCAAATAAGTCAATCCAAATGGCTCTGAACCAAAGTCAGCTGAAAGACCTGCTCTATCTACCGCCTCTAAATCCAAACCCAAGTCTTGGATGTGTCCACATTCACCAGAAAGCCACAAAAGGGAGCTCAAGAAACACAGAAACATCTTGCATTTGCTCCATTGCTCAGTCTTTTCCAGAACCATGTGGCTGCCACATGGGAGAGACAAGAGTGGGGAGAAAAGGTTCAAGCCAAAATGAAAGAGACACGATTGGACCTTCTTACTGGGGGAGTAGGCCTCCTACTGAACACATGTGGGCTAGGCATTCAGTCTGGGCACTATCTCCTCAACTAGCACAGTGCACCATAAGATATTAGACCTGGGTAACACTCCTCCTTGAGAGTAGAGCAAGAAAGCAGGAGAGTGGTAAGAATAACTCCTATAATCCAACAGTGGTGGTGGCAGCGAAGCTAGGGGTGAGAGTGTGATGATGGAGCTGGTAGAGGAAGAGAAAGTAGCAATGACAGTGGAAGTTTTACAATGAGGATAACAGAGAAAGTGACAGGATAAGTGGGAGAGGCAGTGATGGTGCTAGTAGTAGTAAAGCAATATTGATAATATTAGAAGTAATGGTAAAATAATTATACTGGGATGTTGAATGTGATCGTATTAGTGATGATAGAAGTAGTAGTGACAGTGAAGATGGAGATACTAGAGGGGATATTAGCTGAGGCGACGTGGTGACAGTGGTATGGTGAGAGATGTGGTAATGGAGATACGAGGGGAGGTGATAGTAATGTGATTGCACTGATAATTATGGCAATGAACGTGGAAGTGATCATGGTGGGACTGATGGGAGCAAATGTGACATTGATGTTAGAGGTGGCGGTGGGAAGGTTGACAGTAATGGACTTTATAATCGTGGAGATGTTGGAGTGATTATGGCCAAGATGGCAGATTTCATAATGGTGAGGATGGTGGCACTGGTAATGGAGACAATGAATGATGCTGAATGTAGCAATGACAGGCACAATGGTATCAATATGGGAATGTTAACCAAAGTCCTAAGACAGGCACATACGTAGAGCACCTAAAGACAACAGACTGGATAGACTGGGTTATAGCAACAAACAGCCTTCCCATCTTCGGAGGTTTACATAGCAAGAGTTTAATTCTAATACTGAATGTCGGAAGGTGGTTCTGTCACCCATGGACTGTCCTGATGGGGGGTCCAGGTTTTTGTGCAATAAGAAGAGCAGGCAACGTATACATTATATTTGTATTGGTCAGCCAAGGCTAGATAATGGAATGATAATGAAAGACTCCATAATTTTTATAGTTTTAAACAACAGAATTTCTCATTCATACTCTATGTACATTGCAGATTGGCTATGGGGTTTCTCCACATTATTTTCACTCTTGGATCCAGATTGATGGAGCAGTCTTGAGGCATCTGTGACTTTGCCAGTTCTTGTGGCAGAGGGAAAAGAACATGGTAAAGCATATTTTAGGTTTCAAGTTTCTGTTCAGAAGTGACACATGTTGTTCCCACCTACATTTTTACTGGTCAAAGCAAGACTAATTTCAAAAGAGGCAGGGAATGCAATCTTCTTAGGTACCTAGGAGGAGGCCATCTCAAGTATTTGTGAACTCTTTAATAACTGTGATACGCACGGCTTGCTCACACAGTATATGAAGTAGTCAGGGCAGAGGAGACAACATGGTAGAATGGTCATGGAGGGAGGACTTGGTCAATGTGGAGAAGCTCAGGGATCAAGGAAAAACAATTTAAGAGGGAGGAAACACCAGGAGCTAGAGGCAAGGCAAGTCATGGCTAGGCCCACAAACCTGCTAGCCATTGTTCCTCAGTTTCCCTAGTAATTCTGGCTTCCTAGAAATCCACCAGATTCATCGGAACTCAAGATTCATAGAGAGAAGCAGCAGAATAGAAGCTAAGGATAGAAAAGGTCAGCTAGAACCAGAACGTGGAGAGCTTTGAATGCCATGCTGAGATATTTTGTAACATAACAGGTAAAATGCTATATGGTCAGATAAGCATGGAGAATGCTGCCTACTGTGTCCTCTTCTTGTACATTAACTCTCTTCACACCAGGAAACCCACTGACGAGAACTCTGCCACCCTCATATGTGACTTCCAGTCACTCTGGGTGTCGACATTCTGGTCAGCAGGATGGAATGAACAAGGAGAGGGGCATGGGAAGCGTTTTTGGGCCAGGCCAGGAAGTGGCATACATTGCTTCTGCTCAAGTATCATTGGACACAGTAGTCATGTAATTGCACATAGCTGCAAGAGGGTCTAGGAAGTGTAGTCCAGATGTTTCCCCAAACCAGGAAAGATGAGGCTTTAGAAGACAGCTAATGTTCTTTTCGTGATAGCTCTCCTCAGCTTTTTAAAAGACTTGATCATAAATGAAGGCCAAAATTTCACTATTGCTTTAGAGAGAAGGAAGAGATGGAGAGGCAGTTGTTGGCTCAAGAGATAAAGGACTTTCTGGACCATTTTAACAGAATTTTGGACTATCAGGATGGAGAGGAACTTGGGGCCCGAACCCCCTCTGGGGCTTGAATCCCACTTCTAAGAAGCCTGTTCAAAAACCTCTAATGATGAATGGAGAATTCTTCACGTAGGAGGCAGCCTGCTCCATTTCTAGGGTTTTTATGGCTAGAAGTATTGACTACTGAACTCACACAAAACTGTAAGTTTTAGCAAATGTATGTATTTTTATCCCTTGTGTTAATCTCTACCTTCATAGCTTTCTCAACAACTGGTTGGTACTTAGCTTTGGATTAAAACTAAATTTTTGTGGACACCTCATTCCCACAAATTTCTTTATCTTCCTAAATACCAGGATCACATATGTGGCAGCTTTACTTATGCTCCAGGATAGTGTTTTAGAGGCTGGATCCCTGCAACTGCTGCCCATGTGATAGCTTAAAGAGTGATCTCCAGACTTGACTGTTCTGAAAAGTTTATCCATCACCCATGCTGCTCATTCTCATTGTCTGTATTTCTCTGCAGGCCCAGCCCTACTACCATACTGCCCAGCTCCAACCCTCTCCCCAATATCCAGGCACCCTTTCTTACACCCTTGGGTTCTCTTCTGAAGCTGTCGAATGTTTGTTTTTCTATGCTGAGCACATTATTTCCCTTTGCCTCCCATCTCTCTTTCCCAAGACTAACTTGGCAAACCACTTGGCTCTTCAAGGTACTTTGCTTTACACTGAGATATGTACTTAGGAAGAGGCGTTATATTACTTCCTTAGGGGGCAGAATCACTGGAGTTAGGGTGTTAGATAATTGTGTTTTTTCCCCATGTTGTTCATCTGTTCATCCATCCATCCACCTATCACCTTATTTATTGAGCACCTACTATGTTGGGCATATAGCCTGGCACAGATCAAGGACTCAGAAGCTAGTAGCTCATTTCCTTCTCTCCTTTCCCATGGGAAATTCTCCCTGTAGGTGAAATGGCACTGACCACCATAAGGCCAGAGAGAGCTGTCCAGCTGCAGGATTGGCTACCCCTGGGCGTAGACCCCCCTGTCCCTCAGGCTCCCAAAGTGCAGACGATGACCTAGAGAGGGTTAAGGGATGAGCGTTCAACCTCCCTGATAGGCTGATTTCCCTTGTACAGATAGGAAATCCAGTCTTTACAGTTGATGAGCTCTCAGGCAGTCTGGGTAGAGTGCTTTAGGGATGTCAGATCCAGTCTCCTAGGTGCCACTTGCCTGGGATGTCCCTGTCTTTTTGGCAGTCTTATTAACTGCCTCATTAACTGTGTCTCTCTGCTCTGGTCCTCCCAGAGAATAATGGAATGGTCAGGTGACCAGGGCAACCCCGCTCCCGTGCAGGAAAACTCCTGAACAGCCATCTTCTCAGCCATAGTGTTGAGTCGGCAGGGTTGGGGGGGAACACTGATGGCCTCTCACATTTCACCTTAGGTCTGTATCCCCACCCCCTCTTGCCTCTGCTTCTGTCTGTCAGATGCTCCTGACATTCAGAAATCTGAGATGCCTGGAAAAGAAGGGAAGAGGCAGTAAGCAGCTATGAGCTCATCCTTGCCGGTGGCGCCGGGCGCCCCTGTGGGACCCTTTTTCCATGGCGGGGTCCAGGCTCCTCGGGTAGCGATGACTTCAGGGCTGGAGATTCCCCACTGGCTGCCCCAGGGGATGGATGCTAGCTTGTGGTGCATTCCAGCCATGCTCCCCTCAGCCTTGGCGACGTGAGAACCAGAGCCTGTGACCCTCTGTCTCCCAGCTACTCTCTAGGGGAGGCTCAGGCCCAGTGTGTCCCCGGCGTCTACTGGATACCTCCTCCTGACCCAGACCTTTCCAGTCCCCACTCTTCCTGTTCCAAGGATGGAAAGCTCAAGACCAAGAGATGGGCCTCTTCTTTTTTCTTTTGGCCTATCTTCCCCTTCTGCTTTCCTCCCTTTTCCGTCCAGTCTTGATCTGCCCCTGAGCCATTGGCCCTATTTGCCCAGCAGGCATCAGCTCAGACAGACCAGTGTCCCTGACACTGGACACTGATGACTCCATGGAAGCTGTGACCTGTGAGAGGCAGTTGTTTGCCTGAGTGTTGACCTCTCTGGGAAGCCCCTTCTCACTTCTTTCCATGCCTTTTGCAGGTGCTGAGACATAACTCCAGCCCCTGGCCTCTGTGGCAACGACCTCTTTCTGTCCCAGAACCAAAATTGTAACAATGCATTTCTGCATCTCTCTCTTACTGGCCCAGAAGCTCTCTGAGGGCAGGACAATGAATTTTTCTCCTCCTTGTCCTGAGCACTAGGGACAGAGCCTGGAAAATAACAAGTATCCAGGAAGCGTTTGTTGAATAAATGAGTGACCATGTCACCCTGGCTCAGAAAACTTCAGTGGCTCCTCATTGACTGTATAATACAGTCATATACTTTTCTAAGACATTCAAGGCCCTGTATTGGGGGGACCATCACGGTTTTTTGGGCTCAACACCCACTCTGTCATATAGACATCCCATTTCTTATCACACTCACATACACGTAGGCTCCTATGTCTTTTGTCATTTGCTTCTGTCAGCCTGGAATGACTTTTCCATTTCTTCATCTGTTGAACACTCATCCTTCAAAACTCACTTTCATGCCACCTTCAATCCAGCCTACCCAGTCACATAATCTTTGCTCTGCACCCCTGCTGCTCACACTGCCATTATAGTTTTTTACTGTTACAGTCAACAAAGTGCAGTGTCCGGTTGTGGCATTAACATCCAACATCCTTCCTTCCATCTAGAGTTCTCTCCTGTCTCTGCTGTCCCCACCACCCACTGGCTGAATAGATGGATTTGCCCTGGTCTTTGGTAACCCTGCCTTTGTGGTCATGATCGAGGGACCCTTCCGAGCTGGCTCAATTATAGCTCCTTCCTCTTCTGATTTTAGTTCATTGGTTCAAGATCAACTTGCTCACTCATTCCAGGCTACTCAGAGTCATTCCCTGATATGTTTTTTAAAACAGAAACTGAGGAAGAGAATGAAGTAGAGGTGGTATGATGTAGAGCTTAAAAGCCTATGGAAGCCACATTTCTTTTATGTGAAGGAAGTCACTGTTCAGTAAGAAAAGGAAGCTAACACACAGAGAGGCATGGATATAAGAGAGATAGAGAGAAATAAGTATAGAGACCCAGAGGTGCTTGAAGGTTTCCTGACGCCCAGGTGCATTCTTGCTCTTGTCATGACTTGGTCAGATTCTGTGAGCGAAAAATATCCTTTTTTCCTAATGTGATTTGAGTTGCAACCAAGAGTCTGGACTAGGACATAAATCTATTTGCTTCTGCATAGTACTGCATACACAGTGCTGCATAGTGCTGTGTGAATGCAAACCAGGTCCTCAATGGGTGCAGCACCCATTGAGTGTACCCTGTCATGGCAGAGTCTCCACTCAGGCCCACGACTCTAGAACAAATATGGTCCACTTTTGCTAATGACTAAATGCTCCCACACAGGGCAATTGAACTGCTGCCTGACCATGGCTTTCTTCTCATTTTAGGCCATGTACACCCATCAACAATCAGCAAATTAATAGTCTGTGAGCCAAGGTTGCTTGTGGTTTGCTTACTGTAGCCTTTGTCCCCTTGGGCTCAGGTGAGGAGTCCTTTTCACAGGTGTCTCTTCAGCCTTGTACTAATTTATTTTTTTTTCCTTTTCTCCCTCCCCCAGGTTAATTACTGCTTTTGTTTATAATTGAGTTAAGTAAACTGACCTCCATCTTCCTCAGCAGAAGCCTCTTTGCTACATGGTTCACTAGTACTGCCCTGGTGTGGCTGGACATCAGCCAGGTTGTAAGACACCAAACATCTGGATACTGAGGAGGCTTCAGGGCTGCTGCTGGAGGGCAAGTGTCAGGGCTCGGGGAAAAGGATGCTACAGCAGACTTTCACTGCCAGTGACCCCAAACTGCTTGGCATTTAAACCGAATCATTCCTGAAGCAAAGTGGTGATGTCAGCCTGAGTGTACATTCTGAGCCATGTTGGGCCAAGCCTGGGAGGGAAGTAAGATGTCTCCCTGGGAGGAGAACACAGAGCAGATCAGTAGAAGGGGATGGCCAAATGGCTGTGGGCTCAACAGAGAGGGCTTTGATTGGGGAGAGGGAGGCACCATTCTCTGCTTAGTTGGGAGCCACTGGGATGGGCAGTCACTAGAAGCCTTTCTGTCCTGGTGGAGCTGCCTGCACTGGAGTGCAGCTACAGGGATTGAGTCCAACACTCCAACCAAGGACCCATAAATACTGGGCTGTTTTTGCTCTACAAAGACCAGCCCCAGGCCCATCAGCAGGGTGTCCTCAGCAGGGAAGAACAGGCACATTCTTTCACTCTGGTGTCCATGTGGCCCAGCAGATGGGGAACTGTCTGGGTGGGGAGTACCAACCAGAGCTTGGCTGCCCCCCAGCCCCTTGCCCTAAGCCCTGACGTCACCAGCCCAGACATCTGGCTGTCAGGTCTGATTGAGCTCAAGCTTGGAAGGAACTGGCAGGCCAGGAAGCCTAACTCTACACACATCCATGTCCACCCAGCCAGGATCACTGCCTCCCTCCTGGGAGCAGAGAACTAACCCCACTGAGCCTTTATATTCTCATACATTAAATGGGGGATATTAATAGCACCTACCTGGAAATGTTGTCATGAAGAATAACAAAGATCATGAGCTGAATGTACTCAGCATACACATCCTGGCATAGTGTAAACATCAAATTAGTGGTAGCTACTACTAGTGTTATATAACAAGAGGCCCCTCTTTCTCTCTGTGACACTAACGTGCTGTCACATGGTTTTGTGCTGCTACACAAAATCTATTCGGACAAAGAATAGGAATGAATAGGAAGTAAGAAGTCCACAAAATGGATGGGCCATTTTCTCTGAGCCTCAGTTTCTTCATCTGTAAAATGAGAGCATTTTTGTTGTCTCCTTTTCTAAGCCAAAGTTTTATTATCTGTAAAATGAGGATAATATTATATTCTTAATTATCTTATGGAGAGAGGGAAAGGACAAGGCTCAGATGACATATAATCAACATGATAAAGCTTGAAAAGCATAAAGAGCTATTCTAATTTAAGGGATAATAATGATAATGAGCAACAATGATAAGTACTGATTAATGCTAGTGGTTTCTTACTATGCTTCCATCCTCTTGTTAAAGGATTCAAGGGGAGAATTTTTAGCATGTGTGCTGAGGAAGAAGGCTGGCAGAGTGGTGCTGGGCAGAATGTAAATTATGCAGGAATGTGGCTAAATGGGACATATAAAGCTCACTCTTAGAATGTCTCCAAATCATTAAGTATGTGGGTTGGGCAAGCTCCCCAAGTAGTTCTGATGTTCTCAACTACCACCCCATTCCCCTTCTTGGGTATTCCTCACTTTAGCTCTAGGCTTTGAGGTTTACTGCAAAGTCAGTGCCCCATTCACAGCTCTTCTCAGATACTCATGCCTATATGTGATTGAGAGATTCCTTTAAGGAAAGAGTGTGGGCTAAGCAGGGGGTAGACCTGGACTTGGATCATGAGGAAGGAACTCCAAAGATGGGACAACTGTAGGCAAATGTCCCCTTGGCCAGTGGTCCGTCCATGTCTCCCTTTTGTACTGGCTAAGAAAGTCTCAGTTGCTGAGTTCTCATAAGCCAGCACAGGGTCTAGATTAAGCTATCTTGGCCTCTTTAATCCTATTTTTCCCTTTCTGCTCTCCACTGGGTTTCTTCTCTCTCAGAAGGAATCATTGCTATTTTTTGCACATCTCTAAGAATCAAGCTGAGCATGGTAAGCTTTACAGTCTATACTTAGTATTGCAAAGAAAATACATGTTTCATTTTTAAAACACAGGGTATTACGTTAACTAAGTGTCTTAGGGTAGGATCCTATAAGTAGTTCTGAGACTGCCTCCAGAGCACTAAGCCTCTAGCACCTTTGGCTTGTTCTGTGTGTAGGCAGGGAGTACAGAACAGGCAGTCTTCAGTCTGTAGAGGTGACCGCCGGGGACTCTGGCAGGGCACCAAGAGAGCCTGCTATAATATGCTTTTATAAATGAGGTACATCCTCTACTCTTGCCCTCAACCTCACCAAGTCTCCAATGTGCAATTCAAAGTTTGGAAATCAAACAGGGTTTTGGATGATGTCAGAGACAGTCCTTATGAGATGAATAATAAAAAAAAATTGATAGAACCCCCTGTTGGAACACAGTGCTCCGTGGGTCTCTCATGTTTCTGCATACCTTGCCAGCACAAAAACAGGCTCCCTTTGTTCCTAAATACCTTTTCAAGCTTGTTTGTATGGTTAACAGTCTAGCAAAGGTGTCTCCATCTGGAACGAGGGTGAGCTTTGTACTGTCTGGTACAACAAGAGAATGTCTTCCTCAGGATCAAAGTTTAGACATGCTTACTGCTTGCATAAAAGATCAGGCTTCTAAGGGCACAGATCCTCTTCTGTAATGGGACAAATGGTATGCACAGGTACTGCCTGGCTCTCTTTGCCTTACCCTATAAGAAGAAGGATTCCTGGAAATGTTGATGCTCTGGATACTAAAGTTGCTATGAGTAGTGAGCTGTTCTTTCTCTCTGACTCAAGAGTCTTGTGTCTTCTGCCAGCATCCAGGAAACAGTGGCAGGCTAACTTGCCAGCTTGCAAGGAGGGTAAAAATCTCAGCTTCTTCTACAGCCCTTGAAACCACTCTCATCTGCCCCCCAAATCAAGTGCCTGCTCATCATATAAGTAAAAAGTGACATGAGACCTTCTGCTCAGGAACTTAAAATCTATCTGGACAAAGAAGACAAGTGAATAGGAAGTAAGAAATCATCCACAAAATGGCCTGGTCACTAACTGCATAGTGCTTGGGTAGGGGCCCTGAGGTGGGTGGTGAGGGTTTTGGAGGAAGGGAGAAGAACTGGAGCAAAGCAGGGAGACTGGGAGAAAATTCAGGGCATCTAGGGCAGTCCCAGGATAAGTGAGGGTCAGCCCAGCACAGAGTCAGAGTGCCCAGCTGAGGACTATAGACTAAGTTCTGGGGTCATGGGGATCCCCAGAAACTGCTACATCCCGTTGCCCATTTCTTCCATGTTCTACACTTAATCTTTTCTGGAACTCACTGTCCTAATTCCTTCATCTCCTTCAACTCACTGTGCCCTGAGGCATTTGGAGAAATCCCCGCAGCATATGTGACAGTTTAGTGGGGTATGTAGTTGTTTGTGGGCTCAGGAGCTGGGGTGGGAGCTGAATCCAGAGTTTATAAGAGCCCCTACCCACTCTCCTGGCAGCAACCAAAGACCACCAGGAATGTACAAGAGGGAGAAGATTTATGGCTGGGCCAGGAGGAGCATCACTGTGAAGATACCTACACAGTCATTGCAACGGGAGAATTTACAAGCGTCCTCCTTTGCTTGCTACTGAGTGGAAAAATACACTGGGCCCAGAGCCTTGAGGTCCTTGCCAGTGCCTGTGATTCATCCCCGAGTCATAAATAACGGGTCTCTCATGACAAAGCAGAGAAGGGAGCCGGGCCCAGGGCCACATATTTATTAGAAAAGAGTGAAACCATTAGTTGGGGGGCCTGGTTTCCGGAAAACTCAAACCACACCATGTTAGAGAAGGTCAGGAGGTACTTCCACAGGAATTCAGACCTGACATTTATTTCATATTCTCTACCTTTCATCTGGGGTAGAGACCCTTGATGCATCCTCCAGAGGCATTTCATGGCCACCCAGTTCCATAGACCAAGACAAGGCTTTGTTGTGTCTCAGACCCTGCTGGGCACCCCTTCAACCTCCTGATGCTTCAGATGACCAAGATGGGTGGGAGAGCAGGACGCCTTGATGGCCACCTTGCTGAGCATCAGAAATCATTTACTGTCTGGAAGTGTGACCTCTAGCAAGTTACTCTCCCTCCTGGAGCTTCCGTTTTGCAAGACTTCCAGGACCACTGTCAGAATGAGGTAGGGGAGTAAATGTAGGCACCGGGAACCAGCTCGGACTTGTGAGAGGCATAGTCCTGGGGCAGAAAGACAAAGGAGGAAAGATTCGCTTCTCCCCTGTCACTCTCCCTGGGTCTCCCTGTCTCTGTCTCTGCATATATAAGACTAAGAATTCAAAGGATAACAGATGCATACGGGGAGGAACAATAAATTGTTATGAACTGTCAATGAAACGTTTTATGCTTGAAAAAAACAGCTGTGATTTTTTCAGGGAAAGCTGGACTTCTCACTTTGCCCTAAACCCACTCTTGTGTGTTTAACACCAACCATCTCCCTGCTTGCTCAGACCAGAAAATCGTGTATCTAAGATGATACCCCACTTTTTCTCCTGTGCATGCCTTCTCTAACATCTCTTCCCTCCCTCCTACACCTGCTAAGGGTACCGTCTTTCCTCACCTAATAGCAATGGCCTGAACAAGTTGCATTTCCAACCCTTCCACGGCCTCCCACTGTCTCCTGACTAAAGTGTATTTCCTTCAGCATGGCTCCCAGGATCCCCGGGGATGCAGGCCCTCTGGTGCTTCACCATCAAGTCTTCGTGTCTTCTCTTTTATTCCCCTGTTCGACACCTGCTCACTCACCAAGGCCCACGGCTGGCCCCTCCTGCCTGCTGCTTCCTTAGAGCCACCTCTGCGGGGTAGACACCAACCTCAGCCTCATAAAGCCTTGGCGGCCCTTAACGGCTGCTTCCCATTCATGTCCCCCAGCCTGGTCATGTACTCCTTTGGGCAGGGACTGTCTTACTTACCTAATCCTCCCTAGCAGCACAGACCCTGGCATACACCCATAGCCAGGAGAAACTCATGAATGATGAATGGCTGAAGAGATGAATGGAGTGATGAATCAATCCTGCCTTTATGACAGGCCTTGGCACACACAGGAATGTGTGCTGAGTCTGCTTCCCCACTCTGAACTGTGCCCTATTTTCGCTGCCTCCTTCGGGCCTCCAAAGCTGATGGCTTTAACTAACAACTGGCCTTGAGCACAGATGACTAACAGAAAGTCCATTCGTGGGTTGGCTATTTGATCTTTGCTACCTTGGCTATTAGAAAAACTTCACCCTTCTACCCTGAGTTACACTGGGCATTCCAAACACTTGAGTATTTATTAATGTGAGTTTCTAGGGCCCTGGGTTTGAGGTATTGAGGCTAGAAATACATCCCCCTGTTGTGTTGCTGTATGCACTGCAATCGCAGAGCATGAGTATTAAAACAAAACAGAATGTCAACTGTCAGACCTGGGGAGCCCCTTAGGAATCTTCTGGACCAACTGATGACTTCACAGCAGAGATGAAGCCCATGGAGATAAGAGTGTGGTCCACAGCTCCTAGTGCTGATAGGAGAAGCAGCGCTGGAACCCCAGGGCTCATTGGTGAGCCCTCTGTCCTGGCCAGTCGCCTCAGCACGCACATCTTGCTGTTGTCCTCTTCCTTGCCTCCGGAGAGCCCTGAGCTAGGCCAGCTCCCTCTCATCCAGCTGACGCCTCTGCACAATTTCCAGTTCTACCTGTTTCTCTTTGGCCTCCCATCAAGCACCTGGTCTTGGGATCTATTGGAGAGACAATAAAATCTGAGCTTTGAGGACAATAGATTTGGGTCTTAGAACTCAGGGACTTAGAGTCAACTTCTTGAGACTGATTCAAGGTAGAAGGCTATCAATGTACCCCGTTTCTAGCAGGCATCTAAAGGGCCGAGAACAGCCTGGTATGAAGGCATCACAGGCCCGTCTATTTCAGCAGGGCCAGCCGAGATCAGGCAGGATGCACCCAGCTGCGAGCTACAAACAAGAGAAACAAGCGTGACTAAACGCAAGGCAACCCTGGCCTTGAATCTGGAGTCCTCACCACGTAAGTGTTCTCAGAGTCAGCATGGGGGCACTTAGGGAGGACTCTTTGGAAAGGAATAAACTTGGGGAAGGTTCAGGGCAGATATGGCTCGGGAGGCGAGAAGGGCAGAGGCTCAGGAATGAAGTGAAGCACTTTGCCCCTGGAGCCTGTGGCTGGGGAAAGGGAAGAAGGGAGTTAGGTTTAGCCTAGAAGGGCCCTTCAGGCTGGCACCCTGGGTTGGAGCCCTCAGCCTCTCCTGGTGTAGGTTTTGGAGAGACATTACCTCCTTATAAATAGGCTTCCATCTGTGGCCCTCATGAGCCAGTTCTCACCCCAAGCTGCTGCCTCCACCCATCAAACCTATTCTCTGGAGACAGATACTGTCTCCCCGTGAGCAGACAGAATGGCATTTCCATCTTCCCTACCCCAGTCCAGATCAACTGCTTTTCTGAGGGAATGTGAGTCTGAGAAACACAGTCCTAATGGTGGGATTGGGGGCAGGAGGGATGAGCCTGAGCATTAGTTAGAGAAATAACAGCAGTGTGGTCACACTGCCAGGGCACAGGACATTGTTCAGGGACCTCTCCAGCTTGGAGAGAAACCAGCACTGCTGGTGTCGTCAGTCACTTTTGCCAGGCACATCGAGTTCCGCAATCATCTGCATATCTCAGGTCCTTATCTAACCTTTTTTCTCTGGTCAGAGCACCCTTCCTACCAGCTTCCTAACCCCATCCCAGCTGTCATCCCTTGGGTAACTTGGACTCCATCTTCCAGTGCCCATCGCATCACAGGCACGTGACAAGTGTTTCTTGAACAAAACATCAAGTCCTGATCCAAGGCCTGTAGGGTCTCCGAGATCTGAAGTGAGACTCAGTTCTCTTTGCAGAAAATCTGCATCAAATTTGTTTGTAACCATGGGCAAATCTCTCCTCATCTCTGGCCTCAACTTCTCTATCTGTCAATGAGATGGCTGAGCTGGCCGAGCTGTGAGCCTTCCAGCACTTACACACACCCTGGGTGGCAGCAAGGCCAAGGTCTTGGCCCCGTGCTCTCCCCGCTGGCTTGCCTCGCCCTCCCCAGCCGGGAGGGACATCCTGAACAGCGTTAAGAATAATAAACATGGCTGATAAACATCAATAGGCCCACCCAGTGCCAAAAGGAAAAGAGGGAAGACTGTGCTTTGCTGGCTGGAGCCTGCCTGGATCAAGGAGTTGCTGCCAGCTACTTAATCATCTGGAGACAGCAGGCCGGCTCCCCTGGCCCCGCCCCAGGCCCAGGGCAGACAGAGGCCAGGGCAGGCGGAGGCCAGGCCAAGCCCTGGGGAGCCGGCCACTGGGTCCTCAGCCATAGGCCAGCCACAGATGGCCACCCCCAGCCCCCGTGCCAGGGCCTCAGGCTGGGTGGAGGGTTAGATCACCAGCCTGCTTGAAACCCTCTGGGCTCTGCATTGCCCACAATACAGAACCCACATGCCCCACCATGGCATAGAAGGCTCCTCAGACGCCAGCCTCAGGCTCCCTCTCCAGCCTCATGATCACCTGCTTGTAGACTACAGCCATGGAGTGTGTCTTGCAGTTCACTGGAAATGCCAAGCTCTTATTCCTCGGAGAGTTTTCACAGACTACTCCCTTTTGGGGAAGGCCGTGGTGCCTTGGCAGAGTTGTACTTTGACACACAGTTTAGGCACCGGGCCCTGCCAAGTCAGCATCTTAGCTCAGGGGGCTCAGCATTATAATTATTTGGTTCCTTACTGGCTCTCAAAGACTGAGCTCTTGAGAGAGGAGACCTGTTAGTGGGGGAGTAAGGTAGGCTGCTACTCAGCTAGAGCTCCAGAACCAGGGGGTCTCGGTTTAAAACGTGTTCTGTTACTTTGCTATGTGGCCTTGGGCGGATTAATTTACCTCTGTGTGACTCAGTTTCCAGGCAACTAAGGATTATGTAAAAGGCTGATATCAGCATTCCATGGGCTGATACATCTAGAGTGCTTAGAGTACCTAGGACTCAGCAATATTCTTCAAGTGCTATCTCTTAATATTTATCTTTGCATACAATGTACTACCAATGCCTGGCTGTGTGGATTGAGTGACTACGTGACCGACGTGTAGCTAGAGGATGAATCCTTCACCAAGTTCTGGTCCACTGAGGTTATGCAGTGAACATCTGTCGAATGCTTAACTGTGGTGGCCCACAGTGTGGCCACAGAGCAAGCACCCTTTAAAGGCAGGGGCTGCATTTTCTACACCGGGACAGGTGTTGGGTGTTGGTGAAGCTGAAAACTTCTGCTTGCCTAAGCCTCTCTCCAGGGGGTGCTGAAGAACTCAATGTTGGTGGTTCTGGCTGTGGAGTCATTAATGCTTGGAGTCAGTGGTGGCTGGGGGAGGGAGAATGACCAAGGCAGGAAGTGGGCCTCTGTGGCCAGGGCAGGCTGCCTCTGTGACCTACAGGGCCTCAGGGGCTCTTCCCAGAGCAGGCAACCGGCTTATTCATTAACTCGCAAGTCCAAGGGCACTACCATTCCCAGGGAGGTTCGGCTCGCCGACTTCCAGCCTCCCTGCCTCCCTGGGGAAGCTGTGTCTCCCTGCTTTGGTCCAATTTTCCGTGTGGGATTTCCGGAGACACCAAATGGGTCATGTGACAGGAGACATGGTTTGGGAACTTCGTACATTTCTAAAATTCCTATCCCTATTTTCAGATGCCTGCTCCCCTGTGCATACCCTTCCAAAAACATACCCTTTTATTATGAGCAATATTCTCCTTTCCAGTGGAGGAGAATTGTTAGTAGATTCATGAATCATCCTTATTCTGAGAAGGTCTTTCTACTAGATTATGGTTTAGGCTTATTTGAGGGGTCCCGGTGGGAAATGTACAGTGTTTGGAATGCAAATAGACTGGAGGAAACTCAAACATTCTGCTGGTTACTCATAGCAAGGGACTGCCCTGACCTGTCCATCGGGGGACTCCGGAATGACCCTGCCTCAGGGAAACTCACATCACAGCTCCATGAACCTATAGACCACAGCGATGTGTGGGCATGTGTCAGCGATGGGCTTTCCACGTCTAAAGCATAGAGATGGACAATGTGGGGTAGATAGAACCTGGAAATGGTGGGGAAGGGTCTTGGTCTATGGGCAAGGGGTAGGGAAAACAGCTGGGATGACAGACTCTAGGAGGAGGTGGGACCAGTGTTGTGAACTAGGCATGGTAGGGCTAGGAAAAAAGTGGGAACCCAAGCGTATACCCAAGCGCCAAAGCTGTGAGCAAGGACAACACCTCTGAATGAATCGGAAAAAGGTGCCCAGCACAGTCCTGAGCCAGAGTGCTGAGCTCAGTGGGCAATGGCTGGGCTGGATTTCATCCCCATGTGGGTCCCACCTGCTGGAGGCCCCATGCAATGACTGCAGGACCTGCACAAGCTCACACAGTGGCCCCGAGCTCTGGAGCCTAAAAGCACTTGTGCACGAGTACACACTGAAGCTTCCTGAGTCAAGGACTGTGTCTCTTCTCTCCTCTGTCCTTCTGCGTCTCTTCTCTGTCCTTCTACTGTCCCTTCTGAGGGGACAGGGGGTGTTTCCTCTATGGGCACCATGATGTGGGGGCTGTGAGGCTAGCAGGGAGGGGCTGGCTGCTGTAGCCTGGGACCTTATTAATGAGGCACCGAATGCCTCCAGGGTGCCCTCCTTCCCTCTGCTGAGGTGCTGAGGGGACAGCTGATTAAGCAGCCTGGCACAGTGTCTCCAATGATTTACGGGCTACCCAGAAGCTTCTGCCTAGAGAGCTGGGCTCCTGCATTATTCATGGAGATGAGCCATAAATCTGTCCCTGGAGCTGGCTTCAGCTCTGCCCAGGAGGATGAGGATGGAGGGAAGGGTGATGGGGGAGAAGGTGCTCAGAGCTGGGGCAGCTCTGAGTAGGAATCTGATCCCCGCTCCCTTGTTCTCTTGGTCTGGTGTGTAATGACCCCAGAAGGCCTTTTGTCCACTACCTTGCATTACAATGATGATATTCTTCTTGTTATTATTTTATTTTTGGAATGTGTGGTTTTATTGTGGTAAATATACACAACATAAAATTACCATTTTAACCACCCCTACCACATATCTTCAGAACTTCTGCATCTTCTCCAACTGAAACTCTGTATCCCTTTAGCACTTACTCCCATTTCCTCCTCCTGCTGGGCCCTAGAAACCATCATTCTACTTCCTCTCTCTATGAATTTGACTGTTCTAAGAAATTCATATAATTATTTGTCCTCTGCCTTGTTTCACTTAGCATAACATCTTCAAGATTCATCCATCTCGCAGCATGTGTCAAAGTTTTCTTCCTTGTTAATGCTGAATAATATTCTATTTTATTTTGTTTATCTATTTGTCTTATTATTATTATTATTATTATTATTATTATTATTTCAAGTACAACAGTGGTGATATGCTTTGTCTTCCTTTGTTACTCTGGCCCAGCAACTCTCCTGTTGTCCAGCCTGGAGACTTTCACTGTAGCTGAAGCCCATGATTCCCACCTGAGGTGATTCTTAACAGGACTTTAAATATCAAATCACATTTTTTTTTTAGAACAAATTATCTGCCTAAAGTCCTGCCATCACCCAGTGGAGGCCTCTATCAGACTGAGCCTCCGCTAGCCTTACCTCTGGCTGTGGTTACTTTATTTCACTCCCTAACAGCTCTGCGTGTGAACATATGGGGCAAGATATAGCCAACCTTGGGCATTAGCGAACCATTAGCACGGTGCTTCTTAAACTTCAGCTTGCATTGGAATCACCTGGAGGAGCTGTCAAAACACAGATTGCTAGGCCGCGCTCCAATGGTTCTAATTTAGGAGGTCCCAGGTGGGGCCTGAGAATTTGCATTTATACCAAGTTCCCAGGTGATGCTGATGCTGCTGGTCCAGAGATCACACCTGGAGAGCCACTACCTCAGTGTGATTTAACCCAGTTCTGCTGTGCTAACATCTAATGAGGGCAGGAATCATCAGTAAAATATGCAATCATTGGATTCATTCGTTTATTCAATAAACATTTATTGATACACATCTAAAGAGCCAGACTCTGACTAGCTCACAGTTCAGCTGGGAACAGAAGTACATGCGAACAGACTCTAGACATTTGCTGAGTTGAAACAAGTCAACACATTCAGGCCCTGGTAGGTACCTATGAATGCCTTCTTCACTCCTCACTGCTGTGACCTAAATAAATGGAGAAGACATAGTTGAATGGCGTTTTCTCTTCCAAAATTGACTCTTTAGAGAAATACCCAGAGCTTTGAAGCCTGGAAGTTGTTCAAGTCTGAGGTACTTCTGTCTTGATAAGGAGACGGCCCTGCAAGTTGTGGAGACAGGAAGGTATCATGGAGGAGGTAGGACTTGAAGGATGGATTTGAGAAGGAGGGGGAACTGGTAAACATGACAATCCATGCTAGATTAATAACATTTTTAAGACTTATAAACAAATGTGACTGTCCACTTGCTTTCTGAGCTTTCTGCTGAAAAACCTTTTTCTTGACCTTACTGGTTTAATATCTTTAGTTTTTTATAGTTTCTCATTTGCATTTTCTTCTGGGACTTGTAAATAACAAATGTGCTTGTTTCAAAGACTTAAACCTTAGTGCAAAGAACAAATGAAGAGTAAGATGGTCTGGGCAGTGTTTGAGCCTTTTGGGGTGGGAAAGGGGAGGATTAATAAGGAAAGAGATTTGTGGCAGAGTGAAAATAGGTTGTAAGGAGCTATAACCCATTTTCACTCTATCACAGGGAAGTGGGTACAGGGGAAGGTTATTTGGATGCTATAGCAGCAAGACCTGTTATGACAACTCAGGATGGTACCTATCCATCCCTTCCCACCTTACTTCTAAGAAGGAAATATTTAAAACATTTTTAGTGTTTCTTTTGGTATCTATATTTCTAACTAAAATGAATGTATTGCTTTCTCTTTATCTATTCACTTCAGATGTTACTGATTTTCTATCATGATTGGTGAAAATATAAACCCTCTTACACTCTTGCATGCCCTATTCTCCTAATATCATGATGTCTCAATTCTTAGTTAAAATCATTTTCAAAGTTTTCATTATTGTGGTTATAAATTTTGTTCGTTGTTGACACAAATGGTGTAGTCTGATTACTTCTCCATTCGTTTACAACTTTTAGTTTTTCCTGGATAAATGATTGCTTCGGTTTTCATTTATTTCATTTCCTTTGAACATCTGGCTAAGGAATTTCACACTCTTCCGTAGCTCTGTAAAGTACCTCTCAATACAATTTTCCAGTTGGCCAAACCTACCAGATAATTCACCA
Organism: Cynopterus sphinx; assembly: GCA_030015415.1. Lineage (NCBI taxonomy): Eukaryota > Metazoa > Chordata > Mammalia > Chiroptera > Pteropodidae > Cynopterus > Cynopterus sphinx. The sequence continues at coordinate 53,818,085 of CM057383.1, read as the reverse complement.
CTTTCTTTTACTCCGCTCTGGAGTCATGTCTCTTTGTGTTCTGAGACCTGCTCCATCTGGACTCACTTCTCTTTATGGTTGCGATACAAACTCATCCTGCCCCTTTCCCTCATTAACATCCTGCCAGGCCCTTTGCCCCTTGCTTGTTTATTCCATGTTGCTTTGATCTCATGCTATGTCTTTCTCTTTCTTGCTTTACTCCCTTGGTTTGATGGTTATTTTTCTTCCTTTTGCATCTGGGTTGGCTTTGCAATTACTTTAACTAGTAGAATGTGGTGGAAGTGATGCTGTGACAATTCTGCAACTAAGCCTTAAGAAGCCTTGTAAGCCTCTAGTTTTGTACTTTTAGAAGGGTTGGACATCGTGTGAAAATTCTAGGTACCTTGCTGGAGAGGCCATGCAGAGGGGAGGCAGCACTGAGAGTATAAGGAGAAAGGCCCAGCTGTCCCAGCACCATGCTGAGCCCAGGCGTCTGATGGGACCACTCAAAACACCAGACATGTGAGCTGGCCGTGTTCAGTGTTCTGGCCCAGTTGAACCTTTAAGTGACTATAATGGCCAACTGACATCCTGTTGTATGGAAGAACTATCCAACGGGGTATAGATAACCTACTGATTGTAAGCAATAAGATGCTCCTTGTCTTTGGCATCAAAATTTGGGGTGATTATTATATAGCAACAAAAAACTAAACTGTATTTCACAATTCAATCTGAGGATTTTTACTAAATGTTCTATGTTATCTGGCTCCTTATCTCTCTGCTCTCTCTGCACTTAGATAAAATTTAGAAATTTATTGGCACAAATTTAACTGCTGATATTGAAATCAACATCCTAGTTGTAACATTTAAGATCTCTACTCTGAAATAATTCAAGTCTAAAATTTGGCACTATTAAGATCCATAATTTCTTGATCCAATATCCTGACTGTAGCTAAAAAGCCTCTTTCATCAAGCCTGATTCTTTCCCTAACCTAGGACATTTTATTTCCAATCTTTTTCTCCTCAGTCCACCTGCATCTTTTGAGAAAATGGAATGAAAAGCTCCTCAACTAACGTTTCTTTTTTTTTGTTATTTCCACTCATGCAATTCCTCCAGCAGAAATAATGCAGACCTCTATCAGACACTCATTCTCAACTGCTAATGATTTTAATAGAGGCAGGATTTGCAGTCCCTGATGTGGTCTTTATGACTTGCCCTGTAAAAATCCATGATGACTTAGAGATGAAAATATGTAACATTATTAAAAACCAAGGATGATGAACAACATATCAGATCATAAGAGGAATTCATAGACACAATACTGATCAAACTGTATCACAAACCAGAAATAAGTGGCACATTTGGTGCTCCTCTTAATATAAATCAGAATACTTCTCTTTTCCTTCTCTGGCTGCCCTAAGACACTCTGTGACCAAACTAAAAATACTAGAAAACTGTCCCACGACTGTGTGAGTGCTGCTTATTCTGCCTTCCTATGAATGTTTCTACCTTCATCTGGAGCCTGAAACTGCTGCGAAACAACAGGGCAATATGGGGTGACCTCAGTGGTGGTGCTTTGTACTCAAGGAGGTGGACTACCACCATGTGTAACCCCACACCTGGGGGTGGAAGAGAGACTTATCAGATCTGGTAGCAAGGCAAGCTGGGAATCACAGTTTCAAAGTTCCAGGGAGCTATGCAGTAAGGGTGAAACAAGACTCCACAATAGCATTATAAGAAAGCCTAGAAGGTAGACCCTGGGAGGTAGGCTGGGATTTTTATGTACATATAGAGCCCTCAAAATCTCTGTTGCAATAGATATAAGAAGGAGATTCAACTGATTCCAAATAAATGTTGGGGAAACTGGGGGAAATCTACACATTTTTTGTCTGCTGCTAAGACAGATTCTTGCTATATCTCTTTTGTTTTGAAAATGAACAAAAAAGGAAAGTACTCAACTTGATCTATTAAAAAAGGATGAACCACAGAACATGAGAAAGGAAACTTCATCTTGATGACTCAAAGAGTAACTAGAAAATTGTTCGGAACCCTCGCAAAGTTGCAAAACAATGTGATCTCTAGGACCAGCTAAGGAAAATCATGAGGAGAGAGAAGACCAAGATGAAATAAGATGAGATGAAAGGGAGCTAGGTAAGATGTGAGAGTGTGTCAAGCTACCTATTGCTAAGAAAATAACTACCCTAAAAATGAGTGGCTTAAATCACACATTTTATTTGCTCACGATTCTGTGGGAAGGAATTAGAGCAGGAATAGTTGGATAATTCTTCTGTTCCATGTGATGTGGGGTCTGCTCCACGAGATAGTTGCATTTAGTTAGGAAGTGGGCCGGAGGTGAAATGTTCAAGATGACTTTTCTTCACACATCTGGCATCTGGTGGCTAGAGAATGGTGAGACCCCTCTCTCCTGTGGCTTGAGTTTTTTTTTTATATGGCAGCTAGATCCCCAAAGTGAGAAAGTAGAACCTGCCAACCCTCTTAAGACTGAGGATTGGAAGTTCTATCATATCACTTCTGCTGCATTTTATTGGTTAAATCAAGTCACAAGACCAGCCCTGGTTGAAGAGGTTGGAAATAGTCTCCACTTCTTAAAGAGAGGGGATGAATGTTCACACAGGTTCAGGAGGAATTGCTGACAGCCTACCCAGGAACTGTTGCTTCAAAGGAAGAATGGAAAAGAAACTTTAAAGAGATTAATATCCACACCCAAGAAGGTGAGAAGCAGAACTGATACTATGGAAAAATTGGAATAGTGATGCGGAACACAGACTTGAGTGGTTCTTGCAGATTGTATGAATAGATATGGAGATGAAAAATAATGAGTGAGAAGACAGAGGACAGAGAAGGTCCTAGTGGAACTCCCTTTGTATGCATGCAGAATTCCCCATGTTAGGTGTCTTGGTGGTAGAGCTGCCTCACGCATACGAGATTCTGAAAAGGCCAGGTTCCCATTTTCTCAGGCTGATTGCTAGAGTACCACCATGTGACCTATGCCGGCCAGTCAGGAACATACATCTGGGATTTTGAAAGGAAGCTTAAAGCACAGAGATGAAGGGACTGAGGAGAATTCATTTTGAGGGGGGCAGCACTGGGTCTGGGAGAGCAGAAGCTGCACTACAAGCTGCAGTGCCCAGGGCCCCGTGCTAGAGTGGTGATGCAGGGAGCAGCCCCCAGGGTTCAGTGGTAGCATCTTGAAGTCCACACTGGATGTGTTCTCTCATCTAGCTTGGCTGTCATTTTGGCTGCTACTGAGCCTCTTTCTCTGCTACTCATTTCTGAGCCTGGGTCTCGACCTTCTTGATATTTTTGTAAGATTCCCAATATCTGCTTAATACATTCTTTCACTGCGGAGGCAGCCAGAATTAGTTGGGATTGCTTGGAATTAAGATCCCTGACTTGTAGAAGTATATGAACAAAGAATAATAATAGGTGTTGCTGTGGGAGGAAAACCAGGATAACTGGAAGAGGCAATAGTCAGTCAAAAGGAAAAAATTTTTTGACTTCTTAGAAGCCAAAAGGAAACCCAAGTATGTGTTCAGAAGTGTTTTATTATATTTTAGGCAAGATAAAAAAAAAGAGTTCACCTAGACATATCATGGAAATAATTATATTGAATAAAAAAAATATATAGTAATTAAGGAGTGAAAAAAATAGATTATCTGCAAGTTAGGATAACTTCAAACTTCCCATCTGTAACACTAACTGCCAAAAGAAAGCCTAGCAATGTTTCCATGTTTTAGTTTTGTGGGTAAGAGCCTGTGATCGCATTCTTTCTTTAAAAAGAATTACTTGAAGATGTTTAGCCCAAAACTGAGTGTGTGATTCTCACACTTCATTCTTCTTTCTCAAATTGTTTTAACTATTCTGAGGCCTATGCTTTCCACACAAACTTAAGAATAAGCATGTCTATGTCTACAAAAATTCATGGTGGATTTTTGACAGGAATTGCATTAAATCTATAAATCAATTTGAAAGAATTGACATTTTTATTATTCTTAGTCATCTAATTCATGAACACAGTATGTCTTTACATTTATTTAGATTTTATTTGATTTCTTTCATCAGCATTTTGTAATTTTTAGCGTTCAGACCCTGTACACGTTTTGGTAAATGTATACCTAATGTTTCATTTTCTTTGGAGTGATTATAAATGGTAGAATGTCTTTAATTTAAGTTTGCATATGTTTGTTGTTAGTTTACAGACATGCAATTGACTTCTGTGTTGACCTTGTATCCTGTAATCTTACTAAGCTCACATATTATAGTTTTTTGTAGATTCCATGTGATTTTTTTATATGGACAATCATGTCACCAACAGATAAAGGGAGTTTTATCTCTAAACTATATACATTTTATTCCTTTTTCTTGCCATATTGCAGGAACAGAATTTCTAGTACTACATTGAAAAAACAAACAAACAAACAAACAAAACAGTGAGGGTGGACATTCTTGCCTTGCTCTTGATCCTAGAAAAAGAGCATTCAGTTTTCATCATTAAGTATGATGTTAACTGTAGAGTTTTTATAGATGCTCTTTATCAAGCAGAGGTAATCTTTCTCTATTTCTAATCTGCTGAGGGTTTTCATCAAGTATTAGATTTTTGTCAAATGCTTTATCACGGATTTAAATCTAAAACATAAAACTTAAAAACCTTTAGAAAAGATACAAGAAAATCTTGGGATGTATGGCTAGGCACACACACACAAAAAAATAAATTGGACTTCATCAAAATTAAAAGCTTTCTCTCTGTAAGGGCCCTTATGAAGGAGATCAGACAAGCCACAGACTTGGAGAAACATATTTGCAAGTACCTGACAAGTACCTGGAAACTAGTCACTGTTGAATATGTAAAGAATTCTCAAAACTCAGCAGTAAAAAGAAATTGATTATAAAAATGAGAAAAAGATATGAACAGATATTTTATATACAGAGAATAGACAGATCGCAAATTGGCAAATGAAAAGGTGTTCAACATGATTAGCTTCTTTATTCATAATAGCCTCAGACTAGAAACAACTCAGATGTCCTTCAATGGGCGAATGATTAAACCAACGATGGTGCATCCATACCATGGAATACTATACAGCAATTAAAAGGAACCACCATTGATACATACAATAACTTGGATGAATTGCCAGAGAATTGTGATAAAATTAAGGTGAAGAAAAAAGAAGCCAGTTTCAAAAAGTTACATATTGTATGATTCAATTTACATAACTTTCTTGAAATGACAAAACTGTAGGAATGGAGACCAGATTAGTGGTTGCCAGGGGTCAGGGATAGGGTATGAATGTTAGAGGCAGGAAGTAGTTGTGGCTATACAAGTGCAACACAAGGGATCTTTGTGATGGCAAACCTGTTCTGTATCTTTTACTATGGTAGTAGATTCAAGAACTTACTCAGATGATAAAATTTCACAGCGATAAAAAACACACACCTACATATATACAAATATAAGCAGAACTGGGAAAATCTGAATAAGATGGATAAATTGGATCAATGTTAATATTCTGATTGTGACTGTAATTTTGCCAGGTCTAACTGTGGAAAACAGGGTAGAGGATACATGAGGTCTCTATGACTTTCAACTGCAGGTGCATCTACAATTATCTTAAAATATAAAGTATAATTTAAAAAATAAAACAGAATTAACATTAAAGTCAGAAACAAGATCATAATTATTATTGATATTGTTCTAGAAGTTTTAGCTAATGCAATTATTTAAGAAACTGAAAGAAAAAAAAACTAAGAAATAAGGAACAAACCTAACATAGTTTGTATTTAATAAATATTTCTATCTCAAAAATCCTAGGGAAGCTGCAGAAGAGAGTTTATAAGGTAACCAGCTACAAAATGAATTCAGTTAGCAAAGTCAAGAGCTGTCTTACAAAATAGCAATAGCTAGTAAAGACGAAAAAAAAAAAAAAAAGATTTTCCTGGAATTAACTATTGAAAACTGTGTGAGACCCATAAGAATAAAACTGTAGAGTATTACTGAAAGACATAAAAGAGGACTTGAATAAATGGGAGACATGCTTCTTGTTGGGAAGATTCAAAATGTAAAAATGCCATTTCTTCACCAATTAATTTATAACTTAAATAAAATTCTGATAAATGTTCCTATAGGAGTTTTTTAGGACTTAAATAGAATGCAAAGTTTATTTGGAAAAAAAATTAGGTTGAAGTGCCTCATTATTAAATTTAAAAATTAAGCATTTGACTTAAGAAACTAAAAAAAAAAAAAAGCAAAACACACCAAAGGAAATAAGGAGGGAAAAGTAATAGAGATAACAATGAGTTACAATAAGAAAAATAATAGAATTGATAAATAGATTCATTAACTTTTCCTTTGAAAAAATGTAATAAATTCTTCCTCACACTGTTCATCATAATAAATTATAGAAAAACAAAGTGTAAGAAAAAATAAATCTGTAATCTTATTCTTATGTTAGGAACAAGATAAGTGTACATATTTTTTCTATTAATTTGTTGAGTGCTGGGTTGTTTTATGTTCTCTAGCTTTGTAATATATTAATTAGGATATCAGTTAAACTTTAAGCTCTGAAGTGGTGAGTCCAGTGTTCAAATACTTATTCCTGATATGTAGATATCTATAAGAATGGCAAACTTCTTAAAACTATTTCTAATCCACAGGTAATTGTATTTCATTGAGTTTTGGGGAGGAGTAAATAGAATCCATAATGCAAGTGAAACATTTGACTTAGTGCTATGTATGGTATAAGCACTCAATAGAAATTTTTAGTATCTGGGAGCAAATATCTCAGGTACCTCCTGGCTTCCTATAAGTATCTCACCTTAATGTTGGAATTGTATCGTCACAGTTTTAGAAGAGTTTCATTGAGATTGCATTGAATTTAAACGTTTATTTGAGGCAGATATACATTTTTACAATATGCATCTTCTTACCCTGGACAGCCCATGTCTCTCTTCTTAGTCATTTCTTCTAAATGTCCTCATGTAAAAATATTCTACATTTCTTCAATAGATAACCATCATTAGCCTTACCCTCAGGGACTGCATAGTTTTTTGTTGATATTATAAACAGAATTTCCCCCCATTGGTTTTTCAATCTGGTTATTGTTGATTTATGAGGAAGTTACTGGTTTTAGAGTATTTATTCTCAATGGGCAAGTATGAAAACAGTTTTGCTTTTTCCTTTTTGACATTTATTCTTTTTCAGTTCTCGTTTATTGACTTTCAAGAGATAGCCCTATGTGCATAAATTTGTCTTGGGTTCTGTTATTTGCAAAAGAGAGTCCGACTTAAGTGTTAGAAAGAGTCTGGAATTTAAAAAATCCAGTGATATTAACATCAACTGCTATCTTCATATCTCCTTTTATTTATTAATTTAAAGAGATTTCTTAATGTTGACCCACTTCTGGATTCTTAAAGTTTAATTTATTTGGTCATGCATTATACTTGAAATGCATTGCTAAATTTGGTTTATTATTATTTACGTGAAATTTTTGTTTCTTTAGCTGGGTTTTAATATCAAAGTTTTGCTGGATTTGTAAAATGATTTGAGAACTTACCTATTTTTTTCTCTGGTCTTGAAAGAGTTTATACAATGCCAGAATGATCTACTCCTTGAGAGTCTGAAATACTTCTGGTTCTAACACTTTTTGGTAAGTAATTCTAAAATTATTTTTCATTTTATTTTGAGCTTGCTTCTCTCTTCTTTTTTTCTTCTTTGAATCAATTTTCATATTCTCTACTGCCTTCTTCTCAGCCTTCTTGCCTCTTTTCCTTCCTCCTTCCTTGAATGATTCTTCTAGAAGCCTTTGAGTGAGACTGGACAAGGTATGGGTAGGTAGCATTCATGGTGGTAAGTTGGGGTGTCAGGGTCTAATCAAGGAAGGAAGCTTGAATGAGTGGTGGTGGCAGTGAGAGGAAATTGGTTATAAATGAGGGAAGGCTGACACAATAAGTAAGTATATTAAGAACAATGATAATCATACACAGCCCATACAAGGGACATCTGGAGCTCCTGGCTCAGGTGACCAAGAAGTCTGTACCACTGAGCCCCACAGAACACCTACTAAGATTGGGAGAGATAGTAGCCCTGTCTAATACCTGGAAACAAACACAGGGAAGCAGGAAAAATAGGGAGACAAAGAAAGATGTCTCAAATGAAAGAACAGACCAAAGCTCCAGAAAGAGAACCAAACAAAATGGAGACAAGAAATCTACCAGATGCAGAGTTCAAAACACTGGTTATAAGGATGCTCAGTGAACTTAAGGGAAGAGCAGATGAACTCAGTGAGAACTTTAACAAAAAGATAAAAATCATAAAATGGAGATAGAAAACATAAAAAAGAACCAGTCAGAAATGAGGACTACAATAACTGAAATGAAGAATATATTAGTGGGAATCAACAGTAGATTAGATGAAGCAGACAATCAAATCAATGGTTTAGAAGATAAGGTAGCAGAAAACACCCAGAGAACAGCAACAAGAAAGAATAATTTTAAAAACTGAGTATAGTTTAAGAGGCCTCTGGGACAACATCATACCAATATTCTCATCATAGGGGTACTAGAATGAGAAAAGAAAGAGCAAGGGATTGAAACCCTATTTGACAAAATAATGATGGAAAACTTTCCTAACATGTAAAGGAAATAGACAAACAAGCCCAGAAAGTAGAGAGAGTCCCAAACGAGATGAACCCAAACAGGCCCACGGCAAGACACATAATAATTAAAATGCCAAAGATTAAAAGCAAAGAGAGAATCTCAAAAGCAGCAAGAGAAAAGCAGTTAGTCACCTATCAGGGAGCTCCTATAGACTGTCAGTTAACTTCTCAACAGAAACTTTGAAGACAAAAGGGATTGGCATGATATATTCAAAATGATGAAAAGCAAGAACCTTTAACCAAGATTACTCTACTCAGCAAAGCTATCATTTAGAATTGAAGGGCAGATAAAGAACTTTCTGAACAAGAAAAAGCTAAAGGAATTCATTACTATCAAACCAGTATTATATGAAATGTTAGAGGGACTTCTAGGAGAAAGAAGAAGGAGGAAGAGAAGAAAGAGAAGGAGGAGGAGAAGGAGGAGGAGGAGGAGAAGGAAGAAGAGAAGGAGGAGGAGGAGGAGGAGGAGAAAGAAGGAAATGGAGAAGAAGAAGGAGGAAGGGGAGGAGGAGCAGGAGGAGGACAAAAGGAGGAGGAGGAGGGGAAAGGGGAAGGGGAAGAGAAGAGGAAAAACAGAAAGAAGAAGAAGGATAAAAATATAAATAATAAAATGGCAACTAATACATATCTATCAATAATTACCTTAAATGTAGATGGTTTAAATGCTCAAATCAAAACATAGGGTGGCTGAATGGATAAGAAAACAAAACCCTTACATATGCTGCCTACAAGAAATTCACTTCAGACAGAAAGACACACACAAACTTAAAGTAAAGAGATGGAAAAAAATAGTTCATAAAAATGGGAATTTAAAAAATGGGGTAGCAATACTTATAGCAGACAAAATAGACTTTAAAATAAAAGCTATAACAAGAGGCAAAGACCAAGTAATCTCATTTCTGGGTATTTATCTGAAGAAACCCCAAACAGTACTTTGAAGGGACATATGAACCCAAATGTTTATTGCAGCCTTTTTACAATAGCTAAGAACTGGAGGCAACCAGGGTGTTCATCAATAGATGAATGGATAAAGAAGAGATGGCACATATATACAAGAGAATATTATTCAGCCATTAAAAAGAACAAAATCTTGTCATCTACAATAATATGGATGGATCTAGAGGGCATTATGCTGAGTGAAATAAGTCAGACAGAGAAAGACAAATGCCATATGATTTCACTTATATGTGGAAAGAACAAAAGAAACGAGAAAAATAAAACAGAAATAAACTAATAGATGTGGAGAACATTTTGATGGTTGCCAGATGGAAAAGGGGTTGAGAAGAAGGTATTAAGAAGTACAAATTGATAGTTACAAGATAGTCGTGGGGATGTAAAGCATAACAGGGTATATAGTTAATAACATTGTAATAACTATGTATGGTGTCACATGGGTACTAGACTTATCAGGGTGAGCACTTCATAAATTATATAAATGTCTAATCACTATGTTGTATACCTGAAACTAATATAATATTGTATGCTAACTGTAATTGAAAAATTAAAAAAATATTTTAAAAATAGAATAAGTCAGTTCTTACTGCCTGAGAAGGGAGTTAGAATTATGGAAAGGGAGAAAAATAGAATTAAACCTGTGGAGTTGAATTAAAATGGGAGATATGGATGTGAACTCATCGTTTTCAATATATATATAGATATAGAGATAAATGTACGTACTTATATGTGTGTTTTATTTTTAGTTTTCTATTGCTATGTAATAAATTATCCCCAATTTAGTGGCTTAAAATAATCAGACATATTTATTATCTCATAATTTCTGTGCCTCGGGAATCCAGGAGTTTCTTAGCCAAGTGCCAATGGCTCAAGGTCTCACAACACTGGGGTCAAACTGTCAGTCAGGATTGTAGTCTCATCTCAAGGCTCTTTTAACAGAAGATGTGCTTCCAAGCTCATTCATGTGGTTGTTGGTAGGATTTACTTCCTCGCTGGCTTTGGCTGAAGGCACCTTCAGTTTCTTGCCATGTGGGCCTCTCTATAGGGCAGTTCACAGCATGGCAGCTGGCTTCCGTCAGAGTGAGTGAGTGAGAGAGCAAGAGAGAATTCCCAAAACGGAAGTCATGACTTGCGCTTGAAAGTGACCTGCCATTACTTTTGTAGTATACTGTGTGTTAGGAGTGAGTCACTAGGTACAGTCCATATTCAAAGGGAGGGAATTATATAAAGATTTGAACACCAGGAGGTGGGGATCACTGGGGGAAATCCTGGGGCTTCTTACAATAGCCAGCTAGCTAGTAGATAGATAGGTAGGTATGCATGTAGGTAGGTAGGTAGGTAGGTAGGTAGGTAGATAGGTAGATAGATAGATAGATAGATAGATAGATAGATAGATAGATAGATAGATAGATGATAGATGGATAGATAGAAAATAGATAATGGATAATGGATAGAGAGAGAGAGAGAGAGAGAGATGGATGGATTTCTCAACTCTGTACCTTGGAACACTCTAATATTAATGAACACATCTAATGCCCAGATCTTTGTTTTAAGGTATCTTTCCCCATTAAAAGGAATCAGGGATTTTTGAAGAAATGGTAGATTCCAGATCTGAGGCAAACAGAAAAAAAAAAAAGTACAAGATGAGCCTGGAATACCCTGTTGTGCTAGAAAGTAAAGAGGTGCTCAAAGAATGATGGGTACAGGTCAGAGGACATAGATGCCAGATTGAAGAGACTCCTACTAGCCAAATCTGGGAAGTTTGACAAAATACAACAGAATGGCAACAGATTTTCATCATTAAATACAATAGGAATCCAGGAGTCCACACTGATATAAAGAAACGGATGCATAAATGGAGAGGAGAGGAGAACCTTTTCATAAGAGTAGACTGCCACTGATGTACAAGAGATGGTGGAATCAGAAAAATCATTCTTTGACAACCATCATAATAAGAGATTCAGCTAAGGAGTATCAATGGATGGTGGGTGACGAATGGGATAGTTACACAGTCTCAAAGTACTTCCCAACTAAGTACTTACTGACTGAAAAGGGAAGAAGAGGCACTTGACAGGGCAAGACACTTCCTTAATTTAGTGATCAAGGTCAAGTTGAAAGCATGTGATCTCTGATACGACAGGAGGAGCCACAGCATGTAATCTTCTTGTTCACAGTACATAATTTGTATGTAATCATGAGAAAACTGATCAGACAAGTCCAGCTGAAGGACATTCAACAGAATAGCTGGCCTGCATCTTCAACAGTATCAAGGAGAAGAGAGTCAGGAAAGACGAAGGAATTGTTCCAGATTGAAGGAGACTAAAGAGAAGCCACAACTAGATGCAACACGTGATCCTGGATTGGGTCCACTTGCTACGAATCTTAATTAGATAGTTAGCAAAACCTGAATGGGGTCTGTGGATTGAATGGTAGCGATGTATCAGTATTATTTTTCTGATTCCAATGATTGTATTGTGATTATTTGGGAGGATGTCTTTATTTTAAAGCATTGGGGATCAAGGGAGCATCCTATCAGCAAATTACTCTCAGTTTATAGGGAAACGTTTTTTGTACTGTTTTTGCAAACTTTTTTAAGTTTTTTAAGTACAAACTTTCTATTTGTACATAAAAAAAGAAAGGATATAAACTGGATGGAGAGTATGATCCCAAATATATTAAATAAACAGTCAATAATAAAAAAAAAGTAAAAAAAAAAAACAACACTATTCTAGTCATCACGTTGTATGTAGTATTTTCTCCAAATTTTTAATTCTCTGTAAGCGATTGCATGCTTTTTTCCTCCACTGTGTTGTGTGTCTGTGGCCATTTCTTTTCTTCTAGATTTACCCTGCTGGAGACAGTTATATAATGACTAAGAGTATGGGTTCTGGGAGTGAAAAGACCTGAGGCAAAACACGTAACTCTCATCGACTCAGTGTTCCCATATATGAAACGAGGTATCTGTATTTTCCTACTTCGTGGGGCAATTGTGAGGTGAATGTGTGTGTGTTGAAGTGTTTAGCATTGTACTTGACCATCAGCTGACTGTCCAATAAATGGTCACTAGTATTATACTAATTATAGTCTTTTCAAAGATCCAGCTCTTGAATTTCTCAGATCTATAGATTTTATTTTTAATTTATCATCTTCTAACATTATCTTCAATTTCTTCCTCTAGCTGCTTATAGGTTCATTTTTCTTTTTGCTCTTTTCCTTGCCTTTTGAGTTGAATGTTTGGTCCATTTAATTTCTTTCTTCTGTTTAATGAGAAAAACATAAAACTATATAGATTCTGGTCTTTAGGGCTTTGTGTTTTTTCTTTGCTATACTCTATTGTTTCTTAAACAGTCATTAATTGCAGTTTTGATTTTCTCTTTGACCCTAAGGCTATTAAGACAACGTTCCCGCTTCTCCAGTGTGGCTTCATTTTGTTTCTTTGTTTTTCCTTTTGCTATTAACTTCTAGTTTTGTTGCAGTGTGGTTTGAGTTTGTGTATTGTACTATTTCTGCTTTTGAAACTGTAATGAGATTTTCCTGTGGCCTAAGATATGATCAAATTTATAACTATTCCTTGGCCATTTGAAACGAATATATATTTTCTGTTTCTAGGGAATACAGTTTGATATAGATCTAATAAGCCAAAATTTAATAATAATTTTAACTCTTCTATATTCTTATTAAATTCCTGTCTACTTGATCTCTCAGAAATGATGAGGCATACTACACCTTTTATTATGACTGTGGTTTTGTTCAATTTCTCCTTAATTTCTAGCCTTTTTTGCTTTATATATTTGATGTTATCTTCAGTGCATACAGATTCTTATATCCTCATTTAGTTTTTACAATTTACCAATTTAGAATAACCCTCCCCCTGCTATGAATTCTACATCCTCTGCCATGAATATTACTTTCTTTTTTGTTTGTCCTTGGATAGTGGGCACTTAGTAGATAGTCCATCCTTTTCCCAAAAGGTGGTCCACTTTACAGGGAGTTCTATGAGACTCCTTCCACCAGCCACACTTGTTTGCTTCAGAAGTGAGAATCTGATGCATGCTGGCCAATCAGAATCTTCCCCTCATGTTAGGAACTGGGACTAAGGATTTTCACTCAGCTTCTCCGCATACTAGATCTAAGGGGATACACCCTGGGTTGCTCTGTGTGCCTTGCCACCTTCCTACAGGTGTGCTAGAAAACAGGGCATGGATTCCTGAAAATGAGGAAAATAAGGTAGACCCAGTGATGAAAGACAGGAAGTTCCCTAGCATGTAGTTCCTGGGGGCTTTTAGTTTGGGGGCTCTGGAATCAGGATATTTAATCATTTATCTCATACAATAATAATGCTTTCTGCTTTTCCTGTTTCATTACATCTTCCTTTTTCATTTTTCCATTTGTTCAAATTTGCTTTGCAAGTTTCTTTATATTTAGAAATTAGGAAGTCATACTTTCTAATTTTAGTCTACTCCTGGTTCCTTTAATTACACAAACACACACGCACACACATTTCTTCTTGTATTTAGGTTTGTAGAGGAGAAGTCTGATTCCAATTCAATTCTTTTGACCTTGACATGTAAACTTTTTCTCCTCAGATACTTAAAGAAATTTAAGCTTTATCCCTGACATCCTAAAAGTTCACAGGAGATATTTAAATATGGTTCCTCTTTCATTAATAATGCTATGTCCTCCATGGGACCTTTCGTTTCTAAGGTCGAAGATAGTGTCCATCTCTCACATTTCTCACTTGATCAACCCCTCTTTCTCCTTCTGGAATAGTGATGAGAAAGTTGTTTTAAAATATAGGTTTTATTTTTATTCAGCTAGGGTGAGGCCAACAGCTCAGGAGATGATTGTCATTGAAAGAAGAGTTTGTTACAGTTTCCAAGAGGAGGGGGCACCCCATACAATAGCATGCTCACGTCTGCAAGAGCCTGTATTGTGGTTTCTGTGGGAAGAAATGGGCAAGGCAGGGTGAGTAGGTTTGGAATTGGCTAGTTTGAATAATTTCAGTGGACTCTGGAGTTTAGGGACAATTGTCCCTACTTGTCTGGTACCTGGCCCTGGGGCGATTAGGGCAGGTAGATGATTGAGGCATTTGGGGTATGAGATCTCAGTTGGTTTGCATATGAAAGGTATAGGTGAGTCCCTTACAATCTCCAGAAATTGGATAGCCCTGGTAGGTCAGCAAGGCCCCAGATATCATAGCCTCAGGAAATACAGAAAATCGAAAGGCATGATTAATACCTCTGCATTAGCTACCAGAAGGCCCCAGAATAACTCTACTGTTTTGTGTGGTTGTTTATAATAATAATATTGTTGTCATTATTATAACACAATATTTTTACCAGCCTTACAAGAGTTTTTGTCTTTCCTCAAATAACCACTTTTTATTTCATTTTTCTGTTCTATTTTTGGTATTTGTTTTTATTTTATTATTTTTGGCTTTCCTTTTTATTATTCCCTTTTTGGTTTGCTCCATTATTCTATTTTCAACTTCTTGAGGTGGATCCTTGGTTTATGTTAAATCTTTCTTGATTTCTAATAAACGAATTTAGATTTAGACATTTCTCTATATGGGCAGCTTCAGTTTTTGATGTGCCATGCCCTCGTTAATGCTCAGTTCTAAAACGTTCATAATTTTTCATTATGATTTTCTTTTTGACCTCCTAATTATTTTGCAGTGAGGTTGTTGTGCTTGTTTGTTTCCAAACACATGGGATCTGGGAGTGCTTTCTTTTAATGGTTTATTTTGAGTTCTATTGTTTAGCAGTCAGAGCATATGGTCTGTGTCACAATGAGTTTGGTATTTGGATGAGATTTCCTTTGACATGCAGATCAAATATCACAAATGACCCGTGTATACTTAAAAGATATGAGTGTTTTCTATTTATTGGGTGCAAAAGTACCACATAGCTCTATAAATCTCCTATAATTTTATTATTCAAATCTTTGATGATCTTAGCAATTTTTGACTCGATGATCTATTCACTTCTGAGAGAGTGACATATTCTGACCACGGACTTGTCAGCTTCTCCTTTCAGTGCTGTCAATTACATATTTTGAGTCTGCTTTGTTAGGTGTATACAAGGCATTATTATTATAGCATCTCAATGATTAATTCGTGTTAAGACTAGAAGATGTTCTCTTTTATTCTGTACAATTAATGTTTTATTCTATTAATGATATTTCACTCATTTGGATAACACTTGACTGGTGTGTGTGTGGCTTGCAAATCTTCATATCTTTTATCTCAGTTTTTGTTGTTTCTTTCATAAATAGCATAAATATGAATTAAGTGAAAACATTGTGAAATTTTGTCTTTTAATAAAGGTTTAGCCCATTCAGATTCATTTATTATATTAATATATTTGAAATTATTTCTATAATAAGATTTTTAAAATTCTATTTACTATGTCTCATCTTTGCTTCTTTATTTTCCCTCCATTCCTACTTTCTGTTGAATTGATTTTTTTTTGTTAATTTTTTTCCTCTACATGTTTGGAAATTACACACTCCACTTCTATCCTTCTGGTGGAAATCTTGTGGGAGAGTTCATCTTTCATGGAGTGTTCTCCCAAACGCCTTTCTCTACAGGGCAGTTTTGTGATTACTTTGGCCCCAGCTCTGTGGGATTCAGAGTTGTGAATGAGGTTTATATGAACAACTTTGTCTAGAGATCTTCATGTGGATGGAGTTATTCTGAACTTCATACCAACATAGAGATCAGGGTATGGGCTTAGTGTCTCTTTTGGGCTGTATTTGTATTTCTGGTGTTGGGTAAACAGCATGTTTCTAGACACCTGCTGCTGGGGGCCAGCAGAGTTAGTCCCGCCTCCTCTGGTGGGAGGGCTGTATGTTCACTGCTTCACGTAGGAGCCCCGTCCTGAATAGCAACCGTATCCCCAACAACTTGTCTCTGTTCTCTCCTGCACCTCAACCCCTGCATACCACTTCATTTCCTTCTCCATTATTTGCCTGTGAATATCTTCCTTACTTTATTCTCGTTAACACAGCTAAATACATATATTCTAAATTAGCAAACATATCTGTCCTTCCTATATGTTGAGATGAAGCAGCGGTGTGTGCGGGGGTATGTGGTTGACACCTTGACCTTAAAACTCCATATTAATTATTCACATATAAATTAGACAGGTGCTAAATGCCTGACACATGTTGGAACACATCAGGGTAAAGTTCCACTCTGACTTCCAGGAAGGAGGAGTCCTTTTCTCTTCAAGTAGCCCCAAAGGCCACATCTTCTTGTTTGTCTTGTGCCTTCCCTGGTCTCTCTGGGCTCTTGAATAGGGCCTGGCCATTTTTACTGTTCGGGCTCCCATCCTCACTGGCCTAGGTTGGGAAGCCTGACAACTTCTACCGAACTACCCACAAGTAGCTTGAAGGTCAGAAGAGGCAACACAACAATGCAATAGCAGAGACAAAAGAGTGATGACAGGGATGGATGGGGATAAAACTAAAAAAGAGCTTTTCCCAGGGCTGTTTTCTGAACTGTTCTGGACCCTGAACAAATGTATTCGGACATTCGCCCGAGGTAGTGCTTGGGCTGGCTCCAGAGCTCTGGCTGGGAGGACTTCAGCCCTGGAGCCTCCTTCCTGTCTGTGGGCTCTGGCATCAGGGTGCTCAGTACTTAGGTGCTGCAGCCGACCAGGCTTCTGGGGTACTGCCTCGGCTCCTTGCATAGTTCTCCAAACCTCTTCCTGCTTTTTTGAGCCAAACACATTCACGGAATGCTTGTTCGGGCTCACAGGACCCTCTCTGCTTCTTGCCCACTCAGTGTAGTACCCTAACACTGAATGTCATTTATTAAGCACTTATAATGCCTCATGTCAGACAGACCCTGTGCTAAGGGCTGTGTCTCTTTCACCCTTGTCGTACCATAACATGAGTGCTGTCACTACGTGGGGACTAATGTTGTCATTTTACAGACAAGGAAACTGAAGCTTACAGAGCTTAATCTTCATGCCCACGTTCACACACTGGGCACAAGGCAGAGTTGGGAATGAAACTTATATTTGTCTAATCTCAAAAGCTGTGCTCTTTCTCTTATGGTCCTCTGCTGACAGATTCGATCGGAGTAAGATGTGATGTCAACGCTTGCTTCCAAGGTAACTTCCAAGACTGGCAGCTTCCAAATTGCCTCTTGTCTGGGGGGAAGGGCTAGACAGACTTCACAGTTCAGTGCTTCTGCAGGAAATTGCAAGGCTCTTCAGGGTCTTCAGGGAGGAACTCTGTGCATTGCATATGAAGCCTGGCGAGATCTTTCATGCGGCTTTAAGGGTGTGGTGGTTCTGGGGAACTTGGTGAGGGGGACACGTCAGGTTCAGGCCCTGACTGAAGGGAAAGGGGAAAGTGATGGAAAGATGTTTTGGGGTCACTTATGCCTAAGGCTTCCCTCTGTTCACACCAACCAGGCAGCTCACTCACGGGAAAGTCTGTCTACACCCTCCTGACTCCTCCTCTACAGGTATCGCTCTGCACCAGGTGCCGGGATCTCTCCCAGTCCATCTTGAGAAACACCTTGCCCAGAAATGACTGTTTCATGGTCGAACCACTTTTCCTCTAGCTGTCTTTCAGAAATGTAGGTTGGGAAAACTCTTTTTATGCTGGAGGAGGGAGGAAGATAATCCAAGAGAAAAGTTTGTGCCCACAGCCGCAGGGCTCCCACCCACTTCCAGGAGACTTCTTCCCGTGTGTTGTGGCCCAGCCACCCTGCCCTGGCAGTTTGTGTCCCCGGGCTCGTGCCCACTGAGGATCCTGATCATCGCCCACAGGATCCACCTGGGTATGGGAGTCTGCACTCAGGTGACTGGGGCACCAGTGTCCTGGGCCTGTCTACCAAAATGCCCATCTACATCTATGCACATCTGTGTTTTGAGGCCCTGCTGTTGCTTGTCCTGGGGCAGGAGGTGATCCAGCCCTTCCCCAGGCCAAGTTCTGACCTCTCTTGCATGGGGACTGGACATCTTCAAGCTCCAGCCTGGATCTGGGCTGGGAGAAAAAAAATTTCCCTGACCGAACCCTCTGGGGTTCACATGGGCCAGATGACCCTCCTGCAGTCTGAGAGCTCTCTGGCTCGGGAATCTTGGAATCCTTGTCTTCCCTAAGGCTCATTTCTCCCTACTTCTTGGCTTCTCTGAAGCATGATGTTGTGGTGTGATGTTGTCCTCTCCCTTTGCTGAGCACTGTTGCCTACACCTAGAAGATTCTCCTGCTTCTCCTCCAAGAAAGGGAAGAGTATCAGTCAAGACAGGATAAGTGACACCACAGTAACAAACCTCAAATCTCAATGGTTTTGGTTTAAAGCAATGAAGATTTTTCATTTCTCACTCCTGCTCCATTGTCCGTTTGTGGGCTGGCTGGAGGCCTTTCCATGTCATCCTTGTGTGGGATCCAGGCTGATGGAGCAGCCTCTTTGGAACAGTGCTGGTTGCTGTGATGGAAGGAAAGAACTCTGGAGGGCTTCACACTGACGTGTGAAATGCTCCAGCCTGGAAGTGGCATGTCACATGATCCACCAACCACAAGGGGATTGGGAAGTGTGTTGAGAAAGTTGAAGGGTAGAACTATAAACCACAGAATTTGCAGTGTGGCTAAGCAAGGACACATTTCTGGAAGGGCGAGGAGCTGGAGTTTCAGGCAGGTGGTCAAGTCACCAGGTACCTGGGGACATTTATACCTTCCATCTCTGTTTCATCCTTCAACTCGATTTACTCTGGAGCTAGACTGTCCTAGCTTAAGTTTTAATGTTGCCATAAGCTCATATGTGACTTTGGGCAAATTGCTTAGCTACTCCAAGCCTCTGTTTCCTCATTTATAAAATAAGGCAACATCATCCAAGGTGTCACAGGCAGTAAGTGTAAGGGCTGAGGTTCTCAAATACCTGGGTCTGGCTCCACAGCCAATTCTTTTTTCAAAACTCTAAGTCTTCACTGGTAAAAACAAGAACAAAAACAAAACAAAACAAAACAAAACAAAACAAAACAAAACAAAGCAAAACACACCCTGGGCAGCTTAGTAATACCCATGTGGCCCAAGATGGGAGGGTAACCTCTCCCTTGTCTTACTTGCCCATTATTCTCCCCTTCCTATGCTAGGCCCTTAAATTCTCCCCAGTGGTTCTGAGTGCTTGAGAGCCTCCCTCCAACCCCACCTTCGAACTAGCTGGAGGGTAGAACTTTTCCTCAGCTCTTCTACAGTCATTTGTTAGGGACACATGGCTTACCTGCTTCTGATACATCGGGCCCAGTTTCTCATCCATCCCTGCCTCTCACTGCACATGAAATGACCCTGGCACACACTGAAGGCCCTGAACCCCCAGCTTCCTTAGCCCCAGGGTACACTTGAGAAGGTTCTGGGAGGTCCCCTCTACAGAAAGTAGGAAAGGTTACAGAATCACTCTAAACAAGGCAAAGCAAAGCCATTTATCTTGGGGCATCATCACCCAGCTTCTGATGCAGGGAATCAGGCTATACTCTTGGCAATCACTATTTACATTAAAACAGGATGATTTGTGGAGTTGGATCCTAGAGACCCTTCTGGACTTCCTTACCCTCCTCAGTCTGTCCCTGCAAGTGCCAGAGGCTGGGGCTGTAGCTTTTCCTTGGGCAAGAGGAGCTGGCCTTGATCAAAGGTATAACAGGTGCCCACAGTCCCAGCCCCATTCCATTCCAGGTGCACATTGGCTATGGGACTGTAGGCGATGCCTCCGCCTCCCAGAGGCGTGCTCATGGGTTCAGTGTCAGAATCACATTTTATGTGTGGTCTTTTTCCCTTGGCTATCACTCTTCAGGGGTTAGAAGGAAGCTCCTTCAATTCCCAAATTCCCCTATACTGTATTCCAAAGGGAGATGACACCAACAATGAAGACGTGCAGATACAACTCCTCTCACTCTCTCTCTGTCTGTCTGTTTTCTCTGTCTGCTTCTCTCTGTCTCTGTCTCTGTCTCTGTCTGTCTCTGTCTCTGTCTCTCTGTTTCTCTCCCCTTTTTCTTTACATAATTGTTCCATATAAGGATAAAAGTTGCGTTGCTGAAAGCTAATCTCTCTAGCTCAGAGAATATGGAATAAATAAATGAGGAGAAAGGAAACTTGGGAGAAGTTGGGGGCCCACAATTTTCCCACAAAATCTTTCTTTTCAAGGTGATTTGTTATTTGGTTTGAAGCCCTTCTCAGGTGACTCACTCACACTGATGGGCAGGACATTTGCTTTCTGGGACTATCATGGTCCATGTGCAGGACAGGTGGTCCTGGTGACAGTGTCCTTCATGCCACTCTCCACCTATATGTTCAAGGGTGGAGCATATGACCTGCCTCACACCAAAGAGGTCATATTCTCGTCGTCTCAGTGATTGGTTCAGAGGTACGTATTTCGCTCAGTCATACCCAATGAACTTCAAGGAAACATTTGTTGTATTTATGAGAGAGCGAAGCTCCAGCAAGCACGGGAAGGGTTGTGAGGTGAGCTTGTTATTGGCAGTAGGATTTCTTCTCCTCGGCAGTGTGGTGTCAGGAGGTCTGGCACTGCTGCCTGGAGGGGAGAGCTGGAAGGTATTGGGGGCTGCCTTGTGGAGCTAAAGATAAAGCAAAGACACACAGAGAAAACTTAGTCTCTGTTGATGTCTTTTAAGAGCTGCATCAAGCTTCTCTGGTTCAACCTATTAAATTTGGGTTGAAAGTCAGCACCTCCCCTTTGTTATTTAAGTCAGTTTGAGGTGGCCTTTGTGTCACATACAGCCACACAAGCCTTGACCGGTACACAAAGTAAGTGTGATCAAGGCATAGCAGACCTTGAAATCTGGCCTCTGAGCCTGTGCATAGGCTGTCCCACTACTGAGAACACCTTTGTTGCCTGTAGAGCTCGATTCCTCTTCCTATACCACCTCTTCCCTTAGAAGTGTTCTGTGACTCTGGGACCCAGACTGTACCTTGAGTGTACTCTGGGCTAGAGGACAACTCTGCTGCACTAATTGGTTTGTATCCATCTTTTCCAACAGAAGACAGATCTGTCCTTGCCTCCAGTTCCTGTGACCCCCGACACAGAGTAGGTGGATATTCCATAACCAGTTGTTCTCCTGAGCAGCTACTCTGGCAGGGAGGGTGGCTATGGATGGCCTGGCCTTCCATCTTGGCTGATGCCAAGGGCAGCCAGAACAGAGTCCTAGGGCAGCAACATAGAGCAGAGACATGAGGCTTCCATCCCAGTGGGGAGCAGAAATGAAGTAGGGAATCAAGACAGAAGGTGGTGGGGTAAAGAGGCGGCCACTCTAAAGCTTCTTGAGAGTACTTCACTTCTTCCCACCTTTAGCTTCCAGACCTAGACCTGAAGACTCTGGTTGCCAGCAGGGGAAGGGGTTCTCAGTGTTAACTTAGGCCTGTCTTCTGGATGGGCTGAACCTGAGGCTCACAGGCTAATATAGCTTCCCAGGACCAGCACAGAGGCAGAAGTTGGAGTGGTGGGAAGTGGCTTAGCTGAAAGGGAGTCAGGCCCTAGCCTGGCCCCAACAAGCAGTGGCTTCCTGAAACTTTCAGCCTAGAAATTTGGTGTCACCAATCCATGAGGCATCTAGCCAGGCTGGGTCTTCTACCCACCTGCAGCCCTTCAAAAGCATCTCAGGTACATGGCAAATGGGCACCTGCGGAGCTGTCATACTTCAGACCTCTGGCCAATACCCACTTTGTGGACTCTGACTTCTGTTCTCAGCTGGCCTGAGTTCCAGAGCTGCCCAATTCTTGGCTGTGATACTCTTCATTTGGGCCTGGGCCTCTTCTTTCTCTCCCTCTCCCCTCCCCTCACCCACACCTAAGTCCAGCTCTTCCCACTAGTAGGGGCTTGCTTTGCACACAATGGAAAGGCCAGAGCTGAGACAGTCACCAGCAGGCCCTCTGAGCTCTATCCAGACCCCTAGTGGCTCTCCATTCCCCCAGGTTGGCCCCTGCAGTGTTGGCCTGGAGCCCCCAAGAACTTTTCACTTGGATCGAGGAGGAATAGAGTGAAGTGAGGCAGGCCAAGGTGGGCCTGTCTTCCCAGACCCCCTCTGGCCCTGCTTACCCTCCCTTTCTTTCCACCTGGCCACATCCATGCACAACTCTTTATGCAGATATGTCATTTCATTTCTCTTGGGTATATATCTAGAAGGGAACTGGCTGAATCATATAGTAGGTACATGCTTAACTTTGGAACAAATTCACAAACAGTTTCAAAGTGGGTGTTTCATTATACATTCCCCCCATGTATAAGCTGTTCCATCTACTTGCTAACACTTGGTATTGTTGTTCTTAGCTTAGGACTGAGGTGATGTGGGCTATAACATCAAGAGTAAAGGGACAGAGTTGAACTGAGGGGACAGGTCAAAAGTACACCAAGAAGAGAGATTGGCTTTGGGAATGCACCTTTTGGTTGACTCTTACCTCCATTGGGTTTTAGCTGTGTGACCTTGGACAAGTACTTGCCCTCACCATACTTGGATTTTCTTGCCTCTGAAATGGGGGATATCACGTCTATCTTTGTTGAGATGAAATAAAGTAATAAATGGAAACATATTTTCACAGTGCTCGGCAGCAGGGCTACTGTTAGTCTATATAACATCTTTGTGTGAATTAGGAAAAGGTACCCCTTTTCCTGGGGTGATATGGCCCCAGGCCAGGATTCTGGAGCTGTATTTTGATGCTAGTGTTCCCTAGGTTTCTTGTCTAGAAGTTTGCTAGACTCTAAGCCTTGGGCAGCACACAAACTGCACAATTATTCACAGTGATTCTATCTGGCCAACAAACTCTTGACCAAAATCACATTGAACAAATGTAGTTGAAAGTAAGAGGTGAATGTATTAGATGGTGGGTGCTGTGTGTGTTTGCCTTTCCTCTGCAGCCCTCTCACTCGTTCTGGTGCCTTCCCCTCTACCACCGGCTCCCTTGACTCTCTGAGGCCTTGTGCACCAATCTCTAGGTCCCATCCCACAAGGAGAAATGTCTTTGGAGTTTGGTATTTGTATGAGTCATAGAGAACCCTGCTTAAATTTATTGTCTGGTCCTTGGAAGTAATTCAGTGTCACAGAGATGTTCCTGAGATGATGACGTTTATGGTAGGATTTAGTCTTATGGGTGGAGACAGAGAGAGGCAACAAATATTTGGGGACCCAAGAAATATGGCCTGAGTTAGTGTTTGCAGCAGGGAGATGCTGAGCTAGAGGCAAAATTGTAGGACTATTTTCACTGTTTGAAATGTGGCTGGGTTTCTGATGTGAGGCCTTTGGTCAGGAAAGCATCTCTTCAGAAGGCAGAAGTCCCTTCTGCTCTCTCTGGCCCAAACATACAGAAGGCCAGGATACACTCATCTAAAAAGAACTCAAGGGAGGCAGCCTTGGCTCCAAACACACAGCTCAGCAGAGAAACAACTCAACTAAACCAGGCCTTTTGATTTACGTGTTTACACCCTCAAAAGGAGCCTTTCTTTACCTGGGGGGAATTTGGGGAGGTTCCTTTAATTATGAGCATGGGATACATAAACTTCGTTTATGAGGAGGCTAAAGTGAATGCAGAGGCAGAGGTCCTCAGAGCTGGAGGCTGGGCAGCCCTGATAACTACCCAGTGGAGAATTTTGCCTCTGAGCCTTCTGTCTCTCAGACCCCAACCCAGGCACTCAGTAAGACTACCTGGCTGAGTGATGTGAGCCATTTCTGAGACACTCCGGTGAGTCACTGGAGAAGCAGTGTTACCACTCCAAAACTTAATTTACCACTGACTTCGGGAATTCAGCAGTGTGTGGAGGGCAGGCTGCCTGCCGTGTCGTGCACCCTCGGCCCAGGACAGTTACCTGCTAGACCAGAAGTGGGAGTGGAAAGGAGAGGACACAACAAACATCTTTTAGCCAAGTGAAGATGAGAAAAATCAACCTTTTTTTTTTTTTTTTTTTTTTTTTTTGCTACCAAGAATAGATCAAAATGTACTATTCTTTCTCTTTCCAGCTTAAGAAAGTGAGATTAGACTTCAGTAGAGCTCCAATCAGTGAAGGAAATTCGGTTGAACCCATTTCCCTCCAAACACAGCTAGGACCCCACAGAAAGAGGTGCCTGGGGCGAAGGGGGCAGTATTAGTGCTTTAAGGCCACTTAGAAGAGACTACTGTAGCTAAGGGCTGGGTAGAGGTCGTCCAGGATGCCCCATCCACCTCCTCTCTTCTCCCATCCTGGGTAGAAAAGAAGGCTGCTCTGCTAGCATCCTGTTGTCTCTGAAGGTGAAAGTCACCTTCCACACTCTCAGTTCTCCTGACTGCCTGCGGCTGGGGTGGGGAAGGGGGAGACATAAATCCTTCCACGTTCCTGCCCCGTGGCGCTTGCCTGAGCAGCGCCACCCCCCCACCCCCAGAAGCTTCTGCTGCTGTAAATCACTGTCACCTCCCCGCGGGCCGCCTGCCCTTCATCACTGTGCTTTACGGGCGCTGACACCAGCCAGGATTTAGTGGGCCCAGCCAGGCTGAGGCTGCCTCATTGAAATGCCCCCCTACCCGTCCCACCTCTTCCCCTTGGCATTAAGGCCACCCATAAATCCTGGAGATGGCCATTTGCATATTCATCTGCATACATTTGCCCCTCAAAACGCCTGTGTTGGAACTCACAGAATCATCCAGCTCTCTTGGACCAGGAGTTTCCTAGTTATTGTTGGGGAAAGAGAAATTGAGGTCCGGGTGGGACAGGGACCTGTCTGTGGCACAGTAGAAGGCAGGGGCAGAGTGGGGGTTCAGCTCAGGAAAAATGCATCTAGAAGTATCCAAGGAATCAGAAGGTGAATGAGAGACAGAGCTGATGCAAGTTTCTGGTGCTGGCTAGGCTGAGAAGCGAAGAGCAAGGCAAGGAGGAAGGACAGTTGAGAGCTCTGGGGAGGGGCTGGCACCAGGAGGCCTGGGTACACCTCTCAGGAAGATTCCACATAAGTGGGAGCAGCAGAGAGAGCAAAGGCTGGCCCTTGAAGGAAGGGCTAACTGGTGTGGGCTCACGAGGAGCCCTCTCCAGAGAAGATGAGGAGGTTGAGGAGTCGATGCCACCTGTGGTGGTCTCCCAGGAAGCCCCGCAAAGCAGACTGGGCAGAGCCTGGGAACAGAGAAACAAGGGCTCTGTCTGGCTCCTTATCCCTCAGGCTGGCATCAGCCATGACCAGGCCGCTGTCTGGACATGAATAACATGTTGGGCAGGGCCGAGGCCTGTTGGAGGCCTGCAGTGCAGCCAGATTGTTTACTCCGCAGGAGCCCTCCTGCCCTAGACCCCCCCAGCACCAGCCCAGCCACTGCTGTGCCTGGGGGCATCACTCACTGGGTCAGGGATGGCCCAGAAGAAAGCCCCCTTTGAAGGGCCCTCTCCAAGGGTGTGTTCACTGAGCCCCTCCCTCACACTTTCACTCAGGGCAGGACCCTAGGCTGAAATCCATCTGGGCTTTCAGGGACAGATAGGGCTATGGCAGGGCTGGTGAACTTTGCTTTCCTTGACCCTCTGTCTCACTCCTACAAACGAAGCCCCATGGATGAAACCCAGTCCCCCCAGCTGGGCCCAGGGCCGTCTGGAAACCAGTTTTGCCAGTGCAGGGAGCTGCACTGCCCAGGGAAGTTGCCTCGGGTTCTCGCTGTCTGCTCCCTCCCCTCTGCCTTCTCTGTCCCTCACTCCTGTGGTGTGTGCTTCATGTGTTTCTGATTGACTCATTAAAACGCCTTCTCATCAGAGGCCTGTGTTGCAACAGTCTGGCAACGGGGGAGGCTTTGGGTGAAACCTGCTGCTCCTGACACCTGCAGTTCTGACAAGACTGGGTGGGTTTTTCCTTGAGCTGGACCAGCCCTTACCATAGCCAGTCCTTGGGGCTCACTTCCTCCCTCCCCGAGGGTTGGACCTAGAGGGTGAGGTAGACTTGGCCCCAGGTGTGGAGTCCTCTCAAAATCTCCTTTCACCTCCCCAGTCCCTCTTTCCTCCCCACCCGGAAGGTGAAGGCAAGGCAAAGGCAGGAGAACAAATCACAAACAGCACAGAGGGTGAGAGAGCCCAGTGGGGCTGAGCCCTGACATCCACGTCTCTCCCCTAAGCCTTCTCTGATTCTGTCCGGTAGCCCAGATGAGGCCAGCTGCCCTGGGATGGGGCTGCTTGTCCTTAGCACCCCAGCTTCGGGAGCGGCTGCTGGTGGGCATGGGCCAGGACCAAGGATTGGAGTCAGGATGGTCAGAGGGGAAAGAGGCAGAAAGTGGGGATGTCCCCAAGCCTAGGTTCCACATGCCTTCCCGAGAAATAACCCCGGGGCAGAGTGGGAGCTCACCTGCAGCAAACTCTTGCTCTGTGCTCAGGAAAAGGCTGCTGCAGGAGGGGCCCAGGCAGCCCGCAGACTACCCGAATCCCCTTCTTCTTTCTGCAATCCCTCTCCCAGCCTCTCCTTTCCACAGAGGTCCTGGGGGTGTTCTGCTTTCTCTTCTCTCTTGAACTTACACTGGCCTCCCTTGGACCCCCTGCCTTCAGGGCAAACCAGGCCAGATGAAGTGGATAGAGGGTTGCTGGGACGCCAAGACACGGAGAGCATCTCAGGGGAAGGAAGAGGGTGACAAAGATAAGACAAAAATCTGTCTCTGCAACCTTTTAATAAGAAAGAATCACAGTAAAGGATGAGATGTGGCATCCTATTAGTTCCAGGATAGCAGGATCACAGAGGTAGAGGAATGGCTCAGAAGACCTCCCCAGAGCCACCCTGGTGAGCATTTGCTGGGATTCTTAGAAAGTGCTGCACAGACTTTGTGGCGGCACAGCAGCGGGCCTGGGCAGAAGGCCCCCCATCTGGAAGCCTTTAAGGTCTCCCTCCCCCTCTTCTCCAAATAGCTTGTTCCCAGAAAACAGGAGGAGAAGTTACCCAACAACAAGCTGGGGCTTCCTGTGGGGCTGGCGCCCCCCTCCCCTTCCTCTGTTGTAGCACACCAGGCCCGGCACAGCTGGGACCCTGCCAGTGACACATTGCAGTTAGTTCCTGTCACCTCCTCCAAGATCTGGTTGCACAGCTCACCTCCCCCAGGAAGCCCTCCAGAGCCCTTCTGTGCATTTCTGTAATTACTTTACCTCCTTTGGGAACACAAAGACCTGTCCTCAATTCTGTCCCTGGGACTTGTACACTCCCACCTCCTCACACAAGATGCTGATGGTGTCTAGAAGGCCTTTCCTGACTCCCCGAATTCTTCCCAGGGTCGTGGAGGAGTTCTCCTGCCTCCGGCAGAGAGCAGAATGAGGCAGGGTGGCGGTTAGAGGCTTGGCTTCGAGAGGGGGTGCCATTAGTCTTGAGGTTCCAAAGTCCAGCCTGGGTCTCAGCCTCCAGCCCGCTGTGTACTCGACCACAACGAGGTCAAACAGGTGTCGGAAGAGGAAGCCACTTTCTAAGGCCACACCAACCTGCACCAGAGACCCTCCTAGTCCTTGATTCTGGGGGCAGCCTAATAGAGGTAACGCGGAACAGGGCAAATTTCTCCGACATGGAGTGGAGGCGGGGAGACTAAGGCCTGCGTGGAGAGGAGAAGAGGGTCCTTTGGTGGAAAGTGAAGAAAGCGACACACACGCCAAAGTTAGAGTCAAAAGGAAGTTTTTTGGAGAAGGGGTAACACAGAGTGTGGTCTCCTCTCGGAGGCTGAGAGTGAGAGGGACCAAGTGAGAAGGAGGAAGACAGTGAGTAGGGAGCTGGTGCTTGGGGAATTCAGTTCATATATCTTTCTTTAGAACCTGTGTGTTATTGTTTAAAAGACTTTGTCAACCCATTTCCTTGGATGTAGACATGCAGTGAGGAAGGGGAAGAGTGTGTAGCATGAAAGGGTAAGAATATGTAGAGTGAAAGGCCTGCAGGCAGCTCCCAGCCTTTAATCCATAGGTTCCCCCATGGCTGTAGCCATCGGCAATGACTCTCGGTTGCTGTTTCCCCTTCACAGGTGTGGGGAATGGGCTGTTAGCAATCCCAGGAAAATCTGGTTCTGCAGATGTCCTCCTGGCCTGACTGCGGGGCTGATCAGCATATCATAGTCTCTGACTGTGGCTTGATTAACATTTTGATTCTCTTACCTCCTCCCTACATTAGAAGCAGGGATTTGGGGAGGGGGCATGTATAACCAAGAATTGTAGCTCCAAGTGAGAAATAAGCAGGAGCAGATGGAGCCCAGAGCACAAAGGTCCTGTTTCACTCAACGGCCTGGGACAATCAAAGTCAGGGGAGCAGCAGGGTGGGGGACAGGGGTAAGGTTGGAGGAGAACATAGACGGAAACAGGATGGGGGGGGGCTGCAAAAAGAAGATGCCATGTCAACAGAATTAACTCTTATTCAGAGTTGCTATCACATTGGTTGGGGATGAGGTGACCTTTCCCATCGACTGCCCAGGGCCCTTTGCCAGCCCACTAGGGCCAGGGTTGCCCTTGGAGAGTAAGAAGAATTCTGTGCCTGTGCCTGCAAGAGACATCAAGACAGCCAATGCTTCTCAGAGCTGATTGCATTTCCTGGCCTTTGATGCCCAAGAATAACGCAGGGCCAGGCCCTCCGGTCTTCTGGCAGATCCTCTCTGCCCTTACGGCTCAGGCTATGTGGTCATGGTAGCTGGAAAGGACAGGCCAGCCTGGTATCCATGAAAGGTCTCAAATGAGTTACAGGGGCTGTGATGTGGGCTTTTCCCTACTCTGGGGCTGTCAGGAGCTGCAACTGCGGGCCCAGCCCACATCTGCTGTTCGTGCATGCCTGTACTTGTCACGCTGGCTCTGTGTCCTCAGATACCCAGGGGTTAGATATGGAGGTCACTACCACCAGCCTATGGACTGAGGCCCACATGGCCTAGATCAACTGCAAGAACCAAGGCTCAGAGCCCATAGTCTGTGGAAATGGCAGAGGGTCTGTCTGGCTGTAGCGAGGAAAAGCTAAAACAATGTCTATACAGACTGGCCTTTCACGGGATTCCAGCTGGGAGGAATTCGGAGTGGGTTTAGATGAGGGTCCTACTACATAGGCCTTCCGCTCAAGGACCCACTCACTCTCTCACCAACCATCAGGGCTCCAACCTGAGGGATCTTCTAACTCTCTGCTCTTATTTTCACACGACTGAGCTCCCTCAGGGGACTAAGGCAGGGGACATTGACTTCTGAGAGGAAGGCCACCTGGGGTCCTGCTCTGAATGTCCAGGGATGTGGGTGATCCCCTGTTGAAGTGCTACATAGATTTGCTAGGGTCCCACAAGCCCCAGAGAAACTTTTCTGGACAACTTTGCCTATGATGCCCTTGAGAGGGCTTCAGGTTCAGGTGGCTGCCTCAGCTCAGGGCAAACCAGCTCTCATTTGACTCCACCCAGGTGTCTATTAGCTGACATGGCCTCAGTTTCCCTTTGGTGGAAGTATGCAAGGAGATGCCAAAAAAGGGCAGGCTGAGGGTAACAGTGGGCAGTATGGAGGATTGGAAAGGGAGGCAGAGGAGGCAGAAGCTTCTGCAATCACGTACCTGTGGGTCCTGGGAGGGGGATCTTGGGCAGTGATGGCGGAGCTCCTACTGCCTTTGTGTCTGCAATGGGGCACTGGCTCTCTGTGGTGCCCGTGCATGTGGAGAGGATTAGGCCCGGAAAGACATGTTTTTCTCTTTCCTTCTTGGAAGGAGGATCAAGGGTACTTGGTGACAGCCCAGAGATTCCGGGCGTGTGGACAGCCTTGCTTCCCTTCCTGTCCATCTCCCAGGCAGCCTGGGAGATGCACACCATCTGCTGGCAGCCTCAAGCCTCCTCAAACCCCCGGCCAGCCCAACAAAGGAGCTGTTGGCTGGGCCTGCCTTTCTATTCCTGGAGCTCCTGCCTGAAAGGGGGACCAGGGGGTGCTTCATAGAAAAAAAAGGTAGCAGGTATTATGCAAAATGGTTATTGGGCTTAATGGACCTTAGAAAAGTTGATCAGGGGCTGCAAAGACGTAGGCATTCCTCTTACTGTAATTTCTCTGTGCTCCATTAGATCCAGGAGCCAACACCAGTTCAGAGGAAAGAGTTACAGGACCTGCTGGCCTCAAAGCTGGAGTTGACATTGGGGCTGGGATTGAGGGTGGCCCCAGGATCCTGCTTTGGTCTGTGTTTGTATGTGGTGGGTATGTGTAGGGGGGTAATTCCTAAAATCTAGATGCATGCGCGCACACACACACACACACACACACACACACACACGCTTCGATGAAGACAGTGTCTAGCACATGCTTGCATATACTAAGTACTCAATAAACATTTGACAAATGGATGGATTAATTAGTAAATAAGCATGTCTGATACTGTCAGCCCACAGGGCTTTTCTTCCTCTGTACTCAGAGCTTTACATTTTGAGGCTCTTCCATTTCTAATTCCCAGCTGGTGGTATATACTCGGTTATCTGGGATGGTTATTTCTTGTTCACTGGTTGTTCTCTACTTCTTAGCACGGAACTAAACTGTGGCTTCCTGGCTAGGAGCTCTGATCTCACTCACACAAAAGTCCTATATTCTGGGCTTGGTCTTCAGCCAGTGCCTGCCACTAATTTCTTGGGACATCTGTTGGGCATTGCAGAGTTCAGTGCTGGACAGAGAGATTGCAATTACTGTTCCAGTCTGAGCCATGAGGTGGCTGGGGGGCATGGTTGAGGTGCCTAGGAAAGGCCTGGGACTCAGGGACCAAGCAGAATTAGAATTGGAAGAGCAAGTTCGCCAGGGAATCTGTGTGAGGCCAGGCAACTCCCCATCCCTGCTCCATGTGATGTGTAGTGAGTGTGCTTAGGAACACATTCAAGAATAAAATTAAAATATTTAATTCTGGTTTGCACAGGGATAGAGCAATCAGAACGGACACCAGGCAGAAGCAGTGACAAGCCATTTTGCCCCTGCCCTCCCCTCCCCTCATGCTCTCATCCTCATTTCCCTCTTGGGTGCTGCACATTGGGTGGTACCAGTGTTCTATTGCAACTGCCCTCCTACTGCCGTGCCTATCACTAAAGGGACAGAAGCTTCCCGGCTGGCCCAACTTCGATCTTGTGGGATGGGCTGTGTCTCCTTCCTCAGCATAGGTGGATGTGGCAGGACTGGGCACATGTGCGAGGATGGGATGAAGACTTTGGTCACTGGCCAACAGTAGGGTTTGGAGGACTCTGAACTTGGTTTTCATGCTGTTTCTCCATCAAGAATCCTCCTTGGAAATGACTCAGAGTGACCAAAGCCACTCTGCCACACACACAACTGGATTTAAAGTATCCCTGTTCCCAAGCCATATGCGCCAGGGTGGCTGTGCAGAAAGGTTGGGCAAGGAAGTGGTTGGGACCTCACCCATGATAGGACCTTGTGCCTGGCTCCTTCAGCTGAGCCTTGCGGAGACTCTGTGTGCCTGAGTGTGTACACGTATGTGTGTTCTCCTGTATGCACACGGGTCAGCTTGTGTTGGCGAGTGTGCACATGTATGCACACCTGCTTGTGAGTGAGCACAGGGATGAACTGCTGTGTGTGCCGATGTGCATGTGAGTGTGTGTGCACACCCACGAATGGAAGGCTTGGCTGGGAAACTCACATCTCCCCCTCTCAGTCCTCAACCCTTGCTCCCTGGGGCCCTGACGAAGGAGAGCAGGGAGTCTCCAAATCAAGGCTTCTTTCGGATTTCTGCCCCCACTTTCTTGACACAAATAGCCCGTGGAACAAAGGGACCTGGGGACTGGGATTATTTATACAGTCAACATTAAGCAACTTGTGGTCTATTTAAATTCTTTATTAGGCCGGGAAATTCCATGGCAAACATTCAGGCAGTAAGGAAACCTCTAACACGGCAGCTCCCTGCTCCTGCCACTGCCATGTGGTGCCTTGTCTTCTCTCCACTCCCAACCTACTGACCCCTGCTTCTTCTATGGGAGTTCCCTGAGGCACTGCCCAACCCCCTCTGCCCCATGCATGCCTTCCAGAATCCTCCTCCTCATCCCTCCCATTCCTTCTACCTCTATTTCTCAGATCTCCACTCCAGACCCCTGCCTCACTCCTTCTGTGCTTTCTTTGATTTGGGAAGAGTGTTGGACACCAAGTCTTGCACTTCTGCAGGCACAGCATGGGGCAATGGGGAAAAAAAGTAGGGCTTGTGAAAAAGTGAGGAGGGCCGGCCTGGTGCATTTCATCATTGTGCCCAGGGGCTCAAGGACTTCTGCTCCCTGAGTGTACCTCTATTAGACAGTTTTAGTAGGGAAAAAAAGGATCCTGCCAACAGGAGGAGACATTGGGGAATTCAAGCCAGTGACAATCTGAGACAAGTTGATGCTTATCCTGAAGATGAGGAACTCTGCTGTCACCTGGGATGACACTCTGAGGATACTTTAGGGCCCCATGACCTGAGCCTATAGAACAGGATTTGTCTGGGCCAGAGTGAGGGAGGTATGAAATATTAGGTCAAGGGCAGATAGAAGCCCCAGGGCTCAGGGGGAGGGATGAGGGGCTGGTAGGGTGGGGAAGTGGGAGATCCCTGAGATAGACAAGCCTCCTGTCTGCTGGAAGCCTGGTCTCCAGGTAGCTAGAGCCACATAAGCTGCATCTTTCAAGCATTTTTCTATGGGGCTCCAGAGCATAGAATTGGAACCCAAGGCTGGCAGATTCAGGGAGGCGGATTCTGGCCATGCAAGGCAGGGAAGCAATTTTGCTTCATCTAAGCCGCCAAGAAGGGGCATCTGGATGCCTTCAGTGGTGGCTGTTTGCATCCCTGGAAGTGCTCCAGCAGAAGCTGGTAATGCCCAGATGGGCTGCTGCCAAATCTCTCTCATCCTCTGGCTTTGGTGACATGGAGCAGGGCAAGGCCTGAGGCAGAGAAGGGGCTGAGGGTGGGAGTTCGGGGACTGCAGGGTTCTCTTGGACAGTCTCTGGGCTGAGGATCTGCAGGGCCTGGCTTCTTCTGCCCTGCAGAGAGCTCTCCTTCCTTTATCTCTGGAGCCCTGAGGGTTCACCCAGAGGTAGACATAGTTGAGGGCAGAAGGAAAGCTT
Organism: Cynopterus sphinx; assembly: GCA_030015415.1. NCBI lineage: Eukaryota > Metazoa > Chordata > Mammalia > Chiroptera > Pteropodidae > Cynopterus > Cynopterus sphinx. The sequence continues at coordinate 53,784,493 of CM057383.1, read as the reverse complement.
AGAAAAGGGGAGGGGAGGGGAAAATGAGAAATAGTAGAGCACCCTGGGCTCCTGGAGGATCCCAGTGAGAACCCATTCCTGGATGGGCACACCTCTCATTGCACTCAGTGTCCTGAGGCTCTCCTATCACTGCACTTGCCTCTATTGAAATCCCCTTTCCTCTTCACTAGATGGTGGGCCTCCTGAGAACAGAGAGTACTGACACTCACTTTGTATCCCAAGTGTCTGGCATGTAGGACACAGTAGGAGCTTAATGAATGCTCGAAGAGTTCAATGAAGCGACCTCTTTACGGGTTGTGGCACAAACCAGTCCTTTACCTTTCTCCCCATAGCCTCAGCCCAGAATCTCTTCCCTTTCATGCCTTTTGCAGTGGATAGAGCCTGTGCCATATGGAGTGGAACCCAGAGGACTGAAAGGCTCCTCCTGAGATCAGGCTGTGCTGGGAGAAGGGAGACAGGCCCCAAGGGTTTGGGGAGGAATGTCACCTGGGAAGGGGATTCCAGGGGTGAAGGTCACCACACTCAGCACCATCCTCTGGAGTCTGGGCCAAGCCTTTAGCTATTGTTTAAACTGATGCTGGGGTGATAGATGAGCAGCACATGCACCTCCAGGCAGGCAGAGCAGAGGCGGAGAAGCAGTCCCTTCCAGATTGCAGTGTGACAACCTCAGTCTCCAAACGGCAGCCGGAGAGGGTGGGGAGACAGACCTAGACCTTGCTGCCAATTATCACCTCTCTGTCGGCCCTGCCCTCTGGGCCTGTCCCTGCTGCCACCTCTGGGCCTATGTTTCTGATTAGCAGGCCCCAGCTGTGCAGCATTAGTTGCATTTTTCCAGGATGAATCTTGGTTGTGACTTCCTGCCACAGGTCTGAACCAGCTGCCTGCCTTTGCCGCCTGCTTCTCATCCCAATTCCCTGGCCTGCCTCAAATGTCCTCACTCCCAGGGGACTGTCCTGGAGGGAACAATGAGGCTGCCTCTGTCTCGGGGGATGCATCTTAGCCTGCCCAGGGCAGCTCAGGGCACAGCCATTGTTCACCAAGCAGAATCCATTCAGCTCCTTAGATGTGTGCCCTTCAGAGTGGGCGACAGGGCCCCAGACCTTAACATACATGCAGATGGCACTGGGCAAGGGCAAAGCAGATAAAGCCAGAGGAGTGTTTGGGCAGGGCTGAGTGATTTACCCCGGGAAGCCTACACAGGCAGAGACCATCACCTTCTGGCTTTCCAGGGTCCATCCTCTGCCCAGTCATGGAATTGATTTTAATGGCGCCATAGTCTACAATTGAGGCCTCGAGATGCATCAGCTTCCTTCTTTCTCCAGTTGCCCAGTGCCCTTGGTGAGCTTCTTGACACCAATTCAAGAGACTCTGCATCTGCCTGAGAGAGTGAGCTCTCTGCCCTGCAGGCATGTAAGTGTGAGCTGGAGAATAAAATCTTTTACATTCACAGTGCCCCTAAGGGCTCATGTGAATCGGTCTCACCATATCCATGTAAGAGGGCAAGGCAGAGGTGATCCTTGCAATTTTCAGAGGAGGAAACTGAGCCTAGAGACTGAGTGATAGAGTCTGGGCTAACCTAGATACGAGGCCCACTTAAGTTCAGTGGGAGTCTGATTAATACGCCTCTTCTCTGAATTCAGCCAGATTCCGAGAGACTATGAACCCAGATTGCAGCTGATACATCCTCTCCCCCTTTCCCCTGCCTCCCAGCTTCTTGGCCAACATTCCCAAACAGTCTCACCAAACAGGATGATTCTGACTATTTCTCCTTGCCCCAACTGTCTGCCCTCAGCCATAGCCTTTGGCCCCTGCCAGAGTCCATGACCTGGAATAGGTCTCTGGAAAGCAGAGCCCTAAGAAGACTCATGAGCCGCCAGCATCCGGAATAGAAGACGCATGAACGGCAGCTTGCTTCCATGTCCCTGCTGCCCAGGGCGGGCCTGGCATGCAGAGCAACTCAGGCTGGAGACTGGCCCGAGCAGTTGGAAGAAATTGAGCGGAGAGGCATTAGTTGGCTTTGGGGACCCCAGGGAGTCAGGGGGACTTACTTGCTCTGGGAGAGAAGTGGAGGCTAAAGACCAGGGGTTTGAACTCTCCCTAGGGAGAGGAGGTCTATATCCCTGGAGCATCCGGCTCTTGAAAATGCTGCCAGCAAAAGTCTTGGCAGCAGCACTAGGGACCAGACACACAGGGTGAAACAATGTGTTGTGACTCTGGGGTTAGGGCAGTTGAGATGCCGCTGAGGACCAGGGCTGCCATGGTCTGCCTTACCCCTGGGCCAGTGCAGGAGTGCAGGTCTCTAGCCCATAACCGGCAGCTGGGCCCCTGAAAGATGGGCACATGACTCTCTTAGACATACTTAGAGAGTTTTCTGGCCCAACGTAGTGGGTGAGATCTGGCAGGGGACAGAGACCCCAGTCCTGGGGAAGACTCTGACCCAACGGGGAAGATGCTGCTTCCATCCTCAGAACACCATTCTGTTTATGACATGTCACATGTCATAACCCCCAGATCTCCTCTGCTCTGGAGCTGGATAATGGTTTCATTCCTTTGATTCTTTAGTTACTTTAGGAAAACGTGAGCTATCTCTTTAATTATCTGCAAGGAATTGCCCAAAGCTACATTTGGCTAGATTGAGATTATGAATGGAACTTGTGTTTGTCTCTCAGTCCCAGTTGGTTTTAGTCTTCAGCTCTTGAATGGCCGGTGGCAGAGTGCTTGCTGTGTGTGTGAATCAGCTGATAGAAATACAGTGTAGGCTTACCTGGGTCATGTTAGTAGGATCTTGGAGCGGGGTGGACCTATGGCAACCTCTCACATGAGAAAGAACTCTCCTTATTGGAAGACAATTCCTCCTGCCACCATCACATACCTGCAGAGAAAGGGAGCTCACTATTTGCTAGTTGATTTTAGGTTCTGTCATCTGCTCTAGGGCTACAGGGCCGGCCATGGGTCACTGAAGGCTCTCCTCCAGAGAAGCTCTTGGAGGGTTTCCCTCAGCCCCCTGGTGGTCACTGTGAATGTGTGCTGCTCGCCCCAGGGGTTCTCTCTTAGCCCTTAAGTAGACAAAGGGGGCTTCTTCCCTTGGCCCTGTGGCTGGCAAAGGCCCTTGAGTTAGATTTTCTTGCCACCCACCAGACATAAGGTTGAGGTCTAGGCCAAGTCCCATCACTTTCTCCCTACAGCAACCCACTATGGGCACTTCTTCCTGAATATCCTCACCCCACCCTGCCGAGTCCTGGCACACACACAGCCATCCTGCACAGATTCCCTGCACTGAAAGGCCCCCCTTCTAACAGAGGCCCAGCCTTCACGTCAAGGAAGGAGAAGGAGTGGAAAAAGACAGAGGGAAAGCAGGAACCAAGGCAGTGTCATTCTCTCCTGCAATCGAGCCCAGGAGCCAACTTGTTCCGAGCTGAATTGTCCCACTCATTGTTAGTCGAAAGAAAAGGAGGCCTTTATCACATCTGAGAGACCAGGGGAAGGAGACCAAGCCCCTAGTGTCTTGGCTTGGAATGTGGCTATGTACCTGCAGCTTCAATGATGGGGGCTCTGAAGGAGGAGGCTTCATCTTCCTCATTACCAGCCTCAGCACCATGGCCACATCTACCGTCTTTACAACCAAAGTCTTTTAAAGCTATGTCTTGTCATTAGGCAGCTTTACCACGCAGCAGTCTAGGCTATGACTTTAAATCAGAATCACAGAATCACTGAATAACTGGGGATAATAGAAAGTAAGTGAGGGATCAGCGGGCCTCTAGTTGGCCATTGGGCTAATTCTAGGAGACCAGAGCCCTTTAACCCAGCATCTGGAGCTGTCTCAGCACCCGTGGACCTGGGAGCACAGGAGTGGTCTGCACAGGAGTGGTCCTGAGAACCCCCTTATATCGTATGTTCTGCCCCACCATGGCAGAGGCAGTGTGGGTTTGTGCCCTTGGCCCTTGCAGGGAGTAACCCCACATCGATTTAGTTTGGGCTTTTCACCCTTTAATGGCACCACAGTAGGAAGTCTGAAGGCCTTTCCCACAGCCTGAGCTGAAACCCATGCCTGCAAATCTTTCCTGCAGTCCTTGGGTTTCCTCTTTAACCCTCCAGAAAAAAAAAAAAAAAAAACATTCCAACACTAACCTCCACGGCTCCCCAAAGAGCTTGCCATAATTTATAGGCACAAGGCAGCCCAGATCCATGAAGAGAGAAGTAGCATTCCTCTCCAAGAAGCAACTCAGCCAGCTGCGAGAGGAGGGCTAGAGAAGATACACCCATTTACAAAACGAACTGGGGAAAGACAATGGGAAATGCAGGGAGTGAGTTGATGTCATCGGCACAATAGTTCAGTCTAAGGATGACTCCAAGGACAGAAGGTGCCTTAGGACAAAAGATGACTACTAGTTTTTATTTGCCCAAATGCTGGTTTTCCCAGAACAAAGGGACACTTTTTTTTTTTTCTCTCAGAGATAAATTCAAGCCACTCCCTTTAGAGAAGCCCAGAAAAATTAGAAACTTTCCAGTGAGTTCTTCCAGCATTTATGCCATTATATAATTTAACTTTTATAATAAACTGGGAGATTAGGTGTTATTATCCCCATTTTATGAATGAAGAAACTAAGGTTTGGGGAGGTTACTACCCTGATGAGGTGATAAAAAGAGACAGGATGCAGAGCTAGGTCTGCAGCCTCCAGAGCCCACAGGAGGTGGTGGGAGGGAGAAAGAGGGATATCCCAGAACTCAGAAGACGTCAAATCCAGAGAAAATACCAAGTAAGGCTACACTGGGATGGGAGGGGTTAAGCGCCGTACTGTGGAGGCAGTCATTTCAACACCACCCCTCCCCCTTTTTTCTCTTACTTTTCCACTGAGTTGACCTTTAAATTATGGCATCAGCTGCTGTGCCAGACATGCTGCGATTTCCCCCTACTCCATCTGCCTAGCCTTCCTACTGGCGCAGTTTCTCCACTTGCCTCTTTCTCCTCCCTTCTTCCCCCTTACTCCATCTCTCTCCTCAGCCTCCCCTGGGGTCCCATTCACAAAATCCCAGCATCAGCAGGAGGCCCTGCTGCAGGTGGGCATTGTCTGCAGCCCCCCCCCCCCTCCGTGCTTGTCCCCACTCTGGGACTCTAGTCAGAAAAATCCCCTCTGCCCAGTCCTGCTCCCTTCTCCCCTGCTCTGGCCCCAAACCTTCACACCAGCCCCTCCCCACTGCTGCTCCATCCAGGCGCTTTCTGCTCCCCCATTTGCCCCAGCCTCACCCCTCCCAAAAGCCTCACAGGGATGTACCCTTTGCTTAATGTTCATTTGCATTTGGCCCAAGGCCTAAACGATATATATATTTTTTGTCACGACTGTAGAATATAGCAGACATTAAATCTTATCGGTTTAATATTCTTCCAGATAATAGTACAGCCTTTGATTTTTTTTTTTTCAAACTATGGAAAAAGTGTCAAAGAAAAGTGGAACATTAATCAAGGGACTTTGATGAAAGGAATGAAAGTGTTTTCCTAAGAGCCCAACATGTGGTGCAGCTGCTGGTGGATATTTAAATGACATTTTTCATATGTTGCTGTAAAAAAAAAATCTCTTTGAGTCGATCTGGAAATATATTCCAATTTGCTACAATGCCAGTGGTTTTAAAATTATTTAGAAATAAAATGTGTTTATGATTTCTGCTCTACTTTGTATATTTGTCTGCTGCAGGCCTCTTTCCTTTGAGGAGGGCCTAGCCTGTTTCTCCCAGAAGCTGTGGGGCTTTTTAGGACAGAAACATTCAGATTGGGGGCCCTCAAAGATGGGAACCATGTTTTTTTCCTCTGTGGCATTTAGCCCAGCACATCACTCTGTCCCAGAGGTTTAAACTACAACAACAGGGATTTAGGTGAGAAAAAAAAAGGTGATGGGGAACATCACTGCGATTAGGAAGATCTGGGGAAATCTTCATAAAAGGTGTCATTTCTCCTGAAAATGAGAAAGAAATTGAACTCGTTCAACTCCTAGAGTCCATCGCAAGCTTGAATAACTGGGTGAGGGGCATCTAGAGTCCAGGACAACGTGGCCTCCAGCCTCTCCTGTGTGAGGCTCATCGGCACAGTAAGGGAGCCCTGTCCCACTTTGGCCAGGGGAGATCTGAGTGTTACCCTCGTTTCGAGGGCCAGCTGGGCTGGGAAGACCCTAGGATGATGCTCTCTTTCCACCCTGCTCTCCTTTTTCAGATCACTTAGAGCTTTCTAAGCTCTCATCTTGTGAAGGACCAACTTTTCCCCTCTCGATCCTGCCATTCTCGGGACCTTTGCCAATCCTAAAGTCAGCGGTGGGAGAGAGACTTCTGCGAGGCCCTCTTTTGAGCATGAGCACTGAGGCTGTTCTTCCCTTAGCTATCTGACCGCGGACAGGGCCTGGGCAGCAGCGGTGGGGACACAGAGTAGATTAGCTTGCAGAGAGGGAGAGGCCGCGCAGACCACCCCCCCAGTGCCAGGAGAGATTTGACTTATTTCCCTAAGGCCAGGCTGCTCCTGAGGGGAGGGGCGGGTATTGGTGCAGGAGAAGATGAACTAAGATCTGATGGCCTCTCCAGCCTGGCCCTGGGCCCTGCACTGGCAGGTGGCCCTGTCCACACTGGCCAGTGGGGGGCACACTCTCCCTAGTTTTCTCGTCTCCACCGCAGTTGTCATTTGGACCTGAGGGAATATGAGGAGTTCTGGTGCCTCTTCCCTGCCAGGGGCTTACTGGGGGAGCAGGGGGATGGGTAAATCCCCTCTCCTTCACAATCTGTCCAGGACCATCTCCAGACTCCCAGCTGCTCACTTCTCTCATACTGGCCTTTGGCTTTTCCCCATGTCCTCAGGTCCTACCCGGAGAAAACCTTTTATGGGGTATACGTGGTTTGGGGGATGAAGACACCTAACCAGACACAGGGTTGAGGTGAACGCTGATGAAGTTTTTGAATATAAGCTCAAGGGCAAACTCAGCCCTCCCTCCTTTCAGATTTGCCTCCCCCTCTCTCCTTAGTCTTGTGCCCCCCTCTTCCTAACCCATTCCTCTCAGTTCCACTCTGTGCCCCAAGTGTTCAGTCCAATCCTGCCTCTGCATCTCGGTCTCAGTGACATGCCTCCTCAGCCCAGCTGAGGTCTCACCTCCTACCTTGGGCCTTCATTGTCCAACTCCAGAGAACTTACCCACTAAACTGTGGACGGAATGAGTCAGAGTTTTGCCTAGCCAGTTACCCATCTATGCTGCTTTTGTCTTACATCCTTATTGGACTGTGAGCCCCTGAGGCAGGATGGTGGCGCGGTTTCTTTGTTTTCTCATAACACTGGTGTGGGGTGGGGCTCGGAGAATATGCTCCTGATAGGTTTTGGAAGGGCCTCTTAGAGAAAGCCTACAGTGCTCACTGAGCCTGAGTTCCAACTGCCTGCTCTATCATGTCTATCTGATTTGATAATCTTGTTCCCTTGTCTGTGACTAATGTCAGAATGAGATAAGAGGTAAATTTGTTGGGAGCTTCTAGGAAACGATTCCTCACTCCTAAGATAGACACACAGACAGACAGATTCTCGCTTTCTTTTGAGCACATTCATACCTAGGTGGGATGTCAGGAATCCCTACAGCATCTGGGTGAGGAGGGGGGGGGGAGCTGAGACACAGAGGAGGGACTATCAAGAGCATCTTAGAAACATGGAAGAGGAGACCTGATGAACCTTCTTAGAATAAGAAAGAGTAAATTTCTCTCATCATTTAGTCTGCTCGGAGACAGATTGTTATTAATGTTATTAAATATCATGTTATTTGCAGCTATAAAGCAGCTTACCTGGCAGGGTGAGAGTAGGGATGATACCCAGAGAAAATCTCACTGCTGCCGCTGAATGGGACTGCCTGACACCGGAGACTGGAGACTTTCCCTCTGTCTCTCCCTTCTCCTTTCCAGAAACTGAGGAGAGAGCCGAACTGTGTCTAAGATCACCTCTGAGACTAAATGGGGTTGTCAGGTCTGCCTCACCGGGCCCTCCTGAGTCCTCTCCAGTATAAGGCAGATACTAAAGGCTATTGGAGGTCAGTCCTCCCATCGCTCCCCCCACCTCCCGTCTTGCTTATATGTCTTCCTTGCTGCATGCTGAAAGAAGCTATTAGTCTGGAAAGCAGAGGACTCTCAGTGTCTGCCTTCAATCCCAAACCAACAGACCCAAGGGGCTTTGAACAGGGAAGGAACGTTGCAGAGCCTCACCATGTCCTGTGAACTGTGCTTCATGATTTGATATTCTTGGGAGATAGACTGCACCCCACAGTGGACCCGAAAACACAAGTTTGCTCCTCCAGAGGTGCTGCATGACTTTAGGGATGCTCCAGCAGTCTGTGCCATGCTGTGCTAGGGAGGGGTCTCAGCGCCCATGCCGCACTCCAATAGTTGCCCTTGAGAATCATGATGAGAGCATGGCAAGTATGGTAAAATGCAGGACCCAGCCTCACCTGTTCACCATTAGGCAGAACTCAGTGTTAACCAGAGCTTCAAAGACTCAGCCCAACCCTGTGCCCCTGAAAAGTCAGAACCAGTGACTGTAGTATGGCATGAAGGCTCCAAGTTTTTCCGTGAATTGGCGGGTAGAAACAGGCTTAAATTACAGCCAGAAGGATTTGGGTGATCTACAAGGTGACTTTCTAAAAAAATGGTTGGGCCGCTGTTAGAAACGGGCAACCAGTAACATTTTCTCTGCTTTTGTTTTAAAGTCAGATGTCTCTAAAGGCAGGAGAGCTTCTCAGGAGACCGATTTGGAATTGATGCTGTCCTGAGTTAGAGGTCAGGGCTAAGTGACCTCCTGCCAGGCCTGGAGAGGGCCATGCATACTCAGACTCAGCTCTGAAACGCAAGGACTGAAGATTTGTATGACCTATTTTTGTTTTGCTAGGTTTTTTGGGAAACCCAAATGAAAAGTAATGGGAGGGAGGATACTTTAAATTTTCCAAATATTTTCCCCACTGTATAAACAAATACCTGTATGGGGTTACTTGTTAGCATTTTGTTTTATCTCCCAACCATGGTGAAAATTTCATCATTCAGTTTCATGAACATACACAGAAGAACAAAAGGGGCTGTAATTCCATGTACATGACTCAGTCTCTAACAGGGGAAGCTGACAGCAGGATGGTGTGAGCTCTTAACGAGAGCTAGACCTGTGAAGAAGGAGGAAGGAGAGGGGAGGCCAGATGTGCCTACCTCAGCTCATGGCTGGGCTCTGTTCTCGTGACCAAACTGAATCATCCTTGGCTGAATTTCATGGGGACTCACATATTTCCTGACCTCAAGAAACCCCACTTCGAAAGGAAGTCAAAGTCCTCGTCACCAAGGAGCTGCCAGGTGATCTAGGCTTGGGAAGTTTCATGCCCGTTGGCTCAGGCATAAAGCAGAGACAAATGTAAAAAAAGAGTTCTAATATTTAGCATAACCAAGACTCCTTGGACCTGCATCTGAGCACTTGCATCAGGGACCTGAGTTCCTGGACCTTCATCACCAAGCCCTGGTCTCTTAGAAATGGGCTACTAGTTTATTTTTATTTATTTATTTTTTGAGGGGGAGAAGGGATATCCCATTACCCATATTTTCAGTAATACCACACACACACACACACAAAATTTCTGTCAGTTCTAGAACCTTCTTCTGCTAAAAGGCATAACCATTTAGCTCCCTGCCCCCCCCCCCACACACACAATGTTCTTGTCTCCTTCCTAAAACATCCCTGGCTGTGAAACTCCTTTAAGATGATGTCTTTGTTTGGGTTCCCTAGAAAATAGGGCCTGAGGCAAAGCTTGCATGCTGATGCTTTATTTGGGAGGTGCAAATCCAGGGCAGCAAGAGTGAGTCCAAGTGGAAGTGAAGCAGTAAAGGATAGGGAACGATGCGAGATGATATGTTATCATACTGTCCATTGCTTCCTGACAAGCTGCCAAGAGGCACAGCTGGTCAAGTTGCAGATGCATCCCGTCAGCCAACCAGGGCATCCCTGGACACACCATATGGAAAAATGTGTGCCTCAGAACAGTCTGTTAGAGGGAGAGAGGAGAAAGAATTTTATCTAAAGTTCTCTTTCATCTTCTCTCTTTCAAAATCTATCTCAGAGGGAGCTGACTGACCCGAACTTCCTGACTGTTCCACTTAGTTCCTTCACTGGCTGCTTAGGCAGGCAGATCCCACATGCTACGTATAAAGCTTCTTCCAAGTCTGAAAGTGTGGTAGGAGCCTGAGGCTCTGGCAGGGCAGGTCGCAGATGGCAGAACTGTGCCAGCCTGTAAGGAATCAGGTGACTGAGGAGGCGCAAGTGGCTGGGGGTCTGAGAGAATCTGAGGCGTTTCATAAGCTGCGTCCAGAGAAAATGAAGAGAGCCCTGGAAGAGCATGGGGCGGAGTCCCCGCAGAGAGGCAGGGAAAGTCAGAGAAGACTGGAATCTGGGAGACAAAAGATGAGGGTGGAAAGCTGAGAGGTTTGTGGAAGCTGCAGTAGGCAAAGTGGAGGACTCAGTGATTCTGGGTAGGAAGTCACTGCAGTTCTGAAAGCTACTTCAAGGGCATTTCTCTGAATTCAAAGGCACGTTATCTTAGAGCTCTTTTAGCTAGTGTACGCTCTTGGATGTAAAGAATAAGTCTTCTATTTTGTTCATGCCCGCCTGTGTGGTAATTTATAAAATAGCCATCAATTCCTCCTCTCCCCCAATTCGTGCCCTTGCCAAGTGATACTGTAGATTGTCCTATCAGGAGATAGCCTGTTTCCACACCTCTTGAATCTGTGCTGACTTTGTAACTTACTCTAGACAATGATACATTAGCAAACATAATGTAAGGAGAGGCTTGGGAAGCACCCTCGTGCATTGGGGCTTGCCCTTTTGCTAAACCTAGAACCCTGAGACCATTGTGTGAATGAGCCTGAGCTAGCCACCTGGAGGATGAGAGGCCATATTAAGAAGAACTTGGGTGCTCTGCAAGACACGAGTGAGGCTGTTCTTGTTTATCCAGTTGCTACTTAACCTATCCGCTGACTACAGATACATGAGGAAGCCTAGTGGGGATCAGCTGAGCTAATCCAGACCAGAAGAACTGCCCAGCTGACCCCCAAAAGATGTGCTACATAATTAAAAATGTGTTTCAAGCCACTAATTTTATGCAGCCAAAGCCACCTAATTCAACCTGAATAACCTATTGAATCATAGATTGTTTAGAACAGATCTTCAGAATAGAGCTAAATTTCATAAAAGCCATTACAGAGAAAGCCAACTGAATGAAGAGGATAAGTGATGATGGGGATAGTAATACTGGGTGATGGTAAAGGGTGTTGACACTAGAAATGACGTTGATGGCTGTGAGATTGTTGGTGATGGTGGTGGGAATGGTGATGCTGGCGGTGTATAATGATGTGTGTGAAGGTGATGGTGTTGAGATCTTAGTGATGCTTGATGAGAGCAGTGGGGATATTTTTGAAAGAGATGGTGAGCATGTAATAGTTGTGGTGTTGATAATAGAAATGGTGAAAGTGATGACATAGGAGTTTATGATGATGTATGTAAAAGTCATATTGATGGTGGCAATGATTGTGGCGGAAATGTTAATAACAGCAACAATGATACTGGGGCTGATTGGGGTGGAGTTGGTGGTGGTGATCATAGTGAAAACAATAGAGAAGGTGATAAAGATGGAGGTGGTGATGACAGTGATGATGTTCATTCGATGGTGGCCATCGTGGTAATTGTTGTCATGACCACAGTGGTGATGAAAATGGTTTTTTATGGCAATAAGTTGATGTTGCTAGCTACAGATGTGCCCAGATCTTTATGATGAGCAAGGCCCTTGGCCTGGATTTCTCCTTCTCTTTATAACCCAACACCAAACCTAGCTCCCGAGGGAAGGGAGGTTTTCTGGGTGAATTATTTCTAAGTGGCAGTATTAGAACTTCTGCCTTCAATTCCTTTTTTGAAAAGAATTGATGAGCTACAGCCAGGATATAAGTGAAAAAAGAATAACGGGCCTCTGCTGTCAGCACCAGCTGCCTTTTTGAAGACAAAATGAGAGAAAGGGCCTGCAGGGGCATACAAGACACTGGCCAGCTGGTGAAGGGAAGAGAGGCTGATCTCACATCACCTCAAGCCAGGTGCCATAGATCTGAAACTCCGGGAGTTCCAAGAGCATACTCCCTCAGTGGGAGAGAGAAGCACGGACAACAGGAATGTCCACAGCCTCATATGGCCAGACTGGGTCACTATGCCAATGCTGGGGAAGGCCTCAAGAAGCCAAAGGTTCAGTCTTGGTGGAGCTTGGAGTGCTTATCACCTGTCATTTGAGTCTGGAGGAGTTTACTGCGACTGCTCTGCCCCAGGCACTCTTGGAAAATGGGCTGTGGAGTGTACTGTCAGCCAGAGGACTGGGAAAGACTGAAATAAGATGCTGACAACAGGCTACTGGCCTGGGGGGCAGCGTGTGGTGCATGGGGCCATGTGGAGGTCAGACGTGGGAAGGACAGGGCAGATCAGAGCTGTCCCAGCTGCAGTCCAGCTGCTCACTGACCAGCCATCTAGGCCTTGCCGAGGATTAGGAATACAATGGTTTTATCATTCAACCCGGGTCCTCCTGCTGGTAGGTTGGGTTGGATGCAGTCTTGGCTTCTTGTTGGGACCCAGAACTCTGCTCTGGGAATGAGCACCTATGTTTCCCCCTGGCAAAATAGGACCTCTTAACCCCCTGCTGTCACTACACACAGTGGCACAGCTGGGAGCCCAAAGGGGTATGCAGAACGGGGGGATGCCTTGTCCACATGGAATAGTCCCCTCCTCAAACATGATTCTCTGTAAGGCCTATGACAGGTATTAGCAGAAGTGAGGCGAGAGTAGGGGGGAATGAATCATGGATTTGGGAAGAGCTAACGAAGTGGGAAGTGGGCAGAGCCTGCAGAACCAGACTAGAAAATGAAACTCTGGAAAGGTTTCAAAAGCCCTGAGGGGGAAGAGGAGACATAACTTCTGGAACCCCACTGGGCTTTGAGAAAGCTTCAGAGCTCCAGAACATGGATCAGTATCTTCAGCTAGTTGGGAAATTAGCTCAGTACTGTACCTGGGTCTTAATCAAAGCATGTCCTGCAAAAAGGTGCCTGCCCGAGGCGAGAGTTGGAGCTGAAATGTAACCTGTCCAGGCTCTATTCACCAGGCCTGTGCCCTGCTGTTGGGCTGCACCCTTTCAGAAGAAGAAACATCTTTTCCTAATCTCACAAAGGTGTTGCACAGTGGGAGCTCTGGTCTAAATGTACTTGGAGGTATCACCTACACCCGAGTTGGTTCCATCCTGCTGCTCTGATACTGCATGCAGGCTTTCACCTGCAAGTCCCGGACTTACAGGAATCAGCCCACTATCTTCAGTCAACACAGATAGGACTCAAGGTGCTTATTCTAATTGAGGGAAAGAGACATGATTACATAAATGGTAAGTGAAGTATCATGATGGTAAGGACAGTGATGAGAGCATATAATAAGGCATTCATTTTAGCTGAAGTTCAGGTAAAATGTCCCTTTCAGAAGCAGTGACACTTATATTGAAATGTCAATGATATGCAAAAGTCAGGGAGAAGAAGAGAGTGGGGAGGGGAAAAGTGCGGTGGGCTAGGGAACAGCATGTTTGAAAGCTGTGAGGGAGGCATGTGGAAGCCTGGAGAAAGCCAGTGTAACTGTAGTAAACAAGATGACACAAGACTCGAGATGAGACGGAGGGTAGTTGGGGCCAGAGTGTGCCTACATCTGTGTATCACAAAGGCTATTGATCTGACTTGTGTTCTGAAAAATCTTTCTGGCTGCTGAGAAGAAGTGAACTGGGAGTGGAGAGGTGGGAGGCTGGTCTATGTGGAGTCGTTAGCGAGGCTGTGGTGGTGGAAAGGGGCATGGCCCCTGGAACCCCATCTCAGAGGAGTTTCTTGGAATTCAGTCTTCACTCTGTGCTCCAAGTCCCATGTGCCACCCAGATCTGGGATGGACTAGCTTTCTCCTTGGTCAGACTTTGTCTTGGCTAGGACCCTGATTGTATTTTGTAATTTTTTTTTTCTGGAATGGGAAAAAGAGAAGTCAGAAAGCATCGAGTACTGTGTACTTGTGTAGAGAAATACAAAATGGAATTGGTGAAAACAGCAGTAGAGATGCCCCATCTTGGTACAGTTTAATAAAGTTCTGTAGAGGTCAACGGGGTAGAGATATAAGGTCAGAATAAAGAAGGAAAAAGTAGAAAGAGAAGGAAGACTCAATTAAGAACTAGCCCTGGGCAAAGTTTTCTTGAACCTGCCTTTTCCTTCCTTTTGGGAAGACCTTCTGTGGGCCAGGGTCTGTGCTAGGCTCACTCCCACAGCAGACTCTCAAAGGTCCTCTGCTCCTCTCTCTATCACCCCTTCCAAACTTCCATGTATCCTCAAGGTCCTGGTCTCAGCCAAGGTAAGCATGGGAGTGAGGCCTTGCCTTTGCAGAGGTGTTTGCATTTTTTTTTTAAGAAAATGATTATTATTTAAACAAATCAACAACAGGCACATTTTTAAGTGGTTGGGGAAAGGGAAGGGAAGAATTGGGGCAGGAAGTCAGGTATTTGGGACTCTGGTCACCTCTGGGACCACCTTTCCCGGTGTTCTTGTCATAGGAGCCTCAGGCTCCCCAACGGTGTCCTCCTTCTGACCAGCTCCAGGGATCTTTCTCCAGGGTCCATGGTTACCATATGCAGGGGAGCTGGGAACAGAGGGCATCCTCTCGCTGGCCTGGAGTCAGCATTGGCTTGGGACTCCTCTTTCAACTCTTCAAGGCATCTCTTTGGATCTGTCTCACCTGATATATCCAGACAGACCAAGACTGAGTGCATGGAGTTTTAGGAGCCCACATGGGATCCAGGGATGAGGTAAGAATGGAAGAAGTAACTTCCACAGGTAAGAGAGACCTGGAGTGCTGGCGGAGGTCAAGGTGCAGGTCAAGGGACAGACCCATGAAAATCTCAGGAGAGCTGAATGGTAGCAGTGTCCTATAAGAGGAGCACAGCGATAGAAGGGATAATGTTTGAATTAGCCCAGTGGAAGGGCTGCGTGAATAATCGAGGACATGGTATATGCTACATCGCCCTCTGCAACCTGCCATCTTGGCCTTGGAGCTACGGATTAGAATGCACACAGATTCTAGTGAGGGAAGAAGTTGAACTGTCCCCAAAGGCAATTACTACCCCAGCCTTGTCTATAGGCTTCATGTAAGCCAGGCAGGCACAGAGAAATGGGCCCAGGATAGGAGCAGGGTTATAAGAGCTCAGGGCCAGAGAGCTTTTTCTGATAGCAGTAGAGTTTCAATGAGACAGTGAACTGTGGGAGGCCAGCCCCTTTCCACCCAGTGTGGGCTGAAAGGGGTCTCCAGAGGCCTCAGATACCTGGCATCTCAAGTGCATCACATCCCATACTTGGGAGTTGGTTGAAGGGACTGGGGATCATTGTGAGGGGACAGTTGGGATAAAATGAAGACTAGAGTTCAGGATCAATCCTTAATCAGAGCAGGGAAGTCTGAGGGTTAGGGGACAGCCTGACGGATGGTCTTTCCCTGACTAGAGTATGGCCTTTACACTGGTCTACAGGTCTGCCTGTGCTGGGGTAAAGGAAACCATATAGAGATGATATCCTTTAAATGAGGGATCACCATTTGGGGCCTAGCTTCATTAAAACTTTTCTGAAATCTCTGAGCCAGCAGGATATTTTTCAGAGCCAGGAAAGGAGAGTGGCAGAGATATGAGGAGCCTCTGGGTGAGTGGAGGTACCGAGGGCTCTGACAAAGAGGGAGAAGATGAGATGGCCTTGGAAAGAGCTAGAAGAAGAATTGTGAATATTTTGAGCCAAGATTCTTATAGACAACTTAGAGCCAGAAACCTTGAGAGGTGATGGGAGGTCAGAGAGCGGTGGGTGGGGAAGGAACCAGGCTGTTCCTGGGAGCTCAGACCACCTTGGTGGCTTTCCTGTGAGTTCCTCAAGAGCTCTGCATGGAACGCAGCAAGGGAACACAAGGTCCTGGTCTTTTCTGGGGTCTGGAGTTCAGGGATAAGATATAGCAGCCTCCTTGTGCTCTGGGTGCTGGCAGCAGGAAATGGCCTTGGTCTGGACCCACTGAGAAACCAGCGAGTGGAAAGGAGTGCTAAGAATGTAGAGGACGAGGCAAGGTAGTGGAGCTGGGATGCACTTATGAAGGAGGCTGGAGAATCCCACTTCCTGGCAATAGTCATTAGGTTTCAGGAGCTGACGCTAGTCAGGCCTCCCCTCCCCTGACAGGGGTGAACTCTGAGCTGTAGCCTGAAGGATCATGAGATCATCTTCAAAGCTGTGGTGACAGTGGGCACCCAGGAAGAGAGGAGGAGTCCCAAAAAGTCCGCTTGACAAGGGAGAGCTCTAGGACTGGCGCTGGTGCAAAGAAGTGGTCCTCTGTATGATGGATTGATTCATTAATTTTGAAGAGGTAACAAACTGTGGTGAGGGGCAAGGGAGGCAAGACACAAGTGTCCACCACACAGAGTCTTCTCTTGTGTGTTTCCCACCAATTCATGAGCTCCATTTTCTCATCAATCTTTTTACAGTGGGTTCAGGCCTCTGCACATTCATTCAG
Organism: Cynopterus sphinx; assembly: GCA_030015415.1. NCBI lineage: Eukaryota > Metazoa > Chordata > Mammalia > Chiroptera > Pteropodidae > Cynopterus > Cynopterus sphinx. Next base: position 53,767,881 of record CM057383.1, on the reverse strand, counting down.
CAAACATTGTGTGTCTCCTTTGTGCTAGCACTGCTTGAAGGACTTGAGGGTACATCAGTGAACAAGAGGTACCCAGATCCCTGTCTGCATAAGTTCACTTTCTACTGAGAGCCCAGGCAGTCGAGAGAAGCAGCAAGTGGGAGGTGTTGGGAATCTGGGAGCAAGAAGGGGACTCTTGTCTTTGGATTGAAGACTTGGGAGGACCTGAGCTTGAGGGAGGGGAAGCAAGAGCAAGGCCCTGGCCTGGCCTTCAAAATGGTGCTAAGAGGACCTCAAGGCAGAACATCAGACTCTGGGAATGAGATTGAGTGGATCCTGGGTCTCAGGTACCATCTGAGAGGTGCAAATCCATTTATCAGATTGCAGACACAAAGTTCAGGCTATCGAAGGATGGGCCAGCTCTCCCCATCCTCCTCTTTCCTTTGGCCTCCCTAAGGGGTGAGAGCAGACAGGAGGGTGCTGAGCTGCCTGGCTCTGCCCAGAGTGCAGAGAGCCCTTTCAACCTCCCACCTCCACGCGGGGAAGTTGGACTGGCTAGCTCGGACAGGATCTCTCTGCCAATCAGTGGCCAATTATCTGTGTGATTACTGCCACATCTGTAACACAAAACTGGCCTCCAGAGGACAGTGGCTGGATCCATTAGCAGACTTTTAAGTAGGCCTACTGAGATACACAGTCTTTCTGTGCTGTGGGGCCCTTCCAGCCTTGGGGCACAATTCTCTCTAGTGGCTCCTTGCCCTTCCCCAAGGAGGTAGGGGCAGTGGATCCCCGGCTCTGGCCACTTCCCTGTCGCTGTGCCTCTGATCTTCAGTCTGGTCTGCCTGCATCACTCCCTCTGCAGGCGGCCTCCTGGCTGACTTCACTCCTTGTCACATTCCTGGCTGTGAAAGGGACCTCTTCCAGGGCCCTAGGGAGATGACATGAGTTTGTTTGTTTTTCTCCTGTCTCCACTTCAAGGGCTTCACTGGCAAAAACAACACCCTGATGACTTCCAGCTCTTCTCCTCCTTTGCTCTGAATATGGGAAAGACAGCCTTTACTCTCAGATGTGTCAGCTGAGAAAAAGGGAGCCAGGGGCCAGCTTTAGGACAATCACTTGCTCCGACTGCCTTTTTGAGAAACAGTCACAGAGTCACCTGGCATCTATAAAACTTCGCCATGGATCTAGCCCCAGGGGCCCCTCAGGGGAAGCAGGACCGCCATTGTTTAAAAAGAAGGGTTTAGGGAGGGCTAGCCTCAACCCAAAGGAATGAATCTAATGGGAAAACACTGAGCCAGATTTGCATATCAGAAAGCTTTCTTGACACCTCTCACATAAAGTGATGCATGCTCAAGCCTCCTTATAGCAAGCCTGTGTTCCTATGCAGACGAACTGTTCTGAGCCTTCAAAATCATGAGGATAACAGAATTCCCTCTAGTGGAGGGGTGTCACACAGAACCAGTGAGAAGGGACTGTGCATGAGGCACAGGGTATGTTTACCCTCTAGGTTCCAAAGACGAGCTGCTGAGGACCAGACACTTTTTCAGGAGACAGGAGAACAGCTGCTGTTCCTTTAAAAGATAGTCCTTGGGTCAAAAAGGGCTGATGTGGAGAGTCCAGTGGAAGGACAAGGTGAATGACTGAAGACATTCTAAACACTACATCACCCTGTACAGCCTTGACATTGATGGGGAAGCCATCTTCGGATTTGGACCTGTTGTTGAGAATGGCCTAGGTCCTAGTGTGGGAAGAAGTCTCCAAGGGCAAAGCAGAATCTGATTACCACCAGCCTTGTGCATCAATTCCATACACGCTCAGGGGCCACAGAGAAATGGACTCATGGTGAGATCAGGACTCTAAGGTCAGAGAGCCCTTCCTAATGGCTAGAATATGTCTACGAAGCAGTGAATGCAGGAATAACTCTAGGGTCAACTAGGAACCCTCAGAAAGCCAAGCCAGAGGACTGCCTGGTCCATCTCCCATGGTTTCTCAGAGAGCAAAGGAAGGTGATGGGGCTCAAGGTACTGACTTAGAAACTGATACAGAAAAACAGAAGTAGGGCGATGGAGGAGGGGAGATTCAGTTTCTTCAAATCCTCAAGGTTCAGGCCTGTGTCTCTCACTTTACTCAGGGCCCAGACCCTTGCCCTGAGGAGAAACTGTTGAATAAAGTTCACTTGGGGTCATAGGAGAGAAACTATCATCTTGAGCTCCCTCAACAGTTGCTTTCTTTCTGCCATGGTGGACAAGACTTTGGATGAATTGTTCCCACAGGATCAGATCTCAGGATTTTTTCCTTTTGAGCCCTTTGCCTGTTGAGATAACAGGCTTTGGAGATCTCCTACTAATCCTGATCATTCAAATACAGTTCTTGCCCTTGGACAGCCCAGGTCTTATTGACCCCTGGGGATCCACTGGTCAGCCTGAAGGAGAGAGCAGAGTCATGGACACGAAACATGCACGGGAACACAAAATGGACGGTGACCACAGCTGCCAAATGGAGCATATCAAAACTGTGCTGAGAGGTGCTGGGTAGAACATGAAGCATGGGACTAGCTAGGGCTGGTTGGGAGAGCCTTCTGAGGGGTTTGTAAGGTCAATGGCGGGCGTAGATTGGCAGAGAGGTGAAAAGAAGTGGTCCCAGAGATGAGGCTGTTAGGAAGGAGTAGTTCTGTGCACTACGCGCCCACACAATGGTGCTATTGAAGGGCCCTGGCAACAGTATCTAGTGTCTCAGGACATGGAAAGGTCACCCTTCCCACTCTGAAATGTCCTCTCTGTTTTTCCCCTACATTATATTTTCTCATGGTTTCTGTCTTTGGAACACGCTTCATACAATCCATTTATATTCTTCTTAACATTTAGTGTGCAGAACTGCTCTCATCCACTCATCCAGTCCATATATATATATATTTAGCATCTTCTATGTCCTAGATACTATACTGGGTGCCAGGGGTACAAAGGTGAATAACATCCAGTTTGGTTCTTAGGGAGCCCTTAGTTGAATGCGGCACTGTTTAATAGAACTCTCTGTGATGATGGACAAGCACTCAACCTGTGATGTCTAATATGGGAGTCACTGGTCACGCCTCTGACTACTGAGCACCTAAAATGTGGCCAGGGCACCTAAGAAACTGAATCTTTATTTGATCAAACTTTAATTAATTTAAATTTAAATAGTCACATGTAACTAGTGGGAACCATATTAAACAGCACAGTTATAACGAAAAAGAGAGACAAGTAGCTAGGCCATTGCATTATCAGGACAGCAGAATCAGCGTTGTCATTGGGGTCTAGTCAAGGAAGTAGAGGAGAGGGAGTGACTGGATCTGCCTGAGAATTAGGAACCCTTCCCAGATGATGCGATCTTAGAACTAAATCTGGGATAATGAACAACTCATGCATGATGATGAGGAGGGGAGCTGGTGTGGCAAAAGGCTTGAACTAGTGATTCCTGTATTTTTGTAGGCTTCCCAGCTGGACTTCTCCAAGGATTAACCAGCAGAACTGGGCTTGCACAAGGAGATACAGATGTGCTCTGCTGGCTGGCTTGGCTTTCTGCCCTCCTCAGTTTCCAGGGAGGTGAGTGATGACAGATGGACTCATGACTCTCCCTAGATTGAGGGATCCAAAGGGCTGAACTGACCCTAGGAATGATGATTGCACCCAGGGGAGAGGGTGCGGGGTATCTGGAGACCATATGGGAAGCTGGTAAGCATTTAGAGGAAAAGGATTGACTCAGGGGGAGGAGGTTCCTGGGAGCCAGTTTCCAGTAGAGTGCAAGAGTCGCTCCCAGGGTCAGCCGCATCCTCCTGTCCAGATGGAGAAATGGGGAGCGGTACTAGGACCCCATGGAGCTGTTGGAAACAGGTATTGTTGGGTTAGGGCAAGGAGCAGGTGATGAGATCTTCCAGGGCCTTCCTGTGATCGAGTCCTAGGTGGTAGGCCGGCAGGGCCAACACCATGCCCATAGGACTAGGGTCCTCCAGGGGTAAGGCCCAGTGTGTGGCCCTAGAGAAAAGAGAGTTTGAAAAGTGGATTTTTATTTTCTATTTGCCTGAAATAAAACTCTTGATTTACTCTTTCAAGACTTACTCTTCCCAGGATTTCCCATCTCAAGATGGCATCACCAGCCAACAAGTTACTGCATCCAGAAAACAGTAATTGTGGATTCTGCCCTTTTAAACAAGTTGAGCCTTTCCCTACTGCCAAGACTTTGCCCATGTTGTGGCCTCTCTCCCTCTTAGCTCTCCCTCCCACCTTCGACACCTCCGCACGTGTACTCCCTCTCCTCTTTTTTCATAGCCGAGTTCGAAATTTGTTTTCTTGTTGACTGTCTCCTTCGCTAGACTCAAAGCTCCATCAAATCAAGGGGCATGTCTACTGTGTTCACCACATTTATCCGGCAGCTGGTGGGCTGCCTTGTACACAGAAGAAACTAGATAAGTATTCATTAAAAACATGAATAAATGGTATTTCTCCTTATTCGGCCCTGTGAAATCAATGCTATTCTAAGAAAAGCTGGTTAACCCCAAGGGCTTCCAACATTGTTTTCAGCTATTACTAACATTTGCCCTACGTGTTTCCACTCCTTTCATCATGTCTAAGACGGATCAGACTTTTTAGGGATTATCAAAGCCCTATGGACTTCCAAAAAATCTTGATTTTATTCATTTTGATGCCCATTCTAGCATTTCTGAACAGAGACACTTTTAGTTTCATGAGCATTGTGACGAGATAATCTTTTCCCACCCGGAGCCTAGCTGGGGTTTCCATAAACTTTTCCTTTCCCTCAAAACTCTCCCTCTCTAGAAAAATGTAGGTGGTGTGAGACTACATCTTTGAGAACCCATTTGGGCAGCAGTATTGGAGGGGACCAGGCAGCTAATCCTAGTGAAAAGGGCACTGAGACTCAGAAAAAGCTCTCGCCCAGCCAGGAGCAGGAGATTGGTACCTCCGTCCCCTGAACTTTCAGTTCTGAGGGGTTTATAGCCCTTGTTCTGAGCAGTACAGACCAGCCCTCAGGGCAGTATGGTGGTGAGGCTAAGATCTCAGGCCTTGGAAGTGGACTGCCTGGCCTCAAAGCCTGTGTAACTACAGACAAGTCACTGGCTGTCTGCATCAGTTTCCCCCTTTGTCTTCTGAGCACCTCTTTCCCTCTGTCAGGACTTGATGCTGTTCGTAACCCCCATGACCACCCTAATAGGGGTCATGTGGAAGGAGCAGTCAGTAGCTCCAGCTATCCTGGGTGCCTGACTTTTACGTGGTTCCAGTCAGTACCTTGGGTCCAAGAAGGGCAAAGGCCTAAAAGCTGGGCCTGAAAACATAGCCAGTTGCCACATTTTTTTTTCATTCAAAATCTTGGCTCATATATACCCTCCATGAGTGCCCACCAAATTTTCTCCCTTAACCAGGAGTTTTCCTGAAATAAAAAAATGTCACAATTTACTTGCTGCTTTTTATAATAAAAATATTGTTTGTTCCCCCATCACAAAGGCAATTTATAGAAATCAGAAACTGTCCAATGTTAAGAAATTTATTCATGTAATTCATTACACAAATTTAAAAAGTATAATAGCAATAGATGTTTAATAAAATTCAATATTAGTATTTAATTAAAAAATTTTTTAATTGGATGAGCCTGCAATTGTATTTTCCTACATGATAAAGGGTGTCAAACTTTATCCAAATCACTTTATCCAGAATGGCTTAATACTAGAGACATTCTCATCAAAGCCAATGAATACTATTGCCACAATTTTTCAACATGGTTTTGGATATCCTAGACAAGGCAATAAACAAAAAGTGGGTAACATAAATATTGGAAACAAAGAGGCAAAAATTCCATTGTTTTCAGATGGTAGATTGTCTCTACATTGAATATCTATTGCCTCTTCAGCATCTGTTGCCTCTTCTTCCTGAAATAGCTCTCAGACTTCACTTACAGATCCACTGCTTCATACACTCTTGGTCCCTGTGATCAGCTCCACTCTCAGCAACAGGAGTCAAGCATGTGACCCAGGCTCAGCTGATCAAAACAATCCAAGCCCCTGAGTTATTTGGTGATGGCAATATGACCAACCATAAGGAACCTGAGAATGAATTTTATACATTTAAAGGACAAAGAGAGAGATGGGAAAAATATAAGTCCTCCTGATGTCAGTGTTTATCCTGGACTTTCCATTATCAGAGCAAACAAATTTCCTTTTCACTTTAGGCAGATTAAAAAAAAAACACAACAGCTTTATTGAACTATAATTCCCATACCATACATTTCACTCATTTAAAGTGTACAATTCAATGGCTTTTAATATATTCCCAGAGTGAGACAGCCATCACCACAACACCTTTCTAACCCTAGGCAACCACTAATCTACTTTCTATCTCTATGTACTTGCCTTTTCTGGACATTTCATAGAAATGGAGTTATATAATATGTCGTCTTTTGTGATTGGCTTCTTTCACTTAGCCTAATGTTTTCCAGGTTCATCCATGTTGTAGCATGTGTCAGTACTCCTTCCTTTTTTATGGTTGTATAATATTCCATTCTATGGATATATCACATTGTATTTACTCATTCACTCCTTTATTGATAGTTATTTGGTTTGTTTCCACTTTTTGATTATTGAGAATAGTGCTGTTATAAATATTTATATGCAAGTTTTTGATGGAGATTTGTTTTCATTTCTCCTATTTTCCTAGGAATGGGATTCCTGGGTCATATGGTCACTCTACATTTATTTTTTTGAGAAACTGACAGACAGTTTTCCAAAGTGGCTGCACACTTTTGTATTCTGACCGGCAGTGTATCCGGGTTCCAATGTTTTTCATTTGTTATTATCTGTCATTTTATTATAGCCACCCTAGTGGATATAGTGCAGCATCTCATTTTGGTTTTGATTTGCATTTCTTTGATGGTTAATGATGTTGAGCATCTTTTCATGTGCTTTTTTGGCTTTTTGCATATTTGTTTAGATCCTTTAGAGCTTTTTCCTTCTCACTGTGGAGTGGCAATGTACAAAACTCAAAAGTCTTAAAGAAAATATTGAAAGATCCAACTGTACAAAAATTTTAAATGTCTGTATTTTCAAAGACAAACACAATTTAATGAAAATCATCTTTTTCCCGCTTTAGAGGAGAAACACATTACTATTTGAAACATATATAATAAGGGTTAATATTAATAATACTTAAAGAATTTCTACAAATTAATAAGAAAAAATCAAATAACTCACAAGCGGTCTTAGGATAGTAAGACTGCAGATGACTTTAACTTTGTGCTTTTGTATATTTTCTAAGCATTCTGCATTAGATGTGTTTCAGTTTAATAGATGCAGTAGGGGAAATGTTATTTAAAAATAAGAAAGGGCAATGTCATACAGCAGATCTCTAGAACTTACTTATCCTGCATTACTAAAATTTTATACCCATGAAACAGTAACTCCCATTTCTCCCTCCCTACAGCCCCTGGCAACTACTATTCTACATTCTGTTTCTATGTAAGTGAAAATCATGCAGTATTTGTCCTCCTGTGACTGGTTCCTTTCACCTATCATAATGTCCTCAAGATTCATCCATGTTGTCAAACATGGCAAAATTTCTGTTTTTTTTTTTTATAGGTAAAAATTATTTCATTATATGTACATACCACATGTTTTTCATCATTCATCATTCAATTGGACATTTAGTTTTTTCCCAAATCTTGGTTCTTTTGAATGATATTGCATAAACATAGGAATGAAAATATTTCTTCAAGATTTAATTTCAGTTCTTTTGGATTGATATTTAGAAGTGGAACTGCTGAATTACATGATAATTCTATTTTTAATTTGTTTATGAACCTCCATGCTATTTTCTATATTTGCTGCATGATTTACATTTCACTAACAGTGCACAAGGGTTCCAATTTTTCACATTCTTATGAAAGTTTATTTTTAAAAAATAATGGCCATACTAAAAAGTGTAAGGTGATGTCTCACTGTGACTTTGATTTGCATTTCCCTGATAGTGATTTTAAGCATCTTTTTATGTACCTTTTGGCCATTTGTACAGCTTCTTTGGAGAAATGTCTATTCAAGATTTTTTGCCTGTTTTTAAATTAGGTTATTCGGTGTTTTTTGTTGTTGTTGTTCTGTTTTTGTTTTTGTTTTTGATCATTAAGGGTTTTTAAAATATATTTTAGATATTACCCCTTATGAAATATATGATTTGCAAATATTTTCTCCCATTTCACAGGTCGTCTTCTCACTCTATTGATTCTTTCCCTTGCTGTGAAGAAGCTTTTTAGTTTAATGTAGTCTCATTTGTCATTTTCAGTTATACAAGATGAATAAGTTCTAGAGTTCTTCTATACAACATTGTGATTGTGTTTATAGCTAACAATTCTGTAGGATATACTTAAAATTTTGTTAAGAAGATAGATTTCACCACAATTATGTATATGCTCACAAAATTGTATGGATACTCACAAAATTATATACGTATGAAAAGTTAAGGAATACAGAGGATGGGAGTAGAAGTGCTAATATCCAGATAACAGGAGTCCAATAAGAAGATAAATATATGTAGAAAGAATATATTTGATGAATAATAGAGATATATTTTTCAAAATTAAAAAATAATTTCAGATAAAAAGGATTGATGAAGAGAAAATAGGAGAGAGAAAAAATACACTAGATACACTATATCAAGTTTTAAAAATACCAAAGACAAACAGAACATTTTAGAAGCTTCTGCAGAGAAAGAAGTGAACCACTACAAAGGAACAAGAGTCACTCTGACATTAGACTTCAGAACAGCAACACGGGAGGCAAAAAGTCACTGGAATAATATTTTAAACATCGAGAGAAAAAATTAGAATTAAAGATTTTGTATCTAACCAAATTTTCATTTGAAAGACAGTGCCTAATAAAAATATTCTTAGTGAAACATGGGTGTAGGTAACCAGTCACAAAAGACTCACCACATTGAAGACACTTTTTGAAATGCCTTTAAAGATGATAACTAAATTCAAATAATGATGCAAGATATATCAGATGCAATGGTGATCAAAAAGATTAATCAAAAGTTATTTTTTGTTTGTTTTTATTGATAGGATCAAAGGGGAAAAAAGAAAGGATCTACTACAACATAGATCAATCTTGGTAGCAAATTTAGAGTGAAAAAATAAATCTCAGAAGGTTCTGGTGCTCAGCTATAATCCCCCAAGTTTTAAAACAAGCAAATATTTTTTTTTAAAAAAACACCTCATATTTAAACATAAATATATATCTGAAAAAAACTACATTAAAAAAAAAGAATGGTAAACGTGATATTCAGCATAGTTATTCTGAGTGAGTGGGGTCAGGAGACAGAATGGGAAAGAAACACAGATAAGTTGTAAGTTATGTGTAATGCTGGGTGCCAGTCAATGGTGTGCAGTTTCTTAGAAATGAACAAATATGTACATAATAAATATATAATAAATGAATATATAAATAGAGGGAAGGTCACATAATGAACCAATGATGATAGGTGCAATGAGGTAAGATTGCTATTACTGTAACTTTGTATCGCTGAAGTCTATAAAAAAAGGAAGTTAAAAAATGCAAGGTAATCCTATTCATTTGTCTCCTTTAATTTGAAAACTGTTTTATGGACAGTGTCAGGAACCTCTGCAAAATATTGTCCTGGGCCAGAAATGCACCCCAAGGTTCATGTGTGCCCCCTGGCTACCTATCTTGCCTCCCACCTAGATGCCTTGTGTTGCAAGGAGGAGTGAGGACTCACAGCCAAAGTGAGGCAGGTAAAGGGTGATTGACACCAGGTTTGGGGGTCAGAGAGCCTGATTTTAGTTCTCACCTCTGCCACAGAGGGGTGACTGTAGGCAAATTATTTAACCCTTCTGAGCTTGATAAAATGCTACATGTGCACATTGATCGAGCCTGATAAAATGGTACATGATCATATTGCAAAGTGCTTGGTACGTGGCATACACTCAAAAATATTAGCAAAAAAAATAAGAAGAAGAATGGGAATTAGAATAATAAAATAAAAATAAGAAATAAGATTCACTCCTCCAAAATATAAAAAACAAAAAGAAATCCTGGGGGATTTAGGTTGAGTTCTTTGATCTAAGACTGGTGATAAATTCTGAAACTCCATAATAGTTCCTAACCTCTGTCACTTGCCTTCAGTTTTGCTTTGTTTGTTTCTTAGTTTCCTTGTAAATACTTCTAAAAAGTCCAACCTTATTTTGGCTGAGTGCAGGGGGGAAAGGGACTTGGCTGGAAGAACAAGGAGGAAGCTATTGCATTCCTGGTGAAGACTGTCACCCAGGCCTTATTGAAACACATGGTTGAGATGGGAACAGTAAATGGACCTCACATTTCTTGAGCAGTGGCTAGGCACCATGTTTAGTGTTCTCACAAAGGTCAGAACAAGGTCAGGTAAGATTTCACGGGTCTGAGTGAATGAAGGGCACTCAGGAAGCCCAAAGCTAGCAGTTAGCAAGTCTATTTTCTATCACCTATTGTTCCAAGGGGGTTTGAATGGTCGTGCCCTCTCAGATCACCCTAGCAGGAGTCCACCTGCACAGCCTAGCCTCTGGATGCTCTAAAGCTTCCTCCCTCTCTAGGACCCCTAAAAGTCTGATGTGAGCCTTCTACCCCCATCCCAATGCCTCCACTTTAGTTGCCAGTAAGGACGCAGAGGTGCAGAGATGCGTGCCATCAACTTCCCCAGCTTTTGGAAGCCAGCAGCCTCTGGGCCCTCGTGAGGTCATGTAGGCCTCTGTGGATTGCCCAGGCTCTCTCCGTGGTTTATGCTGGGGTTTCTGGGAGTTTCCCGGATTGTCTCCAGTTTGCCTGTAATACAGCTTCTTCCTCTCCATCCCATTGCCCCTCCAGCTCCCTTCCGGCAAAGCCTTGGGAAGGTGCCAGGGTTCCCTCTCCCAGTGTGCGAAAGCTCTGCTTGCCAAGGGCCCTGGGTCTTGACTGGCAGCTGGGACTGTGCATATGGACAGCCCAAAGGTGGAGTTGGTCATGGGGTAGTTGGCAGCCCCGAGATCTAGCTGCTGATAGATGGCGGTCCTGGCCCCATGTTGACTCTCAGTGACATCTGAGTCTTTGTTGCATTTGATGCTTCATCTTTTGTCTTCCTGCTTTTCTGAAATAAGAAATGACAAACAATCCTGGAACCAGAGCCACATGTCCCCAAATGCGTGTGGCTCAGCATTGGTCATATTTTTCCAATTATCTCTTGTTCTGAATGCCATAGTTAATACGCGTGTGCACACTCACACACATACCCAGGACAATTTTTAGCCAGACATTCAGGCTCCTTATTTCCCAGAACTCCATGGCCCTTCAAGGCCATGCCCCACCCACGCCTCCATCTCTGCTCCACATCCCCTGAAAGCCCCCTGGCCTCTGGTCTCACCCCTACTCTGGGAAGGCCACTGTCTTAAGACAGGATGTACTTATTTTTGTGTTGCCTGGAATGCCCTCCCATCTGCCTCAGGATTTCTAAATCTTACCCATCCTAAAACCCAGCATGAGGCAGTCCACCATGAAGGCTTGCCAAGGCCTGGTGCCCATCTCCCTGAAGTACTCGAGGGTCAAAGTGGGCACCTCCCAGCCTTTTTGAATCTAGGAATACTTATAAAGTTTTAAAATTAACATTTGGGATTGATAACAACAGGAAAATATGTTCATTGGAAATACAGAAAAACAAAATCAAGAAAATAAAAATTACTTCGATTCTTATACCTAGAAGTAACCATCAATCATACCTTCATGAGGGGCTAAAATGAAAGCCTTTTTTTTAGGTGCACGCACACACACGTTCACACTCTTACTTTTTTAAAGAAAAAGGATGGAAGTCAAACATATGGCTCATAACTGCTTTTTTTCATTTGACAATGTATTGTGAACAACTTTTTACAAAGAATCCCCTTTTTAATGTTAAAAGAGTCCATAAATGACTACATAAGAGTATTTGTACTTTTAAAAAACAATTTATTGTGGAAAATTTAAACCTACAAAAGTAGAGACAACAGTGTAATAGCCCGCACATACTCATCACCCAGCTCCAACGATTATTAACATTCTCTCCTGGTTTCATCCACCCCCTGCCTTTTTTCCCTTGAGTGTTTTAAAGAAGAGCCCAGATAACATTTATTTCACTGTAAACAGCAGTTATCTTTATAATGTCTGCTGTTTGAGCAAATGCACAGTAACCCCAAGGCGGTCTGCGTGCAGGACCACTTTGGAGCGAATCTGTGTTCCATTCGTGACAGCAGCATTGATGATTTGAAAGATAGTTACACACATACATGCAAGTTGTATTATTTATTCAGCCTTCGGCTGATGCTTGTACGGCATATGGATGTACAGCTCCCTTGCAGGAGTTCCAGCCCACAAGCCAGGCACTGCCGGTCTGATCCACTCACTCAGGCATTCAATCAAACTCTGCCCGATGTTTGTCTGCAGTTGGCTCGCACGTGTGAGTTCTCTTTCCTAACCCCACCATTGATTTCCTTCAGCTTCTGTCCCGCACACAAGCTATAGTCATCAAACCGAATTGCTGTCATAGAGTTCTTAACATGAGAGGGTGTGAGGGCCTTTGGGGTCTTCTAGGCCCATCGCACTTGGCATGTGAGGCAACTGAGGCAGCGGAGGAGGAAGGATTCCTTTGGGGGCAGAGCTGGGGGGAAATCCTGTCTCCTAACTCCCAGCCCGTTCTCTCTACTTTTTCGCTCTGCCTTATGGGCAGAACTTTATGGAGTGGACAGGATACAGGGGAAGCGTGACCTTGAGAATGTCCTCTTTAGCATCGTTAGGAAGTTACTGCTGTGTTGGCTCCTTGTTATGGTTTCCAGGGAGGTTCAGGGCCTGAATCCTACTGCCCACTTCCCTTCCTCCCAACTTTCCTGACAAGGGAGTCTTGAACATGAGGATAAAATCCAGAAGGGCGACAAGGTAGTAGCTTCCTGATCTCTGAATGAGTGCTAGCATCTCCCCAAAGTGGCGCTGCTCTGATAGGCTGGGTTGGACAGGATGCTCTGCCTGGAGGCCCGAGGGAGCTTCCTACTCTCAAGTTCTTCATGTCTTGGCAAGCCTGATCTGTGGAGCAGACTTTGCATTCACTTCCCCACGCCTCTGTAGGCTGGAAACACCTCATGCACCCAAACGCGGGCAAGCTTTGAAGAACATGGCTGCCTTTGACTCTGGGAGACAGGTTGCAGCACAGGAAGTGAGAGTGGAAAGGAGGCTGGCTGGGATGGCCTGGGAAGTGCTGAGTCCCGGGAAGTGAAAGAGAGAAGAAGGGGATGCTTATTGAATTAAGCCCACCCACTGTAAATGCTGGTCAATGGAGCTCTGACTACGTAAGCAACTCATCTAGCAAGGGGCAGATAGGAGGGAGATGAAGAGAAGGTCCACAGTGGCTCCCCCTGCAATTCCCTAGTTTGGAAAGAAGCTGGGGTGACACCCACGCTTTGTGAGTCAGGCTGAGTTGTGGGGTTCAGAATCTCATGTCATTCCCCAGCATATCAGAAGGTTTGCTTTCTACTGTTCTGACTATAATCAATAGTTACTTTGTTAAAAGTGAGATCGGCCAGTATCTTGGTGAGCCGCTGCAGTTACACCAAACTGTGGTACAGAAAGTTGACACATTTTATTCCGTACCTTTTCCTTGATTATCCTGTGCCAGAAGTTTTAGATCTGGAAACTAATTTTCTTTCCCCATTCTCTCTTCTTCTCTCCCTCCTTTCTTTCCTCCTCCTGCAAATTTGGAGGTATCTACTGAAGATGAGATTTCTTGCTAGACCCAGGGCTTCTGTAGTTCAGGTTAGAAGTGAGACAGGTGGACAGATGCAGCGGGAAGGAGAGGATACTAGGGGAAGAGCAAAGGTACAGGTGTAAAAAATTGTCAGCCATAGACACACCCTTGGCTCCACGCGTCCCTAACACTTGTCAGTGAAGGGCAGAAATCAGAGTCACCCCAGCAGCAAGTGAACCAAAGCCTTTGCTGTGGAGTCCTGGACAAGAAGGGTGCTTCAGGTGGAGAGGAGAACATAGGCACAGGCTGGTGGTGGGGATGAGCCCAGCCTGCCCTGGGGATGGAGAGGAGCCAGGCCTGGGTGGAGGGCAGGTGCACAAGCCAGAATGAAGCATGATGAAAAAGCTGGTGAGAGAACAGCTGACTGCAGGGGCCTGTGTCAAACACGTTTGTAGGACACTCTGCCTGGAACTTTTCTGGAAAGGTAAGGAATTTGGGTCTGCATGTATTTTTAGCCTCGTCTTTTCCGCCCTCTTCTGAGCAACGATTCTAAGGGTTTTCAGCCTGAGGTCATCTGTTTTCCTAGTCCCTGTTCCAAGGAAGCAGATGCCAGGACCACCACCTCACACGGAGGCTGCTGCCGCCCCAGCACTGACCTCAGGAGAGCAACGTGTCCACTGGACCACAGGAGCAGCCCCCGTGGGAGGCTGCCCCCGTGGCAAGCTCAGAAGTCCTGGGCTCTGCCAGAATGTCACCCCTCGGTTGTGGTATGACTCTAGAGGAGGTTTTGAGAAATCCCCAGATTTCTGTCCCTACTTTTTTCAGGGCCAACATGGGCACGCCTCAGGCTGGAAGGCTGTGGAAGGGCATGGGGGATCATATCCAGCCGTCAGGACACCCCTGGTTATGGGGGACTCTGTCCTCGTCTTCCCCCCTCTCTGCTCACTTCCTCTATTGCTGGCTCCACTCCACCCTTTCCTGCCACCACTGTGCATATTTCCCAAGATCTGCTCTCCCCCCTGCAGCTTCTGGAGCACATCCGTGGAGAACAGCTTATTTGCTGCTTTGCCTTGGAAGCACACATCCCTGAGCTCTAGGCCATATTTTCTAGTCCCTGGTGGACATGGCTACTGGAAAAAATCACGATCCAAAACAATTTATAACCTTCCCTTCAGAACATCACTTGCTCAACTATCTTGTTTCTGTCAGAGATATCACCAGTTGACTCTCCAGACTGGAACCCCCGAAGCCCTTCAATTCCTCTTTAACACTCGTGTCCAGGAAGATGCCAGGATGGATTCATTCTTTCTCAGCCAGTCCTTTGTGCTGATGCTACATCCACCACTTCAATCCCCACTCTTGTAAGTGATAGTTGGATGACCCCAGCAGGCTCAGATGTCCTCTTCACTGCAAGCCCTCCCACTCTGCCACTCTATAATGCCACTTACCACCCAGTCAAGTCTTCTGTGTCACCCCTTCTCTTGTCTCATCAAACCTCAGGTCCTCTCTTTGGCTTCCCAGTCCTTGCTTCATGCCCTCCTGTTCAGTTTTAACTTCTCTTCTCTACTCCAGCATTTAGAGTTGCTCTCCACTCCTTGAACATACCAAGCTTATTCTCTTCTCAAGGTCTTTGCCCTGTGGTTCTCCAGGGTCCTTCCCATTTGTCCACTCTATTTCCAGTCCCTAGCAAGGATTTAATCCTCCAAAGGCAAACTTTACTTCATTTCTCAGAGCATACAACACATTTCAGACTGGACTTGTCCACACAGACTGTTTGTAAGTGACAAGAATATGCATCCCATTTATAAAATATTTTACTTATTATTTATATTTGTACCAGAATGACATTACAGAGCTTGATCACTCAGGTGTATGAGTCTGGGTCTCCTTAAAGTACGGAACAAGACATGAGTAGATATGAAAAAGATTAATTGGGGGAGATGCCTGTGAAGGACCAAGGGGAGGGAGCTAGGGAAGGCAAAGGGAACCTTCGGATGATAGTGCAGATCTGTCTCCTGTGAAGGAGAGAGAGAAAGAAGGAAGACTGGGAAGGAAGTCTGAGACTGCAGTGCCATTTCAAGAAATTCTCATGATGAGGAGTCTGTGAGCCAAAGTGCCCTGGATAATGAGTCCTGCATCTCAAGAAATGGGCCACCATTAGTATCCTTGCTGTGCTCCATCCCTGGCTGGAGTAGCTCCTGGAAAGCATGGCCTCAGCAAAATGCTGTGGTAGACACGGAAGGGCAGCAGTTGAAGCCATTTTCCCATCTGCTCATCAAAGCAGTATATTTTCACAGTTGTTTTACGAAGCTTAGTTTCTGCTGCCGAAGGAAGATTAAAGATTCAAATTCAGAATTATTTCAAAGTTGAAGATTAGAGCTGAAATTCTTGTAGTGAGCTATACATTTCTAAAGAGAATTTCTTGAGAGAAGGGGGATTTGTCTTCATTATCACATCAAAGCATTATCACCATCATTACCCAAATTTCCACCATCATCACTACTATAACCACCTTAACTACATCATCACCACTATCCCTACCATCACTGCCACTGTTACTATTATCATTGCAATCACCGCTATTATCACCACCATCCTCACACCATCCTCACCACTGTTACCATCACTATTACCACTATCACCACCGTCATCATTTCCACCATTGCTGTCATATCATCATCATCATCATCATCATCATCATCATCATCATCACCATCGTCATCGTCATCATCGTCACCATTTATCACTACCACCATCATGACCACCACCATCACCACCACCTTCATCACCTCCATCACCACCATTCTCGTCGTCATGATTGTAAAGTCAGAGACAATGGTGTGGGGAAGAGGAATCTGATTCCAAGACCCAACACCTGGACTTTAACCCTGTGTAGGCCAATGGTTTGCTGTGTCAACTCAGACAACTCTTTCCATCTCTGTGAATCTTCATTGTGTTTTTTTGTTTAGCAAATAACGACAGCACATCTGCTCTGAGCAAGGGATTCCTGTGTGAAGCAGAGAGTAGGTTGAGATTATTGTAAATCTGATGGGCTACCAGTTCTGAAGCCAAAGATTCAATGTCATTGCCTAAAGTTTCAGGAAACCCAAAGTTTCCTGAAAACAATGGTTATGGTAGCTGCAGAATGGGTCATGACCTTGCTCTGGTTAGAATACCCAAGAGTAATTAAAGAAGTTTTATATTTTGCCATTTCTTGTCGGGGCAGGGGGAGCCAGGAATAAATGCATCACTAAACTCAAGGGCCTCAGGAAGGATGAGCAAATTCAGTAGAGAACTAAGAGCTCAAGACGTAGTACATGGCTACTGAGGCCCAGAGAAGGTAAGGCCACCCCCATTGGTGTCACAGCATAGTATAGTAGAGCTGGGCCTGTGATTCTCAGCCTCCAAGTGTTCTCTGGAGCTGCTGGAGGAGGATGGTGATTGGGTGGGGCCTGTCTGAGATGGGGACAGGAATGTTGCTAGAATACAGCTCAAGGGTGAAATGAAGGCCATAGGCCCTGGGTGATGACAGAGGCAGCTGCTGCAAGCCAGAGTCCCAGCCACATCTGGGCTGCTGATTGCACAACCCAGCTGTCGGCTGGGCCTTCTGACTCCCCTGTGAGATGAGCTGGCTGGGGAACTGGGAAGAGGGTGGGCTGGAGGCCTTGGGAAAATTCAGCACCTGCAGAAGGGTCTGGTGGGTCCCTCCTCCTTTTAAAAGATACCCTGGCTAAGGATGAAAGTGGGGGGCTGGAAACCAAGGGGTCTTTCTCAGTTGTCAGTATTCCCTTTGTTTCTATTACCTCTTGCTCTCTAGGTCACCCCCATGTTCCTGAAAAGGGAATTTCCGCAGTTCCCTTCCCACCCGTCCTAGGGACTGGATAGGGGTGGAGGGTGAGCTGAGGGGCAAAGGAGAGGTGGAAATTCCCTTAAAGTTGGCAATAGTGGAGGATGCCATGTGTAGGACTGAAACTACTAATCTGTGGCTTCAAATTCATTCCAGGAAGGATGCTTTCTCTGCTCCACCCCCTAACCTGCACCGCTGCCTGGAACTTCTCTGTACCCAAGGGCCTTTTGTTCTCTGGAACCTGAAATAGGTCCTAAACTTACTTGGCCTGTCTACCCTTTCATCACTCAATGCTCCTCATTTTACCCTTCCCCATGCAGATATCAAGGCTGGGGCCCAGCAAGAGGAAGGCAGAGCCCTGAACTATCCCTGAGGTCAGAGCTATGTCTCACGTTAGGAAAAGAGTTCCCCCATGCGTCCCCCACAGGACTGGGGCTCCTGAGGGAATGGGTGCAGAGCACTCCAGGGAGGGAAGAGCTGGAGGGGCCTTACTTCCTCTTTGTGATCAGGAGGAGCTGGGCTCTATGATAAATCACTGCTGCTCATTTAGGCGCACCTTGTTTTTTTTTCTGCAAACTGACACAAGAGCCCAGAAAATACTATATTTCCTCAATTCTAAGACTATTGATTGTGAGAATCACTACTGCTGTCACTGCAGGTTTTGTTCTGTTGCAGCGTTTTTTGGTGAAGGGGAATCTTGAGGTGGGAGTGGGGGGTGAATTACTGGCCAGAAATCAAGGTCCTCTTTATCCCCAGGATCTTACTTAGGTTTTTCAAGATAGAGGCAGAATTCTAAGTGTCCAGGTTTCTTTAGGCAGACATGGTTTGAATGGAGGTGAGGAGGTTAGGTGGAAAGTATAGTCATTGCTCTTCTTGCCATGACCCTATACTTAATGCCCTCCCCATTTAAGGAATAAAATCTCGGAGGGTCAAAAAGCATCTTAAAAGACATTTCCAGGCTATGTTCAAATACATCTAGGGGCAAGAATCTCAGAATAGAAATCTATCCTATGTCAGGACCATTTGGAGGATGAAAGGTTTCTTCTATGTGTAAAATTGAAATAGATTCCCTTGGAGCTCCGTGGTTTGAGTTCTACCCTTAGGAACCACAGAGAATTGAGTTCCATCCTTTAAGAAAATGGCATATCTTCTTAGGTGTTCTCTTTTTTTGATGGAATTTTTATACACAGTTTCTTCCTTTTAAAATATGCTTTCTAGATACTTCCCCATCCAAATGTCCCTTCTGTTTGTCACCATTCTTTGTAAAATACTGAACCCACAGCTGAACACTATGCATTAGTGAAGATGGAGGATGCTTTTCAATGATGACATGGTCGTTCCGTTTCTCTGCTCCACGCCCACACATTCTTTGTGTGTGTGCCTCTCTGTTCACTTCCTACTGAGCTGATAGTCAGTTAAAATCCTTAGGCCCTTTATACATAATAAAGAAAGTTGTCTTCTACATCCTGACAATCCAAACTTTATTGTTCTCTTTGACATCAATATAGTATTCTGCATTAAGTCTATATTTTTAAATACTTAATTTTGTTATAATTTCAGCTAATACATTAGTTTCTTTGCTGCTGTAACAAATTGCCGCAAGTTTGGTGGCTTAAAACAACACAGATTTATTTTCTTACAGTTCTGGAGGTCAGAAGTCCAGATGGGTTTCACTGAGCTAAAATCAATGTGTGGCCAGAGATGCATACTTCTAGAGGCTCTAGGAGAAAATCTGTTTTCTTGTATTTTCTAGATTCTAGAGATTTCCTGCATTCCTTGGTTCCTTCCTACATCTTTATAGCCAGCAGGTTAGCATCTTTAAACCTCTATTATCACATCTTCTCTGGCTCTTCAGTGGATTCTTGTGATGATATTGGGTCCACCCAGGTAATCTAGGATAATTTTCCCTTCTCAAGGTGCTTAATGAGATCATATCTGCATAGCCAATTTTTCCCATGTAAGGTGACATATTCACATGTTACGGTAAATAGGGCCTGGACATTTTTTAGGGGGTTGGCATTATTTTTTCTATCACAGTGAGTCAAGATTTTATTTGATCCTGATTCTATTACTTAATGTAGTAGTTATTCCTGTTAATAGTTATAGCATCTGTCAAATTGATTAGAATCTAGTCATTATTCTCATCCAAATTATTGATAAAAGTATTAAGAAAGATAGGGATCAGTATAGACTAAACAGGTTCTTTTTCAGGCTGACAGTGATTCACTAATAAATACTTTTTGATTATGATGATTCCAATAGTTAAAAGCCTATAGATAGCCTTTCTTTTCCTCTCCCTTTCTTCCTTTCTTTTCTTATATCTTCCCTTTTTTCTTTATATGAATATAGGTTGTAGAAGCACTATATCAAGCTCCAGAATGTAGGAGAAGACAAGATAGAAATCATCCTAGAGATATAACTCTAATGCCTTAAACAAAAAAGTGTTTATTTCCCCCATGAGAGAAGCCTAAAGGTAGGCATCCCAGGTTTGGTAGATACACTTATCTTTTTGGATAAAACACATTTATTTCCATTTTTATGGGACTTAGTTTTTGTTTTTGTTTTTACATTGCTATACAACAAAGTCTAAAGTTATACATCTCATCTACTCTCTTTCTAAAAAGTGCCCTTTTATTAACATGTTATTTTTCATTCCCACTTCTGTAAGGCCTCAAAATGAATTATTATAATAATTATTGTTTTATACAATATATACTTGTTTAGAATTACCTACATGTTAATCAATTTCCTTTCCCATTATAGTCTCTCACATCCCATCACCAATGTCTGGATTCAATTTCTTTCTTCTTAAAAACGAACTTTCTATATTTTTTTTTCAGTGAGGGCTTATGAGTAGTGTATGCCCTTTATGAAAGTATTTCATTCTCACTTTTGAATCATATGTTAGCTGGGTATAGAATCATGACTAACAATTACCCTCATTACTTTGAGGATGATCCAGTTGTCAACTGACTTCTGTTGTAGCTGTTGAAAAGCCTGCCCTCAGTTTAAATGTTGTTCTTTGTGGGTAATCTGTCTTTTCCTTTAGCTACTTTTAACACCTCCTCATAATTTTTTGGGTTCTGCAATTTCTCTATGATATGTCTAAGTGTGAATTCCTTTTTATATATCCAGTTTGAAGTTATTATTTCTTGAATATGAGTCATGTCTTTTATCAAGAACATGGAAAGTTTTTAGCCATTATCTTCAAACATTGCCTTTCCTCCATTCTCTGTTTTCCCTTTCAGAAAACTCTATTAGAAATATGTTGTATTTTCCCCTTCTACACTCCACATTCCTTAAACTCTTATTTATATTTTTCCATTTGTGTTTCTTTCTGTCCTATAATTTAGGTAATATTTTAAGAACTGTCTTCTAGTTTACTTATTATCTCTTCAGCTGTGCTTAATATACCCACTCATCAGATTTTTGTCACGATTCTATTTTTTATTTATAGATATTCTACTATGTTCTTTTACAAGTTCATTTGACATTTTAAAAAGAGTATTTTAATTTTATCCTCATATATTTATTTTTTTGTCTTTGATAATTAAAAGCTTTATTTTACAGTATCTAATGAATTCTTAGAAGTCTAATCTAACTACTTGTTTCATTTACCAACTCTTGCCCAAGACAGAATTTTTACTTCTGAGTTTAGTCTACAGAGGGTTTTTTTTTTATGGGAATTTAGTGCTAACTGGGTTGAGTATTTGTTCTTTAAGTATTTTGTTTCTGCCAGGTATCCGAGGGATATCTTTTGGCTGGAACTGCTTTTTATGAGGGCTCTATAAGGGATGTAAACTTGAAGCCCAGACTTGCATGAAGGAAGGTAAATGGTTAAACATTCTCAGAGGTTAACTTTTTTCACATCTAGATCATAGTTAGAGAAAGCAGATAGTTGACTATTATTCTATTTCTTTCTAGCAATAAAGTTATATCCCAAGATCTCGGCATTATGAAGAATGATAAATTCCAGCTCCCTAAGTTTCATGGGCCCACGTCTGCTATCCTGTTTCCATGCCAGCAGTAAAACTCATACTTCTTAGTTTCTGAGTTTGAGAAACCCTACCATATTATGAGTCATTCAAAATATAACCTCTTACCTTGGTGGAAACCCAACCAACTTCTTAAGCATGATAGAAAAATAGACATGTACAGAGAGAAGCAATGTTTCTTTAAGATAACTTAGGCTCTCTTCTGAACACTGTATAAGCAAACTGTACTTTCCTTCAGGTAATGCCCCAATTCTCAACTTAATCACAAAACAGAGATTTGTGAAAGACTGATGAACAATGACCCTTTTTCAGGCCTCTTTACTATCAAATTTCCCTTCTTACTGTATGCCAAGATCACTTCTGCTCTGTTCTCTAATGAGCCTCCTAATTGCTGCATCTATGGCCTTTGCCTACCATGACTTCAGCAACAAATTTTATTGCTCCTCAATTCCTTGTTAGAGAACTTCCTCCTTTGGCTTCTTGAATTCTGCTGGTTATTTATCTGTC
Organism: Cynopterus sphinx; assembly: GCA_030015415.1. Classification (NCBI taxonomy): domain Eukaryota; kingdom Metazoa; phylum Chordata; class Mammalia; order Chiroptera; family Pteropodidae; genus Cynopterus; species Cynopterus sphinx. The sequence goes on along the minus strand of CM057383.1, from coordinate 53,745,793 downwards.
TCTTTGCTTTATGTCTGTTTCCCTCAATCGTTTTTAAAGTGGAGGTACTTCCCTACTTTCTCTCACATTCTCCTCAAATCTTCTTTTACTCTATTTACATCCTGATGGGTCTCACCAATCTCATGGCTTTGACCTCCATCTGTAAGCAAGTGACTCTTAAATTTCCATCTCCAGCTCAGGCCTCTCACCCCAGCTTCAGAGCCCTATGTGCAAACCACCTACTGGACATCTCTACCTGAATGCCTCACAGAGACTTCAAATTCAGTGTACCCACACCTCTACTCATTGTCTTCCCCTAAAACCTGCCTCAGTTTCATCACAGACTGCCCCATCACTTTCCTATTCATGCTTAGAGCTCTGGCCTTCCCATATTTTCCATGGCTTATGCAGTACCTAACAAAATTTCTCAGCCCATGACTCATTCTAAGAGTTCACTGATCCATGATCTTGTTTCAATACCTTTGTTCTTGCTGTTCCCCTTTTTTTGTGAGTGCCTCTCCTTGTTTCTGATTTTCAAAACATTACCCAGACTACAAATTTTACTTGCATGTGATCCATTCCTAATCTCCATCTCATTTAAATAAGCTCCTTTGCACATTGTAACAGATGTTATCAGAATGGATACAGTCTTGCCCTTTCCATTTTAGTGCATTCTGACCCAACTTCCAACCAACAGCACTTATGTTTATTTTCTTATGTTTATTTTCTTTTGTTACTAGTAACGTTGTCCTCTGTTCAGCAGGCTGAAAGTATGAAGGTATTAACACTCCCTGAAAACAGTTCTCAACCAATAAATACCAGTTCCCTCAAACTTGGGTAAAATAACTGAGTGAGTGACTTATTTTGACACTCAGAAAATCCCCAGTGGAATTAAACTCTAGTTGCCCAAGTGATAGTGGAGTGTGCTGGTAGAAGCACAGTGGTCTGTATCTCTCCCAGCACACTCGATTCTTAGAGGACTGGGGTGGGCTTTATTTCTGTCTCTCACCCTAGTTAAGCTCTTGCCCATTGAGGATGAAGAATGACGGTTTAATGAAGAAGCTTTGGAGATGCCAGTCTCCAAAAGTGTCCTGTATGCCAGGTATGTCCTGTATGCCAGGAGGATTATGCTGGACTCTCGTTACAGGCTTGGGAAATATTAAAGCCACATCAGGTGAAAAATACCCAGAAGAGAGAGGCAGGAGTAAGCAGAGTCCTGAGTGGTGCCGAGGCCAGCCTGAGGAGGTGTTCATGGAGGTCAGCGACAGGAGTATGGTTTCAGAAAGCCAGGGTGAGAAAGGTTGAGAAGAAGGGGAAGATTTACCCTTAAAAAAGCAAACAATGACCCTTGAAGAATATTGCCACGACCTGAGCACAGCAATTTCGCCTTTTGTCCCAGTCAGACCCCACTTTACTATTGCAACATCACAAGATTTCCCCGAGGCTAGTAGCATCCAGGACCTCATGCTGTGGGCAGCTGCCTGCCCATTGGCATGTATTCTTAATGAACCAATGCCTCTCCGGGAAGCCTAGTGTCCCCCCAGTACCCAGATAGGAGAGCCCCGCCTCCTTAGTGTTCTAATCCCACACATCAGACACTTCCCAAATGTCGACTCTGCTATTACCCAAGTCTTCACCTCTGAGTTGTCCTTGACTCATTCTGGTCCTTTCTCCCTCTGTCCCTCCAGGAGGGGCCTGGGAGCCCAGTGAGGCTGGGAACCATTCAGAGTGGAGAGAGTGTTTCAGGTCTTTAGTGCTGCCCTCTACTCTCCTGAAGGCTGGGATCACAAGAATAGCACATTCCTTCTAGTAAATACCCTAAATTCACCCACAAGCACCTCAGTCAGAACTGCTGAGGCACTGGCCCTAGAGCAAAATTAGGAAGGTCAGAATTTAACAAGGGTATGGAAGCAAGGCCAGAAAGCCCTGGAAGGCAAGGCTTGGGGCCAGCATTTGTCTGGGGTGTCCTCTTACTTACCTTAAAGACAAGGACCTCAAGTAGGGCTCTCCCAGACTGCTCAGGGGAAGAGGGGGGAATTCTGTAGTAAGAATCAAGTTCTATAACGATAAGCAGTGTTAGAAGGAAGCAGACAGGGAGCAGTGTGGAAGAAAAAAGATGGTCAGGGTTTGAAGAATTGTCTCTGGCAATTCTGCTCACTAAACCCAGAGATTTAAACTGGGTAGTTGCTACATGGGGTCAAGCTAGGCATTAAGAAACAACATGATTCAAAATCAATTAGCAAGGCAGTATTGACCACCTTCTCTAAGCTTCTTGTGACAGAAACAACAGGAGACATCCTTACCCACAGGAAAGAGACATCCTTACTTTATTCTCCCATGGATTTCTTCAGAATCTTGGAAGTTTCCCCATTTATTCCCCAACTCTCATCTCCATAGGGTCAGAGACAGAGGAGAATCTTCTCCTGGACAAAGCTCATCTCTCCTTCAATGTCTCTTACTAGCCTACTCTGTTTCACCACCATTCCCATAGTCCATCTCTTCTTAGGAGCCCTGGGTCTAAATCAGATTCTCCCCAACATCACCATATCCCCTTGTCACTCTTGACAGATATGATATTATTTGTTTACTTGTCCCCTCGCCCCCCCCCACATACTTGAATCTAATTTCCATAAGGGTAAAGATATTCTTATTACTGTGATGTCCCAGCCAGGAACACAGCAGGCATCACCCCAGGAGACACAAGGGGCCAGCCCTCATCTTTGGAAACTCACAGTACTTAGGGGAGGGAGAGATCTACAATCATGAAAGGGCCAAAGAACAGCTCAAACCTAGAGAGAGTGTCCAGCTGAAGAAGGCTTCTGGGAGTAGGTGAGCCTTCCACAGGATCTGGAATCATACGAAAGGTTGGAGTAATAAAGAGAAAGCAGCATTCCAAGTTGAAAACCCTTCCAACAAAGGCCATTGGTCATGATGGGAGGTGTGTAGGGTGCAGGGAGGAGCTTGGGAAGGCTGGAAGGCAGAAGGGAAGGCATGATGGCTTTGGAGGGTGGCAGAATTCTCTCTGTAGCCTATTCTTTACCGATGCTCCCATCGTCCTAGGAAACCAGTCTCTTATTGGTGGTGACAGCAATGGAGGCAAAAATGATGTGGTAGAATTGAGGAGAGAGTACAGGAGGCTTTTGGGAGAACTGAATTCTAGTCTTAGCTTTGTTATCCATACACTATGCAGGTCATCTGGCCAATATGATTCTCAGGTTTTCTATCTGGTGCTGATGGTTCATTTATTAACTTGCCAAGTATTTATTGGGCACTTACTATGTGCCAAGTGCTGTCCAAGGCACTGGGTTTATAGTCATAACTTAGCTAGACAGGATCTCCTCCTGTTGGAGCTTGCAATCTTAGTGGGAGAGGCAAGCATTAAATAGTATCATCTACAAATTTATCATGTTATATTTTAGACATATTTTGAAGGAAATGTGCCAGGTATATGTAAGGAAATAGTAACAGGACTCAATTTAGATTGAGAATCAGAGAAAGCCTTTTGAGGAGGTGACATTTCATTTGAAACCTGAGGGTGAGAAGACTTTAACCAAGAGGAAAAAGCATTCTAGACAAGAGAACATCAAGGTCAAAGTTCTTTAGATAGGAAAGGTCTTGTCTTGTTCAAAACATGAAGGTTGGCTGACATGGCTGGAGTGAGACTGAGGAGGCAGGTACGTGGGACAAACTATGCAAAGTCTTGAGGGCCATGTTCAGGAGTTTGCACTCTATCCTGACTACAGGTGGAGACCTAATGAGAAATCTGAAGCAAAGTGGTCACATAACCTACCCTATAGCTTAAGAATATCATTCTGGCTGTTCTGTGGAGAGTGAGTTAGGATTGTTGCTGAACAGGCAAAAGGTGGTAGAGGCTTAGATTAGGATGGTGGCGGTGGATATGGAGAAAAGTGCAATGAGTGAATTCTGAATACATTTGAAAGGTAGAATTAATAGAACTTGATGATGAAGTAGATATGTCAGATGAGGAGGGAGGAACCAAGGACGACTTGCAGGTTTTTGGTATGAAGTGAAGATGCCTGTAACAGGAATGGGGAACACTAACTAAGGGGGGAGCAGATGTGGAGAGAAGACCTAGAGCTTAGGTTTGTTGATGCTGAGACAGAAATGTCTGCAGTATACCCCAAGCAGAGACAGCTAGAAGACTGTCTGAAGCACAGAAGAGTTCCCTGGGCATGAGAGAAAACTTGGGAGACAGAATTTGGTCTTCAAAGCCAAGAGGTGATACTTCTATTCCCTGCACCTCAGTAAAGTAAAGAGATCATGGATTCATGGCTTTCTCCAGACTCCATGTCATTGGCAGGAGTGATGATGAAGGGCTGCAAGCAGCTAGTTTGAGAAGTGGGATCTCCTATTTCCCTGTTTCATCTGAGGTATTAAGATAATGGATCCAAAGTGAATTTGTCCCTGTGAGTGGGGGTCTTAGGGCCTGAAGAGTGGCTGAGAGAAGCCCATTGGGGACCCTAAGAGAAAAAGTAGAGGCAGCAGAGAAGCTTGAGCTGGGAGTATTGACAAAGATAGAATCAGGGACTGCTGGATCAAAGAATCAGGAAAGTGATCCTTAAGGGGTCCTGGAGTGAATGCCATATGTAGAGTTTAAGCCATCTCGCCCAAATTAGACAGCCACAGCCCTGTGGCCGCCTCCTCTTTTCTTCTTTTTCCTCCCCCTTCCCTCCTCCTTCCTCTCTCCCTCCCTCTTCCTCTCCCTACCCCCTCCTACTTTACCTTCTTTAAGAGAGAGATCAAAATTGCTCCCTCTGGCTGTGCTTTAACCTTAGGAACTCAGCCCACAGCTTTTGGCCTAGAAAGCCAGAGGGGAAGGAGGTACCAATATGTTAAGGATAGTTAGCGTGGTGGTGAAGAGAGGGAAGAGGCAAAGGCTTGGAAAGGTGGCAGCAGGGTCAGAACTGTGGTAGATATTCCATCACAGCAAACCATCTCCTTCTAGTCACTTTTCCTCGAGCATCTCAGCAGGTTAAAATAAGAGGCCTCAGGGGAAGCTCAGACCCCTGGTCCCAGGCACCAACCCCACAGACCTGAGTTGAAAACCACTAGCCCGAGAAGTTTGACAAAGTTTTCCCTGGTGCTGACTGTGAAACTGTGATTACTCAGGGATCCTGGCAAAGTTCCTGGCAGAAATTGTAGGAAATGACTGGTATAGTAATTAGAGTGACTGAGAAGTACAAGTCCCAGTTCAGATCTAGGGTGGGGCTATTCCCATTGTTCTGTTTCTCCTCTCCTCTCCACAACCACAGCTGAACCTTTAAAAGCCTGAGACTCAGGCCAGAGTTTGACCTCGGTTCTGGTGTGGCAGGGATCTCTCCTGTTCCCCAGTATCTGGTCTCCTCTCCTCCTAGGTACCTGAGAAAATCGTACTTTCCCACCCCCTAGAAATTGAGAGTGGTCTTATGACATGCTTTGGCAAATGAAATGTGAGCAGAAGGGAGATGTACCCCCTTCTAGTGGAAAAATTTAATTGGCCCTGCTCAACTCTGCACCTCCCTCTCTTCCATTTTTGAGGAAACTGGGGAAGCAGCCATTGATATGGGGGTACAACACTCAGACGTTATGCAGAAAGAAGACTCTGCCCTGGAGAGTCACTTAGACCTTTGCTATTTAAGTCGCTGATAGATATTTCAGGGTTATTTGTCATTGTATTATGACCTATCCTGACTGATACCAAACTGAGCCCAGCGTGCCTTCTGTGGTGGGGGCTGGGGAGGTGGGCATGTAAAGTAGAGCAAGGTTAGAACAGTCACCTTCTAGAAGGCTGATAAAACAACTGGTGGAAATGGAATACTCTTTTGGACTTCTAATCAGCAGCAAGAAATTAATTAGGAAAGTGAAAGAGGAATCCCAATCAGTCATGATCATTGTATAGCTAGGGAGAGTTCCAAAAGCTCTGGGAAATACGTTAATTCATTAATTCAGGCATTCAGTCAGTTTTCCATTTATTTGTCCAATAGTTATTTCCTGAGTGCCAGGCATGATGCTATGGTGGGGGACATCAAGATAAAAATGTAAGGCCACTGCCCTTGCAAAGCTCACATAGAGCAGAGGCTCTTATAACCTAGAATCCTAAGAGAAATGGTGCCAGGGAAATCTTGAATTACCGTGATGAGAAAAGGAACGAGGAAGAGCTTAAGTTTAGATATGAAAGGCACAGACAGACTCGGAATGTGGAATGAGGGTCAGAGCCCATGCTGAGAAAACTCGAAGTTATACCACAGTCACTAATCCCACAGGCATTTATCTCCTATGTGCCAGGTACTGTTCTAAACATTAGGAGGATGCAAAGGTAAACAAGGCCTGGAGAGACTCAACAGGCAGTATTAGTTTGACCAGTAATGCAATATTGCACACTGATGTGATAAGTGTATAATAAGAATCACGAAGAAGGGGTTAATATGGAGTGAGGGACTCTGGCTAGGCATTTGGGAAAGGTCTTGGTGTGTGAAGACTAGATGGGAGTTCACCATTAATCAGTCCCTCATTTATGAATTCATTCATTAATTCGTTTGTTCATTTAACTTCTTTTTGGCCCTTGGTAATTCTGTAAGTGGCTATTTGGGAGGGGCCATGCCTAGATTTATGAGCCTAGGGTCAGTCTGAATTGGAGCAGGTTGTGTCCCTATAGTAGGGTCAGCACTGTGACAATGGGAATCGTACATCCTGGTTTCAGAGAGAGGCCTCCAGCCCAAGCTGAGTAACAGGTTGAGGGGTGAGGTGAGGGCTTTGGAAGGAGACGTGTTACAATGTTAAAACCTGAAAAAACCAGGGTCAGGTCAGAAAGGGGAGTCAAGGGGGCTTAGGAGAGCTTTCAGGTAGGAGCTGAACTGTGTCCAAAGACTTGAAGTGGTTAGTGCTGGCTCCATAAAGGGGCATGGGGGTTGCTGACCACAATGTGCTGGACTGATTGGGAAAAAGAGAATTTTGTCAAATTTTAAAATCACAAAAATTGACCTATTTTTGCTGAAGCAATGAATAAAAAAATAAAGAAGAGAATAGCAGGAAAGATCCATCTAAGAGAAAGGCTAACTACTTCTCCGGAGTAGGCTTTGGTTAGTACCAGGGAGCATCAACTTTAACTGCCTGAAAATGAGTGGTGAGAGGCTGTGTCCCAAGGAGGGAGCTTCAGGTCCTGACCATTGGGTCGGGATGGTTATTGGGAAGACCTGAGACACCCCACTGGGGCCCACCAGCCTGCCCAGTTCACACCCTAAGAAGGTCTGAGAGCCCCCCAGGGCCTCTGAAACTGCTACAGACAAGGTCAGCCTCACAGGCCTAGCTTTTGGGGGCCTGGAACCCTGTGCCCAGACTTCCTTGCTCTTAGGCTGGGACACCAGGGCCGACAGGGCACTTTTCACATGTGTGTGTGATTTCTTGGTTTATGTTGGTCCTTTTCTGTCTTTAATTAAATTCCATTTTGGAAAAGATTCATTTCCACAGATCCAAGGAATTAAAAGTTTTTAGTTTTGTTTTTGATTTTTGTTTTCACCGCATCTGTGCCATGGCTTGGGGCCTTTAGTGACTGATTTTCATTTTGGGGACAGGCACCTGATTGAACCATGTGAGAAGGTGTTCAGTGAAGTGACAACAGGAGGCCAGACAGGTGGCAAAGCCAAAAAAATGTCTTCTTAATAAGCTCACATACACCTACCCCAAATGCCCACCCTCAAGGAGCTTCCCAAAGAGCCAGGGCCCCCCAGCTTGGGTCCCTCCCTCCGAGGCCCTCCCCTGTCCTCCTGTGTGGCCAAGTCCCAGCCTGGACACTCCATCATCAAAAGGAGAAGACAAAGCCTGCTTGTTGCTCCATATTTGTCTTGGGAACGCTTATTCCTAGGAGAGCCTCCTGGCCCTCCAGGCCAGGAATAGCACCAAGTCTACACAGCCAGGCTGCCTGCCCCGCCAGACCTTGTGAATTGCTTGTTTTTATTAAAATTCTTCTGCACGCGCAATCCCGGATGGTGTGTGGATCTTGGATGAGGTGGTGTGGGGGACTTGGGGTGAGGAAGGCCTCAGGCATATTCGGCCTGGTGTTTATTTGGCCTGTCTTTCAGAGTAGTGGAGAATAGAAGTCCACAAAGTGACCAAAGACTGGTGCCCTAGAGCATGGCGGGTGTGACATGAGGTCTGCTGCAAGCCTCGGCCTGGCTCTGGGCTGCCAGCCTGCAGATGATACAGGAAACACTCTGGAGAACCGTGGGAGCAGAAAAAGGACAGAGTCCAGGCCTGTGGGGCAAATTGCATAAAGACTGCTCCTTCTCAGATTTTACCTACGGATCCTGCATGGAGCAGCGCTCTCTTGGCCATAAGCAGGCGGGGGCCTCCTGTGACAGCTTCAGCAACATAAACCTGCTGAGAGCAGGGTTAGGCTCCTGGCTTCCAGCTTTTCTCAAGTGCATGCCTGGTCATAGGCTCTGAGAGCAATGCTTTGCAAGGCTACGTGTGTCACCTTCCTAGGCTCAGACATTCCTATGCGTTCCTCCAACTGGTCTTGAAGGGTAGCACTGGCCCCAAACTTCAGAGTAAAAGCTATTCTGTATAGTTGGAGTTAGGCACAGAAATTCTATTCCCATCATTTAATCCCATTTACCTGGAGTCTGATTTCCTTCCTGTCCCATTAATCCTCACTCCCCTGGGCTGTTAAGCCAGTCATTCTCCTGGGAGGCCCTTGCTGATGATTGTAGGCAGTGGCATGGGCACTTCCAGCCAGAGTGTACTTTTCAATATCATGGTTGAAGACCTGGGCTTGTGTCCCCAACAGTCTGGACCCCGAGACCATTGCTGAGCTGACCACCTTGCAAGACCTGTGGGACGTGGAAGAGGGTGTAGGGTGGGGGAGCTGTTTTTGAGTCAGGAAATTGCAAAAGTTCCAGTGTCTGCAGCCAAAGGCTCAGTGTGGAAAATTTCAGGCTCCAAGCAGGGTTCCAGAGGAGGGGGAAAGGGGCCCTGGGGCCAAGATGCTTGTCCTGGACTTCGCAGACCTGGGCCCTCCCCGCATGGGCAGGAGATGTGGTGAGGGTGCAAGTCGGTATTCTCTGGTGGCAGAAAGCCAGAGATTCCAGGGCTCACACACCTTCCTGTCCACGAAGGCTTTTTACTCTGACCAGAGACAAAAACATACCAAGGGTCTTAGCTCTCAGGGGCATGCCCTAGAAGAACCCCAGCTCTCAGTATTCAGAGGGAAACTGAGGCACAATGACAAGGGCTTTGCTTTAGACGAGCCCAGAGTTTCAGGGCGGGGACTGCCTCCTCGGTAGAAGGGGTGCGCATCCCAGTGGAACACAGGAAGGGGCTGTAATCCTAGGGAAGATGCTGAGTGGGAGTGACGGCCTCCTCTGGGGGATGCCTTCCCCTCCCCCTGAATCATCGCAGGGGCTACTTCTAGGAAGAGCTGAGGTTTAAGGTAGCCAGGGCAGCGAAGGATGGAATAAGATGGGTGAGGGGGTGCCAGGCCTGTAGGCCGAGAGTGGCTGCTCCTTGGCCCAGCTGCCCGCCCAGACTCCGCTCTGCTTGATCTGGCGGCCGCCGCCGCCGCGCCTGGCCCCTGCAAGGGCGCTCCCTCCCCCTCTGCTCAGGTGGCGGGCTCCCACCTGTCCTCGGGGATGGCCGGGCCGCACAGGCACCCCGCTGACCCCGCATCCGGGACCGTTTGGCCCGGCGGGGGGAGCCGCCCGCCCGCCCGCCGCCGCCGGCATCCCCGCGCCCGGCCGCGCCCGCCTCCTCCCAGCCCCTGGAGCCGAGCCGAGAGCGCGCGGGCCGCCGGCGTGCGGCTGGGGATCTCTCTCGGAGCCGCCGCATTTGGAACCCATTATTTAATCATTAATTTCCTCCTCTCGTCGACCCCCACCCCCGCCGCAGCCCGGCGCCCCCGCCCCAGATTCGATCTCCGCGCGGCGCGGTGCAGCGACCCCTGACGCGGCTTCTGTGCTGGGGCCGCAGGCGGGGAGGCCCGGCCGGGGCCGGGGCCGGGGCCGGCGCACACCCGCTCCGTCTAGCGCTGCGAGAGGAGATGGCGCCGCCTCGGGCCGAGACTGGGGGACGGGAGGTGCAGAGGGTCCGGACCCTGGCCCCGGGAAGCCCGGGTCCAAGCTGAGCCTGCCTGGGGCAGTCAGGGCTTTCTCAGAGGCTCAAGGCCGGGCGGGGGACAGTCCCACCAGTCCCGCTCTGGTGCTTTTAGGGGCCAAGGGCTCTAAAGCTCCTCTCAGACCCTACAGCTAGATGAAACAAAGGATGCCCCAGTCCCTCCCCCTGCTCCCTTGGGCGGTTGGTGGAGGTAGAGGGAAGGCAGCGGGGAGTGACGCCCACGCTTCCCAAGGCTGCGGTCAGGGCCCGCCACCATCCCGAGAACCAATCTCTACCACCGGGCCTGGGTCCACCCAGGTAACAGGCATGGCCTCCCCTTGGGGAGCTCCCAGTCTGGGTGAGCTCAGCAGGCATAGGGGACCTGGCTCCGTCCCAGGTGTGGCTGGTGAGCTGAGGCTGAACGAGGGAAGAGGAGCCCCTATGGCCTTTGCAGGACGAAAAAGCAGGCAAGGCGAGGGTATGCTTCTTTTCTGTTCTCTGTGCTCCCTGCACATCCTTAATTACATGCTCAGGAACCCGAGGGGTCCCATTCCTGGGGAGGGATAACCCTGAGGATATTGTGCACCCAAGGAGGGAGAGAGGGCACTGAAATCAGGGAAAAGGGGAAGGAACAAGTATTTACTAAGTGCCTACTATGTATTTTGCCTTCATGTTATGCTTTTTCATTGCACTGTCCTCCTCCTCAGCAGAAGCAGCTGCATGACTAACCTGTATATAGTGATTTTATGTGCAGACAGTGTCCTCAGCACTTTACATCTGGTACCTCATTGCAACCCTCTCAGTGGACCACTGAGGGAGGCACCACTCGCACGCTTACTTTAAAAATAGGGACTTCGAGGCTCAGAGATATGAAGAAACTCGTTCTAAGAGATAAAAGGCAGGACTAGGCTCTGAAGTTCATGTTCTTCCCAGCACATAGATAGCTTCTAGCTATGTACTTCATGATAGCTGGACGTAGGTCTGAACAGGCAACCACTATTCTCCTTTGCTCCTTGGCCCCAGAGAAAGCTGGCCGGTCCACGGATGCACTGGCGCATCTCAGTAGGAGATGGGAGAACAGACAGAGAATTCCACTTATCCAAGCCCACTCCCATCAAAATGCCTTTCCTCATCTCCCCATCCTGAAATATCTGCCTTCTTCCAAGGCCCAGATCAGTGCCAAAACCTCCCTGACATTTCCAATCTTTTCTCCTGAGTCTTAATAGTGCTAACAGTCTGAGGCTTGCCTTGTGCTCTTCTCCAGAAGTTCTCTGAGGGTGAGACTTCTCTCCCCAGCCTGGAAGACGTTGAGGGCAGAAAGAACAGCAGGCTCTTGATGAGCACCCCTCATCCCTGGGCAGGGTTGAGGATGAGAGGCCAGGATTTTTCAACTCCGTACCTCCATTCATCCCTACTGCTCAGTCCCCCAGAGCTGTGAGAACTGGGCTAGAAATCCGGAGCGGGACTCCCTTTTTTTCTCACACTCACTGACTATACTAGCTGCTGGTTGCTGGCTGAGCCTGTGGAGGGACATCTATATTTTTTACTTTGTTGGCTTCCTGGCTCCTGAACCCCTTTCTTGTGCTTGGAGGAATTCCTAACTGAATGAGTCCTGGTGCAAGACAGATCCCATCGCTCATTACAGATGCTGAAGCCAGTTATTTTCTATGAGGTTGGGACATGGGTATTTGACCCAGGCTGGGCCAGGTTGGAGGCACCCTGCCTGGACCTGAAACCCAGAACAGCGAAGGATTATTCTGGTGATGATGGCAGCAGCAGCCTCCAGTTTGGAGGGGCCCAGCAGGTGGCAGGACCCCTTTATCGCACGCTTTGGACTGTGCCTCTATCTGTCTTCCAAGCCTGTCTTTCCACCCTCTGGGCAATTCTGGGAGACATTGAATAGTCTTTCTCTCTTAAGTCAGCCAGACTCAGTTTTTGTTGCTTGTAACCGACACAGTCTGGATTCTCGGAGCCTTTCTTTGCCTGTCTTTCCTCCATACCTTAGAACCTGCTTGGCCTGCAGTCAGATATGCAGTGCCAAGGTACCAAGCTGACATCCTTTCCAGTTCTGGTTTCCCAAGTCAGACACCTGTGCTTTCCCAGAAGACTCTAGGAGAAAACTAAGGACACATGACATAATGGGTGAGAATAGGCTTTGGAGCAGCCAGAACTACGGTTGAGACGCTGCCCCATGCTTTTACAAGTGATACATTACTTAATCTCTTTAAGCAATAGTGCTTTTAAAAAATCTGTGAAGTAAATGTTGTACAACCTGTTTCATATCAGTTATTGCAAAAGGTTAAATTAGATGATTAATGAATACAAAGCCCCTAAAATAATGCCTGACTTATAATAAGCATTCAACATTTATTTATTCTGCAAGTATCTAATTATTGGTTCCAGTTCTTCACTCTTCTCTACATCCATGCCCCTTGCCATATGAATTTGTGATTCCTCCCACTAGAGGCAGAGTATACTTTGCCAACCCTCAACTGTGGGCTCATCTACACAACTTGTTTTGGCTAGTGGGATATTAGCAGATGTGATGTAAAAAGAGACATGAACGTGCTTGCACAGTTAAGCTCTCCTTCTTGTGATTTTACTGTTGTTATGCTCTAGTAGATGCTGGTCCTAGATGGTTGAAAAAATGCACGGAGCCACACCACCCTGCAGCTTGGAGCCAAGACCACCATATCGTCAGGTGCACAGGTGAGAATAAATGATTGTTGTTTTAAACCATGGACTTTTGGGATAATTTGTTATAAGGCATTGTTGAGGCAATTGCTAACTCACATACTCACACCAAGAAGTCCAAAGACAGGCAATCCTGGGATGACAGAGTCTGGCCTTTGCCACACTGTTGGAAACCCATGTTTTCTCTACCATTCTACTTTGCCATCTTTAGCATATGAATTTGTCCTTATCATTGCAACCTAGTACCTGCACCTCTGAACATCATGCCCATGTACCAGGAAGGAAGAGAGAAGAAAGGTGAAGGATAAAGGGCAAAGGATGAAAGCTGAAGGAAGCATACCAGTTGAACTAGCCCATTTACCAAGCTTTCCCAGAAGCCTGCCCACCATATATTTTATATTTTATAAATATTACATTTTATATTAGTGTCCCACTTATGATTCATTATACAGAACACAGTCTTAATACCACCCCAGCTGCAAGGGATTCTAAGAAGCTGAACACTTTTAAGAAATCATAGTGCTTCCCTAAACAGACTTGAAGTTCTGTTAGTAAAGGAGGGGGTAGAATATCTGCCTCAGATTCACTGAGACCTTACAGCGTGCCAGGAAGCGTGCTAAGAGCTGGGGATGCAGCTGGCCCAGGGATCACAACCTACCTAGTATGGAAGAGACATAGAGATAATTGGCTACTATCTTAAATGGAGGAACATCTTGAGTAAGCTCTTTTCTGTCAAGTATGAAATGAGTATGGGAGCTTTTCCTTCCCAAGCATCCCATCCCCATCTTTTCCTTCAGAGCCCCATGTCCCTGGAATATTGCATTATTGGTGGGAGTCCACCCTGGTGAGTTGGTTGAGGATCAGGTGAACAAAGAACACGGAAGAAGTCTTCCCTTTCTTTTGGTGGCAATATTCTGCTGGCTGCCCATAGCAAGTGCTGTTCAGATGTCAGGGAGGACATCCTAGGAGGTTCACTCAAGTGGAGATCAGGGAGTTCAGGGTTGTACCTACTTGGTTTCCACATGGTTGCCTGTTGTTGGTAATGAGTGATGCCCACCAAAATGCGCCATGTATTTATGGATGCTGACCCCACCTCTGAATACATGATTCCTCTGGGTGCAGTGCCTTCCTTCTTGTCCAGGCCCCACTCGGCTCCTCGCATCGCCCTTTCTCTCCCTTTTCTCTAATCTGGGGCATCCTGTCTAGACTCATCATTTATTCCATCCTCTCAGGGTCTACACTTTCAACTCTCCAAAATCGATCCCTGCCTTTCTATTGAAATAGCCCTTCCTGGGATGCCTTCCTGGATGCCTTTACAATCTAGCTTGAATGAGAGAAAGCCATGGGATGAAAACAAATACCAAGATGAAAAAACACATCAGTGAAGATGCTAAAATCCTATCATTTGCATGAGTGGTCAGGCTATTTCACTACAATGCGAACAAATCTAGGGAAGCCTAACCTAGCTAGAGGTGCCTCACCCAGCCTGAGGGAAGGGAGGGAGGGCAGAGTCTGAAAGACGCATTCGTTCATCATTATTTATTGGCACCTGCTCTGTGCCAGGCGCTGTCCTTGGTGCTGGGACAAAAGGCGTTAACTAGGTGCATGGTGGAGGGTACTGTCTTGGCAGAGTAGGCAGCCAGCATCGGGACAGGGAGGGTGCAGAACATGCAGAGACTTACAAGTGGTGAGAAGTGGGTACAAGAACTTGGGAAGGTATGATGTCAGTAGTGGTATGGTGTTGGGTTGGTAAGAGGGAGGCTGGTCAAATAAGACATTAGGGGACACACTTGGGCACTTGGACTCAATCCTGAGAGTTGAGGAAAAACAGTGGTATGTTTTAATGTTGGGCAGGGGTTGGTATCTGAGGGAAGAAAGATGGCTCTGGCCATGATGTGGCAAATGGGTCTGAGGGGGCCTAGAGTGTATACAGCAGGGTTGGTTAGGGGGCTTTGCCCTTGTGGAATTTCGGGGCGCCCACCCAAGCCAGAGGCAGCATGCAAGTAGAGAAGGTGGTGAGGGCGATGGTCAAAGGCAGAGGAGCTGTGGGTTTCTGTCTTCTCCTCTTTTTCAGAAAAAATCAATAGGACAGATTCACTGTTCCTTCCCCAAATCCTGCCACCACAGTTTTTTCCTTGGAACCCAGGCTTAATGTTCCTCAGGGAAAGACTCAGCTAGGCGTGAGGAGATGAGAGTGAGAAGAGGTAAGAAAAAGGAGCTGTGGGCCAAACCGAGCTCTAGGTTAGAATGAGCAGGGACGCCAGACTGGCAGGCAGGTTCAAGCACTTAATGATCCCCTTTCCCTGCCAAGCCAGTCCACCACCTTCTCTCTCCTGCCTTCCACCAAACTGAGAGACCTCCCTGCTCTCTGTGGACCCCTCAAGAGCCTTAGGAATCTGCACTCAGGAAGGGTCACCCATGTTCTGGCTGCCTGTGTTCTGGTTCTAACTTCCTGCTGACCATCTCTCAGCAGTCCGCTGTGGGGAGACCCACCCCTGAATGCTTTCACTTCTCTGCTCTGAGTCCAGACAGACCTCTCATTCCTTGTCCCCCCAGTCCAGGGCCTCCTGCAGATTCCTACCCATTGCCTCCATCTGGCCTTCAAGGCATCACTTCATTTTCTTTGGCTGATGCTTTTTCCTCTTTCCACGTACCTGGTTGGCTTCCAGGATTAGCCGAGGCTCAAGCTTGGCTACATGGAAATAGAGATAGACACAGACTCTCTATTATTTGAAAGGGAAAAAAAAGAAAAGCATTCTTGGCGAGGGTGGCACCTTCCAAGCCTGGAGACCCCACTAAAGCCCCTGGGAGCCTGGATAGGAAATGGCCAGCATGGATCTCCCTTCCAAATGCAAATGGCCCCCCCACCCCCATCTCAGGCCAACTCCTCTGGCAGTTTCTAGGGCTCTTGACTACCCTCTCCCTCCCACCTCCCAGGCCTCCCTTGCTCCCAACCCCCCAGGGCAGGATCCCCAGCCAAGCCCTGGCAGTGACACATTGCTCAGCCCCTGCCTGGGGCCCTCCCAGCTCCACGACCTCTGGATGCCCCCCCCAGGCCCACCGCATAGTATGGACTCTTCCAGCCGAAATTCCCTTGCACTGTGGAAAGAGGAAATGAGAGCAGGGGTGGGGGCAAGGGATAGCAGAAAAAAGTAAAATGAGATGGAACCAAGTCCAGAAAGAGAGAGAGAGAACTGAAGGAAGGAGATGAGGGTTAGCTGGCTTGGCTCGGGGTGATTCAAGAACCATGGCAGTGGGTCTTGTCAGGTCATATTCAAAGGGAGACGGCTCACATCTCCCCCATGACAACGTCTACAGGCAGATCATATCTTGGCCTGGGCATGGGTAAACCTTCTATCCAGCCTCCTCTTGATTAGGCATTGCTGTCCGCCAGAGCTGGCCAAAGTGCTTGGGAAAGCAGGGGAAATATCTGGGATGGCTGGCCTCACAGGAAGAGTTCAGGGACAGCAACCTTTACTACAATGTCCTGGTGGGCGTGGTGTTCCCCATCACCCTTCCTGGGCCCTTTTTCTCACTCTGACCCTTAATTCCCAAATGCATCGTGGTGACTGTGTAACTACAATTTTGTCTCTATAAAACTTCCGCTCCTTTGAAATGAGCTCTTAATACTTATCTCTGTTGCAAATGCTGGATTCCTTGGTGGAGCTGCCTCAGGGAGCAGAGCAGGACCTCAGCAGAGGCAGGGCCACTGAAGGATGACCAGGGGACATCATGCTCTCATCAGCCTTGCCAATGGTAGAAATAGCACTAAATCATTGCTTAGTGAATTAAATAAATTTATAAAAGCAATGCATTAAATTAATCCTCACTAAGGTATACATCACTAAGACCCTCATTACTTCTCAAAAAGGATGCCCCCGTTTGTGATGAAGATACTCAATAAACAATGAAGAAAAGGAAACTTCCCCAACCTGAGAAACTTGGTAGGGTGATGGGGATCTTTTTAAATTGAGTTGTGGTGATAATTGCTCAACTCTGCGAATTTACTAGTCATTGGCGACACTGCATTACAAGTGAATTTTGTGACATGTGAATTATACCTCAATAAAGCTGTAAAAAAAAAAATACCCTAAAGGTGATGTATGTTAATCAAACTGTGTCCTCCATGGAGGAATTTCTCCCACTGTGGAGAAATGGGGAGCAGATGCAGGGGAACTGAGGAGAGATTCTGGTGTCGCCTGGGCCTGCGGCCAGAGGTCATGCCACTGCAGGTAAGAGGTAAGACATCCTGCTCTGTTCCTGATCCAGCCACACCAGTGAATACTACACTGGGAATTATTGGAATTCTGACCCCATGTTTTGATACCCACTGACTCCCCAGTTGATTGGAAACAGAGGATACATGCGTATGACTATATCAATGTGTGCATTTACGTGAGAGCATATGAGTGTGTGTGAGGGTATATGCCTGTGTGCGCATGAACGAGTGTGAGTGTGGATGAGTGTGTAAATATGTGTATGTGTTCATATTTGTGATCTGCATTCAAGCCTCCAACACTGGCTACCTACCCTGGGTGATTGGGGCCACAGCAGATGAATCAACGGATCAGGTGGACTAGATGGCAGAGTGGGGTGATTAAGGGTTGACAGCAGTCTGAAGCCAGATTAGGAAAAAAGGATGGTTTGGGGTCCTCTCCACGCCCCTATGTACCTCGCCATCTGTACACACAGACACAGACACACACACACAGTTCTGGATGTGGAGACCACAGTCATCAAGAGGATCACAAGCACTTCTGCGCCAGTACACTAAGAAGTGGATTCTGAATTCTCCCCTTTGCCTTCCTACTGCCACCACACTCTCTTGAAAAGGTCAAAGAAGAAGGAATGACAAGCATGTGGTCCTCAAATCTTTTGACTTTGATGAAGGATACACATTTCAACTAGCGCAGGGTAGAGAAAAAGGGATGGACACACCATCCAGAGTGGGTATTAGCCAGAAACTCTTGCTCCCACCGCCATTACATTGGAGCATAAATAGCAAGTTTCAGACCCCCTTTCAAACATGTATCTGTCCATCCATCCATCCAGCCACCCACTCATTTTCCTAGTGAACATTTACCATGCACCATGCCAGTTCCTGAGAACACAGTGTCAGGGGTGCTGAGATTGCCACCCTCAGGGAACTCATGGTCTGCTGGGGAAGACAGAGAAACTGGGTCTACACAGTCACAGAGGCTGAGTGTGCCTGAGTGTAAGTGTGTGAGTGTGTGTGCAGTGAGAAGGGTGGGTAGTGTTCTAGGGGTTCACAGAACAGTGTCCCCCAACTAAACCTCAGGGAAAGGAGGCTGGTCAAGAGGAGATGCCCACAAGAGTTGATGCCAGGTGAATAGGAGTTTGCCCAACAGATAAGGGGAAAGGGTGTATCAGGCAGAGAAAACAGCTCATTCAAACCTTGCAAGTGAGGCAAACCTTGACTTGTGCTGGAGGTTATAGGCAGGAGAGGGAGATAGACAACTTCCACAGGCTCCTTGACATGCTAAAGAAAGAGACAGGCTTTGGGCTCAGCACCAAGGCGACAATGCCACACACGTGTCCCAGCCTCGTGGGAGTCCAGTCAGAACCCTGCTCTGTTTGTGGAGGCTTGAATATGCTTCAGTTTATAAGGTTTAGGAGGGAAGAAACTCAGGGGAGAAAAATTGTGCAGACAAGTAAAACTTTGCCCTGGCCTGGTGCCTGTCTATGGACTGGTGGTTGGGAAACACTCCGTTAGAGGATGGCTAACATTCCACGAAGCTAATGTTCCAGCCTTTCTGATCGGCGAGCTGTAAAGTGAAGTCTTTTTCTGCAATATGTCAGGGAGGTATGGGTGAAACCATGCCAAAAAGTGTGGGAGAATACAGACCACATGCTCCTCAGGTGTCTCAGACGCCAGGGTCTTGGTCCCTGTCCTTGGGGCACCGCCATCTGATGGAGAAAGCAGGGGTCTGTCTTGGTTCCTCAAAAGGAAACAAAAAGTTACAAAGGACAAGAGAGATCCCACCTCTGAGGTATAAGGTCGAGGCCATACAGTGACCCTATGGCTCTGGGCTCTGGGATAGAGGCACCCACGTGCTAAACTCCCATCTACCAACACAGTCATGAGATGTTTTGAATCTTTTAATTCCAGCAAATGCATCACCAAATTTTTTTTTCAAAAGTGTGCCCTGAACACTAACAATATCTAAAGTACTCTGTGATGTGAAGAGCGGTAAAGGTACTTGAAAAAAGAGGAGTCTGTGGGATGTTAGAGACACGCCATTCTTTGCAGGTGTCTTTAAGATAGTGAGCAGGAGGTGAGCGGAGATACCTGTGATGGTCAGAGCATGGCCTAATCCAGAAACAAGACATTCCAGATGTCTGACCTCCCAGGCAAGGTGGAAGCTCAACCAACCTCAACTCTACTCAAGGCTGGGAACAGCCAGTTTTGCACTCATCTCAGTTCCCAAGACTTTGTCCATGTCACTGTCCAGCTGAAACACTTCCCCTTCTCCAGCTGAAACACTTCCCCTTCTCTGTACCAGTTCACCCTTCAAAGGTCTCCGTTTGCACTGTTTCCTCCAGCCTCCAGAGGCTCCACTTGGCTCTGGCCAGTATGTCTTGCATTTCAGTAAGTTACTGAAAAGCTATGCCAGCTTCTAAGAGCTCTCAGAGGGAAGATGGCCGCTTGCTCTCTATATGGCTCATGCTCCCCCGTCACATGCCTAGTGCACTGTAGTATATCCAGTTGGTACCCAATAACAGTTTGTCGTCGTATCCGATTAGATGGAGGTTCTTGTACCACAGCTCCTATAACTCATGTTCCCCTGCAGGTGCACCAACCGCCTTATTCCCCCAGGTTGCACACCTAATCCTCCCAGCTACAAAGGAAGCCGGTTGAGAGCTAGATTTCCCCCTCTCTTGTTTCTAGGAGTCTCAGAAGGGCTAAACTGAAAGGGCCCTCAGAAACCATCTATGGCCCCCCAGTTTTATGCAGAGAAAACTAGGTCCCCAGTGCAAGGAAGTGTGGTAGAGGGAAGAGTGCTCGGGGTGCCTTGTTAGAGCTATTCTTAATCCTGACTCCGTGTTCATTTAGCATGTGATGTTTACCTAAGCACTACATGCTCCTAGCCTCGTTTTTCTCATCTGTAAAAGTGGGCATTCATTCTTACCTCCCAGGTGTTGGAAATATAAAATGAGGAAACAGTGTATGGTCCCCAGCTCCCAAGAGGCATTCAATTTTACCCTGAGGCAAACATTGTTAATACTTTATTTCCATTCTTTTGCCATGACATTTTTTTTAACATAATAGTGATCATATGGTATGTATAAAGTTGAATATATTGACTTTCTCATTGTCATTATTTCCCGAAGATCTGCAATTACAGAATTGATTTTCTTTTTAACCCAAAAGTTATTCAGGAGGTTGAATGTAAATTCTAAATAGTTGCAATTTTTTGTTTGAACTTTTGTTATTAATATCTAGTTTTATTGCATTGTGGTTAGAGAATATGGTCCGTACTGTTTCTACTTTGAGGATTTTACTTTGTGGCCTCAAATGTATTATGAATGCTTGAAAGGGAGGTGTATTCTATTTGTAGGAGGTGAGGCTTATCAGCATATCAATCTTACATTATTAACTATGTCATCCAGACACTCTATACTCTTGCTTTTATGGTTATTGCATTAGTTATTACATTATTAGTATGGTTATTGCATTATTAGTTATTGCATTAAAGCCACGACACGTTAAATCTTCCACAATGCTACTCTCCTGTCAATATCTCCTTGCATATTCAGTAGATTTGCTATATGTGCTATATTTTCTTGCCTTTTTCCCCAGTTGGCTTCAAGTTGGTATGAAAGAAGAGAGGATACCTACCTACGGAAGACAATTCATATCTGGGGCACACTTTGAAGTTTTTTTAATGCTCAAGGCCCTACCCAGATGGGGCAGAAAATAAATATTCAGGAATGTGTCCTTAGCACAAAAGCCAAACTTTCAGACTCTCGATGCTTGGAGGAGGAACTAGCCTATGTGAGCTGCAGGGCCCTAGAATCCACCGGAAGTTGGAGGGAAGCCTGGAGGCTCTCTGAACTTGATTTGCAACCTGCGTGGGTGGCTCCCTCTGATACTAGATGCCTCAGACAGAGAGCAGAGGTCATACAGGGTTATGTCAACTCACTAAAGTTAAGTCTAACAGATTCCCTGGTGAAAACAGTTGATCCCATAAACAATTTCCTTAAAAGTTAAAATCTTTCCTGAAAGGGGGAGGGAGATCTTTGCTAGATTTGTTAGCTTCCAGGACCCTGATTCACCTGCTGACATACTCCCCTGACTCTGGGCCATGGCAGAGGGTGTGTGCTCCCAGAAACCTAGAGCTATCTTGTGACTTTCATGGACCTTAGGCACTGCTGACTTCATGGGCCTCTTGCTCTTCTAAACACGCACACACACACACACACACACACACACACACACACACACACACACACACGTGTATGTATGTATGTATATATATATATAATTGTGTTTA
Source organism: Cynopterus sphinx (assembly GCA_030015415.1). Classification (NCBI taxonomy): domain Eukaryota; kingdom Metazoa; phylum Chordata; class Mammalia; order Chiroptera; family Pteropodidae; genus Cynopterus; species Cynopterus sphinx. Next base: position 53,724,518 of record CM057383.1, on the reverse strand, counting down.
CAACTACATTGGTGTAAAGATTAATTCTATAATTATATGTCATTATTATTAATATATATTTTTCTTTTTCTGATTTTAAAAATAGATAAAATTAAACATTTTCATGTGTCTCTAAAATTATCTCGAGACCTTGACACAGGATGTACTGATGAATAAATAGGCCCCGGGGCCATGTGTGGGGACTGGCCAGCCCTGAGGGATGTGGCTTTAACTTCAGAGCCCGAGAGCTCACACTGAGAGAAAGCGTGGTAGGTCAGTCACACAGTGGGAGCATAAACCATCTCAAAGCCACAAATGCCTCTCCGTCTGTGGCAGGCACTCGGCCTGCCAGCCCTCGAATGGGTATGTGGTGATGTGGGAAGGTGCTGGAATGCCTTAAGGTTTCTGACCACAACTAACAAGAAAGGGAAAAGGCACATATGTTGGGACAGGAGAGTTTGTTTGGCGCCACATCGTCAGGTGCGGAGAGGGAGAGACTGCACAATTAAACCCACCTGGAGCAAGCTGCTGCCGGAAGCCAAGGGGAAGCCTTGGTGCTGGTCCTCATCAGAGGCGACCTCATTTTCTGAGTTAGGCGTAATCCTGCTGTTTAAAAAGCAGTCTCTGACATCGACACTACTGACATGTTGGGCTGGTTAATTCCCGGGAGAGGGCCCATACAGACACACCTGTGTAAACACCACTTACATCAAGGGAACACATTAATGGCTTAGGGATTCTTTATGGTCAAAGAATTCATGACTCTAGAATAGAATCAGCACACAAAAATGGCCATCTAGGTCCCAGCTACCCTCTCTCCAGTTCTGGACAAGGGCAGTGATTTTTCTTTAAAGCATATTAACCATAACTACTTAGATCCAAGTCTGTATTTAATAGTGCTTACGGTCAGTCTGATGCATCCTCCCCTTTCTTGATTTCTTCATTGGCTAAATCATATTGTTAGGTGGATTGTATCTTATATATACTCAAAACAAGCATATTTCTTCTAAGAAGGGTATCTGAATGCAATACTCTGAGCTCTTTTATATCTGGCAATGCTTCTAATCACAGACTTTTTTTCTCAAATTTTCTAAGATCTTTTATTGTTTGAGTTAAACAGAAAAAAAAAGACTGAAGTTGACTTTTTTTTTTAAGTAAACTATTTTCTTTTTCATCGTGATGTTCTTGATCTTTGAATTTTGGAAATTTCATTGGGGATATATCCAATATGTTTTTTAGTTTTTTGGGGTCTTTCTTCATGTCAGAAAAGTTTTGTTTCTGTTGTGTAATGGGTTTCCTTGGTTCTGATTTCTTCCTCAGGAAGAATGTCAATTACCTGAACATTGAATCCCTGTTTCTTCCTTTTGCAGTACTATGTTCTCTTTTTTCTCTCCCTTTTAAATAGATCTTATTTTTCAGAGCACTTTTAGGTTCACAGAAAAAGGGAGCAGAAAGTACAGCCAGCTCCTATATACCCTTTCCACCCCAAGATTACCCCATGTTGACATCCACACCAAAGTGACACACTTTGTGGCAATAGTTGAACCTACACTGACACCTCAGTATCACCCAAAGTCCATAGTTTACATTACATTACACTTCTGGTATTGCATATTCTACGGGTTTTGACAAATGTTTAATGACATGCATTCACCTTTAAAGTAACATACAGGTACACAGTATCATAGAACAATCCATGCCCTAAAAATCCTCTGTGCTCTGCCTATTCAGCCCTCCCTCCTGCGTGATCTCAGCAATCACTGATCTTTCTACTGTCTTCACAGTTTTGCCTTTTCCAAAATGCCATACAGTTAGAATTATACAGTATGCAGCCTTTTTGGATTGGCTTCTTTCACTTAGCAATATGCATTTAAGGTACCCCAGATCTTTTCATGGTTTGATCACTCATTTCTTTTTAGCACTGTATAATATTCCATTGCCTGCATGTAAACTGTTTTCTTATCCATTCACCCACTAAAGGACCTCTTGGTGGCTTCCAAGTTTTGGCATTATGAATAGAGCTGTTCTGAACATTTATATGCAGATTTTTGTGTGGACATAAGTTTTCAGCTCATTTGAGTGAGTATCAGGAAGTACAAGCTGGATTACATGGTAGATTTTATGTTTATTTTTGTAAGCAACTGCTAAGCCGTCTTCCAGAGCGGCTGTACCATTTTGCATTCCCACCAGCAATAAATGGGAGTTCCTGTTGCTCCACACCCTCAGCAGCCTTTGGTGCTGTCAGTGTTCTGGATTTTGGCCATTCTATTAGGTGTGTACTAGCATCTCATTGTTGTTTTAATTTGTTTTCCCCTGATGATATATGATGTGGGACATCTTTTCATATGCTTATTTACCATCTGTACGTCTTCTTGGTTGAGGTGTCTTTTGCCCATTTTTAAAATTAAGTTGTTCATTATATTAATTTTGAGTTTTAAAATTCTCTTTGGATAATAGTCCAAATATGCCTTCTGCAAATATTTTCTCTCAGTCTATGGCTTGTCTTTTTATTCTCAGAGAAGGTTTTAAACTTAAATGAAGTCCAGCTTATCAATTATATTTTTCATAAGTTATACCTTTGTTGTGTAGATAAAAAGTCATTGCCAAACTCAAGTCATTTAGGTTTTTGCCTATGTTATCTTCTAGGAGTTTTATAGTTTTGCATTTTATAGTTAGGTCTATGATCTATTTTGAATTCACATTTGTGAAAGTTGAAGATTTGTGTCTAGATTCATTTTATTCTTTTTGTGTGTGGTTGTCCAGTAGTTCAGCACTGTTTGTTGAAAAGACTATCTTTACTACATTGTGTTGTTTTTGCTCCTTTATCTAAGATCAGTTGACTATACTGATGGGGTTCTATTTCTAAGGCAGTGTCAGTCATCCAGTTTTGTTCATCTCTTTCAATATTGTGTTGGTTATTCTGGACCTTTTGCCTTTCCATGAACACTTTAGAATAGGTTTGTCAATATTCACAAAACAGCTTACCGGGATTTTGATTGGGATTGAATTGAATCTTTAGATCAAGTTAGAAAGAACTGACATCTTGACAATACTGAGTCTTCTTATTCACAAAGATCCATCTCAGTCTAACATTTTATCATCTTATCTGTTATCTCTTCTTTTTAGAGAGCTTACATTTTTAAAAATTATTTCAGTACAGAGAACGGCTATTCCTTAATAATCCCTGTACTAAATATTCGACAAAAGCATATTTGTCATTTGCTTCTTGACTGTGGTGCTTTATTTTGCATAATCCCTTTGGTCCATGCTGGCTACTTCGGCTTCCTCTCAAGAACAAATCAAAAAGACCAGCCAGTACAATCAATGAGTGAATTGTTCTTAGCTCTTATCACATTTTTTTTAGTTGCTGAGCAAATCCTGCTGCCAGATCTTAAGCTGGAGAAGTGGCTGGTAATAATTTACACAATCCAGTCAGAGTGAGCAGGGAGGCAGAGCTGTGAACAGTTCTAGCAGGGGACTGCGTGTCTGGGACTCTGGCTCAGTGTTTGGGGAAGCGATTTTCTACTTCCGTTTTCCTGTTAGGTCTGGCCTTTATACCAGGTACAAACCGCAGCTGGACTCAGCCTCCTTCCATGGATCATTGCCCGCTCTACCAGGGCAAACTCCACTTCCCCATAGGCTTTCTGTGGGAGGTTGCTGTCACTCAAAACCTGGAGCCTCCCAGCGCCTCTTACACAGGCTGCTGCTCCATTAGGGAGGGCTGTTAGTGTTTGTAGGCTCTCTTCACTTCCTTTTGAGGGTGCTGCTCCTCAGGCAGGGCCACTGCAGATTGGCTTTGTTGCTTTCCTTCATTCTGCATTGTACAAAGGCTTCTTGGTTTTCTGGAGGTGAGTGGTACTCTTCCACATTATCAGTGAGCCTGCACATTTCCTATTTCCACTTTCCTAACACTTGGGCCATTTCGATGAGGATCCTGGGTAATGTGAGTAAGTGGTGAGGATTGTCCAAGTCATTATCTTACTCAGAACTCAGTTGAGTTGTCCATCCATCCATCTAGTTAACTGTCCAGCAGAGTCAGATTTTGATAAATTTGGACCAAGTCTCATCTTCCTGCTATTTCCTTCTGACTCAGCTCACTTGGTCTCATCCTCCTTTTTCCATGTTGGGAACCCTACCCCATAGTTCTAATCACGTTCTCATGTGTCTTACCATGATCCGTGTTATAGACCTACATCACTGGCCAGATAAGAGGAACTAATTCAAGTTCAGTTGAACCAATGGGTATGGATAAACCAGAAACACTTCTTTAGAGAAGAAAGGCTCAGGTTTGATGAAAATAAAGTACTGGTCAGCCTTGTAGCTCCATTATTAATAGGCTGAGTTGTCCAGGGAAATAGCTTACTTTTTATGGGGTCTCAACTTCCTTCCCTTTGTTAAATAAGAGCATTAAATTTCTAAGGTCTCCTTCACTAGTATTTTTGGATTTTGCAATGAGCCACCCTCTGCTGTGAAAGAAGCAAAAGAAAGCACAGCTCTGATTTCTGGTTAAAGAAACAGGATTTAGACTGGCATCAGCTTGAGAAGTCTTACAATGTCAGGTGCAACTAAACTTTGAAAACAAGTACTGGATGCTTAGTATTTTTCTGAGAAAAGAAAAAAGAAAGGATCAAAAGAGGGACACAGAAAAATTGGATAAGAATGAAAGATATTGTGAAAAAAGTAGAGCGAAACTGAAAATAAGAGTGAGAAGAAGAATGAGAATGAGAGGGATCAAGAGTGCATGAGAATGTGAGGGAGGCCGGAGGAGGCGCAAGGACAGACAAGTGGCTGTGGAAGTGAGGGGCTGGACTGGTGTTGGGGAGAGATGAATTGAGGAGGGTTTCATTCCCTTTGGCTGCTGTCAAAATGACGATGACAAACCAAAAGCTTTAAAGGTCTAAAATGTCTTAATGACTGCCTCCTACTCACATTATTTCTCAAATTCCCAGCTCATCCCTGAGCCGTGGAGGACGAGAGATGCAGTTGATGCAGTGACATCCGGGCCCCACTAGGTGGCTGCGAGCCTCCTTTGAACTCCAGGCTTAGCACAAAATTCCTCCCCAGGTAACCTGAGATCCATTTCCTATTTTATCTGTTCTCTAGAGAAGATGGGGTGGAATTAAGATGAAAAGAGATTCTAAATAGAATAAAGGACACACACACACACACACACACACACACACACACACACACACGTACTTCTTCGTGGAAGTAGTTATTGTGTATGAAAAACTATAACCATTGCAGAGGGCTGAAGCTGGCTGCCATAATTTCTTCCCTGGTTTCCTCTGAAAGCCAGAAGATAGAGTTGGGAGTTGATTTTCCAGCGTTGCGGTATACCTTTGGTTAGGGTTAGATTCAGACCACAGTCAGTGTTAAGATCAATATAAAGTCAAGGTCAAGGCACTGACTGAGCTCAGAGTTGGATTTATTTTGAAGCTGGGAAACAGAATGACTAAATGCTCACATAAGATATGAACACATGACATTTTGAGCTCTGCTTTCTAAGACCAAAAACCAGGGATGATTTCCTGGAGGGAATAAGTTCCTAGTGAGATTTTGAAGAAGAAAGCTGATAAGGCAAAGTGAAACCTTGAGAGACTGAAAAGAATGGTTTTACTGTCACAACTGAATGTAATGATAGTAAAAGTCCTCAAATGATAGTGTCTTCTGATCAGGGTCCTGCTCATCAGGCACCTGAACTCCCAAGTCATCTTCCCTTGCCCTGTGGGGGAAGAAGACTCTCACTGGCTTTGGCAAGGACACTTCTCCACACATTCCTGGCCCTGGATGCCCCTGGGCCTGGTGTCTGCACTTGTTGATGCCAGGGTAGGTGCAGGCGCCAGGCGGGGTGGACACAACCTGGAAACAGGGAGTGGCTGTGGAAACAATGTAAATCTGGCACATACCCACCAGCCACTCCCAAGCTAGAAACAGGCCGGGTCATCACTGGGGAACAGGGAGCTGCAAGGAGCTCACTTAGGCCAGAGCCCTCTTTTCCAGGAGGCCTTACCACTGTGGCCACTCAAATCCAGCAGTTACATCAGCCCTAAGGTTCATTCCACTGTTATTTGACACATTTTAGTATGGTTTTTGGTATGCATCTTAGCTCAAATGGTGGCCTTGGTAAGTCATCTTCTTCCCTTTGTTCTCTTCCTTGGGGTATTCCTGCACCTGACAGCAGTCTCCAACCTCCATAATGAGATAACTGGCTTCATGAATAGTCAGTCAAAAGTTTCCCTAATGGGAGCCTACTTTAGTCAGAATAGAGCTCCCTGAAAAAGCTCTCTCATCATTATGGAGAGTGGATTTCCTGTGTAAATATCTCCCCCAGAAGTCCAAGAATCCCTGAGGAAATTCCTCCATCATCCTCTCCCATCAGTATAGAGGTTTCCTAGGAGGCTATCTCCCTCAAGGGTCTTTACCATTGTGGGTAATCAGTGAAAGATCTTTTCCAGTGTGGAGTCCTTGGATCATGTTTCCCCCCGTAGTCTAGGGTCCCTTCGAGTTCTTGGATGAGAGCAGCACTCCAAAACAGAGGAGTCAACCAAGAATCCAAATCAGTCTCAAGCGAAGGTCAGGGTTGATTGTCAGTTCATGCCCACGCGGATTTTATGAAGGAAATGATGGCAGACGTAATACTGCTTATAGTGCTGGTGATTAATGGAGCAGTGATACCTGGTGGTGCCACGTGGAAGTGATGGTATAAAGGTGGTGATAGGCCTGAGAACCTAGGAGGTGGAGGTTCTGGAGATGGTGGTGTCGATGTCAGCAGTAGTGGTGATGGTGGAGGTAGCAGTGATGATGGTGGTCACGAAAACTAGGGAGATGGCATTGATGGTAGTTGTTGCAGTGAGGGTGACCACAGTGATGGGGGTTGGCATTTGTGGTAGAGATGGTAGAGGATGCAAACGCATCACTACTGTCCTAAGAGGGAAGGGTCCTGGGGCAAGGGAAGAAAGAGAGTTGGAGGATACTGATCTAGAACAGCTGGAAGAAGAATCTTTACCATAATTAAAAAGGACAACAAAAACTGTTAAAAAATTGTTCAAGTGAGACCTGAAACAGGGACAGCAATTGCAGAGTCCAAAGCTATGGGTTTTACAAGCATTTTGAGGTGCAAGTGAGAAATGAGTGGCGACAAAACCCATGGGAGCATGGCTCTGAAGCTGGGAGGGGAGAACGCCCACTGTGATAAAGCCCCGTGCCAGAGTGGGTCTTATGGACAACAGGGAGGAAGGTAAAACCCAGCCGCCTCCATGTCTCCAGCTAGTCCAGAGGCAGCTGGAGTGTCCGGGGCTGCTCCATGGCTGACGGGATGGGGAAGGACAGAGGACCAGGTCTGTGAACCTCTATTGTCCCTCAACCTCTTTGTATTCAACTCAGGGAGAAGGTGGGGCCATGGGAGGACATCGAAACAAGATGATGAGCGTTAAAAAATATAAACATGCCTCCTCACATGATGTTCTGGGTGTTCTGACTCAGTTTCCAAGGTGAGAACAGGCAGTGTATTTTTAATAAGCTTCCAAGTTGATGCTGATACGCATATGCACATACACAGGTCAGGAACCAGGACCAAATACTACATTCAGCAGCCCTCTCCTCTGCCACTGGCCTGGGGGCATTTGTAGCCAAAGGCAATAATATTTCCATACCATTGCATCTTCACCTGCTACACCCAAAGGGTCTCAGAAGCAGGTGATTTGGGAGGCCAAGAGGCAGGGTGCGGTGCTGCAGCAGGGGCACAGGATGGCCATTTCCCAGTAAAGATCTGCTGCTGAACTCGAAGAGGAAAGGGTAAGTGTTGGTGACCGGACACGAGTTCCTATCGATCCCCCAGACTTCCTAGAGAAATAACCATACTGTCATTTGGTAGTGGGGGCGGCGGGGGGGGGGGCGGAAGTTGGAGGTTGGGAAAGGATGTGGGGAGGATCAAAGCTGAAAGAAAAGAGAAGGCTGAGGTCCAGCTACTGTAAGAGGGAGCTAGCCAGGGCAGATTCAGGCCCAGCCCACGACCCCTTTGAGGGAGCTGTTCTATTTGCAGTGCCCCCCACACCACTCACCACCAGGTCAATGCTGCTTGCCCTCCCAGGGCCCATCCATGAAGCCCTCCCATGCCCCATAGACACCTAGTTCTTATATTTCACCCATTCGGACAGAGTTGTTGTTTTTTTTTTTTTTTTTATAGTGCTCTCACAGCTGTCCCCCACTCCCACATCCAAATTGATTTTTCTTTCTCTGGCTCTCAGCCATCAATGCCCCATGGGAAGCATAAGAGAGCATTTATAAAAATGTGCAGACTTGATATGAGGGTGGGATGAGTACCCAAGGGGAAGTCAGGGCCCTTGGCTTCTAGCCCCAACTCTGCCCGTTTCCTGGCTTCTGAGGACCCACTCTGATGGGAAAGATACAGAATAGCTTATTCCTGCATCTTTTCTCTCTTCATCAAGCTCTGGTGATTCTGCGTTCTTTGCTCAAAGGGAGCAGCCTGAGCCTGCCAACAACAGAAAGATGACTTCCTTCACATGGGACCTGGCACAGCTCAGATTGCAGGTAGAGAAGAGAAATTAAGGCAGCTTCTGAGATGCTGACAATCTTGTTTATTCTCCTTGAGTCTCTGCAAGGGGGTCACCTTAGGGCATAGGCCTTGTGAAAAGGGGATAGGTTGACAGATCAGGTTGAGCAAGTGACTTGAGCTGATCAAAGGAAACTTCTTGAAGGAGGAGAAAGTGAGAAAGGCCTTGGGAGTGGGGCCCAAGGACAAAATTGCTAGCTTCAGAGATGGGGGAGGACCTGAGGTGAAGGAAAGGGGTGGCCTGTGGCAGAGTGAGCTAAGGGGAAGGTGGCGTTTGAAGGCTGGTTCATCCACATGGTGACCCCAACTGGGAGAAGAACATGGGCGGGGCTTGTGTTGGAGGTTTAGGGACCAGAGAGAGGGTTGGGATGTAGGATTAAATGCAGCTCAGATACCCCTGGGGTTTTTCAAAGCCCTCTGCATCTCAGCTTCCCCCTGCCCCCTCAGTCACCTGAAGTCAGGCCAGAACAGCTGCTCCCAGGTGAGTTCATCAGACCTCAGAGCAACTCCACCCTCCCTGCCAGGAAGCCCATCTCAGGGATTTGAGGGATCTCTCACCTCCTAGCCCAAGTGCTTCCCCATGAGCTGCAGAGGACTCTCTCTTTCTCTCTCTCCCTCAATTTAGTGACATTGTGTGGAGGATAGGAGATTTCCCATCTTCTGCCGCAATAAGAATAGGATGTTCTAAATAGATGCTAAACAGAGCATGAGTAAAGATGCCTCTAAATTTTTTTCTATGATCAGGCCCTGGTACCAATCAGGCAGGACCCTCTAATGAGTTCTATAAAGCTGGCACTTCCCAGGCAGCTGCCTCTGGGACCCGTGGCAAGGCCTTAGCCAGTCAGGCTCCCCCCATCCCTCTCAGGATGTCCTTTTAACCAGGCATCCGCCCCTACACTGGAGCAGCTCATACACAAAGGTGGTGATAAGAGAAATGACAGCATCCATTCACACAAAGGCTTGTGCAATGCCTCGCATGCAGATGTTGGGCAGCTTTATCTGCAGTAGCCCCAACCTGGAAACGACTCAAATTCCCATCAAAAGGTGCCTGGACAAACAAATCCTGCTACATCCATCCAATGGAACATTAGTCAGTAATAAAAAGGAGTGAACTGCTGATTCATGCAATGACTTGGATGATTCTCAAGGTAATTATGTTGAGTGAAAGAAGCCAGATCAAAAGAAAAAAGAAAAAAGAAAAAGAAAAGAAAAAAAAACGTGCTATATGATTCCATTTATATAAAACTCTAGAAAATGCAGACTAGTCTATAGTGATAGAAAGCAGAGCAGGGGTTTCCTGGGGACAGGGAATGGGCTGGGAGGGAGAAATTTTTGGAGAAGATGGAGATGTTCATTATCTCGATTGTGTTGGTATTTCACAGGTGTAAGCATATGTCAGAATAGATACAACAGTGCTCCTTAAAGAGGTCTGTTTATTATACATCAGTTATACCTTAATAAAGCTGTTTTTAAAAAGATGGTGGTGACGATCATAATGATAGTGATAAAGTTGAAGCAAAAGTTGCTGACAAGTTGATGACGGGTGTGATGAAGGCCACGATTTTCTGACAGCGGTTTGGGTACTCGCCTTTCCCTGTAAACTACGGGGTCTGTTTAGACAGTGCTTTCTTCACCTCTGTCCCCAGCATCTTGCATAGGGCTTACAGTGCTGCAGGCATGCAATAGATAGTCTATTCGTTCACTTTGGTGATGATAACCAAGAATGATAAATGCTACAATGTGAGAAGCCCAGGGACTGTAGGGATAGAGAGTACCGCCGCCATCAGACAGCTCATGAGGGCTTCCTGGAAGAAGTCATGTCTGGTTGAGACTGGACAAGCCAGTAAGGGCTTCCAGGCAAAGAAAGCTCAGGTAGAGGAGGAGGTCCCAAGGGTAGGAAACAGCTTGTGTCAAGGTCTGGAAATTTCACAGAACAGAAGATATGTTAAGGAAGTTCAGTATGGCTGGAGCCAGAGCAGGAAAAAGGAGACACAGGATGTCAGATGAGTTCATTAATGGGTGGATGGATAAATGGATGGATGGATGGATGGATGGGTGGATGGATGGATGCATTTGTTGTGTCTACAAAGCCGTAGGAAGCTCCTACCATGGAGTGGCTACAGAGATTGGCATTGGAACTGAGGGTGATGCCCCAGAGCTTTCTTTCAGATGTGGAAGAGGCCTTTGCCATCTCAGTTGTCCCTTTGGTCCATTACCCATGTGTCCACCCTGGAACTAAGCCATCAGAAGCGGAAACAAGGATGTATGGGTTGGTAGGATTTCCCCTCAGTCCTCACCGGCTGTCCCCTTCACTAGAGGAGAAAGAGTCTATGACCCTGGGAGGGGGCTGAGAAGTGAGTTTGCCCCTAGGCAGTGCTATGAGGCTCTCCTCAAACCTCTCCCAGGCATTCAGCCATGTTCAGGTCTGGAATGAAGGCAGGGTGTACACAGGGCTAGCCGGTGGGGGTGGGGCCTTCTTCGCTGAGGGCTGGAAGGACCTGGGCTGGCCTCACTAGTCCCCGGGGACAATAAAAATGAAGTGAGAAGGACACAGATTGTGCCTGGCTCTTCTGCAGGCCAGCTGTGTTCTCTACACACCGGGTGGCCTTGAGCGGCACAGCCAGACCTGCCCGCAGGCCTTGGGTGAGCTAGAGAGGCAAGCTCCTGCCTTGGCTTGAGCCCACCCTGTGTGTGGCCGCAGCTTCTCCAGCACACCGCCTGCCTTGCGCCCCACTCGGCCTTGCTTTTCTAGGGTGCAGCCACCCACCAAGGCTAGACCCTCACACCCATCCTGAGAATCAGTGTCCTCGGCACTCAGTGGCTGGGGGCTACAGAGACCACCTGTCCATGGGTGAGATCCCAGTGGAGTGGACTTGTCTTGACGCACCACACTACTTTGCCCTTCCCTCTGGATGCATGGTTCTCATACTGTCCTTCCTCTCACATGACACCTCACCCTTGCCACTATCTATCGCCCTCTTCTACCCACTCCACTCTCTGCCCCTACAAAGTGTCATAGCTCCTTGTTGCCTCCTAGCTTAAGCCCAAGCAATGGTCACCAGCCCTGCCCTGTGTCACTGAGACTCTGACCCAGCTGGAGCATATGTTTTCATCTGTTGTTGATTTTTATAACTGTCGTAGGCTGTGCCAGTTAGGGTTGCAGCATTCTAAAGAGGTGCTTCCTGTTTCTTCTCCAGGGCTGGTTGTTTTGTTTAATTAACCTTTGGGCTGCAGGGCAGGCTATCCCAGGGACTCTGCAGATGCAGAGATGACTCTCGGCTCTCCCTGGCTTTTCTTAAGCTTTGCCCAGTGCCAGGCAAGGGGCAGGAGCAGGTACACATGCTCCCTGTTCAGAGCACCCCCAGTCTCCCCTATTCCCCCACCTCACAGGAGGCACAGCTTTCTAAAGGCCTGATCCTCCATGGCTCAGGTCACTTCTCTAGTCCTGGGGAAGGGGTGTCATTTCTTCTGTGCGGCGGCTCCACCGATGCTCACAAAGTGGTATATTCCAGGCCCCGAGTCCTTCCAACTACTCCACTCACAATTCCCAGCCCCACGGGCCACATCTCCACCATGTTCTTAAAAAAGAAGAGGAGAGAGGAAAAGAGGCTGTTATGGTCACTACCACATTTCCTATTCTGGGAACTTGGAAGCCTTTGGGGAAAGAGCCAGCCTGAATCCAAGTCAGCGGGCAGCAGGGGGCAGACAGGGATCCACTCCAACAGTTGCTGGCAGAGATCACAGAGTGTCACCCAAATCAACTACTCCCTTCCTCCTGCTTCTTCTCTCCTGGCTTCTGGAGAAGTCACTGTTGACTAGGTGTGCCTGGAGGCTTTTTTAGCTCCTTCACAGATGTCTCCAGGATGCAGATCTGAAAGGGAGCTTAGGAACAGGATAAAGATCTATTTCAGATCCAAGCCAAGGCTGTGTATGAAAAGAGCAAGTAGGGGCCAAGAGGCTATGCATTTGAAAAGTAGCTGGTTCTGGAAAAGCTGGCATGCAGATCGACACACTAACAGGCCATCAGGTCCAAATGCCCATCTTATAGCTAGGGATAATGGGTTCTGCCAGCCTTAATCTGGGATTCCTGAAGGCAGGGCCCTGGGATCCCTAAGGCAGCGGTCCCCAACCTTTTTGGAGCCAGGGACCAGTGCTCCTGATGGTCTGAGGTGGAGCTAAGGTGGTGATGCTAGTGCTGGGGAGCGGCTGCAAATATGGATGAAGCTTTGCTCGCTCACCCACTACTCACCTCCGGATGTGCGACCCAGTTCCTAACAGGTCATGGACTGGTATTGGTCTGGGTTTTCAGCCCCAGGGTTTGGGGACCTCTGCTCTACAGAATATGCAGGACTGCGCTTTAGTCCCCTTCTCCATGCTCCCTCTACACACACACACACACACACACACACACACAGCTAATTCTTGAGGTACTGACCCCTCTGTGGCCTTAAGAGTGTGAGAATGACATGAAACACATAAATGGTGCATACCTGACACTTGCAATGAGGCCATCACACCTCAAAAGTTCAGTGAAATCTGAGAAGTCACAGCAGGGTATAAGCAGAGCTGGCTACACCAGACTACCTTCTGACCAAGGATTTCCCCCTTGAAGCAGAAAAGTGGGCTTAAGCCCTTTAGTTTGATGTTGGGAAGATCAGGGAGGAAAGATAAAAAGAGAGAGCAATGGGGAACATCAGAGTGAGTTTCAAAGACAGGAATTCCCAAAACCCAACCAGCTTCCAAGCTCACTGTGGGTGCCTAGATTCTGAGGCCAAGAAATGAGAAGGCCTTGTCCCCACTCCCCAGAGCCCAGCTGGTTAGAAGCAGAGGGAGGAAGCTGGCAGCGGGGGAAAGGTCATGGACCACTTTTTTTTTCCACTGGTGAATCAGAGGAGAGTGGTAATGAGAGCCAGGCTGACCTGACCCTGGTCATCTCTGAGTCATAGCTGAGATCCCTGTGCTAATCTTAACCCTTCAGAGAGGACTTGTTGGGACTTGCCACCAAGTTTTGACCACCGAAATACTCCTGGAGCTGACGTCACCCTGGGAAGGCCTGGCCCATAAGGGCAGCATCAGAGCATGGAGCCAGGGTGGAGAGGGGCTGGTCTGGGTGTTAGGCTCCCAGCTCACTTGTGACCTTGAGCAAGTTACAGTGATGAGTTTGGCAAGATGAGCTCCCAGGTCCTCCCAGCTCAGTCATTCTCCGAGACCAGGGCTGAGCTGGGTTCTAAAAGGGAAGGCACTAGAGCCAGGGCCATTAGGGGGCTGCCAGGCCAGGCCTGGCCCTGCCCTTATCACAGCAATTCCTCATCAAAAACCTGACACCTAAAAATGGACAAGTGGTACCAACCTGGGTTCTGGGGCCTGCACCTCAAATTTGTTTTATAATTTTGGACCAACTGCTTTCCAAATCCCTTTCCTTTACAGAAGGCAGTGCAAATAGTGGTTCAAGGCATTGAACATTGAAGTCAGATTGACTCAGATTGGAATTTTTGTTCTAACAATTAGTAGCTTGGTGTCCTGGGACAAGTCATTTAATCTCACCAAGTGTCAGTTTTCTTGTCTATAAAATGAAGACAATAATAGCACTTTCCTCAGGAGATTGCTGTGAGGATTAAATGAGGCAATACATGTGAAATGCTCAGCTCAAGTTCTGTCACATAGAAATAGTCAAAAAAACCTTAGCTACTACCGTGCCCAGTTACTACCTCTGGGCTTCAATGATATCCTTTTATGAAAAAGAAGAATGACAAGAATGATTTCTATGTCCTTTTCTCTGATCAGCTCCTCCGACCTTGGGCAATCAATCTAGGCACTGGGGCTTGTAAGAAACTGGCAAACAATAACTAGAGGAAAGAGCTCCAGGGCCCTAGAGGAGGGGTTAGAGAAGCAACGGAGGGACTGCAGCTAGTGAAAGGTGAGCTCTGGAAGGGCTATGGTGTGGGAGCAGAAGCTCAGGAAGGAAGCCTTCTTCTCCTTGCTCAGGCTGATTTTCAGGTCGCCCCTGAATTCCAGCAGAAGGATCTTTCTTTTCATACTGTTTCCCCAGGTGGCCTTAAGCACAGTTGTGTCAGAGATGTGTTGAAAATGCTGCTGTTAAAGGAGGTGGGGTGTGATACCTCCTCTCCTTCTCTCCTAGAATGCTGGTGTGTGTGTGTGTGTGTGTGTGTGTGTGTGTGTGTGTGTGTGTGTGTGAAAGAGAGAGAGAGAGAGAGAGAGAGAGAGAGAGAGAGAGAGAGAGAGAGGTTGTATCTGTGATGTGGACAGATATGGGCATCTTTGTAAGAAAGCTAGGGAGTCACGAAGCTGTGGCCTGATGCTAAGGTGAGGATGCAGAGACCCAGAAGGGCTAGACCAACATTTCGAAACTCCTGTCTAGGATGGAAAGGGGCCCTGCTTCTTTCCTATCTAACACCAGGACCTGCCCCCTGCCCCCAGCAGTCCTCGAGTTCAGGAAAGAACAGGAGTCTTCTCCTGGGGGAATAATTTTGAGGAGCTTGGGTGGAGTCAGGGCCAGGGCCAGGGCCAGGGCCAGGGCAGGAGGAATGGCGATTACCCCCTTGGGAAGAGGAGGCCACGTGGAGACCCTAAAAAGGAACGTGGTGCCTGGGGGAGGTGAGATAGTGAGTCTGGAGCACCTCATATAGGTGGGCTTATCAGACTGTCTTCTAGTCGGGAGGATTGTGGAGCACTTGGAGGCCCTGGTCGGGGAGACCAGGAGGGTACTGGGGGCACAATGAAGACACACTGAACATCTTTTATATTGTTGTCAAATGCTGAAGTCTATAGAGACTGCTAAGGAGTTGGGCTGAGAGAGAGGAAACTGCAATGAGAAGGCAACCCCAAGACCCCTTAATTCCTGCTCTGATAAGAAGGGTGCGGGCTAATATGGAAGAGGTGGGTGGGGAGGGCAAGGGGTAATCCCTTGACACAGAGAGCTTTGGCCAGGGGTCAAGGGAACAGCTGTGAAAGCCACGGGCACATCTGGCTGGGGCTGGGTTGGAGGAGGGTGAGCCTGTGGCCAGCAGGGAGCCAGGGACACGGTGGAGGCAGATAGGGCCTGTGTTTACTGCCCAGCTGGGGAATTGCAACAAGAAGAGAGCTGGGGAAGGAGGAGGCAGCTCAGGCGGAAACAATTTATCTAGAGCACGAGGAAAAGCTGGGAAGGGAGGCCAACTCTGCTGCTTTCCAAGGCCAAGTGGGATGTGAGGAAGGGATGCCCAGTGCCAAAGCAGCCAGCAGTCCCTGTCTCTTGCCGCCCACTTCGGAATTCAGTCCCACTGCAGGACCCATTCGTCAGCCGCCCCCACTTCTAGTCCCCAACCTGGGGCGGGACCTTCCCAGAAGCCCCATTGGACTGCAGGATCTATCTAGGGCCCAGTGTATGGCGACCACCCATCAGGCATTGCACAGTCCTTTCACCTGATGGCCATGTGAGACAGGACTGTTCTCCATTTCTCAGAGATGAAAATGGGGAAGTTATAAGTGATTTGTCCAGGGCCATACAACATGTCAGGGTTGTGGAAGGAACTGGAGCCCATGTCCACCTTATTTCTAGAAGGACTCAGATGCCCCTGGGCACGTGGAGGTGGGCTGTGGGCTTGCCCTTGGCCCTGTGGGACAGCTTCTCCCTCCTCAGCCAAGACCCCTCACCTCCACCCAGCTCACAGCCCTGAGAGGTCAGCAGGCCCTACAAGTACCATCTCCTGAAAGAGAACGAACAAGGCCACTTTGGCAGCGATCTGCCTCTCCTAAGTCTCTGTGCCCACGGCTGTACACATGAAAACAGCAGCAGCCACAGAGCACAGATTTCCAGAGCACAGTTAAGGAAGAAGACGTGGTGCTGGCAGAGTTCTTCTGAACCTCCCCCTCGCCTCTTGGAATGCATTCCCGAATGACAAGGACTGGAAAGCTGCGATAGCCGTGAACAACTGGCTTCTCTCCTGCGGGAGACCTAAAGAGACGTGAAGACAAAGGAGCAAAGTAGACAGTACCTAGGAAGACCTCTTGAGTTACATCCATTTCTGTGATGGGAAATAAGAGGCTTGGGGAGCCCTGCCAAAGCAGGAAGGACAGATCCCAACACATCCTCACTTTTAAAATCCACCAGTCAAAAGACTGCAATGGAGGCTCCAGCTCCACATCAGCCAATTTCCAGAGAATGTCATTGTCTACCTGGAGGGCTGTCACGTATTCTGTCCCACTTTGTGCCCTGAATGAGACTGGGACTTCCTCCAAGTCACGGTCTTTGCCTCCTATCTGTGTCTTACTCATGGAAGAGGAAGTATGACATGAACAAGCTTTGCATGTGTCCCCATAATACGCCAAGCACTGTCACATTCAGTCCTTGCAACAAGTGTAAAAATTCCTACTTTTTAGATGAAGAAACTGAGGCCCTGAGAGGAAGGGGTTGGCTCCAGGTCATATAACCAGTCAATAGCTATAATTTAAATGGATGAGTATTGAGGACATACTGTATATTGAAAAAAATATGTAAATTATATAGAAACAAATAGCCTTAAATCTTAAAAAAATTTTAGATTTATTTTTCAGTTAAAGTTAACATATAATATTATATTAGTTTCAGGTGTACAACATAGTGATTAGATATTCATACAATTTATGAAAAGGCCACCCTGATAAGTCTAGTACCCATCTGACACTATACATAGTTATCACTACATTATTGACTATATTCCCTCCAAATCTCGATATGACAAAAGCTTATTTTTATCTTACTTGAAGTCTGTAGTTGGACTCTTTAGAGCAATTGTCTTCCTCTCTGGTTTCTGGCTCTTTGATTTGGGGCTCTGTCACCACACCAGATGACTTCTCTTTTACAGGATGGGTGATGAGACAGTTCACTAATGCCTTGGTCAGAACAAGCCACGTGTCCTGTTCGGAACCAGGCCACACAGCAGAGTTAGCATCACCTCCTCTGCTCCACCTCAGATCATCAAGCATTAGGTTCTCATAGGAGCACTGGTCCCTGGTGTCAAAAAGTTTGGGGACAAAAAGTACTTCTATTTTCTTCACTATGACAGCCTGGGCAGCGGGTTGCCCATCACAGGCCACTGCAGTAGAGAGAGAGGCCTCAAGGGAACCGATAAATCCAGCCTACTGCCTCAACTCAGCCTGTCCCCAGGCAAGAGGGGAACACAGTTCCTACTCTTCTGATTCCATCTTTGCTTTCTCCCTTGGTCCAGCACCATAGTTCCTTCTCTAATTCTCAGATCTGTGGGTAAGCATAGTTCTTTGCATCTGGCTCCAGGTCTCCCCATGTGTCTAGGGCTGAGCTGTTCTGCCAGGACCTTTCTTGGACTCAAAAGCTTTCTTTTTCCTGCCTCCAGAATATCACTATATCAGACTCTGCTTTCCCATATGGACACAGGCACAGAGAGGCTGTTTATACTCACCTATCCAGGGAAGATGGAGAAAAGACCCTACGGGAGTGCCGGGTGCCTCAAAGACCTTTCATTCACTCCGCACATGTGGTTTCAAAGATCCTCCAGTTGCCTGGATTCCAGTTCTCCTAGGGTATTAGAAGTTTCATGAATAATTATGCAAAGTGCCTAGCACGGCAATTAGCAAGTATTAGAAAAACACGTATAACAACAGTACCTATAAAGTCTCTGGCCTGGAGTATTCTCCTCAGTGTCAGACTTGCATCTGTGACTGACTGTTTGATGTCTCTTCCTGAGGGCTCCACAGGTTGACCTGGTTGTAGCCTCCCCAGCAGGCATTCTTCTCTCACTGCCCTTTTCCATCCAAGTTCTCTGCCCACACAGAGGCCGTAAAGACTACATAGTTGTTCTCCCAGCTTCTCCTGCAGCTAGAACATGGGTATGTGACCTTGTCCTGATTAGTGGACCTAGGGGCTTCTGGAAAGTTTTCTCTGTATGGAAGTAGGCTCATGAATGGAGAGTGTGCTTTTCTTTGGCCAGAAGTTAGTATCTAGAGGTGGTGTCTACACCTCTAGCAGCCACTTTGTGACCAGAAGGGGACAAACCCAATGTGCTGAGGTTAACAGACCAAAAGAATGGATGATTTTTGCTTCGCTGATTTGTGATTGGACATGTGGGCTTATGCTACATAAAATAATACATGTCTTTATTCTAAGCCACTTCCAGTTGGGTATTTGGTTACCTGCAGCCGAAATTATTCTAACTAATACACACCTCACAATCAACAAACCTATAAACAAATTTATCTTTTTCTTCCCAAATCACTCTTAACAGTTTCTCATCTCAGCAAAGACAGTTTCTTTTGTCAGATATTCTACCATTGTCTCTGCTTCCTATTCCCTCACTGCTCTCAATCAAACTATCACCAAACACCTTGATTCTCCTTCCAAGTCTCTTCTATCACTCGTTCCTTCCAGGATGATCACGACCTTCTCCTACCGGCTTTCCCTGATTCCTTCCTGTTTGTGCCATTCTCTGAAGTGCACTGAGTGTCTCCCTGCTCCTTGGATATGCCATGCTAGGCACCTCTCCACGCTATTGCACTTGTCGTTCCCTCCACTGGAATGCTCTCCTCACTCTCTTTTCACAAAACGCCTGCCAAGCCCAAGAGAACAGCACAGGTGTTATTTTCTCTGTGTTAACCCAACAGAGCTAGTTGAACTTGCTTTTGTGTTCCTTTCATAGCTCTCTGGCTTTAGGAATCAGTAAACTATAGTGACATCATTTCCCGTATATAACCTGTACAAGACTGCAAGCAGCTTGAGGTAAGGAATGGTGTCTTAGTCACCTTTGAACTTCCAGGACCCACCAATGCTATAAAGCAGTTACTTAGAAATCCGTAACCCAGTGAATGAAATCTACGAAGAATACATTGACTTCCTCTTGAATGTGGGCACCTATCCTAGTCCTCTATTGCTCTGTAACAAAACTTAGTGGCCTAAACAAAAAAATGACATTTATTTTGCTCACAAATCTGAAATTTTGGTAAGAGTTGGTGGGGAGAGCTCATCTCTGTTCCACCTGGCATTAGTTGTACTGAGTCAAAAGCTGGAGGCTAGAATCATCCTGGCCCATTGATTCACCTGTCTGCTGCCTGATCCTGCTGTTGGCTGGGACCTCAGCTAAGGCTGTCGGCTAGAACACTTATATGAGACTTCTCCATGTGCTGGACTTTCCCACAACATGGAAGCTAGGTTTTAAGAGGGAATATGTTGAGAGAGACAGGCAGAAGATGAATTTTATGACCTAGCCTCGACAATCACACAGCATCACTATTATCACATTCAACCCACCAAGGTAGTCACAAAGGCCTGTCCAAGTTCCAGGGGAGGGGAAATGGACTCTACTTCCTGATGGGGGAGTGACAAAGTTCAGCAAGACTACATGGAACCAGAAATATTGCTGTGGCCAAGTTTGGGAGATTACAATTTGCTTTAGGACTCCATTAAGCATTTTAAGTCAGCTCTTTTGTGCACTGTCCTCCACCAAATGCCTTTACTCTTCCTTGTGAGACCTTTTAACCAGATCTCCCTGGTCTGAATGTGATTTAGACATGTGGTTTGGTAGAGCGAGCCTGTTATAAGCTGTTAGGAAAACTGGGTTTGTGACCAGCTCTGCCACAGTCTGATCCTGTGACCTTGGATAAGATTCTACAGGCCTCACTTCTTTCCTCTGTAAACACGATACACGCCCCATTGATCTCACAAAATTGTGCTCAGGGCTAAGTGAGGGTAGTGCTGAGAGGGTGGTCTTGGAGGCCAGGGCAAGGCGTGAAGGCATCTTGTGTCAATCAGGGTTTGATTGCAGAAGACAGAAGACACTGAAGCTGTGCTGAGCAGAGAGGGATTTAACACAGGTAACGAGGTGATCACAAAACTGCTGGAGGGGCTGGAGGGGCAGGATCAAGTCCGGCCTTCTGGGATACTTCCTGGGCACAGCCAGGGTAGCTTGCAGTCTGCTACAACCAAGATGGCTAGGAGTCTGAAGGCTGCTATGGGATTAGGTCCAGGGAGTCACTCCCATCACCCCATAACTGCACTTCAATGTTCAGGAAACTGATGACTGCTACGGTAGTCATTAGGGTTTTCACCAAATATTTCCAACTCTCCTTCAGGCACATGGTAGGATTAGCCTTCTCTGCCCCCCAGGATATGTGACTATGTGATTCAATGAACCATGTGTCACTTCCTACTAGAAGCTTCAAGTGCTATTCTATAATTCTCTATATTCCTTTTTTCTCCTGTGACCCACAATGCTCCACGTTATGGTCTCTTTGCCAGCCTGGGTCCCCAAGAGGGAGAAACAGTGATCAGAATCCCTGGCCAGCGAGGTGATGTGGGGATGGTCTGCTGCAGAGTGTAGTGTAGAACATCCTGACAGGTATCACCGGACACTGGAGCATTGCTGGCCCTGATCGTGCTTGCTCAAAGCAAGCGCCAAAGTAGTGGAAAGAGGGTCCTCACGGCGATTCCACCTGCCAAATCCCACATCCAGTTAGAAAAACCTAATTTGTAGCTAGAATCATAGCTTTAGTGGAGAGTCCAAGAAATGTAGTTTTTACCTTTCCAGTCTCTACAATACAGGAAGGCATTCTCAAAGAAATTGAGGGTCAATTCAGCATGCCCACCATAACAAACACATATGGAATTCTAAGTTGGCTTCAGCTCCAAGCCAGGGTGAGAAGAATCTACAGCCTGATAGTTGGGTCCAACAGGGCTGGATGAAGGGAACAGAGGTTAAAAGTTGCATAAGATAGGCTTGGGAGGGAAGGTGGAGAAGGCGGAGTCTGTGTTAACTTGCCACCTCAATTGTGGAGATCATATATATATATATATATAATCACACATATATAGTGTGTGAGTGTGTAATATCTATGTGATTTCTAAGAACATTTAAAGGATCCTAAGCAGGGCTGACAGAATATATTTTGTTTATACATATAAATTATTCAATGTCATGTGAAATACTCGACTCCACTGCATATCACTAGACTGCGAGCTCTGAATGTGCGGGGAACATGACTAATTTATCTGTTCATCCTTTGCATCTAGCACAGTATTGAGCATGTAGTAGACGTTCAATGAACACCTTAGGAAGGAATGAATTTGTCAACATTGCACTGAAAAACTGACTTTAAGAATCCGGCTTGGTGTTCCCAGTGTGGTTTCATTAATCAGAGCCTGGTGGGAACGCCCCCTCCCCTGGTCTTAATATTATACTTCTCTTAACGTGGCCCAAGATTTTATTAGTCTTCTTGGAGCCACACCACACAGATGATTCATATTGAGCTTGAGGTCAACTGCAGTCTCTGGGTCTGTTTCTTATGAACAGCTATTAAGGAAAGCATGGCTTCTTCATCCTGTCCATATGCAGTTAATTTTTTTGAACTGAACGTCTTATGTAACATTTCATCTTACTGAGTTATAGTCTATCTTTCTAACTTCTCAAGGTCTATTCATATCTTAAGTCTTCTAACACAATGTATTATTCATCTCTCTTAGAGTTGCTTCATCCACTATTAGGACACAAAAGCAATCTGCACCTTTATGCATGGTCACAACAAAAATGCTGAACCAGGCAGGCCACCTCCCTGTATGTGGGCATCACCTTTTTAATCAATGTATCTGGGAAATGGCTAACTTTAGCCATCTCTGATCTCATCTGTATTCTTATCAATTTTGTCCACAAATGTGACCAGAGACTGTCACAAGCTGAAACAATGAAGTATACAGAGTTTCCCCGGTCTCTGGTACCCAAGCCACAGGCGGAATGAGGTCAGCCAGGTGTTATTTGCTCTTTGCAAAGTGACACTGGCTCCTAGACATCTTCACTTTCTCTTCTAGGCTGTCAAAGATATTTCTGTATTTTGTCAATATGCATCAAGAACTATGAAGATGTTCAAAGTCTTAGGCCAGGTGACCCTACCTCCATGTGAACCACTGTGACCTAGGAGTCCAGAGGTAGGAAAGGCAAAGCTGAAGCAGTACCTCCTCACCATGGAGCAGCACGGGCACCATTAAGACAACAATGACTTGTAATCCTTTTCCCATTTGCGAAAGAAAGTGCAGCTCACTGCCAGTATTCATTGAACATCACACGTAGGAATGTTATGTTTTCTAGAATTCGGCATTTTCAGCCATTGAGAATCATCACATTTCGTAAATGGAAACGCCACTACGTTTATAACAGAATGTTATAAATAGAATGATGTTATTTGTTTCCAAAGACTATCAATATACTAGAGCGATTAGAAAATAGTAAAAGCGAGATAGTTCATGGCAAACTTTTTGGGTAATATTAGGACTATAATCCATGAGTTATCTCGGGGTAAACGCTTTCGGTGCAAGCGCTGCCAGCAAGTATTCTCTGGACAAATGGGGAATGGGTCCAAATACATTTGTGGTGACACAAGGGAAAAAACTTAAATATAATATGAACTCAAGAAAGTTAGCTACAAAATTACACATATACCATGAGGTGAGAATCACTATGTAAAATACAATGTATTTCTGAGGGTATCCAGATTTTGAAGAAGTTGGGTTGCGGAGAAAGGACTCTGAATGCTATATCCTCACTATTTTTTTAACTTCCAGTAATGCTATGGAAAGCAGCTTTTGAGACAAAGGGTAAGTGAATGTACCCAGGAAACAGGAGGGAGGGACAGGGAATAAAGTGGGGGGATGAAGGGAGAGAACTGGCCTCTACTCCACGTGGCCGCTGGGTTCTATGAAGTTGCCCAAGAAGCCAGGTGAGATGACCTTCAGGGCTCTTTGTCTGTGGAGGAAAATGGGAGCATGTATCAGATCCAGCTTCACCTAGCGGGGTGTTAACTCTTCTGCACTTCTGGTTCTGCATGTGAGGGTACCTGGAAGGTTCCTCGGGAGACCCTTGTGCCACCTTCACAGAGCAGCCCTGTGGGGGAGTGAGAGGGCATGGAACCAGCTATCAGGTGGTGCCCAGATGGGCATCCTGGACTTGCAGCAGTGATGCTACAGCAGGGCCTGTGGGGAGAGCCAAGTGGGGTTGAGGGAATCTGACGTGTTCCTGGGATCAGTCTGAACCAGCTCTGCTAATGGTTTATAATCACAAAAACCTGCTCCCTTCTACTGCTCCTTTTCTATGGCTTCACTGTCTCAAGCTTCCCCATTCCTTCGTGAAGATCAGGAGAGTCTTTATTCATCTCTGGTTTCCATCCTTCCAAGTCCTCTCATTAAGGGCTTTCATTGACAATTTCTCCCAGAGTTTGAAACCCAACTCACCTCACCTGTTAGGAACACCTGTGCCCTCCCTACCTTTCCAAATCTCTCAGGAGTCAGGTTGTCATTCGCGATGTCATTCAGGATGTTCAGACTCCAAGGAAGATGGGAGTGTTTTTAGGAGGGTTCAGCCATCTCTCTCATCAAAGGCTCTTTTAAGCTTTATACCTTCTGGCTGGGGTGGTCCTGACAAACTTTGTATCATCTGATCTGAGGAACTTGGTTTGGGGGCGGGGTGGGGAGGTTGCTTTTGTTCTTGGCTATACACGACCCTCCCACCTCCCATTACCTTATTCCTTATTGCTGGTGGTGATAGCTTTTTTCTTTTTTGTTTCAACTTTTTCGTGGGGCCCCATTGATCTTTTGAATCATCTTCTCAGGGCCACTACATTTTCTCTATTTGAAAGCTATCTATTTTCTCGAGGTCCACCCAACACAATTGGTTGTGCCTGCCACTCCCTTCCTGTGGCATTGAGAATGTCGGGATGATAAGAGCTTTTTCTTCCCAGGTTCCTATCATTTTCATTTCACCACCACACGCCTCTTAGTTGATCAGAATTTGGTGTCTCCTGCCAGTTCCATTTGTTGCTTTTTCAGAGATTAAATTATCAGCCCAGGAGGAATGTAGCAGGAATCTTGGCCTCAGGAGATGTCCTTGTAATTGGAGTCCATCACTCCATCCAGGACCTGGCTACTGCCAGCCAGTTTGGGGGCCCTGATCTTGGACTTGGAGAAGTACTTTTCCTTCACCTTCCATAGAGGATCAGGAGCCCCCCTCAGACCCCAAAAAGAAGTCTGGGATAGGAAAACTGGTAAGCATGGCTACTTTCCCAGAGCAAGTCTTGCAGAGGAAGGAGATGACAGGCTTCAGACCTCAGCTTCATTACTATGTGACTTTGGGCAAGTTACTAAACCTCTCTGGGCATTAGTTTCCAAACATATAGATGCTGGAACTTTCTGGATCTTTCCCAAATGTATCAGATGAAGGTTTTTCAGACACAGCCACCATGACAGCTACCTGATAGAGATCGAAAGATGCCATTAATTGTATTCTGATTTCAGAGAGGCTGAAGTGTGAAAAAAAAAAAGTGTAGCTTGAAACCAATGAAATATAGTAGTATCTACTCATCATATTGTTAGAACTGCACAGTTTCCAATGTACAAAGCACCAAGAGCAATGTCTAGAACCTAGGATGTGTGTGTGTTAGCTATCCGGATAACGAGGAGGAAGATAGCAAGGATGAAGGTCTCTGAGGAATGGATGATGAGATGACTCATTCTCCACTCTTCCTCTCTACAGTTTTTTTTTTTTCTTTCTGGAAATGAACTGCCCAACAAGGTACTATCCTTGCCCCAATCCCTTGTCTTTCAGATGAACTATGCTCTATGTCAGGGGTCCTCAACTCCCCCAGGCCTTGGACTGGTCCATGGCCTGTTAGGAACCAGTCCTCACAGCAGGAGGTAAGTGGCAGACAAGCAAGTGAAGCTTCATCTGTATTTGCAGCCTCTTCCTAGTGCTAGCATCACCGCCTCAGCTCCATCTCAGATCGTCAGGCATTAGATTCTCATAGGAGCACCGGTCCGTAGTGCCAAAAAGGTTGAAGAATGGTGCTCTATGTGAGTAATTCTCACCAATGGTAGATGGGAGTGGTCACTTTGCAGTTGAAGGGTTTCCGAAGAGGATGTGTCTCCCCGACACATGCCCATCTCCATGTCCATCCCTTGGAGTGTGGAGAGGCCTCAAGGCCCCATGGGATAACAACCACCAGATGGAAGAAGCCAGAGTCCCGTTATGACTACCTGAAAAAAAGTCACAGTCCAACCAGGAGCACCCACACTGGACTGCCACGTAGGCTGTGTGAAGCCACTAAAATTTAGGGGTTAATTTATGATGGTACCTAACATAGCCTTGACAAAACACATGAGCAGTGCCCAGCACGGAGGCAGCGAGAAGGAAGGGCACCAGTCGGGGGAGCCTGGAAAGATGGAAGCATGCTTTAGAGAAATCTGAGAGTCTACAAATTGTGGTCTCACTCATCATATTCTAGAGCCTCAGAAAACAGCTGACAGCCTCTGCTCACCTCCCCCACACGGTGCTGACTTTATATCAAAATTTCCATCAACGGACCATTCATTCAACATGTAATGTGTGTCTACCACGTGTCCACACAAGGTCCCTGTGTGAGGGGGCTCTGCTGGGTGTGGTCCCGGCATGGCCCCCCATCCTGTGGTCAGGCTCACTCCTGCAGCTCATTCATCATCCTGACGTCCAGAAGAGACTCCATCAATCACAACACCTCATTTGCTAATGTGACTTCCCTCCACTGCACTCTGCCAGGGAGGGAGCCCCAGCAGTCCTGCGGTGGGTGGGCGATGTCGAGGACAGCAACCTGCACCGCATGGACCCACAGCAGGGCTTCCGGGCCCCAGGGCCAGGACCCGAGGGCTTTTGTCTGTGGCGGGGTGGCTGAGGCTGAGGCTGAGCTCCGGGAAGCCTTCATGGGGTTCAGGGACCAGGCCGACTCCTTCCAAAGGCTTCCAAATCCCATGCCATTACCTGAAGTGAGCTCCTAGTTTTATTTCTTTTTTGTTAAAAAAAAAAAAAAATCCAAATTCAAACGATTTGTCTGCATTTCCATTCAGTATGTTAGTATCGAGATGAAATAGGCTGTGGCTGCTCTCCCGTTTACCTCTCAGATCATAAAACCTCCATAGTGACTGAAAGCAGGAGCCCATCAGTGGCTTTCCGCTCCCCTCCCCAGGGCTAGCTACAAGGAATGCAAGTTACAAAGTGCAGGCGCCCCGCAGCCCAACCCCCAGTGGCCTCCGAAGTTCTCCTGCCTGGGATGAGGTTCTCATAACCCTGGGCTCGAGATTGGGTGTGACAGGTTGACCTGGCTTGACCCAAGTTTTCTGAGTCTCCTCTCCCAGCCTCTAGGGCAAGGCCCCTTCCGCCAGCCCTGGCCCTTGCTAGGTCAGTGGGTGGGCTCTGGCCCCGGGCATCTGGAGGAAGAAATGTCTGGAACAGAGTGTCCCGGCCTGCAAGCGAGATGAGCCTCCTGCGTGGAAGCTGTGTGTGCTCTCGCCCTTCCCAGTACAACTTTACTGTGACCCCTACAGAGGCAAGTCTTTGGGAATCATGTGCTCTACCCATCAAACTGCTGCAGCCTGGGGAAAAGGAAGTTGCTCCGAAACACACCAAAAAGCAAAATTGGAAATAATAAATTTTTCGTGAACATGTTCAAGCACCATTAATTATTCAGTTTGGTACTCATGCAAATTTCCTTCCATTTGAAAACAATTTGTACCTTTTCCTTTCTCTCCTCGTACAGATTCCTGACTATGTGTGATGATGACTGAGAGTCAGAGCCGATCGTAAACTAAATGGGTAAACTTTGGCCAAATAGTTTCAAAATCAAAACTCTAAAAATTATTTCCAAGTATTTTATAGAAAAATAATTTTATTTAATGGGGGATGTGGGTGCATTTTAATTCTTTTACCCACCATAGGGTGGGACTGTGAAAGTAGGGTTGTCTAGTGCCCAAAAAGGTCCTGCTTCTCTCCTCTTTTCCCCCTTTCCCTCCACCTCTCCTCCTTTCTCTCTTCTTCTCAAACTCCTTCTTTTCTGCAGTTTCAAGGAAGCATCAACAGACTCTCCTGCTAAAAATATTAATTTTTATAAAGATACTGATTCTTAACATTTCTGAGGCCTCTCCTGGAGGGTGCTAAAGGCTACTCAGAGAGATGGCTATTTTTTGTCTCTCTCCAGTCCCTTAGTTATTCCTAAGGAAATCATATTCTACTGAAATAGATACTTTCTTATAGCAAAGGAACTGGAAAACATGTCCCCTGGCTTTACTGTAGCTGGATGAGTGAGAGGCTACCACTGTGGTCCATGGCCTAAAGGTCCAGCCGCCTAAAAATAGACACTGCCAACTGCGGTTTAGCTGAAAAAGTCCATTTTCAACCAGACACACGGGTCACCCAGAAGCCTGGCACCTTCTTGGCCAAATACTCAGCAACCTGAGGACTCACAGGTAGCCTTCCTGTCTCCAGGAAAACCACCGTGAGCACCTGAGTGACCGACTCATGCAGTGGAGATGTGGGCCACAGACTTCTTGCCATGAACAGCCATTTACAGACCCCAGCAGGCTGCTCAGGGGGCTCCTAGGCCAGGAGACAGGCTCCAAGAACACCCCCTGAAGCCCACTGGGACCCTCTCAAATAACACTGGGCCAATTGTCCCAGCCCTGGTGAGTATGTTCCAGAACTTCCTCCAAGGACCTCCTAGTGGCTGAGCCACACTTAGCTCTGAGGCTTCCCTCCTTCCACTCCCCCCAAAACCCTGCTCTCCAAATGGCAACTGTTGAGTAGCCCCTGCCCTGCCGCCTCAGCCAGGTCTCTGTCCATGCAGCCCCCTCCTGCACTGTCCACAGCCCTGAGCCTGGACCCGACTAACTCTCTTCTCACCTTCATGACTGAGCTCCAGTACCTTTCTCTTAAGAAGCTTTCCCTGACCAATTCTCTGCTCCCAGGTGCTCTGCTGTGTTCACGTGTCAGATCAGATAGATAGATGGGTAGACGATAGATAGATGATAGACAGACACGTACAAACATGATAGGTAGGTGGGTAGATACATATGTATGTAAATATTGATACACAGATGATACATAGATGATAGATGATAGATAGATAGATAGATAGATAGATTCACTTAATTGTTGTCTCATCAGACTGTGAGGGCACAAATGCAGCCTCATCCATCACTGTCCCTCCCCCATTTCCAGCAAAGAGCCAGGCAATGATTAATGAGTGAATGAATGGATGGATGAATAGAGGACAGCAAGGCTTAGGTGAGCAGGAAAGTGAGACATATCCATGGGTCTAGAATAAATCACCAACAGCCATTGTCTCCAGTGCTCCCAGAGACAGCACGGGGTCACGTGAGGCCGAGATGACCAGATCATTTTCAGTTTTGTTCTGCCCCTTCTCTGGCATCTTTTGGGTAACAGGTATGAGTATGTACTGTCACCTAGGCAGGAAGATGAGGCCCTGCCCACCTGTCTGGCTAGTATAAGCACTGTCTTTCCCTTCCCCAGTGGCTGGGTTGGATCCACGAAAGTAGGTGAGCACCAGACTCTGGTGCCAGGCCTGAGCTCAAGCCGCAGCTCTGTTACCTGCTTACAGCGAAATCTGAGGCAAAATTTTCTGCTTTACTGTGCCTCTGGGATTGCAGTGCTTGCCTTGCTCGGGGCAAGAACACCCACTGAAGCCCAACTGGGACCCTCTCTATATTTATTTATATAGAGATATAAATAAATTAACCCATAGAAAGTGCTTAGAATAGCACTTGGCAGGTAGGAAGGGATGTGTCAGTATCAAGCCAGCTGCTCCCACCAGCCATCCTAAAGACGGGGTCAGGGGTCAATCTGAGATCAGTTAGGGTTAGTCTGAATTCAGTCAGGATGTGGCTGTGGGTTCACTGAGTGTAGGTTGGGGACTCCTAAGAAAGCTCAGCACATTCTCATTAAGCCACCAACGCCCCCACAGTCTCAAGAGAAAGGAGGACACGCTGGGGGAAGCCTGCCCTGGCACCACCTTCAGAAAGGACAGGGGAAAGGGGTGGTCTCCCACCACATCGCTTGGCCTCCTTCATCCTGTTCCATTACAGAATCATCTTCACACCCAACTCCATGCAGCCACTAACACTGAGCTTTGTCAAGGGCAGGCCAGGCCTGGCATACGGCAAGTGAGAAACACTGTGCCTATTGTCATGTTCTCTGCCTGGCCGCAGAGGCCAAAAACAACAGGGCACCACCCTAAGCCCAGTGCCTGCTGCCTGCCTGCCAGGAGGAAGCCTTGCACAGGGCAAATGGGGGAGAAGAAAGCCACATTCTGTTTGGGAAATGTCAACTTGCCTTCCTGTCCCCTTGGCTCCGCACTGCACAGTGGATTCCCCAGAGACCTAGCATCCCTGCCCCCAGGCACCCTCCTCCACAGTCCTAAAAACAAGTCCAGCGCCTATTCAGAAGCACAGCCTCTTCCAACTTCCTTTCCACCCAACCATGGCCGGGACTTCTGAGGAACTAGGATGCAGTGACACAATGAGAGGTGGCTTTTCTACATCTTGCTTTTTAGGAACTGGAAAAAAAAAAAAAAAAAAAGAGGAAGTTTCTTGTATACATCAAACCTGGCTAGTATTTCAAGGCCCAGTTTTGTGCCCTCCTCCAGAAAGCCTTCCCTGACTGCACTGGCCCATGATCCTTTCCTTTTCTGTCCTTTCTGCAGCTATGCCACACTGTGCTTGTACATACGTAGTTGACTAGGGTGGTGGCCAGGCTGAGGATGGACAAGGGGCCTGGGAGCAGAAGCCCGTTCATGCACTAATGCTACTCTCTGATGGTTCCCATGGCTGTGTCTGGCATCCCTATCATCTATTTTCTTGCCCATAGCATGCTCTAGGGAAGAACAAAAAGCAGCTGGCTGCCCAGCCCACTGGAGTCACACACGTCTAGAACCACTTGCTAGAGTAAGAGTCTTCCCAAACACAGGCCAAGGGATTTCAGAGCCCCATCTAATAGGCAAGCACTCCGGAGTCTGCAGTGGTCTTTTCCCTGCTCACCTAGACAGGAACTTAGAGCCCTGTACCTGGAGGGACTTGGAGAGGTCCCTCCTCTGCTCCCTGCCCCTCTGAGAGCAAAATTCTAACCCACACAGGACCAGTGGGAGCTGGCCCATCCCGTCTTGAAGTTGTCCATGCCGTTTGTCCATTTCCTTTTTTACATCCAGAAAATTTTCTCTTATATGGGGCTCATTCCTCGGGTCTAATTCTCCAGGGAGATGAAGAACAGTGTCTCCCCCTCTCACAGAGTCACCTCTGACTCAGTCTCCTTTTCTCACTCCTCTCCTATACCTTCTCCCCCAGGTCCACCTCTCCTCTTGTCTGTAGCCAGCCCTGGTCAGCCAGGGGCTGCCCAAAAGTCTCCAATGGCACCTGAAAGCCTTCCCACTTCCAAGGGCAGAGGTGAGGGGCTGCCCATAAAGGGAGAGGCAACTCCATCCCCCACCTCTCTGGGTTTTAGTAACCTCTCCGGGAATCCCATTCTCTCTGAGGACCCTGCAGGCCCCTGGCCTCAGGTACGCTTCTGAGGGGCCCATATCCTCTTTCACCTCTTTCTCTCTGCTCCTTCCACGGCTCTGCTTCTTCCTTCTTACCTCACCTGTGATGCCAAGGCATGAGTTCTGTCAAATCATCGAACTCATGTGATTAACGAGATGAGGGGTGGGGTATCTTGGACCCCCCTCACAGAGGTTCTGGAACCTAGATGGAAATGGCTATTACTGTACGGGCTTGTTGTCAAAGCAGATTCCATGGCAACCTGCCCAGTGATTCTGATTCAGAAGGTCTAGAGTGGAGTCTGGGACTCTGAATTTTTAACCAGCACCCCAGGTCACATGCCTCTTGTCTCTGAGCCCTGGTTCACCTGCACTGTGAGTGAACAGAGGGAGGAGACGAGGCCAGTACTCCCAGGAAGCTCGCCTGCTTCCCTGCTGCACAAGCGGGAAGTCACTCCGTTAACCAGATAGCACCTGGTACAATGGCCCAGGGCTATGCAGAGCCATGAGTTTAATGTCCCCTCAGAGGTGAGCAAGAACAGGGAAGCATTTGAAGGTGATTTCTTTGATGAAATGGAACTTGGGCTGGATTTGTGGACCAGGCCGAATTCAAACCCACAGAAAGGAAAGCAAAGGCAGCCAGACATCGAATGGAGAAATGGTGACTTCAAAGGAAGGAGGTGCCAACAGTGGCATTTCGGACACTGTGATGGGCCGAAAGAAGGCCCATTTACATCCTTTATCAGCCCTTGGAGGGGTCAGCAAAAAAGGAAGTGGATAAGGAGGGCAGTGAGAGGGATGAAAGAATGGACTTCAAGAAAGGCAGGCAATAAAAGTTTCAAATATCTAGGCAAGCCTTAAATTCCATGTTCTGGTGCCATTTCTCTTTTTCAGTCCCTAGTCAGGGTTAGACTGGAGATGAAACCAGGCCTAGGAGGAGGAACGTGGCCAGGTGTAGTCTTGGGCCCGGGGAAGGTTGTCCCACAGCCCCAGGCCACACTTGCCTTGGCACTGTGCCCAAATGTGAGACTTTCCTGACCAGAACAACCAATTTCTCTGACCACCTAGGTATCTTAGAGACCTGCCTGGAGAGTTTGACGTCAGCTGCCACCCACCTCCCTGCCCTGGCACCTGGCTCAGGGCCCAACCTGGGCTCCTAATGAGTGACCCCCTACCTCTTCCCTCTTCATTTCATGCTCACTGTGGCGATGCCTTTGGCTGTGTTCAATAATCTGCTCCCCCCACATGCTCAGTGAGTGGTAATGAAAGCCAGTGGGCCACACAGGGGGGACAGAATGGAGGAAGGGACAGTGAGGATTTACCCAAGACCCCCAGGAGAGGGAGCTCCGGCCTGAGAGTCCCAAGGCTTTGGTTCTGCGGACTGCCGTCTGTCCTGTGGTGTTGGCCTGGCCATTTTCCCCTCTGGGCCTCAGATTTCTTTTCTGTAAAATGAAGAGGTTGAAATAGATTGTCCTGTCCCAGCATGCTATCTGGGAGAAGCCTGAGAAGAGCTATTAAACCCGGACCAGACATTGTGAGGTCAGCAGCGTTTTGGGTACTGGCTTGAACCAGACACGGAGAAAGTTTCGTTTCTGAAATTGAGGCCACAGCCTAGACAGCCTTGAAGAGAACAGAGACTGATAATGCATAACGAAAACCCGTCGGGAATTATGAGCATTTGTGGAGCAGGGTCTGTTTGACTGATAATATGTTTTCATGTCCTCGGAACAGTTTGGGGATGCAGATGTTATCTTCGCCTGCAAAGTTCAAAACAGCTATTAAGTGATAGAAGTGGGATTCAACCCCAGGTTGGTCCAGGCAGAATGGAATGACCAACTCAGGATGATCGGAGGCCTTTGGGAGAACAGCTTTGTGTGGACCTTCCTTGAAGGCCTTGTTCTCCTTGGGGCAGAAGCTGTCTCGGTGCCCGCACCCACTCTAAGAGCTCCACTGGGAGCTGCCTCTAAGCCTAACCAGTGTGGGCCTCCAGCTCTAGAGGAACCAGCCTCCCCACCCCACGCCCCCAGCTGTGGAGCAAGCCCCCACAAACAGAGGCTCCATCTACACCCGAGGCCAAACCAGTCACTGACTAACCCACAGACGGGGTGTTTAATTAAATTGCCTCCTCTGTGGGAAAAGGGAATGACAAGAGAGAGAATGGCTAAGCATGGTTTAGCTTCTCGACTGATGTCTGAGCTATGGGAGAAGGACCACTGGGGACAGGACTGATGCTTTGGGTTTTTGTTTTTGTTCTTTTTTCAAAAATAGCTTTTAAATGAGTGAAGCATAAAATAGAATTTCAAATATTAATTAACATTTTTGGATGCTTAGCATGTGCCAGGAACTGTTTTAAATGCTTTGTATGAATTAGCCCACTGAATCTTCACGACAGTTCTATGAGGTAGGTATTTCTATTTTTAACCCACTTTACCAACGTAGAAACTGAGGCACGGAGAGGGTAGTGACTTACCCGAGGCCACACAAATGGTAAGTGGCAGGGCAAGATTCAAGCAGAGCAGGCAATGTTCACCGGACTAGGACCTCACAAAGCAGGTGTGTCCTGACCCCTGGACAGCCCTCAGTGCTTCATCCTCTGTGGGTTTCTGCAGACCCAGTCTGGTGCCCAAGGCTGGTAAGGCTCCACCGCCTCTCTCTGGGTGGAAGGGGCAGCTGGGGTCTCCCACAGCACTCAGGTCTAGCCCTTGCTTCCAAGACTATCCTCGCTCCAAATGGTCTTCAACATGTACCCTTGACAGCTCTCACCTTAAAACAGAAAGGCTGACACATCTCCTGTTCCTTGTGAAGCCTTCTCTGATACCTGAATCATTTTCTTGAATCTCTCCTGTTTGCTGCTGCTTTATTCTCTAAGAATATATTTGTATATTTTTTCTTTTGTAAATTGTCTCTTTAGATTTTTTGCTCATTGTTTTTTCTATTGAAGTATTTCATCTTTTCCTATTGATTGGTTAAAGGACTCTCACATTTGCATCCTGTCTCTCACTCTTGTTGCTTCTCTGTGAAAGATTATCACTCTCATAGCTCAAGTGTAATTCTTTAGCAGTACACATATTTTAAAGATTATATTTTACAGTGGTTAAAAGAATATGCTCTGCAGCAACCTCGCTTGGGTTCAAGTCCTGTCTCCACTATTTCTAACCTGTGTAATTTCGGATCAGTTATTTTCCTCTCTGTGCCACAGTTTTCTCATCCATAAAATGAGGATAATAGTACTACTGTCATAGGGTTGTCGAGAGGATTAAGTAAGAAAATCTATGTAAAGTGTCTAGAATCATGTCTGGAACATAATAAATGTTTAAATGAGAGCTATTATTTTAACTAATTTTGAAGATAGACTCTAGCTGTCACTTGTTGCAAATGTAATAGAAATCAGCTCTACCCTAAGATTGAAAGGTCCTGTTAGATGGCAGACTCTCAATTCCTAGAAGGACTGGGATATTTTTGCTTATGGGATAAGACAGAGCAGAGGAGAGCTGAAATTCTCTGCCTGACAGAGAGAGGATTGAGAGTTGGAGAAATTTTAGGGTGTATGGTGAAGACAGGAGATGGACTGAGAGAAGAGGGAGTGTGAGTAAAAGAAAAATGTGGTGGATTCCAGAGTGACCCCTTCTCATGACTCTCAAGCTTTCAATGAAGTTGAAGGGGTAATGCTAGGTATAAATGTGGCTCATCTGATCTTAATTCTGCATCCTGGTTAACATGAAGTGGCTATCTTAAACCATGAAGTCACGCTTTGCTCCCTGAGCTGGCAACCCCAAAGCATCAAGATGCTCAGGAGCACCCAGAGTTGATATTTGGATTACGCACATCTTTTGAAACCTAGTTAATCATTTGGCTGTCTGTTTTCTTTATGGTTGGGGCACACACTATGTCATACCATCCAGATCTCCCTTTAGAACTATAGGGTTTCATCTCCCAGTTGCAGAGAATGCTGCCAGCAAAAAGCCTGCAGCTCCCATCTCTCAAAAGCCACCTTTCCCTAAATCACAGGTGTCATAGTTCTCAAATGCCATGTAACAAATTACTCTAAAACACAGGAACTTAAAACATTTATAATGCAAATTTTATGAATTGGGGACTTAGGAGCCACTTAGCTGGTGGTTCTGGCTTAGGGTCTCTCATGCAGTTGCAGTCCAGATGTTGACCAGGCTGCAGTCATCTGAAGTCCTGACTGTGGGTAGGGTATAGGCTTTTAAAGGTGATGCCCCCAGATAGCTGTGGACAGAAAGCCTTGTTTCCTTACTGTATGGGTCTCTCCGTAGGGCTGCTCGAGTATCCTCACAACGTGGCAGCTTTTCTTTCTTCAAGGGAGAAGCCCAAGAAGAAGCCTTTGTGCCTGTCATGACCTAGCCTTGCCATCCCTTCTGCCATATTCATTATGTAGAAGGGACTCGCTAAGTCTGGCTCTCATTCAAGGAAGGGGACGTAGGCTCCACCTTTTGAAGGGAGACATTTTAGATCTTCATATAGATATTTTTAAAGCCACCACAATGCCCCATTCCTGGAGGAGCCCACATCCAGTTTATGGCTGGCCGAGGTTGGAAAGGACAGGCACCTTCCCCCAATTTGGGACAATTCTAAGGGGCCATCCCAGCTTCAGATCTCCCTGTGGGATCAGTTCAGCCTTATAACACAGCTCAACCTCTCACTGCTCGCCTGTGTGATATTCCCAAGAACACCTTGAACAAACTTTCTGCATGCTTCATCTCAGAGTCAACTTCTCAGGAAGCCCACTTGTGAAAAGGGTGTTTTCTGTGAATGTGCTGTTAAATCTCTCTACCTCTTTTTAAATAAATTTTGCTTTTGTAAATATTTTTAGAAAGGCCTTCTAATCTTGAGATAAATACCTAGATTTTGTTTTAGGTCACCAATGATTTCAGATTTTACTCAATTATTTAATATAATTAGAATTTGTTTTAAAATACCTTGTGAGCTAGGGATCTAATTTCACTTTTCTCCAATGTTTTATCCACCATCCTAACACCAGTTTAAAAAATCATTGTACTTCTGATTTGAAATGATAACTTTACATATATTCTAAATTCTAACATTGAATTTGGTTGGTTTCTCAGTTTTCTGTTCTGTTCTGGACCCTAGACAAATTGTTTTGATTATCATATTTCTGAAACAGAGTCCAATATTTGCATGTATAAGTTGCTTTCTCTTTTTCTTATTTTTTGATACTGCCATGAGTTTATTCTTTCAGGATAATTTTACAGCAATTTCTACAATTGCTCCGCC
This sequence comes from Cynopterus sphinx, assembly GCA_030015415.1. Taxonomy (NCBI): domain Eukaryota; kingdom Metazoa; phylum Chordata; class Mammalia; order Chiroptera; family Pteropodidae; genus Cynopterus; species Cynopterus sphinx. Next base: position 53,688,367 of record CM057383.1, on the reverse strand, counting down.
TCCCAAAATCACAGAGGTTTTGATAGGAATGTGTTAATTGTATTTAAGTCAATTCTTCCAAAATATCTGTTTATTAAAATCCCATTTAAAGTTCTTTCTGGTTATTGCTATGTGTACAGAGGGCATATGTGAGGAGGTATGTGTATGTGTGTGGGAGGTGTGCATGTGTGCATGTGTGTGTGTGAGTGTGTGTGTGTGTGTGTGTGTGTGTGTGTTGGCATAAGCCTCACTGTGCCTATTAAGCTTATTCCTAGATATGCCATAATTATTGTTGCTACTGACAATATATACATATTTTTTCTCTATGTTGCCTAATTGGTAATTTTGGGTGTATAAAAAAGCAATTAGAATTGGTATATCTATTTTTTGACAAGCCACTGTCCACTCTTACTGCTTCTAATTGATTTTTTTTGTTTTCTTTGGCAAACAGTAATATCTCAAAATAATGATAATTTTCTCCTCTTATCCAATATTTAGGCCAATAAAGAGAACATGAACCTCCAGATTCAGAGATGAGCACATTCTTGCCATGTACTAATTTTATTTCCATTGTACACAAAAGTAATATACATGCATAGTACAAATGTTAGGAAAATTTTTTAAAAATTAAACACCTGAAATGCAAGCACATATTTAACACTTTGGTGCATTTTCTCTTTAGACTATTTTCTATAGAAATATATATGTCTGTGTGCATATATAAAACTATATATGAATGTAGAGATATTATAACAGAGACTATTTTTAATGTGAGTTTTAAACTTTCTACATCATGAAAATATTTTCATGAAAATAAACATATCTATATCATAATTTTATATTGCTTTTATGTCTTTGTGTTATAATTTATTCACTCATACTTCTATTTTAGGTCTTCTAAGTTGTCTTTAATTTTTGAAATTCTAAATAGTCTTGCAATAAACACCCTTTTTAGAATTATCTGGTTCCTGCCTCTGCCCCACTTAGAAAGATTCCCAAGAATGGAATTGGCAAGTCCAATGAGAGATGCTATTAAAAATATTTGATTTATGCAATATTGTCCTACCAATGGTTACAAGGAAATTTATAATACTGTTTGTTTCATTGGAGGGTCTTCCTTCTCACCAATGCCGATTTTATCATTTCTTTTCCTTTTTATCAGTCTGAAAAGGAAACTAAAAACAGGTATCTCATTTCAATACAAGTTTCTTTGATTACGAGGAAGATTGGATACAATTGGAAATAATCATCTTTCTTTCGAGAACTGCCTATTTACATAGTTTGTCTAGATTAAGATTTTGAGAGGGCTAATTGTGTAATTTTGTTAATGAGTTTTGAGGATGCCATGTATATAAGCAATGTAAACCCCTTTTGTCATATGTTTTGCAAATATTTTCAGTTTATATTATGACATATAGAAACATGACATAATATCTGTGTATTCTTTCACGTGGCCTTATGAAAAAACAACTTGTCATTTTGCCTTAGATTTTTTAAAGCAACAAAACATTTTGACAATTGGTGTCCTCTGTGTTCCTCTACTTAATTGCATTCCCCTTCCTCTCTCTCCAAATTTAATCACTATCCTAATGTGTGTGTATATCATTAGCGTGCATGTTTTAGTAGCAATACTATGTGTGTGTCCATAAGTGATGTATATGATATTGTCTTGCACATCATGTTTTAAAACTTACATAAGTGAAGGCATGCTGTAGGTATACTATAATTTGCTTTTGTTCAAGGTTATATTTTAGAAATACATTCATATTGAAATATAAATCTGTAATTCATTTATTTTAATGGGGCATAATATTCTATTTTATAAATATACCACAACATATAAATTTTTTTGTTTAGGGGCACTTAGAGATTTTTACTTTTAAATTTTCATTATAAGAACAACATTTTAGTGAATATTATTGCATGGTATTTCTTTTTGTGCACATACAAGAGTTTCTCCAGGCATGTGCCAAGATGTGGACTGCCTGGGTGACTAGTGTGCACATTTTCAGATTCTCTAAATGGTGCCAAATAGCTCTCTCAACAGTGGTATCACTTGACTCTCTTTTGAGTATTGTTTCTCTACTCCAACTCACAGGATTATCAGACTTTTCATTTTTGTCAATATTATGATAAAAAGTGTTATCACACTGTTTTATTTTTATATTTTCCTGATGTCAAGTCAATTTGGGTATCTCTTCATACATTTGCTGGCCATTGGGGTTTCCTCTTTTGTAAATCCTCCCATACTTTGCCCATTCAATTTATTTTTCTAACTAAATTGTGGTATTCCTTTGTAGTTCAACATGTTGCAGAGTGTTTTATAGTCTGTGGCTGGCTTAGTAAATTTGTATGGTGTCTTTGTCAAGAAATATCTTAATCTTTAATGTAATCTCACCCATCAATCTTTTTCTTTAGGAAATGGGCTGAGTCTGTGTGTGTGTGTGTGTGTGTGTGTGTGTGTGTGTGTGTGTGTGTAATATGTTTTGCCTATCCAAAGATCATAAATAGTCTCATGTTTTCTTCTAAAAGTTTAAAACTTTTGCTTTTTGTATTCAAACCTTTAATCTACCCGGAATTTTTTAAAAATATGGTATGAGGTAGGGACCTCGTTTGTTTTCTATATGGGTATTCTGCTCTCCCAGTACCATTTATTAAATAGTTTGTCATTGCCCTGTCATATCATCTTTCTATATATTAGTGAGTCTGTTTCTGTGCTATTTTGTTCTGCTGGGCTCCTTGCAGTTCCTCCAACAACAACACACTATATTAATTATACTTTCGTGTCTTGATACATGATCAAAGAAGTCCTTATACACCAGATTTTCTCAAAAGTTGTTTTATAATGTAGTTAAATATAACATTTTCCCCTTCATATTTAGTTTCATGTTTGGAAAAGTGTGTCCCGCTCCAAGATTACATAAATGTCAGGACAATGTATAAATACTTGATAACTTTCTCACTCTCCTCCATGCCAAAGGATATTTTGTGTTTGCTTAAATCTCTGATTTTAGTTTTGTTTACAAATAATTGGTAGAAAGAGCTGTAAAGTCAGAAAGAGTTAGGAGAAAGGTAGTAGACTTTTAAATAGGAATGAGAAATAATTCTAACAACAAAAAAAATGTATATCCACAGAAAAGAAGTGGAAGAGTTGAGCCAGGCATTCGCAGTTTCAGATGGAATTTTTATTTGGAGTTTAAGAGTGGAATAAATACCAAATTTTGTAGCTACTAACTGCTGGATATGTGGAGGACATAGAGAATGGCAGAGATGGACAGAGAATTCTTTTAATATCTTGTGGTTCATTAAAATATTTCTCTCCCACATGTACACTCTGTCACTACAGCCCATTGGTGTTTACTCAAGAGAGTAAAAATTTTCACTCCTTTCAGTTATATTTTTCTGTATAGATTCTGTTGAACTTATTCTACATTAAATTTGAATCATGAAACTATTTGAGTTTTATTTGGATAAATATTCACCTGTTTTTTAGTAGTGCTTTCATAACTCTGTAATTTATTTTAATAAGTAACAAATGCACACGGTAAAAGTAGATGTCCCATTTATACCTTTTTCCCAGAGTCCCTATTTGTCTTCTACAAAGGCACAGTCTCTTGGGTAACCCTCTCAGAGGTCCTCTATGCATAAACCATATGTATACTTTACATGCCTCTGCTTTTATTTCCCATATAGAGTAGCACACTGTATGAAGTGTTCCATACCTTGCTTTTGTCCACGCTAAAAATATTATTTAGAGATCATTCCTCATCAGAGCATAAAGACCTTTGTTATTTTTAGCAACAGCATTATATTATATGGGCATATCAGTGTATTTATGTAGTCTTTTTTAGGAGGTGGGTCTTTAGGTTTTTCCAGTGTTTTATTGCTGTAACTGGTATGTTAAACTAGCTTGTCTCAGAACATAATCAAAATAAAACTTTATTTTTTTTCTTCCAGCATCCCTTCAAAAGCATTTCTTTATGGCAACACTACTTGTTTGAAAACACTGGCAATTCTCATTAATTTTCATTTTCAATAAAAAACTTAGAGTTACATCTTCTCCCTTCCCGACTCAGGCTGGCTACTAGTGAGAAGCCTGCATCCAGGATGGGATCTTGGTGTCTCTGCCTCTCTACCTTTCATCAACACCCCACGAGTTGCTGTTTCACTCCCCATGAGAGTCAAGATGGGGGGAAGGAGTAAATATGTGAAAAAAAAAAGTAAAGAAATGAGATGGTTATTACTATTTGGCTGGGTGATGCTGAGTTCTCTGACCTTGGATGGCTCACGCTGCTGCTTTCTCTTAGGGAGATATGTGGCGATTTTGGAGATTCCCTATAAAGCTGCTCTTCCATGCTGTTCCGCCATTCTCCTGACCTGTTCCTGACTGTCACTTAGGATTCCTTTTTTTGCATGAGCATATGGAGGTATCTCCAGCCTTGTTTTTCTGAGTTCTCCTTCGCCCCCTGGGCAGTCTACTGAACCAGACCCAGGGGAACCCCATGCTGGTCCTCTTTTTCACACATGGACCCTATCTACCGTTGGAAACACTCATGTATCCTTTGTGCTAGCAATCCCTGATCCCAACACAACAGTGATTGCAGGGCTCTGCCACCAAAGTTGTAAAAGCAGGCTTTCTCTGATGTCTGGATTTCTTGGGAGAGTTGGCCCTGACCCCAGGCCACTTTAATATTCCTAGACCTGGGGTAGACACCAATCCTGTGCGCCTCACTGGTGGAAAAGCCTCTTGGAACTCTCCAAGAAGTTCCCTGAAATTCCACTTCCTAGTCTTGACAGTAACCTCCTGCACTTGTCCCCCAAAGGTGGGGTGAGGACCCAGAAGGGCAACAGCAGTTCTCTCTAAAGATAAACTCTCTAAACTCCTACCCTTGTAGTCCTAAACCTTGTTTTTCATCCTGATGTAACTAAGCAGTCCAAGGATCATTGAACAGATTCTTGGCCAAACTCCTTAGCTAATCTATGGAGAGGTAGGGATCTATGGCACATCCACTTTGGTGTCCTGAGCCAAGAAGAGTTCCATTCCAATATTTTGTTACACTATCATAAATAATGGCGCCATTAATATTCTTGTCCAAGAATATTTATTTGTGCACATGGACCAGTATATCTACGTGAACTGCCAGATGAATTAACAGAGGAGAAATTGTGGGGCCAAAGTAAATGAGCATCCTTTATTTTAATAAATATTGCCAAATTATCCTCTAAAGAGTTATACAAATTACTCTCTACCAAAAATATATAGGAATGCCTGTTTTCCACCTCCTTGATAAGTTTCATATTTTACATTTAAGCCTTTAATCTACCTGATTTTATTCTGACATAAATTATGTTTTAACTCCTCACATGTCTTCTGCTCCCAAATTTATTAAATAGTAAATTTATTTATTGAATAAACATCCATTCCCTACTGTCTTAAAACGCCACTTTATCTTCAATACATTTCTGAATACTTTTGGACTTTCTCTAGGCTTTGTCTTTTGTTCCACTGATTTGTTTTGATTATTGTTACACTACATCTATCCAATGTGATTATTGTAACTTGGTAATAAACTTTAATATCTGATAGAAAAACTCCCATTTCATTACTCCCCCTTTTCAAAAATTCCCTGGATCCTCTCAAACTTTATTCATTCAGTAATTTTTAGAATCGTTTTTCCTAATTCTAAAAATAATCTCATATGAACTCAATGAGGTTTACAAATAATTTATAGTTAAATTTGTGGCAAATGGATAACTTTCCAGTATTAAATATTCACAAATCAAAACAAATTATAATCACTAGTTATTTAAAAAATTCAAGTGAGTTTTGTAATTTTCTTCATATAATTTATGTTTATATATCTTTATAAACCTAATTATATATATATATAACATATATTTGTTGCTATTGTAATCAATAGCAACATATTTTCTAATTAGTAATATTGTCATATAAAATCTTTCTGAAAAATATTACTATTTTTAGTCATTTTTACTTTATTTTCTTTGACTTTCTAAATAGGTAATCACATTATCTGTAAATAATAACATTAATCACATCATCTGTAAATAATAACATTAATAACTTTATTTCAGATTTATGCTACTTATTTTTTGTTTGTTTTTTTAATTACCAAAGTTTCACCATTACTACAAAGTTAAAATTATAAACCCATCTATAAATGTCACCAAATATAGACAAAAGTTGTAAAGATACATGACATAATATTAATTGTGATTATCATAAATTTTGTATTTTGGTAATATTTTTGAGTAAACAACAGGAAAATCAAAACTAATTTCTGCAACTTATTTAAGTCTATAATTATTCAAGTCAAGAAGGAAGAGAGTATCAACTTTTCTATTTCCAGTGATGATGGATTAACAGGGACAGGGCTTAGCATCCCACCTTAAACAACTAGAAACTAGAAAACTATATGAAACAACTGCTATCAGATATCTGACGATAGGCAGCTGAAGCTTGTAGTCCCAAAGCGGGAAAAATAAGGAGATCCTTATGATTGTCTTGCCTTTGCCTAGAGAAATTTTCTGAATCACAGAACAGGGAAGGGGATCCCAAGCTGTGTAAAGCAGTTTCACTGGAGTGAGAGTTCAGGGAGTTTGTTGCAGCTGAATGCTTAGGGGAAGAATTCCCAAATGGAGTAGCTATTTACAAAAAGATCTTGAGAAATCTGCATAGGGGTCCTCTTGGGTCTTTGATGAAAACTAAGGCAGTCATGTATAGAGTGAAACTCCATGAAGGTTGGAAAGAATAATTAGGGAGTCATAAGCTGAACAGTTCTGGAAGAATCCCTATTGACCATCTAGAGCATTAAGTAAAAACCGTAAGAAGAAACACACTTTAATAGTAGGACTAAACCTTAGATGAAAGACCACCAGAAAAATGCTTTAAAACAAGACTTGACAGGATCAACTAAACCACTAGTAACTTCACTGTCTACTACAACAGAGCCCAATGCTTTATAAAGACAACAAAATCGCAACTCTCAAGAATGTATCATTGACAATGTTCATCCTTCTATCTAAAATTTCTAGAGATGAGATGAAGCAAAAAAATGTGAAAAAAACCCATAACCAGGAAAAAAAATTACCCAATAGAAAGATTCAAATGGTATAGATAATAACTGTTTAAACAGCTATTATAAATTTGTTTAAGAATTTTTTTTTAAATGGGAGATATATGTATATAACTCAAATGGAACATCTGAAATGAAAATTTTACTGGATGAGATTAATGATGTTGACCCCAAGAAAGAAAACACATGTTAACAAGTGTTCCTTGTGGCTGTTTCAGGCTCACACTTATAAATGGAGCCTAGTAGCCCTCTCGCTCAAGCTGCACTGACCTGTCTGCCTGCACTGTGTTCTTGCTGGGTGATCCAACCCTCATGAAGGAGTTCCTGAAATTGTAGTTTAACCAATAAGACTGAGGCTTTTTCTGTCCAATCATAGCTGTGCAGCTATACTCTCATTAGCATCTTCACCAACTAATTAGAGCAGCTCTATTCCAACTGATCAGAACAGTGCTTTTTGAACCAATCAAACTATGAGAATTTGGAGTCTTCATTTGCATGAGAATAGACTAATCAGGGTTGGGAACTTTTCTCTATATAAATCAGCTCCCTTCTGGCTTGGAGAGAGCACATTTAGGATTTCATCAGAGACTGCTTTCCCCTGCTGGAGCTGTACCACTTAAGCTGTCTTTCAGAATAGAGCAGAGTGGAACAGAGCCATCTCAATGGACTGGAGTTGAATGGAGCTGTTTCAACAGAAAGGAGCCAAGCCACAGCAATGGGGACAAGCTTCAACACCAGGGCCACCTTCCCCTAGGGCCACCTTACAGCCATGACGTTCCACAGCTGTATTGTATCATAATTGAGTTGCAACGCTATTGAGCTGTCTCACAGCTGTGTTGTTCTATAGCCAAGCTATATCACATTGAGCTGTTTGCACTGAATAAAGTCTCTTCCTTCATTGCACCCCAGATTGGGGACTCCTGTTGGTATTAAATAGGCACCAATAACCAACAGTTGGCAATGGTATGAAGAAAAACTAGTAAACTTGAAGATGCAGCAATGGAAACTGTGCAATTGAAGTATAGAGAGAAAGGAGACTGGGGTGGAGGGACAAGGCCTTTGTGTGGTTAAGTGTGAGGTAATATCAAGGGATAAAGGGGATAACATATTCCCATATGTTATTGGAATCTTAGAAGGAAAAAAGAGAAGGACAGAAAAGTATTTGGAGAAATTATGAATAAAAAAATTTCCAAATTTGAGGAAAATTATAAACCCACAGACCTAAGAAGATCAACTAACTAACCCCAAGAAAGATTAACACAAAGAGAAAACCACTATAAAATATCTGAAAATGAATGTGAAAAAGAAAATCTTGAAGGCATCCAGTGACTAAAGATATATTAAGTACAGGCAAAAAAAAAAAAAAAAAAAAAAGACATTTTTAAAGTGCTGAGACAAGGTGTTAAACTAGAATTTTAAATTAAGTATTTTGAAATTATAAGTACAATTATAACTTTTTAGACAAAAGGTAAGATAATTCATCATTTATATACTTCACTACAGGAAGTAGTTCAAGTGGAAAGAAAATTATACCAGATAGATACTAAAATCTATATAAAGGAATGAAGAATGCTGAAAAGGGTATATATGGGTCAAAATAAAATAGTTTTTCTCATTTTCAATTTTTTAAAAATATACTTGATTGTTTAAGAAAATAAGAATGGTTTATAGGATCTATAACCTATGAGGAAGTAAAATGTATGCCAGCAACAGTACCAAGAATGGGCAGAATAGGAGTATACTGTAATGTTTTACATGATACATAAAACAGTTTAATGCCATTTGAAAAGTAGACTGTGATTAAAAAATCACTAGAGCAATCTTTAAAAATAAATCTCTAAAAATAAGTATAGCCAATAAAGCAATAGTGTAGGCAAAATGGAATTATAAAAATAGTTAATTGTAAAAAAGAATTGTATCAATGGGACAAATAAAAAACCAGTGGTAAGATGGTAGCCTTATATACAATCATATTGATAATTACATTAAATATAAATTATCTAAACCAGAGGTTAGCAAACATTTTCTAGAAAGGGCCAAGTAGTAAATGTTTTAGGCTTTTATAGGCTATACAGTCTTTGCATAGCTACTCATTTTGATTTGTGGTGCAAGAGCAGCCATAGACAGTGTGTAAATGAATGGTGCAGCTAGATTGTGGTTTGCTGATCACTGATTTAAGTATTTCCAATAAAAGTTAGGCATCATCACTCTAGATAGAAAAGCAAATCTCAACTATATGCTCTAAACCATTTTAAGTAACAGATAGATAAGAAGTAAAAGGATAAAAAAATATGTGCCATGAAAATATTAATCATTAGAAAACTGGACTAGCTATTTTAATAATAAGGTTAACTCAACATTGTCATATATGAAACGAGCTGCAGCTATTCTGTGTCTCACCCCGAGCCCTGGGTCACATTTTCAAACGCTTTATAGCTAGGGCCACACTGCTGCTGCTTTAAAACTCACCTCATGGATTCAGACAGGCAACTTTTTGGGCCACCACTGGGGAGATGCTGTTGCTCTTTTGCTACTTCCCCTGGGGCCTGAGTTGGGACTTTGACCCACAATCTCCAGGCTATACTGCTACTGCACCCCGCACCCTGGGCCCAAGCTAATGCTGCAACCTGTCCAGAGCCCATGCTACTGCAGTGGCTTCTCCTCACACACTTGAGTCACTGAGGTGAGCCCCAGAGACCCAGATCCTGGTCCTCAGGAGATCTGCATACCCCTGTACCTTAGACATTAGCATATTCAAAGTGCCTAAAGAAAACACTGTCAACAAGGATACTTTTCCCAGAAAAATTATCCTTCAGAAATGAAGATGAGATAAAGATTTTTCCAATCATTAAAGAATTATTAACAGACCTGAAGAAAAAAATAGACAGCAATGCAATAATAGTAGAGAACTTCAATAGTCCACTTTCAACAATGGACAGATTATCCAGGCTAAAAATCAACAAGAAAATAATGGATGTGAACTAAATTTTACACCAAATAAACCTAGCAGACATATATAAATCCACAGCAAAAGAATACACATTCGTCTCAAGCATACATGGAACATTCTCCAGGAGAGATATGATGCTGAGTTGCAAAACAAGTTTTAACAATTTAAGAAGATGGAAATCACATCAAGTATCTTTTCTGACCACAATGGTATAAAACTAGAAATCAATAATTGGAGGAAAGCTGGAAATTTTACAAATATGTAAAATTTGACCAATGGGTCAACAAAATATCAAAAGGGAAATAAAAAATGTCTGAGGAAACAAAAATGGAAACACAATAAAGCAAAACTTAGATGACTTGATTTAGTGATGACTTCTTAGCTAACCAATAAAGGCACAACACATGAAAAATATAATTGATAAGCTGAATTTCACTTAACCAAAAAACTTCTTCTCTGAGACAGAGACTTTTAAGAAAATGAAAAGACAAGCCACAACTGGGAGAAAATATTTGCAAAAGATATATTTGATAAAGGACTGTTATCCATAGTATACAGAGAATCTTAAAACTCAAAAATAATGACTTTATTTTTAAAATGGGTAACAGACACCTCAACCAAGAAGATGTACAGATGACAAATAAGTATATGAAAAGATGTTCCACATCATAAGTCATCAGGGGAATGCAAATTAAAACAACAATGAGATACTAGTACACACCTAATAGAATGGCCAAAATCCAGAACGCTGACAGCACCAAATGCTGCCAAGGGTGTGGAACAACAGGAACTCCCATTTACATTGCTGGTGGGAATGCAAAATGGTACAGCCGCTCTGGAAGACGGCTTAGCAGTTGCTTACAAAAGTAAACATAACATAAACCATGTAACCCAGCTTGTACTTCCTGATATTCACCCAAATGAGTTGAAAACTTATGTTCCCACAAAAACCTGAATGTAAATGTTCAGAACAGCTTTATTCATAATTGCCAAAACTTAGAAGCTACCAAGATGTCCTTCAGCAGGCGAATGGATGAGCAAATGATGGTACATCCAGGCAGTGGAATATTACACAGTACTAAAAATAAAGGAGCAATTAAGCCAAGAAAAGACAGGGGGTACATTAAATGCATATTGCTAAGTGAAAGCAGCTGATCTGAAAAGGCTACATAGTGTATATTTCTAACTATATGACATTCTAGAAAAGGCAAAACTGTGGACACAATAAAAAAATTTAATGGTTGCTACAGGGTGGGGTGGGGGTTAATAGGTAGAGCGCAGAGGGTTTTTTAAGGCAGTGTAAATATTCTGTATGATGGCATAATGATGGACATATGTCCAAACATTTGTCCAAACCTATAGAACGTATACTACCAAGAGTGAACCCTAATGTAAACTATGAACTTTGAGTAATTATGATGAGTCAATGTAGGTTTACCAACTGTAACAAATGTACCATTCTGCTGAGGGGATGTTGATAATGGGTAGGCTGTACATGTGTGGGGGCAGAGGGCATATCTCTTTCCTCTTAACAGTGCTGTGCACCTAAAACTCCTCTAGAAAATAAAATCTTAATTTAAAAACTTAAGGGGAAAAATTATACTTTATATTAATAGTTAATGAGGACAAACAATACTGCTCCTAAAGTGGAAACAAGCTATTCACACTTACCTCTTCTATTCAACGTTTTACTGAGGATCCTATCAAGTACAATAAGGCAAGAAAAATGAACAAAAGGAATATAGTTTTAATAAGTATTAATATAACCCTAATTACAGATTACACAGTTAGGTTTGGGGATATTATAAAAACTCAATCTACAAAGAAACCTTACTAGAATGAATAAATGAAGTTAGAAAAGTTATAGAATAAAACATCAATAAAATATACATTGTATTTTTATGTACTAGCAACAAACAACTAAAAATTAAGCTTTAAAAAATACCTTTTACAAGGCGATTAAAAATATGAAGCATTTAGGAATAAAATTAAAATAGATAAAACAGTACTAAGAAAAATTAATGAAAATTTAAGTAAGTGGAGAGAAAAAGATAATATTTAGGAATTGGAAGACACGATCATTAAAATGCATAGTCTGCCCCAACCAGTCTATAGATTCAAAAGGAAACACAATCAAAATTTCAGCAGACTTTTTAATTGAAATTGACAAGATGATTTTAAAATTTATATAGAAAATCAAGGACACTAGAATAGCCAAAAATGATTTTTAAAGATGATCAAAGTTGGAGGACTTAGAATACTTGATTTCAAGGCTTACTATGCCATACTGAAGAAAAGAAGCCAGGCCCCAAATGTATATACTATGTGATTCTATATACATTGAATTCTAGGAAAACTAATTTAGAGAGATAAAAAAAACAAAAACAACTAATGGTTTCCTGAGGTCAGGATGAGGCTTAAAGGAAGAGGTTAACTGGAAAGGGCCACAAACGAACCTTCCAAGGCAATTAAAGTGCTCTATGTCTTATCTATGATAGTGGTTTGTTGTGTATGTTTGTCAAAGATAATTGGTTCACCCACCAAAAAATGTGCTTTTTTGTCATAGTAAGTTGTACCCCAATAGAGAGAGTAGCTATTAAGATATCTCTATGAAAGATTTAAAAAATAGAATGTGTTTACTTCATACCTCCCCTAAATTACTTCTCTCAATTTTTACCAAAATGATTTGATATTTTTACCTCGGTTTTAATAATGTTCAAATCATTATATATTTTACATTTTTATCTTTTAAAAATGTAAATAATAAAGCAGTCTGCTTCAAAACAATAATGACAATAATTTAGACTTAGTTCTGTGTCCATGTTACTTCAATAATCACCAGTTTCTTTTATATCATGACTTCCCCATTGGTGAACTCTTTTGTTTATCTTTTTCTTAGCTGGATTATATTATTTAAGTAAGTTTATTTTTCCAAAAAAAAAAAAAAAAGATGTTAGTAGTAGTAAGCCACTGCTAGAGGAATTTGCAAGATGTGATATTGTTAAGAAAGCTATAGCAATAACAATATTCAAGCTCAGTTCAAATATTGACTAAATTAACTCAACAAACCCTCCCCCAACTCTCCTTCCTCACACACATATTAATGGTCTTATGGATAGTCATGCCCATCTAAGGACAAAAATACTATTTATCTCAGTCTCTGCTATTTTTCTACACACCATGTCCAACCTTTAACAAAAAATTACGAAATACACACAAAAACAGTAATAAAAGTTGTCAAAAGATAAGATAGTCAACAGAACCAGACCCAGAGATAACTCAAATGTTGAAATGATCAAATAGAAATCTTAAAATAACTGTGATTAATATGTTAAAGGATATAGTTGGAAAGTGAACAACATGCTTAAACAGAGGGAAAAGTTCAACATAGAGATGAAAAATATAAAGAGGTTAAATAGAAAAAAACAGTGATAGGGAAGAAGTCCTTTGATGGATTAATCAGCAGACTATATGCAGAAGAGAAAAGAATCATTGAACTTAAGATAGGTCAATTGACATTTTCCAAACTGGAGCACAAAGAGAAAAAAAAAGATGATAAATCAAGAACACTCAAAAGCTGTAGGGCAACATCAAATAAGAAAAACAAAAGAACTAGAATAGCCAAAATAATTTTGAAAAAAGAAAGTTGACTCATACCACCTGATTTCAAGACTTACTATAGAACCACAATAATCAAGATGGGGGCATTGGTGAAAAGATACACCTACTTTATATAAAAATTAACTCAAAAAATAGCATTGACTATATATGTAAATTCTAAAACAATAAAACGTCTAGAAAAAAACTTTGGAGGAAATCTTTGTGACTTTGAATTAGGCCAAGTTTTTTTTTTATCTGTGCCCTAAGAAAAGCACAATTCATAAAACAAACAAACAAAAATAATAAATTTGACTTCATCAAATTAAAAAATCTCCTATTTGAAAGACACAGTTAAGAATTAAAAGACAAAACATGCATTGGAAGAAAATACTTACAAAATACATATATAGTAAAGAATTTATACCTAGAATATATAAGGAATTCTTATAACTTAATAATAAGAAGGCAACTTGATTGAAAAATGTACAAAGGATTGAAACACTTAACCAAAGAAAATATATGGATAGCAAATAAGCACATGAAAAGAAGCTCATCATCATTGATTATTAGGAAAATGTAAATTAAAACCACAATGTGACACCACTCCACCCCATTAGAATGGCTAAAATTTTAAAAGCTATAATACCAATTGCTGCTGAGGGATTTGATTAATCAAAACTCTCAAACACTGTTGGTGGAAATGCAAAATGGTATAGCCTCTTAGGAAAAGAGTGGCAGTTTTTTTGTAAAGTTAAAAATCTACTTACTATATACACATGACTGAATAATTCTATTCCTAGGTATTTACTCAAGAAAAATAAAAACATATGTCCTCCAATGGCTGCTTTATAAAGTTTTAGGAGCCTTATTCATATTAGGCGTAAGCTGGAAATAATCCAAAAGTTTATCAACTAGTAATGTATAAGAAAATTATGTCATAGCCATATAATGGAATACTGCACAGCAATAAAAAGGAATGCAATACTGATACATGCAAAATTAATGAATCTCAGAAGCATTATACAAAGTGAAAGAAGCCAGACACAAAACACAACATGCTATGTGACCATTTATTTGACATTCTGGAAAAGGCAAAACTATAGAGATAGGAATCCCCGATTCTCCCACAAGCTCATAAGCATAAATATTCTCCACATTTTCTCTTCAAGCAAATCAGCTTATGCAAAAAGAGACTGACATGGGAAAAACTCAGACTCAAGCTTTTACCCTCCTAGAATGCAGAAGGATATGCATTACAGCATTATTTATAAAAGATGTTTAAAGGAAAACATTGGATGAATAACCTATGGCAAAAGAGCAGCCATTCAATGATGTCATAGAGAATATTAATGACATAGGGAGATGATGTTATAAATATAGAAGGAAAAGACAGGAGACAAAATAGAAACACTAATTGCTAACAACTACTGAGTGGCTACTATGAACTGGGCACTCCTCCAAATGCTATATATATATGTTATCTCACTCAACAAATACACTGTTGTTATGCATTTGAGACCTGGAACCTGAAATTTAGAAAAATTGATGCAACATGCAGCAAGTGATGGAGCTGGAATTTGAACCCAGATAGTGTACTTTACTCTAGACTCAAAACCGTAACCACTACACTTTATCTTGTAGGATTCTAAGTCTGTATGTAAAAAATAAAATAAAATAAAATAAAATAATGCATCATGGGCCTGGAAGCAGCTGTACCAAAATGTTAATCTGAAAGGTTGCCTCCTCAATGAGACATTACATTCTAAGACTGGGGTCTACTCCCTTTAAGTCCAAGTATGCCACACTGAGGAGGGCCCTGCACCCTCTGGGTTCTGCTTTCCATCCTGAGCCACTCCACCTCAGAAGTCTAGGATGAGCAGAGAGGCGCTGTCTCCAGAGAAAGCCTTCCAGCAGTTTCTTCCAGACATCTTGGACGTTTGCCGGAAGGAGGCTAGAAGCATTCAGTTCCCCGAGTCTGACTCCGGCAGGGCTGGACCTGGGTCCTCAGCAGAGCATAGAAAGCTAAGACCCAGGTTTCCCATTCGTGGAGGTGGGGTGGTTGAGATAATAGAAACAGGGGGCCTTAGGGCAGTTGTGGCAAAGTTAACAGGAAAAAGAAAAAGACCTGTTTGATTAAGTTGTGTCTCTCTTCCCCAGACCATCTCACTACTACCCGTTTCTCCCTGAGCTGGATTTAAACCCCAGTGCATTTGGAGGGAAATCCAACCCATGTGTTTCTGATTCATTTACACTTAACTCATCAAAATCCTGTTTTGAAAGAGGCCATTGGATGGTCTACAAAGTCTGAGCAAAACTCCCTGTTGCTGCGGGCTGGTTGTAGACTCACCAAATACCCTCCTAATCCACCAAGCCTGTGGGCAGGCTATGCGCCATGGTGAAGGCTGTCTGAACATCTCGGCATCTGCTCTCTGGCCTCGGCCTCCTGGGAGCTCTTCCCCACTGCCTTCTGCCTTTTTGGAAGCTCTCAGTCCTGCAAGGTCTGCAAAACTCGCTCAGCCTTCCTGGGGCAAGGCTGAGTTTGAGAGAAACCTGTAAAGGAGAACCCAAAGGAAGCAAACTTAGAGTGAGATCTCAGACATAGGGAGTACATTTTAGGGCAAACTGGCCTCCATCCCAGTGGAGATAAGTGATGAAAGGAACAAGCAACGTTGCCCAAAGGAACGTCCTGTTGCCCAAGTCTGTCTCTCCAACCCAGAGTCCAAACCTGCATTATTTCTCAATCTTACACCTTCTTGGATTGGATTTGAATGGAGAGCTGGTTCTCTATCAAGATCAGCGCACCTAGTTACCGTCCATCTTCAGGGCCCAGGAGGTTTTCTTGGGTTAATGTGGGCTGGTGCTCAGGCTCCACTCCTGGTGCAAAGGTGAGTTCTCCCAAGCAGACATTTGAAAGTCATTATGTCAAAAAATGGTTGACTCAGACACAAAGCACTCCAGCGCTAGAAAAAGTCTTTGAGGACTTTGTGGTCCAGCCCCCACATTGACACATCAATCTCCTTGAGAACTCCTCCAGGAGGATTTGAAAAAGGCAAGCTCCTCTAGCTTGCTGCTTTGGGAGAACATTGGGTGTGGTCAGCAGAGACAAGGAGGGCTGGCCCCCTTCCAAACAGGGCTACAATGAAACTCATGGGGAGCAAGAATGGAACCAAAAGAATGGGGACCTGGGTCCCTTTGTGTGATCACCACAATGGACCTTAACCTTTAGGTAACTCCCCTACGCTCACGTTGTTCCCTTTCCCTGTGGTTACCAGCAGGGAAAATTCTTCAGGCCCTACCATGAAGGTGTGTGTAATTGAGAACCGGAAGACAAGCAGTTCCCTGCTGGGGCATCAGGGACTGACTGAGACAAGGGGGCAGAAGATAAAAAATGACAGCAGTGACGACTGTTTGTTGGGGGTCCTTCAGTCATGAAACTCAGAAAGTTTCAGTCATTTACTCCACATGACCAGCTCCTAAGTGCTGATACCAGGTTCTGAATCCACATTTGCCTGGCTCTGAAACCCCTGCAACCAGGGAAATAGAGGACAGGAGGACAGAGGGGGAAATGCCAGCGATGGCTCTGTGCTCCACGGCGTGCCATAAGGAGGTGCTGTTGTGTAGAGTCTAGAAAGAGAGGGGGAGCGTGGCTTATTGTAAAGAGGAGGACAATGTCCAAATGGAGGAATCAAAGTGGGTGCCAGTTTGGGTGCTCCGCTTCCCTGGGCACCCGTGGTATTTGGTGGTTGCACCCAGAACCTGCCAGCAGGTGGCAGTATTTCAGAACGAGAAGGCGACTCGAATAGGTTAGGACAGTGATAAAGGAGGAGGGACAGAGCATCGCACTGAACTTTCACAAATCTGCGAAGCAAGTACTATTATTATTCTAGTTTTACACATAAAAAGGGTTTAATAACTCAAGGTCACAGACCCAGGAAGTACCAGAACCAAGATTCTTGCCCAAACAGTAGAACTCTACATCCAGACCTAAACTCTGTACACACATAGCATCACACTTCAATCCACGAGCACATCCTGAATGTCCACCCTGCGTTAAGCATGTGCTGGTGCTAGAGACTCAAAAGTGATCTAAGTGACACCCCTGCTCCAGGAGCTCCACCAGCTGATGGTTCTAATGCCCCAAGATGATGGAGATAGGTATTCTCAAGCAGCAGGAAAGGGGCCAAGGGCCCAGGCACTGGCCAGGTCCTCAGACCTTGGCTCAAGTCTGGTTCGTTCACCCCCTGCCAGATGACCTCAGTTTTTTTCATTTATCTATAACTCAGTATAATATCAGCCTCAGGAGGATTAAGTGGGAGAGGAATCAAGCATGTGCTTTGCTGAAATGACCACAAATATCAAACACAAAAGGTACCAGGAGTCCAGAGGAGGGCTGTTGAAATGCGTTTCCAACAAGTGAGCAAGCGGTTGGCTGACTGGAGGATGAGGATTCCAGTCCAGGAAAGGAAGGTTGAGAAGGCCTGGAGGATTGACAGCCTGAGATGCCTGAGAAAGCATGAGGAAGCGGGGAGAGAAAAGGAGCTCAGTGAGAGCCCCTCCACCCCACGGAACCAGGGTTCTGGGCGATGTTAGAGGACTGCTATGTTAGAGGGAAATAGGATCTTCAGAGAGTTTCAAAGTGAGCTAGATTGGAACAAGAAAGTAGAGGACTTAGAGCATCCCAGCCATCATACTGTCTTTCAAAAAGCACCTCACGGGCCTGCTAAAGGCCAAGCACCTGTGTTAGTTAAGTTGGCTCACCTCAGGCATTTCTTCCTGTGCTGTGGGTGTGTCCCTGGAGCTGCTCACAGGACTGTCTTGCCCTCGCCTGGAACATGCCACTCAAGCCCCACCCAGGGCCACCTCCCATCTCTGCCCAACACATCTGCGAGCAGCTTGATTCTGTCAGAAGTGCTCTACATGCTCTGCATAATCCACTCCACCCATGACCCTACCAGTCACACCTCCAGGGGAAGAAGGAGCCACCTGACCAGGGCAGGAAATATCAAGACAGTTTCTACTCCTTGGGCTAGTTGACTCATTCAGAGGGTGCACGCCTTGGGGCATTATGGGAAATAAAGGAGAGATGCAGAGTTGAGCCTTATAGACCTGCAAGCTTAGTGCCACCTAAGGGCACTTAGGGCTGAAGAGGTAATAAGTGCTCAGGCAGCAGGGCGCACCTCCTCTTCTCTCTGCCTCCATTCTGACTTTCAGGTCTTCAGAAGCAGCTGTGAGATTGTGCTCCCACTCTGCTCCAACATTGCTGAGCCTCCCCTGTTTGCTACAGCCCCTCATCATGCTTCTAGACTTCCTTTTCAAGATATGGCAGGAACAAAGGCTAGTGGCTCCTCAGGGTGGGCGGGGGTGATGGGAGTGTATGTCTGGCTCTGATATTATCTGCACAGAGGCACATTCCTTCCCTGTACCGCCCCCCACCCGGAAACATCATCATTCATTCCATCATACACACAGCTGGGCCTGGGGGAGGCCATGACAGGTGGGCCAGCCGGGGTGGTGGGAATGGGGTGCTGCAGTCTTCTCCCCACCTCCCAAACAAGACAGATATGTCCCCTCTGAACATGCTGGGGGAGATTATTTTAACAAGCACTTTTGTACCAGGAAATCAGTGTGTTTAACCTAACAAGCAAAGAACAGCCCAGTGGGGCCCATAAATCTCGTTCCCACCTATTAATTTTACGGCCTACATAAAGCAGTGTTGAAGTCCAAAGTATATGTGACCTAAAAAGGCATTGCTCATTCTGACACATATACGATGTGGCCAGGACTCGAACCCTGACCCCGACCCTCACTCCAGGAAGCCAGCTCCCAAGCCTCACAGGGTGCAGGGGCTCGTACTGGAGAGACCTGCTAACCTCCTCTTGGAAGAACAGGACAGCTGGAGGAGATGGCTGAAGAAAGGGGTGGAGGATGCTGGGGCAGTGAGGACCCACTACTCAGAAACCCCAACTAACCCCAGGGCCGCCTTGTGGAGTTGTGTGCATTGGTTACTGCCCAAAGGCACCAGAAGAGAGGACACGTGAGGGCTGAAATCCAGCCTGCACTCTATTTACCATGCCTGTTCCCTGGGGCAGGGCTGCATCTGCCTAGAATGGGGCATTTTTAAAGCCTACATAAAGGTGCTATATGAATTGCCCCCTTGGATAAATTCTGATCCCACCCTGACTACTGCAAATATGGACCCCCACATTCAATGGCTCACCGTGCCCCCAAACCAAATGCACAGCCCTCCCACCAGGGAAAATCATGACAATAGTTGACTCTTAACATCGGTTACATGCAGATCCCCCACCAGTCCTAAGCAGGCTTTAATTTGTTCACTCGCCACATAATGACCCAAACTGGGTCACTCTGGTTGTCCCATAGGAACTGCATATTGATCCCCAACAGTCATCAGGACACGGACCACCCCAATGCAACTGAACCCTAATCCAAGCCACCTCAATTCCCCACTGACCCTCCAATAGAAGAGAAGAAGAAGCCAGAGGAACCCAAGTCACAATAGCATCTACTTTACCTTGGCCACATGTCAGCCCCCAAACTCAGTCACACAGCTGTACTTAGCAGTTTTCATTTGCCGCGCCCCATGTACCACCACAGTCATGTTCCAACCTCCTCTGTGCCATCTGTGCCTAGAAGACTGACTGTTAGGGGCGGTGCCTCCCTTGCCCTCTGGTTTCCAGCCATTTTTCAGAATTAGACCCTTATTAGTAACATAAAGGAGGGAATCCCCACCGCCAGAGGCATCCTCTCTATCACGGTTTTTGCTTTATCTTGAAATGTCATGTGGAATTCATGCTCCATAATATATCTTCGTTAGCTTTATTATAAAAATGTTTCTCTTAGGTCAGGGTCCCAGAAGCAAAGCAAGACAAGGATATGAGGGCAAGACGTTTACTAGGGACGTCATCATGGGAAGCTCCACAGGGGCGTGGGGACGTCAGCTGGGTGTGTTGGTGAGGGACTACTGTAGGAAAGGGACTCAGTCCTGCTGAGCACCAAAGGCAGAATCTATTACTAATTCCTGCCCATCAGGCGTCTTGGACTATCACTGAGGACAGTGACTCCAGACCTCTCTGGCGTGTCTGGTGAAGTCGGAACCTGCTTCTGCAGCCAGATAATATCTCCAGGCAAAGTTGCAGGTGCTGCAGCAACAAGTTATCGGTGATACGGAACAGTGAGTATCATGGAATAGGGGCAGGGCAACAGTGGATGAGCCACTGTGCTTTTGCCCAAATACTCATGTACATTTGACCCCTAAATCTCCCTTGGTTTCCACATTCTCTAAGAAGCCTCGTTTGAGACGTCCACACCCAGAACTCTCCGCCCCAAACAAGGCATTGACTCCCATATTACCTCTTTCCACCAACTCCTGCGACACTTTCTCACCCACATCATCACGTGCTGATCCGCTGACCTTCAATTCCACCACATGAGGAACCCATGGCCCAAGTCACCAGCTGATTCCAGTTTAGCCTTCAAGTCTCTGCTTCTGAAGCTCCCTTTCTCTGGGAGTCTTCTCCAGGAGATCACTCATTCACACTCATCTCCAGCTTCATCCGTGCTGTCACCCCTCCAACTGAACCTTGAGATAAGCAACTTATCCCCAGGCACACACTAACCACCCACACCTGGCTGCACTTTGATCCTCCAACCTAATACCATGACTTGCAAAGACCACACCTTGCAAGTCCAACCGTATTTTGAATTCTCAACCACGAGTAACCCCAAATCACATTGAACCCCCAGTGCCAAATGCACTGATGCCTCAGTTCCACCCATAGCCACGTACTGACCCCCAGACACAACCATACTAGAATAGGGAGCCCAGCCATACGTTTAGCTCAGAACTCAGTCACGTGTGGTGATACCCCGACACCTAATACACACCAGCTCCTCAGATCCAAACAGCACACATACTGACCCTCTCAACTCAATAAGACACTGGTCCACCAACCCCAAAGGGTGATAGCTGTCGGCTTTCCAACCACTTGCTGACCCCCAGACCCAATCACTGTCTGTCACTCCCATCTCATGCCTCACATGAATGTCCACCACCTAATGAGAGCCACAGGCATAGACACCCCAAGCTGAAAACTCACTGACCTCATGAACCTCAACCAAACAATGACCTTGATCTTAGCTAACAAAACTTTGACCTCCAAACAGAGCAGCACCTTTAATTCCATACTTCACCTCAAACTCAGCTCCAACAAGATCGATCCACCAAACTTAACTTCAGAGTGACCTGTCTTGAGCATACACTGACCCTCAAACAGGTCAACCCTACCCAATAGAGACACGCTGACCCAAAAGCCAAATGCCACACAAACCACTCACCCTGGCTACAAGCTGAACACCCCGTGCTAAAGCTCATTGTCCCTCCACATAGAGAGAGGACACTTTGATGGCAGCCCCAGGCCCACCCACTGCTCACTGATCCCCTGGCCACACTGAACCCTGGCTCCACAGGGCCTTCAGCTCCTGTACACACACCAACCCAGCAAAACATTCTCAATCCAGCCTCGTTCTGTCCCTGTCAACCTCTCCCACACCTAAAGGGACCTACAATTCCATCCTCACAGAGATGACCCAGGGTCACCTGCACCATTATGCTCTTATACAGGCTGACCCAACACATCCTGTGACCCCACACAAGCCAGCACAAAAGGGATGGTATTCAAAAAGGGGCATTGCCAGACTCCTGCAGGAAGCAGGCCCTAGACCTTGGTCCTTGATGCTCTCCTTTACGTCCTGTCCTCATGCCTCAGTGCAGGCGCCAGAAACTCTTGCCCAGCAACACTGAGATGACCAGCTATATTCCCTTTTAATTTGTATGCCTCACTTGACTAGACCTCAAGTTCCTCTCCAGCTTTGAACACACTGACCTCTTCCATAGGGTGTAATTCCCTCGTGCCAAGATCAGGTCTCCAGGGAACCACCCTTATCACCTGCAAAGAGTTGGGTCATGCCAGTCTATGCAGTCTGCTGGGCAGAGGGGTCAGGAGGCTGGGCAATTGTCCTGCTCACCTGCCCATAGGATGCATGACCTCTGCTGGTCACTTGACCCTTTGGGGACTCATTGGATTCTAGAAATCAGGGGTCAGCAAACTACTGCGGGTGAATGGAATCCAGCCATGCCCACTCATTTTCATATTGTCTATGGCTGCCTTCGCACAACAGTGACAGAGGTGAGTAGTTGTGACAGAGGGCTCAAATTCAAAAATATTTACTATCTGGCCCTTCCGGAATAAGTTTTCCACCTCTGCTGTGCACGCCCTACCTTTCTCCCAGAGGGTCTAATCTCACCGGAGGATTCTCTGTGTGAAGGAGTTGGATACAGGACACGTCCCTTACTTCGCTGGGCTTCTCCAGAAAGATGCTCGTTAATGATGTGTGACTTGTTCTCGTGGTGATGATGATAAAATCTGTGATTGCGGCCCCCCAACCTGTGGAGGAGGGGCTAACAGAAGATCACAGGGTCAGAGAGCAGGCCTTGGGCTTGGGTAGTCATGTCGGGATGGCCTGGTCTCTGTTTATAGTGAAGGTTCTTCCAACATTATTGCTTTTGTTTATTGAAACTCAACCCCCTGGCACTCGCCACCCTTGGCAGTGGGCCCAGACCTGCCCAGGCCCCAGCCTGCCAGTCCTGGCCAAGAGGACTGGGGGTGAAGGGAGCGCTGGCCAGGCCCCATTCCAGGAGCCCTGCTTGCTTACAGCCTAAGGCACTAACCCCCCCTTCTTTATGTCTTGCTTACAAGACAGCATTTGGAGACAATTTCTCATCAGACCTTCTTATAAACATCCTCCTGGATGAAGCAAGCCCGAAGGAGCCCTTATTAGAAACACCTGCGCTAGACGGCAAGCCTGGTGAATGACAGTTTGCAGAGCTGCCACTGGCCCCCCTGCCAGTCCTGGGGCTGGTAAAACGAAGGAGATGGGAGATGGGGGGAGGGTTTGGGTGGGGCGCAGTCTCTTTTCTCCCCCTCCCCTCATCCCTAAGCCCTCACAGGGCCGGCACTGCTGAAGCAGCGCCCTTCTTGTTGCCGTGGGAGACTCAAGAGTGTCAGGAAGGATCAGCGAAAGGGAATCTCTCATTAGCTGCTCCTTGTGGTGCCCAGAACTGTCGCCATCAGTCACCACTCTGTGTTAATCATTGTCTTCTTCAGGTTCTCTAAATAAAAGGGCAGCCACACTTCTCTGGCACACACACATCTCCAGGAGTGTCAACATGCTGAGCTTCCTAGCACATTAAATGAATGAGAATACTCAAGGCTTTCTTTACTGGCCATGTTCGAGGGGAGATACCTGGGGAGCGGCAGATAGGAGGCTCTCTGCAATCTTGACATGACAGCAAAGACACAGCAAAAGCAGTCACCGAGTCCAAAGACCAGGCCTTCTACTATAAATCAGTGTCAAGTCACCTACCCTGCTCCAACCAAACATTTTAGTAAATCCTTGTTTTGCTAAGACAAAGTATTAAAAAAAAAAGAAAAGAAAAGAAAAAGAAAAGGAAAAAGGAAAGAAGGAGGAAGAGAAAGAGGGACTGAGTCCTGAAGTCCTAAGAAATTAATTTTTGTACCATGAGTGTTTTGCCGTTGGTCTTTGATGGGACCTTCTAGCACACCTTGTACCCTTCCCACTCCCACCTCACCTGGGACTTCTAGCTAAGCATGCCTGAGACTCTTTCTGCAGTTCTGTTCACAGAATCTCCCTGCTGTTTACCTGCAGACCCATCCTGGGACCAGACCCTGCTCTGGGTCATTCCATGGCCCTTCTAGGGTCCTGGAAACAGACCATCTTCTGTTTCTGGGGCTGAACACCCACTTGTAGAATCCTCCCTAAGGTGGACTGGACAGTTATAGAGGGAGAAAGACATGAAGGTTTCTCAGAGTCTAAGGAGAAAGCCTGCACTTCATTCCGCCTCTCACCTGGACCTCCCAGTAGGCCACAGAGCGCTGAGCAGGATGGAGGTGGAGAAAGGCTCAGGAAGGGTCACTGGAAGGAAACCTGTCTTTAATGAGTTGGGCAGAAAGAGGAAGCACAAGGCTCCATGAAATAAATTTGTGAAATCTTTAGTTCGATAAATCCAGTTTCTAAAAAAAAAAAACCCAGCAACTGGTAGGAAAAGAAAATGTAATTTATGCCCATTGAAAGGAGGCCAGGTTTAAATTGATGAAGTCTCTTGTTTATGTAATAAATCCATTTTCATTCATGTCACCAATATATTTATCCACACATCCTGGTCCAAGTCAAATCTTCATTATTTTATTATTCAATGGGGGGCAGAGGGGAGGGCAGGCGAACAGAGTTCTGTGTCGAATTAATAAAGTCTCACTCTCTCCCCCAGATCCCTGCTTGCACAGGGACAATTTATTCATTCCTAAGAAGGAGGCAGAAGAACTGGATGCAATTTATGTGCTTTGAAAGAGACCCAAACGTAATTAGGCAAAGTCTCAAGTTCACCAAGAAATAAATCCCAGAGAAAGTAGCCGGGGGTGAAATTTACGTTCCCTGAAAGTCTGAAAGCCCTCTCTCCCACTGGCCTCCCACCCCTCCCCCAGGCCACCGGGCTTGGTTAAGCCCTCCAGAGCCCAGGGGTTCTCTCCAGCGCCCCCACTCCCCAGGTGCCCCCAGTGTCTACATGGCACTTCCCTCAGCCTGTAGGTCCCCTAGGGAATACTCGCCCTGCCTTTTCATCTTTCCTATTAAACACACACACACACACACACACACACACACACACACACACACACACTCACCCCTCAGGCCACTGTCCATTTACTCTGCAGGCCAGTCATGGCAGTGGATAAGATGGGGGGACTTCTCATCCTCTAGGGATATTTGCTACAGAAAGAATGAGGAACTGCAGTGAGTGCCCTGGCCTCTGCACCATTTCAGAGGGTTTCTTCTGAGCAAGGCAGTTTCTCTGAGATAAACCAGGGAAGTCTCGTGGGCAGCCTCTCTCAGGTCGAGCTGGGCCTCACTTCACTCTGGAGGCCGCCACACCCCTCATTCAAGAGTGAGGGCACAGGCGAGGGGATGACCTTTTTCAAGGGAGTGAACATTGAGTAGTTGGATGAAGGTGGTTCAGGATTTTTAAAACCATTAGTTGGCAGCGTCCAGAGAGCTGGGGTCAAGGGGAAACTTGTGAGTGGGGTGGTAAGGGCAGAGCTTTCCACCCCATGGGGCTGCCTGGTGCAGGCAGCACACAGCCATAGAGGTTTATGGCTGGGAAACCTTCATTCCCATCCTCCGCCTGGCAGTCAAGTCTCTAAGGATGTAGCTTTGCGTGGCCATGGCAGCAAAGATGCCTCCAGGATGTGTCTGCTTGGGTGAGAGGCTTTTGGACACACAATCAACAACGGAAGGTTCATACTGCTCCAGACAGACTGTAGAGCCTTAACCAAGGTCCAGCCTTGCCCCAGTTTCCCCTGGTGAGGAGTTAGTTAGGCTTATGTTGGGCAGAGGCAAAACTCCCTCTGGGAGAAGCCAGAAGGTGAGGGAGGTCTAAAGGGAGCCCAAGCTTTGCCCGTTGAGAGAAGGGCAGACGTGACAAAGGAGGTGTAAAAAACATCCACAGGACTGTGCAGGATGAAGAAATGAAAAGGGAAGAAATGGGGGCAGCTCTTAGGTTTCTGGTGTGAGCACCTACGAGACCAGTGATGCTATTTGCTGCAATGGGGAGTGCGAGGGGAGAAGGAGCCAGGCTGAGGCAGGGGAGTATAACAATGATCAGTTTATCTGACAAGCAGCAGGTTTGTGGGGAAAAGCAGGATTCAGCTGGTTCAGTTTGGGGCAAGTGAATTGGGCAAGATTGCCATGTTCTCAAGGAGATGTCCAGGAAAGGCATAATTCAGGAGGGAGAACTGGGAGTCACTGGAATTGAAATGGTCATGAATGCCAGGCCACAGCCAAGCGTGTTTGTCCAGGAAGAGTGAGGGGAGTGAGGAGAGAGGGTCCAAGGCCAAGGGCAGAGGAAGAGGGGCCTAAGAAGGATCAGGGAAGGCACAGCCAGAGGAAGTTGGGGACAGGGAAGGTGGTATCAAGAATGGGGACATACCGACAGCGTTCAGAGTTGTGAGAAGATAATGCAGTGAGGGCTGAGATGGTCTATTACCACAGAGAGGATGCTGGTGGCCTTGATGAGAGTCCTTTCGGTGGAGTGAGGGGACAGAGCAGAGGCCAGTTCTTAGCAGAGAGAGGCAGGAACATGGCACCATATGTCCCTGGCAGGATGAAATTAACCGAACAGGCTGAACAAGGACAGACATGGGATCACAAAACCAAATGCTGGCATAGGGCCCTAGAGAGAGGAGATCTCAGGGGGCTGGTCCCAGAGGAGAAGGCCACTGTAGCTTGGATAGTATGTGGGGAACTTTTTCCTCAGAGATGAGAGGGAAGGTGGCTCCAGACATGAGATGGTGGGCTGCACCCAACTGGGGCAGATAGCAAAGGGGGGATCAGAATGTGGTAGGAGCTGCATGGTGAGCCCCAGCCCTCGCTTCCTTCCAAGCTGATGCTCTTTGTAAGAACTTTGAATTTCTGGCTTCTGCGGGATGCTGGTTAACAAGGCGACAGGCTGTCTGCCCGGCCCCTGGAGAATGTTGGTACCTGATGGAACCTGAGGACCAGTCTTAGCATCTACTATCCTTTGCTTGGCTCAAGAGAGGCCCCCCGGAAACAGGGTCTCAGCTTTCCCAGCCAGCACACCCAGTTGGCCCTACTAATTGGAAGTGACCTGGATACTGGGAATGCTATGACTTTCTCAAAAAGGCCCGGGCTGGCCCCATCTGCTGGTGATCTGCCTTAGAGGATTGCTCCCCCGTGGGCCACACCTCTGGAAAAGTTATCGTGACTGAAGGGGCCCATCTGATCCAACTGACACATTATTGCTCAATAGCAGCCCCATAGCATACATCGACAGGAAATGGGCTCGCAGTTCAGCCAAAGGGCTGGTGTCTTTGATGATGCAACAACTGTTGTATCTGTGACTTGGGCTTTCCAGAGGATTCATGGAGCCTCTCACCTTCAAACTCCTTCTGCCTATTGGCAGCCTCAGGTCAGCTCTGGATGACCTGGGCAGGTCTGCTGACTAGCTGTGAAGACACTGGAGAGGGTTAGGACCATCCTATGGCTGGCCATGGCTGGGAAGTGGCAGTGGTGGACAGATTGTCACTTTCGTACCTCTCCAGTGGTGCTTTTTCTCTGGCCACACACCACTGATGGGCATCACGTGACCTCAGTCTGACTTCTTCTATCTGGGCAGCAGGGACCCTGGCTATAAAATTCTTGTTTTATGAGACTCTCTGGGAAGCCAGAACTCCGCTGGCAAGCCTACCAGGGCAGCTCAGAGAAGCACAGTGAAGAAAGCCCTCTTGCCAGGATGAGTTACATCTCCATGTCACTCTATGAGCAACTGAAGAGCCCAAACACCAACAGGTTGTCACAGATCTTTTTTTTTCTTTCAATTTTTATTTTATAATTTGTTTTTTAGGTGAGGCAACCCTTGGTTGACCTCGCAGATTGCAAGGACCTTGTCATCTTATAATCCCTTTAAAAAAAATTTTTATGCCTACAGCACCTGGTCTTCCTAGGTGGTCTCTCATCTGAGTACTGACCAGGCCCAATCCTACTTAGCTTCCAGAATGAGATGGAATTGAACTTGTCCGGGGTGGCATAGCCATAGACTGGTTGTTGCAGATCTTGGAAGACGTCCTTGACTTCATCATGAAGTGCTGACAATGAGTGAACCCCAGGACCCTGCTGCCCTCAACCTAGGCAAGTGAGAGGAATAGGGTGTGGAGAGAAGTCAGGGGAAGCCCAGGTCTCCTCCTCTGTTCTGCCTCAGCCCCCAGAAAGCCCCCTTAGTAGACCTGCTGACTCCCAAGAGCAGACCCTGAGAAGGGGATTCATACACAAGTTATTTATCAAGAAAATGCTTTCAGGAGAACCCAGTGAATGGAGTGGAGAAAGCAGGACAGAAACAAGGGGAAGCTAAGTAACTGTGATTTCGGGTGTAGTCGCAGCTCCTGTCTGATCCTGCAGAGAGCCTTGGAGCATAAATTACACCACAGAGTTTATCTCCCTCCCTCCACCCCCAAGACAAGGAAAGGAGGAGGCTGCCACGTGCCTCCACCAATCAGGTAGTTGCTTCCGTCTGCCTCGAGAGGATAGAAACTCTCAGCACTTCCAGATCTCTGGGTGTCTGAGTGAAGTGGATCCAGCGACACAAGAGCAGCCTTCACAAGTGCAAACTCTTAGTGGAGACGCTCACAAGAGCTGGAGGATGGGTGCACAGAACTTGCAAAGGGCATCTGGGCAGAGCCCAACTGCATCCTTTTCACCTGGTGATGTCATTGATTAAAGATTGCCTCCGAAAGCTCAGGAAAGGTTTTCAAGAGCCTCTTTGTTCCCAGAGCTCTTAAACGTTTGCCCTAAGCAGTGGGCCCCAATTCCAACAAATTGTCTCTTCTCTATTTTGACTGGGTACCCACCAGCTGGACCTGAAGCAGAGTCTCTGGTCCGCACTAAAGGGGCCACTTCTCTGCTCCGAGTATCAAACTTGCTGCTTTCAAGTTTAGCAAGAGGTGGTAGCACTCTCTTCTGTAAGCCTCAGATTTGGGTTGGCAGTGTTCTTCTGCATTACCTCTGTCGTACTATTCCATCCAACAGAGGCAGCAGTTGAGAACCATCCACCCTCTCCCCAGTATGGACCCTCCTTTCTTGCTTTTGACTCCTGGAAGGAACCACTTTGGGTCCGATTGTGTGGCTTCAATATGGCTGATGTGTGTCCTGAGAACCTCGGTGGCCACACCACCACTCTGGGAGTCACTGGAGTATCCATCTGACAGAGGAGGGACCTTTGTGAAATGGGATAAAGTAGAACCGGTTCCTAGTCCCATCCTTGCTCTCTGGGACTGGATGCTTTTGGTTCATCTGGGCAACTTCAGTCATGACAATCAGAAAGACTGGGCTCTGGGACATGGCAACCACTAGCTCCCCTAAGGGCTCCAAGCCTTACTCAAGAAGCACCAGAGCTGTGCTCTTGGCCCATGACCTGGACTTCTCCGAATGAAAGCCAATAAGCTCCCCAAGAGAAGTGGTATAAACTAGAAAGAACTCCATGTGGTCATTGTTTAGTTTCCTTTTACTGCAAAATTTTGTGTTTAGGAACCGGTTACAGCCTGCATTTATGTGCATGTCCTGATATAATTTTCACTTATTTACTTAAACTCCCTCCACACACCTCTGGATTAGGGGCCATCTATCTAGACACTGTTCCTGATGAGAATTCCTTAACTCTCCTAAACAGAGAGCAATCTTCTTGCCTCTGTCATCAGCAAAGTTCATGGTCATGCCTTAAATCAACAGTGGAGGATGTTTTCACTCTGGTAGCTTGCCCACAATTGTAACCTGAACTCTTTGCTACTCAGTCTATTCAAAACTCGGTTTGGAGAAATAGTTATCATGGTGGTTGTGGGGAGAGTTCCTGGTGATATTAAAAATCTCATTCCTGAGTCAAGCCAGGCTATCCTAAGTCACCAGAGAGCACATACTTGAACCACAGAGCTTTGAACTCTCCTGTAATTGCTGTTACTGAACTGCCTTTTGCTCCTCAGCTTGGATTTCATCCCTATAATCAATAGTAAGTTTCATATAACTGTATGTGTGCTTTGAAACTTAGTAAGTTGTATGTAATTTGCTATTTATTATGGGGATGTTGCCTAAGATTTTGTCTATTAAAACACACATTTCTCCCAGGAGCAATCCACAAGAGAAAATTCTCTCTGACCTCATAGTTAGAAAGCCAGAGTCACTGGTCCCCCCACCCCCACCCCTCTCTCTCATAAGCATTGAGAATCTTATAAATAATCCTCTGCTCCTCTTTGTTTTGGCTTCTAGGAAGCTCAAAGCCAAATTAGCACCTTGTCTCTATTAGTGGAACATAAGTGTGATAGTTTCTGTAAAATAGCTGGGTGGAGGGAATGCTCATCTTTAACTTTACAAGACATTATCAAATTATTGTCCAAGGAAGTTAGAGCTATTTACATGCCCATCAAGTGACCCAGAGTGCTCCTGTTTCTCCCTCTCCTCATCAACACTGAGTATCATCATGTACAACGCTTAGCTGTTGCCAAATCGAGTTTAGCAAGAGGTGGTTTCTTTTTGTCTATTGGAATATCGGGCTTTCTCTTATTGACTTCTGTAAGATTTACAAGAATTCTCAACTTTTTTAATGACTGATTTCATCTTACCTCCCTAATCTGTTTTGCACCCAACTTGATTTCTCTGGCTATTTATTTTTTCATTCTTGCTGTCTCTAGTTATCTTTGAACCACACAGGTTTGGACTGAATGGGTCCAATATATTCAAATTTTTTTCAATAAATACCTGTACTTTTTTTGATTCATAGTTGGGAGTCCTCAAATGTGGAGGGCCAAACGTACACATTGATCGAAGCAATTTTATATAAGAGACTCGAGCATCATGGGTTTTTGTATTTACCAGGGGTCCTGAAACCAATTCCCCTCAGATACCAAGAGATGACTTAAGTTTGGGGGGAGTCAAAAGTTACGTGTGAATTTTTGACTGCATGGGAGGTCAGCTTCACTCACCCCTGTGTTATTTTGTACAAGGGTCAACTGTACATCTGCGTGAGCTGCACAAATACTGTTAGAGTTAATCAGAGTAGGGTGATTATGGTAATAAACAACCCTCAAATTGAAACAGCTTAAAAATAAGAGTTTCTTGCTTTCTATCGCATCAGTCCAATGCAAGCATTGCTGATTGCCTGGCTCTCCTCATAGCATGATTCTGGGAGTGTGAAATCTGCCAGCCCCCTACTTCCAGAGGTCTCGGCTGGACTCTTCACAATCAGCCAGGATGGAAGATTATGGGAGATTATGGAGATGGTTCTTGGAGGCAGGTTCAGAGCGCCTTCCATCACTCCTGCTCTAACCCATTGGCCAGGACTTAGTCCCTGCAAGGCATGTGGGAAATGCCTTGCCCAGGAGGCAGAAGAAGTGAAGATGGGAGAATACACCACCACTTCTGCCACTTTCCGGATATGAACACACACTGACTTTGTCTTTCACTCCATGATGATGGCGCCATATGGTGGTGTTTGCTTTCATGCCATCTCAAATCTGTTCATTTGGAAGCAACAAAGCAGAAGTACATGCAGACTTGGTAGAAGTCCACATAGGGGAGATCTGCCTCAGAACTGCTTTGAACTGGAATCACCTTGAAATGTTATGAATTCCTGGCTTTTCTAGAAGAATAGAGAAAGAAAGGACAGGAAGAAAAAAGCCTGGGGGCATGATGACACAAAGAAAGAAATGTATTTCTAGGCAAAGGGTGATTTGCATTATCAGGCATACAGAGTCGATAAAATAAAGAATAGCAATAGGGTCACAGGTGGCCTCTCTAAGAGGCAAGGAAGCAGGCCATGGAGGCTGGGGAATGAGGAGGCCTGGAGGAACTGGAGCTTTGAGACTAGAATTCTCTCCTTTGAAAAGAGGTGAGAGCCTGGTAGGGATAGCCAGAGGGCATGTGTCTGGAGATGCTGAGAGCTGTCCCAACAGCTGTCCCCTCCTGAGCTAGAGAGGAGCAAACACATGAGGTGAGCACAGCCCCTGCCTCAGAGGCTCACTATCTGGAAGGACAGATATAACCCAAACTGATTATAGCCAGACCTTGATAAATCATGCAATAAATCTGCTACCAAGCTTCTAGCAGGACAGAAATCAAAGAAACGGATTCTGCCAGAGGAACGAGAAGCCATTGACGCTGGGCTTTAAAAGATGAGTGGAATGTTTAACAGGTGGATAGGAGGAAACGGAGAGAACTCTGCAGAGCCTGCTCCTTGGAATGAAGCAGTCCACTTATGACAGGCATTCAGCAAATGTAGTTGCTCACAACGGTGCTATGTTATTAGCCCCCCTTTGATAAGGACACAGTGGTATGAAGATATGTGAGGAGACTTGCCCAGAACCTCAGCCAGAAAATGGCAGAACTGATAGAAGAAAGAGTATGAGTAAGGACATGAAGAGCAGAAAGTAGGGGTGTATTTAGGGCAGAAATGTCATATGGCTTTCCTCTGCCATCCGGACTCTTCAACTCAGAAGTGGTGTCCACCAGGACCAGACCGGCCTCCTCCCACTGATAATGCCCAGCTTCCCTCTTGGAGTGGGGTCCAAAACAAGACCATCTGCTCAGCGTGTGCCCACACCCTCCTTGGAAGCCTGATCCCTGTGCTAGCTCTGAGCCTGGAGATGGGGGCCATTTTGGGCACCAAGGAGCAATAGAAAGAGTAGAGGTCCAAAACCTGCCTCAGAACTCCCCCAGCGTGTGACCTCAGTTACAATGCTGATTTTTCTAGTCTTGGTTTCCTCACTCACGAGATGAGGGTACTAACAGCAATGCTGCAGGGCTGTCTGAGGATTCGTTAGGGAAACTAGATGTAGATGTCTCATGCAGTCCTCTGGGCATTGGAGGAACTTGGGCTGGGGTGAGAGGCTATTGAATCTCAATTATCTGGGATATCACTGGGCAGAGGGGTCTCTGCAGGACCCTTCTTGCTGCCCCTAGTTAGCAATTCTGACCTTGCGGGGGAGTCTGACTCTGACTTTCTACCTTCTTCCCTGCAGTCCTTGGGGAGCTGAAACACTGCCATCACTCCTCCCAAGTCTCCCACCCGGAGGTGTTGCAGGCTCCAGCCCCTTACTTGAGTGGCTGCAGATCCGTGCATGGGACCTGGGCTCACATATTTGCTTGTGCCTTGAAAGCTCAGGCCTGCCAGATCGATTCGCCCTTCGAGGCCTGAGCAAATCCCATCTCCTGCATGCAGCCCCTACCCTCACATTCCTAGGTGCCCAACTCCCCTTCTCTCTACTACTCTTGCTTTGCTTTGGCTCACTCATGACTGACGGCTTTCTATCAGGTTGGGCATGTAGCTAAGGGCCCCTGGAGGCTCTTGCAGCTTCAATCTACCCTGGGACAGAGAGTGCTCAGCTCAGGGTGGAACAGGACACATGAGGGGGCTCCATGTTCCTTGCTGAGAGAGCATCCTTGAGAGAATGAACAAGTCATTAGGCTGCTCTCTAGACGCCCTCACCTTGTGCCTCTCAGGCCATGCTCATTTAGCATTCAGGAATTGTCCCCTCAGTTCAGGTCAGGACTATAGGAAGGTCCTATGCGTTCCTTTTTCAAGAGGTGTTTGACACAGAGGCCTAAACCCCAGGGCATATCCTATGGGTATCTTCCAGGGAAAGCAAGCTGCCAGCCTGCAGGCTACTTCTGTGCACCAAAATGCCATTCTGCTCCCCTGGGCTGGGGCCAGCACCAGCCTCCTGGACAAGGTTGGACAGCATGCCACCCAAGCCTGGAAGAAGGGAAGGTTTGCAGAGAGAAGAAGGTAATGGAAATGAGGAGGGGGAGGAGTTGGAGGCTACAGAGGGAGCCACAGATGGGGGAAGCCATCCAACCCAGGGCCCCTAGAGAGCCTGCAGGCTGTTCTCTGTATGGCAGTGTCCTGTGGGGAGGGGCGTAAGACCTGAAATTCACCCACCCACCTTTCACCAAGGCATAGTTCCTGCCCAGGCTGGATCTACAGATGAAGGGGTGTCCAGAGGAAGAGCCAACTCTTCCTTCAGTAACACCTTGGGATTCTGTGCCTTTGCATTTCTCCATGGCCTCTTGCTCCTATTTCTGTTTCACGGAAAGGGGACCCAGAGGCCACTCTCCCAGAGGGGTGAAGTGGCCTGGGCTGGCCTTCTGCAGAGTCCTTAGCTAGCTCCTGAGGGCTCAGTGTGTGGAAATTGGATGACGCGCCCCCCCCCCCCGTCCACATAGCCCCTGTCCCCTCTTCGTACCCACTTCTATGGGCAGGGCCTAACTGGATACTCCTTCTGCCCAAGGCCAGTCTCAAGCAACTGAAGCCAGAAGGGGTGGTCAGAACAACCTGGGCCACCTCTGCCTCAAGCCCGGAGAGCCCACATCTCTTCACAGCCAGAGCACTGGCCAGCAAAGGGAGCATCTGGTGTTACACTGCTCCAGGGCTGGCTAAGTCATTCCTCAGCTGAGAACAAGGAGAGTCCAGCATGGCAGTCACTTACCTTGAGGTTCATTTAGCTCAATCCTCTCAATTTTGGGGGAAAACTATGGCCCAGGAAGGGCCAGCGGCTGGCCAGAGTCCCCAAAAGCCAGCAGCTCTCTGCCAGGCCCCAGGGCCCCCTGATTGCTGTTGAGAGGGCCCATGTCCTCTCCTCTGGGAGCTATGAGATCAAGTTGGTTGCATCCTCTTTGTCACTAAATGTATTAAAGACTGTGAATGGACCTGAGCTGTTTAGGAAGAGGCAAAGGGAGGCCAGTAATGGTCTAGTCTTAACGAAATAAAATTTTATGTTCCTTAAATACATGAAGTCACCCCGAACGGCCATTAACAAAGTATAGTCAAGGAAAGGTACTGGCTGCTTCTGAGATGAGGTCAGAGTTTGCTTGTGATTGGCGTGCTGACGGCTCCTGTAAAATCAGGTGTTGCCAAAGTGCACAGCACTCCCTCTGCCATCTGGAACGCAACCCGCGCTGAGAGGAGCTTCTGTTATTATTATCTTGTTCTCACTAAGAGTCGGTTCAGCACGTCTCCCCAGCAGCAGGGTCCAGTTCCTCTCTGGCCTTGTGAAAGCATCACAAATTCTAAATTAGAGGTGTCTGAGCTAACAAGGGCCTCCCTCTACTCTTCTTAAGTTTCTTCCATTGTGTTTTTCCATCCCCATCCCTGCCCTCCCGCTAGACCTTCAATTCCATGGAGACAGGGACCATGTTTTCTGTTTCATCCATTCAACAAGTACTGACTGACCACCTGTCCGGGTTTGTACCAGGTGCTTTGGGGAATACAAAAATATGAGAAAGCTGCAGTCTTTCTACCTTTGGGGAAGAGGAGGTGACCCTGTTGTGACCACATCACCTTGCTTTTGGAGCCATCAATATTTCAGGGTTATTTTAGATCCTCATTCATTTGGTACCCACAATGGTCTTGAGGTGGAAGTGAGTTAGTTTTGTTCTCGTTTGTCAGACAAGTAAATTGAGGCTCAAAGAGGCTAGCTGACCACTTTGTGCTATTGGTGAAGGAGATTGGGCCAGAACTACTACTCCCATTCTCTGTCCTTGCCAATAGTGAATAGTTAGACCCACACATGCTCACATACAGCCCTCTGCCCTCGCATCCAAGGGGGCTGGATTGTGCCCCCTTCCTCTCTGGCCTTACCCAACATAGCAGCCAACACCCCATCCCCACCTCATATGTACAGCTTAAGTAACAGCTTCACAACTCATTGGAGACTAAAGCAAGAAAATGATAAAAGGCAATGAAAACACTGATGTGAAAAAGTTCGATATATGGACAAATGCTCACAAAAGAGGAGGATCCAACTGGCAGGAAGCAACCCCCACCCCACTCAGTGCCTCCCACAGGGCTCTGCCAAGAGCCCCGTGAAGAAGCAGGGGCTCTGTGAAGTATCTGTTTAGTGGGTGGCTCTTGCTTGTCGTTTTCAAGAAAACAGGGGCCCCTGGTTGGATATAACATTGTCATATGAGCTCCCTGGGGGCAAGTAAGCTCTCCCATCAGGAGGCAGCCAGCTGACAACTGATTTCGTCTGTGCGTACTAGCCTTTCATAGATCTCTAACCTAAAGGAGCCAAGTGCAATGCAGATAGCTTGGTGCTGCTCCTCCGCACTGCTAGGGCCAGGGTTCTGGGATAGAAAGAGGAGCCAAGTGAACTGAACTGGGATGGGGCATTTAGGTACCACCCTTTACTTAGTACAAGCCAACCCCTTTGTTTTACTGCCTAGTATGTTCTCCGTGGATGACGCTGGCTCCTCTTTGTGGATGTATGGATGTGGCAGACCAGGCTGGAGGTGGGGTGGGAGGGTGAGACGGCGGCAGATGCAGCCACCTGGCCTTCACTCTCATGGGCCTGTGTGGGGTGGGAGCAGGCAGTAGCTTTGAAGAGCTAAAGACTCCATATGGGAGGAAACGACTTCTGGGGAGGAGGCAGGGTCAGGCCCTGGAGGGGCCACTGGAGGACCATCTCAGTGAGAGCAGAAGGGAAGCCTCTCCCTTTTGGGGGGAGATTTTGTCTCAGGATAGCCAAGGTTCTCAAACTTGAGTATGCATCTGAATCCTCTGGGGTGGGGGTGGGGGGCTCATGAAAACCCAAATTCTGAAGTCCCACCCTCAGAGTTTCTGATTCAGCAGGTCTGGGTGGGGCCCAAAAATGTGCATTCTGTCAGTTTCTGAGTGATACTGATGCTGCTGACCCGAGGTTCACACCTTGAGGACCACTGGGGCTTTCTAAAGGCAGGGACAAGGTGACCCGCTATATGGGGAAGATCAGAACAGAGGGTCAGCAAATGGCTATTTTCATAGACCTCTCAACTGGAATAGTAAGGCAGGGAGTAGACAAATGATGTCTCAGTCTTCCTGCTTCTTTCCATTTTATCGGGAAAAGGGAGACATGAAGGCTGAGGTTAGAGATCAGGAGTGGCCTCCTAGAAGTACATGAGAGAGAGAGAGAGAGAGAGAGAGAGAGAGAGAGAGAGAGAGAGAGAGAGAGAGAGAGATGGGGAGGTGGAGCTGGCCTTCCTTCCCTCAGAAGTTTGTCAGAACTGCTGACTCTGCCCCCAGTTCCCACTGTTGACCTCAAATAAGTGTCCATAGCTTTCTAGGATTCTTTTTCTTTACCATGAAAGTAATTCACGGGTATTCCCCTCTCGATCTCTCCATCTTCCAGCTCAAGTACGTGGGGGCTGATGTACTTGGCTGTCTTCCTTCATGCCAAGCCAAACCACCACCTCCTCTAAGAAGACCTCTCTGGCTGCTCCAGCCCTTCTCTGCATATGCCCTGGCTCTCTCCATGCCTCAAAGACTCCTCTTATTTAGTCCACAGTGGCCTTCATGTGGCTGGGCCATGGCAAGTGCATAGTAAATAATACAGAGCTCAAGTTGATTTAGAGAAGAGCTAAGAGAACCAGGAGTGGGAGGCAAGAAACGACAAGACCATGGGCTCCCAACTGCTGAGTTAAAAGTGGAAAGTACCATCCCAGCCCGGGAGGCTTGGCCTTCTTCCTTCCCTCACCATCTGCTTTGCAAGGAAGGGAGCAGAGAGAGGCCACGGCACTCATTACTCACTTACTGAAGTCATGGATTGAGGCAGTCAGGGATGAGGGTTAGGGAAGAAGGTTGACCTCCCTGTCCCAGTGAATGGCCCCTCTAGCTACCCTGCTTATTCAAGCACCAAACTTAGGACATTCCCTGCTTTTCATCTCATATCCAATCCAACAGGGAGTCCTGGCCGTCTTCCTCCAACATATACTCAACTTCATCTACACTTCTCTTCATCTAACTGATGCTGCTGTTGTCCAGAACACTTCCTTCACTCACCTGGACCCCTGAAATTGCCTCCTCTCTAAATGCTCTGCATCACTTGTGTTCCCTCTAATTCACTCCAGCAGAAGTGATATTGCAAAAGTGTCAATTAGTCACATCACTTCCCTGCCTAAAGCCTTTCAAAAGCTTCCCCATCACGGTTCAAATGAAATCCAGACTCGTAGCCGTGGCCTTCCAGATCCTCCTAAGCTGGTCCCTGCTCCAACCTCGCATCTCCTCATTTTCCTGCTGCCCTCCTCATTCCCTGCACTGTGGCCACATTAGCCCTCATGTACGCGAGGCCCTTCCTCACTCTGGCCTTTCCGTACTGGCTGGTCCTCTGTCAGGATGCCCTCCCTATGACTCTTCATGCAGGAGCTCTTTCAGCTACAGTTCAAGTGCACACTGTGAGGTGCTGGCCACCACTAGTTGGATGATGAGTGGTTGGTTGTTAGAGTCAATACTGACCTCAGGAGAAATACAGAGGAAGGATTTCCAGCCCTGTAGCAACCCAGAAGGGGACAGATTTCAAGGAAAGTAGATGCCTACTTTTTACCTTCCTCTTCGTAGGAGACATAGACACCTCTGGGACCCAGACAGGCGGGGACTCCTCACTGCACCCTGAGGAGAGCAGAGGCTGTGCCTCCTGCTTAGTGGGCATGAGAAAAGCCCAGGGAGAGGCCAGGCCTGTCACTCACATCACGCCCCTGCCAATGTTGCCCTTGGAGCTACTTAGTGCACAGTCCACCAGGCCACCCGCAGCAGTCCCCAGAAGTTACCCTTAGAAACTGTTTATCAGGGGAACTGGGAAAGAGACTAATGATGTCTTTTTCTGGGAGGAGAGATCAGTGAGAATATGAAATGCATTTCCATGCTCATGTTTTCACACGTTTTCTGCAGGGCGGGTGGTGGTCGCTGCTGAGGAAAGTGGAGGCCTCTGGATTTCAGCATCTCCAGAGATCTCCCCTGATGCCCTAAGAGGCATCTTGGTCTCATGCCTTTGCTACTCCAAGGGTCTCTGGTTAAGGTACTAAATCCTAAGTGACCGATGAAAAGCAGAATGACTGTATCTGACCCCCAGCTCTTCAGCCTCCCTTCAGATCCTACATCTCATCCTATAGAATACGGAACTGACAGACTGAGACCTTCCTCACAGGACGCTGGGACAATAACACAAGCCAATAGCTGCCAAACCCCCAGTGCAGTGCCCATCACAGGTGTGCTAGTGCGTCTTTTGATGGGGCGGGGGCCAGGAGGGGGATTTTGGAGCAAGGAAAACTTCCTGGCACCTTTAAAATTATACTGCAAAGAGAAAGAAATAGAAAAAAAAAAAAACAGAAAAGGGAGGAGGAATGACAGTATTGCTTCTTGATATGCTTCTAATTTGGAGATCCTGGCAAAGGGCTGGGAGACAGCGTGGCAGAGTGAGAGGAACACTGACGCGGAGCCAGGAGGCTGGGGTCTGGAAGCCGCTCCGTCACAGCCTCAGGGCCTGCCACCTTCCAGCCCCTGCCCCCACCGCCATGTCCCCTCTGCACACAGGGGGGCCAAGGGGAGAGCACGCCCAGCCAGGCTCCCGCCCAGAGCTGCAAGCCTGGGATTCTATTTAAGAGCACGCAGCCCATCTGGTTCCCATTGAGGAGGCTGCGTTTTCTCAAGTGCCGCCCCCCCTCCCACTGCAATCCAGATTCCCACCATGTGACCCCATCTTCTCCCAATGGTGTTCCATTTTATGGCTTGTTGTTCTGTGTGCGTGATTTGAGTTTGGGGACTTTTTTTTATCCCCCCCACACAGATTCCCCTCCCTCTTCCAGAAAACGTGGAGCCTGAACTTTTGACTGCCTGCAACCCTCGGGGGAATGGCAATAAGGACAGAGGGCAGGAGGAGATGGATGTCTCCGCCTGTCTCCTGCTGCCGATTTCTCCGCTTCTACATTTGTTTCTTCTCTGTTTGAAGCGCTGCTCCCGATGGCCCCTCATGTGAATAAGTCGAGAGCTGAGGCCAGAGAGGGAGGCTGGAGAGAAGAAATGGGTTCAGTTCAACCGTTCAGTCAGCATTTATTGAGCTGCCTAGGACTGTGCATGCTGGAGCTGTAGAGAGAAGAGGCCAAGCTCGGGGCTGGAGGAGGCCACAGGCTAGTGGGAGAGGCAGGAGGCCTGCGAAGAACCCAGTTCATGGGGAGCATCCGCCCTTGCTGTTCACAGGGCCAGGGAGAGAGCAGGGAGAGATATGAACTCTACAAGGCAGGGAGGGGCCCAGAGAAGGCTTCCTGGAAGGTATGATACCTGGTCATTGGTTTGTTCAGTTATTCCACAATTTTTTATTAGCCCCCTTGTAGGTGCCAGGCCCTGCACTGTATATACTGTATAGAGTGTGAATATAACAAACATTCTCGTACTCAAAGAGTTTTCCATGTCTAAAAAGAGAAAAACATCAGATAATAGCAGACATATATGGTTATACAGTGTGAAAATGCTAACAGCATTTATAACACATTCTCATTTAAATCAGCTGCTCTCTACTGAAATGACATGTAAGCAAGATTAAATGAAAGAGTAGGAGTTGGTAGAGAATCAGTGTTCCTGGCAGGGGCAAGTATATACCAAGGTCCTCACACCCCAAAAAGCTTCGCTCCTTCAAGCGACTGAAAGAAGGGCAATGTAGTGGAAAGATGGAGGTGGGTTGGAGGGGAGTGGAAGATGATCTATGAGAAGTAGGCCAGATCACCCTGGCTATGGTGAGGTCAAGACACAGCCTGAGGTCAGGGTCAGGCTCAGGTCAAGTTTAGGGGTCAGTCTGAAGCTGGGCTTAGTGCTCAGGCCCTAGAGCCAGAGGCTACACTCGGGCTGTGGCCAAGGTTTAGTCCTTGATGCCAGAATCAGGAATTGGTCTGTAGCCAGGGTTAGAGTCTGTCTGAATTCACAGCCAGAGTCATTCTGAGGTCAAGATTAAGGGCCAGTCTGAGGACAGCCTTAGGATCAATCACTCATTAAATATTCCCAGAGTACCTCCCTGGCTGACTCCCTGGGAGTACGGTGATGGGCCTGACAGCACCCGCATCCTTCCTGGAATTCAGACTTGAGTGGAAAGGACAGCCATTAAAGAGGGAATTGCCTGAATAGTTAGTGCATTATCACTGGGACGAGTGTTACAGAGGAGGACGCCAGGTGGCCTGAGACTTCAGAAGAGGGTGTTGCTGCAGTTACTACAGCCATGTAGCAAATGACCCCATAACTTCTCAGCTTAAAACAACCACTTGTTACGCTCACAGAACTTGTGGGTCAGGAATTGGACAGGACATGGTAGGGATGGCTTTTCCATACTTCATGCTGTCTGGGCCATAAGCTGGCTAGACTCAAAGGCCAGGAGTGACTGGCTAGCTGGGGACTAGAATTGTTTGAAGGCTCCTCATTCATGTGTCTGGCACCTGAGCCAAGACTGATGGCCAGAGCACCTGTGTGGGGCCTCTCCATGTGGCCTGGCTTCCTCACAGCATGGCGACTCCCAAGGGTCTAGACTTCTCCCATGAGCACAGCTGTTACAGGGGACAGGCAGAAGCTGCATCACCTTCTGTGACCTAACCTCAGAAGTCACACAGCTCACTTCCCCTATGCTCTATTGTGCAAGCAATCAGTGCCAACTAAGACACAAGGGAAGGGGAATCAGATTCCACCCCCCAATGGGATATTGGCATGGTCTAACTATAGCACACATGTATCGGAGATACCTGGAAATCTCTGGAAAATACCATCTGCCACAGGTTCCAGCAAAGGGCAAGTCGGATTGGGCTGTGGTAAAGAGTTTGTCGCTGAACAAAGGTAGAAAGAGGACAAGAGAGTTTGCTTCTGGAATGCACAGTGGGAGCTAATCACTTAGCTAGGCAGCCCCAAGCCCAGGACATGCAGCGGGTAGGGGTAGGGGTGAGATCCAGGCCTGTGGAAGCTCTGTAAACACTTCCTCCCCTGCACAATAGAGAGGGTGACAGTTTCCCAAGTCTTGACTCCAGTTTCTCACTACAGCTTCAGTTGTTCCTTTATAAACTGGGATAAAGTACCCCAGCCTGGACAGATTGGAGGCCGGCATAGTCCATACTGATTTCAGGGTCCCTGAAGCTTGAAGAACCTACAGGAACCTAACTTTGATGGGATGCCATATTTTGAAAACTCTCGTGCCTTAAAGATGGTAATTGTTAATAACATTTTGCTGATAAAGTTAGAAGTTTTGGGAATCAAATTTCTTATGAAATACACCTTCATGGAATCCTATGGAAACGTCTTCTCTAAAATAAAGAGTAGTTTCTAAAGTTAGGAATTCCTTCTGCTTGAGTTTTTTTTTTGAAAATACAGGTTTTTGTTGACCTGGTTGGAGGAAGCAGAGGCTTTCTTCCCAGAATCCAGAATCAGATAAAACATTTTCTTTTCTCACATGGATCTTTCCCTGCCATCTGGAGTGTTGTCATCTGTCCTGGGGGAATGAGAAGAAAAGAAATGGGTCTCATAGCAGGAAGATTTAAATCAGGAGAGGACAGAGCCTCAGTTCTGTTGGTCTCTAGGAAAAATAAGAACAGCTGGAGAGGGCACCAGCCTGGAGACTGTGAGGATGAAACAGGGGCAAGGCTGCTGCAGGGACTCCCTGTGGGAATGCAAAGGGCCTTGTGCAAGACCCCTGGGCACAAGTCATACTAACTTCCTGAGTGGTCACAGCATCTCTTCCTTGGGCCTCAGTTTCCTCCCTTGGCTCAGTCACTTCTGAGTCCATTCCACAGTTCTTGGGCTCTGACCTCGATGGCATCCCCTCAGCCACTTCACAATGGCCCGAGATCTGCAGTAGCCAAGCATGACCCCCTTCCTCACTGGCCTTGGGAAACTCCCTGAACTTGGCCCCAGAACTGGGGTCAAGTGGGAAGAGTGGCCCAGATGACTTCATGCTGGGTTCTTGCCCTGCTGTTCATCCCTCAGTGACTCACCTCAGCAGGGGAGAGTCAAAGCCATTTGCAAACCGAAAGCTCTGTGGGGCCTTTCCCTTCCAAGGGCTCCAAGAATAGGCCTTTGGCAGCTCTTAGCTCTTCCCTTCCCAAGGACCCAGAACGAAAGGCTAGATATGTCCCAGCCAGGGCTGCTGTCCCCCCAGGGCAGGTACAGCAACCTGCTTCACTTTCCTACTGTCTCTGAGCCAGGACCTCAGGACTCTAGGCCCTGCCTGGCTATGTGGTGGCAGTTGCACTCCTTGCCCTCTCTGGGCCTATCTCTGCATCTCTAAACTACAGTCCCTCTGCTCTAGCTCAGTCCATCCCTGCTCTTTCTCTCCACTCATATCAGCTCAACCTGCCCCCACCAATCCCCACGCATCTTAGCCTCAGAAAGGTTTGACCACACTTAGGAAAGTTCGTGGCAAGGCTATATCTTACTCTCTGAATATTCATGGTCTTTCTCACATTCTCCACCTCTTACAGTTACACCTCTTACAGCTCTGATGGATGACTACTTCTTGGCTGAGCATAGAAAAGCAGGCAAGATTCTCCACACACTCTCATTCTGCCACCTGGGAGATGAACACAGAAACCTCATATACAAATCTGCACTGCCAGAGGTGGTAGCAACTAGCTACGTGTGGCAATTTAAATTAGTTAACATTAGGTGAAATTTAAAATTCTGTTTCTTGGTCACACTAGCTGCCTGTCAAGTTCTTGATAGCCACCTGTAACTAGCGGAGATTGCCTTGCACAGCACACACAGGACACTTCCATCATTGCAGAAAATTCTGTGGAATAACAGCATCCCAGGTAATAAAACTACGAGATGGCAGGCCACTGTCAGCCCAGGTCCTCAGGGCAAGAAAGGAGCAGGACCTCCCACTAACACACAGTGAACATGTAGTACGAGATAGAAATAAACTTGCATTTTGTGAAAACACTGAAATTTTAGAGTGGAGCCTTGCTTCCCCACAGCCCAGTCTACCCCAACCAGCACAGTTTACCTGCATGAAATAAACAAGGAGCAGCAAAACAGGCAGATGCCATTTGCAATCCAATATGTAACCCACGTAATACAGAGTCAATACCTTGCTGGCTTTGTGGGGGAGCCGGCTGAAGCATAATCATGGGACAGCTCCTGGAAGAGGTGAAACTAGGGATGAGCCTTGGGAAATGGGCAAGGTTTGCACAGGCTTGTGGTTTTCAATCTACAAGAAGTTTTGGCTTCCTACCTGGGAAAGCTGAGATAGGCAAAAAGAAGTGTAGGCATTTCAGCGGGAGCACTAGCATGGGGGCACAACATAGAGCAAAAACGTTGGGGAGAGCGCAAAAGGACTGGGCCACACAATTTTCCTGGGCGTGGCAAAGGAAGTTTAGGAAGCTCAGGAGATAAGTTAGATGGGAATGGAGAGGAGAGTTTCTCTGTGTGTTTCCACTCAGAGCTGGCCCAGAGAAGGGGGCAGAGCATGTAGAGAATGAAGGATAAACTAATGTTGTCATTATCAATAGCCAAGGGCGGGTCTGACCTCAGGAATGAATGGCCAGAATTCAGTGACTGGGGTTGCAGAGTTTGGGAAGTATGGGAACTCAAAGAAGTGGCATTTTGCTTATGGAATAATTAATCGGTTAACTGGTGATTAATTCACATCAGAATCTAGTTAACACCAGAGCCCCTTCCTTCCGAGTTCCGAGCTAAACTTCCCAGTACTTGGATTCTCCAACAGA
The DNA here is from genome assembly GCA_030015415.1 of Cynopterus sphinx. NCBI lineage: Eukaryota > Metazoa > Chordata > Mammalia > Chiroptera > Pteropodidae > Cynopterus > Cynopterus sphinx. The sequence goes on along the minus strand of CM057383.1, from coordinate 53,643,598 downwards.
GGGTGCACTCAGCACTTCAGCCTTGGCCTGGCCAAAGTGATATACAACCCGCACCCCAATCTGGCACGAAATGTCACAGTACTTCAACTGCATGGCCACAGCCTTGGAATCCTTTGGGATCACCATCACCGTCATGTACACACACACATGCTCAAGCATGGGCACACAGGGTTCATCTCTCAGCAAGTCCCACAGGGGTCTCTGCTAACAGTTCTCCAGTATCTACTCCTGCCCCAACCGTTCTGCCTCCCCTATAGTCACACCTGACTGTTTTTCCTCCTGGACCACAGCAGCCTCACAATTGCTGGCCCTGCCTGCTATCCCTCTGCTCCCTCCAACTCATCCTGCATTCCAGCACTAAACAAGATTCCCAGTATTTACCTGGATCATGCCCCTGCTCAGAGGCCTTTGGGGCTCTCCAAAGAAATCAACCTCCTCAGCCTGGCAATATACACTCTTTCTGATTTCTTCTCCCTTTGCACAAACCAAACCTGGGGCAAATAAATGCCTCCATTGCTGCCTCTGCCCCTTACTCTTATCAGACTGTCCCATGACAGTGTTTCCATGAGGCCTTCACACCTAAACCTGTCTTTCACTGAATCACGGCCAAGAGCTTCCTATTTAGAACTGTTTATTTTGAACCCTTTACTGCCACTCATAAGGCCCTTGCCAGCCTTACTCCCCTCATACCCCTCTGCGCCCCACGCTCACTCTCCATGTGTCGCTATCCTGATGGGCTTCTGCTTCCCAGAACGACTGGCTCCCTCCTCCTCTTACTGTTTCCTTGGCCTCCAACACTACACAACCCTGGCTAATGCCTGCCTATGCTTCAGGTCTCTCAGCTCAAAGGAGGCTTCCTCAGAGCCCAACCACTGTACCCCTCCATGTTTTGGGGTCATCTTTATATGCTCTCATGCCTCACAATCCTTTCTCTCTGTAGCTCTTTCACAGTTTGTAATCACACATTGGCAAGCTTATTTGTTTAATGTCTGTCTCCCCTACCAGAATGTAAGATTCATAGGGCTGGAAGTAGGCCTATTTCAGTCACTATTTAACCCCAGCGATAAGGCTGGCATTATCTAGTAGGTTCTCAATAAAGATTTAGGAATAAATGAATAAATGAATGAGTGAATAAATGAATGAATGAGAAAGGTGAGACAACTTTTAAATCATGCAGAACATCCTTAGCACCACATGGCTGACCTCCTTCTGGGCTCGTCTCTCCATAAGCACTTCTATGCTCCTGCCGTCAGCCCTCATCACCCTCACTGCTCATCCCACTGGACACAGGGGAAGGGGCCTCTCCACATAGCTTCAGCTGGCCCAGACCTCACACTGAGCCTGGCTGGGCCCAGGCTCGTGTAGAATAAACAGCTCTAATGCAGACGGGCCTCACTTTGCCCAGGAACTGGGCTTAGACACGTAGAATTCTGTGAATCTGATTTCCCCAGGCCCCAGGCCCCTCCTCAAGCAGCAGCCTCTGCTCCCCTGGCGGGGCCTCTGGACAGGAGCCAGCACTCTGCCACCCTCCGGGTCTTTCGCCTCCCACAGCTCTCGGGCCCCCCAGCTCATAATCTCTCCTCCAAGATGTGAAAATATGTTTCAAGGCACTAACCAGGGAGGTCATTACTTCAAAGACCCTCTTGGCAAATTCTTTTATTGGCCCCAGTTTAAAAAACCAGAGTCTTCTTATAATGGGGCTCCTTAGAGCAGAGCCCACCTGTGAAAATACTGCCCTCTTCAGGGACTGAGCCGGGCAGGGAAGGGCAGGCGCCAGGCCCCTCAGCTGCTCCCAGAGGAAGGGTGGGGAGGAGGTGCAGAAGAGCTTAAGAAATGGTCTTTTCCTAAAGAGAGGGAAACTCCTCCTGGCCAAAGACTACAGATGGACATTAACACTTTCAGGGCCCAGCGGAGGCGACCAGCAGAGTTCTGGCCCCGGGCAGTGCTCTCTTCAGTAGAAATTTAGTGCACCAAAGGGACTGACATTGGCCAAGCCATTTGTCTCTCCACTGCCCAGTCCTCTGAGCAGATGTCATGGCCTCTACTTCCCAGAGATGGAGACCAGAGGGATGGAAGTCGTTGGATCTCCTGCACCCAGACATACAGGGATTCCTGACCTGAGTCCCTCCCTCTGGTTACCATAGAGAGCTGTTTGTCCACTCCAATCTTCACCACCCGGAGGGCTCCATCCTCTGAGTCACACAGACATCTCCCCTTCCTTCTCAGTGATATCCCTCTTACGCTTAGCACCCCTTCCCTCCCATGATTAGCCCTCCCGTGATTAATCTCTTGCTCTCTCTATTTTCCCCTCCCATCAGCATTTATGATGCTGCCATGTGTCTGCCATGTTAAAACTACATAGCTCCAGCCGCGCCCTCTCCCTCTCCTCTCATTCAAAGCCGGCCTCCCAGAAGGACACACATTTGCTGTCTTTCCTTCCTCACCCTTACTTTCTCTCCGATCAATAGTAGTGTGGTTTCCCAACGCTTTCCTGAAACAGCCCTCTTCAGGTACCCCAAAGTCCTCCTTGTTGCTAAATCCAGTTTCGGCAGCACATGGCCCTGTCTCACCATCTTGAACAGCTCCTTTTCCTTGCCTTTCTCAGTGCAGCACACCTGAGCTGGCTCCTACCCTCCAGCTGCAGCTTCTCATTCTCCATCATGGGCCCTCTTCTGAATTCTGATTTGACTCTCTTTTTTCTTTCTCACCCCACACTCTTCCCAGGTGATCTCATCCACTTCCATGGCTCTAGTAACTAGAATCTTTATCTATAAACCAAAACTCTCCCCTGAGCTTTGGACATATATATTCATCATTCCTTTGTTCATTCGTTCATTCATTTATTCATGCATTCACTTGCTCAGCAGATTGGGAACTTACTATGTTACCATGTGCCAAGCACTGTTCTCGGGAACAAAGCAGATCAAGCCTCTGCTCTTGTGGGGCTTTACAGTGTAGTAGAGACAAACACTGTAGAAGAAAACAAGATCATTCCATGTAGGAAAAGTGCAAACACAGTAATGGGCGGGTGTGACCAGGGGCCAAGGGGACTGCATCTACTAAGATTAACTCAGGAAGCAGAGACACGGTAAATATTAAGAAATGGGGGATATATTATAAGAATAAGGCATCATAAAATTGTGGGGATAGCTTTGGAAGCAGAAGTTCTAAAGCGGGAAATGTAAGATCAGGAGAAAGTCACGAACCAGCCCCCTGAGGCCAGGCATGTCCTGCCGAGAGTGAGCCCTGACAAGAGTTGATGAGGAAGTCTGTGGAAGGCTGTTTTCTCTAAACCTGGTGGTGAGCCGGACTGGAGTAGAGAAGAATATTCAGAGAGCCATGAGCTTTCCCCTGGATTACTGCTAAATTTGCTAATCAGTCTCCTTGACACTATTCTGACCTCACTGCTCACAAAGCAGTCTTTCTGAAATGCAGCCCTAAGCTGTCAGTCCCTTTCTTCAAAGGCTTCCTGTTCCCCACTACCTTCCAGATAGTGTTCAGACTCATCAGAAGGCTGACAGGGCTCACCAAGGCCCTGCCTAGCACACCAGCCTTTTTCGCTTCTCCATCTTATAGAGACTGCCTGCATCCCATGCTCACACCAGCTCTCCAGATCCTCACTAGATAGAACTTGCTTTAGTTTGTCATGCTCTCATTCCCTTCTGGACCCCAGGACACTCTTTTTTCCTTCACATTCTTTTTCTGGCCAGTTTTTACTCACCCTCTGGACTCAGCTTAGACACTTCCTCCTCTAGGAAGCTTCTGTGAAACCCACCTCATAGATATCTGGGCTCTTTCAACACACTCCCCCAGATCCTGAATTAGATCCTTTCTTTGCCCTGGTCTCCTGCTCAGGTGTCCTGGTGCCTCACTTGCTTATGAATGCCATGATGGAAGAGGCCTCACTATGATTTGTGCATGCCTGGGCATTGTAAGTATTTGATGAGTACTTGTCGAATTAACACAGGTTTATTAGAACTGTAAAATAAAACATAAATCTGATTATTCTGTAATGTTCTTGCGAAAGCAGAATACAAAATTTTGTATATACTAAGATTGCAATTTATAAAATTAATGCAATAAAAATGTATGCAGAGTTAAAAGGAATGGAAAAATGAGATACAATTGTTAATAAAGATTTATCTCTGGTTGGTGAATGAGTGACTTTTCTTCTACATTTCAGTTTCAAACTGTTCTTTAAAGTTTAAAAAATTGCCTTTAAATATTTTTCAAAAGCAATAAATTGCTCTCTTACCACCTACTTCTATTTTTATATTCACATTCCTTCCTAACCACATTTGTTCTATACTTCCAAGAATGGAGATCTCCGTCTCAGACAGAGAAAGCCAGATTTTTTCCTTCAGTAGGAGTTGACTGACCTGTCTTCTCTCTGTCATCTGCTCCCAGATACCATCTGCCAGAAAACATGTTCCTATTCCTTCTTTATTTTTCCTGTTTTGTATGGCAGAAAGTAATCATGAGGGTTTTGATAGTTGTGTCAGAACAAGGTACTGATGGATATGTATAAAGACGTAAGTGGCCCAGGTGTGGCTCCCATATTTGGCTTTCAACAATAAGCTTTGCCCAGAATCCCTGAAGGGAATATACGCAAAGAAGACAACATAAACCAAAAGAGCCCTTTGTTCCCAGTGGGAAGTTTGCCCTAAACCCCAATGCAGAGCTGAACCAGATCTCCACTGACCATGCTGGATGACCTTCTCCTCTCCAAATGAGCCTAGCTGCAGATCCTGCTGCTCTCACTAGGGCAGTCTTGAGCACCCCTGATCAGAAAGAAGAGGAGGGTGCGCTGGTCAGTGAAAAGTGTGTTGACCCTAGGACCCAGAGCAGCAGCAACCTGGGAGTGGGATTTCTCTCTGGGAATCCCAGAGAGAAATCAGTCCACACCTCTGGCACTGTGGACCAATTTTCACACTGAGTGTCCTCAAAGAAAAGCAGGTTGGCGCCTGGTTCTCCTAGAGACTAGAACTTGAGTTGACTTTTTGCATTTTTTTTCAAGCCTGAGTTTATCCTGAAATCTGATCTCTAGATACACCACCCTCCAAGGTATGTTTAGATCTTATTTTAGCTGTGTTCATGAGAGAATTCCCTTCGGAGCTTCATATGAAACTACTTACATTAGAACACTTGGTTGGAAGTGATAGAAATTCATTTCAAACAAACTCAAAGTATTAAAGAAGAAATTCACATAGGCAACTCATAGTGAAAATAGACATAGACCTGGCCTTCAGGGACAACTGGATCAAGGGACCAGATTCTGTCTGGATTGTATCTCTCTTCTCTGTGTATGCGCTTTATTCTCTCAGACTGGCTTTCATGTATGACAGGAGACATGGCCACAGAGATATTTCAGTCTCTTCTTCTTATAGCTTTTGGCCTGAGAGGAAAAAAGGCTTGCCCAGGGAGGGGATTTGATTGGCCAGCTTGCTTCATATCTTCATACCTGGCCGAAATGCTATAGCCCACAAGGTATCTCATGAGCATGATCAGGAAATTGTTCCTCATTGAACTGGGGGGCAGCAGGGAGGAATGTTGGAAAGAAAGAACCAACAGTCCCTCACAAAGCCTGAGCATCAAGAGATGAACAATATGAGAGAGATAAATGAGGGAAGGCTCAGGGCACAATTCAAATGATTTGTAAGTTGAGAATCTGGGAACCAGAGGAGAGATCTGTCTGCAAAGGATGATGTACAAGAGAAGAAAAATAGTTTTATATCCTGTTGTAATAAGTTAATATTATTTTAGAAATACTGTCCTGTTACACTTATTTTTTAAAATCCCTATTTTAATACCTGTGTATTTTTCCATAGATATACCATAATCTAACCATCAAGTATTATCAATTATCTAGACTATTCCCATTTTACTCATAAATAATGTGTGCTAAGCATCCTTAAATGGAACTGCATTATATTTTTTATTTTTTTCATAAGAATTCCTAAAAGTGGAATTACTGGTTGAAAGAGTATAAATCTTTATAAAGCTCTTGATGGTTCCAAATATTTGAGTCTTGGTGTCTGGAAAGAACAAATTTCTTTCCAGAAAATTTTATCAGTTCATACTCTCACCAGCTGCGAATTAACAGTGTCATATCACACTCTTGCAAGCACTAGTACTATTTTTTTTCAATCTTTGTTAATTTGCTAGTCTAAAAATGACATCTCATGTTAATTTGCATACTTTGATTATTAGCTATGCTTAAAAACTATTTAATGTACTTATTAATCTTTCATAACTTTGTTTCAAAGCCCTTTGTATTTTAAGAACACTATCTTTTGCCATATTTGTTGGAGATACTAGAGTTATTGTTTAATGTTCTAAATTGTCCATGGGCATTGGAAAATAGTACATATTCTTTTTATCTGGGATGCAAATTTTATATTACTATTTAAACTATTTAGATGAATAGTGGTTGGTTAAAAATGTCTCTAGAAAGTTTGATTTTGTAAATCTTTATCTACAGTTCTAATAGGTTTTGTTTTGTGCCTTTTGATGCTCTACTGTTTGTAGCATTAAGCATTGATGGGATTTGAAAAAGAAAAAGATGGCCTCCTGTAAGCGGGTCATTTGAGGGTATCTATCATAAAGGGACAAAGTGCAAAGCATGGTTCTGGGGCGGTGAAACTGCAGGGGTAGTACAGTATCCACGGCTAGAAACAGCAGGGGATCATCAGCTTCTGTAGGCTGTAAGGCGCAAGGGTGAGAGCAGACAGGAATCTGGAAGCTGGGAGAGCCTATGGGAGCTGTGACCTCAGGGGAGGAACAGAACCAACCCGTGACACTCTTGCAGGAAAACTGCTAGGGAACTAAGTACCCTAGCCCTACTCTCCAGCTCCCCCTCAACCTCCTGCAGTGCTCTCCATTAGCCAAACCCAAATGCAAGCAGAGGCAATGGGAACTGTCAGTGTGGCCCCTATAGGTTAGCCTGCTGGGGCCCAGAGCAGTGAGGAGATGGAGGAAGAGTGGACAAGGGGGAGAAAACAGAAAGTCTCCAGAATACAAATTCTTTACTATTAAAAAGTCCTTAGGCACATTCACTCTAATCAACAGAAACGAAACTTCTGTGATCCTCTTTGTCTTTGATTCTCCTTTATCTGATTTCTTGTTTACATGTTTTCTCAACGTAATTTAGTCTACACATTTTCTAATGGCATCAGATTGATTTTATTTATTATGTACTTAGCTTGCACTTATGCTTGAAAATTTCAACTATGAGCTAGGGGTAAGGGGAAAATACATAGACACTGGACAGAGACTGTAACCAGTCCCCTAATATCTATTTCCCTCTCTTCTCTATAGTAAAAGAACCCTAAGTTATCACCTGGACACGTGGCTGTTCAGAATAAAGACTACATTTCCCAGCCTTTCTCGTAGCTAAGAGGGCCATGAGAATAAGATCTGGCCAATAGGGTGTGCAGAAGAGTGATGTAGTCAGTACTGGTTATTTCCCTGAAGGAAGGACCATAAGCCTCCTTTCTCATTCCTCCACCCTACTGCATGGAGCATGGAGTGGTAGGGTCACTTGAACCATAGAGATGCAGGAACAACGGATCTGCCTGGACCGCCAGGCTTGCTTATTCCAGACACCAGATGGAAAATACATAAACGTATCTTAAATTCGTCTTGCTACTGTTTGGACTGTTACACCAAGCCTAACTCCTAACTATGCATTATAGATATCAAGGAATGGAATTTTAGTCATCTACTTAAAAAGGAAAAGAGAATAGAGTGACATTTTCTGAGCACCTACTATATGTTTTCACTTATATTATTGTATTTAATCCTCCCAATTATCCTACAGAATTAGAACTATTATGCCCATTGTATCTCATGAGGAGACAAGCTAGGTTAGCTTAAAAAATTAACTCATGGTCACACAGCTAAAACTCTGACTAGATCAGGGTTTGAAGCAGGTTATATTTACCTGGTTCTAAGGCTAAGGTTCCCTTCATGTCAATCTTCTGAAGATGAGTGAACAGAAAAGAAACTTTTAACTGGACCAAGAGCAAACTTATGTACAGGCCTTAATCACCTAAAATCCCATAGAACCAGCATGCTTTGGGGAAACAAATAGATTAACCGTAATACCTTGTCATCTTAGCAGCTATTGTTTACAACCAGAATTCATTCTTCAGCTCTCAGAAATAGCCTTGAGCTCTCAGCTCTGGGGATTTGTAAGTAATAAGAAATATAAGAACTCAGTCTCCGGCTGTCAGAGAGAGAAGTCTCAGAAGACTGAGATACATCATGCAGAAAGTCAACATTCGTGGCTCACATGCCATTGCCAGCACCATCCTGACAACTGCCTCGATTTGGAAAAAAGGACATTGCTCATTTCTCTTTTTTGCATACTGATGGCAGGAAATGGGAGAAAAGAATCATGGAAGCTTTGGATCATTTTTATACTTTTCAAAGATAGTAAGGAAATGAATTGTGTTAAGAAATGTGTCCAGTTCCTGAATATTATTGAGCTGTCATTACTGGGCTCCACATTTGTACTTTCTTGGGCTCTGTCTCAGATGGCTACTTTGGGGTGTAGTAAGAAGTTAGCCCATGTTTAAAATGTCAAGTTGTCACAGTAATTGTCTAACATGACCCCCCATTATCTATGTGAAAGTGCGTATTCTGTGTGTTGCTGGAAGATCCAGTCCTTGGGGGTAACAAAGCTTTGTGGGTTCTATGCAAAAAGGGAGAGAATGACCCCTTCTCCATCGACTTGTCATTTGACCTCTAAATAACTCCGGATGCTGGTGTTCTCTCCAAGTTCCTTTTTAAACTACTTTATAAATTTCTCTGTTCTAAGGTATAGGTATGAGGTGTAAGTCATTCATTTTTTGTATATGAATGTCCAGTTGTTACAAGATCATTAGTTGAAATGATTATCCTTTCTTCATTGTGCTTTTGCCAAAAATCAATATACCATATACAAAAAAATTACTCAAAATGAACCAAAGACCTAAAGATAAATATAAGAGCTAAGAGTAGAATTCTTAGAAGATGGGCTTAAGTGTCTATGACCTTGGTTTTGTAGATATGAACACAAAAACATGAATAATAGAAAAAAAGATAGATAAATTGGACTGTAATAAAATTCAGAACTTTGTGCATCATAGGACACTATCAAGAAAGTGAAAAAACAAGCTATAAAATGGAAAACAATGCAAATCATATAGCTGATATGGGTATAATACCCAGAATACATATTTTAAAAAACCTCGCACAACTCAATAATAAAAGAATAACTCAATTAAAAAATGTGCAAAAGGTCTGAACAGATGAATAAATGGGCTAAATGCATGCAAAGATGCTCAGTATCACTAGTCGTTTGGGAAAAGCAAATTAAAACCACAATGAGATACCACTTCACACCCACTACGATGTCTATAACAAAACAAAACAAAACCAGAAAATGACAAGTATTGGTGAGGATGTAGAGAAATTAGAATCTTCATACATTGCCGGTGGAAATGTAAAATGGCACAGCAGCTATATGAAACAGCTTGGCTGTTCTTCGATATATTAAACAGAGAATTACCACGTGACCCAGCAATTTAATTTCTAGGTATATATCCAGAGGATTTTTTTATATATCCGAAAGATTTGAAAACATGTTCAAACAAAAATTTATACACAATGGTCCATAACAATACTATCCACAATAGCCCATAGGTGGAAATGACCCAAAAGTCCATTAACTGATGAATGAATAAACAAAATGCGGCATAGCCATACAATGCTATATTATTCAGGCATAAAGTGAAATGAACTGATATATGCTCCAGTATGGATACACTTTGGAAACATTATGCTAAGTAAAAGAAGCCAGCTACAAAAAGCTATATATTGCATGATTTCATTTATAAAATGTATGCAGAATAGGCAAATCCAGAGACAGATTAGAGATTGCAAGGAGCTGTGGGTGGAGGGAGTGACTGCTTAATGCGGACAGTGTTTTCTTTCGAAGTGCTGAAATTTTTCTGCATCTAGATAGTAACAATGATTACACAACATTGTGTATGTATTAAATGCCAGTGAATCGTACTCTTTAAAATAATTAAAATGGTAAATTTTATGTTATGTATATTTTATCACACCAAAAACAAAAAAAGCAATTGGTCACATTCTCTTTGTGGACTCTCTATTGTGACATTGACGTATGTCTTCATCCCTTTGTGTATATCACATTTTTGATTACTGTAGCTTTTCAGTATATTTTTAAATTAGGTAGTGTGATTCCTCCAACTTTACTCTTTTTCTAAATTGTTTTGGCTATTCTAGTTTCTTTGCTTTTCGTATACATTTTTAACAGTTTTATCGAAATACAATTTCATTACCACTAAAATTCACCAATTTAAAGCATACGATTTAATGGGTTTTAGTATATTCACATATATGTGCAACCATCACCACAGTCAATTTTAAAACATTTTTATAACCTCAAAAAGAAATCTCTTACTTTTAGCTATCATCTCCACACTCCCAGACCTAAGCAACCACTTACCTACTTTCTGTCTCTGTAGATTTCCTTGTTCTGAACTTTCATATGAATGAAATCATATAACATGTGGTTTTTTGTGGCTGGCATTTTTCGCTTAGCATTCATAGTTCATCAGTGTTGGAGCATGTATCAGTACTTTATTCCTTTTGATGGCTGAATCATATAACATTATATGGATATACCACTGTTTATCCATTCATTTGTTAATGGACACATGGTTGTTTGCACGTTTTGTCTATTATAAATAATATTTCTACAAACATTTGTGTGCAAGTTTTTGTTTATACATATGTTTTCATTTCTCTTGGGTATATATATAGAAGTGGAATTATGAGGTCATATGGAACTCTATGTTTAACTTATTGAGGAACCGCCAAATTGTTTTCTAAAAAAGCTGTACCATTTTACATATTCACCAGCAGTCAGTGATCTGATTGATTTTCAAATATTGAACCAATTGCATTCCCTGGGATAAACCTAATTTTGCCATATTGTGTTATTCTTTTTATACATTGCTAAGTTCAACTTGTTAACATTTTGTTAAAGATTTTCCCTTCTAAGTGCATGAAAAAATATTAATCTATAGTTTTCTTCCTTTTTCTTTCTTTTCTTTTCTTTCTTTCTTTCTTTCTTTCTTTCTTTCTTTCTTTCTTTCTTTCTTTCTTTCTTGTTACTTATTTTGGTTTGTTAATGCCAATAAATAAAATAAATTGGGAAATGTTCCCTCTTCTGTTTTCTGTAATTGATTGCTTAAAATTGCTGTTACTTCTTTTTTAAATGTTTAGTAAAATTTACTATGAAATTATTTGGGTCTGGAGATTTTCTTTTTCAGAAGGTTTAAACTAAAAGTCAATTTATTTAATAGTTACAGAACTCTTTAGATTATTTAATCTTAATTTAATTTTGTCAGTTTTTGGTTTTTGAAAGTTGTATTCCATTAAAGTTATAGGATGTGTGTTTAGAGTTGTTTATTTCTTTATTATCCTTTTAACGAATGCAAATTTTGTAGTATTATACCTTTTTTATCACTGTTATAATTTGTGTCATCTCTTTTTCTTCATAAGTTTTGCTGATAGTTGTAATAAGTTTATCAATTTTACTGATCTTTTAAAAATCAGCTTTTGGTTTGAATGATTTTTTTCTCTTCTAAGTGTCATTGATATCTTCTCTTTTCTTTATAATGTCTTTGTTTCTGCTTTCATTAGACTTATTTTGCCGTATTTTTTTTTTTAGTTTCTGAAATGTGGAAGCTTAGGTTTTTGATTGAAGAATTTTCTTTTTTTCCTAATATAAGCATATAATACAATGAATTTCTCTACTTTAGCTACAAACTACCACTTATTAGATTGTTCTAATTTTTTTATTTCAAAATATTTTCTAATATCCCCTGAGACTTATTTTTAATCCATGTATTACTTAGAAGTATAATGTTTATTTCTTGTGTATTTAGATATTTTATTATCATCTTTCTTTTATTGATTTCTAGAAAATGCTGTTTTTGTTAGATAGCATACTTCATGTGATCTCAATTCTTTTAGACTTATTATATAACCCAGGAAAGACCTATCTTGGTGAATTCTTGATAAGCCCTTGAAAAGAATGTGAACTCTGCTACTTTTTGGTAGAATGTCCTATAAATGCTAGCTAAACACAGTTAATCATGTTGTTCATTTTTAAGCTGAATTTTTAACTCCCAGTTCCATCAGTTATGCAGACTATAGAAGTCTCTAAACTGTCATTTTAAATTTATCTATTTCTCCCTTTAATTCCATTAATTTTGCTTTCTGTACCTTGTAGCTTTGTTGTTAAGTACAAATGCATTTAGGACTGGTATGACTTTTTGATGAATTGATCCTCTTATCATTATATAATGTTGCTTTTAATCTATGGTAACTTTTTTGTTCTGAAGTCTACTTCATCTGATATTAAAGCCACTTCAAATTTTTCTTTTATTGGTGTTTGCATTAATGATCTTTTCTATCTTCCTACTTTTAACCTATATTATTATACTTTTATTTATTTATTTATTATTTATTAATCATATGTTATCATATAAATGTTTATCATATATCATATAAATATATTGTATATATTTACATAAACATATAAATATATACTATAAATATATATTTATATATTATTTATTCTCATTATCATTATGCTACATTATTTGTACTTTTATATTATATTCAAAAAAATAATTTGTACACAACACTTTTTAATCCATTTTTATAATTTCTGTTTCAATTAGTGTATTTGTATTATTTACATTTAATTATTTAATTTAACTGCATATACATGTAATTATTATATTTGGATTTAACATTTATATTTCATTTTCTGTTTACTCTCTCATTTTTTATTTCTCTTTGTCCTTTTCCTGCTTTCTTTCTAATTATTTGAACATTTTTCCAGTACTCCATTTTAATGTACCTATTGTGCTTTGAATATATCTTTTTGCATTGTTTCTTATATAGATCCTGTAAGGATACAATAAACATGCTTAATTTTTCACAGTTTTCTTAGAACAAATATTTTACTATTTCAAGTGAAATATAGAAACATGACCATCATGTTTTAGTATCTTATTGTTATGTCTACATACCTTAAAATACCCCCAGAATGAGAAAATACAATAACTGAAATTAGAAATTTAATAGTTGTATTAACAAGTAGATTGAGCCAAGCTCAAAAGAGGATTAGTACACTGAAAGATATATGACTACAAAAGTCTGAATTAAATCATGGAGAGAAAAAATGTATAAAAAATACTGAAAAGAAGATAAGAGACACGTGGAATCTAGTGAAAAGATACAAAATGCATGTAATTAGAGACCCAGAAGGAGAAGAAAAAGAATGGAGCAGAAGCATGGTTTGAAAGAAATTGATGATACAAAGAAGTCAAGTAATACTATGAGCTCCAAGAATAACTGCAAAAAAAAAAAAAAAAAAAAAAAAACCCACCTATACACATCATAGTAAAACTGCTGAGAATAAAAATCAAGAAAAAATATTAAAACTTCCAAGTAAAAAGACACATTACCTTCAAAAGAGTAAATATGGAGATTAATCTAGATGAATCCTAACTCTATAATACAGTAATAATAAAGTCTCTTATATATGAAATATATACAAAAATAGAATACTTTGGAGCAATAAGACAAAAGCCTGAAAGTGAGGTCTTTTGGGTTCTTACATTGCCTGAAATACATCAATAATATGTCTAGTAATCTCTGGTGGTAATATATCCTTGTTGATTTTATATCTGTTAAAAAAATATTAAAAAGAGTGCATATCCAATGAGTTAATAAAGAGAGAATAAAAATTTTAAAATAATTATTTAATGCAAAAGAAGACAAAGTTGAGTAAATAAGAGCAGAAGAGTAGGTATGAATATAAAACAAATAGCATGGTAGGCATATACTGCAATATATAGGTAATTAGGTTAAATGTAAAGGGACTAAAAACTCTAACCAAAAATCAAAGATTATAAGATCAAATTAAAACAAAAGCAGCGGCAATAACAACAAAATGTTTTCTTTTACAAGAGACAAAACTTAAGTATAAGGACAAAAGAATATAGCAGTTATATTTTCTATGATATAACTTGTATAGAAAATGATATACTATACAAGTTAACCAAAAGAAGGTTGATATAACTTTATGAATAACAACAACAACAACAACAACAACAACAACAACAACAACAATAAATAGGCTGTAAGGCCAAAACCACTACTAGATAAACATTTCATGATAATGAAAGTATCAAAATGGCAACAAGATAGCAATTCTAAATTTGTAAACATCTAATAATTAGCATCAAAATATACAAGGCAGAAATTGGCAAACCAGAATGAGAAATAAACAATGTAAAATTTTAACTTGGAAATTTTAATCTCTTCCAGTAACCATGAAAACAGGCAGATAAAAATGGTCTAATTGATAAGTGGAGTTCACCTTACTGATGAGTTTCAGAGCATACATTTTATAAAGATAATATGGAATATTTTCTTAAGATGCTGAGCTATAAAGCAGGCCTCGACAAATTAAAAAACGAAATAAAACTGAGTATGTTCTTGACTATACTGGAGTTAAGTTAAAATCAATAACAAAAAAAGAAGTAGAAAGCCCTCAAATGTTAGAAAACCAAGTTATATGCATCTAAATAACTCATGAATCAAAAAAGAAAATTTAAAAATTAACTATAATGAAAATATAACACATCAAATTTTGTGAAATGTAACTAAAATTGTGCTTCAATGGAAATTGATAGTTTTAATGCATATATTAAAAAAAAAAGACAGGCTGAAAATTAATGACTAAGTACCCATCTCAAGTATTTAGAAAGAGAAAAGAAATTTAAATACAAATAATAAAAGAATAAATATAGATGACAGGAGAAATCAATGAAAGAGAAAGCAAACATACAATAGAGAGAAGAAAGAAATTTATTCTTTGAAAAGTCTAATAGAAATAGATAAATCTTTAGCAAAACTTATTTATAAAAATGAGGAACACAAATTACTGATTTCGTAACTGAAAGGGTAATTTCTTACAGCTTCTAAGGGCATTAAAAAGAATGTAAGAATATGGACAAATGAATTAAGAACAAGCTTATGTCAAAAATTTTTAATTTCAATTACACAAAAAACTTGCAGAAAAAATTAACTTACCAAAGTGGACATGAAAAAAAAAGAACATCTGAATAGTACTATATGTATATTTTAAACACTGAATCTGTAGTTTGAAACCCTCCAACAAAGAAAGAAAGCTCTAATTCAGAAGTGTTCGCCAAACATTTAAGGAAGAAATAACATCAGTGTTATACAAACTGTTCCAAAGAATGAAAAAAGAATAAATACTTCCCCATTTGTTTTATAAAGATAGATGCAAAAATAAACAAATTACAAGCAAAGTGAAACCAGTAATGTATAAAAAACCAAGTTGGGTCAATTCCAAGAATGCAAAGGGAAAGGTTAGTTTAACATTTAAAAACTCAATCAACGTAATTCACTGCATTAATTATGATTGAGAAGAAAAAAATCTAATGATTATCTCAGTAGAAACAGAAAAAATTGTAAAAACTTAATATATATTCATTAGAAAATAAAAATTTTAAAACTATTAACAATGAAGAGTAGAAGGAAACATTCTTAATCTAACAAACAGTATCTACAAAAAACAGCAAACATCATGCTTTATGATAAAGTATTGAAAACTTACCTCTGAGATGAGAAAAAAAGACAAAATTTTTGGCTATTCTATTCAATGTTTATTAAAGATTTCAGTTAATGTGTTAAGGCAAGAAAATAAAAATGAATTAAAAGGTATGAAAATTATAAAAGAAAGAAAAATATAATTTTTATGTGATCATGCTCATAGAAAATCTAGAACAATTTTCAAGTTAATTGTTATGATTAATAATAGATTTAACAAAGTCACTAGAAACAAAATTAATGTCAGAAAATCAATTGTACCTCTATGTAGTATCAGCATACAATTAAAGAATAAAAATTTTTATATGATACTTCTTACAATCTATCAAAAAAATCAAATACCAAGGTCTTAATAATGTAGAGGTATAAGACCTCCAGACAAGAAATACAAATGCCATTGAGAGATTTTGAAAGACTTAAATAAATAAGAGTATATACCATGTCAAGAATTAGATAACTCAATATTGTAAATGTCAGTTGTCTCCACACTGTGTTCCACACATATACAATTGTATGATTTAGACAAAGGTGACAGTACCATGCAGTGAGATAAAGAAGGCCTTTTCAGTAAATAATGCTAGGCAAGTTGGAAATCCCCATGGAAAATGAAGAGTCTTGACCTTTACCTAACATCATAGCCAAAAATCAAATTCCAGGTGGATTGTAGATCTAAATATGAAAGATAAAACTATAGAAGTTCTAGAGTAGTGACTGATAAATATTTTCTGCAAAGGATTAAATGAATGCTTCACTGGCTACATAGGCTCGTTGCAACTATTTCACTCTACTATTGCAGCACGAAAATGGCAACGTTCCAATAAAACTTTATTTACAAAAACAGGTGGTCAGTTTTAATTGGCCAATGCCATCATATGCATTCTCAACAAGTGATATTGCCCCCAGGAAGAAAATTGGTTCTTGCGGGAAGGGTGAAAAAAATTTTATTCTTTTATATGTAAAGCACAGATATGCATATAGCACACTAACAGATATGCAGTCGATAATATGTAGTATGACAGATGCACAGTGGGGAAGGGTAGTGATTAGGGAAAAAACGTCAAAGATGTCTCTTTTAAGAGTGTGATATTTTAGTTATCTATTGCTGCATAACAATATTACCACAAACTTAGTGGCTTACAACACATCTATTACGACACAATTTCTGTGGGCCAGGATTCTGGGCACATCTTATCTGGGTCCCCTGGAAGATGTAATTCAGGCATTGGCCAGAGCTTGGTCATCCAAAAATTTCCCTGGGGAAGGATCCACTTCCAAGCTTACATGGTCATTGGCAGCTTTCAGCTCCTTGCAGCTTTGGGACTGAGGACTTCAGTTTCTCCTGGTTGTCATTCAGAGGTTACTCTTGGTTCCTTGCCATATGGCTCTCCTCATTGGAAAACTCACAATATGGAAGCTTGCTTCTTTAAAACAAGCAAAGGAAAGTGTCTCCTAGCAAGACAGCTTTCACAATCTTAGGTAACATAATGGTGTAAGTGATAGCTCATCACCTTTGTTGTATTCTGTCCATCACAGTGATAATGAATAAAATGTTGAGAAATATTATTCTAGAGGATAGCACAGAAGAACGTCTCCACGACTTTGAGTAGGCAAAGATTTCCTAAACAGGACATGAAAAGCACAAAGCACAATGGAAAAAAAATTATCTATCAGACTACATTAACGTTAAAAACCTCTATTCATCAAAAAATACCAGTAAGAGAAGAAGAAGACAAGCAGTAAAGTGGGAGGAGATGTTTAAAATACATATATGTAACAAAGGTGAAAAAGAGCATGTGTCTAGAATATATACTACAGAACTCTTGTAAATCATGAAAGGTAGATAAACCACTAGAGAAATGGACAAAAGATTTAAATAGGCAGTTACAAAAGGGAGTATCTAGTCTATAGTAACGCTACCCTGAACAATCTTGATCTTGCAAGCTAAGCAGGGTTGGTCCTGGTTAGTATTTGGATGGGAGACCACCTAGGAAGACCAGGTGCTGTAGGTGTAAAAAATTAAAAAATAATAATAATAAGGCGTTGTAAACTGACAAGGTCCTTGCAATCTGTGAGGTCAACCAAGGATTCCCCTGCCTAAAAAAAAAAAAAAAATACGGGCTATCTAAATGGCCAATAAACATATGAAAAGGTGTGTTGTATCAGTCATTAGAGATAATGCAAAAAATTAAAAATATACCCACAAACTAAAATTATAAAGACGAAAATGCTTGCAAGGATGTGGAGCAACAAGAACTCTCAAACCCCACTGGCATAGTGTAGAGTGGTAATTGTTGCTTTGGGCAGTAGTCTCTGGCAATTGGTCCTCACCAGTATTTACAGAGGGTGAACACATGGATACCTTTTGGTCCAGCAATTCCATTGCTAGATATATACTCAACAGGAGTGGCAGGTACCAAAATGCTCATAGCAGCACTATTCATAATAGTCAAAACTGGAAACAAAGCAAATGTTCCTCAACACTTGAATAGGTAAATAAATGGTGGTATATTTACTTAGATAATATAAATTTTTCTAGCAAAGAGAATAAAAGAATTACTGCTTCATGCAACAGTATGGATGAACCTCACAAAACAATATTAAAAGAATACAGACAGTGTGATTCACTTATATAATTTTTTTTAATAGGCAAACTAATCTATGGTAATAGAAGTCAGAATAACAATTTCCCTGGTGGACAGAGGGGTTAGTGACTGGTAGGGGTTGTAAAGGGACTTCTGGGAAGCCGATGATGTTCTATGTCTTTTCTGGATGCTGGTTATGAGAATTTGTTCACGGAGCTGCATGCATAGAATTTATGCATATAAGTTATACTTCTATAAAAAGTTTGCTTAAAAGTTATAGTCATCAAATTACAGAAACCCAAATACAAAATCTAACTCACTCTTAGACAGAAAATACAGATTAAATGATAAAATGTCACTTTACAACATCTATTCTAGAAGACATATGGAGGAAAAGGAACTCTAAGATATTATTGATGGCAATGTGAAACGTTACAGCTATTACAAAAAGCAACCTGCAAATACCTATAAAATTAAACTATATATACACATATAACCTAATAATTTCATTGCTGGAAATTTAGCCATAAGATTAAGGGCACTAGTACATAAGCATATAGATTCAAGACATTTATTGCAGCATGATTATTGTGTGGGGGGAAAAAAACTGGAAGCAAAATTAAATATATAAATAGGGGAAATTTGAGAAAATATGATTTGACCATTTCATGGAATATTATGCAGCTGTTTATAAAAATGGGACTAGTAATATACTTTTCCCTAGAGGGATTTACATGAGGTTTTATTGAGCAAGATGTGGAAAGGGGAAATAATATCTGCTCTTTATACTTTTATCAAAAAATGACAGAAATAAAAAAAAACTCTTACTAGGTGTATGAGTGTATGTGGTGGGCATGCATATGTAAATGATCACATTAACACAGAGAAAACTACAGAAGGTTACGTAGTGAGTAGTTCACTAACATGAATCGGGGTGCTGTAAGAGAAGGAAGGGAGATGAAAGGGAAAAAAGATGCCAAACAAACAAAGGAAACAAAAGCAACACAATGATGCCTTTCTGTGTATGTACACAGAGAAATTAAATAACTTTAAAAGACAAAAACCAAATCATAACTTTTTGGTCATTTTATGAAATCTTTAATAAGTTAGCTATTTTGTATCTTTCTGGTCATTTTTTTAAAATGTCAGACTTTTAAAATTTAATCTAGGATAATGAATCCCATGATATGCTTCCAAAATATAATGGAGCTGTTCTTCCTTTCATATTCATATTTAAATACAACATTTTTACTTAAAATTTGTCTTAAAAAATGTCTTCAGAATGCTCAGCACAATAATTATAGCTCTCCTTACCCTTCCTTGATTGCTTTTATTTATTTATTTATTTGTTTTTTGTTTGTTTGTTTGTTTAGTTATTTCATAAAATGCATTGCCTGCTGAGAGTACACCATCTGCTCCTTTATGTCCTGTCTGCCACACTGGAATGTGCACGCACTGAGGCAGGCGTGGGTCTTTGTCTACCACTGTCTCCAGTGCAGGGAGGAGTGTCTGGCAGACAGTGGGTTCTCTGTCAATGAATGGATTTATGAATGAATACCTTTTTTATTTTAACTTCTCTATACTTGAGTCCATTTCACTTACTCATAAATTTACTTAGCACAAATTTAAAGAATGCTTATTATTCTAGAAATAGGAATATACACCGAGCTAGAAATGGGAACAAACAAAGGGAAGACAATATGGCCATTCTCCCCAAATCAGCATATGCTCCAATGGGAAAAAAGTCAGTGATTGCACAGAACACGCTATGAAAGAGGTGAGGATGATTTACTAATAGAGGGATAAGGACAGACATTTCACTCCTAACTCAGCCTATTTGGGGGTGCAAGTGTACAGAAGCTTCCAGAAAGCAGCAACTGAGAAGGAAGGCACTGAGGCAGGAGAGGGAACAACTCTGGGGGCAGCAAATAGTGCCTTGTTGTCAGGAGACAGGGTGCCCCAGGGAATACCACAGAAAGCCTGGCTGGAAGGAGTTGGAGGGGGCAGGCAAGGGAAATCTAGGAAGGGCTTCTGGGTAGCATGAGGCCCAGTATCAAGTCTCCCTGGTACAAACATGACTGTCCAGTAAGGGATACAAATAGAATTATAGTAAAATTCTTGTTTTATTGCCTCTACCAAAGTCGAGCTTGAGGAGAATGGCAGATCAGTTCTAAATCCTCAACGTCTGTTTCTGGTGGAGTTTGCTGGGTTAGCACTCTTCTTTAAAGTATCTCTGGGCCTCTGCGAGTGGATTTCTGCTAACGTGATTCTGCGTAGGGAAGGTGAGATCCAAGGCCTTGTGCTGCTGGTTCTGGACCCAGTTTTGTTGGTTTGCAGAGGAAAAGGCAGCCTGAGAACTTCCAGAGACCATCAGATTCCCAAGTCAGAATTGTTTCTCATCCCTGAGTCAGTGAAAGCCGAACAACTCCTCTTCTTTATGCAGCCATTCTACCTATGCCCTGTGTGAATTCTCCTGGCCATTAGCTGCTTATTACAGTAATTCCCCTTTCTCAGCACTCCTGGGCTTAGTAATGATAATATCAATAGTTACTGAGAATTGGATTATTGCCATGGCTCATGTAATTTTCACAGGAATCTATGAGGTAATCACTATTATTAACCCCATTTCCTGTGTGGGGAAACTGAGACTTAGAAGGATAAGTAACTTGCACAAAGTCATGCAGCTAGAAGGTGACACAGTTATATATCCTGACATCTCAGGCTTTACTAGTTTAGGAAATCACACTTTGACTTACTCCCTGATTCATAGATATCTGAGTTATTTTTCCTTTCCAGCTTTATCCGGACTTCCTGGAGGATATTGACGTGTTCACCAAATGCCTTCTGTGTTCTTCTCACCTCAGGGCATCATCTGGCTCTGCTTGCTCTTCTGAATGTTGCCTCTGTAGGTTCAAGATCGGCTTACCTTGAGATACTCCTTGAACCAACTCTTCCCCAAGTAGGGAATAGCATTCACCTGCCATTCTTCTGCTGATGAAGAACTTAACACATGCTGAAGGATAGGCTATCACAGGGAACATTGGCACACAAAGGGTTTACACTGAATATTACCAATGTCTGCCTTGAGTCCACAGGCCCAGGCTCCTTCACAGGGACCAACTCCTGCACTCCTCTTTCTCTTGATTCTGGCCCACTTCACTAAGGCAGAGGCTGACCTCCCTACTTTGCTTCAGAGTGATACATGACACAAGGTCTACCCCAAAGGAAGGGCCCTTGAGTATGACAGCCCTACCCAAGATCCAGTTGAGTCATATCCCAAGATTTACAGTCAGGAGGCAGTTTTTCCTCACTTAATTCTAGGGCCCACCTTCCAAGTTCTTATTTTCCAGTCTTATGATTAACCTTTTGCAAGCATGATTGACAATGAGAAATCAGTTTCCTTTAAGAAAACAACCCCACCCATAGGAATATGGTCATGCCCTTTGGTTCTTAAAATATATCCAACCCAAAATTACAAATCAAAATAGTTCCCAAACTGTAGCTTATTTGGTCATGAAAATACCTTCTGTGAGCTATCAACAGTCCATGCCAAGCCAAAACCATCATTTTTTCCTCTTCCATCCAGTAGCAGTGTTAACCTGCACAGGCTTTCTGTAATCTTCAGAGTCTCCTTTAAGGTCTGTGACAAAATGCTTGAAGAGTAAGACAGAAACACCTACGAGAACAAACAGTATTATACCAAGAAAGACAGCCTAATCCAGTGGTTGTGAAAGAGGCATTTCTTTCAAGGAAGTTAAGTATTTCTGCAGAGGTGCCACCCTGTCCACCCCTCCCCACCTTCGTAACTCTCATTCAAGATAACCTGTTAACATTGTCATGCAGAGAAACAGAGGTCTTTGGAAATCCATTGCTTTTGCTTTGCTTAATCAGAAGGGCCATTCATTACTCAAGAACGAGTCCAAGAGCCTACCTCTAGTAACAAAGAAAATCACTTGAACCTTCTGTTCCAGTTTCGACCCTCCTTGGCAGGACTATATTAACCCAGGACCAATTCTTGTTTTGTGGATCAAGCTCACGTGTCTTAGCCTTCTCAACAGCCTCTTCAAGGAGAAAGTTTCCAGAGCAGATGGTGTAACAGTGACAGTCACCAGCATCAGTGTGCTGTGTGGCAGGCATGACACCAAGCATTCCTCATTTTCTAAGAAGGAGAATAAAAATCAGAGAGGTTAAGTGTTTTGCCCAAGGTTCTATAGCTAATAGCTGGAACTCCATCATTTGAACCCAATTGTTGTGGCTCCAGTCCTCTTAACTGTGACCTAACAGGTGGAAAATGAGAGCTCAGCCTGGGAGGAGAGCCCCTGCAGGTGAGTTCCTCCTGCACAGCAGATTCTGGGTACCAGGACATTCTCCTGGTGCAGACTAAGAAGTTAGTACCCTTCCGTACTGCATACTTCCAGCTCTATGTTGTGACCTCCCTTTCCCCATTGTCAAGGAAAGCCACTTTCCTTTGGTCCTGTTGACATTGTTATTTCTGCTAGAGCTGGCTCATCCCCTAGGGCTGGCGTCTGCTGCAATGCTCACTCCTGACGCTTAAGTGGGTCCTGTTGTCCATGTGGTTCCCCCTCAACAATGTCTCTTTGATTGGAGTCTGCTGGAGTAAGTTGGGGGAAGGGATTGGTCAGGGGGAAGGGAGAGAGAAATTCTATCCGACTTAGTGAAAGTTGCAAGCTTAACTCATTTTTCTCTATTTTCCTTTTCAGCGGAGTCCCTTCTCATGCCTATGGGACTCTTCATAGGTTCTCTTTTCCCCTTAGTTTACCAAACATCCTGGCTATTTGCTTTGGATGCAGAGGTGGAGTCTGACAATACTTTATGATGTTTCTTAATCTGGCCCATCAGCACTGTGTTTAGCAGACACTCCTCCGCATCTGCAGAATTTAGTTGAGTAAGTGTACAGGCTCCTTTATTTAATTTCTTTAACACAAGAGGTAACTTTAAATGAATTCATGTCTTGGATAATTAAGTATGAGAGCACTAAATGTTGCAAGTGTGATTCCTAAACCATTGTTGATAAGAGTTCGTGGAGAATTAGAGAAGGACCACAAAACGGGATACTGACAGATGTCGAATAGTTTTCATGTAGGTAAAATGGATGGCATGTGGAATTGTGGACTGATGAGTGTGACACCTCTTACCAGCAAAACACTAGGATGGACAAACAAGCAGGCAGCTTCTGCAGCTTCAACCACTGCATAAACATGTGTTCTCAAGGAATGACTGGCTCGCACACGATAACCTAGTCCACTTCCACTCAGTTGTTTGACTTCTTGGTCAGGGACCACTGGGGGCATGTCTTCTCCTGGCTTTAGTGAGCCATTTGACAAAACCTGTCAGGAAAGCTTCATATGAGATAAATAAATGTGAGATGGCTGCTATATTTGCACCTGGCTAAACAACTATACCTAAAGGATGTTACTAAAATACTTTTAATCAGCAACTGAGACAGGAGTATTTATGACATGCTTATCAGATCTGCAAACAATGCCAACTGGGAGGGATAAGTAATAATTTGGATGACAAAATTGGGATTCCAAAGTGTCTTGATAAACTGGAACTTGAGCTAACTATAGCCATGACAAAGTGAATGAAGGCAGTAAAAAGGTTTTCATTCAAGTACCAAACAAAACAATAATACAAGCACAGAAAGAATAGATGTGAGCTAGCAGTAATATATTAGATGGGAATGCTTTTGGCTGCAAGTAACAAAAATACCTGATTCAAGATGGACAAGGCAATTTATCATCTCCTATAACAACAACAAAAACAAAAACAGAGGAAAAGTAGCTCCAAGTGTGAAAGTTTTACTTCTCTGAGACACTCTGGCTAGTGGTGCTCAACCATAGCGCGTGGGGAGTAATTTTCCCCAAGGGAAATCTTTGGCAATGTCTGGTGAAATTTCTGGTTGTCACAACTGGGGAAAGGGGATATGCTGCTGGCAAAGAAAGGTCAGGGATACTATTAAACATCCAAAGTATAGGACAGCCTCCAAAATAAAGATCATCTTGCTCAAATGTCAATAGTACTCAAAATCCCTGACTGAGTATAATTGAAATCTACCCCAAGAGGTTAAGAGATTACCTTCCCAAAGTCTCATGGGAGAGGGGGTGGATATTTGAACATAACTAGGATTTGTCAGTAAGAAAGAAGAGAAGAGACAATGTTGAAGAACCCACCATAAAGCAGTAAACTCAGATTTAAAAATATCCATTTCTTCGGTTGACTATAGCCTATAGAAGGTCTTTGTCTGACTTAGAAAGGGCACCCCTTCCTTAAGACACTTTACTGCCATCTACTGGAAAATTCTTATAAGAAATATGTGTCTGCAATATGTTGTAAATAGAGCCCCCTAGAGTTGTGCAATGCATAACTTCACAATATCTAGAACATCTTTTCTGTGAGTCTAATATGATCCAGCTATGTAAAATGGCAGTCAGAGAAGAAGCTTAAGACTTTCCAAACAGGAACTGTATGTCCCAAGTAAGGAAACTAAAAAATCTAACCATATTCTATATTAGTCAGACCACAACTGGAATTCTTGGTTAAATTCCCGGCTCCATAGTTTAAGATAAAAAAGTGACCACAGGAAGCTGAACAGAAGAAAAAGTCAAGAATTCATAATATATGAGAGTGGTTTTTAAAAAAAGAACTAGAGATATGGAGCGTGAAGAAGAAAACACTAGACGCGAACTAGAGAATTCCCTACACAAACTTGAAGGGTGTTAAGGGGAGAGAGATCAGGCTGAATCTGTGTTTCTCCAAAGGACAAAATTAGAGTCCAGTGAGTGAAACTATAGAATCACAGTCTCAAGGCTGGAAGTGACCTTGACTGTAAATTAATTAACTCCCACAAATAACATCTACATTCTTTCTATGGTGCTTCCCAGTAGTCACCCTTCCAGACCACCTTTAGTCAGTCCTAAAGGTTTTTTTTTTTTTTTCATTACATCAGACTCTTGTTTCCTTGGACTCCATCTATCATTCCCTGTTTCCTCAGCTGCTGTCTGATGACAAGTAGGTTTTAGAAAGTTAGATTTACTTTATAAGGAAGAGTACACCAGGGTTTCCATGCAAGGGCTTCAAATAGGAGATAAACATTTGTCAGGATCAGATGCCTCATCTCTAAAACGAAAGAGTTAAATCTAGATCTCCAGGCTCTTGCTTAGTATCCGAGTATAGTATGGCCTCTGAGCTACAGAACTAGAAGGGTGATGTTCAAACAGAACCAACTACAGCGCGGCCAGGTTTTTCCTTCCATTCCTCACTTTCCTTGCACCTATTTGTACAATTCAGTGCTTAAATTCACCACAATTAATTTAATCAATCCCCAACTGATGAACCTTCAGGTTGTTTCTAATTTTTCACTATAGATCCTACAGTAGTAAACACTTATATATAATTTAGGGATGCTTATATAAATATGGTTATAAGTTAAGTTCCCAGGAATGGAATTGCTGATTAATAGGGACAGAAATTGCAAACTTACTCCCCTGAAAATTTGCATCAATTTATATTTGCACTCCCACCAATACTGGATAATTACACTCTAATTTTTCTATGAAATCGATATTTGTATTTTAATTTGTATTTGATTATTGGTAAGGTCAAGCAGTTTTTCTTATATTTATTGATTTCTATGAATTATTCTTCATAATCTTTGACCATTTTTCTATGTTATCAATATTTTGTAACAGTTCTTTATATGTTGTGAATATCAATAATTTTTCTGATTTTTGTGTATATTAAAATATTATTTCTAATTTTGCATTTGTCCTCCTAAGTCTATTGCTTTAGCTAAACAGAATTACTAATAAAATCAGATATGATAAAATCTGATATCGTTTTATAACTTTCAGGTTTTAAGTTATGCTTAGAAAGATGTTTCAAATGGAAAAATTATGCAAGTATTCTCCAACACTTTTGTGGCAAGATGTTTTACATTTAATTACTTAATCAGTCTGAAATTTATTTCTCTATATGGTGACAAGGAACCATAGACAATGTTTTGTTTAAACAGATATCCACATATTCTTATCCCATTTATTTAAAAAAAATCATTCCCCTGTTAATATAATTGCAACTTTTTTGCGTATTTTATATACTTAGTTCTTTTTATATGTGTATGAACTTTCATCTATTTTTACACTTGCTATTCTCTTCTATTAATCACTTTTTCTGTACCTGTTATATAATTTTTATTACTGTATTCTTATAATACTTTCTGATAGCTCTTCAAACAAATTCCCTTTTATTATTATTCTTTTACAGAATTATAATTGTTTTGCCATGTTCAAATGTCAAAATATCAATAGGATTTTTGTTGGTATCAAGTTAAATTAACAAAGCAATTTGGGAAGAATTACCATTTTTACACAATTAAATCTACCCATCCAAGAACTTGTGTCTCTCCATTTATTAATTTAAATATTCTTCAATAGCATTTTAAAAAATTATGTTTAAAAATGTTTTTCTGTATATGTCTTATACATTTCTTATTAAATTAGTTACTAATTATTTCACAGTTATGCATGTTTTTTGAATGACTTTTTTACTTTATTTTCTAGCCGGTTGTTGATGTTTAGGCTACCTGTAGCCCATTGGGGGTTTTTTTACATAGATTTAATCTGGCTGCCTCATAGAACTTGCTTACTGTCTACATATTTGATGGTTGATTCTCTTGGGTATTTCAATTACATCATCCATGATAATGACATGCTGTCCCTTTCTATTTACTATACGTAGTTCTTTATTTGGTTTTCTTAAGTCATTGTTTTGGCTAGAACCTTCAAAACGATGATAAATAATGAACAGTAGTGATGATGAGTATCTTTGTCTTGTTCTCGATTTTAATATTTCTTCAGTATGAACTATGGTTATGGTCATTTTATGATAAATAATTTTATCAAGTTAATAAATTTATTTTTCCTGGCTTACTAGAAGTTTTTATCAAGGCCAGAATTTAGATTTTGTCAAATTATATTCTGGCATCTACTGAAATGTATAATCATTATTAATGCTGAATTTCTAAATTCAGTATTGAATTTCCAAATGCAGCCTTAAATTTCTAAAATGCTTAATCATAGTATTTTTACCTTTTAAAAGTTATATTTTTATATTAAAATTTCAATGATTTATTTAGGATTTCTACACTTTCATGAATTTGTTCAGATTGTAGTGGTATCTTTGTCAGATTTTAATATCAGGGCTAAATGAATCTCATAAAATTAGTCTGCAAGGCCCTATCATTAAGTATAGACAAAAATTTGCCCTTTGGAGATCTGGTAGAACTCACTTCTAAAATCATCTGGCCTAAGGTGTTTTGAGTGTTAAATATTTTATTACGTTTACACCTCCTTTTATGGTTATTGATGTCTTTAGGTCTTCTGCTTCTTCTTGAACCAATTTTGCTTTTTACATTTGTCCTGAAAAGTATCCATTTCATCTAGAATTTCAAATTTACAGACACAAATCTATACATAATATGAAAATTTAAAAAATTTCCTCCATATATGTAATTATATTCACTTTCTTATTTATATTATCATGTGTATTTGTATTCTTTTTCACTTCTTTCTTTTTTTCCTGCCAACCTTGAAAGAGGTATATCTATTTTTTTTAAAAGCTTTAAAAAGAACTCCACATGAACAGTAATTACATCTGCTGTGATCTCAGTATTCCTAACGGCTTTTTGCAGTACCTGGCACATATTCACCATGCAATAAACATTTACAGTAGAATCTTGTTTTTTCCTTCTTATGCATACATTTCTTTCTTCTACTTTCTTTTGATATTTTGTTATTTCTTTTCTAGTTCCCAAAACAAAACTATCAGCCAGCCCTTTCAATCTTTTATTTTTAATAAAATAATTAAAACAATGAGTTATATTCTCAGTACAGCTTTGGCTTCACCTCATAAGTTCTGATATATTCTGTTTTCTTTGTATTATTTTTTAGGTAGAATTTTTTTTCCTAGATTTTTACATTTATGTTTTTTTCTTTTTATATTTCTTCCATAATACTTGCATTAAAATTTCAAATCCCATTACTACCACATTTATTTGGATTAAACTGTTTCTTATATCTTGTATCTTCCCTTTATCTGGATTTATTTTCCTCTGAATTCATTTTCTGTTTTGTTTCTCCACAACTATTTCCAGAAAAGGCCTACAGGTATTTTGACTTCTGTGGTCTAGAAATGGCTTTCTCTATCACATATGAACATCCATGGGGCAGGTATAGATTTCTAGGTCACCATCATTTCCCCTAGAAAAGGTAGGTAAGTGATGTCTGACAGGCTTCAGGGATGAGGCCTGCCTGGAGTGGGGACTGAGGTGGACCACACTGATGGGATCTTTCTTTCAGGGTAAGTGGCCTGAGAACAGAGCAGCAGCCCAGAGTTCTCAGTAAAAGACTTGTGGCTGTAAAGGATCCCAGCTTTCATCCTCAAGTTGTGTACAGCCTGTTCTTAGTGGTAGCCCGGGGGCTGGAGTCTGCCTTGGACAACAGCTGGGATGAGGCACTCCGGGAGAGCCCTAGAGGGCCATCTCGTTGCTCCCTGCTGATGACTCCCTGTTCCCTACTCAGAGACCTTTGGTACACATGTTTCTCTAGCAAAGTCGTTGATGTCAAAAAGACGATGTCAACAGGAAGAAGGAAAGAAGTTATCACCGTGGGCGTTGAGGGCCTTAAGGGATTTTACCTCCCTTCAGAGCTCTTTTAATTATTTATATTTATGGTATCTCTCAGAGTGATCTAGGGCCCTGACACACCTCACTTCATTCATCAGTCCATGCTGAGAATTGGTAAGGAGCTCACACAAACTAAACCCACCACTCTCACTGTAGGGAAGTGACCCAGTTTCTAGTTCACATCCTAGCAATATTCCAGCCGAGACTGTCCCACCACACACCCCTGCTCACTGTCCCTGCTGCTGCAAGCATTGGGTCCTTTGAAGTTTAGTAGGCAAGGTCCCTGCCTTCACTTTCTGGGCATCCTCTTCACCTACAGTGCATGCACACACCTGTGGATCGATCAGCTGACCCTTCAGCCTGACAATATCTGCTTTATTTCTTCCAGAAATTCCTGCAAATGTCTTCTCTTCTCATGGAAGTCTCTGTTTGTCAGTATTGTTATGAAATTTTGCTAACTACTGTTCTCTTTAGTTATTTCATCAAATTTTTAGGAGGTAGAAAACTCAACTTGCCATCCTGGAGGAGCTTCATCATGAAGGTCCAGAAGGAATCTGGTTGTCACAGGGAGCTACAGAATGGGCCCTAGGCTGGGAGAATAGAGTGTGCAGAGGAAGCAGTATGAAAGTGCATGGCCTGTCAAGGGGAACAATGATTGCTGGACACAACATTATTTGCAGGTTGGAGGGCTGTGGCCTGGATCAGGTCAGGAGACACTGGTAGGCAAGGTCTAGATCATGAAGAGTCAGCATACAATGCCAAAAAGATTAAATTTCATTCTGCAGACTCTGACAGAGAAATAAGAGTGAAGTAATTGGATTTGTCTTTTAGAAACATCACTGTGGTGACAGGGTGGAGGAGGGTGGATGGGTGCTAAGAAAAGGAGACAACTGCACCAGAGGAAGTGGGAGCTGCTGGGCGCCTGAACAAGGGCCATGTCCCAGGACACCGAGAGGAAGAGATGGAGCCAGAGATAATAGGGAACTATAATCACTTGACCCTAAATGTCAAGGATATAGGGGGTAAGGCAGAGGGTAGAGTCAGGGATGACTCAGAGGTTTCTGGTTTGGGCAACTCAGAGGATTAAGCTGCTATTCATCAAGATAGAGAATACAGGAAGAGAAGCAGGTTTGGGGGGAAGATAATAAGTTCAGCCTTGAACTTATTTCTTTTAAATTGCTAGCAAAACGATGAAGTGCTGATGTTAATAGGTTGGACCAAAAATTGGGTCTGGGGCTCAAGAAAGAAGATGCATCTGGGAGTCAGTGTACATGGTAGTTAATGCCGACATGGACGAGGCGCAAAGCTGGCTTAATGGATTCATGATCACACAGGGCTTTATATCCCGAAAAGCCCCATGCTTGGCTTAATGTTCTCCTGTCACGATCTTGGATTTCTCAATAATTTTTAAAACAAGTTGCCCCACGTTTTTATTTTGCCCTGAACCCTACAAATTATGTGGTAGTTTTTGAGGGTATGAAGGACAAAGACAAATGCTCGTTAGGACCAGCCTGAAAAGAGTGTGGCGCAAAAGAAGCCTCGTAAGGCTGTGGCAGAGCCCTGCGCCAGGTGGGAAGAGATGCAGGAGAGGTGGGGCGTGGAGGTGAAAAAAGCAAGGGTCCAGGAGCACCGTGCCAATAACTCGCAGAGGAGTTATCGACGACCTGTGAGGGGATGAGGGCAGCAGACAGACTGCACCATCTGAACTATTAAAAGGACAGTGATTTGTAGACAAAACAGACTTCTATTTTAGTGATACAGTATGGAGAAAGATTCAGAATCTTCCCCCTTCTTACCGCTTTTAGTGGCACTGTTAGAGTTCAAACCCTCATCACCTCTTGTCTGAATAACCTTAGTGTCCTCCTAACTCATCTCCCTGCTTTATCCTTGCCCCTGATGGTCACAGTGATGATGATGAAACTTAAGTCAGATCATGTTACACCTCTGCCCAGACCTATCAAAGGCTTCTCATCTCAGAAGAGCATCAGGTCATTACTGTGGCCTAGGAGGCCCTTTGGGATTAAGTGCCTGCCACTCTCCCCATCTCCTACCTCCTCTTCCTCATCTGTTCCAGCCATGCCGCTCTACTTCAGTTCCTCTAACATTCTCAGCTTGCCTCCAAACTTTGTGCCAAACACTCCTTTGCCTGGAATGCTCCTCCACATGGATGCCCCAACTACCTCCCTCTCTTCTTTGGGTTCTGCTCAGATATGCCCTCTCAGTAAGATCACCCCTGGTCAGGCTCTCAGTGCCTGATTCCCCCCTACCCTGCTTTATCTTCATCATGGCCCTTAACATTACCTGACTTTTTGTGTAGTCATGTATTTGCTTTTATTGTCTCCCTACTCCTTGGAGAGTAGATGCTTGGCTTTGTTCACAGTTTATCTGTTTGGCTCATCTGGCAGATGAATGGCAGCCGTAGGGACAAGAGGAGCTACACAGACCTGATTTCCCATGCCAAAAATTGTGATACGTTGTCTAGTGATGAGAAAAAATACACATTTGCTTGTTTGCCTATTTGTGTGTACACCTCTTTGTTTCACTAAGAGCTTTAAGGCAGCTTACAAAGATGCAGAAAATTCAGCAACTTGACATAAATTAGAAGCAGGTGAGAAAGAAAAAAAATATAAAAGCAAGGGTAAAGCTATAAACCGGAGCCAAGGATGAGACTAATACAAAATAAACATACTATAAACTTTGATCCATTTGCGAGAGGGTGGGCCACAAATTTGGCTCTAAAACTTCTAACAGCCAGTGCCAAGAGGAAACATGATCAGCTGCACACTTCCCAGGATCCTCCAGATGAAAGCAAACCACTTGCCGAAGAGAAACACCAGCGTCCCCGATGTCCCAGAGAACAGACATAAATGTCTCCTAACCCCTCTCTCTCTCTCTCATGGAGGACAAGACAACGAGCGAAGTGCTCCGAGACATCTTCGCAGCAGGCACAGCTATGAGTGCTGTTCCGTACGCTGAACAGGAAGGCTTAGAAGAAGCTGCCTCGTGTGACATGCAGTTAGATCGTGTCTACGGGCATGAGGTTCAGTGCAGCTACATGAGTGCCCGATGGTCTGACTTTATCCAGGGGTCGATGTTAGAACAAACGGTGGAGGGTGTCATGTGCTGATCCCTCAAGCAGTGCTTTCCTAAGAGAGTGTGTCTAGGCCAGGTTCAGGCAGATGATGGGGGCTATAGGATCTAGTGACTGGTGCTTGATGGGAGTTCTTCTTGGTGCTTCTCAAGTGTCCACGAGACCCAATGACCTGCCAGATGTCACGCTGAGGAAAGGGTGGACAGACCCAATGAAATACACTGGGAATGTCTTGGGCCTGAGAACATTTTAAAGCAGAGCCAGGCACTTTTGAAAAAAGTGTCAGTGAAAAAAGTGTCAGTGAAGTCTCCTGGGATGCCTGGATTTGAGTAGTTCTTCCTGCTATACCTTCCAAGATAAACCATTTGTGAAACGAAACTCAAGGTAGCTGTGAGGAGACCTGTATGAAATGATTCACTGCCGTTAAAAGCCAAGGGACAGCTACCAGAAGTAATGACTGTGCTGACAAGAGTATTTGATCTGAAATCTTTCTTTCTGGCAATAATTAGGTAGCAGGGCCAACTATCTCCTGGGCCCAATGCTAAAATCAAGCTGCCCAGAAAATCTAGACTATGGGCTGACAGGCTGATGGGAGGCAGAGCAGAGATGGGGTGCCCCTCACCCCCAACCCCATGCCACACCCCTGATAAGGATCCCAGTCCCCTCCCTGCCTCTCCTGCATGTTGAAAGCCTCTGAGATAACAAAGTGCCCCTCCTCTGCATTCCTGGGAAGGAAGGCGCTAAGCAAATGAGAAGCAGGGCCTGGGTGAAGGGCTCTGGGAGGACCTGAATTGCAAGACAAGACAGGCTCCAGGTTGGCCAGCCCCTCCACACCCCTCAGAGCCCCAGCTCCAGAAAACTAGGCTCTCAGCTCTGTGACTGGGTCAAAGAAACGTGTTGGTGGTCCTGGGTATCTTCTCTAAGTTTTTTCTGACACAGATGAAAAACATCCTGTCAAATTCACATTCTAGAGCATCTAGAGCCTAAGAAGTCCTCGAACTCACTCAGGGCCACCAGCTTCCTGACTGGCCAGAGCCACTTCTCAACCTTCAACCCCGCTCCTCAACGCCTTGTGCCTGGCCAGCTCTGCAGAATCATCCCCTGTGGAGACTCAGCCCTGCCCTCCAGCCTCCTTGGGCCTCTAAAGCTTTGACCTGACTGCACTCTTCATACCTTCTCACTCTCTTGCGGCCTTTTTGGGCTTAGTCATAATAACCCCTCATGTTAGCAGGGCAGACCTCCTCAGATCTGTTCCACAACCACGAGCAGGTGGGAGTTTGGAAGCTGATTGTTGTCTCACTTTCACAAATAATCAGGCTCAGAATCATTCCAGGATCTTCCCACAGCCAGGCTACAGTGAATGTCCAGGTGGGGAGCAGAACTCAGAACTCCAGGCTCCCTGATTGGACGGTCACCACACCCACTCCATCTCCAAAACCAGCCTCCATATTGGGACAGGTCAGCTTTGCCAAAGAACAAGCAGAGCACACAGTGGACAGGTGTGTGTGAGGGAGGCAAGAGGCCAGGTAGTGGGGTTCTTTGGAGCACTGTTACCTCCATATCTCCTGATTCACTTCTTGGCATCAGGGAATGATTCTCACTTACTCGCCGCCCTCCCCCCTCCACACACACACATCTCACCCTCCACCACCTGTACATCTACGCTACTCCTTACAAGTCCTGGCCACTGGGTCTTCTGGAAAGAGCATGGAGTGGGGCAGGAGCAGCTCCTCCTTTCCACCCCAGATGACAGCTCACCATCTGCGTAGCCTCGGGCCTGTTCTTTAACATTTGAGAGCCTGTTCTCAGCTTTCGCCATAAAGGAGTTGACCTGAATGAGTCCTGGGTCTATCCGGCCTCAATGTCCATTCTAGGATTCCAGTATTTCCTTCAAGAAAGTAGGGGAGATACTCATTCTTGCAGAGAGATGATGTGGCTAAATGAGGTGGGACACCATGGACAGAATAGACGGGGTTAAGTGTGGATTGCGGGAGGAGGTGGGAGCAAGACTCTGTCCTGAAGAAGGCAAGAGGTGGCCAAGCTCTGAGGAAGAAAATGAGCAGGACCCCCAGCCTGGGAGAAGACAGTGAGCAGATCAAAGCCCATTGGGAACTTCATGAGGCTGCGGGCCAGCCCAAGGCACCAGAGTCCTGGAATGTCCAGCCCTTTCTCCCTCCAGATGCAAAAGCTGAGGCCTACCTTTAACTAGAATTGACCTGGAATGGCTCTTGCTGGACATTTTTACACAAAGCATCTCATCATCGCTTTACAATCTACTTGTGCAATCGGGTTTGGGATCCTCAAAGTGCAGACAAGAAAACAGCCCAGAAAAGTGAGGTCAGTGTCAAACGTTGATGGAAGCAGGGATTAGCGCTCTCCCCACTGTGTGGCCCTTGGCCCCAACATTCCCCACCTCATGACCAGAGGCCCGTGGCTCTGAACTGATGAATATAAACACTTCACTCTGGAAGAGATCCTTGGACGCTAAGACTCCTTCCATTCAGAAAATCAGGAGTGCCCTGCCCTGAACATCAATATTTTGTGTTCAGTACTAGACTCACCCATACACTAGTCTTTTTATTCATTTCACTCGTGAAACAATCATTTATTGAGTCCCTTTTGTGTGCCAGACACTGTGCTACACTGCAGCTTTGCCACTTGTTTAGGGCACAGGCTTTAAAACAGTCTTACACGTTCTTGTTATGGTGCACTGGAGCACCCATGGAATGTCTGGGGGGAGTGCTCCCCCCGCACCCCAGAGCCCTGCGGAAAAGCCGTACCCTCAGTCTCCTCTATCAGAGTGAGGAGTAGAGACTGTGGGAGCTGAGGAGGAGGGAGAGAGTCAGAGCCTGAGAGAGCTGTAAAAGTAAGGAGGTAATCGCTGGAGAAGTTCCTCTCCATCATTAAAGAGGATCTTAATTAAGGTCCTCGAAATAGATACTGAGAACAAGCAGCGGCTGTGGGAACCAGATCTGGCCAGGATAGCGAGGCCGCCCAGAGGTGATGGGTGTTAGCTGGCCAGCTCCTCACCTGTTATTAGGGAGTGGGAAATCGCCCCACATCAAAGCCAGCCAGGAAGGAATGTGACACATGCCATTCAGCCTAAAAACAGTGATGAAAATAAATGCCAAAGTCTGCCAACCATTGTGTTCAAACACTCCTGGGGCAGAAGGACAATCCCCAGTGAGAGAGCAAGGTGTGTCCGGCAAGGAAACAAAGACTGGGAAGCCTGGATCTGGGAACAAGTCCTCCGTCGGCTGTGGCTGTCCCGTCCCAGACACACCTCCTCTGACCTTTGACCCTCAGGTTTCAGAGGGCCAGGGCCCAAGAGGACCCTGGGGGACGGAGAAGCCGCTGTGTAGCCCCCTTCTGCCGACTGTCTCACCACCCTGCCTGGTTGCCTAAAATGTTTCCTTCACTCCCTGAGGCTGCCTGCCAAGTCAGAGCCTTGTCTGGAGAGGCAGGGGACAGAGGACACCCCTGAATGGTCTTGGCCACCCCTGAGGCTGACACTGGGTCACGGTCATTTTCTGTCCTGCACCTCCTGATTTCCCTCTTCTGGGACGCAATTAGTTTCTCTCTTTTCATTTTATGATGTAGATAATCCCCAAAACAAACAAACAAACAAACAAACAAACAGCTCTGAGCCGAGGATGCTTCATCACAATGGAATCCAGGCTCTGGGGGAATGGTGGCAGGTTGGCATTTCAAGATCAAGTTATGGCTGACACTGAAAGGAATTTGCCAGTGTCAGCCTGGAAAACAGACACCTGGGAGTCGGTGGGCCAATCACTTGCCTTGGCAGTGAGCCGATGCAGACTTAGATGGGACTCTGGTGGCAAGAGGTGGCAGACACTCTTTGTGCCCAGGCTGGGTCTGCAAATGCTCCTGGTTGATGTGGAAGAATTGTCAGTCTAGGCACTTTGTGAGCCTGCCTTAGATGGAAAGCAGAGAAGCAGTGGCACAGAGATTGGGAGACAGAAGTAGGGCAGAGAGGGATCTGAAGAGAACTGGAGAGACAGGGTGGCATGTGTCAGCCTCAGAGCAGTCTTTACTGAGACACTGGTGTTTCCCAAACAATTTCCTCTCCAAACTCAGCCTCCAGATCCAACACTAAGAAAGGCTTGCCTGTCCTTTCCTGTCCCAGCCTTTAACTGTGAATCCTGTAAGCATCCCATAGCAAGTTCAAAGCCTAGTCCAATGACTCCAGAAGCAGGTGTGGCCAGGGCTCCATCACAGCCCTGTGCAGGAGAAGCCCCAGTTCTCCAAGGGCAGAAAAGCAGGTTTGTACCTTGGCCTCTCAAGAGACTTTGTTATGCTCGGTCACCTCACCTGGCCACAGATTTCAGTCATTGTTGGGGAATAGGGTGGGAGGATGGGATAGACCCTAACAAAACTTTGGCCTACTTTATATTAATTCCAAGGGCCAGAGCAACTCAGAAAGAACACAGTGTAGACCCAAGGTTTCCTGGTGGAGGTGACAGGTAAAGCCACGAAGGGTACGTAGGAGTTAGCACAGAGCTAGGAGGACACCCTTTGCAGTGGTCCTGGCGTGGTTGGTGAATTGGTGGTTGGGAGAAGATACACTCCTGGAGCCAAGGCGATAGGATGAAAGCCGTGGCAGGGGAATGTCGGCGTGGCGCTCGCAGTCAGAGGCTGCTCTGGGGTGGGGTGGATACATGAGCCTTTATGGGCATTCTATTTGGGTTTTTGAGTGGCTACTTTTGTTCCAGGGAACTGGGGCCACAGGTGTGAGGCTGTGCATGCTCGGGGGATGCCCTGGCGTCGTCTTATCTTCTGGGTCACAGGGACACCTCAGAGCCTGGGGAACCAGGCCATCCTCTTTCTCTGCATTAAACACAAGGGAGACACAGAAATGTGATCTGGCTGCAGCATACAGGTTAGAGGTCTGACCTAAGGGGGAATATCCTGACAGAGAAAGTTTGAAGCTTTTGTCTTAGAAGTCTTTTAGCGAGATCCTGGCCTGCTAGCTGCTGGTATCCCACTCCACTCCACACCTGCGATTCACGGCTCCCAGTTTCTGGGGAACAGGACCTGGACAGGTCAGAGTTGAGCCCTTCCTCCACTTCCACAATAATACAAATAGTAAGTGTTATGACAGCAGCTGGCACTCCATGTACCAGGCACTCTTAAATGTTCTTCATGCATTAACTCGTTTCAGCTTTGCACAACCTTATGCGTACATTATTCGCCCCATCCTTCATTTGAAGAAACTAAGCTGCAAGAGCAAATAACTCTCCCCAAAGTGCGTGCACCAGGTTTGGAATTTGAACACATGTTCTTAAGCTCTCTACAAACCAGCCCATCTGCAAATGTCCTTGGGTCTCAGCAGTATTTTCTGTGCCCAGGTCTGTGCAGTCCGACAACAGAAGAGAACATGAAAAAGTCAAGTCTACGTTTGAGTGAAATAAAATCAAGGGGTCTTTTTTGCAAATTCTAAATGTGGACCCAACATGTAACAAAGGCTTGAATTTTGAACCAAGATTTAGAGGAAACTAGGGCTGTGTGATTTTCACAAGGCTCATTGGGAAGGCCATCGCTCCTCAGCAAGGCCAGCGACCTTGGGGCTGAAGACCCCAAAGGGCTTTTGTGGAAGGCTGGGAAGGAGGTCCAGCTACCCTCTAGGGCTGGGAGGATGCTGACTATAGGGCTGGCAGCTTTGAACCAGGACAGAGGCAGGAGCAAAATGGAGAGGAACACCATCGTCTTCCAAACCAGGGGACTTTGAATGTGGCCACCTCCTTTGTAGGAGAATGAGTGGGGCAAGTGGGGGGCGGGTACCACAGTACTGGGGTCTCAGATTGGCACATAGCTCCTGTGATTTTGCCATCTTAGACCAACATCAAAGAAAGCAGATAGGCAGAGGACAAAGAGCCTTAAACAAATGCATCATCTGGATGACGCCCACAAGGCCCGTTGTTGGTGCTCTGACTGCCAGCCCCACCCTTGGGCTGCTGGCTCCATCAGGTCTCCCTGCTAGAGCTCTAAAGAGATGCCCTGAGCCTAATGAAGAGATAAGTCAGGGTTGTGTTAACTCTTTTATCCTCAGGACACAACTGTCAACTTTTTGAGTGTAAACAGACTTGAGGAGATGAGGTAAGCAAATCAGCCCTGCATGTGGGGTCACTCACACAGCAAACAAAGCGTTAACTACACTACACACTGCGTGTGTGCATGTGGGACAACGAGGGGAAACTGGGCCACTATAGTGGAACAGGCTTCCCGGCAGAGGACGCGAGAACCTACTTGACAAGTGGAACTTCCACTCCATCCCGGGAGAACGGTGCACACAGGCATTAGCTCACCTTGTCTTAACAATCCCAACGTTTCCCCGGCTCAGAAATAACAGCTGGGCAAATCCCCAGCTGGGTAAGTGGGGGCGAGAGGGTGTTTGCGGTGGGTGGAGGCCCTGTCCTTTCTCCAGTGGAGAAAGCCATTTATGACCTCACAGGATGAAAGGAACCAACCCAGGCCTGCTGAGCTGTTATTATAACAATTATCAAGACCTATTGCCTCCCCTTGGGAAATGTTCGCTTTCAGGCTGCAGTGCCCTCGTGTACCCTGGCTCACAGCCCCTCACAACCATTACCGAGTGCCCAGGGCAACATATTAATAATGCTCTTTCCTTCTTTCTGACGTGGATGGATGTAATCTGTTTAAAGGGCCATAGCTTTGCAAGGGACTCATTAAAGCCACTGCAAACTGGCGGGGAGGGAGCATGTGTGTGCTCATTGTTATGTCCCACACCAGACTGCCCCCAGCTCGCCCAGGTGACTAAACATGCCAACTTCTCATCTCAGGACGTATACGTGGCTTTGATCCTACACCCGCTCCCGGCTCATGAGCAGCCGGATAGGGAAGGGAGAAGAGCAGGGGGATGTTTTCTCATTTTTTTCCCCATTGAGTGACTCACCTTTACCACACCCCAGTTCAGAAGCCTCCAAATATTTGGGTTTGGGGCTCCAGGGCATGCGCAGACCCTATTTCCTTCTAGAGGCTGACTCAAGATCAAAGTTCTCCTAGCTGGGTCTCTTTGTCCTGGATCCAGGCTCTTGGAAGAAGGAGCCTTTCTCCCCACCGCCCAGCCCCATTTAACTGTCCCCACTGCCGTGGGCCAACAACAAAAAGCAGTGACACTGGATGTTTAAGGAAATAATATCAAACCTGCAAGAACTTAAAAACACCAATTACAGCCTCTTTATCTTACACGTGGGCACACAGCAGGCCAGTGGCAGGGACGAAGCAGAACACAGTGTTTCCACTCAGGGAAGCCAAAGGACGACCAAACTCCTGCATAATTGCTCAGGAGGCTGTTTATGCTTCACTTAAAAATGTTTTTGAAATGAGACACGTTTTCGAAATGGCCTCTTTTAAACCACATTGTGTCACGCTCTTTGGGACTGAGGCATTAAGCCTCACGCAAACACTCATATGAACATTATTGAACATTATTCCCATTTTAAAGATGAGAAAACCAAGCCCCAGAAATCACTTGTTCAAGGTTACGCAGTGAGAAAATGGGGGAGCTGGAACTCAAAATCAATGGGCCGCAGGCCTGCTCTCTGCACCTTGGCACTGTGCCTCCCAGTTCTTCATGTCCTGGCAGCAAACAACACTCTCACGGCTTTCCACATCTCAATTCCCTGTGGAAACTGAGGAGTCTTCCTCATACACAGAAGCACTCTGAGCAGTTCTCAGGTACCTGGGTCTCTATGCATGAGCCCTGAAGGATAAGCAGGGCTGGCTGTGGCTCTTGACTCTCACAGAGCCCGACAAGGCCTTTTGTACATCGTGATACTCATGGAGCAGAACTGAACAGACACAAAAGCATAGGCTTCCTTTTTAAGATCAGTCCTGTCCTCAAAAAGAGGCAGGAGATTTACCTGAGGAATGCATGCTAAAGACAATACCACAGGCTTTCTTGGGTTTCTGAGCAATGTGTTTCTACGATGCTGGGCTCACCTGGGTCCTCTGGATGGCCAAGAGTAGCAGCTGCTGACTACTCAATCCAGGCCCTCCACTGCCTCCCATGCAGAGTCCAGAAGCTTCTGTTTCCTGCATGTGCAGGGGCTGCTTCTGTCTCAGGTCTAGAGGTGGAGGTGCAGTGGGGGTCCAAGGCAGGGCCTGATAAGGAAGGGGAGAGAGCCAGTGAGAGATAGGACTACGAGATGAGAGAATACACAGAACAGGGTGGGAATTATTATGAACTAGGTAGGCAGTCTATAGGGATAGGAGGGCAAGAAAGGGGAGGAGGAAAGAGGGAAGGTAAAGGCTGAGAGGCAAGAGAAAGAGCAGTGGATGTGGAGGGCCACAGGATCCCAGAAAGGGAAGGTGCTATCAGGCCATGTTTCCTGGACCTCGTTATCTGTGCCCTGCAGCTTCCAAGGCTATCCCTGGGAACAGCACCTTAGCAGGGAACCCCTGAGTGAGTCCTGGGAAAAGCAAGTTAGAGAGTGGTGAGGAGAGACAGAGGTGGGGAGACAGCCCCAACAGGAAGCCAGGGCATAAGAGGAGAAAGAAGCAGGGGTGCAAGAGGAAGGGAAGAAGGGACCAGCAGGGATGGCCACGTCAGGCTGAGGGAAGACTCCCTCTCTGGGCTGGCCCTGGGGCTCTGGGAGTACCCTCATATCACCTTCATGAACAGGCACTTCCTTCCTCCAGGCTCAGGCTTCCCCCATGGCCAGCATGAGAGACCCTGGAAGACATAGCTCCTGCTCCCAACACAGTTTAGAAGGAAGGGGGGGTGTCTTCACTGTGCCAAGAAATCCAAGTGCAAAGCCCTTTGTGTCAGCTTGTCCCCCTACTCCCACTAGACACACGAGGCACACTTCCCCAACATGGATTCTTCTACCCATTTTATGGATGAGGAGAATGAAGGTCCAAGAGGCACATCTTCCTGACTGTCAGGGCCAAAGTGCTTAGAACAGGGCCTGGACACACAGCCGGGACTCAATCAATGTCGCTTACAGTTGTTGCTATTACAAAGCCCAAGCTCCTCTGCCTTGCTTGGAGCCCTCCCTGGGTGTGCCATTTCCACACTTCCCAGGGCCCAGCCTGGCCCAACCCTGGCTCTTGCTCCAGGGCCATGACATCCAGGAAAACCCACCTGAGAGGCAGGAGGGCAAATGGTTGGCTCCTGCTGCCATATGCACACCTGCCCATGGCGTCTCGGCCCAGGCTTCAGGAGTGTCCAGGAATATAGGCCACAGAGGAGAAGGAAGGGTTGACACTCTTCTGCCTAGGTCCCAAAAGGCACATATCAGAAGACTCTTTGGAACTCATGTATCTCCTGGGGCCAGGCGAGGACCTAGAAAATCACAGGGCAGTGGAGGAATGCTAGTGTCCTTGAGACCCACCTTCATCAAGAAACAATACGGGTCAGTCCCATTTCTGATGGAGACAAGAGAAGCCGACAGGTGGACTCCAGTGAGCCAGGAGCAAGCAGTGCCTGACTCAGAGTCCGGTACACCTGGCTCCTGGGAAGAAAGCACGATATGCTGGAAGGGGCAAAGGCTCAGGGTATAAACACCGTATTGATCCTCTTCCTGGCCGTGTAAACTGGGCAAGTCAGTAAACTTCTCTGAGTCTTAGTTTCATCATCTGTAAAATGAAGATGCCGATACGTTCCTGGAGGAATTAAAGAGGGAATCACAGTGCCAGCACCTGGCAGCTGTGGGTACTGGGCAAACACTGGTTCTTTCTCCTCCCTGAGGGAGACCCTGGGAGCCTGTCTTTTCCCAGTTGATGCTGGGTGTGTCAATCAACGATGCCCTCAAGAGGCTGTATTGAGGCCTATCCTACTCAAAGACACTGTTAGGTACCAGGCAGCCGGAGGTGCCTGAGATCACTGTAAGGCTGGCCTTGGCCCTGCCCACAGCCTGTGGACACCAGAGGAAGCAAAGCATGGGCTTCAGGCAAAGGATGACTAGGCCTATCTTGGTGCCCACTGTCCCCCAACATTTAGCAAAGCCCCCAGACTGAGGAGGTCAGTGCAGAGAGAGCCCTGTGATCTGGGTGGACCAGGCTGTTTGAACACAGGCCTCTCTTGAAATGTAAGTTGTGAAATGCCAACATAATTATGAAAATGCAAACACGGGAACATCTGCTTATGGGAACTAATGGTTTTTAATGAAGGTAATCAGCTTAGTTAAATCAAATTATTAGCTTTGACAATAGATGTGTAAACAGGAACTTAATGAATTTGGTGATTGCTCTTGCCTGCTAAAAAGATATTACAGTAGTCAAGGTCTTGCTTGGATATACACATCTGGGCTCCTCTCCCCTGCTTGTGCAATTCCCCCACCTCCACACACACACACACACACACACACACACACACACACACACAGCAAGAATATTTCTCTCATCAACTCAGAGGATCCTAAAGGGAAGGGCTTCTCCCTCCTTTATTTCTTGTGTCTTTTCTCCTCTGATACACTCTGTACCTGATTGTTGACCATGAGACGGTCCTTGAGGGGACAGAGCCGGGAACAGGAAGAATGTTAAGACATTGGACTCCTGTGCCCCAGCACTTTTGTGTACATGATCTCATTTAATGCTACAGGACTCTTCACACTATTATCCCATTTTACAGGTTAGCATAGAGGAGCAGGTTGGTGGTGGGTCACACAGCTAGTGGTAGAGGTTGTGCCAGGCTGGGCCCAGGTTCTGTCAATGGCATTGTCTCTCATCTTTTCTTACCATAGGAGGGACTTGGGACCAGGAGGACGCCCTTTTCAGCTGAAGGGAGCAGAGAGGAAATCTCACATGAGATAGAAACCCACTGGTACAGAAGAAGGTATTGAGGGGCTGTTCAGGAATGGGCAGCACAGACCTCGGGGCTCACTGCTGGGATTCTTTGTGAGCCGGAAGATGGAAGCAAGGCACCTCATCTCTGGAGACACCATGGCAGCAATGATGTTTTCATAGCTTCTCCTTAGGAACATGTCAGAGGAGCAATCCTGGGGGCTACTTCAAACGGAGGTACAGAGAGGCCCCCTTTCCCTTAAAAGCACACACACTCACACACTCACTCACACACACATGCCAGTATCAGCCAAGCAGGTGTCTCTCTCAGTGCTGGGGGCAGGGGTGCTGGTCCTATCGTTCTATGAATAATGCAATGAGCTCAGGCAGGGGCTGGGGTGGGGGCCAGGTGGGAGCTGAGACAAACAGGCAGACACTCCCATGAGACAGCTCACCCAAACCACCCTCCGAGATACCATCAAGCAGTTACACTGCAAACACAGCCGCTCATTGGGGCAGCAGCAGGAGAAGCTGACATCTCTCACCTGGGCTTGTGATGGGAACATTAGTCAGACAGATGGAGGGAGGGAGAGTATGCTGAAACCACCTCAGGCCCTGGCCAGGTTCTCTCCGTAAACAGGCTCGTCTGTGAGGCTCTCCGGGCTGGTTCCTGCTCTGGTGAAGCCCCAGGCCCTGCCCTAGGATGTTGGAGCAGCCACAACCCCTGTCATCTAACACCCAGAGACGAAGAGTGTCTACCATACCACAGTTTTGTAGAACTTCGTCTTATTTGGGGAATCACATTTTCTACACTTTAACTCCTCGAGCCTGCAATTAGTTAGAGGCAGTATGTTCCCCTTTGGGACACCCAAACTTGAGAGCCATGACTAAGAGACCTAAATCAAGGGCTAAGAGGTGAGCTGGGGGTGAGGGATGTTAGAGGAGATGGGTACAAGTGGGCCT
Source organism: Cynopterus sphinx (assembly GCA_030015415.1). Lineage (NCBI taxonomy): Eukaryota > Metazoa > Chordata > Mammalia > Chiroptera > Pteropodidae > Cynopterus > Cynopterus sphinx. Next base: position 53,599,755 of record CM057383.1, on the reverse strand, counting down.
TCTGGCCCACTGTCTACTGCTCCAAGTACAAGACAGTGGAGGTAACTCCAAACTGGGGACAGACATACTGAATCCATGGTCTTGCCACTCCAGTGGATGGAGGTGACCTACTTAGTGGCCACATCTCTCCAAGGGAATCTTCATGAGGAAGAGAGCCTGTTTCTAGAGTACTTGACTATGACCTCAGGGTGCCCAGCCAGGCGCGGTGGAGTGATTTGGTAACTCTAGAATTCCTTCCCAGAAGGAACAGATCTCTTCTCAAGTTCATTCCAGTGGTTTAGAACCAGGAAAATGAAGAATCAGCCTCCCGCTGGACCCAGGCCTAGAAAAGGGTTGCCACCAGGGCAGAAGAGTCAGAGCCAAGGAAAGAAGGAAGAGGCCTCATTTCTAACCCCTGGCTGCTCTCCAGATCTCTCTTTGCATATTATAAATTTCTCTCCTAGCACAGTGTGTAGTCATTAAATATGTACCTTCTTCACTAGACAATGAGCTGCTTGAGCATAGGGACAGTATGCCTGACTCAGAGTGGGTGCCAAGTATTTGTTGTGGTAATGGATGAATGAATAGACAAATAAGCACACAGATGGATGAATGAATGGATGGATGGATGGCATATGAATGGTTGGATAAATACCACATCCACATCCACCAGCACCCCTAATGGCCACTGTGTGATTTGCCTTATTCTTGGGTTGAAATTTTATCAGCCCTTCCCCATTTTAGCACCATGCAGCGGATCCAGATGTTCACAAAGGTGTCCTCATTCTGCAAATTTTCCTTCTCAAAAGTGAGTTGGAGGCCAAGGCCTATTCCCCCAATGCACATGCCCACTTAGGACTGTGGCTGCATCAAAGAATTTCCATGGGCAAGAAAGGAGAAGTGTCAAAGTCAGTACTGGTTAAGGAATGGGAAGGCTTCCAAAGGAAAGTGAGACCAAGACCCACCTGCCCCCATCTAGTCTTGACCTGGTTTCCAGAGAGGAAGCAAAGGAAGGCCATCCCAATGGAGGGGCGATCTTGGCACTCCCACTCCCAACCCCTCTGACCATGAGGTGGAACCTCCAGAAATGGGTAAATTCCTAAACTGGAGGCGTCCTTACCCTGCAACTAACTCAGCCTCAAATCCAATCTAACCCTAATAATAATAGAATAACAAACACTTACGTAGCAATAACCATGTGACAGGCACCAGTCCTAGTGCTTTACATATATTAACTTATTTAAACCCCAGAACAATCCTATGAGGTGAGGATTCTTGTTATTTTCATTTTAGAAACCCTTAAGACACAAAGAGGTTACAAAATTTGTCTAAGGTCAATAGCTAATAAGTTGTGGAACCACAATATGAACCTAGAAATCCTGGACCCTGAGTCTTTGCTCTTAAATACCAGACCATCCTGCCAAATGCAGCTCTTCCTTGAATTCAAACTCCAGCTCAACCCTAATGCCACCCTCTGCAGTATATCCTAACTCTATCCCCAAACCTCACCTCCCATTCACCCTTTATAACCTGGTCCCACCAGTAACAGAATCCTCTAAAGACAAATTCCATTGTGCAAAATATAGGTGACAAAGAAACAAAGTAAGTGATATCAGGAGGAGGCAAACAGACAAAACCAAGATGTGAGACATTTCACAGGCAACTGAATTGGTTTCTGCAATAAGTCAATGCCATGAAAAAATATTAAAAGGGGAGGAAGAAATGCTCTAGATTCAGAAACTTAAGAATTACAACAAAATGTGAAATGTGGCTTTTGTTTGGATCCTGCCCAGTTTGAATGACCATAAAAAGTTATTCTTGAGACAGTTGAGATAGTTTGATAATTTGCTGAGTAATAGGTAATACCAAAGCATCAGTATTAATTTTTTTTGGCATGAGGATGACATTGCAATCTTGTTATAAAATGTTCATTATACTGATGCACAATTGATTTTTGTTATTTTAGAAGTTATGTTATATAAAGTCACCAAAACACTGAATTATCGAATATTGAAATATTGTTCCCAGGGGAAATTCAGGGTCAGGTTCCTATGAGCTTCTGGTCACATTTTCATCAGCTGATCAATATGTAAACTTGTTTTATGTGTGTTACTGTTTAAAGACACCTTATTAAATAAATATATTGTTAATTAATTAATGCTGACTTTGGCACATAGCACTGTAATTCATGAAAGTGAATAATTGATGTAAACCTGAATTGAGTTTATCTAACACATGTATTTTCTTTATAATGCACATCACAGCCTTCTCGAGCACAGGAACACTACACAACACTTCAGCACTGTTTTATTTATTATTTATTTATTTATTTATTTATTTATTTATTTATCTATCTATCTATTTATTTAATTATTATTTTTAATTTTTTAATTTTTTTAATTTTTATTTTTTACCATCACAAATGTCATTCTATTACATTTTATACAGCTCAGTAGTGGAATTGGTCTAGAAAATTACTTGGGGCCATTGTAAACAGAAAAATTACCAACAAACAGCACCAAAAAATGTGGCACTAGGTAGACTGAGAAAAGGATGTGTGTGCTGGTCTGAGAGCTGAAAGAAAAAGGCAGAACAAAGTTGTTAAGGAGATCTTAAAGGCTCCCCACAAAAAGAAAATGGCAACTATGTGACACGATAGAGGTGTTAGCTAACACGACAGTGGTAATTGTTTGGCAACATATAAGTGCATCAAATTAACACCTTATACACCTTAAACTTACACAATGGTATATGTCAATTACGTCTCCATAAAGCTGGAAAAAACAAAAGGCAGAACACTGGCTTCTTTGACCTCAGCTGAGAATCTGTGCATAGGGTGACTCAAATTTTCGCTGCTCTATGTATGTCTGTGAATGTCCACAAAAGTACAAGTGTTGACTTTAGCATCACAAATAAATTTTAGCAGTAGGCGAATTCCCAAGTACAGAACCTGTGAATAATGAGAATCAATTGTTTTAAGAGTGAAATGGCATGGTGTCTAGGATTTGCTTTAAATTGTTTCAGTTGGGAGGGGGAGTAGGGGGCAGGGACGGGGCGGGGGTAAGGATGAGGAACACATAGATGAAGCAATTATAGGGAAATATTGATAACTGTTGACTGGAAGATGGGTATAGGGGACATGGGGTTTGTTAGTCTAGGCCCTCCAAGAAACTGACATGAAGATGAGGAGATTAAAGGCTTTATTTTATTAGTGGAAAATCCTATGAGGGAGAAAATAGAAACGAAGCCAGATGGGCTGGGAGAGCATCATTCTAAATGAAGGAGGGAGGCAGGGAAGTTTGGGTAGGTGCATCTGAGGCTGCAGTGCTGTCTTGGAGTCTAAGGACAGTGCACCCAGATAGGGTGGTCCTTGAGTGAAAGCCAGACAGCTAGGCTTGCCTTACTTAGTATCTCAGCTCTGTGGAGGTGCGACCTCAGCACCGTCAGACCCGGCAGCTGGGCCCAAGGTCCATTAGGTTTGCTGCAGTAGGAGGTCGGCAAAGCACGTTCTCTTGGGCGCCACATAAATAGTTCAATAAACTATTCTCCCTACTTCTGAGCGTGTTTGAAAGAAAGAATGAACAGAGAGAGCAGAAAGTTCTAGGGAAGAACCAAATGCAGCAGTGTTTGGAAGTGTGATCCATGCAAGTGAGCCTTCTCATTTTCACACTGCAGGTTTACATCCTAGTGCTGTACAGTTCCCATGTCACTTCCACTCCTCCCCGTTGAACCTTGGCACCTACTTCAAGAGATGGCAAGGGTAGGTACTGGGTGTTATTATACCTATTGGACAGAGGAGTAAATCTGTCTGAGTATCCAAACTTCCACTTTTGTTAAGGCAGTTGTCCAGAGTCATCCAGCTGAGTGGGACCTGGGGGAAAAGGAAGGACCAGTGACCACTCACTGCCCTTCCAAGGCTCACCCTCAAGGCACGGAGGCTCAGGCTGTTGTCCGGGGCCCTCTGGACGCACATGGAGCTGCCCACTGCTGTGCTCAATCTCCTTTGGAATGAAAAATGCTTAATTTATAAGATGGTGGGTAAAAATCAAAGGTCAGCCTAGGGTTGGGGGAAATAAAAGCTCTGTCTGAGGCCAGGGCCAAGGCTAGAACAGAGTCACTGCGAGGTCAGTTTTAAGGGACTGGTCTGTGAGTAGGTATGATACTCCTTCAGCCCAGTGCTGACTTATGTGGACAGTGGGTCACCCCTTACCTGGTCTGGCCACGGCCTTCTAATTCTGGACCTGTGGACAGAAGGGGTGACCACACCCATAGCAGAGATGTACTGCATCTGTCCCTCAGACCCATTTGCATCTGGCGCACCTCAGGCTCACCCAGGATGATTTCTCAGGAGCATTTCGTAAGCTGCCTGCCTGCATTTAAGCCCATTGACAGCAAGAACAGCTTTGGGACAAGATCTGTCCGATCCCCCGCCCATTGCTACAGACTTAATTACAGAGCCCAGCTACAGCAGTGGCCACCTCCCACCCCCACATGGGACAGAGGAAGGGGCAGGTTTCTACTCCACTAGGAGCTATCAGGGAGAAAAATCAAGAAGACTTTCCCAACAGCATGATCAGCCTCAGTTGAAACTATGACCACAGTGGTGACATTTTCTCAGACTGCCTACATCCCTGTCTATGTTCCTTCCTGAATTTCAGCAATATTCTTCCCATCCACCATGCAGGCTCTCCCTTCATTCACCCTAAAAGGGAAGGTCTGGATGTCCTGCCACCCTGTGAAAGGCGCCGGAAGGGGCAGTGGTTAAGCCCAAGAGAGGACCATCTGCTACTGGGATCACTGGCCCCGTGGCCAGCAAATGTGGAGACAATTGCTGACTACAGGGTCTTCTGGTGTTTGGTAGAAGCAAAGCCCCGTGAAACTATGACAGGAGCAATGTCTATATTTTCTTTAGTGATTTGGGCCCCAGAAAATCATCTGAGTGGGCTCTTCCTGAGCTGTCTGAGAGAAGGCAGGAGCTTAGGGCACTGCTAACTCGGTGGGCAGAGCTGTGCTTCCATGTGCTAGCTCATATCCATCACCCATACCGTTGGGTTGGTGGAGCACTCTCTCTGCACAGCTGATCACCAGCCCTGAGAGCCCACTTCAGAAGTCTAGCAAATCTGTCCTTCCGTCACACTGCCCTGGCTCCGAGGTGGCTGCATCCCTCCCTGGACTTCAGTGGTAGCTTTCTGTCTCTTCCCCAGTCAGTGCACACCTCCTTGGAGGCATTGTTCCTGTTGCAGCTCTGCCCTGCAACTGGAGGTCTAAACCGGGGATGGGCAGACTATGTGTGGGTGACCACAGGCCAAATCCAGCCCACCACCCATGCTCCTGAGGCCCCACAGCTGAGAGTGGTTTTTACCGATGAAAATTCACACTCAGATGATAGAGCTACTAGCTTTAAACCCCAATTAAGCAAAATGTTATATCATTCCAAAAAATTCCATTTTTAACATTAGTAGACCTATATTTTATATATGTGTATATGTTCTCTCTTATTATTATTTTATTTTAAAATTTATCAATAAAACTTTGTGGAAATTTGTTTTCTCTCTAGTTATGTAAATACCTACGAAATCTTCGATTTTTCCTCCTGGACTGCAAAATCTAAAATATTTACTATTTAGCTCTTTAGATGAAAAATTTGCCTACTGCCAGTCTAAATCCTTCCTTTGAACATTCAAGTCCCTTAGCCATAAGCACCCCTGCTTCCCACCAACCCAACCAGACCTTTTGAATTCAAATCCTGGCCTTTCCATCTACTGTCTTCAGTAAGTTATTTATACTCTTGGGCCTCAGCTTCTTCACCTGTAAATGGGGATAATAATTCATGAAGTTCTTATGAGGACTCAAACATTCAAATTTATAAAGCACTAAAACAATGCTTAGCACATAATGAGCCTATGTACATGTTTGATAAGTAAACAAAGCCTCTCTCAGCCCCCTAAATCCCTGAGCAGCAGAAAATCCCATCTCCTTCACATGGTTTCCTTTTCCTTTCACTGAACTTCTATCTGCATATTTTATCTCTGGCATACACTGAAAGCTATGATAATATAGGCACTGTACTCTCGCTGCTCTGTTCCCTGTAAGCTCCTTGAAGATGGGGATAACATCTTTTCTTCCTTATTTTTCAGATGATTACAGATCTGAATGTAAAATGAAGACTCCTCCCACACACACATACATACATTGGCAGGGGAAGGTGGAGGAGAGCAAGAGAAAACAGAAGTAATGTTTAACATCTAGAATAGGAAAAAACATTCTTAAAAGTAAATGAGGAAAAAAAGTGACTGGAGTAGTTCTGCAGGAAAACATTTTAAGTCTGACTGCTTAGAATGTAAGTCTTCTCTATGTCAAAAAGACAGAGAGAGAGAGAGAGAGAGAGAGAGAGAGAGAGAGAGAGAGAGAACACGATGTAAGCAAAATATAAAATCAAGTGGGAAACATGGAAAAATATATAAAACAAATACAGTCAGTAAAGGGAGTTAATGTCCTTAATATACAAAGAGTTCTTACAAATCAATATCTTTAATAAGCTAGGACTCAATAGATAAGAAGTAAGGAGACTCAAGCAGAAAAACAAAAGTGGCAATATAAATGGCTAACAAACGTGAAAATATTTGCAATCGCTAATAGTCCACAAATGCAAACTAAAAAATGACAAAAAAAAAAAAAAAAACAAACTCCACAAAACTTTGTACATGAAATTACTAGCTTTACATAAGAGTATCTAGGCTTGGCAAGGTAACTATTTGTGGGTATGTAAATTAATCATCTCAGGAAATTTAGCAATACGTATCAAAGGCCTTTTGAAAAGTCTTACCCTTTTATATGTCAATTGTATCTCAATATTAATTGAGGTGGGGGAGAAGTCTTACCTTTTGACAGTTTTGTGATTTCTGGGAATTCAGCCCAAGGAAATAATCTGCTGGGTGGATGAAGATTTATGTGAAAAACTGAAAACAACTTACATACTCAATAATAGAAGACTGGTTTAATAAATTATGGTTCACCTATATGACAGTAGATTATGCAATGATTTCAAATGATGTTTACAAAAAGTATTTCATGACATGAGATAGAAAATTGTACAAACGGCTCAACTGCAAATGTGTGTTTAAGTGCATCAAAAACAGACTAGAAGAAAATCTGCACAGCTGCCCACTCTCCTGGGTGGAACTGGGTTGCTGAGCCGGCAGTTGGAGACTGATCCATGTCTAAAGCACATGCATCTACCTTTGCATGGAGGTCTCTGTGCACTGGCACACGGGAGCCTGGGGATGTCTGTGATCATGCAAGGGAAAGTCTTCATTTGTGGACGTGGTGGGAAAGTACATGCCAAGGGATGCTCTGAGTACGTGCACATATGTCTTATACAAGTCCTTGTGTTTAAGCAAATTAATTAGCAAATGATATGGACAGTTCTCAGCCTGCACACCCTGATCACAAGGGACCAGTAGCCACAGCTCCCATAAAAAAGTATCCGCAACGCTCAGCCCCAAGCCGGTTCAGGCCAAGGACACTGTCACACCCACGTTGAGAGCTGAGCAGACTTCAGGGGACAATGATCGAAGCTAGTACAAGCCCACCAGTTCTGATTAGAGGTGTTTTTAACACCTCCAAGGGCCTAGAATGAGGCTGCAATTGTACCTCAAGGTCCTGGAAGTCCACAACCTACAGGGCCCAGGATTGACCTTCAGCTCACCCTGACCCAGCCTGAGCACTGCCCACATGCAGGTCTCCCAGAGAGGATGCCCACCTGCTGCCAGTTAGGGGAGAGCCTAGGGACTGTCCTCAGACACAGACTCCTGGTGGCAGCCCTCTGGCCCCACGTCTCCCAGGCTCTTTTCGTTCTCATTCCCAGGAAGAGACCGTGTGATGAAGTGATTTTCCACTGAGGAGTGCCTTCATGATTGCCATCTCTCCAAGCCGGGCCAGCTCCGCCCTCTGGCCTGGTTGGCGATAAGTGGGCCCCACCTGCTGCCCCCACCCATGAAGCAGGTGGGGCAGGCCGCCGGGGGTGTGCCAGGATCCTATCTGGAGAACCCAGCCTAGATCATGGGGTGTGGAACCCCCAGGACTCCCCAGCACCTCCCCCTGAACCTGGGCCTCAAGATCTGACCCTAAATTGAACCCTGACCTCAGGCACCTGGCCTGTTTGTTCCCTCCTCTAAGGGCCCACCCTCTTCCAACAAGGTCATCCTGTCTACCCCTCTGCCTCCAGACTTGGCTGACATTCAGCTCGGCACACATTTGTTGAACACCTACTCAGTCCCTGGGGAGCTCCTGCAGAGCCAGGCCCAGACATACCGAGTGTGAGTCACTGGCAACCTTCCTGTGAAGCTTAGCCAGTGTTGGAGGAATTATGCACTAGAGCCCACCTGAGGGTGTATAGATTGTCAAGGGGCTGGGGAAACAAGGAGAGGGGATGTAGGCTCTCCCTGGGAGAGATCTCGTATTCCATCCAAAGCAACTGTTGAACTCCGGCTGCATGCCAGGTGCACGCCAGGTGCTGGGCACGGACATCACCTGTGCTTCCTCAGAACTTACAGTCTAGATCAGAAGAGCAAAGAAAAGTAAAATTGCAACTGCATTAGGGACTTCAGACAAAGGTTCATGGTGCCAGGAGACGGTACATAAGCATCACACATCCCACACGGGAGGACAGCCTGCACCTGCCATACAGTCCAGGCCTATGGGCTGGGGTCCCAGCAGTGCACTCGCTCCTGAAGTCAGCACAAGCCTCAAGTCAGAGCTCTCCCGGTGCCACTCAGTCTTCCCAGGCGGCAGGATGCTCACACTACCCCACTTTGTCTCGTGAAGGACCTCCACCCAGGTAAAACGCATATTACAGTAAACTAGCACTGAACAGAGCAGCAAGTGTGGAACGGGGTGCTGCCTAGAGCGGGAAATGTTCCTGGAGAAAGTCGTGTCTGAGCAGCAGCTGGGGGACATCGCAAGATATTAAGCTGAGCAAGAAGCACCCCAGGCAGAGGGAACAGCCAGTGCCAAATTTGAGGGAACGGGTACAAGGCATGAGCCAGGAAGTGAAAGGTGGCTGGCTGGGTACAGAGGGGCAAAAAATATCGTAAATGCTCATCTCTACGCAGGCCATGCAATAATTATGACACTTACTGCTAGATCTCGTTATTGAAAGCACTAGTAAGAAGCACACATATCATTACATCACGGATCTGGAGCCGCGTCATTTCTAGCTGATGGCTCTCCAGTTTCCCACAAGCAGCTTCTGTGCCTCCAGCCATTCTCATCAGGAAGAACAAGACACCAGGTCCACACAAGAAAGCTAATAATTTAGTGTCCCAATAAACTATTAAAATTGTGTGTGTGTTCAGCTTTTATTTAGTGAAAATGGAGACACAGATTTGCAATTAATGTGTGACATAATTTTTTCATTCATGTTGAAAATAAGGAATCACCTGCTTACAGTAAAGGTAGTAGATTATTTTAATGTGCTTGGAATCATCTTTACTGCACAATCTTCCCATTATTATAACTGGCCACTGTTAGCCATGCCCTCGAACTTACACACATTTTATTACTGAGTCTTATTCACAATATATTTAAAGATTATTTTCATTTTGGATCATATTCATCAACTTGCCACCGTCTTCAAGTTCTCAGTCTTTCTTTTTCTAAACTGGACCTGTTTTTGAGGGTTATGTCAAAGACTTTAATCCTCACATAATAAAAGCACCCCCTCCTCCCCAATAAACAGTGCTGTAGCACCATGGCCTATTTGGTTACGGGGCTGGGTTGATTGCAGCTGACTGTGTTCCAGGTGAGAGGAGTGACGTCTAACTATGTCACGCAACATGTACCCGCTTATTGCAGAAATACAAGATCAAGATAGGCTGGCGTAATGTTTTATTGATTCTACTCAAGGGCACTGTCTATTTCAGTGGCAATGGAGCTAATTGGCACTTGGTCAGTTACAGATGAGATCACAGGAGGAAACTTGAGTTAGATGGCACTATTTTCCAGCTTGATCTTTTGTGCAGACTGACTACCTGACAGGTTCCCAGGTTTGCTTTCCCTGAATTAGATTCTTCCTGCTAAAAGGAACTGAGCTCCAAGACCCCTCCTTCATAGACCCCCTAGATCAGCTCCTACACCGCCTATACGAGGAAGCACAACACCTACCTACTAGGGGTCTCATTGAAAGAGAGCTAGTGTTAACCTGACTGTGGAGGCACTTGGTAAAATGTGGGATGGATCACTGTGAAGCCTTCGGACACAGTATAGGTGCCAAGTGGTTGGCCCAAAGTGCTTCTGCTACTCGGCCTTCTCTTGAGGTTCTCAGGCCTTCCTCTTCTTCTCTGTTCCTTCATCCCACCCCCACCACTTACCCAAGGAGGAAAGCATCAGACATGGCATTCACAGTGATGGGGAAGTGACAGCCCTCCCATGGAAATCTGCCTATAATAAGGGATGCGCCTTAGTCCAAAGGGTGAATCTCTACTGCTCCGATACCAGGCACCATAACAATTGGTTGGAACTATTTGGAGAGAAAACTTCTGGACACAGCTTGAGTAAAATGCAGTCCACCAGTCTGTGGGGGCGACTCTCCTTCCGAGGCTTGATCCTTCTTGGGAAAGTGTCTGGGCTTCCTGATATCCCACAGTCTATCAGCAGTGTGGCTATCCTGTGAGCAGTCCCATCCTCTGCTCCCTGGGAAAGAGGGCATGACCCAGGAAGTCTCGTGCCCTCTTTCGGAAGTACAGGCTATACCAGGGAAAGAAGGAGAGCCGGCTGGGGCTGAGGAACCAGCAGAGTTAGCACTGGAAGACTTCCTAGGAGAAGAGGTACCTAGGGCCCTCACCAGCACTACCCAGAACATTCCACAGGCATTTAGCAATTTCTGCAATCTGACCCTCCTCCACCCTATATCCACACCCTCTGATCCTGGCTCTGAGTAAAATTTTATTTTTTTCCTCTGGCTATTTCTCTGCCCAGAATGCCTTCTCCCCTACTTGCTCGTTCTCTGATATTCTAATTGCTTCCATGGAGCTGCTGCTAAGCACCCACCCACTGGGACTTCTCCCACAGCTACTGCCAAGGCCCTACTTCAGAGTCACCTATGAGGCTATTCACTGTCATCCCATGTCTCCTCCTTCTCCCAGCACCCAAAGTACAAGGCCAATTGACAGATTTCCCCAATGTCACAGCTTGCTTCCTTAGAGCAGAGAATTGGAGCCAGGAGTCGGGAAATGGCAGCCAGGCTTAGGGACAGCAGAGACTGGATATGGACTAGTCCTTGGAGTCAGACAAGCTGGGTCTGCACCTGGCTCTCTGTTTCTTGGCTGGGCACTCCAGTCTACTTTTGAACCAGGCTTTTCTGTTCTCTGAGCCTTGGTGCTCTCATCTACAAAATGGGACTATTTAAAAGTAGTTTGTAGATGGCACAACACTGGGCACCTGAATGGAGATGGTTACTCAGGAATTGCTGGCAGGATGGATAGATAGATAAGTGAGTCAATTCCAAGCCAGGGCAGGGATCTGGGGCAGGTGTGGGTGGTTGTCTGCCTCACCTATGCACAGGTCCAACCCTGGGCTCAAGTTCCCATTCCTCTCCCTAGGATCCAGGAATTTGCAAAACAGGACTCTCACCTGGAAAGAAGGTGACTCAGGCCGCCAAGAGAGCTAAATGAATCAGGAAGGCAGGGACTAGTTTGAGGCCCCCACCCAGGGGCCTGGCCTCTCCAAGCAGGAAAAGCATGAGCTGGTCCCCAGAGCTCACTGGATAAGAGGACAATCCTGCTGAAGTATGCCCCTGGCCAGCCAATGGGGCCCAATAACCACCACACTCACTCCCACATTCCAGACCTGTCAGGACGCCTGCACCAGTGCTATCTTGTCATGCACAGATCTCTCTGAACACCATGTCAGGAGGCTGGGGTTCTAGCTCTGCCACGTGTCCTCACTGGCCCAGGCAAGTCACATGGGCCTCAGTTTCCTTTCTGTTAGAGGGTATCATGGACTCTGCCAGCCCCAGCCCCTTCCTGTCCGCACTGTCACTGGGAGGCAGAGGATGCAGGAGGTCCTCTCCCAGGGAACAGAAGAAGAGGCAAGTCCCAGTCCTGCCACTCACTTACTGCAAGGTCTTTTCCTTGCAACGTTTTCTCAGCCACCTCTTAGGGCCCATCCTGCTCTGACAGAGGGACACTCAGAGCCAAGTCCTCTGACTGCACCTTTCCCTGCACTCCAGACCCATATTTCCAGCTGCTGGCTTGACAGCTCTGCCTGGAATGCACAATAAGCCGCTCAAATTTAGCACACGCAAGACTGAACGCTGATTATCTCCCAAACACCAAAAGAGAACTTTCTCCACCTCGTATCTCTGTCAATGGTAACCCATCCTTCCAGTCGTCCAGGCTACAAACTTTTACTCTTTTTATTCTCTCTCACCTAATATCTAATCCAGTGGCAAATCGTTTGGCTCCACCTTCAAAATAGATCTAGAACCCCGCTGTTTCTCACTGCAATTCTCGTTCCTCACTATCCAGGCCCTATGGTCTCCCCTGGACTATTGTGTGAGCTCTGCCCTTGGCCTCCTACTGTCAGCTCTCCCCACCGATGTCAGAGCATCCTTTGTAAACATAAAGTCAGATGAGGTACCTCCAGTGTTGAACTCTGCGAAAGTTGCCCATTGGTCTCAGAGTAGAAGCCAAAGTACCTGATGATGCTGTCACCCTCCTATTCAGACAATCAAACCAACTCAGTTTGGGAGGGAGGAGAAAAGCCTTACAATGGCCTCCAGGGCCCTACACACTCTGGACCCATTCCCTCTCCATGGTCCTCATGCCTTCAGGCTCCCTCCAGCCACACTCATTCCCTTGCTGTCTTTACACGTGCCAGGTGGCTCATCTTTCAGGGCCTATGTGCCATCTTTCTGCCAGGTAACTATATGGCTCCCTCCCTTGTCTCCTTCAAGTCTTTGCTAAAAGGAAGGCTTCCTTGGCCATCCCACTTAAATTTCAGGCCTCCCCTCTCTCCAGCATCCTCAGTCCACTTTGTGCTCCTTTATTTTTTCTTCATACCACTTATTACCTTCTAGCATACCATATAATTTACTTGTCTACTGGGTGTACTGTTTATTGTCTTTCTTCTTCCTCTGGATTGTCAGTTCCAGGTGGGCAGAGCTTTTAGTCTGTTTCATTCCCTAATGGATCCTTAACACCTGGTGTGTGGTCCCCACTTGATAAACACTTATGGAATGAATGAATGAATGAATGAATGAAACTCCATAGATTGGAATGGTTAAAATAACTTTGGTAATTTATCGTCTTCTAACTGTGTCACACAACTTTTTGCCTCAGTTTCCCTATTTGTAAAAGTAAGCTAGTAATGGTACCTGACTCATGGGGCTATTGTGAGGATTAAATAAAGTGTTTAACTCAGCAGGTGTCACATGATATGTGCTCAGAAAATGTTGGCTGTACTCGTGATGCCATCTGCACAGCATCACTAGGAGAAAGGTGTGTCAGGGTCCACTGAGCCCATTTCCAGGTCAGGAGGTACTCCTGGAAGCTCTTCTTGGCTCACTCAACAGGCTTCTCTTGCCTAGAGCCTAAGGAGTGTACCTTCACACTGAGAAGTAGGCTCCTGTTCTAAGGGAGTCAGGCCAGCTTTAATATATGTGCTTGGTTACTCTGGGATGCTGAGAGTGTAATGTGAGGGACTCGAGCCAGTGGGGGAGGTGGTGGCCAGAGGCACTGGACCTCAAGTCAGGAATGTGTCTTTCTGGGGCCAGAGAACGATCATTCTTATAACACGTGGATTCCTCTTCTAGGCGTAGGGAGTTTTCCAGGCCTGTAGTCTGAGCAAACCCTCACAGTTTCATCTTTGAGCAGCAATAGCAATCTGTAATCCAGCCCTGATCAGAGAAATCATTAAAATCTACCCATCATCTCAGGGGAGGCTCAGGAGAATCCCATGAAAGCCAAGGTCAGGTCCCTCATCACACCCATTATCTCCCAAATAAAGAGAGGCCTGCTGGGGTAAGATGATCTGCCCAGGGTCCCACTGTCAGAGAGAGGTGGAGCTGAGGCCAAAGTCAGGGCTTGCGGCCCTAAATCCAGGCTAGTTTCTTTTCACAGAGAACCACAGTTTAAGCCAAAGTCCCGCTGCTCATTCTCACCCCAACAAGAGGCTGCAGCTATAATTCATTTCTGGGTCTCCAGGCCCCAGAAAATTTACTTTTCATACCTTCTGTTAGCAAGAGGGTGAGATGTGGGATGTTTCTATAAGTCCCACTTGATGATCTCTGAGCTCTTCTGAACCCCACTATTTGATTTTTTTAATTCACACTCTGTTTACTTCCAGAGAAGACATGAGGTAGCTTTCAATAAAATACGTGCATTTAATGCTGCTACTCACAAAAAATAATGCTAAAAAAAATTTAAGAAGAGAAAGACACAAATATGCCAAGCATAGAAAATGACATAAATCTTCATTTTGACTAAGGATTAAATTCATATCTGAGCTCCCTAGTAGCCAAGGTAAAAGGAGTCTCCAGGAGTCAGAGAACCATCTCTTCATCCTCCCTCAGAAATCTAGGATTTAAAAGATCCTTGGAGAATACTTGAAGCTGATTGAAAAAATGGGTGTCTCAGTCTTCTGAGCAGCCTGAGTTCACACCTGTCTTTGGCCAAGTGACCCCATGGGACATCATAGCCTTGTTCTGTAGATCTCTCCCCTGGAGGTCAGTCCTGTGGCTGCCTGCCTTGTTCTTCTCTCTCTCCTGAGCAATAGTCTATGGACAGGCCCCCAGCCCAGCCATAGGAAGTGTGCCCCTGGATCATGAAGTGATGGATGACCTTGGGACCTGTCTGGTTGTTTTAATGAATTGGTCCTCACTAAGGAGAAATCCCCAAGAGGCCAAACCCTGGCTTTTGCTACTTTGAAAGCCAGAACCTGGCAGATGTTAAACCAGGAGCTTCCTGGAGGGGGCGGGCTGGGTCAAGCAACCCAGGAACGATGTAGGGAGATGAGGTCTTCTTAGGGTGAAAGGCAGACAGGAGCTCTATGGAGAGGCTGGACCAAGCCCTGTAGGCCCAAAGCACCTGAGAAATCACAAGGAGTGAGGGTGGCAGTAGAGGCCAGCTTAGATATTGCCTGTCTGATCCCTTTCCTGTGGGAATAAAAAACAAACAAACCTGATTTGGGGGTTGGAGGGCAAGATCTCAGCCTCACTGAGATTCCCTGCCCTTGCAGAACCCATAACATGAAGATGGTCTAGTATCTATGACCTTATAAGTGCCAGGAACTACGCCCAGTGCTTCCTGAGGCTCATCCCATTTAATCCTCACAACTCTATGAGGTAAGTAACGTCACTGGCCTCATTTTGCAAGTGAGGAAACTGAACTCAGAGAGAGGTTAAAAGGACAAACAGCTAATAAACAATAGAGCCAATATTTGAATCTAAATTTGTATGACTCTTGCACTCACGCTGCTCTTATCCCCTTATTGGAGACCCCATCTTGAGTGATTGAAACACAACTCTCACTCTCAAGGATCTTCCAGTCTGATGGAAGAGATATGGTTCTGTCCTTCAGAAACCTGGTCCAATTGGGGAGCTCTGTCATTGCTCTCAGGGAGCCCCTGAACTGATGGGGAAGGTTTGGTTCCTTCCATCTGGAAACTGCAGTCAGAAGGGGCAGATGGAAGGCTGTTCCCCAGTGGGCATCACTGAAAAGTTGAGGAAAGGAGCAAAGGCAGCACCTTCCCCTCCCAGGCTGAGGCCCCCTCTCCATGTAACCACTCCCAGCAAGTGAGGCCAGGAAGGCACTCCCCTCCTCAGGGAGCTAGGCTGCAAGGCAGATGGAGCATGTCAGCCCAGACCCCAGGGAGCAGAAGAGAGGGGCGAGCAGTGCAAAGAGAGTACCTTCATCCCAGAAACCCCCTGAACACCTTCCATGTCTGGGAGATGGACCAGGCTGTAGCCCATCTCCAGAACTCAGCCAGAGATCAGAACTAAAACTCTCTCTGAGCCCAGGAGTCAGTCTGTTTCCAGGGACAAAGGTCAGTCGAAGGTCAGTGTCACACATCAGTCACACTGGCCAGGTTGAGGTCAGGGTCAATGATGCATCTCAGGCTGGGGTTGCAGAAGGAAGGAATGAGGGGGAGTCCCATTCACTGGTTTTGGATCAAGAGGACACAGTGAGTCACTGGGGTGACCCCTGGAGTCCTGCTGCCTATGGGTCAGCTGCTAGGAAGCAGGTACAAGGTGGGGCTGGGAGGGCCCTAGGGGTAGGCGGGGGCCTACACCCAGCCTGTAGACTCCGCGCCCCTCATTCCTCCTGGCTGAGGTCATTCCGTGGGCCCAGCCACCCCAGGCCTGGGAGGGGAAGCAGAAGTTCCGAGGCGGCTCCCCCAGAGCACCTGTGAGTCATGATCCCTAGGACTATAGCTATTGGGCCCAGCCAAAGGATGGGGGTACCCAATAGCACCCAGCTCCCAACCCCAGAACTGTTCCCCAGTGGGCATCACTGAAAAGTTGAGGAAAGGAGCAAAGGCAACAAAGAGTCAGCTAGTAGCTAAATCACACTGTGCCTGGCAGAGTTCTAAAGCTTTCTCGATATTGTCTTTTTTTAATCCAATGACATGTTATTATCCCATTTACAGATAGGGAAACTGAGGTACAGAGTGGTAAATATGTGGCTCTGGCACTTAACCCAGGGGGTCAGCTTTGCTCTTAACCACTCTGTGATTTAAGAGCAAGATCAAGACTAACCCCACCCCCACCCCATGCCACTTAAACAAGCCACAGCACTGCAGAAGCTCTTCCCACTCCCCACCACCCCACTTCATCCTGGAAGGAGCTAAAGCCAGCGTCTAAGTCTCTAGGAGTGGAATTCCAGAGGGAGTGAGGAAGGTCATCGGAGCAGGGCAGACTCCAGGCAGAATTTGCATTGTTTCTACTCTTCTTGCTACCTGGAATTTCACCATCTCCATTTGTTTTTTTTTTCTATTGAACTCAGGGCCTATCAGCAGGCAGCTCCTCCTAGAGGGGCCATACAGCAGGATGTGCCAGCCTCCTGGGAAAGTGGGCTGAGAAACACCATACTTCAATCAGGCGAGCTAACTGTATTGCTATTTGACGTCAATGGCGTTAATGACTCGGGGGCTAAAATACAGGGCTGTGAAGACATGGGACCTTGAGGCCCCCACAGGAGAAGTGTAGAGGGTGCATTGTTGGCTTCCCGGCTGACGTTCCACCCCACCTCCTTCTCTGTTGCTGGGAACTCCCAATTTTGTCCTGAAGTTCATTATTCCAGGTGATCAAAAAAAAGGCCCCCTCTCAGCCCCAGGAATGAAGTCCGTTAGCCTAAGCTAGTGGCTCACAACCCTCTCAAACCCAATGCCCTTTTGATTGCAAGCATTTTGAGCTACCTTCTTTACTATCCTAAAGTAGAATCTATTGATGATAGAGTTTCAAAGAAAAAAAAAACAACAGAATGCCAAAGCGAACATAAAAGGCACACAAGAAAAGCTGTTTCTAATAAGATAATTGTGTTTCAACACACCTAGAGGAGGCCCTGTGACAGCAGCAGATGCAGAGTGACCTGAGGTACCATGTTCCCTCATACCTCGTGGAGCCACACGGCCCAGGCTTTGGCACCTTCAGAAGGGTAGCGCTAAACCACATAGAATGCTCTCTCAATTTACCAGATACCTCTTGGGCAAGAACACTTCTATAAAATGGAGTTGGTTCGTAGCTTGGATAATAAAAAGCAGGTTTTTCACCTCCATGAACGGCTGGGATGACATCCAAAGGTCATACAGGGTGTGAACCATCTCAAGCCCTACAGAGCATCCAGCCCCCACTTCCCAATGCCAGAGCACCCCCATCACCAGGGCAATCACCGCATACCCATGGCTTTCTTTTGAGAGCCAGTGATGAAGGTCTCACTCCCCTGGCCTGAATGTGTCACCAGTCACCCAGGGGGGCATGAGGGAAAGTTGTCTCTCTATTCAAAGGAGAGAGAACCTCCCTGTTTGATCACCAGATGCCATTTTCCCATTTGCCACCCAGAGGAAGACACTGCATTAAGCAGAGGAAGAATGAGAGGTCCCTAGGTCCTTGAGGGTCAGTAGGCCCTGGATCACCCTACATGGGGACTCCCTACTATGTGAGAAGACAGACTCCCTTTTTAAGAAGTGTGCCTTCCGTTTCTTATTGCTATGGGTATTTAGATATAAAAAGTGACCTTTCCAGACCTCACAGCCATTTTGGAAACTGGAGTTCAGACCTCCTGACCCTCTACTGTGCTCTCACTCCGCCTTGTCCTGAGGGACAGAAGCAGCCAAGACCAGGGCACTGCTCAGAGGGTGCTTCCTGGAAACAGGGGTCTCCTGGGCCTTCCCAGTGGGTGCACACCTTAAAGGGGTGTATCTGAGGATTGAAAGAGACAAATCCAGGAGTTTCCTGGGGCTGTCTCCTCCCCAGCTCCTCCTCTGACTCAAGAAACACTGGGATTAACAGGTGCATTCCTCACTGGTGTCACCCTTTATGCTTTCAAGTGCTTTACAGGCACCAGTTAGCAGCCAAGTGCCCCACCTGAGGGTGCCTGCTGAGGAGCCAGTGCTCCTTGAACATGACGCGCAAATAGGACCAAATGTCATCTGTAGTGGGCAATCCAGGTGTCCTTAGGGAAGCCTCTGAGCGCAACCCCCAGTGTGGGAAGGAGTAGGCTGAGAGAGTGTGTGGGGGTGACTGTCAAAGTACGCTGAGAAGACCCTTCTAATAGGAGACACAGCAGGACGTGAGCTTTAGGCCATAGAGGGCCTGCAGCCCTCAGGGCAAAGTCTCAGCTTTATCTGAGGTACATGAGAAGCCACTGAGTGGCTTAACCACAAGGTGACACAGCCATCACAAGTCCTTTTCTTGACCTGTCTGGGCATCTACCCAATGGTCCTCATCTCTGCAGGCCTCCCACTGCAGACAGAAGCTGTGGCCTTGAGTTGGGTACTCACTGGGGACCGGGATCTGCACAAATGCCTTTGTAGACATGGACAACGTCCCTGGTCCAAGCCCTCTGGTACTTGAGTGTCAAGGGAGGAAGCAGGGTACTCATTGCAGCTGGATTTGCTTCATGATTCCTTGCTTGAGGCCTATCATTCCCATGTTCAAAGGTCACTCTACTAACAACGGGTCAAGTCCAAGTCCACTATCTGGGCTCAAGCAGCTTCTCAACCTCTACCCATTTGTTTACAAACACCAACACGGACATCCTAGCAGGCTAACCTCCGAGGACCCTAGCTCCATACACATTCTCATCTTTGCACCATTGCTTACTTTTGTCCAGCCTGAAATGGCCCTGCTACTCCCCACGTGAACTCACAAATCCCTTAGCAGCTGGTTCTCCACTCAAAATTCCCATAATGATTTGTATGGCTCCCTCAGCCCACGATGACAACTTAGTTTCAAAACAGTGGGGGAGATTTGGTTGCACGTTCCATTAGAGCATCCAATTATTGCCTTGAACAGTTACTTTAATTTTCTACTGTTATTCCTCCTTTCAACATTTTTGTTCTTGGCCCCCACCACCATCTTCACCCTACTGTAGACACTTGGCTAATGGGGACCCATCGCACACATTCCAGCCCTCCAGCACAGGGCTAGCATCTGCCTGGTAGGAGTTCAGAGAACTTTCTGTTGCTTTGAATTGCCTTGGCTCCAAGAAGTGACTCGGTGATGAAGGTCCCTATATAAGAATAAGTGGGTTGGGGAGAGGTTGAAGAAAGAGTCCCTCCTTCGAATTATTATCATTATCAACAGGTATTTTTGTCACATGTCTCTGTTGTCAAATAACTGAGAACGACACTCCCCCTCCAATCTGCAATGATGGAGTGAGAAATCTGAAAGCAAGAGATACAGACAGAAAAGGAGAGAAGCAACAAGATGTGAGATGGAGACCGGGCTGGTATGGAGGCAAAGACATGAGCAAGACAGCAACAAGGACAGATAGGAACATGGTCAGGGAAAGAGGAACAGAGAGCAGGAGGCAGGATAAGGCCAGGAGCTGGGTGGGGCCAGGACCCAGAAAGAGCAAATAAAAAGGCAGAGAGGGAGAAGGAGGCTAACAAAAGCTGAGAAAAGTAAAAGGACAACAGGAGAGCGGCCACTCCCTCCTCAGCCGCCTCAGTGCCGGGCTGGGCTCTGCATCCTCAAAGCCTCTCCTGAAACTCCTGCATGTCGAAGCATGAAGGCCAGGAGGAAGACAGCCAAGCTGAAAGGCGGCCAAGGACCAGATGCTGGGGAGGCATGCTCTCAGGAGGGTGGCAATGGGATGAGGAGACATTGCTCTGTCTCATGGCCCCCACCATCACACCCCACCCCGACCCAGCCAAGGGATGGCTGCCACACCCAGCTGGGCTAAGCCAGGGTGTATGGGGAGTCCTTCTCCAAGGCTTGACTCAGGTGTCTGCAGGGGACAGAGAAAGGGAGTGGCTCAACTCAGACCATGGGGGTTGGAGGTTGAGGGGTCAGGAATGAAAAGAAAAGCCGGGATTGAAGTTTCAGTAACCTGCCTCAAAAGCACACAGGCCTTGTGTGGGTCAGAATTCCTGGGCACTGAGTAAGGCAACCAACCTAGCACGAAGGAAGGGAGAAGAGGTACTGGACACTGGTTAGGGTGAGGTGGGCAGGGAGACAGAGTACTCACTGCTCTTGCAGGAGACCAGAGCCCTCTTCCCATCTCCTCCCACTATGTGGTTCCTTCCTACAGCACAGGTGAGGCAACCACTACCTGAGGGCTCAGACGCCAGCTAATGAGAAGGGGTAGAGGTGGTGGGTTGAGACTTAAGGAAGGCTGGGCCCAGGGAGATCTGGGAAAGATGCCCATGTGTATGGTGTGGTAAGAGGAAGAGAGAAAGCCAAGAGAAAAGGGACCAAGGGAGGCAGAAGCTGAAGGGCTTTGAGGATAGCTGGCCAATATTTGCAGTTCATCTGTGTGCTTAAGCCACATTTATTGACACAGGAAAAAATGGGATCCAATCAGAAATCGGCATCGGCAGACAAACCTTAGCCCTGATCGCAGACTGAACCCTAACCTGGCCTCAGACTGAACTTTAATCCTGGCCACAACCTCTCCACTAAACCTGTCCTCAGATTTATCCTAATCCCAACTCCTCCAGCTTCACTGAGCCTAACCTTGGCTACCGGCCACCTCAAAACGACATGTTTTGACCTTAAAGGAGAAGAGCATGTTTCTGGAGAAACACCATAAAGCACACAGCTGGGAGGGAATGACATTAGGCGGCATGTCGGACATGACTGCTTCAACTATTCAAAGCCCTGGTCTCCAGCAGAACCCTAAGCCCCTCCACAGCTAGATCTCATCTCCCCACCATGCCTTCTCCCTGCCTGCCAGGCAACTCTGCCCACTCTCCCCTGATCCCGGGATCTTGCCCTACTTGGGGCCCTTCTGTGCCCCCTTACCCAACTTCAGAACTCCATAAGTCTCATCTTACAAGTTGAGCACGTACTTCATCTTCTTCCCCAACTAATCCCAGCCAGAGGGCCCCCTCTCTCTTCTGAACTCCTGGAGCAATGTGACTGAATAATCCGTCTGGCCACCAATTCCAAACATTCCTTCTTTTGCCTTCTTAAATTGTTCTTTTTCTTGACAGAATGACTGCATGTAAGCTATGCACTCAAATTATTCCTCCAAGTAGATGGTCATTTTCACACTTCCATAAGCAGTGCTGAGATGAACATCCTCACCACATATCTTTACGTACTTGCATACTTTAAAAGCTTCTCTTCAACCAGAAGAATACGCTGAACATAATTTTAAAAGTAAGACAAGTTCATGATGAAACTAGCAATGACGTGTCCCACTCCTCCTCCCCTGAGACACTCAGAATCCCTTTAGTAATTTTTCTGGCATTTAACTACATAAATCTAAATAATTTGTTTATATTCTGCTTTCTCAACCAGGTTTAAACACCATCTACTTTCTTCCCACTATGGAAGATGCAAATGAAAAGGGAGTGTTCTTATAGTCACACAGAAACATTTCTCATCTCCCTACTTCTCATAAAGTTAAATTACAGCATGTCCTAATCTGCGCTAGGTAGCATACTATCCTTTCGTCTCCTTTCCTATAAAATTTTCAGTTCTTCCTGGAGTTAATAACTGCCTCATTTTTTATTTACCTTAATTTCTTAATACTTAATGCTAATTCTTTTAGAACTTTCTGACAGACCTATTAAATGTCTATAATAAAATTAATACCTCATCTTTTTTTTTTTTCTTGAAAATGTCCTCGGGTTGCTAGCTGTTGACCTTGCTGTTCCCATCTGATTTGGCTCCCTAGCAATCTGTAGCACTGTTCTCCTAGTACTTCTTTTATCAACATCTTCTGAATTCATTTCATTTCTCTCTTGTGTTGGATATCCTATTTCCTGGCCTCCCTGTTTTTCTTTTCTTAGCTTATTCCCTAATTTTGTCAGAACACAAACCCCCTGTAGCTTTTTGAGAAAGAGTGAAAGATACAATTTTTGAGAAAGGAAGTGTCTGTAACCTCTTTTATTCTACCTTCAAGATTGATTGATGGTTTGGCGTGGTATAAAATTCTAAATTTTTACTTTAAAGGTCCCTTCTACTAAAATTAGCCAGATCCTCAAGAAAGTTATCTTAAACACAATTTCTGTTTTATAGCTGTGTTCACAAAACATAGGGGAAATAAAAATAACAAAGTCAAGAAACTATTCTTTCATTATTGAGATCTATAATTCAGGTCAGATATTCGCAGCACTGGCTTTACATTAGAAGCAACTGCGGAGCTTTCAAAAATATACTGATACTCTAGAATCTGGTTTAATTGGTCTGCAATGGGGATAGGCGTAGGTTTTGTTTTGTTTAGGTTTTCGTGAGAAGTTTCTCCTGGTCAGACTGTATTGTATTTTTTTATTATGGTAAAATAGGCATAACATAAAATTCACAATTTAATCATTCTCAACTGTACAGTTCCGTGGCTCTATTTAAGTAATTCACATTGGTGCGCAACCATCACCACCACCCAACTGCAGAACATTTTTCATTTTCTAAAACTGAAACTCTATACCCATTAAACAACACCTCATTTCTCCCTTACTCCAGTCCCTGGCCACCACCACCTTACTTTCTATGTCTATGAATTTTACTCCACTTGTTACCTCATATAAGTAGAATTATACGATATATGGTCCTTTAATGATTGGTTTATTTCACTTAACATAACGTCTCCAAAGTCTATCCATGTTGTAGCGTGTGTCAGTAGATCCTTCCTTTATAAAAGTAGAATAATATTCATATACATATTATATTTACCTTATATGATATATATATACATATATATAATCACATTTTGTTTATTCATTCCTCTGTTGTGGGACACTTTGTCTATTGCATATGATGATGCTATGATCAGGCATATACAAATATCTCTTCAAGACCTTGCTTTAAATTCTTCTAGGCATATATGCAGAAGTGAAATTACTAGGTCATGTAAAAATTCTGTATATAACTTTTTGAGGAAACATCATAATGTTTTCCATAGCAACTACACCACTTTTTATTCGCACCAGTGGTGCACCAAGGTTCCAATTTCTCTACACCATCATCAACATTTGTTATTTTCTGGACTTTGTTTTTAATGGTAGCCATCCTAACGAGTGTGAAGTAGTATGTCATTGAAGTTTTGATTTGTGTTTCCCTAATGATTAATTATGTTGAGCATCTTTTCATGGGCTTCTTGGCCATTTTTACATTTTCTGTAGAGAAATAGCTATTAAAGCCCTTTACTTGTTTTTTGGTCAAGTTGTGTCTTTTTTAAATCTAAAAGTTCTTTATGTGCTCTGAATATTAATCCCTTATCAGATATGTGACTTGCAAATATTTGCTCTCATAATGTGGGTTGCCTTTTTACTTGTTGGTAATGTCCTTTGATGCATAAAAGTTTTGATTTTTATAAGATCCAATTTACATATTTTTTGTTGTTGTCTGTGCTTTTGGTGTCATATTTAAGAAATCATTATCTTATTTAATGTTATGTAGGTTTTACCCTATGTTTTCTTCTAAGCGTTTTATGGTTTTAGCTGTTACATAAAGGTCTTTGATCCATTTTGAATTATTTGTATATATTGCATAAGATAAGGGTCTAACTTCATTCTTTTGCATGTGAAAATTCAGTTCTCCCATCATCATTTGTTGAAGTCATTGTTTTATCAACATTGAATGGTCTTGGCACCCTTGCGGAAACCATTTGACCATATGTAAAAGGGTTTATTTCTGGGTTCTCTATTTTATTCTATTGGGGTATATGTCTGTGTCTATGGTGGTATCACACCGTTTTGAATACTGTAGCTTTGTAGTAAGTTTTAAAATCAGGAAATGTAATATCTTCAACTATGTTCTTTTTTAAAAAAATTGTTTGACGATTTAGAGCCCCTTGAGATACCATATGAATTTTAGAATGTATTTTTCTATTTCTGCAAAAAAAAAAAAGTTATTAGAATTTTGATAGAGATTGGATTGAATCTGTAGATCTCTGGATAGTATTGACATCTTAACAATATTAAGTCTTCCAATCCAGGCACATTAAAACGACCATGAAGAAAGCGAAGAGCTCATGTTCTTTAACTTGTCTTTGAATTTATGCCTTCCAAGTCATTTGTTGAAAACCTCATAACATCTTTATTAGTTGCATCACAAGCTAATCAATGGGAATTATAATTACTTTTCCTTATGTTATCAAAAAAGAATCCACAGTTCCTCCAGATCAATAGCTTCTCATTGAGATCATACAACAGAATTATCTGAGAGATTCTATTTTGTCTTGTGTTAATATACAATCCTATTCACTTCACCTCTAAGACATACTTAATCATAATTTCAGAAATTTAAAATTAAAACAAAACCCACCACTAGGTTAAAAAATATCCTCCAAGAGCAAACAAAAATAAACACCACCACCACCCCATCCAACCCCCTCCATAAAAAAATTTTTAAAAAAAGGAAGAGGAGAAAAGGAAAAGGAACCTGGGATAGGTACAAATGTGGAAGATCTGACCCTGAGGGTAAATGCCAATGTTGCCCCTATAATAGAAAACAAGCAGATCGACTGCATAGCTCAAATGAAAGAAAGAAAGAAAAAGAAAGGAGGGAGAGAGAGAGAGAAAGAGAAAGAGAAAGAGAGAAGAAAGGAAAGAAGAAAGGAAGGGAAGGAAGGAAGGAAGGAAGGAAGGAAGGAAGGAAGGAGGGAGGGAGGGAGGGAGGGAGGGAGGGCGGGAGGGAGGAAGGGAGGGAGGGAGGGAGGGAGGGAGGAAAGAGAGAGAGAAGGAAGGAAGGAAGGAAGGAAGGAAGGAAGGAAGGAAAGAAGGAAGGAAGGAAGAAAGAGAGAGAGAGAGAGAAAGAAAGAAAGAAAGAAAGAAAGAAAGAAAGAAAGAAAGAAAGAAAGAAAGAAAGAAAGAAAGAAAGAAAGAAAGAAAGAAAGAAAGAAGGAAAAGAAAACGAGCCTTGGAACACAGAAAACACAATGTTTAAAAATACCAGTAATCACCATAGAATTAAAGGGACTGAAATTATCAGTTAAAAGATGGATATTGTCAGATTAGACTTTTTAAAAACATTATCTATGTTTTTTTTAAATGACATAAAACAGAAAGGTTAGAGGTAAAAGAATGAAAAAAATTATAGGAAAATACAAAGATAAAATAGCTAAGCAGCTATATCAACAGAAGACAAAAAAGTTAAGATGAGAAGCATTATCAAAGATAAAAAGTCATCACATAATGAGAAAAATTTTAACGTACTGGGAAAATATAATAATCATAAACTTGTTTGTACTTATTAGAATAGGTGATAGATCTAGAGAGAATAGACCAAGCCACCATTATAATGAGGAATTTTAATACGACTCATTTACTTGTGGCTGAAGGATAATGAAAATCAATGAGGGGATATAGGATTTTAACAGGACAGTGAAGAAGTTTGATTTAATAGATATTTCTAGAATTCATCACTTCATAATCAGAAAACACACACACTTCTTAAGCACACATGAATAATTTACAAAAACTGACTACACACCAGGGCATAAAGCAAGTCTTAACATATTTCAAAGGGTTGGTATCATTTCAAACTATAATCTCTGATCACAATCTAATGAAACGGAACTCAATGACAAAAATACGATTATTTTCAAAACATATTCCTAATAATGGCTCCAAAAAAGAAATCATAATAGGAACTTTAAAATGGTCAGAACAGTTCAGCTTCTAGCCATCATGGAGTAACAATGACAAGATTTACTCTCTCACTTTACAGAATAGAAAACCAGACAAATACATACAAAAATGATTATCAGACATTGAATGATAAATAACACAGGACTTTCGTAACTGAGACACGGGAGACAAACAAAATCAACCTTATGATTTTAGCAGCTTACTGGTTTCTTTTCTTTTTAATTAATTAAATATTTTATGATGACATTCCTTAACAAAATCGAGTAAGTTTCAACTGCACACTTTAACAGTAAGGCCTATGTATATTTACACTGTGTGCTCACCTCCTGTAATTAGATTTCTATCTGTCACCACATATTTAACTCCCTTTATCCCATCTACCTCTGCCCTACCTCCACCCTCTACCCTCTGGAAACTACTAGTCTATAGTCCATGTCCATGAGTCTCTGTTTATCTGTCCTGTTCATTTGCTGCTTTGAGGTTTATATGCCACATATAAGTAATATGTGATTTTCAACTTTTTCTGTCTGGTTTATTTCACTTACCACGATTATCTCCAGGTCCATCCATGTTGCTGCAAATGGCAGTATTTCATCTCTTCTTATGGCTGAGGAATAGTCCATTGTATATATGTACCACAGCTTCCTTAGCTAATCATCTATTGTAGGAGACTTTGGTTGCTTCCATGACCTGGCCACTGTTTTTTGAGGAACTTCCATACTGTTTTCCACAGTGCGGTACCAATCTGCAGTCCCACCAGCAGTGTATGAGGGCTCCTTTCTCTCTGCATCCTCTCTAGCATTTATTACTTGTCCTGTTGATTATAGCTATTCTAACAGGTGTGAGATTATATCTCATTATGATTTTGATTTGCATTTCCTTAATAGCTAGTGAAGGTGAGCATCTTTTCTTATGTTTGTTGGCCATTTGTATGTCCTCTAAGGAGAAGTGTCTGTTCAGGTCCTCTGCCCACTTTCTGATTGGATCATTTGCTTTTTTGTTGTTACTGAGTCATATGAGTTCTTTGTATATTTTGGATATTAGGCCATTATCAGAGGCATTGCTTGGGAACATATTTTCCCATTCAGATGGTGGTCTTTTTACCTTGTTGATGATTTCTTTTGCTGAGCAGAAGCTTTTTAGTTCAATGTAGTCCCATTTAGTTATTTTAGCTTTTATTTCCCTTGCCTTTGAGGTCAAATTCATAAAATCCTCTTTAAGTCCAAGGTCCTTGAGTTTAGTTCCTATGTTTTCTTCTATGTGTTTTATTGTTTCAGGTCTTATATTCAGGTCCTTAATCTATTTTGAGTTAATTTTGATATGTGGTGATAGACAACAGTCTGGTTTTATTCTTTTGCAAGTGGCTTTCCAGTTTTTTTCAGCACCATTTTTTGAAAAAGGTTTTCTGTCAAAAGCTATACAAGACAAGTGACAAGAGGGAGGTATCATTAAAATACTGAACCTCTCAAAAATCTACCAACCTAGAATTTTTACCCAGCAAAATATTTTCTCAAAATTGAAAATAAAATGAAGAATTTTGTCAGACAAAACCTGAAAAACTTCAGTGCCAGTACACCTGCACTAAAATAAAAGTTGAAGGAAGACTGTAAGGCAGAAGGAAAATTATACCAAACAGAAAAATAAATTCATAGAAAAAATAAAGAGAAACAGAAATGGTAAAACTCAAATTTGAATCTCTTTAGAAGATATTATACCACTTAAAGTAAAAATAATAATAATATAGAGTGCTGTTTATGCACATGTAGAAGGTAAATGTATAACAAATGGCATAAAGGATAAGGGAAAGTGGATGTATATTATTCTAAGGTTCTTACAAGTACATATAATGTTATATATTATTTTAAATTAGACTACAAGATAAAGGTATTTATAGTAAACCATAAAGCAACAACTAATTAAATAAAACAAAGAAGTACAGCTAACAAGAACATAATGGAAATAAAATGAAAAAAATTTTAATTAATCCCAAAGAAGGAAAGAAATAGAGAAAAGGAACAAAGAGCACATGAAAGGAAAAGAAAACAAGATGAGAGATATGAGCTGGAAAATAGTGAAATGCACATTACATATAAATGACCTAAGCACATAAGTTAAAAGGCAGAGAGACTGTGAGATTAAATTTTTGTTAAAGCAAGACCCAACTATATATTCTCTACAAGACACTTTAAATATAAAGACACGGATAGGTTAAAATAATATGAAAAAGATATGAAAAAGACATATCTTGCAAGCACCATTTGTGAAACAGCCGGAGAGGCTATCTTGATATCATATACAGTAGATAAAGAAAAGAGACTATTACTAAGACTATTACTATTTTTTATACAAAAAATAAAAGGATAAATTAATAAAAAGGACATAACAAACCTAAATGTGTATGTACCTAATAATAGAGATTCAAAATAGATGAAGTAAGTACAGAACTGAAAAAAAAAATAGATAAATTTTTTAGTATGGTTTTTTCAACACTTTTTTTCCAGTAATTAATAAAATAAGTAGACAGAAAATCAGTAAGAATATAGAAGACTTAAAAAACATTATCAACCAACTTGACTTAATTGATACTTATAAATCATACTATCCAACCTCAGAAAAATACAAATTCTTTTCAAATGCATGTGGAGCATTTGCCAAGATAGACTATATCCTGGGCCATATAACAAAGTTTCAAAAATTTAAGAGCATTGAAATCATGCAAAGAAAAATTCCCTCACTACTCAGAATTAAACCAGAAATTGATAACAGAAAAATATTGAAAAATCTCCAAATACTTTGAAATAATCCATGCGTCAAAAAACTTATAATTGAAATAAAAAGAATATTTCGAATTAAATGAAAGTGAAAAAATGATCAGTCAGAATGAATGAATTACAGATAAAGCAGAGATTTGAGAGAAATGTGTAGAATTTCATTTTGTGGGGGTATGGGGTTGCCAACTAACAGTTTAAGCTTTCTCCTTGAGAAACTAAAAAGAAAAAAAAGGATCAAATCAAACCTAAAGTAAGAAAAGGGAACAAAATAATAAAGAACAGAAATTAATTTTTAAAAAGGAAACAGAAAAATAATAAAGAAACATCAATGAAACTAAAATTTGTTTCTTCAAAATACATGAAGTAAAAACTGACATCACAACCATGATATCTAAACCTTACAAAGAGTACAAAAAGTTTCATGATATTCATGATATTTAATATAGAAAACATCTTTTAAAACTTAGTAAATTAAATCCAGTAATGTATTTTCAGGGCAACATAACTCATTCAAATGGGGTTTATTCTAGAAATGTAAAGTTTGGTTAGCATTCTAAAATCAGCCTATTTAATTTAGCATATTTGGCAAGCTGAAAAATGGTCCCCCAAAAGATATTTAAATCCTAATTCCTGGAACCTACAAATGTTACCTTATTTGGAAAAAGGGTCTTTGTACCTGAGAGTAAGTCAAGGATTTTGAGAATAGGTGATAATAATCCTCACCTCAACTGGATAATTCCAGTGGGCCCTAAATGCCATCTTAAGTGTCCTTATAAGAGAAATTGACACAGAAGAGGAGGAAACAGTGTGATTAGGGAGGCAGGGACTGGCATGATATGGCCACAAATCACAGGAATAAATCTCCATTCATCTGCTGGGGTAAGGAAGAGGCAACACTGACACAAAGCTGAAGAGGGGGCCTAGGGATCTAACTGCTTCGTAAGTAGCTTTTCAAACAATCCTCTCTGTTAGCCACACACATTCCTTCCCCCATTCCCTACCAGAGGTAACTGGGGCCTCCAAATCTTGGATCTTTTCAAGATTTTGTAGTATAAACCAGGTGAGTTCTCAGCTTTCTCGAGTTCACCAAGTACATTATGATGCATTCATTGACTTTCCAGCTCATAAAGTTGTGTTCCTCTTTTTTCTTTTCCACGTTCCCCATTCTTGTGGGTTCGAGCCTTTCTAAACAGCCCCTTTGCTGTAGCTTTAGCGGAATTTTGGAAGAGAGCAAAATTAAATGCATGTGTTCAATTTGCCATTCTCTGCTCATCCATTCATTTTCAACTTCCAAAGCGGTGTTGACAACTCTATTCCACTGTCATCTCCTTGTTATTTTACAGTTCTCTTAACTTTGCATCCGTCTACTGGGGTTCAGGAGGGAACAGAGAGATAAATGTATGTATTCAAGCCACCATGTTTTACTTGAAGCTCTCTAACTATTTGTCTGGGATAAATTCCTTCCCAGAAGTAGAATTACTCTGTCAAAGGGGTTGCTTTCATTTTAAGGTTCTTGGTAGAGATAGTCAAATTGCCCTCCGGGAAAGTTATATTAATTTATGCTGAACCAGTGGTGTATGAAAGTGTCGATTCCTCTATACTCTGACAAGCATTGTGCAGTAGTATTCCTTTTGATCTTTGTCAATCTGTTAAGAAAAAAAAATGACATCTTGTTTTGCATTTATTTTCACTACTGAATATCAGTGTTTTTTATATATTTATTTGCTTTTACTTTTGTGAATTTTCTGCTTGTGTAATTTGTCAATTTTTACAATAAGACCATTTTCTTACTGATTTTTGAGAGTTCTTTATATAGAGAATATTACCATATTTTATTGGCAAAAGAAAATGTGTAAGTATCCTAATAAGAGGCAGAGAAAGATTGACACAGAAGAGGAAAAGGGTTATTTCTATTTATATTGCCAAAAATCCCACTTTGACAGCTTTATCTTTTCATGTTTTCACAATCATTTTTACAGCATGAATTTGGACTTTTTATGTAGTCAAACCTGTCAGTATTTTATTTTATTGCTTTTGCTGTCAAGGGTAGAAAGCTTTTCCCATCCGGTGACAGCAAAAATAATATCCAATATTGTCTGTAAAATTTTCATATAAGTATAATTGCTGGCTCAAAAGGTATGATAAACTTTAGGGAGCCATCTCAAATTGTTTTTCACAGTGGTTCTATCCATTTAAATTCCCACCATCAATGTATAAGAAAAAGATCCTCTGGAATCATATTCTTATCAACTTTTGGTATTGTCAGATTTTTTTTTAATTTTTGCAAATTGGACGGGTGTTAAATCACATCTCTTTTGATTCTTAATTGCCATTTTCTTATAACTAATGAAGTTAAGCATTTCTTCATCTATGTGTGGGTGATATGTGTTTCCTTGTCTATAAAATGTCTCTTCAGACCCTTGGACAATTTTCTATTAAGTTCTGTGTTTTCCTATTCATCAGTAGTTCTTTATGTATTCTTGATACAGATCCAACATTGTCCATAGATAATTCAAAAATCTTTTCTCAATTTCTACCCTGATTTTTTACTTTCTTCTTAAAATCTTTTAGAGAACTAAAGTTTTTCTTTTTAAAAAATTTTGTCATACTATTTCCAGTTCTCTCTCTTTTAAGACTTTTTTAAACAGCAGTTTTTGGTTGACAGCAAAATTGAGGGGAAGGTACAGAGATTTCCCATCTACCTGTGCCCCCTCACATGCATAATCTCTTCTCTTATTAACATCCCCACCACAGTGGTACATTTGTTACAACTGATGAACCTACATTGACACATCAAATAACCCAAAGTCTATAGTATACATTAGGGTTCACTCTTGGTACTGCACATGGGATGGGTTTTGACAAATGCAACACATATCCACCATTACAGTATCATACATAATTATTTTTACTGTCCTAAAAATCCTCTGTGCTCCACCCATTAATCCCACCCAACTCCTAGAAACCATAGTCTTGGCTTTACCAAAATATCATATAGTTGGAATCATACAGTACATAGCCTTTTCAGATTAGCTTCTTTCACTTTGTAATGATCATTTAAAGTGCCTCTGTGTTTTCCCATGGCTTGATAGCTCATTTCTTTTTAGCGCTGAATAATATTCCATTGTCTGGACATACCCCAGTTTATCTATTAACCTGCTTTAGGACATCTTTGTTCTTCTAAGTTTTGGCACTTATAAAACGTATAAAACAAGGCTATTACACACATTCATGTGCAGGTTTTTGTGTGGACCTAAGTTTTCAGTTCACTTGGGTAAGTACCTAGGAACACAATTGCTGGAATGTTTGGTAAGGGTATATTTAGTTTTGCAAGAAACTGCCAAACTATCTTCCAAAGTCGTTGTCCCATTTTGTATTCCCACCAGCAATGAATGAGAATTTCTGGGTCTCTACGTCCTCACCAGCATTTGATGCTGTCAATGTTCTGGATTTTGGCCATTGCAAAAGGCATGTGGTAATATCTTGTTGTTCTAACCTTAATGACATATGATGTGGAGCATCTTTTCATGTTAGTTTGTCATCTGCGTATCTTCTTTGGTGAAGTGTCTCTTAAGATCTTTGGCCCATTTATAAATAGATTGTTTGCTTTTTTATTGTTGAATTTTAAGTTCTTTGTATATCCTGGGTAACAGTTCTTTATCAAATGTGTCTTTTGCAAATATTTCCTTCCAGTCTGTGACATTTCTTCTCATTCTCTTGACATCATCTTTGGCTTTCAAAACTTTTTAATTTTAATGAAGTCTAGATGATTATTTATTTCATGGCTTGTGCCTTTGGCATTGCATGTAAAAAGACGTCACTGTACCCAATGTCATCTAGATTTCTCTAATGTTATCTTCTAGAAGTTTTATAGTTTTGTATTTTATATTTAGGTCTGTGATCCATTTTGAGTTAATTTTTGTGAAGAATTTCAGGTCTGTAACTAAGTTTTTTTGTTTGTTTGTTTTGCATATAGATAGATACCCAGTTGTTCCAGTACCAAGTTCTTAATTTTAATATAAACAAATCTATCTATCTTTTTCTTATAGTTGATATTTTATGTCTTGCTTAAATAGTAATTTTTAAATTTTGGGTATTAATGCATAAATCTTCAATCCATGTAGAGTTGTTTTCTGCACATGGTGAAAGGTAAGATTACAATTTAACCTTCTTTCATATGGATAACCATCGTTTTTCAGTTCACTTCTATGTTTCTATATTTACTTCTTTGCTTCCTTGCCTTGTTTCTCATTATAAATGAAATATTTTCCCCATTTTGAATGATGTTTGTTCTAGACTTTTCATAGATACCCCATAGGATGTTTAAATTTTTATTCTAATACTAATGTATTAAGTATCTTAATCATGTATGAGCTTCAGCAAATGACTTCTTTTGCAACTTTTGGAATGATTATGCAGCTTTTTCTTTTAATCTGTAATAGATTTTTCTAATATTAAACCATCTTTGTCCACCTAAAATAAACTCAATTTAGTTGCAGTGTGTTTATCTTTTTTAAACGCTACTGGTTCTGTCAGACTCTATATGAAAATATTGTGTTTAAGATATTTGCATCTATATCCTTGAGAGAAATTAGCCTATAGTCTTTGCACCCTCCCATTCTCATACCTGTCCTTCCTTCCTTCCTCCCTTCCTCCCTTCCTTCCTTTTATCCCTTTTCTTTCTTCTTTGGTACAGTCTTATAGAAAAATTGAATTTTCTGTTTTTCTACTTGAAAGAGTTGTGTAAAATGGAATGATAAAAAAATAAGACGGAAAAGCAGCAGGAGGAGGAGACAAAAAAAATAGAATAATGAGTTTTTTGAAAGGGTTGTAGAATGTATCTGTAAAAAAGCCATCTGGGACTGATGCTTTCTTTGTGGGAAGATTT
Organism: Cynopterus sphinx; assembly: GCA_030015415.1. NCBI lineage: Eukaryota > Metazoa > Chordata > Mammalia > Chiroptera > Pteropodidae > Cynopterus > Cynopterus sphinx. Next base: position 53,565,858 of record CM057383.1, on the reverse strand, counting down.
CGTTTTAATTAGCCAATGCTTTTTATCTTTAAATCTCTATGTGAAGTTACTCCCCCCTTTACATTCATAATATGTGTTTATATGTGTCTTTTCTTGTTTTGGTTCATTTTGCCAGATTTTTTTTTATCTTATGAGTTCATTCAAATATCCAGCTTTTAGTTTTGTTGATATTCTTTACTGTGTCTTTTTTCTTATTCATGATTTTCTATTCTTATATTCATCTGTTTCTTCTTCATTTTATTTAATTCCATTGTTTTTTTCCTACCTTCTTAAGCTAGACACATAGCTCATTAACTTTGAGGTGTCTTGTTTTCCTATGTACATATTTAAAGCTATACTTTTTTTTTTTAAAGTTACACAAGCTCTAACTCTTAGTATTATCATGATCATTAAGAACAAACTGGTGATTGCCAAATGGGAAAGGGGTGGAGGGTTGGGTGAAAAAGGTGAAGGGATTAAAAAGGGCTTATTGGTAGTTACAAAACAGCCATGGAAACGTAAAGTACAGCATAGGGAATATAGTCAATAATGTAATAACTGTGTATAGTGCCAGGTGGGTACTAGACTAATCGGGAGAATCACATCGTAAATTATATAAATGTCTAACCAATGCTATACACCTGAAACTAATATAAAACACTATTGCATGTCAACTGTGATTGAAAATAAAATTTAAAAAAATATGAGTATTTTAAAATTTCTACTAGAAATTCATCTTGATCCATGAGTAATCAGCAGTGTATTTTTCAAGTATTCATATATGTAAGATTTCTTATTTATCTTTTTGTTAGTTCTAAACTAAGTGTATTGTGGTCAGATATCATGTTTTATGTCATACCTATCATTTGAAACTACAAACATTTTTGATGTGCTTAAGAAAAAAGGTATAATAATTTTGTAAAGTCTCAATCACTACTCACCCCACAAAGCAACTTTTTGGGTCTGGGTTTCATTCACCCTTTGCAATCCAGAAAGCAGCAGCACTGTGCAGAGACCAACACGCTCACCCACCCACCCACTGATATAATTCACCTGCTCTGGGGACTTAAAGAGGGAGGATGATGAAGCAAAAGTCCAAAGTTAATTAATCTCTGTCTGTCTTTCTTAGCTCTTCGGGTATACCCTGCATTTCTGGAATGAGCCTTGTTTTAACAAAGTGTGTTTATTCTTTTCACATAAGAATGCACTTGATTTGCTAATGTTTTATTGATGTTTTATTTGTGGACATATTATTCAGTAGCTTTCTGTTTTCTGCTGTTCTGTAACGTTTTTGTATTAGAGTTAAATAAATTTCATTAAATAAATTAAAAAATTTTTTTATCTATTCACTAGAGCAATTTAAGTTGAATAGAAATTCTCCATTTTAAAATAAAGCACCTGCAAGCAGATCTACATTCTGTTTCTGTGGTACAGTTTGGAGGAGAGGAAAGAGGACAAAGTTATTCACAAACTTCCTGATTTATTCCATGTTCATTGCTCTATTCCGGCTTTCTTTTTCTTCTTGATTCTATTTTAGTTACATTTCCTTAAAACTCAACTTTCATATTTCTTAGCCTTGTAGTCTTTTCCTTTTTTAATATAAGCTTTACTGAAGTATGCTTTCTATTCAAAATTCACTCATTTTAAGTGTATAGTTTACTAGATTTTAACAAATTAATGCGTTCTTGTAACTTCCACAAAAAAAAAAAATAGAAAGTTTTCCTGTGGTGCCAAAAAGTTCCCTCTTGCCTCTTTGCAGTCAGCACCCTCTTCACACCCCTGCCCCCAAGCAACCACTGGTCTACTTTCCATCACTACTACCTGTGCTTTACCTAAAATTTTGTAGGAATGGCATCAGACAGAATTTGTGTTTTGTACCTGACTTCTTTTGCTCAACATAATGTTTTTGGGATTTATCCATGCATGTATCAGTAGTTTTTCCCTTTTTATTATTGAGTAGGATTCTATTGTACAGATGTACCAGAATTTGTTTATCTATTAGTCAGTTTATGAAAATTTGGATTATTTCCAGTTGGGGGTATGGTAGGCTGGAAAAAAAAAATGGCTCCTCAAAAGATATTAACATACTAATTCCTGGAATCCGTAAGTGTAAGGAAGTAGTATTTTTGCGGATGTGATTTAATTAAGGATCTTGAGATGGGGAGATTATCCTGGATTAGCAGGGTAGGCCTTAAATGCAATCACATGTATCCTTATAAGAGGGAGTTGGAGGAAGATTTGACACAACAGCAGAGAAGGAGATGTGAAGACTGAACAGAAAGAAATTTGAAGATGCTGGAATAATACAACCACAAACCAAGCGATTCCAAGAAGTCAGAAGAGGCAAGAAATAGGTTCTCTCCTAGAGCCTCCAGACAGAGTATGGCCGTGTCTACACTTTGATTTCATTCCCGTGAAACTGTTTGGACATCTGGGCTCCAGAACTGTGAGAGAATAAATTTATGTTTTTTTAAGCCACCAAGTTTGTGGTAATTTGTTACAGGAGCCTCAGGAAGCTAATTCATGGGCTATTACAAATAAAGCTGCTACATAAACCTCTGTGTACAAGTCCATGTGTGGACACATTGTTCATTTCTCCTGGATAAATAGAAGTGGGATTACTGGGAGATATGTTTAAATTTATAAGAAATTGACTGTTCCAAAAGCGGAAGTACCATTTTGCAGTCCCATCAGCAACGTATGAGAGTTCTTGTTCCCACATCTTTGCCAATACTTAATATGATCAGTGTTTTTGATTTCAGCCATTTTAGTACGAGCATAGTGATATCGCATTGCGATTATGCTGTATATATCCCAGGTGACTCATGATGCTGAGCATCTTTTCATATGTGTAGTTTTTTGTTTTGTTTTCTTTATTTGTATTTGTCTTTGTTTTTGTTTTTGCTATTCATGTCTTTTTTGGTAAAGTGTTTATTCACATCTTTTATACACTTTTTACTCAGTGTTTGCCTTCTTATTAAGGTATACAAGTTTTTTATATAATAGATATGTTTGTGAATATTTTCTCCCAATTTGTGGCATTTTCAAAAATTTTAAGTGTCTTTCAAATAGCAATTTTTTTTTTATTTTGACATAGTTCAATTTGATTTTAAAATTTTATACTTTCTGGTTTTTGTGTGAGAAGAAATCTGCCTAACCTAACTATACACAGATTTTCTGTTTTCTTTTAGAAGTTTTATAGTTTTAGCTCTTTCATTTAGGCCTATGATCTATTTCGTGTTAATTTTTTTATGGGGTGTGGTAAGGAACTAGGTTTACTTTTTTACATGTGAATATGCATTTGTTCCCGTTCCATGAAATGAAAAAAGCATCCCTATTAAATTACCTCGTCACCTTTGTTGAAAATCAATGGACCACATATATGGTCCATTGATCTGTGTCTAGCCTCACACATATACCATGCTGTCTTGATTACTGTAGCTTTATACTCATGAAGTCAAGTAATTTAAGTCTTACAACTTTGTCTTATTTTACAAAATTGTTTTGGATATTCTAAATCTTTTGTATTTTCATATAAACTTTAGAATCAGTTTATCAGATTCTGTCCATCCTTTCCTCCCCCTGAACCCCTTCCCCCCCAAAAACCTGCTGGGATTCTGATTTGGGTTGTTTTGAACCTATAGATAATTTGGAGAGAAATAAAAATCTTAATAATAATAAATGATTGAATTGATTAACATGGTATATCTTATGATTTACGTTGTATTTAGTTTCTCAGCAAGGTTATGTAATTTTCAATGTACATGTCTTGTACATAATTGGTTATATATCCTTGATTATATTAAGTTTTAAATATTCTGCAATTGGTATATTTAATTTGGGTTTCCAGTTGTTTGTTGTTGTTGTTGTTGTTTTTAAATCATTCTTTCTAGGCTTTTGTGCAGTCTCTCATTCATAACATTTTGTGAACTTTTTGTTGTTTTATTAGTACTGCTAAACATTTTCTTATTTTCTTAGCCTTTACACAAATAAACTGTTTAATAAGTCTATTGAGTCTTCATTTCCTAATTCATTGTTTTGCTTTTATGTTTATTAATTTTTTCCTTTTACTTTCATTAGGTTTATTTTATTACTCTTCTCTACATTTTTAGTTAACTATTGAATGCATTTGCTTGCATTTTCTTATTTTATTATTGTATGGCTTTATACTATGACCACTTAGCTAAGCTGGAGGAACTGCATTTTGCAGAATTTCTTTCCTTACATGATTGTGGGTTACAGTTGGCCCCAAGAGAGATTTATGTGTTATTTTGGAGGCAAGGATGAAGGAGCAGTAATTTTTTTTTAAATCATAGGTCAGTGTAGTCCCAGGTACTATTGCAATTTACAAATGCTGTGTATCTGCTGGCTGATCTTGGTGTGGGCAGCAGCCAGGCCCTCAGCTCCACTTGATCTCCTCCTCTTCTCAGAATTCTGGTCCTGTTGCACGTACAGTTGGTGCAAGCTTATTAGGGTGGTGGAAGACAGGCACATTTCCTGTTCATCCTGATGGGTTTCAGTTTGCTCTTATGCTTTACTTCTTCACATCCATCTCCTTCCTGATTTAACCTAATCTGAGGATTTCCACTGGAATAACCAGAGGTTTGGACTCTAAGTTAATACTATAAATTTCTTCTCACTTTGGTTAGCTCTCTAGAGAATTTTTCTCATTTTATTAAATTTTTAACTATCAATACAGCAGTAATTTATACAATCACTCTAAGTTATACAGTTTAATTGCTTGCTACCATTTCTTTTATAATACATCTTCCAGCTTGGAGTTATTTTGATTCATTTCTCAGTTATATTTCTTCACACAATTTTTTAGAAGGGGTAATGGATGGTAGAATTTCTGAATCTTGATGTATCCGAGTATCTTTGTGTTGCCTTCCACATGAATAACAGCTATTTTGGGTAAATGAACAGCTATTTTTGTTGGTCCAGTCCCCAACTCTTTTTAGGAACTGCCTCTCCCTTATTCTCCCTTCATGTGGTCTGGGTGGAGGTGATCCCATTTTCAGATCAGGGATAAACAGATATATAACAATGAAAGCAAGGCTATCCCTTGGCCATGATTGATATAATAATGGGCATTGGCCAATGCCAGACCAATGAGAGTGAATTTTTTAGGAACTATTATTAAAGCAAAGTCCTGGATCTGCCGATGGCCAATTGGGTCACCACATAGATAAGAAAGAAGCCAACCCAAAGTAACTGCAGAGCTGAGGGATGGCAGGAAACAAATTCTTGAGTATCTGGATCCTGATGGGAAATGAAATACATTGATTGATAACTAAACATCCAAAGGATAGATTTGATTACTACTGGATCCTGATTCAGTTACCTCCTTTATCTCTTGGGAATATAAATATAGAATATTTCTTTTTTTTTAACATGTTTAATAGAGTAAATTTGTTTCAAAGGGGTATATGTTTTATTTATCTGAATGAATCCCTTGTTTAGAGCTTCTGAATGTGTTCCTCTGTCTGGTGACTTTTGTTTGCCCATAAAGAGGGTGTATATATTCGTCCAGGATGAGGATTTATAATAGAGTTTGTCAACAATTATTTATGTGTTGACCCCTACTCACATTATTTAGTCCTGGGTAAAATAGATCTTTTCTGTGATTTTACTCTGCTAGATTTAAGGATGACTTTCAGTTGCCCAAAAGGATAAAATAGGTGAGGGTCAAAAGATCCATGCAAAAAGATTCCTGTTCTTATGGTTTCTGTGGCCTCCTAAGGTTGGCTGGGTCAATGCATCCCTCTTTTGCCTGAAACAATGACATCAAAGATGTTCTCACCAAGTGCAGGCTGGAGCCACAGGCCTTGACCAATATCTCTCTGCACTGCCACATCTTCCAAAATCATTCATTAGGTTGAAATTCCTGCCTCCTCTCCATCTCCTGCCACCTTGCTCCACAGTCACCCCAATTGTTTCATAACTAGGCCTCAATTCTGTGCTTGTCTGCTCTAATCTTGGGCTTTCCAAAGGTATCCTAGGTAACCTGTCTACTTACTTCCCATGCAAAATGTAAACTTGCTACTTCCTTCAACCACAGTGGTTCTAAAATCTCAAGAAGAAACTAAGCAATCAAAAATGAACAGTTTTTAACTCCAGGGAAGACAAAAAGTTACACAAGAAAGGAAACGTGATCATGTTATACTACATGGTTCAGCTGTGAAGAATGGATTACGTTGTCATACTGTCTAGACTAAATATTAGTGCAACCAAAAAGAAAGAAACAAACAAAAATCTAATTCTATTGGAAGGCAGAAAGGAGAGTAAGTATATCTGTATGTTGAGGAGGGGGAAGTAACTAAAATCTTATTTTTTAAAGTAGGAAACTAATAGACAATATCTAAATCTACAAAAAATAAAAGGCTGTATAACCAAGATATTTAAAAATATGGAGACTCCTGTCCATGAAAGAGTTAAGAGTGGCTGCCTCTGGGAAATGGAACCAGAGGAGGGAAGAAGTAAAACTACTAAACTTTTTAAAGCATGTACTATGTAACTTTGTCAAAATAAAACACGTTTAAGGTGCTGAGGTGTGTGAAGGCATTCTGTAAATTAATTTGTGCTGCCGCCATATAAATGTCACAAATTATTTTCTATTTATATTTCTTAATTAAAGGTGTTTCTCTCTGTGATTGTTAGTTTTCTTGAAGCTTTCTTTTTCCCCTTCTTTCCCTCTCCTCCTAGTTGGGACCTAATGATTGAGGACAATCCTGACAGTAACGACAGCTGTTAACCTTCATTATCTTATTAAATCCTTGCAATAGCACAATGAGATAGGTGCTACTTCCTGTTCTGCCTTAAAGAAAAGGAACCTGAGGTTCAGGGAGATGCAGCAGTTTTGCCCACATTGCACAATGGCAAGTGGTGGATCTGGGGTTTCAACTTGGGCTTTGTGAGCCCAGAGCCTGTGTACTGACACTTCATGCCACACAGGTCCCTATTGCTGAAGCAGATGAAAATCACAAATTTTAGGCTGACTTCAGTCTGTCAACTTCCGACCTGCACAGCCAAGAGCCATGAATGAGAACTGCCACCATTAAGACAGCAAGCACCCAGGCCACATTGACCAGGTGGTTGCTACCTTGTCTGCCTGGGACTCCACATCTCTGCTCCCTAACAAGGTCTCTGAGATGGAATTCCAAGCATGATGCTTGACCTATGCAACCCTATTCCAGCTTCTGGGGGCCTTTCCTGCTGTCTTCGTTAAAAATCTGCTGGTGCAGCCTCTGCCTGCAGCATCTGGCCAGGACGTCCCTCTCCTCCCTCTCTGGGTGAGTGCACAGCCTACCTGGGAAAGCCAAGGTCCTCAAGGACCTGGGAAGAAGTTAACAGCTCATCTGCAAGGCACAGTGAGGGGCCTCGCCTCAAGACTCTGAAAGATAGTGTGGGAGAGGAAAGATGGCTTGAAAGTCTTTGCTGGTCCTTCCATTGAGAATGAAATCTAACTCCCTCCTCCTGAGTGTGGGCTGGCTCAGCTGGGGCTGTCAACCAGAAGAAGGCCTGCCCTTGAGACCATCACACTGCAGAGGTCACCTGTAAGAGCTGTGATGGACAGCCCCAGCAGAGCCCAGCCTTGTAGCTTCCCTCTAGGCCACTAGAAATACTCACTCTGGGGTAAGTCAGCTGGGGATACCAGATGTATGAGTGAAATGCCTTAGACCTTCCAGACCAGCACTTTAACCAACTGAGGACCACTGTGCGGCCCTAGTCAACATCATGAAAAGCATCATGATCACCTAGCTGAGCCCTGTCCAAATTCCTGACCTGCGAAATTGTGAGATATAATAAAATGATTGGTTGTTCTAAACCTCTAAGGTTTGGGCATAGTTTGTTACACAGCAATAGATAACTGGTGCAGATCATTCAGGGCCAAGATGAATGCAAAAAGACTTCGCAGATGAGAGAGAACGGAGATATGATTTGTGTGACACCAGGAGATAGAGGAGATATTTCTACTTAAAGGGGAAGAAAAGGGGGTAAGGAAGGAAGGAGTGATGAGCTGGGAGAAAATGAGCCCTAAAGATGATGAAAAAGAGATGAGAAGGGTATAGCTGGTGTGGCAGCCAATCAAATATCCCAGAATGAGGGGGTGAAGGGGCAGGGGCTCAGGAGAAGAGAGCACCCTAGGAAGGAGTGCAAGAAAGAGGCAGAAGGAGGTACCAGCACTTTGAGCCCTGTGAGGTTCTGGGCACCCAGCCTGCTGTGCCCCCGACCTGAGTCAGCAAGGGAGGAGAGATGCAGTCTTCATTCACCAGGGCCAAGAGACACACCCAGTGGGGCCTGCAGGTCCCTTCAAAGCCCTCTGCCCTTCTGAGGTCTCTGAGGAGAAAAGGAAGGGCAGGCAAGGCTCCCACTTTCAGAAAAACTAAGGCCCAGAGTGAACAAGAAACTGCCCAGGGCCATACAACCAGTCCAAGGGTGGAGCTGGACGCCAGGCCTCTTGGATTCCCACCTTTGTTTTTCCACCAGACTGCACCTGAATAACCACCTCAGAAGAAGCGAGGGGAGGAAAGATGACATGAGGTGAGCTGGTTTCCATCTCTGGTCAAAGCTCATTTCCAGGCAGGACTGTGGTTATTCACAAAACAGGGAGGGAATTTAATATACCGGTGTGTGCATGCACACGCGTGCACACGTTTGACTGCAAGAAGCTATGAATCACACACGAGTTTCTGGAGAGACTTGGGGTCTAAGGACCTTCCAGGAGAGTGCGAGACACAGGCTGCCAGACTCCACACATGGCCCCTGCCCACCCTTCGTGATGAACACTGGTGCCTAAGAGCCCAGGAAGGAAGGGCCTAGATGGCTTTCCAGCGATGGCGACCCAGCCCCAGTGTACGCCCTCACTCCTGGGAATGTGACAGTTGCAGGTCCCTCTACCATAGGGGTGAAGGTGGGCCAGGGGCAATGGAGCCACCCTTCACCCCTAATCCCAGCCACTGCACGTGTGAACCACAGGCACTCTAGCACTCACACTCCAGCTCACGAGCCTGCTCTCTCTGAGATTTGTGGGACTTTTCACTTGCCTGAGAACCCAAGTGAGTCAGAGCTTTGGGTTTTCCAGATCTCTCTCCCTGTAGCTCAAATGGCAGAGCTGAGTAATCAGAAGGCTTGCACGGGTCAGAGCCACCCGTTTCCGAACCCTCAGGCCACTCTCTGGAGGGCAGCAGAGACCCTGATTGTAAGCCCCAAAGCCCGGCAAAGCTGTCATTCCCGGCCCAGCCCTGGAGCAAGCACAAGCACCTCGGTGCTACCTCTCCCCCTGCACCCCCACTCCTCTTTGGTCTCCATCTTGGCAAGCTGGCCTGCCCCCTCCCGTTAGAATTCTGGGAAAGGCAAAGAGAGGAATGGAACAATGGCCTAAAATTAGAACCCACAACAGAAGCATGGAACCCTGAGTCATGCATTGTTCTTTTGGGGCCGTTCTGAGTGCTGCCCGTAACCATCGTGGTTCTGGCCCTGACGCAGTGTTAACAACAGGATTAGAGTGAGCCAGGCCTAGGGGAACGGGGTGTGGGGAGTGGTGGCCCCATGGGGCCTGGGCTACTGGATGTCAGAAACCAGTAGGAGGTCAGAATGCCAGCATTGCCCTAGTGTTGACCCCAGCGGGCACAGGAATGGGAGGCAGATGCCAGGCCATCTTCTGCCTGCCTGGGTCCGTACCTATTGGTCCAGCATCCTTTTAGCATCTTTGTGCCACGTGCACTGGGACATGCAGTTTTAAACTGCTCACAGAAATGGTGGTTGCATCAGAGGACAAATCATAATCACCCCAGGAATCACTGTGTGACTGGTCCCGCTCTCCTGAGTCCACACACTTCTCATCTTCTCAGAAGAAAATGATTCATAGCCATGATCTCCAGTGTGCACATTCAGAACGGAGGCTCTGTCCTTTACGCCTTGGGATGGAGACATCACAAAGATGGGGGCCCCAGCATGGAGCCAAGTCCCAGAGACCTCTTGTCCAGTGTTTTCAGGTTTCCTCCTGTGGGCAGTTCTACGGTCACTGCTGAAGTGGTGTCCTCACCTACAGTAGAGCCACCCTCTGGAATGTCCGACCTCATATGGAGCACGGTTTTCCTCCAGCTTAGTTTGCACTGGGCTCTGTACTGAGAGGTGGAGATAAAACAGACACCACCCACCACCCTTCAGTGGCCCCCAGTGGCCGCGCTGGGCTCCTCGAAAAGTCAGCAAAAGCCAGAGCCACCACCAGCGTAGCTGGCTTAAGAGCCTCCTCCCATTCCCAGAGAGTCGGAGGCTCTGAGGCCAGGAAAGTCTTGCAATCTGCTGTCCCACCAAGTCTCTCAGGGGAGCCCATGGCCAGTGGTGGGAGAGAGCACTTGGAGAAATGCAAGCTGAGGCCTGGGCATAAATGGCCAGAGTCTGGAGCACTAATGCACAGGCCTGCTGCCTGCCACCCGCTGCCTCTTGGGGCATGCTAGGGGAACTTAAAGTTTGGCGCTCAGAAGGCAGATAGCATATGGAGAAGCAGGAATTAGAAGTTAAAGTTAGAAAGATTGTGAAGAGCCTCGAATGCCTGCCAAGGACCCTGATTTTCACTTTTGGAAAGCGGGAGCAGTGTGGGGACAGGTCAGAGCTATTTGGGGAAAGGGGCTGACAGAGTGTGGAGGTAGCGTGGGAGGGAGGCAACGAAGAGGGATCATGGCTTTCCTGGGTACCACACCTGGCCTTTAGCTGCAGCCCATAAATGTACGTGGGTCCACCGAATCCCCGCCCGAGGGGAACCCTGCAGCGATCTGATGCAGGGGGAGGCGGGCCTTAGCTAGGACAGGCCTGTGAACAAGGAAGGGTAGGGGACAGATGACACAGGTTGTGAAGGTGGGAGACACGCCTCGGGAGCCCTGGAGTGGGGAAGAGTGGAGCTGGGGGTGGGCAGAGGTGATCTGTGAGCTGCAGGGAGGGTGGGAGGAAAGTGGAGCCAAGACCAGACAGGGGGAACTCAGGAGGCTGCCCTGAGCCTGAAAAAAGTGATGATATTGTTCTCCCTCTACTTCCAAGATAATGTGATCAAGGGCAAGTGGGCCCTGGGAACCCTCATCCTCACTGTGAAACTGCACACGTGTCCCGGGTCTTTGGGGAACATGTTCGCCAAACTCAGTCCTTCCCCAATGGGGCAAGGGCCACGTCGTCTCCCTCTCCTCCCTTGAAGCAGGTTGGCACTGTAAGAGAAGCCACTGGCAGCTGAAGGAATTTCCCACAGCTGGAGAGTCCCCGGCACGTGGCTGGGCTGCGGGAGAAGGGAGGAGCAGGCAGCCACCCACATCCAGGCCTGGAGGAAAGTCAGGTTTTGGGAAGGTGGGGGGAGTTTCTGTTTAGATGGAAAATTGTCAGAAAACCCAGAGCTTCGGTTCCAGTTCAGACCAGCTTATTGGTTTTGTTCTCTTTTTAAGATGCTGTCTTTGTTTATAAAGAGCATTTGTATTTGTTTCCACTTGGGATTCGGCAGATGAGTGGAGTGAATTCCAGGGTCTGCTTCACGGATCAGTTCCACTTGAACACACGCACATTCCACCCTCAGACTGTTCTGTCTCCTGTCTGTCTGCTCCCCCGGCAGCCCCAGGAGGGAGGGTGCCCTGAGCAGGCAGGGGACAGGGGCGTCCCCCACAGGGACATCGAGGCATAAAATACCGCAGCCGACCATTCCGGTGACTTCCAGCGCTGGATCACCACGTAAGTCCTATGGCGACGCCGTGCAGTAGGTATAATTATCAGCCCCATTTTACCAGCGAAAACGGAAGGGCAGAGAGGTCGAAAAATAGACCCGCAGTTGCTCCATTGGCACATGCAGAGTGAGGAGTGGAACCCAGGAACCCAAGCAGTCTGGCTCCCGGGCCTATCCAGACCCCAGATATCCAGACCAGGTGATATTTGTCCTGCATAAGGCCCTGCTGCCCACAGACAGATGTAGCCCCAAGGACCTTAAAAGTGGACATGAACTGAGAAGCAGGAGGGGCCGGCAGCCCCAGAGCTGGGTGACCTATCATGCTAGGCCTGGGAGGCACTTGCCTGGGGCTGCCCCTGAGTAAAGCCTCTCCTAGGCAGGTGCCTGAGAAGCTGGAGCAGCCAAGGCCCTGGGGAGGAACCATCATCTTGCATCCCCCGAGTCAGGACAGCTGCAGAGTTGTAGAGGCAGAGGGTGGGACTCAGGACCCTCGCAGCCTTGGAAGGACATCTTACCTGGCTACGGTCCCCTCTCAACACCCCCCACCACCACCATAAGGACTCTGGTCTGGAGCTCCAGCAAACTACTGGGGGGCTGCCCAACCTGGTGTCCCCCAAACCCATCTCCCACCCAGAGTGGAAAGAAAGGAGGGTCCAGTCTGGGGGCGAAGGAAGCCCTGTTCACGAACAGACACCTACCCGCCTGCCCCAGAAATGCCAAGGTCAGAGCGAGGATCAGTAAAGTGATACATGAAATACCTAGACTAACTACGGGGAAGCAAGGCTACTAGGCAAGCTGTAAGCTGTGCTGGAACCCACTAGCTCCCTATCAATCCAGGAAGGCTACCTGGAGGAAGCCGCCTTTTGAATGCAGCTGGTAGTCCCAGCAGCTCTGGGGTTCATCCCCAGAAACCTCTAGCTAGCTTGCAAAAGCACGGCGGGCTGGCTGGCTCCCTGGACTCCTGTAGCCCACACTGACAAGGACAGGAAGGGGAGGAGGGAGAGGAGGAGCTCGACTGGGGAGGAGGTGAGATGGGTCTTCCCCAGGAACTGCACCTCCTCTAAACATTCAATTCTGCAATCCCTTCCCTGACGACAACTTCATTCCCGTCCTGCTCTTTACCCAGCAGCTGACCTTGCCTGATGCAAAGAGAAACGAGGCGTTGGGCCAGACACCAGGCTTCCTGCCTCCCTGGAAAGAGCAACGCATAACCACACCTGCACCTGTGCTCCAGGCCGCCTCTCACAGCTTGGCTGCCTTCTTCACCCTCTACCTTCCACCTCGCCTCTGCTTCTGGCTCCTACCCTACGGCCTGCAAACATACGCGAAGCTCCTTCTTCTGAAACAGTTTCCCTCCTCTAGAGCCCCTTTCCTCTACCCTAAATCCCTCTGCTTCTTCTCAAACATCTTGAAAGAATGATCCACGCTAAGTGGTCCTCACGTCCCAGCTGTGCCTCAGCTCCTTCTTCTCCACCCCGCCCTCGCCAGGAATTAACCCCGGGCCTCACAGTCGCCCGTCCGCCCTGACCCCGCTCCCTCCATCAGAGCTTGCCCTCGGGCCCTCTGCCCTGATTCTTTTTTTTTTCTTTTTTGTTACTTTTTTTTTTTAAGTTTATTGGGGTAACATTGGTTAATACAGTTACATAATTTTCAGGTGCACATTATCATTTGACATCTAAATATTCTATTGTGTGATCACCACCCAGAGTCCAGTTTCTTTCAGCTGCCATGGATTTGATTTCTTTTACCCATTTCACCCTCCCTCAACCAACGTATATTTGACCCGCTTTACCCCTTCTACCTCCCCACTCCTCCCCACCCCCTATTCTCTGATAACCACGAGTCTATTGTCCATGTCCCTGAGTTCCCTGAGTCTCTGTCCTGTTCATTTGTTGCTTTTAGGTTTATATCCCACATATAAGTGATATCATGTGATTTTTAACTTTTTCAGTCTGTCTGCCCTGATTCTTGGCCCCTCCTGAGCCCCCTGCTCCCCTTAAATGTTTTTTGCTCCCCCTGGGTCCACTTGTCAATCTCTTCCCTCCTCCTCTCCACCAGGCCCTGGGGTAGCTCCTCTGCTTGCACAGATTTAGCTCCTGTCTGTGTCAACAGCTCCCAGACCTAGAGCTCCCCAACCTTTCTCTCACACGTAAGTCTTGAAGGGCCTGCTGGAGCCCCAGTGCCACCTGACAACTCCGTCGGGGCACCCGCTCAACCGTCCCAGCCAAATTCACCTGCCCCTCCTGATTGCTCCCACAACTTCACCACACACTCAGCAACTGTCCTTTAGTCTCTCCTCTCCCTCATCTCTCACACCCAACAGGGCACCAAGACTGATTGAGTCGACCTCCGAACTGTCTCTAATCCATCTCCTCTCCTCATTCCATGGCCGGTGCTCCAGCTCAGGGAGAATCATCTTTCCTCGGCCACGGCAGTAGCCTCCAGCATCATCAGGATTCCACCAGCCATCAGTTCCAGGATGCCCAACAGAGGCTTAACCAAGGAAGATGATGAATACTGGTTCTTTCATTTACTAGTTGTGAAGACTTGGGCATTCTCTGTGCCCAAGTCATTGTCATGCTCTGGGAATCCATCTCCTCATCTGTACGATGTAGATAATAACCTACATGTATTACACGCATAGATGATAATACATGTATTGATTCTTTGGTTTCCTTATGAGGTTATTATGAGAAATTTAAGAATCGATACTTGTGAATTTGTTGGGATAGCCCTCAGCAAATGTCAGCCACCATGATCCGCAGAAGGCAGCCAGGAGGCAGGCAACCCCAGGACTGATGTTAGGATTCCCACGGCTTTCCCCTGAGCGTGTAGACGACTGCAGTGGATCGCAACATCCCATTCTCACGGGCAAGTCTAAAGGCAGAGAAGACATTTTCCTCCTCAATTTTCTCTTTTTATCGGGAAGATTTTTTCCCCCTGGAAACCACTTTCCCCAAGGAGATTCTCTTGGGCTCCATGGGCCAATTTAGGTCACATGGCCATATCTAGCTGCAAAAGGGACTGAGAAAGCCGGTGTCTGACATTTTTAGCCCTTTAGCCAGAGTGTGGTTTCTGCCAGTAGAGAGACAAGAAGCGACCATTCCAGTTAACTGGATTACCTGCCCTTGACATCTTTCTTCTCTAGTCCATCTTCCATCCTGTTACCAGACTGATCTATCTAACCTGAGATTTCACTGGCTCCTGCTTTAAAGCTTTAATGATTGACCTCAGAATAAAGGCCACTGTCTTTTGCTTGACAGAGAAAGTCTTCCACTGTATGATCACAGCTTCTTTTTCAGCCATTCCCCAACCTCCAGGCAGTTCAAACTCCTCACCATCCTCTCAAACTGGGATGCCCTTACCCCACCCCTCCCTCTCCTAAATCTGCCAGACAGAACTAAACCCCTATCCGTTCCTCAAGATACGGCTTCTCTGTGAAACTTTTTTGGCCTCCTTGTTAGGTTAGGTCAAATATCGACCATGGTGCCAGACTAGAGGTGTTCAATCAGAGTTGAAGGAAGGAAGGAAGGAAGGAAGGAAGGAAGGAAGGAAGGAAGGAAGGAAGGAAGGAAAAGGAAGGAAGGAAGGAAGGAAGGAAGGAAGGAAGGAAGGAAGGAAAAGGAAGGAAGGAAGGAAGGAGGGAGGGAGGGAGGGAGGGAGGGAGGGAGGGGGCAGGGAGGGAGGGAGGGAGGGAGGGAGGAAGGAAGGAAGGAAAGAGGGAAGGAAGGAAAAGGAAGGGAAGGAGGGAGGAAGGAAAGATAAGGATGATGCCCCAAGCATCATCTACCCCTTTACCCATCCCATGGAGAGCTTCATCTACTACTGCAGTAGCCCTATGGGGCTTTCTGGGGCATGGCATTTTGCCCCAGGCCTTTGGTGGAGATTCAACTAGAGACCACACTTTTATTACTATAGGATTCAAGTGTTTTGGCATTTTGGCATTTTCCCATTGGGGCAATTCCCTCAGCCTCTGGGGTGTTTTCCTGCAGCCAGTGAGATGTGCCAAGACTTTCAGAAGAGCTGTAGAGCTGCATTCTGGGTGGAGGGAGCATCTCCCATCTGTCCTTTGAGTGTCATCACATTGGGTTTGGCATCTCTCCAGCCTGACACCCCTTCGCTATCCCTCTCAGTCCTGGGTCATGCCCTCATTTGATAACATGTCATCTATGTCTTCATCTCCTTAGCTATCAGGATCATTAAACAGGCTAAGACATTCTGTCGACATCTTCCCTCCATCTGACCTCAATCTTTTCCTTAATCAAAACCCTTTGGGTATGACTGGAGAGGCTGGGTAGAAAAAAAGCCTGGTTCAGGGTAACCTGGAGGGGTATGAGGGTGTGTGTGTGTAGGGGGGAAACTTTTCCAACAGGTGCTCAGCCAGGCCTGAGGGAGGAGAGGGGAAACCAGACTGAGATCTGATACCCTGGAAGGTTCAACATGGCTACAGAGTCATGTCTTCCCCATCATCTCAGAAGCAGGCATCCCTCCTGCACCTTGCTTTGCCTTTGTTTCTCCTTTTTACAGCCTGACTTCTATGAGTTATCTATCTCACTTTCTCATCCCTAGAGAAGGTCCAACTGGGCCAGCTAGTCACTGTCCAATATGGAACACCCCCGCAGTCAAAGTCTTACCACTAGAGCGACTCCTGGGCAGCTCATCTCCCCTGTGTTCGGCCTGGAGACCAATCTTGATTCCAGGGACAACCTGTTGTGGTCGGAGAGGAGCGGAGTCCCAGATCACACTCCCAGCATTCACTTGCAAGGAGCTGCCTGAGGCTGCTTTCTTCAGAAGAGGGCAATGGAGATGGCAGGTGCTTGGAGCTTCGCAGACTAGCACTGCTGGCCTTATCCTGAGAGAACAGGAGCTCAAGGATTGGAGGCTGTGGGCAGCTGGGATCTGGGACTAGACATGACCAAAGCAGCTGTTAGCTAGGGATACACGGGCTGTGATAAGGGGCAGGAAGTGCAATTGGGCCAGGAGAAAGAGAGCAGATTGGCTGAGAATACTGTTGCTCATGTGAGAAACGTCCAAACCTGTAGAGAATTTTTATGAGTTTTTTTGAGCCAACACTGACAAGAGTGCCAGGAAGCAAGATTTCAAATGCTCTCAAGAGGGACAGTTTTGCAGCATCTTATATACATTTGGAATTAAGTAGAGAACTTAAGGAAGATTACATGAAGGTGGGAGAAAGCAAGGCAGGGACTGGATTACAGGGAAGTTAACATCATATGCTCTCTTGAGGGTAGTTAAGCTTCAGAGTGGTCTGAAGAAGACATTTCAAAGGTGTGTTAACCTAGATGCCCAGAAACAATGGACAGGGCCTGCTTAGGACAAAGAAAAATTTTACTAAAGAAGTTGTATGTCATAACGTGTCTACCATGACATGCCATTAAGAATTTATAATCAGATCACCCCATGCGGTCACTTTTGGTTAGATTTATTACAGGACTTCTTTTTCTGTTCACACTGCCCTAGCAGGGTCAGCCTGGGAGAGGCTCAACAGAAAGCCAGAAGGAGGAGTAAGCAGGGACATCTGTGGATGTTCTGGCAAGCCAGGCTGCACAGCATGGGGGAGTGGGTAGAGCAGACTGGTAAGGACAAAACACAGACCCAAACTTGGATGGACTGGAGTTCCTGAACAGGCTCAGGGACAAGACAGACCATATATTAGACTGGGTTCAAGGCAAGTTTTAGTCTCCGGATCTGGAGCTTTGGGTCAGAGCAAGGATGAAAACAAGAGGTAACTGTGCCGCCTTATCCAATCCAGACCAAGCTCCTACATTTCCCAAAACCCTGATTGAGTTTTACCCCTGAATCAGCCTCCTATGCAGCTGGAATCCACCTGGTCTCAGCCAAAAGGGGAGGAAAGAGGCAGAGTCATAGGAGGGCCAGGTCATTTCAGCTCCTGGGTCTCCCTGTGGCCTCACTGAGGTGACTTAAGAGATCTGAGGTGAAACAGACAGACCTGCCCCGGCCCCTCCTAATTCATAACCCATCAAAAATGAACATGAAAGAATTTCACAGGTCTTTTGAGCAGAGCCAGCATGGCTCTTGGTGGGCACCTTTCTTTTCCATAGATTTGCAAACCATATTTTTACCCATCCGCCAGGACCCTACTTGGGAATGGTACCTTCTGCCATGATCCGCCTTCTCTCTAGCTTTTAAGTTCAGAAGAACATTTGCCCAGCTTGCATAATGACTTGGAATTGTGCAATTGCACAGTTGCTCCAGGCCTGCGGGTCATGACCCACCATTTACCAACAGTATCTCAACACATCCATTGATTACCCGGAGGCAATGGTTGGGTACTGTCTGAGTAATCAGGTTCAAAAGGACAGTGATGGGATTGACCTTCTGAAGTAGTTCTGGATCCTTCTCCTAAGGGAAGAGGAAACTTGGGCGAGGGGTGACAGGAGGAGGCCTGCTTAACGAGGGGGTGGGGGGTGGTTAGCGTAGCAGCCAATTTCTCACTCATTTTGTAAGATCAAGTCCAGACTCCTCAGCCTCATGTGAGGAAATAACTGTACTATAGGCCATGAGTTTTCAATGCATTGCTACTGCACATTTTGAAATATGAATTTAAACAATAGAGATAAGATTCCAGAAAATGATCTAACTTGAAAGGCGAGAGAGAGGCCTTGGGCATTAGAAAAGGCTGATGACTTCAGCTGACAAGGGCTTGCTCATGTTTCAGCCTTACTCATCTCTTCATAAAAATGTGTAGGAAAGTAGAGGGGTCTCTGGGCTAGAAGCAGGAGAGTTCAAGGTCTTAAGAGGCCAATGAACTTAGAACAAGGCATCTCATTCCCTCCTGGTCCTTTCAGTTTTCTTCTCTTCTAACTTGCCCAGCATGAAAGTTCCAACTCTCTTAATAAATAACACAAAAATACTTCACCCATAGAGAAATAGTTAAATAAATTATAAAATGATTTAATATGTATTAAATTTACATATTGTAGTATACCTATAAATTATCTTTAATATTAAAATATCATTTTATTCTGCTATTACAATTAAAATTAGAGTTTTAAGTAACATGTACTGCTTTCCTAAGAAAGTATCAGATTACTAAGTAAAAGCTAAAAATATTGGTTTAAAAGCTTGAGGGCTTTTTTTAAGTCTATACTAACACTTTTTTTTATTCAATGGAAGTCCTTTATTAATGTCTAGCTCACTGTCTGTTAAATTTTTGATTATTTGGTTTTTAAATTTAGTAGAAATGTTTAGAGTTTTCTGAATCTGCTGTCTGTCTGATTTTCTCTTCCTCCTACACCAACTCCTTTTGCTCCTGTCTGAGTCAAGCTTCCCTGTAGAAGGACCTGGACTCACTGCCTCCATCTCCTCACCTCCCATCCTCTCCATGGTGCTTTGCAATCTGACTTCTGCCTCAATCACTGCAGGAAAACTGTTCCCCAAGGTCACCAGCAGCCTCCAGAGCTAGTTTAATAAACATTCTCAGGCCTTATTATACACAATTTCTTAGTAGTGTCTGATACGTGGCAACTCCCTGCTTCTCCCAAGTTCCTCTCTTTCTGCATTTCCTCTCAGCCCTCTTCCAGGCTCTCTTCCTAACATGTTCTTAGATAGATGTTGGCATTCCCCCAACTTTCTCTCCTGTGTGCCTCTTCCTTTCCCTTTACATGCATGCATTTCCCCTCCCACTAATTCTATTCTACTGATTAGATTACGACCCTCCGGAACTTCAGACACAAATCCCACGAGCCTCTCAATCTCAACAGATTTAAATCCCACCCTATTATGTCCCCCCATCCACCACCACCACCATCTCCTCCCCCGTGGTTCTGTTGGTGGTTCCACCATGCATTCAGCCATTTGGGTCAGAAATGTGAGAGGTATTCATGAGTCCTCCCTTCCCCTCATCTCCCGCACTCAAGCCATCTCCAAACCCTGTAATGGCCTCTTCCTTAGTTTCTGACTGTTTCACTTCCTACCCAGCCCCCTCTCCACCCTTTACTCCAATTCATTCTCCACACAAGGAGTGATATTTATAAAATGCAAATCTCATGCCTTTCTCCTTTCTAACATCTCTCAAGGGATCTCATCAGCTTTGGGAGGAGATGGCCATGCCTGGCCCAACCTGCTGCTCTCGTATTCTAAAGCCGCCCACCTCTAAGCGCCAGCCCTGCACAAGATCTCATCCCTCCCCGACTCAAGCAGATAATGGTACTCAGACCTCCGCGTCTTATTCCAAATTCCTGTAGTTCTGTAACCTGAATTGGCCAAGGCCTCCCTGGCTTCTGGGAATGAATGAGGTCACTCAATTGATAATAAACCCAATTTCTCTGGTCCATGTCATGCAAAAATTTGTCATCTTACAATCTTCACTCCAGATATTTCTTGGAGTCCCCAAGAGTGTCTCACCTATGTCCACACACAAGTCCAGTTGCCACCTAGTGGTCTGCTAGACATTTGTAGCAGCCAAGAAGTTCGAATGGTCCTGACTTCATCTCAAGACAGGGGGATCCTGATTGACCCAAGCCAGGCTTTCTCGACCTCAACACTATTGATAATTTTATATTGGGAGTGGGGAATGGGGCTGTCCTGGGCATTATAGCATGTGTAGCAGCACCTCTGGCTTTCAGCAACTAGATATCATCACGCACACACCTCTTCTAACAAAATGTCTTCAGGCATTGCCAAATGTCCCCTGGGGAGCAAAACTGCCTTTGGTTGAAAACCGCTTGTGCAAGCCAATGACATAATGTCATTCTCTTCCACGGTGATTGGTTTAGATATATGACCTAAACTGGTCCAATTGGAATGAAGTTCAAAAACTGCGTTCAGTGATTTGATGTCAACCCAGGAATTGAGGGCAGTCATCTTACAAGCACAAGGGGAGCCAGCTGCAAGATGAGCCTGTTCTCATGGAGTGAAACAGAAAGATGGTGGGGGGAGCAAATCCTGAGTGACATCTTTGGACCTCTAGATTAAACTGCCTGAAGCTCACAGCATTGCTAGACATTTTCATATATGAAGCCGACAAATTCCCTTTATTGTTTACATTGTTTGCAATCCTGTTATTTGCAACTGAAACTATCACTGCTACATCACCTGTGCAGGCCAGATCCACAATCTAACACTGGACCCTGCACAATCACTGGTCACTACTGCCATTTCCCATTGGGCTCTGGTCTCCACCTCAAGCGTGGCTTCTGTATGTGGCACCAAGTCCTCAAGATGCAAAGCCATCAGAGCGTCTACAACAAAGTATGCTAGAATATCTCTCTCCATTTCCCATTATCCTTGGGGAGAAGATCTCAAAAGTCATCGCTCTGACCACAATATCGTTCAGAGCTTTAGTGAAATGAATATTTTGATTTTACCGGCATTGCAGCTTTCCCAAGGACAAGATGTGAGTTCATGGGACATGGCCAAGGACATATTTAAGTAAATGCCCCATATTAAACTCCCTTAGCCTCTCCAAGGCTAACCAGGATCTTTCTAATCTTGGAATACATCCTTTCTCAGAAGGCCCCTCTCAAATAGACTCTCATTTATTTGAATACTATTGGTGTATGTATTAGCTTGTGCTAGTTTCATCTGCAGTAACAAGCAATTCTAAATTTTCAATGGTTTGCAACAAGGGTTTGTACAGTTTTAATATTATATTAATGGTTCTATGTATAAATTTAGTCAAGATTCATCACCAGCCTTTAATAAAATAATTTCTCTATTCCAAAGTTCTTTATTTAGATTCATCTCTTGATCAACCGGATTCCATCACCAGGTGGTTTTTCCAGAAATACTTACAAGCGCAACAGTCCCTGCATATTTTTAATTCATGAAAGACTGTTGCCTTTAGACTTGAGTGACAATTTGGCTGAGTGAAAACTTGTTGGCTCATACTTTTCTCAGAACTCTGTAAACAATGCTCCACTGCTTTTTGCTACTAAATATTATTAGGGATAAGCCTCAGGCCAGTTGATATTGTTTTCTGTCTTCTGAGTGATGCTCTTTCTGCCTGGGTGGCCATATGATTTTTAATTTGGCCTTAACACATAATTACTTCACTAGAAACATAATGTACATTCAGGTCTTCCTTAATAGGACAGTTTTATTTTACTTTTTTCCTCCTCCATTTATTCTGTCTACTTCTACTGGAACAACAATGACATATATGCTGGAGTTTTTTAGTCTATCGTGAATATCTACCTATTTTTTCTATCTGTTCTCCATTTCATTTTATGAGATTTTTCTCATACTTGTCTACTGTGCATCTTACTTTGCTTTCAAAGATCTGCTTTATTCTTGTGGTCACCAATAAAGTTTTCATGTTTTAACCCATTTATTATCTTACATTTCCACATTTTAATCTTTTACAAGCTCACTTTTTAATCTCTCTCCATTGTCTTAATGTTGCTTTTTCAATCTCTTTTATTTCTTCTCTGAGCTCTTCCAGTTCCTCATTATGAGTTCATGTTTTCATTAATTTCTTTGAGCTCGTGGATAGATTACTTTTCTAAACTGTCTCTCTGTTTCCTGAAGTAATTCTTTTTCTGATATACATTCATCATCAGCTTTTTACCTGTTATGCATCTTTTCTCCTTTCTCTGTTGTAACAGTTTTCTTGATGATCCCATTCGGTTTGTTACTCATCTTTGAGTGGAGGAAAGTTCTGTCTGGACCCGCATTTTTCTTAAGAATTATGTTGGGAGGTATTGGGAAGTGGGCCAGAGTAGGTTACAACTTCAGTTTAGGCATTAATCTAAGACAACTTTCTGACCAAAAGCACTGTGTTCTCTGTCTGGGGACACAATACTCCTCAGGTTCTGATGATCCCTTTCCACTTTGAAGATGAGAAAGAAATCTTTTTGCATTTCCCTTTTCTTCAAATGTCATTATTATTTTTCTACTTTTTTCTGTCATTTTAAAAATCAGCTTTATTGGGGTATACCTTATACTCATTAACATTCATTTTAAGTATGCAGTTTAATAAGATTGGGAAATTGTATACAGCTATGTAACCACAATCAAGATATAAAGGATTTCCATCTCCCTAAAACATTTCCCTGATCCCTTTGTATCAATCCTCTACCCTAGCCCCACAGCCGCAGGCAGCCACTGATCTATTTTCTGTCACTATCCTTTTGCCTCTTCTAGAACATTATGTAAATGAAATCACACAACCATATTATATATAGTCTTTTATGCTTTTGATTCTTTCACTTAGCATAATGCTTTTGACATAGTCTTGTTTTGTGTATCCGTTTTGTTCTTTTTTATTACTAAATTGCATGGAAATTTTACAATCCATTTACCCATCTACCTGCTGATGAATATCCGGGCTGTTTCTAGGTTGGGTCATTTATCAATAAAGCTGTAGTTAGCATCCATATACAAGTATTTGAGTGGACGTACGTTGTTTTTTCACCCCTTGGGTAACTACCCAGGAGTGGGATCATAAGTGTGAACTGTATCACTTTCCAAAGTGGGTGTACTATCTTACATTCCCAAGTAAAGGATCAGCTTTCTAGCTGATTGTCCTCACCAATGCTTTGCACTGTCAATCTTTTTAATAAAATTTTGGTGGGCATATAGTGATATCTCGTTGTGGGTTCATTTGCATTGCACTAAAGACTAGTGATGGCAAGCATCTGTACATTTTATGTGCTTATTGGACATTTATGTGCCTTCTTCGATGAAGTGTTTTTTAAAATATTTTACTCATTTTTTATATTGGGTTATTGTCCTATTTTTGAATTAGAAGAGTTCTTTAAATAGTCTATTTATAAGTCCTTGGTCAGATGTATCTTTAGTAAATATATTCCTCCATTCTATGGCTCACATTTTTCTTTTCTTAATGGTGTCCTTTGAGA
This sequence comes from Cynopterus sphinx, assembly GCA_030015415.1. Lineage (NCBI taxonomy): Eukaryota > Metazoa > Chordata > Mammalia > Chiroptera > Pteropodidae > Cynopterus > Cynopterus sphinx. Next base: position 53,542,335 of record CM057383.1, on the reverse strand, counting down.
AGCAAACTTTTTAATTTTACTGAAGTTCATTTTATCAGTTTTTTTCCTTTAAGGTAGATACACTATCTTTTTAAATTTAAATTTATTTTATTGGTATTAAAGTGTTCATATATTTACTGGTCATTATATTTCTACTTTGGAAATCTTTACTTTCATGTCTTTACCTGATCTTCTTTTAGTATGTTCATATTTTCTTAATGATGTATATTGGCTCTTTATACAGTAAGGATTTCTGTTACATATGATATAAATATTTGTCCAGTTATCTTTGTATTCATCTATTAAATAACTGTTGAGCAACCTACTGTGTGCCAGACACCCTCTTAGATACAAAAAATCATCAGTGAACAAAATAAAATTTAAAAACCATTAACTAAAATAATTATAACTTTGCATGGTGGCAAGATGTTAACTAAGCCTATTGTGGTGATCATTTCACAATATACATAAATATTAAATTATTACATTGGACAACAGAAACTAATATAATATTATGTCAATTATACTTTAATTTTTAAAAATGCTCTCATGAAGCTAAGACACCTAAGCAGGAGGAGTCCATAAACTTTTCTGAAAAAGGACCAGACAATAAATACTTTAGGCCAGTAGGCAAATTTAATGTGGGAACTTAGATAACAAAAGAGAAAACTTCCTCTCCTCTCTGCCCTCCCCCAGTCGCCTGGGTGGTGGGCACAGTTGTGCTGGTGGCTGTTCACTGCAACTTTCTTGGAAGAAGCAACATCCATCCACAGATGTAGAGTAGGGCAGGCAGTAGGTTCAGCCGCAATGGTCAGTTCTACTCTCTATGCAGTGACAGCCTAAACCTCCCACACTTTGCTCTTCCAGGAGAGCCTGGTCATCTCAACTAGAGCAGCTGATTAGAGGGGAGGCCACTTGCTACGTAGCTGTCTCTGGAGCCAGAGTCAAGAACCAATGGTGTTGGGCCATCGAGGTCATTATGAGAACTTAGGCTGCTTCTCCAAAATGTTTGGAAACCATGGGGATCAGATTTCAGAATAATACAAGAAATAATGTGATCTAATCAACAGCGGTCTGTTGAGAATGGATTATAATGGTGCAAGGGAAGAAACAGGAAGTTCAGTTAGGAGGCCAGGGAATGACCCAAGTGAGATGGCCTAGAGTGATGATGATGGACATGATGAAAAATGATCACATTCTAGATATATTTTGAATGTAAAGCTGACAGAATTTGCTATGGATTAATGGTGCAAAGTGAGAAAGAAAAAAACATATTCAAGAATAACCTCAAAATTTTTGACCTGAGCAACTGCAATGATGGAGCTCCCATTAAATGACATGAAGAAAACAGTAGAAAAAGTTGGGAAGGGAAAGAGACATTTTGGGTGAATAGTGGACATCTAAGTGGAAATGTTGAATTGGCAGTTGGTATACAAGTTTGGGGGCAGAAGAGAGGTCCAGGCTGGAGATGTAAATATACTAACCATCAGAACCTAGATAGTCCTAAAATCCATAATATTGAATGAGATCACCAAGGGAGGGAGTGTGGACAAAGAAGAGAAGAATTCCAAGCAATGAGCCTTGGGACCTCTCAACATGTTGTTTACAATGATTTTCTAGAGAAGTTCCTAAATTTGTATGTAGTTAAATCTCTGAGTTTTGCCTTTGATATTATATTAAAAATTTCTGTCTCACCTAAAGAGTATATAAGTATTCATCTATGATTCTTTTATGATTTCACTTTTTGTATTTAATTATGCCCAAATTTTTATTTCTTAATATCATTTCCCAATCAAAGGAACTAGTGTTCCTTAGAGAAATGGCTGGTTCCAAGTCCGGGGCAGAGAAAGTACAAAATGAGCCTGGAACATCTTGTTGTGCCAGAAAGCAAGGAAGTGTTCAAAACATTATAGGAACAGGTCAAAAAGGCATAGGACCCACTGGCCAAATCTGGGACAATCTGAGCATCCAAATGAAGAATGACAGTTATGGGTGAAGGCCCTTTGAATAACATAAGAATCTACGAGTCCATACTGACAGGAAAGAAACTGAAAGAGGAGGAAAAGGGGAAGAGAGAAGAGAGGAAGGGAGGAAAGGAGAACTTCCTTACAATAAAATGCCAACTAATAAGTACAGAAGGGATGATAGAGTTAAATCACCACCTTACAACAATTCTAGTAACAATTTATTTAGGCAAAAATGGGTAACAGATATTCACACAGTTTCTAAGTATCCCCCCCCTCCAGATTTTGGTATTAAACACAAAAGAAAATAGATTAACTTCACAGTGGAGAAATCCACTAAACACTACTTAGCCAAGTATTGGGGCAAAGTTGGCATCACCAGTAACGGAACAAACCTGTATTGTGTGCCTCTTGAAGTGATGCACTGAGAAGAAAACAGCATGCCTTTTGCAGTATTTCTACAAAAATGCTTAACTTGATTCTAATTATGAATAGTATATATACACACATGGAGGGAGATTTTTCAAAACTACTGCCTGTATATTTCAAAAAAAGTACCTAAAAGATAAAGAAAAGCCGAGGAATTTTTCCAGATTAAAGAGAATTAAAGAATGACAACTAAATGCAGTAAGCAATACTAGATTGGATCCTAGAGATAGAAGAAGGCATGCTAGGAATAATTATTGGGAAAGCTGGCAAAATTTGAGTATGGACTAAACATTAGGTAATAGCATTATACTTCCGTTAAATATTTTGAATTTAATCATTGTATTGTCCTTACATAAGAGAACACCCTTATTCTTTGAAGATTCTCACTGAAATATTTAAAGATAAATACTTAATTTTTGTGTGTGTGTGTGTGTGTGTGTGTGAGTGAGATAAAGCAATTGTAAAATGTTAACAATTGGTGAATCTTTGTGAAGGATAGGATGAAATTTTTTATACTATTCTAATACTAATAAAAATTTTAAATCTTTTCAACACAAAGGGTTGAAAATAAAAATATACATAATTACAAGCTGAGATTTGTTTTGATGTTCATTTTGAGGAAGGAATCTAACAGCCATTATTTACTGAGTGGCCATTTTCCCAGTCTACGAAAATAAATACCTTTTAATCAATAATAAATTCTCACACACGCTTGGATTGTTCCTGCCTTCCTAGTCTGTCCCATGAATCCATCTGTCTGCTTTCATGCACCAGTGAGTTTTTTTAATTGTTGGAAACTTTAATTACATTTAATATCTAGTCAGGCAAGTCCATCTGCCTTGCTCTTCTTCAACATCTTCCTCTATACACTCCTAGTCTTCCAGAGAAATTTACAATAACTTTGTGAAGATTTTCTTTAAAAAAATTCTCCTTGAGATTTTGACTCAAATATAGATCAGTTGAGACAATTGAAAACTTACATTGCTTATTCCTCTTAGAAATGAGTGTTTGTCTCTCTGTGCATTCAAGTCTCATTTTGTTTCTCTGTCAAGTCTTGTTGTTTTCTTTACACAAATCTTGCCTGTTTCTTGTTAATTCCCATGAATTTTGTTGCTACTACAAATGCAGTCTATTTCCATGATGTGTTCTAACAGCTTACTCATTATCATAGGAAAGGTGTTGGTGTTTCTATCTATACTTCTATATTTTGTGACTGCTGTCCTGCTAACCTCATTTGTTACCTCTCTGACTTCTTCAACTGATTTTTTTGAGATGTTTAAATTACAAAAATCCATATCGCCTGAAAATGATGATGATGATATTTCCTTCTTGGGAATATTTATGATTCCTATTTTATCTTCCAGTTTAATTCCATTGCTAGAACTTCCAGAAAATTAATAAGTAAAAGTGGAGGGACAGAGTCATCCGTATCTTATTCCTGAACTTAATTGGGATGTCTCTAATGTTTTCACAGTTAATTAGGATGTTTCTTTGGTTTGAGAGAGATTGTCTTTGTAATGTTAAAGGAGTGTTCTTTAATTCTTGTTTCATTTACAAAAACATCACCAGGAATGAATAGCAATGTCTTAGGATATTTAAAATATTATTTACTAATCTCTGATTATACACTCAGTTCTATGCCAAGAGTTCTATATTCATTATTTTATTTAATGCACATATGACCCTGACTTTAGACAAATTTTTCAGATTTGAAGGTAAGGAAACTGTCCAAGGGTCCACAGTTAGGAAGTGAAAAAGGGCAAGATTTGTACTCATGCTTTCTGACTTCAAAACCTGAGCTCTTAAGACAGTGATAGTGTGGGTTTTCATGCTGATCTATTAACGTAAATAATCAAATTAAGATATTTCCAGATATTGAACAACATTCGCACTGCTGGCATCACCGCCTACTTGTATAGAGTGTATTCTTGTTTTACACATACGGCTGCATACAATTTTCTAATATTTTGCATCTGTATTTGTGAAATTGGGCTGCAGTTTCTCTTTTGCCCATCTGTCTGGTTGGCTTTTGTTTTGGGCTTAGTAAAATGACTTGGGAACTTACCCATTTTTTCCATACACTAACCCTATTTAAACAGCATGGAGATGATCTGGTAGGAGGTTTGAAAGAATTTGCCTCTGAAATGATCTGGGTTCAATATTTTCTTTTGATAACTTTTCAGCTTCGTCTAGGATTATTAACCTCTTTAGGTTTTCTACCACTTCTTTGGTCAAATTTGTTCATTTATATTTTCCCAGAAAACTATCCACTTCATTGAGATTTTCAAGTTTATTAGCATAAAGTTATAAAACATATTCCTCCCTATTTTTCATTTACTCTGTATCATTTCTCATTTCTGCACTCTCATATTTTCTCTTTCTTGATTAGGCTTGCCAATGGTTTGTCTACGTCGATGGTATTTTTAAAGAGCCAGACTCTGAATTTTTTCATCGTTTTATGTTTCCCATTTTCTAATCCATTAATTTCTAGGGGTTTTCATTATTAGCTTTTCCTTCTTGTTTCCTTAGGTTGTGTTATTGGTGGTGATTGTTTGCTTTTCTCTTTTTCTGGCATCTGGAAATAATTGTTTGGCTCATTTATTTTTCTGTGTTGTCATTATGATCATTATGTTCTATACAGCCTGTTGTTGACATTTATATTCCCTTTTAAACCCAAGAATTACTCAGAAAAGTAATTTTTAATTTCCCAAGTGGTTCATTGTTTTTGTTCTTTGCTCATCCTTTGGTTTTTAATTTTTAATTTTCTTGAATTCTGGTCAGAGAATGTGACCTGTACAGTTAGTACATGTTAGAGGTTATTGATAATGTCTTTGTGAACTGATATAAAAACAATTTTTGAAAATGTTCTCAGCAGTGATTGAAAAGAATGGTATTCTCTGCAGAGTTGGAGCAAGCTGGAGGGATGGAACACAATGCATCTTAAACCATCCGTTACAGCCCAGTCAACTCCAGAGAGAGGAAAAGCGGCTAAGGGTGGGGTCCAGTGAATAGACAGGGCGTAGGAAGACACGGCAAGACCACCCTGCCTCCATCTGCCCGTCTTGAGGCAGGACCCAAAGCTAACCTGGGCACTCTCTCTCAGGACACTTGTGGCAAGCACTGGGTTGGAGAGTGGGGACCCCTTTAGGAGCATTGTTGGCTGCTCGGGGTCCCAATTTTGTCTGCTTATTGAACAGGAAAAGGCAAAGAGCTCAAGTGAGGCCTCGGAGTGTCATCCAAACCAGCCAGACTTGCTGAGAACAGATTGCTTCTCACTGTCTCTTCTCACCTGAGTGACATTAAACTTGGGAGGGGAGGGGTCATTTAATCCTGACATAAACTAAACGAGAACCTAATGATCATCGGCTCCACTGCTTTGTCTTGGTTAGAAAAAACAAAGGGCAGTGACCCAGTTCTAGGAATCAAAACGTGCACGTGTGTGGCACAGAATTCTCTCATTAATCGCAGAGCAGCACATCTCAGCCGGTTCCAAATCGTGGCCCCCTTGCCACCTCAGGGCCCTTGGTCCAGGTGCTCTGGGACCAGCTTCCTGCCCTTGCCTTGAACTCTGAGTCCCTTCTCTCCATTCTCCCTCTTTCTCTGTCCCTCATCCCAGACCCCTCCTCTCTCTTCTTCACAACTCCGTTAGGATTATGCAGAAGGATCTCGCTGTCCTTGACCAAGCACCAACCTCTCTCGCTTTTCCAGACTGAGCCCTGGGTCTTCTGTAGCCACACGTTGAGCCTGGCTCATAGAATGAGATCAGAAGACTCCTTTACTTCTGTCTCCAATCATCATCCATTTAAACTTATTCAGTGAGAGAAGTTATTTCCTCAACCTTTGGGTTGAAAATTGGAGCATTGCTTTTTTCTCTCTCTCTCACTTCGGATAGTAAAAATTGCTTCAAGTCCCACTTACTAAAGCAAGTCGGTAATTGAAAGTGTCCAAGCTCCCCCTCCTCCCCCTCCCATGGGATAATAAAATCCTCAAACCTAATTTTGATCGTTTCTCCTATCTCAGCAAGGGCTCCCACTTACATGATGTGGGGGTGAGGGGATCTGTCTGGGGCAACTGGGCAGCATGGGGGGTATTGGGCATAAGTCTCTTTTGCTTTTATATTGCCTGGCATTTCTCTACCTCTCTCAGCTCAATAACTGTGGTGTCTGCCCTGTCCACAGCGGAGCTTCTTATGAAGGAGAGAGGGAGAAAAAGTAAGGTGGTCTGCAAGTTCCCACCTGACAAGTCCTATTATAAGATGGCTCTGTGCTCTGTGGTTTAAAGATGACTTTCTTAGAATGTATTTTCATGGAACCTTCAGAAGCCATGCAGGGAACTTCTGGCTGCACTTGCTTTAAAGGTGGAGATGCATTTTCCCTCATGGCCCCTTCCCGTTTTCACTGTCATTGACAGGGTCCCCTTTTTCAGGAGGCCCCCTCTGCCAAGATTTTTAGAGTTCTTATTCCGTGAGGCTCACTCTTGCCCATGATAAATGGGCACCCTCAAGTCAGCCCTCAGTGGGGTGACCTTGGTCTCCATGTGGCCAATCTCCCTCTGCCTGGTCTCCACAGCCTCTTCTCAGGCAGGTGTCAAAACCCACTCTCCTGTGTCCCCATATCCAGGCCTTTCTAGGGTCTGCTCAGTGGCCATGAGGTAAAGGGAGACTGAGGCACACTCACACTCACACTCTCTGTGAGATGCTCCCTCAGAAACCCACTCTAATCCCAACACCCTGGCCTTCTCACAATGCTTGATGCCCTTGATGTGAGTAAAGGAACCAAGGGTAACAAAACCAGGTTTTTTACTAACTCTTTTGTAACTTCCACATATGGTCTCAAACGGCTGTTCACAACTTGGGTGAACATTGAAATCACCTGTGGTGACTTAAAAACTACTAATACCTGGGCTCAGCCCCCAGAATTTCATTTAATTGGCCTGCGGTATAGCCTAAACATCCTACGATGTTTAAAAGATTTTTTAAAAACCTCCAGGTGATTCCAATGAGCAGCCAAGAATGAGAACCTGTGTCCTGGCCAAATGATTTCAAACTTAAATATGTTTGTTAAGCACCCATAATGTTATTAAACTGCAGGTTCTAGTTCAACAGGTCTGGCATGGGGTCAAAAGTTTGCATTTCTAACAAGATTCCAGGTCATGTCAACACATCTGATCCAAGGACTGCACTTTCAGCATCAAACAGGTAGAATATCTATGAGCCTTGGTCAAATTCTGTTGTCGTTTTTTTGTTGTTGTTTTAATAGGCTTTATTTTTTAAAAGCAGTTTTAAGTTAACAGAAAAATTGAGGTAAAGGCAGAGATTTCCCATATACTCCTGCCCAACACATGCACTACGTGCCCATTATCCACACGTCACGTAATCAGTGAACCTACATTGACACATCATAATCACCCACAGTCTGCAGTATACTTTAGGGTTCATTCTTGGTGGCGTACTTTCTATGGGTTTTGACAAGTGTATTATGACATATATCTACTACTGTAGTATCATCCAGGGTAGTTTCACTACCCTGAAAATCCTCTGTGCTCTGCCTATTCATCCCTCCCTAACCTCAACCTCTCGCAATCAACCTCAACCAATCTTCTTAAGATTATTAAAATCTTAAGAAGTTCTGTTCCTATAAAGGAAGGCAATAGCAATAATGGCTCTGTAGCAGTTTCCCAACCTCAGCACTATTATTTGGGGCCAGCTAATCCTTTCCTGCGGAGTCGGGCTGCTTTCCTGTGCATTGTAGGATGTTTACAGCATGCCCAGTTTCTGTCCAATAGCTGCTCATAGCAGTCCTTCCACCAATAATCTCTCCAGACATTGCCAAATGTTCCTGGGAGGCAAAAATCATTCCCAGTCAAGAACCACTAATTTATAGGAACACAAAAACTTGCAGAAGTTTAATTTTTTTATTTAATAATTTATTCATTTATGAATTATACCATTGAGCCATACTCCTGTGCGCCAAACACAGTTTAGTACTGGGGATACAAAGATGAAAAAAGAAAATGCTTATATAATAATATAACATCAAGTAGCGATGATTATGTGCAAATAAATAATAAACAAATAAATAAAGCAGAATAAAGAAATAGTGATGCCCTGGAGCAGGGCCCAGCCTGCAGGGAAAATCCCATCATAAAAAGGCTAAGAAGGCTTCTTTGAGGAAGTAACTTTTGAGCTTTCAGGGAAATGAAGTGAGGATGAGTCAGGTCAATATAGGTGAGGGCAGAGGCCAGGTTGTTCCAAGCTAAGCGCAAGCTGGTGCCAAGGCCCTGAGGTGAGAGTGTGATTTAATCCTAGAATAAAATCTTCAGCTGGGTTGCGGATGGGGTTTGTGTTTCTTTCTCCCTCAACAGACTCCGAAGGGAGTAGGGCAGCCTTAGGAGGGGATCCTGCTCCATTCAGATGAAATCTCAGGGATCTCCGCATTGTTAAATCCATGTTGTTCACTTTCTCTACAGTTTCCTCAATCTGTCAAATACAGGAATTAATGTTTAACTCCCCATTAACATATGAATTTGTAATTTTCTTCTTTTGTTTAAAATAATTTCTGCTTTCTGGTTTTTAATGAGATGTTATTTTGTTCATAAAAGTTTTTAATGTATCTTTATTGTGGACTGACATTTTAATCAATATAAAATAACACTATTTTTGCATTTTCCTTAAATTCTACTTATATATGTCTAATATTGCTACTTTTACTTTCTTTTCGTTTCATCTTCTGAGTATATATTTCTCCCCATTTATTTAATTTTCACTTTTCCATAATACTGTGTGTTTTTGATAAACAAAATATGCTTTGAATTTTTTATACAATCTAAAAGTTTTCAACTATTCACAGAATTTCACAGATTCATATCTGAATGAAACTTTATGTTTGGCTTTGTTTTATATTATTTTGTGCTTTGTTTTATATTCCCTTGCTCTTTCTTTTTCTGAATTTTGCTTAGTTGATCAATTTTTTTAGCTCGCTTTTCTGTAATAATTTGAAAATTATGTGCCTATAGAATAAAACCAAATATTTAAAGCAAAAATTTCTACCAATGTGAAGAATTAAATTATATCTATAACTACACTGAGGTTAAATGAAAAATTGAGGGCACTTTTATTTCTTTGCCTTTCCCTCATCTTAAATTTCTGTCAGAATAATGATGTATCTGGATTTACATTCCTTTTCCTTCAAGAATTATTTTTGACATTTGAATTTGGTTTCATAATCATTTTCCAAACAATGATTTAGACATAAACTATTCTTTACTGGCTTAATTACTCATGGTTGTTTCTTTTGTACCACTTCTTCCATTTTGGGGTTATTTATTTTGACTCATTTCTCGGTTGATTGGTGACCTTATAGGGCACTGTTTTTCAGGCAGATATCATGAGTTCTTACAAGTCTGAGAATGTCTTTCTCTTGACCCATATATGAATTACATTGTAGGTATGTACAGAATTCTTTCTAATTGTTGCTCTTCGAAATTCAGCAGACATTGTTTCGTTATTGTCTAGAACTTAGAGTTACATAAGTAAAGTCTGGGACAAGTCAATTTTTTTCTTTGTAAGTGACCTGTTTCTTTCTACCTAGATATTGAAAATGTTTTCCCTTTATCCTTGAAATCTGAGGTTTTATAATGACGTAAGTATGCATAGATCTTTTTATATTCGTTTTGCCCCTTTATTCTGATGGCTCCCAGCTTCCCTCACATCAGAGAAATGTTCTTTTTTAAAATTTCTTTGAGTATAGAAATAGTAGATTACAGAAAGTAATTACACAAAATCTTTAACTAGAACCTTGAAATTATTTTTTCTGTTCAGTTTTGCTGAGATAGAACTGATACACAGCACTGCTGAGTTTAAACAACACAGACTTGATTTACATATGTTATAAAATGATTATCACAATAACTTCAATTAACATCCATCACCTGATAGGTCTGTGAGAAAGAAGATAAAAAGAGACAGACAGACAGACAGACAGACAGTCAGAAACAGAGACAGAGACAGAGACAGAGAGACAGAGGAAGAAATGCTTTTTTCCTTGATAAGAAATTTTAACATCTACTCTCTTCTCAACTTTTGAGTATACATTACAGCCCCAGGACTTACTTATGATATAAGAAGTTTGTACCTTCTGACCACCTTCAGCCAATTCTGCCACTTCCTACCCCATCTGGTAACCACAAATCTGATCTCTTTTTCTGTAAGTTTTGTTTTGTTTTCGATTCCACATATAAGTGAGATCATATATAATTCATCTTTCTCTGTCTTAACTGGAAACTTTAAATGAGGATTTAAAATCTCTGTTAGCAGTTGGCTCATCATAGGCTCAATAAATATATAGAGAATGAATAATGAATGAAAGAATAAATCTTTCCTTCTCTGTTTATCATCCTGTTATACAAACGTTCTATCTCCTGGATTCTTTATGTCTCTCATGTTTTCCCTCATCTGTTTAGATTTTTCCTCTGATATCTAACAGAAATTTTCAAGCTAGTTTTCTACTATAATTTGGTTTTATGCTATTTATGGCTTATACTTTCTGAATTTCTTAATAGTGATTTTTTTTTATATAAAAGAAATTTTTGTAACTGAGATTATTCTTTTCTATTCGGTGCAATGAAAAAATTATAGAGACTATAAAGGAAGTTGTTTAATTTAGTTTTGTTTTCTTTCCTCTTGCTTCTTACAGTAACTCTGTGCCATTGGAGAACATTCACTTGGTCTCCTTGACATAGATAGCCCTTGCGATGGCCAGCCTCCAAAATGTCCCGCAGAGAACCCCACCTCCTGCTATTTCTGTTTCGGTGTGTCCCCCTCCCTCAGTGAACCAGGGCTGACCTGCGAGGCCAATGAAGTCACCACTATGAATACATGATGGTGTATAATTTGGGGGCTAGGTGCCAAAAGGTATTGTGGTTCCCTCCTTGTGCTCTGGGAGCTCTCATTCTGCAGGAAGCTCATCGTTATATGTCGCGAGGACCCTCAAGCAGCCCTGTGGACAGGTCCATCTGGGGAGGAGATAAGGGCTCCTGCCAACAGCAACTTCCTACTTCCATCCTCACACCTACTTCCATCCGTGTGAGTGAGCCACCTTGGAAAAGGATCGCCTCAACCCATCAAGCCTTCAGGTGACACAGGCCAACCAACATGTTGGAGGACCAGCTTCCTGAGAGTCCCCAGGCCAGAACCACTCTTCTGCTCTCCCAAACTCCTGACCCACAGAAATTGTGATAGATCAAAAGTGTTTGTTATTCTTTTAGGCCACTAGGTTTCAGGATAATTTGTTCAGCAACAATGGGTAATTTTTCAGCCCCCTTCTTTCTAACTACTTGGTCATTTTAATAAATATTTCTTTCCTTCTGTTTACTCATATTAGGATTTGAGATAGGTTCTACAAGACAGTGTGTGGGTCTCTGTTCAACTCTTTCATTTTGGGGAAGGGAAAAGAGAAAGGCTGAGCTGTGCTGTAGTTGTACTTTTCCTGTCCAGAGTTCTATTTGTCAGTGATGAGCATAGAGGTTTCTGTGGCTTAGAAAGCCTGGTGCCAGGTAATTTCCTGCTGTGTGGAAGGAGCTTTTTATTTGGGTATATTTGAATGGAAGAGCTAACCGGTAGCCTCTCCCTGCTCCCTACCATTAGAGCCAGTAAGGCCCCCAGCCCTCTTTTTCTCCATCTCTTCATGAGGCCACAGTGTTGGTCTTCTTTCTTGCTTGCATACGTTCCTTGGCTCCTACATCAAAATCTCCCAGGGACTACTGCAGGCATCAGCAAATTCACACTACAGGAGCCAAATGACCTCCTTCCTGCTGTGAAAACCATTAATCTCTGTCAAATTAATTCTCCAGACCACAGAGTATAGACTATGTTCTCGACTGAAGCATTAGGGCAACATCAGGTACGATAACCACACAGGGAGAATGAACTTTGGGAAACAGTCTGGCATCTTCTTGTTAAGTCGGACACTCACACTCAACGTATCCTACCACCGACATCTAAAAAAATCTCTGAAAAAATGAATCCCAACTCTGCACACTGACACAATTTCATGGCATCCCAAAATCATAATGAGCAAAAGAAGCAGGAGAAAGAAGAATGATCCCCCTTACAAAATGACAGGCAACATGAAAGAGCATTTACTTAGGGCTACATTCCAAGGTGGAAAACAGAATAATAAAACTCAAGATTGCAGAGGATGGCAAGAAAGGAAGGTGACGCTGAGGCAGGTTTCACTAGGTTGGTGCCAGGCCTGGCGGAGAGCATCCTGAGTGGTGGTTCCACAGCATTTGCTTTATTGTTAGTCTTTAACCTGTACACACACACGCACACACACACACGTACACGCTCTTCAGTGTGTAAGAAATACTTCACAATGTAACAAATTCAAAAGAAAACATTCTAAGAGCTCCATGACTCAGGTCTTTACAACCAGGGTGCCCTTCTAGACTGGTCATTCACTCCCCTCCTCCTCCTTCCCTCTTCCAGCCTCACAGACAATGCTCGCTCCCTGTGCTGAGAACCCCACCTTTTCCCCAGGGGCCTCAGTCTAAGGAAACCCCTCTGATTGCCCAGACTGACACCATATTGACACCCCTTGGGCCTCTGGTCAGCTCCTCCCTGGACTGCCTTAAACATTAGGCAATAATTCTGGCTTGTGAGTGAACTAGTTTGAGTAAGGAATCCATCACTTGCAACTAAAACGACCCAAACGACAATACACAGGGTTTGTTGAGCATTTCTCAAAAGCTATAGGACCCTTTCTGACATGTGTGAAAAGGTCTAGAGCCTTCAAGTAGCTGGTTTCAGAGCAGGGGATCTGTTCACTGACTCAGTCAGTACTCAGAGCAGCACGGGCAGGTGGGCAGACACTGGCTTGAGAGCCAGGACGAGCCAGGTCTTGCAAATGGTTCTGGCTTTAGCAAGTTCGCTGGTTAGAGGCAAGCCACCGTTTCTCCCTGGCCTCAGCTGCTTCATCCAAGTGGAAAGTTTGTACCAAATGAAGCTCACGTCCACTTTAACGTCACGGTCCCTGCTTGTTAAGCATTTACGGAATGAGATGGTCACCGAAGAGTGATGAGGTGGCTTTAGCGGTGAGGATCCTAAAGAGAAATCAGGGGCGCACCCAGTCAGGGAACAATACCAGGAAGGCTGACTCCAGGGCCAAATTCCCTAGCACAGAAGCACAGAGGCACTGAGAGAAGTCGTCCAGGGAGTGGGTGGGAGCAGGGAATGTCCCAGAGCCAGGTGCCTGTGAGTTCAGAGAAAGCTGAGGAGGTTCTCCCTGCCTTTTTCTGGCACAGGCTTGGAAGGCCCGGCTAGAATGAAGGGTGGGTTGGGAGAGATGTGAGACACAGAGTTCAGATCTGGAAGACCATCGCTGAGTACAGAATCAGTCCAGCGGGGAGGGGGACATGCACAAAGCCGTGGAATGGAAGAGGTTGTGAAGCCTGCCAGCTTTCGGAGGTGGTACCACGTCCACTCCTTGGGCATGAAGCCTTCTTGCTGGATGCGGGAGTAAGGGCCACCATCAGACACTCCCCAGTGCTGAATGTTAGGTCTACAGAAAAGCTTAGGGTTCTTCTCACAGCAGGCCTCCAGCAGCTGTACTGGGTTTGACCTCAGCCAGTGACTGACAGAACCTGGGGCAGAAAACACAGGTGGCTCTGTGCCATCTGTCCCACTCCGTCTGGCAACTGGGGTGTGTTTGGAAGATGGTCATGCAGGATCTGGTGGTTTGTGGCCAGGCCAAGGGAGGGAGGTGGGAGATAAGAGTTAACTCATTCAAAATGAGTTCCCCTTTGGCCTGGCCTTCCAGAGAGGAAGCTAGCCCCCTGCACAGCCCCCTGAAACTAGCCTCAGCCCAGTGCTCAGGGCGACCAGCCCCTGAGAAGATGAAAGGTGTGGAGAGCTGCATCTTCTAGCAAGGATGAAGAGGTGCTATTCCAGCCATGTATCCTAGGTGCCCCACAACCTCGGTCCTTCTCCCAGATGCCATGTCTGGCCCCGCTGGATTCCTGAGTGCTGCCTCCAGATGAGATGGGTGACAAGGAACTGAACATCCCAGCTGACCCCATGGCTGGAAGTTCCCTGCAATCAACTGTCCCAAGAGGCCCAACAAGTGTGTGCAGCCTGGTCATGTGTCCCTGTTTACTGAACACAAGGGGAAAAGAAGTTGCGCTTTGAGAGTTTGCCTGCCCTCGTCCTTGAAGCACCAGTTCTTCTATAGCCTCCCATCTAAGTCCCCGCAGTCTATCATCTCCCTGAACCATTAACCTTGAAGTGGGACAGGACTCAGTCACACAGCTAGAAAGGGTCAAAGCTGCAGATGCCCACATGTGCAGCCTGCTAAGCATCCAGAAAGGGGCTCGGAGGCATGCTTTCACACTCTTCCTGGTCATTTGGGGAGCTCCTCTCTTGCACCAGATACTCATGGTAGGGCTGATGTCACAGGTCCCCACCATCACCCCATGGGGGCAGGCACATGACCCACTGGCCAACCGAGTACTGTAGTCCCTGCCTGCAACCAATCAGAGCCATCCTGGGATTGTTGTGTGAAGGACGAGAGAGTTCTCTTTCCACTCGGGCTGCATGGGCTGGGACAGCGGGGGGCCAACCTGGGATAGCCCAGGGCCTCCTACTCATGCAGAATGCAGCCAGACACAGACAATCAAGGATCAAAACATAAAGCCTAAGAGAACACCCAGGGGATCCCATTCGAACCCAAGAACCAGCAGTGCCTGAACTAGAGTCCCTTCCAGACTTGGCATCTCTGAGAACAGGTGGGTCCTGTTTCACGTTCCTTATAAACAAAAGAGTCTTCACTGACACAAACCCTAAACATAGGATGCCATGTGACACCTCAAGCCACACTCTTCACAGCTATCACAGCAACCCACTGGTCCCTCAACCCCACCCACATCAATCTGCCACCAACACCCGTGGCTCAGCAGCTCTGGCTTTCACATCGTGAAGTCCTTGGTCTTCGATGGGCCGTTCTGCAGCACCTGCCATCTCAAGGGCCAGATGGCATTTAGGTTCAGCTGCCCGGCCTCAGTCCCTAGCCCCAGGTCTAGAGCACATAGACTTGGCGGCTCCCTCCCCTAAATTCTTCATTTGATAAAATTATCGAGCAGCATTCTCGTTACTCGGCATTTTGTCTCCTTAGTTTGAGAGTTTGTGAGTTGTTTCTCATTCAAATAAATGTGAAATCAGAGCTAATGCTTGAATGGGATTAGTGGGGTGTTAGGGAAATGCTTTTGTGAACTGCAGCTCAAAAATTATCATAGCGTTTCCAGTCTGGTAGGGCCGAGGAAGCCGGGGGTGTGCAGGGGTGAGCTAGGGAGGGCCAGAGTGGCATTTTGAGCCATCAGTGAGGAGAGAGTCACTCATTCATTCACCACATGTGGACTGAGCACGTATGTGATTTGCGACAGGCTCTGCATCGGGGAGGAGCCTGCATGGGTGGCCTTGCCTGCAATTTGGGGCCCCGGGAACAGGGGTCCTTCTTCTCAGATAGAGATCCCAGAACCCCTTGCTGTATGAGAGGAACCACCCAAGAGGAGGATGCTCAGGTGTACCCCCAGCCCTCACTCTCTGAGCATGTTGTGACAGGGAAGGACAGAGGCTGGGGAATCAGTCAGCCATTCTCAGTGAGTCAGGCCTTTGGCAGGCGGCTCCCAGCCCTGGGCATCTCTGACTCAGCCTGCTGGCTGACAGTCAGGGGACCTATAGACAAGAGGCAGTGAAAGTGCCGGGAAGGGGTGGCACTGAGGCAAACTACTCCCCTAGCCTCCCCAGAAACACATGTTAGGCACCTTCCAAGGCCCAGCCCTGCAGGGCCCTCCGTGTCCCTCTTCATCTCACTCTTCCTCACACCCCTCCTCAGTCTGAAAGGCTGAATGTATGCGTGAAGACAGAGAGACAGAGAAGGGCACCCCCTTCTCAGGCACAGGCAAGTGAGCGGGCCAGGTCCCCAAACTCCAGGGTGGAAATTATTAGCCTGTTCTTCCTTCAAAGGATGGGACACTACAATGAGGGCAGAGTTGATGCTGAGGGCTGTGGAAAGATCACTTCCCGGCTCTCCATCTTTCTACACCTCGACCTGGGCCCCACCCGACAACCAGCCTTCTCTAGTGCCTCACTGCTGGCTTGGGGTCAGCCCAGACCCCCAGGTTGTTTACCTAAGCATGCGTGCCTCATTGGCTTCCCTCACCCTATATTAATGCTACCGGTTTAGCCCCTCAGGACACACCTATGCTCATTTCTCAGGTTTGAGCCCACGCATCCACACATGCCCTGACTCCTCTATGCTCATGTCACTCTTCCCAGCCTCCCAGGCACAGATCCCAGCCTACCACTGCCAGGGTCACCCCAGTCCTAGGATCATTTAAAGGAGTTGTGTTTCCTCCAGCTATCTCAGAGCTCTAGGAGGGGCCTACTTGTCCCTTTGTTCAGCCCTTTCTCTGCCAGCTGATAGGAGAGATAAAAAGGAAGTCATGACTGATGGCTTCTGTACCAGTGCCCCAGGCCCATCAGGCAGCCATCCCACTCCGACCCTCTGCTGCCTGTGCACTGAGCCAGGCCTTCCTGCAAGCTGCATGCTGACGGCTTCCCTACTCCTCCTCCGACCCGGATAAAACCCCAAGAAATAGCCTCTGTTTGAGAACTCTGATTTTTGAGCTGTGAGAACCTGGGCAGGTTACTGAGCACGCTGAGCCCCAGTTTCCTCATGTGTAAAAAGAGGTGATAGGGCCTGAACAGAGAAGAAAGTGAATAAAAATGATCTCTTCGCTGACTTAAATTGAGAGAATCGATTTTTAACCTCTCTGTAGATCCCTAGACCCCTCTGGAAGCTGTGAACTCTTGCCTCCAAAAAGGCACATCACACAGACATTGAAATGCAATACTAGGGGAGTAAAGACCCCTGTAGCCATGTGTGGATCCTGGGTTAGAAATCTGTTCCATGAATACAGTGTGAGCTCAGGCTCAGGGCTCAGTCTCAGGCCAGTGTTTGCAGTCACCCTGGGCCTGCAACAAAGAGTGTTCCCTGCTCCACTGTTTGTCTATTCAGGAGCAGCCTCTCAGGTTTGTGCAAGGCAGAAAAGAGTTCCCTGTGGCTCTGGTCTCCATTCCAGCCAGGCCTGGAGATGGTAGCACCTTCTGTGGCAGGCAGCCTGTGAGGTGTGCAGCTACCCCTTATCCTCTACCCACCTGCAGACCAGAGTCTCCCACAGACTGCCCGTACCTCTTGGCACCTGGGCCCAGGTACCTCCAGGCAGTGTGGGTGTCCATAGAGGGATGTGGTCTCATACAGTGCTCCTCACCTCCCTTGCTCTTGCCCAGGACAAAGCTCATGTTTTTTACATTTTGTGTGTGTGACATAAAACAGACCCACAGAAATGGTACATAGAAATATATACACTCATAGTATAGAAAACACACATAAATCAAATGCTAGTGTAACTACCACCCACATCCTCAAGCACACGGCACAACAAGAGGCTAGAAGAGGTGCCCCAGAGCACACCCCAATTTCTCTCTCTGTGTGGGATCTGCAGTTCAGACCTTAGAGTATGGCCCCTGATAGGTAAGTTAGACTTGGCTTTTAGCCCCAGTTCCTGGATACTGAGGAGGCTCCTATGCATCCTCCTGGGTCAGGGAAAACAGGGGGCTGCACAGGAAGCAAGGGAGGAAGCATCCTGGATGATAAATCCAAAGTTGACCTTCAGGTGACTTTGGCCTCTGATTCCCCACAGGCAAAGGGGATGGAAGGGGAGCACATGCCACCGGTCTGTGAGGTCTTTTGGAACCCTTGTTTTCTTTGTGAGGACACCAGAGAGCCACTCACTCTGCAACTGCTGCTAGGTTTTAGCCAGCCCTCCTGCTGGGTGACCTCAGCAGCCCAGAAGTTCAGGAGGAGCCCTGTCTGGTGGTGGAGTGCCTGGGAGGCAGAAACAGCAGCAGCTACTTCCCAGGGAAAAGCTGAATGGCTGTGGAAAAGGACACCTGGCCTCAGGTATCCTAATGACGACAGAAGGGCAGGATCTGCCTGCCTCTTCAGGTGATGGCAAGTTGGGTTAGAATGAGTACAGACGGCATGTGAATTCCTCAGACAAGTGTCCCAGATGGGGCTGCTCTGGTCGCTGCTTTAGGAGGAGGCTGATTGGAAGGGCATTTTCCATCATGATTTGGACCTCTCCATCCTCAAGGGACCCTCTAAGTTGCCCTCGGCAACCTGTGTGCACCAGACAGGGTGAGCAG
The DNA here is from genome assembly GCA_030015415.1 of Cynopterus sphinx. Taxonomy (NCBI): domain Eukaryota; kingdom Metazoa; phylum Chordata; class Mammalia; order Chiroptera; family Pteropodidae; genus Cynopterus; species Cynopterus sphinx. The sequence continues at coordinate 53,523,702 of CM057383.1, read as the reverse complement.
GGCTGCCCCTTGAGTGGGTTATGACTGGCTTTCATCGCCACTCACGGAAATCTGCTAACCAACTATCCCCATTTGCCTGGGACTGAGGGGTTTCCTGGCACAGAGGACTTTCAATGTTAAAACCAGGAATGTCTTGGGCGTGCTGGGGTGGTTGATTATCCTAACAGCAGCCAGGAAGACCGGGGTGAGAAGGAGTGCCCCGTGCCAGAGAACGGGGCCTTCTCAGCTTGCCTAGGGAGCTTTGCCATACTTCCTTAATCCAAGGTGGCGGGAACAACCTCTCCTGTGGTACTGATTTACCCAGCCCTTTGGGACAGAAGGGTGGGGGTGTCCTGGTGTAAAGTGTTCCAGGAAACCAGGAAGGATCAGGCAGGCTGGTGACCTCCACTGAGCTCTCTGTCTTCAGGGTTTCCCTGCCTACTCATCTTTGCTTCTGGGTCTTTCTGTGCTGGGCAAAGATTGGTTTGGTCCTCTCCCCAGCCTGCTCTGATCCTCCCAGGACTGCCAACCTAGAATCACAGTGCCCAGGGTACCCTCAGGCAGGGCCAGGCTCCTGCATACCCCTCACCTCCCCCAGGCCCACCTGCTCTGGGACTGCCCTGAGTGTGGGTGGGAGGTGGGCAATGGGGAGGAAGCAAGCAGCAGGGCTCTCAGGAGTGTTGTTGGGAGTCTGCTTCTCTCTGAGCCAGCACTGCTCCCACCTGCAGGCCCTGAAGTCACTTTGGCTGGCAGAAGTGTGCATATCTGCACTTAGCAGTTTGTAATGCTTTTCCAGCAATAAAAAAAAGAATGAAATTTTGCCATTTCAACAACATGGATGGACCTGGAGGTTACTATGGTAAGTGAAATAAGTCAGACAGAGAAAGACAAATTTTTTATGATCTCACATGTGGAATCTAAAAATAAAAGAATAAATAAACGAATAAACAAAAGAAAGATATAGATATAGAGAACAAGCTGATGATTGTCAATGCAGATGGGAATTAAAGAAAAATATTAGGATAAAAAATCAGGTATGGGTAGGAGTTAGGACAGAAATTAGGGGTTTCCACTTTTTCCAATACACAAAAAATAATAAATAAATAGTAAAGACTTCCTTTAAATGCAAAGAGAAATTTATGATGCTTCTTATAACCAATCTTCACCTTAACTGGGACATTAAGTTATTCACAGGTATTGAACTTAAGACTTGAATTATGAAATTAATAAAAATGAGGCATCTGGCTCACAACACAATAAGGTGTGTGGTTTATGTCTCCAGTCCAGACAGCCAGTTTGGCGTCTATTTGTGTGAACACGTTGAGAGGTGTCACCAGATAGCAACCCTCACAGAAGGGCTGATGTATCTTCTATGCCCCAAGCAAAGTGGAAACAGAACTTAAGGATGCTTTTTGATTCTTGCTACCAGCTCTAAAAGGTCTCCCCATTTATTTATTATTTATTATTATTATTATTATTATTATTATTATTATTATTATTTTACGGACCTGGAATTTTGTGTCATGGAGCTGTGCTTGCAATGTCAGTGCTTTTGGGAAGGACATGATGGTCTGGAATTGGTTGGCGATGGTGGTAGTAATGGGGTTAGGTTCATTCAAGTGCCCCCTCTTCATTCTCTAATTTCATTATCCATTCTCAGGTGTAGAAATCTGGTTCTAAATCATGAAGTGCAGAGTGAAGAAGTGTGGCCTTGAGAAAGTACCCGTGGAGGTGACTTGTAAGGTAAACCTTCTCTGGAGGAAGGATTGACATTGTCTCTCTAGGAAAAGGTGAGAAGACCAGGGCTTCTGCATAATCCACACCCATCCATGGGACTTTTCTGTCCCTGACAAAAGTCACTCTGCCACATCTGACTTAATTTCACCCTCTTTTCCCTCACTTACTTTTCAGACTAGTAGAGGACTGTTGGGGGAATTTCCAACTCCGGTTGTTTTTACAGCAGAATGGAAACAAACCACTAGTTCCTCTGCCCTCGAGAGGTAGGAAAAAAAGGACTCGGCATCTCCCATTCCCACTGCCTGTACAAGCGACAAGCCCTGGGCTCCCCAGAGGCACACACTCTGCCCGTCCTCTGTCTCTGAACCCTGGTCCCTAATTCCTGGACTCCTGTTTCTGTGCATCTTAACACCCCTAATTAGGGACCCAGATGTAGAACTCAGCCCTGCTTTGATTTTTTAAAACACACACACGCACACACACAAGAGTCACACAAAACCCTTGGCAAATGGTAGACTTAATTTTGATGGGAGAATATTTGACATCATAATAACTCAAACAACCTCACATGGAGCAGCAGCAGCTTCATCTTAGAGCTTTTCTACTCTTTAAATGTCATTTACTAACATCCCCAGCCCACTCACTGTTTCGCTCGTTCCTTCTCCTTCCTCTGGATAACATTAGTTTCCTTCTATTCCTTCCTCATTCTCTTCATCTCCGCTTTGGGCTGCCAAGATGTCAATTATCTCAAAAGAAATATACAGATAATACCATAATTTCTATCAAAATCTCAGCAAGAGTTTTTATAGACATAGATTATTCTAAAATTTATGTTAAAAAGCAAAAGAAGTAGAATAGCTAAAACAACACAGAAAAAAAAAAAGAAGAAAGTGGAAGGAAGTTCTACCCCATTTTAAGATTTACATGGCTACAGTAATCAAGACGAGCACTCGGGCTGGGAAACACCCTAACTTGCAGGTCTGATACTCCCCACCCCCATCCGGAGAGACACCAGGGCTCCCAGTGGCACCATATAGGGTGACCTTGATACAGCTGTCACCCAGCCTGGGGAACTCTCTCTTTTGCTCAAGGCAGGGCCCTAGAAGAGCTAGAAGAGATGTTCTTAACCCACCCAGGAGGAGCAGGCAACCTAGTCTGGGAGAGCTCCTTTTGTCCCCTCAGGTAGCATCAGAAGGGCAAGTGGGAGCGTCATTGGCACTAAATACACTAAGTGAACCAAAATAACACTAAAAATTCTCAAAAAATTAAATTTTCTTTGGAACTACAGCTCACCAAAGTGAGCCAGCAGCTTCATGCGAAACCTAAACAAAATGACTGACTACTGCAATGAAAAATGTATGTGTCCTAACACAATAGCCAAAACATACAAGATACAATAAAGAAATCGTTCATCATAAGAATCAGGAAAGTCACAGCTAGAATGAGAAAAGACAGTCGACTGCTGCCCACAACAAATGAAAGTATCTGTCAAGAATTTTAAAGTATTCATCATAAAATGCTTCAACAAACAATTATAAATTCTCTTAACATAAATAAAAAATATATAAAATTTTAGCAAATAAATAGGAAATAAAGGGGAACTACCAAGTAGCCCCAAACTGGAAACAACCCAAATGTCCTTCAACGAGTTTACGATTAAACAAACCGTGGAACGTGGCACCACGTACTACTACTCAGCGACAAAATCAGACTATGGATACTGCGAGAACTTGAGTGGCTCTTCAGGGCATTGTGCTATGTGAGAAAAAGCCAGTCTCCAAAGATCACATGCTGAACGATGGCAATTAGATAACCTTCTTGACATGACAAAATTCTTGAGATAGAGAACAGATTAGTGGCCGCCATCAGTTAAGGAGAGCGAAGGGGTGACTGGCTATAAAGAACGAGTGAGATCTTTGGGGCGATGGAGTAATTTCATATGTCGACTGCAGTGATGACTACACAAATCTCTGTGCGTAATAGAAAGGCATCGAACTACACATCCACATTGTACCAGTGTCAGTTTCCTGGTTTTGATATAAGAAGCCACTGGGGGAAACTGGGTAAAGGGTACACAGGACCTCTCTCCCTGGGGGGTAGAGGCACTGCCCCCTGTGCAGTTGAAACCCTGTGTATAACCTTTGACCTCCCCAGAACTTAACTACAGTGGTCCCTTGGCATCCACAGGGAACTGGTTCCAGGATCTCCTCAAATACCAAAATCCTTGGATGCTCAAGTCCCACACACAAAACGGCAGAGAAGAATGCACACAGTCAGCCCTGCTCATCTGCAGATTTCCAACTGTGGAGGGAAAACTATTTTTGATCTGCACTTAGTTGAACCTCTCAGTGTGAAATCCAGGGATACAGAGGGTCAATTGTATATTTACTGAAAAAACCTGTGTGTAAGTGGACCCAATGCAGTTCGAACCCATTTTGTTCAAGGATCAACTGTACTATCTTTGGAACTTCCTGCAAATCTATACTTATTCCAAATCACACACACACACACACACACACTCACACACACACACACTCACACACACACACACACTCACAAAAGCCCCTGAGAGCATAGTAGATTATGTTTTGATGGAAGAGGAGTTAACATTATGGTTAAAAAATTAAGGAGAGAGAGAGAGAGAGAGAGAGAGAGAGAGAGAGAGAGAGAGAGAGAGAGAGAGAGAAAGAAAGAAAGAAAGAAAGAAAGAGAAAGAGAGAAAGAGAGAAAGAGAGAAAGAGAGAAAGAGAGAAAGAGAGAAAGAGAAAGAGAAAGAGAAAGAAAAGAGAAAGAGAGAAAGAAAGAAAGGTGAAACAGACAAGGCTTCCACTTAAGAGCTTCTCCATTCTTGAAATGTCATTCATCACTCACCCTCCCCTTACACTCCTGGCATGTTACTTGGCAGCACTGGTCTTCCCCCATCTTGCTAGCTCCTTCCCCTCCCTCCTTAACTGTGTCCTGGAGTAACTTTCACTTCCATCTGTCCCCTCCCACACTTCCTTCCCACCTCAACCTTGGGCTGCTGATCAAATGACACCTTTCTACCTTACCCTCAGGGCAACTAATCAGGGGGAGCCATCCTCCTTTCCAAGGACTGGGCACATGGTATAAATCAGGCCAATCAGAGCCTTGCAGAGGGTTCCTCTGCGACCACTGCAGTTACGGTTGCAGGTTGCAGGGTGCAGGTGAGGCTTTCATGATGTGTGTCTCCCAGGGGCACCACTCACTACGTGTTCTACAGAAGGTGTGGCTCAGAGGGACTCCAAGCTGGAGTGCCAGAGGAAGAAGCTGTGAGAAGAAAGGACTTGCCAAAAACGTCAAGTCTACAAGTAGGCAAGGCACGAAGAGCTTCTGTAGGTGGAGACAAGCCAGAAAACAGGGGACCACAGGCAAGCAGGTGGGCACTGCTTTGGCACACTTGCCTCCCAGACCACCCGCATTCCCTCCCGGCCTGTTACCCTCGGGTGGGCTGTTGCCAGCCAGGGAAGCCCGATGTCTCAGGCAGCCCCCGGGGCAGGCCCAGCCACCTCCAGAGGTAGAGTCCCGGTGTCACACTATTGAGGAAGTTTTTGTGGGCTCGCCTGTCACTCACCTGCTGTGCAGGATAGGGGATCAGCTAGAGGAGACAGAGACCTAGAGCACAGGGCTTGGGAGGTAGAGAGGAGGGGTTCTTGTTACCGCGAGGAGGCCAAGTCAGGAATAAGTGTCTCCTGGGAGACCGGGACCCCTGGGTGTGTACAAGGCCAGAGGGAGACAGAGCTTGGGCCAGAGCAGCCTTCCCTGGTGAAAGGAAAGTCGGGCGGGGGATGGTGAGCTGAGCCCCAGTCCCAGCCCGCTGTCGCCATCAGCGCCTCTCCACCAGCTCGGCGCCCAGAGCTGCCGTGCGGAGCGAGGCTGGCTCAGCCCAAGGCTATGAGGCAAGTCAAGTTTGTTTTTCCTTTCGCCCCCAGCACAGACGCACAGTCATTCTTCCTCTCTCTTTCCTCTCCAAGACACGTCAAAGCTGAGAGGCTGACTCTGGCAAGGGCCGTCTCTGCCCTCACCTGGTCACCTCATCCCACTGGCCCCAAGGCCCTGCTTTCCTCTGCCCTGTTCTTGGCTCCCAGCCCCCTGCCACCCCTGGCCGCCAGACCAGCCAAGGCCAGGCTGTTTTGGAAAAGTGCTGGGAGGTGGCAGAATGTGCGGTCTGCGAGCTTCCTCCAAACTGGCGCCCCGATCCCTGGACAAACAGCAGCCGTGTTTGCCTGTCCACACAGCCTGTGTTCTCCTTCCAGGCCGGGAGATCCCGGGGGCAGTCGGCGCGTGGGGGGCAGGCAGGCAGGCGTGCAGACGTCACCAGCCCGCGGGTTTGCAGGAGAGAGGCACTGGCGGACCCGGTGATGACGGCCTGCCACCCTCGGGCCAGGCCCTCCGCGCTGAGGCCGGGCGGTCAGACTGAGGGCAGCCCAAGGACACGCTTCTCTCGCCTCTGCTGCCACACAGCGCATCCCACCAGCAGAGATGGAATTCACACTCCGAAAAATTGCTACCTCGTGCTGGCACGCTTCCAGGTGGAAGCTCGGGGTGTTCACTGCCGCCACTTACTGACCCCGGAGGCCTCTGACTGAGGGAGCCCCTCCGAGTGGCCACGTGCTGTGCCCGTGGTCTGGAACCGGCGCAGGGGCTACCCTTCAATCCTGTGAGGCCGTGGGGAAGTCCCTGCCATTCTGAGACTCTGCTTTATCCCCCAAACAAGGGACTCAACCTTGCTTTTCTCCCACCCTGGAGAGGGCAGGGGTTGGGGCTAGGACTCGGAGAGCAGGGCTGGGAGTGGTGGGGAGGGGCAGAGGAAGGCATGACAACAGCACCGGGCAGAGGACAGGGTGGTCAGGGTCTGCTGAGTGTCCTGTCCCAGTGGCGTTGCTTGGAAGATGTTGGTGTTTCTCTCCTGGGTGGCCAGGCTCTGTGACCCAGGTGGAGAGAGGCCCTGTGTCTCGGAGTGCATCCGCGCCCAGGGCCTCTGAGACAACATTGGGTTTGACTGACTGAATGAAAAAGAAATGCTGCAGCCACAAAAAGGCCTTTCTTAGGCCAGCTCAGGGGAGGCTTTCCCTCCCCAGACTGTGGGGAGAGGATCATGGGGCATGGCAGAGGCTCCGACCGGGGCGGGAACGGTGACACCTTTCCCTCCCTGGTTCCTGGTGCAGCTCCAGGGGCCACGGCTCTGCATCTCACTGCCCTCCCCCCATCCCCCAGCACAGCCCCTCAGTCCTGGGACTGTGCTCCTTGCCAGCCTTACCTCCAGCCTCCGTGGCAGTCCAGATGCAGAGCAGCTTTCCCAGCTGCCGAATGGCACACAGTTTGTCATCAAATGGGTTTGAGGAGCCTGCAACCTGTGTCCTCTCTATACCGTGTTGCCCCTTAGTGCGCCCATTCTCAGGGGCAAGGTCCTGCCTGACAAGCCCTGTGGTGGTCTGCCTACCTCTCTTTAACCCCTTCCTCAGATGTACTTGATCAGGGAATCTGCTCCTGCAACTCGTGAAACAGCCTTTGAGAAGTGCCTCATGGGGCACAGCGCTGGGCGTCAGAATTGAATTTTGCTCCTCAGTTCACCATGTGGCCGTGGACATCAGTATAAACGAGATAGACTCGGGACAGGCCCTGAGCTCTCTGGGTTGTTATGTCTAGCACTGAGACACCTAGCCCAGCCAGTCATCGCTACACTCAGCCAGGGGAGCTGGCTCCCAGCTGCCACAGCTCCCAACAGACCTCTGGGGCCAGGAGCTGTTCAATGACATCTTTGCTTCCCCAGGACTCCTCGAAGGACACTGCCATGAACTTCTCTGTGCCTATGCAAAGGGCATGGCAGGCTGGCCTCATGGGACAAATGTTTCTGGGCAGAACTCCCTGCCTGGCAAGTGGGACTGGTCGTTGCTGAAGGGAACGTGGGTGTCAGGGAGATAAGGGTACCCTTTCAGTGAGGCTGAAAGGCAGAGACCAGAGAGCCAAACGAAGGTGAGTCTCCACGGTTTATTATGGAAGCCTATAAAAGAGCCACATTGAGTACTTTCAAAATCACAAAATGCACAACATTCATTTTTTAATATGCAACATGGAATATTATATACAGATTAAGAGCACATGACAGCAAAAACACTCACACGGCACCAGTTTCATATCAAAACAAAACACACAAGTGCTTTTTCAATATTAAAACAACTGTGATAAAAACATTAATATTTTGAACCATGTTTACAATAGAGAAAAATTCATATTTTACTAAATAACAAATATTTAACAGCAAAAACTTTATACTAAATATCTATTTTGAATTATAACAAAATAGTACTTATAATAGTTTATAAAGACAGACAAAATTATAACATTTACGAAAAAAAAGTTTTGTGTATAAAGTATTATAGTGATCTGGGCAGGGTCAGGATGGAGCCCAGAACACAAACGCCAGCGCCCAACATCGAAAGTGCTTCAATCTGCAAGCCCATGGCGGGGAGAGTTTTGTGGGGTTTTGTCTGTTTAATGTCAAGTTACAATAGTTAGGAATGGTAAGTGCGAAAACATCACCCAGCTAATACTATGTCTATAAAACCTACACACACACAGACACGATGGACATACAGAGGAGATGGATGAATCTCAACATGGAACCCTCGCGTCAGCCAGTCAAGAGCTTTCTTCAGTTCTCTTCTTGTTGCCTTTGAGACCCAGTGGGGCAAATGACCTTTCTTTTCTCCCTGTCAGGGACCCCCTTCAGCATTTTCTCTGCCCTTCCCAGGCAGGCCACCCCAACAGGAGGCCTCCTAGATCCCTCCGGCCCCCTGCCCCTCTCCAGGGCCAGGACTAGTGGGCTTCCTGTCTGAAGCTGCGCTTACTGCATTCCTAGATATTCGGTCAAGAAAGAATTGATTTGGGGCAGGCCGGGTCAGCTTGGAGGTGCATGAAACTTTCAGAAACTGGGCTTTTTTGTGGGCGACCAATTCTGGTGCAGCATGCAGCTATTTTGCAAGCTTTGAAAAGTCTACACATTTCTGCCTATTTTTCAGAATGTGAAGAGATTGAGAGATTTTACTAAGTTTTCTAAAATGTCAATTTTTGCCACTAAGGTTTGTTCTGCACTGTTTTTTAATAGTGAAAAAGTAAAAACCAAATGAAACTCGAGAACAGGGGGGTAACAGGACAGTTGTGGGGTGTGGTGAGCCCATTCCTTCCTGTAGAGTATACCGCAGGTTCATGTGAGTGGGGGAGAGAGTCGGGGTGCCATCTGCCCACTCAGCATCATCAGAGGGGGCCACTGAGCAGTCATAGTGGTCATTGCTTGGAAGAGGCAATTAGAGGAATCAACGTCCTGCACCTTCTGTGTGTTTTTGATTTTCTTGTAAAGAGGATATACCTCTTTTAGAACATCAAAAGTCAAAAGAGAAACACGGAAAGCAAGGACAAATCTGAAAACAGACACTGAAGACTCATCAAAGGCCCCAAACCAGCCCTGGGAGGCATCCCAAATTGTCAACACTCAAAATAAATGCAGGTAGCAGAAGCTACTCCTTTTCCTCCTGACCGGCCAGTTTTCAAGCAAATCACGTCCTACAAATCGCACATCCCAGCCTCCTCGCTGCAGCTGCAGCAGCACCCACACCCACCCCGTAGCTGCCTCCAGACCTGGCAGTGGCATGAGTCAGCTCAGAGGAAGGGCTGTCTCTGCACACACCTCCCCTTGCTTTCAACTAGTCCCCACACCCCTGAGCTGGACTAAGTGGACAGTGGCATAGAGGTGGGAAAGGACTTCCTGGACACTTTTCCAGGGGCAAAGGGTGAGAGTTAAGGAAGGGACAACAGAGGCCCTTGTTCCCCATCAGAAGAAAGAACCCGTATCCTTCCCCATACTCACTAGCCGAGTGGGGGGCATCAGGGAGAACAGTGACCGTGCAGGAGATGGTGGCAGCTTCTAAATCCCTACATTTTTGCCAGAGCAGAGTGGGAGGCAGTGGGCCATTTTCTCGTCTCCACCGGGAGACAAAGGCAGAGATGATGGATTTCACCCCCGAGAGTCCAGCTCTGAAACTGAACCCACAAGTCTGGGGCATGAGGGAGCTGCTCAATCCGCAACCAAGGACGACTGAGTCATTTGCAGAAGCCCTTCCCCAGGGCAGCTGGGACGGAGGTTAGGGGACAGAGGCGATGCTTTTTCCAGTCCCCAGTAATGCCAAGATTTGGTTATATCAGTGAATAAATATGAGCCAAAGGCCTTGGGTGTGTGTGTACAGGAGAGCAGGGTGGCTCAAGGCCACATAGTGGGAAGGTAAGGATGTCAGTGCTGTGTGCATGCCCAGGGCCACCAGGGAGGATGCTGGGAGGACAGAGCCTGGGGCTCCTTTGCCCCAAGGTCAGAGGAGAGGAAAAGTAGCAGCAATAGGTAATTTCAAATGTTCAAACTGGCGAAGAGGTGGGACCCCTCCAGGCTGGCTGCAGCCCCTGCCTCTGCCAAGGGTGACTCGAGTTCTACACCAGGACGTCATCCCTCAGCACACACCCCGAGGGGCACGTGCCCCAGTCTGAGTAGAGGCAGGAGGGGCAGGGGTGCTAAAGAAGCCACCTCTTATCCTTACTCCCACACCAAGTCAGCCACCTGACCTCAAACTAGGAGGGTCCGAATGAAACGGGAGGAGAGGGGCCAGCTGGGAACATCACAAGCAAATGCTGCAGCAGGAGTCGCCTGACATGTAACACTGTACTGGGCACGCGGAGCCCCCGGGCATGCCGGCCCAGGAGCTAAGCTGGTGGGAACTGGAGAGAGCCTGGGGGAAGCAGGAGCCAGGGTCCCATTCCCCGAGAGAATGGAGCCCTTTTGGCTTTGGGTAGGGTTTGCCAGGGAGGGGGTCCAGGGGAGGGAGAGGAAGGGGGCCATCCCCCCGCCCCGGGTTCCAGCCCCTCCCACACACAGGTTTCTACCCTTCCATCGCCTCCAGCCCTCGGCCTGGCTGGGCTGAGGCCGGGATGTGGGCCAGGCCCCGTTAGACCGTGGCGCTCAGCATGGCCTCCGTCTCTGGCAGGATCTTGTTCTGGTTGGAGTCCAGGCCAAAGAACTTGACACTGAGGCCGTCCACGGGGTGCAGGACGGGGACCAAGGTGATGCGGGGGAAGGTCCGGGTGGCCAGCTCAAAGCGGCTCGTGCTGGCCAGCTCCACGGCCAGCACCTTCAGGAACAGCTTGGCCAGGTGCTTGCCCAGGCAGGTCCGGACACCGCCGCCGAAAGGGAGGTAATGGAAACGGCCGTCCTTGTCTTCGCTCCGAGCCTGGCCGAAGCGGTCGGGGTCAAATACATTCACGTCTTTGAACACGGGCGCCGTGTCGTGGGTATCCCGGATGCTGTACATGACACTCCATCCTTTGGGGATCTGAAAACCCTGGAGGTGAGAGGAGGGCAGGGCAGGGTGGTGAGAGCCAGCAAAGGTCTGACAGGGCCCAGGGCTTCTGCCCAGATGTTCCTAGAGACATCCCACTGTGGTCCCCTGGCCTGGCCAGCATGTCAGTCTAGTGTCTCATTTACAAAATGTCCACGTGCAGCTTCACATATGACACCCAGGCTGGCTTCGTCTGACCCGGGGTCTCTCCCATCAGATTGAAAGTTCCCTGAAAACAACTGCCGCTTCCCCATCAGACTGAGGCACCTACTCTGAGGGGACATCTGGCCTTTCCCATCAGCCAGCACCCCCACCCCAAGGAAGTGCTCCCACAGACCCCCTGAGACCCAGTCCCAAGGGCTCAGCCTCACGTCGAGCTCGAAGGTCTGCAGCACAGTGCGGTAGCCACCGGAAATGGGCGTGAAAAGGCGCATGACCTCCTTGATGACGCAGTCCAGGTAGTGCAGTCCGCTGAGCGTGTCAAGGCGCAGCATGCCCTCACAGGGGCAGCCACCGCTATGCAGGATGCCCTGTGCCCGCAGCTCTTCCCGAAGCTTCTCCAGCACGGCTGGGTGCTTCAGCAGCTGCATGATGAGTGACGTGCTGGCGCTGGCGGTGGTCGCATAGGCTGCAAAGATCAGCTCCAGGGTGCCGTCCTGCAGAGGAGAGTCACCATCAATCAGCAACCTGGACTGAGCCAGTCAGGCCCAGCCTGGGGGCAACCTCACTCTACCGGGGTCCCCCGAGCTGCAGCATCATCCAGCTGGGTCCTGTCCGCTTCCTCTGAGCCTCATGTTGCTGGCATTTAGATAACAATGGACACAGGTCAGAGAGCCAGCCCTGTGACTCAGCAGGAGATACAACTGCTACAACCCAGGGCAAAGGAACTAGCCCGGAAGTCCCCTGGGGTAGGGCCACTTCTCACTCAATGCTGTCTTCTGGGGCATTGAGCTCCAGCAGTCCCAAGCAGCCTAATCAGTGCAGTGAGCTCAAAGGAAAAAGGAAAAAAAAAATCCCAAAGAGCCAGGCACTGTGCGGGTGAGTGGGGTTGGGGATGCAGGGTCGAAACTCTCAGCTCCAGCTCCTACTCCACCTCCAGAAGGACATCAGGATGTGGGAAGCAGCCTGGGCCACACCCATGAAGACCTGAGATGGTACTGCAGGGCTCAGGGAAAGTGGCCCCCAGAGGACCTAACACCTCCTCTGAAGCATCCTAGGGAGCAAAGAACCTGGGCCATGCGTGCCTATGGAAAGGCCCCAGCAGGTCACTCCAAGCCCTGTATTTTAGAAACATGGACCCAAGGCCCAGAGAGGGGAATGAACGGACCTCGATCCCTAACTTGCCATAGCACCACACCTATTAGCCAAGAATGTCTTGTGACATGGAAGAGTCATTCGGGCTCCTTCCTGGCTCATCAGGAAAAAAAGCTGGAGCTAGAAGAGGGGGAAGCAACGATTGGGGGATGGGGAAGTCTGCGGCAAGTCTCTATGGGCACCTGGCAAGCTGTGAGTGGCAGAATCTGAACGAGGATGAAGTAACGGATCCCTTCTCTGGTGGAATAGCCATCCTAAAAAGGGGTGGGCAGGAAGCCCCTCTCAGATCTCGGTGTGGACAGTCTTGGTGCTAGCAGCCCAACTGGGCTTCGCCAGTGCCAGGCAGGTTGGGAGGGTGGCAAATGCCACCAACCTGAAAAGGCTGGCAGGAAGAGGGGACCCAAGTTAGGTCCAAAATACCCAGCACTTCCCCCAGGGCTGACCTGCCTCCCCTTCTGGGCCTGAGTTTCCCTAGGTGATCTACTAGAGAAATGGGTTATTGGGCTATTGTGACCATTAAAATGCACTGAAATAGTGAAGACTGGAGGGAAGGGGAGAGGGGTCCATAAAAACCACTGACACTGAGTCCATTCAGAGGTATCTAAGGGCCAGTTTTTTGCATCTTTTCCAAAATGGTAGACAGGACCATTTTGGTAGATGGGATGGAAAGTGTGGGGCCCAGTGTCATGGGGACCTGCTCATACCAGGAAAGGGTGCACAGCAAGTCGTGGGGAGAGGGGGAGCAGCCCCACCCATCATGGGTGCTTCTCACCCACCCCCACCGAGTGCACAGCAGTAGGGTCATGTTTGCTCCTCTGGCTTAACCCCCAGCCCAGTGAAGTGAGAGCCACCAAAGCTGCTCAGAAACAGTCCCTGTGGAATGGAACCAGAAAGGGGCTGTCCCAGGGTTGAGCATAGGGCACTCATGCTGGCCACTGGCGAGGCCCCCACCTTCAGCTCCTGCATGGTCATCTCCTTCCCGTGCTCCTTGCTGCTCTCGATGAGGATGTCCAGTGCGTCCGAGTAGTCCTTGCCCTGCGTGCACTGCAGCTTCTCCCGGATTGCCTTTTCCAAGCCCTTCTGCAGGGTCTGTCGTGCTTGAATGCCCTGAAGGAAGAAAGTGGCCATCCTGTCACCCAAAAAGAAGGGCAGGGCCACCAAGGCCTCCTCCCAAGGTGGGCAGGGTAGGGGGCATTTATGAGAACTTCCCCTCTCAGCCAGAGACCACAAAGTGAAGGCTCCACCTGTCCTCCCACTTACTCTCCCCTCTGTCACTGTGGTGGATGACTGTCTAGTGGTAAGCCACCCCTCCCTCAGGGTGAGCTCGTGGAGGCCCATCTCCTCTCCTCCCAGGCCTGGGTGCTCACCCGCCGGTAGCCACTAAAGGGCAAGTCGACAGGCAGGGAAAAGACGTTCTCCACGAACTGCTGGTAGACCTCGAAAAGGTGCCCAAGTTCCTCTTCGGGGATGCTGAAGCCCAGGAGCACACGGATGGCCATGCGGAAAGTGAGCTTCTGTGCCTCCTGGTACACATTGATGGCCTCGGGGTGGCTGCTCCAGGCACGCAGTGTGTCCTGGATCACCAGCTGGATCTTGGGCAGGTAGCTCTCCAGAGCCTCATGGCTGAAGATCTTGGAGAAGACCTGGAGGGCAGAGAGGCGGGCAAGCTAGTCAGATGGGCACAGGCTGCCCATGAGGCCCTTGGAGGCCTGGCTGAGGCACGGTGCCCATGACTTTGACTGGAGAAAACTCCAGGCCCTCACCCTGACCAAGCTCCTCCATCCACCCCTCAGACACAGTGCCCTTGCTGGCTCTCCTATTCTGAACCCCACTGCCTGTGTCTCGCTAGGGATGGCAGGAGAAGGACAGGTTACTAAAACATAGTTCATAAGCATTTTTATTCAAAGTCAAGACCTTCCACAACACTCACAGGGTGACCTGAGCTATTTTTTCCTGTCCTGACCCCTAGAAAAGTACATGCTCCAAACAATGGCAAAGCCCTGGAGCCTAGGGAATCCAGCTGCCAACAGATCTGTGGGTGATGTGGCCATACAAGCGATGGGGGTGACACAGTGGGGGCAAGAAGGGGTCGGGGGGAAGGCCGCCCACCATTCCAGAATTCCCAGGCCACAGGGCAGAAGTGCCCAGGAGTATAACACAGGTGAGCAGACTGGACAAGGAAGAGGCAGAAAGCAGTAGGTGTCCTTTTACTCAAGTGCTGGGAAAACAAGAGAGTCTGAGGCTAGACTGTAAGTAGGACTTTCTGAGACCCAAACGTGCTCTCACTCCCTGGGAAACACCAGGTGGGAGTTTGTTAACAGCTGTGTCATCAAGACATCTCCCACGTAGCCAGGTCTGGAGGCAGCAAGATGGGGGCAAGGCTTTCCACCCCAAAAGATCACAAAGACAGTCAGAAGCCCCTTTAATTCCTTGCATCTTCCTGGTCCATTTTAAGTAGCCAGAGCCCCCGTTGCCATCTCCCCACTTTCAGTCCTCCTGACCCCTCAACAACGGCCCCTCATCCTTATCCAGATGCTCCTGCACACATTTTTCAAGCTGCTGCCATGGTGTATAGGACAGGGAGAGTGTTCGTTTATATACTGATGACCTGTGAGTCTCACTTGTAACCGACAACCTCCATCCCACAAACCCCCTCCCCACCCCCCCACCCCCGCCAGAGTCCAGGGCAGTGGGGGGGTGCCCTCCCACCAGCACCAAGGGGAAGGTCATGAGGAAGGGAGGGGGAGGGGCAGCACAGAGGAAGGAGACAAATATTCCTCCAGCCCCCCCACCCTGCTTCATGCAAACCACACACACGCGCCCGCCCTCCCCTTCTGCCCCCTGAACACAACCACCGCACAAACTGTAAATGTGAGAATTTCCCCTGCAGTCAGCTCGAGGAGGAAAAGGTAACATTTTCCTGGCCTCAGCCCTGCATGGCTAATGGGAGGGCTGGTTTGCAGAAATAACAGTGCTGGCCCTTCAGTGGCCCAGCCAGGCATTCACAATAGCACTTTCATTCCGAAATTCCCGGTGGGCAGAGGGAGGGAGGGAGGAGAGAAGGAGGCCGCGGCGAGGGGTAGAGAAGCCAGCACTGTTTGGGGCTGCTCCTGCTACTAAGGGACAGCTGAAAGGAGGACAATGAGAGGTGGGCAAGGGCTGCTCAGGCCTAGACAGGTCAATCATGCCTTGCTCTGTTTAGTGTCTCAGGCATTTCCATGTGTGGGGGGGTGCAGGGGAGCACGGTCAGCAGCCACCTCCCTTCACAGAGTTATGAATAAAGGCAGTGCTCTCTGTCTCAGCATCCCCTCACCCTGATATCCTTAGGATTCCAGGTTCAGCTGCTGGCCAAAGAGTCTTATGGGGTGGGAGAGGGGGCCTTGTCCCCAAAGCCTGACATTGGCCAACTAAGGGCCTTTACAAAACAGCAGAGAGCCCACGGGTGAGCAGAAAGTGGCTTCTGGAAACCAATGGAGCTCATCAGGGAAGCAGAAAGGTGACAGTGGCTACCAGGCCTCAGTGGGAAAGCTGGAGGTGGGGAAAGCGGAGCCAGCCAGCCCAGGGCAGACTGAAGAGTACTACTGTCATGGAGGGGATGGGGCAGGGGCTGGCCAGGGCCCCAGCACAAGGGAGACGTGGCCCCAAAGGTGAGCATGTAGAGGGGAAAATAGGAAAGAGGCCACACTGACCAGAGCTTGCCAAAGTCAAAGCTAGCTAGGCTCTAAGATGCAGTGGGGTGGTAGGAAAAAGCAGGCTGGAGGCCCAGAGACCTGAGTTTTAACCCTAGATCACCCACTAACTTACATGGCCAAGTCAACCCCCAGACTCAGTTTCCTCATCTTTAAAATGGTGAGATTAAGCCAAGTGATCTCTTTTTCCTTTCAACGTATGGAGCACACAAATGCCAGTATCCACATGCCCCTAAGCAGAAGCTATCCCCTCAAAGCACAGAACCTGGCACTGCACAGGTCGCCTGGTAAGTGCCTTTCAGGCTTGCCACTCACACACCACATGGGCTACAGCGGCCCCAGAAGCGCCATCCAGGGCTATTATCAAAGAGGGAGCACTCAGGGGCCCCAGTACAGCCCAGGTGTGGCCAGGCAGTACCCACTGACAAGCCCTGCCCTGCCCCGCCCTGCCCTGCCCTGTCCTGCCCTGCCCTGCCCTGCCCTGCCCCAAAGGTTACATTCCCTGCGCCCTCTAGCGACGGCTGTCTGAATAGCTCCTTCTCAAGCTTTGGGGCCAAGGAGGGCAGGAAGGACCTGGGGGCCTGAGGCTGAGTAGAGGGACTCCAAGGGCAGGCAGTCCACACCTGACCTCTAGGTGGGAAGGGGTCCTGAACAAGGTCAGGAGCTGGAATGACCCCAAGAAGCCCACTGACACCTTGTATTTGCAGGGTCCCCAGGCTGAGTCTTCCGAAAAGAACTACGGCCAGAGCAAGGCTCTTACCTTGACCCATCAAGAAGACGGACTGGATTGGATGTTCTAGGATACTTTTTTACCTGGCCATCCCATGATTCTCCTCAGAGCCCCCTGAGGTAAAGGAACTACCCAAATGAGACACCAAGCAAAGGCAGATTCGGGGCACTCAAGGGGCTTTGTTCAGAGAGCACCAAGTCCATGCCCCTACCTTTGGCCCTGCTATTTCATAGGGCCGGAGGCTTCCCAGACATGGGGAAAACTGCAGGGCCTCATCCCTGGGTCTGTGCCCAGGGTTAACAATGTGGGCATTCCCAGAGTCGGGGCAGCCCAGAAACCACCACCCGCCACAAAGGCCAGGAGGAGGCGGAGGTGCTGGCCAGGGCAGAGGGAGGCTGTAATGAGGCAGGCGGGGTCAGGACTCGGGCATAGGGAAGGTGCCCAGCGGAGCTACTCTGTGTGGAGAGAAGGGTTCCCAGCCCCCACAGCTGCCTGCCCTGACCACAGTAGTAACAGAAGCCAGGGTTGCTTTGTCTCTCTCTGGGGCTTCCCTCTGAATTCCCAAAAGTGAGCCAAGAATGCCGGACAAAGGTCATCGGGAACCAGGCCTGGCCCAGGCAAAGCCCTGCAGAGGGAGCAGCCGGTATGGACTTCCCACCAGGGTTGGTACTGGGGACAGCAAGGGCAGAAGGTCAGGGAGACCCTGCCTGGGAACTCCCAGGTGTTTACTTGGGGCAGGATGAGTTTATTTGCTGGGTGTGCTTGGAAACCCTCCCCTCGCCATATCGGTATCCCCAATATCCCTGGTTCTCCCTCTCCCCTCAATGGGAGGCTATTCTACAAGGTGTGTGCAGGCGGCGGACAACCAAAGGACTTGCCAAGGCTCAAATTCCCTATAATTGTTTCTACAAATCTTCTCTCCTCTTCCCTCCTGCCTCTTATCTGGGGCCCCCGGGAGAGGAGTCAGTCACTGAACTCTCATGGCCCTGCATGCTGACCCGCCCAGCCAGACAACCTCTCTCTTCTCTACTGGAAGCTATGGACGGACAGACAAATGGAAGGGCAGCCTCACAAGCGGGAAGAGCTGGAGAGGGAACCCACTCTCTGGGCCAGTGACTCAGACCTGGAGGAATGGAAGCTGCTGCCCGGGAGGGTGGGGGCCTGGGCAGGCCACCTTTCCAAGCCACCAGAGCCATGGCCTGAAGACTGGAAAGAATAACAGAGGGCAGGCAGCTGCCTCGGCAGCTGTCTGCACAGCACACGGGTGACGCCAAGGTGTGTACTTTATACTCTAGTAGGAGGGAGGACAAGAGAGGACGTCATCCTCCCAGATGGCATTTGCACTGGGCCATTTGCACTGGGCCTCGATTTCACCCTGGCTGCCTCTGAAACAGTCCCTTTTCAACCCCTTTGGTTAGGAGGGGCTGGCCCTGACCACACCCCCCAGCCTGTACATGCCCCTCTGAGTTCCCAGCATCTTTAGAAACAGTACCTGTTCCTCATTTGCCTCCAGCTCTAATCATATCCCCTAACTCTTCCACACACAATGAAAGCACCCTATGGGGGCGGGGAGGGCAACACTTGGCAGATATCCGCTGAGCCACAGGATCTGAAAAATTTTGCCTACTCATTCTTCTTCCAGCCATAGTAAAAACCCCTGGGAAAGCTGAGGCCCAAAGGGGAAGGGCCTCCCAAAGCCATAGTTCAGGGCATGACTGGCCACACCCACCAAGGTCCCTGAACCTACTGCTTCCCACTCCTAACCCCATCAAAGCACCCTGTACCCATTTTGGGGGCTCTGGATTTATCCAAGAGCCCTGATGGGGAATCTCCTCTTTAGCCCAAGTTTATTCTAAGGGCAAGGCCAGCTGTTCTGGTTACTGTGATTTGCTCTAAACATTTCTCAGCCCTGGTAGGCACTCCCTAGCCTCTGCCCTTCTGCCTGGGGAACCTACAGTGGATACAGTGCTGGCACAGGGGACTCAGGGCCAGAACAGATCCCAGCCAAGCCCCACCCCACTACCCACCAAGGCCACGATTGTCTCCCAAGACTGGGAACGTGAACAAACACATGAGCATCACAGGCTTGGACCCTCCCCACCTCAGGAAAAAAAGACACAGAAAGGAGAGAAAAGGGAGGGGGTAGCCCCCACTCCCAGCCAACCCACCCTCCCACTGCCTGGCACAAGGGCATGCAGAGGGAGGCACCGGCTCTCAGGCGCCCTAGCGGCTGGCTGTGGGCTCCCTCCCCCACTAACCTTCGAGACATCCGCTCCTGCCACCCACCCCCTCAACGGTCCATGTCCACCTGATAGTGCTACAGTAACTTTTGAGTGAAGGACTTCAGCTAGCAGAGCAGAGGCCTTTCCCAGGGGGCCCTCCTGGTAGCAGGACTGCCTGGCTGTCCAATCCAATGCAGGTGAAAATTGTCCTGACCTGGGCCTGGTGGATAAGACTTTAAAGTCAGAGACTGTGCACTAGTTCAAAAGCCACCTAGAGCAGTCCACGCTGGCCTCCCCCAGGACCCTGAAACCATGGGCCCTCTTGGCTCTGCTTGACTGCTGAGGCACCTCCTGGCACAAGCCCCAAGATGCAGCCACCCTGAGCCTGAGCTTCACTCCCACCCAGGATGGGGCCCAAAGGCTAGATCAGTGAGGGCCAGTGGCTGGGCTTCCTAATTCCTGCCCCTAAAGCCTGGGAAAGCTCTTGCCCCACCTCAGCCTCTGGCACAGAAGTCCTTGTAGCCAGAGGTCTGGGTAGGAGGGGCAAGAAGACCACTTCTGGAGTCCCCAGGCCAGGGCTCTATGGCCAAGTGAGTCCCTTGGGATGCTTTCCAAATTCTGGGAAGGCCACCGTCTGAGATGCCCTGAAGCTGCTGGCCCATTAGTGCAAAGAGGCCAGCCCTATCTCTGAAGAAAAAGAGGAAATGCCTGATCCTGGTATGTGGGACACTGGAAGCTTCCAGAGCTACCCCCAACTCCGCTGTGTCTTTGACAACCCTTTCCCCAATCATCCCTACCTGACTCTATACACCTTTACAGAACAATACCCCAGTCTCTCTGCACACAAAAATAAAATGAATAGGGGCCCTCTCCCTTCAATCAGAGACACCACAGGCCATGGGTGTGGGGGAGGGGTAACAAAGAACAAGGGACAGAGTTTGGGGGTGGCTACAGGGACACAAGCCTGGCTTCCCAAGAAGGTTATGTTAGACTAGGTGAACCTTTCTGGACTTTCTCCCTGGCAACCCTACCCTTCTTGGCCCTAGACAACCAAAGCAGCCAGGGCAAACACCTGGAGTGCAGCAAGGGCTGTGAGGAGCCCCTTCCCAGAACATCTGGCCAGACCTCCCAGAGAAGGGGTGGGCCACCAGCCCCAATGGAAACAGTGATGCTCCTAGTTCCCTGCCAGCCAGGCCCCTGCACACCTGGGCCCCACTTCCTGCGAGCATATCCTAACCAGGCCTGGGTCTGGCCCAGCAGCCACTCTCCAGCCAGGTCCCTGACTGCAGCATGGGCTAGATAAGGCAGTGTGAGTGGTGCTTAGCAGCTCTCACCCTGGCCAGACTGAATCCACGAGACATTGTGGATGGCCAACAGACTGGCAATTCTCTCCAGGACCAAAATGTGCTCCTGAGTAATCTCTTATCCTTCTGGCTAGACTCCACTTCTTGAGGGCAAGGACCTAGTTTCTCACTTGTATGTTTGTAGCTAATCTAAAGTCCATTTAGTTCAGTAAACTTAAGTTCATGGAACACCAATTAGAGAGATTTGAGGAAAGGACTCTCTAGTCCACCCATCTACCATAGGACCGTGCGTGTACATGTCACATAGCAAACACACAACTAGTACACACAAAGAGAGGGCCCCACATTCGTTCCCAAGCCTATGTCAGGATGAACGGCATTCTGGCTGCTCCCCACACCCAGAAAACTAGAGGGCTAATGGGCCCCATTTATATGCCTCATTGAGGTCCTCTGTTTCTGCCCCCACCCCTGTCCTACCTCCCATCCCCCTCTCCCTTCCTTTCCTGCGTTCCTCTGACATTGGTCATCTGTGCCATCTCCTTTCTCCTCCCCTCCTTCCTTCTCTCCAAATGGACAAGGTAGGCCAAAATCTTGGGGCTTTCCAGGCATGTCCTCCCCACCTGGAGAGGAACCACAAAGCAACAGTGTTGCCTGGAAGCCCTCTGCACCCCCAAGGTCTCACACTCTGGTCCTGACCAAGTTTTCTTCTCTCCCCTGGCCCCCATACCTTTCCCCAACTCCAAGCTTCTGGCAGCCCCAAGCGGACTAGACTGAGTTAGGGCTATGCTTGGTGGCCCAGAAACACCTTTCTATGGACATGGTGTTGCAGGCCCCACCTGCCTTTGCTTTGTGTCTCCCAACCTGCGTCTCTCAGTGTCCCTTTCCGTGAGAAGGGGACAATAATTGCTTTCTTGTCAAAGCCTCTATAAAGATGAAATGAGAAGCAGTCACATTCTTTGGAGCTGGGTTTCTAAGACCAAGGCTCTTTCCTCACTCTTTGGAATGAGCTTTTGATAGAGTTACCAAGACTAAGAAAAAATGTCCAAGGTAATTGAAAACCCCCTACCCCTGAGCCTACAGCCCCCTCCCAGCCACTCCTCAGTCCCTCCCCGCCCCCCATTTGACACTGGGCCTTGTTAGCTGCTTCCTGATCTAGCGAGGCAGATGGGGGAGACAACTTTAGGAGCCCCTTTCCACATGTTTTATGGGGGGAGGGGCGTTGGGGGTCCGCGCAGACCAGTCCCCTCCGAGGAACTTTTCCTCCTTTTGTCTGCTACGGAGAATGACTCTTCCCCGGCAGTTCAGGAGCCATCAGATGCTGCAAATTGAATTCCTACGTTCCCGAGACCACCTCACAGGCAGACTTCCGCTGGGGGGGCTGCCCCCGGGCGCCCCCGCCCTTCTCCTGGGCTGTCACTCCTCCCAGAGATCAGAGTCTGCGCTCTCTCTCCTGTCGGTTTCGAACCTGGGTAAGTCCTCGGACCCAACGGGGGGAAAAATGCAAGGAAGAGAGGTCGCGCAGTCTCCCCCACCCGCTTCTGGCTGCCTTCAGCCCGCGGGCCGGCGCCCCGCCCGTCGGCGGCTCGGCTGTCGGGTTACTGCAGTTCACTCTGCACGTGCCGCCCGCGCCCCGCGCCGCGCGGCCGCAGCGCCGGCGGCCCAGCCCCGGGAGGGGGCGGGGAGGCTCGGGAAATCCACAGGATAAACACCCACTTTCTCTTCCTCTTTACGGGAGGGGGTAGGTGCGCTTTGATCCTCTGCCTCGCCTCGGCTGCTCTCCCGCCCCTCGCCCTTCCACCAGCGTCCAGACCGGTGCTCAGAGTGGCCCAAACTTCGCCTCGCCCCTCCCAAACGGGCCCTGCCACCGCTGCCCACACGGTGCCCCGGGCCCCCGCGTCTGGCTGCGTTGCCGTGAAAGCCACCTGTGGCAGGAAGGCTAGTTTTGATTTGAGAATTCCCGAGGGAAATGTGGCGAAAGAGGAGCGCCAGACACAGATCGCCCTCTTCCTTTTGCAGTTTTAGGGAGCACGGCGAGGACAGGCGCCTCAATCCCCGCACGTTCAGGCTCTGTCCACCCCCCCCCCCCATATAGCCACCCGCTGGGGCTGGGACTGTACCCAGCGAAGTGGGCCGGCAACAGGGCCGACCCGAAGGTGGCCTTTGCAGGGACCCTCCAACCCGGTGTGCAAGCGGGGAGTGGGGGGGGGGTAGGGGGAGGCATCGCAGATTCGGGCGGAGACGTCCTCTTGGCTCAGAGAACTCCATACCCCAGCCGGGGGCACGGAAGAAGAGGGTCAGGGCATGGTCGCGGGGTTCCTGGCCCAGAGCGCTTACCTTGCGCTTGTTGCGGTGGATGTCGCCGATGGAGTTGGCCACCGTGTTCGGGCCGAGCAGCATGCGGGTGCTGCGCGGCCACTCGGTGCTCACCAGGTGGTGCTCGCCCATGAGGATCTTGCGCACGTTCTCCGCGCCGGTCACGCGGATCAGCGGCCGCCCCAGCAAGTGCGTCTTGAACACGTTGCCGTACTTCTCCCTCCGCGACGACTGGAACCCCGAACCCTGCGGGAGCCACACAAGAGACTACTCTCAGGGCGCACATCTCCGGATGGGACGTCCCGAAGGCCCAGTCTCGCAAGCCCGCGGGGGAGGAGCGGAGGACACCACCCCGGGCGCCAGTGCCCTGCCGCCTGCAGACACAAACACGCACGCAGGTTTTGTTTTTCGTAGCATGCAAAGGAACTGGGAAGTAGGGCCTAGAGGAGAATAAAGAATGCTAGGAGGCGGGAAGCCCAGGGGCACCCCGTGGGAGGCTGTTTTTTGGTAACGACTTGCGGGAGGGAAAAGGGTATCCCGGACTGCGGGACTCGACGCTAGCGCCTGCGCCACCCCCAACCCCCCGAGTCCCCCGCCTCGCGCTCGCGAGCCTCTCGGAATAAATATTTCCAGGCTCTCGGCCACGGGCTGGCGAGACCCCGCGGGGTGGCCGCAGGCCAAAGATTATTTATAGCGGTGAGCGGTCGGTGCCCCGAGGCAGCCACTGCAGATGGGGGCGGGGGTTTCCTCCGTTCTTGGGTGTTGGCGGCGAAGAGACCCGGCGGCCCGCCGAGGGCTCCTCGGGGTTGGGTCACGAGCGGAGACCTGCGATCTTCCTAATGCAATTTACCCTGGAAATAACTGAGAAGGACTTTCGTCGCCGCCCGGGGGTTTGGAACGGGAGCGCGGAGCAAGGCGCTTCCCGAGGGGCGGGGCGGGCCGGGCAGGACGGCGGTCGCAGGTAACTGGATCCCCGTCGGCAGCCGCGGCGGCGGCGGCGCTGGCCGAGGAGGGTTAGGCCCGGGCCGCGCCGGGCAGCTCGGAGGAGCTGGCTGGGCCGGGCCCGCACGCGTACCGGAAACCTAGGGGACCTCCGAAAGGCGGGGGCAGGGGCGTCCCGCTCACCTTTGACGTAGGCGCCTGCCACCCTATCCTACATTAACCCTTGTCCTGCCAGGGCAGCACCGGGTGAGAAGGGGAGAGGCGCCACCTGTCCCGCCGTCTTGCCTGCCTGCTAACGGAAACGCGGCTTCGGGGTCCAGGTCCCCGGGGTCATGCACCTCGGATGGCACAACTAGGCTCTTCCTCCTCACTTTCCTCTCTTCCACGGAAACATATGCTCCAGCTGCATGTGTACACACCCCGGCACTGCCGAAAGTGACTCTGCAGAACCAGGAGTACTAATCACTTTTCCACATGCGCCTCCGGCCCCGGCGCGCGCCAGGGAGCGAGCCCGGAGCGCCGGCGCTTCCAGGAGGGGGGCTGGCTCGCGGGGACGCCGCCCCACTCCCAGGTTGGCGGGTCGGAGAGAACAGCCCCCACTCTGCCGCCGATCTAGGTGGAGTCTACCCCTTTAAGAGAAATCTAGGAGAGGGTGGAGGTGCGACAAAGGGGGTGGGGGTGAGGAGCGGGGTTCCCTCCCTCCGTCTGCTGCTGTACCGGTCTCCCTCGCTCCGTCTGACTCTCCGTCTCTCCTCTCCCTCTTTTCCTCTGTTTTTCTTTTCTTTCGACACAAAAGTTGGGCTGTGAATTTTCCGAGGTCGCCGCCGCCTCTCTCCCGCCTCCCCCACCCCCGCCTCTGATCTGCCTAACTATAATTAAAGTGCGTTTTTTGTGGCATTAATAAAGAGTTATTTGTCCGCCGTTTCCACGGTCTTCACAAAGAGGACTTTCATAGGGGCGGCCGCTCGGGCCGCGAGTCCAATTTATACAAAAATGTTGTATTTTTAGCCCTGGGCTCTGTTTAGATGGCGCATGGTGGAAACGGAGAGCCCTTGGAGGTCCCCCCGTAAAATCTGATAAATGACTCCGAAAAAATAAAGCTGGGATTCAGAGGCTCCCTTAACCCCTTCGGTGCTCCTCTACACGCATTCCCCGCCCCCGTTTCCCTCCCACCTGGGACTCTAGAGCCCCAGGGGTAGATGGATGGGGAGGCGTAGGTCTGCTTCCTTCTCCCTCCCCATCTTCAGCTCTAGTTGGAAGTTGAGCCCCAGAGGCCCTTGTGGGATTCGGAGAAAAGGTCAGGGGGACATCGGGGGGTGCAGAGAAAGGTCAGAAAAGGAGGGGGGCGGTGACAGACCGCGGATTCCGCAGATTGGCTCTAATGAGGCAGGAGCCGGTGCCCATGTGAGTTATTTTATTTCCTAAATTCTCGGCCAAAAGCCTAGACCACCGCTGCAGTTAACCCTTAAAGTGTGGTGGCACGGGATAGGCTCTGGGGAATTCTTCACAGGGGGTTAGTCCCATTGGTTAAAGTGAACCCCGGCCCGTTGCACGAACAACCGCAAAAAGAGATGAGCTGATTCCGAGACTTGGGATGACCACAGGGAAGAGGAGCCCGGCGTCCCCCTTCCCTCTCCTCCCCCCGCTCCGCTGTCACTTGGCGTCGGGCGGGATCTCTGTGTGTTGGAGCGGATTGCACGCGTCTGTTAATTTCAAGCCAAGCTTTCGCACTTCTAAACCCACAGGTCTCTGCATTCACCTCCCGCCTCATCTCTCTTGTGTCCGGGTTGTCCATTTCAGGACACGCATCCTTCTCCTAACCCTCAGCATCCCCGGGACAAACACTCGTGCACACGCGCACACAACACACCTCCCAACGCTCAGGAGACACCTCCCAAACCCCGCCAAGAAAAAACTTGGTGTGTATCAAATTGCAAAGCGATTGTCTAGCACTTGAAGAGTTTAATTCCAGGTTAATCTCCCCATTACCTACCTGGGTCCGGTTCCCGACGCTCTCACCACTATTATGACCCGCAGTGTGGGGGTTGTTGGGCGTCGAACAACAAACACACACGCACTCTATGGATCTCACACACACCTCTCCCAAGTTTCTCTCCCCTGCCAGCGTCCCCACCCATTAGGTAAATAGACCCTTTTCTCCGAAAGCAGAGAACCCTCAGGCTTCTCATTTTCCTTGGGTTACTTTCTTCCTCTCCCACCACAAAACCCACACTTTCTCTGACGGTGGCTCGGGGCAGTTGTACCTGGCTCAGCCCCGGTCTTAGATAGGCAGCTCAGTCTGCCACTGGCCCCCTCCCCCTCTCCCCGACTCAGTTTTCGGATCCCAGTGACACCGCCAAAGCCCAGGAAGCCGACGGCGGCTGGGGCCTGGAGGGCGAAGGGGAGGCGAAAGCGGACCCCTCGCAGACCCCCGCCGGACCGCCTGCAACCTCATAAGGTCTGTCTCGGGAGCCCTCTCGGGTCCGGGGACCTCTTTTGTCAGCCCTCTGAACCAGCGCACCCGACGCCGGTGGACTCCAAACTACGCCGCGGGCGGGCAGGGGAAGCCGGGGCAGCGCGGCCGAGAGGAGAAAAGGGGCGGGGCGGGGACCGGTGCCTTCAGGCTCCCGGCGCCCCCTGGCCGGGCCGCGACTCCATCGGTCCCGCGCTTGCAGCCAGCGGACCCCGGAGAGCAGCGGAGCGAGCGCGCGCTTACCTGTAGCAGCCAGTGGCCGGTCTCTCCGATGAGCGGGAAGCCCATGGAGCCCTTGGGGATGGGCAGCTTGCAGCTCTTGTCGCGGGTGGCAGCCCAGCGCAGCTGCCACAGCTGCTGCGACACGGCCAGCAGCAGCGTCACCGACACCAGGCACGCGGCGAGGGTGGCCAGCGCCGACACCAGCTCCAAGCCCTCAAAGAGCATGTTGGCGGCCGCTCGGGGGATTGGCTGTGCCGGCCGCGGCGGGGGAGGGGAGGGTCGGGTGAGAAGGGACGGGAGCGGCGGGGGAGGGGAGGCTGCGGCCGGGGGTCCTGGCACCTCCAGCCGAAGCAGAGAAGGAGAAAGGGGCCGAGGGAAGGGGGAGTGAAGGCTGCGAGGGGAGCGGACAGAGGGAGGCAAAAAAAAAAAAAAATTGCCTAGAAGAGAGAGAGG
This sequence comes from Cynopterus sphinx, assembly GCA_030015415.1. NCBI lineage: Eukaryota > Metazoa > Chordata > Mammalia > Chiroptera > Pteropodidae > Cynopterus > Cynopterus sphinx. Next base: position 53,496,926 of record CM057383.1, on the reverse strand, counting down.
AGACACGAGGCGACTCGTAGTGTAACTTTGTTTGTTTGTTTGTTTGTTTGTTCCCTTATAGCGGACTTTGGGGCTGCTCGAGGGGTGGTGAGACGAAGCCGTGAATCAAGCTGGTGGATTAGCTCTCCTCGCAACCATCACACTCGGAAAACTTTGGAAAACTTTGTCCAGCGGGAGCCTCTCTCGTAAGCCCCTTCCCCTGCTCGAAAAAAAAAAGAAGGGGACAGAGAGGTAGCGGATAGAAAGTGCGATCGATTGGTCAACCGTTCCCCCCTCAAATTCCTAGGTAAGAAAAAAAAAAGGAAAAATTCCTGAATCCAAAAATTCCAACGAACCCAGAAACTTTGGGGGTGGAGGGGATGACTCCCCGGCCAAGGCGAGCGAAGAGGCCCGAGCCCAGCGTCCCTGGGCGGCCGCGGGCAGCGCGCCCGAGCCCTACAGCCGCCGTTGCACCCCCGAGGCGGGCGCGGCGGGCGCGGCGGCACGGGGGCCCGCGCGGGTGCGGAGCCGGCGGCCGCGGCCGGGATGGGAGCAGCCGGCGACAGAGCCCCGGGCGGGCGCGGCGGCGGGCGGGAGGGGTGAGGCGGGGTGGAGTTGGGGGAGGAGGTGAAAACCCGAGCTGGGCTATTGTATCAATTAAGAAAAGGCAGTCGGTCCCGGGACGCAGGCTCTCGGCTCTGGAGTTGCTGCTGGGGGAAGAAAGGGGGGGAGAAGACAAGGAAGGCAGAAGGCATGAAAGGAGGGGAAGCGGGAGGCAAGATTTCAGGGCTGGTTTTAAAAGCTTCTCTCAATGTGAATTTGAGTCCGAAGCCAGGCGATGCGTGTGTTTATATAGAGGCGGGAGGCTGAGCCGTGGGCGCCTCACCGGCCCCCCCCCCGACCCGCGCGCGCACAAAGCGGGAGGCGTGGTGAGGGGCCGGCGGCCCGAGCGTGTGAGCGCCCGCCCCGCCCGCCCCGCCCGCCCGCGCCCGCGCCCCGCCGCCCGCCCGCCCGGGACCCACTTGTAGCCGCCGCAGGATCAAACTCAGTTCACCTCTCGCCTCCTCTTCCTTCTCACCGGCGTCTCGCTGAGCCCGGCACCTACAGACGGACGAGATGAGACACACACACGCGCACACACACACACGCACACACGGAGCGCACTCGCACGGTGCCCGCTGGGCTGCTAGGCTACTTCCCTCCCTCTTTTCCTCCCTCTGGGGTCCTGGCCCCCTCCGCCAGCCCGGGGCAGTCCCGCATGGGCTGTCGCCTCCGCCGCTGAGGGCTCGGCCACACCGCCGCTCCACTCAGGGGCACCAAAAGCCCCCGAACCTGTGCTCGGGGTCCCCAGCTCCTATTCCGCGGAATCCTGCAGTCCCCTGTCTCCAGGGACCCCTCCATCCTCGCACTTCCCGCTCCCAGTCCCTCCAGCCCGGGTCCATAACCCCCAAACCTTAGATGCCGAGGTCTCCCTGCCAGTCCCATACGACTCTTACCCTACGAGACCCCGATGCTCCCCTCTCCCGGTCCGGGTACCGGGCCGTCGGCACTGCAGCCCCTCCTCTCCTCTCGGGCACCTTGAGACCCGCTAAGTTTGTAGGCCCCTCCGCCCCGATGCTGGTCCCGGTGAGTGTCCCGCGCCGGGGACAAATGCGGCGGCCCCGGCCTCCAGAGGCGGGAGGAGTCGGGCACAAACGTTCATTGATACAAATGAGTAAATAAACACGCCGGGCGAGCGCGGCCACCTTCTCCCCGCCGGCCACAGCGGGCCCGGCGCGCGTGCCTGTGCGAGGGGTGCGTGTGGCCCGGGGCCGCACCTGTGCGCGCGCGCGCGTGTCCCAGGGTCGACCCGACGCCTGCGGAGCCGCGTGGCGTGTCTGAGGGGTTGCGTGTTGTCTGCTGTATGTGTCGGCGCATCCGCGCATCCGTCTGTCCACGGGCCTCTCTTCGGTCGTGGCTGTGACACACGGGGCTGCGTGTGCCGACCCGCCATCGTCCAGTTAGCGCCCGCCTCGCCCTCTCCCGTGCGTCCTGTTCCCCCAGCCCCCTGTCCCTGTCGCTCACTCTCGCACTCCGACAGCGGACGACTTGTCACCCCACCTTCGGTTGAGGATGACGTGCGTGTGAACGAAACCAGGCTCCCCTTTGACCACCTCTCCTGCCCCCAAAACGAATTCTCTTTCAGAGTTCACTAGAAGAGAAGGTGCGTGAGCGTCTAAGATGCGAGCGCGTGTGCTGTCCCTCCCTGCGAGCGCTCCCGCGGCCGAGGTGGCGAGCGGAGATTTAAAAGCTGGTCTCGCTCCGCGCTCCCGGGCATCTCGACTCTCACTGTCTGCCCTGGAACCCCACCCGGTGGACAGCTTTAGTACTACACGTTCAGGGGGAACCGTTCCTGCTACCCCTCCGTCTCCTTCCACAGGGGGAGAGCTCCCCTAGAGGGCCTAACTGTAGGCTCCCAAAGGGCTCCGACTTCCTCTCCCGGTGGTTTAGGGCTCAGACACTCATAAAGTCCCTGCAGGACCACTGTGGACCCAGAAATAGAGAGCGGGGTCACACCTTCACGACAAGAAAGTTCCATGGGACAGTCAACTCTGGACTGGGTACCCAGGAGTGGCAAGGCCATTGCCACTTAACTCCTCGTCAAGGGATAAAGCTGGGTGAGAATGGGCCTGGGGAAGATGCTTGAGGCCTCATTGTTTTTGAAGAGCCCTGAGACTCTAGCCAGGCCCCTGAGACATGACACTGGCCCTGACAAGTGGTGAAATGTGCAAGATGACCCAGGTGAACCCACCAGTAGAGACACTATCTCTGAAAGAACAGACACACAGCCTTGTAGAGATGCAAACAGGTGCACAGGCAAATACTGAGCATGTGTGTGTGCTCACACACACGAAGACACATACACTTAGAGAATTATTACACGTTCAAGTAACCACCATATCCCAGCCACCAATTTCAAGAATCCACAAGGGTAGTGTGCTCTGGGGGATCGCAGCCCCAGAAGTCTCCCTAAATGCATCATCTTCCCCTCCCCCACCCCTAAGTCAGGGGATGGCTTTTGTGCACTTTCATGCTCTCCTCCTGTTCAGGTACAGAGTGGGAGTTGGGAGGGGGCATGGGGAAGTCATTCTGAGTCCTCATTAGTGCCCAGCCACCAAGTGGGGTCCTGGGGAATGTCCACAGAGACAGCACAGCCCCACAGCAATAGTTGCTGGATTTCCTAATTGGAACCATCTCTCTGCTCCAGTCCCAAAGAGTACTTAGGAAAAAAGAGAAGGAAAGCCATGGTATTATAATTCTCTCAGACTTGCCAGAGAAGCGGGGGAGAAGAGGAATGCTGGCCTTTGGAGCCGGCTTGTTAGGAGGGGGTTAGGACAGAGAAGGGTCAGCAACCATCTTTGCCAGTCACAGTCCAGTCACAGGACAGTCTTTCATCTGCCTCAGGTGAACTTCTACTTCCGGCCCTAGACTGAGCCCTGATCTAGTCCTTGGTCTCACTGGTAACCCTTACCCAAAACAGACCCCCAAGCCTGGTCACAGATTGACCCTAACCCTGACTCTTGACTTAACCCCTACCCCAGTCCCATTAAGTATCACCAACCTCACCTTGGGTCAAAAGAATGTGGCTGGTCCCCTGTGGACTAGCTCAGAGATGGCTCTGGGAGTGGACTGTAGGACAGAATATTTTTCTCACTCTTGCCTGAGAATCATCTGCCGGTTCCCCCAGGAGCATTCCCCTGGCTGTAGCTAATACCCTAGGAACTCCAGGACACCCCCTGCCTACAACCCTTTTCCAGGAAGCTGAGGGCACCCCAGGGCTTCGACTCCTGCCTGCAGTGCTCTGAAACCTTGACTCGCAGCTTGCCTCCTGTGTTTCAGGCACCTTGAAATCAGAACAGACTGGGAGATCTGTTGTGGGAACGCTGATTCAAGGGAGTTCTGCACGAATGAACTCTGCAAAGCTTGGCAGCAGGGACTAGAAAGATGTGGAGGACAGGCATCAGGCACTCTAGGAATATGCAGACCATAGGCAGGGCACAGCCTCTTCCTGGGCTCGGGAACCCCCCATCCACAGGGGTAGATCTACTTAAAGTCCTGTTCCACACCGGGGCACAAAGCTCCTCAGCAGAGTCCTGTCTCTTCTATAGCTACTACTTTATTTAAGTTCCACAACAGCCCTGTGAGGGAACGCTGTTTTTAGATATTAGCTTTGCATACTATTTGTAATGTTCAGAAAACTGAGGCCCAGATGCCCTCGCCCCACTTTCATTGTATTGTCGCAGTCCTACTCCCCCAAACAAGCACAGGTGAGACGTGAGATCCTGTCTAACATGACAACTGTCCTTTGTTCAGTGTTCAAGCATCTGACCATTAAAGTTGACAACAGAGGGAGTTGTCAGTTTTATACTTAATTTTGCATAGTTTGGGTGCCAAAAGTTTTAAATATTCCCTCTAAAACTACCTGCCTTCTTTCAACTAAAGCCAAAGGGAAAAGGGTAAAAAAGCCCAGGATGACAGTGGGGGTGGCCCCTCGATCCTACTAGCCAGTGCTTAGAGAGCAGAGACTGGGAGGCGATGGGCAGGAAGCAGGGCTGGTATTCAGGGGCTTCCCAACATCCCATCTGAATCTTGATAGTCTAGCCTGAGAGACAAAATTCAGAATTTCACCGTGGGGAGCCTTCTCTGCCCTTAGCTCTCTCCTGCCTTCCTGGCATCAAGGACCCTTTGGAAATCAGCTCTCAGCTCCTCCTCATCCTCCTCAGGACCTCAGGCTGGTCCGCATTTCATTCTAAGGACTCTCAGCATCGTGGCAGGACCCCTTGCCTGAAAAATTCCAAGTTCAGTGGGGAAGCTCCTGCTCGGACTGTTCCTCCCCGTTCTGCAGAACCGAAGTGAAGCCGCGGCTCCAGCAGACTTAGCAGTGCCCCTTGGGGCCTGGATCCTGGTGTGCAGCCCTAGATATTCATCCTGAGGCCTGTTTGCCTCCCTTCTCCCACTCTGTGCCCTCCCTCCAGCGTGAGAACTGTTCCGGCCAGCAGTGCCCCTTCTGTGCCCAGTCCACAAGGACAGTTTAGAGGACGCTCCCTGGCTATGTCCTGGTGATTCTGGGAGAGGAAGAAACCCCTCCTGTCCAGGCTGGTTCATGGTGGGGACTTCACCCAGCTTGGTTTGGAAATCACCACAGAGCCATGGATGCTGCCTTGCTAGAGCCCCCAGGAGCTAAGCTCTGCTCCACCCCCTCTTCCTTGCAGCTACAGGAGCTCTGAGGCTGTTGGTTAAGACATTTACGGATCCCTTCAAAACCCGGCCTGCCAGGGTCCCATCCGGCCATTCGACCTTTTAGAGATACCATCCTGTTGTTCGTGATGCTGCCAAAGCAAAGCTGGATTCCAGATTCTAGTTATTTATTACTTAAAGGTTTCCTTCTTCTTCATTGTCCCTGAGTGTAACTTGCTCCCATGCCACCCTCAGGTATCCTCTTGTCACTGGTTCTTTAGATTTTTTTTTTTTATTTTTTTTTTTTTTTTGCTTTTTACTTTTGTTTTACAGAGAGCAACCTCTGTCCAAGTGTCTCTACCTGGCAGTGCCAGATGCAGGCACAGCCTGATTCTTCACCCCCAGTTGCTCAGAGATCAGCAGCAGAGAGAGCCCCTCACCCACCTCTCTGCAGCCCTGGGGGGGGGGGGATTTGGGAGAGAACTTTGCTGCTTTCTTCTTTGCCTGAATATGGAACAAACCTCACCCCATACCTCATCTCAGGAATCTTAGCTTCAGAGACATGCCCCGGAGGAATTTTTTGAAAGAAATGGAAATATTCCCATCCTCCTAGTCAAAAGCCCCCATACCCAGTCCTTTATCTCCCACCCCACACCCAACCCAGATGAAAGCAACCCAAAAAGGGACTTGCCGATGGAGCCAACGGGGTAGATACGAGGAACGCAGCTGACAGCTGTGTCCAAATCGGAACTGCCTGGAAGAGTAGCCGGCCCGGTGGAGATGGCACACCGGCAGTGCCCCAAGCTGGCTGTGGCTGGCAGGGACACTGCAGCGGAGATGGCGTTCCTCGGGCCGGGGGAGCCAAGAGCCCTTTATAGCCTGAAACCTGCCCTGGCACCGCCCACTGGGCGGTTGAAACCAGGCCTGCAACTGGAGGAGTCGCTAGGAGCTGGAAGGGCATTCGCCCCAGGACCCCAAGGCAAGGCCCCCACGCTCAAGAATCTGGGATTCAACCTCCTCCCATCCCAGGCAACTCGATGTCCTGGTATGTGCGTATTAGACTCTGTGTGTGTGCGTGCGTGTGTGTGTGTGTGCTGGTGTGTGTGTGCGTGTGTGTGTGCGTGCTCGCGTGCGCTCGGGCTTAAACGTCCATTCAAAGACCTCGGATCTCTTTCCCTCATCCTCTTTCTCCGGCAGTAACAGTTTCTGAAAGGATGGGGAGAGCAGTGTGTTTCTGCTCAGTTTATCAAATTACACTCAGTGACAAAGGACTGAAGTGCATTTTCTTGAAGGCTTGACAATTGGAAACTAGGCAGAAAAAGAAAGGCATGACAGAGAACCCAGAGCTTTTGTCGAAGGTAAAACACCAATGTGAAAGGCGGAGGATGTGGTTGGGTGGCTCTAAGTGAATTTGCCTTCATTTGTCTGGTGTTAAAAACTGCTTCCACCACACTCAACCTTAGCTGCAAAAATCCCATGGATCCCAGAAATCGCAAGACTGTCGGTTTTTAAAAGGAACATTGTTCCTTTCACGTGAGCTGAGTCAGACCAGCTGGAGCACAGCTTCTTCCTTCCAGGGTTCCCCTCCCTCGGCCCCCATGCCAGGGAAGCCTTCTCTGAGAGCTGCTTACAGAGGTTCAGCGCCCTCTGTACTCCCACCCGACACCTTGGCCTATGTGGCCAGCTTCTTCGTTGTCTGGTTGGGACAAGCACAGGCGGCTTTTTCCCCAAGTTCTTTCCTGCACCTGAACTTCAAGGACTGATAAATGGAGAAGGTATGAACGATTAGGGCAGTTGGGGGCCTGAGGCAGAGGACATGGGGCCATTGAACTGTCTGTTCCAAAGGTTTCCGTTCTTTAGGGACCGAGGAAAGGGCAGGAACTCAAGTCACCAGCTTCAAATGCAGAAGGACAAGCCTGGGAAGGAAAATATTCCCTTATCCAGGGCTTGGAGACAATCCCTGAAACAAGACCCCCCCCCCCCCCCCCCCGCCACCCCGGCCCTGCCTTTCTCTTCCCAGCTGGCTTTGTTCAGGGGCCACCCAGCAGGCAGGCCGGCTGACTGACCAGCAGCCTTGCCCAGGGAGCTCAGAGAAGGGGGCTAACCTGAGAACCTCCTTGGCAGGACTCCCCGCCCCCAAGTCCACTTCCTCTTGCATGAGGCCGTGTCTTTTGCTCGCTTTCTCAGGAGCTGAGGAAGGGGCTGAGGCAGGGCAGGGAGGCTGTGTGGTTGCCACCTGAACATCCCCCACTTCCTTCTCACACTCACACCACCGCCCAGCTCCAAGTTAACCTGGGTCCCAGATGCTCCAGCTGGAATTAGTTTCCTCCCCAGACGCTGAAGTGGTGACCAATGATAAGAGGAACAATTTCTAGTGAGACGCCCCCCACTCAGGACTTCAGGACTGTTCTGACGACCACTGCAATTCTAGCACGTGCCTGCCTCCAGGATGTCACCTGGTCCCCACTGCCTCAGCCTGACTGCTCTGGCGGCATCAAGAGGTCCTTGGGAGGACGTTAGCCCCTCTAACACACTCTGCCCATCTGCATCTCCATCAAAACTCGATGCACCCTCTTCAAACAAAGCTCCGATAAAAGCCCCGACTCTCCTACGCCCCGCAGGCAGATTGCCGCCCCGGAATCCCTTCTCTATGAAAATTCTGGAGCGTCTCTTAGTTTTCCCTCCATCGGTTTCATTCCTTCCTCGCTGTCCTGCTATTCCAAATCCATTCATCCTTCATACTTGCAAGTAGACAGAGTCGCTTAGTAGCTATGAACAAGGGCTCTCGAGTTTATTAGATCTAGGCCCAAAATCTGCTCTGTCCCTTATGAGCTTGAGCCTTGTGCGCCCCTGTCTGAGCCTCAGGTGGTGAGTGGATTAGACGGAATGAGGATGGAGGCAGGCAGACCTATCAAGAGACTGGTGTTAACTCAGGTGATAATAATAACAGTGGCAACAATCGTGAAAACAATTGCACAATGATAACAGCTAACATTTATTTAGCACTTGCTATACGCTGGCACTTTTTAAAACACTTCACATGTATTATTTCATTTAATCATCACAGCGACCCCAGGAGGTAGATATTAACTCACTTTGTAAAGGAAGAATCTCAGGTACCAAGTGGTTTGACAGCTCACCCAAGTGAACCCTGCAGCACTTTGGGGGTCACATTTAATCTCCTGTAGAATTCAAGCCCAGGGAATCTGGATTAGAGTCTGAGCTGTTAGCCAGCATACTCAGGGCTTAGCTGGTAGCAGTGAGTGTGGAGAAAGGGGGACTGATTTTGGAAGTCTTTAGAGTTCTAATCAAAGAGTGGACAGATTTGGCAACTGAATGGAGGGATGAGGGAGATGGGAGTCAGGATTTCAGGCTGGGTTACCAGGTGCATGGTGGAATTGTCTACTGTGCTAGGGAATTCAGGAGAAGGGTGGGGCTTTGCAAGACAAGATGATGAATTTAGTTTTGCTCTGGAAGCTTCCAGGCGATTAAGGGATGGATATTCACGTGGAGCTGCCTGGTGTCATGTTGAATATAGAAGTCTGGGCTGGAGAGAGATTTGAATGTCATCTGTATTTAGATGCTGATAGAAGCCACAGGAGGAGAGAAGTCTACACCAAAAGGGAAGTGGATCTAGAATAGAGCCCCAAGGAACACCGACATTTAAGGTACAGGTGGAGGAAAAGGGGCCTGGGAAAGTGACACCTCTTTTTGTAGCCTCGAACACACGTCACACACATCCTGTTAACCTCACTTGAGACTAATGATGCTATTTGTTTGTTTCCCCTCAGTATTTAGAATCTCAGGGTTATCAAGAAACTCAGGTTAGCCATTTCACCTTTCACCCCACCCAACCTAGGGACACGTGCACGCGCGCACACACACACGCACACGCAGCTTCCTGGCCTATGGACTATAAATACTGGTAGGATTCTTCATCCAGCAGCCTTGTTAGGAGTTAATTTTGGCACCTTATAATTGTATATAAAACTATTCCATTTTACTGAGGCATTTCACCACATTGATGCAGTGACAGGAACACTGTTAGTGACACTGCCTAAGGGGCGTGGGTTTGTCTGCCCCCAGACTCAGACTCCCTTCCAGGCTGCATGTCTCTGGCTGGGTGGAGCTCCCTTATGGCACTATATACCCCACCAGACTGTGGGTTCCTGGAGAACACGACTTGCCTCTGCAGCCCTCTGCTCTGAGCTCAGGGCTGAGATAGGAAGGGGACCTCTGTGGGAGCCGGCAGTGTGAGGATGCAGTATGGTCAGCAGAAGGACACAAACCTAATAGAGTGGTCACACATAAACCCCATGTGGGAATGGGGAATAGAGAAAGCATAGGGAGAAAACTGAGCAAAGGATAGAGAGAGATGGATCCCTTCTCATGTGCTTTCCTGATCCACTGTGCGGAGCCCTAGTGCAGGAAGACCAAGCAGCCGAGCAGAGGTGGCCTGGAGGGGCCTGGGCCTGGTGGAGGTGAGAGCGAAGAGTGGGAGATGCAGAAGGACGGGGAGGAGTGGCCGGTGCTTAGGGAGGGTCTCTATATAATAACGCTAGTTTTCCAAGCACAGGCTAGTTTGCGGGCTGAGCTTCATGGCCTGGGAGCCTCTTTCCTGGCAAAAGGGCCACCGCTATCCTCAGCACCCAGTGAGCAGTGACTGCCTTGGCCTGCAGCGTGAGGGACACTTCACAAACACCTAGGTGGAACGAGGAAGGCCTTCCTGGGTGAGGAGGGGAGCGGGGGTGGAACAGGCTCCTCAGAGAAGACATAAAACGACTCTGGGTGGCCCTCTGCCTGGGCTCCGGATGCGGGCTTCCAGCTCTGCTCAGCCCCCAAGTTCCCTTCACCAGGACTTGGCTCAGAGAAGGCCATGGTCAGTTTGGAGGACTTGGGATCAGCTGTTGTGCAGGAGTAACCCAAGCTCAGAGCACCCATCACTGATCCCTCAGGGCTCTGTGTTACAAGGATTTTTTTAACCCTCCCATCCCTGTGACTCTGTCTGCTCACCTCACACCACCACCCCACCCCCACAGCAGCTGCAACACTAGGATATAGAACAACTACAGAAGAAGGGGAACCCCTGTCCACAGTTTGAGGGTTATCTGGAAAGGAAGAGGCTCCTTCCAGCCACTCAGCCAACCAGTCAGCTCAGCTCAGGACAAGGCGCGGTGGAATGGGCACAAGCCAGAGAGCTGGTTCTGCCACTCACCAGCTGTATAGTCTTGGCCAAGTCACCTCACCTCTCTGAGGCTCAATTTTTCTGTAAAAGTGGGGAGAAAAAGTATTGCCTTACTAGGCAACTGCCAGTTGTGAGGGTTTCAAAAAAAAAAAAAAAAAGAAAGAAAGAAAGAAAGAAAGAAAAGAATCCATGTAAAATGCTTGATGCAGTGATGGGTCCATAGCAGAGACAGAGTCAAGGTAAAGCTGAGAAAGCTGAAGCTTCGGGCTCCCTCACATGTACAGGCTCCCCTGGAAGCCCGGGAGTGGCCCTAGCAATATATTTTTTTCGCATTATCAGAAATTATACTCTAAGAAATCATATAAGCTTCAGTTTTCACAAATCCTAAGACCTGAAAGGTAGTTTTCCCCTTCCCGTCTTACCCCATTCTCAGTCCTCTCAAAGTTCTTCCATGCACAGAAGAAATGCCCAGTCTGGCTGGGCAGAGATACGATGAGCTGCGAGGCTGCACCCCAGATGGAAGGCCTGGGTGAGCCCCCTTCCCTGAGGTGGTCGCCCTAGCACTGGTCTCATCCCTGAACTGGGCTTGGTGCCGACTCCTCACCATCCTGCACTCACAGCAGTTGGCCCAACCGAAGGACACTGTTAAATGAATTCTCTGGAATCTCAGAAGTTGTGGCTGACTCTGGGCATGGTGTCCCAGTCCTGGCAAGGGCTTTGCTCCAAAAATTATGAACTCCTAGAGAAGCCGGTTGGAGGGCTGTGCTAGGCAACACGGGGGCTCAGGAATGGGCCTACAGGAAAACAAAGGCAACTTCGCTGGCTTCTCCATTAGCACCCGTTTCCCTAAGGAGCCTTGGAGGGAATGGGGACACAGGGCTCCCTCCTCAGTGTCTGGGAGATGGATGGGGCTGATTTTTTCCACGATTCCTCCCCATAAATCTGATCCGGCCCCTCATCTGTCTAGGACAGCCTCCATGGAGGTGTGTGGTAGTGATGAATGGGCTGCCTGACTAATGTGACTGGGGTGGCAGGGACTTGGGGAGGGGCTCTGCTCTGATGGATGGTCCTCATGAGGGCATATTGCATTAGACACCCATAATGCAATCAGAGGGGCCATTACACTCCCAATTTGTTGCTCCTCTTCGCAAGGGCGGGGCAGCGGAGCTGGAAGATTAAGGAGGATGTCAGGACTTTGGAGACACCTGGGGGAGTTTCAGGCGGGAGCGAGATTTCCTTGTTGGGGGCTATTACTAGGGAAATAATATGGAACCAAAGAAAGTGCAAACTGGCAAAAGAAGAGAGGAAGTGAGACCTAGAGGGAAGGTGTGACCTGTCCAAGGTCACTCTGGAACCAGAGGGAAGAGCTGGAATTCACACTTGAGTCTCTGGCTTTCCGGTGCCACAGCAACCGGAGATGGAGGAAGAAAAGGGATGAGGAGAAGGGAGACATCCCTCTGGCCTCCAGGCTGCTGGGAGTCTTCGCACTGTCCTGGAGATCCACCGAAGTGGGTGAAGACACTGCCGCCTCTGCCGAAAAAGGAGGGCCTGGGGGGGCCCACATGGTACTCACTCTCCCCAGACTGTGGGACCAGCCGCGGTAGTTCCCACCTCCACGTCGCCCTCGTGTAGTGTAAAGGGGTCTGGTTAGCTGGGCCGTGTCGTCCTTCCTTATCCTCTGGGTCGCCCGAAGGGATCTCGGTGAACAAAATGTTCTTTCCCGCCTCAAAGCTGCTAGGGCCCCCCGGGGCCCTCGGGGCGGGGCCCCGGCTGGCTCCAGCCTCTGCCCCAGCCTCAGTTTGGGGCTCTCTCCGGTCCCCCAGCCCGGGGCTGTGAACGCCTCCCCGCCCCGGTTCTGTGAGGCCCGCAGGGGCAGGACCCGGGCTCGGACCCTCGGCCGGCCGTGCTGGCGCGCGCCTGCCCCTCCGCACTGATCCTCGTCCTCCCCCCACCTCCCGCCGTCACCCCGACCCGCACCCCACCGTGCCGTCGCTGGTGACGCATCTCTCTCTCTCTCTCTCTCTCTCTCTCTCTCTCAAAATAGCGTTATCTTGTGTATGTGTGTTTTTAATTTACACAAACGATATTGTTCTGTAGATCTTGTTTGCGGGGATTTTTAAAAATTTTAGCGCTGGGTTCAAGATCTACACATGTCGCTTTTCGTACTTCTGGTTGGCTACTTCTGATGGCTGCAAACTATTCTAAAATCCGTCCGGTATTCCCACATTTCACTCTAGTGAAATACACCTAGAGTTCCTTCATCTCCCTATTTATTTCTAGGAATACTGCATAGTGAATGTCATTTTCTCTGGGGCTGGAACCAGGACGAGCCCGCAGGGTCCTGGAGGATGTAAGTTCTGTGAGACTCCAGAGAGGCTGCACTAGTCCGCACTCACCAGCAGTGCACAAAGGCGCCTGGTTCCCCTCGCCATCAATGACACTTGCATTATTCCACTTTGTAATTTTGCCAGTCTGACAGGTGCAAAGTGATCTAAGCCTTTATACTGTCATGCTACTTGGACTATCCTTCCTTTTTATATTCCCTTTAATATCCTTCTGCTTTAAATATCTTCCTTTTATTGCCTGATAAATTCCTACTTATTTTTCAAACCTCAGTTCAAATATTTTATTCTTTATGGAGTTTTGTTACCCTTTTTTTGGTGCTCCAGAACATTCTGAACATTTCACCCTCGCACTGATAACATACTGCAATCCTTTCTCTTTCTCATTCACACACCACCAGCTACCTTGGTGATGAAGGCAGACATGGTTCCTTCCTTTTGGAATCATTGGAAAAGGGAGGAAGAAGAAGGATGAAGGAGAGAGAGTTGTGTTGATGGAAAGTGGGGAATTAGGCAATTCATGCCACACTCCTCTCTCTCGATGGATTAAATGATTTCAAGGACAGAAACTGCATTCTCCCTCTTCCGGTCCCACTGTCCATGTTCTCCATAAGTGTTTTTCGTAATGAATCCTCTCCCATGTACTCTAGGACCTCACTTATTTGCTTCTGTCCCAGCAACTTTAGCCATTTCTGAATGTTTCTTTCCTTCTGTCTATAACCAAGGCAACATCTCTCTCGGCCTGGAGACTTTCCCTAAATGCCAGTAAACTGGGCTGACACCTCATAAAGACACAATGAGAAGAGCATGATTATTAGAATAAAAAGACCTTAGAGAACTCATTTCTGGGCCTCTTACTGATATGTACATTGGGGATAGGTTAGTTGTGAGGATTATATTCACCATTTGACAGCCTCTGGACCCAATCTTTTTCCTTCATTAAACTTCTAAAAGATACCTTAGAATCAATGACCAGCATGGCAGCTACCTCCCCCGCCCCAGGTGAACTTACTTTTACAAGTTATGTCAGGGAACGGATAACTTTATATACACCAAAGCAAACAGGAGAAAGAGAAGATTTCTCAAAACAACAACAACAACAAACCAGAAAACAACAACAAAAAAATCTTTTCTTATACCAAAACATTTGAAGGCAACACAAAGTCTTAATATAGACAAATCTTACTTATACATATTTGTTACAAAAATCCTAAATTAGATTCTACTAAAAAATCCAGAAGTTCACCAAAATAATAAAGCATTATAACCATTAGGACTTTACTATAGTAATAGGAAAAAGAAAAAGACAGATCATTCTAATCTGAAAAAAAGCATTTGATAAAATTCAATACTAATTTCTTATAAAAGCTCACAATAAGTTAGGAATAGAAGAAAACTCCCTTACCTTCATAATCAACAACTAAACATTAAAATCACTTCCAAAGCAAGAAGAGAGACAAATTCTTATCATTATCACTATTATTCAATACGATATATATGACTTCCTGTTTAATTGTACACTTGAAACTTATTGGATTTTGTTAATAAACAGCTCTTCGATTTAGAAAGGAATAGGAAGTTGTCATTACCCACAGATATGAGGACTGCTTACAATAGAATATCCCAGGGAAGGCATTGGAAGACTAATAGAGCTGATAAAACCATAGTGACTTTTTCAGATACATGTCAAACATATAATCAACATCTTTCTTATATTTTAGCATTAAAAAGTCTAAACATGTAATTTAAAATATATAATGAATAATGTGAATGTTAATGTGAATTTATGTGAGTAATTTGAATAATGTGAATCATGAATAATGCAAGACTTATGGGAAGAAAACATAAAACTTTATGAAAGACATAAAAGAAGACCTACATAGAGACTTACCAGGTTGGGATGTGACTTTCTCTAAAACTGAATAAATTCCATGTAATCTCAGTGAAAATCCCAGTGGGATTTTAAAAATGAAACTTCACAAAGTAAATCTAAAGCTCATCTGAGAGATTAAAATACAAGAAGAGCCAAGAAAATTTTTAAAAAGATCAGTGTTGGGAGACTTTCCCTACTAGATACCAAAACATATTTTAAAAGAACAGTAATTAAAATAGTCCTGATTGGACTGGTTGACAAATCAACCAGTACAATATTAAGTCTAGAGGTAGACCCATGCATTCCAAATCTGTGAGGTAAGAAATGACTACTCATAATAGCTGTTTAGGACATTTAGTTAGCCATTTGAGAAAAAATAAAAAGGTTAGAGCTGCATCTTACAAATCCAAATAAAAGTTGAATATATAAATATAAAACAAAACTAAAATATTTCTATAATTTGGGAATAAGTGGTGAGTGAGAAAGCTTTTCAGACCAAGAACTGGTTAATTCTAGGGCTGGAACAGGGAAAGTACGAGATTCGCCTGGAGTGTCTTGTAGTTCCATAAATCAAGGAAATGGTTTTTTTAAAAAACAAAAACAAATACCTAAGGATGGTTTGTCAAAGGTATACCAGAGCCAACCTGCGAGAGCTCTTAATGGCCAAACCTGAATAATTTGACTAAAAAATTAAATAAATAACATGATATTGGATTATTACTCAAAGTATAAAATAAATACTTAAGTCCAAACGGTAGACACATAGAACAATGGAATAGAACTGAGAGTCCAGAAATGAATCCATACACTTATAGTCAATTGATTTCAACAACAGTGCCAAGACTATTCAATAGGGAAAAAAATAATAGTCTTTCCAACAAACTGTATTGGGGTAACTAGACCTTCAAACATGAAAGAATGAATCTGAAACCCTAACTTGTACTACATACAAAATTCACGTCGAAATGTATCAAAGACCTAAATGCATCAAAGAGCTAAATCTATAGAACTCTTAGAAAGAAATGAAGGTACAAATGCTCATGACTTTGGATTAGGTAACACTTTCTTAGATCCTTAGCCATCACACCAAAAACAAGAGCAATGACAACAAAAAAGATAAATTTGGACTTCATTAAAAATTTAAACTTTTGTTCATCAAAGGGTACTGTCAAAAAGTGAAAAGGTTCATAGAATGACAGAAAATATTTTTAAATCATATCTTTGGTAAGGGTCTAATATCTAGAATATGTAAAGAACTCTGACGACTCAGCAATAAAATGCCAACTCAATTTACAAAAGGAGAAAGGATTTGAACTGATATCTCTTCAAAGCTGATAGACAGCCAGTAAGCACATGGAAAGAGTCTCAATATCATTAGTCACTAGGAAAATGCATACCACAACTACAACATCACTTCACACCCACGAGGATGGCAATTATTAAAAAAAAAAAAAAAAACCCAAAACAGAAATTAGCAAGTGTTGGCAAGGACGTGACAAACATCTATATACTGTAAAGTGACGCAGACACTTTGGAAAACAGTTCAGCAGCTCCTCAAAGAGTTAAACACACAGTTACCATGTGACCAGCAACTCCACTTCTAGGTCTCTACCTAAGAAAATTGAAAACACATGTTCAAACAAAGACTTGTACACCAATACTCACAGCAGCATTCGTTATAGTAGCTAAAAAGTGGAAACAACACGAAGGTTCATCAACAGCCTAATGCATAAACAAATTGTGGTACATTCCTACAACGGGATATTATTCAGCCACAAAAGGAATGAAGTACTGATACATGTTACAACATGGATCAACTTTGAAAAGGTTATATTAAACGGAAGAAGCCAGACACAAAGTAAGACATATTATATGACCCCATTTATATGAAATGTCCAGAATAGGCAAATTAATAGAGACGAAAAGTAGATTTGGGGAACAGGGGAAGGGGGAAATGGAGAGTAATCACTAATATATAGAGTTTCTTTCGGGGTGATGAATGTTCTGAAATTAGAGAGTGACTGTTGCACAACGTTGT
Source organism: Cynopterus sphinx (assembly GCA_030015415.1). Taxonomy (NCBI): domain Eukaryota; kingdom Metazoa; phylum Chordata; class Mammalia; order Chiroptera; family Pteropodidae; genus Cynopterus; species Cynopterus sphinx. The sequence continues at coordinate 53,480,292 of CM057383.1, read as the reverse complement.
GAAAATACAAAATCTACTGAATTGTACACTTTTAAAAGATGAATTTTATGTTGTGAGTTATATTGCAATAAAAATTACAAAAAGAATAGGTATACAAACATGCATGTGAGTTCATGGTAACATAAATGAATGATTTCAGCAAATCACAGATGAAGAGACAAAACTTCCTTTTAGAAGAATTTCCAATAATATATTTCGTTACCCTTTCTTGCACTTAACCGCCCTCCTCTTCCTGTCAGCATCTTGTCAGCGGGCTACAATGAGTGACCTGCTTCTAGCAAATAGAACATGGAAAGGGATAAGTAGTAACTTTACAGTGGAGAAACCTGGCAGACACTGCCGCACCCACGCGATCCAGGTTTGTATCACTAGTGATGTCATGTGGACATCACAGAACCTCCGACAGATGAGAAGATGAGATGGAGCATTCTTTGATAGAAGCATAAGCCCAGACTAATCAAGAGAAAAACATCAGACAAATGCAAATTGAAGGCCATTCTGTAAAATACCTGCCCAGGACTCCTCAAAATTGTTAACGATGTGAAAAACAGGAAACCATCACAGACCAGAGGAGACTATGACAACTAACTGCAATGTGGGATCCTAGACGTGATCCTGGAACAAAAAGAGAACGTTAATGGAAAAGCTGGTAAAATCCCAATGACGTCTGGGTTTAGTTAATACAGATGGGCAGATGTTGGTCTTTAAACTGTTCACAAATGTACATAGTAATATAAGATGTAAACTATGGAAAAAGAGGTAAGGGGTACATAAGAACCCTGGACCACTTTGCACTTTTCTTTGAACTTAAAATTCTTCCAAAATAAGAAAGTTATTCAAAAAGGGAAAGATTGGGAGAAAATATTTGCTCAGATATAACAAACACATGTGTAGTTAGCATCAATTGGATCAATGGGTCAAGGATATGTAACAGACTCCACCTCTTGACCATATTCATTTCCCCTGCTGACTTCCCTGCGGAAAGGGAATCTGCTCAGATCCACTCAAATGGTGTTGTAGACACCTTGATCACCTCCCCTCATCACAGTTCCATTTCTCTTTTTATTCATGCATACGGTCAGTGCATTCAGCAAAATTTACTGTGTTTTATGTGGCAGAAACTCTTCTAAGCACTGCAGATAAAGATGTAAACAAAACCCCTGCTCTCATGGAGCTTACAGAGAATGAATCGTAGCTGGTCTAACAGACATCAACAATCTTCCTTCTTCGGCCAGTTATGAAGTGGCCATGTGATTGAGTTCTGGCCAATAAGATGTAAAAGGAAATAATAGAAAGAGATAATTTTAAATAAATAGTAATTTATATAATTTCGAAAATATTTTCCACAATTTTAGGAAAATAAATCTGTAAACATAAACGAATATGGACATCATGAGCTTCTAAGAAAGGGACAGCTTTGGCTTGCACAGGCCTCTAGCGGTCTCTGCCTTTGCCTCTTCCTCCTGCCTGGAAAGTGGATGTGATGTCTGCAGCTGTCCTGTGCCTATGAACTGACAAATATGCCAGGGATGACAGAACAGAAAGACGGAAAGTGCTTGGGCCAGTGCTGCTCACCTGCTCTAGTCCTGTATTGCTGATGTTTAAACCTCCAGAATTTTTGTGTCAACGGCCCCAAAACAAAACAAAATACCAAAAAACCCCTACCCTACTCTTTATTGCACTTATAGGCCATTTTCAATTATTTGCGCTCAACATACTTCTGACTGATAACTACATCAAAGGCAGTTTCTTGAGAATTACTATAAATGGTTAATGAGATACGAAAATATGATTCTGCTTAACGGAAACTGGCAATTGCAAATTAACACATCACTTCTCCCACCCTGGCTTGACAGTCTTACTGAGCCTGTGGAGAAACAGGCATTCTCCTAAGTCGTTGCAAAGGATATCAGCCAGCACAGCCTTTTTGCATTATCTGGCAAAATATAAAATAGGTACTTTTACCTAGTGATTCTGCTTCTACGAATTACGAGAAATTTTATAGAAACATTTGTACACATGCACAAAGATATTGAAGATGGTTGCTTCAGCGGTTTTTGTGAAAGTTACCAAGTGAAAGCAAGAGAAAGAATGAGGAGATGGGTACATTCAGGCCTAGTCACACTATGTGGGCCTTAAAAAGACTGATAACATTATGCAGGAGGCAAATCTATTTGTAAAAACGTTTCCATATTTTCCCATATTCATTTCAGATTTTTAAAAAAGGAGTTAGACTTCATAGATAAAATAAAGAAAAATTGTGCATCCTAGGGGACCTCATTTTCGTCCTCCCTCTCCAGAGATAGCTACTATGCTGAATTTGGTGTTTGCCCTTCTCATGAGTGTTTTCAAACTTTCAATTGTATTGTACTATTATCCTTCTTCAATGGCTTTTTTTATTCAATAAATTTTAAAACATTTATTCATACAGATATAGTTCATTTTACTTCTGAATAGTATCCTATTAGATTAATATATCAGAATTTATTCTCCCATTAATGGGCATTTGGGTTATTTCTAATTTTTCATAATTAAAAACAATGCTAGAATGAACAATCTTATGCACATGTGGATGTATTTCAACAGGGAATATTTTTAGAAGCAAAATGCTGAGTCTGGGGATATACACACCTTTAACTTAGGATATACACACAGGACTGTCAACCCACAGTACATTGTTTAAAAACCTCAGGGCCAGATGTTTCAGAATAAGAATATTTGGATTGTAGAAAGGCAATATGGAGTATATGCCACATATAACCCTCTCAGCGGAATTTGGGGAAGTATCCCGTAATTAAATGTTACTGATTCTGTGGTGAGAAGAAGAAATATACATGTCAAGTGAGTTAAAGAAAGATAATGAATCGCTTCGCATCAGGCCAGGGGTTGCCGCCACATGAGTTAAGACAGAGCTTTTGGTTTTCAGAGCTTCCTGGGTTTCTGAATTGCAGATAAGGGATTTGGATCTCCCCCGCCAAACTGCTTTCTAAAGTAGCTGTATTAATTTATCTTTCTATCATCGTTTCTCCATATCCTCACCAATATTTGGTAACATTAGACGTCAAAATTTTTGCCAATCTGAGGATAGCTGTTTACATGTTACTTCTGTTATTAAAAGAAAATATAGAACATGGAAGGAAAGATCTCATTTATAACAGTGACACAAACACAAAACATCCATAATTATACCGAAAAAAATGTGGAAAGTCTAATGTTTACACTTCTAGTTTTAAAACGACCTGAAAAGGAATGCATTTACATCAACGTTTTCAAGGCAGGTTACACTTTCCTTGCCAGTGAGGATATTGTGCTTGGTGGGAGTGAACACATGAGGACACACAGGGGCTCCAAACACACAGAGCGGCCGGAGGCTGGCACAAGGTGGAGGGAGAGCAGATTTCTAATTATTGAAGAAGTGAAAATCCCAGCTGTCGCCCACGGCTGTGCTACTGCACTGGACACTTCGTGGCACCCGTCTCAGTCATTCTGGGTTCAGGGATGTGGACAACTGTCCTCGCCCCACTGGCCGGCTCGGTTGCGAAGTGAGTGTCCTTTCTCCTTCAGAGCCAGAGAGAGTTCGGTCTCTCATTTAACCGGCAAAACCCGTGTTCAGACGCTCAGTAAGCGATCCAGTTCAAACCCCGAATCAAAAGCAGCAGCCCGTCTTTCCCCCTGGATTACCTCCACCCGTACCCACCTGGAGGATTTCCCAAAAACAGCTCCTGTAAAGTCATGGCCTGCCCCTCGAAGCAAAGAGGCCCAGGATTCCAAGAGAAACCGGGCCCAGGCCATCCCCATGCAACACGGGGAGCTGGTGGGGCTCGTGGGCCGCTGCCGGGACCGCGCACCGCGTCCTTCGGGAGCCTGTTGCTCTACACCAAGGGAATGTCAATGTAAGAACATCCAGACCTGTAGAGAAATCTCAAAGGAGCTTATCTGAGCCAAAGGGATGACCTATGCCAGGGAGCAAGCTCTCAAACGCTCCCCCTAGTTTGATTTTTACAGACCTAATGGATGGGGAACCATTTCCTACGAGAGGAAATACAAATGACCAACAAACAAAACAAACAGACGCTTAGGCTCACTATGAAGGAAACGTAAATAAAACAAAGGGAAATCATTCTTTTACTTAAGAGACTGGCAAGAATAAAAATATTGATATTACTTAGGGCTGAGGATATATAGACAAACTCATATTCGATTGGAAAGAGACTAAACTGGTGATTTTCAAAAGAGTAATACACGATTTGTATTAACATAATTTTATAGGCTTTAACTAAACAATCCCACTCCTGAAATTTTATGGTATAGAAACACCTAAGGAAGAAGGCAAAGATGGACATAAATATTGTTTATAATCTTCAAACACTGGAATGTCTCAAATATTCATCAGTTCAGATTTAGCTAAATGAACTCAAGGTATGTCTATGCAACGGAAAGAGATACTTGCGGTCCACATAGCGGATGAAGGAATTCTAATACGCTGCCATGAAAGATGTTTAAGATACACTCAGTGGGGAAAGAGCCTGTAACATACTATATTTTTTGTGTGAAAAAGTCAGTCTACGCATATGGAAATGATCTGAAAGAACACCATCACACCGCTACCAGTGATGATATGTGGGAGATGGGACAGGGTCCTCTGGAGGAAGCCCCACTTTCTGTCAGATGCCTGCACACTCACACACACTCACACACACACACACACGTTCACACGTTCACCGCCGCCACCACGATGGCAGCCTGTTCATCACGAATTGAGCTACTTTAGTTTCTCACCTGACTCAGTCTGTTTTCAGCCTGTTCTTTACCCAGTGGCATACCAAGACTGGGGGGGAACACGTTTGTAGAGAATTTTAAAACCATAACGAAACAGACTGAAAGTTGGTTTGCTTTATATTATCAACCACATGCTCTCTAAACGACGTCAGTGACAAAATACTGCCCCCTCCCCCTCAGCAGGCACAGTGGCTCTCACAGCCCCCTCCTGCGGTAGGGACTATCCCTACTACAGGTATGATTCATCCGGTCATGAGTGCCCATGTGCCATTTGCTGGGCAAGAAGCTACAGGAGATTTAGACAGGTGTATAATGTCATTCCTGTCTTCAAAGAGCTCATGATGGAGCAGAAGTCTCTGATCAGTACAAGGACACTAGAAATCGTCAGGTGTCTCTGGGCTTCCACTGCCTGCCTGCAGGACGGCCTCCCCAAAGCTGCCTCTGCACTGGCTGGCTGGTGGGGCCCTGTCCTCATCCCTCCTCCCCCGCTGCCCTCATGCTCCCTGCACCTGAAGCCTTACCTTACTGTTTTTCCTCACCCTGGGGAAAGGGGGACTCTTTGAACCTTTGATCTTTCTCCCATGCCCACCTGTGCCTCCCTTTTTCCCCAGTGGCCAAATTACCACTTAACCCTCCACCTTGCTCTTGGGAGTGATACCTGAAATCTCCTTCCCTGGCCTCTTCCCTAAAACCTTGGAAATGTACCTGGGGAAACAGCGAAATGGCTGCTCAGAGCTGGCTATCTAAAAGCCTTCAGCGGGGCAGTCCGAGACCCCCTTCCAGTGCCCATGGACCAGCAGGCTTCTCTGGAGAAGGGGTTCACTGGGGAGTGTGGGGCTTACTTCATCAGCTTTAAAAACAGGCGCCCCATGGAATAGAAAGAAAAGCCATCCACCCAGCTGAACCTGAGCCTTGTAACAGAGAGGAGAGTGTGTGGGAACAAGAGGGAGATCTAATTAATTACCCTCAGAAGCAAAGGTAAAGTTGAAGATTACGAGACCTATTTACAGGAGGAAATAGACCCATCATTGAGCCTAGAGAATGGAAGGATTGTTTAGGGCCAGAAAAGCATCTCAATGTTCAGATTCCATTCCTTTTCTGGAGCTTTGGAGAGAGGAAGGTCATAGCTTGGGCTTGGAAGGTGCACTTAGCAGTGGTTTCAGGATGGGAGGTGGCTGCTGTCTTGGGTCCAGTTCTAGGCCCACATCCTGCCCCCACCCTGAGGGAGCATAAGCTTCAGTCCTCTCTGGGAGTTGATGTGGGCTGGCCAATGAAGGGTGCCCCCTGTGAGAGAGGCCCTTCCATTACCATCACAATGGCTGATGTCACAGACCCCACAAAGGAGCTTGGGCCCCAAGTGCAGAGTAACCTTAACCCACCAGTGATTGAAACAGATAGAGGGGTTGCTCTCCTACACAATGCCCAGGCCCCCACTTCCCTCCTCCTCTTCCTTCTACTTCCTCAAGAGCCTTTGTCTTCTGGTCCCTTGGGCCTGGAGCCTCTCTCATTCCTGGCCAACACTGCCCATTAAATTCAAAACCGAGGCCTCTGGAAAAAGGGTCTGGCATTTTCCTTCCCTCCCTCCTCTTATCTCCCACTAGCTATTCCCCATCCTCATCTGCCTGGTGAGCAGATAGGAAGCCCAGCTACAAGAAAAGGGGCAAGCTGGTGACTGCTTCACATCTGTCGCTGGTTTTGTCTCCCCAGCTCCACCCTCAGAACACTCCCCAAGGCTGCTGGCCCTTCTCTGGATAAGGCCGTGGGCAAGACGGTGCCCCAGCAGAGTTCAGAGCTTCAGGAGATGTTCTGGGGTGAGTCCCGTTCAGTTCAGCCTTGACAGCCCGAGCCTCTGTACCAGACCCTGTTTGCAACCTCCCCAACCAGCTGCAAAGGTCTGCACGCTCAGAGGTGCAGTCATGCCCCGCTCAGTACCCTAATCTGGTGTGGGAAAGCTAGGAATGGTGGCTGTACTGGCCTTTATGTGACCTGGGTTTCACGTGGGGGCCTCTGGAAAAGGTGGGTGGCAGAGCTCCAGGTTTTAAAAAATCTCCTGCCAGAACGATACGAGGCAGGGAGAGAAAGTAACTGCGCAAAGCTGCTGGCTTTCCCTCACTGGGAGATTCACATTTCCAAAGAGATTTGGTTATTATTCAGTACTTTAATCTTGAATCTTTCTTAGATATCGATGAAAGACAGAAAAACGGGTGGATGTAAGCCATTCTAAGGGTTTGTGGACCCCTGGTTAGGAACTCCCGAATTCCAGAATGGGCTCCAGAATGAGAGCAGAGAAGTTTCCAGGTGGTGTTGAGGGAGATTCCACCTGAAGGGCTGGCTCTACTCTGAGCCAGGAAGTCAGCTGGCCGATCTGAAGGGCTTGTACCCCTGGGTCACGTATAGGAGCTCAAGGGGCCTCCCTCTCATGACTGCCGTGCTGGGTGTGGGGAGGGAAAACCAGGAGGCCGAGCAGCTCTGGGCACTTCTGTCCGATGCTCAGCCCTGGGGTATGTTATGGAACTGGAGGTGAGGAAGAGAGGCCTTCAGTGCATATGCCGTGTCTAGGCACCGGCTAAGCATTTGACCATCCGTAGCTCATTTACACTTCACAAGGACAAGCCTGTAAAGTAGCGACTGTTATTCCACGTTCCCTGGATTATGAGATTTAGAAAGTTGATTGTACAAGGTCATCCAGCTGGCAAGTGGCACAGCGGGCGTCAAAGCCCAGGTCTCTCAGGCATCAAAGCCCAGTTGTAGAAATCGGACTTGTTACTGCAGAAATTCTTTCCGTCTCTTCCTATGGCTTCCATGCCAGCCTAGGGGGCACACAGGCTGGGTGCTGTTATCCCATCTCCAGCCTTACGCACCCTGGTTCCAGGTTCTTCACTGTCCTCCCAGCATGTACCAGACTCATGCCAACTTTTCACCCTAATATCGTCTGCGCCAAAAACACTCCCATAGCTTAACAAAGTTTGAATTTAATTCCTCCGAGGCCCAGCTAACTCACATCCTGCTTTCCCTGTGCTGTCTTCCCTGTCAGACCCGTTCCTACACCAGGCCGTGATCCCTGTCCCTCTCCCCTACGGAGCTCTACATTACGCTTTCTCGCCTGACCCCAGCCTGGTTTTGTTCTAGATAATTAATTCTATATCACTCTGCCTTGACTGGAAACCTTTCCATGGCAGGAGCGGTGTTCAAAACACATTGATCGGGCCCAAGTCGCCTGGCCCGGTACTCCACATAAACCAGGCATTTCGAAAGTTATTCCTGTTGATGATGATGCCAGTGTTCACTGTGTAGACAGGAAAACCTAACTCAGTAGATCTGGATGTGTCCAAGAGCTCCTTGCCTTGTGTGGCAGGTAGGCTTTCTCCTCCCCACCAGGCTTTGCCTGCTCTTGTCCTCAGGCCAGTTGATACGGGTGTGATGTCTGTCATCCAGTTCACCAACCAGAGCCACAATATGCAAAAGGGGTAGGAGAACAAAAAAATCCATGAGACAACACTGTGGCTTTTGAAACAAGTACATAGGCTCTCTCGTTTAATAGCAGTTAGGAGAGGAAAATGTACAGGGGGAATGAACATGCTCTTTCCGTACAGGAGGTTTGCCACTAACCACGAGGCCCATCTGTATCAGTAGCTTTACTAGTGAGTTTTAAAGAAATAAGTTCCCTTTAGAGTTAAAAATGGACTCTCCTAAATTTCCTCCATAAATGTGCAACTATATTTGTGCAAAATAAAAGGCCATTTCCAACACATAAAAAGTAATTGTGAACACAGACTAAAAAACAAAAAAAGATAAGAAGGAAAAAAAAAATGAGGCCACTGAAGTACCCCGGAGCAGAGCCCAGGGAGACGTGTGGCTAAGGTGGGGGATTTCTGCAGCAGGCCCCAGGGAGTGTGCTCAGGGGCCCTACGAGGAAGGTCATGGCCAACAGCAACCTTGGGATTAAGGACCCTGGGTCTGGGACTTGCTGAGCAAGCACACGTCGAGTGTGCAGGAGAGCCAGGCTGGCTGAGAGGCCTGAGAGACTGTTAGGTCTGGGAAGCAGTGGCAGCACTGGGGAATGCTCCCCAGAAGCTTGACATTCTCTTTGCCGGCGGAGACACGGCTGGTTCCCATTTGCAGGTCCTCTCCTCCATCAACCAACAGCTTTGTTTATAGTCTGCCCAGAGAGATTTTCCTATGAATGCTAAGACTGTGCAAGCTGCATATATTACTGCTGAAGCCCCCTAGGGTCCCACACCAGACTGTCCTTTCAGGAACATGGACCCAGTTTCCCCAAGAACTTGGCCAAGCGTTAATTCCGTCTAAAAAGTGGTAGGCTTCTGGCCACCCAAGCTCTCGCCCTCTTACTGAGGTTCCCAGGGCACTTCTAGATCTCTGGGCACTTGAGGCCAGATCTTAGGTGTCTGAGGGGCACGGGCACGCATGCTTTGCACAGGTCCTCTGAAGGGCTGACCCAGCTGGGGGCCTACAGACAAAACTAAAAATCCTATTTCATGGATTCCAACAATTTGGGATATTGCTGGTCTCTGAACTTTTTACCTTCCTCTGCCCACCAAGACTGTGTCTCTACAACTCAGTAATACCTCAGTACAGCCAGACAACGCAACAACAGCACGTTGGTTTTGTTACAGAAGTTAGAAGGCAGACTGGAGGAAAAAGATCTACCTTAGGGTAGATCTTCTGAGTCTTGAGCTTGAATAAGGTTTTTCTTATTCAAGGCGCTTCTGTGAGCAAGATGCAGAGAAATCCTCATTCCTCTGCCCTGTTCGCTTTTTCCTCCAGAGCAGTTTCTCCAGGGTACAGGCTTGAGACCTGACCAGCAATAATGACAAAAAGCTAGAAATTGTGATGCACTTCTGGCTCACTGCATTCCCACTTCCAAGTCACAGCACTCCAAGCTGAAGAGGTCTTGCTGCCAACTGCGGACTACAAAGGGTGTGTTGGGTCTTTTGAAGAAATAGGATTTCAGATTAGTGTAATCATTTCTTGCTCCTTTTCAATAAAATCCAAGGCTTGAGAGATGGCATCTTGGGTTTCATTCTCATGGGCCCATGCCTTCCCTCGGATTTTGAAGTTGTGAGTAGCAGCACCCATCCCTCATCCTAAGACCCTGAGCCAACTGCTGTGCCCCCGAGATGAGACTCAGAAGGCATCGCAGAGCTCACCTGCAGCCTGGCCTCTCCAGCCTTGAGGAAGCCTGAGTGTCTGTGTGCATGTTCTCTTCCCTGTGGTTTTCAAGTTGTGATGGGATGGGGGTGGGAGCACGGGGTGGGGGAGGGAATGAAAAAGGAAGCACTGCCTTCCCCAGAAGCAACTCCGCTGACAAAGTTAGTGAAGAATCCTGTTGATGAGTGTCCCCTCCCACTAATCCAAGCTGGAAATGCCTGTGTAGCTTATTTGTCATTGTTTGGTGATGCACAATTACATTCTTGTCAGCAGCCACAACAGCATCTTCCTGGAGCATCTTAACGTCCAGGTTCCTCTGACAGACCTCATAGCAAAGTCCTCGCCTTATGCCTCAGGAGTCCATCTGGGACAGTGACACTGTCTCCGCAGTAGCTGGTTCAGGCTGCCCACACAAACTCTAGAGTTTGGGAGATAGGATCACAGATAACCTCTCTCAGACAAGACCAAAAGATGGCTATGGGAATCACAGAGGACGGAAGCTATGGGCTTAAGCAAGAGCATCATACCTAAGATATGACTTAGTGGGGGGCCGATGGCCCAGAGGCAACAGACCACTAGCCATGGCTGGCCCTGGCTACTCCATGGCTCCATTGCTAGAGGCATCCAGTTCAGCTGTGGCTGCCTCCCCAGGGCAGCGCTGGTGTCACTGCTTTTAAAGATGGTGACCATAAAGGTGGTTTTAAAACACAAAGGAACAATCTCAAGTAATTTTCAGGTTTTACCTAAGAGCAAAGTAAGGGCCATTTTTAGGCTTCTGAGTTCTGACCTATCCCAATGACACTGCTAGAGGAGGCCTTGCCTGAGGCTCTCTGTGGGGACCTTTGGAAATAACTGTTGACCTATACCCTCTGCCCAGTGCCCCAACCCTGAAGGGAGAAAATGAGATGAATGGGGAAGGGGCTGAGGCTCCGGTTCCATTCATGCTGGCCTCCTGGTGTGGGGGTATCAATCTACAGTTAGTCATGGGGCCCAAGTACTATCACTGCCCCCTCAGCTCTATCTTGCCCCACAAAAATAAGCAGTCAAGCACTGGGTCAGATCTAGGCTAAAGAAACTGCCATCCTTGGGGGATTAGAGTGAAGCTGTCATCTTGCCACATGCCCTGCTCGTTCACCAGCTAATGAAAGCCAGTGGACTGAGAGATGAAGCCACAGAACTGTGTGTTAGTCTTTAACATACTAAATACTAAGGTTTTCCAGGCCCTTTCCTTACGTCAGGAAGAATCAGCCTCCCCTACGTGGTGAGTGGGACACCCAGGAGTGGACAGCGTATACTGTGTTACCCTTTGCCTGCTCACCTGCCTCCTGGTGCCAAGTACCCATTTTGTTTCTGTAGTTCCTGAGCCCCAGACCTAAGCTCTAGCGCCATTGATGAAAAGTGGTTCATCATACTGGGGTTGATGATACCACCATCTCTAGGATAAACAGAGAGTGTAGTAGTAACTTCCCCTGAGTCCCAGCCTAGCGATGTCTCATATGCTTGCTTATTCTTGTGCCTCTTTACTATAGGGAAAGGTTATGCGAATACTGTACACAGGTTATTAAAAAAATACATTTCTCTCTTTGAAGAAGAATGCACAAATGCAGGGCCCGCCAGGGCTGCGTCCCAGACTATGAGGCGGTAGCGAGTAGCCTCTGTGGGCCCAAGGCCAGCCCTCATGAGTGGTGGCTGCTGATGAGTCCCCGGAGCTGCCTGGCCACAGTGTCAATCAATTTTTGCTTGTCTCGCTCATTCTTCCGAAACTGTGCAAACATGTTGTTCTTGCGGCTGGTGTCCTTCATCCTAAACAGAGAAAGAGAGCAAAGTGTTTGAGGAGACAACGGTGGAAGGAGAACTGGCGGGAGGTAGGTAGGATGCAATAATGCATCTTAACTGCCTCCCAGAGTTGGGAGTCCAGAATATTCCCACTGTCAAGCTTATATTGATCAATTATTCAGGAAGCTAGGGTCTTGCTGGTACCCACAGCCCTCTCAAATTCAGTCACCTTTGGGAAATAGCCGAGAGCCAGCTTTGGAGAGGCTCATCCCCTCATCACCCATACCGACCCTACCTACTTCATTCCCTTACTTCCAGGCACAGGTGTGTTATTCTTGTGTATGTCACCTGTTACAGGTATCTGGACCACGCTACAGCAATAATGGTCAACAGGCTCTTACAGAATGTCTAGGATCTACTTATCACCTCATAAGCCTTCTTAATCCTGCTGGGACTTCAGAGCTGGGTTTGAAAGGTAAAGCAGAAAGGTATTCTTCACTAGAAATTCCACAAGGACATGAATGACAGAGCCACTGTGTAATTCTAAACCTCTCTGTAGCTGGTTACTTTACCCCATCCCTAACAGAACTAAGGGCTGGATGGATCTCTTTTCTTTTGTCTCAGACTAGGGACTCAGAGATGGTGATGTGCAAAGAGGGCATGGTGCTGAGGAAAACAGATGATAAATCAGGGTTTTTGGAAGAGAAGCCTCTGAGTTCTCAGTGGCTGTCTCTATCCTCAGACCTTTGACCTTTGGAGAACTTTCTATTACTAGGTCATGCTGTAGCCCCAGAGATGGCATAATCCTAGAGCACAAACCCTGGGCAGTTCTGGCCAGTGGTCCTGGCAGATACAGAGACATGGGATAAGGAAAATCAAGGCCAGGCTGCAGCTGTCACAGAAACCCCCAAGTCTGACCAGGCTGTTGTGACAGGATCCAGGAATGTGCTATTCCCCACAGAGGGCCCCTGACCCCTGACATCTGTTGGTAACTGGTTACTTTGGCCCCAGCCTCTGCAAACCACACCGTTAGCCCACAGCTGGTTCTGGTGTTAGAGAACTGAGAACACTGCCCAGACCAGTTTCTCCCTGGGCTAGGTGTAGGCTGGTTTTCACCATCATCTGCCAGTAGCTGGGCCATCTCTCTGATCTCATTGCTCCCTGAGTTGCACAAAGCCGGTCTAGAAGAGGGAAGGAAGCTGGCACTGGGGAGTAAGCTCCTTGCAGGCACACTGCCCAGGGCAATTGTTTTCTGAGGGGTGGCCCAGTGCAGAGAGGCAGATTAGAGGCCAGTGGGTCAAAAGGCCAGAGATCTCGCAATGGCCTCTCTTTCCATGTGGTAAGAAGGTTCTGTTAAACACCGTAAGTCTATGACTCTGGCTGACAGTGATGGCCACACCAGACTGGGACTTCTCTCTCTGACCTAAGCTTAAGGACCTTCTGACTGGAATTACTCATCAAGCGAACCGAGGCTGCACATACGCTACACCCACCCACCCACGTGAAGAGGCCTGTGCTGGGAGGGGAGGAAGAAGGAGAGGGAACAGAGGTTTAAGTTGAAAAGAAAGCACAAGGGTGGGTCCTTGAGGCTGTGATTACTGTATTTGGTCTTTTCCGTGTTAATTGCACGATTACGTTTGTGGAACTGGCCTGGTTTTAGATTACTTATCCCAGAGGAGGACTCCTTTTCCTTTCTTAGATATGCTATAAATCTAAACAAAAACAACACAAAATAATAATAATAATAATAAAAAGCAGAGGAAGAAAGAAAGAAAGAAAGAAAGAAAGAAAGAAAGAAAGAAAGAAAGAAAGAAAGAAGAAAGCTTCCTACATTTATGGAACATTAGTTTCCATATGATCATTAGTTTCATGACTCCTCAAATCAGCCCAGAGACAGACAGCTAGAGCTGGCCTTCAGCTCCCATAGGGAAGCTCCTCCAATAAGGTAAGAGTAAAAGAATAGGGTAGTCTCTGAGTCTCAGGAGCTGGGATTTCTTGACCATTAAGGCCAAGTTGGGGTTACTTGACAGATAAACTCTAGTGCCCTGATGGCTGATGGCGGCACGCTGGTTTGTACCCTAGAATGCTCTAACACCAAAGAACCCTCCCTGCCTCCCATCCCATTCCGTAATCCCAGGATCCTGATCCACTTTGGCTGTGGCCACCTCTCAATGACCAAGTGGCCTCTTCTCTTTCCTGAATGTCCTCTTCACGTCTTTGGGTGTTTCCATTTCTCACCCTATTAAGAAGTGCCAGGTTGAAAGGAGAGAGGTTGAGCTCAGGTGGTGTAGCTGGCTATGGGGAAAGCAGGAATGGGTCAGGTAAAGGGGCTGATTCCTATGAGGCTGGGAAATATAGTTTTTAGTGATCTGGCTCAGCTATGTTTGGAATGAAGCTATCAAACCCTGCTGATTGCTAGGGCTAAGCACATGGCTTTGTTACTGGCTAGGCCTCCAAAATGCTTTAGACAGGCTGATCATTTTACTCTATTGTTGATCCAAAGGAAGTGGATGAGCCAGTACTTCTTCAATCTAGAAATTCTCAGGAACAGATGAGGAAGGGACTGTTCAGAGAGGTAACTGGCTGAAAGGGAACCCCAGAGCACACTTGAACACATAATGAAAATGATATCTAAGCTCCGACTCAAAAGCCAAAATGTTCCCCATTTCGCTTGGTTACCAAGAACTCTGGGATTAGGTCTTGCCTCCAAGAAAAAGCATTACATGGGAGACATAAGTTGCAGATCTTAAAGCCATGGGCCCTGCCAGCGGGTGGTAGGGCAGACTGCTGCGGCGCTCCTGGCTGTCAGGGCTGAATTTCAGGCCCTCCACTAGCCAGAGTATTGCGTGTGTCAGGAAGGTGAGTGGGAGCGACCCTTTCTTTACCTGACACCAATGGGGGAAATCCCTGCCATCACTCCCAGCCCCAAAGGAATTAGTAAGCCAAGGGTCACTCTAAGGATCAAGGACAGAGCGGGCAGCCAGCCAGTTGGCACCAGGCTGGTTTAGTAGATTAGTATGTCAGAGAGGGGACAACTCACAGGGTAGGGATTTTAGTGTAATCATTAGTGTCAGTCAGGAAACCAGAAGGACTTGCCTCAAAGTGATGGAAAAGGCCCAAGTGAATAAGATACTTACTCTCTAGATATCCTAGGGAGGAAGGTCATTGAAAGAGAGAACCATGGGAAACAAAGTAAAATGGAAACATCAGTCTCTGTCTTGGTCTGGACAAAGTTACACTCTGGGCTCTTAGTTTCTTGGCTCCAAACACACACCTCTGCATCCTGCCCTTGCTCGCTTTCCATCTCCTCTCCTCCTGTCCCCCTATCATAGTACATAGTAGGAAGGGCATACCTTAGCCTCTCCTTCTGCTTCAGGTGCCATTCTGACTTCCTAGACTCTACTCCTTGCCTTCCTATGATTTGAGACCCGCTTGACTAGCCATCTATATACTTGCCACATTGCCTAGATGCAGGATAGTCTCCTAAGAGACTTCTGAGAAGCTAGGGGTCAACTAGCTTGAAGACAAGAAAAAGCTGCTCTTCCTGGTCTCTGGCCTGCCAGCTCTCAACTAGGTTAGCAAAAGCCAGAGTGAGGCTGCAGCGCAGAGCAACGCCGGCATCTGGATGACATGTTGGTTAGCTGTGAGATGTTCTGGATCCGGCTAACCCAGTCTCAGTGGTAGCAGCCTTTGCTGACTAGTGGCTACCAGGCAGGAATTAGGTATTTTTTCCAACACAGCTTTCTTGGGATAGTCAGCACAATCAAGCTCAATCTGGCAGGGAGCAGGGGTTGGGGGTGGGGCGCTGGTAAGGTTTCAGTAAGCCTGGATGCTTCTCTGCTAGGAACCAGAGAAGCCGTCATCTGTTCTGTGTGGCTGTTCTACCCATCATCATACCCCAGACAGTTGGGGCCAGCCTTACTGTCTTACTTCGCTAGGCTGGCCTGAGCTCCAGACTAAGACACTTTCTTTTCTTCTCTTGCCATCTCTAGTTAAAGATAAGTCACCCCATCAGGCTCCAAGGTAGCGCCAGAGTCCAACTGACCCAGACTCAGCCTACCTCTTTGGGTTTCGTAAACTAAGAGGCTACAAAAAGACAGGCCTGCCAAACCTAACGAAGCACCTACAGCAACTTCAAGAACAGAGTGTCTCTGCTGCTTTTCTGAGGTCCTAGTAAAGACAAAATTCTTCTCTATATTGCCCCCCTCCCCAATCTCCACCTCCTCACTTCCCAATGCAGACCGCTGAACTGTGTACTCACTTCTCAAGCAGGGTCAGAGCCGTCACCGGGTTTACCCGGAGGTACTTGCAGTTGGGCTGACCATAGTCAGCAAGGTAGGTGGACCAATCCCACTGGATGAAGAGATCCAAGAGCTGTAAAACATCCAGGGATTAGTCAGACAGACAGAACAAACCCCTCAGAAGCCCCTAGCATCCTTCCCTATTAGCTAATAGTAAATTTGAAAAACAAATATAAAAATGTAAAGAGAAAGAATGGTTACAGATTATAATGCAACTAAGAAAATAAATGAGTAATCGTTAGAAATAAGAGTCATCTCTGCCATAAGCACCGTCACGTTGCTAAGGCTATATGCTAGCAGCTCTCAGAGGCAGGCCTGCAATAACACGGGACTGAATCCAAATACAGGACTATCATAATAATCACTCACTTATTTAATAAATACTTATCAAATGCCTTTCATGTATCAAACATAATTCTAGAAGCTGAGAATTCAACAATGAACACATAAAGGTGGATGTAGTCCAGGGCCACATATGGAACTGTATCAGCTTCCAGGTTAAAAGGTCTGAGTTCAAGTACCAGTTTCATGGCTTGCTGCATTGACTTTGCCCGAGTTTCTCAACTGACACAGACACATACACATGCCTAAAACAAAAAGGACACACGCACGCACCGAAACACCAAGCCAAGGCATAAATGGGTCACGTAGCATTTACTGGAGGCAATATGTGTTACACCCGTGTGGACACTGGCTGGGTAGCTGACAACCAGGGCTGTGGCAGGTCAGGCCTGGGAAACAGCCTATGACTGAGGATGCAGAGTCTGGAATTGGGTTATGAGTGTTAGTGAGCAGTGCCAAAAAGTAGATGTGGATCTAGAAGAAGACAATGAGAGTTTTTCTGAGGGTGAACTGAGTTCTAAGACTGGGGGAGATTTTGATTTAGAAAAACTAAATACATTTTGTCAAAGGCTTTCCTTCCCAGTCAGTTTTAGCCTCAGATATCACTCTAACAAGTATTTAAAAATTTTAACCAAGTTAAAAACAAAACAAAATCAAACAAAACAGTGCCTTTCAAGGGTAGGGGTGATAAAAGGGAAGCTGTTAGCTGCCTTCTATAAGCTTCTAGAAAGGGCGGAGTCCGACTCATACCATGGTGTAGAAGCCCCTCTAAGCACTCTCTAGCAATGAGGTACATTTAAGTGTTTTTTTGGACACAGGACATTTTCCTACTTCTCCCTTTCTAAGAGATAAGGAGATAAGCAGATGGCTGTCTCTCTGTGCAGAACAAAGGCAGAGAGGCCGAGAGTCAAATCCAGTGCCAGAGTCTGGGCTCCAGGCGCACCGTCTCCACTGTAGGTCTCCACTGTGCAGCTGAGCAAACAGGCAGCGTGGGCCTTGTGCTGCTTGGCCAAGCCTCCACTTCCATCCATTTTCTTAGAATAGCTGTTATGAACTTCCTCAGGCAGGATGGGAATTGGCTGAAGTCCCAAGCCTCAACTGAGAAAAGCCCCCACACCCTCAGCCAAGAAAGGGATGCTAAAGATGAGAGAGAATGCGGAGAGGCAAACAGACACATTGGCTGGCCCCAAAGGGCCCTCGCAGGCCTCTTTAGGTCATGCCTATGTTAGTTGGCAAGTAAAAGGGCTTCTCCTGCTTCCTGCTGCTGCCCCAATGCCTCACAGAGCTCTCCTTTAGAAGAGGGTTTTCCCTGACTTCCTATTCTAACCTTGGGATTTCTGTCCACAGTGTATAAAGAGCACCCAAGATAGTTCTTGATTTGTTCTGAAGAAGCAAAAGTGACACTTGGAGTGTCCCTTGTTCTAAAGGTCTTCCTGTGTGTTTTACAAATATTATGCTTTTCCCCAAAATCCCAGGGAAAACTAGTTTTTTTTTCTCAGAAAATGCTGGAAAACCTTGGGGAGGCTTTTACTGTTTGAACCCCAAGGAGCTAATGAAAGAAAAGTGAATGAATAACAAAAAGTTTAATTAGAAAATTTTGAAAATCTGATTTTGTAAAACTATTTTAAGTACTGCTTTTCAGATGTGGACATATACGTGCATTTATGAAAACTACCTTCTCTTTTAATTAACTCTTAATTTCTGTGTTGGAATTAATGGTGTCAGTATTTTCTGATTTACTGCAAAGGACATCATGTTTTCCTGGCCGATGAAACCTGGGAAAATCACCAATGGGGTTTGGAGGGCAGTTCAAGACTTAGCTCTATGGTTTACTAATTTTATCTTGTTGCCAAAGTCTCTTATGCCAGTACTGAACCTAAGAGCTCTGGGATGACAAGCTATTTAATTCATCCCACTCGAGGCATGGACTCTATCAAGCTCAACCAGTGTGAGCCTGTAGCTCGTGCTCTGCATGTGAGCTCTTTCCACAGTCCTCTAGGGTGGCCTCTACCTGGGTCTTATGGCCTCTTCAGAGAGAGACGGACGTAGACTGGAGCCTGGGGGTACTCAAGTAAATTAACTGCCCAGAGCACAGTTCTTTGGGATTCCAAAGAACAGCATCCTTGCGATAAGAGACCACGAAAACCAGAGGGGCAACTTATCAACACAGACTATGAATTTCCAAGGTGAATGAGGCCCTCCCAGCCTGGTTCTCTACTTACGATGGCCTTGTTAGGTCTCAATGAAGTATCTTCCAAGGGTGCAGAGCATTCAGTCATCACTAATGATCACATTCTTTTTTATTTTTTATATAATTTTCATTTGGAAATAATTTCAAACTTACCAGAAAGACGCAAGAATAAGCACACTATGAAGAATACCATATACCCTCCACCCAGATCTCTCCATTGTCAACATTTTTCCTACACCCTCTATCATTTGTATTTTCTCTCTTTCCACACATG
Organism: Cynopterus sphinx; assembly: GCA_030015415.1. NCBI lineage: Eukaryota > Metazoa > Chordata > Mammalia > Chiroptera > Pteropodidae > Cynopterus > Cynopterus sphinx. The sequence goes on along the minus strand of CM057383.1, from coordinate 53,461,460 downwards.
TGCACACTTATTTCTTTTCTGAGTCTCTTGAGAGTCTCAGAAGTGCATATATTTCCTCAAATACTTCAATGTTCCTAAGAATTAAATATTTTCTTACATAATCACAGTATAGTTTCAATCTCAGTAAATTTAGTATTGATAACTGTCTATATTCAGACTTTATAAATTGACCCAATAATGCCCTATACAGTCTTTTTTTTTTTTTTTTTTTGGCTTTACTATAGCAAGTGGTTTAGGTTTAGGCATTACATTTAGTTGTCTGTTTAATCTCCTTTAATCTGACAATTTCTGTAGCCTTTCTCTTTCTTATATGATACTGACATTTTTGAATGTCCACTGCTTCTTTTTTCTAGTTTTGGTTTTTCTAGTGCTTTCTCATAATAACATTTAATACGTGCATCTCGAGCCAGAATACGACATGAGTGATGCTATGTCCTCCTCAGGGAATCAGCATATCTGGAGGTATTCAATGTTCACTTGTCTCTCTTTGGTGGCACTGATTTTGATCACCCAGTCAAAATGCTGTCTGATTTCTCAGCTCTCTGAGTGTTGTGTTTTCCTCTGTGACTAGTAAGCAATTGAGGAGAGAATTTAAGAGCATGCAAATATATTTATCTTGATTAAAGTTTCCCCTTAGATTTAGTATCCATTGAAGATTCTTGTCTGATTCAGTCTTTACTATGATGGTTGGAAACTGATGACAACTTCATCCTTCTCTCCACATTTACCAGTTGTCACTCAGCATTCTATCGCAACAAGTGCTCTCCCTTCTCCCATATTCATTTATCTATTTATTATCGGTATGGATTCACCGTTTCCCATTTTTTCAATGCTTTATATTCATTACTATACCTATTATTTTGATGCTCAAATTGTCCCAGATCCAGCACCTCTTCAAGCTGGAGACTTTGTCCTTGTGACATGCACCTTACTTTCTGGTATAAGATGTTGCAGGCTCATCTTGCAGCTACCATGCAGAGCTACCTTGCAGCTTTGCAACCAGCCATCTCTCTGAGGTTTCTTTCAGTGGAAATGTTATTAGAGATCAAGATTTGGGTGCTAGGTGTGCTCATTGCTATTGCAGTGTCTTTTTTAAACTTGTTATTGGGGGCAATCTGGGAAAAAAGACCTTGCAGCAGACAGAATTAGGAAACGTATGCATGTAAATATACATATCCACATGCACACATATCACACACATACATACATATGTGCTTATATAAGCTATGCACACACATTTTTGAAATCATAAGTTTACACTAATTCCTTCAATTCTAATCATACAGAGCTCTTTCTTGCCTCCCTGTATTCCATACATGTACGTGTTTTTTTCTTTTTTCCCACAGTGAGAATCCTGGCTCTCAACATCATTTCGTTTCCTAATTTGCTCAATCCTATATCTAAAATAATTTCAGGACTGTTTGTATATACCACTATTGAAAAAAAAGGCCTACTAAAAAAAAGTTCAAATCTGTTTGCAGTTCTCCCTCCTAACCCAAGGTTGTGTACGAATACTGTGTTCATTAGTCACCTGGATTAGTTCTTTTCTGTTCTTTTTTCCCTTCAGTTTAGCTGTGGCATTCATCTAAATACAATTGGGTTCATTTGTTTCCATTTGCTTTTAGTTTTCGGCACCTCCCTCCAATCCCTGTTAATTTTTTAAATATGTAGGACATTAACGTGCTTCCACAAGTCAAAACTATACAAAAAAGTTAACTTGGAGAAGTCTCACTCCTTCCATTGTTGCGTCCCTTTTACCCCAGTTCTTTCTTTGCCTTATAGGTAACCAGTATGACTGTTTCTGGATTTGTCTGTCTTAAGTTTATGTTTGTAAAGATAATCCAATACATATACAGTTTTAAAACTTCCCTTTGTTCTTTCCCATAAAACAGCAGACTATACAGGCACTTTAAGGCATTTTATTTCTTGATGTTTACAACTAGGTGGTGGATAGAGAAGAAAGAGGAAGGTCAGATGTGGCAGACTTGAACTTAAGACTGCTATTCCCCAAATTTTATTATTTGAGTATAACTTTTGCAATTTTTACATACCCTTATGCTATATATTATTTTTACTTAACATTTTTTCTTTGTGTTGATTCACATTTTGATTATAATAAAAATGTAAAAGAACATTTTCTATCACTATTATAAATGGAAAACCACTCTTGCTTGCCACAAATAGAAGATAACAAATACTAGCACCGCAATGAGATGTTCTCTTTGTCATCACAAAGACTAAAAAGAAATAGCTTTCTTACAACACGATTTAGTGTTTATAATGGTGCATCCAGATGCATCTAAACCTGTATCTCGATTACCACTTTATATGGTCTCCTGTACCTCTAGTATTCCATCTATCCTATGATTTGAGATTAGTCTGTGACTTCAGCCAAGAGTTGAGTGATGATTGTGTGTCTGAAATAGAGTTAAATGGCCTATGTGTACAAAAAAAGCACTGATAAGTTTTAGGTAAGCATCAGTCTCACTATGTGAAAAGATCAGTGTACAAACAAACCTGGTATCCTGGGCGAATCAGGAGGTTCCACAGCCAAGGCTCTGGTTGGCTGGTGAGGTCTTTTGAGCTTGGATGGGCTGGGCAATTTGCTAACACAACCACAAGGACAGTTCATTTTTTTCTCATAATCAGGTAACCTCTTTAGTTGTGGATTTCCTTGTCGTTGGCTTTTGATGTTCTTACGTCAGAACACTGTTAAAATTCTTGATTCTGCATTTGATGACTTCTTACAAAAATTACGGAACTACACTTTGGACCTGCATTATGGTCATTGTATTTATATTTCCTAAGATTCACAGAAAAATTATAACCCCATTAAATTTAAAAAGTTCAAGTGAAGTAACCTTTTCCAATATTTACTCATACAATTTGAATATAAATAATAAAACTTATTTGCTTGTTTCAGATTTCCTTAATGAAGATGTATACCCACTGAATTAAGCAGATGTTTATAAAGCATCTAATATGTGTAAAGAACAGGGCAGGGCCTTTCAAGTGATATTAAAAGAAGTGGTTTCCCGTCATGTAGGAGAATAAGAGCAAAACATGAATAACCATAATCCAAGCCAAATTAGTTAAGTGCTATTAAGTGATATACTGACCACTCCTCCTTTCTTAACTAAATCAACTAAATACTTTGCAAAGTTTTGCACTTACAGCAAAATTTAAGCAGCAAATATAAACTGTGTTACAGAGCACACACTCACACGAGTGTACTTTAAGTTTATTCTGGTTATCATATAACGCCTTACAGGTGATGGGAATAATCTCAGCAATATCAAATACCAGTTATGCTTATATCTTTGTCATAGAGTTCAATATTGAAATCTGCTTGCATTTTATTGATATCACTTTTTAGATTAAAAAATTATTTTGAAATAACTTTAGACTTTCATAAAAGTTACAAAAATAGTTTAGACAGTTCCTCTAAAACCTTCACCCAGCTTCTCTACTGTTCACATATTACATTGCTACACTACAATGATCAGAACAAAGAAATTAACATTGATAACAATACTATTAACTAAATTGTGACTATATTCCAATTTTTCCAGTAATGCTCTTTTTCTGATCCAGTCCTGTGTCCCAAATTGCATTTGGTCAGCATGTATCCTTAGTCTCTTCCAATCTGCTACAGTTTCTCATTTTTATCTTTCAAGACCTTGATACCTATGAATAGTTTACTTTGGTCATTTATTTTGTAGAATATCCCTCAACTTGGGCCTGCCCAATATTTTTTTATGGTTAGATTCTGAACCAAGGAAACCTTGCCTCCCAGGGACATCTGGCAATGTCTGGAGACTTTTTGGCTGTCACAAGGCTGGGGGTGGTGGCGATGCTACTGGCATCTAGTGGGTAGAAGCCAGGGGTGCCGTTAATCATCCTACACTGCCTGGAACAGTCCAACCCCAAACACAGGACTGCCCAACTTAAAATGCTTATAGTGTCGAGGTTAAGACACTCTGGACTGAGGGTATGCACTTTTTTTTTTTTTTGCAAGAATACTATAAAAGTGATATTTCCCCCTCCTTATTGCATCATACCAGCTGCACACAATGTCCATGTATCTCATTATTGATATTAACTTTGATGTTTCTCCACTGCAAAATTATTATTTTTACCTTGGTCTCTGGGTTAGGTATTTGCCTGAGGCTAAGGCAAATTTCTGAACAATCTTTATTTCTGCTTTTGCAATGGTAGCTGAGAAAGGCTAGAAAACTCCAAATGAGTCAAAGTGAAAACTTGTCCAAGGCCCCAAAGTAAGTTAACTGGACAGAGTACAGATAGCATTATAACAACATACCAATGCAAACTTCCAGTAAAGGCCTTCAGCATGAGATATTATTGAGATAAAGGAGGCCTCATTTGGTCCTTGTTAGTGCGAACCAATGCATGTATATCTCCAGCAAAAAAGCAGAAGTACTTCAAACATGAGAGCTGTTCACCAGGAAAGGAGTAGAAGGGAATTTTTAAGTAAGAATTATAGACTAATATTCAATCACATAATTCTGAGGTTGCCCTTGTGTTTTCTTCAGCAGAAAGGATTACCCTCCCCCCACCCCACAAAAAAAAAAAAAAACACCTCAGAAAGTAAAAATGAGCCTGGTGAAGCATGTCCTGCCTGTCCCCATTACGGGACGAGTGCCATTACCAAACTGATTTATATTGTGCCTGCCTTTGGTGAGGAGAACTGTTTTATGCATGTTTGCCTTCATCGTTACTGTGATAGGAGCCTCATCTCCCATGAGATGGGGAGCTCCCCGAGGATGGGGGTGTTTCCTCCTTCTGACTGCTTCACGGCATAGACTTGAACAGGCTACATTTCCAGCAGTTAGTCTGCAAAGACGTGTTAAATGGAATTCAAATAGGTGAACAGACTTTTATAAGAATGATATTGGCTAGATGGTGAGACAGACTTATAATTTGTGTTTCTCACAACAAACTTGCCAAATGGGCCAGACCTAGGTCCTGACTGGTACTAGAAGAAAGGTTGTATGAGAAAGAAGGAAACATCAAATGAGAAAGATAATAACCACGACGGATGAGTGGAAACCCAGCCTTGGATATTTGATTCCAAGGTTCCAAGGGACGATACCTATGACAAGTGAATGTTAACTCAGCAGATGTTTGGCTCTAAGGTAACCTCGGGGCTGGCTCCTGGTAGGCAGTACAGAGCCCACCTCATGTTAGAAAGACTTCCTCTTCCCCAATACCTGCCAAGATTCCATGGGGAGTGAAGGGTTGTAGGAACTAAGGTAAGATACAAAGACACACTGACAACAGCTACTCCTCTTCCCTAGAGGCAATTTCCTTTACATGTTTTCCTTTCCTTTCACAGGAACACTGAGTCCTGCAGAGAAGTGCACTCCCAAAGCAGGTATGTCCTTGAAGTAAACTTGATGTATGAAAACCTGAATTTGCACTTTATATACATCCTCCCAATATTCTTCACGTTAAACAGGATAGACTACAATATAATTTCAAATAACATGTTCCTTTGGTGTACTTAACATTTAATCTAATTGCCCAAATTCTAAATATGCTACTTCTTCAGAACATGGCTATTATATAAGTGCAGTATGTTTACTCAAGAGAACAGTAATATTCAGAACACCAAACCAGGAGAGGTTTCCTTTGTTCACTCCCCACCTTTGACAGGATGAAACCAATCACATCATTTATAAAGAATTTTTCATAAAAACTGATGCACAGGTGCCTTTCAGGAGACAGTTTAGTACAGCAAAAAGAGCCTCAGGCTGGTGGTCTCCTGACTGAATGTGTGACCCCAGATAAGCCACCAAATCTATTTTTCTTGTTCAGATATGAATCATAACAGCTCCCATCAACAGCTGAAGGCAGATCAAGAGAATGATTGTGAAAAGTCCACTAAAAACATAGAAGTGACTGATGATTCATTTGTGTTTATTGCCCAAGATCTCTCCTAACTCCTTGTCCCTGGGGGTGCTGTACCACTCATTCAAAGAAGAGTACATATCCTCACACAGAAACCTGGGCAAACACAGGAAACAGAAAGCAGGATTTTTTTCTTCTTTTTTAACAAACTGAAATTGAGTACCAATGTATCAGGTACTCTTCAAGTACATGAAAGGATGAATAAGACATCTCTAATCTTGAGAAACTCAGTCTGGTAAATAACATATAGAATAATGCGAGCTCTCTAAAAGATACGCTAACAGGGTGCAAAGAAAGTTCAAAAGAAGGACATCTAAGCCTGAGCCAGGTAGGTGGGGATTGTTCTAGGAATAAGCAAGATAAATGAGGCAAGTAACAAATGGCCTCATATACTACGCTAAGGAGACTGAATTTTAGCCTGAAGGCTTCTCTACTCCTTTTCATCAAGGCTGCTATCTGTTTTCTTTGAGATGATGGGATAGAAAACTACAGCATCCACTTGTTTTTGTAAATAAAGTTTTATTGGAACACAGCCATGCTCATTGGTTAACAGATGATTTACGACTGCTTATGTGCTTTAACAGCTGCATTAAGTAGTGATGGAGGCCATATGGCCTGAAAAACATAAAATATTCACTACTCAGTTCGTTACAGAAAAAGTTTGCCTCTAGATCCAGGCCAGGGAGAGCAGTGTGCTCTGAAATTCTCTCAGATGTAAAATGTCTAATATCTACTAAATTAAAAGAAGGAAAGAAAATGGTGTGAGGGCAACCCTTCTAACTGTAGTAAGGTGGCAAAACTTATCTTAACGTCTGGCATCAGAATTCTTTTAGGGCAGAGAAACGTGTTTGGGGAAAATCTTGCTTTGTAAGATCCCCAAGAGTGACAAGACATGTAGTAGAGAAAAGGGAAGGAATTTGTTACTCTGGTTCTTGAGATGTAGGGGGCTAATCCAAAGAGAGGAGACTTAACCAATATGTGTGAGAGGGCTAAGAAGGAAAGTCCTATTGGTATTATGGCCCCCAAAACTCTGGAGGCATGGGATGTCTGGCAATTGATTTTTCGAAGCTTTTTGCTGTGTAGTATGTGACATAAATCTCCCCTAAAAATCGACCCTCTCAATCCCAATTTTTAGATGAATTACTCTGTTCTCTGTTGCTTGGGTGAAATATTTATTTGTTTATTTGTTTATTTATTTATTTAGGCGCTCAATTAGGCTGAGTTTCACAGTAGCCAACCGCAAAACTGCACTATGGAAATGAGAGCCCAGGAAGTATGATATGCTTTCAGAGTGAGAAAAGATGGGAGAGGCCCAAAATATTCGAAGTTCCAGTCATTCAAAAAGATGGCACAATTTAGATTAGACAGAGAACAGAGGGAATTTCAAACAAAGAGACTAGTGGAAGCCAAGGTGTAAAAATAGGAGTAGCTGAAATATGTTTAAGGGAAGAAAAACATTGGACTTTTCTTGAACACCTACCATGTGACAGATACGAGGCTAGGCCTCTTACTCATCTGTTTTATTTAATCCCCAAGAACATCAATAGCCTAAGAGGTAGGTATCTCCACTTTACAGATTAAGAGATGAAGACTCGAAAAGGTTAAAAGAATGGACCACGAGGAACACACTCCGTAAGCAATGGAGTCAGGACTTGGACTCAGGACAGTCTGACTCCCAAGATTGGGCTTTTCCCTCTGTTCCCTTTTGGACTTCTCACAAGGGCCAATTTGGTATACAACTTGGATGAGCAGAGGTGGTGTATGAAGGAATACCAATGAGGTAGTAGTTGAGTTAGACTATGAAGCATATTGACTACCAGTCTAAGAATGAAAATAAAGCAAAATACACACACACACACACACACACACCATGTAGAATGGTAACATTTCAGTGGCAACTTATTAGTAAGATGAATTTGGTAGCAGCATACAAGATGGCCTTGAGAACATTTCCAGGCAGGGAAGTCTGAGGTAATGAGGATCTGGACGAGGATGGCAGCACAGGATGAGAGAGGAAAGGTTGGCGGCCACTGTATTGGTCCAACTGAAGGACTGAAGGCTGACTTGGTGTTGGAGGGGGACAGAGAAGACTAACAAATGATCACATGGCACTCTTTTCAAAACCGTTTTCCTCCAGGGACGTAATACAAATGAATGAATCAGGCAGGTGCTTCCCATACCTGTTTTTATTCCAAAGAAAAGCATATGAATCAGTATATCTCTGAGTTCTCCATGCATGCCTTTTGCTTAAGCTATGCAGGAGGTGAATAGATTTGTCTTCCTTTGCTCTTTGTCTTTGCTCACCATGAATTTTACAGGCAGAGGGTAAGGCTGGCCAGGGGCCTGTGGCAGGTTTCAGTGTGACCAAAGTCAGTTAAGAGTCAAAGAAATAGCGAAATCTTATAAAATAAATAAACCCTAGGAACCTCTTCTCTACCTCCGTTTCCACACGCTCCATGCATATCCTTCTTTTTCTATCAGATTTTCCTTCTAAAATTGTCCTATTGTTAGAAACTGTCCTAGTATTATATCTCAAAATTCTCTTTTGAGGAAGAAACAATTTTTGCTTGAATTTTGTCTGGCATTTTATTTTATTTCTTTTCTTTTTTTATTATTATTAAAAATTGTTGGGGTGACATTGATCAACAACATCCAATAAGTTTCAAGAGTGCAATTTAATAGTATGTCATATATATATTGCATTGTGTGTTCACTGTTCACAGATTTCTTTCCATCACCACCTGTCTGACCCTTTTATCCCATCTACCGTCCCCCTCCCCGCTAACCACTAGTCCACTGTCCATGTCCATGAGTTTTGTTTGTTTGAACTAGACTACATGTTTGTTTGTTGCTTTTAGATTTATATCTCACAAACGAATGATAGCATGTGGTTTTCAATTTTTTCTGTCCGACTTATTTTGCTTAGCATGATTATCTCAAGATCCATCCATGTTGTCGCAGATGGCATATTTCTTATAGCTCTACATGTCTGACATCTTAAAAATACTCTGGATTCTAAACCTTTTCAGTTTGTTCTATATTGTATGTCTCTTGGCTAGTAAACATACCTTTAGTCATCATGATTTCCTTTGCAAGCTTTAGCTCTGTTCTTTTGGCTTTTGAAGGGCTTTCAGAGCCCCAGAATAGAAGACAGAAGACTAGCACTGCGGCCCTGGATAAGTCTCCAGCAGTCAGTCCTACTACTAAATAGGACTCTTCTAAAAATCGCTTTTACTGATGACCAATGACATCTAGAGAATTCCTTATTAGCAAGTAAATAGCTATGGGACAGAGAATGCAGTTCTCATCACTTTAGCAGGAATAAAATGGGAGACTGTGAGGCATCGCAGAGAACGGTACCATACCTTTCTTTATCTTATAGAGGAGGAAATTGAGGTCAGAAAGATTCATGGTCATAAGCAAAGCTACCACGAGTGAGCCCTTGACTTCTAATCCACTTTTCTTTCTACTACATGGTACAATTTAATTAGCTGGTGGAGAACCAACATCTGTAAGAACCGAACACAGGTCTGATGCCTAAAGAGGTGAAGGAGAAGGAAAGGAAGGTTTGAATTTTTTTAATTAAAAAATAAAAAAGAATATAAAATCCATTTTATCCCTAGTGAACAAATGTTAAATATTTGTCTAATTTGCTTTTTTAAAGATCCTCCCCCCTTTGTTGTAAAGGAACAAAACATAAACAAAGGTGAAACCTCCCTCCATTCCTCTGTCCCCTTTGCGTTCCTGGAGGAGACTGTCGTGATTTTATCACGTATCCCCTACATGTATTTATGCTTTTAATAGAGGAACGATATATAGTAATGATTTATGTTTTAGTTTATATATATAATATTGTGTAAACATTCTGCAACTTGCATTTTTCACTCAATATTGTGTTTTCAAGATCTATTATGTTGATCCATGTGAGGCTAATTCATTTCTTGTAACTACTAAATAATATCCTCCATTGCACATGCACACTTAAATCTACTACAATATATTATCAATCAATTCAATGACGGGAATTTGTACAACTGTGTTTCCAGGTGATAGTGGAATCTCCAGAGGGCTCACCTGTACCCACCCAGGGAGCAGGTCGCATGCCAGGTGAGTACAAAGAAATGTCAGTCAGTCTTTACCACCATATATATCCAAAATGATGTAAAAATGTCAGGTCACCCAGCTGGCCAATTTAAATGTCCCCTGAATTTGATACCACAGCAAGTGGCACAGAGAAAACTCAGTCCAGGCCAATACTCTGAACAAGATAACTAAAAGGAAATCCATCTTGTCTTAGGACAGAATATCTATGGGGAGATAGGAGAAAGCACAGTTATGCCGAAGTCATTAAGCCCACTCTGACCAGAATTAAGATAAACACAGAAATATTTCTTCTCTCAATAGTAACATCAGGAAGTTACAACCCTATTTCTGAGCCGTTGGGAATAATGGGTCAGAAGGTTTCCACAGGGTTCTCAAAGGTAGACCCGGGATAGCAGAGAAGGGCAAGCTCTGCTTTCATAGTACTATCCTCTATCACCTTGAATCTGAATAGATTTAAAATTTCCAAGAAGGATCTAAATGCCCATTAGCTAGTGTTTGAGTTGGGTGGGAAGGAAATTAGGAGAAGAAAGAAGCCTCCTTGTGTGAGAGTTGGTATCATTCTCAGAGATCCTAGGGTGGAAAGATTTCTTCTCTTATTCTGCACAAACTCAATCTTCTAATTTCTTGTGTGGCCAGAGCAATGGGGTCTTTGGTCTTGATGGCACAGGGGCCTTTGTTCAGAGGTCTCAAACAAATAATTATCATTTTCTGTCTCAGTTTCTCAATCTGCTCGTTATGTGAATTTGTTGAAAACCTGCTCCAATTTATTTCATAAGGGTATGAAAAGAGATATAGTAAGTGAAAGCACTTGAAAATTTCACATTGTTTCTATAGTTAATAACACTGTTATCAGACGGTATCGTTATTATTCAAAAAGATTTTTGAAAAACAACTAAACATGACCCTTGGTGAACTTTAAAGCAACTAAAATTGACTTTTGCTTCACTGTAATATAGACTGAACCCTTGGCTCTCATCCACGCTACAACTCCCTTCTCCTGACCCCAGAGCCATCATGTCCATGTTCTCTATGAGCCAGGGGCAGATGGACAGTCTCCAGATTAGATTTGTCCATGTAGCTTGTTCCCTGGGAGCAGAGTTCCTTCAAGGGCCTTAAAGAGGGCCAGATCCTAAGCAGATGCTTTTTTTCAGAGTGGCCTATCCCCAGTTTAAATGCCATGAACAAGCTCTGGGGAAAAGAACCGATTCTTTTACCCGAGATCTCTCCCACGTCTGCAAGACAATCACCCCAAAGTAGATAGCACGGTGCATTGGCAAATCGCCATCATCTTGCTTTTACCAGTCTCCTTGACTAGTTCTCTTGTCTAGTGACGTTCCTGAATTGAAGTGTGCTCTTTAGCAGCTAAATTTTCCCAACACCTTCTCCTGTCCCCTTTAGGATATCCCAAGACAAACACTTTACAACAACGGGCTGGGGGCAGACAGTGAGGGGTTTAAGAGATCTGCAGAGATACAAAGAGGAGTGGTGTAGAGGCAAATCCAAGTCACTCTGCCTAGGACCTATAGTCAGTCAAGGATTTTCATTGTTTTTTACTTATGAGCCACCAGGCAAGATACTAACCTCTCTTTAAAGTGGAAATAATAATGCCTGACTTGGTAAAGTACTCACCATAGTGCCTGGCACATAGTAAATGTTTGGCAAATATTAGAGATAATGATGATGAGGGAGAAGATGATGATAATTATAAAGTGAAAATGAAGCTGACCAACTCATTTCTGCTTTCACAACTTCACTCATGCTGTTCTCTGACATGGAATGCCTCCCCCTTTCTTTAGACCTATCCAGGTCCTTCCCATTTTAAGAGACCCTTCAAAACCTTCAGTCAGCTCTGGGCACAATATCTCATTTGGCAGTATCATCAGTCTATCTCATCCTAATAATTTCTTTTGTCTTGCTGCCCCAGGAAGATTATAAACTCCTTAAGGATGGGACCTTTTTCTCTGCTTTTACCTGGCATAGGTCTGGGCTGATGTTAGCTCTGAAATACTTAGTATCATGCATAGCCAAGGAGGTTTCTATCTCCTGGTCATACAATGGTGCCAAAGGGAATTTCACAGCTGAAGGCTGTATCTTCTTGAATACCTTGACACTTTCTTTACCATCACATTCTGTTAAAATGGTCCTGTGCTGACTGAAGGGGTGGAAATGAGAAAGAGGTTCTAGAAGCAGGTTTGAGATCTAACACTAGCCACAGATAATTCACTGAGCAGTTACTCCTGCTCTGGATACTGGAGTACTAATTATATCCCTACATTCCCAAGAGGGCTACTGAGGTGATAAAGAGGTATGTTCCCTAAGTACAGCATGTCTGTACTAGCCCAGAGGCTCTGTACTGCCATGGAATTGGGTTTACAGCACATGAGAGTTGGTCAAAAATCATCAAGTGGCCACTGCTCTTCTAGAAGCTGTTGATGCTCAGGCTGCGGGCCCCCATTCTGCCCATAAATACTGCCTCTATAACCTTCTGGAATTCTCTGGCATGTAGGCATCTCTGCAAATGGCATGGGAACCATAGCACAGCCTTACAAAACAGGGGAACTTCTGACAAGATTCCATCCAGAAGCTGTCTCCAGCTTTCTCTGGATACCAGCAAAATCCTTCTTCGTCCTCCTCCCTCTAAGGCCGGGTCATAGGTACTCTGGCCTTTCAGCCTAAAACGTCTTAAAGGCTTGTCCATGTTTGCCTTCTTGGTGGGGCAGAAAAGGAGCTCGATAAATGTGTGGTGGGGCAGAAAACCAACTCACTAAATGCCTGCTGACCGCTGGCATGAGAAAGAACCTCAGGAGGCCAGTGTCCTGGAAGGCCCTGAATACATCGCAGCAAACACCTCTTCCTAAGGCTCCCTCTTGGGCCTCCCCCTGGGCTCCTTGCTAATCTCCGGGGCACCGGGGCCTGCCTCCACAAGATGCTAGTCTCTGCTTTCTGTTGGTCTTCCTCCATGCTCTCCAAAAGGCAGAGAATGGGTGGAAAGGCTCAGTCACAGGATATTGGACAGTTTACAGTTGGCCAGGCCAAGATTAGCGTGAGCACAACATATGCCAAGTTCATTGGAAGTTACATTTTCCCTTTGTTTACACATTAAAGGGGAGAAGACCAGAAGAAAAAAAAAAAGCAGGTGACCTCCTGTTAACCTCACCGTCTGCAAGAGGCTGCTGCCCTCACCTCTGAATGAACTTTCAGATTATCTCAGACAAGATTCACCTTGCGCTGAACTTGTACGCCTGCTCTGAAGCCCCCAGTCACGTAGCTGTGATTAAACATTACAGAGTGGCCATAAATTTACAGAAGTATTATTGTGGCTTGCTTTCCTCTTTCTTCTTTGGGAGAGGAAGAGAGCAATGGGTTTGGTGGTGGGAGTTAAAAAAAAAGGGAAACTCTTAGTCAAACAAACAGTTCCTTTTCACAGTTCTGAACAAAAAAGCAAACATTGCATAGGTGTCCCAGAAAGAAAGGAAAAGAAATTGGGCCATGTGAGAGAAATTAAAGCTCTAGAAGACTTCAAAAGCTCCACACTCAACAGAATAGCTGTGATGTTCCTGGTCCCATTTCTGGGCAATCTGAACATTTGCAGGTGAAACCACAAACCTGTTCTGCATGCTCCTGGCCTGTCCTGAAGGGCATCCCTGAAGTAACACTTCCAAAGAGAGAGAGAGAGAGAGAGAGAGAGAGAGAGAGAGAGAGAGAGAGAGAGAGAGAGATTGATTCAGAGAGAGAGAGAGAGATTCAGAGAGAGAGGGAGAGAGAGAGATGTTCTCCCTTGGGTTTGCTATACAGTATGCAGCAATCTGACAGGGAAGCAAGCAGGGGAAAGGAGGCTGCAAGAAAACACAGCTCATTTTGTTCTTTGAGCTGCTATGAGAGATGAGGACGCCCTAACATCTGGGACATTTAAAAAGAGACTGGATAAAGACTAGACCGTATTCTAAAGGCAACACCCTGAAGCTGTACTCAGGAGACTGACCAGATGACCTAAGAACATTTATTTCTAAGATTCACTTTTTTTATGTTTAAAGTAGAAAAAAAAAAAAAAAAAGGATATTCTACTCAAGTAAAGTTTGCTAAACTCTTTTGGATTCCAAAGCGAGATATGCCTGCAAAAGGCCTGTGCTGACCATTAAACAATGAGACCTCTATAACCAGAAAAGGCCATGGAGAGCTCTCTTTGATCCAAAAGAGTTGTAAAAAGTGGTCAGGAAGCCCAGACCTAGGTGATAGGCTCTGGCCAGCAAAGTCACCTTTGGAAATGAGTCTTTCTGTCTCTGGTTACCCTATGGCAGTGACAGGGGTGCTAAAGAGGTTTATTGTTTCTGCAGTTGGCAAGCCCTCACCCATAAAAGCAGCAAAGCCCAGGGTCCATCACATGAGGAAAGCATCCAATGGCTTAGCTCAGCTCCTGCTCTCTGCAAGATCTCTCGCTGCTTCTAAGAATCTGTCAGGAGTTAGAAACAGGCCCTGTGAAATGCTCGGGCATTGCCTCTGACCCACAGAGTTAAGCTGGGAAGTAAAATGGCCATTGAGCCAGGACTATATTTGGGATATTTAAGTTTAGCATGGGAATTCTGAAGTCGCCCTCTGGTCCCAGGGGGCAACCTATGTTCAAAGCTCTAGTCTGGACTTGGAAAAGAAAGAGAATGAGCTCCTGCCTCTTGAGGTGAGTTCTGTGTTTGATGGAGAGTCCAGGAGTCTGAAAATATGGAGGCTTGGATATGAGCAAGCAGGGGGCTGTAATGAAGCTGACAGTCTGAAATCAGGCGAACAACTGCATGACACATAGGTATCAGCTAAGGGGAATGAGACAGACTCAGCAGGATAGCTAGGATCCAGGAAAGCACACCCAAGAAGATATGTACCAAGAGCTAGAAAATACATGATTAGACTGCTGGGTGGAAATTTGGGGGCATGAGAAAGCATAATTAAAGTTACGATGGTTGAGAACTGAAAGTGGGCCAGGCTCTATATTAAATGCTTTATAGGCACTCCCTCCTTAAATGTCATTTGAAAAGGAAGGTACTATTTAGGTAATATGCCCATTTTAAAGATAAGGAAATTGAGACACAGAAAAATTAAGCAACTGCTCCAAACCACACTGCCAAAAAGCAAGGAAGTCAGAATTTGACTTCAGGCCTATCTGACTCAAAGCATTTTAAAATATGAGAGTAAAATCTTAAAACTATAGAATTAAGAAAATATAAAAGTTCATGCTGTTCAGATTGAATGAAATGCCCTCTTCCTTTTCCCACCACCTTCAAACTCTGTTTAAGTCCTCGTCTCCTCTGGGAAAGCTTGAATATTACTATCAGCTGAGATTTATCCCCATTTTGAACTCCATTTGTACTTGCTGTTTGTGGTACACAGGAAGCACTGTATCACATATTTTTCTACTCTTTCAACTGTTTGTCTTTCACAACTGAACAATTGAATATGTCAGTAAACCAGATGTTGATATAGAAAGAAACCTAAGTGTCTTATGTTTGTTATCTCCCAGAATAAAAAGTTAATTCTTTGAGGTCTGAGATCCACAATACCTAATACAGTAAGGGACACACATGGGACCTCAATACTTGTGACCAAGCTCCCAGAAACCAACAAAAATCTCTCAACGTACACAATAAGGAAACATTTTATAATTAAGACAGTTGTTCATTAGTGAAATGTTCTAGAGTGGAGGGTGTAAAAATTTTGTATGTATGAGAGAGTAGACTGAGCCCTGTTTCTTCCATGTATAATCTCTTCCCCAAGTGATGTAGCTTTCTTGTGTTGTTACTTTATAAAAATAATATATGTTGTTTGCAAAACAAAAAATTCAGAACAAAAAACCTTCTTTAACTTAAAAAAAGCATAATGGAAAACTATCATCCATAATCTTTCCTCCTAGGGATAATAACTGTCAATGACTTAGTATCTAGCCTTCAAGACGGTTTTCCTCACCAAAATTAGAGCAAATTATACATACTTCAAAAGGTGATATATATATTTTTTTACTAATACAGCAGAGTCTTTTACATGGAAATACATATAGAGAAGTTAATCATTTTTAAAGACTCCATAGTATCTATTTTAAATGGCTATATACCATACTAAGTTGAAAAAAATCCTCTTCTGGTAGATATTTTATTTTCCCTCCAACCCTCTGCTGTATTACTCAGCGTCTTAATGAAATACTTAAATACACATCTTTTTACATTTATGAATTGCTTTCTCAGGAAATAACAAGTTACAATAAAGTACAGTGGTTAAAGTGTTGGCTCTGGGTCTAGGCAGCCTAAGTTAGATTCCTAGTTCTTTCACTTACAGTTTTGTGACCTTGGGCAAGTTATCTAACTTCTCTACAATCAGTTTCATCATCTGCATAATAGGGATAATAATTGTATATATATCATAAAGTTGCTGTGTGGATTGAATGAGTTATTCATGCAAAGCACTTAGAAGAGTTCCTTTCACATAGCACATGTGTGACAAATGTTAGCCATGATGACTGATGATGATGACTGATAAATTCCCGGAAGTAGAATTCTCAGATTTTGATAACCATTGATAAATTGCCCTCCAGAATGGTAAATCAATTTATTCTGCCATAAGCAGGTATCAGAGTGTTTTGGAATGGAAATATCTGAACAGAGCCTACATGGACATCTTTCAGAAATATTACTGGGGCTAGATTACTACATCAAAAACTTTAGGGATCCCGATGATTTCTTTCTACCACAAAAATCCCATGCTTCCTTGCCCTATTCCTAAATCATATAAATGTAATAAATATCAGGAGAATATGTTGAAAAACCTGGAATATTTTGGAGAGTGCTAACTTGCATTTAGATAGTGCTTGCAAAACGTTTTCAGATGTACTCTAATTTTGTGGCACAAACAACTCTAACTTATTGGATATGAAAACTCATACTTTCCAACTGGGACAATGAAGGGATGATCAGTTTACAAAATAATGAAAGGGATGCCAGGTCTCATCTTAGCCCTTTTCTAGATGCTAAGACCCAGCCTTGCACCTTGTAATAAGACAGACCCAGGGTGCCTGCACCGTTCACCCCATCAATCCCAGGTCAAAAGCACTCTAAGTTTCTCTTATCTTCTATTGTCAGTATTGAAGCATCAGAAGCTGCTTCTCTTTGGATTTTAACTTGCAACCAGAGCTATTTCTCTATTCTCTAGTAACTCGTATCAAATAAACACAGAAGCAAGGAATTAAAGACACAATCTTGTTACCTGAAGCAGCTTGAAATATTTTAGTTTAGTTAGTTCTCTCACTTCATCAACAATGAACATTTACTAGAATTTAACAAGTGAAAGTTTCTTAGCTGTTTTTATGTGGCTCCCTGCTCTAAACAATAACAACAAAAATCCTTCTTTCTCAATTTTTCCGTTTTCTAAAGAAGCAAGCTCGGCCTGGTGTCTTCAGGATCTCTCTAAAATTATCTGACTTTGCACCTTCTCCTGCTCATAGGAACTGTGAGTATTTCAATCTATTGGAAGTTATATGTGTTTTAGCCAAAGAGCCAAGGCAGACACATGCTCACAGCAGAAAAGAACAAGTGGCTCATTTAAAAAATGGGTTCCATTTACATTTCTGATCATTATGGTATTTGCTGAAGTAAAAGGCTTATGTCTACTTCAGAGACTGCGTGTTATAACCTCTGTCTGGAGTGTTAAAATCAAGAAAATACTGTTGTGGGCATTTGAATACGTTCTTGTTTACCAATGACCATAATCAAGGCAGTCCCTCTTCCTTAAAATATATGGTATTTAATTTTGGTCCTCAGTGATAACATTTTTATATTGTTGTTCTTTACATTAAAATATTATGAACCTAATGATACTGCTACACATGGATTATGCAGGCATAAATTAAAAAAAAAAACTACTATAAATAGTAAGGCTTTCTTTGTTCAGTATCTATAGCTGCTGCTTTCAGGTGTGTTGTTCTTTTGGATCCTAAACCTTTGTTTGTTACCAGCCTCTTCGCTAGTTCCCTCTGGTTTGTTTCCAGATATTACTTTTTTAAGCATCTAAACAATCACCATTTATTGAGTATTTTCTCCATATTTACCATCATGTGAAATGCTAGGAGGACTACATAGGAAAGAGATACTGCTTCTGCCCTCAAGGAGTCTACAATTTAGTTGGGGATCCAGACCAACACATTTGAGTCAATAAAAGTAGTATTTTATGGATGGTATTTTGCTAACTTCACATTAATGCAAAATCAGATGAGTGTATCAGCATACAATAAGGTATGGATCATCACAAAAGGTTTAGAAGAGCAGTGGACAAAGATAATAGTTTGTTCATACTGGATACCCATTTCCTAGAACGGTGCCTGACACATAATAGACACCCAATAAATATTTCTAGAATGAATTCCTCCCTCTCCTGACCTGCCATCTATGTCAAAGCTAAGGGACCAGGTGTTTTCCAGGCCATTTCCTTCCCCAAAGGGCCCCTGAGTCACTACAATTTCCATAAGGCTGTGCAGTTTTCTGGCAAGCATCCCAGAGGGGGCCATGCCTCATCTAACAAGTTAGTGTGTATGCAGCTTCTCTAGGGACAGTGGCCATGGGAGCTTGGTTTGCACTTCTAATGAGACTTTTTTTTTTTTTTTTTTTTTTTTTGTGGGTGGCAGATAGCAGCAAGGTGGTAAGGTAGGGATACAGGTCTGCTGTGGCAAACTTCTTCCCTCCGCATGCACACATCCCTGACAGACACCCTGTGGCCATCCATACCACCATGAAATCTTTGATATTATGTCTGGGTTACCAGAGAGCAACATTTGTTTACAAAGGAATTTCTTTGAAGTGTTTTCACTTAGCACTTATTTGAGGGTGTTGATTAGGAAAGAGTCACTGGCTGGGTCAAATGGTATCTGTAGAAGGAGAAAACCCCACCTCTGCCCTCTCCAGGCAGCCATGGCTTCCTGTTGCCAGAGGTGAACCAGGAAAGCATGAGCAGTTTAGTTTTACCTTCCTCCCTCTCCACCTAAAATGTGTCCTGTCTGCACCAATTGCCTGGGCACCTGCAACCCCTAAGACTCATTCCTCAGTGGACCAGTTTACATGCCCGGCTTGCATAGATTAAGTTACAGATGTACTGACAGGTGATGCTGGAAAAAACCATAAGAGTTCTGGACTCAATTTCTCCAGCTATAAAATGAAATTTAGGGGCTAATTGATTTCTAAGGGCCCTTTTCTAGCTCTGAAACTTAATCTTTAAATGTGCCATGTTCTCCAATGAGAGGCTGAGGTGGGAAAATGAGCCCTCTTCTTCTGCGAGCTGTACTGTCAAGGGCAGAAAAGCCTTTAGAGAAGGCTGGTCCAAGGTCAGGACTAGGGCTGGTGCAGGGCTTCTGCATATATGTTCATTTTCTCACCTACGTGTTACTGAAAACCTATAAAGAATGCCTATCATGGGCCAAAAGAGTGCAAAGCCATAAAAGAAACAAAAATTTTGTCCCTGCTTAAGATGGAACATTCTACCACACCCACCATAGGCCAGGTTTTATGGAGATTTTAATGAGGCGCCATGCATGGTGAGGTTACTAGGTGATGTGCTGACTTAACGAATGATTTCGAATCACATTACTAAGTAATTCTCTACTTCTCACTGTAAATTTAATACGTGGCCAGGCAGCAGAATCTGGGACTACAATGAAACTGTGATTTTTGGAAAAAAGTATGTTTTGCTTTGTTAACCTCAGAGGCTGTGTGAGAGATTTAAGTCTGTATATCAGTTTGGTTCACCTGTTTCTTCGGTTTGCCTTTCTCTGCCAAACAGTGTCACCGTACGCTGCTTAAAGTTTTATCCCAGTGATTCTCAATGGTGAACTTTTCCCAAACCCCAGGGCCCTTTACCGCCCTAATGAGTGTCTACCACAGATGGGAGTGTGTGGAATCCCTTAGGTGTGTTGAGGTGGAAAAAAAAATAAAATAAAAGGCTCCAAGGCTCCATTGCTTTGGAATATGCTGAGGGCATTTCTCCCTTTGGCTCAAAAATGCTGTGTCAAAATGAGTGTTCTTTCAAAGGTCTAGCCTTGGTGCCAGTCTTTGTAGAAAGGTAGCATCTTTGCCTCAGGGAGGCCTGAAGCATATCTTGATGTAGGGACCAAAACCAGTGTTTCAAAGAGTATAACGCTGGCTATCAGCTACCAACACGGCTTTTTATCTTTGTGTGATTCAGCTCTTAGTCTTCTCCATAGTTCCAGTTTCTTGGGGCAGGGCAGGCTGTTTTATGTCTTATTGTAGAGATTGCTTTAATTATTAACACATCATAGAGATAAAACCAAGTTTCTAACACACACAGGAATAGAATAGCCCTAGAAAATAATAGCCCTATAAAAGAGGACTTGGAGTTGCTCATACTGAGAAGGGATAAAAGAACAGAGTAATAAAAAAAAATTAAATGTCAGTATCAAACATATTAACTGAACTGAAAATTCCTGTGTGGATAATAAAACACCTTGAACTTAATAATAATAAAAATGCATTTGACTTAGATAATAATGGGAAATGAATCAAGAATTTGCATCTTGTTTCCTTCCAGGTTTTTCCTCACAACCTTTAACCTGCCTTAAGAGAAGCAGAGTTCAAGTTTATCAGATAATTAGCCTTTTCAGGGATGTATAGAGGGTGATGATGCCCACAGTCATCATTTTGCACAAAAAGCCATGAATGCCAAAACAGAACCCAGTACAGAACTCTTGGGTTGAACACGTAAGAGTTCTTACCAGAGCTGAATCTGAGGCACCGGAAGGAGAGCCTTAGGTAGTATAGTAGATTGTGTTTCAAAAGATGGTTGCAACAACAGTTCTCATGCCATGTGTTCTTTTGCAAAGTAATCTTTCCAATCTCCCATTCAGAGGTGGAGCCTATTTCCTCTCCCTTTGAATCTGAGATAGCACTAGGGCTTGATGATTAATAAAAGAATATAAGTGATGTTGTATAACTTCTGATGCTGGGCCTTAAGAGGTCGCAGCTTCTGCTTCACCACTTGGAATACTCATTCTTGAAATCCAGTTACCACGTAAAGAAGGCCAAGCTAGCCATGTGGAGAGGTAGAGAGAGGTCTCAATCTCCTAATCAACTTTGTCAAGTTGCTACACTTGTGATTGACGGCATCCTGGTACTCCAACCCAAGCAGCTATCCGATTGCAACTTCATGAAAGACATCATGTAAAGCAGAACTGTCCAGCTGGGCCCTGGAAAAATTCCTGACCCACAGAATTGTGAACAAATGAAAGGGTTGTTGATCAAAGTCACTAAGTTTGGGGTAGCTTTTTAATGTAGCAAAAGATAATCAAAACAAGTAAAAAAATCTTCCTCCTGGACAAATTCTAGGAACAGATTAGATAGTCATTTGTTTTGGGGATTCATGAAGAGAGTCTGAGGCCTCAAGCTCACCTCCTTGGTTTTAACCATCCACTGAACATGGGAAAAGAGGAGGAATAAATTCTCTAAGAGTCTCTATAGTGAGTCTTATTAGGACTTCTGTATGGGGCTTCCTATCAGGAAGCCTTCAAGGCAAAGTTGGTTTTCCTCTGTAGGCCCGAAGCAACTCTTCATTCTCACTCAAGGGCCTCCAGTGATGCTCTTTTGTCCACTATTCCCTAGAGTCCCTTCCTGCTGTGGAAAGGTAGTCAAGAGCAAGTCATTTCCAATCACGTGATATTGAGAACTGTTATAGTTCCTGGAGCACAGGATGAGCTCTAAAGTATCCTCCCTGGTGACTATTTGTTACCACATTACCATTAGTAGCCCAAGCTCCTTTTTAATGTCTGCTTCTGGCTGGGATTCCCCTCCAATCAATCTTGCTTCCATGGAATCATGTCTGCTATTTCCTATGCACTACCCATACTTTTCACTCATCCATTGATGTGTAGTTAGAATGCATCTGGCATGTAAAAGGTGGCTACTTAAAGGCTTCTTCCTTTAGGACTGTCTCAACGCCATTGATGGGAGGTTCCCACCTGGCATGAGGGATTTATGGAACAGAAGCATAGGCTGAGGGCTCAGGAGAAGCTTTCCCCAAAGGATTTGTTAATGCTAAGTTTTTACATGTGAAAATTTTGTTTTGGGGTTGTGAACTCTTTAAAACAAACAGTTGAGGTCATTGTTAATGGGAGACAGGATGACTTGCATAGCTTCTGTCAAGACTCACTGCTTTCAGGGAGGAAATGCAGCAAACAGCGTTGGGCTTTTCCACAATGATCCGTCTTTCAAAAGCACTGGTGAATGCCCTATCTCATTAATCATAAGAGTCTAGCTTATGTTGAAAATAGGAAACAAGAGCTACTTATGAGGTAGTCACATCTCTCTTTGCTGAATAGTGAGAGAGGGCCAAATACTCTCATCTTCCTTCCACTTGCCTATTAAACAACACCTCTCTGGGCAGGCTGGGCAGAGTAAGACAGATATACATTCAAATTAGTAAGTTTTATTGTTTCATGTCTCTTCTCTGAGGTAAGATGTTAGGGAGAATGAAATCTTGTTTCATTCTTTGATTACTCTGGGCTAGGCACAATTTCCATCATGTCCCTTCAATTTACAACCTTCCCATCACCCAGTAACCAAGAAGGACAAAGTGGATGCATCTTTTGCCTCACATTACCACTTCAACATGTATCCCTCTCGTACCTGATGTAATGCTTATTACCTAAACTTAATTCCCGAGAAAGAAACCATTATATTACATGAAAGTGACCAATGAAATAGGGGCAGAGTTAAAACTTCACAGGGAGGAGCAGACCTAACTAGCCTGAAACTTAAAGAGAGGAACCTTCACGTAGACATGAGACCTGGCCACCTGATTACCAGGGACAGGTGCTGAGTACCAGGAAAGCAGGTAAAAAGAAATCAGCTAAAACCGTTAACAAATCCCTAATGCTAAGTATGGACTGGTGTGAGAGTTTAGAACCTCTAGGAACAATACACACAAAAGAAACCCATTAAAAGACTTTCTCCCAGACCTCATTGCTCAAGAGGGATTGGGTGCAGAACAGGAGAAGGCTTCCATCATGGTGGAGGCCTGGGGAAGATGTGTAGTAGCCACTTCCGGAAAGGAACAAAGCCCTGCCCTAGATGCTTCCACCCTTCCTCCACTACAAAACAAAAACCTTAAATTAAGCTGCTTAGGGAAGAAAGAGCAGCATTCATAACACAGGGGAATATCTAGTGCAGCTGGGAATTAAAAAATAAAAAAAAAGCAACAACCCCATATCCATGGGGGGAGAGACAGAAAAAGGAGTGTGTCCAGATCATTTGAGATCATTCCAGATCATTGCTGAGAGAGGGACAAGGATCACTGAGAAGAGAAAATGTGAATGCTCCAGCCCTCACCACCAAGCTAACAAGCAACAAATAACCAATAACAGCAGTAAACTGCTAGCGGAGATGAAGCACAAAAAAAGACCTAAAACAAGGATGTCCACTCTTACTATTTTCTTCAACATTGTAGTGGAAGTTTCAGGCAATACAATAAGGCCAAATATAAATGAATAAAAAGCTCACAGATTGGAAAGGGAGAAACAGCACCGTTCACATATAAGATTGTCTGCACAGACAATCCCTCCAAAATCTATGAAACAGCTACTAGTACTAATAAATAAACATAGTAAGATCATAGGACACAGGCTCACCAAACAAAAAATCCATCCAAATGCTGTATACTGGTAATAAATATTTGGAAATGGAAGTAAATGTTTTTTTTTTTTTTTAAAGCACCATCACAATAGCACCAAAAACCATGCAGTACTTAGGTACCAGATCTGTATGCTGAAAACTACAAAATAATGAAAGAAGTCAAAGAAGACTTAAACAATGGAGAGATATACCGTGTTCATAGACTGCAGGACTCAAAGTTGGTAAGATGCCAAATTTTCTCACACTGATCTCTAGATTAAACACAATTCCAATTAAAGTTCCAGCAGGATGTTTTTGGAAGAAATTGAGAAGCTTATTCTAAAATTTATACAAAAAAGCAAAGAAATTAGAAAAGCCAAAACAGTTCTGAAAAAGAAGAACAAAGCTGGAATATTCACATTTCTTATTTACAAAAGTTACTACAAAGCTACAGTAATTATGAAAAAGAGTTTTATTGAAATTATAGACATATAGTTAGAGCAATGGACCAGAATATAAAGTCCAGAAATAAACCCATACATACAAACCCATACAAACACATACATTTGGTCACTGATTTCTGACAAAGGTGCAAAAGAAATTCAATGGAAAAAGAAGAACTTTTTCAACAAATAGTGCTAGAAGAATTGGATAGTCATTACTAGTTTCCTGTGACTACTGTACCAAATTATTACAAACTGGGTGGCTTAAAACAATAGAAATCTACTCTCTCTCAAGTTCTACAGTCCAGAAGTTCAAAATTATACAACTGACATGGCTTTTTTTTTTTTTTTTGGTTAAGAGGTTCTCAAGCTTTATTCTCAGAATAAGAATCAGGGTAGGAAACTTTTAATGCTCTTTACAACCAGAAAAGGTATGCACTAGAAAACAGCAAGAATTATCCTGAAACACTTTCAGAAATAAAATTAAACAGTTTTTTTTTTTTTACCTCCACGTATCTATTATCCTTTGCCACAGTCTCATTATTTATAACTAAAGAGCAAAAGCTAGTAATGTTTAATGAGTAAAAACTTCCTCTATCCTGGAGGCAAAACCATCAATGTGATGAGATTGTGACACGATGTAAGTTCTTGTTGCTCTGTACCTGAAAGGAGGGGAATAAACAAGCCATCTCTCGATGTGGCTGGCATGACACCCTGGAACCCGCAACTTCTGCAAGGCTTGTAGCTTGTGGGGTGCGCAGGGCTCAGCTGAGACTACTTCATATAAGCTAAACCTCAGAGCTTCAGCGTGTTCATGGGATCACTAATGCTGGTACCAGAAGTATGCTCAGTCTGATGGGTTGGTGAAGACGGTGATCTTGGCATGACATTAAGTGGCACAGGATTTCAAAGCGCTCTGTTACTGATGATGCTCACTTTGATCACTTGATTAAGGTCATATTTGCCAGGCTTTTCTACTGGAAAGGTATACTTCCCACTCTTATTAAGTATTCTGTGGGGAAGTTCTTTGAAATTCTATAAATATCTCATTCCTTATCAAACTTTCAATGTATTCAATTATTTATATCCTCATGGACTTGTAATTTTTTATTTTTTTAAATACAATTTGTTACTATAATAATTCTTTGGTGCTTAAATTGTCCCCAATTTAGCCAATGGGGACAATGGGGACATACCTCTATCATTCTCTAAGTACTTGATTTCTGGTACAAAAAGATGTTAAAGACTCATCTTGTACTTTCCCTGGAATTGGTCATTTGTCCAAAATGCCCCGGTTCCTTTTGTGGAAAATTACATTGAGAAGCCAAGATACAGCATTAGACATGCTTGTTCATTGTTGCTGGGGTGCTACTGCTTCAAAATAAATGTATATTTTAGAAAATATATGTAATATTTATTTTCCTATAGATGTATACAAAACCTCTATATTTTTATAATTATGTACAATAAAAACCATGAATTCACACCACAGGGTTTGTTTGCGTTCTTTCTCTTCTATAGCTATAAACTCCATCTCTGACAGTTAAAAACTGGCTTTCATTATCTTTAATATATTCGTTTGCTTAATCTATCTTCCTTTACATAATGAATCTCCCATCTCCACTGTTATCTTCCTCTCCTTTCCAGTCTGGCTCTAACTCCCCTTTCTGGATAGCTCTGCCACGTGCAAACCCTCCTCACACTACACCTGTGCTCTAACTCCCCATGCCTTTGAGTATGCAGTCTCCTTGACTTTCATGGGCTCTATTGCCTGGAGCCAGACTGCTCCCGAGCATGCATGCCTGCCTTACCCTGCGTGGGCGTTGACACCCCCTTGCCAGGCCATAATTCTCTCACCCTGCTTAGACTCTGGCATCTCATGCCAGGCTCTCCATCTGCACAGATACCACCTTACCCTTAATTTTATTCTTGAAGCTATGAATACTTAAGGACTACTGGAAAATAAGCAGAATGATAGACACTTAGGGTTGACCAAATGTCTCAGTTTTCAAAAAAGAGAAGAAAATGGATGCTGAAAACTAAAATACAGTAGACATTTCATATACTGTCACTAATATTCTTTGACATAGTGATTTTATCTTGATAATTTGTAGTGCATCATCTGATATGCTAAAGAAAAGCCTTATATATGAAAATGATCACAACAGATTTATTTAAAATTAAAATTGGCAACATCCAATGATAGGGGAATGCTAATGTAATTTATAGTGCAGTGATGAAAATTTTAATATGTTTGCAAAAATATAGGAGAAATGTGCTTAAAATAGTAAAAATAAGCATATAAAACTGAATATATATTATAAGCCCAATTACAAAAAAAGTACATATTAGTGAAGAAAGGCTACACCAAAATATTTACAGTGATTATCTCTGGGTGGTATGACAATGGGTAATTATTTTCCTTATGAATTATACTTTTTGTATTTTCTAAATTTATTTAATAAGCATGCATTAGTTTCAAAATAGGACAAATAAACTTTAAGATGTTAATTAGCATCTATTTTCAAGGCACTGTAAAGAATACAAAGTAAAGATAGAAGGATAAATCCTGCTTTTAATGAGTCAGTACTGTAGCAGCTACTCATATACATGAGCAAAGAATGACCCTCTTCTTTATGGGAAGGTTATCACCTTAGAAGCAAGCAAAAAACCTTAGGATCCATGGGAAAGGAATGACATTGATCCATGGGGAAGGAATGACATTGTCATCTGACTAATAATAGGAGTTGTAGCAGCAGCAACAGTAACACTATTTGAGTACTAACTATACGCCAAGAATTGTTCATGTATCTCCTTATTGAATCCTCAGGAGTTCTCTGAGATTCTATTATTTTCTTCTTTTTACAAATAAGAAAACTGAAGCACTGAAAAGTTCACTTACAGTCAGATAGTTAGTATATGACAGAGCCAGGATTTGAATATAGGCAATTGATTCCAGAGACTAATATGGACCAGACAGTTCATAAAAAAATGAACCCTGATAATTGAAGAGGGGAGTGATATTGCAGCACAGTCACTTCACAGCTTTCTAATCTGGCAAAGACAGAATATGCACATACTGTTCTACATACAAGGTAGAAGAAAAATGTCACAAGAGAGAGCTATGGTTATGGAATCTTTGAGAAGGGAGAGGTGACTCTTCCATCAGATGGAAACATGGAGGATAATTCAACAGATAATAAAACCAACAGCAGGGAGACCAATTAAGAAAAGCTGTAGTAATCGAGGTAGGATAAGAATGTAGGCTGAACTAAGTAAGGTTCTCTCTTTTCTCCTACAGGCCTAGCTCTGTGGATTAAAGGTTTACCTTATGTGCTTCCCAGAGAATCCCACGATTACGCTTTATTTTCCCATTCTGGACCCACCCTGGATAATACTAACATTTTCAGGTCATGAGGAGCTGAGGATTAAAAAATATTATGTAATTTGGGTAACTAAGCCCCACAAGCCCTCCCTCTTAGCTATTTTCTCTCCTTTTGCTCAAATTAGGATAAGGAACAGACACACAGCAAACACAGAGGAGGATCAAGGAGCAGGATTTCCTCTGTTGGTCCAGCATGGATACCCAACTTGGACTTCCAAACTCAGTGGCATGGAATGAAGGGACTGACCCTCTGCTACATATGGTCCCTCAGCTGCAAAAAGGAGCTGGTACAAAAGGAGTAGATGCATTCAGAGCACTCACTGTGTGCAAGAGTCACTGTGTGGCAAATGCCTGCCAACAGAGGAAGGAAAAGTCCCTCGACTTTTCCAGTCCAGTGGCAAAGACACAGTTTTCCACAATAGGGGCATTCCTTGTTCGAGGTAGGCAAGAGGGAACTTGCCTTTAAGGGGCCAGACAGAAGTGGAGGTCAGACAATAAAACATAAGATAATCACAGTGTGAAAATAGATGCCTTGGTGCTTAGGCACATCTGGGTCTCCTTCAAGGTACTCATACCCAGCATTTTTAGTTAGAAACTTCCAGGGACTGAAGAGAGGATGAGCATCTTGAAGGCTCCTTGATTATGCTTTATTTTCTTTGTGTGCCTTGAACAGGACCTAACACATAACGGGCATTCACTAAGTAATAAGTACTAATATGAATACTGTGCTAAGCATTTTTATATGTCATTTTAAATATCCTTAAAACAATTTTATGGGACAGAGTTTATTAATAAATCTATGTTACATATGAAGAGAATGAGACCAGAGGGGTTAAGAAACTTGTTCCAAATCACTAAAAGACTCAGAAAAAGGTGAATGCATACTATTGACAGCAATGACAAGAGAAAATTTTGCCAGTTTACAAGTCAGTGGGTACTCAGAGGAAGAACACTACATTCCTTTTGTCGTGTTATTTGTTGGTATGCCCAGAAAAGCCTGTGAAATGGCTACTTATGTTCAGCTCATTAGCAAGGTGAATTTTTCAGGTTACTTCCTGTTCTAGTAGCTAGAGAGCTTTAATCCTAAGCATAAAGACATTTTGTAGTTTGGAATTTACGCATTGCATGAATTCTTTATCCTACCTTAATTTCTAGAGACTCAACTTAGAATAAGGAGGCCACCCAACAAGGGTCTCAGAACATTGTGTGTGCACACATGTGCATATTTGTTCCTATGACCTCTTCTTTGGCATATATCCCACACTGCGTAGTCCAGTTTTTATGTTTCCTTAAACCTTCAATTTTACTTATATGCTCAACTTAAAAGAAGAAAGGAATGAAGAAAATAAAAAGCTGGAGAGAATGAAACAGAAGGACCAGTGTTTTAGCAACGTGACTGTACCTGCAGTTGCTTGTACCTGGGCCTTGCTCTGTACAGGCAACAAGGGGCACTGGCATTCGTTCACCAGTGATAATGCTGAAAGAAAGGGTTGGTCTGGAATTCTTAAAACCAGAGAAGGGAAGGTTGAAGGAAACACCAGCTGCAATCATCAAATGGTCAGCTAGTGTGTGGGCAATGACAACTAAATTACTGGTCCCATATTCAAAGGCTTGGCTTAGGCAGTGGCAGGAGACAGTGAGGTGGGGGAAAGAGTGAGGGACTTCATGTCTTGAAAGATCATTATCAGACACGGGACACGGACCAATGGTTTGGACAGCAGAATCCAGCTATAAAGCATCTTCCGCTCTCAAGTTTTAAGCTTTTCCCTCCATGCTGCAATACTTCTTGAGTTCAGACAATGATTCTTATGTCAAGGTTAGCAGTTTATAGCATTGTTATATTGTACTGAAGATTCACAGTTTTACCTCATCCATTTTTCTCCTCATGGTACTCACTCCTAGTTTACTACTCTCTTTTCCTTTTCTTCTCTGCTCTAATCTAAGCTGTGTTAAATGAGGGAGAGGACTTAATTTTGTCAGAGGGTCAGGCACAGGTTGTCTCTCTCTTCATTTTTTTCAGCTCTGGCCCCAAACAAGTAGCACTCCTGAAATATTAAACAATGAGGCTGCTAATTCCTTCTGTCGTAATCCATTACCTAATTATAACTAGCATTATAGCATTTTGTTTGCCTGGTTTTATTTTCACAATCATTCTTTGGAATAGGTAAGACAGAGATCATTAGTATCTTATACATATAAGGCTCAGAGAGGTTATATGATTTGTACTAGTGGAGCCCCGACTGAATATTCGTTCGCATGCTGTGGAGTTAGTGGGGACTTGATTCATGGTATAGCCTAAGAAAGCCACTTAACATATTTGTGTCTAATCTCTAAAATGGGCATGAAAGTACCAATTTGCCTCCTAAGGAAGCTGAAGAGATTAATCAGTCAATAAACAAATGTAAAGGGATTTGGAAATTCCAAATGTTGCATAAGTGTTTTAATAAGCTTTTAATGTTAAGGCTCCATTAGGTACCCATGGGTGGAAATGGGGTGAATTTACCTGTGAGCACTCATATTTCCCGGGGTCTGTAAAGTATATTAACTGGATTGAGATGGTTTCAGGAGTATGCTCAGCATTTTCTAAACTGCTCCTGGGTGCTGGCCCTGCGACTTACAAGTCCGGTATCTCCTGCCCATCTCTGTTTGAATCTAACCCATTTCCCTCACTCCTCCACCCTAAATTGTAAGCTCCATGAGGTCAGGAATCTCAGCCTGTTTTGTTCAATGATGTATCTCAAATGTCTGGCACACGGGAGAGGTACAGTGGATATTTACTGAATAAACAAATGAGTGAAGCTCTAAAGAATAATTTACTTTTAAATTACTTGATGGCAGTGGCTAACTTCTTTTCAGCTTCTAAGATATTTAAAAACACATTCTATTTTATTGACATATGTATCTGAAAACCATAAATACTCTGTGACTGCCTTCTTTTATGTCTTCTCTCTGGTCTGGGGAGACCCTTATGAATTAACCAGCCAAGTAAGAGGGTGAAGCCGAGGGGTACAGGGGTGAGGGTAAAGGCAAAATGAAGAAGGAAAAGGTAAGGATGACTAAGCAGGATCCAGGGTGACTGAGAAATAGTCTAGTTTCTCCTATACCTTGCTGCTGTTATCAATGCACTCACAATAATAAGACAGATCATTAGGAGCTTCACAGAACCTGAAAGACTCACTAATGGAACAGGCCAGGAAGATGGAAATGGAAAGTTTTTAAAACATTTACATCTGTCCTTTTGTTGGTTAGACCCCACTCCCTGGTACCTTCTAGGCACTTAAATAATGAGTCCTATAAGATACAGAGAATATTATGATTGCTGCTAAAAAACAGGATCAGATCTCAAAAAAGAAAGGCAAGTGCTACACCAGGCAGATTAATACCAACTCACTGCAGTAAGGAAATTCTATGTGTGAGAAAAGTTTACAAGCCATCTTTGTGTCCAGAATTTATCAGGGAAACCTTTCTACAGGAAAGTAGGCCTTAAAGCATGGCAGGAAACATTTTTTGTGTAGACATAAAAACAAGTATGTAATGATTATATTTTTATAGGTAGAGCTGAAGGCATAGGACAATTCATTCAAGAAGCTTCTTAATCATTTTTTAATATAAAAACTTTTTTGTATATTTGAGTGTCACTGTACCTAGTTGACCAATATCAAAAACAAACAAACAAACAAACAAACAAACAAACAAACAAACAGCCCTGGGCTAGAAGCTAAGCTGATGATCAGCTAGGAAGAGCACACAGCCTTTCTTCTTGTGATATAGCACTGGTACCTTCCTCAAGAAATATCTGATACTGGCCTATGTTGGAAACAGGCCATGTGGCTGGCCGGGCTATATGAGTAATTCTCCTGGAAAGTGCTATTATTGCACAATGAGCTGTGTATATCATTTAACATATCCCCAACACTTCAAATAACTCATCATAAGCTACTCTGAACCCAAACCAGGCAGAGGGAACTTTTGTGCTAGAGGTCTCCTCATGTATTTATCATTATTCCTTGGCTGAACCAGTAATGCGAGGCTGATAACTAAGACACTGAGAGGAGAAGAGGAGACACTTACTTTCATGTGAGGGCTTGTAGCACACTCTCTCTCTTCAGAGTCTAGCTGCTTTGTATGTGAGTCACCACACTGAAACTGTGTGGCTGCAACATCATCTGTGTTCAGTATGTTTGAGGTCCGTCCTCTATGTTCCATACCCCTTCTTTAATTCCACCCAAAGAACACTTCTGTCTTTTCCTTGGTCACCAGGCTTCACTCGAATTTACTAAGAAGGCAGATAAAGTCATGACATTTAACTGATTTTGACTGCTAATAGCCAGTGTAAGACCATTATTCAGAAAATGCAATGGGAAAACAACAACAATAACCCACAAAGATTCTTTCAACTTGTTTTAAATAATTGAATCAAACTCATTTAAACTTTGAGAAAGTGAGTAAAGCACCAAGTTATAAGTGCAGTTTATAAAAGATAAAGATCTGAGTCATCTCTCTGTGGTTACAGATTATGGAGCTGTTTCAGGCTCTCCCTAGACAGTATTCCTCATGAATGTTAGATTGTAAACAGAGCACACAGAAGGGATAGCATCTCTGATTATGACCCCTGTTAAGATTTTCTCCTAAGCATCCTTGTATAGTTTACAATTTCATTTTTTTGCCTTTGTAATCTTTAGCCTTTGTGTATATATCATCTAATGAAAAGGCCTTTTTTGAATTAACATGGTATTTGGAAAGAGAACATGTGTTTCTGTTTTATTATTAAATATATTTATAAAGAGAGAAAATGTTCTCAGACCTAGTAGATGTCTGGATTTTGTATTTTTTTTTTTGAGCAGGAATCCTGTAACACTTCAGGAAAATAGAACCCTTAATGTAAACACTCAGATGGCGCGGGCCGTGATAAACTTTTGGGGAGAGAGTAATTGTGGAGCTTAGGAATTCAGATTTGCCTCATCTGACCACCTTGGGGGTAAACACACGGTTCTGCCTTTTCCCAGCTATTTGGCGAGCTTGGCTTCTATTAAGCAGGACATTCTGGAATACAGACTATTTCAATTACCACAATGGTCTTGTGTTTCAAGACCGCTTGTTTATAAACACAGCCACTTTCCAGTTTAATTTCTCTCCTATTTCAGTTTGTTGAAGCTCTAAATCTTTTCAGAGTACAAAGGCCCAAATAAGGATTTTTTGATTAATGCTTAGCAATATGCAATAAACTAATAAAAGGCATCAGAAATGTTATGTTGTATAAACATCTAGTTTGCATTTACTAGTAATCAAGTCAATGGACATTGAAGCAACGAGAGGTTGCCATTTTACACCTAAGAATTAGCAAATGTATTAAAAATATTAACTTGATGTTGACATGGTTTTGGTAAAATTAGTACACTTGTGTATTGCAAAGAATAGTTGAAGATGGCAAATCACTTAGAAAGAAATATTACCTTATGACCTGAGAATCATAAAAATAGTTCTACCCTCTGGCACAATGATCCACTCCTAAAAAGTTCACCTGAATGGAAGTTTACTAGACTAAAAATGTTATATGTATAAATATGTATATTACAAAATTATCAGAAAAAAATACATAAAATTAAAAAGAAGTTTGAGTAAAGAAAATTGAATAGCAATCTACATATCAATAGCAAGTTTAATGACAAACAAAATCAGAAAAAGCAACTCAACAACAACAGTTAATGTTTATTTAGTACTTTATGTTCCAGGTATTGCACTAAGTTCTTTGCATGTAGTATTCTTTATTTAATTTTCATATCCCTAGGTGGTAGAGTAGTTGACACATTTTATATTTGTATAAAAAATCATTATTGGAACAAGGTAGTAAATAAAAAATTCATTTGGTTGTCCTAGAGGGCAGGAAGGTGTCTGAGCTTGAGATTTTCAAGCCTACATGGGTTAGAAATGAAATTGCTATGTAAGAAACAGGACTGTCCAAGGGCTGTACCTCAGTGATGGGGCAGACAGGAAAGCAAATCTACCCTTTGGCACAGCAAGAATAAGGAAACGTGTTTATTATAGCATTTTAAATATACTGTTCCGGATTTTGCTTCCCCCTATCCCCATCTAATAATATATTGGGCATCATCTCATATAAGCATGTAAAACTTCTTCATTAGTATCCTATTAAACAATTATAAATATCGATGAGATGAATAATATAGTACGTATGTACAAGTATACAAATCTGTAGTACTGAGTCTTTGGAAGGGAACTGCTGGATCAGAAAATACGCACATTATATTTCCTCCTTAGAAGCATGTATGTGGCAATCTTTCCATATCCTAGGAAACAGGATATTATTCGATAACTTCTAAAAGGATAAAAATAAAATATAAACCCACCAAACCAAAGGAAAAAAATGGGAAAGAAGATAAAAAAAAAAAAGCAGGCAGAGAGACTGAGGAGATGTGATGTCTAAATGCAATATAGCTTGCTGGATTGAATCCTGAATTAGAAAAAGGACATTAATGAAAGAATTGGTGAAATTTAAATAAAGTCTATACTTTACTTAATATTAACATACTGATGTTAATTTCTTAGTTGTGACAAATGTACCATAGTAATATAAAAAATGTCAACATTAGGGAAACTGTATTATCTTCTTAACTTTCTGTAAATCTAAAATTGTCCCCCTAGCCAAATTTTATTTTAAAAGGAGAAGGGGGGAGGCCAACCAAGGAGAAGAAGGGGGTAGCATAAGCTAAGACATGGAGGGGAAAATAGTACCATCCATGCAAGGAACTACACATTTGATCTAGGTCTACTTGGATTGTCATGTTTTAAAGAAAAAGTATGAATTAAGGGCTATGTACACTTTGATTAGATCACAACAGCATCACCAGAGCACTGTTATTCTGACAGTAACTAAGAAGGGGTTAACTTCATTCATTAAGTCAGCACACTTGGTACTCCAGTGAATTGGTGCTCAAGGTATGTTAACAGCCAGGTGGTGGTGATTATGTTACATCTCTGTCAGACAAATAATGGCAAAAGCAAAAACAAGTGCTTTGAAATTAGGGATGGTATGTTTTATGCCCTCTTAACCAGAAGCAAACTGTATATTTGTAAATAGCAAGCAGCAGAATTGCCAACTACTATATAAAACAAACAAATAAACAAACAAAGGCATAATTCTTTATATATGTGTCAAAGACTGAAAGTGGTATCAGGTGTAAAATAGTTTTAGAAAATATCTGCAATCTATACATTCGTATTTGTAATGCTGACATTTTGAAACCAAAATATGAAAAACAGAAGTCAGTAAAAGATAAAAAACAAAAAGAAGCAAGACTGGGTTTTATCCAGGAGAAAAAAGTTTGAATTTTATCATTTAGGCAAAGAGAAGTGATTGGAGGTGTCTAAGTGTGGGTTTGATAATATGATCATTTCATCCCACTGTGGAGGGTGAACTACCCGAAAAAACAATGGAGGAGGGAGCAATAAGTTGAAAGAGCTTTTGCTGGGATAGAAACAATAGAGATAGACTGGTGTGAGAAGTGATAAAATCATGGAGTTGACATTGCTTGATAATTTACCCTATATCCAGGAAAATGAATAAGTGGGAGAAAAAGATGAATCAAAGATAAATAAATCTAAGATTTGTTAGTGTGAGTGATTGGGTGGTGATACCACTAATGGGGAAAGAAATGGAGAAAAAAGGAAAAGCAGGTTGGAGAAGAGAAAAAAATGAAGCATTTAATTCAGAACACACTGCATTTTGAAGTACTGCTAAGACAACCTTAAGAAGATCTAACTCTGATAGTGATGGGAGAGTTGAGAGGAAGCATTAAGAAGTAAAGCGGAAGCAGATGGAGATTAGAAGCTAGAAATATTCAAGTTGGCAGAAAATGAGCGACCAGAATCAGACTGCCAATTGCTATAAAACCGCAATCTTTATAACAAGTAACTTTGACCAATAATTTATGGTCTATAACAATAAGCAAGGCATCTCTCTCTAGATATGGAGAAAATATTTATTAGTGGAGGATAAGGCAGAGTTCCCCAACGGCGGCTGCAGAGAATCCCACAAAAGAAAGAAGGAAGAGACAAATCCAAATATGTGTTCCATTTTCATTCTTCTCTAGTCAATACTGAATGACAATGTGTATTACAGAGTCACTTGCAACAGCAAAAATGAGAAACCATCTAAATTCCCAACAAAGATTCAAATTAGCAAATTATGACATATTACCTGAAATATTTATTTTAGAAAAGCTGCCTGCATTCCAAAAAATAGATAATACATGCCATCTAATAACATTCCTTAAAATTTACAATGTTGCTGAAGCTTGGGCTATTTTTGTGGTAGTGGATATAATTAATTTCAAGACAAGAAATTCTGACAGGACTCCCTATCTCAAAGAATTTTACCTTACTGTACAATGTAAGGATCAACTTACTGTGCAGTGTACCCTAGATGGAAAATTAAACAGGAATATATGGAGAAGAAATGAAAAGCAGTGAGCGCAAAAGGAAAAGAACAGCATTATTTCTCAAAGTATGTTCAAAGATTCTCCGTAGGAAAAAAAAGAAAGAGCTCTGCAGGCAATAAGTTTGATTCACTATGGCAGGTACCATATGAAGGGTTCCAAGAAGTTCTGCTGTTAAGAAATCCACTGAAATTTGTTTAAGTAAGCATGCCCCAAATTTACTTAGTATAGAACTCTTTCTGTGCAAAACACTTATTAGCAGGCTATGGAACTGTGGTTCTGTTGAACATACTATGAGAAATATGAGCTAAATTAAAAAAAAATTATTTGTGAACAAAGTAGTTTTGGAAAGGGAAGAACTAGTAGAAAAACAAAAAAGACTGAATTTGGGAAGTCTAACTTCTGAGTAATATCTTTAAGTAATTGAAGGCATATCATTTTATCTTTTTGCATTGCAATTCCTTCTTGTGTCAAATGGGGATAATAATTTATTGCATCTCTGTCTTACAGAATCCCTGATACTAGGCTAGCTTCATGAGATGCTGGCAGAAGAGTGGTAAATACTTAATAATGTATTTTCTGAATTCTAACATTTTAATTAATGACCTAATTCATATATTTAAATGAGATTTAAAAAATTCTTAGTGCTAGATGCTAAGAAAGAGATGAAATAGTCTCTGCAAAAAGCTTACCATATCGGTAAAAGAAGATTTACACTTGAGATAAATTGAATTTAAGTGCTCAATTGTTATGATTATCAGTGCTACTGGAATCAGAGGACCAAACAAAGCTAGCCGGAAAAAATAGGATTTGACCTGGGTCCTGAAGTACTACTGGGAGATGGCTAGTAAGAGGGCATTTCAGGCAAAAAATAGCATGAATGAAAGCAGGAATTAGAACTGACATATTTCTAAGAGTGAAAAAACAGGCCTTTATGGGTAAGTATTGGAAAACAGTGGCTAAAAAAAGTCTGTAAAGAAACAGTTAAAAATTTTGTTTCATCCATGAAAACAGCTCAAGATAAAGAATAGAGTAGTTAACATTAATTTGATAAACTTAAATTCACTGAGAATGTTTGATTTAAAAGTCTCCACTGAAAATAGAATCTAGTTCTAGTTTAACATGGTAGATTTTCCCAACTTTTCCAACTTCCTATTTCCCATGAAAGAGGTCCCTCTCTCTCAAAAATAATTGCATTGTAAATTTAAAATGCCTAAAAAAACCCCAAAAAATTGATTGCCAAATATGGAAAAATTAATCAACAATGCTGAGAAAATTACCTGCATGAGACAAAAATAAATTAAATCCTCATTTCAGACTTTTCTCCAAAATAAATTCTAGATGCACTTGTAATTTAAATATTTAAAAATGAGTCAATAAAGAAATGGAGGTACCACTCGTGTTACTGATTGTGAAAGGACCTTTGGAGAGTAAGAGCAGTTAAGAGAAATTACAAAGGAAAGTTAGAGATTTGACTACATACAAATTTAAAGCTTCAGTATGTTAAAAAAAAAATAAAAGTCAAAAAAAGAAATAGGGGAAATGTCTTCAATAAATTGACAAAGTAGTATTGCTATATGAAGAGCTACAATGGATGAGAATGTAATGCTCCTAAGAAACATGGGCAAAAGACAATAGATGTTATTAGATACTTTACAGAAAAAAAAATAAATGGCTAATAAACAAAGAATGTTTAGTCTTAAAAGCAAAGAAATTAAAACAATGAGATACCTTGCTTATAAAATTAGCAAAATATTTTAAAGCTGAAAATATTTAATACTGGTCTTAGATTAAAATAGACCGTCATGTAATATATATGGGAGTAAAGTGGTAAAACTATTCTAGAAAGCAATTTGTTAATATATATCATGAGTCATAAATGTTCATAACAATTAACCTAGTAATTCTATTTCTGGAAATCGATCCTAAGAAACTAATCAAAAAATCTGGACAAAGATATATGTATAGGACGTTCATCATAGTGTTATTTATAATTAGACTAAAACTAGAAACAATCTAAATGTCTACCATAGAAAAATAATATAAAATTATATTTCCTTAAGTGGAATATAAAACATGTTTATATAGTAATAATATTATGAGAACATGCTTGTAAGATAACATTAAGTGAAAAAAATAAGACACTAACATATAAATAATATTAAGATATTATTATAAATTTATACTTTTCCATCTTTTTCAAAGTTTCTATAATAAACATGTACTACTTTTATAACCAGGGAAAGAGGCCCTACTAAATATGAAACCCTCCAAAAAGCTATCATGGGACCAAGAATCTAAAAAGATCCCATGACTATGAATCATATTTTCTTTATTAAACAAAAGGGACTAGGAAATTCAGGCAGAATAAATAAATACAACTTCTAAATGGTGCTGTTTAGAAACTAAGTGAAATCAGAATAATCTCACTTCACAGTTATATGGAACTTGCAGTTTACCGCTTCCTTTATTCTAGTTCTCTTCCCTAGCCAAGCTCTTTGGATGGGCTGTACTCCCTTTTGTGGGGCAGTCCTTGAATTCCTCTTTGCTGCCTGGTGAAGGGCCTTGGTCTCTTCAGACAGCCTTTCCATGATTGTAGCCTTGGCCTTCACCTCTTCTTCCCACTGCTTGTACCACTGACTTGGCATTACCATACTCCACTTTGTATCGTGGCTTATCTTATTATAGGTATATTTTGCCTCTCTTTCAAGAGGGCTGTAAACCCTTCAAGGCTAACATGGCTGTACAAAAGTGCTTAACAGATGTCAGTTGGTGATGGAGCTTAGAGCATCAGACAAATGCTATACTAATCATTCTGACCATTTTTAAGAAGAATTCCTAGTCACATTTTATAGAAACAAAACCTGATGTCTAAAGGAGTTAATTTATTTCCCTTATATCCTTGAGCTGAACCAAAATGGACTGAGAATGCGCCTTTCTGACCAGATCAGGCAGCCTTGTGGCAAGTCAGAGTACAGAACCCCTTCAGTGACACTGGTTGCTTACCAGCATAGTGGTATTGATTTATGCTTGCAGGCTCAGGGCAGTTGGAAAATATGCCTGTAATACCAGGCCACTACATACACAAGAGAAGATTAAATAGTTTGAAATATTCAGAATCTTAGTTTTCTCTGAGCTTGGAAAATAACCTGGATACACTATTCTGAGGCCAAAGGTTTGTTAGTACTGTCTTGAATTCAGACTTTCAAAATCACTAAATATTTGGATTTCAAATTCAATGTAACTTTCAATACATTTTCCTATAAGATAGCTATCAACAAATTCAAGTATTCTTAGGTTCTACAGAATCTCCTGGAAACTTGGTACCAGTATTGTCCCTGTCTCTGAATTGCTTGGACATGTTTGGCCCATGATGATTCAGTCAATTAGCAATGCTATTCCACAGTTAAAGTGGCTGAGATTTCTGTGACTCAGCAGAAGAATCTTGAAAGATGTGGTTATTTTCTTGGCAACTTTTGACCTGTCATTTAGCCAGATCTCATGCAAACAGATAAATAGTGGGATTGCAAGCCAAAAGGGACACCAAAATTCAGAAAACATAAGCAGTCACAGTTTCTCTTAAGCAATTTCAGGTGATTCTAGGGCTCCGTGGCAAAGCCGAGGCTGCCTCTGATTACTACTGACAGCAGTTTACTAGTCCCATATTTAAACACAGCATAGTAGAACTCATGTTTTTCTTTGCTTCTAGAAAGATTTTCTACTTGCTGGGTAGAAAGATGACATGGTTATAAACTTTCAAAAGAGTCAACACTTCCCAAGACTTCAAGGTAGAAAGAAAGGCTAGAAAATGAAAAAGGCATAGTGGCCCATGGAGAACAGAAGGGAATGGAAGCTCCACTGCTAGGTCTAAGCTAACCAGATAGTTCATTCACTGATTCATTCATTCATAAATGTTTATGAAGCACATACAAGGGGGTCAGGCATTATGTCAGGTGGTGGGAAGACATAATGTTATACTCCTAAAGTTAATATATCACTAAATGGGTATCTGTGCAAGCAGAAAAGTACGTATGCTTTTCTCTACGTGACAGGTATTTGGAAACCAGGACATCATCTCCTTAATCTACTAATCAATGATTTTTATCAATTGGTTAAGCATACTCTTCTCTCTGAGGATATAATCAGAAGGTTAAAAAATGTACATATGCAATTTTCAAATAAAAGTTTAATAGATAAAGGACAGAAATTACTACAGTGGGAGAAAGAGTTAATAGATATGCATCATAAAAAATATGGAAAGAACCCAATACATAGATTATGAACAAAACATACAGAAAACTGGAAAACTGACTATAAATGAAGTAAAGCCTCTGGCTGACAATATAAAACAAGTTACATGGCAAAGAGAATTTAAACATGTTCCAGAGTCAACTTTGTCCTTCTCCTTACCCTCGCCCCCTGCCTGACCTCTGAATCTCTGTGTAATTGCCAGTTTCTGTCGGACTTCACATACTATGACTTTTTGATTTCTGCTCTGTATAACATATTTCGACAGAGTTTGACATTGTGGCAGCAGGGGCTGTAAACTGAGTGCTCCTTAGAGGCTACTGACTTGAAGTGTGGGTGGAGAAGAGGCAGGAGAGAGCCAAGGCCAAAGAAAGAAGGAAATAAAAATTTCTCTCACTTTTGAACTTGGGGAAGCATTTGCTTTTTTTTTTTTTTTTTCTTTTTAAACAGTTTAGCTAAGATAAAACTCACAGG
Organism: Cynopterus sphinx; assembly: GCA_030015415.1. Taxonomy (NCBI): domain Eukaryota; kingdom Metazoa; phylum Chordata; class Mammalia; order Chiroptera; family Pteropodidae; genus Cynopterus; species Cynopterus sphinx. The sequence continues at coordinate 53,420,779 of CM057383.1, read as the reverse complement.
TGATATAACTCACCCATTTAAAATGTACAATCCAATGGTTTTTAGGATGTTCACAAAATTGTATAACCAGTACCACAATCATGTTTGCAACATTTTCATCACTCCAAAAAGAAATCCCAAACCTATTTCTGAATAGGTGTAGTCATTTTGAAGTACACTCAGAGCATTGTGTTCTTAGCAAGGCTTGTTCTCAACAAAAACTATTCTACAAAAGCCCAAATGGGGTTTTACCAGACTCTAATAAACCTGGGGAATGTAATGTTCTGCTCCAGCCTGCTCCAGCCTTCCATGCTAGTGAAAGAAAATGCCAGACTCCAGCCTTCTCTAGCCTTCTTGTCTCATCAAGATAAGTGAAGATAGTAAGATGCACTTATGGAGGTCCATCACAGGCCAAAGGCTCACCAAAACACTGAGACCAAATAATAGGACTTTAGAACACTTTCCCTCTCTCCATCACATCTTATGACTATATTAATAAAGCTCCTGCATAGTAAAAAGAAAATACAACTAAAAAAAAAAAAAAAGCACATTTCAGGTGTTATTTTAATAATCAGTGTCTAGGGAAATCCAAATGTAACATGAGTTCAAAACAAGGACATCAAAGGAAATTTTAGCCTCTGATACACCTAAAGAAAACAGTAAATACAACCTAACAGTAAATACAACCTAAAACCTTACACTAAAGGCATATTTACCTCATTTTCTTTTAGCCAGTATATCATGTCTGGCTTTCAATAAAAAATTACAAGGCACACTAAAAGTCAAAACACACAGTTAGAAGAGACAAAACATCATAACCGGATTCATACGTGACAGAGATGTTGCATCAGAATGGGAATTTAAAACTACTATGATTAATATTTGAAGGGCTCTAATAAAAAAAAAATGGGTATGCAATACCAGATGGGTAATGTAAACAGAGATAAAAATTCTAAACAAAAATCAAAAGGAAGTGCTAGAAATCAAAACCATGCTATAACAGAAATGAATGATGCCTTTGGTGGGCTCATCATTAGACTGGACATGGTCTGTGAAAAAAACAGTGAGCTTGACAAAATGTCAATAGAACATTCCAAAACTGATGCAAAGAGTAAAAAAATTAAAAAGACAGAATAGAATATCCGACAACTATAGGACAATTACAAAAAAATGTAACACGTTTAATGGAAAACCAGGAGAAGAAAGGAACAGAAAAAATATCTGAAGTAATATTTACTGAGAAATTCCAAAATTAAAGACAGACATCAAACCACAGCTCCAGGAAGCTCAGAAAACACCTGAGGGATAAATACCAAAAAATCTACATTTAGGCATATCCTATCCAAACTGCAGAAAATCAAAGGCAAAGAAAAAATCTTGAAAGAAACCACAAGGGAAAAAATACCTTACCTAGTGAAGAGCATGAATAAGAATGACATCAGGGTTCTCTTTAAAAATCATGCAAGCAAAAAGAAAGTGGAATGAAATATTTAAAGCATTGAAAGAGAAAAACCCCAACAACCTAGAATTCTATACCCAGTGAAATTATCCTTCAAAACTAAAGGAGAAATACTTTCTCAGAAAAATAAAAATTGAGGAAATTTGTTGCTAGTAGACCTGCCTGGCAATAAATTTTAAAAGACATTCTTCAGAGAAGAAGAAAGTGATACACATCATAAAATCAGATGTAAGTAAAAAGCATTAATAAAAGAATAAATGGAGGTGATATAAAATCTATTTTCTTATTCTTAATCTAACAAATGATAGTTTATTCAAAACAATAATAGCAACAATATATTTGGCAACTATATATAGCTTATGGATGTGTGAAATGAATTGACAGTTATAAGAAACATGAGGAATGAATTGAGAATACCCTCTAATAATGTACGAGTACTACTGATGGAGTGGTATAGTGTCATTTGAAAATGGTCTAGAATTCATTGTAAATATATAATGCAAACTCTAGGAGAATGACTAGAAAAAGTAGCATAATTGATATGCAAAAAGAGGAGAAAAAAACTGAATTTTTAAAATGTTCAATTAAAACCACAGAAGGAGGAAATGGAAGACCAAACAAATGAACAAAAAATACAAACAAATAAACACAGAACAAGGAAAATGAGTGGAAAATACTAACAAACGTGGCATATATTAATATAACTATATCAATAATCACTTCAAACATAAATGGTATAATTACTAATTAAAAGATAGAGACTATCAGAGTGGATAAATTAAAAACGCCCAATTATATGTAGTCTACAAAAAACCTGTGTTATATATAAAGACACAGCTAGGTAAAAAGTGAAAGAGAGAGATATACTATGCTAACACTAATCAAAAGAAAGCTGGAGTAAGTATATTAATTTTAAACAAGACAGACTTCAGAGCAAGGAAAATTATCAGAAATAAAGGGGAGCATTATGTAATGATAAAGGGGCCAATTCTCCAAAAGACATAACAATCCTTAATATGTATACATCTAATCACAGATAATACAAAAATGTTTAGCAAAAACTGATAGAATTACAAGGAGAAATAGGTGAACCCATATTATATTGGAGATTTCAACATACCTCTATCAATAACTGACAGATCCAGAAGCCAGAAAATCAAGTAAATATTTGACCTAAATAGCACCACTGATCCCTTGCAGGACATTTGGTCCTGTCCTGTCCAAAATGTCCACGGAGATATTTGGCCCATGCTAAAAGGTCATTGTTAGTTGGTCCTGTCCGAAACATCAGTGCTTAAAAAAATATCCCAGGGTTCAAACATTCCATAGCACTTATTTATACTTTTGGTTAACAGATAAAATGCATAAAGAACACTATCATGTCTTATTGGTCCAATAATTGTGCTGTGGCTGCATAATAACTCTTATTGTCTCAGTAGCCTAGCTGATCATTGCACATGGGGTTGGGTAGATAGTTGGCATAGGCCAAATGTCTCCATTTTTGGACAGGATCAAATGTCCACTAATCTCATTAACTGAGTGGACTAGTTGGTATTTATAGAATAATTTATCCAACAAGAGCAGAATATATGTCTTATCAATATCATATAGATCATTCACTAATACTGATCACATTCCAGGTTATAAAACATATCTTAACAAATTTAAATGAACAAAAATTACACAAAGTTTGCTCTAAGACCACACTTGATATCAAAAACTCAGTACCAAAAACAGAAAGATGGCTGAAAAATCCTAAAATACCTGAAGATTAGACAACACACTTCTAAATAACATGAGTCAATGAAAAAACTATCAAGAGAAATTAGTATTTTAAACTAAAGGAAAATACAACTGATAGAAATTTGTAGGATGCAGCAAAAACAATTCTCTGAGAAAAATTTATAGCACTGAATGAACATATTATAAATAAAGATCTAAAATCAATAATCAAAGCCTACATAAAAGAAACTGGAAAAACAAGAGCAAATTAATACACTGTAAGCAGAGAAAAATAAATAATAAAAATTATAGAAGAAACCAATAACCCTGAAAATAGAAAACCAAAAGAATATCAATGAACACAGTTCTTTTAAAAGATTAGTAAAATTGATAAACTTCTAGCCAGGCTAATAAAAAAAGACTGAAGACACAAATTACTAATTTCAGAAATAAAACAGGGGTTATTATTATTGATACCACTGACATTAAAAGAATTATAAAAGGTAAGGAAAATGGCAGAATAGGTGGTCCCGGATTTTAGTTCTCCTTCTAGAAAGACCAACTGGCAACTATCCATAGATAAGACAGCTTTGTGAAAATCCTGGAACCTGAAGGTAAGGCTGAAAGCACTTTCTTGGATACAGAGAACAAAAAGGACACATTAGAAGAGTAAAAGAGGTGGTTTCACTTTGACTGCAACATTCCTTCCCAAGAGTGGAACAGCACTATACCTAGAGGGCCTCTCTGAATTTTGAAATTTCAGTTCCTCCAATGGGAAAAGAGAGTCCAAGGTGGACATCCAGCTTCCCCAACATTGGTGGATGTTTCCAAGGAGGACAACTTGGGTCCTGCCTCACGGGGATCACTCAGGGAATCAGTGGGGTCAGACCATGGAGGATTGGATAGAAATGGAGAAGAGGATAGGGCTTAAAGCAGACAGTGGGTGAATCTTGGCAGATTATGTTCCTAATGGCAAAGCCAGATCATTTGAAATTGTCAGAGGAGCCAAAAGAAAAATATAATGGAAAACAGTGAAGTACTTACAAAATACCATTAAGAGAAACAATATATGCATTATAGGACTCCTGGTAGGGCAGGGAGAGGGAAAGGAAAAGAGGCGGTGAGAGAGAGAAAGAGAGAGAGAGAATACCAAGATCATTTAAATAATGGCTGAAAACTTTCCAAACTTGGGGAGAAAAAGGGACATCTATATTCATGAGGCCCCAAAGTCCCCAAACAGGTTGAACCAAAAAAATTCTACAATAAGATATATAATTAAATTTTCTAAAGTCAAGACAAAGAAAAAATATTGAAAGCAAGAGAAAAGTGACTTGTCACTACAAGGGAGCCCCCATAAGACTATAAGTGTGTTTCTCAGCAGTAGAGGTAAATATATAGTCAAAGTCAGATTCTCTAATATTGTAATGGTGGAGCATAAATAGCTTTCAACTGTAGTATAAAAGTTGAAATAAAGTATTAAAATAATTGTTACCATAATAATTTATTATTGGATAAACATTATATAAAAGATGCAAATTGTTACCTCAATAACCTAATATGTAAGGGGTAGAGTTACCAGCTTAAAATGGGATGCTATAATTATAAGATATTTTATAGAAGCCTAACCATAACCACAAAGGAAAAAACCTATAGTAAACACATAGAAAATTAAGATAATCAAAGAATACCACCACAAAAAGTCATCAAATCACAAAGGTAGAAACCTTGAGTACTGTTAGTGGAAATGTAAATTGGTACAGCCACTATGGAAAAGAGCATAGAGGTTTTCCCAAAAATTAAAAATAGAACTACCATATGATATAGCTCACTCTGGGTATATATCACAATGAAATGAAATCACTATCTTGAAGAGATATCTGCACCCCAATGCTTGCTGCAGCATTTTTCACTATAGCCAAGACACAGAAATAGCTTCAGTGTCTGCTGATAAAGGAATAGATAAAGAAAATGTGGCAAATATAAACACGATGGAATATTCAGCCGTAAAAAAGACGGAAATCCTTTAACTTGTGACAACATAGATGAAACTTGAAGGCATTACACTAAGTGAAATGAGTAAGGCAGAGAAAGACAAATAATATATGATCTTACTTATATGTGGAATATAAAAAAGCTGAACTCATATAATGGAGTAGAATGCTGGTTGCCAGGACTGGGCGTAGGGAGAATGTGAGGATGTTGGTCAAAGGGTACAAACTTCCAGTTACAACATTAATGAGTTTTGGGGATCTAATGTACAGCATGGTGATAATACTGTATTGTGTACTTGAGAGTTATTCATAGAATATAGCTTAAATGTTCTCACCACACACACACACACCACACTGTGAGGTAATTGAATTGCTAACAAACCTTATTTAGGTAATCAGTTTGCAATAGAAATATCAAATCATCACATTGTACACCTGTAGCTTACATAATGTTATATACCAATTATATCTCAATAAAGCTGGGGAAAAAGGGAATAATAAAGAAACGTTACAAGAACTAATAGGCTATTATAGCAAGGTTACATATATTGAGTTAATATACGAAAGTCTATTTCTTTCCTATATATCGGGAACGAAGAACTAGAATTTGAAATTGAAAATATATTTACATTAGCACTCCAAAAAATGAAATATGTATGAACATAACAAAATACACATAAGACTTATATAATGAAAACCATCAAACTCTGATGAAAGTAAATAAGATGTCAATAAATGGTGAGAAATTCTATACTCATGGATAGAAAGACCCAATATTGCCAAGATGTTAGTTCTACTTAACTTGATCCATTGATTCAATGCAACCCCAATCAAATTCCTAAAACATGTATATGGAGTAGCAAAAGACCCAGAATAGCCAACATAATAGTACAGCAGAACAAAGTCAAAGGACTGGCACTACCTGACTTTAAATCTTACTATTAACGGCACAGTAAACAAGACAGTGTGGTATCAGCAAAAGAATATGCAAGTGGATTGATGGGACAAAAGAGAGCCTGGAGATAAACCCACACAAATATAGTCATCTGATTTTTGAAAAAGAAGCAAGGGCAATTTAGCAAAGGATAGTCTTTTTAACAAATGTTGCCAGAAGTGTACATCCACACACAAAAAAATTTATTGAGTCACAGACCTTACACCTCGAATAGATTAAAGACATAAATGTAAAACACAAAACTATAAAACTCCCAGAAGATAACACAAGAGAAAATCTAGGTGACCTTGAATTTGGCAATGGCTTTTTAGATACAACACCAAAAGCATGATTGATAGGTTGCACTTGATTAAGATTAAAAGCTTCGGCTCTGCAAAAGACACTGATACAATGAAAAGATAAATCACCATCTAGGAGAAAATATTTGCAAAGTACTCATCTGATAAAGAACTTGTATCTGAAATATATGAAGAACTCTTAAAACTGAATAAGAAAACAACCAAATTTAAAAATGGACCAAATATATAAACAGATATCTGACTAAAAGATATAGAAATGGCAAGTATGAAAAGAAGCTATATATCATATGCCATCAGAGAACTGTAAATTATAACAATAAAAGACACCAATTATACCTACAATGACTAAAATCCAAAATTTTTGCTTTTACATCAAATGCTGTAAGGATGTGAAGCAACAAGAACTCTCATTCCTGGCTGATAGGAATGCAAAATGGTACAACCACTTTAGAAGACAGTTTGTCAGTTTCTTACAAAACTAAAGATACTCTTGGCATACAACCCAGCAATCACATGCCTTGGTGGTTACTCAAATGAGATGAAAACTTATGTCCACACAAAAACCCACACATGAATGTTTATAGCAACTTTACTCACAACTGCCAAAATTTGGAAGCACAAAGATGTCCTTCAACAGGTGAATGTACAAATAGTGATATATCCATAAAGTGGAAAATTATTCAGTGATAAAAATAAATAAGCTCTCAAGCCACAAAAAGACACGGACCAACCTTAAAAGCATATTGCTAAGTGAAAAGAGCCCATCTGAAAAGCCTACATACTGTAAGAATTCAACTGTATGGCATTCTGGAAAAGGCAAAACTATGAAGATAATAAATGGACCGATGGTTCCAGGCTTTGGGTAGGGAGAGGAAGGGAAAATTAAGTGAAACACAGGAGATTTTTAGGGCAGTAAAACTATTCTGTATGATACATGATGATGCAGCCATGTCATTATATATTTGTTAAAACCCACAGAATGTACAAGACAGAGAGAACCCTAATGTAAACAATGAACTTTAGTTAATAATAATCAACATTTGTTCAATTTTAACAAATTATGACACAAGTTGTAAATAACAGGTGGAGGCTATGGCAGGGATTGGGGAGAAAGAGGCATGTCAGAACTCTCTGTACTTACTGATCAATTTTTCCATAAACCTAGAAATTCTCTAAGAAAATGGTTAATTTTTTAAAAGCTGAAATACTTCTGCTTTATATCTGCCATAGCTCTTTTTAATAATTAAACATGAATAATCAAGAAACTGAACTCATATTCCCCTTCAATATTTTCCTCCTTTTCTGTTCCATATCTAAATAAATGGTATCACTCTCAAGCTAGAAATCTGGATGTATGATCATGTGTTCATTTATTCATTCAACAATTATTTAAATACCTCATATATGCAATATATGAAGGATACAACAGAACCTGAATAAGTCTTCACAGACAAAAAAGAGCCTTCTCAGAACTCATGGTTTGTTTACACACTATATAGCATTCTTGAATCTTCTCCCTTGCCTCTCACCAAATAATTGGCAATTCTACTTCCTTCAAACCCACCCACTTTTCTTTACCTCTATTGTTATTCTAGCAGTTCAAGGTTCTGTTTATTTCCCCCCAAATATCAGAACATCTCTAAAAACTTCCATATTTGTCTCTTACAATCAAGTATTTGTAGCTAGCGTGATTAAAAGAAAATCTGATTATATCAGTGCCTTGCTTAAAACCCATCAATGGTTTATTGGGTTTCTTTTTGGATAGAAATTTTTAAATATTAAAAACTTAATATGATCTATAAAGCCATGATCCATCCCTTATCTATAACTTCATCAACTATCCATCTCTCCTAAGGTCTAAAGGTACTCTATTCTTTCAGTTATTCAATTGCAGCAGTCTTGTCACCCTCCATCTTCCATCCCCAGCTCCTCCAGATTAGATGAGGTCCCTGACAATTATGCTTCCATGAGTTATACTTCCCCTTTCGTAGCATCTGTCATACTCATCACACACTATTGTTTTTTTCCAGAATGTAAACTCCATGAATGGAGGGTCTGTAGCTTTCTTTGTTATATCTACAGTGACTAACATATGGTTGATACTCAGAATTAACTGAATGACTCTGACTGACTGACTGACTGACTGACTGACTGACATCTTGGAATAAGTTAATTTAGGAAGCCATTGTTACGCTATGCCTAGAGACAGAGCTCAACAGATCTGAAATATTGGTTAAAAGGCTGGACATTTCTCTGATATCATTTTCCGTTGGAAATCTATGAAAGAAAAGAACTTGTTTTGTTGAGATTTTTAAGTTTCCACAATATAGTTCCCTGTAGTGATCTAAATTTCACAACTTAGCAGGTTCTTGCCTCCAGAGGAAAGTGGCCCACATGTTATATCAAACACAAGTTTCTAGAAGAGGCTAACCTGCTACCTCGAAATGCAGAAGGTAGTACTCAGTGCTGTAAGGCAAACATTAAGAAGATGTCATTAAGAAGATGAAGATAATTTTTCTGATAAATGTTTTTTATTTAATGAATCACAGATTCTCTCCTATAGGGGTAGTTATTTGGTCAATCTTATCCCTGCCTCAGGTATGAAGAAGCAAAGAGGCAAGACATGGGCAACACCAGGACTTGTACTGCTGATACTGCCTTGTGTACATGTAAGAAATTATAACCCCTCCTGGAGGAACCAGAAGTCTTTCCTACAGCAGTAGGGTGTCTAAAGTAGCAGGAGAAACAATTTCAGCAGAGACTACTGCTTTAGAGAAAAAGAATGTGGGATGCTGTCATTATCATACAGATGCTGTTGTTAGCTTAGTGCCTTGTAAAGGTTTCTAATCTTCCTCTAACTCTTCTTTCAGGATTTCCCAGGGATAATATACTGTACTGACCCAATGGTGTGCCTCTGGCCTTTCCACTTCCATCCAGATGTCCAAAGTCCTCTCTCTTAGATCTGCTATGAAATTAAGACCCTTTTGGCAGGCTGAAGTTTGTGTCTGTAACTACTCATGTAAATTCCCAGCTCCTTTCTACAGCTGCCTTGGAAGGCAAACATGTGAAATTTGCAAATTTATCAGAACACGATTGGCTCATAGATGGGATTCTTTTTTAGGGGAGAGAAGGATGGTTGGTGTTTTTTCAAAACTGATACATTTGGTCTTTTAATGATTCATTTTGCTTCATTTTACAATACAGTTTAGAAGGCATATTAAAATGCTCTGAATCTGAACTTGGGTCTCGAACCTTGCGGCCAGATTCTATAATAATACGAAACAACATCTCATTGATTCTGTTGATGGCTATGCTTGCCAGTGGCCCAGGGATATTGGCCTATTCTCTAGTCCTCTTGGAAGCCTTTCTCCACATTATCCGACTCCCTCTGCCAGAACCTGAACCTGAACACAAAAACGGTGATAACAAGAACTAAAAATGTGTTAGAACTTTTTCTTTATTATAATTCCATGTCCCATGGCAGGTATGGGTATTATACCGCAGTTCCTTTAATCTTAGATTTCTATTCTCACTTACCAAGCAGAGTGACAGTCCTTAAAGGTAGAATCTAGGTTTAATAAATCATCATTTTATTAATAGTAGAACTTAAAGATTCTTAAAAATAATAATTATATCTGGACTTGTTGAACTTTAAACTCTTTATAGGCAGAAGCATTTTAACTTAAATTTGTCCGTTTTCACCTTTTCACCATATGTGGTGCAGGCTCATTCAAAGAGAGTTACCTAAAGGTGAGTCAGCTTCCTGAACGTCCAGTCTTCCACTAAAACATCTAGCTCTCATTGTTCATTTCTTTTGGAATACCAACAGTCTTTTCACTTGGAATTTCCTTGTATAGACCTTGTCTGTCTTGTTCATTGCTAGCTCTCTTATGCCCAGAACAGTAAAAGTAATGTTATTACAACTAAATGTTATTTATACTACCAAAGTTTCCCGCAATATTATAACATATAGAAAATAAGATAAACAGAAAAAGTTACATTAAAAAATAAAAAGAAAAAAATAGAAATAAAAATAATACAAAAGGATAACAGAAATAATACAAACATAAATATATAAGTATATTTAAATAATAAAATGGAATAATAGAAATAATAAAATTTAAAAAGAGATGTAAGATACATAGAAAAAATTAAAAGAACAAAAAAAAAACTGGAGGGAAAGATAGGAATATGAACTTGGAATCTGGGCAAATTCATTATTGTAACAGAGCACTAAATAGTTTTACTGGCTTCCTGGCCTCCAAACAAAAAGAGAAACACACTAAATTTCTAGTTTCAATACAGTTCACCTTAAGAGGCAAACATTTTCCTGGTACCGAATTCTAGGGGAGAAATTTTTTTACAAGGATCCTTATATAAAATGGATGGTGGATAAAAGAGTATAGAGGATTTTTATCTTTAATTTTATAAAAAATTTGTAAAATTTCTTTTAAACGAATATTTTTTATATCAGTATCTAAAAGTCAAGTATATAGTTTATCTTAACCATAAAATGTATTACTACCTGATAATTTATTATTTATTTATATGATCTTTGCTAATTGTCTGTTTCCATCAGCTTGTAAACAGACTGAGGACCATGTCTGCCTTGTTCAACATTGTATTAACAACTCACAAAAGAATGCCTGGTATGAAGGTGTTCAATAAACACTTGCTGAAAACATGAATAAATGTCAGTGGGTGAACTATTAGCCAATGGAGCTTTAGAGGTTCTTACAGTCATTTCTAATTTATAGAAATAAAGCTTGTAAAATAAAAAAATAAAGCGTAAATAAGTTTAAATAAATAAAGCTATGTCAATGGTATAGGAAAAAAAACACATTACTTCTTTTGCATGGTAGATAGGCACTGAAATCTAATTAATAGAGGTTGAACTGCATGAAATTGCTGTTTTTGTTCAATATTGATAGTTTTATATGATTCGACTTAATAGAGTAGCTTTATGAAGTTATTTAGGTTGATTGATATAATTCAGAACTATCATTAAAATGTAAGTCTCCTGAAAAATAGTGATTTGGTCTATTTTGTTTGCTGCTGAATCCTTATTGTCTGGCGCATAGTAAGTGGTCAATAATGCTTTGTTGAATTGATGGATGTTCTACTCCTTGAGTTATTTCAAGAAAAATTTTCATCCAGAAAGTAACATAAAGCTTGAATTGCATAGCAGAGGGATCCAGGATAGTTTCAATCATTCTTATAATTTTGGTGGTAAAACATCCTCCAAATTCTTGTATAAATATGGGAATCAGTCATAATGTGTTGCCCCTATATGGTCTCTATTATGTTGGACCAAATTGATCAGTATCTTTCTGATTCTGAAAACACTGTTTAGATATGAATGTACTTTGCAAAAGTCAGATTTTTCTAAACTAATAAATTTATTTGATTTGAAATTTCATGATTTTTTTTTTTTTTTGCAAAATGTATGGTTCTTTTCCTCTTATTGCTTATTGAAAACTCAATTTCAGTTTGTTCTCTGAAGATGAAAAATACACAGGATTTCATTATTTCATTTCCTTACTTTCTCCCTGATATTGGCAGCGTCTCCATGGCTGCTTATCCCACCCCCACCCCTGGGGCTACTTTATTCCTTAGCATGCTTGTTTCTGATGTTATTGTCAGATGAACTTTACATACTGCATTTTATGCCTTTCGTCATAAAATAACCTCTTAGAATAGGTTTGCAGGCATGTAGACTGGTTCAAAGTGTACATGGGAACTTATGTTTAGATAACACAGCTTTTCATCAGAGTTAATAATCTAAAGAAGTAGTTAATTTAAATGCCTTACGTGGAAGGAATGGGTATATCAATGACACATCTGCTGTCAAATGTCAACTGGGTTATTTCTCTAGCAGTAGGAATAAATATGAAGTAAATCCATTCTCACTATTATTCATCTGAAACTAAAGGTATGTGTCTGCAAGACGGTATAAGAGGTACAAGGTTAGTTAATGAGATACACATGCAATTTTGAAAATAGCATGTTTTAAATTTTATTTTTCTATGTAGGACAAATGACACAGATGAGGTTTGAAAAGTAACTTTAACAGCACTTCAGACAACTGGGTCTCAGGTAAATATACATTTACCCATACCCTGAAACATCCTATAAAGAAATACATAAATGTAACATTTTCTCAGTTCTACTCTTTTTAAAGTTTATCCATTAAGCATAATCATGAATAGCATAGCTATAACTGAAATAAAATTTAAGAGACTTCTAATACTTAGCAAAAATAAAGCTTAAATAACTTCACCCTTCATCAATATCAACATTAGATAACATTTTTGTTTACACCACCATTTTATCACCACCAAATCTATTAACACTCTTGTATCCATACCCATATATTCTGCTTCTTCTATTATAATAAACTATTCTTGCTCCTTCATTTGTGCACTAATCCTACTTCTTTTTGTCTATTCAAGGCTTTGTTCCCCTTTCTTCCTAGAATCAACTTTTCCCTTTTTATTGATCCCATCATTACATGAACATGTTGCATTATCTCCCTGTCTGATAATTCCTGAATAATATTAGGGCATGAGAAAGGGAAGAAGGGCATTGGAGCCACAGAAGGGGTTACAGCTATTTTTGGAAGTTATACAATTGTATTTATTTATATTTATATAAACAAGGGTGAATGTCTACCACTGTTGCCTTATGTGGACATTCCCTTTTCTTGCTTAAGTGTGTGTGTGTGTGCATTGGTTGTTTGTGGGGCTAGTGGTATATATATCCTTACTGTCTGTAATTATTATAGGAGTGATAATGCTGCTCTTTATGAGTTCTATTCTGAGAAAAACATTGGGAAACAATATGATATAAAGTTTAAAACCTTCAGCTTGTCAAATCTGTCATTCAACAGATTTGGGTTCAAATCTAGGTTCTGCCATATAGTCTATGATCCTGACCAAAGTCAGTGCACACCTCTGAGCCTCAGATTCACAATTGTACAACAGCAAGAATGATACCTGCTTTACAAATTGTTGAGGACTGAATGACTAATACATATAAAACACAGTGGCACAGAATTAATGATACTATTAATAGTTTCATTAATAAAAAGATTTAAAATCACAGATCACAGTTCTAGAAGGAAGTTTTAGAAATAATGTGTTTCCCTTACATCTGGCAACCAGGGTGGGTTGAATGCTGACTCTCAAAAAGAGGATCATAGGCCCTGGTACTTATGAAGGCAACTTAATTTGTAAAAAAGGTCTTTGTAGATATTATTAAGTCAAGTACTACAAGATGAGATATCATCTAGTATTAACTGGGTGAACCCTAAAGAAGACATTCACCCTTGTTTATATAAATATAAATAAATACAATTGTATAACTTCCAAAAATAACTGTAACCCCTTCTGTGGCTCCAATGCCCTTCTTATAAGAGACAGAAGAGGAGAAGACACAGGAGAAGGCAGAGGCATAACCTGGAGTTAGTTTAGCAATAAGTCAAAAATGCCCAGAGCTACTAGGGAGCTGGAAGAAGCGAGGAAGAATTCTCCCTTAGAACCTTCTGCAGGAGCATGGCCATGCTAACACTTTGATTTCATATTTCTGACCACCAAAGTTGTGACAGAACAAATTTCCATTGTTTTAAGCCCTAAGTTTATAGCAATTTTGTTACAATAACTCTAGGAAACTAGGAAAGATTTTGGTACCTGGAAGAGAAATGCTGTTGTAACCAATATCTGAAAATGTAGAAATGGCTGTGGAATTGAGTAGTTAAAGGGCTGAAAAAAACATGAGGCAAATGACAGAAAAAAAAAAAAAGATCAGCTTGAAGAGACTGTTGGTAGAAACACTAACAGTGAAGGAGCTCCTGGTGAGGAAGAAGTGAGGGGCATGGCAGAGAAAGTTGTCATCATAGAGAACACACATGGATGGAATGGGTGGTAAAAATATAAACACTAAAAGTGCTTCTGGGGAGGGCTCAAGGGGAAACAAGAAGCATTAGAACGTGGCAGAAGGGTGATCCTTGTTGTGTACAGTGGCATAAAGCTTGGCTGAATTGTATTCTACAGTTGGATGGAAAATAGAACTTCTAACTGATGAATTCAGGTATTTAACTGAGGAGATTTGCAAAGTGTTGAAGGTGCAGCCTGATTTCTCCTTGCTGCTTATGGTAAAATGCGAGGGAGAGAAAAAAATAAAGAAAAACCAAAAATTAAAAGGAGAAAGAAACTGTTAGGTAGAAAGGAACCAGTACTGATGAGTCAGGAGGTTCTTGGCCTATTCAGATTGCAAAGGATACCAAAATTAGAAAATTTACTGTTAAGAAAGCCAAGGGAGAGTGTGCGCCTGGACTTTTGGTGAAGAGAGTATGTGTATGACTGATCCACTCAACAATCTCAGCAGAAGCCAGAAACAAACATGTTATCCAAAAGATCTAGGGAGGGCTCTCTTACCTAATGGTAAGGATCCCTGTGACAGACAGGAGACCTACAAAGTTTTAAGGAATGTCATATCAGTAGAGACATTATCAGCTTGACCAGAAGGGGAAAGAGGAGGAAGTAAAAGAAGGCTGTTGGAATTCTACAATTCTACAAGTAAGGAATGTGCTGAGAGAGCTACTCAGCTGCAAACATATGCTACCATTTGAGAAATGAAAGAAACGGCTTGTATGACAGAGACAAAGGTACAGAAGCAGAGGATGACAGATATGCCACAGGCCTAGAGAGCAGAGCCATGGGCCCAAAGGGCAGAGCTGAAAGCCATAGAGAACTAGTACCAGGCCTTGAAACCTAATGAAATTTGCCTTGCTGGATTTCAAAGTTGCTTGGAATCTAAATCATTGTAGCCCTGAAATCTTTTTTTTTTTTTTTTTTAAACTCGCAGGTGATTCAAGATCAACTGAGTTTTGGAATCATAGGGATAGAACAAATTCCTTCGAATGCTAAATTTTACATTGGATTAGAGAACTATATGCTTTGTTTTCAGCACTTACATATTTACATGGCCTGGATTGTGTGCATCTGTGAACATGAAGAGGCTGATGCAAAAGCAAGTATCTGGAACCTATTTATTCCAGGTTCCAGGGGCATGGAATTTGGGCCTAAAGTAACCCTGAATATCCTTTGTTCTGCATAACCAGTCACTGTCCCTAGGCTGACTCCCTCCTGTCCCATCTCATCATGTTCTGGAAATGAATTGACTGTGCACAGGGTTTTCTCTCCACAAAGGGAAAGCACATATGTGACATGACACAGTCCAAGTGAAACAGGTATTGTTCAGAGTGTCTACAAATAAGCTGGTTCTGCCAACATGGATTTGTCACATCTGAGAATAATATTCACAAAATCTTTACCATCTTTCAGAAGGCACACAGCTCTTTAAAAAATAAAATAAAATAAATCCTCCTTCTTAGAAAATACCCATTTTGACTAAATTAGTTTTTTGTTTGTTTGTTCATTTTTAAATCCAGGCATGGCTTATCTTGGCTCTCCAATTAATTATTATTATTTTTTCTCCCGAATTTAATCTTTAACTACAATATTAGGGTTGGAAAAATCACATTTGTATTAGAGCCTAAATTTAATCATTAAAAATAGTTGAACCTGAATAAACCCAATCTTTGCAGAATGAGAAATCTCTACCAATCTCTGGTCATTAAATCAATACTACCCCCACCC
Source organism: Cynopterus sphinx (assembly GCA_030015415.1). NCBI lineage: Eukaryota > Metazoa > Chordata > Mammalia > Chiroptera > Pteropodidae > Cynopterus > Cynopterus sphinx. Next base: position 53,404,715 of record CM057383.1, on the reverse strand, counting down.
CACATTATTCTGTTTATCATTAGCTGAATACAGTGTGTTAACAAGGCCTGTTAACACATAGAGCCTGAATACATGTCTGTCAGCTACCAGAAGATCCTTATGGAGACAGGATATGTGAATTCTGCAATTAGGAAGACCTAGAAAAGTCAATGAAACACTGATGTCTCCTTATCTGAAGGAAGATCAAAGCAGGAGTTATTTCTTCTGTTCACTTCAAACCACCCCATTTCCCAAGGCTGGGCTAGTCACCACACCTATACAAACCACAGGACAATATCAGGCTGATGGGGAGGGATCACGTGGTCCCAGGCAGGATCCTACTACTCTAGACTCTTTGAAGAGCTGAAGTTAAATAGGCACAGAAATATCTCAATCAGGCAGTTGGGACTCTTCCCACGGTTCTGTGTTAGTCTTGCAAAATGAACACCCTCTGGGAACTTCCATCCTGAGATTTTTTGGAGAAAGCTGGCTCATTCACTAGATTTTATATGTAGAGTCTTTAAGTAGTTTAAAGCTAAAAGCCTTACACGTGATTAGATTCTTATGCATTCTTTAAACTTTAATAGCCTAACACACTTTCACTCATTTCTTTTAAATTCTCAGACTACTATGACAAAGACAGCAAGGAAAGAGAGCTGTCAATCTATATGTGAAGCCAAGTCTGAACAGTATGGAAGTATCTCTTACCTCTCTCATCAGACTGTGAGCTCCTGAAGGGCAGGGTTTATGTTTCTTTTACCCTGGTGTTCCCAGTACTTAGATCAGAGTTGGTGCTAAAAACGTACTCTAGGAATGCTTGTTGAATAAATGAGTAAATTAATAATAATAATAATAATAATAATAATAATAATTAATAATGATTGAAACCCCTAACATATACAGACTAAGACACGTACTTCGTTAAAACTTTTAAGCTTGGCCTTTCTTGTCATTGTGGTTATAACTGCTCCACAAACACCCCCAACCAACATTTTATGAAAATTTTCAAAACTACAGAAAGGTTGAAACAACAGTGAACATCATATAACCACTCCTTAAATTTTACAATTTACATTTTATTATTTCATATATATCTTCATCAGTTATTCTTTTTTTTTTTTTGATGTATTTCAAAGTAAGCTGTAAGCAATTGCATCATGAGTATCATTAACCAAAGTATGATACTGGTTTACAGTTCTACTTTTTCTTGTAAGATAAGAGTTACATATAATGAAATGCACAAATCTTATGAGTTCTGACAAATGCATATAGCTCTGTAATCCAAACCCTTATTAAAAAATATTTCCATCACTCATTCTTTACCTCTCAGAGGCAACAACAGTTTAGACTTTTATCACCTTAGATTAGTTTTGCTCGACCCACAAATATTATAAAATAGCCACTTATTTAAAATTTCACATAAAATACATTCTGTTTTACACAAGGTTTCTTTCAGTCAGTCTAATGTTTTGGAGATGCATCCATGTTGTTGTATGTACCAGAAGTTGTTCCTTTTCATTGAAAACAACATTCCGTTGCATGAATACATGATCGTTTACCGAGGATTGGAATTGCTGGTTGAAAGGTTGTATATTTACTTTCATAAGAACTTGCCAAAGCATTTTCCAAAGTGGAGATACCATTTTACACTTCCATCAACAGTGCATGAGAGTTCTGATTGCTCTAATCAGCACATTTTTGACTGAACAATTTAGCCAGCTAGCGTCACCCTAGCATGCCATTCTGGATTCCCTTTGTCTTGGAAGAGTAGCAGTGGTTGAATTATTCCCTTTATGTTTGTAAATAAAGTTTATACATAATAATAAAGCAGTATCTTTATTTACACATTACAGAAATATATGAAGAAAAATTGAATGTGTGCTCCTATTGAAGGGAGATGCTATGGCCCATGGAGACTGCTGGGCTTTCATCAATACCACAGGATGGGGTAAGGCTGACTGGGGCATTAAGAAAGAATGGGATTCTACTTTTGAAAATTCATGCTTATGAGCTAGCCTATAGGATAGAAGTTATATCCAGTTTTGATTATCTGAGGCAATAGCTATGAACTGAGAGTCACTAGAATAACCTCTGTGAAGTTGGAAGAAATTGTTTTAAAATATGTTGCCACACAGATCAAGTTCAAAGATTCCATTTCCTTGCCCCATGGCCAATACTCTGGACAGAATTTCAAACACCCTGAAAGTATAATGGAAAAGAATCTCATATAAAACGTGGGCTCCAGCAGATTTCAGAAAGAGGAGTCGGGGGAGTAAAAAAAAAAAAAAAAAAAAAAAAAGGAACCTAGCCATCCAGATAATTTGATAAGAGAACAGAGAAGATCTTGGCAATTTCCTTGTAATAGCTGCAATTCTCAGTAACTTAATCCTTGGGGGAGGGTGAGGCAAAGATATTCCCACACGCAAGAGCATATTCCGACAGAGTTCCTATTAGACACACTGTCCACCAAAACTGAGGTCTTATTTTTTTATCTGATGATAATCTATAGATTTTTCCCCTAAACCACTAATTTAATATAAATTGCTAAATTTATCTAGTTTAGAGACTACAATTCTGCTTGACTCTGTATGTGTCTGCTGCATGACATCTGTGATATCATGAACCTCCTCTGTCTGTTCTTCGGAGAGATGGAAAGATGAATAAAGAGTTTATATTGACAAGGACTATAAACTAAGCAGCTCCAAACACACTCCCCCAGGCTCCCAGAATACAAAGAAAAAAGTAATCACTCCAAATGACCCCCAACTATTTAAAATTTCATACCATCAAGTCAGATGAACCAAAATTGCTACCACCTGTAAAGATTCAAAGAAATACAAAAATCACTAAGAAAAGGAAGAAAAAAATGTGGCAGATGTGCTTGGAGGGAGGGAGAACAAGAGAAGAAGAACATGCTTGGAGCACCCCCTCCAGGGAACTCGTGATCATATCAGAGTCTGAGGAGTTCTGCCAGATTGGGAAATAATAAAACAACATGCTTGATCTGTTCTTCTCATACTTAGGATTCTAAGAAAAGTTTGTTAAAACTTATAGATCTTTTAGGGTCATAGAACTGAAGTGTGGAAGAAGTTTGAATTTGTCTGCTCATAAAATCATATACTTTTAGAAGGTGCCCTGAGAATCATTTAGTATAATTTGCTACCCAACATAAAACATCCCTCATAAAACGTGAATCTGTTTTCTGCTTGCATGCCTCACGTTATAGGAAACGTAGTCTGCTCCAATTTTTGAGCTCTCTTGCTGTTGACAAGTTTTTCTCTAATATTGAAGCAGTCTTCTTCCTTTTAACTTACAATCACAGGTTCTAGTTAGCAAAACAGAAGTAAGTCCACTCACAGTTCTTTACAGGTTAGGTCTTCATATATTTAAAACTGAATATTATGAATGTCTTGAGTCTTCTCTTTCTCAGGCTGAAAAAGTTAAAGTTCTATAAACAAGGTTTTCAGATTTCTTGATAGCTTGGTTAACTTTTTCCTGTAAATGTACTTATTCAATGTTCTGCTTAAAATGTAGTGCTCCAAATCAATTGCAATGCTTTATCTGGGTATGGGCTTATTATCATAGCTAACTGCTTCTAATCACAATGAACAGGAAAGGTTAGATTGCATGCTTACATTTATTTATTCAAGCAGATAGTGGCAGAGGTAGAAATAGGAAATAGATCTCCTGCTTCTCAGATCAGTATTTCTTTCCCTATACCACACCGAAAATAACCTATTGGGTAGAAAAATATATTTCTTCTATGATAACAATATGGGTAACAGAATTTTTGTGATAATCAAAGGAATGAATGAAAAATGAGTCTTAGGATCAAGAACTTCCTTCTCCGAGGCCAAATGAATTCTCTTACTTGGGTCCTCACTCTTGTCCACAAAAAAAAAAAAAAAAAACAAACCAAAACCAAGAGATAATCTCTCTAAGTTAAAGTCTTAAAGAATCTAGTAGCAGAGGATCAAAGCATATGAGTTGCCTCTGGTCTTTGTTTAAGAGGTCCAGTGAAATCTAGACAGGTTCCCTGTACCTCCCAATTAAAATCTCAACACTTATTTGGTCAGGCAACAGTATCACTTGATATAAAAAGCAGCTTACTAATCATAAAGAAGTTCAAAACAATTAAATATTTCCTTGGTGGTGGTGGTAGAGGTGGTGGTGGCGTGGGGAAAGCCCTGGCATATAAGCTATACTCACCATTTAATCAGAACTTTGAATAGAAAATCTACATAGCAAAGGTGTATTATGGAATAATATATATTACCTCTGGAGCAGGAGTTAAAATTAAGTTTGAGAGTACTGAGCACAATAGCATTTTGGTGCATACAGGTTGGTACTTGGCTTACGCGCTTTTTTTGTATTGTAAGCCTCCCACCAGTTCTAAATTCATCCCTCAAAATACATATGGAATTAATTCAATATACACTTATTGCAAACCAACAAGACAAAGGCATCGAGGATTGAAATTCCCCCCACCTCCACCCAGAAAGAGAATAAGGCCTGCCTTAGAGAACTCAGGAACTAACTTTAAAAAGACAGACATACAGACAATAAATAAGCTACCCTGATATGAGAAAAAATGGATGCACAAAGTACAAACATAGCAAAACTGAAGCTTTTCCTCTGAAAGCAGGATTCAAAGTTGGAGGAAAATTTAGAATTGGGACCAATTTACATTTGACATCAGATTGAAAATTCAATGGAAGTCTCACAATACAAAAGACCCAGGAACTTCTCCTCTTCAGTCAGTGTAATAAACTCACCCTATGAAATTAACCAGTCCCTAGGATGAGCGGATCTGTAGAACAGGCTGCCAGAGCAGGTTGACAGGAGGACAGCAGCCAGTACCAGACTTGGCCTGCACATACCAATATGGTCAGCTGTGCAGTTCTTTGACTCTGATAGACCTGATCTTTCCATGACTGGAGATGGGCTGCTGAAGAGACTGTGCTCCATGGTAAAAAGTGATACTCAATTCTTGTTTGTTTGGGAGTGGGGCACCGCTATGTCTGGATTAGAATATGAAAAGAACAACTGAGATAAGGTTGGGGCATGCCACCACTGTCTTTTCCCTCCTGTCACTGGGTAGACTAGTAAGCAAAAAACTATTATGTTGAACACAAGACATTCCTATTCCCAAAGCGATGGATTTTATAAGCCAAATAACAAACAGAATCCAAATCTAGGAATGCTGAATTCACTGAGAAATCCAAAAGAAAAATATCAGTTGTCAATTCTTTCCCAGAGGGGTTAGAAGGAGAGAATAAAGCAATTCTATAAAATGGAATCCAAAAGCCCTCATTGTTTACTGCATGGTAAGTCACAATGGTAGGAGTGGTCTTATCCTGTTACACTGGAAAGTGAGCTACAAGAAGATAAAGTCACAGCCACACCACTAAACAAAGTAAATAAATACCTTATACATATAGTAGAATGCCCAGACAATGCAGATTCTCTCTGTTCTCAGCTATTCCTGCAAAGGGAAGTTCTCTCTTTTGGGTTCTGCTGCAGGCACCACGATCAAGCACTCTGACACCAACAAAATGCTAGGAAGATCCTGAAAGCTGTTTGTTTACAACCCATAAAACTCACTGATGTTTGAATTCTGGCCATAAGAAACTTTATTTCCTTTTTCTGAATTACGGAATGGGCCTAACCTTGAACGTATTAAAAAAAGTGTAACGTACCAATAAAGAGCAGATCCCTGATGTAATCAACTAAATCACGTTCATCTCTCCTGCCTGTAGAGCTGCAGACTGACATTCTGCCAGTTGAATGGGAACAATGTTTTCGACAGTCATGGGACCCAGGGCCTCTCATTCCTACACTCCACATTGACACTATCCTCACCCTTCTTTTCTTACTGTAAATACACCTATGGTTTTACTTGGGTTCATCTTACCAAATAAGAATCTCATGTGCATCAAAACAAGGCGACCGACCCATTGGGCCAGTCATTCTACTTCTAGGTATACTTTTAGGTAAAAAACTCTCAAGAAACACATACGTATGCACAAAGAAACAAGCATAAGAATGCTCTTTGGAATGCTACTTGGAATACCACCAACAAAAATGGCAATAACTTTGATGTTCACCAATGAGGGAAAGGATAATAAAATGTGGTGTATTAATTTCGTAGAATATGGTACAACAGATAAAAGGAACAAGTTAGACCTCATTGTTAGCATGGAGAAATCTTGAAAATACTGTTGAATGAAAAAAGTGTTGCAGAATGATACATAGCATGATCTACGAACATAAATTTAGAAAACACATAAAGCATCATATCATTCATAGGTACTCACATATGGCTTAAAAGTATTAAAAAACCTGAAAGGATAAATACCAAATTTATGGCAGGAATGAGCCTGTCTAAGCCTGGGGATCAAATAGGATATTATCTATGCTATAAGGTTTGGCTTCTTTTATATTTTTATTTAACTATTTTTCCTTTCTTTTTATGTTTCTTCTTATTGATTATATAGATTTTTAGATAAAAATAAAGATGAAATGAACAAAAAATGTTTATTTTCAAGCCTAGAAAGTAGGAATATAGTATTTGCTATATTTAAATTTCTCAAAAAAATTAGATCTCAAAAGGGCCAATCACTTAACTGTATTTACTTTTAGATATGGAAAAATGCATCTATTGGATGATAGGCATTTTAAACACAGGACTTAGCAGTGTTTAATGTTTCCTCTGAAACTTAAAGGCAGAGAGTTTATGGCTACTTGAATAAATAGTTGCTACTTCAGACATGGGCCAGCCATTCAGCTACTGGGGTTCTAGGCAAGGTTACTGGAGAGAAGGGGCAGAAGGGTATAATGATTAAGTAGCCTTGGCCTCAGACAGATCTTGGTTCAACTCCTGGTTCGGCAACTTAGTATGACTTTGGCTAAGCAGCTTAACCTCTTTGAGCTTCAGTTTCCTCACTTATAAAGTGAAAATAGTAATTCTTAACTCACACTGTTTTTGGAAAATTACTTGAGATAATGTATGAATACACTGCTTAGTTTTTATGTAGCACACAGGAAATATTCAAAGAATGGCTAGGGAAAATTAAAGAGATGAGGAAGATTTATTGTTATAATTGGGCTTTAAAGTTAATTCTATATACATGATGAACATGGGACATACCCATCATAACAGTGGGAGAGATGAAGGGGTAAATAAACACAGGATATGAGGTGGTGACCAAGGACAGGTAGCCTTCTAGTTGTGACTCAATCTCCAATGACTTCCCATCATTACTGAGAATTACTGATATAGTGTAGTTGAACCAAGTTCTGGGTGTTTTAGGCTCCTACAATTTCAGAGGTATAGCTAGCTGGTGGCAGCTTTGGGTTACTTCTCCCTCTGGGAACCTGGCTTCCAGAAATCACTAAATTCCAAAAATCACCAGATTTTTTGTTGGCAGCAGCTGAAACCCCTGAGTGGACAAAGTTCTGGGGCCCTGGGTGGTTGGTAATGGTGGCTGCCACTCACTCTAAGCAGCCTGGAAGCAAGATGAATGATCTCAGGAGGCTCCGCTCTGAATCAGAGGGCAGGGATTCCAAACAAGGGCCATTAGGTTGTCCTAAGATATCCGGCCACTTCAGGTCTCACTTTCCTCCTGAATAGAGACAGTGCTATATACGTCTCTTTCGTCTAAATATCAATAAGGTTCAGAATAAATACTAAAAAATTTGACAAAGTAAATCACAAACTTTGAAGAAACCTCAACCTGAGTCCATCTGTCCACTTATCCTCCCTTTCCCACCTTCCTACCCAGAACGCATCATAAGTTGCTGTTAAAAACCATAACAGAATTCTTTCCTTAGCTGTTTATATTTCTCAACATTTTCTGTCAACTAATTCAAGTTTACCCCAAAGGTATCAGTAGCAAATGCCTATTTTTTAGTTATTTTTTCCTCTAGTTATTAACCTTCAAAAATCACAATGATTAGAAAATGAATAAAACCGATCTTTCTAGGTTTTAAGCCTCACCTAAATGGTTCCCACCCTAGACAAACAGGTAGCAGGGCATTTCTAGGCTAGTCTCCATATTTCTTGCTGAAATGTCAACCTCTGTTCTCTTAATCTTCTTTGTGTGTACAGAATAATTTGGAAGGAAGAAATCAGCCCTCCAAGCAATGCTTTGTAGCAGCTCTCAAGTACAAAACTGCTTGAGCAACACTCTCCAGATTTTCCTCTCAGTCCAGAGACAGTGCCTATCATTTCAGCAGCCAGATGCTTTGAAATGTTTCCTATTACATTCAGAAAGTGAAGAAACAGGTGATGGGAGGGATTAAGTGACACGTGAGGCCAACACAACAGTAAAGGTTTTAAAACTCCCCCCTTTCATTTGCTGGGATCATTCCTTTCTGCATACTGGTCTGCTTTCTCTCAAAAGTTTAAATGAAGTAGGCGAAGACCATGGTGACTGCTCCGACTACTATGGAGCAACAGTTAAAACTCCGGTCTCTTGAATATCTTGCCTGTCACTGAGGCCTTGAATGAGTCTGTGTACATTAGTCAGTATCTCCTGAGGAGTGTACCATAAGAATCAGAGGTAGTTTAGCAAGTGAGTTTTTTCACAACAGAGAAGTGGTCTAGGGCAGCAGGGGGTGAAGGAAGGAGGGAGTGAGAAAAGGAGAGAGAAATTGAAGGAGGAGGGGTTGAGGGGAAGGAAAGTGAGAGAACTTCACTCTATCCTAGTTTTTGAAGATACAAACCTTACAATGTTGGTGCTAATATGATGTAAAGTTGTCTATGCACCTATGATGAAAGCTCCACTTTCATCTTGATAAATGTTTCTGGGTTTGCACATATACAACAGATTATAGTTAAAGATCAAAACTGCACCTGCAGTTCGCAATGACCTATTTTTTGCCCCAGTCCCCTAAAGTTGCTCTGTAGCAAAGCCAAGTCAAAACAATACTCAAAAAAAAAAAAAAAAAAAAAAGACTGCAAGTTCCTGGCAATTTCCCTTCTACACATGCTGCCAAGGTCACCTCGAGGTGAAGCTGAACTCTCCATTTGGCCCTTTTTGCTTTTTCCTCCCCCTTTCCCCTCCCTCAACTTGCGTACTTACTGATATGCTTTATAGCCTTTACCTCAATAGCATTATCACCATGGATTTTTATCAGACTTTGGGTCAGGAGAAGCAGGAAAGGAGATTGAATGTGAGTCTGGGTGTGGCAAGGTCCTGTTGCCTTATCAGGGATGGAAGAAAGTGAATCCACCTGGTATGTTTCTGGCTGTGAAGTACAGTGAGGTGAGCCAAGGTGCCAGGGGGTCACTAGGAGTTCACTTTGGATAAGTGCCCAATGCTTGCAGGACTTAGATCATCAACTTTTCTAATTCACAAAGATATATTTCCTGTTGGATTTCTTTCTCCCTGTCATCTAGGCAAAAGAATCCAGTATGCAGCCAGTTTGGTGTGTACAGGAAACATCCCCTTCCTGAATTAAATCCAATTATGGTAATTCATTCAGAAAATCCTTGGGATCACTGGCACAGGTTAAACTGCCCAGGGTGGAGGAGTTGGGTGGTTAGCCAGGGGACTATCTGTCAAGGATACCTGGGTGCTTTCCTCATCATGGCATTGACCTGTACCTGAACCTACCCAACATCATCTCACAAACAACCTAACCTTGGCATGCCTTGTTTTACTCTCCTGTACAATGGCAGACCTCGTTGTTTATTCCTAAACTGCTTCTATTACCTGCTTAGAGAGCTCTGGAAAGTAGAATAACTGAGGCTCCATAACAGATAAAGATACACCAGATCAAATTTCAAGAGTTTGTGCTTCTGAAATTTGGGACTGAGGGCTGGCTGACAGGGAAGCCATTCGGCTGGTAGTGCATTGTTCTTTTATGTTAATTTTGGATAGACTTGGCCATTGTTTGGGTACTATTAGAGAATAATTCCAAACAGGTGGGAATACTAATTCACTTCTAGTAAGGTCCTGGGCTGAAAGAATGCAAAATACTAAGGATAAGAGTTCATTTTTTGAAACATGCACTACATTAAAGAAAAGGTAAAAGACAACACTGAAGACTCTACCTAGTCAAATTGTCCTTATACCTACTTTGGAATCCAGGTGTGATCAATAACAATGGCAATAATTGCTTCCACTCAAACTAGAAGACTGTCACAAATCAAAATATCCATGATCAAGACACAATTTAAGGGACTATGTTCTCTGCTGAAATATACAGAGGGTGTGCATCTGGGTCCCTCAGCAAGTATCGACATGAAAGCAGGACATCTACAGATATAAAATACCTTAATTAAATACCTTAAGCATCTGTCTCATTGGAAGTTATATGGCTTTCTTTTAACTCCATTTAAAAAAAAAGATGTTCAAAACTCAATGAAATATACTCACAAATACAGAGGACATTCTGGTGACTACAGTGGGGAGGGTGGTGAGGAGGCTGGGAGAAGTGCGTGAAGGGTTAAAGAGGAACAAATAGTAGTTGAAACATGGCCACGGGGATGTAGAGTATGGCCTAGGAAACGTGTCAGTACTATTGTAATAGCTATGTGTAGAGCCAGATGGGTGATAGGGTAATTGCGGTGAGGGGGGGTCATTTCATAAACTATACAAATGTCTAAACAATGCACTGTATACCTGAAACTAAGAAAATAAACAAACAATTAAATAAATAAGTTCACATGTTCATTTGTTTGTTTGCTCATTCATTCATTTATTCATTCATTTGACAAACATTTATTGAGTAACTGCTGTATGCCAGGAATTGAGATAAATATATAAGAGTACAACAGCAGTGTCTATCATAAATAGGCCACAGTTAGTAGACAAGGCTATTAGGAAAATAAATACAGTCGAGTGCTCTATGTAACAGAACTTTGTGTAAGGTGTTTAGGAGGTACAGAGGGAGGGCCAGTCCCTGCCTGAGAGTGTCAGGGAGAGTTTCCCTGGGGAGGAAACATCTGACCTGAGTCTTAAAAGCTGAGTAAATGTTTGCCAGGGGAATAAATGCCTAGCTAGAAGGAAGAAATTGCTATGTCATGTTGGTGAACAGCAACAAATTTTGCGTGGGTATACCAAGGAGATGGTAGAAGATTTAGTGGGGAATATAGGTAGGGGCTGGCCTGAGAAGGTACTTACATGCAAAACCTTTTTTTTCCCCCTTCCCTGGAGGTTATGGGAAGGTCATGAAGAGTGTTAAGCAGAAGAATAATCAATCAAATTTGTAGTTTGGAAAGGTCATTTCGACAGCAATTGGAGGGAAGAAGAGAAATTTACCATACAAAAGCATAGGGGACATTTTGAGACAATACGTAAAATAACTGTGATAAAGTCTGTGATAAATGCTGACGTTAACATGGATACTGGCATTAAGTTTTGTCATTTATCTTCCACCACTATGAGAGCTATAGACGATCAGTATCATAAGTATTTAGAGACTGGAATGGAATGTTGAGGAAAGGCTTCACAGAGAAGGGAGGTAAGGAACCAAGCAACTACTGATGCTAGGAAAGGGCACCATCCCAGACTGTAGAAATAGCACAAATGAAATGTAATGCCTCTAAGCAGACTGGAAATATGATGTGTCTAAGGACTGAAGAATACCTATCAGACTGGTGGGGAAAACAAGAGAAACAAAATTATCTGAGGCTCTACATACTGAGGCAAGTATTCCAAGTTATACAGAAGTCCACCAAAATCTGAATGGCACTCCAAAGTGGAACAAAGCAGATATTTTCTGTGGACACTGAGCTGAAGTAATCATGCCTGTAACTGTTGTAGGAAGTTTAGTCCACTTCTTAGTTCATGTATTTGATTGGGATAAAGTATGCCGAGCAAATACAGCATTTTCCCCCCTTTAATCACCAACCACGTGAAATGGCATTAACTTGAGATGAGCTTGGCTTACTGTCAGTACCTTATGAAGTTACCCTCTTCATTTAAAAAGTGTTCTACAAGAAATACAAGAGTATATAATACAGGCTACTATTAAAAGAGAATTTGGGAAGGCCACAAGAGTTTGCACCCATGTCCTGAACTGAAATGTTTTTTGAAACAGGAAAACCTTAATGTTACTTATACATTTACTGTTTAAATGAGGCAGAGATGTGAACAATTAGACCATTCCAATCCTATGAGTAGAGTAATATCACCCAGTAATAAAACTCATTTCAGATTATTATTTTTTTGTTTATTAAACCGAGAGCTTTCTAGCGAGCCTGCCAAAAGCACAATGAACTAAACAATTTGTTTAGTCTAGCAACAGATGCTCTTAGCCAAAACAAGGAGGATCCCCAAATTTTTGCTTTTATAAAATATGACTTTACCATGAAATGATATATAATTAGAGGGAAGGGATGCGAAGCCGAAGGCAATGGAATAATGCAGTTCTCTTTATTCAGGGTGACTGAGATGGAATGGATTTCTTGACAGTTTAAAGCATAAGGTGTGACAAGGTGTAGTCCATGACTGACTGGCAATAAATCAATTACTTTCAGTGTCTCTTAACCTAGTATACACTTGATAACTGTGGAATTTTTATTCAGTTTTGTCGATTATATAAGGCAATAAACCCACGCATTTACTTTAAAAGACTATTTCACGGATGAGAGAGAGTTAACGTCTATCTCAGACCCATTTGTCCTACACCATCAGTGACTGCGCCACCCGTCCTTGTCATTAACAATGCTATGTGACTGCTCTGTGATCTTACCTACCTCATTCCGAACAGTTCCATAAAGGTGTCCAACCCACGTGTCAAGACCACTTGGAGTTCAAGCCACACTTCATGGCTCTCCAATGAAAATTACAATGTTTGCCTAAACATGTAGATAATATACGATTTCCAAATAGCAATAATCTCCCTAGGCCATAATCTAGCCTGGCGACCTCTCATCACTTCACAAAGGAATCAATTCACAGAGTGTGCAAGTCAAGTCATTTTACTCAGCAGTTTTAACAATTTTTATGCTTCGCATAGACGCGGATGGTCAAAACTCATTTTTATTTTCTGATTAGTACTGCTCAATTAATCCTCAACTCTCTTTAAATCGGCACTAAAAGAGACATAATCTTCTCTCTAAACGTACAATTGGCCCTGGACATATCCTGATTTCACCTGTTCAGGTCTCTGGGTATTCAATAATGCAGGTTCAGCCACTGTGCCAAGAGGCCACACAGAGTTCAAGGTAACACCTCACAGCCATCAGCAGGTTAATTATAATTTCATTTTCAAACACACCGACTGCATGCTTGTTTCAACTCCAAATGACCTTACCTGCTTAATTTTTTTTTTTTTTTTGGTGGGGGGGACAGTCTACATGGAGTAAATTTCTGTCAGCAAAGCTGAAAGGCCACTCAGAGTTCACGGTAACAATTCATATTTTTAACAGGTTGCCCAGACCTAAATCCTCACCTTCAAACATTCCAGAGAGAGCACTTAGTAGATCTGAAGGAAGTAGGAAGTGGGGGATGGGGAAGGAAGAGGGTGGGAAAGGGAAGAAGAGCTATGGGCTATGGTTCCCGACTTTCGGAGATTTGAGTTTCAGTGCCAATGACATCTTAGTAAGCTAATTCTGGCTAATGAAGGAAGGCCGGGCACTGTTAGGGTGGAGCCTTACAGTAGTTTCTAGATACTTAGTCGATGACTGCATCACTGTCAGGAGCAAAACTGGCTCAAAAGCAGCCTTGTGTTACATTCTGAAATGATCACAATAGTGGGAGCGTGATTCTGCATTGAAGGCAACTGGGACGAATGCTGATTTCCTTCTGCTCTCTCAGTGAATAGGAACAGAAAAGGAAGTTCTCAGAGAGGTAAATGTTTTCTGCACACAAGGGCTCTTTCTCTTATCAATCAGGCTTTAAAGAGCCCAGGTAACATCAACGAGAGGAGTCATTTCAGATGACTTTTCTCATCCCCTGTTGCCTATACTATATCACATGTTAGAATAACAAGTTTTGTGGGACCACCTGGCCCATTTTCCTACTTAAAAAATAAACCAAAACAAGTGGCCCAAAAGCTTTTGCTCAGGAATTCCTTTGCTCAGGATGTGCATAACTCATCACACATCCTGTATAGAAATCTAATTTTCTATTCCACAGAACTTAGCTGTTTTATGTTTGTCTTGTTTAATTCTTTTATTTTCTTACCAAACTACCTAAATGATTCAACCTCTCATTGTACTGTTCATGTGAGCTGAACTGAAAAGACCAAAAATAAGTATAGACCTCACTAGAATATTTCACTCATGGCTGTTTATTCCCCTTGGAACAATGACTAGTTGCATGCGGCCTTGCCTACAGGAGTCTTCCCTGGCCCTCACATCAGCACCTGGCTTGGGCTGTGTCTGCCTTCTTACAGCCTGATCTGCTTTGTCAGTCCTCTTTGACAAAATGAAAAGACAATTTCTATAATGTTCACTCATTCGCTCTTCAGAGGATCCTTTTTTTGGCAAACAAGTGGGTGGTGTAACAAGCTTTTTCACTCTCAAAACTTAACCACAGATTATCTCAATACTGCTTTTCAAATGAGGGAGGTAATTTCTGGTTGCAGCAGGACCACAAAGCACTTAGTTGAATGCCCTACCTCAACGTCTGAGTGTTTTGTCAGCGTTGCATAACCCAGTGATTTAAATTTTTTAGTTGTGGAGACTTTTCTTCTTCCCCCAAATGAATCTTATGAAGAAGCCCAATATATAAAATATATAATATCAAAGGTGCTTAGGCAAATTTAGGATAAACCACCCAGGATCTATCAGCTCAGCCCTTCTCTCTTCCCACTTCCCCCAACTTCTGCCACAGCACAGAATCACACCTGAGAGAGTACAACAGAAACACAAGCTGCCATGCAACACAGCTTAAAAGCTGCTAAGATATGGACATTGGTAGAAATTAGAAAGTATTTGTAAGTGGCAAATCTATCCCCAAACTTAACTCAAAACTATATGAATGATCATGTTAAAATATTTTTTTCCCATTAAATTATTATCTCTTGAAGGCAGGGAGTCTGGCTTGTTTATATTATACTCCTCATAATACTTAGTTCATCCTAAATATTCAATAGATGTTACATTACACTACCTTGTCTCATTTGGAAAAAATTGCTTTCTGTGCAGAACATGTCATTTTAAGGGTGCAGGAATGATATCTCCCTCCTCCCTCACTCCACATTCACCCAGAAATCTCTAGTCATCACAGGGATCACAAGAGACTAGTGATCACATGAGGCTCTCTTCATCGCAGAAACACTCCATCTAACCTTCAAACAAGGTAACAACCTCCATGCATCTCAATTTTCCTTAATGAGAAATGTAGAATGACAACTGAAAGTAGAGGCCTACGATGAAACTTACTTGGGTTCAACTTTCCCACTTATAAATGAAAACAATCAAACTGATCTTTTCCATTATCTGGCATTCAAAAGTATGTTAAGGAAAGATTGTCCAGCCTAAGAAAAAGTCTTATAAGAGTTTATTTGAGCCAACCAGATGACAACTGCTGGGAAGCAAAATCTCAACAGAGTGAAAAAATGCTCCAGAGAATGGCAATTTGTAGCTTATTTCATATATTACAATCGAAGGAGCAGATAGATGTAAGGATGGTAACATGAAATTTGTTGGTGGTATATTATTGCGGAGGGAGAAAGCAAAACGAGGACATCTGAATTGGAGAGACATGTGCTTCTCTTCCATAGCTGGGTCTGGGATAGTTCACATTTACAGTACATAGGGATGGTATGTGGGCAACCAGATAACAATTTGGTCTCTGCTCTGGTGCCCATGGCTGTGCTTTTGAGGGATCTAGAAAAGATTACTTTGCATTTAACCCATTTCCCATTTGCCCCGAGAATACTTGCCAGAGTTCCTTGCATCTGCAGCGTTTACCCGAAGATAACTCACGATTATAGTCTTAATCTTACCCCCAGAGTTTGCCATTAAATATCTCACTTTTATTATTATTTTCGCATCACTCTGGCATATTGATATTCTTTGGAAACCAATGACGTCATTCTATTTATAGCATTCTGTTTTTAGTAGTAGTATTTCCATTTATAAAATATAGTAATTCTCTAGTGGTTACCAGAAGGTAGGGGGTGAGGGAGGAGGGGAGGAGGCAGACCAGGGTAAAGAGGGTCAAATATAGGGGGTTAAGGGGAAGGTGAAGTGAGTAAAAGGGATCAAATATATGGTAGCTAAAAAAAACTTGACTTTGGGTGGTAAACACAGAGTAGAAAGATGTCAAATTATAATGTACAGCTGAAAATTATATAATTGTATTAACCAATGTTACCTCAATAAACTTAATTTAAAAAAATAATAAAATATAATATAGTAATTCTCGACTGCTAACAATGTCAAATCCTAGCATTCCTGTAGCATTCCTGTAGGTAATGTTAAATAAACGCCAGCAGCAAGCTGCATTTTTTTTTCTAAATGGGAAAAAGGTTAAGTAAGGTATGTTATCTTAGATGCACAAGGACAATAGACAATTTCAAAGTTAAAGACTGACCATTGCCAAAGAAGCTATAGGCGTTAAGACATGACTACCCACTATGATCCGCTTTTAGTTAGGAATTTTACTATGAGACCACCCTGTGTGGTTACTTCAGTCTTTAGGTTTGTAGGGTGGGACCTCCCCTGAGCTTTTCAGGTTTAGTATGTGACCCCTTTTTCATCCACAAGGAGGCAGTGAGTGTTAAACCAAGACAAGAAGTCGTTTGAAGTCTGCCTTTCATTTTAGGGGAATTGTTCCTTCTTACTCAACAATCAAACAGGTATTTAATGACATCTTTTGGGGTCTAAAGAAAAGGCACTGAACTTGAAGTCCAAAGTCGGAGCCCCAAATTAGTGTTGCTACCTCACCAGATTGTTGTTAAGATAAAAAAAAGATAAGATTTACGAAAATCTAGCACTGTTCCTGGTACATATTTGATTCAGGATCCTGTGTGGAATTCTAGGTATGTAAAGGAACAAAGGAGAGATATAAAAAGTGTATTGGAACTCTGTAAATCAACTGCCATCAGGTGAATACCCAAGCAATTTGTGTTTTAATGCCTTCAGGTCTCTGGGGCACAAGCTTAGGTCTCGGGGATTATAGTTGTAGAAATTCAGGGTTCTAGGTTTGTAACAAAGTAAGTCTCAGGACACATCAGATCAAATGGAATTCAGAAGCCTATGAAGATTAAGGACAGAATCAGAGCCACATTCAATTTGATACTAATAGTTGCTCCACGATATGAAAAGACTTTCATTTCAATTACCACGATCTCTTCCCTGTCACTCCTCTTTCTCTCTCCCCTCTCTTATACCTGAATCAGGGCTAAACTAGAATCAGAAGAGAGACCAGATATTCTCAGAAGTGAAGAATCTTGGGTCTTAGGCTCACTTACTAGTGTTAAGAGCTGTTCCTTTATATAGTTTTTCTTCTGCCAAACTTTCTGGAGTTATAAAGTCATACTTGAGATTCCCTTTAGGTATAATCTGACCCAGTCCTTAAGACTAGAATCAAAACCGCTATGTGAAGGAACCAGTTGCTTAGAAAATTGGGTCCTTGGTTTACCAAAAATTATATAAGGGTCCAAATGCTAAAGAATTGCTTTTTTATATATGATAAAATATAATTGAGCTGGAGGCCATATTTTATTCCTCTCAAAATTATGATGACAAAGGAACTTTTGCTAAAATCACCATTCCCTTTTGGATCAACACTACTGAACTAGCAGAATAATTATAGAAAATTTTTCTAGAGGTCATTTAGAAACAGTCAGATGACTGAGAGACAATATCATCATCAACAATGATGACAACAACAACAAAAACCTGCTTTACTGAACCAAGTAATACTTCCTAAAAATACAGTTTTTATTTGTCTCACAGAGAACATGTGTTGAGTACTTAATCTAAGCAGGGTCTCAGTCATTATGACTTCTAATCTCTATCAATCTCTCCTATCACTCTGGTTCTATTTTGCCATTTTCTCCTGTCTGTACTTTTTTTTATTTATGAGATAAGAGTCAAATAACATAACATGATATTCTTTTGTCTTTTTTTTGCTGTTTCATTTTCATATTCTCTTTTGGGAATCTTTCTATTGCCTGCATCACCTATGCCTGCTTCACAAATTAATTCATATACGTTTCAACCAAGGTAACTCACTATTCTTCTTCTTTTCACATTTCTTATGCTCATAACCCTTTTTCTAGTAAAGTACTCTGAGATAAAACAAACATTACAATTAAACAACAAGAATTGGTGCATATCCCATGCTCCAATATGGGTATAAAAGTCCATAATATTAACCTGAAAGAATCAGCGGCAGTTTAAATTAAACACACCTTCAGAGATCATTTAGGGTAAGGACATGGTTAGGACCCCCGCCCCCCCGGCTTCAAAGCGTTAATGGTGATAATGCCATCAGTAAGAATTTCTATTTTAAATCAAGAAGCAGGTTTTTGGACATGATGGAATTACTTGTATTAGACCAACACTTCTTCCAAGAACAATTAGAAAAGCCAGAAATAAAAGTTAAAAAAGAAAAGGCTGCTTGAAAGCATTGGATTGCTGCTGAGGAATCTAGGATGTAAGAAGACAAGATATAGGAGAAAAGAAAAGTTCTTTGAGGTGAACCCAAAATTCTGCATACCAGATTCTTGGTGTTAGGAGCGAGGTAGAGGAACCAGGAGAACTTCTGGCAAACTTACAGGGTTGGAGAGACAAAAATTGGAGTTTAGTACTTCCAGGAAAGAAAGAACTTCGGTAATCAAGATCGCAGAGAGAAGAGAGGATCAGAAAGTGAGCTTAGTGGCATGTGCTGATGCTAAGCTGTAGAAGGCAGGGGGCTGAGAAGCCACACAGAAAATGGCTAAAAAGTAGAGTTTTCTGCAGACTCATGGTGCTGAGAAACAAAAATTAGAGTTCAGATCCTATCTAGGAGGGGCCTTATTAAAATGCCCAAGACTCTCTGTTAGGACACATGGAAGACAACCTATAATAGTGGACATAAAAAAAGTGTAGACTGAACTTTATAAAAACTATATCCTGGCCACAAGTCTGCAAAGTTCCTGAAGAGACTACAGTGATGACCCCCCTTATTCCATGCCTGCCAGAAGACAAGATGAATCTCTGGAGGAAAGTACCATCTAGGGCCACTAAAATTTGTCATGCACAATGGCTGTGATTCAATAAAAATATAGACTTACCAAGAACAAGAGTATGAGAGAAACAGAAAACAAAAACAGTTTGATGAATAAAATCAGAAATAGACTTTAAAATAATAATGATTATCATGTACAATAAAATAGAGAACAAAATGCAGAATTTCACCACAT
Source organism: Cynopterus sphinx (assembly GCA_030015415.1). NCBI lineage: Eukaryota > Metazoa > Chordata > Mammalia > Chiroptera > Pteropodidae > Cynopterus > Cynopterus sphinx. The sequence goes on along the minus strand of CM057383.1, from coordinate 53,385,419 downwards.
GATTGATATTTTAAATGCTAGAATTTTCTAGCATCTAAAAATGTAATAGTTAAAATTAAGGATACAGGAGATAGGTTTAAGAACAGACTGTACACAGCTGAAGAGAGATTATTAAATTGGAATATTAATGAGTATAAAATATCTAGATTGAAGCAAAAAGACATAACATAAGGGACATAGGGAAAAGGGCCAAAATACATGCATTTGGAGTCCCCAAAAGGAGAATCTAGAGAGTGGGGGAAGAAAAAAATGAAGAGATAACAGTTGTAAATTTTCTAAACTGATTTGAGACATTAAGTCATAGATTCAAAGGAATTTTAAACTCCATGGAGAAAAAACACAAAGAAAAGAACACCAAGACACATTAGAGTAAAACTGCCAAGACCAAAGACAAACCTTCAAAGGAGCATCAAGAGACTAATATCTGGCTTCATCAAGAAAAATGATGGACATCAGAAAATAATGGAACTACACATTGACATGATTAAAGAAAATAACTGGTAACTTAGAATTCAATACCCAGTGAAAATATCTTTCATTAATGAAGGGGAAAAAAAAGACATTTCAAGACAAACAAAAGCTGAGATAATTTTTTTATCAGCAGACTTATGCTAAAAGAAATATTAAAAAAAAATTGGAAACAAAAGGGTAAATATGTATATGTATATGTATAGATAAGGTATTATTAATAATAATACTAATTTTACTTTGGATTTAAAATATTTATGAAGTTAAAATGTATATTAGCAATAATAAAAAAGTAGGAATGGAGTAAACTAAATTAAAGTAATCTAAAGTTCTAGAATTTTGTGGGACTTGTTAAGTTATTATAGAGTATAATAAGGATGCTTGTTGTAGTGTTAGGGAAGCCTGTATAATATATATAAAACAAGGAAATAGAGGAAAAAATAAAACAATAAAATACAATTAATTTTTAAAAGACAAGAAAAAAATGAAAAAAAGAGGGCAAAACACAAAACAAGAAGTGTAATGGTATTTATGAATTCCAATATATTAGTAATTAATTTAAATTCAAATTAAATATTCCAACTAAAAAGCAGAATTTGTTAGGACAAAGAAATACTTTACATGAGAGTTATAAAAGCATACCTTAAATATAACGATCTTGAAACGTTGAATGTAATATGATGAAAAATATATGCCATGTAAATACTAGCCAAAAATAAAGCTGAAATAGCTATACTAATATCAGACAAAGTAGACTTTAAGGCAAGAAGCATTCTTAGAGATACAGGGGACATATCAGAATGTTAAAAAGTCAATCTACCAAAAGATGCAATAATCCTAAATTTATATGCACCTAGAAATATATGCTTCAATATATATAAAGAAAAAAATGGATTAAAGGAGAAATAAGCAAATCCACAACCGTAACTAGAGAGTTTCACACCTATCTCAATAACAGAGCATTAGAACGACCAATAAGTCAGCAAAGATATAAAAGATTTATCCACTATGATTAACAAACTTGATCTAATTGATGCATATAGAACACTGCAGCCAGGAACCACAGGAAAAAAAAAAAAAACACACACATTTTTAAACAGCATACAGAATTTTTTTGAAAACTGAACATATGCTGAGCCAGATGACAAGTCTCAACAAATTTCAAAGGACTAGAAATCATTCTGTTATATTTTCTGACCATAGTGGATTCAAACTAGAAATCAGTAATGAAAAGATAGCTAGGAAATCCAAAATACGAAAAATAATGCCCTACTAAATAATTCACGTGTTAAACAAGAAATAAAAATGAAATTAGAAAGTATTTTGAACTGAATGTTAATGAAAATAGAACACATAAAAATCTCTGAGATGAAGGTATAACTGTGTCTCAAGAGAAGTTTATTGCCCTAAATGCATACTTTAGAAAAGAAGACTGAAGAAAAAAGATGGATCTAGGTATTCATCTCAAGAAGCTAAAGAACAGCAAACTGCTAGTGTTGCTACTGCTGCTGCTACCACTCATAGCAAAATCAGAGAAGTGAAATATAAATGTAAAGTGAAATCAATGAAGTTAAAAATGATTCTTTGAAAAGACTAGTAAAAATAATAAACTTCTATCAACAATGAACAAAAAAGAAGGCATAAATTACCAATATTAAGAATGAAAATGGAAAAACTACTGATCCTACAGATAATTAAAAATATAATGAGAGAATATTATGAATAACTTTATGTCAACAGATTAGGAAATTTAGATGAGGCAAATTCCTAGAAAAACATAATTTACTCAAACTGATATAAGAATAAATAGATCTGACTAGTCACTCATATATTAAAGAAATTGAATCTATAATAAATTTCCCAGAACTGATTTCACTGGTGAAATATTTCTAACACTAAAGAAATAAATAACACTCACTAACCATCCACAAATTCTTCCTGAGAAAGAAAACAAGAGAATACTTCCCAATTGATTCTTATTAGACTGGCATAACCTTGATATCAAAACCTGAACAGGCCATTATAAAAAAGTAAATCCAATAAAATACTGGCGAAATACCTGAACAAGCAGTTCACCAAAGAAGATACCATAGCAATTAATTAACATATGAGGAGGTTGCTCAATGTCATTAGTGTTAGGGGATACTAATTACGACATACTTTGTTTTATTGCACTTCATGGATGTTGCATTATTTACAAATTGAAGGCAAGATCCTTCACTAGTAAAATTATGACTCGTTTTACTGCAATATTGCTTTACTGAGGTGGTCTGGAACTGAACCCACAATATCTCTGAGGTATGCCTGTATATTATTATACTGCACAATTTATCATTATATTATACAAAATAGACTCACAATGAAATACCAGTACACACTCACCAAAATGGCTAAAATTAAAAAGAACATAATACCATGTGTTGTTGAAGACGTGGAACAAGCTGAATTATCTATCATCATTCTTGATATAAACTTATTTTAATCACTTCGAAAAATTGGTAGTCTCTAAGCTGACATACATATATCCTATGACCAGCAATTCCAATCCTATGTACATATCTAACAGAAATGGTCATCAAAAGGCATATACAAGATGGTTCAAGTTGGCACTATTTGTAAATACTCCAACAAAAAAATATCTCAAATGTCCATCAACAGTCAAACAGAAATTAATATATTGTGGCATATTTATGTAATGGAATATTTTACAGCAATGAGAAGGAATAAACTATTGCTTCATCCAACAGTTCAGCTGAGTCCCACAAATATGTTTAATGAAAGAAGGTAGACATAAAAGAGTACATAGTATATGATTCTATTCATATAAAGTTCAAAACAAGCCAAACTAATGAATGCTAAGAAATAAGCACAGTAATTACCATTGGGTAGGAGGCATAAGGGACTGGGAGCAGGTAAAAAGGGGAATTTTGGGGAATGTTGGTAATGTTTTATTTTTTATCTGGGTTTTATGAGTGCATTCACTTTGTGAAAATGTATCAATCTGCATAATTGCAATTTATAGATTTTTCTGTTCTAATATGTTTACTTTAAAATGTTAATGAATGGAGTATTTACTTCCTCCCTTTAAACTGTTCTGTTTGAGATCTTCTGAGTGGGTGTAGAGAATTCATGAGTAGCAGTCAAAGAAATTCAGAAGACTGTGCTCATGATCCAGTTACTTGGTTGGTTTTCCACTCAGCTGAACACTGGCAGGTGCTGGTGTGTGTGTGTGTGTGTGTGTGTGTGTGTGTGTGTGTGTGTGTGTGTGTGTGTGTGTGTGTGTGTGTGTGTGTGTGTTTCTGTGCGTGTTTTACCATTATATAACAAAAAAAAATGTTTTCTTTTTAATTCCTTGACTGGGCCATTTGGTCAAACATTATCCTAGATCTGTCTCTGGGAGTGTTTCTAGATGACATTAACATTTCATTTGAATTGATAGGCTAAGAAAAGCAAATTGCTCTCCCTAAAGTGAGTGGAACCCATCCAATCAGCTGAAGGACCGAATAGAACAAAAGGCAGACCATCCCGCAAGTAAGAGGGAACTCCTCCTACCTAACTGCCTTGAGCCAAGACACCAGCCTTTTCTGGCCTTTGGACAGGAACTGAAACATCAGCTCTTTTTGGGTCTCAAGCCTGCTAACTTTGGGTATGGAACTACAACACTGATTCTCTTGTGTTTTCAGCTTGCCAACTGCAGATCTTGGAAATGGTGTCAGCCTACATAATTGCATGAGCCAAATCCTCATAATAAATCTCTCATAACAAATAAACATGTATGTACACACACACACACACACACACACACACACATAACTTATTAGTTCTGTTTCTCTGGAGAACTCTGACTAATAACACTAAAGTTACTTAATTTTTTGCCATAAGATTGTTAAAGGCAGAAAACATAAGGAAGACTAAAAAAATAAAAATAAATGAAGACCATAAAAAATGATTATAATTTGACAAATAAGTCTCAAAAATGATCTTAAATGTATAATTAAATTCACTGATCAGATTCTTTATAATGTACATAAAAATACCCTTAGTCTTTTAAAAATAGATACTTAAAAAGAGGAAATATATTTATATTCAATTTAACTTTGTATTCATTAGAATTTAAAATTAGTCATACTGACACTTTTAAAGAAATATTTGCACTTACTAACATGAAATATCTTGTCTTATTTTATTTAGAGATATAACTTGAAAATTATAGAACAAATTATTGTTTAATTTTCAAAATTTAAAAATTCAATAGGTCATAAGTAGATTTGGCTCATAGGATCCGCATCTTAATAACAGAACTCCTTACATGTGATCTTCAAATCGATAAAGTACTACAATTAGATCACTCGATAAATTATGCTTTGTCTTACGTAACTGTTTGAAATAAGTAAATATTATGTATAATTTTTATATGAAAAAGTAACATGTATTTAAATATTTATGAATATTATATTGAAATTAATTTTTAGAATCTTTAGTAATATGCAAAATCTGCATTTTTAATTTGCTTCTTTATCATATGCCATGAAAAAACAACATTTTAAAATTGTGCAGGGGGCAATCATGAGTTTGTAATCATGTAAATTCCCAAACTTGTAAATGTTTGAAAATGTCCCAACTTTTACAGATCAAGAAACTGAGATGCAGAGCAGTTAAGCAGTTAAGGCCACATTTTTTAATTAGAGGCAGGGTCAGTGTAAAACTCAACTTCAACTTGATTATTGGTCCAGAGTTCTTTGTACCACAGCATAAAATACCAGCCCCAAGTAGCACTGTGGGTCATACTAGCTCCTCAACTGATTTTTTAAATGCACAAAAAGAATATGGTCAACTCTAGCTTTTAAAAGGCTGCCATGTCTGACTGAGAAATTCACAAATATAATGGCTCTTTACACTCTCCTCCACCTTCGATAAATTTGGCTTTCACCAGCTAATGTCTGAAAACATCTTTGGATAATTTTCAGCAGAGAAACAATAAATCAGGGATGTCAGTAGCTGAGAGGGGAGAGCTTTTCCAATTTTCATAAACAAAAACTTCAGTGACAGCAGCTTTCAGGTTTTGGATGTAATTTTCCTAACTGATGTCTTCACTATAGTGTCCCTTGGCTGTCTTCCATTCACTAGCCAATCTTGGGAGAAACGTGATTTATGCTGACGCCACATCAATGTGAAGATCTGGTAAGTAAAGCAGAATCCTGCAGCCTGGCTGGGGAAAGCTGAAAGCAAGTCACCATTCACATGTGGAAAAGGCAAAGACAAGTTTCATCTATAAAAGTACTACTGCCCTGTTTCTGGTTTAAATTGGCAACTGATTAATAGCTAATGACACAGCCTTAAGAAATTTCCCACTGAAATAGCTATAAAAAGAACTCTGAAAAAAGTAAAAAGACAAAAACTTTTAACAATGTAAAATCTGAAACAAATGGTTAACTTATTGCAAGAATTCAGAAGGATTTCCACTGTAATGAGATTGGAACAGAATTGAGAATCACCATTTAGAGCTCATACAGAATGGACCCACCAGTCTTCTCCATTCTTATCCCTAGCTCAGAAATCGGGCTCTATGACAGTGTTTTCCAAACCTGGGCAATTTTCTACAAATACAGATTCCTTGGCTCCATTTCTAGAGATTGTGATTCAATATGTCCGTGTGTGTGTGTGTGTGTGTGTGTGTGGGAAGGTGTCCAGAAGGGAATATTTTTTTTATAAAGTTTTTAAAGTAAATCTGATGCTCTCTCAGGTTTGAAAACTACTGGTCTACATCAAAGAAATTGGGTAGCCATTCTTCTTTTGAATAGTTGCTGTTTTTTTAACATAATTTTTGAAACTTTGAATAGATGCACAAGAAGTTGCAAAAATAGTACAAAGAATTTCCATAAACCCTTTGACCAGCAAACTCTAATGATAATACCTTAACCAGAGCATATGGTCAAAGCCAGGAAATTGATGTTGCAACAACATTATGAATTCGGGTGTAGACCCTACTTGAATTTCATCAGTTTTTACACACATAGATGTGTATGTGTGTTTCATATACACTCGAAAGTGTATATGTGAGTTTATGTTGTATACAGTTCTAGAGGAAACTCCTAGGTTTTACTTCTTACTAGTCACACCTTCTCCTCTCCCAAACCCTAAACCTTGGTAATCATTGATTTGTTATCCATCACTTAATTTTGTCACTTATAGAATGTTATATAAACAGAATCATATAGTATATAGCCCTTTAAGATTGGCTTTTATTTTTTATTCAGCACAGTGCCTTTGAGAGCCATCTGTGTGACTGTATATATCAATAGCTCAGTCCTTTTTACTGTCAAGTAGTAGTCTGTTGTATAGATGAATCACAGAATGTTTATACATTCATCTTTTGAAGTACATTTGGATTGTACATTGGAAGTATACGTCTAGTTTTTGATTATTACAAATAAAGCTGTTATGAACATTCATGTAGAGGTTCTTATGTAAACATGTTTTCATCCCTCTAGGATAAACACCCAGGAGTATGACTGCTGTTCTCTATGGTAAGCAGATATTTAATTTTATAAAAAGCTGCAAAACTATTTTCCAGAGTGATACCATTTTATATTCTCACCAGTAATGTATGCATGAAAGATCCAATTGTTCTGCATTTTCACCAGCAGTTGCTTTATCAACTGCTGCTTTCTGAGGTACACAAAACTGGATATCCTTTTTTTCTCAGCTCCTACTTAGTATTTGTGTTTTTATAATACGGTAAAAGCAAGAGGACTTGAGGTGATGCAAAGCATTATGGAGTCACAATGAAGGCACAGATTAGCAGATCCCAGGAAGAAGACATGTTGAGGCAATAGCATTTCCATTCATCCCATTGGTTAAAGTCAGAGAAGACAACAGTGGGGGTAGATTAATGATAAACAGTAAACCATTAATGTCGTGTTAGATGAAAGATTGCCAAAAGTGGGATACTTGGATAGAAACTGTGCATATCAATGTCCTCTCCAGCTGAGGATCTGAGATAGGGCTAACCACATTCAAGAATAGGGTTAACAGGTATGTGGTTTTTAAAAACTGAAACGCTGATACTTAAGCTTTTGGTCTAGAAAGTATGCATATTTTTGCTTTAGGCTTAAAATTCATGCTACTGTGCTGCCTCCTAACTTGGATACAAAAACATGAACTTTTCTTTCTGATATTTTTAGGGTCACTATATGGCAAATGAACTCAAGTAAATAGGACCACAATGAACCACATATCCTATCTGCCAAAATACACAATGCCTCTAAATATTTCTTCTATGATGAATAACCAGGAAAAAGAAAGTTATGGAAAACTAGGATCACTGCAAGATACTATCATTCTTAAAGATCAAGAGGAAAAACATTTAAAAAAATATTTAATATAGAAACCAGAAGGAAATTAAAAAAATAAAAACTGATTTGCATCCCCAATATGATGCAAGGAAGCAGAAGTCTACAATGAAAGAAGTCATGATAAGGGAGAGAGGATAAACAACACACACACACAAAAAAAGCAACAGAATTTCCGTAAATATTAAAGGTAGTAATGATCACAACTTCAGCGACTTAAATAATAGATATAAAAATATCCTAACTTTTATAAGAGTGCTGAGATGAAAAAAAAGAACCCAGATAAATAAAAAGAGAAGATGATTTGTATGAGAAGACAAAACGTAAGAACTGAATCAACGATTATTTATTATTGACTCTCTGAAGTTAACATTCGTTATAGTCATTCTTCCTAGTGTCCTGTTTTGTTGTGCATGGTTTGTACAACAGGAACAGACCATGGGGAATCTGACACAATTGCTCTAGAATTTTGATCAAGGTGGCTCTAATTTCAAGCCATCCAGAATCAAGAGGGCACATGTTGAAGATGTCTTTTTTCCTCAGAAACTTGAATGTATTCTGCTGCTCTGAACCAGACTCTTCTTCTTTCACATTCATATGCACTAACCCAAAGGCTAAGATTATAACCTCTACAGAGGTTATATGTTTTCTGTACTGATGGGCCTGAATGATTTTCTTCATCAATAAGTCAGTAACATAATGTTTAATAAAACTAAATGTGCTTGTATTTCCATTTCATCAACTAAAAATCAATATACTAATTTCCAAACATGCTCACCAATTTTAATACAACAACCTCTACTTTCCTTTAAATTGTATTTGCTTGAATTTTTGCCTGTTGTTTGTCTTTTAGCTTCTCAGTCACTTTTTATTATCTGTATTCTTTTTTTTTTTTTTTAAGCCAATCTGAGCCTTTTACTAGGGACACTTAACCTATATAAATTTATTACCATAATGAGTATGGTTGGTCATGTATTATCTGGTTTTATACTTTCTCCTTTCAATTCTTCTTTGTTGTTTCCTTTGCTACACAGAAATTGTCTTTGATTTAGTTTTTGCTAATGATTTTTAGAATGTAGACAGTCTTGATTTAATTTTCTAAGTATGAATTTATACCATTATCAGTGTCAGAAATAAAGGATATCTATTTACTTTATACTTTTTGTCCCTCAGTATGATATGACATTATTAGGGATTTCAGACCCATGTCCTCATTTTTGTTTTTTAAAGTATTTATATATAAAAATATATTAAATATTAAAAATATCTCTTAAAAATATTCAGACTTCAAAATGTTTAAAAGTTTTTAACGTTTCCTACCAGTCCTTTTATACAATCACATCTTCATCCTTTATTTTAAAAAAATCATATCTCCATTGATTAAAAACATAAATGATTATATTATAGAGAATTTTTCCCCTAAAAGTTTGTAAATGTTTTCACTTTCTTACATTTAATACTGTACAGTAGGGGCTGGCAAACTTTTTTTTTGTAATTTTGTGAAGGGCTAGACAGTAAATGTTTTAGACTTTGTGGGTAATATATTTATTCTCTGTATCAAGTACTCAACTCTGCCATTGTAGTACAAAAGCAGCCACAGGTATTTGTAACAACAGGCACTGGGCCACAGTTTGCTGACTCTTGCTATAGAGAGAAGATCTGTGGCCAACCTAATTGTGATGCATCCTTCATTAATCCTAAATGATACCACATGAAATGAGAGGTAAACTTCATGTTCTCTACTTTCTACGTAGAGAACCTGTTCTTTATGTTCTCTATTCTCATGTTCCTCTTATAAGAGACTGGGCCATAGGTCATAAACAAATAGTTATTCAGCTATTATTTGTCATGATTTTTTTTTTAAAGTAAAACTAGAGCTATGATGAACATTTAAAATGAGAAAGACCCAAATATGTTCTCTTTCAGAGGGTCTGCTTAATTAAAAAAAAAAAAAACTTAAAACATTCAATTATAGCAGACATTCAAAATTATATTAGTTTCAAGTGGACAGCATAGAGGTTAGACATTTCTATAACTTACGAAGTGACCCCTCTCACCTGCTGTACGTCTAGCACCCAGTGACACCATACTTAGTCATTACAAGATTACTGACTATATTCCCATGCTGTACTTCACATCCCCATGACTATTTTGTAACTGCAAATATATACCTCTTAACCCCTTTACCTTTTTCACCCCCTCAAGCCTCATCCATCTGGCAACCATCATTTTGTTCTCTGTACCTATGAGTTTAACTTTTGTTTATTCGTTTTGTTTTTTAGATTCCACATTTAAGTGAAATCATATAGTATTTTTCTTTCCTCAGATTTACTTCATTTAGCATAATACCCCCTAGGTCCATCCATTTTGTGGCAAATGGTGCAAGATTGTAGCCTTTTTGATGACTGAATAGTATTTCATTGTATATATGTACCACTTCTTCACTCATCTATCTTGATTATTTTAAATAATGCTACAGTGAACATTAGGAAACATATATCTTTTCAAATTAGTATTTTGGATTTCTTTGGATCAATATTAAGAAGTGTAATTTGCTGAGTTATATGGTAGTTCTATTTTTCACTGTTTAAGGAATCTGCATATTGTTTTTCATAGTGGCTACCCCAATTTACAATTCCACCAACAATATATGAGGGCTCCCTTTTTAATACTTGTTTATTGATTCATTGTTGATAGTCATTCTCACAGATGTGAGGTACTATCGTGCTGTGGTTTTAATTTGCGTTTCTCTGATCATTTGTGACTTCGGCATCTTTTCATATGTCTATTGGCCAACTGTATGTCCTCGCTGAAGAAATATTTATTCAAGTCCTTTGCCCATTTTTTAATCAGATAGTGTTTTGTTGTTGTTGTTGTTGTTGTTGTTGTTTTTGGTGTTAAGTTGTATGAGTTCTTTATATACGTTGGATATTAACCCCTTATCAAATGTATTGTTGGTGAATACCTTCTCCTATTCCATAGTATTTTCATTGTGTTTTTTTCCTTTGCTGTGCAAAAAGTTTTTAGTTTGTTGTAGTTCTATTTGTTTATTTTTTTTCTTTTGTTTCTCTCGCCCAGGGAGCCATATCCAATACACACACACACACACACACACATATCTTACCAAGAACAATGTCAAGGCATTTCTTTCCCAAGTCTTCTTCTAGGAGTTTTATGGTTTTGGGTCTTAACATTTAACTCTTTAATCCATTTTGAGTTTATTCTTGTATATGGTGTAGGAAGGTAATCTAGTTTCATTTTTTCACATGTATCTGTCCAGTTTTCCCAACACTATTTATTGAAGAGACTGTCTTTACCCCATTGTATATTCTTGCCTCCTTTGTCATAGATTAATTGACCATATAGGTGTGGGTTTATTTCTGGACCATTTTGTTTCATTGATCTAAGGATCTGTTTTTATTCCAGTACCATACTGTTTTGATTACTATAGCCTTGTATTATAGTTTGATATCAGCTATTTTGTGATACTTCTTTGTTCTTCTTTCTCAAGATTGCTTTGACAATTCATGTCTTTTGTGATTCCATGTAATTTTAGGATTATATGTCCTAGCTCTGTGAAAAATGACTTTGGCATTTTGATAGGGATTGTACTGAATCTATAGATTGCTTTGGGTAGTATGAAAATTGTAACAATGTTGATTCTTCCTATTCATGACTAGTATATATGCTTCCATTTATTCGTATCTTCTTCAGTTTCTTTCTTTAATGTCTACTTTATCGCTACTTTGTTGAATTCATTTATGAGTCCTAACAGTTTTTTGATGGACTCTTTAGGGATCTTTATATATAGCATCATGTCATCTGTTGCTTAATTTCTTTGGACATGTTTATTCTATCAAATATGAAACTTGGTTTTTCTGTAATATGAAAACAAGCCTTAGAGTTCAATCAATGTTTCATAGGGCTCTGATGAATAGAGCAACTATGGAGAGTCTTAGTAGTGTGAGTCCTAAAGGTTCTGTGACTCTTATAAATATGACAAACCCAGACTGGTGTACAAAATGAAGGGTATTAACTTCAATCTTGTCTGCTTCCTGAACTTGACTGGAGAAGGAATACAGAAAGATCTGTGAGCATCTTATATAATGATATGAATGAAACTTTCAATGATTTTGATGGGCAGGGCTCTCAATTTCACCAAATTGGAATTGTAAGAGTAAATGTGTACATCTCCCAGCTGATAGGAGGAGAAAGGGGGAAAGATAGTTACTAAAAAAGTAGAACTATAGGACTCTTAATAAATCTAGACAAAGATGCAGCAAATCCAGTGGGACCAATGCTCATTGCAACTATAGCCACAGCCAGGATAAATCCACAAACTTCTGAGCTTCAATTTATAGTTTTAAAATAGAAACTAGTAAATTCTCCTGATCTTCAGAGCAGGTATCCTTGGTTTGCTTCTTTCTTTAACCTCTCTTAAATTTATAGCAAATTTATCAGAATAAATATCCTTGTTAGGTATTAATGATTTTTTCCTTTCCATTTTAATCACAAAAACTTAAAGAAAAAAGGGGGGTATTTGCTAGAAAGGGGCAGTTAGATTTCATATATATATATATTTGAAGAGATTTCTAGGCCCTAAATTATAAAAATGTAATCCTGTAATCCCTACTCTATTTACAAAAATGAAACAAAACAAAGACAAATTTTAAAAAAGGAGAGAAAATTAGAGTGAGGAACTAAATGAAAAAGCTTGTAAACAAATACCCAAACTCACTTTTATATAAAATATCTATAAAACTACTAAAAACAGAATGCTATAAATAGAATTATGTCATTTGTTTCCAAAGACTATTGATATACTAGCACAATGTGAAAATAATAATAAAAGTGAGATATTTCGCAGCAAACTTTGGAGGTAAAATTTGGATTGGAATCTGTGAGTTATCTCTGGGTAAACACTGAAGCCACAGTGCTGCCAGCAAGTATTCTTGGGGCAAACGAAAAATGGGTTAAGCTACAAAGTTTAAGAGATAGAACACAGGTTCTAGAAAAGGCTAATAAAACTGGGGAGATGAACCTTGACAAGAAAGAATGAGAAGAAAATTCCCAGAGTGTATGTACCTGTTTATGTATATACAGTAGCATGTGTGTTCATCTACAATCATGTTGCAAAGTTAAGGCAGTAATGGTTCTAAATGGTTTGTGAGCTCAACTAAGGCCAGAATAATAACAATCAGGTTTTAAGTGAAGGGTTGAAAACACTGGAGTGAATTTATTAGGAGACTGCAGAACCTCTTTTTTCAAAAACAGTGAAGACCATTTCTTCCCTAACAAACTGCCGCTCTAATTTCCTACAATAGCCAAGCTTTAGTGTGATCTAGAGTAAAAGTGATTTCCTTGCTTTATTACCTCAAGAAACCCCTTCCTTATTAAAACTGATCTTTGCTTTATTTCATATGTACATCTTCCAATGGTAATAGTATTCCAATGGCAGCTAGCTGATCACAGCCTCGTTAATTATACAGGTGACAACTTCTGCAGGAGAGAAAAAGCTTCATTTTAAATATGTATTGATTTTGCCTGCAGTGAAGATGTCTCATCATCTTGATAAGCCACAACTTCTCAGACACATGTGTCTCAAGTTATCTTTTATTACAAATGTTTAGGCACCCAGAGAAAAGGGGAAGACGTGAAGAATATCTGGTTTCAAGATTCAATTCAGCGATTTGCTGAATCAATCCCTAGTTTGAATCCTGGCCCTAGGTGTAAATTCAGCTGACTATAAACTGATGTAGGTCTTAAATCTCTATAGCTACCTATAAGTGAATTTTTTTATTTTGATAAAATACAACTGGATATTTGCTATCATGTGTTTGCACATATTTGTCTAGCACTTCCTTAAACCAGACTGGAAGGAAAAACTAGAACACAGCAAGTGATGAGATGTCACTTCTGTGATTAGATTCCAAAAGACTGTGACTTCCATCTTACTTACCCACTTGCTAGCTCTAACGAGGAAAGCTGCCATGTTGTGAAATGCTCTATGGAGAGGCATATATGAAAGGAGCTAAGGGAGGTCTGTGGCTGACAGCTCTTAAAGAACTGAGGCCTCAGTCCAACAACCACTGAGTAAGTGAGAAAATGGTCCCTTCCCAACAGAACATTAAAACGACTGCAGCTTTGTGGGAGACCGTGAACCAGGTAACCCAGCTAAGCTACACTTATTCTTGACCCACAGAAACTGTAAGATAATAGATGTGCTATTTTATGACACCAAGTTTGGAGTAATTTGTTATGCAGCAGCACACATCAGGGGTCTCAGGCTGAAAAAAGAAGATGTGAAGTTTGCATCTTCCCAGGTTTTTTAAGCAGAGAAAAGATGACTCTCCTGAGTTCCTGAAACACTAAGGCTGATTATTAGACCAAATGACATTTTAAAGTCTTTTCTAATGTATTTATTTTAAACAAATTAAATGATTCTACCTGAAAAAGGAAGAGAAAAGTAGACTTATAATATGTACCTTTTTCAGAATATAGTGAAAGAGATTGTGCAAAACAGGTGGAAGTTGAATATCTTTAAGAATCAAATTTCATAATTACTCTGTAAAATAAATACAAAGACATCTCCCTAAAGATGAAGAAGTAAAGGATTAGAGTGGTTATGGAGTTGTCCGAGGGCACACACAAAGAGAATTCTAACAGAATCCTAAACACGTATGTAGCAATTTTAAATATTAAATAATAATATATTTTAAAACAATAGATTTGCTTCTGAATAAATTAGTATGTGATCCTGAAGTGCTAGATATAAAATTGTATTTATTCTGGCAGCTTCTATTATAAAATAGGAAATGTCTCATAAATAGTTAGAGCTAGCTGAAATAATAACTTGATATATCAGCTTGTGGGAGAAGAAACATGGGTTTTTCAGATTCTTCTAGTGGAAAGCTCTCTGAGTTGCCAAAAACCAGAGGGTCAAATTTCCACTGTTTTCTTCAGAGCCCACATGGACAGGAAAGAAAGGGAGTTTTAAAGAATCCTCTTAATATTTACATAAAGATAATTCATTCGGCATTTCTTGGTGGCCTCTTATACATATAGCATATATTTAAATGATAGATGAGAGTAGAGCCGATAGATGACGAGAGCATGATTTATTATGATTATTTTCCTATTTTGTCTGCTCCCAAAAAGTGTTCTAGTGTGTCATGATAAAAGATATATGTACAACGTTTTTAAAATGGAAATACAAAAGACAATCATATTATGATTCCCTAGGTATTTAAAGAACGTGACTATCAAGGAGGAGAGAAGAAAGAAACATCTCAAGAGACTTAAAATAACCAGGTATAATGTGATAAAATTAGGCAGAGGGAAATGCAAGATAAACAGAATGTTCTTCTGATTTTTCCTAAGTTTTTACTTGTGAACTAAATTCCCTGAGGAAGATTGCAGTTGTGTGAAAAGACTGTTCTTTTTGTGCTATTCTATAGAGGATAAACTTGAAGAAAAAAAGAAAGATGAACAAAATTATCTAACAGGAATTTTCTAGCTTTATTCTCTATAATTAACTGTATTTAGAAAAAGTATGTAATACATGAAGACGTTTTCAAAAATTTAAGAAGGGCAATCAAGTAGAAGCTGAAATTTTCTTTCCCCCAATCTCAACTCTTTTTCTTTTTCAAGATGAAAGGATAATTTAACTGTTAACAAATATAAATATGCACAATATAGACAGATTTCTAAGTACTGTTTGGTGACTGACCTTTTTAAATGTATATGTCTTTGGAGATCTTTTCATGCCAGTATATATGACTGCCTCAACCTTTTTAAGAGATGTATAATATCCCAAGTATGAATGGTCCACACTTTTAGCCATTCTTCTACTAATAAAAATTTGGATTTGTTCTAATTTCTCACTTACACATAATACTATAATGAATATTTTATACTTATATTCTTGTACACAGGTGAGAGGTAAAATTACTAGAGATCAAATGGAGGATGTAATTTAAATATTGACTGTTAATGTCAAAACTGTCCTTAAGTATGCTGTACCAATATACCCTAATTAATAGCTTCAAATAGTGTCAGTTTCTTCACTCCTTTTCCCAACATTAGATATTGTAAATTAAAATTTTTAAATAAATAGTTGAATGATATCTCATTATTATTTTAATTTCTAATAATAAAGGTAAGTATCTTTTCATTTGGGGGAGATACTTTTAGTTTTTATTTTATGAACTGTGTTGACATTCTTTGAGAATTCTTCTACTGTGTTAACTTTTTGCTTATTGAGTCGTGTGTGTGTGTGTGTGTGTGTGTATCTCCTAGATATTAATCATTGTTCCATTATAGATACTGCCATTATTCTCTCAGACTGTGATTTAACTTTGTTTATGCTGTCTTCTATCATATTAAAGCCTTAAATCTTGTCAATATTTTATTTTATGACTTTAGATTTTGTATTTTAATTAGAAAGACTTTTCTCACCCCAAGAGTATAAAAATGTTCTATTTTTCTTTTAATACTTTTTATGTTTAGGCCTTTAATACATTAGCAATTTATTTATGGGCATGGCATGAAGCAAGGATCTACATTTTTCCCCAAAGAGCTAGAGAATTGTCTCAGCATCATTTACTAACTTTTTTTGGCTGATTTGAAATTCCCCCTTTAACATAAATAAGCTACATTCCCATAGGTTTAATTTTTTCTATGGTGCTACTTTATTCTTATACCAAAATAGTAATTTTTAATTTATAGCTTTATATTATGTTTTGATATCAAGTAGTGAAAACATTCCCTCAGTATATGGGCAGTAGTGTAGATATTCGGAATAGGGGCTGTAAGCAGACTGTGTTAGAATTCCAGCTCTGTCATTTACTAGTTGAGTGACCTTGGGCAAGTTAACCTTTCTCTACTTTCCTAGTAGACATGATATGAAAAATGGGGATACTAACAATTCTTCCATTTTATTACTAGGCGTTAAATGAGTAAATACATGTAAAATACTTAAACCAGTAATAATAATAAGAATTCAAATTTGATAACTATTGTTCAAAATTTTCTTAGCTCTTCTCATACATTATAAATTCCAGTTTGAGAATTTGCCTATCAGCTTTCATTTTAAAAAATTCTACAAAAGTATTTATAAAATTCCTATCTCTTCCAATCCAGGAACATGATCTGTTACTCTACTTATTCTCTTATGTTCTTCAGCAAAGTTTCATAATTTTTTTTTTCCTACAGATGCTGTACCTTTCTAATTAGGTTTCTTACCCAGCAGCTTTATTGATCCTATTTCTATTACAGTTGGGATATTTTTTCTCCACTGGTACTTGCTGTTATATAGGAAAGCTATTTGTTTTAGTGTATTAGTTTTATGTATGATCATCTTGCTGACCATTTTTAATAGTATATTGTTTTCGAGTCAAATTACTGACTCAAAAACCCTTTAAGTAGCTTTGTAATCTCTTAGTTATATCTGAACACCCTTACCCAGGGTAAATTAAGCAAGTTGCCACTTGTCCTTTAACCCCGAAGTTTCTTAATTTCCAAGTAAGCAGCCCCAATCAATTTGAGCTCTAGAATCTCACTATTACTCAATCTGAATAAAAACAAGGTCCATAAGAACCTACTTTGACTTTCACATCCACATAAACCAAGAGGAGCTGAGGGCAAATCTTTGAAAATCCTCACCATTAAATAAATCTCTAGGTCATATATATCTAATTCTGACTTGCTGCCAGGGAAGTCAGCTGTTAAAAAAATTAGTTTGTATTTCTCAGTCTGTACTTCTAAAAAAGTTTTAAAAAGATTTTTAATGTATCCTTCCAGACATTTTTTAGTGACATCACATTATGATAAGTCTTAACAATATATTGCGACCAATTTGAATATAAATGTAGATTTGTTTTATCATTTTGAACAAGTATATCACATTCTGTGGTTTGAATATACCATTTTTTAAAAAAGCACAATGATTACTGTGTACTAGGCACTGTTCTAAGCACTTTATAAATAAATATTAACTCATTTAATCCTCATTATATCTAAGGTATATACCATACCATACCATATCATATGGTATATGTGTACTATAATTTACTAATCATATCAAACAAATAAAGTTTTATTAAATAATTTAATCTAAATACTGATTAAATGAATCAAATTTTAATTAAAAATTTTTAATCAAATTGGTCCAAATTTTTGTCATTATAAACAATACTGTGACACACTTCCTGATATACACACCTTTGTGCAGTTAAATTATTATTTCTTTCATCTATATTAAACAGGTGCCTTTGCAGTCAATTGAGATTAGTGGCAAAGAGAGCAGAGACAGTAGAGACATAAAATCAGGAAAGCACAATATGTGCCTGGGAAACCACAACTGGGGAAAAGGGAGAATATAAATAGTTAATGAGCATTTACTATTTGCCAGACACTATGCTAGCTGCTTTGATATACATTGACATATTCAATCCTCACAAAAACTATTTGCAGCAAAGTATAATAATGTCTTTTTTATAATGAGGAAACTGGAATACATAGGAGTTAGTCACTTGAGAAGGTTACACAGCCAGTAAGAAACTGAGGTTCTGCAAGTATCAGTTGAATTATGTTAAAAAAATTGCTTACTCTCTTTGGTCACATTTTAGTTCAAGTATAAATGTGAATCAAAAGCCTAACCTTGTGGGTATATAAATTAAGATATTGTGTGTAAATTATAAACTAAATACCAAGAATGATTTAACATTTTAAATTATTTTTAAAAGAACTGAGACCGATCTTTCTAAGAAAGTCACTATCTTAGAGTAAATCAGAATTTATAGCTGAATACTCTAAGAGATGGATGCTTTTATAAACCTTCACTTGATTCCATGTTAGAGAGAAATATATAAACTAGACCACATACAACGAAAGGACTCTCCTGAATCATAATCCTTGGGTGGGACGATACCTCAAAGTCATGCGTGCAATCTTCCATGCGGTGAGGAATTCTTCATATTGCATTCTCAAAACTGTCCATTTGACTCCTCCATTTTTGCAGTTAAGATTTCCCAGATGATGATGGGGAAGTGAACAATGCCCAACTTGCCCTTCCTCACTTAAAATTCTCATGAAAATACAGCAAATGATGACAAGTTTCAACCTTATTGGAAATTAAGGGGCTTATCTATCAGAATTCAGGTAGAATTCACAATATTCAAAGCATGGAGAAGGATGTTTCAGTACTATGATTTCCAACAAGGGGATCAAAATATGCCACTCCAATATATGCCACTTTGGCATAAAGGTTGGTTTGAGCTAAAAATAAATGAGAAACAGCAGACACAGGAAAAGCTCTCGCCTCTCTCCCTTTCTGCCTGCGAGCAAGGCATAAATTTCCTTTTGTAAAGGTGACACAAATACAGGCATACCTCAGGGATGTTTAGGTTTGGTTCCAGACCACCACAAGAAAGTAAATATTGCAATAAAGTGAGTCACATGAATTTTTTGGCTTCCCAGTGAATATAAAAGTTATGTTTATACTCTACTGTAGTCTATTAAGTATGCATTATGTCTAATTTAATTAAAACATACTTTATTTTAGTATACGTGCTGCTGAAGTGAGCACTAAGACATACATTATTGCTAAAAAATGCTAACCATCATCTGAGCCTTCAGTGTCATAATCTTTTTGCTAGAAGGTTTTGCCTTGATGTTAATGGCTACTGACTGATCAGGGAGGTGGTGGCTGAAGGTGGGGGTGGCTGTGGCAATTTCTGAAAATAAGAACAATGAAGTTTTCTGCATCAACTGACTTTTTTTCACGAACGATTTCTCTGTAGCATTTGATGCTGTTCCGTAGCATTTTACCTATAGTAGAACTTCTTTTAAAATTGGAGTCAATACTCTCAAATTCTACTGCTGCTTTATCAATGAAGTTTGTATAATATATAAATCCTCTGTTGTCATTTCAACAATCTTCACAGCATGTTCACCAGGAGTAGCATTCCATCTCCAGAAACCACTTTCTTTGTTCATCTATAAAAAGCAACTTTTCACACATTAAAGTTTTGTCACGAGATTGCAGCAATTCAGTCGCATCTTCAGGTTCACTACTAATTCTAGTTCTCTTGCTGTTTCCACCCCCTCTGCAGTTACTTCCTCCACTGAAGTCTTGAACTTCTCAAAGTTATCCATGAGGGTTAGAATCAGCATCTTCCAAACTCCTGTTAATGTGTGTGTGGGAGGGGGGGAAGGGAGGTGTTCATTCGAAGCAATAATTTAGGGGAAATACTTATGATAAAATGTGTAGTGAAAACATCGGTTTAGTAACAAAGAAACTGGTCTTTTATCTCCAAATTAAATACACTTAGATTAAAATAAAATACCAAAACAAAATAAAATGCCTTGGCTTCTAAAACAGTTATGCCTCATTTAATCATGAGCAGAGTGTACCTCATTCCCCATCTGAACTCCTTGCATTCTAGACTGCTGCTTCTGAGAGATGCAAGAGACAAACTGATTATCCAGACTAGGACAAACTAGGTGACTTCTCATTTTTTCACATAAAATTAAACACACACACACACACACACACACACACACACACACACACCCCTCTTTTAGTGTTAGTTGCAGATCTTCTGTTCCCTACCACCCATCTCTTTCTGGTCTGTTACTAAGTAGAACTTTTAAAAGTCATGCTAAACTAAAGAGACTTTGGAGAAGATCGAGTGAACTTTACGTAGGAAGTCAACTCGAAGCTCAATCCTCTAAAACAAAATATTCTGTGATATAAAAATTTAGTCAGCTCTGCATTCATTGAGCCCTCATTTTTGGTCATATCAGTTCTATTATTATTAATCTCCTTTACCAAAAATGAGAAACCGCTGTTTGGGAACCTGACAGCTTTGAAGTTACAAAGGCCTCTCGACAATAAGGTTCAAATTCAGTAAGACTGGGGCTAGATAATTTGGGTCAATATCAGAGATTGAGAACAAGGTTTCTTGAGAAACATGAGTCCAGAGGCAGCTGGTAGAGGGAATGAGAGTAGATGCATCATATATTTCTGTTCAGTACATCTAAAGTGAACATATATCTGAAGGATGAAAGCGTTTCTGAGAGGTACAGTAAATCAAGTCATAAACATGTATTGGATACTTATTATTTGACAAGTTCTATGCAAAGCACTCTTCATGGATTAGCTTAATCATGACAACAAGCGTATGAGGTAGCTACTATAATTATCTGTATTTTACAAGAGAACAAACTGAGGCACAGAGAGGTTATGAACTGGTCCAGAGTTATATTGCTAAGTTTATGCAGGTGAATGCCTTGGCTCTAAGGCTAGCAAGAAAACTGTCATGGAAATGCCTAAGACAATTAGGTTGGACAAATATATGGTATAAGAGTGAGTGTGTGAGTGTGTGTTTGAGTTTGTGTAATGATGTTTTTTGTTTCTCTCCAAAGTTTTATCCAATGGTCCCTTCCGAACCCTGTGAAAAAAGGTTAGGTATTTTGTCTTCATTGAAAGTTAACTGATACATGTGAATACTAAAATTATAAATTATCCACCTCAGACTGCAAAATAGATTACAATTACAAAATATATACTGCGTTCAACATAATGGATCAATAAGAAGACACTTCCAGCATATAGTTTCACAAAGTTTCCCTCTAATGTATTCTACCAAATTCCTTGTCTGCTCTAATAAGTAAGTAGCAAATTTCAATATATTATTAAGCTTCAAAATTTTAGGAACCTAATCTCTACCAATTCTGATTCATTTATGCTAAAATTTTGAAACTAGCTGACTAGATTCAAGATATCCCAAGGGGCCAGTAAAATAAAAGCATTGTAATCTTATGGCTCAGAAATTCTGTTTCTGTTTATACTGGGGCCTCCTGTCTTATTTTCCTATTCCAAAAGGGAGAGCAGGAAGCATGGTCCCATAGTCCCCAAAATCCTGAACACATTTTCCCTCTTAGGGGGAGCACGCGTAGTTAAAGGGAAGGAGGAATGCTTCCTTCCTTGAATAGGCTGACAGATTAAGAAATTTCTCAGATATATTCCTATACAGTTCCCATTTAAACATATTTACAAAAATGAGTAAATAATTCACAAATCAGAATTGAACAGAAAATGTCTCCTTATAATCCAATATCCTCATTTCAGAGTTGAGAAAACTGAGTCCAAGAGACATAAGTGACTCCATTTTAAATAATTTCCCGAACTCTAAAAGTGTTTCCTACCTTTACCATTACAAAAATATATTTTAATATATTTCTATCATTATGAATGTACCATTTTCTATCTTAAAAAGTTACTTTTGTTGTACATTTGTACATATGTACTGTGTCCCTTATATGCATTAACCTGGTTCACAAATTTGTGATTTTTAATCATAATATTCAATTAGGATTAACATACAACAGTTTAATTCATCTCGACTGTTATATATTTATACTGTTTCTCATTCTTCTTTAAAAATAGTAACTGTACAGCTATAAATATCTTATATAGTCCTTTTCTTTTACCCCTTTTGGGTAATTTAACAAAGATAAAGTACATTTTACATCAAAACTGGTGGTCAGTTTTATGATCAGTTTTATGTATATGGCTAAACTCTTCTAAAAGACTCTGGCAGTTTACTCAATTATGTCTAAGCCTACATTTCCAAAATTCCTTGTCTCTTAAAACTGGTAGTGAGTTTCCATATGTTCCTGAATTCCCTCTATTATTCTGGAAACACGTGATCATAGTCCTAATTACTAGTCATGAATTTCTAGATAATTCTATTAAAGTTGAGTTCTATTTCATTTAAGATATTTGCCTCTGTGTTTGTAAATGAGATTACTGTCATATCACTTTTTTAGGTGCTCACTGTTGCCTACAAAAAAGATCAGGACCACATTTAATTTATCTCATATAACAAAGTAAGGAACCTCTTAGTTTGTTTTCCCAAATCTGTCATAGCCTTCCTTCAACAGCTCCATCTTATTATCAGAATAATCTTCGAAAAACTCAAAGTCTCATTATATGTCTTTTTAAAAACTTTCAATGGCTTCCCATTACTTTTATGATATAGTGTAAACCCCTAAGTTAGTCTATATGGTTCTGGAATTTCTAACCATGCATGTATGCCTCCCCATCTCCTGCTTTGGGGTCTTCTAATGCACTCACCATAGGATCTCCACTCCTTCTCCCAGCTAAATTTTACTGAGCTACTCTTAAATGTCACTAACAGTTACCATTAAGTTAAAGCTCCCTTGTAATCCAGCTCTCCTTATTCAAAATTACTTATTCAATGTCTGATTTCTCTGGTAAACTGTAGAAAACTTTGTAACAGCAAAGACCCTTTTTTCATACTAGCAGTAAGTAGGTATTCTTTACATCAGGAATTTAGAAACTTGATACTCTATATATTGCCTCCCTAGTGGAGTATAAATCAAGGATGAGGACTAGTTCTATTCTACCCAAAGTTTAGGACAGTGACTTGCACACAATTAAAAGTTCAGTGGATTTATATCACCATGTACTCTAGAGTAATATAAGGAGCAAACTTAATTAAATTTGTGTCTGGCAAGTACTCTTTAATGTTTTAACATAAAACATTATATAAAATATTATAAATATGTTAACAAAACAGAATGTAAACTAAGAGACAGTCATCCATCACCAAGACATAGCTATACAGATTTCTATAGTCCATTGAATAGTCATCAGAATTGGAGAGTTAAAATAGTTGACTCATTTGAAAGCCTTAAATAACGGAAAGGGTAATACCTTTTTTAAATCTCTGCAGATACCATGAAGAGGAAACACTCAACAAAGGCCACAACACCTAAATATTTTCTGCTTTTTCCATTTACTTCATTAAGTTCAAATAATCCTAACATCTCTAGGAAATGCCACTTGTCCACTGCATCCGCCCAACCAGAACTATCCACCCCAAACACTAGCTCCTTTTCACAATAGTGCATCATCTCTTTAGACATCTCAGCCCTAGAATCTCACATTTTATGGCATTATCAACTTTCAAAACCAACTCTTGGTTAATGCAGATATATTGAAAGCCTAAACTAAGAGACCTAAGAAAGGTAGAAGAGGAACGTCTATGAACTAAATAAGGAATGGAATGGCTATGAATGGCTAAGTAAGAAAGAGCACATTAAACTATGGTAAAACCACCTTTCTAACTGATTGACCTCTGCTACTGAGAGAACCTCTGTAAAATAAGAATATAGTACCTATCTCACAGAGACATAAGGGTTAATGTGTACTATTATAATTTTCTTCTTCTTATTTCTCATTAGGCAGCTGGAACTTAAGGCATTATGTAAATTTAAACAATGGGCCAGAATTCTGGGCCAAGAAGAGACCTCTTAGTTTACTTATGACTAATGACAGTCTCCATACATGAACATTCCTAGGAAACTTCTTGATATCACAACATTATTACTTTTCCCATTATAACAGGTATGCAATTCTTCATAATATCCAAAACTATTTTATTTAAAAGGCACAACCAGTTTTTCTCTCTTAAATTTTGTCACTGTCTTCCTTCAACACTTCCATGTGCTCTTTTATGTTAAAAGTACAACTATCAAAACTAAAAAATTATGAGTAATTTTGCCGTTCTAATTTTAAATGTAAAGTACATCGTACAAATTTTACAAGCAAGTTAAATGAAGATAAAGTTAAAATCACAGAAGATGCAAGTCACCTTTCCAAAGATCACTTTTCATGACTTAATACTATGCACTTGTGATCAATGAACTAAGTGGTTTTGAATTGGATGTAGCCATTAGTGCTACTAGTTGAGCTAAACTTCTGATGGTTCATAATTTTTAAAGTGTGTAGTTAACATTATGTATGTTATTGTCCTTTCTACCATTCTTACCGGTATGTGCCTATTTGTAAAACAAAAATGCTAATAATCAGTGATAGTCCTATAAAAGATGTTAACTCTGTTTAGTCACTAACTCATCTTGCTCTAACGTTAAAATTTTGTGATTATTGATTGGCCTCTGCATTTATTCTAAAACCCCCAAGAATTATCTAGCAGTTTCGAATATCAACACTATGCTGGTGTATTCACTGCTGCATACATTATCTTTCTTTGTTGCTGTTTTATGCTTCATTTTAGCAAAATGTGAAATTCTGGAGAAAAAAATCCCTTTGATCTTTAAAACACAAAACAAAACAAAACAAAAAAACCTTCTGTAGCAGGAAACAAATTGCTTGTTCTTGAGAATTTTTCCATCAAGATTTTAGTAGAAACAGGTATACTTAAATCATTTTGCTGTTTTCATATATCTCTCCTGACGCTTTTCATAACATATTAGATATCAGAAAGGAGGTGTAATCCCCTAATCTCTGCCCACAGACCTGAGTAAAATTTTACTATAACCTAAATAGAGTTTTTCCCTAACTCATGTACTGTGTGCAAGAATGAACTGCTGTTGGGTTTGACTGATCGTAGATGGGTTGTGGTGTAGTATATTGAAGGCTACTGAATGCAACTTAAAATGCTTAATAAAAAATCTTTATTCTTTTAGTATAAAATTTTTTATCTACTTCTATTTTTTATTAGTAGAAAAAGATATTTTCTATAATTTATGAGAAATCAAAGGATAACCTTACATTATGAACTGAATGTCTGTGTCTGTCCTTCCACCCCCAACCCAATTAATATATCTAAATCCTAATCCCCAGTGTGATGGTATTTGGGGTCAAATCCCTTTCACATTTAAAATCTCTCTTTTTTCTTCCATCTTACCTTTCCAACCTACTCTTCTGACTCCCTCTTCTGCTTTTAAGGACTGATGGAATTAGCCTGGATCCACCTAGATAATCCAGTATAATCTCCCCATCTCAAAATCCTTAAAGGCTCTTTTGTCCTAAATGCAGCATAGTCACAGGTTCCAAAAATTAATATGTGGATATCTTTGGGGGGAATGGGGCATTATTCTGACACACACACACACACACACACACACACACACACTGTGTGTGTGTGTGTGTGTGTGTTTTTTCCAGCTATAGAATATAGAGAGTGAGAAGAACAGTGAACTGATAGAACAGAGGACTCACAGAACCCCTGAAGCATGATATTAAGGGGTGGAGAGAGAAAAAAAAGTCACCCCCCCCAAAGAGAGCAAGAAAGAGAAATCAGACAGGTAGATCCAAATGGGAAAATAATCTTGAAGATTCTTATGTGATGTTTTGCCTATTTGTGACTTACTGATTTCCTCTTTTAACCTGGAAATAATTTTCTCAAAACTGTTTTGCCCAGGCTTCTACTTCCTTAATCCAGTCATCTTTAATGGCGCTGATTCTTGGGCAGTGACTACATGAATTTCAGTTTTGTACATAATATCTTGAAATATCTCCAAACACTCAGCCAATGAACTGCTAAATTGGCTGAACATTCAGAGACCTCTTTTCCAGGAACATTTTGCTCCAGGCTTTAAAATAATAGATCATTGCTAGAACTCCCCAAAGCAAGGTAGCTTTGGAATGCTGCAATACCTAGATAGCAGGTCCCACTGCCGGCAAGGGAGATCCTTACCTCAGGTTTTCAAAAGCAGAAACCAAACAAGGAATCTCCTGGTATCAACAATACCTGCCCCCACTCCCCACCTTTTTTCCCCCCAAGCTAAGTCAAGTAAATACTATGAGACATAGATATGTGGATTGATAAGTATTAATTTAACTTAAAGATTTGGTGGATTCTGTGTTGTAAACTGAAGATCATCAGTGACAGGAAAGCTAAGAAGGTTCCTATGAAATAAATGCTATCTTCTAAAACTGAAATGTAAGAATTCTAAGCTAGTACATATAAGAAGTTAAGGAAAAAACCATCTAGAAAGAGGACAAGTCTGCAGCTAGTAAGGATGACCCAGAAACACAGAACATAAGAGATAAAAAAAAATTAATATTATCTAACCTGATCTTTTTTTCATTTTACATTGGGACAATTAAAATACAAAGGACTTTGCCAAGGTAACCTAGTTGCTGACAACACAGCAGGTATCCTCCTGACCTCGCCTTCAATGTTCTACATCTTGGGGCCAACCATAGGAGATAGCTCTACTATTAGTTGCTAAATGGATTCTAATCTCTCACTCACTTTATTCTGGAGCCCTTATGAAGAGGACAAAAATGCAGGTGAAACGATGTCAGTCTTTGAGCTGTAGTGCTCCCCTGGGGGTAGTGGACCTAGAAGACCATAACACGGTACATAACTCAAGATTCACTAGCTCTACATAAGAGATTTTAGAGGACTGTGGGTATATGTAAAATTACCACTGGATTCTGGAAAAAAAAATGAGAAAGATAAAGTAGGAAAAAAGGTTAATGGTTTTACCTCGCCACATCTGACTTTTTGCCAAGATTTTTTTTAGTTCTATTACCTCATAAAAAGCAGGAACCACAATAAAGAAATATCTGAAACCTATGCTCCCCAGCACATTATAGGATACAACTAACACAAAACCACAGCTATTTTATTCTGTTCCAGACTGGGAAATTTAAAAAAAATCCACATTTCAAGGAGTCAGCCTATCTAGGCCACCCAACCCTAGCATCTATGCAATTAGCCTTAGTCAGCCACAGACATAGCAATTAAATCCTATGATCCCTGTCCAGGCAATTTGCTACTTAAGGATAGTGAGCTACTGCCAGTTGCCCTCTGCAAAAACAGTGGGAGATTTCAGCAGGCTATAGCCCTCCAGGACAGTGACAATCATGTTAAGAAAGGGAATGAAGAAAAGGGACATAAAGAAAGCTACAAAAAGTGCCAAATTAGTACTGGATATCTTATTTCAGATTTCTCTGTCACTCCTCAGGATGGAATAATAAATTTGTAGATTTTAACTTTAGGTTACATGGTTTAAATAAATATTTTTTAATTATCCAAAATACTGTACTTGGACTATTACAATTGTGAGGAGAACTTCTTCCACCTCTCCCTCCTTGGTATATTGATACTCTTTATCCCAGATTGTCACATTCACCTGGTACCCTCTGATTTCCCAAACTCTCCATATCTTCTTATACGCTACTATACTCTGCTAGAAAATTGGTTACTCTGTCTCTATACAACATTAAAAGTCCTCTGTAGAAGTCACAACACACTTTTCCAATCAGGAGTCAATTTTTCATTTACCGAAACACTGCTCCCCAACATGGTCTGTCAAGTTACTTTTACCATTTTCAAGGGACTTCTGTATTTCTTAATAAGACTGCCAACATGTCACCAGAAACTTTTTGGCATCTTGCTCAGTTTTCCTCTCCATTCTTAATATCATTATCATCATCATCATCATCATCATCATCATCATCATCATGGGTGATGTTATCTGAGAGGGACATTTATCAGCAGGTACCCATCAATTTATATTATGAAGCAAAGAAATCCACACCAAGAACATTTTTAGGAAATAGATTTAAATATTTCAGAGTGAGGAAAGGTACAGAGTTTATATCTAATATGTACAACACGTTTTTTAATCACCGATCAAAAGTTTTCTGAACTCCCTACTTTTATGGTGCATCAGGTTGCTTTGTAGGAAAAAAATCATGTCTAAAGGGCTATTAACCCACTGGTACTTAAAACCAAGGCAAGCATGCAGAGATTACATTTTTTTCCTTCAACAGATATTTACTGAAGGCCTATCATGTGCTAGGAATTATTGTAGGCACTAAGAATAATGTTGTTGATAACAGGGGGAAAATCTCTACTCTCTTAAAAATCATTATCTAGTGCGGGGAAACAAATAAGATATGTAAAATACATAATACACTAGAAGATAATAAATTCTTCAAAAAAAATAAAGGAGGATAGAATGTTTTGCTTTAGTTTTGACTTGGTGGGAAAGGTATTGGGAGAGGGAATTTACATTTACATTCTCAAATAGGAAAGGCCTCAAGGAGAAGGTGAACTTGAAATGACCTGAATAAGGACCTGAGAAGATAGAAGAGCCAACAATATGAGCATATCTGGGAAAGAATCCTCTAAGAAGAGCCGATATCAAGTGCAAAGACCTTGAGATTAAAGTATACCTGGCACGTCTAAGGGGCAATAAGAAAGCTATCAGAGGGAGAGCAGAGTGAGGAGAAAAGCCATAGGAGATGAGGTCAGAGAGTATGAGTGTATATGAAAATTCTATAGAATCTTGTAGGTCATTAAAAGGACTTTGACTTTTACTTAGAGTGAAATGGAAAGCCATTGTGAGGTTTTAGACAGAGGAGTAAAAGGATCTGACTATCGTTTTAACTGTTTCATGCTGGTTGCCATATTGAGAATGATCTATAGAGGGGCAAAGTCACAATCACGAAGACCAGTTAAGAAGCTACTGCAAGTATACAGTGAGAAATAATTATTACTTGAAACAGGAGTAGAGAATGATAGTTATAAGTGGCTGGCTTCTGAATATATTTTAAAGGGAGAGAAAACATGGCTTGGTAACAGACTGAATGTGGGATGTGAGAGAAAGGAGTCAAAGATGACTGCAAGATTTCTATTCCTAGAAGATAGTCAGAATTGCCATTTATTGAGATGAAGAAGACTGAAGAAGGAACAGGTTTTTATGACAGAAATCAGGAACTTAGTTTTAGAACGTTTTAAGTTATAATGGAATATAACATATTAAGTTTTTTTTATCATACATGATGAAGACAGGTATATTTCTGGCATGGAGAGTAAGTCCATGTTACATTTTTGACACAATCATTTACATTAAACATTTCTAATTGCTTCAGCAGAAATTATTTGTGAGCTACCTTAGAAGTCATTCCTAGAAACATTTTAATAACTTGCATTTGTTTCAGGGTGTAGATGGACACTCTGGCCTAATTTTGGAGCTCAGTTAGTTGGCTTCATATGTCTCAGAGGGATTTAACAAGGATGAAATTCTGGATGAACTCCAAGGGTGCATTTGCACTAAAAAAAATGGCCCTCATTTTGGGGGACAGAAATAGAACTTGAACCCAGATGCTCACCCAGGTTAGAAGAATATCACCAAGTGTTTCATCTGAGAAGTCATTTCCTGTTGAAGCACTAAGAATAATTTATTCAAGTGAGGAGCTATTTTCTTTTCTAGCATGAACCATTTAGCTATACAGTGCTCTTCCCTCACAAAGAGAAAGTCCTCATGTGCTAGGTCCCAGAGACTACCAGCTAAGTTCCTGCCTTCCCCAGGGCTCTGACCTCTGCACTTCAGTTAAAGAAATCAAAATAAAATGAAAATTAAGAATATGGAATGGTAGGAAAATGATGAATACTAGTATGAGTACATTCAGAAATTCAATCTAATGTCATTTACTTCTGAAATGCTACAAAAACAATGTTAAGTCAATGCATTCAGCAAACAGTTATGAAAGTATACTATCTAATAGGAACTATGTTACCTGCTGGGGGAAGAGGAATTCAAGGATAAGTAAAACAGAGTTCCTGCTCTTGGTGAACTCAGAATCTAATGGAGAAGGCAGATGATCAAACAAGTAATTATAAGAGGATTAATAATGAAGGGACATACTAAATGTCAGGGTCCCAAAGGGGGAACAATTAAATCTGCCAGAGGAAGTTGGAAAGGATTTATAAAGGATATGACATTTGAACCAAGATGTGAAGGGAAGGAAGAAGTTTGTCACTCTACCAATAGACAGCACTCTGTGATAGAAAGAGGGTGCCTAGAGCTTATCCAGCTTTGGAATCAGGAAGGAGTGAAGAGTGGTTCTGTGTAGAGGTTACATGGGGAAGAGTGACAGGAAAAAAAGACTAGAAAGACAAGCTGCTTTAGTAGGAGTTTGTCGTTTGTTCTTTTGAAAACAGAGCACTCTCAGGTTTTTTAAGCAGGCAAACGACGTGATCATAATTGTTTTTAAAAAGTAGTGGATGGCTGAAGAGAAGAAAAGACATAAAAGATCCTCAATGACAGCGGAATAAAACAGACCAAGAGAAGAAGAAATAGAATTGGATACTCAACAGAAAGAACCACGGACATATCCACTTTCATTACCCTTCATCACCTCCCACCAATGAAATTAACTGTCTCCTTTCACTATCATCTTATCAAGCGGGCAGTGAAAGAAAGAAAGATGTCCACATTTAAAGATGTAGGAAGTTAGCATCCCAGAGAAAACACATGGAAACCACCTTTTCCCTGTTAATTATTTCTGTCAGTGGTTATAAGAGAAGGAAAAATTAAGAGC
Source organism: Cynopterus sphinx (assembly GCA_030015415.1). Lineage (NCBI taxonomy): Eukaryota > Metazoa > Chordata > Mammalia > Chiroptera > Pteropodidae > Cynopterus > Cynopterus sphinx. Next base: position 53,354,420 of record CM057383.1, on the reverse strand, counting down.
ATCATATGGAACTCTAACCACACCTGGATTTAGAACAGGGAAACATGTATGAATATGGCGTGTGAATGCCCCTCCCCCAAGCACAAGTGCTGTATTGACAAATGCTAAGCAGTATACTCTAAAAAGAATAATTACATCTCCTCTTACCTCCTAACATACATCTACTTTCACTGATGTTGTCAATTTACTACCATTTAAGACCATTCTTTTTAATATACCCTTGGTGTACCAGGAGCCTAGGATAACCACTCTCTTCCCATTGTTTCTCCACATCTCTTGGCCATAACATTGCTATAGAAAATCTGCCACTGGCCTGGATTGGGCTCAATATATCAGAGGTCTGGGAAGAATTCAAGAGGCCTCTTCCTGATCGACGTTTGGCCTAGATGAACATTTCAAACTTCAGGTGTCTTTAGAACATATTTTTAGCACAGTCTAGAAAATAGAGAAGCTATAACAACTTTGCTAGCCAACAGCATGTTAATTTGCTCTTTTCTATAGTAACACTGGAGCCAAGCATTAGTTTGAACATTTTTTATTGTTAGCATGTAATTAAATTTCCATAAATGTCCACAATTTTCAGAAACACTATGAAGAGTAAATCTCAAATGTTTTGGTCACAGATGCTTTTACAAAACTAACCAAAATAAAACTTAGAGACAAAATAAGCTCCTACTGACCCATTAAACAAAAAGACCAGAATGATCACTTCTAATGAAATAGTAATATTTTTCTCCTTCAAACTCATACAATGTTTGCAAGTTATTTAATTTGACATTTAATCATGTGCTGCTTTTTACTAGTAGTTACTTTTTAGAATTAACAGTCTTGTCTTATTATAGATTTTAATAAGTTAAAGTTATATTAGAGATGCATCAAATCAAATTGCAAAAAACCTATTATAGGACAGGGTAGTGAGAAATGAGAATTAGACATGGTAAATTCATACTTTACTGATGCTGATGGGCCACTCCATTTATTTATGTGTAGCAAAAAAAAAAAGGTGGCATAAAAAAATTATACCTGTCAAATTAACCAAAAACACTTAAAGTTTATAGTTTATAGACTCAATTTTTGTGATTCTGTTATAAAATTAGTGCATGAATACACTGCTAGGTGTACTTTAAACTGGTACAACCCTTTGTTATAGGAACCAGCAATATATTTAAAAGCCATAAAAATATTTTTATATTTCTTGCATAAAGAAACTACCTTAAGAAATTCAGATTTTAAAAAAGGCTTTAAATATGAATGTATATAATAATTTAAATATAAAAACAAAACATTAGAAATAACTCAGGTTCAAAAATAATAATAGCTATTTAAATGATGGGGTATAAAACTGACATAGCTTTCATAAGGGAATCTCTAAGCAAATTAAGAATTAAGAAAAATTTCTTCAATCAATAAAGGGCATAAAAAATTTATACCTATCATGATATTTAATAGTAAAAAACTAAATACTTCCTTATTAAAATCAGGAACAAGGCAAGGATATATGCTGTCAGCATTTCCACTTAAATTTGTACTGGAGAGCCTGATGCAACAAGGCAAGAAACAAAAAGCATCTAGATTAGAAAGGAAGAAGTAAAACTGTCTTTATTCACAGCTGTCAAAGTTGTGTACCTAGAAAATCCCAAAGAGTGCATAAAATACTATTAGATCTTATAAGTGAGTTTAGAAAATTTGAGATTTAAGATCAACATATAAAACCCAACTGTATTTCTATACACTAGCAATGAACAATTAAAATTTAACAGTAAAAGAACAATACCATTTACTATAAACACAAATTACTTTGTAACAAATCTAATAAAATTTGTGTCAGATTTGCTGAAAACTACAAAAAAGCACTGATGAGAGAAACCAAAGACATAAATAAATGGAAAGATAAACTGTATTACATAGTTTAGAAGACTCAATATTTTCAGAATGTCAGTTCTCCCCAAATTGACCTATGGATATGACAAAATATAGGAATTGACAAGCTGATTCTAAAATATATATGTAAAGAACTCAGAATAAACAAAACAATTTCGAAAAAGAAAAAACCGAGAACTCATACTATATTATTTTAACACTTAGTATAAAATTAATATCAAGACATAGCAAAAGGAGAAACACACAGATCAGTAGAACAAAATGTAGTGAGTTCAGATATAGAAACATACACATAGATCAATTGATTTTTGATAAAAGTGTCAAAAGCAAAAAAATGGGAAAATTATAGTCTTTTTAACAAATGGTGCTGGAACAACTATACATTCTATATAAAAATATGAACCTTGATAATATCTTACATCATATTGAAAAGATACCTCAAAATGTATCACCAGAAACCTAAATGTAAAACCTAAGACTATAAAACTGGAAGAAAATGTAGGAGATAATCTTTGTGACCTTGGGTTAAGCAAACATTTCTTAAAATAGGAAAGAGATTATGAACCATAAAAGAGAAAAAAAGATGTTATTATAAAACATAAATTACAAAATAAAAAAATAAGCTTTTGAAAAATACTGTTGAGAAAATTAAAAACCACGGACTAAGAGAAAAAAGTTGCCAAACACATATCTCATAATGGACTTCCAACCAGAATAAATAAAAATCTATTAACACAATAATAAGAATTATTGTAAAAACAGGACAAAAGATTTGAAAAAACATTTCACTAAAAAAGAGATATGGATGCCAAATAAGCACATAAAATAATGATTAGCATCAGGAGTCACTACAGGAATGCAAATTAAAATCACCAAAAGGTACATACCTATTAGAATGTTACAAATTTTAAAAAACTGGTAATATCAAATATTAGCAAGGGTGCAGATTAGCAAATGCAACTCTCACATACTGGTGGTGGAAATACAAAATGGCAAAGCCATGTCAGAAAACCTGTTTGAAAGTTTCTTATAAAGTTACATACACACTTAATGAATGTATGACTCAGTATATATACACTTAATGTATGACTCGTAAATATTTATTCTAAAGAAATGAAAACATATGTCCACATAAAAACCTTTACACAAATGTTTATTGTGGCTTTATTCTTGATATCCCCATACTGGGAACAATCCAAATAGTCATCAACTCATTTACAATGAGTAAACAAATAATCCCTATAATGGAATACTATTCTGTGATAACAATGAACAGACTACTAATATATGCAACAATCTGAATGAGTTTTAAAAGCATCACACTAAGTGAAAGAGGGCAAAATTAAAAGTGTGACTCCAGTTACACACCTGTGATTCCACTTGTGTGACAAAACTGTAGCATCAGAGTAGTTACTGCCCCAAACTGGGAGTGGGAAGAGGAGACTCACTGCAAAGAGGCATAAAGAAATTTTCTGAGTAACGGAAATATTCTGTATGTTGATTTTGGTGGTGGTTACACAACTGCATAAGTTTGTCAAAGATTACAGAGCTATATATCTAATAAGGATGACTCTTACTATATTTAAATTATGCCTCAATAAATCAACAAACTGTTAAACCAAGTGCTGAAGAAGATGTGGAACAAACGGAACTCTCACTCATTGCTGGTGGGTATGAAAATGATATGACTCCTCTGGAAAACAGTGTAATATTTAAAAAAATAAAATTAAATATGCACTTACAGAAATCCAACAATACTACTCCTAGCAGTACCCAAGAGAAATAAGAACATATATCCATACAAGCACTTGTATGTGAATGTTCATAGCAGCCTTATTCATAATAGTGCAAAACTAGGAACAATAAAATGTTCATAAATATAATAGATAAATGACAAAACAAATTATGATACATCCACATAAAGAAATATCATTCATTAATAAAACAAGAATGAACTGCTGATACATTCAATAACATGGATGAATATCAAAACATTCTATTGAATGAAGCCAGACATAAAAGGTATAAAAATAACACAATTTCTGGAACTTTGTGTAACATCCTAGAATTTTATATACAAAATTTTATTAAAAATTTTTAGACTGCTATTTTAAAATAATTTCTATTCACATATAATTTTATGTACAATAAAACGAACCTAGTTTATATGTAGAGTTTCATGTAGTTTGACTAATATACACACCTAACAATCCCCACCACCACCAAGAACATTTCTATCATCCCAAGAAACTCTCTGTGCTTCTTGGTATTCATGTTCCCTTGCCCCAAGCAACAACTGATCTCTCTGTCATTACAGATTATCTGCATTTTCTAGATTTTTCTGTAAATTCTAGAATTGGATGTATCAATAGTTTATTCTTTTTAATAGATAAGTGATATTTCTTTATATGAGTATATCATAATTTACTTAGTCATTTACCTGTTTATATCTATGAACAAACCTATCAGAAACATCCTGGGATATAAAAATGAAGATTTTATAATAACTTATAAGGCTTATAATGCTGAACTAAGAATTAAATAAGAATGCAATTATGTTACTTGATATTTGGTAAGCATATAATCAAAGACAGTAGGAAACTAATCTTAGATAGGTCAAATAACTTGCCAAATGTCACAGCAAGTAACCCAGGATTGCCCAATTCCAAACTTCTTAACCACTATTCTGTCTTAACATTCAGTATAAGGTTCCTGAATTTGCAAATACAGGAGTTCCACTTTCCCGATGTTCACGAGGTTGAGAAAAACATGGAGATACTAGAAATTTAATAGGTCAAAAAAGAGTTTTCCTTCTCCATGTTCAAGGGGTTTAGAAAACTCAGCATTTAGAAGACTCCAAATAGCCCTCTGCTAACCTAATGGGAGCAGAGCCTAAATCCTTAAATTGGGATGTTGCCTATGTAGTCACCAGAGCCAGTTTTTCTTTTCCACTGGATATTCTTAGCAAATGTTACAGTACAAAATATGAAAAGAGACATCAGAAGCTATTCTAGGGAAGTGAGCTGTCCTTTCACACTGGTGGGATTCATGCCCAAGTTCAATTTCATTTCATGTATAAGAATCCCTTAGTCACATCTTAGGATGTCATATCATTCATGTTCTCTCTACCCCGTTCTCCACCCCCTTGATATTTTCAATGAGTTATTTTACTCTTGAAATCAAGAAAGGCCAAGAAAGAAATAATACTGGCTACTCAAGAAGAAGGTACTTTAAGAGACAAGAATCCTCTAGATATGGTTGTGCGGTTGTGACTGAAATTGGTCTCTTTGAAGCTCCCTGCTTGCTGATATGCACCCGACAAAAGGCTCCTTCCTGGGGATGGCTGCCTCAGAGAATCAGCCTTTCCTGACTATACCTTTGCCTCCTCATCTTAATCATACTGGCTTGCCTCCAACTGTAGTTCTTTCATTCAGTTCCTATTCCATCTTTGCTGCAACCTGTGGGACTTGACACTTCAGACTGTCCTTTTGGTTCCCTCCCTTTACTGATAATGTCTGGTTCCCCTTTCCTGGTCTGTCCTATCTCGATTCTTTACCCCTTCTTGGTTCCTGGACTTACCTAGATGGAAGGTTTTAACCTTCAGATTAGGGTTCTGGAAGCTCATTTTGGTCCTTGTTCCCCAGGGGTCTATGCTTGCAACTGTGGCTGTTAGGTAACTAATTCCCTTACAGCTAAGGGGGCTTCTTTCTTGGCAAACTGAAGTATGATGCCCCAATTCCCAAAATCTAGCTTTCTGCTGTCACTCTCTGCTGCCCTCCAGCGGCTATCGGTAGGATGCACTAGTTAGGAATTCCAAGACTTGACTCTGCTGCCCTTTCCTCGGCCTATCGGTGTCCTCTAGTAGGACACTAGACAGTATAGTTAACAGAGATGAGATCTGCATTCAACACCCATTAGGCTTTAATTCAGCCAGCATTTGTCCAATAACCTTTATACCCCTGTTACTCCCAAGGAAATTCACTGGTGACGACTCTCCTGTCTTTTCTCCTGAAGATGTGACTCAGAAATTCACAGATTCCAGGTTTGTGGGTATGCATATTCATGCTGTGCGTTGGAGGTAAGAGAGAAATCTCTGGAGTTTCTGAGGCTTGACTTGTTGGGAGAAGCAGAGCGTGGTCCAGTGCCTAAGGCTAGCCTAGCACTTAGCCTCTTAAGATGACCTAGGTCTCCTATGATGTAGCATAAGAGGACCACTGAGGCTGTGCATGGGCTAAGAGAGAAAATGCCAGGTGGCTTACTATGCTATGTTTATTAGCTCTTCACACACGAGCTGAAATTGAATGAAATTCTAGCTTTTGAACTGACAGACATCACTATGAGGCTATCTAAAGTGATGCTGGCACATGCCCACATTAAACGTTACAGTTGTTCTATTGGAGCAAATGGGTAGAGGGTTGTCACAGACTAGACCCATACTTCTAGAAAAGGTCCTTCTAGCATCTACTGAAAAGGCTGTTCTATACTCTGGTGGGACCTCTAAGTGGCAGAGCTCTACCTCTGGGTTAAAGAAGGAAGTGCTGGACAACTCTGTTGACCAAACTTTAGATTAGATTTCTCATCTAACCCAAGACTATGCCAATATGAGTTGACAGTAACAGTAGATAATGTTAGCCTGGTAGGTCCATGAGTCAAAGGCTAAACCCAATGTATTATTATGGGAAAGTATGTTAAAAACCTCGTGTTTTGTTTCCTGCTACCGCCAAAATTATCTACAACTATTCATAACTGAACATCCCTCATCCACTCTTATCTCCACATATCTGCATTAATACAGTTTAAGAACATTGACAGGACCCACAATGCTGTCATTCATGAGTCAGCGTTTCTAGACACACAACTGTCTAAAGAGAAAGACCCTTAGAATGGCTCAGAAGCTACCTCTCTACAAAGTACAACTGTGTAAAGAACTAAGTGTCTCCCCTACACTCCTGCTAAGTGGGTGTGCTTCCACTCTGAGGAAGAGCTAAACCCCTGCAAAACACACAGTCGAGTTCATCAGACCTTCCACCTTCCCTTCAAGGATTCTCTATTTTAAAAAATCAGTAAGCAGTCTACCTCTTATATGACTACCATTGTCTCAATGTAGTTAGCATCTACAGCTACTACCTGTTCCCTCTCCTCTGATTCCCAAGCTCCTGAAAAAACTCCATGAGACTAAGAAATTAGACTTCCGAGTTGCTAAAATGATTTCCATAATGAGAGGATAATAAATAGAAAAGAGCCTTCCCAACATGCTCTGATGCCATTTGACCCATTAAATATCTGAGTCTTTTCCTAGCACTTACATGACACTTCACATAATTTCTATACTAAAGATTGTACTCTGCTTAGATATTAGTTTACGAGATCCTGGTATAAAAAAAAAAAAAACAGATTCTGTGGTAAATAAATTTTTTTTAAAAAGCACTGAGAATTTCTGAGCTCACCTCCTTCCTAGTTAAGAGGCTGCTATTAGGTGAAACAAAGTCTCAGCAGTTCTAGAACAGACTGTCCTCCAATCTATCAAAAAAATTCAGTAAATCACAGAAAATGTTACTTATTATTGGCAATTCCTTCTATAAATTTTCCATGATGGCTCCAGATACTAATGTCCCAAGCAAGGTAGGGAGATGTATCTGGTTTACAGAGGCAGCAGCAGCATTTCAGTAGCTGAAGATCTTTTGCACCTGTGTCCGCCTTTGTGCATGCCAATCCAACCTTGACTTATATGAAGTCAAAGTCTAGCTCAGTGGAGTCTGTTCTCAAAAATGTTCCTATTTATATTTTTTTACAGAACCAGAGGTGTTAGCTCTCCCCTGCTTGGGAACAGAAGTTATTGGCTGTCAGAGCGTCCTTTGCAGTAAGAAGTATCACTGAAGGTCATGAGTGTCTAACAGAACAATTTGGGGGAAAAAAAAAATTGTAAATACAACCCAAAAACCCTGCTTTCAAAAACCAAAGAACTGATTTTGAAGTATTTCAAGTTGACCATATTATTTATGCCAGATTGCCAAAAACCATAGCTAAAAGTTCTTTCCTGAAAGCCTGTGTATCAGTGCACAGCCGACTTGTCTCTGTCCTGGGAATCTTTCCAGAAAATTCTGCAGCTGTCCCTAAAACTGAACAGTAAAGCGACAATCCAAAAACATTAAAATCTAGATAAAGTTGCATCCCCTAGAAGCACCAGGGCCATCTGAAGAGAGATTTTGAGAAGAGCAGAATGTTAAAAAAGCCTGTTTTACAAATATGGGCCAACTACACAAGAACGTAAGCTTCAAGAGGGCAAGGACCATGTTTTATTCACTGCACTATGCCCACTACGCCACTATACCCACTGTAAACGATGCTAGGCATATGCCGAATGAATGAAGGAATGAATGAATATTTTCTGATTAGGGAGGTCTATAGCTACATCCTAGTGAGGTGCCCATGTCAAGACATGGACTATGGTCTTCAATAACTTTTAGTGGCTCTGTATCAGCAAAGAGATCTATACAGGTGACCCGATATATTAATTATTACATCCTCTTCTGATCACTAAATGCCTTTGAGATATGATGACTCTGGATCTCATCTCTGAAACAACTCCACCTACATATACATGCTACCCACATAGATATGCTACCATATCATGGCGCAGATAACCTTTTCTATACAGGTAACATGTTTTGTGGTCTAAACCACTTCTTCCAACCTCATCATCCCCATCAGTTACAGGAATGTCATCTTCCCATTTCATGAGTTATCAAACTGATTTCTGACTCTGGTGCAGATGAGTGCCAGTTTTACAGGTTATTATTCAAGATCACACACAATCTGAAGGTCAACAAAATATTTCAGTGGAGCATTTGGAGAGTATTTTTACTGACAGCATTACTGATCCGTATCCTTGACTACTAAAGGACTTACATACCACTCTGTCTTCTTCCACCAAGAATATCCTTTCATTAACTTTCCCCTCCTACTTTCCCCCACACCTCATTTTCTCCACCATGACTCTACTCACAACAGCTCAGTGAATACTTAGAGAAACTACAGGCCACCTCCTACCTCTCCAAAATCCCAAGTTACATTCCAGCATGTTAAGGACAAATATTAAGAGGTACAGGTGGGAGATGGCTTTCTTCCTGTTAAACTGAGATAAAGACTGACACCTGAAGCCTTTTAAGATGTGGGCCTGCCCTTCTCCCATGCAGGCCTCCTAGTTAGGGGTTGTTTAGACTGGTCTGAATGAAACATTAAAAAACAAATTCTATTGACTATATATCATTTTGATATGTGGTGTATCAGACAAAATCAGTTTTTGGTATAAATGGGTGTTCTACAGAGGCTAAAATATAAGAGATTATTAAACAAAGTTAAGATTTTTTTCACAAGAGCCAACAGCAGTCTGGCAGAGAGAATGTTCCTCTTAGTGGGAATATTGTTTATTATACTTAGGGCAGGCCAAAAGAGAAGTCAAGTTTATTCAAAAACCAAAATTTTATTGAAAGGACTCAATGTAGGATAAGAAATAGGAAAGGTGATTCTTCATAGTTAGGTTCTTGAGTTATTCTCAGGTTTATCCACCTGATGTTGACTAACTGAAGGTATTGATTTTCCATCAGAATTTGTTCAACATCTCCAAAGAAATATACAATTATTTCTCTTAGGTGCTATAGTTGTTTTTAAGGCAAGTTAAGTGCCTGCAATGGAAATGCACTGTGTTTACTTTAGAATGAAGGTTTAGAAATTGGGGAATAACTGGCCTAGAGGGAATGTCACCAGCTCAATCTAAAAAAAGCCGCAGATATCTTGGGATGGCTTTGCTGCATAAGAGCCGTTGCCAACAAGCTCCATTCAAGTGATCTGATGCAATGTCACAACCTAGTTCATTCAGCTTTATAAAAATTTATGTATATTGGAAGTAAATGACAGTCGGGGCCAAGGAAGGGAAAATAATGTGATATTACTAAAGAAAAGAACATACTCAAACTTTTTCCTGTTGGTCAAAGATGTAAGGTGAATAGCCATAAAATAAATAAATAATGTTACTAATTATCTGGGGAAAGTTGGGAGTTCCTCACAATGAATGTGAATAACAGAAATGTGAAATGTCTCTGCATGGCCTGCAAAAAGCAGCATTTGATGAGGAAAGGTATAGGACATTAAAAAAAAAAAAAAGGCACATAAAGAAGCTGAACTGTAAAAATAAAGAATAAAGAAGAGAAATTAAGAAATGGAGATTTAAAGAAATTAGCTTAATACTTAAAGGAAGAAAGTCTAGATCCTGGTTAAGTCAAAACACATGCACACACAAACACATGCTTTTAAAGAAAACTTGAAACTAGCTATTTTCTATGCTTTAAGTACCTTCTTCCCATCAATATCTATCTTTCTTTCAGTTTAACCCTCCACTTTTTCCATGATATATTTTATAATGACTCAGGACTGCAGAGACCTCTCCATTTCATGGCCTCTTTGTATTTATAGACAAATCTTGCTCCAGACTTGCCTTGTTTATTTTGCATCATTTACATAAAAGTCTTATATCTCGACTAGAGTGTAAGTTGAAATCTATTTCCCCATTCCTTAAATTTGGGCTGGCCTTGTGACTAGCTCTGGCCAACAGAATAGAGAGTTTGCTAGTTTTAAGTGTAGGCCTCAAGGGGTTGCACATTTCCTCTTGCTCTGTTGGAACTCTGCCAAGATGCCATGTGAATAAGCCTGGATCAGGATGGATGAGAGATCACGTGGAGCAGAGAAGAGTCAGCCAAGTCAAGACATCCTAGACAAGGCAATCCCTGGACAATCTAGAAAACTGACCTCAAAGCCTAGGTGAGCTCAGCTGAACCTATTGTAAATTGCTAATCTGTAGAAATTTGAGCTAAATAAATGGTTTTTGTTTTAAGCCAATACATTTTGGAATAATTCGTTATGTGGCAAAATCTGCAGAAATAACTAAAACATATACAATTGGCTACATCCTATGAATGTAATACTCATCACAGTGTGCCTTATACCAGAATCAAGTATTTGCTGATCACCTCTTTGCTCCTTGTGGACAGAGACTGTGTTCCATTTCTTTGTGTATTCCCACAGCACCTAGGTTGTGCTTTGTTCATAGCAGGCACTCAGAGTTTAATAAACTAAAATAAAAATCAACTGAAGTTCAAATTCTGTTTGCTGTTCATCAGTGTTATCTACTAAATGTTTAACAGCAGAAGAAAAATACAAACCATAAAACTGTTAAAGAATCAAATAACTGTTGATAATCTACTATTAGCTTTGCATTATAATTCCCAATGATAAACCCTTTTAGGCCAGCAAGTATTAATAGTTGGAGTGTACATGTCACTTCAAGATAATTAATAAGTGGGCCCTTAAATTGTGCTTCTCAAGATTTAGCATTAACCTAAATTTGGATTTTGACAGAAATATGCACATATTTAACATATGAATGTGAGCTTGTACTGCTATCCTACTTTTATGAACTTGAAAATGCAGAAAGTATAAAGTAGCAAAGACAGAGATTTTGATTTGTACTGTCTAATTCACATTATTATTAATAGCAGGCTTTCTAGACCTAGAAATCTGACAAGTGAGATATAAATGTAAATTTACTACAACTTTGAAGTGCTATACAAATGTAAAATATCATGAAAGCTTGTATATTCAAAATGTCATTTCACTCTTTTCCTTAAGAAGCGGGAAAATTAGAATAGACAGGACAGGTGAAAAAGAATGAATAGTTTTGCTATCCACAACTAATTTGCTTCCCAGTAAAATTCCATAGCTTTAAAATGACACTCTGCTATTAGACTCTATAGAGAGATGATTTCATCACATATTCCATGTTTTGAATATTTTAAAAACTATTATCCAATTGATAGTGTCTGAAATACTCTAAAGCAAAAGAACATGAAAGCATGATCAGAATAAATATACTCATAAATCAGTGTGGCAAATACACTCAGTGACAGTAAAAGATTATCTTGGCTTCACTGGACTGGGGAAAAATCCCCTTCCTGCATGGGTGTGCATCCTATAACCTGCCTTAACTTAAGCTTCTTCCTTTAATTTCTGCCATTCCTGTTTATTCTTATCTTTGACTTATAAAGGGCATAATGGTTAAATCAGTTAATAAGGTGAATAAATGAATCGGAGCCTAAGAGGTTTTACACTTAGATAGGCTAAATAAATTGTTGTTAATAATATGTCTACAAGAAAAATATAGATCAAAAGGAGTAAAGTCTCCAATTTTAGTCCAAAATCAGCCACATATGGACTAAATAAGGAATGGTCAACAATGCTACATTTGCAAAAGTCTCAATTACTAGCAGATAGGAAGCCAACAAATCAGGATAAAAAGCTTGTCCCCCAAATTGGGATGTGTTAATAAAAACATAAAGAATCAAAGAGTCAAAGTTAAGTGAGAGAGATTTTGGTCAACTTAAAAAATACCTTCCTTATAATTAGATTGTCCTAAGGTGAACTTTGCTATTTTGGGGTGGTGAGATTTCCTCAAGGAGGATGTTTGCACACAGTCTGGGGTGCTGTACAGGGACTCAAGAATCAAGCCAAAGGTTATACTACATGATTTTTAAAATTTGCCCCCAGCCTCCAAATTCCATAAGTCTATTTTAGGATTCTGAAGAGTACATGCAAAGGACACATATTCAAGGACATTTAATCATGTCTCATTTGGGTCACGATATCTCCTTTGGAAACATATTCCCAGGCTTTGTATTTATAGTTTGAACATCTCTAAGGTCAGAAGAAGCAGTCTCCTTTCTAAAAGATGCTCACTTTAAATAAGTTATGAGAATGATTAAAATGAACTGCAAAAGGATCAAGATTTTCAGCATGGTGTGTGGAAGAATAATTTTTCTCACACAAGTTTAACCTACCTGAGGCCTAGTAACAGTAAGCTACAGCCTGAGAGCTAGGAAAGCTTTCAAAAAATCTAAGTTGAAAAAAAATTTAGGCTGCTTTAATAGAGACAGATATAAATAGAAACTAGGTGATAGATTCAATACGAAGAGGCATAGTCTTTCACTATTAGTAAAATTTTGAAATTTTGGGTTCTGCTGTTAAAACATAAAAGGATCTGGAGAACAGAAATGTAATAGAAAATAAGGATGTAGGCATAAACAGAAATGCTAACTGACAGCTCACAAGTACTTGAGCATTCATCCTCGGCTCAGATTCACCTTCTTTTGGCTGCACTGTCTAACTCATTCCCTCCGTTAACATTTACTGTGAACACTAGTTGCTTTCCATAGGGACCAAAACCACCAACTAGAGAGAATGACCACACTTCCTTCTCATGAACAGTGAGAAGGGAAAATTTTTTTCTTTGGATGCGTTTCTCCAACAAAATTTAATTTCTGCTTTCCAAGAAAAGCCAGGTGGCTCCAAAGTCTGAGAAGAAACAGGGAGAAAATCCAACAGATCCATTTCACAAAACCCAAAAGCAAAATCCCAGTCTTTCAGCCTTACATCAGCAAAGGGGTTAAAACCTAAAGGTCTCAGTTGAGTAGCTGAATCCACAGGTAGAAGGGCTTAAGTGTAGAAAGAAATACTCAGCTCCATTTGTGACCATGCTGGGGAAGCCTTTATGTGTAAGAGAACCCCCACCTCAGCCCCAAAATATTAAGTTGACACACGTTTCTGGGACACAGCCTGAATCCTCAAACTTTGGCGGATCTATAGAGACACAATTTTCTGTTTTCTGCTTAACAGAGCTTTCCAGAATTGTCATCAGATGACAGATTACACCACCCATCCACAAGGATTCAGGGGTAGCTCAGGCCATCCATTATGGGTTAAAAGCTGTTCCAGCATGAATCAAGTCACAGTGGTAAGGAGACTACCGATACAAGGGGTCCTACAGCTTTAAGAAATACCCTGGGCATCTAAAAGTTTTCAGAATGCAAACTATGTCAGCTCTGAAAACAAGAGGCACTGCATCATTATGGCAGGAGAAACAAAGCCAGCCCCTTTTTTAAAACAGACCAAAAAAAAGATTGTTTTAATAGGAGAGAAGCATCAGTCATTGATTCTTACTTCATTCACACTTTCTATCCAACCCCATCCATCTTCGGAGTGAAGAGTTGACAGAGCCCAGTTAACTTTCTCCCTCTTTAGGCCCCCACCCATTCTGCTCCTCTATACCCAAACCACCAAGGCCTACCAACCCACCATTTCGGTCTGCAGGCAACCGCCCTGTGGAACGACTCTTTCTACCTGATGGGCTTGCAAAACTCAGGTATGCCTAAGGACCAGCTTTCATCACATTACTTTAATAGAGCTGCCTGTCAGGTTAGCATGACTGCTTAGGGCCTTTGCTAATCATCTTCTAAAATGAGCACTTAGACACTCATGGCTGACCACATTCTACAAAGAAGGAGACGGAAGACTTAAGGCAACAGAAAAAAGTCAACATACCAAACCAACAATCCAGAATGTAAAATATTTCATTTTTCTTAAAAGCTGCTGCCCTCATTATCTGCAAACAAAAGTTCTCTGGGCAGGCAGTCTCTGCATCAGTGCACCTGCTTAGCATTGGTTTGCTGAGTTATCTTTTTGCTGTGTCTGCAGAAGCCAACTATAGCACAATGGGTCACATCACTTGAGGGTCACTTGAGTCCCTCTTCCCTCTGGGTCCCTCCTCCCACCTCCTGCCTTCCCTTCTACCCACAAAACCTTTAACTCCACCATAGCTAAGGATCCCAGATAGCTAAATAAAAGAGGTGGCCTCAAACACAGAGAAAAACCCTTAGGTCTCCAGTGTGAATCGCCAATGCCAATCCCCCTCCCCTCCCCTTTTCCTTAAGACCTGATGGTCTTCAGTCACACATCTTAAAAGAAAAACAAAAAACAAAAACACAAAGACTTACTTGTCTCAAGTCGATGAAGGCCAACTGCAGCGTGTCCTCCTGGAACCCAGGCACCGGGCCGGATCTGGCAAACTCTGTGGGAAAGAAAAGAGGATAAAAAGCGCCTTTAACTAACCATGGACAGGGAGATTGGCAGACGGATGACAGGGAAGACAAGAGAGGCTGGGGGAGAGGAGGACCATGCTTCTAAGGAGTCATGTCTCTCTCCCTTCAGCTTCTTTGTCTGCCCTTCAAAATTCGTGTCATCAAAACACCATTAATTCCAGCATCCTGACAGCAAGGAAACTGTACTAATTCGACCTGAAATTTATTCCCATGAGCCGCGCTGGGCTTCAGAGTATTTGTTTTGTGAATGGACAAACAACTTGCAAAGGAGGAGGGAGTGGGGGAGAGAAAAAAGTTTTTCCTCTCAACACAATAAAATCTTCAGCTGTGAAACTCTTTTCAGTTCCGAAAGCTATTTATATTTTAGATCGCTGAAGGAATTTTCTAATTTCACGCTTGTCACCTCATTCCCTAAGCATTTATCAAAAAAATATTCCCTGTCACATCATTAATTATTCCCTCACTGATTATTTGTATTATCTCATGAGTGCATTATTGCCAACACACACACACACACCAGCAGCAGAGGCTGCTCCAATCCAGTGTCTGGCTCTTGAGCAAAGGAGTATTTGCAGATATGAAAAAGCCAATCTAAATAAATCTTATTACAAAAACTTAGAAAATATTTGCATATGTCCATCCTCCTAGTTATATTCTTCTTCCAGACTTCAACTTCTATTCCAATTCCAAAAATTCTTTTTCTCTTCCCTCCAATTTAGTCTTAGGTCAAAGAGGCCACATGAATGCTATTTGCGATTTATAGCAGCACCTTGGGTACATGCTCAGTTTATGACTCTGGCTTCTACATCATTAACAAGAAGATAACTGCATAGGGCTATAGGGACAAATCCTACTAACAGTTAAGAATGTCAAGTTTTACTGTTCCTAGGCCCTGCTTATTATGAAATCAAAAGGTCTTGTGTAAGCCCCCTACACACGCATACACACAGCAAATTCAAAAGTTGGACAGTTACTATGTCTTGAGTTGTCTCTGTGACGCCTGAGTGCGATGGACACTTAATGTCAATCCACTATTTACCTCAAAAACTACTTGAGTATCTGCTCAAAGCAAATATGAAAAGAAATGTTTTCCTTTCAACTATATTTTCCCCCAGGAATAAATTTTAAAAATTATAGAGTTACATTTTTCTTTAGAAATTAAATAAAATCCATTGAGATATTTGCATACTTGTCTAGAAAATTATACAACTGCAGCTGGATAGATTCAAATGATGATCTATGAAGAATGATAGGAATTTCTTTTCTTTAAAAATATTTTCCATTTAAGGGCTTCTTAGACATTATGGGTTTTCACAAAATCCTTGCTCCTCTTTAAAAAATAATGCTAACAAGCTAAGTTGCAGAAATTATAGAAACAGTATGAGAAATAAAATTTAAAACAATTTAATGAACTAAAATTTAGCATAAATGTATTATAAAACTTTACACAAAAGAATTTTATATTAGACATTTCAAATAAAAATACATAGAGAAGAGAAACTACATAGCATGATTAGCATCATTGTTCATATTTGCTTTGAAAATAAAATTTGGGTGCCATTTCTAAATTAATTCTGTAATACAGACAGCCTAAATGATTAAAGTTTTAAAAGAGTAAAATCTTAAAAGTGTCAAATCCTTGATGAGGGCCCTATTAATAGAAAGCGTGACACAATCCATCCTTCATATCTTACAATAGCCATTTTCTGTGATAACCTTGTGTACAGCAGCTGTTCAAGTCAGATGTACAACTTTCCCATAATGTGCTTTGTAGAAAGCAGTTATTTGAATTATAGCCACAGCCACTCTCTTTGACAGCCTTGACTGTCAGGTAGTCAGCTTAAAGAAACTTCCCATGCCCCATGGTTTCATCCGAGGCTGGTAGATTATCACTACTACTTCTGAATGACTCAAGGCT
Source organism: Cynopterus sphinx (assembly GCA_030015415.1). NCBI lineage: Eukaryota > Metazoa > Chordata > Mammalia > Chiroptera > Pteropodidae > Cynopterus > Cynopterus sphinx. The sequence continues at coordinate 53,337,635 of CM057383.1, read as the reverse complement.
ATGCTATATCATTTGAAGTATTGCAGTCCCCTCTGTCAGTAGGAATCTACTTGAGTCAAAATGCAGTGACAAGCAAGGTGTTCTGCTGTCTACACATGTCCAACTCAACAGAATTATTCCATGATATGTAATTTGAGAGCTGGCTACACATTTTTGAATCTCCTTATTGGGCATGTTCCCTAGGGCTAACAGATGATGCTGATGAATCCACTCAGGAATCTGGATATGATACATATTTAGTTTTCAGAGTCTCACTTTACAGACCTCATTTTTATGACACACTGAATCTTCCAGGTTCCTAGAGGAACATGGTGGGCTTTTAGATTTGATTCTCCTTTTACAAATTAGAGACTATAGAATGGCAATTGCATTAAGATGTGTGAAGAAGATTAATTTTCATGTTTAGTTTATAGCAATGTCTAATTACAGTATATTCAACTTCATATTTGTATTTTTCTCATTGTCTTATATAAACTCCTTAGGGATAAGGACCACATCACAGAAGCTAAAAGGTATTCAAAATAGTAAATGTTCAACAAATATTTACATATTAAAGAAGTTATAAAATTAACAAGATTTATTAATTGCACATACTCCTCATTGCCAAACGAAAATCTTTGGATTGCAATAGGTAAGGTGTCCTCAACATGAACATCAATCAGCAGGCTTTAGGAATTTATAAGCTTCCTAAAATCAGGTGCACAATGATTGAGGAAATGGGCTTTGAGGTCATAATAATCATAGTTTGAACCCCAGTTACTAGCATGGGCAAATTACTTAATTTTCTTAAAGCTTCAATGTCTTTAACTCAGAAATGAAGCTAACAGTGCATTCCTTATAGTGTTGCTATGAGGATTATAAGAAATAAGACATGTAAAGCAGCTGGCAGAGTGCCTGGCATATCACAATTGATTATCATTACAATTAGTTTTTGGTGTGAATATGCAATTCTCCAGAAAGAAGGTGCATAGCTTTCACCGAATTTTTGGAGGGTTGGTGACCAAACAAAGGTTAAGAAACACTGTTCTATTTCCAAGATAAAACATCAGAAAAAATTCAGCTACCATTCAGTGATAAGTTAGTGAGCCAGCATTGCAGATTTATTTACAGACAAATATTTAAGTGCTTTGCTTAAAGGAAGTTGGTCTAATAACTAGCGTATTAGCCATAGCACAATAATTTCCATTACTATTGCTTTAAAAATACAATAACTGCATAAAATAGATATGTAATTTGTGACTCAATATATCTTTAAAAACAAGACTGTTCTAGAGTCAATTTTTTAGACATATGAAAAGTATTAGTAGCACAAGTGTGAATATTTAAAAAAAAGAAAATTTGTACATAGTCTGATTTCAACTGTGTAAAATATAGCATGCATAGAAAACACAAGAGTAAGCACCAACTTTATGACATTAACTGAGGAGGTTGGTGAGAGGAAGATTATAAGAGTGCTTTATTCTTCTTTACATTTTATAAACTTTTGAAATGAGTACAACTACTTTTATAATCAGAGAAAGGTAAGAGAAGAAAAATCACAGATATACACACATACACACAGACACACACACACACAGACATATTAAATTATTTAGTGATGATGATTTAGTAGTACTTCTCTAGTGGCAAAAGATATAACTTGTTCAAGAGTTAGCATTAAGGCAACTGGGACTGATTTACACGCCCAAATTCCTAGATGTTGCTTGATATAAAGGAGGAAAACTACACATGGGAGGGGGGCAAGAAGTCCCCGGTCTGCTGCAATACATTGATACAAACACAAATTGATTATACACAAGAAACCTCTTTAGAGTCACAAATGAAGACCTTCCTTCTTTTGAAATCACAGAAAGGAGTACGTGAATGCAAGTGTAGCCAAGTGGAACCAATGGATATATAGGGCACAATGGACTAGCCCTGTCTGGACTTGTCTGTAGACTCCAAGATCTGTAGTAGGTTTTCATTCTCTAAGTTTCCACAGCCTGGAGTTGCATAGTGGCTTCAGCATCACGAGAACATCAGGTACTTGCTCCACTTAACACAGAACCAAACTTTCAAAATTTATCTTTGACTATCTCATGTTTCTTAGAAAATGGGTCAAGGTTCCAGTGAGGCTACCAAGAAAGCTTTCTCTTGGAATCTTGTTCAGGTCAGTAGAGCCTCTGGCAGCTCTGAAGCAGTCTACAGAGAGCGTGGCTCTTCCCATCAGCTCTTCCCAGCCCTCTCATAGCCTAACTCCAAGATCTAATTTGCAAATGTGAAAAATCTTTTAGTGAGAAAATTGCCTACTTATTAAGTTAATAAAAGAAACATTTCATTTAATAAAATAAAAAGGCGTGAAAGTCGTAGGAAAGAGGGCATACTGCTAAGTGAAGGTATAAGCGGGGAAAGAAAATCATACAAAAAAGTATTGTACTTATGAAATATCCAACATTCCATTGATTCACATACATACTTAAATTTATGAGGCGTGACAACTGTCTTTAAAAACAATGTTAATTTCTCAAAAATATCCTGTAGGTTTACATTTCTAAAATCTTCACATTGTAATGAAATGAAATTACCAAAGGGAAGAAAAAAAAAGTAGAGAGTCCACTAATTTCAAAATGCTTTCTAGACTTCTTGAAGGCTAATCTTAAATTACTAATTCTGTCACTTAGAAGAGGAAGGAAATTTTTTTTAAGTAAACTTTAGAATTAGTACATTCCCATTTGACTAAAAAAAAAAATATACATTTTACAAAGAACACTGAACTCTAATTAGAATAAAATGATTGAGTCAGAGTTAGAAGTGGCTTTGAAAAGACAAAATGATTGCCTTAGTCTGTAACCTGTATATCTAAGTTTATCAAAATCAAGTTGTGAAAAACAAAATATAAAACTAATTCTTTTGAATATCTGTAAATTGCCAATAGAACAAGAATAATTTTCAAAAGATGATGAGCAACAAGGTAAAATTTATTTCAGAAAAGCAAAACTAGTATAATACCTAGCAAACAGATAAAATAAAATTGTTACAGGAAAACCTAATTTGTTCATATAAGTGGAAGTTGAAAAGACATTAGACAAAATTGTAACCAGAGGTCCCTGCAAAATCTTCTATGCTATCGGTCCCAATGAACTTCCAGGTCAGGCAATGGGCAAGATAGCACCAGCCCTCATTGAATGGACCAGAGGTTTAGTTTTGGCTAAAAATGCCAGGTGAGAAAGAAAATACGGTGCCTCAGAGCCCAAAGTATGTTGGGTACTTGTTTATATCTTAAGATCATGTCAGGTCACATGTGGTTTTTGTGTGATTGAAAAAATAAGAGCTGCTGTTGCTGTATTAATATAATGGTTTCCTGGTATCTGGTTCCCTGGAGCAACAGATAAGGGGTGTGCTAGACTACAAAGTGTGGCTCCAGGGAAACTAAAGCCTTCTTGCATCACTTCACAGTTGCTCCACTAAGCTAATTACAGAGAGGAGTTGATGGATTCCACAGGGAATCCACTCAAGGCCCTGTTGGTCAGAGAAAGGATGGTCAGAACATAGGAAGTAAGAATTCAGGCAAGAGATATCAAGGAGACAGGAAGGGGGCAGGGAGTGGGAAGAAGAGGCTCCTTGGAGCCTTAACCAACTATATCCATATAAGTGTGCTTTTATGAATATTTTACATAAAAAATAGCTACCTTTAAGTATCTAGGGTATTGCTCTGTGATGTAAATTATTCTTTGTTTTTACATTAAATATGTAATTCAATAAATCTCCCACCTCAAGAAGGACAGAGGAAAATACAGGCTAACTCAAACTTATTCTCTGTGAGAGAAATCTGATTAAAACTGATAAACTCAAATGCCAAACCAGTACTCCAGTTTTTAAAGTTTAATTCTCCAAGTTCAATTCTCCAAGCTCCTTTTGCTCTGAAAGACAATTGAAAACGAAGACAGATAGACATGGCTTTTTAAGTAATAAGGATTTAACCATCCTATAACTAAGAAATGGCCATAAGCAGGAAGGAACCATAAGTCAACAGGCCAATCACTATCTGGCTGTCCTTTGTACGGTACCACTGAGAGGATGAATCTAGTAAAACAAAAGAGAAAACAATTCTGTTCAAGACCTAAGATGGAGACAATATGAATTCCTACTGTTTCATGGAGTGCAGGGGGCACTGGATGCCTACACAGAAATATGTGCTGCTCTTTGAATGAAATAATATTCTAAATGACAGATAACAAGACTTCCACTGCTTTCACTAAACAGTGACTTGAGCATTGTTGTGATTCTTCATGGAGGAAGAAGGGTTAAAGAAAGTCAAGACCATGACAAGTCGTAGAGTAATGTCATGCCACACGGCATTGCACTTTCCCTTAATAAGCCACAGAAAAATAATGCCTCTCTTCCTTCTCCCCCACAAAAAGCAAAGTATATCCTAGGACTTGAGTCCACAACCTAGCATCCTAAAGCTGAAGGGAGCATTTGTGATTACTGAGGACTTTTACAGATGAATTAAGGCCACAAAGGTTAAGTCAATGAACTAGTTAGAATCAAATATCTCTCAAAATGCATCACCCACCTCGAGTGTCTAAAAACAAATATTCATTTGACGTATTCTTTAATATACATATTAAATATTCTTTTCCATTTAGTTAGGGAGTAATAAAATCATAAAAATATATAGATTTGTGTAAAGTCATAATTTCCCTCTGAAGTTCCCAAATGCCTTACAATTTTGTAAAATAAGGGCCAATTTCATAATAGATATTTTAAAATTATGCTGAAAAGAAGCCTCTCCCAATTAGCAATTGGCAGTGCTTTCTCTAGGAAAGCTGGGGATCTACCATGAAGGAATGGACTTCCTAAGAGATGAGAAAGACTGGTATTCTGAAAGAGTAACTTTATATCCTTGATATTTTTACTATGCTTTTAAGGACTTAATTTTATCCATGTGTTTGTTCAGCATTGATTATTCTGCTGTATGAATACATACACAAAGCTATAGCTATCTGAAATTTTACACTGAGAAAGGGCATTTAACATAACAGTGATAATCATTTCTCTTAGAAAAGCACTGTCCAAATAGAAATGCAAGCCACATGTGTAATTTTAAAATTTCTAGTTGGCACATTAAAAAAAGAAAATATAAAACATTTTAAACTAATAATGTATCTTATGTGACCGAATATATCTAAAAGATTTTACTTTCAACATGAATTAATATTTTAAAAATTACTCATAAGTATTTTTCAAAATCTAATAGGTATTTTATACTTAACAACACATCTCACTTCTGACTAGCTGCATGTCAAATGCTCACGGCCACTGTGGCTGTTAGCTATAGAATTGGACAGTGTAACTTTAGACAATGATGATTGTAATGAATGTAAACCAAAATGAAATGTGTGAAGAATGATTCCTAATTTTGAAAGGACAAAGAAAGAGCACTCCACAAATTCAAAACAATCTAAATTCTATGTTTACATTGGCTATAAAATTAGGATTAAAGCACATGTCCATGATACTGTACAATGGCTTTACTCAGCTCATATTTTAAAAATTTCACCCTCTGAGAGAGCTATATGCTTTGTATATTCTTCACCATGCCTATTAGTAAATTTTTATATCACCTATTAATCCTTATACTAGTATTCTTACCTTTTTTCTCTTCATCCCATTATCTCTTTCTTATATCTAATTTATTTTTCAACTTTTTTTCTGTTGAAAGTGGTCTCATCATTTTTAGAAAGCAGTAAATTTTTTAAAAAATGATGACAGTTGATTGGCATTTAAATTTCTGAGCAAAGCTCTTTGCTTTGGTTTCTCCAGCCAGTGATGACTAATGATCTTGATCTATAAATGCAAAATATTACATAAGTGTACAATGTAAAATAGATGCTGACCATTAAAAGGAAAAATATCAAGACTCTTGAATGAGGAGAAGCTATATCATTTTACACTATGAAAAAAGCTCAAAGTCAGAGAAATAATTAAGGTAGGTTCCACATGGGATGTTTCCTAAGTTAACGAGCTAGATTTTTTAAAACATCAATACAACTTTTTCTAAACTGACAGTAGATAATGTTTCCTTGGTACACATTTCATGGACAGTCTCACAATTTCCTAGGAAAACTGGGTCTCATAGTCTAAGCTTATGTCCACAGAAAATGGACATATCATTAGCTAAGGAAACTGGGATTGCAACCTTTTCTAGAATATACTTATGTATTTTGGGGTCAATCATATAAACTCTTAGTGCCAGATGTCTCTGCTATAAAATGAAGGTAATAGTTTACTTACTTTAAGCTATGCAACTGAATCAAATGTACTCTTGAAGTCTGTGATATAAAAATTATGAATCTGGTCACTGTCCCCAACTTGGAGCAGAGAGTTTCAAATTCTCTTCGAAGTTCCTGAGCAATAGAAATGTCCTTTGCAATTCATAATGAGCTCCTTTGGACCATATCTAAGTTTATGCTAACAAGGTGACTAAAGGCAGGCCCTTAGTTTTAAAGGAGGGGCTGAACAAGCCAGAAAGACCAAGCCTTGGATTATCAGGTTTACACTTTTAGCCCCATCCCCCCCAATCTCCATGGAGGGGTTAGTGACTGGAGATTAATTTTAATCATATAGCCAATTATTTATTGAATCATACCTATACAATGAAATCCTGTATAAAAATTGGACACGGAAGCTCACTGAATCTTCCTGATTGGTTGACACACTGATATGCTGGGAGGGTGACATGCCTGGATTTCATAAAGAAAAATATGGAAACTGTGTTGCCCACCTTTTCCCTAGGACTTGGTCCTATGGATCCTTTCCAGGTGACTATTCCTGAGGTATAGCTTTTATAAGAAAACCAATCATAAGTACAGCACTTTTAGTGAACTCTGTGTGAATTTTTCTAATGAATTATTGAACCCAAAGGGAGTGTGGGGAGCTCTGAGTCTATAGTCAGCTAGGAAGAGGTGTGAGTAGTTTGAGGACACCTATGACTTGTAGCTGATATCTGATGAGGGGCAGTACTATGGGACTGACCCGTAACATGTGGAATCTTCACTAACTCTGGGTAGTTGGTGTTAGAATGGGATTGAACTGTAGGATACCCAGTTGGTATCTGAGAATTATTACTGGAACACAAGGTCTAATTCAGATGAAGTGCAATATAACTTGTTATTGGGTCCATTTTAATATCTAGGATATAGATATACATGTCTCATACCATAATCAATATGAAATCTAGAATTGGATACTTTAAAATAATAATATACATTTTTCCCTATATGACCACTTCTTTGATGAATCAAAAATTTAAAGATTAAATTAAAACAAGTCTTCATTATTAGAGATCATTTTTTATATGGCAAAGTACAAAGTTCTACACATTTTGCCTGGAGAAAGCTAACATTTTCTAGCTTCACTTCTTTGCTTCATGGCACTGTTCTTGTGTTAGCTGGGAATCTCCCACCCCAATGAAATTTTAATATAAAATATTCAAACAGTGATTCAACATCCATGTGAAATGGTTACATTAGATCAATATCAACATAAATACTGGTCTGCTATTCTGGTTACACAGGCTAATGAATTTTCAGAGTTCAAGGTGTAAACTCAGGATCCATCTTACTAGGGAATATAAACTTTGCCACTAACGGATCAGTTTGGGGTATGTTTTCTCTTTTCTTTTTTCACCCTTAAACAAACAAACAAACAAACAAAAGGAGAAGAGGAGACTGTCAGTGAAACCTGAGACCTCAAGCTGGTAGTTATAAGGTAAAGGGTCAAGGAATTGACTTCTGGAGGATGATGCAGGCATTTTACCTTATCCGCACTGCTAAGAGAGGGAGAGATGAGTGTTTAAAGAGAATTTAGGTTAGCTGGAGGAAAAGGAAATGAAAATAACTGGTTTCTTAAAGTACATCAGCAACTTCTTTCCATGGTAAACTAGCACTTTTAAAGGAATTTCTTAAGTACTAGGAGGTCTAAGAGATAAATGAGCATCTCAAGAATTAAAAGCACTCCTGTCTTTAAAATGGTCCTTGCTGAAAGCCCTCAAAAATGCTTTTCTAAGGGAGAGTAGGGAATCTCACTCTTCCCTGGTTAATTGTTGGGGCAAGAGCTTAAGCTACCTTGTTTCCATCTATTGACAGGTAGACAGCTGACAAAGAGATTCCAGTGAGTCAGAGGAGAAGAGCAGGCCTTCAGCATTCTGACCACTGAGATTCGGTGAAAAACTAAGGAGACTTGCATTTCTCCAGGAAGGCACATTATTAAGAAGGAAAGGGGAGAGAAATATTACTCAGCAAACTTTACTGATGCCTATAGAGAAAATAAAGAATTATTTTTCTTTTATTCTTAGTTACATTATATGAAATGTTTGGTGTTATTTGCAATTAAACAGTCCCAAATCATGAGGCTTAATAATGGCAACATAAAGAAAAAGAACCAGTGACATTCTCAGAGGCTATGAAATAAATAACCCTTCTTTCCTTTTCTAAGTCAGTTTCTGAAAGAGTTGTTTACAAGCACTGATTCAATTTCATTATCTTCATTCATTCCTCATCTCTCTTCAGTTTGGTTTCTACCACCCTACTTCCACTAAAAGTACTCTCTCCAAAATCTGCCTTCTTACTAAGGCAACACTTTTTCAGGCCTTATCTTACCTGACATTTGCATGTACCATTCAGTATAAGGGACATTTATACTAAAAAATTACTTACCTAAAATTTACTTTGTCCCTTGAAATTCAAATTTAACTGGGTGTCCTGTTTTGCATCTGGCAGCCCTACTCCTAACTAGTTTCTACATCTAATCTCTCCCCTCTCCTATGCATTTTCACACTTTTGCCACAGTGATTTTTCTAAAGCAGAAAATGGTTATGTTGCTCTCATGCTTAAAACACATAACAGCTCTCTGTGTACTTAGACTAAAGTACAGTTGAGCCTTGAATAATGTGGGGGTTAGGTACTTGGACTGCATACAAGTCAAAACCCGCATATAACTTTTGACTTCCCCAAACTTAGTTGTCTCTTAGTATAGGTAGGGATTTGATTCTGGGACCCCTGCAGATACCAAAATCTAAGAATCCTCAAGTCCTCTATAAGAAAGAGCACAAACCATGTATATAGTTGGCGCTCCACATCTATGGACCCTCAACCATGAATTCAAAACAGTACAGGTGTTTACTGAAAAAAAAAATCTACATATATGTGGACCTGTGCAGTTTAAATTCATGTCATTCAAGCGCCAACTATACATACATCTTAATAAGTCTTGCATCATTTCCTTTTGGCTATCCTCACTTTTCACCCTATTATCCAGTCATAATGAACTAGTTTTAGTTCCCTAATATGCTACGTTCTTTATTTCCTCCCAGAATTTATACAAATACCTGTCTTTGTCAGAACACCCTTTGCAACGTACCTCATTTCATTTGCATGGCTAACTCCTAGCCATGCAGTCCAATTGGACTCTTAGTCCAACCTACTCACATATAACAGATGAGAAAAAAAGATTGAAAAAGAGAGTAAATGCATTGTCCAAATTCACAGCTACTTAGCAACCAAAGACAACATAGCCTCAATTGACCCACCCTAGTATACGTTATCCAACAAGTGACTGTACATACCACCTTCTCCCAGGAAAGGAGTGGAAAATAAAAGTAAAACATAGTCAACTGCCATTATAGAACATTATAGCAAGACTTAAAATTCTACACATTTAAACCGGCATTTCTAAATGGAAATGTCGGTAACAGTATTTTCCTCACATTTTCCAAATTCTAATCTTAAAATACAAAATTTGAGAATGCTAAGGTGATTCTTGGTTCTTTCTCTCTCTTTCTCTCTCTCTCTCTCTCTCTCTCTCTCTCTCTCTCTCTCTCTCTCTCATGTAAAATACAGGAAGAGAAAAAGAGTACAAATATTTAAAATATGTAATACTGAAAGTAGACTAGATAGGTGATTTAATTAAAACAGCAGAACTCAAATCAGAATCTGTGAAATGCTGAAAAGCTAAAGCATGAAATGATAGAAAGGCATGATTTTTTAAAAATGTCTTATAAAAATTAGGACTTTCATCAATTTTTTGAGAAGCAGAAAGTGTTGTGCCACCCAAAGGCAGTAGTAGATGGATGAGAATGTTATGGGAACTCTTTGCAGACCTGAGAAGTCAGGCAACTTTCAACAATTAAAATAATTTCTAAATAGATATGGTATTTAAAATGATTTCCTGGTTTACACCCTATAAAATGGCCCAATTAAAATAAATAGTTTACTGGTCTTAGCCCCAAAGACATGAAACGAGGGCCAAAGAAAATATGAAATGTATATAATGCCCCAATGTAAACACTTGGAGACAAGCAAAAGCAGTAAATGCATCTGATATTGTTGGGAGACTCAGGCTTATTATAAACATTAGGATTTTGGCCTGTGTGAGGGAAAGAGAGGTGCAAATGGTTTGATGAAATGACGCAGCAGTGCTAATAAAATAATCATCAGCTGAGGTGATGTTTGTTTGTAGCTAGTTGATACAACAGAAAGAGATGGCCATACATTGATCTGGGGCAAATGGTGAGGTCTCTGGTTAATGATGATTAAGATGAACTGTTGTTTCTACAGGGTCATTTCTCTATGAAAATGTTTCTGGGTGTTTTCCAGCAAACCATGAGGATTTAAAAAAAAAATTTAATAATTTTTTCTTCTAAAGTTTCTTGTAAAGGAACAGTAAAAAGAATTTGAAGATTAAGAAATTGCTATGACACCCTCCTTTTAATTGTAAGAAATCTGTTTTACCAAGTCTGGGTAAAGTGACAGGAAGTAGCGATCAACACAATATATCTTTGACTTTTTCTCCTTTGAAATAGCATTTCTTAATCTTTCTGGTTCCTGAAACTTCTGAAGTGTATAAAGTTGAGAAAAAAACAAAGCATAAAACCTGAAGCAGCCAAAGTAGAAAATGCAGAGAAAGTGGGAAGGATCACCAATTTTGGAATATCACTTAAAAACTGGTCCTCTCCCTTTCAAAACCATGAAGCAAGAAAATGGCCTTTTGGAAACTACCAGCTGTTTAAGTTAAATCTCCTGCTGCCACCCTCACCCCACCCCCAAATATCCCTTGAAATAAAACCAGGAAGAAAAGCCTACACAATTTCAAAGAGGAATTAGACACTGTTCTTACTTAGAGATGAGATAAGAACCACATTTACCAAATAGCCAGGCAGAATCTAGGGTATTGGGAAAGTCTGCCACAGAAAAAGAAGCTTAAATGGGAATCATGATCCTTCATGTAGCAGATCCTTTGTACTCCTTCATCACTAATATGTCTCACAAACAATCCAAGGTATCATTTGCTACCAGAAAAAGTACTTTGTCTGTATTGGCCAATCTCTGGAAATCAAGTAGCAGGCTTGACAGTGATGTATAGCAAGGTGAGAGAAGCATGATCCATCTCCATTCACTTGACAAGGATGGCATCTTAGGCCATGTGAGGAAGAGCAGGTTGCCTGCCCTCACTGTTCAGGTTGGCAACACCTATTATCAAATGACCGGGGGTCTGGCAATGGGCTCAGAGAGACAATGATGTCTTATCTTCTGGAATTCAAGAAAATTTAACCATAAACTGAGAAAACTGCTCACTGACCCATGTCTGAGAAAAATCTTTTTAGAGGGTCCAGGGTCCATCATCCATAGTCAAAGAGAAGTGACATGGCCATTTTGATGGCGGGGAAGCCTTATTTATGAGTTCTCCATTCCTAAGAAAGATACATTATAATAGCATAGCACCTAGGATGAAAAATCTTGTAAGCGTGGTAAGACGACAGCAAAGTAGGGCTTTTGTAGTAACTATTTCCAACGGAAAGAAGATATTTGCAGTTTGTGCTCTTCCCACACTATTTTAGATCTGAGAAGCCAAGCTTTTAAAAAGAACTTGTAAGGGCCTGGGAAGTGGGAAAGAGAGAAAGCCGTATAATCCATAAGTTTCCAAAGAAGCTTTTGAATAGGTTGATTGTGAGGTAGGGGCCTGAGAAAATGATACCAGATACTCTTCATACTACAAATTCTCACTACATTTGAGTTTTAAATCTCATTTCTTATATACAATTCTACAGTATTCCAGGTCTTGCAGAGAAAACAAGAATAAAAAAACGACTGAATTGTTGATTGTGTGTGTGTGTGTGTGTGTGTGTACACATACACATATATATATATACACATATACATATATATATACACGATTACCAACTTAATGATTCTCCCTTCAAATCTGCAAGTTTTACTGCAAATATTAAAACACAATGAGAATAAAAAACAATAATATAGAACAAAATTCAAAAATGCAGAAAACAAATGTTAAAATGAATAAAGAGAGATGTGCTCTAATAAAGACTGGCTACCTAAATCCCTACATATTCCCAGAAGAGAATGAAAATATTATTGTAAAAAAGGGACATAAAATAATTTTGATTCCATTAACTAGTCAATCAACAAAAAGACAAAATTCATTAGCCATGGAACATGTCTCATGGAACAAGTTGTCTTCACCATATAAAGCAATAACAACTAATTATCTTTAGATTTTCACATGTGCAGAGCACTGCAAATTATAGGATACGAGTTTGTTTTTCTGCATACAAGCTTGATGTCTATTATTAATCTTCTTATCTTAACATTTTTCAGATGGAAGAAGACAGAAAAAGAAAGCTTGTTTTAAAATTAAAATTCAGAAAGATGAGGCTGAGGATAGAAGCTAAGGGATCTGAAATCAATGATACTAAAATACACAAAAGTCTTCAGTAGCCTACCCATAGGAAATTTCCATCTTTAAGCACTCTATATACTCTAACAAAAGAAGCATCTGTTATGTTCATATAACCTAGGGAGATCAGGTTTAAATTTTTACCAAGCTCAAACTTCTTCCATTTGTCTTTCTTCAAACCTTAAATCCTTACATGGCTCTCCTTTTAAGATCTAAAGAGGTATCAAATGTTTATGATACAATTTGAAGTGTCTGTTAGATAAAATACACTTTAATTGGAAAGTAAATGCCACACTTTTCACAAGAAAATCTTAGTATGAAATGGTGCCATTTGCTACATTGATATAAGGTTTCTGAGATTTACTTAATTTTACAGAGAGCTAGCTTCTCCTCTTTAAATCTATTTCTACCAGTACTCATGCCCTGATAACCAAGTTTTCAAAAGAAATGTATTAATACTCTTTTGTCTCCTTGATTGCTTACCTACTATGTTTTCATCATGGCAACTCTAATTTTACCCACAAACACAGTGACATCTCTACAGGCTAATGTAATGCTTCAGGTCTTGATTAGACAAGACACTTTCTTCCTAAACCAATATTATCCAAAAGCAAAAAGTATAAAGCAGACTCTGAAACAATTCTATCTTAAAGATTATATAGAAAGTTAACCTGAGAAGAATTTATTGACCTATATGAAAATTAATAGAAACATCATTTAAAATGAATTTGGGAGGCTAGAAGAAAGAACTCCCACACATGCCACTCAACAACACTACTGACCACAACCGGAAGAGACTACTCTCCCATGGTAAGTGAAACCACTTTACTACCTCAGCCGGAGGAAGAAAAGATTCCTTCTTGCCCAGTGACAGTTCAGCCAATGAAAAGTCATTATCTTCAAACTTTTAGTCTCCTCCAATCTACTCTTTGTTTACAACAGCCCCTCCCAAGTCCTTAAAAGAGCATTCCTCTCTTTTGTTTCCCTGGATTTGCATCTAGTTCACCATTAGACTGCAGGTCCTGAATTGCAATTTTTGTTGTTCCTGAATAAACCCATTTTGCTGGAGAAATATCTGGCCATCTATTTATTTAAAGTCAATACCTTATTCCAACTGTCAATGAATTTATAAGAGCCTCTGATAGCAATCACTCAAAGCCTGCTTTCTGCCTCCATATATTCTGAGTATAAGTCCCCTGGAAAATATGATGTCACACTTAACTATAATAAAAACAATGATAAACATATTTAACAGTTACTAATTCTTACATTTATGTACGTACTAGGATCTGTAAAAAAATTCATATGCATTATTTCATTTAATTTCTATAACAACTCCCCAAAGACATAAAAACATCCACACCATCTTCCCTCCTATAATAAATCTTAAATATCTTGGAACTAAATAGAAATTCAGAAAAGTCATCTAGCCCAACATTCTCATTTAATAGATGAGAAGTGCAAAGCACAAAAACGTTTAAAGAATTCCCAAGACCATATAGCCAGTGGTGTAATTTTGAGGTTATAATACATGTCTCCTGACTTTCAGACCAGTACTCCTGCGGATGAGGATGATGACCATGACAGAGACAACAAAGATGGCAGCTAACAGTTATTGAAATTACTCACTGAATCACAAGTCTATAACACAGGTACAACGATACCTTCATTTTACAAAGAAAGAAACTGAGGTTCAGAGAATGAGTTAAGTATGCACAAATCACTAAAATGAAGATCCAGGTTTCAAAGGCCAATTTATCTGTTTCTATCGCTCACAATATTAATTACATACTCTACAGTTGATATATTGAGAACTGTTGGTGGCAAAGATGGCTTTATAATCCATAGAAGGGAATATATGAACTAAAGTCACCAATCATTGACTTATCAGTTGTATATCATCCTTAGAGAGTAATCCTTAGGAGTCCAACTACACCCCAGGCTGTCTTGCTATTTACATCACATGATATCCATCTCAAGCTACTTCCTATATCTATTCCCTCTCATCCTCAGAGCTGAAAGATCTATAAACTGAGTTGCCAATTGAGTAATTTTTATTCATTCAATAACTATTTATTATTTTTTAAAGGTCAGGCATTGTGCTAAGTGCTAAGAAGATAGGAATGAACAAAACAGTTATGATCCCTGATCTAACTGATCTCCTGTTTACCTTTTTCTTGGATACTATGAAATCAAGGTATTTAAAATAAGCCCTCCTTTATCCTTGAACTGATTTGAATAGATTTTTGTTCCTTGCAAGTAGACATACTTTCATTAAGACAGATTATTAGGGATCAAGCTGACAAACAAAAGACTTTGGAGTAAAAGTAGAATGTTTAGAATTGGTTAGTAGGTAATGGCAGAAAAAGGACACTGAAACTTCCCATCATTTCCCAGGATGGGAAGTCAGCAGTCTGTGGAATTAAAGTATTATCTTAAGTCACCTGGGAACAAGTTCCCACTGAGTTCTCTCTTGCTTTGGAGAACTAGGTTGTGCTGCCATTGATCAATTTTTTTAAAAAATTGAATGATATGAGTCATGTAAAAACTTCTAACAATGCTAGGCAGCTTACAATAAAAATGGGGCAAACTCTGGTCCTTGCTAGAATGTACAGCTCAAGAATCCAAAAAAAACCTAGAACCACTGTAAAGCTCTAGTGCAGTAATCTCCCTCTGCCTACAGCTGGTAGTGGAGTGAACTGAAAATCAAGTGTATAAACCGATCTCTCAGGTATGAACTGATACACCAGCTGCCTTTATTATCTCATCATATTTCCTTGATAAATGCAAGTACACTGAGAGAAATGGTGGAACTGTGATCCTTTCTCCAGCATGCTTTCTTTTGTATCCCCCTTGCCAGAGGAGAGTAGTGCTCTGCTCTGCTATGGTCCATCCCTTATTGAATCCTGTCCTGTGACTAGGGTCTAAACAACATGGGCTTAGGGGTGATATGCTCAATAAGAATAGGGAAGAAAAGAACTATAAACAGAAGGAAATGTAAGAGTTTTCTATGAATCTCAGCAAAAACAGGGAAAACTGTGTGGCTCTGCATTTTGCACTACTTATTCAAGGACGACTAAACATAATCTTGATTGACAAATTAATTACTACAGGGTATCTTGCTTGAGAAGCTTGATTTAATGTACTAGCTAGTAGTTACTTTAACAGTTTGCCTGGTTGGCTGGTGCAGATTTGGAGTTAGTGCTGGCTTAGCTGTTATATAAGAGCCAGAACTCCCTTTGCATAATATAAACTTCAAAGGCTGCAAGAGAAGAATGATAGTATGGATCTGTCACATATGCTTTCCGTATGTTTCTCACCAGGGTCCTGAGGACTCTCCTCTCTTCTCTCCCTCACATCAGGAAGAGATTGGTAAAAGAATGCCTGAAGCCCTAAGAGAGACTCTCGTGGGGAGTGACCAAAGGTGGATTATTAACTTTATGGAACTGGAGAGTCAAGGATAACTGAGCTCAAGTAATGCAGAAAATCAAAATAAGTGAGTACAGTTATCCCAATTGGCAGTTGTTTGGGCCTGGTACTCAAGGTTCAGGGAGATCACTTTATGTTCTTTAATTGAGATGCCCCAGTGGCAAAGCTGTAAGCAAGCCTATTAAGGTCTGCCTGATTAACATTTGCTAAAATACCTCAAACTTGAGTCAAGGAGAGCCTGCTATAACACGAGGGGGCTTGCAGCCATTTATTTTAGTGAATATATATAAAGAGATGGAAATGCTCAAATGCTTTAGGAATTACTAGGTTCTGACTCTGAGTTAAAACTAATTTTTTAGGGATGCAGAAAACTACCTGATCTCTCAGTTAGAGGGGAGGTTAAGGTTAGGTAATGACGGTGTTCTACCACTATCTTATATCATACAGGGCTCAATATGATCACACATTTACTCTTAAGTTGTTTACCTAAATCCTGAGTTTAGGAAGTTTTTCCACAGTGATTTCCTGACATATAAAGTCAGGGCTATTATGGTAAGAAAGGTGAAACACAAGGCTTTGGAACCCTTGTTCCTTCCTAAAACAGAAACGTAGGCCAGAACTTTACCATCAAAGAATTGAGAGAATTTGGCAAGATGCATCCCATCTTCTTCCTGTTCAGGGACACAGTTTATTCTGTGCAAAGACTAATGGGTCCTAGGAAATGCTGGATTACACTAAATGTAAAAGATGCAGTTGCTGCTGTATTTTCTTGTAATCAAATATGCCCTAGATATGGCTTGTTATATTTTTAATATACTGATCTTTTGAATAATTTAGGGATCTGAGCAGATAACTAAAAACTGAAAACACTTAACATTATAAACCATGTGACAATGGAAGTGGGAAATAAAAGAACACATAAAAGCATATGGATTAAGAAATGTAATTATAATAAAATTTTCATGGCTGCTTACAAATGACTATATGTGTGTGTGTGTGTGTGTGTGTATAAATACATATATATGTGTGTGTGTGCGTGTATATATATATATATATATATATATATATATATATATATATATATATATATATATAAAATCTCATTTGACATCATAACAATACTGTGAGACAAATATAACAGGGATTAGTATTTCCAATTTATTGATGGAGGTTAAATGAGTTAAGTCATCCATTCCCATGGCTTAAATTACCAGGTAGAAATATGCTGAAGCTCCCAAATCATCTCTATCATGGATTACTGCAACAGCCTTATAAATGGACTCAGGCTCCTGATAAATTGCAGAGTTCCTTCTAAAAACACAAATCTAAGTCTCCCTCCTGTTTAAAATCCATGTTTCCTATTTTATCTACAGCCTCCAGCATGGTACTTTGTCCAGAGTATGGCCTCTATATACACATTTGTTGAATAAACAGATTACTGAATTAAGACTGTTAACAAGAGGTTGAGCTGGAATATGAACCTAGATGCTCTTATTTTGCATATGTAAGGAGAAAGCTTGGGAAATGACAAATCCAGACACACACTGAACATCCTCATGGATGAATGATAGAGTGGTCCAAATTTGATGGAGATAAATATTAGGCTATCAGGACCAGCTAATATTTAAAATCCAGCTTCTCTGCCAAGATTTTCGTTCCAATATCCAAAACTAAATATAAGACATACAAACAAATGGAGACGTTAAGACAAAATCCATGTAAAGCAGAAATAACCAGAGGTCATTGTCAATTTTTAAGAGAAAGAAATATTTTTTTCACATCTCCTAAATTCCTAATAACCTCCCCCTGAAAGGTTTGGAAGCTTGTCAGTAGACAGTTGCCCAGCAACATCTCTCTTATTAGATAATGCTGCCTCAAGCAGTAGTTACCATTTCTAGTAAACAGTAGAGCTAATTGATTTCCTGCAAAAGCATCAAGCTGAGAATTAGAAAATCATTACTTTTGTATCATATCTTTTGGGACAACCACAGAAATTCAACAGACAACTACCAAGTAGCAAAACTTAATTTCTCATAATAACTAAAAGGGCATCTCCAAATTTAACCAATTCACAAACTATAGACAAAGGTTTGAATGGTCTGCATAAGACCTTCTGAGAGTTGCTAAATATTTATTAACTCCTGTTGCTGCTGCTACTAATGATGATGATAATGGAAACAACAGGAAAAGCTACTACTTATTGCATATGCAGTGTTTTGTCGAGTCATGAAATAAATGCTTTCATGCATTATTTTATTTAATTCCAACTCCATCCCTGTATTATGTACTATCATTATTTCTATTTCATAAACGGGGCCAGCTATGAGAGGTTAAATAATATATACACACAGTCACACTAAAAGTAAGTGGTGATGTGAATCTATCTAGTTGGGCTGACTCTAAAGTCTGTTCTTACTTACTACACTATCCCAGCTGAATATCTCAGGCTCATGGTAGTGCATAGAATTTGCTATGTATTTGGGATCTAAGAAAGTGGCAGCCCAGACCTTAGAGTCAAGTACTCAAGGTACACTCATATTCTATCATGTCCAGAGTTTCATTTCTTTCAAGACCTATGCAGTTCTTCCAAGGACTCACACAATAGGGAAAATACCTCACACACACACCACTGGGTAGAAGGATGTAAGTGTTAATTATCTTGTCATTTGAGGCTGCTTTTTATACGCCTCTGTATAGTTACTTGAATCTTATGTATCATTTCTTTAAGATTTTTTATAGACCACTGAGCATCTAAAGGGAAAGAAATAATGGGGGGTGGTATAGCAAAAGACATAGAATAGAATTCTTTCTTTTAAAGTAAAATAAATGTCCATGAAAAGTTTCTTGACAGACAAATTACTGCCAATCAGAAATGAAACATTAAATTCTAAATCGATGAAACTAGTGGCTCCACATATATTAGAAAAAATTTCAGTTGGTAATAAGTTTATTGAAGGCATTGTTGTGCCTTACAAATGTTAGCTTCAAGCTAATCCTAAGTCTGAAGATTATTACAAATATTAAATGGCTTTTTAGATAAGATACTATCTCTCTGGAACTCCTTTTGCAAGGTTAACAAATTCTATTATGTCTCCACCTTTTCATTAAATGATCTCTTTACCTCTTGGTCTTAACTGAAAGCTGGTTCTCTGCTAAGGATACTAATTCACCTATAGTTCTCAAGTAGAAGCTGTTCATTCTTCTATATAAAATGTACTTCAGAATCAGGCAATAAAGATGGGCTTTTTCCTTACTCATCGGTGCTTCTCCTAGGCCATCACTCCTCCCCAAGACTCATATATTTAGCTTTATTACCACCCATTTCTAACTTTTAGCTCTATCAAAAATGCAGTAGTCATTCCCAATCATTCATCAGACTGTGGTTTAACCAATGACATTTGTTGGTTGCCTACTCCAAAGTCCCTTCCCTCCCTCATCTCTATGTCAGAATGAGGTTCTCCTCTTTCATCAAAACTTAGAAAAAATGACTTCAAACTCAACATCAAGAATCAATATTGATTGATCTAGCATTTTCCTGGTAAATAATTGGTTAAGACAGAGGCATGTAAAACAATTTTGGCTAACTAGATGCAAAGAATCTGGTGGATGACTTCTTGAAATAATTATCATGTCTGGTTATAATCCTTGGAATTATAGTTATTTCTGAACAATGAGATAATGGTGGTTTTTATTTTCTTTTTGTACCTTTCTATTTTCCCCAAAAATTTCCACAAAGAGCAGGCATTACTTCTATAAAAAAAAAAATTTAGATATAATCTTGAAAAGATGTTTACTTTATTCTGCTACTGGTCATGATGGAGTTATAGAGGACTCATATTCCCATTGCAGAAAAGAAAAAAAAAAAGCACCTGAAAGAATAGTTTTAGATATTAGACAACAGTCAATGCAGGACTGTGATCCATAAAAGATGGAAAACAAACCAGGTGAGCATGCCTAGAGGCAGGTTCCCAGCTGTGATACAAAATGGGTAAAGGCAGGGAACCCAAACAAAATATATGTAGTCTGAGTTGATGAGTCAGAGATTGCAGTCCAGAATGCTGAGACAACTAGTATTTGCAGGGCCAAGTACCAGAGAGGAAAAGTCTACAAAGGAGGGTACTCAGGAAAACGACAGAAGGGTGCCACTGAATATTTGGCAGAGTTTTAGTCTGTACACATACTGGAAAAAACTACCCAAGTCCAGGGAAGAAAACATCAGAAATGGAGCTTCTTTTAGACCTTAGCATACTTTGTGTTCCCACAGCCAGAAATGAAAAATCTCCAGATACCTGGGCATGGCGGCAGAGAATCCTTTAGAGGGCATTGTTTTAAATGTGGGTTTAAATAAGATCTAGACAAAAGGCTGCTCAGGACACACTATAAATGGAAAAGCAAGTCTGGAAAGGATTCAACCAATTCCAAATAATGGAAATGCAGGTCAAAACAAAACCTAATACTATTTAAAGGAATACAACAAAATACAGTATCGACGACAGAACATTTTAAATGTCAGATGTCAGTGTTTCTCCACGTGGTTTCTCCACAGGAACCGGTTTAGGCATCTTCACAGCATGAAGGCCTCAGAGTTGTTGGATTTCTGACATAGCAGTTAAGGAGACAGAGGCAGCATTGCTTCTATGATCTAGCAACATAAGTCACAAAGGCTACTTTTGCCATATGCTGTTTGTTACAATCAAGTCACAGGCTTGCCAGATTCAAAGAAAGGGGACTTAGATGTCATTTCTTAATAAGGTAGTGTCAAGATTCAAGAAGAAGTTGTAAAAAAGGAGATTCTATTGTAGACATCTTTGAACAATGTAGTTACACTGTAGATCTGAGCTGACATCCAGTATCATTTCCCTTCATTTTGAAAAAACTGCCTTTTATTTTACATGTGTTGTGATGTTGACTTTCTGGGTGACAAATTTTATGAACTTCTGTTTATTTGCAAATGTTTCTCTTTTACCTTTATTTTTAAAGGATATTTGTCATAAGATAAAGAGTTTTAGATTGAATGATTCCCCCTGCCCTCTCACCCCCATGCATACACCCCCTTCAGTACTTTAAAGCTGTTCTATCGTCTTCTGGTTTGCACTGCACTGTTTCTGATAGGAAGTTAGCAGTAATTCTTATCATTGCTCTTCAATATGTAATGTCTTTTTTTTTTTCTTTTCTTTTCTTTCTTTCTCTCTCTCTCTTTTTTTTTTTTTTTTTTTTTTTTTTTGCTGTTTTTAAGATTTTCTCTTTTATCATTGTTTATTTTTAGCAATCTGACCATAATGTACCTGGGTATAGCTTTGTGTTTTTCCTGCTAAAGATCTGTTGAGCTTTTTGAGTCAGTAGATTAATACTTTTTATCAAGCCTTGAAAAAATTGCAGCTACAGTCATGCATTATGCCCACCTTTTCCTTTAAATTATTGAGTATATTTATATTCAGGTTGCTAAAGGACCTGTCTGTTATTTTCAACATTTGTGTTATCAGTCGGTCTGTCTGTTTTTTTCCTCATTATGGGTCACATTTTCCTATTTCTTTCATGTCAAATTACAGCTTTCTGCTGAGAAATTGTGGATACTATGTGGTTGGGTCTGGAATTTGTGTGTGTGTGTGTGTGTGTGTGTGTGTGTGTGTGTTCTTCCTCAAAGACTGTTAAGTTTTGTTTTAGCAGGAAGTTATTTTATTGGCAGATCTCCCTTATCCAGTTAAGTCTTGTTATCAGGCTTTATAAGGATGGATCAAGATTAGTATTCACTCTTGAATTTAAGTAGCACTCTTAAGCCCTGCCGTTTTGGAGTCTTACTGAATGTACAAGATGTTTAGCTGGTTTCTCCACCCTGACTGGTCAGAATTCCAGTGTCTCCTAGCACTCTGTAACCTCTGGCACTCATTCAGCTCACAGATCCTCAGTGGCTGTTCTCTGCCAAACCTCACAAAGCTTCACCCTACGCAGGGCAACTCAGTTTTTGATCAGACTTAAGGACTCTCCAATGCAGATTTCTGGAGCTACTTCTCTAAACAACTCCCTGTTCTTTAGTATCTTGCTGCACAAATCCTAGCTGTCTCACCAGCCCTATATGCTAATCTCTTTTTCTATGTGATACAGTGCTTTGTATTTGGGATCTACTTTCCTTTGCTGCTTGGATAGTGCCCCTAGACAGAAAATGAGAGTGAATGACAAGCTCACCTTGTGTACCTCTACTCTCTAAAGGATCACAGTCTTGCGCTGTTATCCAATGTACAAAAAGAGTTGCTTCATATATTTATCCAGTTTTACCACCATTTGTGAAAGAAGAGTGACTCTGATACCCATTATTCTATGATAGCTAGAACTGGAGATCTCAATTCATTCATTCATTATAAACAGCATAGCCAATAAAACACTAATTTCTAGCCATCAAAGTCAAACAAGGAAATCAACAAAAATAAAAATTAAAAGATGGGGCAGAAGTGTTAGCAGACTCACAGAATTTTTCACTATTTTTATTTTCTTAGGATCAGAAAAAATTCCAGGAGTCATATAATTTTGGTTCATTTTCATTTTTCACTGACAGCACAATGAACACCACAACACTCTTCAATCCTTCCTTCTTCTTTTCTAACCAAAGCCGAATTTTGTGTTCAACTCCAAGTGAATGACTCATGATCAATCAACTATGCCAATAATAATGCTCCACTACTCTCTCTTTCCCAGATAATCTCCTAATTTCCCTTAGAGTATTCTGACCAATGAGACATACAGGAAAGTCTGTTAGAGGTCTCTTGAAAATATTATTTTCTTAATAAAAAGAATAGGAGAGGTTGGCCCTTTTTTTCCTGTCTTGAATGTGAGTCTCTTTTGATTATAATACAGATGAGAAAGAGAAGTCCACACTCTAAGTGTGGCAAAGGAGAAGGAACAAAAATGCCTGGTTTCTGGATGACATCACTGAGCAACTAAATCAATTCAGTAACTCATTGCCTATGAAAAAAAAAAACTAACTGTTTAAACTACTCTAAGGTTTTCTGTTTCTACCTGTTATAGAAGCATTTCTGACTGATAAATGCACACACCGTTTGTTCTTCAGACTAAGAAGTATTTGCAAATAAGATGTAAAAATAATTGTAAAATATAACATAAAAAGGAGATGCACTATTCTGAAGTCTTTGGGCTTCTTTGGGCTTCTTTGGTCTCTATTAAATGCACATCTGCCTTATATTGCACCCAAGATTGCAAACTTCCTTGTGGCCAGGGATCTTTTCTGTTCTATATTTGGACCCAAGCACATTTAGGTGCTCAAATTCCTTAATGACAGAAGTCCTACAAGTTAGTTCTGTCATGTAGATATCTTTGATTTCATCAGGAACAAAGATCCCATGGACTCAGAAATTTTTTTCACAGAAGTGAGTATGCAGAGAAAACAAACAAGCAAAGGAATGGTTCACTGTCTTACGTTCACATTCTCTGACATCCAAGTTGAACTGCTGTAAAGCTCCCAAGGTGAGCTGCCTTACTTCAGCTTCCAGCAAAAGTTGCATCAAGGATGTGGCTAAATGCTTGCAAGCTGACATACATGCTGTCTGAGCCACCTTTCCCTGAAATACAAGAGTGTAAATCATAACGTTAATGATTTAAAATGAAATTCCAACAAAATAAAATCATTTTTATTTAATAGTTTTAAAAATTAAATTGAGGTGACCCTGGTTAATAAAATTATATACATTTCAAGTGTACAATTCCATAATACATCATAGATATATTGCATTGTGTTTACCACCCAAAGTCAAATCTCTTTCTGTCTTTAAGGTTTTCTTCTTCAGAATACTCTTGCATTCAAATAATATTGCAACTAATAGCACCTGACAGCAATCATCTTAAATATTAGTTTCATCATGATCAGTCATGTAGCTATAACACTAGGTTAAAATTTATACAGCCCAGCTCTTTATTCAAGAAGCCCTTTTTTTCTAAATCAACAAGAGATAAACAATATTCTAAATTTTAATTCAACTAAAAAGAAATATTTTCAGAGAAAATTAATTTCAAACAATCTCAATTTAAAAAAATACATGTAAACAATAATTCCTAACTTATCTAGAGACCAATCTTCTCTGCTTTATAATTTAACATATATAAAATGAAAAAAGTGAAAAAGATTTCCTAAAAAAAGTATAAATTTTGTCTTCTTAGAAAATGAACACTGAGGTTTATGAAAATAAATTCTAAGCTAATTTTTAAAATATTGATATTAAAATTAATATCTTACTATCTTCTCTGAGTATTCAAACACTTTATACTGAGTAAATAACACCTTAGTCTCGGGTCTAAGACATACATCATAGAAGATATGTCCACTTTTTTTCCCAGCTATATATCCATTTTATTTTTGTTATTTATTTGTTAGTTATTTTCATCACCATCTATTCTGAAAAACAATCTAAGTTCTCAAATCAGTCAGTTTGGCCTTCTTTTTTGAAATTATGAAATATTTCAGCCAGACAGAAAGATATATAGAATTATATTATGAACACTTATTTATCCACTAAACATTACAAATATAATTTGTAATGTGTGACCTCCTTAATCATTTTCCTCCCTCTCTCCACAGGTGACCATTATGGGTGCTGAGAATACCACTTGTATTTTAAAAACACTATTATAATATTTCTCTTTCTCTGATTTATTTCACTTAGTATAATACCCTCTAGGTCCATCCATGTTGTCACAAATGGTAAGATACCACTTTTTTTTATGGCTAAGTAATACTCCAGTCTATGTATGTATCACATCTTCTTTATCCAAAATGATTTCACTTATATGTGGAATCTAAAGAACAAAAATAAACAAACAAAACAGAAACAGATTCACAGAGTACAAACTGATGGTTGCCAGATGGGAGGAGGTATTGGGGAACTGGCTGAAAAAAGTGACGGGATTAAGAAGTACAAATTGGTTGTTACAAAGTAGTCACAGGGATGGATATAAAGTACAGCATAGGAAATATAGAAAATAATAGTAATAACTACATATGGTGCCAAGTGGGTACAAACTGGGGAGATCATCTCATATATTATATAAATAAGCACTATGCTGTACACCTGAAACTAGTGTAAAATAATACTGAAAGTCAACTATAATTGAAAAAAACTTACAAAAATTTAAATACTATTATGATAAGATACATATAACAAGAAACAATATTATATTATTTTATGTATTTTGAAACTTTCTATCACATCACATGCTTTTTGTTCTTTTGCAACTTGCTTATTTGGTTCAATATTATGTGAAGCTTTTTTAATGTAATGCAGGTGGAGGTAATTTACACTTTTAATTATTCTACAATATTCCATTTTAGGAGTATACCACAATTTATTTGTCCATTCTCCTGTTGTTGAAGATCCAAGCTGTTTCTATTTTATTTTTTGCTATTACAGAGTAGGTCATAGAGTAATGTAGGTCTAGTAAGAATTCATGAAAATTCCATATTCTCACTACAGTGTTCTTTAATATGTTTTTTTTCCATACGTTTCACTGGGCCAGGGTGTATCTGATCATCATTTACAAAATGGGAGATATCATTCATTATTGCTTTTTATACAAAGACACAAACGCAATTAAGACAAATGCGTAGAAATCTCACAAACTCCTTCAAAGAAAAGAGCTGTCTTTTCACACCAATGTTCTCTTTTGCTTTTGCTTCCTCAGTAATACTCCCTGGCTTACATTTTGGTGTGTTAAATTTTATCTTTCTCTAGTTATTTCACGTGAGTTATTTCATTCTGAAATAGAGAAAGTTCAGACACAGGAACTGATTTAGTGAGGCGAGTAAAAACTACACTGAGAGAAGGTAAAACCACCCTATAAATTGCTCTTCTTTCTCTGTACCTTTCCCTCTGCTTCCTTAACCTTCTAGCCTGACCTCTAATGTAGACATTTCCTTTATCATGGCTCCTGGTCTTACTTCGCCTGCCCCATGGAACTTGATTTTTTGGATTGATAAAAACTATAAATCTACATTTCCAAGAAGCTCAATGAACACTAAGCAGGACACCACATACACACCAATGCACATCTTAATCAAATTGCTGAAAAACAATGATAAAGGCCTACGTAGAGTATATTACATAAATGTGTCTCATTGATTTCAAATTTATTTCTGTTGTAGATGGCAAACATAGTCAATATAATTTTACTTATTTTAAATTTATCGAGAGTTGTTTTATGGCCCAGAACATGCTCTAGCCTAGTGAATGTTCCATGAGCACTGGGGAAAAAACACTGCTGTTGGAGGTGAAATGTCCTATAAATGTCACTTAAGTTATTTGCTATTGTTTTCCCAGTCCTCTATATCTTTACTGATATTCTGTCTACTTGTTTTATCAGTTACTGAAAGGAACGTTAAAGTAACCAACTATAATTGTGAATCTGTCTATCCGTTAAGCTCTGTCAGTTTTGCAGACACATTTACGTTGTAGTATCTTCTTGATGAATTGGCCCTTTTATCATTATGAAATGTCAATCTTTATCTCAAGATATGCCTTCTTTTGAGGTCTACTTCACCTGATATTAATATAGAAACTCGCCTTTCTTTGCATGATAGATCTTATTCTTTATAATTTAAAGTGAGTTTCCTACAGGCAGAATATAGTTGGATGATTCTATTTTATCCAGAATAATAAATCTCTGTAATTTATTCAGAGTGCTTATATCATATAATTATATTTAATATAATTAACAATATGGTTAGATTTAAATCTATTACCTGGATCTCAGTTTTTGTCCAATCTGCTATTTTTTTCTATTTTCCTGACTTCTCTTGAAACTGAATATTTTTTATGATTCTATTTTATCTCTACTTTTGCTATATTAGATATATATTACTAGCTATATCTCATTTTATACATTTAGTGGTTACACTAGACTTTACCCTATGCATTAACCTATCAGTCTATCTTCAAACAATATTATATAATTTCATATGTAAGAAGAATATCCTTCTCTTCACCTATTCCATGTGTTTATTTTTTTTTTCATATATTTTACTTCTTAACTTTATGTGTCAACTTGACTGGGCCATAGGATGACCAGATAGGTGGTTAAACATTACTTCTAAGTATAACTGAGATCGTTACCAAAAGAGACTGGCATCTCGGTAAAGCAGAGGCCGCCCCAGTAAGGATGGGCATCATCTAATTCATCAGTGGCAGAAAGAGAAAATAAGGTGGAGGAAGGTTGAAATCACCCTATGACTGCATGAGCTGGGACAACAATCTTCTCCTGTCCTTGGTGGTCCTGATTCCCAAGTTTTCAGATTCAGATTGAAATCTATACCATCAGCTTTCTGGCTCTCAAGCCCTTGAACTACACCACTGGCTTTCCTGGGTTTCCAGCTAGCAGATGGCAGACTGAGGGACTGACTTCTTAGCCTTCATAATTGAGTGATCCAGTACCTGTCAGTTGATCAATCAATATCTATCCATCCATCCATCCATCCATCCATCCATCCATCCATCCATCATCTATATTCTATTAGTTCTGTTTCTCTGGAGAACCCTAATACAGACTAATGAGCTATATATCTCCTTGTTTTATAAATTTAGTGATTACTCTTACAGTATGCATCTTCAACTTATAGTCCACCCTTTACATATCGTTATATTATTTCATATATAAGAATAGTATCCTTTCATTCACTCCTTCCATGTGATTGTTTTCATATATTTTACTTCTTCATAAGTTATAAATGTAAGTATCGTCTTTATTTTTGTTTTCAAAATTCCATTATCTATTTAATATATTTTAAAATGAGATAAAAATCTTTTATATTTCCAACACTTTTCATCTGTGGTGCTCTTTAGTCCTCTTTTACATCTAAGTTTCCATCTTGTATTATTTCTAACCCCAAAATTGCTTTAACATTTCTTGAAATTCACGTTTTTTGGCAACAAAATTTTCTCAGCTTTTGATTATCTGAAAAATCTGAAAAAGTCTTTATTTTACCTTCACTGTTTTCTAGGTATAAGATTCCATGGTAACAGTTGTTTGTTATTCCTATAGCACATTCAACATGTGGTTTCTCCTGGCCTGCACATTTTTCTGATTAAAAAAAAAAAAAAGTATGCAGTCATTTCATCACTGTTTCTCTGTATGGAATGTGTATTTTGTTCCCTCTGGTTGCTCCTAACATTTTCTTCATCATTTTTTTTTCAG
The DNA here is from genome assembly GCA_030015415.1 of Cynopterus sphinx. Classification (NCBI taxonomy): domain Eukaryota; kingdom Metazoa; phylum Chordata; class Mammalia; order Chiroptera; family Pteropodidae; genus Cynopterus; species Cynopterus sphinx. The sequence goes on along the minus strand of CM057383.1, from coordinate 53,309,282 downwards.
CAACTTGATCATGATATGCATTGTTGTGTGTTTGCATGTGTGTGTGTGGTGTCCTGCTTGGTGTTCATTGAGGTTCTTGGAAATGCAGGTTTATAGTTTTCATCAAATTTAAAATAGTTTCAATCATTAATTCTTCAAACACTTTTCCTTTTCTTTCTTCTTTCTTGGAAAGCCAATCGGACATATGTGACACTGCTTTGTATTGACCCAGGTATATAATTGATGTTCTCTAAAATTTTCTCCCTGTTTTTTTTTTCCTTTCTATACTTTAATTTGGATAGTTTTCATTGCTCAGTATGTTAAATTTCCCAATCTTATCTTCTAAAGCTGCTGATTTTTGCTACTAATCCAATTCAGTATATATTTTTTCATTTGATTTTTTGTCTTTAAAAGTTCCATTTGACTCATTTTTATAATCTCTATTTCTCTCCTTACATGTATATTTACCTTTAAGACTTGAGCTTACTGAGCGTGTGTGTGTGCGCGCGCGCGTGCGCGCGTGCACGCACGCACGCGCACACGTGTGTATGAGCAGTTTTAAAGTGTTTATCTGCCAATTCTGTCACCTCTGTCATTTGTGTAACTTTTTCTATGGACTGATTATTTTCCTTGTAATGGCTTATACTGTCCTGTTTCTTGTGACATCTAGTAAATTTTCATTGAGCACTAGATGCTGTGAATTTTAGGTTGTTGAATGTATTTTGTTGAATTTCTTTAAAGAGTATTAACTTTTGTTATGGCAAACAATTCAGTTCTTTAAAAATTTTGAGGTTTGTTGATATGCACTTTTATGTAGAGATCAGAATCAGGAGGCCTAATAGAAATCTAACTATATAAGTAACTACTAACCACTCTCCTGGTGGCTCTACTAGATGCTTCAGGAGTTCAGTGGGGTCTCTTTCTTCTTATAGGTTGAAATTTTAACATCCTCCTTCCTTGTCTGAGTTTTTGCAATTGTGCTTAGCTTCTCCACACTGGCAGTTATTTTTTGCCTGACCTCATGGATTTTTCCTACACCTGAACAGCTTAGTATTCAGCCAAAGCCTCAAAGGGATACCAATGCAGATTTGGGTGCTATTCCTCTAAAACATTTTGATACTGCTTCCTTAAAAATACTGACAACCTCTTTCCCAAGCTCCAATCTTTGTCTTCCTAACTCAACTCTACTATCATGCTGTGCTTAGGTTACCCTGGGTACTCTACTTGTACCACAGTTTGCAAAGTACCTGTAGGCAGATTGCTAGGGCTAGATTTCATTTGTTTAACTTCTTTCAGATATCATAGCCCTGTACTGCCTGCTGTCCAATACCTGGAAACAGCTGTTTCACTTATTTTGTCTGGTATTCCAAATGTTTATGGTTAAGAATAAATCTGGTACCAATTATTGCAACACAGCCAGCAGTAAGCACCTCATCTTTATTTCTGAAAGATATTTTAGCTGGGTGCTGAATTATATATTGACAGTTTCTTTTACTTTCGGAATTTTAAAAGTCATTCTATTGTCCTCTGGTCTACATTGTTTCTATGAGAAGTCAGCCATCATTCTTATTATTTTTCCCTTGAATGTGCTTTTGTTCTATTCTATTATAGATATAGATATAGATATAGATATAGATATAGATATATAGTATTTCTCCTACATGGGTTTGCTGAACGTCCAGACTCTGTGGATTGGTACATTTCCACAGATATGGAAAATTCTCAGGCATTATTAAGTAGTGCTTCTGTACCGTTCTCATTCTTTCCTCTCCTTCTGAGATTCCAAGTATACACACGTTGCATTTTCAACTGTTTCATCTCTCTTTTATGCTTCATTCCATTTTTAAAATTAAAATAAAATTTTTGTTTTTTGTCTCAATTTGTGTTCAAGTTGTGTTCAATTTGTGTTCAGTTTCTATAGCCTTATCTTTGAGTTCACTAATCTTGACTTTTGCTTAAAACTTCACCTAAGAAGCTTTTCATTACAGATTCTGAATTTTGCTATTCTAAAATAACATTTGATTCTTAATATCTATTCAAAAAATTCATCTTTTTTTCCCATATTTTGTCCATTCTTTCTTGTCTTCTTTAACACATTAATCATAGTTATTTTAAAATCTTTGTTTGCTAGCATAAATAACTGGATTATCTAATGATCTACTTCTATGACTATTTTAACTTTTGATTATGTCAGTTTTTCTGCTCATTGGCATATTAAGAAACTTTGTTTTATATGCTATACATTGCAGATAAGCTACTATAGAGGCTCTTGATTATCTTATCTTCCTCAATAGAGTTTTGAGTTTTGTTAAGGTAGGCAATTAAATTATTAGTGGACTGCCTGATCTTGTCGGGCTTGTTTGTAAAGTTATAGTGGGTCCATTTTAGTTTTGTCTTACTCTCAGGACCTTGTCCTTAACCCTTGAAAATGGCTCTACTGATATTTAAACTAAAAAGCCACGTTACTCATCAGTGTCCAATTCTCAATGTATCTGGCTGTGCAATTTCTGCAGTGTTTACTCATATATATTCTAGCAGCTGTCTTCTTAAGGCCCAGAGTGTGCCCTATTCATACTCAGCTTAGAAATTAGCCAAGGACTGAAAGGGAATTTTATAAAAACATTTTGGGAGGCTCTTTCTTTCTTTCTTTCTTTTTTGATATCTTATTCCTCTAAAACCTATTCTTATTGACATCCCAAGCACTGATCCCTTCCTCTTTTTGACAATACTCAGATTTTTATTTTGTCCAGTTTTTATATTGTTTATACTACAGGAGAATCTGATACTATGGCATCACAGTTAGAACCCTAAAAGAATCTTTTTACCTGACTAATTTATGTTGAACCAGAAATAAAATATAATAATCTTCTAAAGAATTTATTCCTGGTCAACAATTTTATATGTCTTAACCTTCCATTATCAGCTTGTCAAGTAGTTCTGCATTATTAAGAAAATGCACACATGTATGTTTTTTGAGCTCAAAATTATAATAAAGAATAAAGGGTATAGCCAATTAATTAGTACATTACAAAATAACAATAACATCACTGGCAAATATATTAATTTGTATTGCTCTACTGCCATAGACTAAAAAAGCAGAAAACAAAAAAATATATATAAAGGTAAACAGAAATTACAAGTATGTGATTTAATGAAAACCAACATGAACATATAAACATTAAATACAATTCCTTAGACCATTAACTTTAACCTTTGTCTTGGTTTCATCATCTACAGGTTAGATTGATATAATGGTTAAATAAAAATAATTCCTATGTAACACTTAGAGAAGTACCTGGCTTATATTAAGTATTTAATAAATGTCTTATTAGTTTAATTTTTATCCTTATTACCTGCATATGGAAAACTCCTTAAAAAACACTTGGTATATTCACTTAAAATGTATTTTATGAATGCATAATATTTTACTAACTATTTGTCCCTTTTATAGAGTCATATGATTTTCTTCTTTCAAACCAAAAAATTCTGTCATGCAAAAAAATGGAAAGTGTACTTCCTGTTCTGAAGCAAATCAAGGATAACATGCAATTAAGTGCTAAACTGAGCAGAATAAACTCTAAGTGCTATATGATTTTAGAAGAAAAAGTTATGAGGCCAAAACATTCAGGGAAGGCTTTATAAAAATGGTAGGACTTGATGGGTGACCTTCATTACAACCTGACAAAAACATTGTGGAAATAATTTCAAGTTGCTTACAATTTGAAATGAGGTAATATAGAGTACTCTACAAATATCAACAATCACTTCTACACAAACCTCTATAAGAAAAGTCCTCATAATGAGAAATAACTCTTCCTTTCTCTTTCCTCAGCTCCTGTTCAGGTTAAAGGTCAACTTCATCAAATCATCTCATTAACACAGAAATGTCTTTGAAGGTTTTCAGTCTTTGCCATGCTTAACATTTCACCAGATTGCAACCAAGATGCTGAAGAATCAGATTCAAATATTAATGAGCAAAAGGTCATGATGAGGTAATCTCCAAAGTTCTATTAGTTCCTGTTTTTTTGACTCTATCCAATTCTCTCTTCCTTTTTCCAGGCCTCTCATACTATACAAATTTACAGTCACTGGCTTAGTTTCAAGATATACCCTCTAAACTGTAATTCTACTTGAAGTGCATTTTAAGTGGAGGCCTCCCAGATGCTAGATCCCCAATCCAAGGGTGATCTGTAGAAGTATAAAGTTAAAATTTAAAAAAAAAGAGAGAGGGAATCAGCTAAAAACTACATTCAAATTTGATATTTAACTACTACAACAAAAAGAAAAAAAATAGAAAAATTAAAAAAGAAACCCTCTCTTTTCCTCTCTTTCAAACTTTCCAATAAGCTATTTAATAATGTGACAAAGCACAACATATTAAAATATTAACCAAAGCTTCCAGGAAAACCTCTATAATCTCAATTGTTTATTCAAGACCTTTACAAACCTCATAAAAAAATTAAGTGGGCTTGGAAAAAACACACTACAGCCATAGGAGAGAGTTTACAAAACACAATGGTACAGACGCCTGACTGTCTGCCAGCTAGTGGCTTTTAACTTCCACATACAACATATTACTCAGTTCCTAACTGGTCAATACCCTAACTAAGAGCATTTCTCCTCCCAAACACCTCATTAGCCTGAGTTTCTTTTTTGCTTTTTTGAGCTAACGTATCCCGTAGGTGCTTTGGTTCATTATTTTCTGCCAATAACAAATGCTTCATTTCAGAATATTTAAAACCTAAGGTTTCTCTAAGAGAAATCAATTAAGATCTTTTTTACAAGAATTTAATTAGCTCTCTAATTAATCTCACTATGGGATGAAAGTGCATGGGAAGTGGTAGTGAAAACAAGGTAAGACTAGAGTAGAAGTGAAACAGGAAAGAGTGAGGACATTGGCTCATATTAACATAGGTTCAAATGCTGTCTCTATTACTTATGTGACCTTGAAAAGGTGTTAAACCTTGGTTGGACTTAGCTTCTTCATCAGTAAAATGAAGTCAATGTCAGTAACCTTGCAGAGATTGTATGCAATAAATGAGATAATGTAATAAAGAACCCTGTACAGTGTCTGACACATAGTAGGGGCTCAATGATTGGTAAGTACTTTACGACACAATGTTCCTGTCTTCTTGAGGAATACTGGCAATACCTCGAGGAAAAATTTTAATGAAAACTTAGTTAGGTCCCAGGCAGAATTAAATATTTCACATTTCTTAAAAGGTGGTTATAAAAAAAATATGACATACAAATTTTAATGCAAGCTGAACCCAATCAACTTTCATACCCCTAGAAATCTACTTTGAGATAATCATGTTACAGGAAATAGAACATTAATATGAATATTTCACTTAGTCTCAGTTTGAGAGAAAAAAAAATACTTTTAAATCACCTAGATCCCAAGGAAATGTGCTGACATCCCTGTCTTTTTCTCCTTTGAATGCCCTACAGGAGCTGTAAAAGAGGAAACTTTTCATCATAGTGTATCTGTGTGAAAGTACCAAAATATGTTAACAATTAGAGGAGAGGAAACCTGAAAGACTGCCTTGTTAATTGAGGAACTTGCTATCAAAGAACTCATTAAAAGGTAATGAAACCAAATGGCTATTAAAACAAATAACCACTGAATAAAGGTTGTCTGGCTAACAGCCCCTCAATATAGCTTTTTGCAAACAACCCCAATAGAAAGACTCAGAAAAAGATGAAAAGCCACAATAATACTAAAACCAAGATGGACAAAACCAGAGATGAAATTACCCTAATTAGAAGGCAGAGCTAAATTAAGAAAAACCTTCTGGGAATTCAGAAAATGGGACATCAAACATTCTTGAAAAGTCCTCTACCATCTATCTTCTGTTCTTAGAGACTCTGGGCATTGCATAATAGAGAGGAAGGGAGCTGTTTCTATCTATACTTTGCCACTCCTAACCATTAAGTTAGAATACAGTTCTCCCTTTTTCCTAGTGACTCTCCGACCTACTCTCTGCCACCTAGCTTCTTCCTTATCTAAGGAGAACCTGCAGATCTTAGAGAGATGGCATAAAATATGGTTGAAAGGAAACTGGTGGAATGTAGTGTAATCTCCGAGGTATAGTCCCCTGAGAAAGGTAAAAAAAAAAAAAAAAAAGAACCGAAGGACCTCTGTAACAAGACATGCTAGAAATTGACCGTTTAAATGCATTATACAAGTTCAGAACATTTTCAGAAAACCGGACATGGCTGAAAGGAAGATGCCACCTTCACTGAAAAATATATTTGCAGAATATGTTAGCTGCCTACTCATTATCCACACTCCCTTCTACCTTAACAAAATAATCCTTGGCAATATAAGCAGAATATTTACATTTCTCAGCTTCTTGTCATATATGGAAGGCAAATGACTTGAAAGTAGGAAAGTCTGCAAGAAGCCCTTTGCCTGGTCTTTCCTTCTTTCTGCTGTATAAATATGTATATGATGGCTAGAATTCTAGCAGCTGCCTTGGAATCTTGAGAAAAAAGTCAAAAAAAAAAAAAATGGCAAAGACCTCAGCCCTGACATTCCTGAGGCCTCCAAGGTGATATCATTTCTAGAGTTGTTATTATGTGAGAAAACATACCCTTAGAAATTCAAGTTACTGAAGTTGGTTAGCTATTATTATTGATAATGGACAACGACATGAAAGCCAATAGAATCAGGAAGTCAGATGGAAGATGTGCACATCATTAACCATATAAATAGTCTGGATATACAATAAGACTTCCATAAAATGGGGAAAAATGAAATGAATGAAAGACTATCTACCAATCTTGTTTTTTGAGAAGTATACAGTCTATAGATCCTTCATTCTGAGGTCAAATAAGGAAAGGAGTAAAATACTAATGCATGACTCAAATAAAAATACTGCAAAACAAAGGAAAATGTACAGCATCTCTGATAATTTTATGTGTCAACTTGACTGGTCATGGGGTTCCCAGATATTTAGTCATATATTATACTGGGTCTGTGAGAGTATTTTTGGATGAGATTAACATTTAAATTGGTAAAGTGAGTAAAGCAGATTCCCCTCCCTAATGTAGGTGGACCCTATCAAATTAGTTGAAGGCCTCACTAGAACAAAAAGGCTGACATTCCTGTAAATAAGAAGGAACTCCTCTTCACAGAAACTAATATAAAATAATATTGAATGTCAACTGTAATTGAAAAGAAAATAAATATTTTTTTTTAAAAAAGAACTCCTCCTGCATAACTAACTGCCTTGAGCCAGACATCAGTCTTTTCTAGTCTTCAGACTTAAAATTGGCTCTTACTGGTTTTGAGCTTTCAAACTGGACTTACACCAACTTCCTTGGTCTCCAGCTTGTGACTACAAATCTTGGTACTCCTGAGCCTTCATAATTGTATGAGCCAATTCCTATTACATGTGCACACACACACACTTTATTGGTTCTGTTTTTCTGGAAAATCCTGACTAATACAGTATCCAAAAGACTCAAAGGATTATCAAGCCTCATAAAATTGTATATTAATGAATCGAAAGGAAATTTTAAAGAAACTCTTTGGTACCACCTTCTACAGTATAAAATAAACTATTCTCAATGAAAGAGAGGCATAAAACAATAAGAAGAAAATAGTGGAGGTAAAATGATAGCATGAAAAATCAAAAACAGGAAATATAAAGGGAATGCGGTTATAAGAAAACCAAACATATAGTAACTAAGTTAAAATCCACATGAGAGGGAATAAGTGCAAGATTTAAGCTATGAAAAATTACCCAAGTTATATAAAAAACCAGCATGGACATTTTCTCAGAACTAAGGATACCAATATGAAACTGAAAATTATGATAAAGTGATTAGTTTGAATAAGTAAGATAAAGTTAATACCAGCTCAACTGATGTTTGCAAAGGGGAGCCAGGAAAAAAATAAGACACCAAGAATAATCAATATATCTGAGAAAAAATTTCCAAAAAGTACAAATATTCATGCAGAAAAATTAGGTTAATAACCAAATAACAAAATCAGATTTTTCTACTGCAATGCTAAAAACTAGATGACAGTTGAATAAGAAGTACTGATTACTGAAAGAAAAAAAGTGACAATTTTTTAAACATCAAGCTAAAAGGTGAGAAGAAATATTTAGTATATAAGGAAGGCCTCACAAAATATGAAACAAATATCTTCACATGAAGATATACATTGTAAGCCATGGTCTAAAGCATGGAAATTCATTAAAAGTGAAATAAGGTTAATAATTCTTTTAAATTAAATATAGATATCAGTTTTTACTGTTGAAAAAAGACATATACCATAAAAAATAATATTGTAACAATAATACTCTTGGCATAAAACATTGGAATACATTTAAAAGTGTGTGATAAACCACTTACATTAAATATGTCACAAATAAAATTTTATGCTTTATTCTGAGAATTATAAATTGAAGAATTTTTTTTTAAATGAAAGGATATATGTTCCAAGCTCTGAGGATGTGCAAAGCTAAAAAATATGACATATGCATCAAAACAAAGGGAACAAAACAAACTTAAAAAGGAAAAAAAATGAAACAAAAAAACGGTTACAAAACCAAGTCAATAGCACAATAACAGAGTATTGTTCAAATGATCCTATTAAAAGATAAAGGCAAGACTAAAAACTTGTGAAACTGACTAATAAATAATAGGCAAAACCATATTTAAAAAAACAAATATAAAGTGGTAATAACATATTAATTAACAGATAATTTCAAATTAAAGAAAAAAATTAGTAAATTAGAGCCATTCCCTGTTAACGTTCTAAATAAAGATCTGGCTGCCACGAGCTCTAATACAACATATAATATTACATCAAAATACATAAAGGAAAAAATTACAGAAAAGGGAATAGCAAAAAATAGAACAAAATAATAGTAAGATCTTAACAGAATACATTGAGACTTTGACAGATAAAGCAGGAAAAATTATGGTAAGTGAGGATAGAATAATAATGCAATAATATGAATTTAAAATATACATTTTGAACTTTGTATATTATCAACAGGAAATACATCTTCTTACCAGTAAATGGGGTAATAACCAATAAAATCCTTAAGGACCTCTAACATTAGTGCTTGAACAAGTGGATATCCATATAGCTAAACATAACCTTAACTGTTCCGTCATTCTGTTATACAAAAGAAAATATGTAAATGGGCCATACAGCTAAACAAAGAAAAAAGTTAATTATGAATCTAATTATAAATATAAAACATAGGAGAAAAAATTCTAAAACTTGGAGTATATCATTTCTTAGATAAAACACAGCGAAAAGGCAAGGACACAGCATACGTGTGTGCACGCGAACACACACGCACACACACAGCTGAAATAAAAACTGGTATCCAGAATACATTAGATAATATAAAATTTAAAAAGAAAAATAACCCAATTGAATATATGGGGAAAAGATATAAACGGACACTTGACAAAAGAAGATATATGAACAGCCAATGAGCATGTAAGTCTCAGCATCATTAGGTTTTGAAGAAATGATGAACATAACCCAAAAGGAAATGCCAGCACATACCCATTAGAATGACTAAAATTAACCAAAAAAAAAAAAATTGCTATACCAAACACTGACAAGAATTTTGAGCAACTACAACTCTCATACACTGGTTGTGGTAATATAAACTTGTATAGCTAATTTCAAAAAACCACCTGTGAGTTTCTTAAAAAGTTAAAAACATACATATACCAATTGACACAATGCAAATTAAAGTTAAACCCGAGATTTGATTTTAACATTACAAAAATAAGGTAAACCAGATATTATAAGCCTCCCAATTCACTGTTATTAGAAATACATGCAATTATCTATAAACTTATTTGTCAGAATTTACATCTACTAACCACCTGTTTAAAGGTAATACAGAGCACAGAGGAACATGTTAAGTAATATCACAGGAATGTAACATGGGAAATCCTATAAAACAACAGTTGCTTTAACAAATATCGGGAAAGCATTTTAATAAAAAAAGGTAAAGTACCTACAAATAAAAAGAGACTGAAAGAGCCTTACACATCTGCCAGTGACAATGCAGCTTATGTAAAACAAATCCTCCCACCAAGACCCCACTATAAAATTTGGTAAAATAACAGAAAACAAAACAAAACAAAAACAGCTGTTTGAAAGCATCAAAGAGCAATCAAGGACACAAGGATTTAAAGAAACAAAAGAGAGAAGCTAAACATTGAGGTGACTTGGAATACCTCCAATGTTTCTTTCTCTTGGAGAATCTGCTTATTCCCAACTCGGGCATGGAAGCTGAGAAGAAAATAGGTACCTCTCAATGATGTGAAGTCAAAGAATAATGGAGTTGAGAACTCCCATCCCCAGGTACCATCCCTCCCTCCCAAGAAAAAGGCAGTCAAATTAGGACATAAAATGATACTAGAGTTAATAAAGTGTTTTGCAGAGAAATGAGACTGACATTCTTTATATTGTTTGCCTTAACTGAATCTTAAGCTGTATAGGGTGCATGAAACAGACAGCAAATCAGGAAGCACCAGCTAAGAGGTAAGAAAGCTAAGCAGAGTTTAAGTGGTTTCACAGAGGGGACAGAAAATTAGGATAAGATCCACCAAACAGGAAGGGTCCTGGTAAAAAGTCCATAATTCAAATTGCACTATCAAGGAACAAGTGAAGGTACAAAGTTCAAAATATATGTACTTATTTGTGGTACATATGAACAATTTTAAAATGCATACTTTGATCTCTTGAAGAACAACTAAAAATAATAAACAAATGTGACCAGCTAATATAGGACAATAAAATAAATAGTTGATTAAATCAAAAGAAAGCAAAGAAAAGAATGAAGAAACAAACAAAAAAAACAGATGTAAAAAACAGAAGGTAAAAAGTAAGATGGTAGATTTAAACAGAAACACCACAGTAATTGCATTAGGTATATAAATAGTAAAAGGTTAATCTTTCAAACTAGTTTTTAAAAATACATAATTATGTTATGCACTTTAAAGAGATGCACCATCAAAGAAGGACACAGAGATGGGAAAAGACAAACAATTTAAAAGTCAAAAGGAAGTTTGTGTGTCTTAGCAAACATAAGAAAAAGATTTTTAAGGTATAAAAATATTCTTAGCGATACAAGGGTTAATACAATGAAAAGATATAATAAATCCAGATATGTATATACCCAACAAGCTTCAAAAAGATCATTACATAAACTATATAAATGTCTAACCAATGTACTTTATGCTTGAAACTAATAATAAAATAAAATATAAATGAAAAGTATAAATATTAAACAAAAATAACAAATAAAAGACTAATCCAAATAATCAGAAGCACATTAAATATTTAATGTCACAAAGAAAAAGCAACCTAACTGATATATATAAAATAATGCAGCACCTAACAACCACTGAATATGCATGTATAATTAAACAGTCCTAAGTAAGTCCTTACGTATTTGATAATATTTAATTCAATGCAGATTTTGGTCTCTAGCCACACTGAAATTATGCAAGAAATGAATTTTGAAAAAAGACACCAGAAAACCCTCCCCCAAAACAAAATTTTTATTTTGAAAATCAAGCACCATACTTCTAATTAATCTATTGGTCAAGAAATAAATCACAATGTAAACTAAAAAAACTTTGAGCTGAATCAGGATAAAAATATAACACATAACTGCTTATAGCCATAAACATATATATTTAAAAGCGAAAAGGCTGAAAGTCAATTATCTAAGTATCCATCTCAAAGAGTTAAGAAAAAAAGGAAAATTGCATTTCAAAATATATAATAGAAAAAAAATGAAATAAGAGCAAAAATCAATTAAATAGAAAAATATACAAGAAAACAGACAAAACCACAAATTGGTTTTTGAAAGCATAAATTAAGTTATAAACAACTAATAAATAATGTTAAATTATTTTAAAGGAAGGAAGGTATAAATAATATCAGGAAGATCGGAAATCTGGACATTACTATAAATATCGACATTAAAAACAGTGTATTATTTAAAAATACATGCCAATAAAAATAACGAAGTAGATGAAATAGACAAATAACACAACTTACCAAAAGTGACACAAGAAGAAGCAGAAAATCTGAACACCCCCTAAAGTATAAAATGCATTAATGCTATAATTAAAAACTTTCCCTCAAAAGCAACTTTCTTCAAAAGCAAAGGCCCAGATGGCTTCTCTGAATCTCCCAACATTTAAGAGACAAATGACACCAATCTTATGTAAATAATTCCAAAAAATAAAACATTTTCTAATTTATCCTATGAGTCAGAATAACTCAATAGCAAAATTTGATAAGGACATTACAGGAAAGAAACATAAGTTAACCTCTCACATGAAGTATAGAAACAAGATTCTACTCAAAATATTAGTGAGACTGGTAATGTGCTGGTGGTAGAGTGAGGCAGGGGCAAGTAAAAACACCACACAGATTATTACTGTTTTTAGATTGCCTTTTTCTTGATTTGGCATTCATTTGTTCAATGTTTTTGCAGAGGAATGAGAATCTGGAGCTATCTACTCCATCAATGTGCTGACGTCACTCTTAGAGACTACTCTTCTTAATTCAAGCAGATACGTCACAAACACATCATAGATCAGTGTTTCCCAAACTGGTTTCCAGACACAGGTTCCATAGTTCTTGATGGGACAGTTTTTTAAAATTATGTTTTCATTTTTGTGATTGTCTAAAAACATAAATTAATTGTGGTCTGTTTTACCTAAATGCTTATTTTCATAACTGAAAACCATTATGTGATTTTAGTGTTTGAAATTGCACTTGTGTTTACAATTAAGTTGGTATCAAGGACACATTTTTGCCATGAGAAAAAGTATAAATGTAAACCTTTATGCATTTGTATAAAGTGAAAGCCAAAATAATTTACCACAATGTAAAAAAGAGGTTAACTAAACAAAGTGGTAGAAACTGAAAAATCATACATTACATGTGATTTTTGAAAATTCTGCATTGATAGTACTATTTATGTTGGGTTTAGCAATTTAGCTTTAGCAAAATAACATTAATCTTCTTAAGTTAATGTTGTCAATTTTATTCATTGTAAATTTGTAAATTTTGCAAAAAATTTGTAAATTTTACAAAAAAAATATTCATTGTAAATTTTTACATTGTTATAAATTTATTTTAGAATTTTAGTGGTATGAAAAATATATATATCTAATTTTTGTTTACACACAATACCAAAATAATAAATAAATAGGGGAAATTTAGGAGACAAAAAAATTTTAGATCTGGTAATATGGCAGATTAGGCTGACATAACCACAGAAATTATGAATGAAATATTACAGTATTTTTAGTTATAAAACTGAGCTTGAAATAAAACAAAATCTCTAGGTACTAGAAATGAAAAGGAAACTCAAAGCCAAAAATGTATGCTCCTGAGTTGATTTTGCTGAGATCTCAGAAGGACATGAGGTCAAGTTATCTAACAGTTACATATTAGATTTTAATATAAACACAGAGATAGGTCTCAGGTTTTGCAAAAGGAGTGGGTATATAAACTAGACTCTTGCTGTATTTGTCAGCTCAGAATGCTACAACAAAGTACCATAGAATGAGTAGTTTATAAACATCAGAAGATTATGCCAGCATGATTGGGTTCTGGTGAGAGCTGTCTTTCAGGTTGCAGACTCTCAGCTTTTCGCTGTATCCTCACATGGTGAGAAGAGAACAAGCTAGCTCTCTGGTCTCTTCTTAAAAGGGCACCAATCCCATCCATGAGGGCTCCACCCTAATGACCTAAATACCTTCCAAAGGCCCAAACTCCACATAGTATTACATTAGAAATTAGATTTAAACATATGGATTTGAGGAGGGCACAAATATTCATTCACAGCATCTGCATACTTCTGAGCACTCGAAAGGTCCAGTGAAAAAGGGATAAGATTAAAGTAAAAAGGGATCAGTGAAAAAGGATCAGATTACAGTGACACGGAAGCTTTGTTTTAGTTGTGCACATAGTGTTGCAGGGGAGGAAACATCTCCCATGAGAAATCAAAATCCCAATGTTGGTGTGCTGTCAGAATTTACAATACCTATACAGTAAAGGAATCTCTAGGCTAAAAATATGAACAAAAAATGGGTCCTGGATCAGTTAAACCCCTGAGACAACCAGAAAAAACAAATGCAAAAGAGCTCAGTAAGGACACTTCTATAATCCAAGAATTTCCTATGGAAAAAACAATTCTTGTTGAAGATGAGCTCACAATCAAAAATTTAATACTGCATTAAGATCTGATTTTTCATAAAGTAGGGTCTAATAATCAACAAAAAGAATAAAAAGCATAGACACGGATCTGAGATAAAAGGCAAATTTCCTAGTTAAAATAGAATACATGTTTAAGGTGATAAATAAGATTAAAGGAAATTAAATCATTACAAAAATAACAGAACATTACGAAATGGACAGATATGAAAAAGAACCAAATAGGACTTCTAGAATAATATTGTCAATGAAATTTAAAATTCAACAGATTATGTCTATGACCATGCTACAGTGAACATGCCCAATCCCCTCAGATCTCGGAAGCTAAGCAGAGTCAGGCCTGGTTAGTACTTGGATGGGAAACCACATAGGAAGACCAGGTGCTGCAAGTGTTAAAAAAATAAAAAACAAATAAATAAAAATTCAATAGACTATATAAACAATAGATTGGACTACAAGCCAGATCTGAGCTATTACCTAGAACATAAATCAGGGATATAAAAAGATAAAAAATCTTGTAAGTAACAAGAAAGAAGAGACAAACTGCCTACAAAAGTATAATAAATAAGACTGACTGCATGCAACAAGAACAATCTAGAAGACAATGAAATAATATCTTCAAAAGGGAGAAGGAAACAAGATTTAATTTAAATTCTAACCCTAGCTAAAGATTGAACAGAGGTGAAACAATAACATTTTCAAGAAAGAGGGGTTTACACATCACTTAACTCAGAACATTTCTCTAATTAACAACCAGAAGCTGAGTATGGTGACTTAGTGCAAGCCATGGATATATAGTAAGTCTAGAACAGACCTTAGTGGTCACCTGATGCAACCCACTACATGAATGGTTACTGTAGCACTGCCATTAAGACAAACGCCTACAGAGAAGTGAAGCTCACTAAATCACAGAGATAGCATGCTAACACTTTTTCCAGATTTTCTTCTGCTTGGTCCTATCTTCTGGAACTACGGTGGCCCTTTAGCTAACTAAGTCAACAATTATACACTTTAAGCCTCTAAGATATCTTTTTTCTAGGCTATATAAGCAAAGTTTCTTTCAGATGTCCCCATAAGATTTTGTTTCTAGTCCTACCATACCATAGCACTTTCCTTTAGAAGCATACGAAATTCAAGCAAAATAATTGATCCAGGCAAGCTCTGATGAGCATCAAGTAGAAGTAGACCTTCTTCTAGATCAGTAATTCTTAAAATTTAGCATGCATCAGAATTCCCTGGAGGACTTACTAAAACACATTGCTAAGCCAAAAGCTGAGTTTCTGATTCAGGACACCTGGTACGGGGCCTGGGATTTTTGCATTATTAACAAGTTCTGCGGTAATACTGATGTTGCTGTTGTTGCAGGGACCACGTTTTTGAAAACAGATGATATTCTTCTATAGCACAACTTAGATCAATTTAGCTTTTTAGTAGATCTGTTATTTTGCTTACTTAACCTGCACTTAGGTCAAATGAAATTCTCAAATCTGTTTTACAGACGCAATTGATTTGAATAACCTACTGAATATTATCATTCCTTGTTTTCTATCTCTATTGCGAAAATCAACAAAAAGCATGTTACAAATGGTAGATCATTAATAACAAATTCATCTATAAAAAAGTATGTAAATCTGTATATTTCAGCTTCAGTTCATCAAGCTAAAAGGAGTTCCAGACCTCTGTCATCTCTAATTTACAAGCAAGCCAGTTTTAGAGCTCTCTTGGTGTCCTTTCCCTGACATTAAGAGAACTCAAAGGCTCTGCACTGAATATTCTATAAATTATTTTCTAAAATCCCAGAACAACAAATGCTAAGGATGTCAAAAAAAAAAAAAACAAAACAATGAATCAACTACGTAATGCTTTCCAAAAACGCTTGAAAACTGTTGGCTTCTTCTCAACTCTATGCATAGTTTATATAACTGTTCAATTACTAGTTGTCCAAAAAACAGTTTTACAAATACTTATCTCAAACTTAAAAAAAAAAAAAAACGTTACTTTCACATTTTAGTGCTTGACTCCAGTTAGCTAATGTGACAAAAAAAGACAAAAACTCTGCTGTTTCCACATAAAATGGACAGAGGCCCTCTGTGCAAAGATATTAATATACCAGGAGAATGGCTTTTCAAGGAATAGATGCAGATGCGATCAGGGTTAATCGTTTAAACTTTATAAATTAAAGACCATCGCTAGCCATACTTAGTTATTTTTTGTGCCAACTTCTTGGGTACCAAAGTTCAATTCAAGTCAGTTTGACAAATTTGAAATAAATTCCAAGAATACAATCTTGAAGTCTTATAAAAATTAACTGGTCAGTGAAACTGCTCAGCTCTGCTCATACTTACTTCAATTCAAGATGCTTTGGTTAGCAGAGGATCAATAGACAACTACTATATTACATTATAACTTTCATTATAGTTCTTACTTTCTATGCCTATTTAAGAGACTATGACTACTGCCTTGACTGAATTAACCTAATAATAAGTATTCTCCTGTCACTGAACTGGTGAAAAGGTTTTTGTACAGGATATAAACGTGCTGTGTCTTTATAACCTTTCTTTTATGAAACAATCTATTACTATGGCACTCCTGAGGGATCCTTAAGACTCAGGCACTCATTCAAATTTTCAGCACAGGAAAGAAAATGAACTAAATTTAAAGAAACCAAATTTCCTGACTGAAGCTTTTGCCCCAATCTACCAATCTACCAAACTTTTAGCTATGGGGTTCTGAAACCTTACAAATAATAAACAAACTTATACAAAGGAAAATGCTGAGCCTGGGATCCTCCAAAAAATACACTAATCAAAGACCAAATCACTGGGGTTGTGCCCCCCCCAAAAAAAGCGGAAGAAGGAGGCAAGGTTTTCCAAATTAAAATAAAAACAAAAACCTATATTTGAAAAGTGTCCTGAAAACTATTAACAAATGACACTGTATTTAAAATGTATGGAAGCAGAGTCCAGAAGTAAACCCATATTTATATAGGCAAATAATTTTCAACAAAAGCATACAGTGGAGAAAGGAAAGCCTCTTCAATAAATGGTGCTGGGAAATCTGGAAAGCCACAAGCAAAAGAATGAAACTAGACTGTTGTCTGTCACCACACGCCAAAATTAACTCAAAATGATTTAAGGACCTGAATATAAGACCAGAATAAAATGCACAGAAGAAAACATAAGAACTAAACTCTAGAACCTTGGACTTAAAGAAGATTTTATGAATTTGACCTCAAAGGCAAGGGAAATAAAAGCAAAAATAAATGAGTGGGACTACAACAAAGTTCAAAGCTTCTGCTCAGCAAAAGAAACCATCAACAAAGTAAAGGAACGACCATCAGAATGGTAAATATATTTGCAAGCAACACCTCCAATAAGAGCCTAATAGCCAAAATATACAAAGAACTCATACAACTCAATAACAAAGAACAAACGATCCAATCAAAAAAAGGGCAGAAGACCTGAACAGACACTTCTCCCCAGAGGATATACAAATGGCCAACAAATATTTGAAAAGATACTCAACATTGCTAGCTATTAGGGAAATGCAAATCAAAACCACAATGAGATACCATCTCACACCTGTTAGAATGGCGATAATCAACAGAAAAAGCAATAACAAATGTTGGAGAGTATATGGAGAAATAGGAACCCTCATACACTGCTGGTAGGACTGCAAATTGGTACACCCACTATGGAAAACTGTATGAATGTTCCTCAAAAAAACTAAGAATTGATCTACCATATTATCCAGCAATCCCTTTACTGGGTATTTACCTCAAAGACTTGAAAATTCATACCCAAAAAGATATTTGTACACCAATGTCCATAGCAGCATTATTCACGGTGGTCAGGACATGGAAACAACCAAAGTGTCCTATGATAGATGATTGGCTAAAGAAGCTGTGGTATATATACACAATGGAATATTACTCAGCCATAAGAAGAGATGAAATACTGCAATTTGCGACAACATAGATGGAGTGCTAAGAGAAATAAGCCAAATAGAAAAAGTTGAAAATCACATGATATCACTTATATGTGGGATATAAACCTAAAAGCAACAAATGAACAGGACAAACAGAGACTCATGGACATGGACAATAGACTAGTGGTTTAGAAGGTAACGGGGAGGAGGAAAGGAGGTAATGAAGTAAAAGGGGTCAAATGTGGTAACAGAAAGAAATCTAACTATGGGGGGTGAACATAGTGTAAATATATATGCCCTACTGTAAACTTATTGTATTTCATTAACCAATATCATCATTAAATAAATTTAAAAAAGAAAAAGAAAAAGAAAAAAGAAAATAAATAAAATAAAATAAAATATAAAATAAAATGTATGAAAGCCTTTCCATATATTTTTTGATGGTATTCAATCACAGACCGATGCCACAACTCATTGTTTCTAAGTGTCCAGGCATGATAAACAAATTTAGACCACAGCTTCTAGAATTACCATGCAATATAAAAGCCAATCGAATAAAGCTATGTTGTTCCACTAAAGAGGAACAGGCAGCACAAAGTAAAATTTCTGACTATTAGTTCTGAGTTTATGAAAAAGTAATTAAGATCTTGGGTTGTGAGAAAAAACCAATTGTATATATGGCATATGTGGAAAAGTGATAAATAGCAATAACAAATTTTATTCTATACCTTTCATCAGTAAAGTTCAGAGAAACTGATTTCTGGGATATTTTGGAGGCTTACCATCTTGAAGATTTTAGAGGTGAACACAAAAACTTTGACTAATATTGCTTTGTCAGACAAATTAGGTTATGCTGCAATAACAAATAATTCCCAAATCTTCATGGCTTACAGCTACAAAGATTCATTTCTTACTCATGTTACAAGTCACATCAAAGTTATGCTGAAGAAGTAACCCCTTTCTTGGACATGTTACCTTCATGGAAGAGAAGAGACACCCATGGCAGAACAATGTAATGTTACTTAAGGATTCTGCTTGGAGGTGACATCCATCCTTTCTGTTCACATTTCATTGGACACAGTTAAGTCACAGGTACAAATTTGATGTCAGTGGGTAGAGAATTTTAATTCCCTTACAGGGAGAAGCAGGAAATATTTGTGGAAAATAATTACACCACAATCTGCCAACTGGTCACAAATATTTGCTTTTTCCTTCTGTACATAAAGCACACACACCCTGCTCCCTAGGGGGGATAACCCCAAAGTCCTATCCAATCACAACATAGACTCACAAAGTCCAGGATTATGATAGATTCTAAAATCCAGATGTGGCACCTTTTAATCTAGAGACCAATAAACTAAGAAGACAAGTTAGCTGCCCCTCAAACATCCAAAATATAGTTGTAGAATGGGAATAATACAACTGGAATAAATCTCCAATTTGAAAAGGGGAAGATTGGGAAGACTCAACAGTCACTTATCCACGTGAATTTTGAAATTTGACTGGCAGAAGATGTGAAAGTGGCTTGCTCTGGGAGTGGGGAACATCCTTTAATTGGATCCTGGTTCTGCTCTCCTGGAGCAGCTTCCCAGTTCACTGTTCTCTGAACCTCCTGGCACCAGTCATTCATTTTCCTTGTTCATTCTTGGATCTATAAATAAGGTATTGAAAAATAGGCCCATAACCACCACCTTGGTCTCTGAGCAGTTTTTTCAACCGGCTTCCTATTCAGAGGCAGGAAGCACACAAGTCATGAACAATCACTGTCTCTTTTAGCTGAACCTACTAGCTCATTTGGCAGTACAACTCTTTAAAAAATTTGGTTGTCTTTTTGTTTAACTGTAGTCATCTTGTTATGCCAATAGCCATACCCACAAATCTTTCTGAGATATGCCTCTTACTCTAAACTTAATTACAAGTTTCTTGAGGTGAGCAAGTTTTTGCTGGAAAGGCATAGTTTTAATTAGACTTTCTTTTTTCCTCCTGAGCCATTTCATCCAAATGAGAGGACTTACTGAGTATCCACTTTAACGGGTACACTGGATCTAGAGCAATTTCCTACTTGAGCTTTAGAAGGTTGTTTAATCCAGTATTCTTTCTCCAAATAATCTCATATATTTTCCTTTTGATATTTCAAAAATCCCTTAATATCTAGTATGCCAATTATATTCTTTCTTGTTTCCTTGAGTTGTAATTAATTCATTTCCACTTTAAAAATATATCTGCTCTATTATGAGACTGGTTAAAGAATATTTGGAAGTGTGCCTAGCCTGTTCAGATTTTATACATTTTTATTAATAATAATTTAACTAATATATGAGTATCTTACTTACTAAGAAATTAGCCCAACAGACAGGTAACAAGTGTTGGAGAGGATATGGGGAAAAAGGAACCCTCATACACCACTGGTGGGACTATCTATGGAAAACAGAATGGAGTTTTCTCAAAAAACTAAGAATTGAATTACCATGTGATCTAGCAATCTCTCTCCTCGGTATTTACTCCAAAAAAAACCTAAAAACATTTATCTGCAAAGATATATGCACCCTGATGTTCACAGCAGCATTATTCACAGTGGCCAGAACATGGAAGCAACAAAAGTATCCTATAATAGAATATTAGATAAAGACGCTGTGGTACATATATACAATGGAATATTACTCAGCTATAAGGAAAGATGAAATACTGCCATTTGCAACAACATGGACGGATCTTGGAATAATCATGCTAAGTAAATAAGCCAGACAGAAAAAGTTGAAAACCACATGATATTGCTCATATGTGTGATATAAATCTAAAATCAATGAACAAACATGACAAACAAGAAAACAGAGACTGATGAACATGGCCAGTAAATCAGTGGTTATGAGAGGGAGTGGGGAGGGGCGAGGTAGATAGGGGTAAAAGATATCAAATATTTGGTGACAGAAGGAAATCTAAGTCTGGGTGGTGAACACACAATGCAACATATATATGACCTACTGTTAAATTATACATTTGAAACATTATATTTTGTTAATCAATGTCACCCCATTTTATTTATTTATTTATTTAATTTTAATAATAAAAAAGAAATTAGCCCTGTCTGTCCCTATTAGACTTTTGATTACTTAGTGTCTTTGACAGAGAAATATTAAGTTTTCAAATCAAATATAAAAGACTTTTCATTTACAGCCCCTGAGTTTTCTACCTAGCTAAGAAAATCTCAACTCTACTATATTCTAGTACTATTATGACTTTTTAAATATATATTTAAATCTTTGATGTAAGGGCAGCAAAATGAATCCACTTCTCTCCAAATTAACTCTGTTGTTACAACACTTATTCCATAATCCACACTCTTCCCCCAATGATTAAAAATATCTTTGTCATATATGAAATTCCAAAATAGACTGCTGTATTTTTGGATTACCTACACTAGTCCATGGAACTATATATTCATATCCTTGCAAGTGCCAAATGTTTGCATGAGTCTGACCTTCCAAATTTAGTAAGAAAAGTATGTTCTCTCCAGTTTTCTTAGAATTTTACTTATCATTCCTTGTCTCACATTTTTTCTTACAGATAAATTTTACAAAAGTTCCAATGCAAATCTCACTGGAATTTTTATTGGGCTGCATTGGATTAAGGGATAATTGACATTTTTACAAACAGTTTCTCACCGCATATGAAAAGATTATTTTATAATACTCAATAGTTTTAAAAATTCCTTAATGTAGTATTCACATATTTCATGTTTATTACTAAATGTTCTACTCTTTTAGTTGCTACTATGAATGCAATCTTTATATCCAAAACATTTTGTGGGTTTTGGTTTATGTACATGAAAACTACAAATTAATGTATTTATTAAATTATTAAAAAATTATTTTTACTAAATTATTGCTTGGCTAAGTCTCATGGAATTTCAGATATTGGACCATATAAATGAAAAGTAGTAATAATTTCATGTCTTCTTTTCTCAATATTTATAATTTGTTGCTCTTACATAATTGCTTTAGCCAGCACTTTCACAGGAAAAACAAATTAAATAGTAGTGCTAGGGAACAACCTTTGTCTTATTTTACACACACACACACACACACACATTTTAAGAAATTGTTTATCTACTCATGATTAAGAATTTTATATAGGAATATATAAATATTCCTATATAAAATAAATATTCAATTATATCAAATGCTTTTTAAGGTACCCAACAGCATATTTTTTTTTTACAATATAATCTGATTAATTTTATTGGACTAACCCTGCATTCCTAGAATGGATCTCATTTGGCCATGGCATATGTTCTTTTAATACACTGCTGTATTGCATTTGTTAAATTTTTAAAGACAATTTTCATTAATATCGCTCAAGACTGATTTACACAATCTTTTTTATGTCTTGATGTCAGATTTTGTATGAATGTTATATTATTTCAGTGAATGTAATTGTTAATTATGCCTTTTATCTCTGTGATCAGGGCAGTTTATTACCTGTTCCTTGATAGTGAAACCAAAGGAACTTATGACTTTTATTAAATTTAGCTTTGAATCCTAGCTCTAGAAATCATATTTCTCTCCCTATCCCTCTTTTCCAGCTACACCAATAGGCTTATCCATTCCCTTACAAATCAGTAACCCCTGAGGCAAAAGAGGACAGCTGACTAATGGTTACAAGGTCTGGAACTCTGGCAGGCTAAAGATAACATCTTGACCTAAGTTATGGTACAGCTCCTACGCTCTAAAGTAGAACACCCTGGCTACTTTTCCATGGCCAAACAGAGGGAAACCACAGCAGGCCTCAGAGTGGTCCTTAAGACTTGAAGAAATGATTTATTACCTTTGCCTCACCTCCAACCAATCTGCTCTAACATGACCCTGAAGCCCTAATACATATGTCTTGTGATTTTTGTCCTACATAATCTGCAATCTTCACAGTACTGGGAAGTCCTGTTTAGATAATTAGCTGACCCAAACTCCAGACTGGCCAATTGTATAATAACCTACTTCCTTTCTATCCTGAAAATCCAACCCCTAATAGTGCCTTTCTTTTCACCAGTGCATAAAGGCAGACAGACTCTAATATTGGGGTTCAGTAACAATAATTAAGCATAATTCACCCACAGTCACCTAGAAAGTGTTTTAATCAAGAGGTAGGGGTGATAAACTCTTTGATAGTTTTATTCCTTCCTGTATATTTTTTCCTTCTGTTTAGATTTTCTATCTCTTTTCAATTTGCTTAAAATTTCCTAGAAAATATTCTATTTCACCCAAATTTTCAAATTTGTAGCATGGATTTGTACAAATTTATAGCGCTAAATTTTCTCTGTATCTTTTTTTTAATTAAGGAAATGGGGTAACATTGGTTAATACAATCATATAATTTTCAGGTGTACATTTATCATTTGATATCTATATATTCTATTGTTTGTTCACCACCCAAAGTCCAGTTTGCTTCAGCTACCATATATTTGATCTCCTTTACCCCATCTACCTACCCCCTTTGCCCCACCCCACTAGTAACCACTACTCTATAATCCTCTGGTAACCACTAGTCTATAGCCCATGTCCATGAGTCTGTGTTTGTTTGTCCTGCTCATTTGTTGCTTTAGGGTTTATACCCACATATAAGTGATATCATGTGATTTTCAACTTTTTCTTTCTGGCTTATTTTGCTTAGCATGATTATCTTGGGGTCTATCCAGGTTGTCTCCACTGGCAGTATTGCATCTTTTCTTATAGCTGAGTAATATTCCATTGTATATATGTACCACAGCTTCTTTAACTAATCATCTATCGTAGAACACTTCGGTTTCTTCCATGTCCTAGCCACTGTGAATAATGCTGCTATGAACACTGGTATACAAGTATCTTTTCAGATATGAGTTTTCAAGCCTTTTTGGTAACTACCGAGTAGTGGGATTGCTGGATAATATGGTAGATCAATTCTTAGTTTTTTGAGGAACCTCCATACTGTTTTCCATAGTGGCTACACCAATTTGCAATACTACCAGCAGTGTATGAGGGTTCCTATTTCTCCACATCTTCTCCAACATTTGTTATTGCTTATTCTGTTGATTATAGTCATTCTAACAGGTGAGAGATGGTATCTCATTGTGGTTTTGATTTGTATTTCTCTAATAGCTAGCAATGTTGAGCATCTTTTCAAATATTTGTTGGCCATTTGTATGTCCTCTGGGGAGAAGTGTCTGTTCAGGTCATCTGCCCATTTTTGATTGCATCATTTGTTTTTTTGTTATTGAAATTTTCTCTGTACCTCAACTCATCTCAATTCTTATCCTTAATTTTATATTTTTTTACTTTTTTCATCTCTCTGACTTTAGACTTTTACATTATCAAAGAAAAAGCTTTTAAATCAATGTAATTGATATTTAATTAATTAACAGTTTGATCATTATTAGTTCTTTCTTTCCTTGTACTGCTGATTTTTTAACTTATTTAAATATTTTTCATTCTTGCTAGATTAAAATTGGAATTTTGCAGGTTATAAATTTCCTTGAAGTATGATTCTAATTGTAACTCATAAACTACGTAAGAAGTTTTTGCTTTTATTATCATTATGCCTCCAAAGTTTGAGCTCTTGACTATTATCTTCTATTATCTCCTTTCCCAGCATATTTTTGTTTTCAATCTTTAACTTTATGGCCTGTATTTTATTAAATTTTTTCAGTCTTCTTCTTCCCTTCAATCATTAATTTTAAAAATACATAGAATTGTCAGTTTAGTTCTGGTAGTGACGACTTTATATGTTTAAAATCCATATTTAATGCACTTTAAAATGTCATTAACTATAAGATGCATTGCTATTTTAAAATAATAATGAAAGAAAAATGGTGCCAATTACAACTATAAGTTGCTACTGATTAGAAAACATATTTCAATTCCAGAAATGTTATTGTGAAAAGAAATATTCTTTACCACTGATGAAATGCACTAGTACACTGAAACCACATTTTCCATTTATATACTTCAAAAATAAACTCCCCTAAGAAAGACAAAGCAATAAGCATATTAATAGGCTTACTTCTCTCCTAACCCCACTCAGAAAAGACTTCACTTTTCTGGCTCTTTCGGAATCTTTTATCCCAGTTAACTATCATTAAATTATTATTTTTTTAATTACATCTCTTCTACTTAAAAAATTTGAACATTACATACTTTTTTTTTTCAGGTCTCCTTGATTCTGCGTTTAAGCCCTTCACCAATCTTTCTATATGGTAATTTTACATTTACAGATTTCTTCTGATTCATCTTCTAAGTAAATTTTTAAGAAGGGTTCATTAAGGCTATAATTTCTTTTTAAATTAAGTCATTTTTCCCTCCTTCAACATTCTATAGACATTACTACAGTATCATTTGGGGTCTGAGAAAAAAATATGAGGCCAACTTAATAATTTTAAACTTTGTAAGTTACTTTCTTCTTAGTCTAGTAATTCTTATGGAATTTTTTTAAACCTTAAAAGTTACCTGGAGTGGTCTAAATCTATATTACTTTTTCCCGCTATTTAGTAACTCTTTCGATCTGTAGACTGAGCTTTATTTATTTCAGTAATTATTTTCTCCACTTTTATATCAATAAATGTCCCCTAACAGTTTTTAATCTTTCTCAATGCATTTCGTGTGATTTTTCTCAAGCATTTTCTCTAAGTCATTAAGTCCATCTGCTGCATCATTCACTCTATATCTTCCTGTATCTAATGTGGTTTTAATTATCTTGATAGTTTTATTCATCTCCCTCTGCCAGATCTTACTTTGGTGTCCTTTTATCTATATCTTAATCTCTTGAATGTTTTCTTTGATCTCTTATCATAAAGTCTATGGTCACTTTTATCTCCTTGAAAGTGTTGAGAATTATTTTTTCTTAAAGTGGTCTTCAGTTTCCTGGAGTAATTCTTCTTTCAATATATATTCCTCATTTGGCTTTTATGTTTCCATTTATTTTTCATGGTACTCATTATACAGGTTCTAAGTTGTACTTGTCATTTAGATAAGAAGGGCAATATGGTTCTATCTCATATTTACTATGATTTGTGTGGTTTGATTCTTCTGCTTATCAGTCACTTTTTAAAATATACTTCATAATCTGAGCTGGAAATCTAGAAATTGATTGGATATAAACTCTGTTCCTTCAGGTACTCTAGAAAAGGAGGAGTGGTTGGCAGGGAACAGTGCATCTAGCTGAGATCATCTAAACCCAAATATATTGTCTCTATACACTTTCCCATCAAAATGGATGACTCTTTTGTCCTGAGTCAATGTCAAGTTCCATGAGGGTAGTTCTCTTATAGAATTGAGCCATTATTCATGGCAGGGCCAGATGCACAAATGGAAGGATTTTTCAATGGAAGGATTTTTCACAATAGAAAATCAGGTGACCCTCACCTCCCATGACTCTATATTGTGAAGTATGAAAATTAGCCTGAATGTATTTGCCACTCATATTCCTAGTGCTCCTATCTCCAAGTTACTGATAAGGTCTTCCTGAACTTTCTCACTTAGTTTGCAAAACTTAGAACCTCCTTGAAACTGGGGACAAATGTATCACCCTTTGACCTCCTACTTTGGTTTTGTTCGAATTTTATTAACATCTAGAAAACAGTCTTTGCAATAAATGGAATGAGGCTAAGGTCACTCCTATCGAAGATGCTTGAAGATAACTGAACATTTTTAAGTTGAAAATTATTTTAGATGATTAAACAAATCTGATTTAAAAGCAAACAAGCCATATAAGGAGAAATAAAACAAAGCACCAAGGACAAGTAATAATAAGCATAATGAGGCTTAATATTTTTAATAAACTTTTAAGATAACCATAGGAGGTTATACAATAGTGCTAATAATCCTCTGAACATTCTTAAAACTCCTCTTTTAGAACAGTTTTCATGATCAGTACTTTAATTATCTTCAGTGATAGCAATTATTCACTGTCTGAAAAATTCAAAAAAAATTTAATGTAGACATTAGAGTAGTGATTCTAAACTGGGAATAATTTTGCTTTCTAGGGGACATTTGGCAATGTATAGAAATATTTTTAGATATGACAATTTTGATGGAGGGAGGGAGCCAGTTGGGGACTATTGGCGTCTAATGGGTAGGGGTCTGGGATGCTTTTAAACATCCTACAATGCACAGACCCCACTACAAAGAATTATCCAGCGCAAAATGTCAACAGTGCATGGTTGAGAATCCTTGCTTTAGAGACAAGACTAAGATGGGAGATTGTATAAGCATGGTTTCTTTTGCATTCTGAAGGCATTTAACAAATATTTCTTGGATAAAGAAACAAAGTAAATGACACTCTTTGGGAAAATAAATAATAACTGCCAAACAACATGATCCACAAAATGGCTCTAAATATACTTTTTGGAAAAACTGTATGGCTTTCCAAGGAGACTATTTTGAAGAATAAAATTTATTTGGAAGTACATTTTGATGTGACTGTTTTAAAAACCACACACATACACACACACATAAAGACACAGAACATAATTGAGGTTATATTTCTTCATCTTATTACCTGAGTTTTATAAGAAAGTGAAAATAGACTGTTGATGTAACCAACATCTTCTGCTCATCTATAAAGTAGGTTTTTGCTTCCAAGTATATGGATGAAACTGATGCTATTACCTACAAGTCTTGAAAACTATGATAAAGTCTGAGAAAAAGAGATGTAAATAGAAAACAGAACCTAAAAAAACTCCTTAGTATCCTGAAAAGTCAAACCAAAAGGAAAATTTAACTATAGTTCACTTAAGATATCATTTCATTAGCATCCATGTCCATTGAAAGAAATGAATAACCTTAATCAAAGTTAAATAAAAAGGCAGGAGAAATCCTGAATTTCTCTCTTCCAGGGGAACTATTCAAAGAAATTGAACTCCCAACACTGCCAATCCTGACAGTTGTAAATACAACACATTGTGCACTAATGAGAACTTTATAGCCAGAGATTTGAGACTGATATTTGGCCCCAACAATTCATGGTTATAGAAATACAGACAGGGTTCTTAACTAGAAGATCCTAAGTTGCCCCACTATAAAATGGGAATACTAAAATCTGTCTTAGGTGTTATGTGCTATTATTAGCATCAATTATAATAGGAACCAAAAGATCAAATAATTTAGCGTACCTGGTTAGATTTCCTAGGGGACTAAAAAATGACATCATCATTTTAGACAGTTCAGCACTCTTACCTAGTATACAAACTCTGACTTTGCACATACTTTTCCAGAATTGATGATGATTTCTAAACGATTATTTTGATGACTAACTTATTCATTTAAATGTTTCTGCATGTTACCCCCACTCATACTGGACACTGAAATAAGGATTTGCTCTTTTCTGATGTGGCTATAAGAACAGAAATGGGATCAGGTTGTGCTCTTTCATCTTTAGAGAGAGCAAGAATTAAACTTGGAGTAAATCTCTTTATTTATTGATATCTGCTTATTTCAGTGATGAATTAACCCTAAAGGGAATCTTTAGGACAGCTGAATTCCAAAAGCATCCCGTGTAGTGAAATCAGCAATACTCCAAATCATTATACTATATTCTTCCTCAGAGAACAGATTTTATTTTTATAACCTTACCAAGCAGCACAGCACATAACTGAGCACATATTAGGTGTTTGATAAATATTTGTTGAACTAAATTGAAAGCAATGAACCTCAAATTTTAGGAGCTCATGTTATTCTAAAGTTATGCACAAATAATAAAACAGATTAAACAATGCCAAGGTAACATAATTGAATTAGAATTGCATTATTACCGATTTATCTAAGGCATTAGACTATGAAGATACATTAAAACTTGATCAGAAAGACACCAGAGAGAAAGCTATGGTGATTCTGAAACTTGGGCCTGTAGTTATCAATCTTTATAAAGAAATGCACTTAACAGACCAGTGTGTATGCTTTTTCTTACTCTTAGAAATCACCTTCCACTCACATCTAATGCATTATCTTTCATCAACACTTCAGACCTCAGTTTAGACTCTTGCTACATGAAAGTCTGAAGCAAGATATACAAATACTGAGATGATGAACCACAATTTTCTTTTGAAACGTTTTCTAAAACCTAATTTTATTTAACTTCCACTACATAGTCTAGAAAAACATTGGCTATTAAGAAACACCAGGCTGATTTTGTAAAAGGTTGATGATGCCTTTATTTGGGAACTAGAGGCAGCAAAATCCTACTTCTGCCACTTAACTGTTTGCCCTTGGGCAACTTAAGTTCTCTGTGCTTGAGTATCCTCATTTGTAAAACGAATAATATAGCAATCTCACAGGGTTCTTAAACAATATTTGTAAAGTAAGTTAAAACAGTTGCTGTATACTGTTGGTATATAAGTTCTTGCTAAATGAATAAAATCTATTTTGGGAGAAAGAACCTGAAATGGCTTATTTCCTAGATATAGTATAAAGATTATTGTAAATCTATAACTTAAAACATTTAACTTGACTCTTTCTGTTTCTACATTTGGCTGCATGTAATACATTTCCTTTTCTAACATAAAAATGACAGCCATACGTGCTATTCTGATCAGGGATCCTATTGTGCCTCTTCCAGTGGGGAAAAAAAAAGAATCATAATGACTAAGTAGAATTTCTTGCTACAACATCTACCGTAAATAATATATAATATACAGAACCTATGTGCATGCCACAGTTAACAAATTTGAAAAATTTCAATATCAGAAATATGCTTTCATTAAGCACAGGGCAAGAACCTCTCTATAG
The DNA here is from genome assembly GCA_030015415.1 of Cynopterus sphinx. NCBI lineage: Eukaryota > Metazoa > Chordata > Mammalia > Chiroptera > Pteropodidae > Cynopterus > Cynopterus sphinx. The sequence continues at coordinate 53,279,396 of CM057383.1, read as the reverse complement.
CCTTTCTATAAAAGAATAAAGTTGGAAGGTATAAAATCATATCAATAAAACATACTATTTAGGTCCTTCTATTCCAAATATTTTACGTAATGTGATAGGCACAACACTGCAATCCTAAGAATAGGTAAACATTAAATGACCTCATGGTCATGTCAAAATGTAAATTTATCACCTTTTCCTAAAACTGTTCTTCTTTATAGGTTATCTATTTTATTGATACTTTAATCCCCCAAACTCCTGGCTCAAAGCTTTCAATCATCTATAACTCTCTCCTTTAGCTACTCATCCATGCGTTATCCACTTATATTGACTCTACTTCCATAATATCTCTTATTTTCTCATCAATTGAAACATTCTTTAACTTAAACTAGATGTACGAGAAGGAACTTCTGCAACTAATTCCTAATTAGCTTTCCTATCCATAATTTGTTCCATAGCTAATCTAATTTCCTGCTGTCAAATTAATTTTCCAGAAACAAAATTATGATTTTAACACCCTCTTTGTACAAAAACAATCAGTGATTCTCCATTTTCCCTGCACTGCTAGCAGGGGTCTTCCACATCAGCCCCAAACATCGCCTTTTCAGATTTCTTTTTCCCTGCTATTCTTCTTTATATATCCTCAGCTCAGGAAATATCAAATTTTTCATTATTGTCCATACACACCCTAAGCTTTCAGCCTTTATTGCTTTCTTTATGGGGTTACTTTTGTCTTAAAAAAAACATTTCCTAAAATATTCTTCAAAACCCACTACACATGGTATTTTCTTTATAAAACCATTTCCAAACTTTCTCTCTCTCAGCATTTCCCCTTTAACTTCCACTGTGCTTTTTTTATGTCACTCTTAGGACACTAACCATATCTTACATTGGCTTATTGTCATTAAAGTAATGTTTAGTGCATTTCACATAGTAAGAGTTTAAAAACACATCTAAATGGTTGCTGAACATAGCATCTATTTTTAAACGAGAAAACAAGTAAAAAGGTTTTGAAGTTAACAATTCCAAGATCACAGTGAATATTTTCTGGCATAGGAATCACCATACCAGTCATTCTCTTTTCACTTAGACTCTGTCTATCTATCTATATGAATGTATACATATACACATATACATACACATATATACAGACATATCACATGCATATTATCTGTGTGTATATATACGTGTACACACACATGCATATGTGTGATACACACACATATTACAAGTAAAAGGAATCTCAGAAGCACTATATTATCTAAAAAAAAGTACTGAACCTAGGAACCAGGAGATCTGGGTTTTATTTCATTTTTTGTTTTTCCATTAAGTATTTGCAGTAAGCTTAGATAAGTCACTTAAGGTCTTTGAAATTCATTTTCCTAATCTGTGTGAAATGAAATATATTAGGCATCAGGCTAGATACTACAGAAATATAAAAAGACAGAGGCCGCCACACTGGCAAAGACTTACTATTTTGTTGTATTTTCAATGTCCAGCACAATTAAGGTTTTTACCTCTCTCTTCTACCAGATTATACAGTATGTGGAGCTTGAATAATTTTTTGAATCCTCCTCATCTTTTTGAAAAACATAGTTTATGCCCGTCTATTTTTAGCTACAAAAGAATACACTTCCTTCTCTATTAATTTAAGTAACTGGTACTCAAATTATGTGATTAGGTAATTGTTTGCAAAATCAACTTATGACGATATAGGTTAATAGCTTACACTGAGGCAAATAATATATTTTGAATAATGGTGTATTTCATGCACTCTCATTTGAGGTATACATAAAACAATAACCCGAGGGAAGAAAGTTTAGATATCTTTTATTATTGCCTTGCAATCAACAAAAGAAGTTTATTGTAAGAATAGAGAATAAATGAAATAACTGTTAAATCAAATATACCACTTAGACAACTAAAATAATGGGCTATATTTATCATGAAAGTGGAATATAAAAAATAGCAAAAATGACTATATGTTGTGCTATAAAAACAATTCCTTTGGTTTGAAGCATCTGGTTAAATCAGTAATATATTCAAACCTAAACTGCTCAAATCTAAGTCCTTTATAAATAGTGAGTATGATGCTGTCTTCAAACATCTGGACAGAAGACTAACCATGAATTAGTTCACTGCAGAATAAACTGCCTAGTTTGGAACAGGATAGTAATTGTCACAGTTGTTTCTGGGAAGATGGCTAAGGGCGACTTCCAGGAGAGATGGAGTGTGATCAACATTCTTTTATATAGTCATAATTTAAAAAGAGTCATATGAGATTCTATAGTGCCAGAAACTATAGTAAGAAAAGGACGTAATTGCAAGTTTATTGTTTCACTTATACTTAAGGCCATAAGAAAAATATACCTCAGCTCATGTTATAAACATTTTGGAAGTCTTACACCAGAGCAGTAAACTATAAATTATATTCTAAATCCTTTACCTTTGGTGTTTCTGTTCTTTATTTCACTTTCCAATTTGTCTTACAGCATTACTCTTTTATTTTCCATTGCAGTTATTGGAGGATAGAGTTATAACAGAGTTTTAGAAGCAATCTCTCCCAATGAGGTTGTATAACTATTTTGGACCAAACATAAGTATTTAATAACTGAATAAGAGTAATACAATAAACAAGGTAAAAATTACTCCCAGTTCAGGCCTTGATCTAACATTATCTTCACTATTAGTTTAATTTATAATACACTTTTACAGTTACTGGGTTGAATGACCTTTAAACATTATATAGACCTGCCCGGTGTCAGATTATACACTGAGCTATTCCTCCTATGTGGTTCCAGCACATAGAGGTTGAAGCACAAAATCTCAACACTGTCATACATAAAGACTCCCTTCATAACACCCCGCCCCGCAAAATTACCCATTCTGTTCCAGCGCTGACCATGAATGAATTAGTACATGCTCTAATTAATTTACTCTAACTTCTACGTGTTAGATTCACTCAAAACATATCTAATCTACCTTTTATCCAACCACTTTTCCAGCATTTGGCTTTCCCGTTTCTAAAAGAGGAAACAGAGGGCCCACTGGGTATTCAAATTTTACTCTAAATAATAAAGGCAGCAAATTAATAGTAAGAGTCAGAAACAACACTCATAGCAGCCAGCTATAAATCATTTTTTCCCATTATAATTTGAAAGTCTATCTTTTGGAAAAAATAATAGATAAAATCAGCACACCAGAAAGTTGTGGTAGATACCCAATATTCACATAAACTGTTAATGTGGAGAGAGTAAAATGGACTACAAAAAGATCAGAAGGAAAGAGAAAAAACAAGCTAAATGCTGCTATTTAGACAAAATCACAAAGCACAAAATTATGTGCTTTTCTTTCTCAGGGTGCCTCCTAAGCTTTTGGACTAGTAGCACTTAAGCCGACCTCCATGAAATCAGATACGGCCTGTCAAGTTTACCAGAGGACCTCAAAGGCAGAGGTTCATATACTGTAGAGGGTATAGACACATTAAAAATTAATCACATGACTTTCACATAATTAAAATAAGGGGAATTAAACAGTGAGAGAAGTTACTTGTTAACTCAAGGCAAAACAGAATCAAGGTGAGTCATAAGACAAGTATATATTTGTGAGTTATCCATAAAGACATTGTGGTTTGGTAGTTTGGGGTAATGGTGGTTTTTAATCAAAAGCAGATCAAATGCTATATAACATAATTAGAGGAATTCAGTGCATCAAGCAGAAGGTCACAAGCCATTCCTCGTGACTTTCTCCAGTTAGTGCCAGTAATACAATTGCGCCAGGTCTAGCAATCTTCCCTCAACAGCACAGAATCGGAATGATTAGGGTTAATCATAGCCATATTGTCTGCAGTAGACTGGGACCATGAACTAACATCAGAGTTGAACAAGGACTGGAGATTGAAGATTACTGTTGAAACCTGACATGCTATAAAGCTTAGAGGCTCATTAGACTCAGTCCTTTCCCTACACTTGGAAGCCAGGTTCCACCAAGAAGGTCAAAATATGAACAAAAAACACTGGAAAGATCCCCATGAACCACTGTTAAAGGAAAAGGAAACTCTAAAAAAAGATCACAATTAAATGTCCCCTCAGGAACTGATATGTTTCCTTTACTACATATAAGGCAGCATATCAACACCAATCCTTTAATAATCTCAAAATATTATATTATATTAGAATGGTATAGTAGACTGTTTTTAAGTTTTAATAATAATATCTATTATACCTACTACATAAGATTTAATATCATCTATTACAAATATTACAGCTAATATTTATTAAATGCTTGCTGTACATGTTAAATAGAGCTTTTATTTACAATATATGTTTTCATGGTTTTAGGATAATCTTGAATATTCATTTCCTGAAATAAAACTCTTCTACGCCTGCAATTATTAATGAAGAAATATCTGTGATCTAGGAGTCTAACTTCATATAAATATTTGAGATTTACTTTAATAATCTATCCTTTAACCTCTCCTATCTACCAGTCAATATCTGAATGCTTCAAATTATCTGCAATGTTTAAAGCAAAACATACTGAATATATATAACTAAAGAAGGCAGATGTGTAAAGATATATCATACACACTAACACTATAGGATGGACAGCTCCATTTGCTAGGGAGGAAATCTAAAGGACTGGGACTCAAAGGAGTGGTACAGAGAAGTAAAATAGGGAAATATAATATGATTAACTTGCTGTGGCCAATATTTCAGGGAGTAAAAAAAAAAGGTTTAATTTTGAAAATTATATTAGAAAATAAATAAATTTATACTTCTCAAAGGGTAATATATATCATCAAAAGATACCATTAAGGGAATGAAAAGAAAAGCCACAAACTAAAATAAAATATTTGTAATACAGATACCCTATAAAGGACTCATAGCTAGAATAGTAGTTCTCAAAAGTGTGGTTTTCAGATGTCTGAGAGTCCTTTAGAGCCTCTCAAGGGGTCCATGGGGACAAACAACTTTCATAATAACACTGAGATGTCATTTGCCTCTTTTACTGTATTGACATTTGAATTGATGACATTTCACTTGTACTGGCATTTGAAAAAGCAATGATGGGCAAAACCACTGAATTAAGGCTGTGGCCCCAAACTATACTGGTCATTCTTGTATACATCCTTGCCAGCACTCACAATAAAACGAATGCCAGTTTCATATAAGAATGTCCTTGATTAAGCAGTAAACATTATTAATTTTATTAAATGTTCCTTTGGGAACCAATATTTCATATTTCCTTTACCACTTACAAAGTAGCATATAAACACAATTCCTTTAATAATCTTAAAATAAGATGTATTGAGTATATTCTTGAGTAAGTCTTTTTTATATTCTGTGTGGCAGTGTAATATGTATAAAGCACTTACATTGCATGCTGTAGTATGACAACTGTCTCAGGAAAAGCATTTGTGTGACTGATTTACAAAATGAACTAGCCCTTTTTTTTTCATGAAATACCCCTTTTGCTTGAAAGAATAGCTGACAAACTATGTTATTCAAACTTGAGATTTTGATGGGTATTTTCCTGAAAATGACAGAAATGAGACTGCATCTTTAAAGAAAACAACTGACAGCATTACTTATCAACGACAAATTAAGCTTACAAGGAAATTTTGAATTTTAGATAATTAGTATCTGCCATCATGATATAGCTTCTCAATACTTAAAAAATTTTTAAAGAGACTGGTGGCAATATTACTGAGTGATTTTTTTGATATTATATAATAAGATATGTGAACATTTGGAAGATCTGCCTAACTCAGTGAACAAATATTTTCTAAATGATCAATACATGATGCCACAAAATCATACATGAGTAAAGATCTATTCAAAGTATAAAACAGACCAATGGACTTTAAGGTAGAAGCATATGAAAAATTCATTGATAAGGTTTTAGATGCTACATTGCAACTAACCTTTAAGGAATTATTATGTGTCGAATTTTACTGTAGTATCAAAGAATATGAACAATTATCTGAAAAGGCTATTAAAATACTCCTCCTTTATCAAACATGTTCACGAGATCAGATTTTCTAAAAAACTTCAACCAGAAAAAAATGTTACAATGAAATGATGCAGAAGCAGATTTGAGATATCCAGCTGTCTTATATGAAGCCAGACATTAAAGTTATATACAAAAATATAAAACAATGCCATTCTCCTCACTAAATTTTTTGTTTTACAAAATAGTTATTTTTCTTAAAAATATATTATTCATATTAACAATTAATGGGTGTGTCATTATTTTTAAATAAATCCAGAAACTGTTTACAAATCTCTCAGTATTAATTTCAAATATGATAAATGTTGGTACGTAAAACAGCATAAACACAAGCTCTTTGGAGAGTCCTCAATAACTTTTAATGGTGTAATGGAGTTTGAATATGAAAAGTTTCAGAACAACTATCTTAGCTTTCTATTGCTTCTATAGCAAATTACCACAGATTTAGCGGCTTAAAACAATACAAATTTATTAACTTACAGTTCTGAGGGTCAGAAGTCTAAAATAAGTCTTAGGGGGCTAAAATTAAGAGCAACATTTCTTCTAGAGACTCTGGGGAAAATCTATTCCTTGCTTTTTTCCACTTCTAGAATCTGCCCACATTCCTTGGCTCCTGGCTATATCACTCTGACCTTTGCTTCCACCACTATATCTCCTTTTCTGACTCTGATTCTCCCTCTCCCTCTTCTAAACAGCCTTGAGATTACATCCAGTCCATCCAAATATTGCAACATAATCTCCCTATCTCAAGACCTTTAACTTAATCATACCTGCAAAGTTCCTTTTGCTATTAACATATTCACAGCTTCTGGGGATTAAGATGTGGACATCTTTGAGAGACCATTTTTCTGCCATAACTGCTGAACTAAATATATACTGAACTCCTTTAAAAAGGCAATAACCAATTTAAAAATGGACAACAGATTTCAACAGATAATTCATAGGAGTAGATACTAATGATATATATACATCTCTGATAGAAGGATTAAAAAAATAAAGAATAAACACAAATTTTGGCAAGAATGTGAATTAACCAAGACTCTTATATGTTATTGGTAAAAAAATATAGATTTGTATAATCTTTTGTAAAATTATTTTGAAGGATGTTGAACATTTACATGCCCTATGACCACTAAGTATGTACTCAAAAAAAAAATATGTTCACCAATATACATACTGAAGATACAAAGCTATTTCTAATAACCAAAAACTGAAAACAAATGTCCAGCAATGTTAGAATAGATAACAAATTGTAACATTCATATAATGGAATATTATATAGAAATAAGAATGAACAAATTATTTCTACATACAATGATGAATCTCACAAATGTAAAGCTGAGCCTAAGAAATTACAGTATAAAAGGGTACATACTGTATTATTCCACAAACAGGCAAAACCAGGCAACAGTATTAGAAGTAAAGACAATGATTACCCTCAGTGAGAAAGGTCAGGGAAAGACTAGAGAAGTCTTCTAGAAAAATGGTAATATTCTGTTTCTTAATTTTGGTGGCCACACAAGTACATCTACTTTGTGAAAATTAATCAAACTATATAGTATTTATAATTTACTAATTTTTCTATGGTTTGTTATTCTTTAAAAAAAAAACAGCAAATGAAGTTTTTTTTTTTATTAAAGAATGGACTATTTAAAAAACACATTTTATTTCTAGGGGCCTCTTGACTAAAACAATGAGCTACAGGGGTCAATGTGTGTATTTTACAACAGCAGAAATACAGATATGGTCAATACAGCATAAAAAATATCATTCTAGACCACCTGAATAATGCAGCAATGAACAGAGGGGTACATTTATCTTTATGAACAAATGTTTTCACAATTTTGGGGTAGATCTCCAGAAGAGGGATTGCTGAATGATATGGTAACTCTATTCTTAATTTTCTACAGAACCTCCATACTGTTTTCCATAGTCACTGTAACAATTTACATTCCCACCAGCAGTGTATGAGAGTTCCTTTTCCTCTGCAACCTCTCCAACACTTGTTATCACTTGTCTTGTTTATAACAGCCATTCTAACAGGTGTGAGGTGGTATCTCATTGTGGTTTTGATTTGCATTTCCCTAATAGCTAGTGAGGTTGAGCAATCTTTTCATATATTTGCTGGCCAAGACATGGAAACAACAATTAATAGATGATTAGAGAAGATGTGATACATATATACAATGAAATACTACTCAGCCATAAGTAAGGATGAAATGCTACCATCTGGGAAAACATGGATAAATCTTGAGAATATGCTAAGTGAAATAAGTCAGACAGAAAAAGTCAAGTACCATGATATTACTTGTGTATGGGATATAAAACTGAAAGCAACAAACAGACAAAAACAAGAAAAACTCACAGACATGCACAACAGTATGGCATTTACCAGAGGGAAAGCAGGGTAGAAAGGGGTAAAAAGAGTCAAATACATAATGACAAAAGGAGATCTGACTTTGGGTAGTGAACATACAATGCAATATACAAATGATGTATCATAGAATTTAAGATTGATACCTATAATTCTATTAACCAATGTCACCCCAATAAATTTAATAAAATTTAGAAAAAAGAAAATGATTATAGTTATTTAAGAGTAAAAAAATATTCTAGAAAAAAATCTTTAGATTTAACACAGTTTCAAATGAAATCTATGTTCACATATAGAAAAAACAGACACAGAAGGAAACAACCTTTGCAAAGAGTTCATGTTAGACTTTTTTAAACCATTCTTACTGCCAGTCTATTAAAAGACAGCTTCTCACTTTCAGGTCCCTCTTTCCTCTTTTCCAAAGAAGTTACCAAGATATACAAGGATTAAAGGAAGCATAAATAAAAACAAAAAACAGCAATCCAACAAAACAGAACAAAACACATATGCCAACACACAACATAAATTTGCTCACTTTGTTAGTTTGACAGTCACTGTTAAGTGTTGACAAAAGTCTCCATCTTGGAACAGTTAAAGATAGTAAAATCATTCATTTACAGGAATACTGCAAAGGCAATCAAATTATCCTACGTGAAATAAAAATAACAATTTTTCACAGAAATCCTTTTAAAAGTACAAAATGCATTTAAGAGAAGAAAATCATTTTTGGGGTGTGTGTGTGTGTGTGTGTGTGTGTTACTCTAACTTTTTAAGAAGTTAATTTTTCCTTAAGAAGAGCCTGGACCTCACCCACAGCCAGGGAACTAAAGAGCAACAGGACTGCAGGTGCCAATTCAAAATAGGAGGAGTCCCCAGGGGCAAGAATGCACTGTGTCTGATTTCTAATAATGTGTGTTATTTGTTTGAGAAGTTCAAGCACTTACTAAACCATATTAAAACTATGGCTATAAACCACCATGAAAGTATTATAGAACAGTGGCATATATGAGACTCCTGTTCATTTAACTGTGAACTCCTCACCCCACAACATGTGCACTAGATGTACTGGAGTATCTTGGCATTATGTAGCAGACTCAATTTGCCATCTTGTCAAAGAAGGAAAAATGCAGTTTAGAATAACAACTTCAATGTTCCTAAACAGAAGTATTTTCTTCTTTGGGAACCTAGATAAATACCTTTTAAGCTATAAAGGTCCAATTTTTTTTAATAAAGCAAATGCTTAAATATTTTAAATGCCAATAACAAAGAATTATAAAATACTGATAATTTTGAAAACAAACAGAAAGTCGCACAACCAAAACAATTATTTATATTTAATATATTTCCTGCTGAACTTTTTCCCTATTGCTAACACATTTTTAAATTTTTTAGGCTTATTATAATCACTATATTTATAAAATTTTTATTCTGCTTTTTATTTAAAATATTATGCTTTGCAATATTAACATTCATAAAATTAGTTTTAATAAGTGAATAACAGTTCATTGATTTATAGTTTATATAACCATTTATCTGTTATTATACAGTTAAAGTGGTTTTTTAATTATTTGCTCTTATAAGCAATGTTGAAATAATTATTTTGTCCCCAGAAAATACTTCAACTTCCCACTAACCCAGCACCATGAGAAAGAATCAGAGCAATCCCCTTTCCATTTTATAAAGGCATCTGAGATATTAAGGTGACCAGTAAGACAGTACCCAAAATGTTCTCACAGGTATCTCTGACTCATAAACTGCATATCAGATATGAAGAGTTCAAGTTGAAGGATTTTGCAGTCCTTTAAATGTTAGGTTCTCCTTATTTTCTACCTTATCTCATCACCGAAAACAGGATTAGAAGTAAATGGCTCTTAGTATTTGGAATCAAACTTTCTTAATCTTTTATTTAATAATTATTAGAGCAGAAGATAATCCAAAGATCAGTATCATTAAAAAGGCAAGAGACTGGCTGAATACTACCAGAAAGAATGGCCTTGACTATTGGTAATAGCAGTTTTATGGGGGAAAGTGCTAAGTAATAGCTCAACACACAAAGATATCTCTGAAGAAACATGAAATTAAAAAATTCAAGTGACTGACTATACTCACAACCCCAATACCACAATAATAAAGAGCTAATTTCAAAGTACTCTATGACCAAAATCTTAACAGCATGTAAACAGAAAATGTAATAAATTTCTCAGCAGGCAGAGAAACCATTAGCAAGTCCATACTTTCTGCTGTTACCAGAGGATAAAAAAAAACGAAAAAGAAAAATTGCTTGGAATTTTACAAATAATTTGAAGAAATTTTTGGTTGATATCCTGAAGGCTCTGATGCCTCTGGTTCCTTGAGGACACCTGAAACTTCCCTAATTTGTTCTAGAGAAAAACTGTAGGAACTGGACTAACTTAGATAATCATTATCAGTAGATGAGAAAATTTCCACGTGAAGTATCAGCTAAAACAACTAGGTTACATTAGAAATGGGCAACTCAGTTACTGGTGTCCTTCACATTACCAAATACTTCCCACTTTCTAGGTACATTACCACAATCTACCTCTTTTACTGGGAATTGTACTGGTCACAATGATCAAAATTTTACACACTAACAAAAATGCTGAGTAAGAATCTCACAGAGAAAATGGCACTTAAATTATGATCCCACGAAGCAAATCCTGGTGCTCCTCACACACAGCTTGGAGGTAATATAACCTAGTGTGAGGAGAACATGGACTTTGGAGGCTGTTCACATCCCAGATCTGCTACCTCTAGATGATTAATTTTTAATGCATTAGTAAATTTCCCAATACTTTACTTTTCTCATCTGTAAAATGGGATAAAAATACCTAATTGCAAACTTGTAGAAGGAATAAATGAGAATCTGTGTATATACATATACAAAGGTATATGAGGATATATGCACATACATATACATTCTCATTTATTCATTGCAACAACTTCATTATTTATATATTTATATATTTATATATATACACACACACATACATATATATACACGCATTTATGTGTGGGTGTGTGTATATATATACATGATGTGTGTATATGTGTGTAATATATATGTATGTGTGTACACACACACACACACACACACACACACACACACACATATCTTTGGGGTAAATACCCAGGAGAGGGATTGCTGGATACTATGGTAGATCCATTCTTAGTTTTTTGAGGAACCTCCATACTGTTTTCCATAGTGGCTGTACCAATTTGCAGTCCCGCCAGCAGTGTATAAGGGTTCCTTTTTCTCCACATCCTCTCCAGCATTTGTTATTACTTGTCCTGTTGGGTATAGCTATTCTAACAGGTGTGAGATGGTATCTCATGATGGTTTTGATTTGCATTTCCTTAATAGCTAGCGATGTTGAGCATCTTTTCATATATTTGTTGGCCATTTGTATATCCTCTGGGGAAAAGTGTCTGTTCAGGTCCACTGCCCTTTTTTTGATTGGATCATTTGTTCTTTGTTATTGAGTTGTATGAGTTCTTTGTATGTTTTGGCTATTAGGCCCTTATTGGAGGTGTTGCTTGCAAACATATTTTCCCATTCAGATGGTTGTCCCTTTACCTTGCTGATGGTTTCTTTTGCTGAGCAGAAGCTTTTAAATTTGATGAAGTCCCATCATTTTTGCTTTTACTTCCCTTGCCTTTGAGGTCAAATTCATAAAATCCTCTTCAAGTCCAAGGTCCTTGAGTTTTGTTCCTGTGTTTTCCTCTATGCATTTTATTCTGGTCTTATATTCAGGTCCTTAAACCATTTTGAGTTAATTTTGGTGTGTGGTGATAGACAACAGTCTGGTTTCATTCTTTTACATGTGGCTTTCCAGTTTTCCCAGCACTATTTATTGAAGAGGCTTTCCTTTCTCCACTGTATGTTTTTGGCATTTTTTTTCAAAAATTATTTGCCTACATAAATATGGATTTACTTCTGGACTCTCGATTCTGTTCCATTGGTCTGTGTGTCTGTTTTTCTGTCAATACCATGCCTTTTGATTACTGTCACTCTGTAATATAATTTGAAGTTGGGCAGAGTGATACCTCCAGCCTTGTTCTTATTTCTCAGGATGGCTTTCGCAATTTGGGGTAGAAAAGTGATTTTTTTATTGGTGTAATCTTAAGAGAATATGAAAGGAGACACAGCAATTTAGAATTTTAATCCAAACAAACTTTGGGGCCTGGTCTCAAAATAATAGTTTATAACTGTTCAATAATTACATTTTGGTATCATCATATACATGACCCAAAAATGGTTTTCAATCCTCAGGTAGGAATTCAAAACAAGTAAACCTCACAAAAACATACTATAAACCATTACAAGTAAGGTTCTCACTGTATACAGAGACAGAGATGAATAAAACAAGGTCTCAGTCCAGAGAGTTCACCGTCCTATAGCTGGCAATTGATTTGGTGGGCATGATGGTATAATAGAAAAATTCTAAAGTCAAATAAATGTTTAAATCCTGACCCTGCCACCTATTTGCTATATCTCTTGCAAAGTATGTAACTTCCCCAAGTCGTGTTCTCATTTATTATAATGGAATAATACTAATTGAGGCATTTTCAGTTTTCATTAATAGGAGTGACATATAACACATGTAAAATATCAGGAACACTGCAGTTACTTCTTAATTACCACCCTCTCCTTTCCTGAAGTAAGCACACAAATGAATGACACATTCCACCCAAGACAAAATTAGACTAGTGCCATAAAAGAAGTGCCATAAAGGAGAATGATGTCACATCTGGTTAGGAGAACTGGAGAAGGTTTCACTCAAAGTACAGGATTTCAAATAAGCCGTGAAAAATGAATAAGATTTCAGTACATTTAAAGGGCAGAAGCAGTTAAAGTAGACAGAATGCTAGGGGAGACATAATGGCCGAAACGCTATTGGCCATCTTTCTTCCAAAAATTAGAAACAGATTTAAAAAAACCTTTCTTCAGTAAAAGTGGTTTTTAATATAAGTTAATTACTGAAGACAGAATAACCTTGAGAGAAAAAAATAATGATTCAAAATATCACCTTTTCCCACCGCTAGGATTACAAAAGCAGCGAATGTTTCATGATGGAAAAAAAATTTTTTTAAACACAAATAAACAAAAAGGAAAAATTAAAAGCTACACAGGACTAAGTTCAGTTAAACCAGGGAGTATATAATCCTAGGTTTATACAATATATAATATAGATGATTAATATGTCTGCATTTATATAAATAAAAATGAGATCATGTTGTATATACTACTTTGCAATCTGCTTTCCTAATTAAGAGATAATTAACATATTTTAAATGAATAAATATCAATCTACATTAATTTAACGAATTATTGACATGACATTATGTGAATATCTAAAATTCAGTTAATACATCTGCTGCAGAACTTTTAAGTTATTCCCAACTCTTCACTAGACAAAAGACAATACTGCGATGAACATACTTATATCTGGATTTTACAATACACCCATGATCATTTCATTAAGTTAATTTCTAAAAGTGGGACTGCAGGGTAAAAGGTAAAGAAAATTTAAGAGATTTCTGAGGCATCCTGGAAAACTGACCATCAAAAAGACCACACAATTTCACACATCTACCAGCAATGCGCCCAGTGGGGTGCAGCGGCCAGCGGCCCCTTCCTCTATCGCTCCTCTCCCCCTCGGGCCTGCGGTGGTCACAGCATCCTCCCTGGAGACCCGCCCAGCTCGTGGCCTCCGCACCCGTGGTCCCCCCCAGGGCTGCCCACGCCCGCACGTGCGGCGGCTCCCGCGTCCCCCTCCCGGCCTGGACCCTTGTCCCTCGCCGCAGCTGGCTCCAGCTCGCGCTCAGGCCCCTGCTCCGGTGAGTTCTGTGGTCAGCGCTCACAAAGGAGCCCGGCGCATCTCACGCCTCCAAACCGCCGGTGTCCAAACAGGACACGACGTCTGGACCGGGCCAAAGCAGCCCTGTGTCCCAGAGAACTGTTCGCAAGGGCAGGGAGAAAGCACCCTGCATGACACCAGGCCGATGACGACTGGACCAAAACTTTTAAATTGCTCAGAACCGGCATCCCATGTTACGTCATGGGCACCAACAGCCACGCCTTCTGTTGATGGGATCGGTCCCCTCCCCGGCCTGTGTCCCCTCATCACTTCTGCCTGAACCAGCGCCTCCCAAACAGCCCTTCTTAACAACCAAATAAATGCTCGTTGCCTCTCAAAAAGAAACAGAATACCTATTTCCTGAAATATTTCTCACAACTGTTGATGTTATCATTTTCTTATTTACTTTTGGCAAGTTCGTAGGCAAAAATATCCCACGATGTTAATATGTCATATTACTAGTTATACATTTTGTTTGTGCTGTCATTAGCCTTCTATTTTTCTTCTTTTCTGACGGTCTAAATATGACTTTTGCAAATTTTTCTATCAAGTTCTATGTCTTCTTATTAAATTTAAAACAAATGTGTTATATTGTTATATACTATGGATATTAACTTTTGGCAATATTTATTGTAATTATTTTTCTGGATAAGCCTACATTCTATTTTCTTTATTAATTCCTTTTAGGTACTTTAAAAATATTTTATGTGGTCAAATTATTAACTATTTCCTTAATGATTTCAGTTTTTGGTATCATCGTTATGATGATTCACTTTTAGATTATAGAAATATCGCTTAATATTTTTATTGGTTTCCCATAATTTTTAAAAATTTAAGCATATATTTGATCTAGAATTCATTTTGATATATGATAGTGAATTAACATTCTTCTTATCCAAATGAAAAGATAGTTGTGGCAATGGCAGTTGCTGAATGCCATCTTTATTAAATTTTTGGTTTATAATAATTTTTCTATATTTGATAGAAAATAGACCACACTCATTAATTTTCTTTTGCATATTATTTGGCAAATATTGTCTACTTTTGTCTGCCAATGCATTTTAGAATTATGTTAAGATACCCATCTCCACCAAATTCACTTGATATTAATTTCAATTAGATAAATTTTGGAAAAACACTTCACAATATGAAATAGTCCCATCCTAGAACACTGTATATATTTATATGTAAAAAGTCTCTTTTAAATGATTCTGTGACATGTTCTTTGCATAGATCCTACATATTGCTTGCTAAGTGAATTCATAGAAATCTTATATCTTCTGCCCCAGTAATGAACAGGTCATTTTTTTTTATAATATATTTTCTATGACAGTATTACCAACATAAGAGAAGTTGATTTGTTTTCTAAGTGGGCCATCTAACCATTTTTCAAATGATTTTCTGAGGTTATCCAACTATACAATATTAATCTATGAATAATATTAATATCATGGCTCATTATTTTTATAATTTACTTCTTTTATACCTTATAATATATATATTTGATAGAACTTCTAAAGCAGTTATGAGAAGCATCTTCATCAAACTTCTGATGTTAATGCAAATAAATATTTTTAGTATTCCACTGTGAAATCTAAATGTATAAATGTTCTTTATCATGTTATTGAAAGATTACACTGCTTATATTTTAGTAAATTGTTTTTTTAAAAATCAGGAACGCAGGCTGGATGTTATACAATGCCTTTTTAGAATACATAAAGATGATCGTATACTTTATCTCCTTTAATCTACATTAATAGATTTTTTAATATCATACCATCCTTGCATTTCTAGAATAAACCCTATATAGTAGTGCTATATTATTTTCTTAAAACTCTAGAATTGCTAAATTTTTATTTTTTATCCATAACTGTGAGACTAGCTAATAGTATGCCACTTTTGTCTGGCTTTGGTACAAAGATGCCACATGAAATGACCTAATTTTCTACAGGCCAATGCTCCCAGTAAACACTAGGAAAGGCAGTACACAAACAAATAAACAAATAAAATATATATTTAAAAACATCAGAAGACTATGAAGCAATGAGGACTAAACTGCAAAGAAAACAAACCTGAGGCTCTGTAGCTGTCCCTGGAGGCATTTGCCAAACCTAGGCATTGAAACAGACTACAAATGTGGTTAGATTTGAAGGTCGGTTTTCTCCTCTAGATACTTTTGCTTTGAAAAGCAAAATAAAGTTTCCTGCAGTCTACAGTGTTTCAGAGAAAAGACTGGTAGTGGGAGGGTTCATAAGAATCTTTGGTGGGAGCTCAAAGCTCTTGAGAGGGTGGTGATTTGACACTGCTAGTTTCCAAACATTTTTTCCTGTTGGTAACTGTTAAGGTAAAACCACTTCTCAAGACATTTGTCAAATTCTAAAATTGAAGAAGGCAGGAGATTGAAATGATAAGGCTTCTCTGAAAAGTGGAAATTTCCACAGACCACTTGGTGCTGATAAGACAATGTTGTGTCAGGCTCACTAAAAGCTCTGAAGAACCACAGCCTATCAACAGGGGCAAACCAAAGGTGCACTATAATTGCAACCCAAACTTGGCCCAGATCAGTCTATTGATTAGATTAAGGTGATATGACTCGAACAACAACCTACCCACCCAATCTAAATACCTAGTAAAAGAAAGTGTGAACAGATTTTGGTAGAAGATGATATCTCCTGCAACTTCTACATATTTTAAACACAATGTCTAATATCAACCAAAAAACAGTAAGAAGAGATAGGACCACATTACCATAATCAAGAAAAAAGGAAATCAGAAACAAATCCACCAATATGTAGGTGGATTTACATCAGCATTAGTAAACAACGACTTCAAAATGACTGTGATTAATAAGCTTAAGTAAATAGAGAAGAGATAAACAAATTAGATAAAGACGGAGACTTACATCAGTTAAATGGACATTCCAGAACTAAAATAAACATATCTAAAATTCTAACTCCCAAGTTTCTTTTTTATTTCTACCAAGGCATTCATTATGTGTTTGCACTAATTCCCCTTAAGTTATAAGGAATATAAGTAGAAGGAATATTTGTAACCATTTTCAAAATAAACAAAATGCAAAAGTCGATGAAAAAATAATGGAAGATGTCTCTAAACTTGTTAAGGTATGATAATTATAGTATGAGCTTTTATATCCCGAAGAGCTTCCTAATAAAAGCAGAAACAAACATCTTTAACCAAAATAAATTTTAAAAGAACTTTTTTCTGTATGATGAGCAAAGTAAAAGCAACTGTCACTTACAGGAAGGTGTGTGAATACTGCAAAGGTGCTACGTAGAAAGGCAATGAGGTCTACTAGGTAGTCGCTAGCTTTGTTGCCCAAATCTCCTGTCATCCAGTCATAGTCAGCCAGCTGTAGAAACTGGTCAATCTTCTGATTTAAGTTGGTATAAATTTCTTCTTCAGCTGCATGTCTAGCATCCTGTGAAATATGAAATTTTAAAAATCATTCAGAATTCCAGTGGTAACAGAGGTAACATTCACTAGGTAACAGAGTTAGGAATATTAAGTAATATCATAGTCTCCATGGATTTTTCTTTTTCAAAAGCACAGTGGAGTCTTCTATTTTTGTATCTGCAAGACAAACCATTATTTTGCTTCACCAAATTGAGAAATAGGGACTGTCCTCAGCTATCTATGTACATCATTTTTAACTTTCCTGTCTACGGCCATGCCACCCTGAATGTGCTGGATTCCCATCTGATCTCAGAAGCTAAGCAGGGTCAGGCCCAGTTAGGACTTGAATGGGAGACTACCTAGGAAGATCAGGTGCTGCAGATGTTTAAAAAATTTAAAAAATTTTTTTAAATAACTTCCTTATCTCTGTTTGAAACTACATTCACTCTCAGGATTCCATTCCCTTTCAGCTCTTCTGAGACGCCAAGAACCTCCCTTCCTGTATGTAATACCACCTTCTCTATATCTCCTGGCCTCTTCGTTTTGCTTATTTTAAGTATCCTGAGGTTCTGACTTAATTTTATGTATTCCCACAAGTTACTATCCTGCCTCTTGTTTATTTGTCTTCAAGCTTCTTCAAAGACTGGTACATTCCTAAAATGTGTTCTAAGTAACATCAGTCCTGAAAAATGTTTAAACAACAGCAAAAGAGTTCCTAGATCAATGCTGTTTAAGAAACCATCGATGTACACTGGCATATAAAAGACTCTAAGAAGGGTCAGAAGACTAGTGTTCCAAGAAAGATATTTTCAGTAAAAAAGGGTCTACTAGAGCAATCAGGATTCCAACATTAACACTCCATCAGTACGGATTGGCCCAGCGTAATCCAGGACCTCCATACTACCACATCTAATATTCAGTATGATCTTACTTGATCTCTGTTAAACATTCTCAGCTAGAGCTGTGTTCTCCTTTGGCTTTCATGATATGGTTTTCTCCTGGTTTTACTTTTCTGACCTCTAATCCCCTCACTTTTGCTGAGTGATTTCATCAACTCCTACGGCTCCCACTATCACTGTCCAAACTCACTCTTGTTAAAGACCCACATATCTGATTGCTTCCTGGGCATTATGACCCACAGAAACTTTGGACACAGTAAATCCAAGATTAGATCGATCATAATCCCACTATTCACCTGTTCGGTTCAGCGCAAGGCACAGATCTAAGCAACATACTGGATTTCATTCATTCTGTCAATCACTGTGTCCTATAAATTCTAACTCCTAAATTTCTCTCTAATTCCTACGCTCCCCTCCATTTTCATCTTTTAAATAGCTACAAAATTTTGCAATGCATTTACATACTATAAGCATCAACTATGTTTACTTATATAAACAATATTTCAATGGGCACTTAAGGGCTTAAATCTCTATTATTTGTATGATAATCTACAAGTATCTACTTAGATGATAATCAACCGTCCCTGAATGCCTATTTTACTGTTTTCTTTTAATTAAGAAACATTATATTTTAGAAATTTAGGCTTAAAGAAAAATTGAGCAGAAGCACAGATTATTTGCATATACTGTCCCCATCCTCCTCCCACTGTTTCCCCTACGAAAACATCTTGTATTAGTGCTACACATTTGCTACAATTGATGAACCAATATTGATAATTATTAACTAAAGTCCATAGTTTGAATTAGGGTTTATTCTGCTTTGTACGATTCTTTGGGTACTAAAAATGTATAATGTCATGTATTCACCACCCAGTATCATACAGAATATTTTCCCTGCCCTAAAAATTCACTCTGTTCTTTCTCTCCCATGCTCATTCTCTGAATCCTGGCAACGAGGATCTTTTGGCATAACTGCCTTTCCCAGAATGTCATATACTTGGAATCATATAGTATATAGCTTTTCAGATTAGTTTCTTTTACTTAGCAATATGCATTTAAGCTTTCTCCATGTTTTTTCATGGCTTGATAGTTTATTCCTTTTCATCACTGAATAATATTCTATTATCTGGATGTATTAGAGTTTATCCATTCACCTAATGAAGGACATCTTGGTAGCTTCCGCATTTTGGTATTTAAGAATAAAAGTGCACTAAACATTCATGTGTAAGTTGTTGTGTGGCTTAACTTTTAACCTACTTGGGTAATATCAAGGAGCATAACTGGTAAATTGCATGGTAAGACTATGTTTATCTTTGTAAGAAACTGGCAAATGGTCTTCCAGAACAGCATTACCATTTTGCATTAGCAATGAATGAGAGACATGGTTGCTCCAATATTTCATATTGTCAGTCATTATAATAGTTGTGTAGTGGTATCTCATTATTCTTTTAATTTAAAATTTCCTCTTCATCTTGGGTGAGGTATCTGTTCATATCTTTTGCCCATTTTTAAACTGGGTCGTTTGTTGAGTTTTCCCAGTTCTTTGTATATTTTGGATATAAATCCTTTACTAGATATGCATTTTACAAATACTTTTTTCCAGTCTGTGGCTTCTCTTTTTATTTTCTTTCCCAGAGAAAGAAAATTGTTTGAATGAAGCCCAACACATTTTCTTTGATAGATCATATTTTTGGTGCTTTATCTAAAACGCCACAGCCAAATGTAACGTCACTAAGAGTTTCTCTTAGATTATTTTCTAGTTTTATAGTTTTGTGTTTAAATGTAAGTCTGTAATCCATTTTGAATTAATTTTTTGTGAAAAGTGTAAAATCTGTGTGGATTTTTTTTCTTTTTTGCATGTGGATGTCTAGTTGTTCCATTCCAATACCACTTATTAAAAAGACTTTCCTTTCATTAAATTGACTTTACTCTTTGTCAACAGTTTCCTGTGGCTGTGTGGATTTATTTCTGGGCTCCCTAACCTGTCTCCTTGATCTGATTACCTATTCTTTGGCCAATACCATACTCTTGATTACTATAGCTTTATAGTAAGTCATGGAAGCCCAATAGTGTTAAACCTCCAATGTTCTTCTTTTCCTTCAATATTATGTTGGTTATTGAGTGTTTTCCCTCTCCATACAAACTTTAGACTCAATCTGTTGATATATGCAAAATGACTTGCTTGGATTTGGAATGAGATGGTGTTAAATCTATAGATCAAGTTGGGAAGAACCATTATCTTGATAAAATATTGAGTGTACCTATTTAAAAATATGGAATATATCTCTATTTATTTAGATCTTTCCTCTTTGATTTCTTTTCATCAGAGTTTTACAGCTTTTCTCACATAAATCTTGTTTATTCCAGTTAAAACTATTCCTCTCTTTTTTATGTTAATGTAAAAGATCCTGTGTTTTTAATTGCAAATTCCAGTTGTGCATTACTGGTATAATAGGAAAGCAAATGACTTTTGTATATTAACCTTGTATCTTAAACCTTACTATATTTACTTATTACTTCTCATGGGTTTTTGTTTTTGTTGTCGTCATTAATTCTTTCTTATTTTCTATTTAGACTATCATGTCATATGCAAACAGTTTTATTTCTACTTTCATAATCTGTAAATCTTTTATTTCCTACCTTATTGGATGATTGGAAGTGGTAGAGAGCGTGGCCTTTTCCTTTATCTTGATTTTAGCAGGAAAGCTTTTAGTTTCTCACCATCAAATATGTTCACTATAAAACTTCTATAGATGTTCTTTATCAAGTTTAGGAAGTTCCCACTCTTGTTTGCTAAAATGTTTTTTCTTGAATAGGTATTGGGTTTTGTCAAATGCTTTTTTATGCATCTACTGATATGATTGTATGATTTATCTTCTTTAGCCCCTTTGTACGATAGAGTATATTAATTAATTTTGAATGATGAATGAGCTTTGCCGAACTGGAATAAATCCCACTTAGTCATAATGTAAACATGACCCTTGAACTGTGCAGGTTCACTTAAACAAGTATACTTTTCAAAAAATACTAGAAATGTATTTTCCTTAAAGACATTTTGTTTTCTAGCTTACTTTATTGCAAGAATACAGTATATAATACATATACAAAATATGTGTTATTTGACTTTGTTATCAGTTTCTGGTCAACAGTAGGCTATTAAAGTTAAGTTTTTGGTGAGTCAAAAGTTACATGCAAATTTTCAACCATGAATGATGTCAGTACTCATAACCCCCACAGTGTTCAAGGGTCAAATGTATATTCTTCAGACATGTTATATTTGATTTGCTAATATTTTATTGAGTATTTTTGCATCTATGTTCATGAGAAGTAGTCCCTCTACTTCTATTTTCTGGAAAACTTTTCTATAGAGAAATGGTATAATTTCTTCCTTAAATATTTGGTAGATTTTTTTTTTCAGCTTTTTAGGGTCTTATTGACAAAACTGTAAGATATTTAAAATATACAATGTGATGAGTAGATATAGGTAAACACTGTAACAGGGTTCCCCATATCAAGTTAATTAACGCATCCAGCACGCCACATATTTTCACTATTGAACTATGGATATAGAGTATCATTACTCAAAATACTCCTAATTACTCTTTTAATGTCCATGGAACCAGTAGTGATAGCTTCTCTTTCTATCATGATATTAGTAATTGTGTCTTTCCTCTTTTATTCTTAGTTAGTCTGGCCCAAGCTTTATTAATTTTATTGATCTTTCTAAGAATCAGCACTGAGTTTCATCAATTTTCTCTTGATTATCTGTTTTCCTTGATTTCCACTCTAATTTTTATTTTTATTTTTTTCTGATGACTTTGGATTTCACTTGCTCTATTTTTTCTAATTCTCTAAGGTAGAAGCTTAGATTATTGATTTTAGAAATTTATCCTTTTCTAATGTATGAAATTAAGAATATACATTTCCCTCCAAGCACTGTTTTCACTGATGGCACAAATTTTGATACACTGTGTTTTAGTTTCATTTAAGTTAAAGTACTTTCAAATTTCTCTTGAGATTTTTTCTTCGATTCATGTGCTATTTTGAAGTATGTTGGTTGATCTCCAAATATTTTGGGAATTTTCTGCTTTCTGAGATTTATTTCCATAATTTAATTATGTGGTCTGAGAGCAAGTTTTGTATGATTTCTATTCTTTAAAATTTATTAAAGTGTGTATTACCCAGAACATGGTCTGTCTTGGTGAACGTTCTTAACAGCTTGAGAAGAATGTGTATTTGTTGTTGTTGGACAAAGTATTCTATAAATGTCAATTTGATCCAGTTGAGTACCGTTCAGTTCAACTATATCCTTACTGATTTTCTGCCTCCTGGATCTGTTAGAGGGGTTTACTAAGAGATTTTATCAGGAAGAGCTGTTGACTTATAATTTCCTTTTTAGTACTTTTTTAAGTACTCATATATTTTTCTCATTTGATCTATTAATGAATAATTTAAAATATTTTTCAAACACTAATCATTCTTGTTTTATCTTTAATTTTATCCCTACTTTCTATGAACTTATTAGAAAGTTTTTTTGATATTTTATTATGATATTTACATCAATATTTACTTTTAATTGTTCTGATTATTTTTTGTGGTTTCTGTTTTTTGACTTATTCTTATATTGACTTTGCAAAAATTAACTGAGATACTTTCCTTTTTCTCTGTGATCTGGAATAGTTTAAATTATATAAAAATTTGTTTCTAAATGAATTTACTGATGAAACCATGTGGATTTGTCCAATTTTAAGAAGTCTTTAATAACTTTTCATTTTTTTCATAGCTAATAGCAAATATTCTTCTTAAATCACTTTTAATCATTATTTTCCTATAGAGCCTGAAATTTATTAACACAGAGTTAAACAAAGTATTCTAGGTATTTAATTTCCATTGATTATGAATTTCAAGTAATTGTGACTTATTTATTCTTTCTTTTCTTCTTTCTTTTCTCTTTCCCCTCCTTTCTTCCATTCTCTTTCCTTCCTTCCTTTTAATTAGGCAAGGTAAAATGATTCTTTTTAAAAATGAAATACATCCTTGCTTGAAGGCTCAGACCTTAGTAAGATAAAGTCCAAATTACCTGTCAATACAAACAAAGTATATCGAAAATTGCCATTTATCTACTTCTCTATGTCACTATTACCCTTATTCTATACTAATTATATCTGGTTATGTTTCACTCTTTCATCTTGCACATGTAGTTGCCCCTCCTAAAAATGTCCCTTACTTTCCTCTCATTCTTTCTCCACATGGATACCTCCTGCTGGTCCCAGACCCATTCTAAACTGTGCCTTTTCTGGGAAGTCTTCCTTGAAGGTCTCAAAGCTGAAATAAATACTACTCATCCTCTATGGATTTTTCCTCTTCTTCTGGACCTGTCATTGTTGATGTCCCTTGGAGATCAATCCTCACACCTTTTCTTGTTTAAATTTAATCTCTCCCTCATGCCCCTCCCCTGCAAAAAAAATTCAGCCTATGTTATTAAATACCATCTTTAAACCAAATTTTAAATTTTTATCTATAGCTATGACTTTGCTATCTATTTAATATCTCCATGCAGATGACTACTAAATATCTCAAGCTTAATATGTCAAAAACGGAACTCTTGATTCTACTGCCTCTCCCCAAATCTGTTATTCTCTCACTGTTTCCCATTATAGTGAATAGCACTGCTATCTATACAGTTTGCTTAGTTCAAAAATCTTGGAATTATCCCTGACTCTATTCTTTTTCTTATAACTCCATATCCAATCCGGCAGTAAAATTTAGCATCTCTTCCTTCAAAAATATTTCTTACCACTTCCACCCCTACCACTGTAGTCCAAGTGACCACTATCTCTTACCTAGACTACTGCAATAACCTCCAAATTGGACTCTCTTCTTCCACTCTTACTGACCTATATTTACTTTCTATACAGCAACCACTGCTACCCACTAATTATAAAATCAGTTTATCACTATCACTCCCAATCTTCCAATGGCCTCACAGTTCATTTCAGAATAAAATCCTACAAGGCCAAAAAGTACCTGACTCCTGTCTTATCTCTTACCACCTTTACCACCTCATTGCCAGACTATCCCTTGCCATCCCTTGAACACACCAATACTTATTACTGTGGTATTTCCTCTGACCAAAATGCTTATCTATTAAAAATCAAAATGGTTCAATTTCTCATTTCATTCAGTTCATTTATTTTCCTTCCTAGCTCTTCCTACCTGACATTAAATTACATTTTTTTGTTCATTTATCATGTATTAGCCACACTAGAACATAAGCTCCTCAAGGATGCTTATGTTTTTAGTTCATGCCTATAAATGGCCCAGTATGTAGTAGAGGCTAAAAAAATTTTAGAATCAATACAATACACCGTATTATTCTAGCACCTTTCACATAATTCTTTATAGAATTTATAGTATCTCTTTCCTGCAAACCAAACTATAAGTCCAAGGACAAAGTATTTTTCATCTCTCTAGCCAAGAATCTACCAGATTGTTGCATAGTAGGTAGGCAAATAATATTTGAGAGCGAGAAAATTAATAAATTCCTTCATGATGTTTTGTAAGAGAGTGAAGAAATTCTTCTGAACAAGAAAGTGAAGAATGGCAGCTTGATTATGACACACATGGCAATAAGAGAAAACTGCAAGAAAAATATCTTAAAGACCTTCTGATTCTTTTTGCCCCTTTTTCAGCATAAAGGTTTCCATCTGCAAAGGAAAGTTTTCTGGAAACAGTAGCTTAGGAAAATACAGAACATGTAGCTACTATAATTGCCATGTTTATACTGAGTTCTGGGTTAGTTGGTCGGAGACAATCCTGGTAAAAATAAACTTTCAATGTGTTTTAAGTAATCAGTGCTGCCAATAAGCACTGTCAACATGACCTTTAGTGGTCTCCAGAACTTCTCTTCTACTAAGTATTTAACTCACTGCTCAACCCCGAGGCCTCCTGTCTGTTTTTAATTTTCCCTCAGCAATTTTAATGCTAAAGCAACAATAAAATACATAAGCCATCCTCTAAGAGGATATCTAACCATTATTTGAAAGGACCCATAATAAGAAAATTGAGATGAGTTCAGGGAAGAGTAGCAGAACATATTACATATTCCCCATATGATACACAAGTATAAATGAACCTCATGTTCTAACTCCCTAACTACTTATTCTCTGCTGAACATCCCCACATTTTCTTTCTTGGAGAAATTTTGTCTTCATAGTAAATTAAATGAAAATACTTTTTTGATAAAATTACTACCCATGCTCCATAACAATGCTAATGTTTAGGAGTAATTATGTTTCTTATTAAACTACCTAAGGTCATCCAGAAGTTCTTAAAGCTCTTGTTACATTTACACACTTGAGGCCTCTTTATTAAATAAGTCTTTTCTTCACTAAAAGAGTATCAATATTAATATGGCATTACTGAAAAGCTTATAAGTAATGATACATAATATGATGGACATTAAATTTTGTTTAAAGTAATTTTATCAGTAATGGAACAAATAATCCATGGTCAGCTTGAAAGTATAACTCTTCTAGGAGCTGACCCAATCACTTAAGTACATAAAGAATATTTTTTTGTTTGTCCAACTCATTTTTTTAGCTTTATTGAGGTACTATTGAAAATAAAATTTTAAGTTATTTAAAAGGTAAATTGTGATGATTTGATATAATGTGAAAGAATTCCCACTATCTAGATATTTAACACATTTATCACCTCACATATTTATCTTTTTTTAAGTCAAACACTTATATTCTGTTCTCTAAGCATATTTCAATTATAAAATATAGTATTATCAACTACAGTCACCATGTTTTACATTACTCAGACCTTACTCATCTTAAAGTTGAAAGTCTGAACCTTTACCAGCTCCTATTTCTCTCACTCCCAGATCCTGGAACAACTTTTCTACTCTCTATTTCTATGAGTTTGACGTTTTTAAAAAGATTCCACATATAAATGATTCCACAAATATCATGCAGTATTTGTCATTCTTTGTCTTATTTTACTTAGCATAATACCCTCAAGATTCATCTATGTCATCACAAGTGACAGGATTTCCTTTATTTTTCATGGCTAAATAATACTCCATTTTATACCATATTATCTTTATCCATTCTTCTATTGATAGACACTTAGGTTGTTTCCACATCTTGGCTATTATAAATAATGCTGCACTGAACATGGAAGTAGAGAGATATCTCTCTAAAATAATGATTTTGATTCCTTCAGATATACACAAGGAAGTGAGATTATGGAATCATATGATAGTTCTATTTTTAATTTCTAGAGGAATTTCCATACTTTTTTCCATAGTGGCTGTACTAGTTTACATTCCCACCAACAATGCACAAGGGTTTTCTCCACATCCTTGTGGGCATTTGTTATCTCTTATTTTTTTGATGATAACCATTCTCACAAGTGTGAGATGTTATCTCATTATGGTTTTCATTTGCATGTCCTTGATAATTAGTGATGCTGAACATCTCTTTCATTTATCTGTTAGAGATTTCATTTTCTTCTTTGAAAAAATATCTATTCAGTTCCTCTGCCCATTTTTTAATTAGACTGTTTTGTTTCATTTGCTATTGAGTTGTGGGAGTTCTTTATATTTTTTGGATATTAACCCTTTATCAGATACATAATTTATAAACATTTTCCTCCATTCCATCACTTGCTTTTTCATTTTGTCGACAGTTTCCTTTGTTGTGCAGAAGCTTGTTGGTGTAATGAAATCTCACTTTTTAATTTTTCTTGTTGTTGCTTTTGCTTTTGATGTCAAATCCAAAATCCACTATCAAGGCTGATGTCAAGGAGCTTACTTTTTATGTTTTCTTCTAGGATTTTCATGGTTTCAGTTTTACATTCAAGTTTTTAATCCATTTTGAGTTAATTTTTATGTATGGTATAAGATAGGGGTATACTTTCATTGTTTTGCATGCAGTTGTCCCATTTTCCCAAGACCGTTAATTTAAGAAACTATCCTTTTTCCATTGTATATTCTTGGCTACTTTTTTGTAAGTTAATTGATGATATATGCATGGGTTTATTTCTAGGTTCTCTATTTTCTTCCACTGATCTATGTGTCTGTTTTTATACCAATGCCATACTGTTTAGATTACTATAGCTTTGTATTATAATTTTAAATCAAGAAGCATATGTCTCTAGCTTTGTTCTTCTTTTTTCAGATTGCTTTGGCTATTCAGAGTCTTTCTTTTTTTTTTCTTGTCACAGAAAAAGAATAGATTATTCCAACAATTTTTACCTCTCATAAAATATAATAAACAATATGAATAAAATTTGATTTCTTCTCTTAAATCTACTCTCAAGGGAAGGTATCAATAAATAGAGAAAGAGTATAAAAGGATAGGAAAAAGTAGACACCAGCAGACATAAATCATGAGTTCTATATCTAATTAACATCAACTTCTGGATTTCAAAATGGTGACATACATTTGTTTCAAAACTAAAATCATGCAATAACAATAATACCAAAAACCCAAAGTATATAAGTTGGCCTTTAAGTCAAAATCGACCATTTTAGTGTTTTAAGATATTGCCCTGTTACTTTTTCTACTTAATACTTATTTAAAGCTCACATGGCACTACATAGGAGTTTCTGAAGGCTTATTAAAATTAAGGCATTTGCTCTCCAGAAACTTATCTATCGTCAGTCCTTCTTTTGACCAAAAAAGTATTCTTTTTCCCCATTTGATTTAACCCTGGGTGAAAACTAGTTCTATGGCCTTGTAAAATAATTATAACCTTCTAACTATAATAGCAAGTGACAAAAATTACTCATTTAAAAATAAGGTTAAAAACATATATATACTGGACATAGATACAGAAAAGAAAGAAGTTTTAAGAGCTAATTTAAAACTTTTAATTGATGTTGATTTCAGCTATAATCTCTATTACACAGACCAAACTTAAGAATTAGACATTTTCATGTAGAAAATGTAAGAAAGGTTTAGTGGACACAGTAGTAGACTTTTTTTAGTTTAAACACCCCAAAATTAGCATTGGTATTTGTTTTTCCAAGGAATTCATAAGCACTTATTCTCAAGCACATGTTATGAATCATACTACTATGCAACCTGGAAGAAATAAAACCATGTTAGGTAGAGTACCCCAGACTACACACACCAGAAGCACTTCTACCAGACTGTGGAGGCTTCTCACCTTAAAAGTTGTGGTGCCATAGAGTTTGGTGGTATGAACTGTCTCTGGAAGCACATTAGTGATTTTGGTGATGAATTCTTCCAAGTACTTACAGGATTTCTCCAAGTGTGTTGTATTGATAATAATCTGGACAAGCTAGAAAATAACAAGCATATGTAACAGTCATTTGACTATTCACCCGAGACAAATAGCTAAGTATGAATCTACTGGTACAACAAAAACAAAAGGTATGATAGTAGAGGCTATCTGTACTCTACAAAGGGTATTTGAAAGCATGGGCTTAGGTATGACTTCATCTATGAAGTCCTCCTTGACTTCCCAAAGCATGTTGCATTTACCCCTACTATAGGAGCTCTTATCACTCTATTCTAAACACATGTTTTCATCTGTTTAAGAAAGAGTAGACTAAGAACAAAAACTGCTAGTGTTTAGGATAGTACTGGCATTAAATAACTATCAAGTTAATTAAATAAACTCCTACTAAAAGAACAAGAATAACTGAAATGGCAAGAAGTAGTTTCAAAATCAGGCATGATAAACAGGGAGATGTTGGAAATACGTTAACAAACTGTCTTAGTCTATGGAAGAAAAAACATGGACACTGAAGTCAGAGAAACCAGGGGGGGATTAACTATTTACACATTATTGATCTTGAGAACATTTAACTTCTTGAAGCCTATTTCTTTATCTATGAAATGTTAATAATCATTTTAATAGAGTTATTGTGAGGATTAAATATTATTTTAACACTATTTCTCTTTTCTTACAGAAAAGATCCTTAAAGAATACAGTACCAGTTAGGATCAAATTCATCTATAAATTACTGTGAGGAGAGAATGAGGAAGGATAACTATTATTATCTGTATAGAATTCAAATTGACAAAGCTCTATGCAATTCATTTTCTTACAATGTCTTCCCAGCAACCTGGAGAAGTAAATTAAGTTGGAATAATTATTACTTACATTTTACTACAACAGAAACAAAAATAAAAGGATTTTCGCTAGATCACATAAGCTTAACGGAACAAGGACTCGAATCCAGGTATCTATTCTCAGTTATGAACTCATCTAAATGACTTCTGACAGTGCCATTTATCACAGAATAATATGGCAACTCTGGAGTGCTCATGTTTAAATGTACTAGGCTGAAACAGATTCAGATTCAGGGACTGCCAACAACTAGACGCCCACCATGCTTTGATTCTATTCTATATAAAAAATAAAAAAGGACTGGCACCTGCTATTTATTTCAACTATGAACACTATTCATATTCCTCAGAGTAAAAGAAATACAAAGAGAACATGGAATGGAAGCTTTTTTTGTCTCTCTTCTCTACATCTTTCACTTTTATAAGAATATATTCTGATGGTAGGTCTGACGCAGGTAAAGGGAGTATGGGAATATAAGCTGTGGATGAACTTAGGGTCTTCTTTTAGTCTAATGAGATAGTGAGCCATAGGAGAGTGGATAGATGGCACGAAAGAGAAATTGAAACTAAAGATAAAGAAAGGATTTATAAATTTTTATAGTCAAATGATATTTCAAAACAATGTTTGAGTTGGATTTATACTTCAACAGAAGTATTATATTGTGTAATATTAAACAAAAATATTAATATTGACTGGACTATAATAAGAAGTATATTCTTAGATCCTCTACAGTACTCAGCACAAGGCTAAAGCACACAATTTTTTTCTCAAAATATCTGTGTCAATTCATAATGGCAATGCTTGAATAGAGTGGACTAAAGGAAAAAGTACTTTCTATTCCCCTAAGGATCAGCCAGAAGATCTGAGGAAAACAGCTACTTTTGAAATACGATGGCAAAGAGCAAAGACCCAGAGATGTAGTTCTATCAAATGTGAAAAGTCAGGACAACACTGGGACTAGATTCCCATATATTCCCACAACTAATTAGATAAGTTCATATTTTTCATTACGCCCTTTCCATTCATTCTACATTTTGAATTTGGAGACTTTGAGTTTTGCACACAGATACTATCTCCTATAAAATTTCTCAAAACATCAGCCTTTTAGCTTTAGAGTGCTCTAGAAAAAAACATGCACTGAAATAAGCAATTCTTCCCCCACCCCCACTCCTTTTCAACATGTTTCTCCCTCAGAAGAAGATTAAAATCATTAAAATAATTTTAATAGTCTAAATTAAATCACTCTTCTTCCTGAGTAGGATGGTGACTATTGGCAAGGTTGTGGAAGTCAGAAAAGTAAGAGAATTAATTTGAAAAACTGAAGAATTTCTATTTTAAAACCAGCATTACTTATATAGGGAACACATTCAATCTATCAAAAGCAATCCTAATAATAAAGAGGAATTGTGTCATGTTATCGAAATAAAAAACAGTGGCAGTCAAAGAGAAAATTGTCCTGTTTTGCAGGATATTGGCAGTTTAAAAAAAAAAGGAGGCAGCTTCACTGGGTACAGTAGTAATTTCCCATGACTTTTTAAAGATCTGTCAACACAAAAGATCACCATGAATTACATCAATTGGCTGTCAGTCACTTTTGAAATGTTTCATTGCTTAACATAGAATAGACTATTAAAACACTCTAGGATTACAGTAGATACCATGCCATTTTCAAAGGGAATATTGTCTCTTAATGAGGTCTAAGTGATCTCTACTTCTGAATGACAGCTAACCAACATCCTCACAAGGGCATTTACAAATGTGAAGCCAGATGCTTTGGGGTAATTTTGAAGTAAGGATGAAATGAAGCAATTTGAGATATCAACTTCCATCAGAGTTTAAGCTCCTTTGATATTTTTAACCCCTACTTCCCACTCTCTTTCAAAAATATATCACTGCAGCACTCTAAACTGTCCTTAATATTGTTTCAAGGACACAGAACTAACAATAGATCAGATACTGGTTACATCTTATATAATATAAAATTCTTTGAAAACTGAACTCCCACAAGTAAACACTATAAAGCAAATGATCACCTCTCACAACTAAATGACAGAAGTCATTTAAGTTAAAAACCATTAAGAAGCAGAACTTTTTCTGTCCCTCCTTCCTAGTATCACAGAGAATCAAATGAGTGAGGCACTCCACAGTGAGTACACTGTGGAAGTCACTTCAACCCTTCTGAAACACGCCAGCGGAGCCTGAACCATGATGATAGAGAGATGTTCATATCCTGACAAACTCCAGAAAAGAAAATGTCTTCATCATCTTCAATAGTTCAAAACTAAGGCCTAAGCTCCAAGAAGTTTTCATTTCCAACTATAAACTACTTCTGGGGTATACACATCTACTCATCTTAGAACTGATACCATGTTTCCCAAAGCAGAGAATTTAGTACACTCAATCTCCAAGAGGACTAACCCAAAGCCAGTAAATGAGAAGTCACACTCTTCTCCACACCACCAATGCTTCTCATTTATTAGATGTGCAAGAAGATAAAGAACTAAATAGGAGCCTTGATTCTCATTCACAAAAATAAGCTATCCCTAAGACTTCAAGGAATTTTAATCTTCTGCAAGAGTACGAAGAGTGTGTAAACTACTAATTTTATGTCATGTCCAAGGAAAATACTTAAAGTACTAAAATACTTGGTACTACTGGTTCCAAATTCAAAGGTCTAGTGCAAACTTTATATTTGACAAAGCTTAAGTATAAAATGTTTTAACATATTAGCAATATCATTGCTGTGAACAACAGTGGATGAAGACAAATGGTATGTAGGAGATAAATAACACAGGCTAGAGCCATGTGGTCATCAGTGAAAATCATATTAAAAACAAAGGATGAATGAAAATATTGGTCATTTTTTCACATCTTTAAGGACACAATTATAACCATAAAACATAAATATTAAATATTACTAACAGGAACTCTCAATTTCTCTAACTTTAAGAACCTACCTACCTACTTTCTTTCGTTTCTTCTCTCTTTCATCAGTTAAGAACTCCTACATGTCAAGGAACTGGGATATAGCTGTTCAAAATTACACACAAAACAAAGTCCCAGAGCTTGTGGACATCACAGTAAACACATACACATATAAACACATAGTAGAGTGTCAGGAGGTAATAAGCACTAGGAATAGAAGTGAGAATAAGAAGTTGCAAGGTAATGGTAGGTCTGAGCTATTTTGAGATAAAGTGGTCAAGGAAGACAAAGACCTCTCTAAGGAAACAACATTTGAATACGGACTTAAAGTGAAGGTATATGTCTACCATCTGTAATAAATAAGTTCTTTCTAATCCAATTTATGTCTTAAATCTTTCTATCAATACATTCTTTCCAAATAAGTAGGGTATCCTTTGATTCATCTTAGAACTTTCTTTCAAATTTAGCTCTCTGATACTCTGAGATTAACAAACTAGTAGTTTATTTTCTATCTCTCATAATATTGATATTTTTAAATTAGCACAGAGAAAGAACAAAGGTTCAGAACAAAAGAAACACTATTCTAAAACATTTCAAACCTTATTTCTCAAAGAAAATGTAGTTCGAAATTTATCTCGAATCTTATTTCCAAACTGCTTACTGGTTGTGTGGCCTTAGATGAAGTTATTTTCTTTCATCATCTTAAAATTGAGGTAATAATATCAATGTCATACCAAAGAAATAATAAATAAATTAGAAATAAATAAAAATACTAATATAAATAATGAAGTGGTATAATATGTACCAAATTCTTGAGAGCTGTTATTGATATGGGCTTACTTATAGCTCTAGCTAAATATGGATTAAGAAATGATACAACTATGTTGGCTAGTTTCACTTTAATTCATATCCACTAGCTTAAGTGGCACTTAATGCTAAAAAATAATCACATAAATTAAGCACAAACTAATTCTCTTTTCCATATGCCCAGAAATATCTTCTCTTTCCTTCAACTCCAACATTTGCATTGATCTCTACTTTCAGCTGAACGTCTTTCTTTCATTGGGAAAACTGAGCATTGGGAGCCTGCCACCAAAACATATAGTCAGCTCCCATCAGTTGCATCCATATTCTCTGATTCTCATCTGCTATCAGAGGTGAACTCTTTCCTACTCAAGCACATTACTCTAGAGACTTCCCCCTTTCTCCTACATCATCAACTTTTTGCTTTCTATTGCATCATCGTCATCAGAAATAACATTCTGTTACTTCTTAAAACAAAACAGAAGCATTTGCTTAACCCACTACCCCTGCTGGCTACCACCTCATTTCCTTGTTTACTTTTGTAACAAAATTATCTGAAATGGTTGTCTTATACTTGCTCTCTCCAATTCCTCTCTTCCATCCTTTAAATTTCTTAATTTAAATAAACACTTTTTTTTTAGAATAGTTTTGTATTCACAAGATAGTTTCAAAGAGTTCCCAAATACTCCACACCCAGTACCCTAGATCGTTCACATCTTACATTATTATGGTACATTTGCCACAACTAAGGAACCCACTTTGGTACATTACTACTAACTGAACAATACACTTTATTCAGATTTCTCCCTAATGTTGTCTACCTTTTTCAGGATCCCACATAGTTGTCATGTCTCCTTAGCTCCTCTGGTCTGTTACACTTTCTCATACTCAACTTATTTTGGATGACTGACAGTTTTGAGGAGTACTGGTCAGATATACTTCAATTTGGGTTTGTTTAATATTTTTTTCATGGTTAGACTGAGGTTACGGGTTTTGGAAGGAAGACCACAGAGGTGACGTACCTTCTCGATACATCATATCAAAGGTACACACTAACAGCACAACTTACCAC
Organism: Cynopterus sphinx; assembly: GCA_030015415.1. Taxonomy (NCBI): domain Eukaryota; kingdom Metazoa; phylum Chordata; class Mammalia; order Chiroptera; family Pteropodidae; genus Cynopterus; species Cynopterus sphinx. The sequence continues at coordinate 53,244,926 of CM057383.1, read as the reverse complement.
TGATGAAGCTAACCTTGATCACCTAATGGAGACAGTGTTTGTTATGTTTCTTCACTGTAAAGGTACTGCTTCCCTCCTTCCACACTTTACTTTTAGGAAGCAAGTAACTAAGCAGAGCCTTCACACGAGGGGTAGGAAGCTAAGTGCCTCCTCCTTGAGGGGATAATATCTACATAAATTATTTAAATTTCTTCTATGTAAGACCCATTCTATTTTAAACCCTCTCCATCAGGCATTTCCTACCATCATTGTATTAAAAATGCTTTTATCAAAGTCACCAACTTATTTCAAGCTGCTAATGCCAATGGTAATGCTTAATTGTCATCTTACCTGATTTATCAGTAGTATGTGACATAGCTGACCCCTCCCTCCTTCTTGCTATAATTTCATCACTTGGCTTCCAGGACACCATATTCTTCTGCTTCTGTTCTTATTTTAGTTTGTTTTTTATTTCCCAGTGGCTCCTTCCCAATCTCCTTTGCAGGTTCCTCTTTTCTCCTGACTTCTTAATATTGGAGTACACAAGGGTTTAGTCCTCCATCCTCTTCTCTTCTCCATCTTTACAAATTCCCTCAGTAACATTATCCAGTCATGTAGTTATAAATATTTTTATGCTCTAAAATTTTTATCTCCAGGCAAACCACCTTCTCAAACTCCAAACTCAAATATACAACTTTTATTAAATATCTCAAATTGTATGTCTAATAAGCTACAAAATTAATGTGCCCTAAACCAAATTCCCAATCTTCCCCCACCCCAAATTTAGCTCTACTTGATGCTTTTGTCATCAGAGTTCATGGTATATACAGCCTTCTAGTTGCTCAAATAAAAAAATCTTAGGGGTTATCTTCAACTCCTTACTTTTCACTTCCTTTACAACCAACCATCAGGAAAGCATGCTGGCTCTACACTCCATATCTGATCACTTGTCATGACCTACATGGCTATAATCCATGCTTCCATCAAATCTCACTGGATTATTATCATAGCCTCCTAACTGGTCTATTTATACTCTACAGTTTATTCTCAATACCACAGTCAATGCAACCCTTTTGAAATATGTCAGATCATGTCACTAATCAAAATCCTGCCATGGCTCCCCATTTCACTCAAAATAAAAGCCAAACATTCTAATATAGCCTATCTGAACACCTTCTACTTCTTTGATCTAATCTCCTGCTTCCCTTCCCCTTGTGCATGCGTTCCAGCTACCCTTCCTTATTATTCCCTGAACATGCCAATAACCTAACTACCTTCAGATCTTTGCTCTAGTTTTAACCTCTGCCAAGAATGATTGTTCCCCTTCGATGACAACTCATCATCAAGATGTTGCTCTTTTTAGTAAGACCAACCTTGAACCTCCACCAAACTCCTGATTTTCTTATTCCAGGTTCATTCTCTTCCTCCATAGCATTTACTGCCTTTTATCATTCTAGATGATTTATTTATTTAACAATTTATTATGTGTTTCCTGCCACTAGAATGTAAGCAGGATCTTTTATTGTTGTTTTTGATGTTTACTTGTTTATCCTTAGGGCTTAGAACAGTGCCTGTCACATAATAGGCACTAATAAATATTTATCGTAACAGGAGATCTTGTTCTAATCTTATGACTTCTCTTAACTGAAAAACTACATTTCTGTACTAGACCTGACAATCATTACTTGCCCAGACTTAATAACAGGCAATATCCACTGAGTACTTACATGTTAATATAATTCTCACAACAATCCTATGAAATACATGTTATTATTGTACATATTTTATACATAAAGCCAAGTAATTGGCCCAAGAACACATTTGTTAAGGGGAGAGCCAGAACTGAAACCCATGTAGTCCGCTCTTACATATAGTGGACTCTTACCCACTGCTCAACTTCTCCTTTTCCTACAGACCTGGAAAAACAACCCTAAGAAAAACAGCTGTACCTGCTGATTGAACTAGGGATAGTGGCATAAGGTCTGAGGGAGCAAGGTATTCAAGTTACAGTAGGTGCTAGAACTGAAAGATAATGTCGAATTGGCTCAGCACAGAGAAGCAAAGAAGCCAGGACAAAAGCAAGAAATACAGTGTATAGACAGAAAATGATAAAAAGGATAGAGCATATGGACAGAAAGAAGAAGAGATATTATGGAGTTTCAAAAAAAGACAGACAGACATTAGCTTATAGAAACCTTTAAGTCTTAAAAGAATTGTCTGACAACCAGAAATAGGATTATATTTTGAGTTTTGTGTACTTATAATACTTCTATTGTTTTAGTGGATGTCTGTTCTCTGTCACAAAACCAACTCTAATAAGAACAATTTCCATGTTATTATGGGCTTCCTGTAAAAATCTCTATCTTTTGTTATTATTAAATAATTAAATCAATATGAAAGGTAGTACATATTGTAAAAGTGAATAAGTTTGGGGAAAAGTGACCCAGACTTAGGTTTCATTTCTATCATTTTGCTAGCTGTATGACCGTGGTCAATCTCCTTGAACTTTAATTATACCTTCTATAAAAATGAGAATAACAACATGTGCCCAGCTTGTTCCAAATATTACCGTACTGAGATGGTATTTATAAATGGATTTTGAAGAATACAAATTGTTCCACAAATCCTGCCTATTATGATGATGAATCTGAATATAAATCGACTTTAGTTAACTACTATAAAGGAGGATACAACATCTTCTCTTTTCAAAAGTGAGTAATCTAGTTATTCAAAGATTTACTGGTTGGTGATAAAAAAAAATCACTGGGCATGTATGTGCCTCTACACATACACACCACTATAGCAGCCAAAATAAATGCCTATGGATGTTCCTTCATTCATCTGCAAAGACAGTGATTATAAAAGTATATTTCCCTAAAGAGATCCAATGATTTAGAAATAACATTTATCATTCATTTAAACAGTGCCAAAAATTATGATCTAATTCTCCTTTGATGGGCTCCTACTCCTACTTCCTATTATTACCTGATCTGTACTGTGCCCTTGAAAAGGACAATAAAATCAGAAAAATCAAAGAAGTAAGAAGTCAGGTCTTTCTCTTAAGATGTCACAGTAAATCAATGACACAGCAATAACTAAACTCAAGAGTCTTCTGAGGCCAAAGCTGTTTTTCTGTCACACTATGTTCCTGCTATATTACTTGTTTAAAAAGGCTTTTTAAGAGACTCTCAAATCAAATGGCATAAGAAGAATTATATCAAGAGTTATAATGTAGAAACAGTTCACAAAATAAACAACAAACTTCCTATCCTACTTGGATTCAGGAAAGGAGAACAGTACATCTAACCAAAGGAGGACCTCCTAATTTTCACTCCAACTTTCCTTTTTTGTAGCCTTCCTGATGATGAAGTTAGCCTATTCTCAGACACACAAAAGCAATACTTAATAGTTCTACACCTGACAATGAAAAGGAAAATCTGGAAAATAAAGATACTGTACTAAATAATGTCAAATATGACATTCAATTATATATATATACATATATATGTACATATACATACATACATATATATATATATATATATATATATATATATATATGTATATATATATAAAGTTTGTTATCAGTAGAATTCAGTCCCTGCCAAAGTCCACATTATAAAATTTTTAAATCATAACGTACGGGGAAAAAAACAATCATTCAAAATCGGAACTAAACACTCATCTGGCTTCCAGCTGTCTTTACCTATGTATGGGTCAGTATCATTAACTATTTACTGACTTTCACTACAATCCTTGACAGTGTATATCTGAAAATGTCGATTTTTCATTTAGCAACTGCCTTTCAAACAACATTCACCTCAAACAGGTAAAACAGATGGCCAACAACCTCTTTTCCCTGTGAAAAATAATTGCTCCAAGCTCTCACATTTGGCATTGTAATTTCCATAAAATGGCAGGTTGAGGATCACATGCAATCCTGGGTTCCAAGAAAAAGAGAACTTTGCATCTTCCTCAATTTTAAGACTCAATGCCAATGTGCCAAATCTTCATTTTGCCAAGACACTGTTCTCAGCATATGTACAATATCCCTCCTCCCTTTGTGAGACTGCAAGCTTCCACAGAAATGTGATGATTGCCATTCTCTCACATTTCCTCAATCCCAAATCCCCAGACTTACATGCTAAGAGAAATTTACCATTCATATACATGAGGTATCTCAAAAACAAGAGCTAAGTCTAACACTAACTAAGGACTATGAGTCCCCATATCCTTGGCATCAATGATTTATGCAGGCAAAATATGATCTCATATTGAATGTTGTATTTGAACTGCCATTCATTTGGATAGAAACCTGATGTTGACTGTATTCAACCAACAATTTTATATAATCAATGGCAAATAATACATATTTAACTTAACATGTTTAGAAAATAAAACAAGTTAAGCTAGTGAAAATAATGTGAGAAGGAAAAAAAAGTGACTGTCAAAATATAATAATGGGTTACTCCAGAATGACCAAAGGAAAACACAAGGCATTTATTTTGCACTTTCACCATAAGAAAGAACATGATGGAAGAACATGAGAAGCCATATAGAAAATTATAATTAATTCACAAACAAACCCCAGAATTTAGGACATCTGTTGACATACTGTCTTGGCTGCCTCCATCAAGAGGAGCATTACCTCAGTAAGTCCAATATTCTTCCTTTTAATGACATTCTGCAGAGAGTTGCTCAGAGTCCTGGTCAGCAACAGGTTTGTAGATTTACGAATCATGTCATCAATTTCAGTTGAGCTGAAAAAGAAGTGTCAAGAGTCTTATACCAGGTAACAGAATTATTTTGCAAACAAACAAGGTACCAGTGATAATTGTAGTAGTAGTAATAGCAGTAGTAGTAGCAGTAGTAATAGCAGTAGTAGTAGTAGTAGTAGTAGTAGTAGTAGTAGCAGCAGCAGCAGCAGCAGCAGTAATGGCAGCAGCAAGTAACATTTATTGTCTGCTAGAAATTATTCGAAGTACTTTAATAAATTAAAATTCATTTAACCTTCACCAGAACCATATTAAGTAGCTTTATTATTATCCCTACAGATGAGGAAATGAAGGCACAGAGAAATTAAGTAATTTGCTCAAGGGTCACACAGTGAATGCATAGAGAAAAAATAAAAAGAACAAAAAAATTTTTCACACAGACAGTCTAGCTCTAAAGCCCACAGTATTTAAACACTATACTGTACTGTCTCTCAGTATAAAGAGTTCCACAGTATGATTCCTCATCCTAAAACCATTATTTCTCCTGTAGTTCCAAGGTCCTTCACAGATTAATATTTACAATTTTTCAACCCAGTCCCTCTGTAGACCTCCTACAAATTAGCTGATAACAGTCCCTATAAAAAGGTATCTCTGCTCCTATATTAGCATCTTCCATATAAAGTCTATTTAGCGCTTGTTCCAAAATAAATGTTTCAAGCTAGTCATTTAATTCTGCATAATTGTTTTATAATCCCACTTACTATCCAAAAAGTGATTAATAAAAAGATTTTCTACTCAGTTAAGGAAACTAAACATAAGAAAATTATTTTAATGCTATTTTTATATGCAAAGTTTAAAAAAGAAAAGTCTTGCAACTAAAATACTAAATTCAAGAGCTATATATTCTTCATAAGTCCCTGAAAACATCAGCCAAAATGGCTTTCTATAAAAGATATCCTTTTGAGACAAACATTTCTTCAATGATAAGGATACCATTATAATGATACTTATCTATATGCATCAAGAAATAATTGTAAATAAAGATGAATGAGCAGTTCTTTGTCAATAATTTATTTCTTGTAGACAACAGTCACAAATTTTATCTCATTGATTTCTCTTTCTACAGAAGGAAATCAGAAGCTTAGTGTATTAGAATTAAAAATCTTAAAATACTAAATATACAAGCAAGCTACATTATACTATGTGAGAAAGAGAAAAATATTAGAAATAAATAAGACTACAAAATGCAGGGTCACAATCAGTTAGGAAAAAAAGATACACAAAAATATTATTAGAGGGTCTGTGTAACACTGCCACCCTTTCCAAAATTATTATTGAATTGAAATACTTCATTCTGTACATGTATAAGGTGCTAGGCACGGTGTTAGTAGAATACTGAGATCACAATAGTGGACAAAATAGTCATGGTTCCTGCCTCCATATATTAAAATCATAATTACATCATATGAATTATAATATGAGCTATAATAGTAAATAACACAGGTGCCCAAAATTATTTGGTGACCCTGATGTTAATGCTTGTTACATATCTTTATTATGCTTTAAGAAGATCTAACAGAAGTTCTTCTTTTAGATATGATATAGGAGAAAGACTGACACTATATTCATAACAACAAGAAAGGTAGGCCTAAGCTAAAAGCTATACTTTCCTTAAATGTTAATGAAGTGTAATGTGTAACTGAACTAAATTGCACACTTGAGAGATGAGCAATGAACACCAGCCAGTTCCACATCTGAGGCCAATTGCCTGATCTGGGTACAGATGGATGACGGAGTAAAAGAGTCAGGCGAGAAGCTTTGGTGAGATGAAGAGAAATCAGCCAAATCTTTCACAGTGTGGGCTAACATTACAGATTGGAATCTTGGAAAAGCCTGCAAACAAAAATATACTGACCCAACAATTATCCCCTATAAAAATTCTGTTCCATAAGAAATGATAGAGGCAGTGCTAAAAGAGAGAAATTTTGCAAATTTTGCAAGAGGTTTAGGTTCCAGGGCTATACTGAAATTCAATCCAAAGGACTGCAAAAACTAACTAAAGCTGAAACCCAGCCCAGTTCAAATCCTGTTAAGATCATAGATAAGCCCCTGGATAGAAGCTTTGGAATTTCAGAGTCAGTCTTAAAGACAAAAAGACTTCTGCAATAGCATCTAAAGTCAGAAGTAATTTGAAACTAATTAAGACTGAAACACACTCTTTCGCTAACATAATGATGAAATCTGAATGATTTATCTTTCAAACAGCTAGGAGCCACAGAAGAAGAAAAAATGAGAAAGACATATTTAAGGATATAATAGCAAAATCATCTCCCAACCTGATAAAAATTTCACTCTACAGATCCAAGAAGTTCAGCACATCCCAAATAGAATCCATGAAAATAAAACAACATATAGGAATATCACAGTCAAATTGTAAATGGCAAAGCTAAAGAGAAAACTATAAAGGCAACCAGAGAAAAAAGCAATATAAATGACAGCTTATTTCTCTTCAGAAATAATGAAAGCAGACAGCAGAATGACATCTTTAAAGTATGGGGAAGGAGAGGAGTGTCAACCTAGAATTATGTATCTTGAAAAATATAATTTTGAAAACAAAGATTAAAAATATTTTTAGACAAACTAAAACTAAGAAAATCTAACACCAGCAGATATATAATAAAAAAAATGCTAAAAGAAATTCTTCACACTGAAGGAAAATAAAATCAGAGAGTAACCTAGATCTGCAAGTGAGAATATGAAGGCCTGAAAATGTATAATATGTGAGTAAATACAAAGAACTGCATTTTTTTCTTGAAGTTTAAAATACTATTAAATGTTTGAAGCACAAACAATAACATATTTTAGGGTTAAAACAGGTGTATACATGAAGTATATGCCAACAATATCAAAAAAGGGAGAAGATAAATTACACTACACTGTTGTAAGATTCTTAAATTATACATAAAGTTATATAATATTATTCAAGGTAAATTGTGATAAGGATGCACACTATGATCTCCAGAGCAACCACACAAATAAATAATAAATAAAATAAAATGTTATGCTTAAGTAAACAAATAGAAAAATAAATCATAATATCAAAACACTTAACCAAGCAAAAGAAAGGACAACAGGAAAAAGTGGGCAAAAAAAAAATAGGATAAATAGAAAAACAATAGCAAGATGGCAGGCTTAAAACCAACCTTATCACTAAATACATTAATTAGGCAGACTGGATTAAAAAATAGATATAGATATAGATTAGATATAGATTAGATATAGATATAGATGATATAGATATAGATATATTGTTGATTCAAAATGACATGCTTTAAACATAAGGACACAGGCCCAGATCTTATTTTCGACATATTACTCAGCACTAAAGGAACTGGGCTCCTTGGAGAAATCAATGATATTATGGTGAGGAGGGAAATGTCCCCAAAAGTGATGGTAATACATAAACAAGGCATATAAGCCAGCATAAAGTTACGCACACTAGTTATATCTGGGATAATTTGAGCATTAGAATTAATAGAGACAGTAAGAAATAACCAACTGAATGAAATAAGAATTCATCAGTCTGATATCATGATAAGTAGGTAATTGACAGATGATACACAGATAGAAAGCAAGCAGATGGGGAAGGACTCCTTAATATAGAATGCTTAGTAATACATATACAAAGAATTTAAAAATCATAAATTTGTTAAAAATAATAAGTTAGTAATTATCATAGAAAAGTTGATTCAGGCAAGAATCATTAATAGATATTATAAGGAAGACATGTGATAACTAACAAAATAAACATACAGTCTCAAAGTATTTCAACACAAACACAAACATTACTTATTACAGACAAATGATAATGATAATTATATAGGGAAAACAGAGAACATCTCAACTAATTAATAAAAAGTAACATAAACCATAAAGGCTTATAATACTACACAGAGAGAGAGAGACAGAGACAGAGAGACAGACAGTCAGAAAGAGAAGGAGGAAATAAAGAAGGGAGGGAGGGATTAATAAATCAAATATGGAAAAATGTCAAAATCGGTAAATCTGGGTAAAAGTACTCCATTCATAATATTCTCAAAATCTTTATTTAATGTTGAAATTATCTGAAAATAGCATGTTTAAAAAAAGAAGAAGAAAAGTTTGTAAGTAATAGGAGAGACAAATGCATACCATATAAAATAAATTATGGCTATATTAATATCAGGCAAAATAGAGATTAAAACTATTCTCGTTTTTAACACAGTTAATGTGGGACATTTCATAAAGTTAAAAGGATGAATACAAGATACAACAGTATTACCTGTGTATGAACTTAAAAACATATTCAATATATATGAAGCAAAACTTGAAAGATTTAAAAGAAGAGACAAATCTAAAATTACAGTAAGATAGTTTTAATATTACTCAATAATTTGGTCTACTCAAAGAAAAATAGACCAAAAAAAGTAAGGAGAGAATATTTAAAATTTTTAATTTGTCGCTTAGAGAACACTACACTCAAAAACTGCAGAATACACATTCTATTCACATGAAAATGACACACTACTATAATTGGATTTAAATTTACCATCATGCTAGTTGTTTTCTATTTGGTCCACCTGTTTTATATGCCTATTTAGCTCTTTTGTTGACTGCCTTTGAGTGTACTTTTTATAATTCCATGTTATCTGCACTCTTGGCTTATTAATTTCACCTATTTTTTGAACATTCTTTCAGTGTTTGCTCTAAGTCTCATAATATATATTGAACATATCAGAATATATTTTCAAATAATGTACCATTTCATATTCAATGAAGGAATCTCAAACAGTATATCCAATTTCCTTCTCCTATCTTTTGTCCTATTATTGACATATATTTATTTTTACATTTATGTTGAGTTTCACTGGACAGTATTATTATTTTTGCTTTAGACAAGTAATTTTCTCTAAGAGTAATTAAAAACAGAAGAGTGACATCAGCAAGACAGCAGAACAGGAGGTCCCACATTCACATCCTCCATCAGCAAACTGCTTTTGTAGATTTTGTAACCCAGACAGAAGACTGTAAAACCGTGGTGGAGCCCAAGACGAAGGAGGGCTGTTTTGAGAAAATGAGCCCATGTTAAACATAATTCCAGCTCCAAATACAGGAACAAACCTGAATCCCTGTGAACTCAGCTAGAGTCTGTTTGGTCTTGCCAACTGTACCACTTGCCTCTCAACTCCAGTCCTAGCTTCAACCCATGACCCAGCTTAGCACTCATTAGCTGCCAATCGTGCCTGAACATGACTAGGCATAAGGTATGACTGTCCATGACCCAGAGGCAAGCCCTACAAACTTGGTTTGAATACAAATACTAAAACAACCCTGTAACTTGGTCCCAGATATACTCAGCTACAGGCCAGGAATATTCCTACCTATACTCAGAGACCTGCCAAGCCACACACCACTCCATATACATAGAGCTAGGCCTGCCAACTTCGGTCTGACTGTGGATCCTGAAGTGGCTCGGGAATCTGGCTCTAGCCCCTCCCAGTTATAGTACAAGAGAAGCCCTGTTTACCCAGTGATCCAATGGGAAGAATGTCTATCAATGCTGCGGGAAGAATCCCTCAGTATGCTTATGAAGTTGCAATCCCTCATTCCAAATGTGGAGCCTGAAATGGCCCTGTGATTTGGCCCAAGGCCCTTTCAGGTATGGTCCAGGAGTAGCTGCTCATCCAGGGACCTAGGGAGAGACAAATTCCACCATGCCCCCCAAAATGGACCCAATGGCAGGCCCTCCAAAACAAGGCTACATAAGTCACAAAGAATCAGGTAAATATGGCACCACCAAAGGATACTAATAAAGTTCCAATAATCAAACCCGAAAAATTGAGACTACAAACTGCCTAACAAAGAATTTATGAGATGCCAGAAAACAGAGACACAACAAAATGAAATTGGAAAAACAATGCATAAACAAAATGAAAAGTATGAGAAGGAAATAGTAAGAATTAAAAAGAACCAAACAACAATACTGGAGCTGAAGAATAAAAAAACAGAACTGAAAATTTTAATTGAGAGCTTTGATAGTAGACTCAATCATGCAGAAGAATGAATCATGTAATTTGAAGACAGGTCATTTGAAAGTAGAAAGAGAAACAAAAAGACAAAAAGAATGAAAGTGTAAAGAAAGTGTGGGAGACCTATGGGATACCATTAAAAAACAACAACAAATATATGTATTATGAGAATCCCAAATGGAGAAGAGAGAAAAGGGGCAGAAAGCTTATTTGAAGAAATAATAGCTGAAACCCTCCCAAAACTTGGAAAAAATATGAACATCCAGATACATGAAGTTCAAAGAACCCCAAGAAATAACCAAAAGAAGATTATAGCAAGACATATTATCATCAAATAGTCAAATAAAAAAAAAGAATTTTGAAACCAGAAAGTGAAAAGCTAAAATATTGTAGCTCAGGGGGGAGTGAAATAAAATATTCAAAGTGCTCAAAGAAAAAGGCAGCCAATAAAGAATGTTATATCCAGCAAATCTGATCTTTAGAAATGAAGGAGGGAGAATGATTTTCCCAAACAAAAGTTGAGAATTTTCATCATCACTACACATGCCTTACAAGAAATGCTAAAGGGAGTCCTTCAAACTAAAGTGAAAAAAAAAGGTAACAACATGAAAATGGATGAATGTATAAAAATCACTGGTAAAAGCAAATATACAGTTAAATTCAGAACAGTGAAATTCCATAAGGTGGCATATATGTCAGTTTAAAATATAATATAAAAGTTAAAAATATTAAAAATAAGTATAGGTACAATAATTTAATAGATACATAATACAAAATAATGTAAAGAATGACAACAATAGTATAAAATGTGTCAGGGGGAGAATAAAAAATGTAGTTTTTTTGTGTGATTGAAGTAATCAGCTAAGAGAGATGTTATAAGATGTTTATATAAACCTCATGTCAAATACAAAGAAGGAAATCCTAGGGGGTAAATAAAAGTTAAAAGGAGAAGAATCAAAGCATACTACTACTACGACGATGACGACGATGACGACGATGACGAGAGAGAGAGAGAGAGAGAGAGAGAGAGAGAGAGAGAGAGAGAGAGAGAGAGAGAGAGAGAGAGAGAAAGAAAGAAAGAAAGAAAGAAAGAAAGAAAGAAAGAAAGAAAGAAAGAAAGAAAGATCAACAAATCAAAAAGGAACACAACAAAAGAAAAAGGAAGAAAATACAGAATAGAAAACAACAAAATGACAATAATTTGTTCTTATCTGTCAATAATTAGTATAAATGTAAGTAGATTAAATTCTCCAATGAAAATACACAAAGTTGCTAATGAATTTTTAAAAATTCAACAATATGCTGCCTAAAAGAGACTCACATTAACTTTAAAGACACACATAGGCTGCAAGTGAAGGGATAGACAAAGATATTCCATGGTAATAGTAACCCAAAATTAGCTAGGGTTGCAATATTTATATTGAACAAATAGATTTTCAGTCAAAATTGGTCATAAGAGACAAAGAAGTTCATTATATGAAAATTAATTCATCAAGAGAATATAAGCTGAAAGCTTTTCCTCTAAGATGAGAAACAAGACACACTCATCACTCCTATTCAACACCATATAGAAGTCCTAGCCAGAACAATTAAGACAAGGCAAATAAATAAAAAGTATCTAATTCAGCAAGAAAGTAGTTAAACTATAACCATTTGCAGATGACATGATCTTATATAGAGAAAACCCTAAAGACTCTACCAAAAACTGTTAGTACTAATGTATGAATTCGGTAAAGTTGCAGAAATGAGGCAGGTAAATAAATATGTCAGGCCAGAGTAAACTTTGTCCCGTAAGCCATGAGAAATCCCTGAAAAGGTGAGAAAAATAAAATTAAAGGATAAGATTTGCTTTTAGAAAAATTATTCTAGGGGACATACAGAATAGAATGAGAAAGAAGAGATAGGTGGTTAGGAAAGTAAAGTTAGAGATAAAAGAACAATTAGCAGACTACTTAAACAGACCCAGTCAAATATGTTAAGAGGACTTTAACGAAAAAAAGAACTGAAAAAAAGAATCAATATAATCTTGCCATCAATTAGATTTAAGGAAGCTCATTTACAAATAATCATGGCCCTCATTTGTTAAATAGGAGTAATTAGTGCTTATATCAGAGAAATAGTATGACAACTATCTGAGATAATATATGTAAAATATTAATACAATGACTGCCAAAAAATAAAAACTCCAAACATGGCAGTGATTGTTTTACTGATGCTGATAATATCAGATTTGAATCCAGTTTGAACACTTACACAATGACGAAGTTGCTTAATTCTCTGCCTCACCCTCCTCCTCTGAAAAAATGGAGTACGCTTCCTAGTATCTCACAGGTTAAGTACTATTTTGAGTTTTACAGATATAACAACATATTTGTGAAGAATTTAAACAAATGTCTGAAACTTTATTTTTAAGAAAAAGACTTATTAAAAAAAATAGGAGCTGAAAATGGTTCTCAGGTTTCTGATTTGGGTGAATGGTGGTATTACCATTCATTCAGAGGAGGAGGTTCCCTTAGAAAGCCAATCATCATGACTATTTTCCCTCAAATCCTTTAAGATGAACTAAGTGTTCTTCTAGGTGTTGTGAAAGTACACTACATATATTACAACACTCACCTTGGTATATTTTAACTATTTTCATGTCTATTATCCTCAGAAGATACTGACAATATCTAAAGGTAAAGAACTGTGTCTTTTATTTCTACATTCTCAAAAAGCATGATGTATCTGGTATATAAATAGGCTTAACATATGTAAGCTAAATAATTAAAGATAAATTAAAGGAGACAAGGATACATCCTTTAACGAGTCCAGAGAATATTTGGAAAGAAGTGTATTTCTAAAGGATTTTACCTGCTATTCATCAAGTAGAATGTAAAAACTAGTTATGCTGCTCTTTTCTCGTGAAGTCTCACTAATAGAAAGTGTTGAAATGCAAATTTGTAAAGCAAATGGTAGAGAATAAACTAAGTAATACAAACAAAAACAAATTATTCAAGTTTCCTACTTTCCCTTTCACTGTGACTATATAAACATAGCAGTGTCATGCTGTGAAGGGCTAATACTAAAACTTTCAAAATCAGAGATGAAAGGAATAGCAAAAGTTTTCCAGAATATTTATGTATATAGTCATAATCTCAACATTTCCATTGTTTCATACTATACCTTAGATGAAGGTCTTCTGAAAACTTCAGACAGGCGTAGATAAATTCCTTAATTTGGCTGTAAACTTTTGGCACAAATTCAGAAAAAGGAAACTTTTTTGGAAATGGTTGCTGTAAATACAAGAATTAATGAAAGCAAGTCACATATGAATAAATATTGAAGACACTTGCAAATTAGTTAAAATGCAAAAGAATTATCTTCCACATTGTGAAGTGTCAGTTAACAACCTCAATTTAAGAAGGTATTGCCATAAGTTTCCCAATACTAAAAACAATAAGATACAAATTTAAACAAACAATAATTCAAATGTCCTCCAAAACATGAAGGGATGAATTGTGGTACGTATTCAACAGTTAAAAAAAAGTCTGTTGATAACATGCAACAACTTGTATAATTCTCAAAAGCATTACGCTGAATGAAAGAAGCGAATCTCAAAAGGTTGCACACTGTATAATTCCATTTCTGTGGCACTGTGAAAAAGGCAAAAGTTGATGGATAGCAACCAGATTAGTGGTTGTCAAAGACTGGAATGAGGGGAGGGATTGATTAAAAGGGGGCAGCATGAGGGAATTAGAGGGATAATGGAATTGTTCTATGTCATTATTGTGGTGGTACACACATGACTTATGCATTTTCAATACCAACAGAATTATATAACACACAAGGTGAATTTTCCTGAATGTTTTGGGGAGAAAAAGTCCTAAGAGTATATATAATAAAACTAAGTATTTCAAAGCATAAACCAAATTGAAACTCTCCCAGCAATCCCCCCAAATACTTCAGGGGAGATAGGACCAGAAGCCATCTACTGATTCCCAAAATAGGAACTTCTGTTCATAGCCCAAAAAGCATTCTCTGAAGGTCTTCTAGAGTTCCAACCCACTGAGTTAGAGGTAACACCTTTTATAAGACTGATACACTGAAAGCTTGTAGAGTATGCCAAGTTGAACATAGAAGTTTATTTTAAAGTATTCCTTACCTTTTCCAGTTCTGTGTCTTGGAATGGGAATTGTCCCACCACCTTTTTATACACCTCTTCACTTGTTACTGGTATAGGACTGTAGTTGTCAGAATCAAGTATGTTTCTATAAAGAAAATGAAGGAAGAAAGCAAAGGAGGGAACGAGGGATGGAGGGATGGAAGAAAGAAGAAAGGGTTAATCACTGTAGTGATCACAAGAAATTTTCAAATGAACACCAATGGTTGTATATATTCCACATCCCAAAATTCAAGTCTGTTCCTTCTAGAATATTACTATTTGGCTTCAGATAAAAAATGTCTTTAAAAAAAGACAAAGAAAACTACATTCTGAAATAAATGGAATGCATTTATAAACATGATCTCACAGCATTTGAGATTTACAGATGACACAGAAAAGTTTAAGGCAACATGTTAAAGACTTAAGGCGACTGAGAAGTAAACAATAAAAGAATGTGTGTTCTGGAAAAGGCAAAGCGGTTTTATTTGGGTTTTTTGTATGTTTTTAAATAATACATATTTGAATATGTTCTTTAATCCTGTAATAGATCTTCTTTTCTAACTTTCAAAATTAGCAGATAAGAAAAAGTAACTTCTATAACAAATCACATTCATTTACTTCATCTACTACCCTATATTAAAGATGATTTTTTTTTCATTCATTAGGTTCTGACTCCTTAACTAGACTTGGGTTCTCTAAAAGCATAGATACTACTAAAATCAAAACAGAAATTTACTGAAGATATCAGATCAGATGCTCTTAAGACCATGACTATATCATATTATTAATTTTCAAGGCTCTTATATAGATAATCCTCCATCAAATACAATTGTATCATTAGATAAATATGGTTTTTAAAAATATGTTTATATTAATATATAAATGAGTTTCATCATGTGACTATCAGAGATATGTTCATAGATTGTGAAGAATAAGCTTAAAGAAGCAATGTAAGATCCTAAAGTTATAAACATTTGAAAACAGGGTAAGCTCATCAAGGAGTCTTGAAGTAAGCAGAAAGACCACTTTAAGTAAATGAATAATGGTTCAAAAAGTAAAGAAACTCATGACATGTGGTGTCAGGAAAACAGTTCAAGGAGACATTTATAAGTGTGAGATATAACACATTATCGTAATGCATGTTACGATAATTATTTAAATAGTATATACTTCAAATATTGGATTGCAATAGGACTCTGTGGGTGGAGAAGATGAGGAATCGCATGAGTGAGTCTTCAAAATAGGTTTCAAAGAACTTAAATTATTTAAAAGGGCTCAAAAGTTACTACCATATGAATGAGTCATAGACTAGGCATGTTCCTCAAAGCGAAAACAAAAAATTGAATAAAAAAAATACATGATGATAATGAATAGTATAAACCAAGGTATTTGACATTTATTCAAAGGAATTTTTAAAAAGCCACAATGGGATTTGGGGACTCCTGCATGGTAAATACTAACACAACAAGATTGGATATCTTAGGAACCTTATTTGGGATATCACTGCAATTTACTTGAATTAATCAATTGTAACTTGGATCACAGCTAGAAAATACAAGCCATGTATACATTTTGTTCATTACATCTGAAAAAAATGTATACATAAACACATGCTGTACAACATGCACATGCGAGTGTGTGCATGCATACATACACAGAGGACTATTAATTTCTTACCTGAAAATACCTGCCCATTTCTTTAGCAGAGTTTCACTATATTGATCTCTGATTTCTAACAGCATATCAAAAAGCTGATTTACAGGAAAACCATAAACCTGAAACAAAATAAGAAAATAGCTTCATCATATAAGGTCACCTTTTTTAGCAATGTAAGTGATTAGACACTGAAAGATATTTGTGTTCTTTGGTCAACAATTTAAATGAAATCATGATAAGAATCTTTCATTCCCACCTAGTATCTAGTACTCAAGAATTAAAAAGACACATACCAAAATATTTAAGCCAGTCAGGAAAAAAAAAGATGAAAATTTAAATAACTATATACAGGATACAATATCAGCTAAGCTCTCTCTACAACTCCTCCTGTCATGCTTAGCAACCATAAGGAGTAGGGGAAGAATTTGAAAATGCTACCAATCTCACCCACTGTTCCAGTGCTGTTCTACTGATGTAATATGTGGTTCAAGTCAATAATTATTCAAGATGGTAGTTAAGAAACTCTAAGGTCACGCAGGCAGTATATCTGAATTAAGGACATTTTGAAAAACTAAGGTAACGGCTGGTTCAATTAACTGCTTTGCTCTAAGGAGAAAAAAGGGGGATGAGAACTATTTATGGGAACATAAATAGTCAAGGTGATGATAAGGAAATGCTATAAAGAGATAAAAAATATCTAGCTCTAGGCAAAAAAAAAACAAAAACACAACTAAAAACTAAAAGGTACTTATTCAATCTTAGGTTGACACTGAAAAGATTTAGATCTGATAAAATACTAATCTAGGTAGGTATGTATAAACAAGTCACAAACCTGAAGTGTATCAGCAAAAAGCACAATGAGGTTCTTCAAATCGAACACGAGGTTTGGATCAGAGCAGTAAGACTAAAGGGAAAATAAGACAATTAGGAAAACATCTTAATTATTAGAAATAAAACTAAATTTTGATTTATTTGTTTGCTTCAACTGGTGAACATCCCCTAGAAAGGGTCCAATCCTTTCTTGGTTTAAGATAACACCAGATTTGGCCAGGGAAGAGCTAAATAGAGACTCTAGTAAGCCATGATCTACATTTTTAACACTTAGCAATTTAAGAACACACTTCTAAATAACTCTTCAGTTAAAGAATAAATCAATGGACACTGAAGACTAATTTTAAATAAACAACAATGAAATACTTCAAAACCTATGAAATGTGGCTAAAACCATTTTCAAAATAAATTTATTTTTTCTATGTAAACCTTAGAAAAGCAAAAGGAAAATAAACAAACTAAGAACAAACTTATGAAGGTAGGCCACAAAAGTCAAAATAAATCATAAGTGAGAGAACAAATTGATAAAATTAAAAGCAGAAATTAATGACTTATAGATGCCATGAAAGATTTGATCAATTAAACCAAAAGCTCAAGTTAAAAATAATATTAATAAAATAGACAAATTTTTGGCAAGTCTGATAAAATAATAAAGAGAAAACAAAACTAACCAATACACGAATACAAAAGAGAAAACAAACATAAATACAGAGGAAAATAAAAATTATAAATAAAGTTCACTTATAATATCATAAGATATTTGAAAACCAAAATGACATGGAAGATTCTGCGGGCAGGATACAAAGATATATATGCCACTACTTTAAAAGTTCTGTGATTTTGATATTTATATTCTCTTAGATTTTGGTTACTTACTCTCTATTTGATATCTCAGTTCCTGAAAGAAGTGTGTTAAATTCTTCCACAATGGTTTGTCAGTTTCTCTTATTACTAATACTTTTTGTTTTTATGTATATCGGTGCTTGCTTTGTCCCCTGTAAATGGGCTATTATCTTTTTGGTGGGTTAAAACTATTAACAATATAAAATATTCCTTTCTTCTCTCATTTAATGGTCTTCGACTTCAATTCTATTTGTCTTGTAGAATAATGCTATTTCTTCTCTTTATTTTAAATCTTTTTAGGTAACCTTAATGTATGAATATCTCTTAGTAACCAAACTATAAAACTTTCTAACTCTTTGATTTCCCATGATTACTAACACTCTGGACCTATTATAGCCAGTCATTTTAAGTTTTCTATTTACAATGATTTCTTCTTTGCTTTGTTTCCTTTCATGTTTTTCATTGGCTATACTTTTAAATTACCTCTAGCAATTATTGTTATATATTTCCTGTCCACTGTTTATTTAAAATAATCTGGAACTTATAAAAACTTTTAAACATTAAGCTTTTCCTTTTTAGGAATTCTTAGTAGTATTAAACTTTTCAGATAAATAATCAGTTATTTAGATTTATCTATGAGTTTTACAATTTTTTTTAATACATTTTATTTAGCCCTGCCCCATCTTATATTTTGAATTTCCTTTTCAATTTTTTTGGAGAAAACAAATAAGAAAGGATAGGCATAGCATAAACTGTAAATCCTGATACATTTTAAAATGCCTTTCTTTTGCCCTTAAACTAAAATATAAAATTTCAGATGTGAGAAAATTGTCTGCTGTTATTTACCCAGTTTGGTACAAAATGCATCCTTTCAACTTTAATAATCTAGTTTTTCTTCACAAAGAATTTTCCTTCTTTCGTGTCTTTAATTATTAAAATCCCCACGTTTGTGACTTTTTCTTCCTAATCTCTACTAGATACAATGAAAACTCTCCATGAATTATCCATGTTTCTCAACTTCCCTTTCATATTATCCATCTCTTTGTGTCTTTGTGCTATATTTTTAGATATATATTTGACTTTATCTTCCTGATCATAGAATGATATGCAGTTTTATCTGTTTAATTTTAAAATCAAATTTCATCAATAACCATGGTAATCATAAATTTCAATGAAAGCAACGTTTACCTTTGATTTCCACCACTCTTTGGCTTGCTTCCTTCTTTCCCTTCTTGCTACATGTTTAAAATTGTGACTACAGTATATATAGAGAAAAAAATAAAACCTATATGTATGATTTTTCCAGGCAAACAACACTGAACAGCACCAACATGCCATAAGTTCCCAAAGGTACTAATCACAACTGCTTTCTTCCCCACTCAGGGAAATAATATCATGCCTTTTATGATAATTTCCATGTCTTGCCTTAGTTTTTTGTTTCTTTATATGCTTTAACTTAATAGACTTTTAGAGCAGTTTTGCATTTATAGACAAATTGGGCAGAAAGTACAAAGATTTCTCATACTCCCCTATACAAATATACTCAAGCACCCTTTCCTCTATTATAATGTCTTACATTAGCGTGATACATTTGCTACAAGGGATGAGCCAACAGTGACATATTACTGTTAACTAAAGTCCACAGTTTATATCAGGGTTCACTCTTTGTGTTTTATAGTCTTTGGGTTTTAACATATGTATAAGATATACGTATAAAGAGAATTGATTCTATATAATAATTTTGTATTAGGAAACTTGCTAACCTCTTCTATTACTTGTAGTAATTTTTCTTAAATTCCTTTTCAGTGTACCACCATATATCATGTGCAAAAATTACAATTTTGTTTCCTCCTTTCAAAGGTTTATTTATTTATTTTACAAAACAGATACAACTTCAAGTACAATAAAAATAGGCACAATGGTAAATATATTTGTTAAAGGTTTTTGAGGATGACTTTTATCAGACTAATAAAATTCACTTATGATTCTAATTTACTAAGAGATTTTACCATGAATTTATGGTATGTTTAATTAAATGCTTTTCTTTATCTACTGAATTTTATAATTTTTGTCTTTTAATCTAGTAATGTATTAAATTACATTAACAGACTGTAATGTTGAAACAAGTTTGCCTTGTTACCATAAATTCAATATATTAATGTTGTTTGTAAATTGCTAGGTTTGGTTTTCTAGTATTTTGTTTAGGATTTCTGATCTATATTAATAAATGAGCTTGATCTATATTTATGAGTTCATAAGTTCTTATACTATCCTCATCTGGTTTCATAATATCAAGATTATACATACTTCATAAAATGAGCTCATTCATGTTTCCTCTTTTCAATTCTCTGAGAGTTTATGTAAGATAGCAATTGAGGATAAAACTCCCTAGACATGGGAAAAATTTTAAATGCTTTTTCATTACTTCTGGTTTGGCTATGAACCTGAAAGGAGTAGTCTTTTCTAGCTTACTGTAGGAGGGTAGGGTACCATATTAGACTTTCCATCTTGGGCAGGCTCAATAGGCTGTCAAAATCTAAGTTCAAATTGTCTAGACTAACAAGTGACCTCAAGGCAAAGGCAGCTTAAGTGTTTTGCCTATCTCTTTGGACTCTCAAATTTCTTTGGGGTTTGGCCTGGCAATTCCCTAATATCCTTACTAAGTGCTCTGAGACTTAAAAGAACATCTTATATTACACAAATACATATATACACATACATAAAGTAGCATTTTTAGTTATTTCCAGCTGAATAGTTAGTATGAATAACTAGCCTCCTATAGTCTCAAAATGAGAAATGATTACTACTTTGTAAATGTTTCTCCTAGACCATGAATTATTTGTATTGGCTAAAGAATAGCTATTCTCTTTGTTTATTATTGTCTTCTATTTGGTGTAATAGGTTTTCCTCAAATATTTTAAGACTCTTGGCTGTTTGTTCATGTTTTAGAATTAAGGACTGTTGATTACTATGAATAATTGGTATGAGTTTCGTCCTCTGCAGTTTTAAGTCAGTTTCCCAAAAACCTGACTACAAACTCTTTATAAGTGGGTGGAACAGATGAATCACTTTCTTCAAAAAGCTGTACTACAGAACTTCACTGATCATGCTACTGTCTTTATGTAGATGGTAAGGCTGGCCAAAGGAACTGGGGAAGCAGCTGGCTGGCTAAAAATTTTGGAAAGCAGAACTCTACATAGTTTCCCTCATGATTTCTCCTAGTAGGTCCACTCTTGCTCATTATATTTGTTGACTCTGAATTTTGAGTGTTCCTATATTCCACTTGGAAAAAAGTCTCCTACTTTGACAATAACCACCCCTACTATATTTAATATAATTTTTTCGTGGGTTGTCATTATTCTGATTCCATCTGTTTTCTAAGTTCCAAAAATTTTTTCAAAACTTCTAGCCTTTGATGGTACTTTTCAGAGTTTCTCTTTTTTGTTTGTTTTTCCCCCGTGTCATTTCAATAAGAATCTGGTGAGGAGATCTGGAAAACATATATGCTTAGTATACCCTTTGATTCAGAAAAACAAAGTATGTGTGGGAAAGGGGATGGGTTTGAATGTGGGTGTGTATAAAACCATTATCACAGTACATACTCTTCTCTATCAAATAATAAAAATGTACAATTTTTAATATCTATAAACATGTTTTCCTGGCCACACAGAATTACATTGTTCCATAATTTTGAATCTTAAAAATACCTTTTCAGTATTGTTAAATGATCTGTTTATCATACCATTAACAATCATTTTAGCAGTTATATTAGTGGATCTAATATTGAACCATTCCTAAAATGATGTATTAGCATGTTATTCTTTTAAGATATTGCTAAATTTAAATTTTAAGTGAGACGGATTGTGTAAGGTGTTCATTTTGTTTTGTAATCAGCATAAGACTATTATACACATTAACATCTGATATATTATCTTTCAAAATATTTCCAATTTATGAAGTGACAATCAATTCAATCAGGAAAAGTAAAGAGTTTTAAATAGGAATATAGAAAGTTTGAAAAATATTTAGATTTTTGACAAAAATAATCACTCAGATACATTTTTTTTCTGAAATTTGTTTTGATGTTAAGGTTATTCTTATTTTGCTTTGCTTGCTGGGTAATATAACATAATAAACAGTGTTATGAAATAGAATTAGCATCTGTCTCACAATGGATAAAATGGTTCAGTGAGTAAATGTGGGTGATGCTAAGTTATATTTTAATAGTTCTCTTGAGATATAATTCCCAAACTATAGAAGTCACCCATTTAAAGTACATAATTATTTTTAGTATTTTTGTATATTTGCAGATACATACAAACATAACCAGAGTCAATTTTAGAGCATTTTCTTCACCTCTGAAAGAAAGCCTGTGCCCTTTAAGCCACCTTCTTACTTTCCCTACCTAACTCCCAGCCCTATGCAACCACAAATCTTTCTTCCTCTGCAGATTGATGCTGAACTATTGGGGGAGGTGAAGGCATTTTCATTTATTCTTCAATTCAAAAGAATATACAGTCAATCTACAAGGAGTAACTCCATTAAGATTAATTTTCTCCATACATTTACACTTTAATTAGCACACTTGGAAAGTGTTCTGCTCCTAATCACATCAAATGCAACTACATGATAAAGAGAGTACATTTTCCTTCTGAGGGAGTCCTATAGATCTGTCACAGTCTCAAATGTATCAGTCACACACAAAAAGTTAAGAACCACTGCTTTACATAAAAGAAATTGCTTAGAAGAAATCTAAATTTTCCAAAAGGAAAACAGCTTATCCCAGAAAAGAAACTGGTAAAATCAGTGAAATAGACAGACATACGATAAACCAAATCAAGGACTTCTATAGAATGAGAGCAATACTAGTTGATATATATAATTAAGAGGGGGAAATCTTCCTTAAAATATTACCTAAAAAAAAAAAAAAGAACCAAAAATAGAACTTAGATGGGGAGCATATAAAATATGCAGATAAAATATGCATATAAAAAGATATGAAAGCAAATAAGTGAGAAAAATACATATATTCCTGTTTTAAAAAAAATCCAGGTAAATATTTAAATATGTCAATTATCTCGAATTAAATTTACAGATTTACTGCATAGTAAAACTATAGTTTGATTTTGGTGTTGGGGATAAGAGGTGGAAGGGATGTGATTAAGTGATTCTCAAATTAATCTGGAAAAATAAGATAAATATATTTTTCAAATTATTTCCAAGGATATACATATCCCATAAGAAATTAAACCATACTGTATCAGATGTAATAATCAAAACAATGTTATATTGGCTCAAGACATACAGAGAAGAAAGAAAAAAGGGGTGGATCATAGAGACTAGAAACATAGTTTAGTATTTATATAATATATTATTATAAGGTAAAGGTGGCCTTCAAAAATGCTGAGAAAGAACAGATGTTATGGACTGAATGTTGTGTACCCAATGATCCATATGATGAAACCCTAACCCCCAGTGTGGCTATATTTGGAGTTAGATGGTTAATTAAGATCAAATGAGGTAATAAGAGTAATGAGGTAATAATTTAATGGGATTGGTGTTCTTATAAAAGAATGAGGAGACACTAAAATACACCTGAGGAAAAGCCATGCGAGGACATGACAAAAATGAAGCCATTTGCAAAACAGGAAGACAGTCCTCACTCGAAACCAACCATGCTGGTACTCTGACTTCAGCCTACCAGACTCTAGAACTGTGAGAAATTAAATTTCTGTTGTTTAAACCACCTAGTCTATGACATTCTGTGATGGCAATCCGAGCTGAATAAAACAATAAATTATCACAAGAATGTTACTGCAACTGATAAATCATTTCAAAAATAATTAAAAGATAGAGCCCAACCTCCTATCTTATACTAAAATAAACGTTTTATGTTTGTAATTTATATGTAAAAAAGAAACTATAGAAATACTAAAATCAAATATAAAACATAATTACATATTCTTTAGAATAAGGAATATAAATTATAAAGTTAAATATATCAATAAATTTAACTACACAAAAAAATTTTAGACTTCTGTAAAGCCATGGAAAAGTAAAACAAAGGTTAGAGACACATGAAACTAAAAAAAAATATTTACAACCTACATGTCAGACTAGAGTTTAACATTTGATTAAAGGCTAACACCTATGTTTTACTAATAAATAAAAAAATATAAAATGCCTATTAAAATATGTTAATGCTAATAGGATATTTTAAGAAGATGTACAAATAACAAACACATGTGAAGAGCTTTTCAATATCAGTACTAATCAAAGAACATTAAAATAAGATTTAATTTCTGACATATTAGACGGGGAATGATTTTTCTTTGTACAGACAACCTTCTGTGTAGTAAAAGGAATAGGAAAACAGAAATTCTAACAGATGATACTTAGAGTATTAAACAGTTCTATATTTTTGTAGAGCAAATTAGCAATAAGCATCCAGAGCCTAAGAAATATACAGATCATTTAACTCACTAATTTCATATCTAAGTATCTATCCTAAGTATAAGCAATTGTGCAGGGATATTTTTATAAAAATATTCACTGCAAATTTTATAATACCTTAAAAAAGTTTACTTAAAGCTTATCAAATGGGTTTTTTGTAAATGGCACATTCCTACTATTTACCCTACCCCCACCCCAAAATTATAACCAAAAATAAAAGGCAAAAAAATATGTGCAATACATTCAATAATGACATATCCTCTTTGGTTTCAACTTATAACAAATCTCCTAGGCTTTGCTACTTGGATGGCACAAAGACATCTCAAAGTAATCATATCCAAATGCAACTCATGAACTCTACTACAAACCATCGAAACCAACACCATCATCCAAGTAAGAAAAGCATAAACCTAGGCATTGCCTTGACACTTCTTTTACCTTCATTTCTTATATCTGATCAGAAAGTATGACTAATTTTATTTCCTAAAAGTTTCTCTAATTCATCCACATCTCTTCATAATTACTATCACTCCTTAGCCCAACTATCATTATCTCTTGCATAGAATACTAGACTACCCTACTAATTGTTCTTCCCACATCCATTCTCACCACTCATCCATAATTTACCCAGAATAATCTTTTCAAAATGCAAATCCAATAAATATATCAATAGATCAGAGGAACTCATAATTAGGTTAACTTACTGATATGTTGTAAAAATTTTTTTCAAAATGTAAACTATAAACTCCAAACCAATATCAATGGGCATTATAGCAGACAGTGTGCAGTAGTGGCTAAGAACATGGGCTCTGCAGTCATAATGTCTGGGTTTGAATCCAAGCTCCACTATTTACTGAGTAACAGTAGACTGGTTACTTAAACTCTCTAAAGTTCAGTTCCCTAGACTATAAGGTAAATATAATAATACCTACTTTATAGGGATACAGTGAGGATGAAATATATATGAGGTATACATAACAATGCTTGAGACCACTGTGAGCAATGAATAAATGTTAGCTACTGTTTTCTTTTGCAAAGAGCATCCACAAAAGTGGGTTCAATGTTAGAACACAGCAATTTGAAATAGCTACTTCCATATGTCTTTGAAGAACATAGCTCCAAATGGGTGATTTCATATGATACACATGATTATATTAAAGCACTAAAACAATGAATAGTAAATAGATAATAAGCTCGAAATAAGAACCTCTCTTGGGCTTCTTACATACCGAGTGGGTACGGAGTGCTGCGATGGTTTTTGAAAGTGCCATTTCCCATAGTTCATCAATGTAGGCTCTATTTACTAAGCCCTGGGTTGTATGTAAAATATGATCTTCAACCACAAAAAAGCTAAGATTGAGGAGAAAAGAAAGCATAGCTATAAGAAATTACAGTTTGAACACTATCTCCAGGGTTTGACAAACATTAGAGCTGCCATCAAATTCTAATAGTCATTTTTTTCTTAAAAAAGCTATTCAGTTTCATAAATGAAATCAGATTTCTTGGACTTAGAATTATGCCCCTGATCATGATATCCTCTTAACAACTTTTATAGAAATTAGAGTTACATTTCTGTTGAATGTTAACCTTTTTATACAGCAATTTAAAAGGGAAGAAAGTGTTTATAGGCAAAGGAGGCTAATTTCACTACATTAAAGACATCAGGTCATTAATACATTTTTTAAAACCAATAGATTTTAAAGAGACAATGAAAGCTAAAATACACATTTTTTTAAGAACCCAATACACAAAATACTGAAATAATTCCACTTATCGTTATATGGACTTCTTCATTCAAGTGTTGAAAGATGCCTTACAAAGGTTAAAAAAAATGCACACTTATTTTTTAACATTCAATTGTGAATTTTTATTTTTATGCATGTAAAATGTATTGTCAGATATCTTGCCTAAATGTTTATATTAATTAAACAATTCTTTAGGAAATATTTATTATATATTTTAATTAAAACTATCAATTATATTAAAACTATCAATCAATAAAAGAGAAAGAAAAATGAAACAATCTAATTTACTTCCCTTTCTTTGAACTACAAAGTCATTATTTTGCAATTAGAATAAGATGCCTTTATTTGGGGTGTTTATCTGGGAACTGCAATTTCATACTAGGACAGATATTCTAGATGATGGTAGCAAACTCTATAGCCCATGGGAAAATCTGGCCCACTGCATGTTTTTATTAACATTCTTTTATTAGAACATAGCCATTCTCATTTACATATTGTCTATAGCTGCTCTTGCACTGCAACAACTGAGCTGAATAATGACAAAAACCTTACGGCCTCTCCTAAGCCTAAAATACTTTGGTATCTTGCCTTTTTAGAAAAAATCTGCTAACTTTTGTTGATTATTTGGTTCCCTCTTATCAAGAATGGATAAACAGAACATCAAATATAATAAGATAATTCAATGCTTTTCTCTCTTCACCCACAAAAAGTACTTTCCAATAATAATAATAACGAAACCAGTAAGACATTTCTTCAAAATCATCAGAAAGTCAAAACTAAATCTTGTCTAAAGAATTAAAAAAGGAAATGAATTTCCCAATGAAAACTTGATTTATTTTTCCAAGTCTCAAAAATCTATGTATTAAAAGTGTGTAAATTTAAATACACATGCACACACGCACACATACCTACCCTACAATTTGATTAAAATATTTCCTGTAGCCATCTAAAGTTTCATGCTGTAACAAAGCAAAGAAGAAAAAAGTTATTGTTTCTGTTTTGATATATTAAGAGAGTTAATATCAGTTATTGAATTTGTTAAGACTCAGTTCCCAAGACTATAAGGTAAATATAATAACAGTAACTACTTTGTAGGGTTACAGTGAGGACAAAATGAGACAACGCATATCTAATACTTAGAACAATGCCTGACACACAGCAATCAATGGGTGTCAGAGTTACTATTTTCTTACTGTGAGTTACATTTATCAAAAGTGGTCTCATGCTGACAGTAAAAATAAATTATCTAAAACACATATGCAGAATACTTAAAAGATACCAGAGAAGAATAGTGAAAAAGTGAGAAAAATTAAGGTGGTGATCCTACCATATTAGATGGAGGCTGGAGCACCAAACGGGCCTGTTTTCGTCTCTGTTTTCGGTAGTAGTTCTCAAATGTTTCCCGGGCACCCTGTAAAATAAACAAAAGAGTATGACAAATTGGACTAATTACGCTAATATTTCATAAGAAAAGAGACACTCCCACGTCTGGAAATGAGGGAGCTACACATTTCTCAAAATTTGCTTTTTAACAATTAAAGTCATAGAAAAAATAAAAGTAACTATCACCATTTATTGCATCTTACTTAGAAATCCCACAGGGATGACTACAAAAAATTCCTAAGAGGAAACTACCAGAATTCAACCTCCAATACACCAAAGCTGTTTTCTGAATCAACTATCACAAATTTACAAGAATGAGAACAAACCAACTTTCTCATAGGGTATAACAAGGGTTGAGAAAATGTTCCTT
The DNA here is from genome assembly GCA_030015415.1 of Cynopterus sphinx. Taxonomy (NCBI): domain Eukaryota; kingdom Metazoa; phylum Chordata; class Mammalia; order Chiroptera; family Pteropodidae; genus Cynopterus; species Cynopterus sphinx. The sequence continues at coordinate 53,216,739 of CM057383.1, read as the reverse complement.
AAAAAACTTCACAGATCATTCCAGGAGAAAAAAATGTGCAAAATGAAAATAAATCATAAGCAAAGGGCCAAAGAGAGACAGGAAAAAAGTAGGAACTGAAAACAGTAAATCAGTCTTTCCAGACAGAATATATAATCTAGCACAGGACTAACACCAAAAAAAGAAAAAACAAAGCACTGGAAATTCTTATGCACAGTTTCTACTTTTCATTTAGGTTCCTGGGTTTAAACTGAAGGGAGCTCTAGTGAACAAGAGCTGGCTCATGAGCTCCATAACTGAGTTGAATAGTGTCCTCTCAAAATTCATGTACTTCCTGGGGTCTCTCAATATGACCTTATTTAGAGGTCATATTGAGGGTCATATTTAGGGTCATTGTAGATGTAATTAGTTAGATTAAGGTGCAGTCCTACTAGAGTAGGGTGGTCCTTCATTCAATATAACTGACATTTTGAAAAGAAGAGTAGAAAAGACACAAAGATAGAAATACAAAGGAACACCATGTGGTAACACAGCAGAGATTAGAGTAGTGCAGCAGAAAACCAAGGGACACCAAAGATAGACAGCACCATGAGAAGAAGCTGGGAAAACACAAGCAAGGATTCTACCCAGAATGTGAGAGGTAGAATGGCCTCTGGCACCTCGATTTTTGGATTCCCAGCCTCCAAAACTGTAACAGAACAAATTTATGTTTAAAGCCACCCAGCCAGTGGTACTTTGTTATAGTAGCTCAAGAAAACTAATATAAGCTCAAAGATTTTAAAATATGATTCTCTCATTACGAAATTCGACTCTCAATTGAAGACTTCTCTGGATAAACAACGGTGGAAAGGGAGAGACAGCACTGCATAGTGGTCAACACCACTGACTTTGGAATGAGATGATTTCATTCAAATTGTGATTCTGGCCCTTACTAGTTCTAAAACTCATATGACTACTATATAACTTCCCTTTCAAATTTAACTTACACATTTAACTATTTAACTTTCATTAATAGAGGTGCTGTGGTTTTCTCATTTGTAGAGATGTCAATCATACATAGTTGTTATGAAGATTTTTAAATCAAAGATTTCAGAACAGTTGCAAATGTTTTATTTTTTTAATTTTTTTACCAAGCTTTTGGAAGTGATAAATAACCATATGAAAGTGCTTATTTAAAAATTAAATAAGATAAAATCAATGATGAAAGTAGATTCCCTGCCCATGTGAGAAAGTATAAACTCCCTGCAATATCTAGTTCAGTCTAAAGAATTTTATCCAAGGACTTCTTCAAACTGGGAAAGTTGATTTAAAGTACTAAATCACGCAAACTCAATAGGGTAGCTGAGGAGCTGTCAAACATTTTCTGTATAGGACAGGGTAGTAAAGATTTAGGCTTAGTTTGCCATACAGTCTTTGTTGCAACTACTTACCTCTGCTGTTGTCATGCAAACTTGGCCATAGACAAAAAGTGAATGTATGGCTGGGTTCCAATAAAATCTTATTCATAGATATTCAAATTAGAATTTCATATAATTTTCACCTGTCATGAAATATTGTTTTTCTTTTGACATTTACCAACTATTTAAAAATAGAAACCATTTTTAGTTCACAAGTCATACACAAACAAGCAGCAGGCTGGATTTGGCCCATGGGTCACCGTTTGTTGACCCCTGGTGTAACTTAAAAACAAAGATTTTAAAATGCTAAAGTGATTATAACTATACACACCTGAGTTTTCCTGCCTATTAAATGAAATCAAACATTAAGACAACTATTTCAACGCTTTCTTAGTCCCTAAGTTAATGATTCTATTTAAAAAATAAGAAGTGGAAACTGCTTGTTGGTTTGTTAGTTATTCCCTACTTGTCACCATTTCACAGCGTAGTGGTATTATTAAATGTCAATTACATTCTGTACACACTAAAGGGCTTTTCATTTTAAGGTTAACAGTCCTAAAGGCCCTTTATTATTCTGGTGTGATGTTACATATTCAACATGCTTTGGAGCCAAAATACACTTAGCTGAGAATTTAGGAAAAGCCTCTCTCTAATTTAGACCACAGTATACTAACTTAATTATTTGTTATAAATGATAGAAAATACACAATATGAAATGTTATTTAAAAATCAAATCATGAACCTCTATTTAATTCTAAAGTAGATACAGTTTTGCCTTTCAAATATTCATTCAATAGACTAAAAACATAAGAAAAGATAAATTTATCTAACAAGTCTGGCTTCCTCATTTACAAAAATAAGTTAGATTTTCCCAAGTGACTGCTAAATAAATTCACCTCTGATTATTCTATTCCTTTGCCAATTTTGTCAACTCAATGCTTACAGGTGGAATTTGAGAAGCAGATGTGTGACCAGTTCAGCTGAGTAATTGATGAAATGCCTGCCTATTTACAAATAAATCAATAGATGAATTGTAGAGGTTTGCCACCTCAGCTTCGAATTCCTTTAATATGTTTAAAAAGAAAATATTGAAGATATAAACAGATATAAAACAAAAAGCAGATAAATGAAAAAATTTTTTTCATTTTATGTCATTAGTATTACAACGCTCCAAAGTCTTTGTAATAATTAATACACACACTATCAGAGAAAGACAGGTCACTTAATATATTTAAAGTGCTTATTACCATGTGACAGACACTGTGAATTGTCCCTGTCCTCACTAAATCTACAGTTAGAGTCTACAGTGGAAGACTAGCAATTATATTAAAACAAGCAATTATATTAAAATAAACTACAGAATCCTATGGACTGTAGTGGTGGTGGTGGTGGTGGTGGTGGGGTGTGTGTGTGTGTGTGTGTGTATGTGTGTGTGTGTGTAGTGAGTGTGAGGAATGTCAAGAAAGCGTCCCAGGAAAAAATGACAAACTCATAATGGAAGAATGAGTCAGAAAAATAAGCCAGGTAAAGAGGGAAAAGATGTTCCTTGTAGAGACACAGGGGTGGGGTTCAAAGAAAAAAGGCATCACACTTCCCATGAACTGAAAGAAGTTTTTCATGGCTGGAACTTCGAGATATAAGGGAAAGGATTAACAAGAGATAAGGCTAGAAGGCTTTGTAAACTATGTTAAGATACTTGGCCTTCAACTCTAAAGACAAGAAGAATTTTAGACACTTGGGTGTTGTAGTGAGTAGAATGAAGAAAGGGAAAATTAGATACAAAAAACATCAGTCAGAATCTGACATATATTTAGGAGGTGCAAGCCAATGATTGATTGGATATGGGTGGTAAAAGGCAGGAAGGAAAGAAGGCTGACACAAGGTTTCTAATCTGGGTAACTGGTTTGAAGGTGGTGTTATTTAATAAGAGATGAAACATAGAGTAGGAATATACAGTCAAATGCTATTCATAGATTTCATATTAGCAAATTTGTCTACTTGCTAAAATTTACTTGTAACCTCAAAATCAACATGAATGGCTCTCTCATAGTCATTTATGAAGGTGTACAGACTGGTGGAAATTTGAGTTTCCTGAATGCACATCTTCCCCAGCTGAGGTCAGTTCACATACTATAAACAATTATCCTTTTCAAGTCTACCCAGTGTCACACTGTTTGCATTTTTGTGCTTCTTTTTTTTTTAATTGACATATAATTGATATATATTAGTTTCGGGTGCATAATATAATAATTCAATATTTGTATATATTGTGAAATGACCATCACAATGAGTCTAGTTAACATCCACCATCACGCACAATCAAAAATTTTTTTTTTTTTGTGATGAGAACTTTTAAGATCTACTCTCTTAGCAGCTTTCAAATATATGTATACTGTTCTTAATTATAATTACTATGTTGCACATTACATCCCAATAGCTTATAGATTTGATAATCATTTTAACTTTTTGACCACTTTCACCCAATTTCCCATTCCCCAACCCTGTTTCTGGCAACAACCAATCTGTTCTTTATATCTGTGAGTTCGGTTAATATTTTTGTTTTTTTAGATTCCACATAAGTGAGGTGATACAGTATTTGTCTTCATCTGTCTGACTCATTTCACTTAGCAGAATACCCTCAAGTTCCAACTATGTTGCTACAAAAAGCAGGGCTTCCGTTTTATGGCTGAATAATATTCCATTGTGTATATATACCAAATTTTCTTTATCCATTCATTCATCAATGGACGCTTAGGCTATTTCCCTGTCTTTGCCATTGTAAATAATGCTGCAATGAACATGGAGTGCATTTATCTTTTCACATTAGTGACTTCATTATCTTGAGATTAATACCCAGAAGTGGAATTACTGAACATATGGAAATTCTATTTTTAATTTATTTAGGAAGCTCCACACTGATTTCCATAGTGGTTGCACCAATTTGCATTTCCACCTACAGTACACAAAATTTCCCTTTTTTCCACATCCTCGCTAACACTGGTTATTTATCTTTTGATAATAGCCATCTAACAGGTGTGAGTCTCACTGTGGGTCTGATTTGCATTTCCCTGATGATTAGTGATGTCAAGCACCTTTTCATGTACTTTTTCATGTCTTCCATTTTTGTGCTTCTTTTTGGTGATTGTTCTATTTTAAATGGCCCCCAAAAATAGTACCAAAGTGCTGTCAAGGTTATGAATTGATTAGCTGATGAAATTGTGATCAGAAGCTCATAGGAACATAACTCTGTATTTCCCCTGGGAACAATGGCTCAGTATTCATTAACTCAGTATTTACAGTGACGTTACAGAACAGAACATCACTGCCATAAATAACAAAACTGACTGTATTTGGGGGACTGATGACAATGACCTCTGTATTAAACATGTAGAAAGGGCAAGGCTAACAATAATGGATTTCAGAATCATTAGCAGATAGATGGTAATTGAAGACTAGGATAAAATGAGATAATCTAAGGAGTATCTCTATTATGAAAGTACAAAAAGACCTAACACAAAAACTCCAAGTGACACCAACAATTAGGAAATAACTTTTTCTTGTAATTAAAATACAACTTAAAATTAAATGCCAACTACTTAGAGATTTTTCTACTGCTCAATTTAAAATGGACAGCCTTACCTAACACATAACACTCTTTTAATTATTTGCATAGCACATATCTCCATATGACATTATGTTGTTTTTTGTGTGTATCTGTTTCCTTTCATTTGGATGCAAGCTCCATGAGAACAAGTTTTTTGTTTGTCTTGTTTCTTGTCGTGTTCCCAGCCCCTAGAACAATGCTTGGCACATAAATGGCATTCAATATACATTTGTTTGAAAAATGATTAAAAGTATGCATAAAATATTAATCACTATTTTCTTTTAAGACTTTATTATTATAGTTACACTTTATCTTCTGTTGCAATGACCATAATTATTCCTATTTATCTCATCCTGTTGTTTTCCATCTTCATTTATTCTTTTAAAGAATTTTGTTCCTGTTTCATAAAGATTACGCCTTCTTTATACCGAACAATTTTCTAAAATTTCCTTTTGGTTCTTATAGAAAATCATTTTTAGAATCACATTTCCTTTGAATTTTTAGGATGATGTTCCTTGTCCCATTTTATTTAGTATTGTTTCATTTTCCCAATTGCTCTATTTTGAACAATAGGAGCTTCTTCTGAACCAGTACTTTCCTCTAAGATTGGTTATGATTTGTCTTAGGCCCACTCACCATTCAAGTGGCTATAGATCTAACATCCTTATAGAAATAGTAACTCATAGCAGGTTGATGTGCCCAGGTCCAAAGCTGTTTCAAAGAAATCCACAAACTGATTACAGTGTCTAGCAAGCAATTGGCCTACGAAGTTCATATGAAATATGGCCAAACATTCTCCCACCACACAGTTGTCAGTATTTAACTCTATGAACTTCTAAAAGTGAATGAAACTACAAGAATATAGGATCTTCCTAGCTGTGCTCTTGCATAACACTATCAAGTATCCTCCAGCACAGGATGAATTGTGCTGCCATCAAAAGTCCCTCTTTCCCCATACTCTGGCAGCCTTAAAAAAGGAGAATCCATGAAGTATAGGAGTGGACAACCAATGTATTCATCAATTCAGGATTGTACTTTCAAGCCAGAAGACATACAGTAGAAAAGGGACAGAGTGTCATTTGACCTTTAGGATTTGCTCTGTTAATGGTGGCAAAACACAGAAAACTCAACAATTGAACTTCTCAATCCAATTAGCTCTAAAACTAGAGAAATTTTTATTATAATTAAAATAATATAATGTTAATTATTATCCTTATTTGTCAATGCTGTTGTAAGTTTTCAGATTTTAATGCATCTAAAGCATTTCAATAAATGTTAAGAAAGACTTAGAAGGCAAGCGAAGCTTTATTTAATATTCTCTATGTTAAGTGTGCATATCCCATCTGAAATTCAACATAAATACTAGAGTTTATATTATAAAGAAATCTCCACAACAAATTTTTTATCATTCACTAATAGAACAACTATATAAGAGCTAAACAATCAAGAATACACTCTACTTTTACTTAATGCTAAAAAAAAAAAAAAATTCCCCTGGCTCTGTTACGCTCTTCTTCAATTTACTGGGTGCTTTGTTTTCTAAATTCATATTTAATTTATATATTATATCATATCATGTGATAAACTTGGAAAAGCACTAATAGTCAAATGCTCCAAAAGCCATTGCCAATTCTCTAAATCTAATCATTAACCTAGCACTAGATTTTACCAGGAAATAACCCACTTCTCCTCAGGCTATGCTACAAATTGTTTGCTTTTTAATATTTTGATTTTAGCTGTATTGTCTATCTCTTTTTAAATTACTGTTAATTACAAAATTTAAATATGTGACTTAGAAAAACCAGACAATAAAGATCAGGCAAAGAGAGAAAATAAAAATTATTCATAATCGTATCACCTAAAGATAACTACTATTTACTTTTTGGTGTACTCCCTTACAGATGTTTTTCTATTCTAAATAGTTATTTCATATACACAAATAGGTACAGTATATAAACACATACATAAAGAGGATCATATTATACATACTCTTTTCACTGATCTTTACATGCAAAAATCTTTTCTCAAATAACATAATTCAGTATGATCCACCTTTACTACACAACACTGCTCCAACTTACTTTCTTCAAACACATGCTATAAACTGTCATACAAATGCTGGAATGAATGTGAGTTTTGAATGTTTAAAAAATAAAATTTAAAACACAGTGACAACTTTAATTCTTCATGTGTGTAGACACATGTCTGGGTATAAACATAGGAAACACACACAGTATTGTCACTCAATGTGGGCGAATGAGACTTTTTTTCCCTGAAACACTGGTAAAATGTATTGTTAACAAAACTCAAACGTCAAAGTTTAGCTACTACAGGTTACAAATGGGTACGTGTGAAAGAAGTTAGGATCATGTAAGCTTTGCTCTTGGTGGGGGGAGTCCAAATGGGAGACCTTACCATGGATTTGTCTCCATAAAAGGTGAAATGTATAATACATAGGAGCACTCTAAACATTTCATAATTACTGAGCCTTCCAAACTTCAGTAGTATCTACATGCTTAGTTTTGCGCAAGGAAAATACTTACACTGAGACAATCCTACTTTACATGGACACAATAGACAAAGCAGAACAGACATTCTACCCTTCTTCATTTAATATTTACCGTGCCATTATCTGGCTAAACAGCACTTCATCTAGTGGTTTTTCCTGGTAACAACTGATATGGGGACTAATAGAGAGTGGGTTGAGTCCTTCTCATCTATCACAATAACAGAAAATTAACCCTTGGATTGGGAAGCAGCTAAAGGCAAGTACACAAAGAACAAGGGAGGAAAATGGAAGAAGAGAAGCACACACCATTGTTCTTCCGGCCTTGACACAGGAAGCAGTATTTCCATTTGCTCTTGGGCAAAGCCTGTAATTTCACCACTCAGACTGCAGCTGGAGAACTCCCTTTTAACTGTCCTGGCTTCCAAGTGAAGACAGGTTTATTCAGAGTTTTAAAAAAAAAGAAGAAGAAAAAAAAAAAAAACCTGAAAGGGCCATTTTAATTTGCTTCCAAGTGAAAAGGGGAGCACTTTTCATAGGAACCCATAATGACATTCAGCGGGATATTACACTTTGCCATATGGCTAATTTGCACAGCAGGTCCAAAGCAGGATTTTCTTTCATTAGAACTGCCCTAAAGATCAGACTATAGAAACATGTGTAAAGAACAAACCCAAGATGCCCCCTATTGCTTAAACCTAGAAATATTTGATTCCCAGATGTAAAAGCCCATTCAGAGAGTGCCCATGGCAAGGTTATTCAAGAATCATGATGGTGGTATGACAACTCCACTTACCTATGTTAGGTCTTTGAAATATTTCAAAAACTTTCTAAAATTTTCTAAATTCAAGAGCTGCAACACTGTCAAAACACCTAAAAAATTGTATATGGGGAAAGGATTATTGCTCTGGTAGATAATTTATTATTAAAATAAAAAGTCTTCTAAATGGCTCAATTTTTGATATCAATTAGCCTACAAAATAAATCTACATAAACTTCTGACCCTTTTTGAAGATAGAAAAGGTAGTCTGATGTTCTAACAGAGTCCTATTTATTTTTAAGATGGCCCTTATAAATTGTTTGTCTTAGTATTTCCTCCTTCTGCCATATCCCAACCCTGAGCCATAGAAAAGAACATCCCCTCCGGGAATGACAGCATCTGCAGGAATTTAAAAAAAAAAAAAAAAAAAAAAAAGGGAAAGAAATTTGATGTCTAATGATTATGGAGTAGTTGAGTCTGTGCTTTTGAAGAAGTACGCATTATGATTAACAACCTTGGGCTTTGTAATTAGCTTCTCCCTTCCAAGAGAGTGTTAATTTATTAAATATTTTAACAAAGAGTCTTTTATTATCAGATTCAGTACGGCTGGCTCCTTTCATAGAATTACCAATTACAACCAATAAAGCTTTAATTGATGACTACTTTTTATAACCTTTGACCCAAGGTGATAAACAGTTGTACCTTAGAAGTGAAAGGGTAAACCTCAAAGGGAACGGTGTCTTAATCATGCTTAGCAAACCAAACTGATTAAAATTACAACCTACTTACCTGGCTAGAATAAAAACCCAGACTTCCTCTATGATTAAGGTAATTGATAAGAGAAAAATTTGGATTTCACTTTTGAGATAAGTGTTCCTTTTGTTAGGAAAACCATAACTTGAATAATCTGCATATAACTGTATACCTTAATGTGCAATTGTATCTTATAAAATGATTTAATCAATTTGTAATGAATTCTCATGAAAATTTTTTCTTTTTTTTTCATGTTTTTATAATTGACATATATCTCCATATAAGCATAAGGTTTATGGCATAAAAATTTATATATGTATATATATATATACACATATATATATACATATATATACACACACACATAGTGACATGATTACCACAATAGGTTCAGCTAACTTGCATATTCACAAGAGAATTTTTGTGTGACAAAATTTTTAATATAAAATATAAAATAATTAAAATGTATGTTATTTTACTATTAAGGATAAAGGTACTATGATTTAATGATATCCCCCACCCACATCTGTCATTTTATTGAGTGGTCCCTTACAACATTCAAGCACATGTGAGCAAAGAAGAACACAAAACTAATTGCCCAACAATGGTTTACCAAAAATTCTTAGGGAACTGAGTGTCTACAAATGATAAGCAGAGAGAGTCATTCAATTAATTAAAGTGAAATAAAGAGGTTTTCTGCATTTTCTCCCAAGTTGGTAGTTTTCCAAAGTTACTATTCAACTGCTCAATTCTACAGTTGCCAAATTTTAAGTCTCTTCCAACTCACACCTGTCAATCTTTAAACTGCTAAAGCATTTCACAATTTGGAAGTTTAAAACTTCCCAGACAAATCTCTTAATCTGTTTCACGTTGCCAAAACAAATAAGGCCTCTGAACAATTATTAAAGAGCTAGTAGGAAAATGTGGCATTTAAAAATGTAAATAAAAATAATACCTTCACGTCATAGTTGTTAAACACAATCACCTCATGGAGATGAAGGCAACAAGAAATTATTCATAGTCCTCACAGTAGAAAATACTGGCTTAACAGAAGATACAGTAAAAGAAGATACAAAAAGAGTAGGCATATAGCTTTTAAGTGACTTTTAATGTATATAAAGGAAGCCAAAGTCAAGAAAAGCACAAAATGGGAGGCAGGGTCAAAGTACTTTTATAAAGTGAAAGAACTAGACACTTTATTTTTATGATAGATAAATGTATTTAATGGCTGTTCTATTAAAGACACACGGCTGCCTCCTGTACTCCGAAATAAAATTTGCCCACACCCCCCAAATAATAGCTCTTTACATAGTTGAGTGAATATGGAGAAAATTTTGTATAAATAAATCTATGCACGTATTCTGTTAATACATGCTTTTCGAAACACAAATTTAGAATCTAAGAAAAAAGAAATCTGTCATATTGAATTTGAGATGTCCAGAAAGACAGAATATCTAAAAACAAAGTGGACGATATTATACCAACATTTTGTAAAAAATGTAAGGTTAAGAGAAAAAAGAAAACTAAAAGTGGAATAAAATTTGCTTTGATACCAATATTTAAAATTAAACTTTATTATGAGAGAACTACAGATTCACATGCAGTTATAAGAAATAATAGAGACAGTTCCCATGCGCCTTAACCCAATTTCTCCAACAGTAAACATCTTAGAAAAGCAGGGCACAGTATCACAACCAGGAGGCCGACACTAATACGGTCAAAGTGCACGTTTCCCCAACTATAAGAATCCCTTAAATTTCCTTTTTACAGCCATACCCACTTCCTTCAGTCCCTACCACCTACTTAATTTTTGGCAAGCACTAACCTGTTCTCCATTACTATAATTTTGTCATTTTAAGAATGTTACATAAGTGGAATTTTATAGTATGTAACCTTTTGAGATCAGCTCATTTCACTCAGCACAAAGCTCTGAAGATTCATCAGTTTGTGGCATATATCAGAATTCCTTTCCTTTATATTGCTGAGGCACATTCCGTGTACAGTAAATGTACAATAGTTGGTTAATCATTCACCTGCTGAAGGACTTAAGGGTGGTTTCTAGTCTGCGGCTATTATGAATAAAACTGCTATCAACATTTTCTTATAGAAAATACCTGAGCTAAGTCTTCATTTCATCTGGGATGAATGCCAGGAGAGTAATTGCTGGGCCGCATGGTACTTGTATGGTTAGTTTTTTTAAGAAAGTGCCAAACTGTTTTCCAGAGTGACTGCAGCATTTTCCATTCCCACCAGTATCCTTGCTGGCTTTTGGTGTTGTCACTATTCTGATAGGAGTATAGTGATAGCTCATTGTGGTTTTAATTTGAATTCCTCTAATGACTGATGATGCTGAGCAAAAGATATTTCCATATGTTTACTGGCCATGTATCTGCTTCGGTGAATTGTTTCTTAGTGTCTTTTGCTCATGACCTAAATGGCTTGTTTGTTTGTTTGTTTGTTTGTTTGTTTTTCCGTTCTGGAGTCTTTTTATTTCTAGATACTACTCCTTTGTTGGGTGTGCAGTTTGCACTTATTTTCTCCCATTCTGTAGCTTGTTTTCATCCTCTTAGCAGGGTCTTTCGCAGACCAAAAGTGCTAGATTTTGATGAGCTCTAATTTATCATTTTTTCTATTATGTGAGTGCTTTGGAGTTAAGTCTAAGAACTCTTGTCTACCTCTAGATTCTGATGATTTTTTCCTATTTTTCCCCTAAAAGTTTATCGCGTTGCAATTTATATTTAAGTCATAATCCATTTTGAATTAATTCTAGTCTAGATATCCAATTGTTCCAGGACTATTTGTTGAATTGCTTTTGCAATTTTGTCAAATACTTTTGTGGGTCTGTTTCTGGGTTGTCTACTCTTTCTTGCCTATCATTCAGCCAAGACCACACACAGTCTTGATTACTATAGCTATACAAGTCTTAAAATTGGGTACATTGATTCCTCCATTTTATTTTCCTTTTCCAAAATTGTTTTAGTTATTCCAGTTCCTTTGCCTTTCCATACAAATTTTAGAATAATCTTGTCCGTGTCTACAAAAGTTTGCTTCAGATTTTGATAAGAATTTCATTAAATCTGTGTATCAACTGGGAGAAATTGATACCTTTACTGTGTTGAGTCTTCTAATACATGAACACAGTATATCTTTCCATGTGTATGCATATGTCATTTCATCTATTAGCATTTTATAGTTTTCAGCATACAAATCTTGTATTTTTTTATATTTATACATAAGCACATTTTTTAAGTGACCACAAATTTTGGTATCTACATATTTATTGCTAGTATATAGGAATACAATCTATTTCTGTATATCTTGTATCCTGCCACCTGATTATATTCACTTACTATTATCAGGTGGTTTTATCTTGATCCTTTGGGATTTTCAACATAAACAATTATTTGCAAATAGGGCCAGTTATATTTCTTCCTTTCAAAACCATATACCTTTTATCTCCTCTTTCCTTATGTTACTGCACTGGCTAGAATTTCCAGTACTGTGTTGAATAAGAGTGGTAAGAGGCAATATTCTTGCTTTGTTCCTAACCTTAGAGGGAAAATATTCAGTCTTTCCCCCTTAAGTATAAAGTTAGCTGTAGGTTTTTACATATGCTCTTTATCCATCTGAGGAAGTTTTTGAGTTTTGTTTTGTTTTTTAATCAAGAATGGGTTTGAATTTTGTCAAGTGCTTTTCCTGCACCAATTGATATGATTACATGATTTTTCTTCTTTAGCCTTTTATTATAACAGATTACATTAACTGATTTTGAAATACTGAACCAGACTTACATCCCTGAAATAAACCTTCCTTGGCCATATATTCTCTTTATATATTACTAAATTATATTTAATAATATTTTGTTAAGAAATTTTACAACTACATTCATGAATGTTATTAGTCTATAGTTTTCTATTTTGTACTTGCTCTCTAGTTTTAGTATCAGGGCATTATTAGTTTCACAAAATGAATTGAAAAATGCTCCCTCTACTTCTAATGATGAAAGAGACTGTAGGATTGTGTTAATTCTTCTATAAATGTTTGGTAGAATTCTCCAATGAAACCACCTGAGCCTGGAGGTCTAAAAAAGGAGTTTTTACATTACAAATACAATTTATTTCATTGTCAAAGAGCTATTCAACTTATCAATTTCATATTAGGTAAACTGTGGCAGTCAGCACTTTTCAAGGAATCGGTTGATGTTTTGTAAGTTGACAAATTTGTGTGTAGACTGTTCATATCATTCTTATTAACCTCTTTATATCTGTAGTATCTACAGTGATATCCCAAGATGTCTTGTTTTATTCCTGATATTAATAATTTGTTTCTTCTTTTTTCTTGATCACTCTTGCTAGAAGTTTGTCCATTTTATCAATCTTTTTACAGGCAACTTCTTTCTTTCATTAATTTTCTCTGTTGTTTTCCTGGTTTGGGTTTCACTGATTTCTGCTCTTATTATTATTTCCTTCATTCTGCTTTCTGTGCCTTTCTTTGTATAGGTTTTTGAGGTAAGAGCTTACATTATTGGTTTGAGACCTTCCCTCTTTTCTAATGGTATGTAATTTAGTGCTATAAACTTCTCTCTCAAGACTATACTAGCTGTGGCCCACAACTCTTCATTTTCATTCATTTCTATATATATTTTTATTTCCTTTGAAACATCCTCTTTGACTTACACATTATATAGAAGTACAAAATTTAGTTTCTAAGTGCTTACAGATTTTCTTGTTATATTTCTAGTCTGATTTCACTGAGATCTGAGTGTAATTGCAAATTTTGTTGAGGCCTATTTTATGGCCCAAGATATTGTCTAACTTGGTATATGTTCTGTGGTCATTTGAAAAGAACGTATATGTTGTCATTGTTGTGTACAGTGTTCTATAAATGTTTGTCATCTTATTGGTTGACAAAAATGTTGAGTTCTTCTATATCCTTGATGATTTCTTATCCATTTATTCCATCAACTGTTGAAAAAGAGGTTTCAAACTTAAATTGTGTATTTGCCTTTTCTCCTTTCAGTTTTATCACTTTTTACTTCACAATTTAGCGGCTCTGTTGTTTGGCGTATGCTCATCTAGGACTATATGTGTTTTTGATGAACTGATCTTTTATTATCATATAATGTACCTATGTCTCTGGTAATTCTCTTTGTTCTGACGTCTACTTCACTGATATTAATATTTTCAATTTCACTTTTTTCTGATCAAAGGTTACACAATGTCCTTTTCTGCTCACATTTTTACTTTCAACCTGCCAGTATCATTATATTTGAAGTGATTTTCTTGTAGACAGCATATCATTGAGTCATGTTTCTTTACTCACTCTGCCAATATCTGCCCTTTTATTGGTATATTTAGATAATTTACTTTCAATGCAATTATATTTCTTCTCCTTGTTTTTAGTTGTTTTGTTTTTCTTTTTCTTGCCTTCTTGTGGGTTACCTGAATATTTTTTGAAATGCTATTTTTATTTGTCTATAGTGTTTTGGAGTGTATCTCTGTGTATAACATTTTAGTAGTTATTCTAGGATTACATTATTTATACCTGCTATATAGATGTAGATAAATATAGATATATATCACTTATCATAAGGTACAGGTACTGTCATTTTACCAATTCCAAGGAAATATAGAAACCTTACTTTTCTTTACATCTTTGCCCTTCTCCATTTATAGTTTAATTATCTTATGTATTTTCTTGACATAGTCTTACAACCAAATAAGAAAATAATGGGAAATCAAACTGTCATATGTAGACACTCTACCTAACAAGTACAGAATATACATTATTTTAAAGTACATGTTAAACAGGTATAAATTATACTATGTGCAGGACCATAAAGAAAATCTCCATAAATTTCAAAGTGTTAAAATCTACAGAGTATACAAAACAACTCCAGTGGAAATCTAGAGGTCAATAACAAAAGGGTAACTAGAATATTCTGATCCTAGATATTTTCTCAAGAAAAAAAGAGCATCTACACCCATTAAAATACTTGTATAAGAATGTCACAGCAGCTTGATTCATCATAAGCCCCAAACTAGAAACAACCCAAATTTCCACTGATATTCATAAACTGGAAAACTATCTCATGATAAAAAGGAACAAACAACCAATACATGCAATAACATGAATCCCAAAATCATTATATTGCACGAAAGAAGCCAAACACAAAACTGCACACACTGTATTAGATTATAAACAGGCAAATCTATGGTGATAGAAATCAGAAAAGTTTACATTGTTGGGAGAGAAGAAGGCTAATAGTGACTGGAAAGGGACAAAAGGCAACCTCCCTAGGAGATGGAAATGTTCTATATCCTAATCTGGGTGGTACTTACACAACTGTACACATATGGTTAAAATTTATGAAGTTAGCACATTTTAATGTTTGCAAATTATACTTTAAAATACACAGGGAAAAGTGACAGATATGTTCACAAAGATCTTTTTCTACAAATCAAAATAAAAGAAATAAAATAAAAAGCAAACTAAATAAATATCACAAATATATCAGAGAAAAGAATATTTATTTATCTGAATAAATAAAACAAACATTTCATGCACACACGAAAAGGAAATGAGCATTCACTAAACATTAGAAAAAGGTCACAATCATTTGTGACTTTAAAAATGCCAATGAAATCATAATGTACGTTTCTTTCTTTTGCCTACCAAATTAGCAAAAGAAAAAAGACAATACCCAATATTGCTAAAAATATGGTAAAACTGTACTCCTAAATTCTCTTGCTAAGAAATGCAAATTATTAAGACTTTTCTGAAAAGTTAGGTACCGGGAAGCTTAAAATGTGTATGTCTTTTAATTCACTTTAATAATTCTATCTGCCACAGTCATGCTACCCTGAACTGCAGGGTATGGTCTGGTTAGCACTTGGATGGGAGACCACCTAGCAAGAGCAGGTGTTGCAGGTCAGGGCAAAAAGAGTCTACAGAAGACAATGATAGAATGATTAGTATAGAAATTGCCAGATGCCAAAATAAAGAACACAAGAAGTGGGGAGGGGGTGCTTTCTCCGAAGCTGATAGGTGAGAATAAAAGTGGTTCCTGTGCCATGCCTAGAGTTAGGGTTAGAGTTAGCAGTGCTGGCATCTGGAAAGGAACTCACTGTCCTGGTAGCAATAACATGACCATTAAACCAATAGTTTGTTGACCCTGTCATTTACCACTTTTGACTACAAAGTGGCTGGCTATCTGATGACTCCCCCCTCCAAGTATGTAACTCTACTATAACTGTATGAGATGATTTCAGACAACAGAAGAAACCCTGAACAGTAGAAGCTTTTAACAAAAGGTCTTTTGAAACAGTCAAATATCTCAAAGTATCCCTAAGAGAGTAATAAAGCTATGCCTGGAAAGAGGGGAAATTTTTGCTCTTTTCTGAATGGGAGGGCCCAAATGAAGCCTGATCTTGGAACAAACTGCACAATAACCTGGCATTATGAAGGGCTATTTGGCAACTCAAGGAAGGATGATCTACCCTAAAACTGATCCAGAATGAGTTTGGCTCTGCCTAAGCGAGGACTGGCAGTGATCCTTTTAAAACAGCAGTCTTAGCACCTGCCCCTCCCCTCCTGACTTTCCCAAGCCAGGTCTAGAGTAAAGAGCAGTCAGAGAGTACAGGGTAATTTCTAATTAAAAATAAACCCTTAAGATGAACTGTAGATAACTATCCCGGCAAGGTTGAAATTTTACATAGCTTTGCAGAACCCTGAAAGGCCTAAAGAGACCTTGTATGACGACACTAACACATTATAAGAGTTCCTCATATGGCAACACTCCTAATCTAGGGAGCAAACTATTGAACATATTCTGTCCATCTTCTCTCTCTACCTCAGTCATTTTTTCTAAGCCAAAACCAGTGTGGTTTATGTGACTGTCTTTCTCCAGGTCCTTATATTAGATTTCCAGGTCTTTGCCAATATTAGAAGGAAGGGCATGACTGTTATTTTCAACATAGTTTTTCCCAGAAACAAGAAAATTGCTTTATTAATTAAAAATTTTATAAACAGTTCTTTCTTCTCAAACTTCAAAGACCAGCTATTAATGCAAAACAATGCCAATGCATTTCTTTTTTAGTAATACCTTTAGAATGTATTTACGAAAAAAAGTCTTTTTACTTACTGAACAGTATTTGTCCCTGAAATAGAAACACTGAAACAGGAAAGTAAAAACAGGTTTCAAATACAACTCATAAAACCAGGCTTGGCTTTGCTCCTACTTTTACCAGTCATTAGCTCTGTGATCCATTGGGCAGATCAATTAATCTCACTAACTCTCAATTCCCTTAACCATCAAGTAAATATAAGATGCGCACTATAAAAACCTGCTTATGTCAGGCTGGTATCATGAGGCTCAAATGAAATAAAGTATGTGTAAAATTACAGCAGAATAAACATGAAGCTTCTAAACTTACTTAAAAGAACTCAGCAGTTTGGGATGTTGACTATAGAATACTTCAGGATGACAGCTAATATTGTCAAATGAAGAAAAGAGACAAAAACTATCCTTTCCAATGAGGATCATAGTTTGATACTTTTCTATTTTCATACAGTCAAAAACTGTTTGAAGAGGAGACAGATATAGCACTAAAAATTAAACTGGACCCTCTGTGTTTGCCATTCTCACAAAAGATATCTCACAGGAGCCATAAGAAAACAAATATTTTTATTTATATTGGAAAAAAGAGAATGGAAAACTGAAATAATCTATGCTTCAGTTTTAAAAAGCACATAGCAAAAATTTCTCTAAAGACGGTACATTTTAACTACAGTTGACCCTTGAACAGCATGGGGGTTAGAGGTACCAACCCCCATACAGTCGAAATCTACATATAATATTTGACTCCCCCCAAATTTCACTACTAATAGCCTACTGGTGACTGGAAGCCTTACCAATAACAAACAGTTGATTAAAATTCATATTTTGTATATGTATTATATACTGTATTATATACTGTATTTCTATATTATGTATTATACATGTATTATATATACTGTATTCCTATAATAAACTAGAGGAAAAATATTATTAAGAAAATCATAAGAGAAAATAATTTACAGTGCTATACATACTTATTGAAAAATATCAGCATGTCAGTGGACCCATGCAATTCAAACCCATCTTGTTCAAGGGTCAACTTCATATAATTCATAAAAATAAACTTTACCTAAGAGTATTGATGAGGTGGTGTTAGATTTAAGATTTGATGACGTAGAAGAGGCAAGCTTACACAGGCCTTAAGAAATATTACAAAGAATTAACACACACTGAGCAATCACTACACATATATGTGTTATAAAAACACTCTTATTATCCCAATGATTCTTCTCAACAACTCTTTAAAGTACATTTTCCAATCTCTATAAGGAACTGAAAACCAAAGTTATAAAGTTCACTGATGACAAACGAATGTGTCTGATACCAGCTCACACTGTCTCTACCATACTACCCTTTCCTATGCAGGTTTTTCTGTCTAGTTCCATAAACTCTACCTTCCAATAGCCTGACATGAGCAGCATTTTTTTCTCTCCAATAATGGATGAAGGTTTCCTTCTGAAACTTTCCCCCACCTCAATTCAAACCTTTAAGACTAAGTCACACTAAATGTCAGTGGAAATAGATAGGACTAATGTGATTTCAGGTAATTTAAATCAAAATTGTTTTAATAAAGGAATGTATTTCATATTGATTGGAGATGAAAAGTTTAAAATAAAAAGAGAAAGCTTGCTAATCATATTTACATCTCTTTCCCTGTTTAAGAACAAGGACCTTCTCAATGTCATTCATGTTTACAAACGTGCTGAAACTTTCAGCCAGGAACTCTTTTCCCTAAGCAAGAAACCCCTGATGACCCACTTCAAGCCTAGAGTGCTAACTGGCTTGAAACCACCTGAATAAAATAAAATACGTCTATAAAAAATATGTGTTCGATGAATAAAGAATAGTTGTATTAAAGTATTAGCTACTTAGTTTTTCAGTGTAGTTGTTTTCCTTTGAAAAAGTGACCTTTAAAGAAAGTATGGTTTCTAAACTCACTTGAGGGATACTAGAACTGTACATACTTTCTGCTATAAGCATCAAAGTCTTTTCTATTTTGGTTCTCCAAAATAGATAAGAAAAACCACTCTATGTGGCCTGACAAATACATCAATGACCTAAAAAAAAACTACTGGTTTTCAAGTTACACAGAAGAAAGAGAAGAAATATATAAAATCGTCCACCCATATTTTGTGGCAATTCTGTTAAGATTTTCAGGGTAGAGGTAGTGCTTATAGGAAACTCCCAATAGCCTTTTAACAAATGCTAACGGAACTGCTCTGATGAAGTGACTTTCAAGTAGAAACAGTTGAGGGCACTTTATTGGGGCCTAACTTACAAATAATTAATTTTATAATACTACCCCAGTTCAAGACATTATTAAAGTACATAGTATCGTACATTTTTATTTTTTCTCTTTTATACCCCATTCATAACCCCATTTGCCTTATCAGCACAGGCACCCACTCTCATATATATAAGAGGTCATTCAAATGCAACTTTTATATTTACTTATATAAAAAGATGTCTTTGAAAAAAGTATGCATGTGCTATTTTATGAGTTTGTTTTAATTTATATAAATGATATTGAGCTATCAATTATATTGTTTCTTACTGATTCCCCAGCACCATTTCTGAAATCTTGATATATTGTTATACATAAACAATGCTTATAATTTACAATTGCTTGTCCTATGTTGCATATTACATGCAACCATAGGTAAATACCAATGTTTTTTACTCATCTGGTCCCCCAGTGATGAGCTTCCACTGTTTGCTAGCAGACACAATGCCAAAATAAATACTGTCATAAATGTACCCTTGAAATAAAGGAGAGTTTTGTGGGTTACGAGCCATCACAACATAGCCTCAAGTTTTGACAGCAAGCCACTAACCTCTACTGCACTGAAACTTTAAATTAATTAGAAAAAGGGCTGCCAAGTTACCACAAAATTCCTATTGAAATTATAATTTGAATTTCATTAACTTTAAAAATTAAATTGGGGATAAACTGACTATCTTACAATGTCAGACATCCTATCTATTAAAAGAGTATCTCTCTCTTCATTTATTCAGTATTTCCTATATGTCCTTTAACAAAATTTCAAAATTTTCACCATAAAGGCCTTATATATTTTAAGTTAATTTCTGTATAGCCTATTAAAAGGTTTATTTATTTTCATTTGTACTTTCTTGATGGATGTTATTGATTTAGATAAATGCTACTGTGCAGGTTGTACAATAACTCTATCTTCTTTCTTTTTTAATTTCTTTTTTCTGGGCCTAGAACCATGAGAATAATGAACATGATGGGTGGTAGTATCTTTGTTCTAGTAATTCTCTTTGCCTTTTTTCCAGATTTTTTAGGAATCTTTCCAAAGTTTAGTCATTAAGTATGATCTTTGCTATGGATATTTCATTTGTACCCTTTACTAAATTAAGAAACTTCCATATATGTTGGTAGTCATCTCATATTTTATCTCTATCAATTTTTTAATGCAAAAATATGTCTCATACTTCTTTGAGACATATATGTCTTAATGTTTAAGACACAGAAAAAAATAATATTCTTAGACAGACTTATCTTTTTTCCAACAAGCCCACTGCAAAATGTGTCAACAGGAGGTTTAAAAGAATAAAAGAGAAAAAAGATGATATTTCCCATTCTGGCTTCCTGTTATGGAGCCAGCCTTGTCCAGATGTATATGATTCTTTTTGGCTATGCACCATGCTTCTACCTCCTGCTTAAGCAACTCTAGAGCAGAAGTCTGATTTCCCCCTTCCCTTAAAGTTGTCCACAACTTCATTCCTCAATGGGACTGCTCATTGCTGGGGTCTCAGGTCACAGAAAGCCCCATAGCCCTGAAAAGTATCTATACTATGGTTGAGGCTTAATGAGATGAAAAACATCCCTAAATTCATATATATCACTAATACCGAATATGACCCACCTAATTAAAGATAAACTAAATCTAAATCATGGGACTATGATAACAAAAGATGGTAAGATTACCACAATCATTTACAGAGTTACAATACTATTATATATACATCATAATATATACGATGAAGATTTAGCTTCAAATTTCTAAAAAATAAACCATTTGTGTAGGGCATTTTAATACTTATATATTGGCAGCCTTGCCATGGCATGAAAGAACTAATATTTCCAAAAGACACAGCCAGGCATCCATCAAAATTTTTTCCCAGTCTATTCTCTCCAGAGTAGAATACACTGTAGATTTCAGCAACAAAAGCTAATCTTTACAGAGTGATATTAAACATGCACTGCATCCTTTTGTACATATTTATAATTTCATAATTGACTAAATCTTCAAGATTAAAGTTCTTTCTTTCATATTTTGCAACCCAAAGTGATGCAACTACAGTGGACTCACTTATCTATAGCTAAAATAGTTTAAAAAAAAAATAATGACTTTCCTTAAGGTTTTAGTAGCTTATATAAAAAGTTTTAACAGAATTCATGAGAACTACCATTAAGATTTCTGGGTAAATTTCACCATTTTTACAAATATCAGCATGTAATTTAATGAATCTGATTGCCCAGAGACATTCACTGAGGTTCTAAATTTATTCATAAATTTATATCATTTTGACAATAACTATTGGTACTTTTCAGATGTATTGATCATCATTAAAATTGAAAAAAGTGTAATAATTCTGGCTAATATTCTTTTATGGAAAAATATTAAACATACTAATACTAGACATGACCAGAATCTCTTCGTGAAAAGGGGCAGGGATACTCAGGTGTATATATAGATATATATGCACATATCTATATATACATATATCTATATATACATATATCTGTATATACACATATAGATATATACACACACATATATTAATTTATATTTGATGAGGAGCAATGTTTGACAGAAATGTAATGCAAACCCCAAAAGTTAACTGCAAGTACAATTTAAAAATTTTCTAGAAGCCACAGTAAAAAAGCAAAATACAGGTGATATAAAATGTAATAATATATTTTATTAAACCCAATACACCCAAAATATGATAATTTTAATATGCAATCAATATAAAAACCATTAATGAAATAACCTATTCCTTTTTATGGGCCAAGTCTTTGAAACCTGGTATATACATTACACTTAAAGTATATCTTTATTCAAACTATCCATATTTCAAGTACTCAAAAGCCACATGTGGCTAGTGGCTAACCATATTAGATAGCATAATTCTAAATCATCCAGAATAGAAATTTTAACCAAATGCAGAAGGATGGACCATGTGCTCTACATACAAAAAGTATGCAATAAATATTTATTGAATGGATGAATGAACAAAGTGAGTAAAGTAAGAAAAATTCTAAAGCAACTAAAAAGTACTACACAAGCATGCAAATGGAAATAAATATAAGCCTTCAAAGAAGACTTGACTCTCGGTAGAGTTCTCTGCATCCAGCATCTGTGGTCTGCTATGGTCTGCTATGCTATTACTATGATTCTTAAGCTATAGGAACAAAGATCTATAGATGAGCCTGTAAACCTAGGAGTAGACACTGGATGAAATAATGACTCTCAGGTCATACACAGAGGACCTAGTGAAATGTAACAATGTCTCACTGAACCATGTAGTTTAGTACCATTTTTCTATTAATAGGATAAACTTAAAGTATCTAATTCACCACAACACACCACTATCCACAAAACTGAAGCACAAAAGCTGTCCCCAAAATCCAGAATAGTGCAAGACCTCCAGCTGACAAAACAGCCTTCCAGAACTGCTTGATTTGCCAGTAGAGCAAAGAAAAGGGGAAAAAAAGAAGAAGGGGGAGGGGAGTATCTAACATACTTCTTCTGCCCTGTTATTTCTACTCCCCACGATGACAAGACCTTTGTGAAGCAGGCAAGCGAGCTGAGAAGAGAGAACTCAATCTCTGCAGTCCAGGCTGCTTCACATTTTTCAGAAATTACTGCATGTTCAAACAATGGAATATTTGTCAAAGTACAACTTGATCACCAGAATTCATCTGTTTTTCATAACCACATTTGACCTAAACTGTGCTGACTAAACAAGGTACCCTGTGTTTCACAGTCTGGAAAATGTGGCTTCCACCATCCCTTTTAGACCGCACTAAAACCTCTGGCCCCTAGACTACAGCCATTTGGTAACTAAATGCATTCAGATTAGGCCAAGGATGATGTCTGCTGGCTTCCCTTGTTACATCAATCACAGATGTTCATTTTCAATTCATGTTTTGGTTAATTTCTCTTTTTTATAGGGATCTAGTTAGAGAGTGTAAAGGACCTACCAATTTTTTTTTTTACGTTTTTCTTTCCTTATGGGTTATGTGCATACATGTAATTTACATATACTAACACACATACTCTTAACTTTTTATTTGGAAATATTTCAATTTACAGAAAAATTATAAGAATAGTATGAAAAAATGCCCATGTACTCTTGGATTCACCAAGCCCTTACTATTTTGTCCCACATCCTTTATCAATTGCTCTCTTTCTACAATATATTTTTTCCTTAGCCATTTGAATGTTACATATATCTCTTTACTCTTAAGTACCTCACTGTGTATTTCCTGAGAATAAAAAAGGTTTCTTATATAACAATAGGATAGTTATCAATTTCAGCAAATTTAACATTTTCCTAATCTGCTGTCCATATTCAAATTTTGTCAATGAAACAAAAAAAATGTCTTCTATAGCACATTTTCCCTCAACTATAAGATTTCATCTAGGACAGGGGTCAGCAAACCATGGCCTGTGGGTCAACTCTATCCCATTAACTTGTTATGTAAATAAAGTTTTGCAGAATTACAACCACACTCATTCATTTACATATTGTGTCTGGCTCCTTTCGAACTGTAACAGTAAACTTGAGTGGTTATGACAGAGACCTTATGGCCCACAAAGCCTAAAATATTTACTATCAGGCACTTTAGAGAAAATGTTATGCCTACATATGCATTAGTCTAATTTCTAGTCCCTTATTCCTTCCCCATTACATTCTTTAAAAGTCTTTTTTATAATATGAAATGTTGGTGATTGGCAGCGGGGAGGGCAAGAGTAAGCAGAACACATACAAATTGGAAGGAGAAATGTTTTGTTAAGATTTAGCACATTCTGGGTACTATGCCAGGTGTTTTTACATATATTTTTTCATTTCATTCTCACAGAAAAACTGTAAAATAAACACTACTTGCATTTTTTAAATGGAGAAATTACAGCTATGATAAGTTAAGTAACATGTCTAGGTCAAGATTTAGATTCAAGTTTATCTGATTTGTCCTCGGTTTTTTAAAAACACTGTGTTGACTAGAAATCAATTACTTTCTAATTTTTATTGTTTTTAAAATTACAAAATATTTTTTACAAAATGTTTTATTCTTTGAGAGAACCCACTGTTTTCTGACTAACAGAAATAGACCTACATGAAATATAACTTTTGCACTTTGGCCTTCCCACCACCACTTTCTTTCTGAAACAGGAAAATGATGCCTAAAGATACAGCATCCACCTTCCAAGAATGAAGATTAAAAACTACTTGCTAGAGATGCAGGACTGAAACAACTAAAGGAACCTAAGTGTTGGATGATAGTGTACAGCCACCATAGCAACACTGAATTGCCTACATTTGTACTTCTAGTCATATTATTAAAAAAAAAAAAAAAAAAAAGCCCTCTGTATTTGTTTAAAACATTATAGTTGGGTTTTAGTTACACGCAGTCAAATACAATCTTAACTGCTATAATTATCACCATTTAACATCATAAATGACCTTATTTTCCATATCTAAAAAAATGTTAACACATCTTACACTTTGGGCAAGAAGAAATCCCAAACCTTAATTAACAGCACTCTATGAGATAGATCAGTGAACTATATTAACCTCATCCAAAACAACTAAATCTTCTTAGACCAGAGTCCTTTCATAGCACTCTATTAATTTTTACATTGTACTTTCTTGAGGTATTTTAAGTATTCATTCAGTCAGTCAGTCATTACACAATTATCTGTTGAGTTCTATATGCATAGTATTCTGAGATTTCCAAAAGTTAAAATATTAAGGTAAGAAAATAAGATAGATTCTGCCTACATTCCCTGAGAAAAACTCGGGTGTGAACACGCAAAAATTCTGGGTTTCTACTCCAGTGTTGAGGTCCTAAACTACTTCACCTCTAAATTATGGTTTGAGTTACAGGAATCTGAAAAAGTAGACTCCATTACAATCCCAAACTCAGCTATTCCAATCCCTGACAATTTAAAATAAATCAGTTCATAGGTTAAAAACAAACTCTTCATTACACCTGCTACAACCAACCACAGATAAACATGAGCTCCAGTTATGGCATTTGCTTCTGGTTAGAAGGTCATTTCAGTAGATGCAACTTACGTAACTGTCTGAATGACCAAATTTCCCCTATAAAACAAAAGGAAACTCCTCCCCTACATGTCCTCTTGTTTAGATCATGAGGCTCTGGCTACAGTTATTTATGATCCCCCTCATAATATCCAAAACTATTGGGACATTGTATTAAACTATTCAGTATAGAAGATATTTTAGAAAAGGGAAAAAAACCTAAAAATTTTAAATTTAAAAATTGAAAACAAAAAAATCTGGCAATCACAATCAAAGTAGAAAGAGAAAGAAAGAAAAATATGGTAAGAGATCTGGTTGGCTACATGAGATGAGGGAAAGTAGATTATAAATACCACATCCAGAGATCTCAGCAATGGGAGAAATTTGGCATAATTAAATAGGAAGAAACGACAACAGGAAGAAAGAATATATGAAGCATGTTTCAAGCATCATTATGAGAGAACATGGGGGCCTGTGTATCTGCAGCATAGACTATGAGCAGGCAGGAAGAAAAAAGCAACTAGAAATGTGGTAAGAAAATTAAGCCAAGGATAGAAAATGGAAGACTATATAGAGCAAGTTAAGAAGTTTACTTTATTCTGAGAACAGTAAGAAACTAAAGTACCTAAAGCACAGTTTTGATATGATTTAAATTGTGTTTAGAAAGATTACTGGTTGTTATATGGAAAAGAAATAACTTCTTGTTCACTTTTTCAGAGTTTGAAAAATAGTCAATTATTGTGGTGTCTAAAGCTATTTAAGTGAAATAGTGTTAAAAAATGATAATATTAAGCAAGCACACTTGAGAAGTTCAATCTTTCCTAAGTAAGCATTTTGAAAAACAAATGCAAGCATGTCTAAGAAAAAAAAATCGTAATCACTTTTTTTTTGCCTCCTGTTTTGTTCAAAGCCAATTGATACGTATGCCCATGGGTAATAAGGTCACCAGGTTAAAAGAGCAATATGACAATCATAAAAAGCTAGATTACAGCTACTACAAACCAGGGCTCATTAGCCCATACTACAGGAAAGTTATCACTATAAATGGCTTTTCCTGTGCCCTTATCAATGCAGTGCACAAAGTATCTCACCCTCAGCTTTTCTCTATGATCTATGTAGTGTTTACGACTATCTAACCTCACCAGGCACTGGTGGGTCAGTGAAACTAGGAGGCAGTAAGATATGGCAGGAGAGTGATGAGACAATCTGTAAAGTGTCAGGGATGGACAAGGAGTGACCAAATATTTCAGGGCAAAAGTTTCCGCATTAAAAAAATATATATCTCTAAAGAAAATACTTAACATACATTCTTATTGCTCAGAAGTACTCAAGATCACCACGAAAACAAACCAGAAAGCTTCCAACTCTGTTCTAACAATATAAGCTGCCTCCTCAAAGGTGCAATTTGCATTTGTCTTAGGTAGCAGAGGAGAGCAGATGAACATTCTCAGAGCAAAAATAAAGCCCATTTAGAATGAAAAAATTTTAAAAAGTTTCAAAAAGGATCAAGAGAATAGTAACTCAATACCAGCACCTAAAATGTTGGTCATACAAAGTTATAAAAAATTAATTTCAAGTATATAAACATCTGAATTCCTTTCTAACATCAATGTCATCCCAAAAGATCTGAAAATGGCACCTACTCATTTCAAATTACTGTTCTCAGAAAGGTTTTTCCATTTAAAGTTCAATGTTCTTATTTTTTTTTTAAATCAGTCTCTTACAAAGTAGTTTTCTCTAGATCCATTAAATTATACTTTTTGAAAGCAGAAAGTTCCCTGATCATTTTTACATCTTTCACTGCATTAAAAAATGCTGTCTTAAATAAAATTTAACTTTTTTTCAGATCTTCTCAGAATATACTTGAATGTACAAACATGAACTGTAAAAAAATGAAGACAGCAATACATTACACAGAGTTTTGATGATATCTGCAATAGGGAAGCCCCCCTCCTTTTCTTTTTAGCAGATCAACTGATGAGACTGGTGTTCCCCAGAAACATAGCTCCAGGAACAACTTTAAGAAGATCTAGATCATTAAGCTGTATGCCTCTGTCAATGCTGGAATTCTACATCCACAACTTCCAATTTCATGTAACTGGCAAAATGAAGTGATGTTTCCACCCCTCTGTAACATCACCTTTGGAAATGTCACATAAGAAATTTTAAAAAGAAAAAAAAAAAGAAATAAAAACCTTATTCACTAACTCTAGGCACCTAGAATTTTGCATATAGCCTTCCTTCTCATTTGTCTTAATTTCTACCTTAAGAATAAGTAAATGACCCTACCTATGTTTACACCCAAACCAAATATTTAAATGTTCATTCGAGTGTCTTTGTAAAATACTGAAAGAGTTTAAATAATGGATTTTTACTACAGTTGTATAAAATAAATACAAGTCAATAGTCTCAATGTTTGTAATAGAATCAGAATAGCTCTTTAAAAAACTAAACTATGGTAAAGTACAATCAATTTTAATGAAAACTAAAAAACCAGTCAGAGCTCTATTTATTTGTGAGTACTCACTGCCAGATCAATGGTCAGTGAAATTGATGTAAGAATTTTTTTTCATTTGCCAATCAATTGTTTTAATATCAAGATGCAGCAAAAATGCTTTGCTATTTTTTTAAAGGGGGTCTCATTTTTTTAAATCAATAACAATTTAAAAATCTGGCCATCAAATATACATCCACTCCTTCAGATTTGCTTTAAGTCTATGTTCCAATTCTTGCTGCTAAATTTACTTGGTTATTAAATAGCAACAGTGCATTCTGAAAAAAGTTCAGGAATCAGAACCCTAAAAATCTGACCTCTGGTGTCAACAAAACTATTGTTTCATAGCATTGTTTCAGAGCGAGGCCAGTCTCTGCAAGTGAGGTGTGTTTTCTTTATATTTAACGTATAAGTCACTTATTTAACGTAGTGAAATTTGTGAAGTAGTATGAGGCTGCTAAACAAAGTAGTCTATAAAATCCAAGATAATACTATTCTAAATACATACATAAACAACCCTTGAACTACCAATATTCAATAGGATCTTTAGTATAACCTTGAGATGCCAGAACTATTTATTTTCTTCTATTAAAAACTTCATTAGTCTTAAACTCTTCAAGTATTTATTTCCCAAGTGCTTTATTATAATAGACAATTGCTACCAAAGTTCTGTCATTAAGTAATTTCATTAAGTAATTCCCTAGACCCCTCAGAAAACATATCACTTAGAACTGCTTACATCTGTTCCTTTTTCCATTCTCCAAATCTTTTCCTTGCTATTATCTGTAGTTACGTGACCATGAATTTTGTAGCTTCCCCCAACTGCCAATGCAGACCATGCCAGTAGAAACCCTCAGATTAGAAAGGGAGAAACATGTTCCAGGAAGTTCCCTGCCCACGCCACCTCACCGCATCCCCTGCTCCAGCGATGACCATGAAGGATTATAAAGAGATTGTGGGTAAATTCTAGATTTGCTGCTGATTCACCTCTCCTAATTATAGCCAAGTACTTCAAAAGAGATATTATTTAAAGAGGCAAAATATTCTGAAATTTAACACAATTACTTAGGTTCAGGGAGATTAATTATTACCTACAGTTCTCACAATTATTTCTAAATCTCTGCTCTAAATCCTTCTAAGTAGAAGAATTTGGAGACAAAACTATTAGTTAGATGCTGAGGCTAACTTACTCTTATCAGAAAAACAGGTTAACTGCTTACCATGCATAATGGCTGATTAGGGAATGAGATCTGTGACACAGAAAAAAGGTCACTTTGAAACATGCTTTTAAATATAGATTTTGGCAAGGCTTCCAAATCTAACAAAAAGACAAGGTGGAAGGGGGTCCTTAGAAGACTTATAAAAGGGATAGACAAATGGAATTGGGGTAAGCTATTCTAATCATAGGTCTAAAATCAGTGGATACTTAAAATCTAAGTCAGTCTTATAGTTCACTTTAGATAAAGGATTCTTTCTAGGTCTATGGATAAGATTCAGGAGTTGGGGAAGCCTCTAAAATTCTAAGCAAAATATTACATGCATGTACATATGTGCATTTTGTCTGAGAAAGGTTCACAGTCTTCATTAAATTCTCAGAGGCCCCTGGCCCATAGAAGTTTAAAAGAATACTGTACTTTCTAGAGCTTTTGCAATAAGGAATTCACTGCACAATGACATTCTGCATTCCTTTATATCTTTGCCTGGTTTATAGCTGGTCTCCTTTAGTGATCAAAGGAGAATTAGATACAACTGAGGTCCTTATAATTCATGTAACATTGACGGGTTGCTGCTTACTAAAAAAAATTATACATTGCTACAATTGCTATCTCTGCACCCAAGATGTCAGAAATCTTTAAAGTAAATTTGTTATTATAGTACAACACAAATAAAGAAAAATAAACAGATCAAAGGTGTACATTAATCAACATTTTTAATTGTTAATAAGCAGATGATGTAGATACTACAAGATCATAAATGAGACCCACAAACTAGGGGTACAGTTGTACTTACAGGTTTGTTCCCCTGATCTCTTAAAGACACCCAACTCCTTGTTATGAGACACATACACATTCTTTCAGTAATAAAAGGGTGAGTAAATGGCAAATTTCAAGGCTAAGAAAAATGCTGCAATATATAGAGGAGCTAAAAAGTACATACACATCTTTGTCCAAATTGAGCTGGGTTCAAGGCTTGGAGCCCATACACATGGCAGACATTACTGTGTTGACAGCATTTTCAAAAAATCTGCCAGACAGACTGGTTTCTGCTTCATTACACAGATAGCCCACCCATCTTTTTAACTACTATGACACTATGTACAAGAAGCACAGATTATTATTATTCATTTCTCTTCCAGAAAAATATTTAGCTTGTTATTTCCCCCCTCTTAAAAAAATTATATTTAATGACTATAAATGTTTTATATCCTGTCCCTGACCTGCCCATCTCTAAACTGTATATGAAGATTTTAACAGTATAAGTTATTTAAAACAGTTCTATAAAATGCACCTACCTTTGCCCTACACACTTCCATTGCATTACTATATCAAGGACCAAGTTGCAATTAACCACTATCTGACCCTTGTTCACTTTCTTCCCTCGCCTCCTCCTGCCAAAGTTTGCCCTTCCTGCCAAAGTTCAGCACTTCCTAGAAAAGTCTCACTGCCTGTTTGATATTGTACTTCACTTTAGTCACCAAAGGAAGAATTTACAGGTGCTTGGCCCCATCTATAAGACCATGACCGAAATCTGACCTCCTGTTACAATACGTGAACTCCTGCCCTACTGATAAGGCTGGCAGATATAAGTAGGATTTTTCAAATAATCCTTTGGGAATTTATAAGCAACACAGCCATAAAAGGGGGGTGAATGGAAGGTCGGTTTCACTAAAAATAATAAATATTGCCATGTTTATTCAAAGTGTGCCTTGTTATCCTCCAGGCCAAAAGTTCAGATAAACACTATTGTAAATGACAAAATATTAGAACTTTTTGTTACTTCTGTTATGATCCTTCCGGTGGACACCAATAAAACTGTTTTCCCTTGTATGAGTCCTAGCCCTGATACTGTATAACACTGCCTGAGAATAGAATACTGGACTCATTTGCAGGTCAGAGAAGGTTAGTTATCATTCAAAATCAAAAACAAACATTTATTGAGTATTACATACTACTAATACTAAGTGCAAGGGCTAAAAAAAGATAAATAAAACATGGTACCTGCCCTAAAGAGCTTATAGTCTATTGAAGAAAAAGAATACATATTTAGAATACTATGATATAATATAGTAAGCACTAACAGACACATGGAGTTTTATAATAATACAAAGGACATGGGGGTCCAATCTGAAACATCAGGAAAATTTGCTGAAGGACACAAGTATGAAATAAACATGTATCAGTAAAATAAAAAGAAATAGGAATAGGAATTCAGGCAGAGAACTAGCATGAAGAAAGGATGAGAAACATGAAATAGCATAGTGCATTCAAAGAACTAGAAGCATTTCAGTATCATTAAAGCAAGGTGGTAAGCTGCAGGAAATATAGCAGACAAAACACGGAAAACGTTCTATACTACTACATGCTAAGTTTTCTTCTATACTTCTACATTTTACTTCAAATATGGTCAATAAGAGAATTTTAAGCAGATAAAATATACATCAGACTTGTATGACAGATTATTATTGCAATAGTGAGTTAGCAGGATATGATATAAGGTAGGAGAAACAGGAGACCCCTTTCAATAATCTCAATAAGAATCTGAACTAGTGCAATCATTATATTTTTTTTTAAGTAAGTTTATTGGGGTAACATTGGTTAATACTATTACATAATTTTCAGGTGTACATTACAATTTGATATTTGTATATTCTATTGTGAGTTTACCATCCAAAGTCCAATTTCCTTTAGCTACCATATATTTGATCCCCTTTATCCACTTCACCCCCTTTCTACTCCCCTATAATTGACCTCCTTAACCCCGGCAATCATTTTAAAATGAGACGAAGTATAACATTTTGAGATAATGGTAACATGTGCAAGATTTGGAAATCTGAATATGATATTGAGAAAAATGAAAGAGTTAGGTTTCTGCCTGGTAACTAGATAGATGTTATTATCTCAACTCACTGTAAATTCAAACAAAGTAGAGTTTAGGGAAGTAGAGGGAGATAAAAAGTTCATTTTGAAACATACAGAATTTGTACTATCTATGGAATATCCAAAATGTAAGACTTGGAAGTCATTAGCACTTCAAACCATGAAAGTAAATATTACTCAAGAAAGGCAGGAGAGAAAGAAAGAAGTGGAAACTGAAGTACACAAAGAAGTAGGGCCCAGAAAGCCCAAAACAGGTAGCATCTCTCAGTAAGGCTGGTAGAAAAGGAGACATATAGGAAAGGAAGACAAAGGGATTAAGAGTTTTAAGGAGTATATTATCAACAAAGCCAAAAGTAGCTGAAAGGTCCAGTAAGATACAGATTCAAAGCAATGATATGAACAGAAAATAAATACACTGGGTTGGTGAGAGAATGAAAAGTGAAGTAGAGACAAGTATTAGAATGGAAATGAATAAGAGAAATAAGTTTTATTTTCTCAGTCCTCATTTCTCTTCTCTTAAATCTTTTCTTAAAGTCTAATGTTAATATTAACTACAACAGGAAATAAGAAAATAATTATGTTACAAATCTTTATATTAAGTAGCCCATTTTTAAATATCATTGTCACTAATATTATGTGGACTTATCCTTCCCCATATGCTAATATAAATTAGTGATTTGAGAATGATGAAACAAATACAGAGAAGTGACAAATTATAACCCCCAAAAATCTTTAAAAAGAGTCATCCCTAGAAGTTAGACATGCTCTGGACCTTCCTTTAGCAAAAGAGATATCTGAGTTATTATTTAAAGCCCTTGTAGGTCTTTAAATAAGCAATGTCTAAAAAATAACAATGCATTCCAGAAAAAAATAGAGT
The DNA here is from genome assembly GCA_030015415.1 of Cynopterus sphinx. NCBI lineage: Eukaryota > Metazoa > Chordata > Mammalia > Chiroptera > Pteropodidae > Cynopterus > Cynopterus sphinx. The sequence goes on along the minus strand of CM057383.1, from coordinate 53,183,852 downwards.
TGAGTTCTTACCACTAGTTACACCTTTTCAAAACCTAGAAATTATTAATAATAGGGAGGAGGGCTGTTTCTACCATAGAAACAATGCCTTATCAAATTTTATTTAAAAATTATAAATACCAAATGTTTTAACATCACAGAATACCACCATGCAGCATTCATTTTTAAATGGAAAATTTAAGGTCCTCCTGTTTAGTCTTCACAGCTGAGGACTATATAGTCTTTGTATATTTAAGCATGAGTAAATTTTAAATAATCAATAAACTTTGCATGTTGATGACAGAGACTAGAACCTCTTTCAACATGTTTCTATGTTATCTCATATACTTTTTAAAATGCTAATAATGTATCAGCATCAGAGATACATAACTTTAACTAGATTAACTGCCATTTATTAAGTTCTAATAATGTGCCAGAGATTGAGGTAGGTACTGTTCATACAATATCTATTAGAGAAATAAAAAAAAAAAAAAAAGAAGAAGAAGAAAGAAAGAGAGAGAGATGGGGGGGAGGGAGGGAGGGAGGGAGGGAGGGAGGGAGGAAGGAAGATGTAAATTGCACAGGATGTTCAAAAAAAAGGCAGTACTATGTCCTCATCAAGTTGGATTTATCTTAAAATTGCAAGGATGGTTTAACATCATAAAAATCTATCCATGAAATTCACCACATTAATGAATGATGGATAAAACCACAGAATTATAGCAATACATTTAGAAAACAAATGCAATAAAACTCAAATTCATTTATGTTTTTATTTAAAAATATCATGAGTCTAGGAATAACCAGATGACTACATACCAAAAACCTACTGCTAACATCAGTTCAGGGACAAAGTAGAGATATGTTCTGAGATTAGAAATCAGACAAGAATATCCACTATGACATTTCTAAACAACAAAGTGATGATTCTGGTGAATACAATAACACAATAAAAATAACAATGAGATATGTAGATAAAGAAAAAGAAACAAAAGTCAATATCTGCAGACATTATGACCAATTACACAGAAATATATCATAAACCAAAAAACAAACTATAATAAAAGAATTGAGCAAGGTAGCCAGATGTAAAGTTATCTTACAAAAATCAATAGTGTTCCTCAATATTGGCAATAACTAATTAGAAATAACTAGTCTATTAATAACTAATTAGAAAATAGCAACAAAAACTATAGTTTTTTGCTATTAAACTAACAAAGAATGCTCAAGGCTGTAAGCATAGAAAACAAGTTCAACTAGGGCTGGTTCCAGAGAGTAGAGGTTAGCATGTCCACTTTACATGCAGAAGGTCCTGGGTTTGAGCCTCAGTGGAGCCAAGGAGCATACCCCAGGAGCACCAGGCCCCCCGGTGCATGCCATGAGCATGTGGGAGGAGATACCCCGCCTGCAGAGATCCAGCTCTTAAGGGGAGACAGCAAGGGTGAATGTAAAGGTGGAAATTAAAAAAAAAAAAACTCAATTAAATAACCGAAAAGTAGACATTATTCTTTCATGAATGAAGTAACATAGCATTATAAACCTGTCAGATATTTGCACACCGATGCTCGTATTAGCATTATTCATGGTGGCCATGACATGGAGCAACCAAAGTGTCCTGAATAAAGAAGCTGTGGTACATATATACACTGGAATATTACTCATCCATTAGAAGAGATGAAATACTGCTATTTGCAACAACATAGATGGAACTCAAGATAATCATACTAAGCAAATAACCCAGACAGAAAAAGTTCAAAACCACATGATATCGCTTATATGTAGGATATAAACCTAAAAGCAACAAATGAACAGGACAAAACAAACAGAGACTCATGGACATGGACTAAAGACTAGTGGTTACCAGAGGAGGGGGGAGGGGGGAGGTAGATGGGGTAGAGGGAGTCAAATATGTGGTGACAGAAAGAAATATAACTATGGGAGGTGAACACACAGTGTAGATATGTGTGTGTGTGTGTGTGTGTGTGTATGTATATATGTATATATATACATATATATACACACACACATATATATACACACACACATATATATACATATATATGTATATATATGTCTTACTGTCAAAATATACAGCTGAAACAATGTATTTCATGAACCAATGTTGCCATAAAATAATTAATTTAAAAAATAAAACATTAAATAAACAAAATACGTAGAGCATTAAAAAAAACCTGTTAGTTCTTCCCAAAATTTGCCTATTAATTCAATCAATTCAAACCAAATTCTAGAAAGATATTTTTTATGAACTTAAACTGATTCTAAAATATATGTTAAAAAAAAAGTCTATATAGAGTGAAAACAACTTAAAAGAGGAGAAATGAGAAAGGACTTCTTTTACCATTTATGTAGATATATTTCAAAACCATATATAATAAAATATAGATCTGCAAAATAGATTCATGTAATTATGAATATTTAGTGTATGCCAGGGATTCTACCAGGAGTTCTCAGTGATAGACAACTTATGTAGTAGCTGGGATTGGTAAAACTGAATTCATCATATAGAAAAAAATTAAGTTGGATCTCTACCTCATACTATATACAATGATGAACCAAAGGTAGATCAAAGTCAAAATGCAAATGATAAAAATGTTAAAGGTAACATAAGGGGAATATTTTCTGACCTTGAACAGAAAGGGTTTGTTTGCTTGCTTGCTTGCTTGCTTGTTTTTAACTAGATGCAAAAATACAAACTGCATAAAAAAAAAAAATTGATGGACTTGATAACATCAGTCAAGGATTTCTGTTTCATGAAAAATAATATGGACATAGTTTAGAGTCTAGTAGCAAACTAGGGGAGAAAAGACATTTGCAACAACTGAAAATGTCAACATTTACAATATATAAGAAATTTCTGAAATTTCTCTTTCCAGCAAAAAGAAAATACAAAAACAAGAAATTCAATACAAAACTGAACAAAGGTTAATGATAGGCAGTTTAGACAAGACAAATCTTAAATGATTAGTTAAGCCTTTTTTAAAAAAAACACAATGTTAACAGTAATCAGAGAAATGTAAATTACAACAAAGATCTATCATTCAATATCCACCATGTCAGCAGAAATGTATTATATATATACATATATATGAGATCCAAAAATTCTACCCTTAAGTATAGAAACCATAGAAACTTACACAAAGGACATAAGAGGGTACTACTGGCTACAGAAGAATATTAGATGCAATTTAAGTGCTGATCACTAACATAATAGATAATTAAAACACAGCAAATACAAACCATCATTTAACTATCATGCAAAAGTGAGAAGCAATGAGCTAGATATACAGATGACAACAAAGAGAGATATTAGAAATAGTGCTGAATAAACAAATATAAGAAACAGAACTAGATCCAAAAGATAACACCATTTGAGTAAATTAAAAACACCAATATGCATAAAATCACTATAGACTTTTCAAGAACACAAATACAACCATGATCATATATTAAACATATTAGAGTTAGCTGAGGATAAAAAATAAGTTGGCTTGTGGATAGGAGATAAATGGGGGGGGGGGGCGGGGAATGACAAAATACAAAAAGGCACCTTGTAATAATAATAGTGTGTCACAAACTAAGATATATAAGATTCATTTAATTCTCTATACATGAGATTAGATGCCTTGATACAACTCCATCTATATCCTGCTTCATCTTTATATAACAAGGAATGATAGATGGAGAAAAGGAGTGGAGAGGGGCAAAAAAAGGAAGAGGGAAGAGGGAATTAGAGAGCAAGGAGAACTGGAAGGAGAAAGGAGAACAGAGGAAATGAAGCTACCAGGTCTTTTCTCTAATGGAGATTGGAACAAAATACTGCAGGCCACAAAGTCCGCACACCAGTCCCAAACTGTCTGGAAATATGACTAAGTGACACCATCTTAAACATATGAAGAAAGAAAATGGATAACAGGCTGGGCAATAAGATATACTCAAACATATTAAAAAAGAACCTCATAGAAGCTTCACTGCATTTTGCTATATAGAAAAATCAATAGTAGATTTCCTTCATTAATTTGTCTTTGATGAAACTTTACCCTCATAGTTTAATTTTTTGATTGACTTTGGGTGTCTCTGTGTCTGCATGTATGTGCACTACCAAGATGGAGATAGGGCCATTTCTTAGAATATCACTAACACCAACAGAATGATCCCCCTGAGAGGTTCCCCTTTCTATATGTTTTGCTTGACAAAAGGAACAATTATCATCAGGAATAAAAAGATTTTACAAATATTATCTTAATATGTAAACATAGGCTATTGTTATTGAAATAACTATATTAAATTAAGAACTGCAATCCGAATGTGTGTGTGAATATTTTTAGGCATAATCTAATAATGTGTTGATGACTCACAGAAATTAATGTTACTAACTATAGCATATTACATGGCAAACAAAAAAGATTGAAAAAGAAAAGAAAGGATTATTTTTTAATTAATACTCCTTAAATAATAGCTTTTCTTTTCTTACTCTTAATAACAAACAGAAAGACTATCAAAAATGGGAAAGCAGAGTATAAATTCAACATATGGATTCATTAGGCAGAGCCAGATAAAGACTCACCAGGACAGAATATATGTGTAGACAGCGATAAACAGGAGAGAAATCCACCAAATCTTGGGCTCCAGGTACCTGCAAGACAATCAAAATGGTCACAAAATATTCAAATAAAGCTATTAACAACAACTGCATTCAGTAGTTGCTAGCTTCTAAGAGAGAAACACAAACCAAACTAACAAACAAACCACATTTCCAGAAGCCTAGTTTTGTTATTTTAGTCATGGGGCTGATAAACTGAAGATATCACCATGGTTGGGACACAGAAAGATGGACAGCAGAGAGGAGTAACAAGTGGCACTATTCCTGCATCTGCTTTTAGACTTACGCTTTGGGCCAATGGCCTACAAAGGGAAAAGAGGAAGGTAAGAATGTGACTTTGAAAACTTGACTTTGCCATTTTAGATACATAGCAGTCTACAGAAAAAAACTATGTTTCAGTGGCCAAAACAAAACTCATCACAGAAGATGAATTAAACGACCCACCAGCCAACTTCTGAACAGGGCATAGGAATTAGTACATATTTAAGTCAGAATGCAGTCAAAATACAGAAATATGCTAAAAGGATTAGAGATCATATAAAAAAATAAGATAATGCATGGAAAAGCTAAACCTAGAGGTAATACCAGCAAATTAGAATATGAACAATGTGTATAAATTAAACCTAGACATCTCAAGAGAAAGTAAAACAAAAGACATCAGGTAAGAACTGAAGTACAGTCACAGTTCTAAAACTGATTTGTTCTGTGTCCTGACAATGAATAAGTCACAATTTACTTTGGCCTCAATTTCCTCAACTAAAACAGGCAACTATCAGTTGACCTACAGGAATTTAATAAGAATAAAAGGAGACACAAAGTGAATATTGAACAAAACGAAATAGAGCAAAAAAAAAAAGACAAAATTACATAAAGGAAAAAAAGGCCTACCTAAAGTTTATTACTCTAATACAGGTAATTTTATGATCTTTCGGAATATAAGCAGCAGGCACATCTAAGTTGTGTTGGGCTGATTCATGATTACAAGGTCAGTTTCTCTTATTTCATAAGGTAAGTCTCATTTCTTCTTTTGGGACATAGCTTCTTTGTCAAGATGCCTTCCCTAATGAAATCTACTCATTCTACAATTTTTTTTAAATACTAAGTATTTTATTGTATGTTACCACCAGTGTATATAAAATAATTACCCTTGTGAAATAGAAATTCATGAAAATTCAGAGAGGTAGATATTAAGGGCTGACAAAACCAGAAGTTTGCATATAGTTTTTCCCTCCAAAACCATCACATCTCTGTATTCATTGGTTCAAATTTATCAACAATTTTGTTCATTTGCTTTACATCTATCCATGAAGGCAGAGATTAAATCTTTACTTTTAAAAACCTCATAGTGCTATATTTTCCGTAAGCACTCAAAACAAAATATTATGTGAATCCAAAGACTGACAATAAGGTACTCAAGATCCTACACTACAGCCTAAGCATAGTTTTACTTTGAAAAAAAAAAAAGTGTCTAGAAAAGTTAGTGGGCATTGCAAAATTACTGGGAAAACAGTTTATGGACAGATGGGCACATGTATTTTTTTTTTTAAAGTAAGATTAAAAAACACATAAAAGTTGTAATATTAAGAGTACAGTCATTTCATCTTAACAACACAAAAAGAGGCAACAAGTGATCATTTTAGGCACTCTTATTTGAAATGACAACATTAATGCATCTTTAGTATCCCTTCTTTGATTGCAAATGAAAATTTAATTTATCTTTCCAGAAAACCAGAGACTACCATGAAAACTACAGTTAAAGGAAAGACAGTCTCAAAAAAAAAAAATAAAAAAATTTCATAAAATTATATTCATATTATTTAAACTACATAAAAATTAAACATGCATATAAAAAAGACAAGAAAGAAGCACATAAAAACACTTTAGATTGTATAGGAAATAAAACTTTTATTTCATTTAGGATTAATGATTATCAAGTTATTTATTATAAATATATATTTACAAAAAGTTTAAGGAAATTCTCTTACCTAATTTTGATTAACAAATTCAATCACAACTTTGTTTATATGTCCTTCTTTTTGCAGTTTATATATTTTGTTTGGCTTTGACTCAGAGCCATAGTTTAATTCAAAAGGAAACTGCTTCTAGCCATTCCTCAGACAGAGCCTTGGTCTTTTCACATCCTTATAGAATGAACATCCACATTAAGGGATGAATAAGTGAAAGGGGTCCTTTTTAATGGCTACTAAGACTGGTTTATCTGGACCAACTAAAAAGTATATATGTTTAGACAGAAGACAAAGACCTTTCCTATCACCTCCACCAAATATTAATAGCCAACTTGACATCATCACACTCAGCTTCAAACTGTTTAAAGTACCCATCATCTGGAAGTATTGGTTTTGCTGCTTCTTAGCCTCTGAAATCATAATCCACTTAAGCCCTTCTATGCACATGACTGCCTGCTTTGAAAGCCATGCACAGAAATCTAGACAAGATGGAGCAAAATAGGGCTTCAGTTCACACACTTTACCTCCACCTCCAAAACAGCCTACTATTTAGAAATCATTTTTACTCCATACTCCCTTCTGTGAGGAACAGTGGGAACACTGTGAGGAACCAAGAAGAGTGCTGTGAGGAGAAAGGTATGTAAAGCATGCACTGACTCATGTTGCTCTGAGCTAGATGTGTTTTCTCTACTTCCACTAATGAAAAAGAATCACATCTAGGGGAAGGCAAAAGGAGAACAACCTACACTGTACGTGAAGGAATGCTACCCGCTTGGAAGGATAAGAAATGAACTTTCAAAATTCTAAATAAATGGGAGTGGGGAAGAGAACAAAAGGCAGTTTTATCCGACTCACATAAATAGGTCTGTTTTAAGGTCCACCTTTTGCTCCCTGTTCAAAATGCTAAATCTCTGTCAAAATTGTCTTCATTCTTCCCCTTCTTTGCCCCTCCCTCCCCTCAAGTTGCAAGAATGATTCAAGCAGGTTTAGGTTTCAGTGGGGGCAAAGGGAGGGGTCCAAGGACACTTTCCTAAACTAACAATGACTGTCTCTAATGGTTTCTGTCTCCTAACAAAAGCCATGACTCCGCTGTTATCAGCTTCATCTAATTTTTCCTTTCCAAAGTAAATAACACAGCCCTTGCATTTTACACATGTCCAAGTTTGACAAATCATTATCGACTGAGACTATGACTGATAAGAGATAACTTTGTAGTAGGACGTTGTCATTTCCTCTCATAAGGGCTTTCTTTCTGAGATACAGAAACACGATTAAAATAGTTAAACATTTCCTCTGCCTGGCAGTCAGGAACTCAAGCATTAAGATACTGGAGTCTGCACTTTCCTAGTTCAAATAGATCTACGAAGATACCAACAGTAGCCACAAACAGCGAACTCAGGATTATTCTGCTTTTTTAACTAGTTGTTTTCTTTATAAATGAACATAAAATAATTTCATCACCAAGGACAGCAGCTGCCTAATTTCCTATATGGTTTCTGAATGGAGAGCATTAATCCCTGCATCCACATAAACCTCTTTATTTTCAGAGAGAAGTAAATAGTAGGTAAGATTTTTAGATTATGTAACTAAAAAATCTATGCAACAGGGCATGTTATAATATTACATAAGATTAAAACAACAGGTAAATAATATTCTAGTAAAAGAACATAGGGGTGACTGGGTTATGACATTCAGAGGTAGAAATTATGAAGGCGACCACTACATTACACAGTCATGCCTATTTAAGATCATGTATCACTAGATACCAATGTATATGGCTAACTCTCTCTTTCCATATGACTCTTATTATTTGTATGATAAACATTAAAAGCTTCCATCAAAGCAATACTTCTTATATACTGTCTGTAGAGTATTTGTTGTTAAATGGCACCAGTTATTGCTATTAGATAATGCCACTAAAGAGATGACTAAAAGGAGTCTGGAGACAGAGAAAGCTATAAAGTAAAAGTAAATCTATAAATAGGATTAATGAAAGGCATCCTGAAAAAATAGTCTCATAAGCCTCTGCAGACAACATATATTGGGAGAGATGTAAAAATTCAAAACAGAAATGAGAATATTAGATGGTCAGAAAGAAGAGAAACATGAACATTTCTGATTATGAAAATTCTTGCAAAATACCAGGATCTGACTTTTATGATGTTTTTCTTCTTCTCTAATACATTTTCGTTCAGGTCAAAGGAAGTCTCTAAAAATGGAAAAGTTAATGGTTAAGTTCCTCTTATAAAGAACATGGAAAATGACAGGGAAGTACAGCATAGGAAGTAGAGTCAATAATATTGTAATAACTATGTATGGTGCCAGGTGCATACTAGACTTATCGGGGGGTTCACTTCATAAGTTATATAAATGTCTAACCACTACATTATGCACCCAAAATTAATATACGATATTGGACATCAACTGCAATTCAAAAATAAAAAAATATGTACTTAATTTTAATTATAACACAACAAAATGCTAATAAAGAACTTATCTCTACTGAAAATAATACTCTATAAACAAAAAGGAATAAAGAAAATGGTTTAACTTATTGAAGAATAAAGAAACTTTGACTTTAAAATAATCTTATTCAAGTGTTAACAGATACCTTCATTTAATACATTTATAACACCCCCTCCCGCCAAAAAGGGAGTTGGGAGTTAGTAGTGATTTCTACTATCTTAAAAGACTCACTAGTGAAGGTAGACAGGGAAAAGAAGATTTGCAGGCTACAGCCTGATAAATCTACCTGCTTTATTACAGGGTAAGCATATCATTAGGAAAAAAGAACAGAGTGCAAGAAAAAATTGCTTGCCTTCCTCCACTCAAGAAAAATAGCAAATGTACTGAGAAATTTACCTACACTGCTAATAAAGATAGTACATGAAAACAGAAATGCATTAGTGCGCTCTAGTCCTGTTGTTCACACAGCCGTCCCATGAGATACACACACACATACACACAGGCTATTTATTTTTCTCTCATGAAATCTTTTAAAGTAGGTGGATCATCCAAAAAGAGTATGATAAAAGTTTACAAGGAATTTAGATATGTTCTCGCTAATTATTTGAGTCATTCTCCTTGAAAATACTTTTGATTACCACTTAACAGAAAACGGTCTCTCGTTGTTGATAAATGAATGCAGAGACCTTGTGCCCATTTCTGAGCATTAGCTGGATCTCAAGTCATTAAAATGTACTGGCATCTTTCTGATGGGAGAAAACAACAAATGATTAAGCTGATGGGGCATTGCCTTTGTATTCAGAGAATTAATTTCAACTGCCCATATTATGTCTGGAAGCCAGGAAATACCTGGCAAACATTTTTCACAAGTGTACTTTTCTGTCCTACTTTGCTTCCAAACCTTCAGAGAAAAGAAGGGTAGAATTCATTTCAAAATAGGCTTTTAGACAGCTGGACCGAACACCCCGAACACACCAACAAACTAAAAGGCCTAGGATTCTAAGTAACTAAATTTAGCAAAACTATAAAGAATTTTCTAAGCCTTTGAACATATAAGAATACCAGAGTCCTACCTTAAAAAGTATAGGATTTTGCTATTGAGCTTCTTACAAATTATTAGGATTCTTCCTGAGAAATCTCTAAACAGATTACAGTTTCATGTACTCAAGTGTTCTCACTAAGCAGAAGAAAATAAGGAAAAATCACTGTTACACTTTACTGAGAAACTGCAGAAAATCTTGTGGCCTAAATCGAAAGATAGTCAGTCCCTCAAGAATCCTCTACTTGAAGATGAACACTGGGGAAATAAAAATTCAACTGGTCTTTATTTAACAACAACTCACTGCATGCTAAGAAACTCTAAACTGTTAGGCAAAAAAAGGGAATTTAAAACTAAATATGGTATTAAATATAAAAGTTCTCTGAGAAGAAAAAATAAGGTAATTAAAATGGTAGAAAATAATATTAATAAAACTATAATATTATAGGTAAAAAACTAATATCCATAATATATAAAGAACTCATTAAAATTGAAGGAGACAAAAAATAAAATCATTAGAAAAATGAGCAAAAGACACAAGCAGGTTTACCAAGAAAAAAAATAATACAAATAGCCCTCAAACTTATAAGATACTAAATTTCAGAGACAGTAATAAGAATGCAAATTAAAATTATACAGGGATACCATTTCTCATCTATGCAACTGGCAAAAATTCAAAAGCTTAACAAAATATTCTCTTAAAGAAGTTGTCAGGAAATAGGCAATTCATATACTGCTAGAGGGGGGAAGATGTAAAAAACCTCTACTGAGCAGAATTTGACACTATCTAACAAAACTACACATGCATTTACCCCTTGAATCAACAATCCTGCCATTCCTGCTTCTAGGAACCTATCCTGAACATACACCTTTGACTGGAAAACAATTCTCCGTTTGGGAGATTATTTTGAAACTGTTTTTAAAGTTTTAAGGTGTTTGTCATACAGTAAAATGCACCCTTTTTAATGAACAATTCAATGAGTTCTGACAAATCCATATAGTCCTGAAATCATCACCACAATCTAGATTTTCAAAGTTCCACCAACTTGAAAAATCCTCTCATGCCCCTTTGTAGTCTAATTGTTCCCTGCTGCCCAACCCTTGGCAAATGCTGATCCACTTTATGTCCCTGGGAGTTTTACATTTTAGGGAGTGTCAAGGAAATAGACTCAGATGGTATGTAGCCTTCGAATCTGGCTTCTTTCATTTAGCATACAGCATGTGAGGTTCTGTGTTTTTTCATGTATCTACAGTTCATTTTTTTCTATTTCAGGGTGATACTAGAGTTATGAATATACCACAGTTCATTTATGCCTTCACCCATTAAAGGGCACTTAGGTTGTTTCTACTATCTAACCATGTATGAATAAAGTTGCTACAAATACTCAGGTATAGGTTTTTGTGTGAACATAATGGATAAACATCTAAGAATGAGATTCCTAGGTCACATATATGGTAAGTGTATGTTCAACTTTACAATACGCTACCAAACTGTTTTCCGAAGTGTTTCTACCGTTTTGTATTTTCATTACAATTTATAAGAATTCCAGTCAGTATCTGCTATCATCAGTATTTTTCTTAGCTAATTCTAATAGCTGTGTAATTGAGACGCCATAGTTTAATAGGAAAATAATGAAAATCATTAACTATCCACACATAGGAGACAGGATGAACAAACCACAGTACATTCAATCAATGAAGTACTATCTAGCAGTAAAAGTAGAAGGAGAAAGATTTCTATGAACTGATACAGAAAAATTTTCAAGATGTATTTTCAGAATAAAATAAAATACAAAAAATATATATGCATTATGCTATTAATAGTCATGTAGTGTAAGGTATGAGGAAAGGGACATACGTACACACAAAGGATACTGATTACTTACATAGGATGGGTAGGAGAAGGGTGGGAGGGATAAAGAGAAGAATGGGATTTCACTGAATATATCTTCTTATATAATTCTGCCTTTTGAACCATGTTCATATTTTATAGTAAAAAAAATAAAGGAATTCTATAAAATAATACAAAAAGAAACAAATGAACCTAATTATATCAATTTAGTAGTAATCACACTAAAGAAAAAAATAGCCAAGAAACATTTCAACAAAATACTCTGACCTATATAGCCCCATAGGGACATATTGTAGGTAAAAAGAAGTAGGTAAATTCACTGCTTTTAACAACATGTGCAATGCAATTCTGGAACTATTTTGTTTCTGACATATGATTAGGCAAATGAGTAGATATACTGATATTCTGGGAACCAGAATTCTTTGAGGTACAAATCTGGAATAGAAAACACGAAAACCTGTGATATTAGATTGAAATTAGAAGCATCAGTTTTAATTCATGATTTTAAAAATGTCTCTGTGTTGGTATAGCATGTGTATTTCTTAGCTGTGTCCACAAAGGAGTATACCTAATGCCCACGCTAAGTTTCTAAACAGCTGATTCTGGGACAGGACAGAACCTGAAGTAAACCACGAGCATTTTGTGCAAGAAAAAGAAAAACAAAGTACTCAAAAATTGATAGAGACATGTCAAAGAATAATGGATGAGACTGACAGTGGCAAAATTTAGAAAATCAGAGAATCAAAACAAAAGACAAGAATGGAATGTAACCCATTGTGTATAAAATAAAAATCCATGTGCCAAAGTTAACACTTAAAAAAGAGAGGAAAGGAAAGTTCTTTATAGAAGAATGCTAACTGATCAATGTCAAAGAAGTGGTAAAAATGGAAAAATCACTACTTCATAATTATCACAGTAACACATGATTCAAAAAAAAAACCATCAATGAATTCTAAACACTGGGTGAAAAACTGTTAAGGAACAGGAGAGTCACATGGTCTAAAACTTCCATTCCAGAGATCACTTACCAGTTTCAAAGAAGTAAAGGTAACTTTACAGTAGAGTAATCTGATAGACACTACCTTAACTAACTGTGTATCTCCTGATGTGATACACTGAAAAGAATATAATATTTCTCCTATAATATTTTTGCCAAAAATAATTAAATTTAACCTAATCATGAGAATGTACCAGATGTACCTAAATAGAGGAATATTAAAACATAATAAACAGACATAAAAATTAAATGCAATGTGTGATACTTGTATGGATATGGTTCCAGGAAAAATGAAAGAAATAATCTACTATAAAAGACGTCATTGGGACAACCAGGGAAGTTTTTATATGGGTTATATAGTAAGTGGTGGTATTGTACCGATGTTAAATTTCCTGAGTATGATAATTATATTGTATTTATGCAGGAGAATGCCATTCTCTGGAAACTATAGAGTGCTGTACTGAGGGTTTAAATATGTTGAATGAATTATGACATTTTCTTTCAAGTCACTCAGCCTTGTGTGAGGGAGGTAGATATATCTATTTTTTTTTATTCTTTCAAAATCAAATTTTTGAGAGAGAACATGTCAAATTTTAATAAGTGGAGTACTTAAGGGTATATGATATTAATTTTACCATTCATGTAACTTTTGAAGATTTAAAATTCCTCAAAAGAAAAATAATTTTTTAAGAGGGTAATACAGAAGAAGTGAGAACAAACTAATCCTCAGGTTAATAAGCAGAATGAGATACTTTAGACTAGGGGGGCTTAAGAAGGAACACATGCCCTAGTTGGGGTTATCAGCACCTTAGCACAGAGTGAAGGGGCAGTAGATTAAGCAATGAATATATAAAGGAGAAATTCTAGAAGATATGAAAAGGCAGGTAGATGTTTATAATTGAGGCAAATAATTTCAAAATGACAAGACCTTTATAATATCACAATGAAAAAATTAAAAAGATCTTAATGTTAGCCATAATACATCTTTACCAATAAATAAACCTAAAAGATCAAATGGGAATATAAAACTCAAAATGGAATGTCTAAAGCATGCCGTAATGTTTTTGACCAACTTTCTAAATTCTTTTGATTGCCATTAGATTATATGTATGGGCATCTACTTTTCATTTGATTGTGTATTTCAGCTTTAATAGATCAACTTTCATTAAACATAAAAGTGAAAAACTCAAAGCCTCCAGGAGTGAGTAGGTATTGGGAATAAGTGATTCGGGCCAGAATTTTAAACTGTATTCTCTGAATAGACATTCTATTATTTTCTCATCTTTTTTTTTTCAAACATGTGGCCCTGTCAGTCTATCTTCCATTTCACCATTTTTTAATAGAGACACAGTAAAATAATAACATATTTCCCTCAACAACAGCTCAAACATGATAGTAATTGGCAAGTGCCAATGCACAGACACAAAAGGGTTGTGGTTTAGTGGAAAAGCTATGTCCCTTGTGGCAACATTATTATTCAAGGAGAGTCTATTACTACCATCCTTAGAAAAAACCTAAGTTAGAATACAGATTTGTATGTGAATTCAATTGACTTTTAAAAGTTGGCTACTAATTTCAAAAATGTTAAGCACTGTGCAAGCCAACAATCATTTTGCAAGCTGTTTCTGGTCCGTGGGCTGCCAAACTGCAACCTGTGATTTAAACTCTAGAATTCTAATGGCATCCTTAATTTCACTTTAGCTTGCTGAGAAATATTCTTCTTTTTCTGTTACCTTCCTACCAATAGGAAGTTTTGCAAAAAAAAAAAAAAAAATTGAAATTTGGGTAAAATATGCTAATAACAAAAATTTTCACAAGCAACATAACACAAATTAATTACTGTCATTGTTATAAGTGAAAAGAGATGCTTAGAGAAATGACATGATTTGCTCCAAAAGCACAAAGCCAACAGAACTTGTACCTTCTAAATACAAATGTGTATCCTTTCCAATCACATTGTGTTGACACCCCAAATTCATATGTTGAAGCCCTAATGCCCAATGTGTTTTGGAGACAGGGTCTTTAAGGAGCAATTTAAGGTTAAATAAACTCATAAGAGTAGGGCCCAAATACAATGGGACTGGTGTTTAACATTCTATGCAAATACAGATTTTCAAAAATGATATCAACTTTTTTAACCTTTATTCCAATAAAAAGCATACAGCCATAATGCCTAAATAGTAACTATTATGGAATGATAGCACCATGACAATAGCACGATATATGTTATTTCTGTCAATCCTCACAACTCTACCCACAGCAGGTATTACTGCCCTTCTTCTCACAAACAATATATCACCTTACAGAGTTCTTTGTATTTTATCTTCAAATATCTCAAAACTGATATGCCTAGTGAATCTAGATTCATAAATACATTCTCGATCTAAAATGTTCACTACTTCTAAAAATATTTTCTTAAGTCCTATCTAGACATTTATAGAATAAAAATTAAATGTGCATATAGCACAGAATGATATAGAGATTCAAAATTTCAAAATTTATGAAATCATATATATTTCCATTAAAAATCAAATGAATTCAGTTATAATCAAAAATGGTCAAATATCAGCAGTTTATATAGTTCAACTTTAATATATGACATGTAAAAAAAAAGTCTTACCTTAATTAAGGTGACCCTTTCATTAGCTTAGACAAATATGAAACACAGGTAGTTTTACAGGGGAATATTTTCTGTGCAACACTTCTCAGCCATCAAGAGACTGCTCTTTCAGTTGGTTCAACATGTGAGCTGGTTTTTCATACAAAATTACAATTTACTACTGTGACTTCATCCTCGGTTTCCAGTTTCTTCCATCTCTGACTCAGTTTTATTTCAGTTTAACAACATATGAACTATCTGCTCACCAAGTGCAAAGCTACATTCCAGGTTTGGGATTTCCTGCCTATTTCATTCTATGGTCTCCTATTAAGTATCATCAAGCTAAAGACATAGTAAATAACCGACAAATATCATTTGCCTCGAAGAAAGTATTAAGTATACTTCCATTAAAACCATAAAAACGGTAAAAAGATCTTACATCACAGAAAAAAAAAAAATACCCAAACTTAGTATGTTAAATCGGAATCAAAATTTCATTAACAATAATGCTGGTAATCTATTACAAGCAAAAGACTTTAGAAAGCAAACTATAACTTTCTCTTCAAGTGCTACATTCATTGTTGAAAAAAAATTAAGACATATTAATGACGAAAACCAACAGGAGACCCAAACATTCATAGGTTTATGTTCCTTCTGCACTAAAAATGCTTCTTTGTGGTCCTCCATACCCCTGCCACTCAGAGTATACTCTGAGACCAGAAGCACCACCCTCACCTGGGACCTTGTTAAAAATGCAGATTCTCAGATTCATCCCCAACCTGCTGAATCAGAATCTGCATTTAATATGATTACAAGGTGATCCTATACACACTGAAGTTCAAGAAGCTTCAGTTCAAAAAGGTTGTTCAAGAACTGCCCGATGTGAGTTCTTAACTTGGGTCCTGAGGACAACATGAGTTTCACGAATCTCCTGAAATTTCACACAAAACTTTTTGTGAGTGACTATGTGTATATTTTACTGGGGAAAGACTCCATACACTTTTATCTAACTCTCAATGTAATCTACGACCCCGAATAGATTAAGAACCATTTCCCTACAGGATTCTATGTCATAGTTTAAAAGTCAAAATATTTCAAAAACAATTTACGCTGCTCTCAATGAGGTCTATTGAAGAATGACAAGAATGAAGGTCAGAACGTCACAGTGGGTCACGAAAGACCTTATCTGAAGAATTTATTCACACCATGCAAGAACTATGCCAAGAAACCAGTTTGGAGACATCTAAATAAATAATTCTCTACATGAGGTTTGAGATTAAGAATGTGCACTTGAAGAAGATTCAAACTGAGAAGTAAATAAATATAAGGTAGAATTTTTTTTAAGATAGGATGCCATTAGATGACAGTGAAGTGCTGAATTTTTGTAAGAGCTCAATCAGCAAATCTCTGATGTGAATTCTGTTTGATTTGGGAGATGGCAGCATTTTTAAATGTTAACTTCCTAGCACATTCTTATAATGCTTCTTTTATGAAGAAGCCCCAACACACTTTACTAGTCCCACTCTTCATCGTCTCTGGACCTCAGAAGACAAAACAAAGCAAAAATATGGAACAAAAATCAAAAGGGACATGACCAGGATTTTCAGTAAGTTAATGATAAAGAATGGCTCCTATCCAGAAGGTTCTCGGTGATATATGAGAACCGTGTATATATTTCATTCTTTTACCTTATCATCTAACCATGTCTTCATGGTATGTATTAAGGAAACTTCTGTTTCCTTAAGCCATAGTGCCTGATACAATTTAATTTCCTTCACAGGCACCCAAAACGTAAATAAAAGGCAGTTATTGGTCTTTCTTGAGACTGACTCTTTACTGTTTTAGTACTTTAACTTGTCATCAATGATGGGCCTAATACCTAACAGTCTGGTCCCCAGAGTGGACCCAATCAATCCAGATGAGAAGAGAGAATACCAGAAATATTTGAAGGGATCAAGTCTTCTCTGCCCTTTTCTATTATCATGGGCATCAGGCAAATATCTGATTCTCTTCTTAGCTCTATTTCTCAGCACTATTAAAAGTCCTTGTTATCCAAGTATGATAGGAATTATGATAAAACTTTAACTCATTGTTAACTATTAATGTACCTCATTTACATAATAAACATATCCTGATAAAGTATAAATTATACAATTACTCACTTATATTGTAGAACTGTATAATGTTCCCCTCAATAATGATAACCATATAAAAGAATGTAGTACTTTACACATATGATAGTCTCTCAGACATTCGATCAAACTTAAATGCTAATGTTTTAGACACATAATTAACTTTGTTATTTGCTTTTCAGCCCAAACAGTTTAAATGGTGCCAGCTCAATTTTTAACATGAAAGAGGAATAATAATGAGAGGCACACTGATGGTAGTGATGCATAATAGAAGTCAGTAAGAAAGAGTAACGAACATAGGACAGAAACTGACATTTGCACAAACCATCTTTTATGGTACAGGCACCTGTGCAGTCCTGTAGGGGCAGAGACTACTGTCTTCATTTAGTAGAAGAAAACACTAAAGTTCAAACAGATTAAAGTTACCTAAGATTACAAAGTTAGACAGTGACAAGTTTGGGGGTGATAGGAGAGTAAGGCGGGTACGGATGTAACAAAGGACAAGGTTGGGGATGAGACAGTGAACCCAGTTGCATCTGGAGAAATGAAGCAATGAAAAGGAGACAAGCACTTAAAGGCAAACGGGTTAACAAGTACAGGAGTAAAGGGGTCCTCACACATATCACTGAATATTTGTAAAGTAAATGGTATGATTACAAGTGATGGGGCTTTTTAAAATAAAATAAATGGCAGAGCTGGAATTTAAATGCAGTCTCTCTGAATCAATGGTCATGCTCCTGACCACTACATTCACAGAAAAACTGATCCAGTTTACGCAAATAAATATTTAGAAAAACATTTTAACAGGGAATCTCACATCATGGTAGTTTTTTAACTACACATTAAAAATACACTTTTTAAAAGCACATTAAATATACTTCCAACAACAAAGGAGTATATAAAAATGTGTACTACACTTAAGCCACTTAATCTTATTCTTTACCTGAAAGTGACATAGAACTAATCTAAGAGATTATGAATATGTCAAAAATTCCCAGATTCCCTATAATCATTCGTATATTTATTTCCTCCAGAAGTGTATTCTCCACCTTCTGAAGCCCTTTACATTTCAATCTGAACCATATCTCAATGCTAAAAAAAAATCCCTCATTTTTCCCCCCACTGTTTAAAGTAACATTTTTTATTTGTTTCAGTAGCTTTGTTCCAGTTTCAGTGGAGGTCACCTGGATCTCTTTCTCCAGACCAGGTACTTACCTGTATCTACCCAGTCAGTATACAAACAATCCTGAAAATTATTTTAAAAATGGACAAGCACATTTAAAATCTAAGGAATCAGAATCTAAGATTCTGATTAGTACATTTTCAGTTTCCTTCAATCGGGGCCCATTCCTATTTAAAATGCTATCTAATTACAGAATATCACGCAAGTTGTATTAAATGGATAAATTCTTTAACATATCCCAAACAAACTATTATTTAAATCACATCCCCAGTTCAAATATTAGTTACCTCGTCATCATCTTCCTCATCTTCAACATCCAAAATTCCTGAATCCTGTTCAGACTTGGGGCTAGTGCTTTCTACCTCTGTATCAAAAATTGTATATGCATCTTTCTTAGATTTTCTCTTGCTACCTATTCTGGGTTGTTGCAAGACGATGTTGTCCAGGTTTCTTTGTTGTTGGGCCTAGAATAGAGACATACACACACATTAAAAAAAAAAAAAAAAAGGAAAAGAAAAAATAAAGAAAACTAGGCATTCAAAAAACTTCTAATTTTGAACAAATTGGTACCTTAAAGAAAATACCACAATAAAATGCCTTAATACACTAAGTTGTAGTCCCAGAAGTACAACCAAACACATTAATGTATACATTTTCAATCCTGAAGTTATACCTCTCGATTCATTTTTCCCAGTTTCCATGGGGGGAAAAAAAAGATAATCAGTCAACATTATCATAAGACTTTTCAAATATACTGACTAAATCATCACAAAAATGAAATCTACTCCTTTAAGTAGCCAATAGATAAGAGATTCGTGCAAATGACTAAGCATTTATATCTTACAAGATAAACACCATACTGGAATCACTGTGGTTGGTTCCAGACATTTAGGTGAGTCCTAGGGGACTCTTAAAACCAGTTGTGTGGATGTAAGAGATCAACACAATTTGCTTGATTAGGAAAATAAAAGATCTTAATAGAGTGATTTGAACTACTAATCCAACAGGACTTCATGACCCTAATCTGTGAAAAATAAGAGTTTTAAAAGCTTTCTTCTTAGAATCCTTCTAAGAAAGGATTCTTTCTTAGAGAAAGAATATGCAATCCCCTCAGCTTTAAAAACCAGACTCGAATGATGATGTAGTTTCAACAGACACAAAGAAGTAGAAAGCGTCAGTCTCCAGGGTCAACACAGAAGTATGAAACAATATTAGAGCTGTAAGTCACTTGGTCACCACTTAGGAAACTGAGGCTAGAAGACAAGAGGATTTGTATAGGGTCACAAGGCTAGATTATGAATCTCTAAGTGTGATCTTCTAAATTCCAGATCAGTGATAGTCCTACTATGCCAAAAGTTCCTCAAATCATGGCAAAATGTTTCTCAAAAAAAACAGGTTCTGTGGTCAAATACATGGAAAACACTGCATGTCATGTAACCTTCTTGTAGATATATAATGTTCATTAACAGAATAAAAACTGGGAGGCATCCAATTTTAAGATACTTCTTTCATTTGATTTAACCCAGCATGTTGCAAAAGTATTCCATACCATTTTAAAAAAATAATAGTCTCATCCTAAGATACAAAGCTTGAAAAATGTTGCTCCTCAGAATATATCCTCCTTAATCAATATATGATATTTCTCCTCACTGATCTACAGATATTAGTTCATAAGAAAATCAATTTCCAAATATTTTGAATGTGATTCTGAATTCAAGACAAATATTAAGTATAAGATGTTAGTTCAGGCACTGGTTAAATGAGAATTATAAAAAGACAGAAAAACTTGAACTATGTGAGCTAGTTTCTGCCAAGAAAATGAAAAGAATCTACATTCCACAGATTTGTATCAATGGACAAACTTGTTTCTCTACATAGTGCTCATTGATATTTTGCTTTGACTTATATAAAATACATGGCTTCAATAACAAACTGAGATAGAGAAGGCACCCAAAAACATTTCATTTAGATTTGTACATAAGACAAACATATCCAACCATTAGAGACCCCCAATTAGGTAGAATACTCTTTCTTTTCCTCTCTAAATAAGTTCTTCCCCAGTTACTGCCAATGCAAACCACACAAAACAGGATCAGGACTCTGGGGAGGCAAAAAAGGTTCAAACTTCGTAAAGCTTTCATATTTAAAAAAGCAAGCCCTCAACTAGAGAGTGATCACTTACTTGTCCTCTCTTTCAGTACAGCAATACCAAACACTTTCATAAGTTGGGCATACTTTATCGAATCCCAAGTTAATTATCCTTCTTTCACAATCAGTAAAAAAACTGCCAGTGTAACAAAAGCACTTAAATACTGTCATTTAAACTTGAAATGATACAAATCTCAAAGTATCCAATGGAAGTAATTTTAGATCTTCTACAACTTGCTCTTTTCCATTGGTATGTATCTGGTTTTCCCATCAATTTGAAAAAGCACAAAGTAGTTTGGACCAAATCAACCAATTAAGATAGCAAACCCTATGTTATAAATCAAAGCATTTCAAGTTGCACTCCAAAGATCTATCAGAACATGGGGTCTGTATTAGAATTATCAAGGCTTCTCCAATCTGCAAAGGAGCAGTCAGGACAGATCTGCCAAGCAGCCACAGGCCAAGTTAGAAACACTGAATCCCAGGTAGAATGATGAAATAAACACTCAGGTATT
Organism: Cynopterus sphinx; assembly: GCA_030015415.1. NCBI lineage: Eukaryota > Metazoa > Chordata > Mammalia > Chiroptera > Pteropodidae > Cynopterus > Cynopterus sphinx. The sequence goes on along the minus strand of CM057383.1, from coordinate 53,162,355 downwards.
ACCCATTATGGATGTAAATGAAAATTAACATCTATTTAGAATGTATGTTGTAGGAATGTATGTTGGCAGGAAGTGGAAAGAAATAGATATAAATATGTATATAAATATATAATACATATTAAAAGAAAAAGTTTCTGGGGGGAAATCCCAGTAAAAGCCCTTCAGACTTCTCTTCTAACAGGCTAACCTAATCTTTCTCACCAGGACTACTTATTCCATCCCTGCAGAGACAACCTTTGTCATCACGAGCCAAAGACGCAGCTGTCTGATTTCTCCGCCTGAACTGAGTTGTATAGGAGGACATGGAGCACACAAGTAGCAGCTAGACCTTAGAAAACATTTAGGCGTGCTCTCTTTCTTAGCTCTTCATTCTCTTTGTGAATAAATTTTATACATGTAACCACCTCTTCTCAAGATTCCCTCACATATATTCTTCTCTGCTTTCCTACCATATAGAAATTAAGCAAGGTTTATTTCTCAACCCCTCTTCTCTTACCACACTTTCTACTCTCCCAAGATCCAATAGCACATCTCCAGTTTCCTGTTACTCCTGTGTGACTCTGCCATCGTCTCACTCTCACCATACCTGAAATGGAACTCATCACCTTCTCATTACAATTCCCCTGCACACGCGGCCAGGCTCTTCTTAACCCACATCATTCATCACACCAAATTAGAGATGAGGGAAATTGGGGAAAAAAATTTCAAGTACAAATCCAAACTCCATAATCCATCACTTAGACTCCGCCATAATGGAGGCTAAACCTAATTTTCCAGTGTACTTACCTAGTACTCCCCAACATGAATCTTCCACTCGAATGAGACTGTACCTCATAATATACTAGGTGTATTTCCACTTCTGTATTTGGACTGAATGACTTCTTCCTACCTGAATCTAACCTTTCTTCCAAAACCTAACTAAAATTCTTCTGCCTTTAGAAAACCCCCTCTCACTGCCTTAATTCATGGTACTTTCTCTCAGTATTCCTATTTTCAGTCAAACATATATTGAATGTCTACCTGGTACCACACATCATGCTCACATATACTAGGTATAGAAAGAAAAAGATGGAGTCTCTGACTCATGAACCTCACATTAAACTATTATGGAAAGCAGACAGGCATATGAGTGGCTGAAATTCCTTGCAATAGCATAATAATAGAAATAAATACAGAGGACAGTGGTTGAATAAATTGTTGAAGAGGGTTCAAGAAAGGCTTCACAGAGGAATAGGTAGCAAACTATGTTCTTAAAAGGTAAATATGATTTTTCTAAAGAGAGGTAAGTAGAAAGGGTAACCATTACAGAAAAAGAGAAAAGCATAAGAACAATGTGTGAAATAACATTACCCATCCAAGAATAAGTAATTTTGTATAAGATCATAATTTACAAAGGATTAACAACAAAGTTAAAGATGTCATGTTGCGTTTTCAAGATTAGCTAGTAGGCAATGGAGAAACAATGAAATAGTCTAAGCAAAGGAATAACAGGGTCAGCTTTACAATTCAGGCAGATCCTCTAGCAGCAGAGGAGTGGTCAGCTGGGAGAAGATAAAGGCTAGAATCAAGAAAACCCATGTAGGTCACTATAATAGTCCAAATAACGATGAGGACTTGAATTAAGGTAACATCAGATACATAAGAGGCAGAAGCACCAGAATTTACTAATTTGAATGTAGTACATGAAAGACAGGGAAGAAGTAAGAATAACTCCTAGTATGCTGGCCTTGATAACGAGATGGTAGGGTCATTCCAAATGGTAGGAACCATAGAAATAGTCAGCTGAGAGCAGGATGGAGATGAGTTCAGTAAACTTGTCAGATGGCCAGGTTAAAAAAAAAATGACAGTAGAACCTTCAGTATGCAACTCTTCTTTCTCTGAGGATAGGAAACATACTTTACCATTCTTAGACTTCCCTAAGCATATGTACAGTGACACATCTTCAGTAAATTTAGATAAATAATTACTATATAAAGACAATAAATAAACAAAATAAATCTATGTGAGAATGACATTTGGCCCAATAAAAGAGGGAGGTATCTGCAAAAGAGGTAATTTGGATGTTCTCCTATCTATTAGAAAAGGGGGAAAACCCATAAGAATTATCTAATCTGGGCTATTAACCTAATATGTTGCTATTAAGACTACAACTGTCGAAGTGTATCTATGAGGGATTTTTTATATCTATATATATGCATGTATATATGTATACATATATATAGGCTATAAAATAAAGTTTTATTGTGAAATACAACTTTCAAGGGTGCTTAGCAATAAGACAATTAAAATTATGTGAATCAAAAACTGGAGGCTCCTGTCTTCATCAGCCCAATACTGACCTCTAGTGGGCTAAAGGAATACATACAAGTGACCTTAAGAACTAGAATTGAGAAGGATATATATAGGTTGGATGTCTATACAATTATATGGACTTCCATTTCAGGGTGCTATAACAAAAAACAAACAAACAAAAAGCTTGTTGGAGAAAGACAGATCTTTAAATCTAAGCTCTGCAACTTAATTAACCTTGGGCAGTTTCTTCACTTCTCTGGGGCAATATTTCCATCTATTAAAAAAAAAAACAAGGTTAATAAAAGGTACCTTAGAACTGCCACAAGGATTAAATGAGATAATATAGATAAATTATCTTGAATTTAAAAATAAGTAAAAAAAATAAATTCAAGCCCTACCTGTCTGAAAATGGGATAGGAATCTTGTTTCACTGTCAACTAGGAAAGCATTTGAAATCTAGCAAATATTTAAATACAAAATCATTACTGGCATTCAATTTTACCTTTGTACTACATTTCATACATCAGATATCTGGACTAGACACATTGTGCTCCACTTAAGATTCTCTCAGTCTCAGCTCTTATTCCAACTAGAGCATCAGAAAACTGTTTTGGACAGCCTTGGAAGCATCACATAATGTAACCTGAAACCAACTCTAACACTTATTCCACACCTCAAGCTTCCTTCCCTGGTGCTTCGTTGGTAATACCACAGTGTAGAATCCCACAAGAATTACTTAGCATTCATGATTCTCAACCCAGAAAAGAAGTAACCATTGAACAAAGAACTAACAAAAAAATGCTTCCCCACTGTGTCCCTCTCCCATAGTCAGTTGCATATGGTTTCTCAGCAAGCTCCATGAATTAAGAAACCAAACTACCCTACCACTGTATCATTGAACTGAGTCTACAAGCTTCTCTTTTCACTCCTCCTGACCCTTAAACTCCTGCTCCCTAGGCCATGTACTTGAATAAACCACTCACATCTCAACCTCTCAGGTCTCCTCAGGGAAACCAAAGGTAAAACAACATTCTATACAACAAAACAGTGAAGGAAAATTACAACCCTGTTTTATGTCTGAAGCCCAATGGATAACTCAAAAAATAACCACAAATATCAAGAAATGATGACTCTAAAGTTGCCTCTTCACATCTCTCACCAATCAAAAAAACTGCAATTTCAAAATAGGGATTCTTCACATTTATCAGCATTAGTTCTGGAACTAGTATTCTTTGGCAACTAGCTCCAATACCAGATTCAAACAAACAAAATGAAAACAAAACAAGGAAAGTGATTCAAAATGAAGGGGAAAAAAACATATCAAGATCATATCAAAAAATTATCTGCATTTAGGTGTACATAGGGATATGTACATATATGTGTACTTTGCATGATATTTTGAAAGATAAAAAGTCAATTTAACATATACCTTAATCAGGTCCCAAGGAATCTGCATCAGTGAGATGAGAAATCTAGGATTATGATACTCTTAAAACTTTTTTAATTCAGGAAGGTGGACACGATATCACCTTAAAATTATAACTGAGATCCTTCGCCCTTTGAAAGTCTCCAGCTCACATTTAAACCTAGATTTCTTTGGGGGGTAAAGTCTTTGCACTAACAAAATTCACTGCAGTAAGATATACTAGATGTAGGGTATTACAATTTGTATGAAGAAAAGTTTATAAAATTATCTTATGAATTGGGATGATCCCCAGCTCTTTTTAAATACTATCTTATCACTTTGCCCCCCACCCTCCCCACACACACACACCTGTTAGTTGTAGTTAACTGGAAAATAAACATAAAAAAAAAAAATGGGGAAAGAATCTACCAAAATCTCCACTCAGTAATAATCAATTACTCTGGTGAATGACAACCCAGTCTATTTTCCGTGCACATATAAAGATTTTTCCTTTTGCTTCTCTGTATTTTCTATTTATCTGCAATTAGCATTTATACCAGTCTGCCAGAAAACAATTACACTGAAAAAGTTTTTTAATCTTCTTTTACTCAAAAATATTTCACAAATATCTTTCTCTACAAATAAAAACATTCATAACAATATTTACATTTTATTGCATATCAAAGAACAACTGTTTATTTAAATACAGTCTACTATAGAACATTTACATTGCTTCCAATATTCTGCTATTTAATAATGCTGCAAAGGCTGTCTCCAGAGCTAAAATTGTGTGTATATCCATAATTATTTTGTTAGGGGAATTACTAGAAATAAAAAAACCTAGATCAAAGGATAAATGTTGCAAAATAAACATTGACAAACTGCCCTCCAGAAAAGCTACACCACTTCATAGTAGCACATAAAAGTATATGAATGCTTACACTCAGTAATATTCTCTTCATCGCCAAATGTAAAGGTTTCTGAATATGACAGCAAAGGAAAAATGATGACATAATTATATCTGGCTTTGAAAAAGCTAAAAATATCTCATTCTACAATTTTATTAATATTTATTTTCCTCTATTATTTCTATACTTTCATTTATTTTAGATTAATACTTTTAACCCTTCTAGAATTTACCCTGAGTGTCATATGAGGCAGAAAACCAATCGCTTAAATGGTTATTTATCCCAACTCAACTTTTTAGAACAATTTACCTTTTCCCAATTGTTTTATTTTCAATGTCTGCCAAATCAATATAAACATATAATACTGAAATTATTTTAATGAAAAAGACAGTAGACTCCTTCTTAGGCCTTTTGTTAACCCCAGTTCTGCACTGTAGAACTAATATTTTCACATCTACATTTCTAAATAATACTCTTACTTATGTAAAAAAAAAATAACTCACTTAAAAATCTTGACCCTTTACCCTATTGCTTCTTCAGTTATCTTGCCAACATATTATTTTAAGTAAAAATAATAATTGGGGTTAATCACTATGTCATGTAAGCATACTGTCTCACTATAATACCAAGTATATATGCAATGATTTGATTACATGATTCTAATTATAACTCTTTTCTGGTACAGTTTTTTATTTTTCTTGGAGTTTCAAATTGCCTACTTTAAAAAAATCTTTTAATATTCTAACTACAACTAATCTTGATTTTTTTTTTTCAAAAAGTTCATCATAATAAGTATTCTATCCTATTATTCCTAACGGCATAACCTAGGCTGATTGTCCTTCACCTTTGTCATTCTAAAGGGAAGTTACTTTCATCTCTCACTGAAGTTGCAGGCGTAGTTTCATAAATTTTGAGTCCTTGCATTCTAAAAATGACTTTAGACTTTTGTCACATTAAACTGATATTTAACTGAGTATGAAATTTAAGGTTGAAAATAATTTGCTCCGAGATTATTGAAGTCATTGCTCCCATTGTCTTCTAGCATCCATTATTGCTGATGAGAAAGGCAATGTCATTTTGATCTCCATTCCTTTGTATATGTCATGACTTTATCTTTCTGGAAGCTTTTCAAACCTTTTGCCCTAGATGTTCTAAATTTCACAATGATGTATCTTGGTGTAGATCTTTGTTTAGTTTGTTCATCATGCTGGGTAACATATTCATGAATCTGGAAGTTTGAATCCTTCAGATAAGGGGGATTTTCTTATATTATCGCTCACACAATTTTCTCCCATTGTCTAGAATTCCTCCTGATTATCTTTGGGACATTTTTATATAAAGAACCAAATTTAAAATTTTGAAGATACCAATTAATTTATTGACATATTCTGTTTTCTACATTATCTGTTCTCTCCAGGTACTTTTTTATTGTTAATACTTGTTTTCTCATATTGGTAGATTTGGGTCTCTCTCTTTCAGTTGGATATTTTCCTCAAATGTCTGTTGATCACTGGCTGATCATTCATGTTTAATAATAAATCATTTAAGAGCTTACAGAAAAGTCTGTGGGCATAGGAAGACCTGTCAACTAGCGAGCTTCACTTCAAACAGTCTAGGAGGGAGATCAACTCTTTGCTGGGGAAATCTAAATGGTACTTTGGGGCAATCTTTTAACAATTTCTCTAGAAAAGAATCTTCCAATCTCTCACCTGAGAATGTAAGAGCAAATATTCCATGCATGAAACAAGAGAAGAAAAGTGGAGGAAGAAAATGTTTTATATACTATCAACAAATCACACCTTAATCTTACCCCTATCTTACTCCCATCATCTGTCATAACCCACACCTCCAAACTCTCAGACGATAGAGTTCTCCGTATTAAACTGTTTTCTCCATTCCCTGTGTACCTCTGTTTATACTTTCAGTTGTAGATTCATACACCCTGCTATGTTAGTTGTCACTCTTCTCTATTTTTTTTCCTTCCAGCTTTACTGAGATGTTACTGACATGTAACATATGTAAGTTTAAGGTGGACATGGTACTAATGTCAGACACATATATACTGCAAAATGATTAGCACAGTGGGTTACTTAACATCTCCATTCTATCAGATAATTACCTTTTTTTATATGTGGTGACATTTTATGACCTACTCTCTTAACAACTTTCAAGTAAATAATAAAGTATTGTTAATTACAGTGACCATGCTGTATATTAGATCCTCAGAACTTATCTTAAAGCTGGAGATCTGTACTCTTTGACCAACATTTTCCCCACCTCCCAGGTCCTGCCAATCACTCTTCTATTCTCTATTTCTAGGAGTTTGGCTATTTTAGTGATACCATATAGTTTTTGTATTTCTCTATATGACTTATTTCACTTTGCATGATGGCCCTCAAGGTCAATCTATATTGCTACAAAAGGCAAGACTTCCTACTTTGTATAGTTGAATAATATTTCATAGTACTTAAACAGAATATTTTCTTCATCTTCATCCATCAATGGACACTTAACTAGTTCCCATGTCTTGGCTATTATGAATACTGCCTTCAGTTTTGTTCTTTCTTTGTTCTTTCAGAATTGCTTTGGCTATTCAGGGTCTTTGGTGGTTCTCTATGAATTTTAGAATTATTTTTTTCTACTTCTGTAAAAAATACCATTGGAATTTTGATAGGAATGGCACTGACTCTGTAGATTGCTTTGGATACTATGGACATTTAAACAATATTAGTTCTTCTGATCCATGAACATGGGATATCGTTCCATTTATATGTGTCATCTTCAATTTTTTTCATCACTGTCTTGTAATTTTCAGTGTATAGATTTTTTTTTCCTTTGGTTACATTTATTCCTAAGTATTTTATTATGTTTGGTATTGTAAATGAGATTGTTTATTTTCTTTTACAGATAGTTAATGCTCAGTGTATAGAAATGCAACACATTTTTGTATGTTGGTTTTGCATTCTGCAACTTTACTAAAATCATTTATTAATTCTAATAGTTTTTTTGTGGAGTCTGTAGGATTTTCTACATATAGAATCATATCTGTAAACAGATAAAATTTACATATTTTTTGATTTAGCTGCCTTTTATTTCTTTTTCTTGACTAATTTCTCTGGATAGGACTTCCAGTACTATGTTGAATAGGACTGGTGAAACTGGGCACCCTTGTCTTCTTCCTGATCTTAGTAGGGAAACTTTCAAATTTTCACCATCAAGTATGATGTTAGTTGTTTGTCTTATATAGCCTTTATTTGGTCAAGGTATGTTTCTTCTATAAGCAATTTGTTGAAAGTTTTTATCATGAAGGATGTTAAATGTTGTCAAGTAACTTTTCTGCATCTACTACAATGATCATATGATTTTTATCTTTCATTCTATTAATGTGGTGTGTCACATTTATTGATTTGCATATGTTGAACAATCCTTGCATTCCAGGGATAAATCCCACTTGATAATGGTGAAGATCCTGTTAATGTGCTGTGAAATTCTGTTTTCTAGTATTTTGTTGATAGTTGCTACATCTATATTTATCAGGGATATTGGCCTGCAGTTTTCTTTTGCTGTAGTGTCCTTGTCCATCTTTGGTATCAGGGTAATGCTGGCCTATTAAAAAAGAGCTCAGGAGTGTTCTCTCCTCTTCAATTTTTTTGGAAGTGTTTAACAGGATTGATATTATTTCTTCTTTGAATGTTTTATAGAATTCACTAGTGAAACCATCTGATTCTAAGCTTTTCTTTGTTGGGAGGTTTTCGATTACTGTTTCAATTTCCTTACTATGTCATTGGTCTGTTTGAATGAATGAATAAAGAATATCAGAAATGGAAAATTGCCAAGCAAATATTAAAGAAGGAAAGAGAGGTTGCTTTTTAATATGGAGTGATCATGGAGATTCTCTCTCATGAAATGGCATTTATGTTTCATTTATGTTATTTATTTAAGTAGTAGGGGCTTAAGGAAAAAGAAACAAATATGTGTGGTCAATCCTTTAATCCTGAGTTCTCACACATTTTTTAACTACTATAAACATATAACATATTCCAATACCTGAAAAGACAATGTATATTATGTTAATCATATTTCAAGGATTTCTTAGTCATTTTTAAGTACTTATTTTAGAATGCCAGCTACCTGAAGACAGGAGGATTGTGGTATATTTTGTTTAATGTCTAGCACATTAACTGGTCACTTAAAATCATTTATGCAGGTTTCTAAGGTAGGTTGGTTCATGAATAAACATTTCAAGATAACCCTTAACACTATTTCTGACAACAGCATTAACTCTTCTCCACAAATATTACTATATATATGGTTGAGTTTTACAAACTCTATCATTGCCAATCTTTATGTAGTAATGAACATGACCCCACAATATAGGTAAAGTTGGCAGGAAAAATAATTAAGAATAGGTAGTACCCTCAGAGTAGGACTCCTTTAGGTGGTTAATATTTTGTTTTAACCTACTCTAGCAGAAAAAATAAGGCCTACATAAGTGAGGCTTTCTCCACCTGAAAATAGCCTGAAAAGATTATAATTTTAACCACTGGTTCATGTCAATATTTCAACCGAATCAATAGTTTCAACTATAACTATGGTATCAATAAAGATGCTAATTCAACATCTTTACAAAATTTAATTATAACAAAGAATAAAATTATTAAAAAAAGAAAACATAAGACTTTTATGTAACCCTTTTTTTCTCCAGAAGACAACTCCTAAAATTGCAGAGAAAGAGAGTAGGCATATATATCCATCAACTATATATATTCTGTGGTCAGGCTTAACAACTCACATAACTTTTAAATCACTCCTCTCAGTCAATTCAACTGATAAAAGATCTGAAAAGTAAATACCTAATAAATGTGTTACTAGGTAGCATAGTCATAGTATATCACCAAACAAGGCAGTAAGCTATTATTCTTCATGTCCCTTCCATTTCTACTATATAAATCAGCTTAAGGAAATGTCTTATTTTTTGTATTCTATATGCAAGACTTAACAATTAAAATCCAACAGAGAAAAACAAATACACAAGAATATAATTAAGAACTGCAATGGCAGAAAGTAAAATCAATAGCATATTGGAATCTATTCCTGAACAGCAAGAATTATTCCATTATTATCTATTCTTTTAATAACCTTTTCAGCAAATTAAAATTCTACTCAATCCATCTTTATTTATCCACTGTCTCCCTTCAGGAAAACCAGGTGAGTCTTGCCTTCACCCAAACCCTTAAATTCTGGAATGCATTCCTAATAAAAGCCAGAGTCTCAAGAGTTCTCAGAAGCAGAGGAATTACCCATCTTTCCAAAGTGTCTCAGGCACAAGTCAGTTCACCCAAGGCAAGTATTGTTACTGTATTTCATCAACCCCTTCTGCACGGTGATGATTACATTTGTTTGAATGCAGATGAGGGTAGAAGTGGGGCCGAGAGTGGTAGGGAGCAAGAGGAAGAAAAGTAATGTTAGGTAAATGTTTTTTAAAAAATCAAATACTACTACCAATAAACACCAAAGGGCAAATGCTTCCAATTCTAACATTACACTGACAATTCCAATTCAGTATAACACTTCCTTTCAAATGTATCATTAGGTTTTCTCTGTGTAGTAAACTACCATAAAAAAAAAAATGAATGCAATTTAGGCCCCAGTTTGGAACTTTCAGAAAGTTTTGTTTTGTTGTGTTGTGTTTCATTTTCCTGACAGATTTCTTCACACTAAAGTTAAAATTAAAAGAATTGCTAGGACAAAACAAATAAGCAGTGTGACTAAGAAGAAAAAAATACTAAACAAAGAGTCATGAGATGCAACTTATAGTTCCAACTGCTACTAATTAGTTGTATGTCCTTGTATGATTTCAGTTTGCTCAGTAAAAAAAATTAAAAATGAAGATTTTAAATCTCTAAAGACAGTTCTAGCTTTAAAATTGTAAATACTTCTTATTGTAACACCTGAAATAACATTAACTCCGTAAAGAAAAAGATATAGAGAACAAATCAATATCAAACTTTGAAAATGAAAAGCAAAGGGATTGCTTTTTTAAGTTCCATAACTTTTTCTGACAATATATGTAATACAAAGTTAATGACAAAGTTAATGCATATAATATGCACACAATCTGAATTAAAACAGTAACTACAGTTCTAAGTAAACAGCAAATCTTTTTCTCCTTTCCATCTACTTCAACAAAGTATTACAAAGAGCCCTTAGTTTCTTAAATGTTATCAAAATGAAAAATATTCAATCGCAGTATTGAATATTCAAAGAAAAAACTATTCTTTTGTTAAAAGAATAAGTTTTAAATTTTGGAAAGAAGCAGGATATTAAGGTATATGCTATAAATTCTTTGTACCCAAGTGATCCACTAAGACATAGTGTCCACCTAAAAATTCGTTTTACTCTAGCAAAATTAAGTCTAAAAACAAGTTGCTGTATGTTCACTAAGTCACTCAAACTACTTACTTCCCTATGTCTACCTACTTACTCCCTTCTCATTTTTTTGCACCAAGAAAATTATATAACAGATCCAACATAATTTACTTGACATGGCACTGAATGAAAAAAAAAATGATGTGTTAGAAAGCCATGCTGGATTTAAACATTCTGTTTCAAATAAAGCTTCTATAAGAAGTCCAATGAAGAGCAGAAATTTAAAAACCACATCAAAGTGAAGGGCAATACTCTAAACTGCCCTCTAAAGAGAGGAGAATAATGAAGGAAGCCAATTTTTAGCAAAGGAAGCACATACCTTTAGTGTGGTTTACTAGGAAAGCCACAGTATACTTCTCCTATTGGGTAAATTACCTTGACTTGGAGATATAAGTCACTGGCTAAGTAGAATGCTAATGAGATCAAGAATGAGGGATTCAATTGTATATAAAATAACTTCTCCTAGAGCAAAACTCCATACAAGGAAAAGGTTAGTTATAGTCCTAATGTAATTCATACATTGTATTAACCACTAGTAACAAAGCAAATCTGGAAAAATAATATGAATAATATAGTAGTTTATAACTATAAACAGAAAAGTTATGAAAATACTAAGCTTATGTTTATATTCTGATACAAAGAGTGTCTAAAGAAAGGCTACCAAAAGACCTGATCTATACAGAATAAGAATATTTACAAGAAAAAAATGTAAGTTATTACACTGTACTTCATTTGCATCCTGTGAAAATAGCAAAAATAACAAAGAAAAAGTTGCAGAAATTAAGGTTTCCAAAGCTGAGCTTCAACCACCTTGAAAAGTTTACATTAAAGTGTTAAAAGTTCTAAACAATCTATTCTCTTCATGTTATATGAGAGTAATAAGCACTATGACTGGCACAGAGTAAACATTTGAAAAATGACAGTTTCTTTCTTCAATAACCTAATGTTTCTTTGCTTTATCAAGAGCTTCCTATAAATACAGAACATAGTTTTCCGTGAAGCACACTAGTCAGGTAAAAAGAGTATCAGAATAGAGAGAACTCTACTACCCACTCCTTAAGAAGTGCCATAGGAAAAGTAACAGCACAATTGCAATTTAGTCAATCTGTGAAAAACTAAATGTTACAAATATTATCTAGTTCATATAAATAAATTAAGAAGCTGAATGTGATTTCCCACAAAATTAAGTTTTGAGGAACTGCAGTAGACAGGAAGGGTATTATGGAATAGAAAGAATATATCTCTACTCCTATTCCTAAAAAGCACCACAGGAAAAAACATAACAATAATTGCAATTTAGCCAAGCTATGAAAGACCAAACATTACAAATATAATCTAGTTTATGAAAATAAGTAAAAAGGCTGATACAAATGTTACACAAAATCTGAGCAGGAACCTATAAAATTTAATCTCAATGATGTTATTAAAATTTCCAATTTAGACTATCTGCATATATGATTTTAAATCCCTCACTCTTATCCACAAAAGAAGCCAGTGATGTTTATTCCAAAAAAAAAAATAATAATGCTGTTTTATGATGATCACTGCAAGTTGATTTACCATGAAACAGAGCTAAAAGAGAGGTATGGTTAATTCTGTGGTTCTAATTACTGCATATTTTGTGTAACGATGTTTTATGAATCTTTTTAATGGACTGAGACACAATTTTAAGACACCATTTTACAATATTTTTTTAATGGAATCATATTTTTTAAAAACAGTATTACAAAAAGCAGGCTTTCTATAAAAAGAAAAAGAGAACAAAGTTAATAAAAAATGACAGCAAGAATGGCTCAGGGCCAAAGACCCATTTGAAACTTATAAAATCTTCCTAAGATCAGATGGACATGTGTTCTCTTATTGCTAGGTGTAAAACTATACACTCACACAAGCTTCTGTTTCCAGTTTTAACTTAAAAGCCAGGTGTTTCTCAAAATATTAAAGGTTGCTATGCATCCTGCCAATAAAATTCAATTTTGTTATCACAGTAAGTACCTAGTCTAGTAAGAATAGCCAAGTTTACATGCATAAAATGTGTACAGTAGAGGGTCTGTAAATAATTTTGAATCTAGAAATATCATTATCAAATAAGAAAAGAAAGGGAAAGCAAACATCTACTAAAAAGAAATTAGGTCAGAAAAAAATAATGGAAACTTATACAACATAAATGTGAAAAAATATTCAATAAATTGAAAAAACATGTCTTTAGAAAACATTTAATTACATAGAGAAATATTCTCAATATTATGTCAAGCTAAAAAATCAAGACATATATATAATATGATCAAAATTTTATAAAACAAATGTGGATATTAATAACTATATAGAAATATCCACTTCTGGGAATAATAAACTAGATAATTTAGATAGGAAAAACTGAACAAAATATAAAAGACATCTGCTTTAAGCTTCAAGGAACTAACAAGATGGAGAAAACTTGTTAGGCCAGAATCCAGAAAAGAGAAGTGGCATGGGGAAGACACCAATGTGTGTAGTCATTCTTCCTTTGGCAGTGTTTACCAACGCTCAAAAGATAACAGGCTGGTTAGATGGCACTTTTTACAGTCTCAAGTGATTAGAAAATAGGAATAAAAGTCAAGTTCCATAAGGGAGGAATACCCTTGGTATACCCTTCATTATGGGTTAGAACCTAGAACAGTTGCACCCTATGACAATGTTAAACCAGGATTAGACAGCCCCTTGAAGGGACTCATACTAAGCATTAAATTGGATTAAAGTGATCCCAAAGTACTACTGCCCCCAAGCAACCTAAAATAATACTGTCTACTAGTGTCTGATAAAAACAAACATAACTCCTCTCCAAGGAAAGATTTCATTATTCTACAGTTTTGAAACTACAATGTTCAGCACACAATCAAAAGTAACCAAGCACAAAAGGGAGATAAGACAATAGGAACAAAAAACAAAAGGAGGAAAAAAGACAGATGAAGTGAATATATCAGAGGTCCAAAATTTGTTAATTATTTGATACTGACTTTAAAGATTCAAAATCAGGACATCATTACAGACTCAATAGACCTTCGAAAAATTAGGCCATATTATGAACATTATGCCTAAATATTCAACAATTAGATGAAATAGACAAATTCCTTGAAATCCATAGACTACTAAAGCTCATTCAAAAAGAGATAACGTGGATAACCCTGCATGATTTTAAAAATGGAATTTGTAGATAAAAATCTTCTAAGAATAAAACTTCAGGCACAGATGGTTTGCTAGTAAATTCAAACATTTAAGATATATGTGTGTGTGTATATATGTACATGTACACATATACATATATATATATAAATTCTATGCAATGACTTCAGAAAATAAAAATGAACAGAATATATCCAAATTTATTTCAAGAGGCTAGTATTAACCTGATACAAAACCAAACAAAACCTGTACAAGAAAACTACAGACAAATGTCCCATGCAAAAACAGACATAAAAACATGGAACACTTTTAGCAAATTGAACTGAACTGCAGAGGAGGGATGCGTGTGTGTGTGTGTGTGTGTGTGTGTGTGTGTGTGTGCGTGCGTGCGCGCGCGCACTGCTAATACTTCATGACCAGATGAGGCTTATCTTAGAAATGCAGTTTTTAGCTAAAGTCTGTTTTTACTCACAACAGTTCTGACATGAAATCACCGGGGAGGGGTTGTAGGGTGGGTTCCACACACCAACCAGTTCTCCAATTCTCTGAACAACAACTAGGTGTTCTACAATTCAATTGAATTCTGACACTAACTACCCAGAGTTAGTGTTAGACTTCACAGGTTTATGGTCTCAGTCTAACAAGATTGTCATCCCTTAAGATGCCAGCCACATTGGGTGTTGGGTACCCACACTTCTGTCCAATTTGGCTACAAATTGGGAGTTCCTACAACTCCCTCTTAGGGTTCAAAAATTTGCTAGAATGGCTCATAGAACTCAGGAAAGTGCTTACTATTACTTGTTTATTATAAAAGATACAACTCAAATGGAAGAAGAATATAGGGCAAGAGGATGAGGGGATGGTGGCCAGAGCTTCCATGCAGTCTCCTGGTGCACCACCCTCCCAACACTGTGATGTGTTCACCAACCTGGAAGCTCTCCAAGACCCATGGTTCAAGGATTTTTATGGATGTTCCACTATGTAGGCACAATTAATTAAATCATTGGTCCTTGATGATTAGTGCTATCTCCAGCCACTCTCTCTTCTCCCCTTCTCCCTCCCCAGAGGTCAGGGAGTAGGGCTGAAAGTTCCAATCCTCTAATCACATGGTTGGTTCCTCCTGGCAACCAGCTCTCATCCTGAAGCTATCTAGGGACCCACCAAGAGTCACCTCATTAGCATAAACAGTTGAAAGAAGCTTGTTATGAATAATAAAAGATGATCCTCTCATGCCTATAATTCAGAAAATTCCAAGAGTCTTAGGAGCTCTGTGGCAGCAACCAGAGATAAAGACTAAATATATCCTTTTTATTATATCACGATATTATTTAGGTTCACAAAAAAAATTTAACTATGTAATATATTATATTAAGAGACTACAAATGAAAACCCAAACGATCACCTCAATAGATGCACAAAAGAGCAACTAACAAAATTCGACACTCTTTCAAGATAAAAACTTTCAGCTAACTACAAATAAAAGGGAACTTTCTTAAACTAATAAAGGGCTACTACTCAAATTCTTGTATAACATCATAATTAATGGCAAATGACTACTTGTCATCTTTGATATAAAACAAGGTGAAGACAGTTGCTCCCACCACTCCTGTTCAGCACTGTACTGGAAGTCCCAGTCAGAATAAAAAGGCAAAAATAAGAAATAAAAAGATTGGAAGGGAGGAAAAGTGAAACTGTCTTTGTTTTCAGACAACATAATCATCTGTAGAAAATCATATAGAATCTGAAAAAAATATTACTAGAACCGATAAGCAAAGCAAATTTAGCAACATCACAGGATATAAGGCCAATATACAAAAATCAATTGTGTTTCTACAGTCTATCTCAAAATAAACCTAGAAAAAAACAATACTATTTGTAACAGTATCAAAAGTATGAAATACTTAGAAATATATTTGACAAATGTTATATGTTAGAGATATATTTAATAAATGACATGCAGTATGTACACTTATACAATGAAAAGTGCCAAGTATTGCTGAGAAAAATCAACAATGACCAAAATAAACAGAGAGGTACACCATTCTCATGGACAAAACTTATTACTGCTAAGATGTTAATTCTCTCCAATTAATCTACAGATACAATAAATTCCGCTCAAAATTCCAGCAGGATTTTTTCAGAAACTGACAAACTGATTCTAAAGTTTATGAAAATGCAAAGGATATAGAATAGCTAAAATAATTTTGCAGAACAAGTTTAGAGATTGTACACAACTTGACTTCAGAATATTTTATAAAACTCTGATAATAAGACAGTGTGGAATATACTAGTATAAAGATAAAGACATGTAGACAAATGCAACAGAACGGAATCCAGAAATAAATCAACATACATTTATGGCCAATTGATATTTAGAAATTACAAAGGCAAAATAAGTATTACAGTGTAGATCCCTGGCAGACATCACAATATCCAAGTGATCAAGGTTAGTAATACATATCAACATAAAGTAACCTCCAACATGACATACTGAGAACACATCGCTTCTGTGCTATTTAGTCTAATAGTGCATAACCTCAATTTATTACTGAGAAATATTAGATAAACCCAAACTGAAGGGCATTTCACAAAATAACTGATTAGTGTCAAGGTCATGGAAAAAAGGAACAACTGAGGAATAATCATATATTTAAAGAAAGGAGCGATAAGACATGACAACTAAATACCACATGGGATCCTACATTGGATCTCAGAACAAAGAAAGGGTATTAATAGAAAAACTGATGAAATGTGAACAAGTTCTGTACATTAGTTAATAGATCTGTATCAAGGTTAATTTCTTAATTTTAGTAAATATTAATGTTCTGTGAAAATCAGCAACAAAAAAGACTGTCAAGCCCAAGTGAGGAAGTGGATTAACTGGTATTCTCATACTTTACTGGTGGGGATACAAAAATGCTACAGCCACTTTGGACAACTTATAAAGTTACACATACACTTTTGTGTAATATATAGTGATTCCACTTTCAGGTATTTACTAAAGAGCAACAAACTATTTGTCCACACAAAGATTTATACATGAATGTTAGTGACAGTTTTATGTGTATTTTGAACAGATATACCTCCAAGGGAAGACAATGACATATATTTTGAGAAAGTACTTTGATAAAAATTACCCAAATTGTGTCTACTGTCTTCCTATTACTGCCAATGTGTTCATTACCTTGACAATAAGAAATGATCACTACAATGCATGTTCCTTGAGGACAAAAATATCCATTTGTTTAGTTGATCAATATAGCTAAAGCATATAAACAAAACCTGGCACTTAGAAGACAATAAATATTGGTTATAAGAATAAATGAATGTTACAAAGACAATATTAAAAGTCAAAGTAGAATAGACTTCTGGTTTCAGCTCTGAAGTGTGATGAGCTAGCAAAGAAGCTGTCACTCCTGTCCTCACAACAAGAAAACCAACTCTTCTTAGATCCATTATAGGACTGAGGTTACAAGGTAAACTGCCTCCCCAAAAAGTAGAGAGACTGGTGAAGACAGAGAATCACAGCTTACCAGATGCAAAAGTCCCTGAAGCCTATGCAGTACTGGTAGGAAAACTTAAACAAGAAGAATATTGCTAGAGGCTAAATTTGTATTAGCTTGAGAAATGAAACTCCTGGGTGTCCAATCTTAAGAGGACCCCAAAACTTCCACAAGTTAGACCTCCAGGACATCCAAAGTTCTCATGGAGAAAATCCAAGAAAAAGCCCCTCATTAAATACACCCTCACTCCTACCCAGATAAACATAAACATTCACATTAAATTCCTATTTACTTCAGTTCCTATTATCTGATACAGCATGTCTGACAGAGGGTGGAAAGGGGAATAAATATGTATAGGATTTCCTTTGGGACCATGAAAATGTTTTAAAAGTAGATAGAGGTATAGTTACTTCTATCCTGCAGCCCCGCTGTAATCACTTATTAGTTCTAGAAGATTTTTGTTCTTTTTGTTGTTGATTCTTTGGAAATTTCTACATATACACAATCATGTCATCTTCAAATAAAGACAGTTTTATTTCTTCAGTCCCAATTTGTATGATATCACTTATATGTGGAAACTTTAAAAAGCCAAATTTATAAAAGCAAAGAGTAGAATGGTGGTTACCAAGACCTGCGGGGGTAGGGGAATTGGGAGATTTTTTTTAAGGGTACAAACTTACAATTGGTAGATAGATAAGTCCTAGAACATAGCATAGTGATCATGGTAAACAATACTGTATCATAAACTTCAAAGGTGATTAGAGATTAGATCTTAAATGTCTTTATCAGAAAAAAAATTATGTGACATGTTAGAGGTGTTTGTTACGGCTGGTAATCATATTACAATATACAAATTTATCAAATCAACTCATTGTATACCTTAAACTTACACAATATGTCAACTATATTCTCCACTTAAAAAATATATTGGTTCACCAAGTATAACAAACATATCTCACTAATGAAAAATATTAATAATAAGGGAAACTGTGATAGGGAGAGAAGGACTATAGAGGAACTCTCTATCTGTTCAATTTTTCTGTAAACCTAAAAATTTCCTTAAAATCACAGTCTATTATCAGGAGGACATATTCATTTTTTTAAATCCCTGGGTAAAATCTTATTTCAGGAACCCTACTTGAAAACTCTACTTGAAAGTAGAAATCTAGCTAATCTAGATTCAAGATAAAGTACTCATTGCTAGAGAAACTGACTATGAAAGGATCAGTAGCACACATCCATTCTTTTTAAATTGAATTAACTCTAAATAACATCACACATTGATAAGACAACATGCATGAAATTGCTATAATTAGTAGGATCTATGACTTAAAAATTATATTAAAAACTTTAGATTATAGTAAAAGAAAATTTAATTAAAATTATAAGCAGAACTCATGCCCTCCAAAAAAAATAGAATGAAAGTGAGGAAAAGGAAAAGACTTTAGTATAAAAGCATTCATTTCTTTTTCTTTCATTGGGCTACTCATTAAACATTCAACAATGAGAGGGAAGGGGGAAAAGACAGGTTGAGGGCATGCTGTGAATGCCAGGCTAAACTCCCACAGCACTGAGAATGTGTCTCTGTTAAAGTATCTCACTTAACATTATAACTAGACCTACTTTTCTTTATCAGACTGATATATGCATAAACTCTGTTAAGACAGATGCCATAACTGGTTTATCTTAGTACTGATTACAGAGTAGGCTTCAGTAAATACTGAATTGAACTGGAAAACATCAAATGCATCACTGCTAAAGCATTAAAAATATCAATAAAGCTAAAGTTTCATTTGAGAGGAAAGTATGGTTAGAAGAATTTTTTTATTCTTTAATTATTATTACAAAGTAAAAGACAGTCTGTGGGAAGAAGGAAAAGCATCAAGAGATTGAAAGTGTAAGGAAAGAGAGGACTACAACATTTTAGGAAAACTAAGAAACAGCATCAAAAATAGCTTGTAGCTATTAGCCTCATCCAAAAACAAAAACAAAAAAACAAAAAACAGGCACTTATTTTTTTGAAATAGGAATGAAAGGGTGATGACTCAGAGGAAATTTGAAAAAAAAAAAAAAGAAACTTGAGAAAGTTATACTAAATAACTTAGCTCTCTTTTAAACCTTCACCTATGGTCTCCCTTTTCTAGGCAAAAGATTACCTGTTGAAATGTAGGACAGAAGTAAACTTGTGGGACTTGGTAACATGAGAAAAGTTTGAAATAGTCACTCTGGAGATGGTAATCAGGACTTATGGGATAAGTATTTATAAGTAGCTTTGAATGTCTAGGTGAGTTTAGGTAGCATGATTATAGTGGATAAAATCTGGACAATTATATTACTTTTTCCAGGAATGAATTCTCAGTAGCAATAATGTTTTTGTTACAGATTTTACCAGTTATGTCTCTTGATTGTTCAGTAAAGTCATCATACTTCATGTGAGGAACATAAAGTAACAATGAACATAATGGTTAATAGTTAATAGACAGAACATTCTCTCACCAACATGAGAACCAACCATGATAACATCTCCATATTCACATGCCTATCAATTAATTAAAATCTTATCAAATACCAGGTTGTTACTTCAGAACTCATTCACTGTAACAGACCGTTTATGTAGCATAAAAACGTGGTATCAACTTTAATCCCCACTAACACTTAGTAAAGTCATGAAAAATGTGTTTTTGATTATAAACATTATACACAATTCCTATTATATACAGCATCATTTTTATCATACACATTATTGATTTCTGCTAATATATCCAAGACATACAAACAGAAATGTGCCCCAGATTCAAATGGAGCAGTGTGCTAAGGCTGAAACAGCAGCCTTAGATCAAACTTAAGCATTCTTCCTTCCCACTCAATATCTCTAGATGTGGATTAATCAAAGCCATCAATGTATAAAAATGACAGCTTTTAGGAAATGGCACACAAACTTTGTGAGACCAAAGATCTGGCTTTAACCTGAGTCTTTGATCCACAAAAAAAAAGGGAGCAGGGAAAAGGAGGAGGAAGAGAAGGAGGAGGAGGAGACAGCGGAGGAAGAGAAAGAAAGAAAATAGTCAGGGTTAACTTGTATATGGACAGATGGATTTTTTTAAAGCACTTTCTTTTCCACCAGGGAATATCAATAGCCTTTTAAGCAGTCTCACATTTAAATGTGTGTTCTGACAGTCATGTCAGAGCCTGGGTAAAAGCCTTTTCATGGAAATCATTAAAACGAAAAAATCCAGACAAGAGGCCTGTTTTTTTCCAGGGAATGAGGGTGGAACAGAACAATGTCAGTTTTAAAGGATGGAAGTACCTTAAACACTGATGGAATAGATGAAACACCTTCCTTCCCCTTCCATCCCTCCCTTGGCCCCCAAGCACCTGAAAACTTTTACCTGCTGCTGTCTAGAATAATACTCTACTACAAATAGTCATGGAACCTTGGGGGCAGGGTAAAGTGTGAGAAGAAAAGAAGAAAAAGCCTACAACCACACATCAGCCTGTGATTCAAAGCAGAAGGGAACAGGTAAATCCCAGAAGTATTTCAGCAGAGCTGACCCTCCTGGGTCCTGTGCTCCCCGTGTGGAACTCACCAAGTCTCACAGCTCTCAACTTTAAACTGCTGAATCATTTCAGCAAGTGATGTGTACCTATCTGCTGGTGAGAAATAACAGTCATTCCTTGCTTCAACCATCATTTCCTTGCTCCCCACTGGTGAGTGATCTGCTGCCCACTGTCAAGCGCTGCAGCAACGCTGACTCTCCCCAGGAAAACTTGAGGTTGAGCCAGCCAGCCATGAAGGTCACTTTATATCTTGGCTCAAACACGAGGCCCTCTGCAAAAGATGTTTTTTGTTCCTGAAAGACCACGGAGATACTGGTATTTCCCTTATCCAAGTTAACAACTTTTCAAGGACTTCCCGCACTCACCACATTTTTCCCTTACGGTCCTGAATTTTTATTTCTTAATAGCAAGACTGGACTCTTAATCTGCAAGGATTTTTTTTTTTTATTGCCATGTCTCATCAAGATAGTTTCTGAACAATTATTAACTGTACCAGAAAAAAAACAATATGTTTATTAGTCCCTGGTCACTTGATGCTAATGGAAGTTTCTGTCACACTGATCTAGATTTCCCAAATGATTTAGTGGCTCCAACCACCTTAGGAAGAAGTATAATACAAAACCCAAAGTCAGTGTTATTGAAATAAATCTCATAGATGCCTGGGGATTTCCCCCTGAGAGTTAATGTTATTCAGTCTTAAACCCACTAAAAGAAAAATACCTGTAAATAAACTCTGGTTTCAGGTCCTTCAAAGATACTTTAAAATTTTTCACTTTCCCTTTATAATAAGAAAAATCCTATAATTTTTTTGTCTTAAAAAATAATTACAAAAATAAATCCTATAATAAGTAAAATTTTTATGAGTGCTCTTTACCACGAGGTGCTATTCTAAATACAATCTGGATTATTTTATTTATATCACAAACAACTCTGTATATTAGATTTTTTTTTTGTCATTATCACTTTAGAGAGGAGGAATCTAAAGTTTAGAAAGGTACTTTAAGTGACCACAGATTACAAATTCCAGAGTGGCAGAACTAAGATTTGAAGGCAAAACTAACAGTGTCTGTACCCTTAACCATTACTATTCTCATGTGCATAGTAACTGCCCTTCTCTTACTGATCACATCAGACTGCCCTATATTAAAATTATTTAATCCTGAGTCTGACCTATAATATAGCAAAGAGTGAGAGAAAGCATTAAAACATTCTTGGCAAAAAAAAAAAAAAATTTAGTCAAAATGTTTTCTGTAAAGACTAGCTTTTACATACATCACTTCTTCAGAATCACTCATTCATTTACTCAGTTTCTCCATTACTCACAATTAAACACCATAAAAAATAGTTATAGCCCTACATATTTAATTATTGAATGGTGTTGGTACAAAAATGCAAGCATTTCTTATGCAATTAGAATTCTTATAAAATTTCAAAGCAAAACACTACATGTAGAGGTTAAGAAACTCCAATTTACAGAGGGGAACATTAAAACCCCAGGATGAAAAGGCATTATCACTTTATCAGTTTACATTGTGAAGGGAAACTAGGGAGGGCTTCACAACTTCCAGTCTCATCTAAAAGTCTCTTCTCATTCTCATCTTGATTATACAATTGTTCGGTTAGCCCAGAGGAAAAGCATTTTATAAGTTTTTACTAGTTTTCACTACATCATATCAATGTATCTCAAAGATAAAAAGAACAAGAAAGTGTTATGTTTGCATTTTAAGTTCACAAAATGCCTGCAATGAGAAGAAACACTTTGTTGACATTCAGTGAGAAGAATCATTAACTAATCCATCAAGCAAATAAGTGTTCGAAAGCTTATTTATATGTTCTCAAAATACCTTACAGTCTACTTTCTTCATTTTGTTCTCAGAAAAGATAAAACCAGTTAAAGAAATTATTCTAACATAAAATTCTTTGTAACTGAATTAATTTTAGTTTCATAACTATCTTTTATATCAACCCAATATCACTAAAGATAATGATCTTGATATTTATGATATATCATAGAATATGTGAATATAACTCAGAAACTATTCACCTGATTTAATGACTTTGAATGAAACTGAAAATACGAAGCTGTATTTACTGTACAGGTAATGCCCTCTACAGGCCAACAGTGGAATGAATCAGAGCAAACTAAGATTTCTCAGATTCAGTTATTATGTATTAATACAATTTTATTTTCTAGATGGACCAATAGAAATTGCTCTTACTTTTAACCTACATTAACTGCAAACAATATACTCTCTATGCTTTCAACTCTTTAAATGACATCTTTCAAAGGTACAATTAATCATTTACCAAGTTTATTTAAATTCAATGTCCTGTTAAAATAAAGGATTTTCATATACTACCACTACACACACACACACACACACTCACACACACACACACACACACACACACACACATTGTTGGACAGGCCAACTGAATAAACATTAAAAATCTATTCCATATTAGTAAACCTTCTACCCACACCCTTTGGGGGAAAAAAAAAGATAGATACTAGTGATGATTCTTTCTATAATTCAAAGTTTAGAAGATAATTATTTCTGAGAAATATATAGTACATTTGCATTCTCTTAATCTAATGTGATGAAGATTTAATCTAACAAATATCCCAAGTGCCAAACTTAACTAAATCACTCTTATTTAATGCATACAATTCAGCAAAGTAAGAAATTTATTTCAGTGAAATCATTTTCTTATAGCATTTCAAACACATTGCCATTCTCAAAACAGCATAAAGGAAACACAATGAACACAGACTACAATATAAAAAAACATATCTCCCAAATAGGGTTAGATTTAAACCTAATCTAACTCTAAATCTCTAGTTATTTCCCCCAAATCACAAGAATAGTCATGTATCTCATAACTTATTGAAGATATAACTATACCCACTCAATTTTTTCAAATCATTTAAGTTTTAGAAAATCTCTCAATAAATATAAAATTTTTACAAATACTGTACAATACTCAATCTAAGTCTCTAGGTGAATGTGTAAAAAATACATTTGTTACCCTAGAGTCTAGATATCCAGTCATTCCCTGGTCTATTGACATGAAAAATAAGAACTCCTTTTTAATGATGTTTACCTGGTAATTGGACATGATAAATCCTTCTAAGTTATAAAAAATTTAAGGTAAATAACTTCTAAAATTCTGTGAAACATATTGGGTCAATTTAATGCCCAAGTGTTGGCATCACTTATATGTGGAACCTAAAATAAATATATAGTAAAACTCACAGAAACAGACAGTAGAAAAGTGGTAGCCAGGAGATGGAAGTGGGGAATGGAGGAAATATGAAGAGTTTGTTAAAAGGGTACAAACTTTCAGTTATAAAATGAAGAAGATCTGAATTTTTAACATATAACATGGTGATATAGTTGATAACATCATATTGTTAAGAGAGTAAAACTTAAACGTTCTCACCCCCCAACACACACACCAAAAAAAGTAAATATGTGTGATGATGGATGTGTTCATTAACTCAATAGGAGGAATTCTTTACAATATATATGTATATCAAATCATCACGTTGTACACATAAAATATCTTATAATTTTATCTATTATACCGCAACATAGCTGTAAAAAGGTCCATGTGTAAAAATAGAGATATGTTTTAAAAAAAAAAAAGAGCCAACACATAATAACCCAAATATTTGATTACATTCGATGTGCCAATCTAAGAAAATATGGGTAAAATACTATTTTTTAGACAGCTGACTTACTAGCTGACAGGTCACACCCAACCCTTACCCAAGTTTCAAAGACACCAGAAAAAATTCTAGTAAGATTTTCTGGTGGGTGGTTAAAGGCCTAGGACTAAAATTTTCATAACCGTTTAGATGATAAAATAAAGAATGAAAGTATTGTTAAATTGAGAGAAAAAGATTCCAATTCAAAGTATACAAAAGACATTAAGGAAATTTTCAGAAGTGAACCAAAACAACTGGGATATAGTTTGAAGGAAAGATAGTTTTATATAAATTCAGCATATATGAAAGAGGCCATCATGAGATTAACTTTAAATGAACTATAAACTATGCTATTTAGACCTGAATGCACAATGCTAAATAAATGAAAACAGAACACAATATATAAGTTTCTAATAATTCTCTTCCTAAACTCTTGAGCTTTATAAATCTCAAAACAGAGAATTAATATTTAGTTTACAAATGACCAAAGCCCTAAGAAAATTTAAAAGGCCTTAAGAACTTAATAAGGTACTCAGTACCATCACAAAGAAGATGTCAAAGGGATGCAGGTGTAAAAAGCAGGGAATAAGGAACAAACAGTAAATTTTAGCAAGATTTCCATATACTAAAGATAACTGAATTCCAGAAACTCTTTCTTATAAGGGGTGAAAAATAACTCACCTGAGAAATCACTGTGTAGTTTATAAACTTAAATAATTACTATAAATATGTTAAGAGTTTTTTATTGCTTAGTTTTAATGGTCATCAGCAGTGTAATTCTTCTTGTTAAACCCAACCACATACCTCCTTCCCATAATAATCATATATGTGCACTAGCATTTTTGAACCAGAGATTCTTTATAATTTCTTTTATTGTATGTACGTGTACACACACACACACACACACACACACACACACACACACACACACAGTAGCCAGAAGACTTGGGTTGACTTTTCTTCCACATTAATATTTAAGAAATGAATGTCAAAGCTCAAAGACATTTTTAAACTAAATTCAAACAAGTAAAAGGAGTTTCAATTCTGGTTATGCTGCAAAATCATTACCAGCGTCCTGGGTTCTCATGATCTCCCAGGATGGAAATAAGAGAGATCACCACAAGAAAGTTCAGGAAAGAAGCAAAGGTTTATTAAGCCCGAAGAAAGCTTTTGTTCAGGTGGCTCAAGATTAGCTGGGGCAGGGTTTCAAAGGGAGCTGGGTGGGGTATAAAAGCTAAGTCTAGACACATGAAGGCAGAGGTTTCCTGGTGCCTGCACAATGCGACTGCATGCCTCTTCAGACATCACATGTCTCATTAGCATGGTAAATCTCCACCCCTGGGCATGATTTAAATTAGGAAAAAGTCAACTTATACACACTGTTGGGCCTTACTGAGCATGCATGGTGACTGGCACAGCCCCATGTTGCTGTATTGCATATCTTTGTCATTTGCCTTCCAAGGCTCCTTGATGCTAACTGCTGGTACCCTAGGGTAGATATTCTTGTGAAACTTATCAGGCTCCAGCAGCTGACCTTTCCAACAAAATCAACAGAAGGCACTTCCCTTTCTATCTCAGAAGGCCACAAAAAACCATTGCTCTCACCATACCAATAACAAGAAAAATACATAACAAAAGTAATATTTTTCTTTAAAAACACACAAGAGATGTGGATGGGGGGAAAATCTAAATAAATAAAGTACCAGAAAGAGACGAGCCCTTCTCAAGGTTAGCAGAGAATGGCATCGACTATGCTCATGAGGATCAGTTGTGAAGTCTGGATCCCAGGTGACAAGAGGAGTAAGCTTTCTGTACACAGATAGAGGAACATTGTTGGAACAAGAAGATGCCAGTCAAATTTTTAATAATGACACAGGCTGCTGTGGAGATTGGAATCTTGAGACATCACAAAACAAACCCAGTTATCCCTCACCTTCCAATTACCACCTCACTACCAACCTCTGCTCACAGATCCATAACAAATAAGCAACATGTGGGAAAAGAGGGATGGTACTGGAAAACACAGGAAGGTCAAGAGCCTCACAGTGCTTAGATCTCAAAGCCCTGATGAAAAAAGCAAAGAATAAAAAATTACAAGGCACAGAAAAAAAACAGAAAAGTATAACTCATAATCACAAAAACAAACAGCAATAGGAGCAGCCTCACAGATAACTTAGGTGTTTAAATTAGCAGACAAAAACTATAAAATAATTACTATAAATATGCAAAGAATTATAAGAAAGACTATAAGAAATAAGAAAACAGCAGATAATTTCAGCAGAAAAAAAAATGAACTCTAAAAAGAATCCAATGGTACTGAAAAATACAATATCTAAAGTGAGGAATTTATTTAATAAACCAGAAGAAAGTATTAATGAAATCAAACTATGAAAGTACAGGAAAAAAGATCAGAGACAAATGAATCAATATCTAACAGCATGACAGATTTATAACTTGATTTCCAGAAGGAAAAGAGACAAAAGACGGGGCAGAAAAAATATTTGAAGAGATTCTTGGCCAAGAATTTTCCAAAATTATTAAAATATTTCAAAGCAAAGATCCAAGATACTCAGTAAATCCCAGGCAGGATAAAAATTCATTCACACACACACACACACACACACACACACACACACACACACACACCAAACAAATCCTCACCTAGTCACAATGCACAAACTCAATAAACAAAAAAATATTAAGAGTGGCTAAAAATAGAAAACATTATATTCAA
Source organism: Cynopterus sphinx (assembly GCA_030015415.1). Classification (NCBI taxonomy): domain Eukaryota; kingdom Metazoa; phylum Chordata; class Mammalia; order Chiroptera; family Pteropodidae; genus Cynopterus; species Cynopterus sphinx. Next base: position 53,134,651 of record CM057383.1, on the reverse strand, counting down.
GGGAAGAACAATTAGAATACAACTTGTTTCTCACCAGACACAATGGAAGAAGACAACAAAGTGACAGTTTAAAGGGCTGAAGAAAAAATTAATTAACCTGGAATTTTATAGCTAGTAAAAACATTCTTTAAAAATGAAGGTGAAGTAAACATACACTCAGACAAGTAAAAGATGAGAACAACTGTTGCCAGTAGACTTGCAATACAATAAATACTAAAGTAAGTCTTCAGGCTGAAGGGAAATATTCCCAGATGAAACCTAGTTATGAGGGAAGAATAAAAAGAGTGCTGAACAGTGTAAATAGGTGAGAAAGTATAACCAATTTTCTTTAAAGTTTAATTTAAAAATTACTGACTATTGAACAGAAATACAATAATAATATAAAATATGTAGGAGTAAAATACAATATAGCAATAGCACAAAAGATGAAGGTGAATTGAATTATACTAATGTAAAGTACACAAACTGTTAACCGGTATATTAATTAAGGATGGGCTGTGATAAGGAAAGTATACATATTTAAATTTTTAGAGTTATCAATAAAAAATTGTATATTGCTAAAAAGTGATGCGTAGACTTAAAGGTCCATGAGAAGATAAATAGACTTCTAGACAATGCTCAATGAATTCAAGAAAAAGGCAAGAAAGGAGGAACAAATGAATAACAGATATGACAAATAAAAAACAAGAAACAAGATGATAGACTTAAACAAAAGCATATAAGGACTTGTGACGAATACAAATGAACCAAAAACACTATTTAAAAGACAGACATTGTCAAAATGAATTTACGAAAACAAAAAAAGACTAAAACTATGCCACATTCCAGAAACACACATTCAATAAAGGAACACAGAGAGGTGGAAGTAAAAAGATATGAAAAGTGCACCATTTAAATGGTAATCATAAAAAATAACTGGTGTGGCAAATTAATATCAGGCAAATGGATCTCAGGACAAACCATATTATCATAGATAAAGTGATATATTTCATAATAATAAAATAGTCAAACCATTAAAAAGGCATAATAAAACTCAATGTATCTGTTTGTATACATGGGTAGCATACATGCACCTATTACCTACTTCTTTCTACTAAGGGACTAGAAGCAATGATATCCTAGTAGCAATGAGCACTCCCAGAAACCAGAACTTGGTTTCTAAATACCATCCTCCAATTAAAAGGAGCCAGGGCTACCTAGAGAAATGAATGATTCTAGGGCTAAGACAGGAAAAATTTAAAATGAGACTGAAGCATCTTACAGTAACAAAAAGTAAACTTCTTAAAAAATAGAAAGATGGGCCATAGAAAGTAGCCTGAAAGAACTCCCAGTGGCCTAAACTAGAACTATTTGTTCAACAAAATAAAAACTATAGTATTGGATTAAAGCCAAAGTATAAAATATATATGAGTCTATACTGATATAAAGGATTGAATCAATAATTGAGAAGAAACAAATCTTCCTTACAGAAGAATTCTAAACAATTTATATAGATACTCCTTCCAGTAGCTTAATCCACTCCTCCCCACCACACCTCACACTACCACCTTAAATGTGAGCTGCACTTCGTGACTTACTTCCAAAGAACAGGGAAAGAGAGACAAAAAATAGTAATTCTTCAGTGAAGAAACACCATGTTACCCAAGTTATAAAGTTTGACCACTTCATCACATGATGTTGTGTGGATATCACATATTCTCTACTATGATGACATAAAAAGGACAGCTCATCTCTGTGGTATTCTTTCCAAAAACCCACAATCCCAGTCTAATTATAAGAAAAATATCAGACAAACCCAAATTGAGAGACATTCTACAGGATACCTGGTCAGTACCTCTCCAGACTGTCAAGATCATGAAAATCAATGAAAGATCAGAGGAAAGTGTGGAGACAAGACAACTAAACAATGCGCTCTCCTGGGCTGGCTCCCAGAACAGAAAAAGGACATTAATGGGAAAAAACTGGTAAACTACAAACAAAATCTGGAGTTAACTGTAATGCGTCAATGCTGGTTTCTTAATCTTGACAAATGTAAATATAAGATGCTAATGGAGGAAGTGGGTAAGGGATATACAAGAACTCTCCAAGTTATCTTTGAAATTCTTCTGTAAATTTAAAATTATTTCTCCAAAATCATAATTATATAAATAATCCCACTAACTAAATAAATGTTTAACAGTAGGAGAATTGATAAACAAATTCTGGTACACTTATATCTTGGAATACTATGTAAAGCTTTCAAAAACATTTAAAAGGAATTTTAATGATATGGTAAAAGCTTATTAAACAACATTTTAAGTGTGAAAACCAAGAATAAAAACTAAATAAGTATGATCTAAATCTGGTAAACTGTACACACAACTACACTGGCAATAATACATAGAAAAAGAAATACATAGTAAATTAAATAAATTATACATTTTTCATATAATAGTTTTTAATAATTCTCATCTTAATACATCAAGTATGATGTGCACCAAGTAACTGTGCCCTGGAGGCAAGTTTTAATTCTAAGACCTCTCCTTTGAAGTTTCTATAAAGGAGCATCCCAAATGAGACAAATGCTGCTATCTGCCTAGCCATTGTCGATTCCCTCTTTCCATAGTAACAAAATTCCAATTTTGTTAGAAGTGGCAGTGTGCTTATGTAAAATACTACATTTTTAGAAGTCATTAGGTGAGGCTTCTATAAATTCTCTTTAATAGAGGGAAGACTGTTCAATTTGCATTCTCCTTTGCCTCTGTACCTTTTCTTCTTGACATAACGTGGAGAGGTGGAGTGGGGGAGAACAGCCAACTTGAAATTTTGAGAAGAAAAAGCATGAGGGTAAAAGCCACATTATGGGTTTTTAAGCAGAAAGATAGAAGAAGCCTGTACCCCAATTAGTATCATAATCCTGCTGCACCAACCTGAACTATCTCCCTGCTTCATGTTATAAGAGAAAAATAAAAACCTCATATGTTTTTAAGCACCATTGTTCCAAGTTTTCCCTTCTAGGCACATGTACATAATTCAAATATTAAAAAACTGGTGCTGGGGGAAGGTAGACCCCCAGGGTAAAGAGAGTTAAATATGTGGTGACAGAAAGAAATTTAACTATGGGAGGTGAACACACAGTGTAAATATATATATGCCTTACTGTTAAAGTGTACAGCTGAAACTTATTAGATTTCATTAACCAATGTCACCATAAAAAATAAATTTCATACACACACACACACACACACACACACACACGTGTGTGTGTGTGTGTGTGTAACTGTTTTTATATCCAAAAGTTTTCTCTTTGGATGTCTTGAAAAGAGAACAAAATATATCTTCAAGTCATTCAGTTCAGTAGCATTTGGTGTTTTTTGAGCCACAACAAATACCAACATAAAGTCCCTGGGATAGACAGGAGAACTGTTCCATCACTGCTGAAGGAGGGAAGTGGGCAGTGGTAGAGGCTAAAGACAAACAACTCAAGAGTTGTTTTATTATCATTAAAACAACTCCATTGAAATAATGATAATGAAATCCACATAAAACCTCTCAATTGATTTTCTAGCTTAATTAGTATTCATATAGGAAAACATCTTATTGGGCAGGTATTTGTTATGCAGAAGTCATTTTAAGTGAAAAAATAAAATAAAACAAGATCCTGCCTTCAAGGAGTTCAAATTCTCCCTTTAAACGTTTTAAACTACCTTAACAAAATGAACTGAGCATGGAGACATAGACTTTTCCACTTTTTTAAATTGTTATACAACTCAATTACAATCAATACAAAATCAAATACCTAAGCGAAGACCCAATATCCACATAAGGAAGTTAACTGAGCAAATTGTAGTGCAGTAAAACAGAGTATTATATATTCATATAAATAATAAATATGGATTGTGAATATATATAGAAAATCCCAAAGAATGTTCAATGAAAACACAGAACAATGTGCATATGCTGTACAGTTATGCAAAAACAAAGAATATGAAATTGAGATCAGACAGGGTCATGTCTAATATAGGCAATGTTTCGCCTTTTTTCATATTTCACTATATATTACTTAATATGAAATGATGAAATAAATACAAATCTAGCAATATAAATATATCCTGAAATCTTCCTACTGCAAAACACCCAAGTAGCTGGCTAAAACAGAAAAATACTTCATTTCGTATTAAAATATTAAGCTTTCCTAAGCTTGCACTGAAATGAAAAAAATTCTACAAAGGCCAGGAATGAGAACAGCAGGGAGAAATGATACCTTCCAACTTCTGAAGCAGGGTTTGGAAAACTATGGTCAACAAGTCAAACCCAGCCTATAGTCATAAACTAAGAATAGTTTTTAAGTTTCTAAATGGTTGAAAATAAAAAAGAGGAAATCTTAACAAATGAAAATTACATGAAATTCAAATTTCAGTGTCCATAATTGAAGTTTTTTACAACACAGTCATGCTCATTCATTTAAGTATTGTCTATAGCTGCTATCATATAACAGCAGAGTTGGGTAGTTGCAACAGAGACTGTATGACCTGCAAAGTCTGAAACATTTTCTATCTGGCCCTTTATAGAAAAAGTTTGCCAATCCTTGACCTAGAGCTTAATTTTTAATGAATACACAAGGAGGACAGAAAATAAAGCCTCTGGCTCATGCAGGGTAAGGAATCAAACGAGAGATGCGGTAAAAAGGCAGTAACAGCAAATGGCTAGACACTTAGTCAAAAGCAAACTAGAGAAATATATATCCCACAAAGTCATATTGCACAGACACAGGGCTGCTTCCACAATGACTCTTCATAAGACAGAGAGCAGGGTAGGGAACCAGGGACAAGATGTTTCCTTGAGTATCTGCAACTACTAAATAGCCTGCATATGGGTCCGAGCCTCAAAAAAACACCTAGTTGAAAACAATGGTTGCTAAAAGTGAGGAGGCTGAGGTGATGGGCAGAAAAAGGAAAAGGGATTAAGAAGTACCAACTTCTGGTTATAAAATAAGTCACAGAGATGTGGTGTGCAACACAGGAAATACAGTCAGTAATATCATTAATAACTTTGTATAGTGACAGATGTTATTAGACTTACTACGGTGATCATTTTGAAAGGTATATAAATGTTGAATCACTTTGTTTACACCTGAAACCAATATAACATTATATGTCAACTATATTTATTTTAAAAACCTAGTTGAGAATTTAATTTAAATTGGATTCAAGTAATCAGTGTGTTACATCCTATAAGCACCTGACTGGAGCTAATATAAGTTTTCTTAGAAGGACTACAGCATTCACAAATAAAATTCCAAAGAAACTAAGTTAGCAACATATCACAACAGAAATTCTGTTTCTACTAATGGAGAGCTTTATTACCCAAACCAACATTCTGTTTAAAATAACTAAAAATGTTAGCAAAGATATTAAAAACATCAAGTAAAAAGCACTGCAGTGCTAATAAGCTACTGTGAAACCACCAGGACACATTCCAGAATAAAACTCATACCCAGAGAAGTACAGGAGACTACAAGAACACCAAAGCTAATTTTGAACTGAGGGCATATACAATTACAATTCCAGAAACTTGGAATTTTGGAAGCCTAAAGGGGTGAAGAAGGCAGAAGTTAAAGTTCAAGTCCATCCAAGATTGAGGAGCGTTAGGTGATTCTCTCTCACATAAAGCTTCAAAGGATTATACCCTAGAGATAAAGATACATCATAATGAAACCCTTCCCATCCTGTAGGGAGTCCAAGGAAGGTTGCCTTAGTGTAAAGCAGAACACAATATTTTAAATAAAGAGGGTGAGGGGACAAAAACAATATTTTAAATAAAGAGGGTGAGGGGACAAAAACAAGATCGTCAAGGCCTCACAGGGTTTTGGAGCCCAGGCCTAGGTGTACCATGTGAGTGTGGTTTAAGAAAATTCCTTATTGGCAATGCTACTAAATATTAGAGCAAACAAAATTCATCTCTGGAGGAAGGTACTTTCATCTTAGGCCTCAAGGAATACACACACACACACACACACACTCACTCACTCACTCACTCACTCACTCATACACACATTTTTTTTTAAATGCCTACAGTACCTGGTCTTCCTAGACAGACACATACTTTTTTTCAAGGGAAATAGCCAGAACATAGTCAAAGAAAACCAGGCAAAAAAAAAATCAAGATCCATAAATGTGAACAAGCAGAAAAATACCCATAAAGATTCCAGGTTTAGGAAATAATAGGTACAGATATTCTAACAACTATTCTTATGCTGTTTTAAGAAATAAAATTGTTGAAAATATCTTTGAGAAATAGAAAATTGTTATTGAGACACAGAGAGAGAGATTGAGCAATGTGAGGAAATAATATAAATTCTACAATCACTAAAATGCTAAATTCAGTATATATCACTGATAGATGGAACACAGCATAAGAAAGAATTAGTTAATTGGAAATAGATCAGAAGAAATTATATAGAATAAAACCAGAGAGAAATTATGGAAATATAGCACAGGAAATTACAAATATGAAGTTTAGAGTGAAATTAATCTAATGTGCATTAATGTTCCAGAAAGAGAATGCAGAAAGACTGAGGTAAGGACAATATTTAAAGAAAGACAATCTGAGAATTTTCCAGAACTAATAAAAGACACCAACCTATAGATTCAAGACACAAAATAAATCCTAAGTAATGTAAATAAAGAGGAATCTACTCACAAAAATATCACAGTGAAGCTGCTGAAAACCAAAAATATGGAGAAAATTTAAAAGCTGACAGGAAAGAAAAAGGATGTATTACATTCAAAGTGGCAAACTGACAGCTGACTTGAACCATAGAAAAGAGAAGCCAGAAGGCAGTGAAATAATATATATAATGTATTAAAGGAAAATAACTGCAAACACAGAATTACCATCTTTTAAGAATAAGAATGAAATAAAGAAATTTCAAGCCAAATGGGGATAAAAAAAAAAAACTAAAAATGTTAGTTGCAGACAGACTTTCATTAATAGAAATTGTAAAGGACATATTTCAGGAAGAAAATAAGTGACCTCAAATGAAAGGTCTGATATCGAGGGAGAGAAGAAATAAAGAGCTAAAATGCTGGCAAATATAAACTAGCACTGACTGTATGAAACAATAATAATGTCTAGTAGGATTAAAGAGAAAATTAAAATATAGACCAGTGACACTGCAAATGAGGTACGGGGCAAATGAAATTTAAGTATTCCAAGGTCTTTATCCGGGCGGAGAGTATAAGTTTTAATTAATTTTAGACCTCCATAAATTAAGGCTGTGTGTTGTAATTTCTAGTCACCACTAAAAAAAGAAAATGTGTATAACCTTGGAAAGAGGGAAGGGGATTAAGGGATACAGGATACAATGATTTTTTAAAATAAATTCAAAAAGAGACAAGAAAAGATAAAACAGAGAATGCCAAAAATAGAAAATTCACATTAATACATAAAAATTCAAACATATCAGTACTAAATTAGATATAAAAAGCCTGAATGCACCTGTTAATAAACCCTGATAATAGTATCACACTTGGTTATTTTAAAAGTCCAGTCATATCTTATGCACAATAGACACATCTGTAAACTTACTTTCAAAGAAACTGAAAATAAATATTGGACCCTGAAAAACACTAACCAAAATTTATTTATTTGTTTGTTTGTTTGTTTGTTTGTTTAATTAATTAAATACAAGCTAGCATTGTTCTTCTATTATTCAAAACATCACACAAAAGCATTACTACCAATAAAAACAATCTTATAATGAGATTCAAGCACCTAAGAACACAGTTTTAATATAAATAAAGCACAATAATATGATATACATGTACGTACACATAATTTCACATATGAAATCATACTATACTACTTTCAGGTCATCAAACTTACCATCTTCAAATGTCCAGCTTCAGTCAAATGGTGAAGTACATTATTACATTTTTCTAGAGCAATGAAAATAAATCAGCTACGAAGACATGGGTGATTTTTAGCAACATATATTAAGTGTAAAATGCAAACCTGAGATGTTACCCATTTTACAAAGATCAAAAAAAAAAAGAAAAACTAAATAATAAATAATATATGGTAACACACATCGCTGAAAGCAACAGAAGTAAATGACATAAGCAAAACGTAGCACATTGTTTCTCTCTGGCAGACAAGGAAGTAAGGCTACCTACATGGAGTTGAGCAATTCAGAGGCCTTCAGAGCTGTTAATAATATCGTTCGTAAACTGGGCAGTAGTATAAAAATATTTATCTTATTTTTGTTTTATACTCTACATACATTATATATTTGAATGCATTAATTACTTCATAACAAGTGAAAAACATAAATACTATACTAAAGTATGTCCTATAACCCATTTATAAATATGTCAGTGTTTTTAATAAATGTGTTTATATTTCTTTTAAAAAATAAAATTTATTAAAATGTTCACAATTTCTTTCTGAATGATACATTATTAATGATATATATTTCTTCATTATACCTCTTAGCAATTTCCAACTTCCCTAGAATGAATATATATTCGATTTCAAATAATAAATAAAGAAGTTCAGATAAAATTAAAAATAGAAAAATAGTTCAAGGCAAATGTTTGGAAAAATTTATGCCTTATTATTTACTAGAATTACAACTGATTTTAATTTTAAAAATATGGTTGCAATTTTAAAAACAACGACAACACTTTAATGTTTTACGTAAGGAAAGTCCCAATAATGTAGCCATTGGGGCACTTCAGAAAAATAGTCAAATAATGAAATGGTCACAGTGTTCTCGGGCCAAGAGCCCCGTCAAAAACCAAAAGATGTGGGTAAAAAACTATTCCAAATACCCACAACTGAAATTGGATGTAGAAAAATATGTGCTCAACTTTTACTTCTATTTATGATAAAACCAAAAACATATGACCCCCCAAAAGCATTCTGTGTGAATTGATAATTAACTGTCTACAGATGTTACATAGCACTGATCATTTGCATGCAAGACCAACAAAGCTCAACAAACAGGTAGGCAACTTACAGCTAAAGTATTCTCAAGAGATGAAGGTGAAACAGAGGTTGATATCCTGTCTTCCTTCCCTGGAGTGTTTTTTACTCTCACAATTATGGAAGGGTATGAAATCACAAAGCAATCATTTTGGTGTCTATTATTGTAAGACAAAGAAGAGCTGGGCCGAGAAAATGCAAGTAAAGAAAAAGCACTAATGTGTAAAGAAAAGGAAGGCAAAAATGCAAACAATACAAAATCGACAGTGGGTAAAGACCGAGCCTAAGAGTTTATGCTACGATCTATTGTTAAACAATCTAAAAAGTCAGTTAATACTTCATGCTCTCAAAGTACTTAGCACACATTCCCAGAATTGCTGGTTCTGCTGGCAAATCTCATAATTTCAATCTATTCTAGGAGGTAACCACCTCAGGTAATGGTTGGGAAAATATATGCAAGAAGTATAAACAACTTTGCTAAAGTCATAAGACAAGTCTAGAGCAAACTAGAACTTAATACACCCACAACATTCTTCATGTGCTAGTGCTAGAACTGATTAAGATCTACCTATAATCTCTATTATATATTGACTCACATGTTGTATTCTATATGAATGGTAAAGAAAAACACTTAAAATTAATATGGTAATTTTACTCCTAGATGCCACTCTCAAAGAAGACAGAGTAAGCGCAGAATGGAAAGCTAAGCACATTTTTTTCTTACTGACAAATTTGGGGATCACAAGGCTAATCCTTTCATTTTTTCATCCTACCCAAAATAAATCATAAAGATGTAACAGGGATTAAACAGGCAATGCAAAGCACTTTGAACACCAGTAGGTGACAGCTGTTTAGCAAATGTGTAGGGTTTTTTTTCAGGATATACTTGACAAGTGTCCAGAATTACAAGGGTGCAACAACAAAGTACATATTCTTTGACTAGGTTCAAAGCATTGAAAAGCACAATTTGTCTGGCTATTGTGGAGATATTGTTAGACTGTAGGAATGAGAAGCCCTGACCTCATCAATGACAGAGGGAGAAGATCAATCAAAAGATGATGATGACAATGATGATAATTATTACAAAGACAGGGCAAGGATTAGCCTATTAAGAAAACAGAATCACTAGAAAACATAGGCAAAATGATTCCTAAGAGACCTCTAAAAAATCCAGCGATGTGAGCCAGTCACCAGAAGAAAAAGCAGAGTTTAGGAGAATGCACAAATAATGAATCAGCCCAGAAAGGGAGGAGAAGGGAAGAAAGAATTCAATGAAGGCTTCCTAGATGAGGTGACCAGAAATTGAATCTTATAAGTTTGTTCAGCAAAAAGAGGAAAGTACACCACACACACACACACACACACACACACACACACAAGTATGAGAAAAGGTACAGTTGCAAGAAAAGAGAAAGATTCTTGGGCTAAAATGGAACACCAAAAGTAGAAGACAGAGGAACTCAAGAAGGAATTAGAAAAAGAATGCTCACACAAATAGGTTTCTGGTCTAAATGACTTCAAAAACCGTCAAATTTACAGTTGATAGAATGAAAAAGGAGCATAAGAGGTGGCAGGAGAAGAACAGGACATAGACAGGAATCACATAACGGACAGCCCTGGATGCAGGGATAAGAAGGCCGGACATTATTTCCAGGTTGTTAGGGAGCTACTCCTATTTGCAAAAGGGGAGCTGCTGGTTAGCACTGTCATCCTCATAACCATGTAGAGAATGGACCTGAGGAGAAAACAAAGGAAGGCTGGTAGATTGGTTAACCAATACCCAAGATAATAAAAGTCTAAACTGGGGCATTAGCAGAAATGCATATGAGATTTAAAAAAAAAAAACCTTCAAGATAAAAAGACGGTAAGAGCAGAGGTTCTAGAGTCAGACTGCCAAAACCTACCAAACTTCTCCACTTTCTCACTTTATGCTCTTGGCCAATTTAATGTCTTAGTGTCTCAAATTCTTCGTTTATAAAGTAGGGATAACAACAGTATTTACCTCAAAGGTGTGCTATAAGAACTTAATGAATTAACACAGTAAAGAGCTCAGAAAGTACCTGTCAAAATATGAATACTGAAAATGGTTGGCAGCTATGGCAGCAATGGTAGTAATAATGGTGGCGCAGACTGTAATGAGATGGATGTGAAAAAAGGGAGGGAGAGAGATGAATGTCCAGGTCCCTAATTTGAAAGACAAGGCAGTCAACCTTCTAACTGAGAAAGAAAAGAGAACATTTTGTTCAGGCTTACAGGGTAAATGAATATGAATTTATATAAGTTTTATACACACACACACACACATATATGTTATATATATTTATATAATTTCTTAAACAGATTGAACCACTAGGAAATCATAGAGAAGATAATGGAAATGTAGAAAATGCACTGGAAGGGGGGTTCATTTGTAAGATTTTCATAAAGAACTTTAGTATCAGATAGTGTACTGATGCAAAACTAGAATTTGGTTATCTCTATTAAAATGAAAATATTTTCTTAATTATTGGTCTGCTCTTAAGAAGAAGTTGCAAATGATTATTCTTTGCCTTTTTGTAATCTACCCAGATCTCAAGGATTCTTGTCTTAACTAAAAACCTTCTATGGCTTATGTTGACTTTATTATGTACTTAATAATAAATAAAAAATAAAAAATTATTTAAGAAAACATTTCTCACTTAGGAAAGAGGTTCTTTACAATTATGTTTTTCCCTATGTTTGCTTTTAAAATCTTCATTGTCACTTTAATTAAATAGATAACCAAGATAACTTCCCAGTGACTTGAGCCAATCTGAACCATGTATTTGATACTCCCAACAACTTTTGATATTTTGCCTTGCTAATGTTGAATACTAAATGATTTCTTTTGCACATAACACTATCTTTGAGATTTCTCTGAGGGACCCTAGAAAATCACAAAGATTTTATTCTTTCTCTTGTAAAAAGGCAAGTGCTAGAAATGCTTAGGTTTATTTAACAGGTTACTATAGACGAGTTAGCAAATCAGAAGAGATGTTAACCTTTCCCTCGATTGAATTTGTAAAGTGTGATGTTTCAGAGATTGTATGCTGTATAAAAAGCGCCTAGAGAACTGTCAGCATCCTCACTGTCTGTAATGCTTCCATTTACCAGAAGCTTGGTGATCCTTTGCCTGACATTAGACAACATACAGTGCTACGATCATAATTTCAGTTGTTTAAAGTGTTAAGTTGGCCACAACTTTACTTCTTTAACTTGAATCTAGCATCTTCCAGATCATTGGTTTGCAACTGGGGATTCACACTGCTTATCTATTAAGTTTTATTAATATACAGATGTTTAGAACCTACACCAAACTTACAGAATCTCTTTAATTGAAAACTTGATAGATTTGTGGTATATCAGAATTATTACGTAATATTTGAAGATTTTTTTTCTGTAGGACTATATTCATTTTATGAATTAGATGTACTATACAGTCGTCTTTAAATACAGAGTTAATCATTGTTTTTAGGCAAATTTATAAATTTTTTGGATTGATTTTTACCTTGTTTTCCTGCCAAAGAAACAACAAAATTGCAATTACATTATTCCTGTTAGTGATATCATTCTTGTAATAAATTCTCATCCAATTTTCTACTTTTAAAATTACTAGTAATAAGTTAAACATAGCCAATTTAAATTTTTTGTCACCTACAGATACTTTTCTGATGTGTCCCTGAAAATACTTACAATAAGCTACAGGCCAGAGTGTTTCATTTTCAACAAGAGGTCTCAGAGCTCCACAGCAGGTTCTTTTGGTACAGGATTCTGACAGAAAGCTTAAGTTACTTTGAGACCACAGTAGTGGCCTAAGTAAGAATTTCTAGAACACTAGTTGAAAAGCAAATGAGTTCATGAGTACGATAAGCCAGAATGAAGCAGAATAAGAACTAATTATATAGAACTAAACAAAATGATGAATGACAGATTTTGATTGGAATAATGCTCATGCTTTAATGTTATATTTCTGAATATATAAGGAACTCCTTTCCCGTCACACTTCTACAGTAGACAACCAAACGAAAAGCTAATAGAGAAGTTTAATCCCTATACTGTTTTTAGTCCTCAGGAGAAATAAAGAAGGAAGATATAAAAAGTTATTATATTTGCTCCCTTTAGATCAAAATCTGAGAATCTTATTTTACTGTATTTTACTTTTAAAAGCATTTATACAGTACCTACCATTTGCAGGCACCATTCTAAGTACTTTGTACATTTTACCTTATTTAATTATTATATCAACTCTATAGAAGAAGAAACAGACATCAAAGGTTAGGGAGCTTCCCCAAGGTCACACAGAGCTAGGATTTGAAACCGACCATCTGACTGCAGAGTCCATACAGTTATTAACCACTACATACTTCTACTTTCTGATCAGTGATAGACTGGCATCCTGTCTTTCCATATCTTTTGCATGCTCAAACATAGCTTTTCTTTTATATAAAAAGAGACATAGAAAAGGCTTTCAATACCATTTAATATTTGTTTACTTAGGAAATTCCAAATGGACTGAAACAATCTTTCATATTTGTCTGTGACTACATAGTCAAATACATGCCCAGAATCCCACAGACAGCTCTGCTAGGTTCACTGCTTTCAATTACTGCCAGATTCTGACAAGGGATGGACTCCTCTCCTTGTCCACGAGGACAAGGAAATCATGGTTTCTTGTTTCTCATACTGTCCTCATTCCAGAAGTTCATGAGAAACTGTCCTATGTAACACATCTGGAAAGAGAGCTTTTTTCCCCCCAAAGTTTTGTTAGCCTATGCCAAGAAAGGCTCCAGGCCCCACCAATTACCTCCAAATTCCTGCACTCTAATTCAAGATCCCAAATATCATACATTGTCTTGGGATTGTTGGTCTTTTATTGAACTCTATAAATGTCAAAGAATATTCCTATTCTCCATCCATTGCTACAAGACCACCATAGCTGATCCATCACTAACCTAATTTCAGGAATACCCTCACCTCCAATTCACATTTGTTCATCATTTACACTGAACAATGGTTTTAAATTTAATTTACTTTGGTTTCTATAAAACTATAACTTTTCCATGATTTCTAAGAAACTGAACTTACATGTTCTGGCTACCCTTCGATGTTTCTATTAATCTATCCCTCCCTTCTGAATTCACCCTCATTCAGATTTCAGCAGTAGCCCTCCTTTTCCTATACCAGTACTACTGTATAAATCAAGTAATTTAAAGCTATGCTTTTTCCCATCTCCCAAAACACCTCGACAAATCTAAAAAGCATAGTAAAAACTTTAAAACACATTTTTTTACCTAAAATAATAAGAAAAGATAAAATGTAAAACCATCCTAAATTCATTCTTATAGATGAATTCACATTCAACAATTGAAATAAATGGCTCTTTCAGCATTCATCTGACTGGATTTATCAAGGAGAATAAATGGTGAATGGTTCATCAAGCAGAGGACTCCCAATAGTATTTGAAGTTCATCTGAAGACAACAAATAGCTGGCATAAAGCTCCCAAATTTAAACTAAGGAATAATTTATGATTTAGCTTTTTAGAGGTATCTGACTGTAGACTAGTCAACCCTTAAATCAGTTATTAAACAAGATAATTTTGGGGTCCCTTTAAACTGTGAGGTGCTGTGATTTCTCTTTTTTTAGCTTTCCTTGACCATTTCACCAACAGAGATCATTCCTATTCTGATAATCTTTACTACACATTGCCTATGTTTTTGGTATACTACTATTTTAGTTTTTCCATGTTATAGTTTTGTCTTCTCTCGTGGACTATAATATTTAAGACAATATCATGACCTTTTAACAATTTTTTGACATCTAACAGGCACAATACTTTACACATATAATTAAACATTGCTAAGAACGAGATGGACCTTCTTCTATCTCTAGTACCCCACAATCTACTTAAATGAGAAAATATCTTTTTGTTTTTACATTATTTTTAAATATGTATATTAGCCATCTAAGGCATACTAATCTTATACAGTAGGCTAGAGTTTGATCTTTGCTGGGCAATTAATAATCTTAATTAAGATGAATCTGATCTGTGCCTCAATGGAGAGAATTGAATTTCTATTTAAAGAGGATAATTAAGTATAATTGCAGAGGATTGAAGATTTAGTGAAAAGGGTAGTATCAGAGAAATATCATATGTTTTGTAATTTAATAAGAGACCGCCCTCTGAGTTGTTATGAAGTAAGGGATGGGGGCAGAATTCATGTACAAGCTTTTAGTAATAAGCAAAAGCAAAATCGGTTTCTTATTGTTTTTATTTAGCTGTCTGAATGCAGTACTGCATGCAAAATTGTTCCTTTCCTCATCTCCACTTCTCGGGTTACTGAAAGTCAGAGCAAACTACAAACCAAATTCCTTCTCTAATTGAGTCTAAGACCCTGCAAATGTACATATTAAGAACACTCTCCATTTCAGCAGTGCTCCCTTTACTGGTGCCACATAGAGATCCCTGCCCAACTGTATAACTTGCTGCTTATAGAGCAGAATCTTTGTAATTTACCAAACTGTGCTATACACGCTTATGCAACCAATGTTCCATCCACAGACATCATTCCTGAGATGGAAAACCTTTCTCAATGTAGTTAGCTTCAAGCAGAAAATATTATATTTTTATATTCAAAGAAAAAAGTCAATAAAATTACTAACGAAATCTCTTACCTGAGTTGTTAATGAAAAGTGTTGGCTGTTAATCAATTGCTTTGCATAATTTGGTCACCTTGGAAGCATGTGCCAGGAGCCTATCTTTTCCTTGCAATCTTTTTTTTACCCCTTTGGAGAAAAGATGATATTGTGTGTCCCTGGTGTTTTAGGCCCTTGTATTCAGAAAATGCCAAAACTGGAAAATCCGCTCATAAGAAACACAAAGATGTAGGTTAAGGTTCCTCTGTTTCTCATTTTTTGTTGTGATATCTTTATTAAATATGAATTCTTATAGATACACATGTTCTTAGCTAGTGTTGTAAAAGCAGGATGTAGAAGCTATCTGAAGTAGAATATTGGCTTTGAAATGCAAAGTTAAGCAAACATGGAATTAGCAAATTTTTAAAAATATTTTGCATTATAAAATGTTTTTATAGAAAAGCATTTTTAGATAACATTTGATGTGCTGAGTGTTATGGGGATTAAATGATGTAATAAACATCAAGTCACATATGTAGTATGAAATGTTACTTCCTATCACTTCACTTTCTTCCTGCATTCTAATATTTCCCACCTCAAAGCTATTATCCATCAGCAACAATGCTACTCTCTTGTTACCAAAAAATTACGATTAAAAACAATTTTCTACATTTAATCCTTTTAAAATATAAAGCCATATCAGTGGCCCCCAAAATTCTGTTTTCAAGATTAAAAATATCTTTTAGTCCTTCAACTACTCATCATATGCAATGGTGTTTTGTTGGATAGTTACTCCATTTTGTTCCCCTGAAGATTTTCTTTACTTATAGCCTATTAAAGTGTGGCACCAAAAGCAGACTATAATATTTCAGGTATATCACAAATAGAAAAGGCTAGGACTGTCATCTCTCTCTCTCATCCCATACTAAACTATCCAAGCAGCCTGTGCCTTTTTCGAATGACCACATTGCACTGCCTCCACACACACATACTGCTTGTAAACTTTTCCCATCCTGTATTTACAAGTAGTTACAAGTACTACAATGTATTCAAAATAAAATTTAATTCTATTGGATGAAGCTAGATTCATTGCCCTGTGAAAACCTTTCAGAATCTTGATTCTGATACTCATCCCATTCATTAGCGACTTATCAGTAATAAGCATACTCTTAACATCTATATTCTGATCAAAGAGCCAATATTCAACACAAAGGACCCTACACCACAAACAGCAGCAATAATAATCTCTATTCTCAGAAATTTACTTATCATTGCACTTTATATTAAACTAACAATTTATTTATTAACTCAATTCTAGATCTTTACCTTGTATAAACAGTAACTAAGATGTCAATGATATAAAACAATGTTAAAAATGAAGAATAGTTATTACAAGTGAACTACTTAATAACTCTCAAATGTACCATCCTCTCTAGTCTTAAGGTCTGTGTAAAATTTGTTCCCAACGCACAACATCCCCACCCACCACCCCACCTTCATCAAACTCCTTTGTCTCAGCTAATACATCACTTTTAATGAGAGGCCTTCCTGGATCACTCAAATCTGGGTTAAATATTCCTCTTCTGAGATTCAGAAATGCCCTGTACTTCCTCTATTATAACACTCACTGCATTTTATTATAATTTCTTCTTTATTTGTCTTTAATAGTCACCAGATTACAAGTCTTTGGAAGCAACAGTAGCCATGGGTAGCACTGTATCAGGCCAAGCCCCAAAGAGCCAATAAATGTAGAAAGAAGTATTCAGGACCAGACCAAGATATTTGGTTACTCACCATCATTTCATAGGTGCTAATTCTATCATGACTCACATCCATTTACCTTAGTGACTGAAATCTAATTCTCTTTAATGATCCATCATCATCCAGACTACCACTCCTACATGCCCTCTCAATCTCCTAAGCGAGAGATCACAAATGTGTGACCTGCCAGTATTTAGAAATTAAGAGAATTCACACAAAAATCTAGGTTTCCAATACCTCTTGGAGTGTAGGAGAAGGGAGAGGATTAAGACCTACTAATATTGAGCCTATATAGTCCCATGAAAATAATGAGCTAGAGCTGAATAGTAGCAAACTCTCTTAGACTTGAAAAGTTCTCATTACGCTCATGTACCTACCTGCTTAGTTCTTGGATTTAACTGAACATGCAACATCTGTCTCAATATAACTTGGTCATGTGCATGTCCATGACCTCTTCTCCCAAACTTTCTACTATGACCTCTGGAATCTCATTCTGTGATCATCAAATTCCTATATTCTTTTCTCTATTGTACAATAAATGTGTATGTACTTTTCTAAACAGAAAACAAAATAAAACATTTTACATTTTTGAAAGTAATAATGCTGCCAAGTTAGGAAACATAGGATTACTTTTCAAGCTAAATAAGAGAGAAGAAAAACTCCCACGCTACCTAATTAAACAATTACAGTAGGAGAAATGGCAGTCCTAAAGCATATTAACTGTATTTTTGCTCTGGAAAAAAAAATTCTAATGCTCAAGTGCAAATCTCAGGGGGAAGCAGCAATATAAGTAATAATGCTATAGTAGTCAACCCTAAAGGAGAAATACTGGCACCATATCAAATCACCAAACTAAACTTAAATAATCCCAGGTGACGTCCTAACATAGCAAACTAGATAAAAGCACATTCATCATGACTCTGCAATACTACCACTAATCAGAACATCCTACAAAAATTAACTTTTATTTATAAATGAAAATGCATCACAACGTGAACAGACAATGTGTCATAGTTAATAGCCTTGATAGTTCTAAAGTAGAGAATTATGTGTGTGTATGTGTGTTTATAGATGTATGTATTTATATGTATATCTATGTGTGTGAAACAATATAACTTAAATGAATCAAAGATAAATTATCCATAATCCCATATTACTATTATATAGGACTCCTTACTGCTCCACTCCATTACTCCATCCAATTATAATGTTTACCTTGACATGAAACCTGAAAAGATCATGCACAAAAACATGGCCATGTGCAAGAGTCAAATTCATAATAGAATACAAGGATTATCCAATAAATGGTGAGGCCAACTTTAAAAGCTATTTAGATTTTTACATCACGCTATATACGCCCCGCCCAAAATATATTCCAAATGGATTAAAGAATTAAATTAAGGAAAAAAAAAAGACTCAAACTATTTTTTTAAATAGGGTCATATATAAATATCCAAACATAAAAACAAGAAACCACACACACACACACACACACACACACACACACACTCACACACACACACAAAAGAATATTAGATAATATATGGGAATAAATAAAAGCTGGTGACTTTAAAAAGTTAAAAAAAAGTAGCTGCTAATTCTCAATAGAAGAATTAACAAGGGAAATGAACACACAATTTATAAAAGAGAAAATAGCTAGTGAATAAACACATGTTAAAATGTGTTTAGTCTTACTAGTGGTTAGAGAAAGGCAGTGTAAAGCAATGCCTATTAAATTTAAAAGACTGAAGAAAATAATAATGCATGCTATGAGCACACAGTTGATGTTTTAATATTTTTAAAAGCTGGAAATAATCTATTCATCATTTAGTAAAAATAATTAACATATAGCATAATAACTCTCTAGATAAACATTTGTTAAAAGTGATGTTCGAATCTATGGCCATGCCACCCTCAACAAGCCTAATCCCATCTGATCTCGGAAGCTAAGCAGGGTGAGACCTGGTTAGCACTCAGATGGGAGACCACCAAGGAATACCAGGTGCTATATGTGAAAAAAAAAATAATAATAATGTTCATATGAGATATATAACAATGTGAAAATACATGTTAGTTAACATATAAAATAAGATACACAACTGCACATACAGTATAATTAAGAATGTATCTTGAAAATCACAGTCATGGAGACAAAAATTCTAGAGAAAAATAAGAAAAACTTAATAATGGTAGTCTCCTATGTTCTACTTAATTTATCTTCTACTTCTTAGTACCTAATGTTATACCTGATAAGAGACCTACACTAATTGTCCCCCAGGAAATAAGTCTTAGACACCAGCTTCTTAATTTACACCCTGCCTTCCTTATAAAGAGAATGAGATATGAACAAGCTTCTTAAAACTGTTCAGCTGGAATAAATTGTATCTTTCTCAGTATATCCATTGATATTTCTCTTTTTAACTTTATGTTATAGCATTTACTTAATTCTGCTTCATTAGCTTATTAGCTCAACAGCAAATTACAAAACACAAAATTTGTCTCTCTCTGACTAAACATTAAGCTCCTTAATAAAAAGTACTTTGTCTGCCAGTAGGTGGAGGTGCAGGAATTCTAAACATTCCTGGCTGACCATTTCCTGCCTCTGAACTGGAAAAGGAACTAGGTAGAATCATAGAGTGTTTGTTTTTGTTGTTATTTTAATATCACTTCCCTATCCCCTATCACTGTCAAGATCCTGAAGCCTCAAAGAGAACTACTAGTGTAATTAAAACAAAATGGGTTTGGATTCAGAGTACCATCTGATTCTGATCCTTTCTAACTCTCCAACCTCCAACAAATTACTTTAGCTCTTAGAGCTGCAGCATCCTCACCTATAAAAAGGAATAAAAATATCTGCCTTGCAAATTTCTATGAATATTAAATTAGCAAACATATGTAAAACACCTAGAATAATACCTTAAGGCTGACTCCAATGAAAATTTCAACTGTCTTTTAACAAAGCTGAAGTGTCAACTATTGTGCTGAAATATTGTTCTAGGGCAGTGTAAGCTGCTGAATAGGTCAGGGTATATTCCACTAAAGAACTTAAAATTTTGTAGGAATAAAAATATTAAACAAATAGTCACGCTTATAAATTTCAAATAAGGTATTGTCAAAAGTGCTATAAAAGAAAAGTTAACAGTGTTATGAAATAGTTTGGGGGAATAACTTAGATTGCTAAGGGCCAACAAAGTTCGATTTGAAATAATGATATTGAACCTGAAATCTAAAAGATGAATAGGAGACACAGAGGGAGACATGAGAGATATGAGTGATCCAAATGAAAGAAAGAACATGTTGTGAAGTTCCAAACACTTCAAGAAAGAGAGTAGGCAAGTTTATTTAAAAAAAAAAAAAATTAAAAAGAGAGAGAGAGAGAGAGAGAGAGAGAGAGAGAGAGAAAGAAAGAAAGAAAGAAAGAAAGAAAGAAAGAAAGAAAGAAAGAAAGAAAGAAAGAAAGAAAGAAAGAAAGAAAGAAAGAAAGAAAGAAAGAAAGAAAGAAAGAAAGAAAGAAAGAGAAAGAAAGAAAGAAACAGCAGCTGCAGTAATTTTTCTCCTGAGCAACCAGGAGAAAAATTCAAGATGAGATTAAACATAAGCAGCTACCATATTGGCAAACCACAGCCCATCAACCAAATCTACTCCAGAGCCTGTTTTCATATAGTGCTTGAGCTAAGAATGGTTTTAAACAATTTTAACGGTTGCACAACAAAATACCACTAAACACGATACCACTAGACACTTGTTAGAACAGCTAAAATTCCAAACACTGACAATACCAAATACTAATGAGAATGTGGGACAACAGGAACTTTCATTCGTTACTGATAGGACTATAAGACAGCACAGCAGTTTGGCAGTTTCTTAAAGAACTAAACACACAATTCTATAATTGCGCTCCTCTTATCTACCCAAAGGGCCTGAAGACTTAGGTCCACACAAAAACAAACCTGCAACCTACACACAAATGTTTATAATTCTTATTAATCAATTCCAAAACTTGAAAGCAACCAAGATATCCTTTAGTAGGTCAATGGATATATAAACTGTGGTATATCCAGACAACAGGATACCATTCAGCCACTTAAAACAAAAAATGAGCTTGAAGCCATGAAAAAACATGGATGAACCTTAAATGCATATTACTAAGCAGAAAAAGTCAATCTGAAAAGATTACATACTTTATGATTACAACTATATAACATTCTGGAAAAGACAAAACTATGGAGACATTAAAAGATCAGTGGTTGCCAAGGGTTGGGCAGAGATGGTGAACAGGCAAAGCACAAAAGAGTTAAAGGACAATGAAAATACTGTGTGATACTCTAATGGTAGCTACATGTCATTATACATTTGTCCAAAATCAAAGAATGTGCAATACCAAGAAAAGAACGTGCAATACCAAGAGTAAACTGTAATGTAAATTGTGGGATCAAATGAGTGAATCATAATGTAAACTATGGACTTTGGGTGATTATGGTGTGTTAATATATGTTCGACAACTGCAACAAATGTACTGCTTAGGTGGGGAATGCTGATAATGGGAGTAACTACGCATGTGTGGAGGTAGGGTATATAAGGAAATCTCTGTGCCAGCCTCCCAATTTTGCTGTGAACCTAAAATTGCTCTTTAAAAAATCTTAGAAAAAGAACTAATGAAAAACAAAACAAAAAAACAGGTTTCCACCTCGAGAAAGAACAGATGAACTTATTATCTATTCTTCCTAACTACAGCTCAAAACTCTAAATATTACATAAAGATTCTGAGAGGAGTAAGATGGTGGTAGATCATCTAGGAACTTCAGGACCCAGCAAACAACATGGCAGTGAGTTCCCTGGGTTTTATTTTGACTCGTGTATACCAGACTGGGTACTAAGGAAGCCAGAAACCTAGAAAAGCCAATTAAAGTAGACAAAAAAAATTCCATCTCTAGCCAAAGACCATCCACCGCGACAGAAACTTTTACACAGTCACTACTCTACTCCAGCCAAACACACACACACACACACACACACACACACACACACACACACACACACACACAAATGCAGCCCCACCCACATTGCCTCATCAAAAGCCTAGTGAGGAGACGAGACTTCCACCCACTCCAGACTATGACAGGGTGCTCTAACTCCACCCCCCAAACACACCTTATGGATGCTGTCGGAAAAGGCAAAGTAGAAACGCAGAACTTTAATTCCCACCAGGAGTCAACAAGGAACTCCTTCTGAAAGGTGTCAATGGAAAATGTGTGACAGAGTGGAAAGAAGAAATAAGACAAATTCAGCTATAACTGGAAATTCAACACCCATCTCAATTGATAAAACAAGTAGATGAAAAATCAAAAAAAAAAAAAGTATTGAACTCAATTAGCCATTAACCAGCAGTCTAATTGATATTATAGAACACTCCTTACAATAACAGCAGAATACCCATTTTTTTCAAGTATTAATGAATGTATACCAAGATAAACCATATTCTACTCCATAAAACACATCAACAAATTTAAAAGAACTGAAATCATAGGATATGATCTCTGAAAACAATGAATCTCCCACACACTTGGAAACTAAGCAAAACACTTCTAAACAATACATAGGTCAAAGGGAATTCTACACGTGATAATAGAACTACACACACACATTTTACCAATGTAAATTTCCTGATTTTAATAGTGTAGTATAATTATGTAAAATGTAACCACTGGGGAAAGTGAGTGAAAGGCATATGAAACCTCTTTGCATATCACTTTCTGTGAATCTGCAATTATTTCAAAATAAAAAAAGGGAAAAAAACGTGACAGACACTGTATGTGGTCCCAAAACCTAAAATATTTATTACCTGTATTTACTCTCTGGCCCCTTACACAAAATATCTGCCAATACCTAATATAGAATATTTAGATATTCTATATTTAGATAGAAGAGTAAAAACAAAATGAAAACAAAAAAATAGTTTAGATTATTTCATCTCCCATGAAAATCTTATACATATGCTAATCATTAAAATCCTGAATTCTTAAGTTTCAGAATTAAGTTTATGCAAAGATGAGTATTACCCAAGTATTCACTGAAAAGGTGAATGAACAAAAACCAATGAGAAAGTAAATGAATAACAACAAAAACAACAGTAAAGTTTTACTGCATGTTACTACATACCAGGAATTACATACTAAGCATTATTTATCCTTTATCTGCCTTAAAACTTCAACTATCCTTTAAGTTAGGTGCATTACCTTAATTAGAGAAGTTAAATTCCTTGCCCAAAGCCTCACAGGTAGGAAGTAATAGAGCCAGGACTTAAAATTCAGGACATCTGATCACAAAGCCTGCAGCTCTAATCCATGATTCAATACTGCTTCCTCTATATTTATTATCTTCTACCTCGTCTGTGAAGTGAACAACCAATTAAGATGCAGGAAATAAGTTTAAGACTGAGGTAAAGAATCTGAACTTGAATTGATATAAATTTAGTTGACCTTTGAAAAGGCACTTGAAATGAAAACCACTGAAGACACAATTGTTCTAAGTATTTAGAAGATGATACAATGATTTATTTAGTGAGCATTATATAACAGTTTATAATTGGACTGCCTGCACTTATCAATCCTAAAAAAATCGGTTTCCATTCTACTTGAAGGCAAAATATATTTATGACACAATGTTATATAAATCCAGTTGTAACTTGGGCTACCTCCAGCAGGGATAAGAATTAAATACCTACTGAAAGTCTCTTCCTAAGCGATCCACAATCTCTAGTTTAGAATTTATTAATTTTATAAGTGAGAATATTTACTACTTTTATAAAATTTTATAAAAGAAAACCATAAATCACCAGGTATGATAATTTTGATGTATAATACATTAAATTTCAATTTTCCTTCCCAAAATAAAACAAAACTGAGTGATTATACCTAACAAATACAGTAGTAAGTCAATTTTTAAAAGAGAGGAAGAAGTTTTAAAAAGTGTAACATCTGGCAACCATATAATATTTGAGAAAATGTTAGTGTTCTAATCGAGATCTAATTGAGTTTGAGTTACTCGTCAAGAAAATTGCTTCAGTATTAATTAAATATGCCTCCTGCAGCTGCAGAAAAAATTTAAACCTTACATTCTACTGATTATACAGGATACACATCACTCATTTAAGTCAACATTGCTAGGCTCATGTTACCCCAAAATAGCTCTCTGTATATTGATTATTCACATCTCAGATTTTGACCTTAGTATGTTCCCCATAGATTAAGACTAAGATTTCTTAAATCTTGAGAAGAAATTGGTGAGGCTATCTAGAAATTAGAAAATTATTCACCATCAACAATATTCTTATCCAAATAGCTCTTTGGAGGAGAAATGCTAGTATTATGTACTTATTTATGTTTTTCTTATTTTTCTATTACAGTTGACACTCAATGTTATAGTAGCTTTCAGGTGTACAGCTTAGTGATTAGACAGTTATATTCTTTCTCTGACATTTCACTTAGCATAATACCTTCTAAATCTATCCATGTTGTCACAAATAGTAAGATTTCACTCTTTTTTTAGGGCCAAGCAATATTCCATTTTATACATGTACAATATATTTACCCAATCATCTATCAATGGACACTTATGCTGTTTCCATAACTTGGCTATTGTAAATAATGCTGCAATGACCATAGGGTTGCATATCTCTTTTTAAATTAGGGTTTTAGATTTCTTTGGATAAATATCCAGAAGTGGGATTGCTGTGAGAAATTTTAGTTTTAAATCCCCATGATTTCTGAGGCACTATAATTATCTGTATTTTATTGATTGACAAAACAAACATCAGAAATCGTTATCTATTTCCTTTCCTTCTCTACTTACAAGGTTTTACAAATTAAAACAGAACAAGAATTGGCATTTCCCACTGCCTCAGTAAATAATTCCAGGATTTATTGACAGCTGTTAAATTTTTTCCCTATATATTGAAATTCTGCTATAGAATCAACCAAATTATTTTTCCTCATGAAATGGTGGAGAATAGCTGATCAAAGTTCTTTGAAAATGAACTGTGCATGCATATATTTAAAGACAGTTATTAGATCATCCTGCTAACTTTCAGGATACTTAATTCTCTCAATTCCCTGAACTTTGCCTCATTGGTTCTACTTTCTAGCTCTTTAATCATCAGGATAATTATCTTCCAAATCCTTTCCAAGTTTAGCTCTGGCAGGAGAAAGAAGTAAAAAGAATTCCAGCTTAACCAGAGCAGACTACAAGAATTAGACTTAGGGCCCATACATAATACACCTCTACATCTCATCTTCATGTTTCATTTTCTATCCATTTATTCATTCACTCAGTCATCAATTATTTCTGAACTCCCCACTCTATACTATGCACTGATCACTACTCACTGAGGGTTTACAGTCAAATAGATAATACAGACAAGTAAAGAGGCAAATAAATTGTAATGTGGAAGGTTCTATGATAAAAGAAGCAAAGAATGCCGTGGAAGTAGACAGAAAGGGTTCTTAACGTAGAATTAGGAAGTGGTATAGGGAAGAATTACCTTAGAAAAAGTTCCCCCAAAGATGACATTTATGTTGAAGTCATCAGAAGTTAGACAGGTCAGGGGTAAAGTGGGAGGATAAGCCCCAAAAATAGTGGGGAAAAGAGGGGGGGGGCTGTCAGACCTAAATGGGAGAATTAAAATACATCTTACAAAAACTAAAATAAAAGGAGCTCAAAATCTGGAAAGGAGAAGTGGAAAATTGTGGATGACTAGCAAGAGAAAGGTAAGAATCTATATTTCATCCTGACAACTAAGAACATATTAAGTGCTTAATCCTTCAAATCTGAATTTATAAAGTTATACTGGCTACTCTTTAAAAAACGGGTTGGGAGAAAATAAGACTAGAAGTAAGGGAAGCAGATTAAGAGTCTATTCTAGAAACTCAACGATGAGATTACTAGAGACTAAACTAAAGTGATGGCAGAAGGAATGGCAAACTAAAGAAAGATTAAAAAATATTTAGAAAGTAAAACAGATACATTTTTTTAACTGATTGTGTATGAGAGATGATAGAGGAGAAAAGAATCATATATTGCTTCAGATTTTTAGTTTTCAAGATGAACCTGAAAATAACTGTCTTCTACTTATCTTTTTGTTTTTTTTTTCTTCATTTAAAAATGGTACTTCTTCATTATGGAAAATAGTAAAAACACAGATTAATGCAAAGAAGAAAATTAAAATCACCCATATTTCCATTATACAAAATAATGATTGTGATTTATAATCTGCATCCTTTCCCTAACTATGTCTCTTAAAAAGTGGTTCTCAAAATATGGTCCCTGGACCAGCAATATCAACATCACCAGATGTTGATTAAGTGCAAATTCATGGTCCCTCACCCCAGACCTGTCAAATCAGAATTTCTGAAGATGGAGTCCTAGTAACTTTGAAGTGCATTCAAGTTTGAAAACCACTGTTTTAAAATACCATTTCAGCACATTTTCTCAATGTATTCACATACAATCATTTATTTAGTTATTCCTCTAATAGTTGACATTTTGATGGTTTCCAATTTTTACTGACATTATGCAATGCACATCCTTATAACTAGATTTTTGCAGCATTCTTGATAACTTTAACTGAGATAATCATTCAACCTTGAAATTCTAAGTCAAAGCTTTAAAGTTTCTGATGTGTGTTCTCAAATTTTCTTTCACTCTCCAATACTTCCTCCAATCAAAAGTATGTGAGAAGGCTTTTTCTTTATATTCTTGGTCATAGTATAGAACCACTTTTTGAAAATCTGCCAATTTTACAGGTTGTAAATACGTCATATTAAATCTTCAAAGTACATTTCTATTATTTCTACTGACCTTGTCTTTTTTTTGTAAACAATCTGTGCATGTTCTCTGCCCCTTTCTCTAAAGCTCTGAGTCTTTAGATTCTCTAAAAATAAAAATACTATTTACTCTCCAAACTACAAATGCTTTCTGGTTGTTATTTGCCTGCCTTTTCTTTTTTAAGAAATTTTTTTAATCTCACATTTTATATTGTGAGGCACATTTGTTGCATTTGATAAACCAATGATAAATTATTATTAACTAAAGTCCATAGATCATATTAAGGTTCACTCTGTATTGTATAGTTCTGTGGGTTTTGATAAATGTATAATGTCATGTATCCACCATTATAGTATCATACAGAATAGTTTCATTATCCTAAAAATCCCCTATGTTCCACCTATTCATTCTTTCCCTCATCTCGTAACCGCTGATCTTTTTACTGTTTCTACAGTTTTGCCTTTTTCAGAATATCATATAGTCGGAATCATACTGTAATATAGCCTTTCCAAATTGGCTTCATTCCCATAGCAATATGCATTTAAGGTTCCTCCATGACTTTTAACGGCTTGACAGTTCATTTCTTTTCAGTGTTAAATAGTATTCCATTGTCTGGATGTATCACAGTTTATCCATTCACCTGCTAAATGACATCCTGGTTGCTTCTAAATTTTAACAATGATGCATAAAGCTGCATAAACATTTGTGTGTGTTTCTATATGTAAACACAAGTTTCTAACTCGTGGGTAAATATGTAGGTGCATGATTGCTAGATGATATGGTAAGAGAATGTTAGCTTTATAAGAAACTGCCAAACTGTCTTCCAAAGTGACTGTACCATTTTGTATTCCCATCAGCAACAAATGAAAGTGCCTATTGCTTCACATCTCACCAGCATTCAGTGTTGCCAATGTTTTCAGTTTTAGCCATTCTAATAGGTGCATAATAGTATCTCATTTTTGTCTTCATTTGCAATTCCCTAATGATATATGATGCATAGCATCTTTTCATGTGCAAATTTTCTTGTTAATATCTTCCTCTGGTGAAGTGCCTATTTAAATCTCTTGTCCACTTTTCAGTTGAGTTGTTTTATTGTTGAGCTGTTTTATTGTTGAGTCTCTGTATTTTTGTATCCAAGTTCTTTATCAGATATAAATTTTTTTCTCCCAGTCTTGATTTGCCTTTCACTTTTCATTTTGATAAATGAGAAACAGGTTTTTAAATTTTATAATGAAATTTACCAAACTTTTCCCAGATATTGTTATACTTCTGGCATCATGTTTATAAGTCTGGGATTAATAGAGTCAGTCATATCATCTACTACTTTGGGGGGGGTTTTACATTTACCTCTTTAAGGTACCTGTAGTGCTTGTATGCCACAGTGAACCCTCTAGTCTTATCATATATCTACTTCTCATATGGATTAGGGTTTAGGTACTTTCTATTCTAGTCTATTGCTCTATCTGTCATTACTTTATGTTTATATATTTTCATATGTTAGCACCAAATCACAAATACACACCACAAAAGCCACACATAATTATTAATGGTAATAATGGTTGTAGTTACTCCATCTAGTAAATTTTAGAATCACTTTTTCAATTGGATCCAAAAGAATTTCATTTCATTGTGATTTTTATTATAACTATTTTAAATTTATAATTTCTGATACATCAACATGGGCTCTTTGTTTATTATAGTCTTATTTTATATTCCTTAATAATGTTTTATTCTCTTCTTCACATAGTTGCTGCATCTTCTTATTTTGTTAATTAAACTTAATTGTTTAATTGTGTCTTCTTTGTTCCTAGAAAATATACAAACATTAGAGTATTTGTAGTTGTTGTCAGTGCTCTTGTATATAGGATCTTTTTTCCCATTTTTATCTGTTTACTTGTTATTTCTTGTATATGGTAAATAATTGAGTTTTATATATTTGTAGTTAGTCACTAAATCCCTTATTAGTTAAAATTACTTTCTAATTGATTTTCTTGGGCTTGTCCAATGAATGATATTCATTGTAAGTTAAAATAATTCTGCTCGTCTTTATTTTTTGTACAACTCATTTCATATTCTTCTTTTATTGCATGGAATTTCCATTAAATGTTGAATGATGATAAGGATAAAGAGTACATTGTATTATTTTGTAATATTAAGGATCTGTATTACACAATAAACCCTAGTTATAATGTAATCATCTTTTAATAAACCATTAAATTTGTATCTTCCTTATAGTTTATACCTACTCAGTACTAAGTTTGCATCTATATGTCTTTCTGGTTTTCTTGACTTTCTATTAAATCCTATTATCCAGTGATAGAGCTCCCAGCATCTTAAATCTAATAACATATTTACGTTTATTCGGGTCAATAACAAAACTACCCAACAACTGCAGAACCATTAGCAACTCCTTGGTACCCTTATTCTGCAAAATATTAACGTCAGAAAACTAAGGGAAATTAAATGTGTTAACCACTTTATGGATAGGTAAAGCTGATTAATTTTTGTGCTAAGAAGACTCACAAATCCTAACTTTTCAACAGATTTTATTGCCACAGTGCAAACCACATAAAAAAAAATCTGTCATAGTGGCTTCAACAATAACTCAAATCACTCACCAAAATAATGCTGCTTTTTCTAGCCAATACGAAATAACTTTTTCTAAAGAAAAAGTATTCTTCCTATCACTTTTCCTAATTAATCAAGTGAAACTTTACAATTATCAACAATGGCCTAATGATGGAAATTTTCTTTTTGTTACTACAAAACAATATAATTACAGTCTCTAGTGTATAGTTGTCTTGAGGAAAAAGAAGCCATAAAATTCCATTTTAAAAATTCTATACATATGGCTTAATTACATATTCCATAAAAATAAGCCATGTATGTATATGAGTTAAGAGACTTAAAAAATTATCTAGTTTCACCTGCTAATTCTGAATATATAAAGAAAAAAATAACAAATAAAGGGAGCTAAGTTATTGATTTGATACCTAACATCTAAGCCAAACATTTAGCAGAGGCTTTATCAAATATAAATCTTCTCGTATATATGCTTCAATAGGACATAACAAGCTTTCAAAAGCAATGACTACAACAGCATCACTAGAAATGAATTTAAATTAAACTTAAGTACTAATAATATCAAAGGGCTGTAGGATTAGTAAAGGTACACTGGTTTAAAATTTTGAAAAGAATGACATTATATTTCTTTGATAACATAACATTGCACAATATCCTGCATTTAATTTTTACATATTAGATTTCATAGCTTTCAATCTACATAGAAGTCTTTAACAAGTGTCTTCCAGCAAGTCTTATCATTTTTTTAAAAAGGTGTATATATTGAATCCTGAGGTAAGTTTCCTAATTTCTCTCACATTTATGATTTACTGGGTTAACTAAGAAAAACCCAGAGTAAATTTACATTACTTGAGAAGAGGGAGAAAACAGATTTTAAAGCTGACATAAAAAGTTCAAGTCTGGTTTTGTCTTAATATTTTTGGCTCCTCCGTAGATATAAACTAAGTGTCTTTTCATTCTTTCTGAATACATAAAATGTTTACATGCTAAACACAAAAAGTGGGTAATCTCTGTTTCTCTCTGTCTCTGTCTCTGTCTATGTCTCTCTGTGTCGCTCTGTGTCGCTCCGTGTCTTTCTGTCTTTCTCTGTCTCTCTCTGCTTTCTTGACCACACAAATTTACGTCAGGATTATGTTACATTCAAAGCCCCCAAATATAATGTCCAATGGCTATTATCACCCACATGTCAGGATTGCCACAAATGCTCCAGCCACAAAAAATCTCTCAGCAAGTTAGCAGACTGTATAATTTTATAGGTTAATTAAGCAGAAAACAGGCTGAACTTGTTTTCTTGAGATTTGTTCTGCATGAACTATCTTAAATACTTTCCAAGAAAAAGACAGGACAACTGTATGAAAACAAACAAACAAATAAACAAACATATATACAGTAATGAAGAATTAATTTATTCTTCTTAAATATATAATTATCTTTTCAACATTGGTAGCCCATGTAGAATCAAGTCTAAATCTAAATCTTACTCTAGAAGTCTTTCACAAATTAACCTTACTTCAGCTAATAACTTTATTTAAAAGAAAAAAATCTGATTTTCATGTTGACATGCAACACATACTCAATGACCAGAATTATTAGATCAATGATTAAAAATATTAAGTAAGTAGATTTTAGTAAGCACTCTATACAAACCACTGCTAGAATCAGTGACATTTATGCAGAAATAATTGTAACTGCGATCACTTTGCCCATTAGCTAAGAAATATGAAGGTCAATAAAAAAAATTACAAGCACATTATGAATAACTGAATGCTAACTGATTCAAAACTATCGAGGGTTTTAAAAATTCTTTAAATTTATAGATTTTTTTAAAAGACAAGTTAAAAAGAAAAAATCAAGCAGGCATCAGACTTCTACCATAAATATAAGAAGATAATGAAGGAAATTAAATACATTCTAGGGGTGGAGGGTACATGTGACACAAGAGTCTCTATTCAAGAAAGCTGTTATTTGTTAGAGAAGGAAAAAAAATTCTTCAGATATACAATAGTTCCAAAAGATTTTGATCCATGTAAATTCCATTCCATGTAAACTTACTGAAAAAGTTATAAAGATACACTGCACTCAAACACAAAACAAATCAAAATAAGAGCCCAAACACAGAGCAACTCCAGTACCCAAAGCTTGGAAATGAGTACTGAAATATACAACAGATTCAAAATAATTGTTGAAAGAATAGCCAAATTTTAAAATTTAACTTTTATGTAGAAAGTGCTTTTTTAATTTAGTAATAGTCAACAAGTTAACTATGTCTGGCTGGCATAACATATTTTGCGAAGGCTCCCAGTTTAAACTTACCAATTTTCTGATCATATCTTGGTCTACAACTTAATAGACATGAAAAAGATCAGAATAAATGAAGATACTTGTCATGGTCCTGGATGCAATGCCTCTATTGTAACTATGGCAATTCATCCACAAATTAAATTAGGAAAGATAATGTAATTCTTTTCATCAGTTTAACAAAGTTCTTATGAAACATGGTGTTTTTCTAAGGAAATGTTGGAAATAAAGTAATAAATAGATGAAATTTCCAAAAACATCTGAACTGAAGAATGATATAAAAATATCAGATACTAGAGTATACTATAAAGCAATCATAGTTAAAACAATGTAAAACAGACAGAAGAAAAAAATGAATAGAATAGAAAGTCTAAAAAATGGTAGCATTTCAAATCAGTAAGAAAAAGATTAATTACTTAATAAATGGGATAAATGGATAACCTTTAGTGGAAATATCAGATTTCTATCTCATAAGAAGAGAACCATACTTTAAGAAAATAAAGAAAAATAACTATTTAGTCTTAGAATGGAGATTTCAAAGAAAACAAAGGAAAGGCTCAACAGATATGATTACATAAAAGGAAAATTATACCTCAATGCATGGGACAAAAAAAGGACAATTCACAAAGGAAGAAATAAAATGGTCAAACTACTACAAATCAAAACAATAAGATGTTGATTTTTCCTTTTTATATTAGAAAAAGTTTATTTAAAAAAAAAAGTTCCAACAGAATGGATTAAAAGACACACTCACTCACTCCTGGTGAAAGTAAGATTTTCATTCAAAGATATTCATCATATAACTGTTTTTAAAAATAAATTTTTAACCTATAAAACTGTCCCCCCAGAGATGATGACTACTATATTTTGATATATGCCCTTCCAGACATTTTTTAGCATGATAGCCGACATGACTGTATGTGCACAAACATAAGTGCACATATACATATACAAATATATATATATATATTTTATAACATCGGTTTACATCATCAATTATCTATTTTACTATCAATTTAACCATATTAACATGACTATTAAACATTAAGTCTTTTCCTTTTTATTTTTTCATTTTTGAACAATTCCTACTGCCTGAAATATGGATAAGACAAATGAAACTCAGATATTATGTTGGACCTTGAGGTAGCATTGACAGATGACAGAGCAGCAAGTTAGATAAACTTGGGTCTCTGATGATTTTGCGAAATAAAGTTATTATATTAGCCTTGGAGAGCCCACCAAAATAATTTTACATAAGAGAAAATGAAACAACAAATATTAGCTATCATAATATTGAAGAATATTTTCTAACAAAAATGTTTACAATATATTACTAGATTTTAAAATCTGGATATAGTAAAAAAAATAAAAATATTTACCAAAATATTATCAGTGTTCACCTCTACATATTAATTATATGCAATTTTTATTTCATTTATTTCTCAGGTGTCCTGCAAGTATTACTTGTATAATTTGAAAAAATATACATCTTATTTAAATAAGGCAACAGATAGTGATAAATAAAGTCCAAAGTATAGGTTAACTATCCAGTCCAGCTCCTAGTTCCAACTTTCTCTAAAACATTACACTGAAGGTCACACAAAAACATCTCCAGGGAAACAATACAGATATATATATCTTTGACCTTTAAAGGATCAATATATTCTGAGATAACTGGAGAGGAGGAGCAAGAGAGGAAAGAAATAAAAGATAATTATGTATCATAGTAAAAGCAAAACTAATTTTTAAAAAGTACAAAATCAACTTGTTTTTTTAACCAATAAAAGTTCAATAATTTAGAAGGACCAAAACAATATTTTTAGATGGCAAAGTGCACCAAACCTTTCCTCCTGTTAAAATCATCTGTAATTGTTGTAGTTGCATGGCTGAGCTATCTTTTCCCCAAATATTTTACTGGATCCAAGGAGAAGCAAAGACTCAGGTCAGCTGCAATTTCTCCCATCACCTAGTTCCTCTACCTTCATAGCTCTGACACTGCAAAACTGAAGCCAACAAGGAGCTTCTGCTTGCCTTTCATAAAGTACTGGCCATTTGATGGTTACAATTCCAATTAGCGAGAAAAGAGAAAGTGAGGTCAAGAAATGTAAAAGTACTTTCTAATAAGTGTACTTATTTTTATTGAGTTATTAATTTCACAAGTATAGTTTGATTATTTTTAACCACAGTCATTGTCTAAAACACTCCCCAATGATTAAGAGTTATCTTGGGGTGGGGAGGGAAACTCTGCATTCCCTGCAAGGAGATAAAGTCACACTTCTTTTTATCAGATAATGATTGAAATTATGCAATCCATCTTGTCGTTTTTAACCCTGGTGCATGGAAAATTCAGAATAAGGTTATAAACAGAAATATAGTAATTTTCTGTGGATCAGTTTCCTGATATTATTTCCTCTTCCTTTTAGTTATGACTCCTATCTCTGCCATTATTTTCATTACAATATTACAGTTCATTTAATCCCAGTATTTGCAGTCTATGTCTCTTCCCAGAAGTACCTCAATTTTTTTTGGAAGTAGGCAGAAACATACAATAAACTAATAAAAAAATTGTAATATATACAATATGAAAATAATGCAGTCTTTTGAAAACAACCTAAAATGGGGTATTATCCTCCTGTCTGAAGAAGATAAAGTTACACAAAAGCAAATATCTGTTCACAGGATCTCCATCCTTCAATCAAATGACTGCTAATCTCTTACTGCATAACAAGCAAAATCTTTTCCAACTAAACATGATTCACTTTTCACTGAATTCCTACAATTTTTTATTCCATTTCCAACTTATTATATCATAAAAAAGAAAGTAAAGAATTATGTGCACAACTATATTTTATTTCCCCAAGCCTACACTGGGTTCTTTATCTTGTTATTCAAAAGCAAACTTCTGTGAGGTTTTTCTTGCATTCAAAATTTCACAATTGCAGTGACCACAGTGTTGGCAAATGACTCCTGAGCTGGAAGCAGAACAAAATCTCAAATAATTTATAAATAATCATTTCAAGAACACATCTTTTCTTCTTTTATTCCACAAAAGACAGCATTTTGTTCGGGTCCCACAAGCTGTCAACTTCTCAGTGTACCCAAAATCCCACTTAGCTGTCTATTGTAAACAGTGTAGATATCGCTACCTCATCAATAAATAAAATTCTTGAAAGAATCATTTTTGTGTTTGCTTCACATTTGTTCTGCATATGCCAATGAACCTAAGGTATTTGCAATGTAAAACTCTTAAAAGCCTTAGCTTACAAAAGAAGCAACCGAAA
The DNA here is from genome assembly GCA_030015415.1 of Cynopterus sphinx. Classification (NCBI taxonomy): domain Eukaryota; kingdom Metazoa; phylum Chordata; class Mammalia; order Chiroptera; family Pteropodidae; genus Cynopterus; species Cynopterus sphinx. The sequence continues at coordinate 53,099,286 of CM057383.1, read as the reverse complement.
AACAGCAAAAGATCTATCCCGCGTAGATCAGCCTAGATAAAACCCCAAACAAGGAATCACAGAACAAACTAGTATGACAGTCTCCTTTACTACTCTATCCCATTCTCTCCTTTTAGTAAACATTTTTAGAATAAGGGTGAAGAACTGACTATTAAAACTCAATATGCAGATAGGCAGTACTATTCTAATTCTTAAAAACTCGCATTTACCTACCAAAAGCTGAAAGAAATAAAGCCTGTAATTATTTAATTATCTTGAGTATAGTTAACAATAAACACCCGCTGCACGTATTTCCAGTGACATTTCTATACTGGTATTCAGAAAACACTTTCCTTTCTTGGCCTTAGCATTTTTCTATTCTCTTTAATTAATAAGAAATTATAGAAATAAAGTTCTTTCAAGTGGCACCGATAAAAGAGAATTATCTGTGGTATCTTTGGAATTCTTTTCAGGGGCAATGTACAAATGATATCCTGATTCAATGTCTCCTAAAAACTTTTTCTCCATCAATGCATTTGCCTATTAATTGCTCTATCACAGAATATTTTCAATTATAACAATGGCAACATCATGAGCTCATTCATTCCTGATTACTTAGTCTACAGAGAACAGAGATGGTTCAGCCCAATTCAATAATTATAAAAGAGTTGCTATAAAATCTAACAAAAAAATACAGGATCTACATGCCAAAAACTATAAAGTGTTAATAAAAGAAATCAAAGGAAATCTTAAAAAAATAGACACACCATATCTATGGGATAAAAACCCAACATAAAAAGATGTCAATTCTCCCCAAATTGAACCACAGATTCATTGAATTACAATTAAAATCTCAGCAGGATTTTTGTAAATATAGACTAACTGATTCTAAAATTTATATGAAAAAGCAAAATAACTAGCATTTGTTTAAATTTTGGTAAAAGAATGAAATGTGAGAAATTATACTAACAGATTTTAGCACTTACTTTAAAGCTATAGTAACAAAGACTGTATTATTGGTGAAGGGACAGACACATATACATCAGTGGAATAGAAATGACAGAAAAAAGCTCACTCAAAATAAATATAGCCATTTAATATTTAACAAAGATGCAAAAACAATTCAACAGAGAAAAGATAACCTTTTCACCAAATGGTGATGGAACAACTGGATGTCCATATGCAAAAACAACAACAAAAGACTTTGAACTTAACCTTATACAATAATTAACTGAAAATGGATCATAGTCCTAACTGAAAAATCTAAAATTACAAATGTCTTATAAAAGATAATCTTCAAAGCCTAGGATTAGGCAAAGAATTCTCAAATAAGACATCAAAATCATGATCCATTTTTTAAAAATCTAATAAACTGAACTTCATTAATATTAAAAACTTTCACTATGTAAGACATCATCAAAAAAATATTTTTAAACAAGCTACAGGCTGAAGGAAGATATCCACAAATCACATTTCTGACAAAGTACTTATATCCAGGATATACACAGATCTCCCAAAATTCAAAATAAAAACAATAAATAACCCAATTCAAAAACAGGCGAAATATTTAAACAGACAAATCACCAAAAAGAACACCTGGATGGCATGAAAAGATGCTCAAGATCATTAAACAGAAGAATTTAAACCATGATAACATATCACTATACATCTCAGTCTTACAGAAAAAAAAAGAAGCTGACAGTTCCAAGTGCTGGGGAGGATGTAGGGCAACTGGAATTTTCAGATAAAGCTGTTGAGGCATTCTTAAAACAGTTTGGCCATTTCTTAAAAAGTTAAACCTTCCCTATAATCCAGCAATTTCACTGCATGGTTCCTAAATAAATGAAAGTTTATATCACATAAAATCCTGTACACACTGTTTACAGCAGCTCTATTAAAACACTGAATGTAACTCAAATCCCTTCAACAGCTGATTGGATAAACAGGTTCATACAATGGTATAATACTCAGCAATAAATAGGAGTGAATTATTGATACATGCAACAATTTGGATGAATATCAAAGGCATTATGCTGAATGAAATAAGCCAGTCTCAAAAGTATACATATGTACAATATCTTTATAAGACATTCTCAAAGAAATCAAACTACAGTAACAGAGAACAAACTGGTGGTTGTCCAGGGAATGGTGGAGGAGGGTGAAGGATGGTGGAGGACTATAAAGGAAGTACACAAGCGAGTTTCAGAAATCAACAGAAAGATGGCTGGAAAATCCAAACTACCTGAGGATTAAAAAACACACTTCTAAATAACACATGGGTCAAAAAGAAAGTCTCAAGAGAAATCGAAAACTATTTTTCACTAAATAAAAATGAAAATACTACTTATCGAAATTGGTATGTTGCAGAAAAAGCAATGCTTATATGGAAATTTATAGCTTATAATTCCCAGTATATGACATTTATGGAAAATGCAAAACTACAAAGATAGTAAAAAGATCAGTGGTTGTCAAAAGTTGGACAAAGGAGCAGAAGAGGAATGAATAGATGGAGCATAAGAGACTGTTAGGGCAGTGAAACGATTCCGTATGATCCACTTAACGATGGATACATGTCATTATATATGTTATTATATTTGTTATTTATATTGTTATAAAATACATAGAATGTATAACACAAGGAGTGACTCTAATGTAAACTATAGACTTTAATTAATAATAATGCATCAATTTTGGCTCATCAGTTGTAAAAAATGTACCACATTAATGCAAGTCCTGAGGGGGTATATGAGTATTCTCTGTACAGTCTGCTCAAATTTTCAGTAAACCCGAAACTGCTCTAAAAAATAAAGATTATTAAGTTTTTTAAAAGAAAAAAGCCACCATTATTCAAATATGGAAAAAATAGTCATAAATCTTGGGAACAATGCAGAAACCAAAAGTTCCAACCACTACAAGCAAATGCACACCTATACAATTATAGAAATATCAAATCAAACAGTATCATTTCCTGATTCATAAAAAGTTTCAAAATGACACTATGATCCACCACAGGTTTCTCCTCAAAGTTCTTTAAAAAGAAGAGCACCAGAAACAAAGAGATCAAACATGCTATCATGACTCAAACTATGTGTGTATCTCAACTGTGTGTGTATGGGGCAGGGGGCATTTTAGAAGTTTGAAATTCTGGTTATTACCATATTTGGTAGGTAGCAGGCACTATTGGAAGTTATTAGGCCGGGCCAGGGATGCTAGACATCTTGAAATGTGTGGGATAGTCCCACAAAAGGAAGAAATGTCTCACATCACTCTCAACTGTCTGGTGCACCAATGTAAACTCTTTTAGCCAAAAAAATTGTAATTAGTTATCTAAACCTATAACTTAAACTCTTGCACAGCTTTAAAATACACTTAACTTTCAGAAATGCAATGATAATGTAAACTGAGGAAAAACTGTGTTCTGTGGTTTGTTCAGAACTTTACAGAGTTGTTCACAAATCCAAAAAATTAAGCATTAATGGTAATGCTGGTTATAGTATTTAAAATGCTAATATAGTATGCTGGTATGAGTCTGCATTTTAACTATAATACAGAAGGTTAACAAGGATCTGACTATTTCATTATGCCTTCAATGTATTTATTTCATTATGTCTTCAAGCATTTTTAGATAAAAATACATAATTTTATCTATGTAATTTTTATGTTTATTCATTAAAAAGATCTATAAATGTAATAGAAATCTTGAGCAATTCTTTCACATACATGTATAGAATTCATAATATTTTACAAAAACAAAATACAACAGACCTAAGAAAAGGAGGCAGCTTTAGATTGAAAAGGGATAAAATAAGACTCCCGTCCCTGAAGCAAAGGTCTCCTCACAGGGAGGTGTCCAGGGTCCACCACAGTAATATCCCCTACCCTCATTTCATAAACACTCAGTTTGCAATTACTAATTGTTCCCTTAGGGTTGGAGTATCAGAAGAGACCAAATAGAGAGATGTCTGGGAAGAGCCCACTGAGATAAGCTGCTCAATAAACATTTTTTAAGAGACAGTGGCTCAGTTCTATTTTCTGGACCCAAATCTAAAGGAATTATATAATACAGAATTGGTCTTAAATGCTTTCTGCCTGCTTCAGATTCATTCATGTACATCAGAATGGGTTGTAATGACAATTCTTTTCATGTCAATAAATTGTATCGGAATACAACTTTTATGTTAAAATAATATTTTATTGTAAATCACCTTCTATTTATTTCTCCTTTATGCTATAGTTCGAGTATTATATTAGTTTTTGAATTATATACATAGGTAGATTATATTATCTATGAATTTTATTTCAGGATTATAAAAGGGACTTTGCAAATATTCCTTACAAAAAGGCAGCATTAGGTCTAACAGGGGTGAACCAATACATTAAACTATATTAACTCTCCCGAGAAATTCTGCAACAGTATCCCAATGAGATCCCTTTCTGTTTAAATTATCACACTGCTTACCAGTAAGCCTGCCTAAAACACTAACTTGTCATGCCCCTCTTTCTGTTCATAAACATTTGACAGGGCTGACCAAAAAAAAAAACCAAATTCCTCTAAATGGCATTCAAGTCCCTTTGTAATATACTATTATTTGCCCAATAATCTTTCTTTTCAAGAACTTGCTCTTCCTCTCCTTATGGAATGCTATTCTGAATTTGTTTCTCTAGCTACAACTCCTTTCTGAATCCATCTTATCAATACTGGAGAAGTACCTGGGTTTTGTCCCTAGATCTCTTTTTTATCTACATTCACTCTTGAGGTGATTCCATCCAGTTCTATGATGAGTCTCAAAATTATATGACCAGTTTAGGCCTCTCCCCTAAACCCAAGACTCATGAATGCAATCAGTCAACACCTCTCCTGGGATGTCTAATTGGCATCTTAAACTTAATATATTCAAAATCAAACTTCTGGCTTCCTCTCCTGCCCCGCCCCCAACTCCAAAACTTACTTCACCCCACATTCTTCATCTTGGTAAATTGCAATTCCATTCTTTCAACCATTCAAACCAAAGTCTTAGATTTCTCTTTATCCTATAACACAATTCAACTATTGGTTCTCTACTTAAAATAATACTAAATCCAGAGTATAATCCTCCTCAACATCTCCACCATGATAGCCTGGTCTAAGCTACAGTCCTCTTGTGCCTGTATTCTTAAAATAGCTTCCTACCTGGTATTCCACTTTCACCCTCTTTGTCTATATTCTACATAGAGGTGAGTGTGAAACACCCAAAAAGTCAAAAAGTAATCTATTCTTAGATCTAATGGCTTCCTTCCTACTCAAAAGTAAGTTTTTATACTAACTCTCAAGACTTACACCTGTATCTACAACATTAATAGTACACTGTCTGATGGATGGCAGATATTCAACAAATATTTACTGACTGACTGAGAGAATTTTTTAACACTTAAAACTATTCTACAATCAGAATACTGAAGGACTTTTTGCACTGGCAGAAAGGTTAGATTATATGACTTTAAATGTTTCTTACCACTTTGACTATATGAATCTGTGATTTCATTACTTCAGTGAATTTCACTAGGAAGTCCTAGTTATCCCACTTCCCTTCCTCCTCACTTTGATCTTTTACGCCTTTGCCAATCAAGCATATATCTAAGCTCCCTACAATGGCACCACCTTCTTCTGAGATATCTCTAACATCTTGCTCTATGATTAAGAAAGTCCTGTCTTTTACAGATGATCAAGCTCCTCACCTTCAAAATCTTTCAAATCCAGAGTTACAGCTCTTACAGTATTTTGCTAATTAATGATTTTAGACCCAGTGTTATTTAAACTTTCAAGGTTCTTCACTTACTTTTCACATTCTTGTACACACATTAATACAAGATGCATTTACACAAATGCCCATTTATTTCAATAATTTATATTTATCCAATAGTAAACATTGAACATCTGATTCATATACCTTTTAAAAGGCTGTGCAACTAACCAAAAAATATATATATTAAACATTTATCTGTTTCAGCTGACAAAGATCTAAAGAGTAGACAGTAAATTTAACTAAATTGCCCAATATAATTCACATGTTAATAATGTTGCTTGAATACTTCTTAAATATATTCCTTTCATAATTCTAGGTTAATATCAGCCTCGTCTGTATACTCCTTCTACAAAATCAGATTGACATGTTTCTTTATATACCACTTAAAATGAGCACAATTAAAAAATCTTGCTCTACCATGATTTATATGAGTATGTACCCAACATAGTACAATCCAGAGGAGAGTTAATCACTATATGATCAGAGCATATCACTAACCAGCTCCTTGAACTCTTCATATCTGGAACTCCGTAATGCAAAATTTCTATAGTTGATGGATACATAAAAAGATGAATAAGATCTCTCCCAGTTTAAAGACTGCATCTAAACAACTATTAATCTGATGTTTCAAATAGAATCTTCTAAAAAATCTACCATTAAAAGCTGGGATTCTTTATATAGTCACTCACCATGCAAACTGGGTCAATTACTTGAATACTTATGTTACAGAATCTTTATGGCTCAGAAGATCCCATGCTTCAGTTTCAAGCAGTTAAATGCCTTGAAAAAGCATGTCAAATATTAGGATTGGAAAAACAATGTACAAAACACAAATTTCTCTATTTATACTCTATCTTTGGCTCAATACAGACACTTCTGTGGTACTCTCCTCTGTTCTAATATGTATGTGGTACCTGAATCAAGCTATAGTTTCCTCTGTAGAATTTAATACAACCAACACACACACACACACACACACACACACACACACACACACACACTTCCCTTCAATGGCTTTTTAAAAAAAAAAATTAAATTGAATAGAAGGCAGACTCTGGAAAACAGCCCTTAAGAAAACGCTGACATGAATAGACAAAGCTCTGAACCAATATGCATGCAACTCATTCTAGTTAAAAAATGTTTTCGATTTTTGATGGGGGGGAGGATCAGTTTTGCTTATGATAAGTCTTTCATAGTCTTTAGAAAATGGCCTGGCCATTTTCTTTCTCTCAACCTCTCAAATGATTTTTTTTTCAAACACTACAAAGCATCTGATTTAGTGAAAAGCACTTTAAATACCTCTCCAAGTACTCCCCACTGGATCAAAATGTCACAGAAATGTTGTAAACACTATCAGTCATGTTCCAGAGAACAATTTAAACAAACATTGTTTTGCTCTTTTGTCTGGAAAAGTAATTTCTGAAGTGAAGAGTTCAAAACTTTTAGCCCTACATACTATGAAGAAAAAAAAATACATCTTTTAAGCATCAGAGGCAGAGTACACAATAGGCTTTGTCTTGTTAAACAAAAGAACATGCTTTTCCTTTCAATCATTTCCAGCTGTATGATCTGGACTTCATGGAATCAGAAATTAACAGCATATGGTATTTGGCTACCTGCACAGACTGCATATAAAATCTGAAGTCTTCAACAAGATTAACAGGTCTAGAGGTTAAGAGTAGAGGGAGTATCACCAAATACTATTTCCAAAACAGAGGCAATAAGCCTAACTAAAATAAGACAAGAAAAATCATCCCTATCTAATCAGATGTCAACTGTATTCTTGAGAAATGGCTCAGATCATAAGATTTTTCCGCCTCCTAGGCAGAAGATACCACCGCTGACTGCATAACTGTCTTGGTTCACAAACAAGAAAGAAATATATTCTCTCTCTCTCTCTCTCTCTCTCTCTCTCTCTCTCTCTCTCTCTCACACACACACACACACACACACACACACACACCAAGGAAGTTCTAGGTTAACCCAAGTTATGACACATCAGAGTGATGTTTTGGAAGCCAAATGAGCTGAAACAAGAATAACTCAAATGACTTATCATTCTTATCATAAGTTCTACTAAGTCTTAGTACCAGAATATCAAAATACACAGAATCTTGAACTAAAAGGTCTCTTTAAGATCTTCCAAAATAAAATCAGTCCAGGAAAAACATTAATTTACCTTTCTTATTTAGATCAGTGACCAAAAATCTGCTAACCCTTGAAATATGTTTGTGTTTCAGCCTTAATGTCTGTCTAACCTGATTCTCCAGGCAAAACATAAACCGTAGACCTTCCTTTGTAGTTCAACAGGTTTGGGGAATGAGTGCAAAATAGTAAGATATAAAACTAAGCCCCTTCAAACTTTTAAGAAATAGTTGCTCAAAACATTAAAGACTGACCCTCTCTAGCTCCTCCTCAACTCTTCTATAGCTTCAGGCACTCACCACCTTCAAGTCTACTCTTCACACTTTGAATCCTGTTTAATTCTTTTATTTGGACCCTCTCCAAAGCATTATACATTGAGCTTCAGCAGGCCTGAAAGTCAAACAGTAGTATATTCTTCAACAGTTTATTTCATAATGCTTAGAAGAGAGAAAAAATTTACTAATAAATATTATGAGAAGTAGGCTTAAAGTAATTTCATCAATAAAGTTTAATTCTGCCCTCAAGCATTTGGTTCTCATAAAAGAGTTCCTCAACAGTGCCTTAAGTGCAGACAGAGTAGGAAACCCAAATACAAAGGCAGAATTAAAATCTCATAAAGACATACAATTCAGAATAGACAAAATAAAAAAAGATTGGCAATCCATGAGAAAAATACTACTTTAATATTTTTAATGCATACATGGTCTAAGGACAATCAACCACCAGAATTCCCATGTTAAAAGCTCCTTCAGTGACTATGGGAGTTGCTATATTCTAGGCCTATTCATAATTTAAAAAAAAAGGGGAGAACAAAAACTTAAAAGAATAACAAATCTATTTTCATCTCTTAGATTCTCCTTCTCCCTATGGTTCTCACCAGGACCCTCACAGCCTGACAGCATCAATGTATTGCACATCCTGAGGCACTAGGTCAACTGCAGGAATCTATCACAGCTGCTAATGTTTTATCTTCACTTGAAATTTCAGAAATGCAAATGCAATGCACAACAGCTGTTCACACTTTCTTTTTTTGCAAAGCTGGTCATGAAATGTGGCTTGCTGAACATGTGTAACACGATTACCAATTTCTGTTTCAATGCCTATAAATGATGCTGCCACTAGTATACAATCTGATTTCACTGCCCAGTAGTGAAACAGTGTGGCTGGCTGGACAGGCACTGGTTCCCTAGAAAAGGTGGCAAGGAGAAGGAGAGAGAGATGTTTATTAAAAAACTGAAGCAAACTAACAACTAAAATATGTACAATAGCAGTCTACTTAAATTAGCAACATAGATATACTAACGTGTGCATGTGCACACATCAAATTGCTGTGCAATGTGTATATTCAATAATTACACTTGATTAAAATTTGCTAGGACCTACTGCTTTGTTGCCTACTGGGATTTCATAAGACACACACGTACACGTACACACACACACACACACACACCCTCAAGATGTGACTGATCTCTTTCCTCGAAAAGTTAAACTAACGGTAATTCTTAAACTTATTCTGGGATATCAACTACTTTTAAATCATAATAAAAGGTATGGACCCTCTCTCCAGAAGTACATGTAAATACATATAACATCATATATAATTTCAGAGGGCTAATGGACCTCCTGGACCTATATGGGCCTCAGATTAAGAACTGCCATTCTTTAAAAAAAAAAAAGTATACCAAAGAAATGTAGGTCTCTTATTTGTAATCTGTCAAAATAATGTTTAGTGGAGTATATTTTCAATGACAGAAGAAAGTATGGGAGAAAAAATTACATTTCTAACATTAAAATGGTAATTCCAGGACTTCACTAACAGTATAAAAGTTTTAAAATGAATTAGGAAGAAATGACAGAAAAGTGAAGTGTACATTTATAATTGGAGAAAAAAAAATCTGAAAGAGAAAAAGATAGCTTGAAATTATTAAATCTTTGAAAGTGACAGAAATGTCAACAGAAGATTTTGAACAAAAAGTGAAATATGATCAATCCAATCTTTAGCTGGAGACAATGATTCCGATAATACTAGCAATGGTGACTAACCCATAGGAAAGCTGTACAGTATAGAAATTAAGATCACAAACTCTGAAAAGAATTGGACCATGAACCAAATCTTTTTCTTTATAAAATTTGAATAAGGTTTGAAAATTAAACAAATATAAATATTAATATCCAGGTTTTGATGTGATTATATAAGAGAATGCATATTTAAAAGGGGCTTTATGTCTGCAACTAACTCTAATACTGTTTGGAAAATAATAATAACATGTATAGTTAAATGTAACAGTGAGAAGAATAAAGAAAATATGGAAAAATGTTAATATGTGAGCAATCTAAAAAAGTATATATGGATTTGTGGTTTTTTTGAGGTCTGAAATTATTTCAAAAAAATAAAAATTTTGTGCTCTAAATTTCACTGCCTAGGTTCAAATTCTGGCTCTGCCACTCACTAGCTATGTAATCTTGGGCAAGTAAGTTTTTAATCTCACTTTGCCTCCATTTCCTCATTTGTAAAATAGAGATAATATAGTATTACCTCAAGCTGTTGTAAAGAATAAAATGTAAAACATTTATTAGATTCATGTAAAACATTTATTAGAACAGTGTCAGATAAATAAGAAACACTCAAATTATTGTCATTATTCCTTTCCAAATATCCTTGTTCCCTCCCCGCTTTCAATCCACCACTCTGTCTTGCACCAGGCCAATTATGGGGGCTGGGCTGGGTTGGGGTGGAAGAGAAAAAGAAACAAATAAACAATAAAAAAAAGTCATAGTTTTTCATCTTTAGCTTCAAGTTTATTGATCCTCCATGTGGGCTTCCTGCTTCCAGGCTAGTTGTCCACTAACGAACTGCCCAATTACTGTCAGAGAGAGGTTACACACATGACTCTTTATACACACAACTCTGATGAGTCAATGCCTTTCTTCAAATTTTCAACGTTATCCTGAAGAATAAAATTCTAATTCTTCTAATTTATTAAATAAAACCTATCATGATTTAGTTACAGCATGCCTCTTTGTTCTCATCTGTCAACACACTTCCACAAATATATCCTTCACTCAGGTCTCAATAAACTACTTGTACTTCTTTGCAGACAAACCTTCAACCCCAGAAGCAAAATATTCTCTCTGCCTAGATCAGGAATTCACCCTTATTTATTTAACCAACTCATATTCACCCTCAAAACTTATCTCAGTATAATGCAGACACTTCTTTGGGCACAAAAACCCTACTTACACACCTCCACCATAGTTATCACACTGTAATTGCTGATTATTCTGTCATACTCATTAGGTTCTATGCTTCTCAAAAGCAAAATCTTGTCTTATAAGTCTTTGAATTGCAAGCATAAAACCTGACAAAAAAAAAAAATAGGCTTTCAATTAGTGTTGAGTGAATGAATCTCTTGACAAGAAATTCTAATATATATGTACACATAGGATAATCTATTGAGTAGCAAATGAAAGCATTTGTCAAATTCAGAGGGCTAATGCTTAAGCCAAATCTATACTTTTTACCAAGAACATAAAATGTTAGCCATTTTAGTTTTAACTAGAAAAAAACTAGCTCTGCACTCAGAAAAAGTAGATGGCAATGCAGTTTGGTAAGAAAAGTGATTCCCTTCAACACGTGTTTATGGATTTCCTAAAAGATGCCAGTTGCAACAATACTATAATCTTAATTTGTTAAAAACAATAGTAATAACTGAAAACATTTTTACTGCCAGGGGAATACACCATATAAAAGGACAACTCTTCTAAGTCCCTTCTTTCCACTAACCTTGAAATAAGACAGTCTAATTTTAGTTCATAACATTATTTCTAACCAGGGTATCTGAATTTAAAAAAAAAAAAAAAACTAATACAATCTGTCTAAGAAAGCTTTTAATCTTGTTAGTCGCAATGCCTAATTAATTCCTATAATCAAAAAGTCTTGACCAGAGTTCTCTTTCGCACCCGGAGTTGGGCAAAACACATGGCCAAATAAAAAAAAAAGGTGCTGGGAACAGGCCCTTGAGCAACATTAAACACAATGAAAATAACATTTGAAAACAGTATCCTTCCCAGCTGGGTAAGAAACATAATGGCTCCAACCATCTGTTCTTTCTTCCTAAGATAACGTTTTCATAAATGTATAGACTGACTTATTATTTATTCCATTCAAGAAACAAGATCCTCAGAGTTCAAGATCACAATTTAAACCAGATAAAATTCAGACAGTAGTTAAGATAAAAAGTGCACAAACTCCTAGACACACTTTATTGGGGCTTTTTTTATATATATAATATTCTCTACCACCTTTTCCTCTTTTTACCTTTTTAATTACTAGCCCTTCTATAAGAAAAATCAGTAAGAAGCTTCTTGGAAGAAAACATATTTTAGAGTAACTCTGAAAGGAAATATGATGGGCTCACATACAAACCATAAGAGATCAGGAGAAAACCAATTATTCACTCATTAAATAATTTTAAAAGATTTAAGTCTTCTGGTGACAAAGTTACAAAGTATTAATGTTTGAACCAATTTGCTTCTGCCATTATAAACATAACTAAGAAGAAATTCATCTTGATTCCATATGCAATGAAAATAGAAAGATTAGGAAGTTATTCTATGGTACTGTTTTATTGTCTGGACCTTCAAATCCTACTGTGGAATTACGTGTAAACCCTGGAAGAGACATACCCTCTGTAATTATTCTTTCTTTCAATGAACCCCATAAAGTTCTCATGCAATTCTAGGATTCTCTGGAACAACCTTTGAAAACCACATTCCCAAATGCAACCAATTTACTATATACTTCTTAGAATACAAAGTCTCAAAATTTGGTAATCTTGCTGCAGAGGTATACCAACAAAGAACGGACCAGTAAGAGTCATATTAAGTCTGACTTAAAGAATTTTTGCACAAACCACCACACACTCTCTGCACACTCTAAAAAAAAAAAAAAAAAAAAAAAAAAAAACTTACTTGAAATGCTTTTGGCATATGATTCAGTTTTACTGGATTGAATTCCTAGAAGGCAGAACTATGCTTTTTCATTTTTGATTCTCTACCTTCCTCAACATTGCCCACCCTGTGTCTAGCACTGAGTTTTACACATAAAAAAGGGCTGTTTTGAAAATATTAAAAACAATCCAATGTCCAGAAATACTGGTAGAGTTAAATTTTGGTATTTATATAATAAACTAAAATTATTTTGTAGATTTATACTTATAAATATATTATACTTATGTTATACATATGTCTAACATGCGAATTAAAAAAGGCTCTAATTTGTATGTATAGCTCAAGCCCATTTTTGCTAATATGTAACACTGACATGCACATATACATAATTACTATCATTATCCGTAGATAAAAATCTAAAATCTTTTCACCAAAAGACAGTGGGTTTTTTATACACTATATAAAGGTATAAATGTGATTCTCACATTCCTGTTTACATAAACCTTTATATAGTGTATAAAATTTTTTTAATTTATTATTATTTTTTATTATGGTGACATTGGTTAACGAAAACCAGTAAGTTTCAGGTGTAGAATTCAAGAGTAAGACATATATATTACATTGTTTGTTCACCACCCATAGTTAAATTTCTTTCTGTCACCACATATTTGACCCCTTTTATTCCATCTACCTCTTCTGTCCCTTCTACAAAATTTTTAAATAATGAATATTAATCCCTTCCATAGATATCAAAACAATAAAAAATGTTTTCATGTTTTTAAAAAGGTCAACTAAATTTAATTCTCAACTACTATTATTCTTCTCAAATCCCTAAAGTAACTTCAGTCCTGGTTTTCCTCATGTCACTCCTCCTTTTATCACTTGCCTTATAATTCCACCTGTCTTACTTTCCATTGTGGTTTTTTTTTTTTTTTCACTCTTTGCTTCATCCACATCCAAAAGTAGGGCAGAAAATTTACTATATGGTATATTATAACTAGTTTTTCTGGTCCTTCTATCTCTTACTCCTCATTTCCCACAGTAAAACAAAAATAAATGTTGACCATAGTGAGATAATACATTCACCAGAATGAATAAAATTTTAAAAAATAGATAACAAATGTTGGCAATGAGGCAGAGTAACTGAAACTTTTATATATTAATAGTGGTATTGTAAAATGATACTACTACTTTGCAAAAAGTTTGGAAGTATTTTATGAAATTCTGACCCAGAATTCTACTCCCATGTATACTTATCCAAGAGAAATGAAACCTACATCCACAAAAAGATATATTATACAAGAATGTTAAAGTAGCTTTATTCTTAAAAGCCAAAACCTGAAACATCTCAGGTGTCTGTCAGTAAGAGAATCAATAAACATGTTAAATTCATACAAGAGAATAAAATTCGGCAATGAAAAGGAATAAACTACTGAAACTAGTAACAATGTAGATGCAGCTCAATTCATTATGCTGAGTTAAATAAGCTTTATATAAAATAGCACACTCTGTATGATTCCATTTTTATGAAGTTCTATAACAAACACAACTAATCTATGGTAGAATAAATGGTTGCCTTTGGAGAGAAAAGAGTGGAGGACTACGTAGAAAGGAACATGAGAGAACTTTATGGGGGTGATGGCAATGTTCTGTATCTTGACAGCGGTTTCAGTTAAAGAGGTATGTATATACATTTGTCAAAAACTCACTTCAGATTTGTGTGTATCACAGTATTTAAATTTTTCCTCAAAAGAAAAAAATAATCAAACAAATAGTGAACTCTAGCTAATGCTACGCACATTTCAAACTTTGAAATGCATAAAAAAGATGTGCTGGGTTGATGAATGAGAGATGAACAGACATATGATAAAGCAAGTATTGTAGAATGTTCATTTTAAAATCTAGGTGGCGGGTAAATACGAATGTTAACTGTACATGTCCTCCAACTTTTCTGTGTGCTTCAAAGTTTTCAAAATGAAAATGTTAAGAAAAAAGTAAACTTTGATCGGCAACTCAAATTACTTTTTGCTCAGTCTCCAGAAACAGTCTCTTTTTTGTGGCTAGCGATGTCCAATTTCCCTTCACTGAGACCTCTAACTAGGCAGACACATTCAGTGTGCTACTTAGCAGTAGAGTTGGAAGTAGTAAATCAGCTAGCCTGGAGGGAAGGCTGATCCCAAAAGATGAACCAAACAGGAAACTTATTGGTGCAAAGCAATCAAACATCAATTACACTATTACTAACTGTAACAGTACCTTTGGTGACTACTTTTTAAACTAAAAAACCAAAAGCACTTTCGACCAATACAAATCCCCTGTAGGGGAGTCTGCTACCACCATCCAAATATTCGCTAACATTCTTAGGCAACTTTTCTTCCCTAAGTACAACCAGAAGTAACTTCTAACAAAAACACACACAGCTTTGATTGTAGAATGGGACAGATTTATGGAATATGGAAGACATTAAAGTATTCGCTTTCTCTCTGAAAATAAAGAGCACAGACTCATAAACAATGCCTGAAAGGCATTTCAGCAGCTTAATCCACGCAGGCCATGTTTTGCTTTTTGAGACAATCAGGAACTGTTAGGTACAGGAAGCCATAAACAACAAGAATTTGGCTTAAGAAGGAGAACAGAATAAATATTTTTTATGGAAATCACTTAACATTTTTGAAGGGGTTTATTTATATGTGCAAGGTCTACAAGACACAACTTGTACATAAGCAGCAGCTCTTATAATACCTCTAACATTGACTTCGCACAACAGTGGCACCAAGCAGGACCAGACTGTCAGCATTTCCATCAACAACTACATTTGCTGGGCTTAATAATTCCTTTTCCAATTTTCTCCAGGCAGAGAAAACCACTTAGCTGGTTCCCAGTATTCAAGCTCAGTCAAGAGTTTTTAAGTTCCATCACACATGTAGTCTGAAGTTTTGAAAAGTGGGTTTCCTTTGAAAGACTCAGTCTTTTACATCTAAGGCAAAAGTCATGATAGAAAAACCACCTATAGAATTCTATAACTTAATAAATATGCCATATACAAATTTCACTGAATTAATAAAGTTTGACAGAAAAAAAAAACACTATTTTCAATAGGTATCTTAGAATGTACAATTTTTTTCTAATAATCCCACTGAAGGAAAGCTACCCATGTGATACAAGTCATGCTGCCATTTGGCTGTCCCCACTACTTTCTTTTGTCTGGTTACTAACTGGGCCTTCTATTTTTGAGCTTCCAACACTTTGTTGCTGTTGGTTCTTATGTACTCCTTGATTTTTGTGGGTTTATGCTTTTAAAAAATGCTGTTTAGTTTTGTCTTAGTCGAATTCTGAGGAAGGAATTCAGCTCAGTGCACATGCTCAATTTACTGTCTTAGACCTGTCATAGAGGTTAGATTTCATCAAAGAAAATATAAGAGACTATACAGCCAGCAGTATTGAATAAAATGGTAGGTTGCATGTAATGCCCAATAGTTAACTATTTATTTCTGAGCACCTGAGGAAAACTATCTCAAGCAAGTATTTCTTTCTAGACTCTTTGTAAAATACTACAGAATAAGAAAAACGTAGAAGTAAAAGTTGGGGAAGAAGCTAAGATCTTATGATGTTAGTGTGCATGGGATATATGTTCTCTATGTAGTGTATCTGTGCTGTCATCGTTTGGGGTGTAAGTGCTATTGATACATATTGTATGAGTCTTCTTACAGTGGGAAGAAATAAGACTATAATAATAATAATATTTACTATTGCTTATATGAAAAATTTAAAATCTTTGAACATATATCATTTAGAAAGTTTGGTTAATTTTATTGGTGGGGTGAATAGAGAATTCATAGTCTTGCTTATGTTTGCAGAGAAGGCTTAAAAAAAACACTAATCCTTCATTTCAGAAACTTGGACTTTTTCAGATACTGCTTTTCCTTGGCAAAAAATGTGTACCTTATTCTTAAATGTAGAAAATGGAGCCTAAATGGGCTTCGTTGAAAGCCTCAGTAAAGAGCAATTAGACCCTTGGATTCCCCTTTCTAACTTCATCTAGCCAAGTACCTATCCTTTCCTCACCACAGCAGAAGGCTAGAGATTTATTCTCTAGAGAAGAAAAAAATAGGTCTCTGCTGGGAGATAGCTATCACAACTGAGGAGATGAGTTAGCATTCTGAAAAACAGGGGATTAAGCATGAGTTCACATACTAAATGTTGAGATTCCCAACCTTTTTTCTCCAAACTTAGACTCCTTTAAGTGAGGGCGGGCAAGAAGTTCTATAAGGTTCTACTTGGGGTACTCTGACCAGACTAAAAGAAGTTTCTCCCCCAAAGAAAACTGTTCATCCAGATTACCCTACGGGTATGGGTAGGACTGGTCAAACACCTTCAATGGGAGTTGGAGTTAAGTGGCTATGTAAGTATGCTTTGTCTTGGATCTCCTAGAAACCCACATTTATTGTTGAGTATGTAGAGAAATAAGAGTCCAGACTTTTCACTACTACTGACTACTGTCTCATTTTAAGTTCCCCACCACCACCACCGAAAGAAACTGAAACAAGGATTTGTATCCAAGGAATTTACTTGGGAGAGGACTCTAGGAAGGAGTAGGAGGGAAAAACAAGAAGTGAGACAAGAAAAGAAAGACGTCAATAAAGGGCATGTTATCAATCAATTTATGTCAGCTAAAAGTTAATTCTATTAGTATCTCAGAAGTAGTATAGAATAATTCCTGATAGGCAAAGGAGCTGTAGTATTTTACATACTAGTTTCCATCAGTTATTGATTGAGGGCTACTGGGAGAGGTAGGGGAATGTGGCATTAATTCCCCATTTCTGGCAACCAAAAAAGCCCTTAGGCAAAGAGAGGTGGATACTGGCAAATGGAGGTTCAATCTGCATGCGCTGAAAGAGTAAGAGCTACAGGGATATAAACAGGGCACCAACAGCATCTGCTACATTCATCATGATAACTTGGGTCACTATCATATCCAATGTAAAAAAAAAAAACATTTCTGGTACATTCACTATTGAATTAATTTATTTATCCTTTAGAAAGCTAATAATCTAATAGTAAATAGTAGGGGTCCCAATACTGCCAAGCACTTTTACAAAGTTATGTAGCCAAAGCTGTACATCATTCTGGTTAATGGTACTAACCTCATCACTCTGTATTGTAGATAAACATTAACTGCCTCTATTTTACCAGTGAGAAAATGAGTCCAAAGCAATAAAGTGATGCATTGGTCAAACATTAAATTGATGTAAATTAAAAGCTAAACTTATGGTTCCCATTTTAAACTTTCAAAACATGCTGCCTGCTAACTTTCACATTCACATAATTCACAGCTCTAAGAACTTTAAAACAGAGCAGATGGCTAGAAAGGTATATTACTCCATGATTCGGTAACTAAAACTAAAAATTATACCCAGCTACAACATTAAATCTCTGAAAGGTAAATGTGACCTGAATGTCCCCTAGGCCCATCAACCTGAATATCCTATTATGCTACTCTAATAATGTTATGTCTCTAAGCCCATTGGCTCAAAAACTTCATTTATCAAAATGCCTGGACCTCATTTTCTGCTCATCATATTCTCACTCTCAGCTCACTTTGCCAGAGTGTCTCTTTTTTACAGAAATGCCTTCCTTTTTAACATCTAATTTATTTAAAGACGGGTATCCCACAGTAGAAGAATTGAGATTCTTAAAGATATAATCTTAAAGCTGCATATCCTAAGGTACACAATTGCTTGCCTCAGGAGCGAACTGAAGGGAAAATACTAGATCAGGATGGTTGGGTCAATTCTCCTTTTTAACGTTTGAGTCCTGTGGTAAATTGTGGCTCACTGTACCAGGGTCCTTGCTCACATACTTATTTCTCCTAGGGGACCCACTGTCTTTCCTTGTAATTTAAACACCTTACCCCAGTTTAAGTATGCACAACTGTGCACCCTATTTACTTTCTTTCCTATTAGTCTATAATGTACCGGATAAACAGGGGACACAGCTGGGTACATGCTTAAGAGTCCCTAAGATTTCTGAGACAATTAAGGAGACTACCTGCCCAAAACATATATAATATATCCAGTGGAATATTGCTTAACTTATTCCAGCTCTCACTCTGCCAAGACAACCCGCTGTACAAGTGTGAAGTCTTCACAACACAAGAGCAGAGGTTTATCAAAGACCAGGAATTAAACCTTCAGTTCAAACCAGTTTATCACCAAGTTTCTGTAGCCAGCCTGTTCAAAGGAGTTGCTTTTTCTCGGAGCACTTACTTTTCCAACCTACAAGGCAGAAAGGAAAAAAACACTTATCTACTTCATAAAAATGTTGACAATAACTATAAACCTCTAAAGGTAAGTTTCATATCATCGATAATCTTTTTGTCATTTGAGCACCATCTGGGTAGATAATAACCAAGGATAGCAACATTATAATTGACAAGTAACTGATGGCCTTCTTCATACTCTCATGGCCCTATGCACACATTCCAATCATTTCATTTCTATGGGATGGGAAAAGAAGAAAGAAGAATATCTTATTTTCTCAATTAAACAGAATATCTTATTTTATAAATTAAACTAACCTAATCATTTGATTTCCAAGTTGCCTTTATAGTTATAATATCAGTTGATCATGTGTCCATTCTCCTTTCTTAAAAAGGGTCTTGAGGGATTCTTTCTTCTGAATCCTTTGACAATATCTAACATAAGTCCTTGTACTTAATGATGACATGAAAAAATGTCACTGACCACTACTGACTTGTTGATTACAGTTTGGCACAACTTGCTGATAAACACTAGTTAACAAATCATTAATCAGTCTTTCTAATCAATCTGACAATTTTGTGTATACAGAATTAGTCTTTTAATATAGAGACTTTTATACCTTCTTGGTTTTAATTAGTTTTCATAAAGTACGGACTGTCTTATGCTAAAGATTTCTGAGGTGTTTAGAGCTCATTTCAACATTTTCCTTGTGGCCTGACAACACAGAAAAAGCATCTAAGAAGGGCTTGTCAGTACTCAGCCAAATTAAATTCTCTTGTTGTGGGTTAAATTGTATCCACCAACGAGAGTCCTACCTCCCAGAACCTAAAAATGTGACTGTTTGGGAATTGTTTCTTTATAGATGCAATCTAGTAAAGGTGAGATCATCAGGGTGGGCTTTAATCCAATATGACTGGTATCTTCATAAGAAAAAATGAAGGGACACAGACACAAGGAAAATACTATGTGATGAAGAAGGCAGAAAATGGGAGTTCTGCTGCCACAAAGCAAGGAACACCAAAGACTGCTGGAAACTACCGGAAGCAAGGAAAGAAGCATGAAACAGATTTTCTCTCTGAGACCCCAAGAAAGAATCAGCCCTGCCTACAGCTTGATTTCAGACTTCCAGCCTCTAGAACTGTGAAAGTATGAATTTCTGTTGTTTTTTTTTATACCATCTCATTGTGGTACTTTGTTACAGCAGCCCTAAGAAACTAATACATCTACCTTAAGAAATGTAACTATAAACTCAGAGATCAAATTTAAAAGAAAAAATATTACAGGAAAAACCATGATGACTATGCAATTAAATTTCTAGAGCTCTAAAAAGGTCAATCAATATTTTATAAATAACTTTTATTCTACTTCTGCTTAATAATTCAGAAAATTTGAAAATATAGGGGTAAAAGAAAAATTAACAGAAACACTTGCAAAAAGAAAATATAAACTAAGCAAGGCTTCGTCGGGATAAATATAATGGTCTAGAGCTCCTGAGAAGTGTTTCCGGATATGAGTCCTCTAGGAGCCAAAGAATCTCATGGTGGCTGCAGAATAAGGGTCAACAAAACTTGCTCTTAAAGGGCCAGATAGTAAATATTTTAGGCTTTGTAGGTGATTCAGTGGCTATTACAAACTATTCAATTTTGCCTTGGTAGCACAAAAGTAGACAATATGTAAATAAATTAGCAAAGCTGTGTTCTAATTAAACTTTATTTACAAAAAAACAGGCATTCTACCCATAGGCCATAGAATAATGGTTCTTGATTATCCTGGGGTCATAGACACACAGCTGTAATGGGTCAACTTGGCTAGGCCGAACTATATTTCCCATAATTCCCCCTCCCTACACATTTCTAGTCAGGGTAAAGCACTGAGATATGACTATACTAGATTTAGAGAGTAGAAATGAAGCAGCAGCCATTTTGTGACTCACACGTTGCACTCTCTGCTAAGTATGTTTGCATGAGGCAGCAGCCAGACCCGCAATTACTCCACTTTCCCCTGGGTCTTCCTTCAGCTTCTCCTGGGCCAGGTGTGTGTTTAGCACCAAGATGAAGAGTACAATTTCTCCTTCAGTGTACCTACATCATCAAGATCAGAGGCAGCAAGAACTAATATGAGTTTCAGTCAATTTTCCTGAGTTGTAGCTCATACTTGTAGGTTCTTCCAGCTTGTCCTTGCTCTCCCTTACTTTACATCTACTTTCTGTTCCTGACTACCTTCTCTATGGACTTCAAACTCCAAGATCAGATGCAAAGATAACAGCTCTGCCTAGGGATTGTTCTTTTGCAAGTGTGCACTCTCCTTGTGTTTCTACACTAAACCCAGATTGATACACAACACAGACTGTTCTGAGAGTCCATGAATGTTATGAACCAAAATAATGCACATATACATATAAAGACATTCTAAAAACATTCTTCAGAGGGTTCAACAAATCCACCTCAAAACCCTATGATAGAGTAAAATAAGTAAAAATTGCAAGTGTCAACCGAAAGTCTAAATAAATGGTTTTTGAAACTTTCCTGCCCTGAGATTAAAGAGAACATAATGTATCTACCAAGCTGGATAAAAAATGAATTAGCATATCAAAGATGTCAGCAGCAATAAAAAGAAGAAAAGCATCCAAATCTCCTTTTCCTTAATATGTAAATGTATAATGTATAAAAACTTCTTTAATCTTGAAATTTCAAGTACTTTTTTTTAATTGGATACTATTATTTGCTAACCTGCTGTTGTATTTGGCTTCACACTTGCCAAAGACACTATGAAAAACCAAGACAAATAAAAAATTTCATGCCTATTTACTTAATAAACGGTTGTTCATAATTGGAATCTGGGCTACTGAAGAAGAGCATTAAGTGCGGCTACCCAAAGACAACCTAAACTCTTAACAAAATGATAGTTTCATCTATGTGAACAGACAATAAATTTTGAAACTATCAAGATTAATTTTTAAGTATCTAACTATAGAACATGAAGGCACTGAACACTTTATCCAACCTGAAATAAACAGCTAAACCTTCCCTTTTCCCTGCTTGATTTCTCTCCATAGCAAATATCACCATCTGACATACTGTACACTGACTTGTTTTTTAATACACACTCAATAGTTATTTTTGATTGAAATAATAAACAATGTGCATTAATCTTGATTAATTTTTAAAAACTATAATTCTGATATTAATAAACAAGGATAATCTTTCAGATATAATAAATTCATGAGGTAAAAGTGTTACAATAAGGAGAATACTATGTGACTAGTGACAAATTTCAAAATCCTTTTCTATTATGCCGCCTTCTCACTGCATACACAACACAAAGTATGTAGAACCTGCCTATTCTTTTTTCATAGTATTCTTTATCAAATAAGATGGCTTTACCTAAGGTGAAGCTTATAACTGACCCATTTGAAACTCTAAAATGATCCTTGGAAAGAAATGGCATTCACTAAGATTTAGTGGCTGACGACATTCCAGTTGCATTTCTCTCCCTGTGCAAAATATTCTACAAAAGCCCAGGAGAAGAAACTAAATAAAATCTTAGGTTTCAGAATTCTTTTACATGAAGTCAATACTAATATCCTCTGAGCAAATTCTATCCTCTGACCCAACCAAGACTCTGGGGGCTGGGGGAAGAGGGAGCATATTTCTCAACCTCCCACTCCCAAAACACTTAACAAAAGTTTAGTCAAAAATACTATTTAGATAAGTATCTTCATGACTGAAACACTGAGCTTTAATACCAAAGGAAAATGAAGAAAATGAATGAAATTCAATAAAAGCTCCAAAATGGTAGGCAAACAGCCAGCATTTTTTCTTTCTGTTCCCTCCACATTCTCCACCCTTGTTTCAAAAGACAAAAAAGGAGGAGGAAGAGGAAAGGAAGAAATCTGACTTAACAAAGAAATATGATACATCACAGAAAACACTTAAAAGCAAAAGAGATCTGATAGTCTCGCCTGGAAAACTATAATATATATGTATGTATAAGGCTTGCTTTATTTTTTGTTTTTACATATAATTTATAAAAGAATGTTCTTAAGAATAAAATTATTTATTTACTTAATCCAGTATCTGCTATATGCAGTGCTTTACTTTGCTGTGGAGTTGTTCAAGTTATGCCTCCCCACCTCAAGCATAACCTAGATGATAACAAAGTCCCATAGTGAGTCCCCAAAACCATCTTTTTGGCCATTCTGAAAAACAAAAGGATACTGTTAAGAAAGGATCAAACAATTCTTCAGTTTCTGGAGCAGGGACTGAACGTGATTAAACACATCAACATTTGGTAGGGCCACTTAAATCCATAAATCAATATAATTGTGGCTGCTTTTTATTGATATTTCATACCCACTCCACATTTTGTATTCCATAATCTTACATCTGTTCCCTCTTGTTCACCAACAAGTCTGGCTGATCTCTCTATTCACCTTCCTCTATCCACCAATTTCTTCAACCTGTTTCTCTACATTTTTTTCCCTGCCTGTGTGCCACTCACCCTTCTTACTCCTTTAAATTCTTTACCTTTTTCTAAGGAAATGTCTAAATCTCTTTAAAGAATTGATGTTCTCTCTATCCTAACCCTATCATTAAAACAGGTCAAGATGTCTAGGAAATGCTGAAATACTAATGTTGTCTATGTTGCCTCTGAGGAAGTGATGGTCCATGCATGTGAAATAAACACAAACTTCTTTTTAGAAAGAAATCCTGAAGACCTTAAATCTAAAAAGCTATAGATAGATACAAACTTATCTGCTTTGTAAGAGCTTGCTTCCTTCACAAATGAACTTCCTAGATCTCTTCCCAGTGACTCATAAATCTTGCTTCGGAAGACAGATAATTCTGCCATCTCCATGTCTTCTGTCCAAGATAGGTTTTTCATAAATGTTCTTTAGGAATGGAAAACTGAATAACACAGTAACACAAATTATTATTTCCATATGGGTGTTGCTGCTGCTGTTGTTTAAAGGAGAAGGAAAATGAAAAGGTTTTCTTTCCTGCTAAAATGCCACTGGAGCAAAGAAGTTGCTAAAGAATCCTGGATGCTCCATGGGCTGTGTATGCACACATGCCCAGAGTCACCTTTCCTTTTACAGGCTTGCACACTGCTAAGATAGACAGAATTTGGGTCCTCTATTTGTAGCAAGACATTTCTCTGTATGTCATTTGGCAGATGCAGTTGTGGGGCTCTGCCAATTCACCCTGGAGCCCTCCGTTTTAATCAGTATCACATAAAGTTTAACACATGCTTTGAAATGTGGACCAGATCCAAAGCTTTGCCTGGGGACAGGGGTGGGGGTGCTTGCTGCAAAAACACATACCATCCCAGCTACTACTCCACAAGCAATTATCTTTCACCTTTGGCTGAACCAGGAGAACTGTCAACACCAGCACACTGCCAACCAGAGGAGAGGTTATGGGGTCACTGCAAGAAAGAAGACTGAATGCTTTGGGGTTCAGCTTGCCTACTTGTTAATCCTGCAGACTGCATGGAAGAAGCTTTCTTTGTAGTCACCAGGCCACAGAAAAACACAGCTATAAGAGAAGTAGTGTGACTACACTAAATTTTGACAGGGCTTTTCAAGTTAGTAAACTCCTTAGTTAAGAGTTCAAAGTTCCAGCAGTACAATAGGACAACCATGTATTAAAAAGTTAAAGAACTTATATCAGCAAACTCACATACTCCAGGAATTGCAACAATGAACTGAGTTTGTAGAGAAGAGGATTAAAACAAACCTCATACATTGGAAATAAACACTTGTTTTCATCTCCCATCTAAACACAAATTAAAAATATATAAAAATATTCTTAAAGTTTTTAAATATAGAAACCAAAGAAAAGTTGCCATTGATAATTAAAAATATATATACTACTAAAGTAGATATGGAAGGCCATAATCTCCCAGCTCCCTCATACCTCACACACACACACACACACACACGCACACACACACACACACACACACACTCTGCTCATGAGATCTTTCCTAAAATGCCAACTATAAATTATACACTCTACGTCTTTCACAAGCAATATTAATCTCATAACCAGAATAATAAACACATTTTATCTTATGCACCACCTATGATCTATTTGTGAAGGCCAGCCTAAATAAATACTTTGAGGGCGCTAAGGCTCAGTCTAGTGCAGCAGAATGCTACACTGAATCACCATCTTCTGTCAGGGTTGACACAAATGGGCAATCCAGTGCCACAGATTCACATAATTCCACATCAGTGTAACCAATGGTTTCCAAAGTGGGTGTATCTACTCTCAAGATTAAGTAAAAACAATCCACTGGTATTTACATTTATTTTCATCTTTTAAAAAAATTGAGTAACTAAGGTTTTCCAACATTTGATTTAAGAAATGACACCAACACCCTCATTATCTTTATGTTAAAGAGTCATGCACCACATCTGGAATTCAAGATATACTACATTGAAGAATGTCAATGCAGAGTGGTTGATTTAATACCCTCGAGTGTTTATTTTCTTTCAGCTTGTTATAATGTATTATGGATTGCATGTACTCAGTTAAATAAAATTAGATTATATTATCTAGTTTTAGTTAAACTTATAAAAAATAGACAAGTGGCTTTAACATATTCCTAGAAACTAAAAATAATACTAATAATAATGTTAGCACATGCAAACAAAAGAATATCTGTCCTCATCCTAGTGTTATTTTAAGACTGTTAAAATATTGATCCTCAATGAATCATGCCTCCCCATGCACTTGTCCCTTAACAATGTGACACTGCCGCTTGTCCTGTCAAGAGGGT
Source organism: Cynopterus sphinx (assembly GCA_030015415.1). NCBI lineage: Eukaryota > Metazoa > Chordata > Mammalia > Chiroptera > Pteropodidae > Cynopterus > Cynopterus sphinx. The sequence continues at coordinate 53,073,383 of CM057383.1, read as the reverse complement.
GGAGAAATGATCTCCACCTTCTCGAGTGAGAACTGGCTTTGTGACTTGCTCTGGCTAAGAGAATGTTATGGACGTTGTCAAAATCTAGAGTCCAACATCTTCAGCGCTCGAGCGCGCGCTCGCGCTCTCTCTCTCTCTCTCTCTCTCTCTCTCTCTCTCTCTCTCTTTCTCTCTCCCCTAAAACCACCATCTATGAGGAAGTACAGTTTAACCTATTAGGGATGAGAGGCCATGTAGAAAACCAAGACAACACTTGGTATAAAGTGCCAGGCAGCCACATGAGTGATTCCTGGCAGGACCAGCAGACAAACTCTCTAGATGTGCCCAGCCTGAAGTGTTGATCCATGGAATGACAAGAACTTTTAGATCAGTATTATTTGAAGCCATTAAGTTACAGGGTGGTTTGTTAACTGATATACCTGTGAGAGCCCCTTGCCAAACATATCATGTGGTAAATATAAGAATGAGTAAAGCATATCTGAAAATAACTCCCAAAATTTTAAATTATCAAAAAAACAATTTTAAAAATGGATTTAAAACATTATTAACAATGCCTCTCTCCCTTAAATATATGTCTTGCCCTAAGATAATAGCTAATTAGAGCAGTATATCTGTATATTATTTTAAATAAATGATATATTCATATATGGGGTATATATACACAAAAATGTTCTACTGAAGGTAGTCAATAGTCAAAGAAGTTTAGAACCAATGAGTTAATAAGAGTAATACACATATATAATTTATAAATACAAATACACAGATATTGAGCATAAATGTTCAATTTCTTTTGAAGATAGGGTGTCAAAATTTTTTTTGAAAATTCCTAGAGAGCTGCCATGCACTAGTACATGTAGTCAAGTGTGGTGCGGGGGTGGAGGAGAAGCCTCATCAGGCTATTTAGTCCATCTTTATTTCCAGATATTACAAGTTTCAAACTATCCCAGGAAGTAAGAATCTCCATAGTTCTTATATTCTGCTTTTACTAGTACAATAAATTTTCACTTTATAATATTACATATACTCTTCCCATCCCACAACATTTTACTTACTATACTAGTTACTATACTTAGATCATTACACAACTATCAAATTTCTTAGCATGGCAAATTTCTATCTTGGATAAACAGTGGCATCATTCAATGAGACAGGAATATGGGGGAAAGCATTGGATGGTTTGGTGAAAGGAAGAGGGATTACAGTGATAAGGACAACAAAAGAGAGAGCTGAACATGTCAAGTGTAAAATAGAAAGTATTACTGAAAGAAAAAGGTTGAAGAAAAAGGGGAAAAAAATAAGGGAATAATTGACAGAATGAAGAAATGAGACTGAGCACAAGTGGAAGAAACAGCCTTAAACAGGAAGAATAGCCTCTTCCTCTGAGATGGGAGTTAAAGCAATAAAAAATGGTGGAGACTTAGATAGTTTAAGTGCTAAAAGCTAAAAGAGTTTCTGCCTAATAGTCTTCAGTTTCTCTGTGTCACTGGTTAAGAGGTAAGGTCACTCATAAAGAAAAAAGAGCATTTTATCTCTAAAAAAAAGAGGTCAAGTCTTCTTCACCAAAGTAAAATCTTGTTTATGTCATACTGAATATTTAAATGGATACCAATATTAAGCTTACTCATACTATGCTATCTCTAACTATTTCAAGTCAAAATTAGAACACTTTTCATTTTTTTTGTCCTACTCTACTTCTTCTGTAATACCTGTAAAATAGAAATAAGGAGAGAAAAAATAAGTGACAAAAGCACATGTGAAATTAGAGCCAAACCCAAGTTTAAAAATACAAACTTATCTAACTTTCACAGCAAAATGCAGTATAGGTCAACTTCTTCTCTGACATCTATCTGCTATTTAAACTCAGCCATTCAGAAAAGTTTATCAACATCTTGAACCTTCTTGTCAATGTGTTTATGAAAATAGCATTCATTCTCATTAATGGTGTAAAAGTGAAATCTGAGACAATTACAACTTTATTCAACCATTTCTACTACGTACTCTTCATAGTACATCATGATGGAACTAGAATAGGGGAATCCCAGAATATGCTTGAACCTGATACTAATTGTGGACTTTAATAATCCAGGTAGATGGCTCCCACAAGGGGTATATAATCAGATATATTTCACAGACTGCTTAAATCCCCTGACATTTTATGAAAATTTTCTATTCATTGATAATATTTCTAAATAGAGGGTTCATGACTTTCATTAGATTCTCAAAAGGTTTATGCCTCTAAAATGCTCATGGACTACTGCTGTAGATGTCTCTCTTATCGAATGATGAAAGACAAACTCTGCTTGAAGATCTACCAAGAAAGAAAAACAAAACACAACCACTTTTGCCCTACTCTCTTCATCAGGACAGCTAGGAGATCCACACTTAGCAGACTGAGAAGAGCTAAAGTCATTCTGTTGGGAATTAGGCTGCACTATTCTTTAGCATTTGTTTATTTTCTTATATGGTTTACTTATAAGTAAGGAAAAGACACAAATTAATAACAGACTTCAGCCTAAGTCAAAAAACAGATACTCCTTATCCCTAAATTCTCTGACACCAGGGTAAAATCACCATACGTATTACCACAGTATAGCCCTCCAAAGTTAATTAAGATCATCATGGTACAAGCCAGCCAGTACTGGCACCAAACACAAAACCTAACCTAAGGTAAAAATATAGCTTTCTATATTAACATCTTGTTAGATACAAAGACTACAGAAACACACTCACACAGAGAGAATAAAAAGACTTTGAGAAAGGGCTACTCCCATTTGTTACTTCTGAACAAATTTCTTAAGAAAATTCACAGAAAAACCTATCTATAAAATTCAATAATTACTATCTACTTCTTATTAAATTAAAAAACTATTCTGTGAATGCCAGTTTTGTTCTTTGCCTCTTTTTCTTCCCTGCAAAGAGATCACAAGTTCATCAACATATACATAAAAGACTTTATTTGTTCTGTCAGCACTGGAGCAAAAACTACAAGTTTAAAATTCACTGATTATAAGGTTTCAGTTTGGGAAGATGAAAAAGTTCTAGAGATAAATGATTTGCACAACAATGTGAATGTACCAATGCCATAAAACTGTACGTTCTTAAAAGATTAAGTAAATTTTAACACCATAAAAAAATTCACTTCATATAGAAATGAGAAAGATTCACTGGAGAAAAGTCAAAATAAAACTGCACTTAAAAAAAATAAATTTCATCTGGGCTTTCAAAGATAAATTGCATCTTGAGATATAAAAGTTGAATATAATAGCCATAGGTTTCACAGAAAATTAATAGCCTAAGAAGAGTAGGAAAATAATTAAAACTCTCATAATACCCATGGAGATTCCTTGTTCTTAAATGTGTAAGTACTCTGTCAAAAGGGGGGAAAAAAAGAGTATGTATGTATAATATAACGAAAATTTGATGAATGCTTAGTTTATACAAAGTAGTGTCTAGGTTCTATGTGAACGAAGAGATGGAATCAATTCAGACACATGCCCACAAGAAAATGTCAGTAAACGATTATCAAATTAGTTCCACCTCCTGGATTCTACACTAGCTACAAGTTTCCCTCTTCCAAACACCTGCTCCAGATCCCTTTTATCACCTAGTATTCCATAAGTGGGTCCCCCTGCGATTTAAAGTCTACTTTCCTTGTGGTGGTGTGACATGGAACAGAACACCTCTTATTCTTTGGCCCTATAAAACTGTTTATAAAAATAAGGTCTCTTCGAGTCCCTAGTTTCTTCCCAATCTCACTAACATCTCACTGGTACAGAGTGTATTTAACACCCCTAACAGGCCACTCTCATTTCTAAAACAGTATTTTCTAAATTTTCAAAAATTTCCAAATACCTAAAAAATTAAATAAAGATCCATTATACACTGCTCTACACACTCAGAGGCCTCAACAGTTGGCTGACTTCTAAATTTAAGTAAACACACACACACACACACACACACACACACACGTGCAAGCAGACACCACAATCTGACAAAGGCTTTCTTTCTCCGCAAACAAATGCCCTAATCTGCAGAGAATTTTCTCCTCCACATGCACACACACAAGTAATAACTGAGAGCTGTTCTAAATTTGCTATAGATGTTCAATTAGAAAAGTATGTCATGTCAGGAAGGTAAAGTAGCCTGAACTGTCAACAAAACAACTTTTTTTGCAAGTTTTCAAAACAAATAAAACACACTCAGTTGCAACTTTGAGCTCACAGTATAAACTCTTGCCACTGCTGTTTATTAATTAGCCTCTCACAAAGAACAAAGAAAAAAGTTTATAAGTGAAAAATTCAACTCTAATAATCTGTCTTTTTCACATACTTCCTAGTCCAAAATGTGATATTCCCAGCCATCTCGGAGTAGTGATTTATGGTTCACCTAACGAAAACAGAAAGCATCCATCCCTAGAGAGTGAAGCTCAAAGGTGGTAAAGCCTCTAAACCTTAGAATTACATAGGTCTAGATAAAGCAACAATTTAGATGGTCTCCTGTCACTATTCAATTGCAAAATTTTAACCTTGCATTTTTGGTTTGGGGCTCATTTCTCTGTTAAAATCCTAAACAAGAGAGAATAAGAGAAAGGACACATTCCCTATCAGTGAGTAGCCCAGCAATAATTAATTAATTAACTAAAGTTTCTGGTAGTCATTACCTGTTGGATGTATTTCCCATGCTGTATGTTTTATATACTTCATGATCAATTACCAGGGGTTATGGGTACGGAGAAGGTTTGATTACAAAGGGACAGCCAAAGGAAACTTTGGGAGGTCATGGAATTGTTCTGTATTTTGTTTGTAGTGGTGGTTACATGAATCTATGCACATTTTAAAATTCATGCGTACCAAAAAATAGTGAATGTTATTGTATGTAAATTTTTTTTAAAATGTTTAACTACTTTAGGGTTATCTGCTAAAACTTTTATATCAGGGAGATCTAGAAAGATGTGAGAAAATATTACTAAGCTAGATTCCTCTTGTTCTATAACAACATCCTTGAGTCTATTTCTCTGCACTCCTGAACATGTCTGGATATTTTATTTCCTTTTTATTTCCTCACATATCAGCTTCCTTAGCATTATTCTGATGGAGTTTTTGTGCTTCATGAAGAAAATATCTGGCAGAGGACAAGGATAAACCACTTGTTGAGAGCACAACAATCCCAGGAATTCTCAACTGGTTTCTCCAGAACTGTTAAGAGCTCTTCCCCAGGTCAAAGGGCACACCATGGGGATTCGAGGAGGGCTCTAGATCCAAACCTCAAACTTAGCTCCACTACACTCTGCAAAATCCATTTAAGTCTCATTAATTTCTATGGTCTGAAATTGCTTATTTAAACAGATCTGGGTTTGGTTTCTCACTGACATTAAAGCCATCACCTTAAATACAATAAAAAACAAAAATAGACAACAACAACAAATCCCTGTATTTCTTAACACCAAAACCTGAAAATAATAAGGAAAACCTCTTAAAATCAAAAAAAGTTTTCCCCTCCGAAAGTAGTGCTCATACTTTCCTAAATCAGCTTTTTTAAAAACACTCATGGAAAACTATAGTTGCAATTGTTTAATAAGATGGAAAGGTGAGGAGACAGTTGATATCAGGCTATGAATAACCACCTACTCCAAATTAAGATTTTAATTGGCTGATAAAATCACATAGATCTCAAAACAAAAAAATCTTAAAAAATGCCATATTTATTAAATGTCTACTGTGTTTTGAACATAAGGCTAAATACTTTATATATACATGCTCTTATTTGACTCTTCTTAATAAAAGGAAACGAAGGCTTAGATGGTTTTGCCTAGACACATTATCAGTGAGATAGCCGGGCTTTAACTCAGCTTTCTTGATTCCAAACCTGTTCTTTAATATTGACGATACTGTAAAAGTTTTTCTACAAGACTTGACTAAGCATGGATATGAGCTTACTTTCCCTAAAAATTATTACAAAGAGGGTTAATCAATGCTCTGTATTCTGAATTATCATTTTAACTACATGACAAAGATAAGGTAAGGAATTATCTCTCCTAGTTTGCAATGACTGTAAATCAAATTCATGAGTAAATGTCTGCAGTCCTTGAGAGTGTCCCCAATGAAACCAGTCTCCTTTCTCCCAATCCTAAACATATTACATGGTCTACATTCTTAGACTGCTACTTCAAAGTGTCTTATAACCAATATAATCAAACTCAATCTTTAAAAAAAAAAAAAAGCAGCTTAGTGGTGATAATTCCTCTCAGATTATAATATTTTACAACTCACAATTTTTCTATTTACAAAATGTTACAGTAACTTCTATACTCAATTACTTAAGAGATCTAATTTCTTGGGTATTAATGAATCCTGCTAGCCCAATAAAAGCACTTAAAAAAATTTAAATGACCAAACATTATCAATCATACTTTATGGGATCTATTTTATAGAATTGTTTTAAATAGATCTAAACTTAGGGCAGAGAAGAATTAAACATAAGAAAACACTAAAATCAAACAAACAAACAAAAATTTAATTTAAGATGGAATTCAAACAGTAGACTAAATTATATTTGTAGGCAAGGTCCAAGGATTAATCAGATTTAAGTTAAAAACAGGCAAGACTCACATTTTTAAACATGTCCTTGGCATCCTCATTTTCTCTGTATACCTTTCACTGTTGATATCAGATTAAAGAGTAGAATCTACGTAATCTAATTAGAATTAATAGTGAGGTTGCATCAGAATATCAATAAAATCTAGGATCTGGGAAGAGCTAGAACTCATTAGTCCTTATCGTTGAATTTAAGTCCTCTATCTATGTCATACTTGGAATTGTTCTTTAGACCAAAGAACCATTATCCACACAGCTTAACACATACATAACAGAGAACAAATACCATGAACTTCATACTTGACTTAAACTTCATATGGTTTTAGATCTTATATCATGGTTGATTTTTTTAATAAAAAAGATTCCTAGCTGGGGTGTTCAGCATGTACTCAGCTGAATTCTCAGGTCTTGCAAGCAAGATTTCTACAACTAAGAGAAAGGGAAAAGGAGGGAGAGAGAGAGGAAAAAGGAGAAGTAAAGAGAAAAGAAAGAAGAAAAATGGAAGAGGGGTAACAGCATATAAAAAGATAGGAAGTAAGAGAAGTCTTTGTTTTAAAGTATTTATTCTATTTCCATCATGTAGTTGTTTGTTATATCTGGCTTGAGAAAACACCATCCATATACAAAGTAACACAGTAACTTTATAAATAAACATAAGAATACTAGTTCATTCATACCTAAAATAAGAGATCACTACCTATTAAACATAAGCTTTAATAGTTCATTCCAATGATGAGATGAAAAATACATCTCGCTTCCATTCATCTTTTAGAAAGTCAGAGAGGCTGTGCCTGATCAATCTAAACTTTATCTGATAATGAAAATAATAAAGTGGCTTTTCTTAGCCCCCTATGTAGTAATGTTTAACAGCACTTAGGCTGTATATTTGCATATTCTATTTAAGGCATCGTTTTAAATAACCTCTTAAGTTTCCTTTCATATTTCAAAGGTTATGTTATAAAATAAAAACATAACCAGATATCATCTTACTTATGTTAATAAGATCAATTCATTCCTACCTCATAACTTGGATCTAAAGTACTGGTCTCACAGTTCAAGTGAAAAGTCAGTTCGGTGAACTGAACCTCATTTTCACATTAGTGTAGTACATTTATTCATGACACTTTGGGGCAGTGGGAAATCCCAGGGGCACTATACTAGAATGAAGTTCAGTTACTATACAAACCACCCAAGGAAAACTTCATAATGTGGGTCATGTTCCTTTACTTTAAATTTAAGAGAAAGTTGCATTTCCCACTAAAATAATAATGAGGGCACTGGCTCTCTCCCACAAGACTCTAAGGCCAAGCAAATTATATGAACGCTAGCCTATCAGCACTATTTTCCTTCATTGCTCTTCTAATTCCCTTTCCCAATCTTTTCCTGCAGCAGCACAGGAACCACTCACTTATCCATCAGAACATACGCCCAAGTATGAAATGCGTATGTTGGCCTGCAATAGCAGCAGTGGTGTCGTAGGTTGACATTTATTTTGTAACCAAGAGTACTGAACAACTCCTATTCTCTTCAAAACACGAGTAAATAATTATCTTTAGAATTCAAGACAAAGGAAAGAGATTGTTCTGATTATCACAAATTTTCAAACTTAATCACCTTCAAGATTTTCACATTATAGAAAACATATGCTTTGTTGCCCATTCTACTAAATCTATCTGTTCTCTTAAGGCACACAATATAATGGAGAATTGAATGAATCTTAATTTAAATTTATATCTAACACATAATTCCAATCCCATTTGTTAACATCTACAAATCTGAGGACTGGAGACACTCAATTACCTCACATAAAGCAGAAAAGGAAATCAATAATGCCATAGATAAGTTTAAATACTTCCTAAAATAAAGGCAACTCTTCCTTTGTACCCTGAGAATCAGAATTTTTCCTACCTCATATTCAATCCACCAACAAATTCTGTCTGCTGTATATATATATTCCAAATCTGATGGCTTACGTATTTTTTTTTGTTCAATATATTTTATCCAAATTATTCATGCAAAGCTATGCATTGTTAAGCTGTACACAGTCAAATAGTTTACTGGGTTTATTATGAGAAACAACAGTTCCCTCCTCTCCTCTTTCCCCGGCAAATCCTTCTGCCCAAAAGCAATCACTCTTTTGATGTTTACCTCTTAATCTTTCTACAGCATGATTATGTGTGCTACTTCCTGTTTGGGGTTTTTTATTTAACTGTAGTAAAATGTACATAGCATAAAATTTCCCTTTTTACTTATTATTAAGTGTACAGTTCTGTGACATCAGGTATGTTCAAATTGTTATACCAACCAGCATGATCATTCTTCTTCAAAATTTTTTCATCTTCCCCAACTAAAACTATATTCATTAAACATTAACTTATCATCCCTTTTGTCCCCATCCCCTGGAAACAATCACTCTTTTTTCTGTCTTTATGAATTTGACTACTTCAGGAACCTCATACAAGTAGAATCAACAATATCTATCCTTTTGTGCCTGACTTATTTAGCACAATGTCTTCAAAATTCCCTTTTCTTTCAAGGCTGAATAATTTTTCCATTGAATTTATATACTGAATTTCATTTATTCATTCATCTGACATTGAACACTTGTGTTGCTTCTGCTTTTAACTATTGTTTTTGCTTGTTTTGTTTTAAGTTTTAAGCATTATCTATCGACTTTGTACCATGAAGAATGAGGATTGAGGTCTCTTTCAAATACACAATACACCAGCACCATATAAAATTTGCAGTTTCCATTTACCTCTCAGAAACAGAGATAAATCAATGGATTAATTTGATAAACTTTTAGTATTTATTTTAACTATGTAAGTGCAATTCACAGTCAAGCCACATAAGATACTATGATCACTTTCTTATACAACTTTTGTTTTCTAAAGTTAATTATTTTCTTATTTTCATGTTTGCTTAGTTCTCTATGTACTTAGCTTTACTCTGTTCCCAAATTCTCCCCAACGATCGCGATTTCCTCTCAGTATGCATATATATGTCCAGTATTCCATTATTTTCATCTTGTTAGAAATATCGCTTTTATACTTTCTAAAATGTTCCAGGCTGTGCTGGTAGTATTTTCTGTCTTGCTACTCCACTGTCAACCAACTAACTACCTTAACAATCATCTTAGAAACTCTATTTGCCTTTCTCCTCTACTGGATCATCCACGTCCTGAATATCTCAGATCCTTTTGGGGGGTTGTTATTCATGGGAAATTTTTGAGGCTTTTCATACTGAAAACATCTTTACTTATTCTACCCTCTCACTTGCTTGGTACTGTGGTTCCACATGGAAACATGAACCTGTAATCATTTTCCCTTAGAACTTTAAAGACACTGCTCCATTTCAGTCTAGCTTCTAGTATCACTGTGGTGAAGTCCAAAATAATGTGACTCCAAATCTTTTGTATATGACCTGTTTTTTCTCTCTAGCAGCATTTACGATGTTCTCCTTATCTTCTGAATTCTGAGATTTCATACTATGCCATAATGTAAGTCTATTTTTATCCCTTTTGTTGGACAATTGGTGGATCTTGTAATCTTTCAGGCTGTCTTAGAATTTTGAGAAATTTTCCCATATTATTTTTATGACTGAATTCCTTTTCCCTGTTTTCTTCGCTTTCTTTTCCTTGAATGCCTAGTATTCAAATGCTGGATCTGCAGGACTGATCCCTTAATATTCTAATATAGTTTCCATTTCCCATGTTCCATCTCTTTTTCTCTTCACTCTTCTCTCTGCAAGATTTTTTTAACCTTATTTTCAATACCCTTCTTCAAGTAGTTTCTACTACCATATTTTCAACCGTTTTTTTTTTGTTGTTCTCTCAATTTCTCCTTTTGTGTAGCAGTCCAATCTTGCTTTTTGCATGTAATTTATTTTCTCTTATCTTTCTAATGCTATTACTGATGATCGTTTTGTCTTTTTGGTTTTCCTCTTGTATAATCTCTCTGTTTGTTCTGACATTTAACTTTCATGTTATAGGCTTTTCTTAAATGTCTGGTGATCCTTAGCTATCTGTTCATATATTAAATTAGCAAAAACTAAAAACTTTATTGAAAATTCTGTGCATATACATCAGTTTAGTCAACTATGGACTTCGAAGTTATCTGACTTGTCCATTTTGTTGTGGGCTACAAAGTGGACATATTTTTAGGACATTTCTCTTGGGCTAATCATATTATTCAGAGTATCTTCCAATCTCACACCTGAAAGATATAAACTTGGCTATTAAAGTTCTGGGAACCAAATCAGAAAAGAGGGCTGTAAGATTCAGAATAAATCACAATACTTAGTACATAAACTTTCATGTATGCATTCAATCCACCATCTTTAACAAGAAGTCAATTTGATAACTTCTTAGCACCTCCATGGTATTTTCAGGGTCAAAATCCATTCAAAGATCAATTAAATATGCACAGAATATAGTCATTAATTGATTTATTAACTATCTATAATCACCAAGTACTATGCTAGCAAGGTGCTGAAGATATAAATATAAGGACCTCTGTCCTTACAGAGACCACACTGCTTGGGAAGATAAGTAAAGCAACAATTATGTGTCAGACCAGAAATGTGTCATTTAGTACACACTGACTACATGTTGTCAGACCCCCTCCTAACTTCCCTATAGACGATACAAGAGCAGAGTCCTCTTCTGAGGCATGTACCACTGTTTGCACAATGAAGCTGAACCCATCAGATCCCTCCACCAAATAACAGGATGATGGTATTCTCAAGCCCTGTGCTGACTTTTCTTCCTATAAGGTTTACTGAGGAAACTCTTACTTTATACTTTATATGGTGGTATAATGCTAATTTGTGTATGTCTATGCCTCTTGCATGACACCACCTCTATCACTTATTAAATTCGTATATATATTAGGGTCAATTTCTATATTTGTATTCTGTTCTACTCATCAGTTTATTCTTGTAATACTATAGTGTTTTAAATTAAGCATTACTGCTCTTTAGTACAAGCCAAGGATTAATAAAAGAAATAGTCTCAAAAGAATTTAATCTTAAAATAACTAAAGGAAATGGTCTAAGTATTGTGATAACTGCTCTTCCTCTAGGTTTTCTAAGCAATGGTCTATTTTAGGACGAGCCCAGCACAAAGCCATGTTTAGAATCCATATGACAATTTTCTCTTGATGTTTAATAAAAGAAATTTTTTTCCTAATAAGTTGATATGCTTTGCTTAATCAGAACAAATAAATATTATGTTTATTATATATACACATATATATACATGCCTTATAGTTTCCTGTCTGCTCTGAAGAACAGAAAGCCTCAAAACCAAACTGCAATACTATCCTCAACACAGATTTAAGGAACAAATTATCTTTCTTCTCTCACCAGTGAAGGGATATTTATCTTTAAAACTTAATGGTCATCTAAATTTTGGGGGATTTTTTAACTGAAATCAAGTTCAAAATATTTTAGAAGTATATATAATAGAAATAATTTGTTAAGTCAAGAGAAAATATATTTTTAAATGAGATATAATTCAAGGCCAAAAATTCCACAAGAAATTGGATTCTAGGAATAAAAAAAAAGCATTTCACTACATTAAGTTCAACCTCTTTATCTTCTCCACACTCTCAGTCTATTCATAATTGTTCACCAAGGATAGTCCTTTCTTTTTTTTTTTCTTTTTTTTTTCTTTTTTTTTTTTATTTAACCTTTATTATATGCCTGGGACTGAGCTAAGTACTTGATTTCCTTAAATATCTCCACTTCTTTGAAAAGAAAATTTTAAATGTCTGCTTTATAGAGTTTCCAAAACTAAACATGTGGTGATTACAATTAAAAGTAAATTTATTTTAAAAAGGCTAAATGTGATGTTTAGTAACTTGCTCATTGTCATAGAGCTAGCAAATGGCAAATCTAGAAGTCTAACTCAAACTTCAGTCTATTCTGTTAACTATCCTATCACTTACCAGTAAACTAAAATTGTACTATCTAGATAAGGTTTTCTGATTGCTGCCTACTTCAAGAATCTCTATAAAACAGCTCTTGCATTACTCCACCTTACCATCCATATCAGCAAAGAGCAAGGAGTAAGAAATAAATACCAAATCCAAGAAGAAAAGAGAATATAAAGTAAATCCAAGAACACCAGACCAACTGAACATCAACTTCTTTGACTCCAAAGGCCATATTCTGTGGAAGTTTTATATAGCATCCAGTCCAAGGGGTTTCAACAGCAATACTGCTTTTACTTGGAAGTCTTTACATGGCTGATGTGAACTCAGTTGCCAGATCTAAGTTAAAAGGTGGTCTACACAATAAATAAAAGAGCACATTTTGCTGTAGTCAATATTTAATCAAATAAAGTCAAGGATGGAAAGGACCACGGTGACAACCAATCTCACCCAAGGGTCAGTTTCTTTAAAACCAATTACTAAAGCAAGAATGAATGCCTGGAAGCCTTCAATTTCTTTTATGGGCAACCAGTTCCTTTCCTAAGCATCAGTTATATAACCCATATAATTTGGCAAGGCCAAGTTAGAATTGTAAAAGTAAATAAATCCTTCCCTCCATTAAAGAGCCTCCCACAGAAATCAACCTCGCTAAGAATGTTTACATTACAAAGGTTATTTAGCCCCCACAAAGCCTAAGGCAAACTAATCAAAATAAGAAATACAGAACTTCTCTCCTGCACAAATCAATTCCACAAGTGAATCACAGAAATCAATTTCAAAAGAAACAGAAAAATGGTAGTTAATTAACAAATAACTTTAGATATTTTTTTAGAAAATCACTTCAAGCTAAATTTGTACAGTATTTTGGAAGCACACTGGAGGAAGATCAACATAGAAAATGAGCTAGGATAAAAGAAGGGATTTTTCTACCTGCTTTAAAAATGGTTCTATTTCCCATAGACAAATCCACAGGTGGATCCACTAAATGCTTTTAATCTAAAACATGGAAGTCTGTTTCCTCTTCAAGACCAACAGTAAGTAGAGCATCTGCTGCCACTTTGAATCCCCCTTTTAAAGCAATTCACCTGATTAGATCAGACCCACACTTTCAAGGGGAGGGGATTTTATAGGATATACACACCAAGAGGGCCATCTTAGAATTCTGCCTACCACATGCAATCAAAGCAGAGCTTCCTACTCTGATAATGCTTTACCTACAGACAATATAAGACCTTCAATATAGAAGATATTTATTTAATAGTTAAATTAATAAATATATCCTTCAGATCATCCCCAAATAGTATTATTTGCATTGTATCTTTTGATAAAATTAAACAACAGTTTTAAATTATAATCTCAGATAAAAGTTTGAAGCTTAATTTGCTCATTAAAGCTTAATTATTTTGGAGACTTTCTGGTAGTTTGTTTTGGCTGGTGTATCACAAAAAGAAGCCAGTTTATCAACTGCCTCCATCACTTCACTGTATCAAGGACAAAGTCCACCCATGCATCACTGTAGCAACACCACTGGTTGGAAAAAGAAAAAGGAAGATATCCAGCAAAAAAAGCATATTTACCTACATAATTTCTAGAAGAGCTCTGACCAACCATCAATATAAATAAGACTTTCTAATCTGTTTTTTCATATGATTCTAAAGAAGGATACTTAGACTTTTTTAAGGATAAGAACAAATTCTTTAAAGCCTCAACTTTGGCTGCTTAACAAAAAATAAGGATAAAATTCTGAATAGCAGCACTGACAATGCTAAAAATTGAATAAATTAGAGGCAAATATATGGGGAAAATGTCAAAAAGATGAAATTGTGAAGAAACTAGACAAGAGACATGGAAGATAGATATTTTTCTAGGCTATATAATAGGTTGTAACAGAGACTAGCTAGCTACTCCCAAACCTATTTCACCCTAGTCACACAGACTGTATATTTCCAGGCCTCATTTGCAGTGTGTGAGCTATGGCCAATGTAAGGTTGGCAAAAATGATATGTATCACTTATAAGCCCGGTCCATAATAAACCTCCAGGCATTATTTACTCTCTTTTCCCAACTGTTGCAACCTTCGAAGCCACAGGTTGAAATGGTAGAACCACAAGCTGAAAGAGTCCTGGATCCTTGATGATCACTTACAGAAGAGCCACCCCACCAGAACAACCATTTTGGACTTTACATGAACTAAAAATAAAACTTCAATGGTAAGATTTTTGAGCATAGCTATTACAGCAGAAAGCATTGTTTAAAAAAAAAAAAACTGGCATTAGAAGAGTAAGAAAAAACTTAAAAAATAAACAGCATTGGTTTAGAGATCAGGCAGTAGGCAGCAGAATATATATTTCACAAGTGGAAAGCCTGGAGAGCCTGTAGTGCTGTGGAAAAACAATTAGTAAAGCTGAAACCTGTAATAAATGCCTAATGGGCCTGTGACTACTGAAGAGTCAAAGACAATGTATACTGGCATTTACCTTCTGCTTTTAGCAAGGTATTACATAAAAGAGATGAGAGTAGAAACGAATTTGCTGATGTACAACCTGATCGGAAATAGAAGTCCAGAAACTCAGTTCTCAGAGGGTTAGAAAGCTGAACACAGATAGATCCCAAACAGTTAAGAGGAAAGAAAGGTAAAGGTTTAAGGAAGAAAGTCCCAAGAAGACTTCTAGTTGAAAAAAGTGACTTAATTCTGAGGCAAAAATGAGATTCAGATATAATCTTCCCACTCATTGTTTCGTATAGTCCCAAAACAGAAGCATTAAAGAAGGCAGCATGAGACAAAGACTACATTCCCTCAATTTTACTACCTCCCCAAACATTCCTGAAAATTGTATTTAGAAAAGAAAATTGGGTATGATGTCCATATAGAACTTGTTGGAAAGAAACAAATCAAAGGCATACTGAGTTTTGAGGTAACTATAAATGCCAAAACCCCACTAATCTGGACTAAATAAACCTTTGACTGTTCAGAACCTTAAAATTACTTTCAGGACCCTGAACTTGCAGGAGCAGGAAGCAGGCAATGAAAGATATAGATAGATATAAATGTGGTTGTAGCTATAGAGGTAGATGTGGGGAGGGAGGAAAGGAGGGATGTTGGATGGGAGGGAGGGAAGGAGACAGACAGAGAGACAGAGACAGAGAGAAAAATCTTCTAAAGAAAGTATACTCTCCAGTATCCACTTGAAAAATGTATGTAGAAAAATAGACAAAAAAAATCAGGGTACAGACAAGGGCCCAGGAGAACAATGAGCAAGGAACCAATGTCTAAGCAAGAAGTTCCCCAGCTACCAAGGCAAAAAGATTTCCCTAAAGGATGACACGACTGGCTATGAAGCAGGGAATTCTGTGTGTTTCCCATTCTTCCCTTTTCTAAATGGAAATTTTTGTTGTAACTATTCTATTTTTGCTTCTTCCTTGTATATTAGGAGGAGACACAAATCCAGATAGTTTGTCATCCTAGTTCCTGGTCACCAGCCCCACAAGAGACATATCTGGATCTGATGGAGAGTGCTGAGCATCTGTGGAAGATACTAGACTTTGAAATGGGTATAGTGGTTGGGTGTGATATTGGGTTGCCTCTCTTAAGGAAGGACAAATATGTTCTATAGATGAGAGAAAGTGTAAAGACATATTCTGATGACCAGAAAGGGTAGACTGCTAGAGACTGCGTACTATTCACCAAACCTGAGTCATTCTCTTAGAAATAGGGTGAGATTACATTTCCCAGCCTCCCTTGCACGTCAGTATAGCCATATAATTAAGTTCTGGCCAATGAAATGTGAATAGAAGTGATAATGTGCTGCATCCACGCCTCCCTTAAAATTCCTTCCAAATACAATACTCTTTGGTCTTTCCCATTCTGCAGCAATCTTCAAAGTCATTCTAAAGATGGCACAGTCATATAATGGAAAGAGTTCCTAAATCATCATTGTAAAGAAAACCATCAGAAACATCATTTGGAGAGAGACATAAGTGGGAAATAAAACATTTCTTCTCCCTCTTTTCCAACCTCTTTGAATTCAAACAAGAATTTTTTTAACATTATCTACAAAATATGTGGTACTTTCTCTCCCTCCTACTTTCCTTACTTTTTAGGTACTACAGATTTTAAGATGTATAAGGATCTTAAATATACTATAGTAAAGGGTAATAATTAGTGTGATAAGAGCTACACTGCTGTGAAATTTTTATTGGGGGAAGAAAGGATTATCAGTTAATTAAAAGCCCTAAATTCACAAAAGTTTTCTTCATCATTTCATTTCAGGACAAAAACATAGCTAACAGCTGTTTACACAGATAGAGTGCCACAGTAGACAACTTCAGCTCAATTTAACCTGAATTCTACTACAGGATCTGACCTTTACAAACTGTCTGAACTTGTGTAGTTACTTCTTCGCCCTGGACCTTACTTTCTACAGATAAATAAGGGGTAAGGCCAAATAATCTCACATTCAATAATAGTCTTCATGGAATCCTCCCCTTATTCAAAAAGGAAGTAAAGTTAATTTCCTGGCAGATTCCTAGAAAAGGGAACTTTAAAAAAGAAACCTTCCACAGAAGCTTTACACTATATTCTCCTATATTTGGAAAGTTTAGGAAAAAATAGTCACCACAATAAAGACTTATAACATATCTTCATTCCTATACTCAAAACATCACCCAACAATACAAAAGTATAATTTCAATGATTAATTTTGTTTCTTCACCACTAAGAAAATGATGTGATATAATTATTTCTATCAAGTTTGTCATCAACTAGTTTTAAATTTTCCACTTTGTAAAGTATAACATTGACAAAATTAAAAAGGAGAAAAGAATATCGGCATTCTCTTATGAAAGGGATTCCCAACCGGCAAATCTCTTTTGCAGAATCAGACACAGACAGCTGAAAGATGATTATCAAGGCTAGCTGAGACCAAAAACATGAACCAAATATGACCTACTCTCTCCTTCTCACAGAATAATACAAATGACTTTTTCAAGACACAGTTGTTTACAGAACCAAAAGCTTTCCATAAACAAGTGAATCTTTAATTTATTGTTGGGTACTAATCATAAGGTACAATGAGAAATTTTAATAAAATCATTGTGGCTTAAATTTCAAAAGCACAAGTAGCAACACAAATCATTATTGCTCTTTGACTCATAATGACAAAAGAAATCCAGACATTCCTGTGGCTTTGGTGACTAAAAAAGAAGATATTAAAAGAAAAAATATCTAAATATTCCTAACACATTTGTTCTTTTATAAGCAGCAAATAAATCCCTTTCTGTGATCATATAATTCACAGTATTTCCCAATAGGCCTTTTTTCATTGAAGTCCAATGATATCAGAAATGACAATTACAGGAATATTCATATATATAACATGACATCTTGCTTACACAGTAAATAATCAACCAAAGGTACCTGCAGCAAAATTTAGCTCTTAACTAAAAAGAGAACTTTTAAAAATCTTGGGCTTCAAATCATATCCAAAGTTAAGGAAAGTATGTTAAAAAAAAAAAAGAAAAACTTCTTCAAAGCCCAAATATAAACCATCACAATCAATAATTACTGAACATGCAAACAGCAAAAAAATATGCTAGTAAATAATTTGTTCCTCTGTTAAGAAAATAAAACACATTTTTAAATCCTGTGTTCCCATAAATATGAAGGACTTCCCTAAAATGACAAGAAACAATTAAGACACTTGGCAACAGAAACCCACGTGTAACAATAGAACACTTGCAAAGTCATTGGCCAACCTATCATAAACCCAAAACCTACTTGCTTCATGGCAGTCTCTCCAATTTTGTCTGAATGTTTGCGGATGCTCTCCAGAAAGTCTTTGAGATCAGACATAGAAACATCCTTAATTTCTTCTCGAAGCTTGGGGATGTTGTCCACCATCACCTTGCAGAATCGATAGTGGCTTACTTGAGGCAGATAGGTATGCTCTAGATGTTCGAGAGTTTTCAGGGCAGGATAATGCCTATAAGAGGAATTACATCACCTTTAGCTCAACTCAGTCTTCTTTAGGGTTACATATATGTTCTTCAGGCAAAATTGCTAGCCTGAATTAGTTTTCACAGAACATTAAGAAAAAATCTAGTACTAAGTTTTAATTAAAAAGTCAATAGAAAATCTCAAATTATTAACAATAAAAGACAAGTAGATTATAACCAAAAAATATTTTTTTCTTTTCTTCCTTTAATTTCATTAAAAGGTAAGAGATTTTTTTTTATAAGCAATGATTATATCACTGTATTGTTGGGTTTCTAAAATATATAAACATAATATGTATAACAATAATAGTACAAAAGAAGAGAGAAAAAATGAAGCTAAACTGAAGCAAAACTACTACTATATATTCCAACATTATATCAGCAATGACCTAAAGCAGACTGTGATAAATTAAGATGTAGATTATAATCCATAGAGCAACTTCTAAAAAAATAACTCAAAAACAGATCATGAAAAAAAATTAATGAAAATTTTAAGAGTACACAATAAAGTATTTAAACGAAAGAAAGTAGAAATTTAAAAGAAAAAAAACATGAAAAACACAGAAAACAAAGAGCGAAATTCAAACATACCAATAACTACATTAAATGCAGATGGACTAATAAGCAGTCCAATCAAAAGGCAGACACTGTCGGGCAGGATTTAAAAAGCATGATCCAACTATGTTTCCTAGGAGAAACACACTTTAAATTCAAAGATACAAATAGGTTAAAGTAAAACATGGAGTAAGATATAGCATGCAAAAAGTAACTGTGATGGAATAGCTATGTTAATAGCAGATAAAAGAGATCTTTAAGACAATAAATATTGCTGGTAATGCAGATAAATATTTTATAATATAATGGATATTTATCTGATAGGTAGGAAAGCAACTATAAGCACAAGAAAATGAATAAAACTAAGATTGACAAATGACTAGGTAAAAAAAAAAACATAAGAAGAAACAGCAACCTGATAAAGATTTTTTTTGCAACATATAAACTTGGTATTTTTAAAAGCAATGAACAAAGAAAAGTGCACAAAAGAATGAAAAAAAATAAAAGGCCAACATATGAATAAAGAAGTTGAATTGATATGCAAATCATAAACATAATTTTATCACTCAAACTGCCAAGATATTCTTAAAAGGGATATTATCATGGGTTTCAATAAATGATAATTCACACCCAGCTGGTAAACAAATTTGCATTAATGATACAAGTTTCCAATGAAACTTTTACCAAAACAAGTATTCTAAACAGCTGCACTTCCAAAAATAAATTAGATGTACAAAATATGCGTAAGCTTCTTGAATTGTAGTTAAATGTTAGCAAATAAAAAACTCATCTAGATGTCTAACAGGGAATTGGTTAAACACATTATGATATATCTGTGTAGGAAAAGACTAACAAAATAGCAAAATGTTTACAATATTCTTGAATGAAAATTATTTCAAAAAATAGAAATTACAAGCACAACATTTTTAAGTAAATATGTATGCATGTGTAAATTACAAACATGTATGCATGTTATGAGCTAAATATCAATAAATACACACATAAGTTCACAAAAAAACTAGAAAACATATACAAAAATGTTATGATTTTTTCCTTCAGACTGCAACATATAGTTGATAATTTTCCTCTTGTTTTTAATTTCCTACTTTCCATTTAACATAGTAAAACACAGTTCCAACCCTATAAATGACTTACAGCTCTAGTCTAGATTTTAAGAACATATTTCACAATAGATACTTAATCTCTTCTTGCTCCAATACATAAATACCAAAGTACCACAAATACCAGACTAGAGATTAGATTTACTGGGGGACCTTTTTGGTTGTTGTTTTTCCCTCATATGTTCTAAAAATCAAAACCTTAGTTCCAATACACGGAGGGAAGAAAGGTTTATTTCTACTAAATTTACAAATAAAAGTACAAACCTGCAATGGTTGCTTTTATTTAAAAAGTAGACTCAAAAAACAGTGTAATTCCCATGGTTCAGTGTAAACAAAATAGTGTTTATACTACAATTAGGTACGAAGAAGAGCTATGTGCAATAAAATGCAATTCCTCTAGGGGGAAACTTTAGAATGGATAGAAAGCCAGAAATTAAGCCAAAAAGATAAACACACTTTGGGGTTTAGTTATATTTTGGAACACTGTTTACAGAATGAGAAAAATCTAACAGTGTTGCCTGCAGACACAAGGCACATTCACTGATGAGACACATGGCTACATACCGAAAACATCTGGTCTGTCAAATAACTCCACATTTTTCAAGGCTAATTAGTACAAAACCCAGTGATTCCTGGAAACAAAGAATGTCACCTTATTTCCCCATTGTCTTTAACATATTCATGTTCAGACTATAATAGATCAATAAGATTATTCAAATTTCTTGTGTAGTTCAAATATCAGTGACAAGTTAAAGAATTATAACCAATTAAACATCTGTATAGCAGACATCAAAAGAAATAAAATTCTATTTTCAAAGTCATGGCTACCTAAAATAAGATTTTACATTACTTTTGACAACCTCTAAGCATTACTAAAACTGAATCAAAAATCAAATTCATGTTTCATCTATGAGTGTTCTAGCTCTCCTTCTCTCCCCTTCTTGAGGTCTCCCTAACAGAGATGTGAACAGAAAGAAAGTAAAGGAAATAAAAGCAAAGAATAAAAAGAAAGGGAGCAGGAAAAGAGGTCTAATAATCCTATAAATTGAATAACTAAGGTCAGAATAATTTAGACATGGTTGAATGCTATCATGAGAAAAGAAATGTTAATTCTAAGCAAATTGAATTTTTGTACTTTCTTGCCATGGAACTTTTTCACAATAATGGTTTTTAAAATTCTCATAGTGATCTTTTAAAGCGATCACAACTACTCAAGAGAAATTTTTGTTAAAATTCAGAGTATGATAAGCATATAAAATAAAAACTTTCACCACAGGAAGTATCAGTGTCTTTCCTAATCAAAAAGCACCAATTAACAAATATTTAATCCCTTCTATGTACTAAAGATAGTAGATGCTCGTATATCTTTCCTGAGGAAACATAAAAGTTTATAGCTTTAAAAAAAAATAACTAGGCTTCCAACCTAAAGAAGTAACAAAAACAGACATGAACTCACACTTTTTAAAACTAGAATACTAGCTAAAATATGTGAAGCAACTGTTTCCATATACTGGGCATCATGTAAGAGAAATCTCTGAAAAAAGAAAAAACAAGGTGAGTTTATTAATTATCTGAGCTATCATCTACCTGAAGGTGATTTCTAGATCATGAAAAGAATCAGAGAAAACCCAAACAGAACCCAGAAGTTTACAGCGTTAGACTCAGAGATAGGAAGTTCAGGAAAGCTGACACACCTTGAGGTTGTACAGCAAGAATTCAAAAAAAGGGGGGAGGGGGAGCAATGCAGAAAAGAACTCCAAAAATCTACATAAGAGTTCCCTTGAGTCTTTGCTGAGTACTATACCAGACAAACGAAAAGTGAAATTCCACATAGGCAAAAAGAAGAAAGAGAGAGAAGAAAAGGAAAAGAGGGAGAGTTAGACAGACACCAGGGAAATGTAATATAAACACTTCCAGGAGTTTTGACAAGACAGAGAAACATCCAAACTGTGAACAGTCCAAGTATGGAGTCCTTGAGGAATCCTAAGTTATTAAGCAAAGATGAATACTACTCTGAAACACCCTGGAAAGAAGGCAGGTAGGTCTAGCAAAACTTAAAAATGAAGTTTTAACAAATTTGCAAACTAAACTATTTGCCAAGACAAAACCAACACTAAGAAGAAAAAAGTCCCCAAAATCCAGACACTCATCAACAAAATATAGTGTCCATTACCCAATCAAAAATTACTAGACATGATAAAAACTAAAAACCTGACTTATAACTAGGAAATACAAAACCAGTCTACAGAAAGATATCTAAAATGCCAGGTGACAAAACTACCAAAAAGTACATGAAAACAGATATTGACGCTATATACATGTATTTAAAGACACAAAAATAACAAGAGAAATTAAAGTTAAACAAACCACAAGCAGCATATATGTGTGCATGTGTATTTACACCAAAGTGCATCAAAATCAAATTTCTGGGAACAATTAATAAAGACAAAGTTTTAAAACAGGTGGGGAAATGACATATTAAGTACCAAGGAACAAAGGTAAGAAGACTGATTTACATACCTCTCCTCAGAAAAGTGCATAGCCAAAAAGCAAAGAAATGATGTTTTAAGAATGAATGGATTTATAAACCTAGAATTCTATACCCATCAAAAATATTTTTCAAAACTGAAGATGAAGAATGATATACCTACCATATAACACCCACCAAGATGGCCATAATCAAAAGACAATAATAAGTATAGACTAGGCAAATCTATAAAGACAGAAAGAAAGAAAATTAGTGGTTCCCAGGAGCTGGCAAGGTAAGGCAGGAACCAGGAGAGAGAATTAGGCAGTGATAGCTAAGAAGCTCAGAGTTTCTTTTAGGAAGAAAAAAAACATTCTGAAGTTGATAGTGGTGATGGTTGAACAATTCTGTGAATATGCTAAAAGCCACTATATTGTATATCTTAAAAAAAACAGACTGAATAGTACATGAATTATCTCTCAATAAAGCCGTTAAAAATATTTCACACAAAAAAAATTTAAAAAGAGAATATAAAGATTAAACAAAAAGAAAGCAGCTGTGGCTATATTAATACCATACAACATATGTTTCAGAAAACAATATTATCAGGAATAAAGAGGAAACTTCCATAATAATAAATTGGTTATTTCATCAAGAAAATATGATAATGCTAAATGTGTTTACACCCAATAAAAGAACTACAAAATACACATAGCAAGAACTCAAAGAACAGAAAGAAGACATATGCAAACCCACAATCTTAACAGGCAATTTTAACACTCCTCTGTCAGCAATTGACAAATACAAAATTATTAGAATATAGAAAACCTGAACAACATTATTGACCAAGAGTACCTAAATGACAGTTAAAGAATTCTCAGCTCAATAACAGAATACACATTATTTTGATGTATACATGTAATTTTCAACAAAATAACATGCCGGGCCATGAAACAAGTCTCAACAAACATAAAAGGTTGAAATCATACATTTTGCATTTATGAACACAATGAACTAAAATTACAAATAAATTTTGAAAATTCTGAAAAAATCCCCTAAAATCTGGAAATTAACCAGTTCACTTCTAAATAATCAGTGAAGTGAATCTTTAAAATCACAAGGGAAATTAGAAAATATCTGAAAAAAAACCATATCACCATAAAACATGTAAGATTCAGTAAAAACACTAATTAGAAAGAAATGTAAAACTTTAAATGGCTACAATAGAAAAGAATGAACCAAAATTAATGCTTTAAACCTCACCTTATAAAGCTAGAAAAAAGAGCAAATTAAACCCTAAGTAGGAGAAAGGAAACACTAGAAATTATAGAAGAGATCAATAAAACAGACGACAGAAAAACAATAGGGAAAAAATAAAACCTAGAGATGCTTTTAAAATAAGTTAATTGATAAACCTCTAGCTAGAATAATCAGACAGACAAAGGCAGAGACAAGGACAAAAAGGGAGAACATCTAAGTACTAGACATATCAGGGTGATCGTTTCATAAGATATATAAATGTGTAATCACTACTTGTACACCTGAAACTAATATAATATTGTATGTCAACTGTAGCAAAAATAAATTTTAAAAAGACAGAAAAGATACAAATTACCAACATAAGCAAAGAAAAAGTGTCACTATAGACCCTATACATGTTAAAAAAGTAAGGTAATATCATGAACCATTTTTACTAATGAATTCAAAATCCTGGATGACATGTACAAACTTATTGAAAGACAAAAATAAGCAAAATTTACTCAGGAAACAAAAATGCAAACAGCCCTCTATTTATTTTTTAAATTAAATTTGTACTTAAAAATCTTCTGACCAAAAAAAAAAACAAATGTCATGGTCCAAGTGACTTCACTGCTGGCTTCTACCAAATATTTAAGGAAAACAATGCCAATACTATACAAATTCTTCCAGAAAATCAAAGAGGAAATACTTTCCTACTCATTCTATGAGGCCAGCATTAACCTGATAACAAAATCATACAAAGACATAATTTTAAAAAAAAAAAGGAAACTAGAGATATCCATTCCTCATAAACACAGACACAAAAATCCTCAACAAAATTTTAGCAAATCAAATACACATCATATAACATGACCAAGAGGGATTTATCCCACAAATGCAAGTTTAGTTTAACATTCAATAATTAATCAATATAATTCATCATAAAAATAAACTAAAAAATAAAAAATATATCATCATCTCAACTGAGAAAAAAAGCATTTGACAAAAACAATTTTCATTCCTACTAGAAACTATCAACAACCAAAAATAGATGGGAACTTCCTCAACCTTATAAATGGCATGTACAAAAAAACTGTACCTAACGTCTTACTTCATGTTGAAATGCTTTCCCCTTAATATCAGGAACAGGGCAAAGATATCCACTCTCACTACTTCTATTCAATACTGTGCTGGAGGTGCTAGCCAATTCAATAAAGCAAGAAAAACAAATCAAAAAGAAACCATTCTAATTGGAAAGTAAGAAATACAACTGCCTTTATTTACAAACAAGATGATCATCCACATAGAAAATCCAATGGAATACACAAAAAAAAAAGCTTCTAAAATTAATAGGTGACTTTAGTAGGGATTCAGAATACAAGATATATAAAAATTAATAGTATACTAATAATAGTAACTAGAGATTAATATTTAAAAATCAATACCATTTAAAATAACCACCAAAAATATGAAGTATATAGGAATAAATATGACAAAAGCTAAGTAAGACTTGTTCACTGAAACTACAAACATTGCTGAAAAACAATTTTAGAGACCTACATAAATGAGTGCATCCACATTGTTTGGTTGGGAGGACCAGCATGAAGTCCTAACATGAGTGACTTGGAGAGATAAGGAGGATGTCATAAAGGCAGTCTGATACAAAGTGTCAGAACCAAACAGGGATAAAGAGGGAATTCAAGCGGGACAGAAGCGGGCCACAGGTTATTAAAGCCCAGTGGAATAAGGAGAATACCATATACGAGGGTGACTCAGTGTGTGCTGTTGGCACGCTATCAGGGTAAAGAGGTTCAGTGACAACCATGATGAGGTAATTAATTTCCCTCAATAGGGGAGCTGATCAAATAAACAAACAAACCAAGAATAATGAGAGCCAGGTTACTCAACAGTAATAAGCATGCCAACCACAAAGATCCTGGCTGCTTTTAAATGATATTCTCTACCAAAAAAAAAAAAGTGGTTTCTTAGAAAAATGGCTGGTTCCAGGGCTGCAGCAAACAAAGTATAAGATAAGCATGAAAAATATCTCATTTTGCTGGTAAAAAATTACTCAAAGAATTATAGGTACATGGTGAAAGCACAGAAAAGCCAGATTAAAGGGGCTCTACTGGTGCCAGCCAGGAAACTTTGAACAAAAAAAATATATATAAAACTAACAAATTATGACCAATCAAATAAATTAAAAGAGCTATGAGTTCAACTGACATAAAAAAATAAACTGAAAGTCTGATGAAAAATGATGAATTTACATAACTATAAAATATCTCCCCACAAAATTTTTCATTAAAGGGAAAAAAAAGTAACTTTACAATGAAAAATCTGGTAGACATCATCTTAATAAAGCAATCAAAGTGAACATCATCAGTAACAGAATAAATCAAATTTATGTGAAACCTGATAGAATGCAATGAGAACACAGTACCATTTTTGTGATATTCCAACCAAAGGCATATAATGTGAATCTAATCATGAGGAAATATCAAACAAACCCAAACTGAGGGGTATTTTTTATAATAACTGGCCTGTAATCTTCAAGAGTGACAAAGTCATGAAAGTCAAATAAAGACTGAGGGCAGTTCCAGACAGAAGACTAAAAAGACATGAGCACTAAATGTAGCACATGATATAAATTGGATTATTTTGCTATAAAGAACTTGACTGAGACATTTGGCAAAATTTAAATTGGGTATAAGAATTAGATGCTACTAATCTATCAGTGTTCATTTCTATTCTCTATTGCATTGTGGCTGCATAGAAGAATGTCTTTATTTATAGAAAATCACATGAAAGTCTTTGGGAATGATGGGCACCATGTTAGCAACTTTCCACCAGTTTATGCAAAAGTTACTAATACTGGACTTGAGAATGTTTAAAAATAAAAATATATTAAACCATAAAATAAATTTAACAATCAAAAATTACAACTACTATACAACAAAAAATATTAACCGTACAAAGTTAATAGACAAGCCATGCATTAAAGAAAATATTTGTAGAATATAAAAAGAAAAGGTATCCAAACTACATAATGTATTTTTATAAAGAAAAGAAGAAAAAAATAGACAACCTAAGAGAAAAATGGGCAAAATATGTGAAAAAACAATCCAAATGTCCAAAAACCAGTCTCACCAGTAATCAGAGAAATGAAAACTTGGAATCAGGGTAATGCTGGCCTCATAAAATGAGCATTATCCTGATTCCATAACAAGACAGAGACATTACAGGAAAAGAAAATTATAGGCCAATATTCCTGATGAATATAGATGCAAAAAATCCTCAACAAAATATTAACAAACTGAATTCAGCAATACATGAAAAAGATCACACACCATGATCTAGTGGGATTTATTCCTGGGGTGCAATATTGGTTCAATATCTGCAAATCAATTAACATGATACACCACATAAACAAAATTAAAATTAAAATATGATCATATCAATAGATACGAAAAGCATTTGACAAAAACCAGCATCCACTTACGATAAAAACTCTCAGCAAAGTGGGAACAGAGAGAACATACCTCAACATAATAAAGGCTATTTATTACAAACCAACAACTAACATCACATTCAATAGTGAAAAGCTAAAAGTGTTTTCCTTAAGATCAGAAACAAGAGAAAGATGCCCACTTTCACCACTTCCATTCAACATTTTGGAAGTCCATCCAAGCCACGGCAGACAATAAAAAGGTATCCAAATTGAAAAGGAAAAAGTAAAATTGTCATTATTTGCAGATGAAATGACACTTTATATGGAGAACTCTAGAGACTCCACCAAAAAACTATTAAAATTGATAAATGAATTCACTAAAGTAACAGGGTTCAGAATTAATATCCAGAAATCAGTTGCACTTTTACACATCAGTAACAAACTATCAGGAAGAGAAATTAAGAAAACAATCCCATTTACAACTGCATCAAAAACAATAAAGTACCTAGGAATAAGGATAATCAAGGAGGTAAAAAACATGTACTTAGATAATTATAAGATACTGAAGAAAGAAACTGAAAAACATACAAATAAATGGAAGCTAATACCATGCTCATGGATAGGAAGAATTAACATCATTAAAATGTCCATACTATCCAACGCAATCTATAGATTCAAGGCAACCTTATCAAAATAACAGTGGCATTTTTCACAAAATGAGAACAAATAATCCTAAAGTTTATATGGAACTACAAACAACCTCAAACAGCCAAAGCAATCAGAGAAGGAACAAAGTTGAAAGTATCATGCTACCTGATATCAAACTATACTACAAAACTAAAGAATTCCAAACATCATGGTATTGACATAAAAAACGAAATACAGATCACTAGAACTGGATAGAGAGCCCAGAGATAAACGAATGCCTATATGGTTATTTAATCTATGACAAAAGAGGCAAGAATATACAATGGGGTAAAGACAGTCTCTTCAATAAATGGTGTTGAGTAAACTAGACAGATACATGCAAAAAATCAACTAGGCTACTTTCTTATACCATAGACAAGAATAAACTCAAAATGGATTAAAGACCTGAATGTAAGACCTAAAAACATAAAACTCCTAAAAGAAAACAAGCAGTAAACTAACATTGCTCTTAGTAACTTTTTTTTTTTTTTGGATGTCTCCTTGACAAATGAAACTAAAGAAAAAATTTTGCACAGCAAAGGAAATCATCGACAAAACAAAAAGACAGCCTATTAAATGGGAGAAGATGTTCACCAATAATACATCCAATAATGGGTTTATGTCCAAAATATATAAAGAATTCATACAACTTAACACCAAAAAGACATGAATAGACATTTCTCCAGAGAAAAGATAGACGGGTGGCTAATAGACATAGGAGAAGAGGTTTAATGTCACTAATCATCAGAGAAATGAAAATTAAAACGAAAATGAGATATAACTGCATATCTGTCAGAATGGCTATCATCAATAAATCAACGAACAATGTTGGTGAGAATGTAAAGAAAAAAGAATCCTCATGCAACTGTTGGTGGGATTGCAAATCAGTGAAGACACTACAGAAAACAGTATGAAGGTTCCTGAAAAAGTTAAAAATAGAACTATCATATAATCCAACAAGCCCTTTTTAGGTATTTATCCAATGAAATCTAAAACGTAAATTTGAAAATATATATGCATCCCTATGTTCACTGTAGCATTATTTACAATAGCCAAGAAATGGAAGCAACCTAAGTGTCAACAGATAGATGACTAGATGGAGAAGTGGTACATATATACAATGGAATATTACTTGGTCATAAAAAAAAGAATGGAATCTTACCATTTGCAACATGAATAGATTTAGAGGGTAGTACGCTAAGTGCAATAAGTCAGAGAAAGACAAATACCATATGATTTCACTTATATGTGGAATCAAAAAAAAAGCAAAAAACAAAATAAACCAACAAAACTGAATCAAACTCATAGTTACAGAGAACAAACTGATGGTTGACAGATGGGAGGGAGTTAGGGATCTGGGTGAAAAAGGTGAAAGGATTAAGAAGTACAAATTGGCAGTGATGAACAGGGATATAAAGTACAGCGCAGAGAATACAGTCAATAATACCATAATAACTATGTATGGTATTAGGTGGTACTAGATTTATGGGGGGGGATCACTTAGTAAGTTATATAGTGTCATGCCACAATGCCATACATCTGAAACTAATATAATATTGAATGCCAACTGTAATTGAAAAATAAATTTTTTTAAAAAAAGAAAAAAATCAGAATAATCATCTATTATTTCACAATCATCAGACTCGCAAAAACCAAAAATGTTTGACAAAGGATACAGACGATGTTACCAAGAGGTGGAATAATAGGACCTCCCTTATAATGCCGGTGGAGTCTAAATTGATAAATCACTTTGGGTAGCAATATGTCGTTAAGATCGAAGATACACATACCCTTTCTTTGATCCAACTGATCTCCTAGGTATAACCCCTAGACCAGCAGAACTGGCATTATCTGAAAGCACGGTAGAAATGCAGAATCTCAGGAATGACCTTAGACCTACTGAATCAGAATCCACTTTTAACAAATCTCCATGTGATTTGTAAACACAGCAACATTTGAAGAGCACTGTTCTCAAGAATCCTTGGATGTGTGCCCAAAGAGAAATATTTATTGCACCACTGTCTGCATAGCAAACAATTTGAAACATACCAAATGTCTCTCACAGTTATTAGTTAGGACAGTCATCCTGTAGTAACACTAATCCCAAAAATCAGTAGCTTAAAACAAAGGTTTAAAGCTTAACTCATGTTATACATCTGTAACAGGTTGGCAGAAAAGTTCTGTTCATTACAAATACTCAGGAATTCAACCACTGTCTTAAAAGTTACCATTTGTCACGACAAAGGGGAAACAGAACTCTGGAGGTACTTGTAATGGAAATTAAACTACTAAACCCAAAGGTAACATTCGTCACTTCTGCTTACAAGCAGAAATAATCACGTAGACCAAGGAAGCCCAAGGAAATATAATCCTACTACGTGCCAAAAGAAGATTCAACAAAAAATAGTGGTGAACACCACTTATGGCAACTACTAGAAGTGTGAGAAGAAATGTGAACTATTCATATAATGGACTATGAAAGAGCAATTAAATCAAGTGAACTAGATCTATATATATAAAGAAAATAAGTCCTCTACTATAGTGGTCCCCAACCTTTTTGGACCAGTGCTCCTATGACAATCTAATGCCTGATGATCTAAGGTAGAGCTGAGGCGCTAATGCTAGTGCTGGGGAGCAGCTGCAAATACATATAAAGCTTCACTCACTTGCCCGTTGCTCAACTCCTGCTGTGTGGCCCAGTTCCTAACAGGCCATGGACCGGTACCTGGTCCTTAGCCCAGTGGTTGTGGACCCCTGCTCTACTAGTATGTAAGCCCTATAAGAGCAGATACTGTCTGTTTTGTTCAGAGCTGTATCGCCGGCACCAAGAACGATGGCTAGCATACATTAGGTACTCAATTCATTTATGCTAAATAAATGAATAAGTGAATCTCAAAAAAAATGAGAATAAAGAACCATTTATGTAAATGTTTTTAAAAATATAAAATAATACAACATATGATTTACAAATATTAAAAACATGGACTAGGACACTCATCAAAATTTATGTCACTAGTTTTCTCAGGGGAGTAAGAAAAAGAACAGGACTGAGGAAAGAGACTTAAGTTTTAGCAGCAGTTTTTTAAAAAGTGTATCTTTACTCTATCCACAGGCATTTATATACATGTTATACACATTTACATATATATAAATTAAAACAAGAAAACTGTGAATATCTGTTAATTCAGAGAAGTTGGCACACAAGTTTTTTTTTTTTTTTAATCACTGTAACTTTAGAACTTTACGATAAGGTTGTCAGAAAAATCATATACTTTCTTATCTCACTGAATAGAATGTCTCATATTGTTCTACCTATGTCCTTTTATGTGAACATGTCCTCCTGGGGAGAAAAGAATCTTGGGAAACAATTGTAAAAAATTCAAAAAAATTTGATGCCTCAGGCTTTAGCTTTAAAAATCTTGAGAACATATAATTTTTATTCATAATATGTCTATTCTTATTTCACTGTTAAATACATTTTAATTCCATATTTCTCCCTCAAAACCTAGGTAAAATTAACATTCCAGGAAGATGTATCCCATTTATCCTATAGCTTCACATACCCCATCATACTGCAAAGTACCCCAGGGAAGAGAGGGTTGGGATGTTTTCTCAGTTTGAGAAGAGCCAAAAAGTCACTACAGAGTTTCGTCTGGAATAAAGAGAAGAAAACAACACACAGAAAAAAAAAAAAAAATCCTCTCTGAATCTAACCTTGACCTTGCCCCCTTCAATGGTTGATTTTTATTTGTCATATTGGCTAGGACACAGTACCCAGATATTTGGTCAAATATTCTTCCAGATATTTCTGTGAAGGTATTTTTTAAATAAGACTATTAACACTTAAATCAATAGACTCTGAGTAAAAAAGATTACTCTCCATAATGTAGATGGGCTTCATTCAATCACTTGAAGGCCTTAAAAGGAAAAAGACTGAGCTCTCCTAAGGAAGATGGAATTCCACAAGCTGAGTGCCTTCAGACTCAAGCTGCAATGTTTACTCTTCCCTGACACTCTAACCTACAAGCCTACCCTGCAAATTTTGGACTTTCCAGCCTCCAAAATCATGTGAACAAATCCCTTAAAGTAAATCAATCAATCAGTCAATCTCACTACACGTACACACACAAACACAGGTTTTGTTCCAATGGAGAACACTAACTAAAAGTTATCACTTTTCTCCTGAAAGAGTGGGTCTTCATCAAACTCAAACTATAAGTAGAGTGTTTTATTAAACATAATATATGAAAAAATACACCACTTATTACTAGTATATGTAAATAGGTCTCTGGATAAATCAATAGATATAGAAAAGGCTAGAGAAGATGTTATAGGAATTTTAAAAAACTGAATTATGCCAATAGCTGTAAATAAAAACCTTTCAGTCACACTTTTTCAAAGATTATGTGAAATATATACTTAAAAATATTCTAAATAACAAAAATTTTAAATAAAATGTATTCAATAAAAAAAATCTTACCTTTTAGTTTTCATTTGATCCCTCAGTTTGCTATACATCTCCAAGACTTGAAAGAGAAAGGAAAAAAGCGCACACAAGCATTATTTAGAGAAAGCGAAAGACTAATTAAAGCTAAAGGAATTGCATCAAGAGTCCTACTCCATTTCCACTTCCTCACCTGGAAGACACAGCATTAATTTATCAACAGTGGCAGAAATATTTCTCTGTTGTAGTCGACACTGCTTCAGCTCTTCCATTGCTATTACCAGCTTGGCAAGAGGGAAAAAAAAAAACTGAATTATGCCAACAGCTGTAAATAAAAAGCTTTCAGTCACATTTTTCCACCCTGTGTTCAATTCATCAGAAAATCCCAGACAGTTTCATAGTAAGACCTGCCAAGTGAACTAAGGAACTGCTTTTCTCAACCAGTAAAACATTCCTGCACAGTTTTCTACTTTCTCCCTAAGATACATACTATATGAGGAAAGGCTAGGTAAAACAAAATCCTAAATTCAGAGGCTATCTGGGAGAAAACAAAAACTTTGCAGATTTTCTCCAGGCCCTACTCAGACTCTTCATGATTTATGATTTCATCACTCGTCTGAGAAGGTCCTATATTTCTTCCATCAGTGTAAGAATCCTAGAGAACAGTCCTTCCTATACAGCTTCAAATGAGTCTTGTAAATAATCTTCAACTAAATCTCAACAAATAAACCACACACTTAGGAAGTTGTAGCTTTTCCAAGAATTCCAGTTTAGTGAAGAGTAACTCCCTTTTCTTCTCCTATCTGTGTAAAAGGCTTCCATGTGAAGTCATACCACAATATAACTAGGAGAAATTACACTTTCTACATAATTTAAAATGTGTGAGACGAACTTTTAAAAAGCAGTAAACTATCTACATAGCCTCCTGTAGTATTCACCTCATACCCATGCCTAAAAATGTTATCTGCCTAGATACCATGCAAAAAAGAACAAGAGCATGGCCCTGATTAAGTCACCGGTAAAACAATCAAGAGCCAATCTTAAAGATTATTAAATTTAAACAATAAATGGGTATGAGGCAATATGAAAGGTATATGATACAGAGAACAAAAATGGACCACATACAAGTCAGAAAACCTGAGTTTTAGTACCAGCTTTGCCAATTACTATGTAAAGTTCAGCAAATATTTTAATTTCATCAATAAAATAGTATGAATACCTGTCTTAACTTTATCATAGGTCTACCATGAGGAAAAAATGAGAAAATGTACATGATGACTTAAATGGTGAGTATATCAATTAATGAAATCAATGATTCACTTTTTAAACAAATATTTATAGAGCACCCACTTTCTGCCAGTCACTGTTTAGACAGTTAGAGGAGATATAGCAAAAATAACCTTGTGGAGCTTAATTTCTATTGAAAAGAGACAGACCAAAAAACAAATATATAAGTATGTACAATATATGGTATCACTGCATAACAGAGAAGAATAAAGCAGGAAATGTGAAAAGAATACAGGGGGTTGAGAGTGAGATTGCAATTTCAAATAAGGTGGTGAGAAAAGGCCTCATTAAGCAGCTAATAAAACAGAAAGGTCTTAAGCAGGTAAATATAAGGAAAAGAGCATTTTGGGCAGAGGGAACAGCACTGACCACATCATGACTACTCAAGTGATATAACTGTATTAACCAATGTTACCCCAATAAACTTAAATAATAATAATAATAATAATAATAATAATAATAAACACAGCTAAGGTTGGCTACATCCTTTCTCATTAAGCTTTCAAGTGGCTATATTCATTTAGCTCAGATAAACATTAGAAGAAGCAACAATAATGTCCAAGTTCCTCTAACATACCATTTATGGTGTTATAAGCCACTAAATCAAGAAGACAGTCATCAAAAGAAAATGACAGAAAACAGAAAAGATTTTTTTCAAAAAGTAAATTGGCCTTACTTCCTTTCCCTCATGTTGTAGTTTTCTATTAGTATCCGTCACTTGATTCTGTGGAGAGAAGACAGTTTAAATTCATAAAAAACAAACATTTAGACAACAATTGGATAAGATAAAAATTTACAATGAAAAGACTAAGAATAGTTATTTAGATAGTTTCAGTATTCCACCACATTTTGGTTTAGTGGCGTCCTCTTGTGTTTAAATTACACCAACTTTTCTACTATATGTTACATGGCCATTTCAACAATAAAAAGAATAATTATTAAGAGATGTGTTCAGTTTGTAATGTTCCAAACTGAGACACTATAACAACTAAAGACCATACTTTAATTTTGAAAAGAAAAATAAAAAATAATAACTCACAAAGAAACATCACCTCTATTATGTGTAGGAAAAAAAAAATTATCATCGATACTCTTCACCAATATATTCCTGGAAATTCTGAGTATAAATTGATCGTTTTAATTCAGGTCAAATTTTCTCCATTTATTATCCTAATTTTAGAAAATGTTTTATCATAGTTCTTGTAGGATCATTAATTCTTAACATATCCTGACACTTCCATCTTTTTACTTCTCTAAATTAATCTTTCCATCAGATAGTGATGGAAACTATGTGAACAAGCCTTAAAATAATCTAAGTTCATAATTCAAAGAAACTGGCACCACTTTTTCAGTAACCTACTTTTTAATACTCAACTGATATAAAAAATATTAAGTGCATGAAATAGTAATTTCCTTACCAACTCAGACATTATCAAAATGAGCAATTTTAACTTCTAAAGCTTCTTTTAACAGAGGCTTTCTACCCTTCTACCAATAACTGCCAATCCTTATGCTGTTAAGTCATTCCCTTAACCCAGCATTTCCTATTATGTACCTTAGAACAGCAAGATATATTAGTTAATAGCTACTCTGCGGTGCACAAGCACGCACACACACACACACACAGACACACACACACACACACACACACACACACACACAGAAGATATGTTTGGGAAATATCACTGAACAGGGTAGTTTGTTCAAGATACCCGATACCTGGACTATCACATTTTCAGAGCAGATTACCGCATGCATCCTCTTTCAATGACAAAATGAAATCTGACCTCCAGAAAGTCTTTATGAAGTATCATAAAAAGAAGCAAAAACACATCAAATTCCCTCATTATTTATTTAATAGTACCACATGTGACAATTTGGTTTTTTTGGACTGTGAGCCCAACACAAATTAAGAGTGTGATATTGCCATCTAAAATGCTGATCTAAGACAATGGTAGTAGAAGCATTGTCTAAAACAAGGGTTAGCAAACTGTTTTGGAAAATGGACAGGTAGAGATAGTCTGTTTCAACTACTTGATTCTGTCATTGTAGTAATATGCAGCTATAAACACAATGTAAATGAATGGGCATTGCTATGTTCTAATAAAACTTTATTTACAAAAATAGGAGGTGAGCTGTTAAAACAATGCTGACAGTAGTTAGTGCTTAACCTTTTCTATTTTCTAAACTCTTTTCTGGAGTTCAAGAACCTCTAAATTTCACAGGTTCTTAACCCAGGCTGAATGAATCCTCAAGCACAGCCTCCAAAATTCACTGCTAGACTTTAAACCCCTCAATTCCCAGGGTGAATAAAGCCCACAGTAGCCAAAACCCCTGAACTGGCAGCCCCCAGTTCTTGCTTTCCCTCAGGGGCATCCCAAGCAATTTCAAGAAATTTGCAACTTGAAACAATTTGAAGGAAGAAAGCGAAGGTGTGCACCGACCATCAGGTGATATCAGCAATTGGTAAGCACTATGGGCAATATTCAAAGAGGTACTCCAGCACAGGACTGCATAGTCAAAGAGGTACTCCAGCACAGGACTGCTCAGTAACTGAAGACAGCATCCTGCTGCTCATCATGAACAGGAGGCATAAGAGGTAGAGGGAGAAGTCTGGAATATAGGTATCCAAGGAGCACAGAAAAGAAACCAAAGTAAGGATGGAAAGCTGGGATGGCTGAATAAGGACCAAGAGCACATACAGCTCCTGGCAGGAGGCCCCTGTTTTCACAAGTTCCAGATACTTTTGTCCATTTGAGGCTATTTGGCCCCCCAAAATTTAGCATACCTTTTAATTTTAAATAGGATCAATTGTTCACACTTTTTAATCTGCTTTATACAGTAAGCAAACATTTCTAATACTTTCCCCTGTCAAATATTGTTCTATAATACATTGTAGTTTATTCTTTTAAATGAATCTACTGTGATTTCTTTTACTAATCTTCTATTAAATGACTTTTAGGGACATTTTAAAGTTTTACCTGTTTAAAAAAATCACATGAACATCCTTGTACATGCCCCTATATAGCCTTAGAATAAATCTTAAAACAATGTGGAGTTTAAAATATTGATAAATAAAATTATTCTTCTCAAAGGCTGTAACAATCCATATCTCAACCAGTCATTCCCTTATCGATCGGTATCATCTCTAATCTCAAATATTTTTTCATCTTTGTCATTTTACCAGGTGGCATATTACTATTCAAGTTTCCATTCCTTTAATTTTTCTAAATTGTAGACTATCCTTGTGTTTCTTGTGTACACTGTATATTAATGTGTTTCTCAGTTATCTATTAATGTTCATATTTTCCTATTAAGTCACAGACTTTTTAAACGTTAAGGATATTAATAATTTGTCATCCATATTTGTAAATATTTGTTGTTTATTTACCCTTTATTTTATCTTGTATTTTAATGTTCTCATATCCATCATTTTTTTTTTTTTCTGGCTTAGGAACTGTGTTTAGAAATATATTTCTCACTCCCAAAATTACATAAATATTCATCCATATTTTCTACTAGTTAGTTTAGGGTTTTATTTTTTACATTAACTCTTTAGTTCATCTGAAGTTAATTTTGGTATATTGAATGAGAAAAAATCTAATTGAGTTTCAATTACATTAGTTAAGCATTAAACAATATTAACAACAAATCAGAAGGGTTGTTATTTTTGGAGGGGAGCGGAGGGAAGGCAACTCAGAAGAGTACAAAAAGAGAGCTTTAATTGTGTTAATAATGTTATATTTCTTTTGGGGAGCAGGGAGCCGTCCATGGCATTGCCATTCTTATTAGCCTGGAGTACTTAGAAAGAGAAATACTCAAACAAAAAAAGCCAAAATGTGCTATTTATCAGCTTTTCAAGGGTGCTGGTTGCTCTCAGGGCCAGTGTGTGGCCCCTAAATCATGGTCCTCTTCAGGAATCAAATTTGCTCTACTTATTTACATAGTCCAATCCCACCTATCATACCATCTGACATGAGAACAATGTCTGGCTAATAATCCCAAGGCCCCAGAACAGCATCATACTGGGCCAAGCATTGTCTTAATGGTCGTCAAGGCACAGATGGCTCCTTTGACTTGACAGTTTCCTGTCTTAGTGCTGACCTACTCCTATTTGTCTAGGGATGTGAAGAAGCAAATGCAGAAAAGACTAACTGCTTACAGATAAGGAAATCTAACTTAGAGAGGTCACAGAGACAGATGTGTGTTCATTTAGGTTCACTGAGCTCTTGCATTCTGTTCTGCTGCCTCTGGGCTTTTGTCCTGTATTTTTCTGCAGTGGGTGTGGCAGGCCTGACACATGCTGCCTCAAGGGTTTGAAAGATGTAATTTTTCATATTTATCATTTAAGAAGTCATACATACTCCTCATTAAGACCTTTGACCGTCACACCACGAAGAGGCCACTGACTATGCCAAAAGGGCCTCCATGCTCCTGCCATTCTAAAAACCTTTTTTTTGTTTGTTTGTTTTCCCTTAACTCCCAACCCCTTCCCATCTGACAGTCACCAGTCTGTTCTCTGTACCTATGAGTCTGTTTTAATTTTGTTTGTTCATTTATTTTTTTTTTTAGATTCCACATATGAGTAAAATCATATGGTATTTGTCTTTCTCTGACTTATTTCACTTAGCACAATACCCTCTAAGACTCAGCAGTCCCAATCTTTGCCACCGGGAACTGGTGCTCCTATGAGAATATAATGCCTGATGACCTGAGGTGGAGCTGAGGCAGTGGTGCTAATGCTGGGCAGCAGCTGCAAATACATATGAAGCTTCGCTTGCTCACCTGCCACTCACTTTCTGCTGTGCAGCCTGGTTTCTAATAGGCCATGGGCCAAAACCAATCTGTGGCTGGGGGCTGGGGACCCCTGCTCTAGGTCCATCCATGTAGTTGCAAATAGTAAGATTTCTTTTTTTTTTAATAGCTGAGTAATATTCCTTTGTATATACGTACCACAACTTCTTTATCCAATCATCTATTGATGGACACACTTAGGTTGCTTCTATAAAGCAACATTATATATGAGATAGTTGGAGAGTTATTGTACAGATCCATAAACTCTTATTCGAAACCTTGTGATCCCCTGTGTTTTGTACTTCAGAATTTTGGAGATTTTATAAAGACAATATGGTATATACTGCATATTATATAGCCAATGGGCACTAGGACAGTATCCCATAATCAAACACATTAACACTTCTACAGCAGAGTACAAAACTTTACATTAAATAAAACAAATTAAAAGTTTGATAGCTGCATGTCTGCTTAGGTCAGATTTTGCAATCAAATTAGCTTTTAATAAAATCACTATAGCTTTAAAGTATAATTTAACATCTAAAAGCCCACTTCTCCCTCAATAAAATTGTTTCTTTGCTTTTCTAACGAATGTAATCTTTTATATAAATCTGACACTCAATGTCAAGTTCATCCCAGGCCCCAGGAAAATCTTTTAGGGGTTTTAAATCAAATTCTAATAAGACTAAAACAAAATTAACTAAACAAAGAAAAAGAGGTCCCTAATACTTGAGGGGATAATGTGAGGAAGCTAGTCAGACATGAGCAACAGGGGAACACAGGAATAGGGGTCCAGCCTAGCGAATGCCCAAAGAACACCCTCTTGGTAGTTAGAGACTCCCTCCTGCATCCCCAGAGACAAAGGAAAGGAAGGTTATAATCTTAGCTGGCCTAATCTGGCCACAAATACATGCATAGAAAGTACTCCTCATAACTTCAGCCTCACTCTACAATCATTATAACATCATGACTATGCCTGGAAGTTCATGAACCTAATTATAGCTGTCAGGTGTCAATAAAAATGACCTCACTTGCTAATCACCTAGAAATGCCCTTGGAATGACCCATCATGGCCCAAATATAAGGCAGACAATCCTGCTTTGGGGTACTTTTTTTTTTTTGTCCTTCTGGGTTCTCCTCTTTTTGGTGGTTTTTTGTAGCTTTTTTGCCCTTTTGTAGCCATTTTGTCCTCTTTGTGTTGGTTACAGAGCTGGAACCATGTGCCTCCTTAGGGCATACTTTGACTTTTTAAAATATTTTAAATAAAACTATTAAATCTCAAAAAAGAAAGGAAAGGAAAGGAAAGGAAAGGAAAGGAAAGGAAAGGAAAGGAAAGGAAAGGAAAGGAAAAGGAAGGAAAGAAGGGAAGGGAAGGGAAGGGAAGGGAAGGGAAGGGAAGGGAAGGGAAGAGAAGAGAAGAGAAGAGAAGAGAAGAGAAGAGAAGAGAAGAAAAAGAAAAGAAAAGAAAAGAAAAAAGAAAAGAAAAATAGAAAAGAAGGGAAGGAAGGAGGGAGAAAGAAGAATCAAGACTGGAAAGAAGGAAATAAAGCTATTATACTTGCAGATCATATGAGTGTTTACAGGAAAACTGAAAAAAAAATCTACTTACAAATTATTAGAAATAACAGACGAGTTTAGTGAAATGGCTAGATTTAAGATCAATAAGCAAAGTCAGTTATCCAAGATAAGTGAATTTGCTATGCCAGGGGGACCAGACTAATGTAGCTAGTCTCCTTTCTGAACTTGAATCTGTCATGTGAAGAAAGAACATCCATGCTTTGGTAGAAGACACTCTTCAATTATCACTGATTTTTTCCCCTTACTCTTAGGCTGCCATGCTACAAAGACTTCTATGCCATGCCCTGCAATACTGTCATTGTACAGTGATGGCAAGGAAGTAGATGAATGACATAAAGAGTCAACTGAGTTTCTCTTTGAAAGAAACTATTACTGATTCTGTTACTGGTTCTTATCCGCATGTAGTTATCCCAAATAAATTTAATTTGAGTATTCTTTTTAGATAAAAACCATAATCCCAATTATCTATCTTTTACTATACAAAAGTCTTTATAACAAATATGTAACCTGCAATGTATTTCCCACTCCCTTAATGCTAATCAAAACCCCAGCATAGGACAGAAAAACCAGTATCACATAAAGTCTCCTTACTTTGAGTTTCTGGGCTTCTCCTCTTACTTTCAGCAGTTCAGTTATAGAGTCTACAAAGCCCTGGTAGTGAAAGTTGCACATTTTCTCAATTTCTCGGTCATGATTGCGGATGCGAGTTTCAAGCTTCTCCATGAAACGTCCATGCTCCTCACCATCATAGACAGACCTTTAAAAAGTGGCATGAAGATTACATCAGATTTAATTCTAAGAAATAGAAAAAGTATTGCAAACTCAGAAGCAAATTTATTTGGAAATTAAATATTAAAGTACATAAACCACAGAGTAATCCAATTGTATTAATATTGCCCCAATGCTAGATGAGTATTTTTTGGAAAACTCAAAGCTTTGCTTCCTTATTCATTCCAAAAGATTTAAGTATTTGACAGTATTTATCATAGAAGTCTCATCATAAAATAAAAGGACTTAATTACAAGTCCTTTACACCTTTCTTTCTCAATTAAATTTTGGACACACGACTCAAATTATTCTATGACTATACCCAAGAAGCTGACACTGCTGGAGAAAAATTACACAGCTAGGCCAGCTAGACTCAGTTCAGCTATATAACTACAAATCTAAATTGGGTATAACAAATACCACTAGATAACACCATAACTAAATCCATTTCCCACAACCAACACTACCAAAAAATCACTTTGTAGTCTCCAAAATAACTATGTGCGAAAACCTTACTTTCTCTTATCTTCAAATGCCCACCCCCTCACTCTCAGCTGCTGACCACAGGGAAAAAAAATAAATATTTCTTCTTTCACTAAAATCAATCACCCTACTTCCATCTGTAACTCCTACCCTGTCCACCCTCCTGCAACACTGGGAAATGTATTTCAAGCTCTTACCTACTACAGTCAATCCTTGTCTCAATAACATTACTCCTACAATTACTCTCTTTTATACTTCCCTTGAAATGTATATTTCTCCCACTTTACTAAATCATCCTCATGGGTATATAATATGACTTAAAGAAATCTGTCCTTATCTATAAATTTCCCTCTAGGTGCTGTCTTATTTTTCTACTCCTCTTCCCAGCAAAACTCCTTTCCACACGCTCATCTCTCAATAGCTAGCATTTAGTCCACCTAACAGCAGCACTTTCTTCTTGAAACACTCTTTTCTCTAGACTTCAATGATACCACACTAATGTGGTTTTTATTCTTTCACTGGCATGCCTTCTCAATCTCCTTTCTGGGCTCTTCCTCTTTTATTATTTTTCTAAATATCCCTAAAATCTCTTCTCTTCCCTAACTATGCTCTCTCACTTATCAATACCACCTAATCCCATGGCTTTAAAATACCATCTATATAGTGATGACTTCCTTCCCTGAGAATTAGACTCAAATATCCAGCCACTATTAAGAACTTCGATTCAATTTCTTTAAGCCGCCTCAAATTTATCACAGGAAAAAATCATCTATCACCAAACTATCTCCACTCCCAGCCCTGTTCCTCCACCAAATCTCCCTGCCACTGACCCACCCCATCACAGCTAATCGCACTATCTGTTGCCCAAGTC
This sequence comes from Cynopterus sphinx, assembly GCA_030015415.1. Lineage (NCBI taxonomy): Eukaryota > Metazoa > Chordata > Mammalia > Chiroptera > Pteropodidae > Cynopterus > Cynopterus sphinx. Next base: position 53,031,118 of record CM057383.1, on the reverse strand, counting down.
AAAAATCCAAATCCAGGAATCACATCTAATCCATCTCTTTCTATTATATATCCCATAAACCCTACCCCATTTATTAATTAGTCCTGACAACTCAACCTCTAAAACATATCTTAAAATTGACCACATCTCACCTTGTCCATTAAAATTCTAGTCCATATTTATATTATTGCCACACTGGACTAATGCAGTAGCCTTCTGAAAGCCTCCATTCTCTACTCCCTATCTGCCCCATTCCACATCCCAATGCAGACACTCACCACACAGCAGACAAAATTATCTTTTAAAGCAATAATTCAGATGTTATCTCCCTGCTTAAATCTCTCCAAAAGCCTCTCTTTACAAAAGGAATAAAAATCTTATGATTCTACATGATTCTACATAATCTAGCCTCTATCTGTCTTTCTTCATTCTCTGTTCTCTCTAGTTCCCACCCCTAGCTTTTCTTCACCTCCTATATTCCACCTACACTGGATTTTTTCTTAGCCTATTCCTGCCTCAAGAATTTTCTTTTTGCTGTTTTTAAATTAGTAAAGTTTGTCCCTTATATCTTCAAACAACTTTCGCTTTCTCATCACTCATGGTTTGTCTATCTCTCCCCCTACCCCATCTCAATTAGACTATGACTTCCAGGGCAAGAACTTTGTCTGCTATATTCACCACTGTACCTCTAGAATACTGCCAGGCAGGTGGTAGGCAGTAAATAAAATCTGTTGACTAAATAAATGACTAACATCTCTAAGACTTTATTCTCTGACATTTGTTCAACACATGTATATATTTGCTCATTACTAACATTGTCTGGTTCTATATACATTTATGGGTACTGAATTGCTATCCTGAGCCTATGGATTAGAAAGCATACTCTCTTAGCAGGTCAGTTCTACTCTCCAAACTTAGTAACCATAGACAATACGTATACAATTTTGACTTCCAGTAAAAATTCTGAATACTTTAGAAAAGCCAGGGCAATCTAGATTCAGTCTCCTTCCTTTGAAATAAAGGGAAGAGATCTTCCAATTATAAACAACCCCTGCTTTGACAATTAGGACACACTACAGAATAACCAGTTGCCTGAAGGCCATTTAGAATACACAACACAAATTACCATTGATATTTCAACTAACCTCAAATAATAACTTTCCTCTTTCTAAGGAAAGGTAAAGAACGGTTTCCAAGTAAAGACACCAATATTCCTTGCCGTTTGAACAAGAGGAATAACCACTGAAAACTCATCAATCTACATGGCCTAAGCAGATATTATATTAGTTAACCCTCAGTTTCAAACTCAGTTTACATCTTGAACAAGTAATATTTCTAAATCTATTTCCTTCTATGTAGAACTTTTCATTTCTTTTCCCCTCCAAAGAGCTACATTACTATCACAAAAGACAACCTCAAGAAAAAAATCCCGAAGTTAAGAAATGGTTACATGTTACATGGTTACATGGTTACATGTTAACAACGACGCGCGGGCGCCTCGGAAGCCGAGCAGCTTCACTCGCGCGCCACCGCGCGGCCTCGCGCAGCACTGCAGCACGGGGGAAGCAGGCCGTGGGGACCCCCAAAGCAGCTCACAGCGGGCTCCCTCTCCTGGTAGCGGCCCGTAGGATGCACGGCCAGGCTGCGGGCCGCCTCGTGCTCTATGCCACAGACAGTTACTTGGCATAGCCACTGCCTCAAGGGCTCCTGCTGCCAGATGCAGCTGGAGGACATCGGTCTGCTAACACATCAGAGTGAAGCAGAATATGTGGCTCATCTCAGATTTTGGTCATCACAGGTGGATGGATCCCATGTGTCTTTAGTAAACAAGTCACCTTTGCAGCTAGCACCAGTGCCGGCTCCACGCCATTGAACCTTCTTTAGTCTTGATTGCCTTTCCTGCATTTCTTGGTGTGTTAAAATGACTGAATATGAACCCTAAGAACTCCATGAACCTGGGCTAATGAGAGACTGTAGAAAAATGACAAAAGATCCACCAGAGGACATGGTGGGGGATAAGGGGGAAGGGGCTTGGGAGAAGGGAAATGACTAATGAATTAAAAGAAGCACTGAAATCTACTTTCCATCCTCATTAACAATTAGCAGGGCACTGGCCAAAGTTTATACCTTGTGTTTTACCTTAACAACATTCTATTTGGTCTTTGTATATTTAAGTGATGTAAGGAAATGTGTTTCAATCAAAACTGAACATGAGATAAAGAGATGTGGCTTTTGTGATATTAAATCACAAGCACTTTTATTGTATCTCTGTAAAATACAATGTATGCAAGCATGATAAGTGTTTTCATCCTAAAAAAAAAGGGGGGGGGAATTAGGTTTATAGTAGCTACTGCATATAAATTTCCCCCACTTAATTTTCAGAATGAACAAAAATATCTTTTATTTGTGATATTTTCAGAGATATTTTGCTCTAGTATAGTATACTTAAACTATAAAAACTTTTTAAAAAATGACTCCCTAGCTCCCTGAACTTCCTATAAAAGAAAATATAAATCAAAGAAAAAAAAAAAACATGGATTTTAGCTGCCTGGTTGTGTGGCCTTGGTTTTAGCAATGTAATTAGCTCTGAGTCTTTGGCCAACTCAGTTAATCTCTCTGACCCTCAGCTTTCTAATTTAGAAAATAGGAAGCAATCAATTACACAGTCTCTGAAGTATCAGCCCAGCTCTTAGTCTCTACAATTCACTTCCACTTTTAAGTTCAGTCAATAATAATGTAAAGATAATACATTTTCAGACTAGTGTAAACAGATAGTTCAAAACAAGTTAATGAATCTTCTATATCCTTGTCATTAGCCCCAGTCTGTTTCTCCTGTCTTAAGGCCTTTATGAATCTAATAGTCTCTTTAATTATAATAATGTTGAATAACATGAAATAAAGGTTTACAGGAGATCCCCTGAGTATCTTGAGAAGTTTTTTAAAGTGAGAATAAAATGTAAAACTCATATATTCAAAACAGGAGTTTGGGACTACATTTAATAAACTTGTGTATATATCAGGAAGTCCACGATTTCCAGATTTTATGTAAATGTTAGGTGCAAGGCAGAAGCATATACATGCAATTTTAAAGAAAATTAATCCATAGTTTCCATCTGGTTATCAGAGAGGTTAAAAACCACTGGTTTTGTTTCTAGTTGACTACCAACAGGAAAAGGCAATTATAGATCACTACCTAACAGTTCACCTTGAATCAGCATCTCAAGTACATATTCAGCCTGAGTGCAAACCGATATATCTAACAGACATAAAATGCTAAAAACACAAATAAAGAATAAATTCTGGAAAAGTCACAGGCCTACTGAAGTTTAACCTAACATTGCTAATCAACAATTTACTTGAACAAAGAGTAGCTTCTCCCCTGCCTCCCCAACAAATGACTTAAACTAGAGAAACACTGCCATCTAGTGATAACCCGTTTCTAACATTCCTTGAAATTTAAATTTTATGTGGCCAAGTAAGAGGGACTGCTCAAAAATCTAAAAACTATTTCTATACTATTTACTGGCTAAAGACTTTTAGCTATTTATTAAATTATATTTTATATAAAGTAATGTTTAAATTTCCATTTTTAATAGAAAGCAGGATCTTGAGAACAAAGTCATATGCTTTTGATGCATTCAGGTGTGCCACAGTTAAACAAGACTATGAAATTAACTGCACAACTGGTTTAATTATCTATGATAATCCAAAGATTATCCTAGTACCTAGAAAAAGGTAAATAAAAAGAAATGCTTGGAAATTGGCAACTTTAATAGCCTATATTTTGACTCAACGACATAAATGCTGCCTTGTGAAGTCTAATTTCCAAACAAATATAAAATAAAGTACAGGTTTTTGCAAAATGTAAAATGTTTTATCCCAGTGTCTATATCTGATGCATATCTGATGAATATTCATTTAGATTTCATGTGTACATTAAGAGAGATTTTAACTTATAAAATATCACTTCAGGAATTTCATTCAACAATTATTTTCATTCACTTGCTAGAGCCTTCATCAGCTCAAATCTTTTTGTCAGAAAAAAATATATAATGAGCATATATTATCTCATTTAAATCCTATGCATCTTATAAATTAGACATTATTCCTATTTTATAAATAAGTAACCTAAAGCCCAAGATGAAGTAACCTGCCAGATTCACACAGCTAGAAAGTGTCCTCTGCAGAACATCAGTCTGTCATCTCCTTTTAGAGCAGAGAAAGCAAGGAAATCAAATGGACCCCCTAAAATATTAAAGTTGAAAGATGTCTTGAAAAAGGAATACAAAGCTCATATTGTACAACAAAAGAAACTGAGGCCAAGAAAAGCTGCATGCCTTAATCAAAATGACATTGCTTACTACTGATAAAGTGAGGCATGACTTACAAAGAAAACACAATTAGCAAAAGCTAGTGCAATATGAAGCCCAACACAAAGTTAAGTGGTAGAGAGAGAGGGGAGGGGGGAGGAGGAAGGGAGAGAGAGGGAGAGAGGGGGAAGGAGGAAAGGAGAGACTTCTCTTTCAAGATGAGTGTCAGTTACTTATTAGTTATGCCTACACAACAGCTCTTCCATCCTTCTCCCTGTTGGAAGAGTCCCAATTTACTTTGGTATTTCCCATCCTGCTGCAGCGGTAAATGCTAATTAATCTGTAAACCATTCATGGTAATTCCATTCCCTTTGTCAGAAACCAGTTAACAGGTGACAAAACTCTTCACTGATGAGAAGTAAAGAAAAGGTAAAGAGAATCCAAGAAACAGTTTTCTTTCCTGAAAGATTTAGAAAAGAAACTGCTTTTCCTACTTTGGGCACTGTCCTTTCCGATTGAGGATGCAACAACCATACTAACATGAGCAGAAACTGCCAAAAACCTGAGGAGGGAAAAGGGAAAAGATGGGAAACACCTGGGTCATTGATGATAAGAAAAATCCTGAAACAGTCCTATCTCCAGACTTCATGTTATGAGAGTTAGTAAGTTTCCTATTTTAATGGAAATTTCCTATTTCCCCTTTCCTTGGTATTCTGCTGCTTGCAAAGAAAAGTATTCTGTTCAGTCTCCAAAGATAGTAGGCAAATCAAAGAAAGAACCAACAGCAAGTCAAAGTCTACACAATGATAAGGATTCCTGTTCCCAGGACCTAGACTGCTCTTCATTTTACTTCCAGTTTAGTTAAAAACTGACTCCCGTTCACTCTCCAAATCTCATTTTGCATCTTACTTTTTCTGGGAAACCTTCTCTAAACCACATAGACCTTGTTATGTGCTCCTCCAATGTCATCAATGCCATCACAGAATTTATTAAACTATATTCTGATTGCCCGTTCACGTAGCAATTTCCCCGTACTAGAACACTAATCTCCTTGTGGGCAGAGCGTGTGTCTTGCCCATTTTATCACCAGCATCTAGCACAGAGCTTGACATGAGAGAGATCCTCTATATATATTAAAGATGGAGAAAGAGGATAGGAGACTAAATAATGGGGATTTCTGATTGTCTGAAAGAGGGATGCAAAGGAGAATCACATCAAATCAAGTTTATCTAATGAGATGTTTTCAAAACCAGGGAGAACTTCAAGATACAAAAGACTGAACAATCTGTTTTTTGTTTTTGATTAATCCAAGAAAAAATTCCAGAGTTTACTATGGTCTTTTCTTTTCCATATATATGTTTTTTAACTTCGGTCATGGTTTTAGTCTTGAAACATTGTCTTCTCATTAAGCTCCATAAAAGCATCATCAGTATTTTTGTTTATTCCAAAAGTTAAAAATAAAGTGGAAAAACAGACTTGAGCTTGATGTTGAAAGAGAAATTGCAGGAGGTCAATAGAAGTTTAAAGTCCCCTCCCTTCCTCACTTTGGTTTGTCTGTCAATGTAATTCAGACCTTACTATGGTATTTTGGATGCTCTAAGTGCACAGAAGTGAAAGCAGATCACCATACATCACCAATGATAGAGGAAGCATATGCTAGTTAATGACATTTAAGCTGTAGAAGATAGCCAAATGCTTTTGTACTGCCACAGGAGATTAAATATATTCAAATCCTTTTTCACCCTTGCAGATACCAAGGTATCCAACTGACTTCAGCAAGATAGACCATGCCACCAAAAATAATGCTGTGATGGAGAGCTCCCAAAACACAGAAGGGAACCCCACACTTCCATGATGCCTATTTTCAGAGGAATAAAAACAGGGTGGAGAGATTTCAAATGGCACCTAGCCAAAGAGCCTACTAAAAGCCTGGTACTGGTTAAACAGCACAGCAAAGTGGAGAAGGGGAACTCATCACAAAATATTACTCAAATGAATAACAGAATATTAAGAAATAAACTAATGAACACAACGAAACTCCAAATGAAGGATATAGAAACTGCCATAACCATTACCACGATAATGTCATACTGTTTGAACAATATCACCATAAGTAACTGAAGACACAAAGGCACTACAGGATATGTTAGTGGCTTCATTTTGGTCTGTGTATCAATTTGTGTTAAGTGCAAAAAGATTTATTCCATTGCAGCTTTCAGTCATGGTCATGAAATCTGAGAGCTAAAAGGTAAACTACAGATGTTGCTGCCAAATAAAAATAATCTACCTACAGCCTGATGATTCTCATTGAATCTAACCTGGGAAACTGTTGAAAGCAGCAGTAAGTAATAAAGTTGGTATATACAAGGTTATAACTATCATTGGTAGATTAAATCTATTCATTGCATGAAATTCAAAGTGTCAAGTTTAACACTTAAATATGCAGAGTTGGAGCTAAATGAAACTAATGATTTACTTACTGTCTACCACCATCACAACTAGTCTGAATCTAGCGTATGTTGGTAAAACTCTTCAAGATCCTTTACAAAATATATTAAGTATTTAAATACTTTGAAGAACTATGTAAATATTTTAAAAGACAGCATCCTAATTGAATAAATGCTCAGTCTCCACATTTAAAATGATTATTATGGTTCCAATGACAGAAATCATAAAGCTATTAAAATAGAAAAACAAACCAATGGGGGCGGGTACTGGAAACACTTAAGTGAACAGTCTAGTCTCCTTATGTAAACAGATTTAATGTGAGCTTAACAAATATAGACCAAAGAAGTTTTCCAGAATCACTAAGTCAAGCTATAATAAGTAGTATGAGTGAAGTCATTTATAGATGTGTATGTTGTATATAACATATATGTACGTGCATGTATATACATTAAATGTACACATATGTATGTCACATAGTTTATGCTATCTAAATGTATACATGTATGTGTGTGACATATACACATATCCACAAAATACACACACACTTTTCTGATTTTCTGAGAATGAACCAGACTTGCCAACAGTACATTCAATTCCTGGTCCAATTTCATCCAGTTTGTTTATTTACACTTCATGGCCAAAAGTAACCACAATTTAAAAACTTTTAAGTCTATAAGCAATGAAGACTCATCCAAAAAATTATAAGAGGACACAGTAGGCAAAATAGGGCGAAGTTCCACAAACAATATGGAAGATTGGAAATAACTTGAAAAATATTTATTTTATTTTTTTCACCCTCTTTAATCCCTCACCCCTTTCCACCCCTGACCTATAGATGTTACTGTTTCCTCTTAAGAACTAGATCTCTGAAGGCGGGAATCTCTTTCCACATGCTCACGGTGTGCACCCAGGGCCTGGCACACCTGGGGGCCAAGCCCCGTAGTTCCACGGGGATGCTAACCCAGGACCTTCTGCATGTAAAGCAGACATGCTAACCACTATACTATGGAGCCACCCGAAAAATATTTCTAATACTAAACTTCTAAAACGTCTGGATGAAGCCTCTGAAACTTTTATTAGTGTACAGCTAAGCAAAAAAGAAAATAATGAAAATCTCCAGAGGCTAAAACAAAACTGGAAGTGGAATCCCCTATAACCTAATACTTCTATGTTATAGCCGTGTAGAGAACAAGAGACAAAGAATAGGGCCCACAAAAGGTGGGGAGTCCAATCAGAGGCCACAAAATGAATAAAGCCAAGATACCCAAGGGCTAAACCCTTAGAGAAAGATAAAGTAGAAAAACTATTCCCCACAAAGGGAAACTGCAAAAAACCTACCTGTCTGGTACTTGGCTTTGAGGAGGAGGGGCTAAGGGGAAAGAGGTTTCCTAGGATAATTTGAAGCCACAAGCTGGCCTTCTCACAGAAGGGAAGACCATATTCATAATATTAATACTATCTGTGTGATCTGAGCTACCTCAAATGGAGAATTTATTTTAAAAGTAGTGCCAATCTGGGCATTAGTGCCCCCAAAAAAACTGACTGAAACAAAGGCAAATCTTTCCAGGAGCAGCGGTCCCTAACCTTTTCTACACCAGGGACCGGTGCTCCTATGAGAATCTAATGCCTGATGACCTGAGGTGGAGCTGAGGCGGTGATGCAAAAACAGATGAACCTTCACTGGCTAGTCCACCACTCACCTCCTGCTGTGTGGCACAGTTCCTAACTGGCCCTGAACCAGTAAGGATCTACCACCCAGGGGTTGGGGTTCCCTGCTCTAGAAGAATACAGTTTAACCCATACTTCCAAGAACTCTCACAAATAACATTCCTTTGAGCTGGAACTCAAGTATCAAGAACCACAAAACACACAAGGAAACAAAGCACATTAAGCAAGAATCAACAGAAACATAAGTAACAAAATCAAACATAAAAAGATTTAAAAACAAATACAGGTAAATTAAAAAATAAACATGTAATATGTTTAAAGAATACAAGGGAATCACAAAAAATAAATAAAACTGTAGAGGATATATAGAAATTTTAGAATAAAAGCTCTAATAGTCAATATTTAAAATTTAATAAATTGGAAAGGAAAATTCGACTGGGAGGTATGTACAAAACTTACTCAAAATGCAGCACAGAGAGACAAAAGATGAAAAATATCTTGGTCTGTTCAGGCTGCTATAACAAAATACCACAAAGTGGGTAGCTTAAAAACAATAAAAATTTATATCTCACAGTTCTGAAAGCTGGAAGTCCACAGTCAGGGTGCCAGCATAGTCGGGTTAGGGCCCTCTTCTGGGTAGCAGACTTGTATCCTCATATGGCAGAGGGACAAACAAGCTTTCAGGTTTCTTTATAAGAGCACCAATGCTGTACATGAAGGCCCCACTCTCATGATCTAATCATCTCCCAAAGGTCCCGCCTCCTTACATCATCACCTTGGAGAATTTCAAAAGCCTTTCAATAGCATTTTGACATATGAATTTTGAGGGGACATAAACATTCAATCTATAGCAGAAAATATTAAAGAAGGGTTAAGAACATAGAGATCAGGATGAGTTTAATGAGAACTCCAATAGGAAATAAACAGACAATATTCAAAGAAATAAATGAGAATTTCCCAAAAATGATAAAAGACACAAGAAGTTATCCTCAAATTAAAAAGAGAAATCTAAAAGCCTTACCGAAAGTAGTCTCTCAAGACAGGAAGAGCACTGTTCAGTTACTTCCATCAACATTTAGAACTGGCTGCCTATTTATTCATTCTCCTCATGGCTCAACTTCAGTTAGCATATAGAACCTTATTCTAATAGAGCTAATTATACAAATACAAGGAAGGACCTGTAGCACCATCTATACATTTGGTATATCTTCTATAAATTCATTTGGCCACTACCTATAGTATCTATTTCAAACTGTTGCTATTGTCTTTAAGATCCCAACCTTGATCCTGCAACTTACTTTCACAACAAATGACTATGCCACCTATATCATAAAGAAGATTCAGGCTTATTAGGTATGAATCTTCTCAATTTCCTACATTCCAACATATAAGTCTATATCTCTGTCTACCCTTACACGTGTGCCTTGCTATCTCAATGAAATAGATATCCCACCTCAATAAGACTCATTCTAAAACTGATTTCTCCTCTATGCAGGAATGTTATTCCACCAATACGTTTTTTAATTTCTGTACTTTCAAATGTTTCATTTCAATTTACTTCTTTCTCTTAAGAAAACATGTCCCCCTTTTTTTCTCTTTTTAGAAAGATACTATTAAATTAAAATCTCACTTCTGATAATTTTCCTTCTGGTATCCTTTCTCCCTCTTTTCTCCTTTCACAGTTAAGATCCTTAAAAGAGCACTTTATACTCACTGCCTCCATTCCTTCAAATTGGATTTGTTCTTCAACCCAATATAACCTGTTTCTTACCCATATCACCCGAATGAATCTATGTTCACTAAGGTCAATAAAAGCCTGGTCAAACCAAATACTCATGCTTCAGTTCATTTACTTGACTCCGCTTTTGTCTGTGCCACTGCTAACGATTCCCTCTTTCTTAAATCTCTTCTCTCCGAGCTTCCACTACCTTTGCTTCTCGGTCTCCAATAATTCTTCCTTATGGCCCTCAGTACCTGCTTGGCCTTCATCTGCTCTCACTCTTCATATGTACTCCCTCAGAGATATCATCAGTACTTCAGCTTCTACTATTAAACATCTTTGGTTCTCAAATCAGTAACACCAGGTCACATCTCTTGTCAAATCCTATAAATCTCCATTTCTAACCACCATTCAACCTCAAAAACACCTCAAACTATGCATGTAAAAAGTTGAAATCATCAGCTTTCTACCCAAAACTATACTTCCCTCCTATATTTGCTATTTCAAATGAAAGTACCACCAGCCCCCCAGTTAACCAAACTAGAAATACGTAAGTTAACCTTGACTCTTCACTCCCCACCTCACACCTCCCTCTAACTAATCAATCACCAAGACCTATCAATTCTAATTCCATAATGTCTCTTGTATGCTTTTCTTACTCCATATTCTCCTCCACCTTTTTTCAACTCTTCTTATTCCTTAACTATCCATTTTTGATACTTCTTTCACAGTAATCTTTGAATGAAATCATGATCTCCTCTCTTTCTCTCTCTCTCTCTCTCTCTCTCTCTCTCTCTCTCTCTCTCTCTCTCATACACACACACACACACACACACACACACACACACACACACACACACACACACCTGCTTGAAAATTAAGTCCTGCCTCAGAATCAAGTCCAAAGTCCCTAGCATCGTATAGAAGACCCCTTCCATATACAGATTTATATCTGACTATTCCTCACATTCACCCTATAACTTTACTTCAAGTTCCTTGAGTGTACTATGCAGTCTCTCTGCCCAGAATCTCATTATTATCACTTTATCTGGCAAATTCCTACTCATCCTTCAATATTCAACTCAAAACTCCTATAAAACCTCCCTCTTTAGTACAACTACAAATTAGTATAGAAGCTCCCCTCCTTACTAACTAGGTAGAACCAAGAAACTATTCATAAAACCACAGAGAGCTTAAGCTTGCGCTCTCTGGAAGTATTTACAGCAAACAGGATTGTGAGTTGATTCTCTGAGTATTCATATTGAAGGTTATTTTTCTTCCAGCTACTGATATGCTGATATTAGGCATCTTTTCACAAAAGAGGCCAATTTCATCTACAATAAAAACCTGTTGCAGTATGAAATGGTCTAGTTTAAAATGAGTATATTTAAAAATCTATTTTAAAAAATGAAGCAGCACAATCTGTTGAAGCACCTGGCCCCTTCCTTGATAAGAAGTGACACAGGAAAAGCAGTACTCCTTCACAGCCAATGTCCTCATTTACCACCTGGCCCTCATTTTGACACTGTGCAAAACTGAACTGGCCATGAACCTATGAAACCATGTGTAGTTTGCAGTAAATTTCACCAGAAATACTATGATTCTAAAGCGGTGCCCAAAAATGTTTCAACATTTAAACTTTCTCCAAAGACAAGCACTAGAGTTAATAATATTCTTACTTAAAAAGTAAAGTCAACTGAGAGTGGGGAGGGGAAAAAAGTAAAGTCAAGTTCTAGCAATTGAAATAATTTGTACTTCAGCTAAAATGCTAAATAGAAAAGAAAATCAGAGGAAGAAAAAGAGGAATTTAGAAGGTTCAAGGAATTCTATTGTAGAAAAGAAATGTCTGGGAATAATTTATTTCTTTAGCTCTCTTCTAACCTCCTCTGGAAACTAGGAGCAAGAAGATGATTAAATTGCAACAAGACCTGGCTCTGAAGGGAACTGGTGTTTCTGGCCCTTGTTGCCAATAGAAGGGGGAGAGTGACAACAGTCCCTAAGGGCTTTTAGAAAAAATTGCTTCCAGGTGGAAATTTTTTATGGTACCGTACAACTTGGAGCCATTTTTTTTGCTTTCCTTTTTAACTACTGATGATTAAACCGTAGGCAATCAGATTGCAACAATGGAAACAGATAGCTCCAAACATGATGGTTATATGCTCCAAATTACCAAGTTAACTCTCAAAAAAGAAAAAAATCTGTTGGCAAAGTCTTTTTTTTTTTTTTAAGGGGGAGGGCAGGGTAGAGAATGTTAAACATTTGTATTTGGTAGAACATAAAAGTAGTCAAGAATTCTATCATAATGATAAACATCAGTCTCAGTATACTAAGATTAGACAGTGAAATACATGGTCATACAGAGATAAACAAGGGGCAATACTAATTATACTGTTACTTAGCAATTTTTCATTATTTTGACCTGGATTAAGTGTTCTATTAAATGGTTATCAAGGAGGTATGCACAAAATCCTACCACACACCATATGGGATCGCTAAATGGATTTATAACTGATTATTGTTCTGAAAAGAGTTTGAGGTGTATGTCTAAGTTTACGATGATGGCTCAAGAAAATGAGGGGGGTAAGTTTTACAGTACCAACTTATACAAAAGCATAGAAAACTAGAGGCCAATCATTCAACTACGCAGCAATTTAATCTAGAAAATCTTACTATACCAATATCACCCAGAACATTAAAGGATAAATCCAACTCAAAATTATAAAATAATATTAAAATAAGCATTTTAAAAATATGTACCAAGTCCTCTGTTGAACATTTTATACACACTAACTCACTTATTGCTCCAAAATAATCCTACTGAACCTATCTATATTAGCCAATGTCACCTCAATAAGTTTAATTTAAAAAAATAATAATCCTAGTGGAGGAGTTATTATCATTTCACACATGAAGCAACCTTTCTGATATTGCCACTACACAGAAACATTTACCTTCCACAGGTTGCTACAATTAAATCAAGGATAAGATGAAAGAAAAAAGTTAAGTGGGAGGAAAAGGAAGATGCAACAGAAGACAATGAGGACAGGAAGGAGGGAAACACCAAAATAACATAAATGGCAATGTCTGAATAATGTAATTGTGACTTTTTTCATTCCATGTTTCTAGAACTTTATATTTTATTTAAATAAACATGCATTGCTTTCATAATTGAAAACAGAGTTTAGAATAGTACCTGTAATTGAGGGCATAATTTTTAATAATTATCAAAAAATCAAATAAATGTAAAAAAATTAGGATGATAAGAATTTCTGCTCACAACCTATCCCTTACAAACCCAAGAAGCAATTGTCACTGGTCAGAATTTTTAAAACTCAGTATCTTTTCTATATTCTAACCTTCTCTTATTATTAAATATAATCTCAAAATGAATTTAAAACATACATGTATTTGATATACTGAAATTCTTAATTTGAAAATTGATGTAGCAGCTTCCTACAGCCTTTCTATTGCAACTGTAAAGCCCATCAATTAATGTTCTTTCATTATCCTTCAAATGAGAGAGGCGCCTCAGTGGTTTAGATGGAACCTCTGATCTATTACTAAAAAACTTGATTTTTGAACTGGAAAAGTTAGCCACGTTTCTGTTGTGTCCTATTCCACTAACGTGATGTGCAAAGAATTCCATACCAATACTATGAAACCATTTACAAAAAAAAAAAAAAGTTCATGTTTTAGACAATAATAAATCAGGACACACCTCCCCTCTCTCACACCATGAGTGTCATATTTCCATTTTTTCATAGAAGCATTTGTTTACAGACAGTATAGACTAGTGCATTTTAAAGATCCTTCTTTAATAAAAAAAAAAATGTACAGAAAAAATGAAACTTACAGAGGATCCAGCTGAAACTCACAGAAAGAAGTTCAATTTTTTCTAGATATCTCCATCACATACTTGTTCGGCCTCTGCTGAAACATCTCTAGTAAAAGGAAGTTTGTTACAAAGCAACCAATCCTATTTCAACAGCTACTGAAAAGTTCTTACACAAAAATAAAATTTGGCTTCCTAAAATTTTCACCATTTATCTTATTTTTGCCTTCAAAGGATCACTGAGAACAAGACCTTAATCCCTCTCGTCCCTTCTCCAGACTAAACAATCACAAACTATTCAACTATTCCATATATAAACAGTCTTTTGATTCAGGATTTTTCCCCCTGGACACATTCCAGTAGTCAACATTCTTAAAGTGTAACAAAACAGACGTATAGCACAGTAGTCAAGAGCACAGGCTTCAAAGCCAGACTTCCCGGATGCAAGTATTGGTTCTACTACTTATTAAATGTGTGACCTTGGACAAGTTATTAAACTTCTCTATACTTCAGTTTCCACACCTGGAAAAATGCAGATAATAATAGCAACCACTATATAGTTTTGTACAAATTAAATGGCATAATATAAGTAAAGCATTCAAAACAGTGCCTGGCAAACAAAGTATAAAGTATTAGTAATTTTAAAATCAAGTATGGTTACACCTGAAAGTTACTGGATTTTGTTGACCAATGTCACCATAAAAAATAATAATAAATTTAAAAATAATTAATTAAAATAATAATAAAATAAAGCATGGTCAAACTAGAAAAATAAGACACATCTCACTCAACTTTGCTACTCAGCTTCCATTAAAACAGCCTAACAATAATGCTTTAGCAGTTCTAGCAGTCATACCATGCTGAATATTAAGTTTAAAAGTCACACAAAGTCTTTTAATTTGCTTTTATATGCTGCTATACTCATTCAGTTGATATTCTGAATCTGCAACCTATTACCTATTACAATTATAGTTCATTTTCCCAATCTTCTGAGATCTTTTGAGACAATAATTTTGCCATTCAACCTTCCATTTCCAAGTTTCCCTTTGTTAGGTACAAGGTTATTGTCACAAAAGAAAATTCACTATGGGGAAGGGCAAAAGCCCAAGCAGCTCTCTAGGATCTAAGAAAGGAGAACCCTGGAAAACACCAACAAATAAAACTGAGATTTTCTGGTTCCATTTTAAGAGAGAGGAATGGACTGTTCATCATCACATGAAGTCATGTAGAAAGCTTGAAAAAGTTAACGTTCAGTCTTTAAAAAGTCCAGGATATGGAAGTCACCAACCCTACTTCTTCAGCCAACATTCAGCCCTCCAACTGTGTCCAACTGGAGAGAACTTGCCATGAGTCAAAATATTTAACATCCCTCCTTTCTAAAGGCACAGTGGAAACAATTCCCCAGAACAAAGAAGTTGCGTCAGCAAGCTCCCTGCTCTTTCAAGTTGTAGGACAGTTGATTCACACCATGTGTCAGAGAGAAACACCAGTCAGAACCAAGTGAGATAAATTTAAGCCTCCTGAGCTGTTTTATATTAAACTGTAATAAGTCATCTTTACAGAAAATTATAAACAAAATATTTGTTTACGCTCCTTCTCATGTGCTCCTTCCCTTGAAAAGAAATTCTAAGGCAATTTATAATTCTGAGGTCACATATGTTCCATCAAGAAATTACTTTCAAATGTTCACATCCAAAACCAATGATTTGGATCATACTCCCAAAACAATGCCCTGGCACATCACAATCAGCCTTGCTATACAGTCCTTTGTGTTCCAACATAGAATTACTTTAGTGATGGTCATGGTCTTTGATTAAGACTTCACTTCTGTCAACTGTCTCAACAGCGAGTCCTCTTAGCATCCATTCTAGTCAATTATTTCACTTTATACCTAGACCGAGAAATCAAACATATGTTCAGCTACACAAATAATACTAAAGTGATTTTATTTTTAATACTCTGAAAGATAAAACTAAAATCTGAAACAATCTTGATCTACATGGATTTATTTTAAAAAATGGTCCTAAAACAATCAAAATAAAATTTAAGTGATACTAAAACTCAAACCATAAAATTAAGATTGGGAAAAGACCAGCTTAACATGGTAAGAGACATCTTTCTGGGAAAAAAAAAAGGTCACTAAAACTGCATGATTGGTTCAATATACAGAAATAAGAAATTACAATGGATAACTGTAGGGAAAGTAAATTGCCTTTCCTTCAGAAATGACCCAATGATTAAACTTTGTTAGATATTTAGTGCATATTTTCAGGTAGTCTTGAGGTATGGAAGAAATGAAGATTTCAGTAACCACCTAAGCCAAGGAGCCCTAAGCATCACTCCAGGCTCTCTGGAATACAAGAGAACTATACCACACAGCAGTACTAGACCTCAGGCAGCCACAGCACTGCCAAAGCCTAAATTAAGCCAGTTCTGTCCCACATTAGATTTAGAAGCTCATTGCCACTCTATCTGCTCTATAAAAAGGGGGGTGGTGGGGAGTGGCAAACCTTCCCTTAGGGAAGATAAAGTGATCTAAAACCTCCACAATTTTTTTTATCACCATTCAGTCCAAAATTACCAGACAGGCCAAGAGAGAGAAGCACATGATTAAAACTCAAGATTCACAGATGATCCAGATGTTGAAGTTATCAGAAAAGAACTTTAAAATGGCTATGATTAATATGACAAGAAATAAAAGGGGAAAGATGAACAATCTAGATGAAAAGATGGAAAATTTCACCAATGCCTTGAAATCTGTTATTTAAAATTTAAGAAAAATTCATGGACGAAAAATACAATTTTTTTACAATTCTTTACTAACTCTATAGTTAATCAGTAATAGAGGATTAGTGAACATAAATCAGAAACAAATATTCAGATTAAGGCATAGAGAGGAACACAAAAGGATGTAAACTATGGAATAAATTATAGAATATAAAACATGTGGAACATAATTGAGAGGCCTAACACAGCAGTTCTCAAACTTCTGGCCTAAGGATATTTTCATACTCTTAAAAAGTAGTAAGGTCCCCAAGAACGTTTGTATGTGTCGTTATATTTATTGATATTTACCATGTTAGATGTTAAAATTATAAGTAAATTAGAATATACAAGTATATATTACATTAACATTAAAATAATGATGTCTTCACATGTCATGCAATCTCTGGGATGCTACACTATATCCTACAAGAATGTGAATAAAAACAGCTAATAACATCTTAGTGATATTATAAAAATACTTTTAAATTTATGATTCCACTGAAAAAGTCTAGTCTTTCTGTAACAGGGCAGAAGCAATATTTAAAGACATCAGAGTCAACCATTTCCTAATCTACGGTTTCAAGCCCTACAAACCTCAAGCAGGATAAATGCAAAGAAAATCATACCTAAGTACAGCCTAGTAAAACTGTGGACAGCCAAGAACAAAAGAGAAAATATGAAAGGAACAACATGAAGATTAAGAGCTGACTTTTTAAAAGAAAAGTAAGTCAACAGTTGAATGATATATTGCAGTGCTGGAAAAAAATAAACTGCCAGCCTAAAATCCTAAAACTAGTAAAAGAGAGAGAGAGGAG
Organism: Cynopterus sphinx; assembly: GCA_030015415.1. Classification (NCBI taxonomy): domain Eukaryota; kingdom Metazoa; phylum Chordata; class Mammalia; order Chiroptera; family Pteropodidae; genus Cynopterus; species Cynopterus sphinx. The sequence goes on along the minus strand of CM057383.1, from coordinate 53,013,580 downwards.
GGAAGAGGGAGGTAAGGAAAGTCAAATATCACATGATCTCACTCATATGTGGAATTTTTACAATAAAATAAAAATGACCTTACAGATACAGAAAACAACTGATTGCTGCCAGAGACAGGAGGTGGGGAGTGGGAGATGAGTGAAATAAATGAAGGATATCAAAAGGTACAAACTTCCAGTGGTAAAATAAATAAGTCATGGGATGTAACATTCAGATGGTCATTATAGTTAATTTACTGTATTACATATTTGAAAGTTGCTGAAAGTAGGTCCTAAAGGTCTCACTACATTAAAAAAAGAAATTATAACTGTGTGATGATAGATGCTAACTAGACTTATTGTGGTGATCATTTCACAATTTATACAAATATCAAATCATTACCTGAAACTAATACAATGTTATTAGTTGATTATAGTTCTCTTTATAAAAAGAAAAAAAGAAATTCCAACAGGCATCACTTATCCTCAATAAGTGAACACCAGAAGATACTGAAGGAAATATGAGCCAAGAATCTGAATCCTTTGAAAATAAAGTCTACAGAGCAGCCATTCTTCATGTACAATAATTCAAAAATTATTGTTCATATAAGTAAGTCCTTAAGATAACTGCTAGAGAAGGAACCCCAAACAAACTAGATGACAAGAGAAACCTCTACAAAAAAGATTGGCAGTTAACAAATGAACATATTTAACTGCAACTCAAGACAAAAACAAAAACAGATTAAGAGTAACAAAATGCAGTATATAAAATTAGCATGTGAAAATTAAACAACTAATAAAAAATATGAGAAAAGATAGAAAGTAGAACAAGCTGGTGGAATGGCTCATACTTCATAACTAGAAGTCAAACTAAGCAAATCAAGTACAGGTCTTTATAATCTCTAAGCTAAGATCCCTGAAACAAAAATGTTTTATAATACATAATTTGGCAGATTTAAAAAAAATATATCATGTATATATCATACATTATATGTTAGGTCTTAAGAATCATTTCATAATCAATCACATTTGTTTCTGCAGCAAAATGTAAGAATATTCACACAAATGGTAAATATAAAGGCCATCACTATCCCACATCAATTCATATCAAGTTTTGTTCCAAATGAATTTAGGCAAGTTTAGAAATTGTTTTCAGAGCCTTTGGGATTTTCAAATTGCAAATCAGAGAAGCAGAATTCTAGACATATCAAGACTATAAAATAAGAAGGGACTGAAGATAGAAGACTAGAAGACAAAGGAAACAGTAGAATAAAACACAATTTTTTTAATTCGAAAAATAAGAGGTGGTGAGATACTGTTTCATAGTAGTACCTTCACCCTCAATGAAATGGTTCTTTTACTTGATACTAAGTTATTTTTAAATGACTATATCCTGCTCTAAATTCCCAAGTTATTGTATCTGCAGAATGAGCATAAAAGTCACTAGGGGGCAGCAGAGCACAAAAAAATAGAAAAACACCAAGGTAAAATCTGCTTCTAAGATATTCATTAGATTACTTCATAATTTTTTAACTTTCATTTGGAAATAAGTTCACAGTGCACAAATAATTCAGAGAACTCCTGTAGAGCCTTTATTAAGAATTCAGCAAGGTGTAACATTTTTGATATTTGTTTTCTCCTTCTATATACAGCTATATTTATTTTTCTAAACCGTTTGAAAATTGTATACATTATGCCCTTAAAACTTCAGTGTGTATTTATATCCCCTCTTACCTAGTATACTTATCAAAATCAAAAAAATTTATATTCATTTAATCTTAATCTAATCCACAGTCCATATTCCAACTTTGACAACCATCCTAATAATATTCTTTATAGCATTTTCATTCCCTGGAGAGTATCTAGTCCAGGATCATGTATTACATTCAGTTATCAATGTATTCAGTTTCCAGGCCCCTAAACAGGTAGTTCTCAATTTTTTTAGATACAGAATTCCTTATATTATTAAAAATTATTGGCTACCCTAAAGACCTTTTGTTTATATGGATTATCTATAAATCATTATTTATCATATTAGAAGTTAAAACTGAGAAATTAGAAAATATTAATTCATTTAAAATTAACAATAAACCCATTACATGTTACTATATTTAATGAAAAATAATTATATATTCCAAAACAAAAAATTGAAGCATTTGTTTTACATTTGTGCAAATCTCTTGATGTCTGGCTTAATACAAGACATCTGGATTTTGTAACCACTTCTGCATTAGATCTATTGCAATGCGTGCTGTTGGCTGCAGTATACGAAGAAAACCCAGCCTCGCACATATGTAGTTGGAAAAAATCCAGTGTTTTTAAAGTCTTCTCAGATTTTACATACATGTATAAATTTTTAATACAACCTCAAAACTCCACGTGTTTTTTATTAAAATCTATTAGTCTATCTCACACCTCAAATAAATCTTTACCCATGTATGATCTTGTAACATCAGGTATTGGTCATTTGAAAAATACTGGTTCACTAGGTTATGCAGAGCTTCCAAATGCTGGCATATAACATTATACAATATCAAAAAATTACATTTATTAATATCACCATCTGGTCTACAAGACTTACTGAGGTGATCACTTCATAAGGTATATAAATGTCTAATCACTATGTTGTACATCTGAAACTATTTAATATAATATTGTATGTCAACTGTAATTTAAAAATAAATTTTAAAAAATATATATGTTACCACCCAGTCTCATAAAAAAAGTTTACAAGTATTGGCAATCTTTAGGAGGGCAAGAGTCCCCATCTGTAAAAATATAAACAGGCAACAATAGTAAATCCCACATAAGTAGTACAAATAATAAATCAGTCATTCTGTAGAACAAAATAATAAAGATGGACTTTAAAATCTAATGATAATAAACTATATTACAAGATCACTCACTATAACAGCACAATAGCTAAAAGAAAAAATAGTGACAAAACCAAATGCTGGCAAGGAAGCAGAGAAACTGGATCTCTCATACATGACTGGTGAGAATTTAAAACAGTACAGCCACTAGGGAAAATATATTGGCAGAGTCTTAAAAAATTAAACATGTACCTGCCATACAATTCACCAACTGCACTCCTGGGCACTTATTCCAAAGAAATAATCAGTTACGCTGACCAAAAAATACAAAAATCTGCTCATGAATGTTTATAGCTTTATCTACAATAGACAGTGAAAGGTTCTTTCTCTGCTTAACACCAAATACTTGATGTCTTTACCACCACCAATTCTGATTCTCTGACACCAAGGGGGTGTCCTACCATTTAATTCAATTCTGATACTAACTACTAAAGTTAACGTGAGACCTTACTACATAAGACTCAGTCCTATAAGACTGTCCCCACTTCAGACACCAGCCACAAATGGGGTACCCAGGCTACCCACACTTCTGCTTGGGCAATTACAATTCACAGGTTACCACGCCCACCCCACCACCCAAGTCAGGTTCATATATTAACACAATATAAATATACATACTATATATGTACATAAATAATATTATAGTATTTATAATAACATTTATTTTGTGTTTATTACTTACAAAAAAACTGTTCTAAATACTTTTATATATCATCTTGCTTAACATCAAAACCACCCCATGGTAGAGGACGATAGTACTGCCTTCATTTTACAAACAGAGAAACTAAGTCACAGATAAGATAAATTATTTGCCAAGAAACAGAGCCATGATTAAGACTGACACAGAATCCCACACTCATCTATTTCTCTACCTACCCATTAAAAGAAATGTATATATAATCTAATAGAAATATATGTTATAAATTGCTGCCCCTATAGATAATATACATAACATTACATAACATTATACAAATATATTTATATATGCACACAAAACTTTTTATATGCATATATATGTACATGTGTATATTTCTCAACTACACAGAAAACATGTTAAAAATGTAAAACACACTACCAATAGGTTAACATGAGTCCACGTGGCAGTCTTAACTAACACCAGCTTTACCCTAGGTCTCCAGATGCCTGCTAATGGTAAGCTAATCAATTAAACTGTTTTCCTTAATTCATGGTGAATTAATGTCATTTGCAACAAGAAGAGTTTCAAGCAATATAAACATGAATTTTCATTTATTTTTTTAAATGTATATGTGTCACATGCTGTATTATTAAAATATAAACTCCAAGAGAAAGTGAATAGCTTCATAAACAAAAACATGCTACAGTACTGTTTCCATATACCCTTATGCCAATAAAATCAAAACAAGTTTAAAAAAAATTTCTTTCACTAGAGCAAAACAAGATTAAAAGAACAAGTTCTTCCTCACTTTACAAAATAACCAGATTACACAGGCATTTTCTATAACATTTTTGTTGTTGTTGTTGTTGTTACTGTTTTTCTTTTTTTTTTCTCCAAAAGGTTTCCTCCTCTCCAAGCAAATTGAATTTTTTTATCGTATACACAGCCTGACTGGATGGCCTAGATTAAGCTACTGTAACAAAGTTGCCCAAAATACCATTGGCTTAAAACAACAAAGATTTTTTTCTTGCTGATGGAATACGTCCATTGTTGGTCAGTAACAGACTCTACTCTACAAGACCCTGACCTAAGAAGCAGCCAACATCTAGAGCAGCTGTCAGCAAGATTTTTTTATGAATGGCCAGACAGCAAATATTTTCAGCTTTGTAGGGTATATGGTCTCTGTCACAACTATTCAACTGTGCCATTGTAGTGCAAAAGTAGCCATAGACAATACATAAAGAAATGAGTATGGCCACATTTCAATAAAACTTTATTTACAAATACAGGTAGCAGACCATATTTGGCCCGTATGCCAGTCTTAACTAGATAAGAGAAACCTGACTAAAGAGTTTTTAATACTTGATATTCATATATTTCCTATGTAAGCATAACCTTAAAGAAATAATTTTTGAAAGGATAATACCTACCTAACAATGTTTTTCTAATATAGCATGGTGGCTTTGATATAGCACAGCAGTCAAAGGCAAAGACACTAGATGCAGACTCCCTAGGTTTAAATTCCAGGTCCTTTGCCTAGCCATGATCTCTGCTTTATCCAACTTCTCTGAGTTTGTTTTCTCATCTACCTCATAGGTTTGCTAAATTAAATGAATTAATATGTATAAATGCTTTGAATAGGGCCTAGCACAAAGCAAGTACTCAATAAATGTTAGCTGCTGTTATTATTTAAAATATCTAGCACATATACAAGTGATAAGTTGACTGCGAAAGCAAGTCATCTAGCCTGTGTATGAGCCTAGCAAACTACCTAGTATCAACATTTCAATTCAGGAATTGAACATTCAGGAATTGGACAATCTTAATATATGTCTATCCTTCAGGAATATCAAGAATCTCCCATATTCCTAGTGCTACAACTGGCAGAACCCTGAGCATGTTATGATCCTATTCTTTGCTTGAGTTTACTCCTTAGATCTTCATGTCAGCTTTTTCTCCAGGATCTGAGGATGAGTCACAACCTCTCCACTGAATTCCTGATTCAGCCTCTTTTATGTGCTGTGTCTGGCTGATTGTGGGTGTGGTGCCAGGTCTGGCACCATCTCTCTGAGAATGCTGATGTGGTAGAATTCAGCTGTATTTAGGCTGGTTTACCTTGTAATTTTCCAGTCCCTTTATTAGAATAAGCAAAAGTACAAAACATGACTACAAGTTCAGTACTTAGCACTATGAAGCTCTCTAAAATCCCAAAGCAACTAAGACAGATCTTTGTCAACTATCTTCTAGGAAGCAGTATTGACAAGTCCCACCCAGATTGCCAATCATATGAGACATATATAATTTATACAACTGTAAAATGTGAAAAGCACCATTTTCACCTGAGATCCCTAATTGAAATGCACCTGACATACTGTCATCACTGTGGCATGAAAATAACATAAATTTTTTTTTAATTCAAATATATTCTTCCTCTACTCACTACCAGTATGTGTAAGTCTTACACCAATCTACCTAGACATTCACTGACCCCCTTTAAGGCTGCCACACTCAGAGGAATGACACAGGGCTAATTGGGAAAAGAAGTTTCCATCTAGTGGCCATAAATCTCCTTTCTTACAGAGCTGAAATGGCCTGTTAAGTGTATTCCCAGCTCCCATCACGAATAACACCTCCATTTCAAGGGAACATCAGAAACCTTCATGGAGATGATTTTAAATTTTTTTCAATCCAAGAAGGAAAATACTGAGTACAAGCAAATAAACCTCCTAAGAAAAACAAAACAGTAAAGTAGAAGCAGGAAGTGGCAAGTTTTTACAAACTAAGTAGCTAAAAGGGTGAGTTTTCACCTAAATAAAAATAAGAAAAGAATTCTATATTTAGTAGCCCATCAATACTTCAAATGCAGGAAAGACCTAATCCACAATATGCTCTTTCATAGGGAACAAACTCAGTGTAAAATTGGGGATTTTTTAAAAAGCTCAATAATTAGCTTATTAAAAGATCTCTCAAATACTTTCTGGGACCTAAACCATCTGACAAAAAGCCATGCTTTCAGCTTACTCTGGCCTCCTAACAACCTGTTCATATCTTCTTTCCTAATACAGGAGGCAAGACAAAAGTACTTCATTTTAATCCAAAACTGCTCAGTAGAAAAAGAGAGTCTAGAAAATGAGATTAGATTTCTAGCAGCACTAACAAGCAAACTGGATCTGGAAGTTTACACCTTGATATGACTGCAACCTCCCTGGATGGATTTATAAAGCCACTTATCTCTACCTGTATGCTTAAACTGAGAGCAACACCAATCATAGTTTCTTAACTAAAAACGAATCTATTAAAAATAAATTTAAAACTCAGGGCTATATGAATTCTTGTTAACAAATAATAATGGTAAGAGAACAAATACAGCTGGGAAGGAGCGAATACCAAAGAGAGATATATTTTTTTAATACCTAGTAAGAATCAATCCTTGATGAAACCATCTGTTTAATCCTTGGAGTATACTATACTGTAAATCTGATTGCAAACCATCAAATCTGGCTTTGCTACAGAAAACATCAAAGGCAGTGAATACACAATAAGTTAACATGAGATATACTTCAGCAACCAACCCTGTACATTTTTGCCTGTAATCTTGAATTCACTGAAATTTAGATTCCAAATAATTTCCCAAAATTCCAGCTTCTAGAATGGATCCTATTAAGATAATCTGGAAGCCTTGAATAAACTCAAGTACTTTAACCAGACTCTGCTGCGGAGCCACAGAAATGGAATCTGAACTGTTCTCCACTAGAACTGTCTCAGGGTACATCTCAGTTGAATACTTCTGAGAGTATTTACAAGTACAATGAAGGCAGACTAACTGCTATTTTCTGGCAACTTTCAAGTCAAATTTAATCATTAGTAACAACACAATAAAAAAAATCGTGATTCAAATCCCAGCTCTAACATTTATTAGCTATAGAGCCCTGAGAACATTCACCTAACCAATCCAATGTAAAATAGTGAGAATGACATCTAAGCCACAAAACATCGGTTAACTCTGTTATAACTGAATCTAGTCTCAGGGTTATTTTGAAGATTAAATAAAATATTATGCCCAACAAGTCACGTGAGATAACTTAGTGACAGCACCCATATGTAGTTTCCTTATCCTTACCATTATTTCTAGATTTTCTTATTTCAATTTCATCCTCTTGTTTTAAACTTTATCCTCCCTACCAAAACCCTATAGCATTGGCTATTAGTCATGGTGATAAACACAGCATATTAAGAAAAATATTACCATTTATTTACTGCTTACTATTAGCCAGACACTGAACTGACTGCTTTATATAGTTTCCTCACTTAATCGTTACAACTTTATTAAGATGGTTATATTATTCTAGTTTATGGTTGAGGAAAATGAGGTTAGATAATTTGCCAAAAGTCAGTTGGTTACCAGAATCACAGTTACTTTTGCCCTACCAAGTATCTCTCTCCAGTCACTACCTTGTTCCTTCCCCAGAGGTAATCATTACCATGAGGTTGTGATAACTATTTCCTTGCTCTTCTTTAATTTGAGCATACAAGTATGCAACTATAATATTGGTTAGTTTTACCTTTGAATATTATTATACAAAGGGAATACAGGACTATATTCTTTGGTGCCCTTTTTCTTTTGATATTATGTAAATAATGAGATGACTCCATGTTGTTCACACTCCATGTGGTTCATTCATTTTCAATATTCTACCATATAAGCATCCAATAATTTTTAAATCCTATAGTTTTTGAACATCTGAATTGTTTCCATGTTTTAGCCATTATGTACATTGGTGCTGTGACTATTTCCTTTTTATGTAAACTGATGTAAATGCACAGAAATTTCTTTAGTGCACAGATCTTCAAACATACACAGACCAATACAAAGGCTATACAAAGAATACAGAAACACTTTCTAAATGGTAAATCGGCATACAGTTTCTCAAGAATCCAATTTCAGATTCAATAACTTCCATACATACTATTTCTTAAAACTGATCTAAGAAGAGATTGCATTTAAAATACAGTAACTTTAGAAAATAATATTGGTTACTTTTGCCTATTTGCCTACTCCCTGCCCATTCCAAATATTACTATGATGCCTTAGTTTCAAATAACTCACAGAAGGGTAAAATGCTTAGTCTTAAAGGGAAATAAGTTGATTCTACAATAACATGATAAATTCTTTAACAGACTTATGGAAAATGTTCTTTAGAAGCAAAAAAAAAAATGAACTATGTAACTACCTTGGAGTTAGGAAAAAAGAGATGACAGACATCTGAAGTATGCCTTGAACAGCAAGGTATGATTGTCAGGTGAAAGAGGACTGAATAGATAATCTTTGCAAACAAGTCAGTGAGATACAAGTGGAAGTCATTAAGTAGAGCTTCAGGAAAAAAACTGTTAAAGGGCGATAATTCAACTGGAAGATGAACCCCTTGTGCCACTCAGAAACATTTGAACTAGAAAGAACTAAAAAAGACAGATAAGAAAAAAAAAAATGGTGCCAGAATAATCTGTGCCTATAATAATAAACAGCTCACAGGCAAAAAGTTGGTTATGTTATATAAGACACATTGATAAGCTGGAAAAAAGGGAACGCTGAGGAAGCTAAAACCCAGCCTCAGTCTCTCCACTGGAGCCATGTGCCAACAGGAGCTGCTCTAAATCTCATTCCAAAAGGAAGGTGTCCACTGGTAAAAGACTGTTCCTTGGTATTAGGGATGAGAGATAAATACAAATACAAACAATGAACTGCTTTCCCACTAACCATTGCCATGTTGCTCAGTAAACTCATTAACCATCATACAAACAGAGAAATCCTGTCACATGCTATATAGAGCTGCTCTTGTTAAAAGCAGGTCAGTTTGGATCAAACATTGATAACAGGTCATTTGACTTTTGAAACCACTCTTTCTCTGTCTATGGCATCTTAAATATGTATGGCATGACTCTCCAAACTAGCAGTCACATATGGGCCTCTTAACCTAACTCAGTATCAGCTGCTCCGGAATGATAACTGCCTAGCTTTGAGGTGACCCTCCCTCCAAAACTCTCCAAAGTGAATTTCAAACAATCCAGATGTAATCTCAAAATTTAGTGAATATCACTCAGATATTTTGGTGAGATGTAGAGCAATAAACAGAAAACGAATGTTTATTCATATAAAGTCCAAACCAAATCAAAACCACTTTAATCAGTTCCTACAACTTCATAATTTTTTATTTCTTTTGTTCACTTCCTAGAGAAGGTACTCATAGATTATGACCTAAGCATAAGCAGATGAATGAGTCCAGTGACCATTATTTGATAAATGATCAAAATAACACTGAGTACCTACCATGACTCAGTTACTATAGTAGGGTGCTAGAAACAAGGAATTCATAACCTGTTGAGGAAGCAAATGTCAACAACTAAACATAATGAGCTAACTGTTATAACATAAATATAAAAAGTGTGCAATATAAGTAGAAAAGAAATAACAGAGAAGTTCTAATAAGAATTGAGTCAGGAAAACATTCCCCTCAAAAAATTAATTCTTACATAAGCAATAAGTTAACCATATTTTTAAACAGGGTAATGACATAAAAACTATTCTTTCCAGTGGTAGACAGAAAAATGCCCCCTTTAAGATGCCCATGTCATAATCCCCAGAACCTATGACTATATTAGGTTATATGGCAAAGGGAAATTAAGGCTGCAGGGAGAATTAACTAATCAGCTGTGAGACAGGATTATTAACCTGGATTTTCCAGGTGGACCTAATGTAATCACAAAGGTTTTTAAAAGCAGAAGGGGCGAGAAGACTCAGAAAGAGACATGAGGATGGGAGCAGAGTCTGATGCTCTGCTGCTGGCTTTGAATATGAAAAAAAGGGGCCACAAGCCAAGGAATGCAGATGGCCTCCAAAAACTGGAAAAGGCAAGGAAGCCAATTCTCCCCTAGAACCTCCAGAAAGGAACACGGCCCTGCGACAACCCTGATTTCAGCTCAGTGAGACTCATGTCAGATTTCTGAACTACGGAACTATAAGATAATAAATTTGTGTTGTTTTAAGCCAGTAAATTTATGGTAATTTGTTATAGCAGCCATCAAAAATTAATGTAATTCCTTACTTAGAAATAATTTTGAATTCACCATCTCAGGTCCAGCTCAAAAAGTACCTCTACTCCAAAGAATTACTATTTTATCTGTGCTCCCTTATAAATACATACACTTATATCATAATTAGATATATGTAATCTCCTTCCCAACTAGACAATGTGCTCTTCAAGAACACGGACCATATTCTATTCACCTTTCCATTCTAAACACTATTAGACACTAAATAATTATTTGTTTTACAAACGAATCTCTTCATCTCCACGTTCATGTATGTTCTCTGGATTCCCCTCCCTTCCCTGCCCAAAGCACCTGCTAAGAGTCCTAATCCAAAAATAAATAAAAGGATCTTCCTATCCAATAAATCTTCATATTACCAGGACACCTACGCTCTCTACCTAGTGCAATCCATATGCCACTCTCTACAGTCAATATTTGGAGGAAGAGATCTCCCAAACATCCCCACTGATCTCTATGCCACAAGAGACAACTAGCTCAACCTGCAACCAGAAACAATTTCACTTAGACCACAGGAGAGCACCCCTAAAAAAGAAGATAATTTATCAAGAGGGAATACGGTTATATTGCAACATAAACTTCCCAAAAAAGCCTATTAGATGCAGTTCAAATATGCCGTGGGCTACAAAGTACTTCTCAGGCGGGAGGTACAGTACATAATTAAACTTCCAGGAAGAATTTTAATTGAGGAAAAAGACTTTAGATATAAGGAATGGGAGCAGTGAAGTGAGAGTCAAAGGAATAATTTCCCCTGGAAATTCCAAAACTGTGATCATCATGCCTAAGGCCAATGACACCGCTGAACACTCCATCTTTTTCTTTGGTTCATCCTTTCCCATACTAACCATGCAACATTAGCCTGGACCTATTCCTCAGCAAGGATGGTTTTCTGAAGGAACAAGAGAAGAGTTGTTTACAAAATATGTCTCAGTTTCTTGTTATACTTCTGACTGGTTCTGACAAAAATATTCCTTTTTTCTCTGATCCCCTCAGAAAAGGAAGGGACTCCAGCTAGACATAAAGGACTTCCCATTATTTTTTAGTTCAATATGAGTAAAAAACTAATTAAAAGATAACAGAAAATCTCTATATAGACAAAAACAAAAGCAGGGTAAAGTTGAAAATGGTCTAGAATTTTTTTAAGAAGAAGAGGGACTAAGTTGGAAACAGATTTGAGGGAAAAGACTAAGTAAAAAACATTTAAAGATTCTCTGAAGAAATAACTCCAATATAGTATGGCTAGAAAAAATTATCACAAATTCAAGCCACACAAAGTATAGCCAAAACAACATACTTTGCCAACAGCCAAAGTTAAGGAAAAAAGGCATCATATTTGGGTTATAGAATCTAGCTTAAGTCCAAACTCTCTAACTAAACTTTGTGATCTCAAGCAATTAGCTTTACCTCTCTAGGCCTCAGTTCACTCTCATTTTAAATGCACAGTTTGAAAGGAGCTTCAAGGATACCACGCATGCCTTTATTAAGTTTAAAAATGTCTCTGGAAAGTGCTCTTAAAACTATAATCTCACCTCTTATTCTCTATGTTATGAGAAGGCCAAGTTGACAGCCTACATCGCCTCCCTGAACATTTGTACAGTCTAGCAAAATTAAGCCAGACCTGTTTCATCCTTACTTTATTAGCTAAATATATAAGTACAGGGAAAGGATTTATTATATTAGTCGCTCAACTTTTGTACATGTTTGAAATTTTCCATAATGAAAAACATATTACCTAGAAAACACCAGAAGAAATCAATATATTCTGTGTGTTAAAAAGAAAAAGAACAGTTAATATAAGCAATATATTATTTCTATGTTGCTTTTTAATGATCTGTTACAATCTCAATATTCTTGAACCAAATTAATTTTACTTGAAACATAAAGTGAATTAAGTGCTAAATCACAAAGAATAAATTTATCATAAATTAGACCTATATATTTTCTAAAATTACTAAAATGGATCAAAATATCTGCCAAAACAATATTTCATTTGATTCAAGTTCTAGATTTACTGAATCTCCTACCATGTGCCTATCATCCAGCATCAGTAGTTATCAGCATACGAAGAATATCATTTCATATCTATACCTACCTTCAACATATAAAAACTAACTTCTCACAAAAACTAATTTCATTTCACATATTTCTCATATGTTATGAAGTTATTTTTCTTGAGAAGTATGACATGAAAAAAATTACTCAAACATGATTTTTCAGTTTAAGAATTTGAGTGCACTGCCAAAGAAATTCCCAACAACCTAGTTCTTCTAATTTTATCTTTATGTCCCTTGGGACTAATATAGTAATTGATACAACAGATATTTTAAAAATGTTTATAAACCAAAAAACTTTTTTAAATAATCTTGGAAAGACAATAAAATTTGGCCATTTCCATTCCAAAAATTAACCCGGCAAAAAAGACAAATATGAAAGATGAAAACCCATGTTGGGTAACTCTATAGAGCAAAAAAAAATAATTATATCTGATATTTATAATTCTTAAGCTTTGTTTATCAAAAACTCAAATTCATACCTTACCCAAATTCAAAATGAAAAAAGTATGCAAAAAATTGAATACATTTTTTAAATTAAACTCAAATCTATAACATATTAATGTAAAATAGCAATGTGCTAGATATTAATCACCATTCAAAATACACTAGAGAGCAAAACTGCTAAATGCCACACATTTATGAGACACCAAAGCAGGTTTTAACAGTCAAGGAGAAAAGCAGTACATGTACAGTGATAACACTGTTTAGATGCTCTCACTTGCCATTTTCACATATTTGGTTTCACAGGTCCCCATAAACCACAACAAATTCTCACATTTCAGTAAGTAGTAACCAAATATCTCATATAATATATATATGTATATAAATATTTGTTTTAAGTGTTAAAGACTGAGCTAAGAAAAATAAAGAACACAGGCCAAAGCAACACCGTGATGCTCATGAAAACATGTAGATGGTGGTCTGTAATATAATAGTTACAAAGTTCACTAACAGCCCAGTAACATAAAAGCCTCTACAACTGGGTAAAAAAAAAAAGGTAACCGTAATATGAGGTAATAATAATGAATTTATTTCCAAGTATTATTTTATATGGTCATCTGACCTAAAGTTCAATATAATTTAAAATGTGTTCTAAATCAAAGTTTAAAATTGTATTTTAATGTTAAAAAGTATGTAAAAGAAGCTGTATTTCTAAAATGTTTATTAAAAGATTAACCTTTTCTTTTTGAGAAAATTAAACAAGCAAAACAATATACCTTATTTCTAACATAGATATAATTATTGTTTAGGGTTTATAGTAATGTAAAATAATAGAATACTATATAGATATTAAAATTATAAATATAACCAAATAAGAATATGTAAAGAATTTAAATAATTTATTTAAAATTAAACCTTATTAATGTATTTGAGAATCTGTAAGGAATAAAACATACACTTTTTATTAATCATCTATTATATCTAGCCATTCTTCTAAGCTCTTTACATGTAACAATTCCTTTAATTTTTATAACAATTTTATGATAGGCACTATTATCATCACTCATTTAAATGATGAGTAAGCCAGAAACCAACATAAGCTGATTTGACCAAGGTGACATAGATATTAAGTAATAAAGCCAGGGTTCAAACCCAAACAGGACTCCAGAAAGATATGCCTGTCATAAAATATCAAAATATCTGTTGGTAGGTTTACAATCAAATTTTTACATTTTTTAAGTTATAATTTAAATTTGTTATTTAACATAAATTTTCCTTTTTATATATTACTTTGACGTTAGTAATAACAAGTAAATAGTAGTAACGATAGCAAACATTAAGTAAAAGCACAAGACAGACATCATCTCTCACACCATTTCTAAAATGGATGCTCTAATTAGCCCCTTTTTTGAGAGGAGGAAAGTAAGGCACAGAAAGACAAAGGAACTCACCCAAAATCACATAGTGAATAATAACAGTGCCATAAACTGAATCCAAGTAGCCTAACTTAATACTCTGAGATTGGGCTCTTAACCACTATACTATATTGAAATTTAGGTAATAAAGAGAATGAGACAATATGATTTCTCTAAAATAACTTTTATAAACTCTATGGTTTTGATTCAGGATCTAAAGTCAAAGTAATATATACCCTATCAATGATGTTAAACAGTAGAACTTCTCCATCTACCTAAAAGAACAAATAATACTCTCTTCTTCCCACTTTCCACCATGGTGATAACAAGTAACCAGTTTTTCAAAAGTTGCTAAAGAAACATAAAGCGTATTAAAGGGTTTAGGAACAAACTATTGAAATAGGTATTTAGGCTTGGAAGGACTGTGATAGGTATAAAAGTTAAGTTCAGATATATGTCTCAAATCAGGAGGCCCCTTGTTCTCTGTAGCAAATAATGCTTAAGAAATAAACTCTACATAGAACAAGTTTATACTGAAGCATAGAAACATTAGCGTCTACTATCAATATATTAACCTCATCCTTTTAAATTTCTATTCTTCTGTATATGTTTTATAATATATATATATGTATATTTAAGTAATTGCATGTAATTTATAATAATTTATAATACACTTAAAGAGGGTGAGTGTGCTCCTTGTTTAATTCCTAGAGCACTGATAATTCCTATACCTTGCAATAAAAGCCCTTTTCAACAAAACTTGAAGAAAAGACAAATAATGCAGTTATCAACTGAGAAGTTCCTTTCTGTATCATGAATATAAGCATATTTCTAGGACAGTACTTTGAGGCTCACCAAGATTAAATAATCTTATCAGAACTATGATGAAACTTGAGGGGGTAGAGCTAAGGGCTCTCTATGATCACAGAACAATTAGAATTTCTATTTGCTCCAAGGAGAGTCATGTCCATCCCTATAGAATACATTTTCTACCATAAGGCTGGATTAAAGGAAGTTACTATCTTGAAACCATTTCAGTTTACAGCCAAAGCTTAGCCACTATTTGTGTAAGTGTTAATTCGTACCACCTTTCTGTAGTGCAATTTAGCAACACATATCAAAATTTTAAATGTACATCTCCTTTGGCCTACCAATACCATATCTTGAAATTCACAATAAAATGATCAAACATATATAAAAAGATGTAGTGCAAGAACTTGTAAATGCTAGAAAACAGGAAACAATCTAAATGTTTATCCCTATCATTAAATAAATTTTGAAATCTATATAACAGAAGAATTTGATAGTCTACTAGATACTGTTGAATTTTAGAAGCAGATTACAAACTATCAGGTGTAAATGGAAACATTTTAAATTACATTATAAATGCATAGAAAAATATCAGAATGAAGTTTACCAAAATTAGTTTACTGTATTGATAATGGGATTTTAAGTAATTTATCTTTAAGCTTTTCTTTAAGGTTTAACTTTTTCTTATATACACTTTCCTATATTATTTTCAATATTAGCAAGAAAAAATATTCCTTTTCACCTTGGAAAAAAAAGAATTCTAAGATTCTGATTATTTTCTCAAAGACCCGAACATATGTCCTTTCATGCCAGATTGCTAGATTGCTAAATGCTATCAATTTAAATTTTATCTTAGAGTGATGATTCTCAAAGTTGACCCAAACTAGCAGAATCAGCATCATTTGAAACTAGTCAGAAATGCAAATTCTCAGGTCCCACTCTAAACCTATGAGAAAGTCTAGGGGTAGAGACCATAATCTTTATTAACAAGCCATTCAGGTGATTCTGGTCCATGCTCCAATCTGAGAACCACTGTTTAAGACGAATTCAAAACCTGGTGCCCTGAAAGGCAATTTAAACTCCTCTCAGTATTGTTAGTGCCACATAAATTCAAACCAATGTAGGTGAAGTCCTCCCCAGTGATCAACTCTGAAAAAAAAAACTCAAAAATATTCAAAATATCAGAAATAAAGCAGCAACAGCACAAGAATTATGACTAATCTTGATGCAAAAAGAACAAATAATAAAACTTCTAAACTCAAGAAAAACAGCTCTCAATGGTGAATACTATCAAAAGCCTGTTGCTACCCAGGACAACCTTCTGGAAACTGAGCAATAACAAATGAACTTGGAAGCCCAGCTAACCAAATACTGGTAGATCACAACTGAGAAATACTCAAATCTCCAGCAAAAATGTGAGATTTACTCAACATACAATGGAGCTATTAACAGGATCCAAGCATTAAGTCATCTCAACATTGCAAGAATGTCCATGTTAAGGCCTCATAGTTGCTAAATGGTGGACAAACTAAACACATCAAAAATTTAAGTCCAAAATACCCTCATAGCAAATCACTTAAGAGCTCATTTCTTCAGGAAAAAAGAAAAATAATGCTGTCAGTACTGAAATGGGGAAATTTTGTGGGAGAAATAATTAATACAGGAAAGAGAGTAAATATATGGACAATGCACTTAAAATTATTGCATCTATAAATACAACTTAAAAGAGTTCTCATTTACAGTTTTGTAAAAACGTTTTAATACTTAAAAATAGGGCCTACATTTACCATTTTGGTATCTTTCCCCTCTTCAAGATACTTGCCTGCCACTAGAAAACTGTCCTAATGAATATATAAATCTACATTATCTACACTATAAACAGCCCAGCTATGTACAATATAAATTGCACAACTGTACAAAGCAACCACACTTAAAAATTAACCTAATACAAGACCATATCTGAACCTCAACAGTGAATCAGAAATTTTAATGTCTGACTACTAAGTTGACAGAGGTTAGGCTGACAGGAGCCTCCCAGCTATGTATATAACCTATAACCTCATTTTTCCAAGAAACTAATGATAAAGCTATATAGTTCTGGGGTTTTAGCTTCAAGCAGATAAAGAACAACATGTTGTCTCTGATCCTTAGCTTTCTATCAAACGAGATGATGCTACTTGACTATGGACTCTAGTATATAGGAAAGCAAAACTAGTTAGAGAATTTTGCTGCAGACTCATTCTCTTCATTTACTTCTGAGTCAATTTAATTTATTTACTTGTTTTTAATAGGTCTTGTTGCCTACTTTGTCTATTATATCTCTGAAAACAAGAACACTATGATTGAAAAGGGTCTGATGCAGTCTATTCTACAGCCATAAAGAAGTGAGTAGTCTGATTACTAGTAAATTATTTTGTGACAACATACTGACTTAAATAAAATATTCTTTAAATTTTCTATTTGATGAACAGAACCTAATGGCGCAAAACTGTAACACTAGAATTAAATCTGCTCAGGTAAATCTGCAACCTGGATTTTGCAGTCCCTCTTCACTTCTGGAGCAGATAAATGATCACTTCTCCTCCATTCAACTCTTAAAAGAACTACTGAAGAGGCCATCCTCATGCATGATGGGCCACAGAAGACTAGTAAACTGAATAAAACAAGGAGGTACAAGGGAATTTCAGTCTTTCTAGTAACTTGCTATAATGAAATGAAACATTTACATCTTTCCTCAAGTATGCTGAGAATTTCTCATTCTCCTATCAACAAACTGCTGTAATTTAAAACTGATTCTAAGCAACATGAGACTTTTGTCAAAGTCTGCAAAAATAAAACTCCTGACCGAGAACATGTAGTGTCATGGGAAATAAAACCACAAAAAAAAAAAAAAAAACCCTGAATTTTCTTTTTTAGAATTAATTTATTATAAATTTCTGTCTTTTTTTTAACAAGTTTGGTTAACAAGGGCAAATTCTGGGTCATGCTGTCCAAATTTGATAATTGAAACAATGACAGTTTAAATCTCGTATACCTCTGGGACACTGCATACTGAAACGAGGCCACTTTCTAAGTACTGGTCACAGGCCCCCACATTGGACAACTGATTTAAAATTTAAAGCTAAATAAAGCCCTTAGAAAAATTTTCTTCCTCCAGAACTATTTAAAAACTACTTCACTAATTTATCTACTCCACAAAATTGGTCTTTTCTGACTGGAAAGTAGAGCTTGAGTCATTATTTTAAAAGACAACATTTTGCTCGCCCTCACTAAAAAAAAAAAAAAAAAAAAAAAAATGTAGTACCTTATTAAATAATCCATTAAAATTATATGCCAACATCCTCAATAAATGCAGTCTTGGGCTTCCCCAGTCAATATTATACAAGGAGCTGACAAACCTGAAGAACAACTATTCTTATACTGATAAGAAATAATAAGAATATTGATTGCATGAGGCTTTCATTGATCCTTACTCAGCTTAAAGCACTTGAGTAAAAATTTCTGAGTTCAAACAAAAAAAGTCCTTTACTGATACTTAGAGCCTATTCTTTTTTTTTAATTTATTTATTTTAATTAGTTTCAAGTATACAGTACATTGGTTAGACATCTATCTAGTTCATAAAATGATCCCCCAATTGCTCCTTCCCTCCCCTGGCTCTCCACCTAGCCAACATATTAATGCTAACTGCATTCACTATGCCAGATAGAGCCTATTCTTTAAATGTGGAAGAGGAGATGGGAACTGTAAGTGAAGTCTTCTGAATAGTCGGATGATAATTTTCAGGGAGAGAAACAAGGATTTGTGTTGTTGTTTAGTCTTATACCCTAAGCATATGATATCTCTTTGGGTTAAGCTAAATGTAAGCCTTTCTTCTTCTCTTTCGCTCCGACCACTACCCCCAGAGAGAATGGAAAGAAAAGCTGTATCTTATATGCTAATTATATAGTTTTATGTGTGACCTTAGAAAACTGACCTAGCTGCCTAATTATTGCCAAAAAAATAATAATTTCAGACAAAGTACCGGCAGTTCTTGATTCACTCAATAAATAAGTTCCTGGAAGCCTAAACAATGAAGTAAATCTTTGTACATCAATGCAGAATTTCCCAAAAGTAATATAGGAGATACTAAAGTGTTTAAAGATGAAATATGATGTCTAGGATTTACTTCAAAATTTGCCAAGGTAGGCATGGAGGGAAGAGGTAGGTAGTGAGAGAATTAGATGAAACAAGACTTGTTGTGTGTTTAATTGCTAAGACCGTGAAAGAGTATGTACAGATTTATTATTTTCTTGACTTTTGTATGTTTTAAACTTTTTATAATAAACTAATTTAGAAAGAAAAAAAGAATAGGGTGGGAATTGGTTGTACCCATCAAAGTTTTAAATTACAAAGCCTAAACTCATTTATCCCACATTTAAGAATCTCTCTTACAGAAATACCAGTATCAATATGTAAAGAGATATTTATAAGAATAAAGAATTGTTTTTTAGAAGGAAAAGGAGACCATCTAAATGTCCATCAACAGAGGAATATATAACTCCATAGAAGAGAATATTCTTCAATCATTAAAAAGAATGAAGTAGAGCTAGAAGTTTTGACTTAAAAAGATATCTGACATGCTTATACATTGTTAAGTAGAAAAAAAACAGATGTATATCAAATGTATATGGCAATTCCCATTTAAAAAGAAAAAATAACAAAGTTGGAGGTATCATGCTACCTGACATCAAACTACATTACAATGCTATAGTAATCAAAACAGCATGGTACTGGGATAAAAAGAGATGCATTGATCAATGGAACAGAACAGAAAGCCCAGAAATAAATCCATGCCTATATGGTCATTTATGATAAAGGAGGCAAGAATATACAATAGGGTAAAGACAGCCTACTCAATAAATGGTGTTGGTGAAACTGGACAGATACACGACGAAAGTTATAACTAGACCACTTTCTTATACCATATACATTAATAAATTCAAAATGGATTAAAGACTTAAATGTAAAACCATAAAATTCCTAGAAGTGAACACAGGCAGTAAACTCTTAGTTTACTGTTCTTAGTAACATTTTTTGTTCTTAGTAACATTTTTTTCTGATATATCTTTTTGTGCAACAGAATCAAAATAAAAAAATGAATAAATAAGACTACATCAAACTAAAACTTTTTGCACAGCAAAGGAATCCATGAAAAAAACAAAATGACGTATCAGATAAGGGATTAATATCTAAAACTTGTAAGAAACTCATATAACTCAACACCAAAAAACAAACAATCCAATTAAAAAATGAACAGAAGACCTGAATAGGCATTTCTCCAAAGAGGACATACAAATGGTCAATAGACATATAAAAAGATGTTCAATGTCATTAATCGTCAGAGAAATGCAAATTAAGACCACAATGAGATATCATCTCGCATCTGTCAGAATGGCTATCATCAATAAATCAAAAAATAACAGTGTTGGCAAGGATGTTAAGAAAAGAGAACCCTCATACACTGTCAGTGGGGCTGTAAATTGATACAGCCACTATGGAAAACAGTTTGGAGGTTCTTTGAAAAATTAAAAATTGATCTTAATACCCAGAAATTGTACTTCTGGGTATTTATCCAAAGAAAACCAAAACACTATTTACAATAGCCAAGATATGGAAGGAACCTAAGTGCCCTTCAATAGATGACTGGATAAAGAAGCTGTGATACACACACACACACACACACACACACACACACACACACACACACATATATACATATATACAATGTAATATTACTCAGCCACTTAAAAAAATGAAATTTTACCATTTGCAATGACATGATGAACCTAAAGGATATTATGTTAAATAAGTCAGGTCAGACAGAGAAAGACAAATAGGATATGATTTCACTTATATATAGAAACTAAAGAACAAAATAAACAAACAAAACTAAAACAGAATCATAGATAAAAAGAACAAACTGGTGATTTCCAGATGATAGGTGGGGTGAAGGGATTAAGAAATACAAACTGGTAGTCACAAAACAGTCACGGGAATGTGAAGTACAGCGTAGAGAATACAGCCAATAAAATTGTTATAACCATGTATAGTGCCAGGTAGATACTAGACTAATCAGGGAGATCACTTTGTAAATTATATAAATGTCAAGCCACTATGCTGTACACCCAAAACTAATATAAAATAATATTGAATGTCGACTCTAATTGAAAAATAAAAATTAAAAAAACTATAAGACTGTGTGTATATATACATATATATACAAATATGAGGGTGTATATAAACACTTATATAAGCATAGAAAAAAGTATAGAAAACTATATATCAAACTACTAATAATGCTTTGAAGGGGTAAGTTTAGAGTGGGGAAAAAAGGAAATTTTACCTGCATATTTATAAATTTTCTTTATATTATAATAAATTTATAAAACTTTAAAATATTTAAAATCCATTACAGTTTTAAAATAAAGTAACTGTTGCATAAAGGTTAAATTAACAAAAGAGAATTTTAAATGAATCGGTCAGGGATGTCACACATTCATAGATATGACATAAAATATTTTCATACAAATAGAAAATAATAAAGTTGAAGGAATATCATGTAAACTAATACTTTTTATAAATATGAACAAAAAAAATGAAAACATTGGTGAAACACATATGAGTAAGTTTGTAAGACTTCCACAAAGTCATTAATGGATAGTGAGAACTGAGACAGACTGGGTGAGAGATGACTAGCAGTATAAAGCAAAAAAGTGGGAAAAGAAGATCGAGAGAAAATACATGGAAAGAAAATCAGAAAAAAATGAAAGAGTTACATAAATGAGAGTCATCACACTGTAAGGAAAGAGTACTGAAAATGAGGGGTAGGAGATGGAAGGGAAAAGTTTGTGGCTATGAAAAATCTTTTTAGAGCCTTCCTTCATTTTTAAAAATCTACTGAATATCTACTACTTAATGCATACTGAATTCACCCTAGAGGATAACAACTTGAGCCAGCAGGAGTAATTCTAGCTTCCTGGAATCCATTTCAATCTGATGAGACAACCACACACATTGATCTTCCACTCTCTTAAAATCCCATTAAAGAAAAATGTATAAATCCACTACTCAAAAAAAAAAAAAAAAAAAAAAAAAAGGAAGAAAAGAAAAAGAGCCTGTAGCTAATGAGAAAAGCAACAAATTCCTGGGAGAAAAAGCTGATAGATGGCAATAAGGATGAGGTGTAGTAGTTCAAAAAAGAACCCAGAGTGCTTGCCAAAGAAATGAAATCCAAAAAGGAGTCAGTACCAGGCATAACCATGGGGGTCAGGATTTATAATGCCAAGAATAATGAAAGCACTGAAAACAAACACATTAATTGAAAGAATGAATACAGAACTGTCAAACCTCTACACATTTACCCTATACGTGGATATTCCAGCAGCCGAAGACCTAACCCTAGACAAGGATTTTTCTCCAGAGAATACACTAAAAACCACTGACCTGTACACTTCAAATCAGTGAATTGTATAGTATGGGAATTATATCTCAATAAAGTTGTTTTTGAAAAAAGAAAAATTTTCCTTTCTTCCATAGTGGGAAATCAATTAATACTGCCTAATACTGAATGTGATTCTTTTTAATTACAAATATAGAAACTGACTTTTTACCTTCTTAAGTTTATGAGATCTTTAAAAAATGGATAGTGCTTATAATGAAAAACACCTAAAATTCAGTAATTCCATGTTTATTTCAGTTTCTCCTTCAAATAATATTAAATTTAATACATTTAATAGAAATATTATAGTATATCCAGTATCCAATTTTTATGAAAGTTATCTTCTACTCACCCTCCTATTTGTATATTTGTGGGAAGTGACACTGATCTAGAATTATGATCACTAAAGTTAATAATGGTTTCTCAAAAGCAGATTTTTGGTTGATATATACTTATGTCATCTTTACGCTCTTCTAATCTGCTTGATTTTATTTTTACTAATGAGCAAGCACCACACTTCCAAAAAGAAAAATAATTTGAAAATTAAAAGACATATATATAATAGGACTTCCACTCTGAGAAGAGAAAGCAGACATAGTTTTTCCTATCCCTCTCACTGAAAACTCTAGACATTATACATAAAACAAACAGAAAAAAAATTTTTTGAAAGGTGAAAAGGAAAAAAGAGACTGGCTTGGGACCTTGAGACTGTAGAAACAATTGGTAGTCAGGTTCCTGGATTTTTATTTTGCCTTATACCCCAGGCTTGGAACTGAAGGGACTAGCAACCAAGAAACAAACGAGGGCCAACAACAAAAAGCCCCAACAAAAGCCTGCTGTCTCTCTAGCCAAAAGATGACAAAAGGGGTGGCCTACCAAAAAAATACAAACCATTTACACAATCACTGCTGTATTCCAGACAAACACCACAGAAAAAACACTATGGCCCCACCCACACTCATACCAACACAGGCAGAAAGGAAGCCAACACTTCCACCCTCACAAGGTAATAACAAAGTGCCTAACATCCCAGTCAGGATATCAAAGAAGGCCAAGAAGAGAGGTGGGATCTTCATCCCCACCAGATGATTACAACCCCCTTCCCCACACCATGGTGTTAGCACAAACTATGTATGAAGCCAGAGCTCCCATCTGCAGCAGTAATGAAGAGCCCCTCTCGGGTGTCAACAGAGTCTAAGTGGGGAACATGGACATCTACCTTCACCTAGCAGTACTGAAGCAGTAAGCCACATCTTCTCCTGCCAGAACAGTGTCAAATAAAAGTAAGCTAAAATCATAAGCTTGTTATGAGAGCCTGAGTCTTTTAACAATATGAAACTCTATAGGTTTCGATTAAAAATTATTCTTTATACCAAGAACCAGGAGGCTGTCAAACTAATGAAAACAGACAATCACTAGATACCAAAACTGAGATGATAGATATGTTAGATCTGAAGATTTTAAAGTGGTTATTACAAAAACTATTCAACAGTTATGAACACACTTGAAACAAAAAGACTGAGAGCTTCAGCAAAATAAAAACAGAGACCAGGATTACCAAATGAAGAGTTTAGAACTGAAAAATACAATAACTATAACACAAACTCAGTAAGGAGCTCAAGAGCAGAATAGAAAGAATCAATAAACTGAAAGATATAACAAAAGAAATTACATTATCTAAACAACATGAGAAAATAAACTGAAAAAAATTAACAGCACCTCAGGAGCTAGTGGACAATAACAAAAAAGGTAACATTCATGTCACCAAAGTTCCAGAATAACAGCAGAAAGAGGGTGGGAAGAGAAAGTACTTGAAGAAATAATGAATGAAAACATCCCCAATTTGGCAGGGACATTAACGTGCAAACTCATGAAGCTCAGCAAACCCCAAACAGAATAAACCCAAAGAAATCCATGCCAAGACACACTGTAATTAGAACTCCTAAAAAAACTAAAGACAAAAAAATCTTAAAAATAGCCAAAGAAAAATGACACATTTTCTACAGGGGAAAAATAACTTCGATGACAAAAAATTTTTCGTCAGAAAGTATGGAGGCCAGAAAGAAGTAACACAACATTTCTTCAGTACTGAAAGAAGAGAACTGCCAAAACAGAATCTTATACCCAGCAGAAATAATCATTCATGAATAAAGGGGAAACCAAGTCATTCTCATGTGAAGAAAAACTAAGCCATTCTCATATAAGAGAATTTGCTGCCAGCAGGCCTACTCTTAAAAAAAAAAAAATGGCTACAGGAAATTCTTTAAACAGAAAGGAAATTATTATTATTTTGTTTAAAAAAAAAAAAAAAGGAACTTTGGAACATTCAGAAAGGAAAAAAAAAAACACACAGTAAGCAAAAATCTAGGTAAATGGAATAGGTTTTACCTCTCCAGAATCTTCTAAATTAGGTTTGAAGCAAAAACACTGATGTGATTCTAAACCTCTGTAGAGAAGATACTTTAAACAGTTATATTATACATAGGGGAGGATAAAGATGGCAGAGTATGTTAACACTGTTGCTGGCCTCCTTTCACGACCACATCAAAATTACACTAACCTACAAAACAACCATCAGTGAGAATCACCTGAAGTCTAGCTGAACAGAAGTCCTTTAAGCATATACAGAAAAAGACTGCTAGGTGGGGCGGAAATGCAAATCGGGCAGTCCCACATCCACACGTGGCAGTTGAGAATTGAGAGAAATATCTCCACTGCAGAGGTCCCCCTGGAGGAGGACCCCCTAGCCCAGAGCTCCAGTGCCAGGAAAAGAAGCCCCCACAACTTCTGACTGTGTAAATCAGAAGAGTTTGTGCGGAGGGCTGTAGGCCTCCCAGGTATTCTTCTTAAAGGGCTCCTGCGTGCATTTACTCACTGATGGATTGACTTACTCTGAGCTCCAGCACTGGGGCTGCAGTTCAAAAGGCACCAGGAACATATGGGAGGAAGTGAATTGTCTGGCTTCAGGGTGAGGGCTGAAGGGACAGCTCTTTCCCAGACAGGAGTGCTGGCAGAGGGTATCATTCTTTTGCTGAGCAGGCAGAACTAGGTAGCCACCATATCTGAGTCTCCATCAACCTAGTTAACACTGGTCACCTGCCTTGGTGATTCCTGAGATCTTACCTCACCCAACTTGCAGGCCAATCCAAGCCACTTCCAGCGGCTTTTCCATACAAATTGCCTATCTTGGCTCATGCTGTGGACTTTCCTAAAATCTCTCAAAGGTTCACAAACCCCAAACAAGCAGCATCTGGCCTCAGTGTGCCCCATACCTCTTGCTAAGTAGCCCCAAGCCCAGCACTAGCAGCAGCCAGCCTCAGTTTGCAGCTTAGACCCTCCCAAACACCTCCACACCCTAGCTCATGCCTGGTGGCCCCAGGCTAGGCTAGGCAGAGGCTATAGCAGAGCTTGGATTGAGGTAGGGCCCCTCCCAGGAGGCCCTGGGGACTGAGCTACAGCACCAACTGGCCACCTCCACAAACAACACACCCAAAGGGCAGAGTTGGCAGGCACCACAGCCCTGCTAAATTGAATACTGCTCTTGGGGTCAACCCCTGCACAACACCTCCTCCACTGTAGTCACAACCAGTTCTCAAAATCAATCGCTCTCAGTGACATGCAAACAGCAACCAAGGCTCAACTACAACAGAAGGGCACACATAACCCATACAAGGAACAAACATCTGGAACACCTGGTTCAGGTGATGAGGGAGACTGCTCCACTGGGCCCCCCCACAAGACACCACTACATAAGGCCACTCATTAAGACCAGGAGACATAGCAGTTCTACCTTAAATAGAAACAAACACTGAGAATCAGCCAAAATGGAGAAACAAAGAAACATGTCTCAAATAAAAGAACAGAACAAAGCTCCAGAAAAAGATCTAAACAAAATGGCAATAATCCATCAGATGCAGAGTTCAAAACACTGGTTATAAGGATGTTCAATGAACTTAGTGGAAGAATAGATAAATTCAGTGAGACCTTTAACACAGAGATAGAAAACATAATAAAAACTAGACAATAATGAAGAATAAAACTGAAATGAGGAATATGTTAGAGGGAATCAACAGATTAGATGAAGCAGAGGATCAAACCAGCAATTTAGAAGATGACAGCAGAAAATACCCAATCAGAACTGCAACAAGAAAAAAGAATCCAAAAAGCGGATAACAGTTTAAGGGGCCTCTGAGACAATACCAGGCATACCAACATCTCATCATAAGGATACTAAGAGAAGAGAGAAAGCAAGGAACTGAAAACTTACCTGAAGAAATAATGACTGAAAATGTCCCTAACCTGGCAAAGGAAACAGACACACAAATCCAGAATGCAGAGTCCAAAACAAGATGAACTCAAAGAGGCCCAAACCAAGACATATCAAAATTAAAATGTCAAAAATTAAAGACAAAGAGAGAATCTTAAATGAAGAGAAAGAAAAGCAGTTACTTACCTACAAGGGAGCTCCCATACGGTTAATTTTTCAACAAAAACTTTTTGCAGATCAGAAAGGACTAGAACGAAATATTCAAGGTGATGAAAAGCAAGGACCTACAACCAAGATTACTCTACCCAGAGCTTTGCTACCATTTAGAATCAAAGGACAAATAAAGAGCTTCCCAGACAATAAAAAGCAAAAGGAGTTCATCAACACCAAAACAGTTTTACAAGAAATGTCAGAGGGTCTTCTTTAAGAAGACAACAATATAGCAATCCTAAATGTGTATGTAGTAAACAACAGAGTTGCTATATATCTGAAGTAAAAACTGATAAATCTCAAAAGGAAAACAGACAATTCCACAATTATGCTTAGGGACTTCAACACCACTCTCTCAATAACTGATAGAAACAGAAAATCAGCAAGCATATAAAAGAACACAACACTATCAACCAACAGGATCTAATCAACATTAGTAAAACGCTCTACTTAACGGCAGCTAAACACACATTTTTTTCAAGTGTCCACAGGATAAATACCAAGAGAAACCATACTGTGGGCCATAAAATGAACTTCAACAAATTCAAAATAATTAAAATCACACACAGTATATTCTCTAACCACAATGGAACTAACCTAGAAATCAATAACAGGGTAACAGGAAATGACCAAATTCTTGAAAACTAAACAATACCCTTCTAAATATTTGATGGATCAAAAAGGAAGTCAAAAGGGAAATTTAAAAAAATACACTAAGTTGTGGGAAAATTAAAATATATCAAAATTTATGGGACACAAGTAAAGCAGTGCTAGGACTACAATAGAAAAGAGGAAAATTCTTAAATCAATAATCTAAGCTCCTACATCTCAATCCTAAAGAGCCACAAATGAAAAACAACTCAGATGTTCTTCAATGAGTGAATGAAAAAACAAACTGTGGTACAGCTCTATTATGGATACTACTCAATAATAAGAAGGAACAAACTATTGATATACCACAACAGCTTGGATGAATCACCAGGGAATTATGCTGAATGAGAAAAGCCAATTCCAAAACATTATATACTGTATGATTCCATTTCTATAACATTCTTTAAATGACAAAATTATAGAAAGGGAACAGACTAGGTTGTCAGGGGCTAGAAGAGATGGGGACAGAAGGAAAGTGGTTCCGGCTGTAAGAAGGCAACATGAGGAGGGACCCCTGTCGTGATGGAAATAGTCTATATCTTCACTGCCAAGACACAATGTCAACATCTTGGTCCTGACATATTGTACTACAGTTCTGCAAGATATTGCCATTGGAGGAGACCAGGTAAAGGGTACAGGGGATCTCTGTATTATTTCTTACAACTGCATGTGACTCTTCAATTATCTCAAAACAAAAAGTTTAAAGAAAGCAAATAATAAATGTATAGAGGCAGGTCCACATTTAAAATTTAAAATACTTCTAAAAACCTATCTTGCTTTGGATTTCAAGTGCTCTTCTCATTTCATTTTCCTCTTACTTTTGCTAGTCCAGCCACAAGATCTCATTGTACACCTCTTCTTTACAAATGTCAAGCAATTATTTCACCTTATCAAAAGCAAACTGCTTGGCTAGCTCCCTTATTTATTTCCTTTTTTTTTTTTAATGTGTCACACAATCATGTATTTTCCAAAATAAATCTCCATATCAAAAGCATTTCATAACATAGAGTAAGTCAAGCTCAATGTCTGCTACTGTTTGATAAGATCACATTTCGTATCAATAACTTTACAATTTTATGTTTTTTAAATAAAGAATTTTATTGTTTTTTGGCACCAGATCTCCCCTAGAAAGTGGAAGTTAGTTGCGCTGTGATGATTCTTGCTTGCTGAATTGTTTCACTAGATAATGTGTCTTAAAGTTCTATATTACAGAAAGTATGATGGAGATACAAAAAGCAAACACAAATATGAAGAAACAAAGACACAATTTGCAAAAGAGAAAAATATCAAGAACCAAGTTTCAAAAATGAGAGATATTTAGAACAAAGGAGTAAAGACACTTGGCTTAGACATGCAATGAGGTACCAGTGTTCTACTATACAATATCATAGTGCCAAAAGACATACTTTCATCACAGAGAGTATCATGTTCCAGGTACAGAAAACCAGAATCAAAACTGAAAGCCTGTGTTATCCCACAGCTTTTTAATGAAAAACAAATATAACACAAGAGCCTGTATTTTAATCAAAATCATCATTTTTGGCAAAAGGCCTTCATCATTTATCTAACATACAACAGAACATTTACCAAGCATTCAAAATACCAGAAGATTCTAAATTCAAAAAATGACAGAACTACTCTTTAAAAAAAAAAAAAAGGTTGTTGTTATTGCCATTGTTTTACATTTGCTTTTATGTAACAATCAATCTGATGATGAAACCACAGTAGTAACTGAAGGTAAATTCACTACAGTGCAATGTAATGTTAATATGATATCTTCAAAACTGTGAATAGCAGGCAGGTGTTTTAACAGAGTCCCAATCCATATGTATCACCACAAATCATATTAAGGTAATCTGGTTGGTTATGCTGTGATAATTCTTGCTCACTTAGACGTTTCACTGCGTAAAATGTGTTTTTAAATTCTAAATTACAATTATGCAAACATGCATTACATGCTTAAATTTATTTTATCAATCACTGTGCTCTTGAGAGTTACATATCTCCATTTTTTTAAATTATAAATCTAGAACAGGGTAGTTTGCAGGCATTCCAAATAAATAACCTATTTAATAAGATATATATTTTCCAGCCAGTAAATTCTAAAATACATAGCTTAAGGCAAAACATCTATGGCCATTTTATTTGTTGGCAGTTTTTTAATTAGCCATGGTGGGTTGGGGTTTTTTTAACATCAAATATAAGATTGTTGTGAATGAAATTACTGTGGTTTTAATGACATTTACTTAAGTGCTAGAACACAACCCAAATTGCTTCCAGATAAGAATCTTAACACACTCTTTGGGTATTCTTCCTCACTCCACTTCTTCTGGAGGAATAAGGTGGCTTATTCAGGTTCTTCAACTTTCATAAAAAGATAGTAATCCTATCCACAGATGGTCTCCTTTTAAAGCACATATAGCTCTGTACTTAACTAAGAACACAGGCAAATGATACATTCAGAAAAAAAAGAAACTAATTCCTTTCTACAATCCTGAACTCACTGATACTCATTACTTATCAAAAACCTTGACTACTAAAAGTAGTACTTATGAAGAAATAACTAACATACATGGCAATGCATATATGCTTTCAGGTTATAAATCATGAAGACTGGACACTATACATTTTATTAAAGGAAGGTCTATAGTTCATAAGATTCAAAAGTAATCAATGATCCAAAACAAGGGAGAGGGATAATAAAACACTTCCAACTTCTACTATAGATATTACCAAATCTATGCCTTGATTAAGCAAAGATCAGCAAAGAACTGCATTCCTTTGGCTCCCTGCAGAATAGCTTTTACTAAATCATTATGCCATATGCTTTCACTAAAGGACAATATAGGAAACAGCCTGTCACATACTGCTGCATTTACTATAGGGATATTAAAGTTATATTATACAGGGACTTCTTTGTGAAGACATATGGAAGAAACAGTTCTCTGGTCGTACTCAGAACCAAAAATAGCTGTGCTTCTCCAAAATAACCACTTTTTAATTTTACAACACCATAACTCAAATAACTGAACCTGTCTCTTTTTTGTACTAATTGCTGGAAAGACTGGGCCAAACTGAGGGCCTACCTTTAAAAAATGGACAAGTCTTCTAATACGAATTCTTCTATTCATTTAAATTTCCTCCATGTCTTTCCTTTTGTAATTCAGTAAGTTATGGCTTCCCCACTAAGAAGTTACACTTTGACTCAAAACCTCTTGGCGTGTCAAAAAAGTATTCTTCTGGAATATGTTAAATGTTCTAAAAGATCTGCTCTTTACAAATATGAATTGTTTAACTGCTCTCACTCTCGTCTTCATGTACTTCTTCCTTCCTCTGTTTTCCCTGAATCCCAATTTCACCACCTCCGATGCATCTATTATGTATATATAACGATGCATCTATTATGTATATATACATTTGTACATAACTTATCACTTTTTAGAATAAGGAAAGGGGAAAACTAGAGAACAAGAGAAAGAAGAGTTAATTGTCAATTGATTTAATTCCTTTCTATGACCCAAAAACAGAGGTAAGAAAAAATTAATCTCCCCTAAAGAATAAGTCAAAATGTAGTATAAAGTATGAATGTTAACACAAAATTAAAAAAAAAATTTTACCATTCTGCAGACATCTATAAATATAAAATATAAAAACGTATAATTTACAGATTCACATAACAAATTGTTTTTAAAATAGCCAAAATATTAAAATATTCCATTATTGTTGTCTATTTCTTAGCTGGACTCTCAACTTAAATATTGGAAAAGCCTATGCAACATCGGTTTGCCTTTGAACAAATGTCTTCCTTGTTTTCTAAATACTCCAGAGGAACTACTACATTGCAAAAATGGCTCTACTTTTCTTTCCCACAGCAAAAGCAAAGATCTCTAAGAAATGACCTACTAGTCACCTTTGGTCTAGTGTTTAAGCTCAGGTCTGAGCTAACTCAATTTTTACTAACTCCTCCCCCCAACATTTTGCTTTACCCTCCCAAGCAAATTTGAAATGTCATCATTGCTTAGCTTCTCAATGCAGATTCACACATTTCATTGATAAACCACTCACTAATTTTTTCTTCAAGTTGCTTTCAGCTAGAAGCTTGATTCTGGTATATGATTAAATCAATTATTACATCATAAGCAAATACTACAAACTATCAACTTCAATGATGTAAAGAATCAAAATATTTTTATTTTCCTCAATGACCTAATTAAGATTCACATATATCACATTCCAAATGAAAATTACATCAGAAATACTATATGAAATTCTAAACTGCTTCCAAACCCACACTAAATAATTGTCCTTATCAATAACTTCTACAACTAATGCATGATGTGCTGATGCTGCAAATCATGTAAACATAAGAATACATGCTATAACACTTTAAAGTAAAAATCTATTTAAATGTTGACATCCTCTGATTTGCTAAGAATTTTATTTGTAAATGAAACAGAATTATCTAATAATATCAGTGCACTCCCCCAAAAATACCTTATTTCAAATTATCACAGCTTCCTCATGTAAAATTTTTTTTTTAATTCTTTTAAAATGTCTGTTTATTTATGTCCCTTTATGACTGAAATAATGAAAAGGTAGCTATGAAGCTTTCATTCCTTGAAAACAATGGTTTCTTTGTTTTAATAATCACAGCTCATTTCAGTTTGTATACTCTCAATGTGTTTAAGCAAAGCATAACTATCAAAGATTGTGCATTGGTGTTCCCAAATTAAAAAGAAAAATACCAACTTCATAGAAAAATTAGCAAAGAATATGGATAGCATGTGCATGCACAAGCATGCACGCATACTCTCATACACACACACACACACACACACACACACAAAGATATACAAAAAGCCTTTACACATAAAGAGAGATGTTTAGCTTTACTCATAATAAGAAAAGTACTAATGAAAACTACATTGAAATACCATTTATCATATTGGCAAAAACTCAAAAATCCTATACCCTGTTGAAAAACCTATGGAAAAATGAGCAATTTCATAGACTATCCAATGGAAACCAAAATGGCATAACCTCTACAGAGAGTAATACCTACTAAACTACAGACACATTCATCATTTACCCAGCAATCTCACTTCTGGCAATCTTTCCTACAGATACAGTATGAAATAACAAATATTCAGGATTATTCATCGCTGCATTATGTTCTCCAGCAAAAGACTAGAAATAACCCAACTATGCAGAAACAGGGATTGGTTGAATAAATCATGGTATTATTCACATTATGAAATACTCAGTAGCTGCAAAAAAGATTAAAGAAAATCTCTGTATATTGATATGAGCAAATCTCCAAAATGTAGTGATGAGTAAAAAACTAAGCTGCAGAACTGTATATAAAGTATACTACTTATTTTATAAAAAGGAAAAGAAAAGTATATAAGCTTATATTTACATAAAAACCACAATGAAAGAACAACAATAAAATGGGAAAAATAGAGGAAATGGATGAAAAAGTATTTATTAGCTCTATGGTTCATTTCTTTTCTTTCATTTTATAATAAAATATTTCAAACCCAGACAAATAAAAATAATTTACCTATTCATTTTTTATTTTTAAAGTTATAGTATTTAAGATTTGCAGATCAGTTCTGCAAGCATTATATATAGATAACAAATAACTCTTGAAGTTCAAGTGGGATAACTACCAAATGCTATACTTCCATTTAATTTCTCTCTGTGACTACTAATTTGTCTGTGGCTTGAATCTAATTAATCAGATAACACATCAGAATAACCTTCCAAAAGAAGAGCTTCAAAGAAAACTTTTGTTTATTTAGCTCAAATAAAACCAGACAGAGCCCATAGCTGACTAAACCTAATCAGCACTGTCTCATCAGCTACATGAAGGCTTTTTCAGTTTTTCAAATTTTCCAATTTGTTTGACAACTCAATGATGTTATTAAATAACCTCTATCAAATGCAAAAAATTCATTCTCCTATTCCATATAGTAATGAAACATTTAACCCACCTCTTTTTTCCAAATGTACCATTTTAACTTTTTGTTAAATGCTAAACTTTATATATACAATGTGCAATTAGATTACAATATTTTAATCACTAGAGTTATCATACTTAAATCCACAAAATTTGAATGCACAAAATACTAAAGAATGATAAGAAGCCACAGATTATACTTTAGGTTGATGAAGAGAAAGAGGTACTATAAAGTTACATATATTTACAAAAAGTAAACATTTCTGATATGTTGAAGTTTTCAAGATTTTCAGCAGTTTTTTCTCAAAAGCTTTGTCATATTTTTAAGAGTTAATCTGCAAAGCAATTAATTAACCCCTAATTAACAGCTCATAATACAATTACTCTATTCCATTTATTCAACAAATGTTTACTGAGCACCAATTGTATGTCAAGCACTCTTAAGTTCCCACAACACAGCAGCA
The DNA here is from genome assembly GCA_030015415.1 of Cynopterus sphinx. Taxonomy (NCBI): domain Eukaryota; kingdom Metazoa; phylum Chordata; class Mammalia; order Chiroptera; family Pteropodidae; genus Cynopterus; species Cynopterus sphinx. Next base: position 52,979,235 of record CM057383.1, on the reverse strand, counting down.
AACCAAAGAAAAAAATCCCTCCCCTCCTATAATATATACTCTAGTAGAAGAGACAATCAAAAAAATTACATATGTCAGGCAGCAGCAGTAAGTGCTACCAAGAAAAACAAAGTTCCTCCCCCTTTATTTTCTCTAACAATAAATGGCATCACCATTCACCTAGTTACTTAGGCCAAGAGCCTTAAAACTACCCTTGATTGTCTCTTTTTTTTATTATTAGTTTCAAGTATACAGTACATTGGTTAGACGTTTATATAGTTTATAAATGATCCCCGTAATTGCTCCTTCTCTCCTCTGGTTTTCCACCTAGCCAATATGTTAATGTTTACTGCATTCCCTATGTCATGCTCCCCATCCCTGTGACCATCTATTAACTAATTTGTACTTCTTTAACCCTTCACCCCATTTTCTCAGCCCCCCCAACTCCCCTCCCCTCTGTCTGTCACCTAACTGTCTTCTATTATTGTGAGTCAGTTTTTGATTAGTTTGCTCTTTTTGTTCCTTAGATTCCACATATGAGTGAAATCTTATGGTTTTTATCTTTTGCTATCTGACTTATTTCACTGAGCATAATAACCCCTAGGTCCATCCATGTCGTTGCAAATGGTAAGATTACATTATTTTAATGGCTGAGTAATATTACATTATATACATGAACCATAACTTCTTTATCCAATTGTCTGTTGATAGGCATTTAGTATACTTCCACATTGGCTATAGTAAATTGTGCTGCCATGAATATTGGTGTTGACTGCATCTTTCTTTAACCCCATAAATAATCTATTAGTTTGGCTCTACTTTCAAAATATATTCTAAGTCTGACTACTTCTCATCAACTTCTCCCCAACACCTTATTGCCACAACCATTTTCTTGCCTCTTATTACTACAAATGTCCCTTAGCTAATTTCCGTTTCTTCTCTTAATTGTCTCCACACAGCAGCCAGAAAGTTCCTTATTTAACATAACTTAGAGCGTGTCACTTTCCAGCTCAAAACTCTCCTTCCCATAACATTTGGAATAAAATCAAAGTCTCTTAATCTACATGGTCTGGACCCTGACTACTCTCCTCCCATCGCCTCCCACCATTATGCCTCTCCTGAGGGCCTTGACACATACTGTGTGCTCTGTCTGGAAGAGAATTCGACCCAGAAAACCATACGGCTTGCTCTCCTCCTTCACTCTCTTCAAACTTTTGTCAGAACTACTTTTTCTAACCACCTAAACAAAAACAACACCCCATCATATGTAACACTAATCACTAAACAGCATCTCTTTTTCTATTTGTTTATTCTATAATTAGGCCACTAGAATACAAGATACTTATAGGCAGGATTTACCTAATTTGTTCCCTGCTGTATTCCATAGCCTGGAACAATATCTAGCACATAGAAGTTGCTCAATAAGTATTTGTTGAATGAATTAATTCATGAATTAATTATGATATAGCTACACATAATGTAACAAAGTATGAAACTGTATATAACATATCAACTAAAAAAGCAAGGCACAACATGATAATACTCTTCTAATACTTCCTGTAATAAAATACATATGGAAAAAGTTAAAAAGAAATACACAAATCTAAGAGTTGTGACAGAGTGGTAGGATTAACTTTTTTGTTGTCTATTTCTTCAATCTTTTTAAAAGTCATTATATTACATTTATAATTAAAATATTAAAATGTTATTTTTTTAATTGGAGCTACTACAAAAAAATGAGCAATCAACAATGAAAGATAATTTGTCTCCCCTCAATGATTGTCAGGGAGGGAAGATATTAGAATCTCTTGAGGGGCTTTATAAATTTGTTTCTTATCTCCTTCTCTGTTCTCTACTCTATCCCAAAATAAACACTCCCAGGCTCTGATTATTGATGAATATTACATCTCTCAGATATGTGAGTAAAGAACAACAAAAAAAAATTGCCAAGAACCACTAAACATTAACTCCAAAAACAGAAATATCTTAATTCCACATATAAAACTCAAGGATAAAAAGCAAAAGTGGACTCTCATTACCTGAGTAAACTACTACCTAAAAGAATGCTTTATCTCCTTTTTTAATTTTTTTTTGTGTCTGCAATGTAGGTGTTATCCTTATTTTTTAAATGAAAAACTTTGCTCACTCAGGTGGCAAGTTGCTTATAAAAATAATTAATCAATTAAAGAGCTCCATGCATGGACCAATAAAGAGAAAGTATCATGAACTAAGTATTATAGTTAATTGATTTCTGTACAGTTCAGGTAATGGGGGAAGGCAGAGTATGGGAAACAAAGCCTTGTAGCTGAAGGCACAGAGTAGCAAGTGGGGAAGAAACCACATCCCCATATCTATCAAATGGCACTGAGCAAAATACGTTTTGAAAATTCTCCCCAATCTGTTTTCTGTAAGAGCCACCTTTACAAACAAACCTAAAGCAAGATAGGAATTGTTCATACACTGAGAGTAGAGGGGTTTTTTTATTTAATTTTATTTATTTTATATCAGTTTCAGGTATACAGTCCAATGGTTAGATACCAAGAATATAGCTTTATAACAACAAAATATATAAGGCAAAGTCTAGAGGGCAATGCACCAAAATAACAGCATTTGTGTTATAGAATTATAAGTAATTTTTAAAGTAGTTTACAAAATTTTACATTGATGTTTTAACAGTGAAAATAATTAAAGAGATAAGATTCCATCATTAATATATTTTATATTAAGCTTGAGACTCGGTAGAATGACACAAAGCAATTTCACAAAGTAAGACAAGAATCAGTCTCAAAAGTAAAGTGCTTCATCAGGGTCAAATATAGCAATCACATCATACTTATAACACAAGATATCAGAAACGTAAAGCAGCAATTGAGCTAAAAAGAGAAAATCATTAGCTGCAACATTAGAGTAAACTTCTTTCTGGGTGAGAACACTCAACAAAGGGAGTCAGGCTGAACAGCAAAGTCAAATAAACAGAATGACAGGGTCTTAAATATTATGTTTCTACCACAAATAAGGAATATAAATTTCACAGTAAAAAGATAAATCAACTAGGAATATATCTGGGTAAGAAAAGATGGCACTCAACAAATGATGCTCCAACAACTAGATACTATCATGTAAAAGAATGAAATTGAACACCCTGACTTACACTAAATAGAAAAATTAACTCAAATGGATCGCAGATCTTAATGTAAGAGTTAAAACTATAAAACTCTTAGAAAAAAGAAGCAAATATTCGTGATCACTAAGCAAAGGCTTTGTAGATACACCAAAAGCCCAAGAAAAAAACTAAAAATAGATAAACTAAATCACAACAAAATTAAAAACTTTTATGCAACAAATGATACCATCACGAATGAAAAAAAACAACTCACACAATGGAAGAAAGTATTTACAAATCATATAGCTGATATATATCCAGAACATATAAAGAACACTTACAACTAAACAATAAAAAGACAAATAACCCATTTAAAAACTGAACAAAGGATCTGAACAGACATTACTTCAAAGGTAAATAACCAATAAGTACATGAAGAGATTAGCCATTAGGGAAATGCAAATCAAAGTACAGTGAAATGCAACTTCATACTTATAATGACTAAAATAAAAAAGATAGTAACAAATGCAGACAAGGATATGGAGAAACTAGAATCCTCATACATTGCTCATTGAAATGTAAAATGGTACAGACATTTTGGAAAATAGTTTGGCAGTTTCTCAAAATGTCAAACATAGTTACCATATGACCAAGAATTAAACTCCTAGATATACATGCAAGAGAAATGAAAACATGTGTCCACCAAAGAAACTAGTACACAAATGTTCATACAGCCCCAAAATGGAAACAACCCAAATGTCCATCAACTGATGAATAAAATGTGACATATCCTTACAAACGAATACTATTCAGCAACAAAAAAAAATGAAGTACGGATATAAATTACCTCATGAATGAACCTTGAAAACATTATGCTTAGTCACAAAGAAACATATTATATAATTCTATTTCCATGAAATGTGCAGAATACACAAACGCATACAGAAAGTAATGATTGCCTGGGCAAAAGCAGGGACAAAATGAAGAGTGACTACTAATGGGCATGGGGTTTCTTTTCAGAATGTTCTAGAAACAGATTGTAGTGATTGCTGCACAACCCTGAGTATACTAAAAACCACTGAATAGTAAAATGAGTGAACTATATGGTATATGAATTATATCTCAATAAAACTATTTTTTTAAAGATAATGTATTTCACATGTGATAATGAAGGAAACTAAATTTTGGGTGGTGAGCACACAAAAGAATACAGATAACAAATTATAAGGTTGTACAGCTGAAATTTATATAATGTTATTAATCAATGTCATAGTAATAATGTAAAAAGTTTAAAAACAAAATCTGAAATAGATATTAAGAATGAATGTTAATTGCTAGTACGCAGAGGGCAATTTGAGGAAATGATCTACTGAATTAGTGATATGAAAGAAAACTAGAGATATAGAGATGGGCTTTGAAAAAATGAAAATGTGGAACACTGTGCATGAGTGATTTGCAATCAATATTTTAGCTTAGTACTACAAAGCTGGAATGAGTATTATTTTAAAAACAAGACAGGCCAGGGTAGGTGGGGAAGGAAAAAAAAGCAAGACAAGCCATAATATTTCTTTCCTCATCTGTAGAATCAGGATGTCCAGCTAACAGAATAATTTGTAAGATGAAGACAGAGAAGAAAGAGATGGCTGCTTTCCCAAAAGAATTTGCTAGGCAACAACCTCTATATGCATGATATCCTCAGGCCTTTCGAATAACAATGAAAAAGGAGAAGCACTCCTTATGATATGTGCGAATCTACAAACATTGCATGTACTGTTCAAGATTAAAATAAGGATAGATATATAATGAAAAAGTCAAGCCATTGTGGCTCCTCAAACAAAAAGGAATAAGACTGGAAGAATAATTTATGTACCAGGGAAAGAAAGTAAGTAATGATTCAGGATAGCTGGCAATGGAAAGAGTCTGGTTAGGCAATGTAGCTAAGGGGATTTTTGTGAAGAGCAGGAATTTTAGGGGTGGGTATATTAATCTTATATCTGCTATCAATTTACTGTTATTGTCTGTTCTTTCATTCCTTTTCTGTTACAAAACCTAACTCTTGAACAGCTAAGTTTCTGGTGCCTTAAAAAGCTACCTCAAAAGATGGAAGAAATAGGATAGACAATTATAAGAGACAGGAGTCGTCTGTGATTTACAGTTGAGGGTAAACTTAGGGAAGAGAGCTACTGCCTTAATTGAACCTGAATAATTATTGTATTGTGGTGGAAAAAACAGGATATAATGATGATAGGGGTGCTCCAGGGTAAAACATGGAATCTGAAACATCAAGTCTATGCATGCTATTATCTCTGCATGGGATAAGGAAAAAGGTGAGATCATCCCCTATGAATATGGGCAGGGACAAGCTAAAGACAGTAGGTACTACATGTATTACAGTACGTTCAAGTGACTGAATCTTGGATCTGATCTGCCACAGACAGGATGAGGCCAAAAATGAAAACCCTCTAATAATGAGTAAGGGAGTCAGGAAAAGCAACTAAAACTGACAGGACAGTGCAGAGATTCTCAAACCTTTTCTTTTTTTTTTTTTTAACCATGTTCACTTAGGGCAAACGATCCCTTAATCCATCTACCACCACAAAACCCCACTTTCCAGTGGGAAAAGAACTCAGTGATAATAGTGAAGCAAATTTTAGGAAGAACAGGTAACTTATATTTGAATCTTAATGCATATATTCTTAAGTCACAATACTAGAAAACTACAAACCAAAATTCAGCTGATAAAAATATGTATTACTATTCCATGGAGGGTTAACATAATAAATCACAACAAACTAAGTTATTTTATAAGTAAGAATTATGGCAATTGAAAACCACAACCAACATTTAACAACATTGATAGTGTTCTAAGAAAGAATCCCTCCTAAACACCACAATACACGCAATTGAAAACCACAACCAACACTTAACAACATTGATGGTGTTCTGAGAAAGAATCCTTCCTAAAAACTCTGGTAATCCCAACTGCTCTAGTGGGAGCATTGTTTGGCTGCCAACTGCATGCAGCTCAGCGGCCAAATTTCTTAGAATACTGAAACAGCAACCTCAGTAATAACACTTTGTTTTAGGAAAACCAACTATTAGTAACCATTAATAATGAACTTATAATACTAGTAAGTAGACCTTAGTTTAAATAAAAGATAATGAAATGAGGATCGATCTTTCACCTTCAAGAGCTCAAGAAAATGGATAAACAGAGGAGCAAAATAGTCATGATCATAATGCATTAAGGGACCAAAAGCAAACTACTAAAGATGATTATGTTCAAGAATGGCACTGTGCGAAGAGTGTGCCCTGGAAAAGAAAGCTGAGCCAGTGGAGGTGAGGAGTAAAGTCTCCACTCTGCCACCCCCTTCAAACACTTTCATGAGGCAACTCACCCCATGAAAAAAAACAAGCAATGAGTAATAACTCTTTTTTGCAGGGAGGAGCAGTGATCCAAGACTGTACAAGATGGGTAAGACAATTATCTACTGGCTACATGGAGATCAGAAGGTACCACGGAAAGAATGTAGATGAGTTAGTTCTAGGGCGCTGGTAAACTGAGGGGAATGGGAAAGGTAGTTTGAAATTAGGCGCGATAAGCAATTAACAGAAAATACAGGTAGATGATAATCCCCCAACTGAAGCAAAAGCACAGAAGTTAAGAATGCAGACTCTGGATGACACTACCAGAGTAAGAATCTCAACTCCCCCACCCTATTTTCTCAGTGACCTTGGGCAAATCACTTAACCTCTCTGCTTCATCTATAAAGTGAAGGTAGTAACAATACCTACCTAATGGGGATTGTCTTGCGGTTTGTAAGTTACCTCTGTAAACTGCTTAATATATCTTGCGCTATACACAGGAGTGGTACCTAAGCTTTGTTAAATAAATTGAGGACGCTGGGGGTTTGTTTTGACGTCTCCAAATAAAATGTAGGTGTGTGGGCAAAGAAACGGTAACGTGGGTGGGAGCGGGGATCATCTTTTCTCCGCGAACATAGTACCATAAGGCTGCAACTTCGAAAGAGGTCGTTCTGCCGACTCGGTTAAGGGAGCAGCCGCTCCCCGGAGAGGGGCGAGGGTTGAGAGAAACTTCCTTCCTTCCAGGCCTAGGATTTTCAGGAACTCGTTTCTGAGAAGCGGTTGTGATTTTAAGGAGGCAAGAGTTCCATTTCCGAGCAACAGGCCGTGGGGTAACATTCTGCTTGGTCTGAAGAGCAGGACTTAAGTCTAGGGCAGGACGGGGTTTGACACGGAGGAAGGAGGGTGATGTCCTCAGGGAAAGGTCTGCTAAGAACCACTCAGTCCAGCGCGCTCTAGCTGCCCAGCGCGCGGCGAGCCCCGGAGGAAGAACGAAGGCTGCCCCAGCCCGGAGGAAGGCAGCAGGAGGAGCCTCCAGAGGACCGGGGCCGTGGGAGCCTGCGATCCCCGGGAAGGGACCCTCTGTCAGGCTGCGGGTGGAGACCCGCCTCGCGCCCGGCTCTCCGGAGGGGGGGCCGGAGCTGGCCCTGCGGGCGACTGGCCAGACACACAGCCCCGAAGTGGCCTGCCCCCCTGTCCCGCCCGTGCCGCGCGGCGGCGGCCCCGGCGCGCGGGGTACCTGAGCGTGGGCCCGATGCAGGCCGTGTCGGTGCTCTCGATCTCTCGCAGGATGCGCTCGTGCTCCGCCGCTGTCTCCAGGCTCTCCGCCTCCGCCATCTTGCTCCGCTCCATAGACTCGGGGGGCCCGGCACCGTCCCCTCCTTCGGCTCCACTCACCTTTCACTCTCCCTCACCCCAGGCTCCAGAGCCTCCCGAAGCCTCTGGCTACCCGCAGAACGACCCCGCCCTCAGCCTCAGCACGCCCCCTTTCGTCACCACGTCCGCCGTCGTTTCACGCAATGCCCTCTGGGATTTGTAGTTCCCTGGACGACAGGGCTCCGCTCGTTTATTCATTAAATCCATAAATACATAGGGATTTATTTATGCATTTAATGAAAGCCGCCCTATAAGCCAGACACAGTTAATGACTGCATCTGCAGCGGTGATCATGTCAGGCAGTGGCACTAATCCCACAAGTTCTTAAGACCCTTGCCACAAAGCTCAAAGAGCTCTACAGGTACGAATAAGAAAGGGCTACCTAGGTTTCTGCCTACAGGTATGTTACAAGCTGAGGGAGGAAGGAGCAGAAAGCTGGAGAAACACGAACTAAGAGATAAGGCAGAGTGTTGCTGTAAGCCAGTTCAGAGAACCGAGCCCAAGGATCACTTCTGGGAACGCAGGCTTTATAGAATGGGCTTAGAGATTTAAAGGTGTGACTGGAAGGTGTGAGGAGTTCTCAGAAAGCCAGCAAGGACTATGTTTGCAATGGTATGCTCAAAAGTAGTCGTAAGACATGGGGATAGAAAAGTACCTTGGAGAGAAAAGCTGAACTGAGAAATTTGTACTTTATTCTAGTGGCTCCACTGGTCCAATTACCAACTATATCAGAAGCACCTAGAAACTTTTTTTTTAATACAGACTAAAGGTTCTACATCTGGACATTTGATCCAGACAATTGCATTTCATCAACTCCCCAGATTAGAATTTTAAAATTATATTTATTGACCATTGTTTGAATTTTTACATAACACAATAAATAGAAATTCACTGAAGGTTTTTAAGCAGAGGAGTGACACAATCTGAACTTTTTCGCAGGGAAACGATCAAGAGCAAGTGTGCAAGATGGGCAGAAATAGAATATTTACAGACAAGGAAATGCCATTGCAAATTTTAAAGCCTAAACCAGGGAAATGGCAATGAGAATGAAAAAGAGTGGAAGCATAGGACACATATTTAAAAGCAGAGTTGTCATGATTTACTAACTATGGAGAAGGAGGACTTTGGGTATTACTCTAAGGTTTAGAGCAGAGTGATTGGGGAAATGATGTTGCCATCAACAACAATAAAAATAAAAGGCATGTAAAATGAATCGAACTGGAATTGAGGCTAAATAATTTGTGCTATAGCATACCATGGATTATTATGTGGTCACTGAAGAGAAAGAAGAAGATTCTATATTCAGATAGGAAACTTTCTTCAAATTGTAGTGTTGAATGAAAATAAGCAAGGCATGAAACAGCATATACAATATGTTTTCATTTGTTTTATTAAAATAATAATTGGGGGATAAAAAATAAAAGAATAAATATTTATTTATATGCTTACATGTATATAAAATATTACATACATACTACATTTCTGAAAGGATACCCAAGAAACTGTTAATAGTAGTGGCAACTAGGAGACAGATTGGAAGGAAGGGGCCTAAAGTAGAATGAAAGTAATATTTAATTATGTGTATATTTTTGGAATTCTTTTCCTTAGGCACTTATTACTTCTTCAATAAAAATAGTTGTTATTAACTATGAACAGATTTTAAAAATAAATAGTGAGGAGAATAGGTTACACGTCCTGGTTTGCCAGGAACTGAGCAAGTTGCTAAACCTGTCGGTGTCTACACAATCTCTGGCTGTTCTCATTTTATTTCATTACTCATATTTAAAGAATTCCAGATGGATGTGGGAGGGGTACAGAGAGTATGGAGCCATTCATTTATCTCTTGAAATATATAACAGAGTCCCTTCAGGCACAAATGTTAGCATCTCACTCAGAAAAATAAACTTTTTATCCATCTTAGGAAACAGACTGGTATGTAGACCAGATATGTATAGCAGTGGTTAAGCTAGCTTCTCCTACTATCAGCAGTTTTCTTGAGCCCCCACAGAGGCCCAAGATCTCATATGTTACCATATGCATCTGGAGTGACTGGTGTAGGATAAAAGCTCCAGTGAAGATGGCCTGTCCTCTAAATAGAAAGTATGTTAGGTCAGTATAGAATGACCAAAAAGCACTACATTAAAAGCCAGGAGCCTTTGATTCAATTCCAGTATTAGTAGTTACAATGTACTGAGCACTTTCTGTGTACCAGGTACAATACACAAAGTAAGCACCTCGTATATATCATTAAATCCTTACAACAATCCTTCGCAGTAGATATTATGTGTCCCATTTTACAGATGAGAACGTTGAGAGAACTGGCAATACCTCAAGTCTCATAGCTAGCAAATAATGTAGGCTAGTATTCAAACCCAGGTCCATCTGGACTCGAGGCCCATTTCCTGATCACCAGGTCATACTGTCCCACCCACCCCTCTATTGCCATAGTTTATTGTATAAGCCTAAGCAAATTATTCTACCTCTCAGCATCTGCGTTTGCACTAGTGTATTATATTGTTTCTTGGACACCTTTCAAATCACTTTGAAGACCTCTTCACAGAGCCACCTCTTTCCACTTACTCACTTTAAATGAACTGGTTTCCTCTTCTCCTGCATCTGTAGATTTACAGCACCAACATTCTCACTACTCCCCACTGCCACTTCTAAACTATTGTTCAGACACCCGAAATCCTCAACTCCCCTTTGAAATCTAGAGCATTCGGTTGTGCTGTGGGCATCTACTATGCTCATATTCCTGAGGCATTTCACCACTTAGCTCACAGTTTTCCTTTCCACCTCATTCTCACCATCATTGTGAGGCACTTCAACATCAACATAGATAACCCACCCAACACCCTGACCTCGTGGATCCCAACTATCCCAGCCATGCTCCTCAAGCCATACAGGCAATATACTCATGGCCTTGCTTTTTCCCTAACATTCTAGAAATACTGCTCCGTAAGACTACAAACTCTGAAATTCCTCTCTGTGACTCTTTTCATCCACTTCTTCCTCTGCCTAATATCTATGAGACCTATTCATTACTCTAGTCCTGATCATCATCTCTAATTTCTATGTAATCTATTGGCATCTTTTCCCTTCCAACCTGGACTTTTTTCTATCCAAGTTTCCAATTCAGGGAGATCTGACTGTGATGCCTAGCTTCTCCATTAATCAACAGGTGAATTTGGGTGTGAAGTGGTTTCCTTATGCTTCTTTTATATTAAATAGTGGTTTCTTTTATATTAAATAGATTTTATAATATATATTTTAGACAGTTGTTAGAATTAGAAATAATGTAAGAGGCCTACCACAGAGCTTGACAGAATAAATGTTAGCAGCTAATCACTGCATGTACTCCCATGAGCCACCAATTTGACTAAACCTTCTCTAATTCATTAGCTTCCTTTTACATCTTGATCATCACCATACCCACACCGACTATTTCTTCCTCGTCTATAATAATGGAGAAAGAAGACTGTGACCATGGCAACTAGTGCCACTGAACATTTGTGTTGCTCAATATCATTTGGGCCCTGAGGGCTGCTGACCTATTCTTTGACTTCTCACAGCATCCACTCATAATCCTTTTCTCTCTGCTTAAAATCCTAGCTCTGTTCCCATTCTTCTCACTCTTAGAAGATACCTTTGCACTCCACTTCATTGAATGGAACACCATATATTAACAAAACCTCATTTTCCCTCCCCTTCACCATCTTTTCATCCAACTCTTCTTCATCTCCTGTGTAAGAGAAATGGGGATCTCTATCAGTTTCTTAAGTCAGCTTCTCCTCTGGGAAAAATTCCCACAATTATCTCCCTTCTCTCTAAGAGCTTCCGTCTTTCCTTCCACGCTTTACCTTGGTCAGTAAACATGTTTGAATCTTTCAAACTAAAACTCTGACCCCTCAAATTGGATAACTACATGCAAAAGAATAAAATTAGACCCCTATTTTAAACTACACAAAAAGAATTAACTCAAAATGGATTAACTCAAAAGTAATACATAAAACTGTAAAACTGATAAATGAAAACATAGGGGAAAAGCTTTAACATTGGTATTGACAATGTGTTTTTTGGGGGGATATAACAACAAAAGTACGTGCAATACAAGCAAAAATAAACAAGTAGAACTAAAAAGCTCTGCCCAGCAAATGATACAATCAACAAGATGAAAAGGCAACCTACAGAATGAAAGAAAATATTTGCAAATTATGTAAATTATAAGGAGTTAATATCCAAAATATATAGAGAACTTATACACCAGAATACTAAAGGGGGGAAAAAATTCAAATGAGAAATACGTAGACAAACTGAATAGACATTTTCCCAAAGAAGACATCGAAAGCAGCAACAGGTACACTTAGGATAGGGCATGAATGAAGGTCCACTCCCTTTCTCTTGGTATTTCTTGGCTCCATTCAAAACCTGGGGTCAAATTTGACAGCTCACGGTTAAATAATGGATATAGATCAGGTAGATGATGGCTGAAAAATGCCTTTGGATGTTAAATATCACTAATTATCATGGAAGTGTAAATCAAACCATAATGAGATATGACTTCATACTTGTTAGAATGGCTACTATGAAAAAGACAAATGATGTGTCTTGTCAAAAGTAAAAGAGTTGGCAAGAATACGGAGAAAAAGGAATTTTCACGCATTGTTGGTGAGAGCGGAATTGGTGAAGACACTATGGAAAAATATAGGGGTTCATCAAAAAATTAAAAACAGAACTATCATATAATTCAGCAATCCCACTTATAGATATTTACCCAAAGGAAATGAAAACAGGATACCAAAGGGATTATCTGCACTTCCATGTTCATTGCAGCACTATTCACAATAGCCAAGACATGGAAACAATCTCAGAGTCCAGCAACAGATAAATGGGAGAAAGATAGATGATAGACAGACAGACAGACAGACAGATGATAGAGGAATATTATTCAAAAGGAGAAAGAAGGAAATCCTGGTATTTGTGACAACATGTATTATACTTGAAGATATTATGCTAGGTGAAATAAGTCATACAGAGAAAGACAAATACTGTATGATACGACTTATGTGCAGAATCTAAAAAAGCCAAACTCATAAAAGCAGTAGCATGATGGTTACCTGGGGATTGGAGGATGGGAGAAATAGGGAGATATTGGTCAAAAGGTACAAATTCCAATGATAAGTTCTGGCGATGTACAACAGGGTGACTTTAAGTAATAATACTGTATTATATATTTGAAATTTCTAAGAGAGTAGATTTAAATATTCTCACCACAATAAAAAGAAATGGTAATTATATGACATGATAGAGGTGTTAGTTATAGCTGGTGGTAATCCTTTTGCAATATATAAGTATATCAAATCATCACTTTGAATACCTTAAACACACTATGTTATATGTCCACTGTGTCTCAATAAAGCTGGAAAAAATTAAACTTAAAAAAAAACTCTCTCTCCTTGACTCTGAGCTATTCCAGTTCCTTCATTCCCTTCATTACTTGGAAATGTATTTTACTTACTCTTTCTCTTTACCAACTACTTGTTCTTTAATGTCTTAACTCACATCACTACAGGGAAACAACTTTTTGCAGGTGATCCTGAACTTTCTATGTCAAATCCAAAGGCATTTTCCAGCCATCATCTACCTGATCTATATCCATTATTTAACTGTGTGCTGTCAAATTTGACCCCAGGTTCTGAATGAAGCCAAGAAATACCAAGAGAAAGATAGTGGACCTTCATTCATGGCCTATTCCTAACTAAGACTTCACAAAAATGTTAGGGAGCAGACCTAGTTGACTCCCTACCTGTGTGTAGTTCATTCCATTATTCTTCCCACTTCTTCACTCGGCCACCTGACTCCGTAGTTCCTCCCACTATAGGTGGATTATACAGCCCTGACCCTTGACATTGATTTCGTTAACACAATAGACCAGCGTTAAGCAGGGAGATGACGTGTACTTATGTGGTTGGGCTTATTCTCTTGCCTTTCTCCATCACCATGAGAAAAACATGCCTAACAAAGCCCACTGGTTCAGAAGAATGAAAGACACGTGGAGCAGAGCTACCCAGCCAATCTACAAACCACAGCCTGAAGCAGAGCCACCCAAGCTGACCACTAACTCATAAGTGAGAAATAATTTTTGCTTCATGCCACAGCACTTTGGGTCAGTCAGTTACGTCGCTTTCTTGTACCAACAGCTATCAAATACACTCCACCTTCCTTCATAAAAGTTTCTCTTCCCTTAGCTTCTGGGGCATGAAAAATCCTGCCTCACCACTCCTGTGCTTACATCTTCTTAACTTTCTTCGCCATTTTTTTTCTTACTGTCTACCTGCTTGGTTCACTTCTCAACCTCCTTTTCCAGCCTTTTCATAATCTCTCCCTGAGCAATCTCATTCAATCCCAGGGGGTCAGAAATACTCTCTACTGTGAACTCCTAACACGATCCTCTAAACTTCAGACCCAGATCTCTGGCTGCCTTCTGGAGATCCAGATTTCTGGCTGCCTCCTGGACATTACTGTGTGATATCCTGCTACCACTTCAAACTCAGTATTTTAACAAATCTCTACATTTCTTGACAAAATCAGCTCTCACGCCTTCCCATCTTCCCTCTGACAGGTTACAACACCACCTGATATTTGTTCAATAGCCATACATTTGTAGTGATTCATCCCAAGCCTGCACAAAGCCAAGAATTCCTAGGATGAAATAATTGCACCTGACCTGCCCCACAGACTGGCTGTCCTCTGCCAACGTGATTGGGACAGATAGCAGCCTCGGGAAGTTTGCCACCTGAGCCTGGAAAATTTCTCCTTGCTTTCAATCCTAATCATTCTTGACTGCTATGAAAATTACAAATTCTCTAGACTGTCTTACTCTCTTACTGCTCTATATTCTTGCCCCCAGTTGATCTGTACTTTAAGCCAGGCTCCTTTAACATTTTCCCAGAACACTCCTGCATCTCCTACCTTAAATGAGCCTTCCTGAAGCAGGGCTGATAGGTCTGTCTTCCATCATCACTCTCAGTGCCGGGCCCTTGTCCTCCTCCTGTATTGTCTTACAAACCACGACTGAATTAATCACCCTTCTCCATTCCAACTACACTTGAAGTGCCAAGGGCACCAGAGAAAAAAGCACAGACATGCCAACTGCCCACAAACCGAAGTACCAGTCTCTGCAAAGGTCTATGTATGTGCTGCCCATCCCCTGCCCTGTGACAGCCTTCTACCTGTCTGTAGCCAATTCTATCACATTTTCCTTGGCAGCTATTTGACACCTCAATAATCTGCGTGACCCCTGAAACTTCACTACCCACACACATGCGCACACACGCACGCATACGCACATGCTCACGATTACCATTGCTTAACCCAAGGTAATGAATATTTGTCCTAGGTTGTCATCTGAGAGTTTTACACTATTAGCTTTCACATTTAGTCGGTATCCATTTTGAGTGAATTTTTACAAATGGTGTGAGGTAAGGCTCTAACTTCGTTTTTGTCAGTGGGATGTCTAGTTATCCTAGACCATTTATAGAAAAGACTATTCTTTCCCTTTTGAATGTTTGGGCACTCTTCTTAAAAAATCATTGGACCATAAATGTAAGGATTTATTTCTAAACTTTCAGTTACATTCCATTGATCCCTACATCTACCCTTATGACACTACAACACTGTCTCGATTACTGTATGTTTGATATTAGAAAGAGTGAATCCTCCAGCTTTGTTCTCTTCAGGGTTGTTGGGCTATTCTGGCTCCCTACATTTCCAATTGAATTTTACAATAAACTTGTCAACTTCTGCAGAAAAAGAAAAACCAGCTAGGCTTGTGATTGGAAAGTTGACAGTCTACAGTCTACTTTGGGGAGTACTGCCCCCTTCACAATATTAATGACATTCACCCATGAACATGGGATATCTTTCCATTCATTTAGATCTTTCTAAATTTCTTTCAACAACATTTTCTTGTCTCTGGTAACAAGCCTTGCACTCCTTTTATTAAATTTATTCTTAAGTATTTTTTTCTTTTTCTTGGGGTCTCATTATAAGCAGTGGACTTGCCTTCATTCTTGCTAATGTTCATTCCACCTGGAACAACAGAGTCATTCCTTAAGACTTACCTGCAGAGTCAGCCTCTCCTGTGGGGAGTCTTTGCTACAGGATCTCATTCCTTCACTTGGGCTCTCGGGCTCCTGAGTATATATTTGTCCCAAGAGTTATCACATGACTTTACCGCTGTCTTCCCCTCAGGATAGCTCAGTCTCTTATAGCAGAATCAGTAGGACACTCCAGAGTGAGGCATTAAAATCCTGACTCAACTAGTTTCTAGCTCCATGATTGGTAAATTATTCATCTCTCTATGTCTCAGTTTCCTCATCCGTAATATAGAGATGATAACAGTGCTACCTGAGAGGGTTAAATTGAATTAATGCATACAAAATACTTAAAATAAGTGTTCATATTAATACTATTACTCACCTCTGGGTCCCCACTACTTTAGCGGAGGCCTTAGAATAGAAAGCTTGTAGTTCGTGTAGCTTGAACTGAAATTAACTGAACTTAACTGCTTGTCCCTTTCTTCAGCCTTTACTTAGGCTATTCTGTTCCTTCTGTAAGAAATAGTCTTCCCTCTGCCTCCTCCCTGCCTACTTGGTGAAATTACTCTTCAAGATCCGGCTCATGTGACATTCCTGTGTGAAGAGAAGCCTTCCCTTCCTGACACAGGCAGTCGATCAATGAATCCTTTGTCCATATTTCTATCTTGTATTAATACGTGACTCTACATTGTCCCTATCAAACTGCGTGACCTCGACTAGTAGCAATAGTGACAGCTACCATTTATTAAATACCTGCTGGGTGCCAGGAATATGTTATGATTGCTCTCATTTGATCTCCACTCTCATCCTGCTATGAGACAAAAATCATTGACTTCATTTCATTGTTGAAAAAACTAGGGCCCCATGTGGTTGAAAAACTTGTGGCTAATAACTAAGTGACAGACTGAGGTTAGTAGTCAGGCCTAAACTCAAAGCTCATATACTTTCCTTTATTGCTTTTATTAGTCGACAAATCTATCTCTCTACCTATACCACAAGCTCCTTAGGGGCAGCGGCCTGTCCCAGCAGCTGGCTCTCTTAAGAGAAAATCTATGGAGAGGCCTAAAGTTTCATGGGTGCAGAGCCCCAGTGCTCCTTCCTTCTGTCTCTCCCCACAGTGCTGAGGTAGGATTCTGTGCTGGCAGAAGAGTAGAGGAAGAGAATAATAATTGAATAGCAGATATAAGCAACTCAGCCCACAGAGCTCTCTTGGTCATATTTGCTGCCCCAGCATCTGTGGGGACTTCAAGCAGTCTGAGCTCACTGGGTCCCCTGGGTGGTGATGTCAGCCTCCTGCTCTGCCAGACCCCTGAGAGCACAGGCACACTGACTACGCCAATGTTTCCACGGGCTTAGTAAAGAACTCAGACCTCATCCACGTATTCTTGCCTCAGACAACTTCTCTAATCATGATTCTGGGGTCCTTTCCTTTGCCCAGAGTCTTCTTTGATGTGTGGTCAGCTTTCCTTCCTGTCTCCCACCTAACTTTCCTATCTCTTCAAAGCATCAGCCTCTCGGTACTTTGCCTTACGCATGAACTGTCTGGATTCTGTGACACATCAGTATAAATCAGTAAACACAGAAACATAGGGAATTAAACCCCCACCTAACCCTCCCAAAGAAAATCAGGGATTTTTTTTTCAGACTGCAAAAGAGAGAAGCTGAGCAAGAGGAAATTAGGAAAACTTGTCACTCTTTCTGGGATCTGACTGCAACAGGGCTGTTCCACTTTAAAGTGGCTGGAACCCTGAAATGGCTTCAACCCTGAACTCTCACGTTTTGAATGACAGTCTTGGTTAGCAGTAAGGAAACAATCTCCATAAAGGGGTTTCTCCTTCCATCCACCAACTCCTAGTTTAATTTGATTTGTCAAGTAATCATCAAACAACCGAAACGCCAGTCACTTACCCAAATACCTAGCCCTATGGGATGTGGTTTAAAACAAAAATTAGACAGGCACTCCTCAGGTTGTAGGGCTCACATGCCTCCTACTGCTCCTAAAACAAAATCAAAACCTAAACCGTGGCCCTGTGCACCTTGTCCCAACCACCCCCAGCTTCACCTTGCACCGCCATACCTGTCTGTGCTCACCCCAGCCGTGTGGGCCTCTTTCAGTCCTTCAATCACCCCAACATCCTAACCTCTTTGGGCTTTGCAATTTATGCTGACGTTGAGACCTGCAGGATGAGTCGGAGTTGGCAGGTCTTAGGTTAGTTACCCCCTCAGAGACAGTAGTAACCAATGGAATGTTAATGGCCACTGAGCATGGCGTTGGAAGTATTAAAAGTCCGAAGTGAAAAGATCTGGCATGTCTGGCCATTACAAAAAGCAGCATCAGGCTGAGACTCAAGGATTGGTGCAGGTGCTGCTCGAGAAGAGGAGCTGAGGCACGGCACCCTGAGGGAACCAAGTTCCTCTTGCTGTGACGGCGCTGGATGTGGGGCCATTTCCTAAGTCAGACAGTCTTGCTGCTAAGATGAAGACCCCGTTCTTTTCCTTCATACCTTTCATTCCAATTTATAATTATATTTGGTTGTTTGCTTTTCTTCCTCCCTCACTAAGCTGTAAATACAAGGGAGCAGGGACAAATGTCCACTTTGTTTAATGTATACCTAGTGCCTAGGTCAGTGCCTGGGACATAGTAGGTGCTTATTAAATCTTCGTGAACCAAATAAATGATGAAAAGTGATCCCTCATTTAGAGAGTGTCTTGTGTATTTGGGGAAGCAGACAAGCACACAAAAAAAGCAGATATAAACTTTTTTTTTACAAGTGGCTATGCAAAAAATGTACATTCCTTTAATTCTCTTCAATCAAGTTAAATCTATCTCCAAACTCTCGATCTCTGTTAGCAAAATTTCAGTCTCAACACAGGCTTGAGCAAATGCCTGGGGCTGTTCTGGGATGTTCAGGAGGCCCCCCCCCCCCCCCGCCAACTGAGATGCTCTTGTTCCAGCTCTGTGGGGTCTTTTAATGCCTTCTTCTTTAGAAGCATTGTAAGGGTGATAACCCTGACATCTGGCAGACATTCCTTTCTACTGTCCCACCATCTCTGCGGGGTAACCCAAGGGGACAGTCCAGGGTTATCACATGCTTGCAAACTCCCAAATCACTCCCCAAACTTTGGAGAACTCTTCTCTCCCCTCTGCCCTCTTCTTTTCAGCCTTATCTCTTCAGACACTAGCATGCTTCCTTTCCCCACAGCCTACAGCCTAGTACAAACCCATCAAGGAACCTAGACTTCCCTCTGACTACTTTCATTTCTCTCTTGCCGTGCAAATGGCTCTGAGGCAGTAGTAACTAAAGCCAGACTGCCTCCATAGAATAGGAGAAGGAAATCAGGAGAATGACAGACAAGTAGAAGCTCAATACATTATCCTGCTCTACACCAAACAGGAAACTTCACAAAGAGAAGGCAATAATGTGCTAAATTGAAAATAACCAAGTACCAAAATGTATGATGTGATCAATCAGAAGTGTTTGGGGTTAGTTTTTCCTTCACCTCCTTGTCTCTAAGCCTTCTGTCACAACCTATGTGCTCATCCTACATAATCCAGTTCTTTTACATAAGAGAGACATTCTTGAATACACATTTACACCATGAAATTTTGTCAATGATTCTACTTCTGTGGTGGCCCGGAATCCCCCACCCTTTGTCTAGCACTGCTGTTACCACAAGAAATCAAGGTTAAACATCTCGTACCAGGACTTCTACAATAGTCCACCAACTCACTTTCCTGAAATTGTCCTTCTCCATCATTCATTCCCTTGCTCTGCTCAAAAAATATTTTTGAGCAATTACAGTGACACTTGCTATGTGACCTTGGGCAATTGCTTAATTCCCTGTGCCTCAATTTTGCTATCTGTAAATCAGGATGATGATGATGATGATGATATAGGATCATTATATTGCTATAAAACAGCACCAGGTACATAGTAAGTGCTGGGTCAATGTTGGTTATTGGATTTATTGTAACTGTTATCTTTCTTGCTGATATTACTTGCCAGGCACTCTTAGACAATGAAGATAGAGTGGTAAACAAGAGTAATAAGATGTCGGTTCTTATAAGAGTAATAAGATGTCGGTTCTTAGAGCTTACAACGTAGTTAGGGGAGAAAAAAAAGTGTGTGTGTGTGTGCACGTGTATGTAAAATTTCAGCTAGCATAAGGTAGGAACAAACTTTCCTCTACCTTTAACGTACTTCAGGTGGATATGAGACAGATTAGCAAAAGAAAAATACCAAATTTCACTAGCCCAAGAACTAATTTTACAAATATTTTCTCTTGCCAATCTAAATTTAGCAAAGAGAAGAAGATTCTCATCACTTGTACTTCCACCACACCTTGCAGACAGATATCTGGGGGTGTGCTGACATGGTAAGAATCCTTGCCTTCTGCCAGCCTGTGTCAGAACTCCGGGATCTCCTCATCTGCAGCAGCCTCAGGAGGAAGCACGTGGGATTTCACCCAGTGAGTTTACTCTGCTCACAGTTCCAAAACCCTTGGAAGGTGAAAAAATTCCTCTTTTCTTACTCTGGTTTTTGGCTGGCCAAATAAAAAAATCAACAGGAGGCAGGTTGACAAGAAAATTAAATGCAATATGTTCACAAGAACCCCACATACATGAGAGAGTCAAAGATCCCATATACAAGAAAGGTTCAGAGATAGAAAGGGGAATTGAGGTATACAAGACATCTTGAGCTAGGGATGAGGTAAAGTGCCTTAGGAGCTTCAAAGGGTCATTGCAGGATGATAAGAAGAGTGGACTTTCAGTAATTCCTAAATTGCCCTGCCCTATAGGTGGGTCAAAGGAAGTTACCCCTGATAATCTCCTATGGGCAAGGCCTTACATTCAAATTCTTCCAGGTAGTTAAAAAGGTAAAGGGCAAGAACTTTCTCTTGAGCCTGAATCTAAAATTGTCTTTAGCTCAAAGTAATCTGAACACCACTGAGGCACAGCTTGGAATAGCTCGTTCTGGACCCCCACACTAGTTACAAGGACTATTTAGATATTAAAATGGACTGATATGCCACTTCACACCCATTATGATGACTATAACTTAAAAAAAGAAAATAACAAGGGTTCGTGTGGATGTGGAGAAATTGAAACCCTTGCGACTGCTGGTGGGATGTAAAATGATGCAGCCACTGTGGAAACCACAAAAAATTAAGCAAAGGACTACCAGTTCATCCAGCAATTCCATTTCTGGGAATATACCCAAAAGAATTGAAACCAGGGATTCAAACAGATACTTGCACACCAGGTTCATAAAAGCATTATTCACAATAGCCAAAGGATGGAAACTACCCAACTGTCCATCAACAGATGGACATTTTGTTTAATTCATTCATCTAAACATATATGTATATATGTATGTATATATATAAACATTATTTGGCCTAAAAAAATAGAATTCTAACACAATGTATAACATGATTGAAACTTGAAGATATTATGCAAACTGAAAGAAGCTAGACATGGAAGGACAAATATTGTATGATTCCATTTCTATGAAATAGGCAAATTCACAGAGACAGAAATTAAGTAGTGGCTGCAGGGGCTGGGGATACCAGGAGAGTGGTGAGCTATTGTTTAGTGGATGCAAAGTTTAAGTTTGGGAAGATGAAAAGTTCTGAAGGTGGATGCTGGTGATGGTTGCACAATAGTGTGAATCGCTCAGTGCCACTGAATTAATGTCACTGGTTAAAATGGTAAAGTTAGTGTTGCGTATATTTTGCCACAACTAAAACAAATAAATATTTTTAAAAGTGGAGTGACTTCATAGAGCCTACACAGGTAATATCTAGATTGATGGTCAGAGATGTCTTTGAGGAAGTGCCATTTAAGCTGAGCTCTGAATGACAGGAAGGAGCAAGGCGGTGGGGGAGAAACAGTACAGGCAAAAAGCCCTACAGCAGAAATACATTTGGAGTATTCCAGAGACCTAAAGGCAGCCAGTGTGGCGGGAGCATAGAGGGCAAAGGATGGAGAGCTACTAGAATGGCAGGTGCAGAGGTGAACACCATAACCATGGACAAGTCTTTCAAGAAGTTTTTCACAGGCGAAGTCATAAAACTAAAGACCTTGAGTAGGTCTTTAGGGAAGGAATGAGATACAGGCTGCCAGTGGAGTTTTGGGTGTGTTGATGCCAAAATAATTCCCTGTCCCTATATTTAACAATACTGGGACTGGCATACTTTCCTGTCCTGGTGTTAAATGATACTGAGATCAAGCCAAGATTAATTAGCTGAATGCAACAGGAAATACCTGCTCTTGAGAGGTAAGACTGAACCAACTAAAATGACTTGATCATCAAGACTCCTTCGAGACCCACCCCCTTCACTAAAGATTTCATCTCATGCCCACCATTCCAAAGCTGTTATACACTCTACATTCAATCCTAACCACTCCTCCTTGAGAGACCCACCTTAAGATCCCCCAGCCCAGGCCCTAAAACTCTATAAATATCCCATCCTCATTTTCTTATTTTGAGACACTACTAAGATTCAGCAAGTGGTGTTCTCCCTCATTGCAGTTAGTCAAACAAACTAAGGTTAACTTGATAAACATGTTTTTCTGAAAGTCTTTTGGGGCATTAACAAATTAACACTGGCTTTTGAGGAGGGCAAGGATATTAATCCATCGGAACAGGGAGTAAGGTATAAATGCAAGTGTTTTGAGGTTTACGTTTAGGCAGGTGATGAAACCATCTTTCAAAAATGTAAAAATTATACTACAACTACTGTGTATCAGTTTCCTATTGCTGTTGTAACAAATAGCCACAAACTTAGTGGCGTGAAACAACATCATGTATTATCTTATAGCTCTCCAGGTCAGAAGTCTGACATGGGTCTCACTGAACTAAAATCAAGGTTCAGCAGGGCTGTGATCCTTCTGAAGGACCTAGGGGAGAATACATTTTCTTGCCCTTCCAGCTTCTGAAGGCTGACTGCATTCTTTGCCTTGTGACCACCTTCCATCTTCAGGGATCCAGTCACTGTGACCTC
Source organism: Cynopterus sphinx (assembly GCA_030015415.1). NCBI lineage: Eukaryota > Metazoa > Chordata > Mammalia > Chiroptera > Pteropodidae > Cynopterus > Cynopterus sphinx. The sequence goes on along the minus strand of CM057383.1, from coordinate 52,956,306 downwards.
TGCTTTTGCCATTCCGTCTCCTTCTCTGACTCACTTTCCTGCATTCCTTTCACTCAATAGATTCTTATAAGTCACCTCACATTGGGCGCACCTAGAACATCCTGGATAATCTCCCATCTCAAGATCCCTAAACACATCTGCAAAGTCCTTTTTGTCATGTAAGGTAACACATTCACAGATTCTAAAAATTAGGACATAAATATCTTAAGGCACCTCTATTCTGCCTACCACATACTGTTATAAACCTGTGATATTATGCTTTATAATAAATATATATTTTGATTTTTGTCCATGGTTCGTGGCACGCAGTTCCCCAAACCCTTGAAATTTCTTGAGGGATTAGAGTAGTGGGATCATCTTTTGTTTTGACATTTGGCCTTTTGTCCTCAAGTCCTTTCAACTGCACCTGAGTTTATACTAATAAAGGGACTTTTGGAAAGCCTCTAGGCAACCTAAGGAGGAGGGCTGGTTATCAAGGGAACCAACCGTGTAACTAGAGGGTTAGAACTTTCAGCCCCACTCTCCAACATTCAGGGAGAGGAGAAGGGCTGAAAATAGAGTTCAATCACCAATGGCCAATGATTTAATAAATTATACCTACATAATAAAGCCTCCATAAAAATCTCTGAACTGTGAGGTTTTGAGAACTAAACCAAAATGCTTCCACATGCCAGGAGGGTGGTGCATCCCAAACTCCACTGGGATGAAAGCTCCAGTGTTCAGAACCTTCTGGACCAAACCCTTTATATCTGCCTGTTCATTTCTCTCCTTTAAAATCCATTGTAATAAACCAATAATCTAGTAAGTAAACTGGTTTACTGAGTTCTGTAAGCACCTCTAGCAAATTAATCAAAACTGACAAGAGGGCTGTGCAAACTTCCCATCAATAGATGGTTTGATTATAAGCAATGCTGGGAGGGTGTATGGAAGCAGGCATCTTCTATATTGCTGGTAGAAGTATAAATTAAAAGCAGAGCCCTTTTTTTTTTCTTTCTTTCCCTGGGTTACCTCAACTCTTATCCACCTGGAAGATTTTCTCAGAACAGCTGAAATAACGTCATGGCCATCTACTTAAAGCAAAGGAAGCCCAGAATTCTGAGAGAAGACTCGGCTAAGTCCACTCGATGCTAAGCAAAGAGCCAGTGGGACACAGTGGGTCCCTGCTTGTACATAGCAACACATCCAGGTCCACGGGGTGATCCTGGGTAGGCCTCTTTGGCATCCTGCCAAGTAAATATTGCCATAAGAAATTCTGAACCTGCAGGGAATTTTTATAAGAGTTTATCTGAGCCAAACTAATGACATATGTCAGGGAGCAAAATCTCAAATGCTCCTCAGAATAACAGTTTTGCAGTGTCTTTTGTGTATTTGAAATTAAGGAGGGGACATAAGGAAAATTACACTAAGCAGGGAGAAAGTAAGACAGGAATGGATTATAGGATACTTAAGATTATTTGCTCTATTGTGGGTGGTTACAGGCTAACAGAAGAAGGTCTACTAAGAGGCACTTGGAAGAGTTAACCTAGATGCACAACGAATAGAACTTGCCAAAGGCAAAGATAAGCCTTTAGTAATGAAGTTGTATGCCTGGAGCATGGCTACCCTGCATGACCTGACCAGTTAGGAATTTATGATCACATTACCCAGTGAGGTTACTTACATAGAACTCCTTTTTTTCCCCACAAACATTTAAGGAAGGCCATTTGGCAGTAGTAATCAAAGTGACAAGTGCCAATATTTTTTAATCTGACTATTGCACTTCTAGGAATTTATTCTACAGAAATTCTTGCCATGTATAAATGACGTATCAATCATGTACCATAGTTCTTAATTGCAAAAAAATTAGAAACAACCTAAATGTTCATCAGTAGAAAAATAGTTAAATAAATTACAGAAAATCCAGAGTTCTAAACAGCAGTTAAAAACAAATGAGGAAGCTTTCTATGTATTGAATCAATAACCTCCTAGATATAGATATATAGATATGTAAATATAGATATAGACAGATATAAAACTTTTAACTTTAAAATAACTTTCGAGAAAAATTGTGAAATAGTATACCGAGTTCCTGTATACCCCTCACCCAGTTTCATTTTCCCATTATGTTATATATAGCACTTTGTCCAAACTAAGAAACCAATATTGGGACATTTCTGCTAGGCAAACTCCACATGACACTCAGATTCCATTGGTTTTTTTCATTAATGACCTCTACTTCAGAATCCAATCTAGGACACCACACTGCATTTAGCCATCGTGTCTCTTAGTCTTCTTTAATCTGTGACAGTTGTTCAGGCTTTCCTTCTTTTCATGACCTCGGTGATTTTGAAGAACAATGCTTGTCAGGTATTTCATAGGATATCCCTCAATTTCAGTTTGGCTGATGTTCTTCTCATGACTAGACTGGTTCATGAGTTTCTGGAAAGAATACCACAGAGGTGAGGTGGCTTCTTATGGCATCACGGTAGGAGGCACATGACATCACTGCTGATATTTGCTCTGATTGCATGGCAAAGGCAGCATCTGCCAGGTTTCTCCACTGCAATGTTACCATTTTTCCCCCTCCAAACTCTTTGGAACCCAGACACTAAGTCAAGTCCACCATCACATGTGGAAGGGGCACTAAGCTCTGCCTCCTAGAGGAAAAAATATCCACATATATTCAATGAAATTCATGGTTAAAAAAAAATTTCTCCCATCTCCATTTACTTGTTTATTCAAACATATATATGATTGCTAAAGACACATGTATATTATGTTTAGGTTAAGTGATAATCCAACATTATTTATTTCATTGCGCAAATCTTTCTAGCTTTGACCACTGAGAGCTGATTCAGGTTGAGTCTTGTGTCCTTCTGATTTGTCACCATCCTGCTGTTTTCGAGCACTTCCTTACTTTTGATTCTGTTGCCTGGAGGCCAGCCACTAGTCTCCCTCTCCTTCCTCAGCGGTCTCTGGCATTTCCTCTCCTTTAGCCTGTAGCCCCTTCCCTGGGGCTGGGCTAAACTGGTCCTTTGTGCAGAGCTGAAGTCAGAAAACACCACACCTCAACTGTGTTGGTTCCCCAGGCAATTAAGAGGCCCTACATGAAAACCCAGGGGTCTTGCTCCCAAACCTCCTTCCAACTATGGTGCACTAGGTCCTCGGGGCTTGCAAGTGTGGGCCTACGTCTGTCACATGACCACTGTCACCATGGCATTCTGGTGCAACTTCTCCAAGGATGAGGACCCAGGGAGCTTGTCTATAGGGGAACAGCTGGCTAGCTTTTCTCCAGGGTCTCAGAGAGCCTGGCTAGATGAAGTCATAGATTTCTTTAGCTAGAGAGACCCAGGCCTTGGGATCTCACTCTTCTTAGCTCATCTATTCTATAGTGGTCCCCCCTTGCCCACAGGGGTACATTCCAAACCTCCCAAAGGAGGCCTAAAACTGCAGATAGTACCAAACTATATATATAGTGTGTTTTTTTCCCCTATACTTGCATACCTATGATAAATTTCAATCCATAAACAAGGCACAGTAAGAGATTAAAAATGGTAACTAATTATAAAATAGAATAATTATAATAATATAATAAAATATTAAAATGTGGTCTGTCTGTTTATCTATCTCTCAAAATATCTTACTGTACTGTGAAGAAAAAAGAAACTTTCTTCTATTTCTAGTTTTTCAGGATTATCCAAGTCTGACAGCCCCTCTTCCAAACATCTAAGTTGGGGGAACTCTGAATGTTCTGTGGTCATGCATGACCTTTGGCCTCCCTCAAGATGCACATGATCTTCCCCTCCCAGGCCTGTCACCTGCCACGGACCGTGCTCACATTAGCTTAATGGCCTTTTCCCCACACTTCCCAGTTTGGGGAGCTGCACTACTGGCCCACACCTCAAGGACGCTTCTATCTGCCAGCCCTCTTCTAGCCACCTTTCTGAAACCTTTACATATTCTGGGCCTCTAGTCCTTTGACAATCTTCATTCTCACCAGGCTGCCATGCAAGGACTCACTTCCGTAAGCCTTGCTGCCTCCCTGTTCTCCCCACACTACCTCTGTTCTAGAATCTCATGCCCCTTTCTGGAAAGTGAGGGGTGGGGGCCCATGCCCTCTCTGCGGGGAGTTCCACCTCTGGAGGTGGAATGCAGAAGGCAGGGTGCTTCTCCAGACCAGGGATTCTGGTGTTTCCCCAACAGCTCTAGACTGAGACTGCGTAATCGCAACCCACCAAGTGTCACCTGCTCTTTTGGCGCCACCTCGTGGTGATTCGACAGGCTGGGGGTAATCCCTGTTTGGGCTGACAGTGCTGTGCAAGTCATCCTCCACTGGCTGGGATGAACTCCCGAGAGAGCTACAGCCTCCCCAGGACCCGCCTGGTTTGATGGCACCTGCTTTGTGGAGTGACCCGGGGACACGGGGCCGGGAGATAACCGAGGACAACACTTTCCACTTCCCGGTTCCCAAAAGCAAGATGGCCCGCGTTTCCACAGCACCGCCAAACGTTCTCCCAGCAAAGATAACTTTAGCCACCTCAGCCCGCAGAGAAGAGAAAGCAAACACCACATCATGCTCTGCATCCCATCAGAAGTCGCGCAGTGGTGCAGGCGTGTTACTGTTGGCATTTACGCATTATCCCTCCGCATGTGCTATGGGTACTTAGCAACAGCCCCTCTTGGGAAATGTCTGAGTCCCCTTTCCCAAACAAGGAGGGATCCGGGATACCCAGTGCTGGGCTCACACAGAGCAGGAACGCAGGAGGCGGCAGCAGGAAGAGTAAGATCCAACTCCCAGCCAGTGCACCCTGCCAACCCTGACACGGAAGCGAAGGGAAAGGAGGACGTGGGGGAGAGAGAAAGCAGCAGACCCCTGAAAGGCAGAAGGCAACAAACAGGAGAAATGGTCGGAGGGGTTCCCTGAGTCAAAGTGACTAGTACTCTCATGGGGCATTCATTGCCTATGACAATATAGGCATATTTCATTGTTTTCTTTTGTCTAGTATTAAATTGGGTAGCCTTCTTTGCACCCACATTTTAAAACAATATACTTGATTGTGGAAAAATGAGGACATTTGGGGAAAATGTATTTTACACATTTTCTCTACCCATCCTTCTATAGATATTACTGTGTGTGTGTGTGTGTGTGTGTGCGTGCGCGCGCATGCACACACACGTTTCCTAGGGCTGCTGTAACAAATTACCACAAACCACGTGGCTTAAAATGACAGATTCTCTCAGTTCCACTGGGAAAAAGTCTAAAATCAGGGTGTCAGCAGGGCGGCACTCCCTTCAAAGCCTCTAAGAGAGAACAGTTTCTTGCCTCTCTCAGGTTCTGGTGGCTCCAGGCATTCCTTGGCTTGCTGCTGCATTACTCTGATCTGCATCTTCATATGGCCATGGCCTTTTCTGTCAGGACATCTTCTCTTCTCTCTCTCCATGAGGATAATCCAGAATAATCTCATCTCAAGATCATACTTTAATTTAAATTTACATCTACAAAGACCCACTTTCCAGCTAAGGTCACATTCACAGAGCCAGGTGTTAGGATGTACACACACACACACACACACACACACATACACACACGCACGCACACACACACAGAGGGAGGGAAAGAAAGAAGGGGAGAAAGGAAGAGAGCTCTCACACTCATAACTTTTTAGTATTGCAGTAAATGCTATAGTGAACATCCTAGCAAAAGTCTGGCTTCTAAAGGTGTGTGATGGACAATTTGTTGTTTTACCACCCCACATGCATCACTCCTCCTTTTGATAACACTACCCTTACTATTCTTGGAGAACTAACCTTCCCCTATTAGATATTATTTGATGAAACCATCGAGGAAGGCGCATTGAACTTTTCTAGATTAAAAATCTAGACATAACACCTGACCTACGCTAATTTTACACTTGCTCCAAGGCAACCTAAATTTTAAGCAAAATGAAAACAGCTGTAAGATGATTCATCGAGTAACTGATTCACTCGGTATTTGACTCACTGCTTTCTATTGCCTGATTCAGAAAGCAATCCCAGAGCCACTTGAGGTTCCTGCTCTTTTTGGACCTGGTTTTTCAACTTTAGCTTTCAGTGCTGTGAGTTGAACCAAAAATTTGGTTTTGTCTGAGTTTATGTCTGAGTTTTTGCAAACAAAGATCCTTAATTCTTACAAAGTGAATTCTTGATTCATTCCTTTGCTTTCTAATAGAATATATTTAAAAATCTAAATTTTCCTCCAAGAACTGAGGTTGTTCATATGCAAAGTAGTGTTTTCATTGTTACTGTTTTCTGCATAGATTTTTTTATTTCTTCTTTGAACTGAGTTATTTGGAACGGCTGTTTTAGAATTTCAACTAATTCTTCTGAAAATTAGTTTATAGCTATTTTTTCATTTGGTTACGTTCTGTTTAGAGAATTTCAGGGATTTAGAGTGAGCTTTACGTACATGAAGAACTTTTGTAAATGTTCTTTGGATAATTAAAAAATAAGTAGTATCTATTTGTCCGTAGAAAAATCTGTTTACACACACACACACACACACACACACACACACACACACTACACATATATGAAATCTTTTAAGTCAAATTTGTAACTGTGTTGTTCAAAGCTCCTTTACTGTTACCCTGATACCCAAGCAAAAGATACTGGACAAAAACTACTGTTGATCCCTTGTGAATACAGATGCAAAAATCCTCATCATTTTAGCAATCTGAATTCAGCAGCATATTAAAAGTAATATCACCATTACCAAGTGGGATTTATTCCAGGAATGACAAGTTGGTGCAACATATGAAAATTAATCAATGTATATGCCACATTGATAGAATGAAGTAGGGGAAACCCACATGATCATCTCAATTGTTGCAGAAAAATTATTTGATAAAAGCCAACACTCTTTTATGATAAAAACACTCAACAAAATAGGAACGGACGACGACTTCTTCAACATGATAAAAGATATATATAAAAACGCACAGCTAACATCATATTCAACTATGTAAAAGACTAATAACTTTTTCCCTAAAATCAGAAAAAAAGATAAGGATGCCTGTTTTCACCAACTCTCTTCAGCACTGCACTGAAGTTCAAACGAAAACAATTAGGCAAGAAAATGAAATAAAAGTCACCAGAAATGTAAAGGAAGAAGTAAACATACCTCTATACACAGATGACAATAACCTTCTTTGTGGAAAACCTGAAAAATACACAACACACACACACTCGTTATAGTTGATAAATTCGGCAAACTTTCAGGACACAATATCAACACATAAAAACTAGTTACATTTTTACGTACTAGCAATGAACGGTCCAAAAAGGAAATTAGAAAAAAAAATTCCCTTAAAATATCATCAAAAGGGAAATACTTAGGAATTAGGTTAGCTAAGAAGGCAGAAGACTTGCATACTAAAAACCACAAAACATTGCTGAAAGAAATTAAAGAAGAGCTAAATAACATGGAAAAATATCCCATGTTCATGGGTTGGAAAACTGATATACAGAGTCAGTGCAATCCCTATCAAAATCCCAGTGCATTTTTTTGTCTTTTCAGAAATAGAAAAACCCATCCTCAAACTCATATGGAATTTCATAGGACCCTAAATAGCTACAACAACCTTGAAAAAGAAGATAAAGCTTAAGAACTCAATCAAATTACTATAAAGCTACAGTCATCAAAACAGTATGATACTAGCAAAGAGTAATACTGAGAGCCCAGATGTAAATCCTTACATCTATGGTCAATTAATTTTTAACAAGGGTGCCAAGACCCTTCAATGGGGGAAAGGTCAGTCCCTTCAGCAAAGTATTTGGAGAAAATAGGATATCCACAAACAAATGAAGTTGGACCTTTAGCTCATGGCATATACAAAAATTAATTCAAAATGGATCATAACTTAAATTTAAGAGCTAAAACTATAAAACTCATACAGTTGTGCAACCATCACCATAATCCAGTTTGACAGCACTTCTATCACCCCAGAAAGTTCTTTCATGCTGATCTGCAGCTAACTCTTGCTTCCACCCTCGGTCTTGGATAACCATTGACTTGCTTTCTGTCTCTATTGTTTTGCTTTTTCTAGAAATTTTATATAAATAGTAAAAAAATACAATTTTGTCTGGCTTCTTTCATGAGGTTCACCTATGTTGTAACAGGTATCGGGACTGTTCCTTTTTATTGCTGAGTAGTTAGTATTCCATTGTATGGATACACCACTTTTTTATCTATTCACCAGCTGATGGACATTCAAACTGCTTCCAGTTTGGGGCTATTGTGAATAATGCGACTGTGAACAGTTGCATGCAAGTTATCTTTTCATTTCTCTTGGGTAGATACTTAGATGTGGGATTGCCAGTCAACCACCTAAATTTTACTATTAATGCTTCATAACATATATATCCATCTAGGTCATCCCTCTATTCTTCCACTAACCCACCTAACTTTTTGGATGTATTTTAAAATAAATGGCAGACATAAAAATATATCTACCTAAATTCAGTAATTTTTTAAAAGAAAAGGATTAAAGAGTAGATCTTTTTAGAATATTTTTAGATTTACAGAAAAATTGTGAAGGTACACCCACACCCAGCTTCCTCTATTAAGATTTTACATTAGTTTTGAACATGTATTCACAACTAATGAACTAATATTGACATATTGCTCGAAAAGGTACTGTCTGCTTGTTATTTGGAATTATTCTGTATATTTGTCAACTGTCCTCCATTTATTATTTATCTCATGTGGACTTGTGGATAAGTACTTTGTACTTTGGTTATCATCCAATACTAACTGATTTGTTGCTCAATTTATTCTGCTTTGGGCACTGGGAGCGCTTTCAGTTGTCTCCCAAGTCTCATTGTGGGTTGCTTTTTTTAATCACCTTTTAAACCTTCTGCCACTACAAGATGCTTCACATATTTCCTGTACCAGTTGTAGAATCAGCCGTTTCTCTAGGGAGCCCTGGTTCTTTTCGTTGGAGAATGGCGTTAGAAATGAAGGGCTCGGTACTGGGTATGCTTATGGCTCCTGAGGTGTCGTTGCTTCTTGGCCTTCTCAGAGGGCAGAGCCTGGAATTACATCAGTGTATACTCACATATCTATCATCATTTGTCTATTTACACTTCTGTGTCTATGTTAAGCTGTATATCAGTTCATACTTTTGACTCCAGTGCTAATCTGTCTTCACATGGTTCACTCTTGCTTTCCACCCTGCTCTTATTTACTTGTAAATCCCCATTCCAAAAGCAGAGTTCATACATTACCGGAATCGTCACCCTCACAAGACAATTCAGCTGATTTACTTCTTCAGAAGTTTCCAGCAAATAAAAGAAATATCTCTACAAGTTACCATGAGTTGTTAGAAAGTCCTGCAGTGCTGCTATTGTCATCTAAAAAGTAAAATGTCAGTGTGTTCTTTTGGTCAAATGACCTTCTTAACCTGTAATAACTGCTACTTTATCCTGTTTCAGTGTCTTCTGTAACCACATGACAAAGCAATTCCAAAGTATCTTGCATATCACGTAGTTTGCTTTGGCTGGAGAATATAGAAAAGCCCTAATTTCTGTTTATTGCCAGCATCCATGGTGCTATCTTGCTTTTTTAAAAGGCTCTGATTGTTTCTGCATATTCAAGTGTCTGCTATATAACATATAGAAGTAGGACATTTAATAATATCATTAACCTTTTTATACAGAGCAGATATTAATTTTAAACACTGATTCTTAATAATATTTTATGAAGGAAATTTTGTATCTTCATCAAATGTCCAAAATCCTTCATCTTCTACCACTAAAAATAGTCCACAGTCTATGCCAATATCCTTGTCAAGCTCTCAGTTTAAATTCTTGCATGGACTCAAAAGCAGAAGGAAAGGAACGATCTTCTCGAGATATTTTTATAGTCTGTTGTTTTGAAATTTGGTTAGTAAGAACAGAAAGGGTTTGGGATATCTAAATTTTTCTCTGACTTTCTCCTCTTATTCATGGTCCACATTCTTTGTTATATCTGGGTCAAAGTTACTTTATCATGGATGTTGTTTTACATGATTTCAGAGTTTTCCTCCTCATGAATCTTGACCATAACATAATGCTCTACCCCTATACCTTGTATCTGTCTGGAGTCCTTTATTCAACAAGAAAAACCTAGGAGGCAATGACTTATAGATCGATTTAAAAGACTGCTCAGAAACACTTATGTAATTCATATGAAAAGGGTAAAGAGATTAATATGATAGTAAGTGAAAATATAAGATTTGGAAATAGATCCAGGAGTTCAAGTGAACTGTGGGCCATCTACTTAAAGAAACTAAAATGAGTAAAATTATAGAAAGATGTCTCTAAACTGAAGAAAGATGTGTCTTCATAACAAAAGGGCCCATGAACTAAATCACCATGAAAACACAATAGATTCTCAATAAATATTTGTGTCAGAAATTTTAAAATGAAAAAATAAGAGCTACATTCAAACATATCAAGTAAACTTTTAAAGATTCAAGCATAAATAAAAAATTCTGTACAGACTCAATCAGGAACAAAATGGGTTACTTACAAAATAAAAATAAAACAGAGCAACATCAGACTTCTTTGCGGAGAACACAAAATGTTAGAAAGGTGATAGATCATCATTTCAGAGTATCAGATATTTAAAATATTGAGTCAATAATTCCATGGCCTGTTAAGAAAGGGCAATAGAAAGACACATTTATACATTCATGGGCTCAAAAAGCAAGCAATTATATACTCTCTGAAACAAACTCAAAGAAGTACTCCAGTTGACTGAGAAATGAATCAAAGAATTCAAGCAGATACACATGTGATGTGATAACAACACAGATACCCATTGAGACCAGAAAACAAGTTAGTGTTTAAGTCCTTTGTTTCCATGCTCATGAAACAGTAAGATGTCTAAAATAATACCTGAAGAAAACAGTGTATCAAATTAAATCTTAATAGGATGAATCTAGAAGCCACATACATTTTTTAAAACACTGGTGCCAGGGAAGGTGTGGAGAAGGAATTAAAATATGCTAAACCCCTCATAATACGAAGGCCTAATATTAAGTAATAACATCTGCTGTTCAGTGAATTATAAAGCAATGTACTAAGTGCTTTATATTTAGCTGCTTTATTCCACCCTTTATGAACACAGGGGTTATCTGAGTCACACAAATCTTCAGAGCCCAGCCCATTTCAGGGTCCATATCAGGCACTCAATAGTTACTTGCGCAATGCTGAATAAGCAAGCCTATAAAATAAGCAAGATTAAACATGTTATTGTGACCTGGTCAAGACTACACAAATAAGGGGTAGAGCCAGGATCCCAACCAGGCCTGTTTGCAACTTCCAAACAGAAAAAAAAGTAAGTAACACTAAACAAAAGAAATAACTTAAAAAAAAAAAACATACAAAAGAGATCTGGATGAAAAAAGTGGTTCTATGGAAAGTAACTTCACAGGGTGATCTGATTATAAATTTGGAACTGGGCAGGTCATGCTGACTAGTCATGCCCCAGGCACTTAACTTCTTTAGCAAAACGTTTATCTTTGCAGGAAGAGCCCTGTCATTGTTTCTGTGTACCTAGGTTAACACACTTTGAAATAAGGGTAACCACCCCTAAGAGAACACATAACCTCATTCATTATCCTGTAACCCAGTCCCCACCTTGCTTTCTCCGAACACCCATGTATTCTTCTTTACTTTCTCTCCTTACTTTAAAACGCATTTAAAAAACCTCAAAATTATTATTCTCAAAGCATTTATCTCAGTGTGTTCCGATCTTACATCCAGATGTATCCTCTTTGGGGTTAAAATAAATTTTGATACAAATTCTCTACAGGTTTGGACATTCTCACATTCATAAAGCTTAAAAATAGGAAGCTTAAAGAGCGTGAGTAAACGATTTACAAAAGAAATAAAAATACACAATCTTCCTGAAATCTAAAAAACTAAAAGAAAATAAGGTAAAATGAATAGCTTATATGCTATTAGTTGGAGTATAAGATTGTTCCAATCTTTTTTAACAGGTCTTCTGGGAAATATCTATTAAATTGCATATTAAATTGGTACTTTTAGCAATTTCCGAGGCTTACTTTTTCTTTTATTATACGATTTTTCAAATATACACAAAAGAAAGGGAATGATAGAAGGGACCACAATATATCTGTCAAAGAAAGAAAGGCTAAACCTATAGAAAAAAAAATTTTAATTTTTTCGTTTACTGAGCCAAACTGAGGATATTCCCAGCAGGAAGATCTCAACGGGCTGAAAAAGTGCTCCAGAAAAATGGCTGTATTGTGGTCCATTTGATACATTTGGAATCAAAAGAGAAAAGGGAAGGAAGGTTACATAAAACCCATTGGTGGTAGATTAGGGAGGTGGGAGAAAGCAAAACGGGCAAATCTCCAGGATTGGATAAAACACAAAATGAAGAAATACATCTTTTACATTGGTGGGTACAAGACAGTTAAAGTTTAACATTTACAGGGACGAGAAATGGCACGTGGGCAACGAAATAATAACGCAGACTTTTGGTACCTGTGTCCCGTGAGGGTGCTTAGGCCTCGAGGGGTCTGGAAAAGGAGATTACTCTGCATTTCCAAGGTGCGTTACTGCAGGTGCAGGAGAACAACGGACAGGGCTCCCTTAACGTAAAGGTGACCCTTTTACTTAGAAAGCTACAGGCCCTGGGTGTCCAGTTAGGAATTCATGACCAGCTCATCCTGTGTGGTTACTTCCGTGGCCACTGAGCTTGTCACAACATAATGCTCCAACCCTACCCACACCTAGCGCCCGCCAAGGCCTGTCACGCAGCCCCCTGAGCTTGTCAGCTTTGCCAAATAGCCCCTTTCCATTCATCCAAACTCAATAGCTCAGTGATTATCAGAGTTTTGCGTTATTGATCCATTTCCTTCCTCTCCCGTCTCCTTCCTTTCATTCTGCTCCTTCTCCTTTTCTGTCACTTCGGGATTCTAAAGCATCACGTGGAGGAGCGACTACGGTTCTCGCGTGGGAAACGCCTGAAACGCACAGGGGGTGGGTGAGCTCCCCAGGCCCGGAACCGGCCCGGGCTTCGCTCGGGGCAGCCGCTGGCCTCGTGTGCGGACGCCCGCGCGGAGCGGCCGGCCGGGCCGCAGGACGCCCCGTGAGCCGGGACCTGGGGTCCGGACGCGGCGGGAGCGCGTCCCGGCGGCGGGCGGACCGCGAGGCCGCGCCCAGCTCGCGGCGGGGCCGGCCCCGCCAGGGGGAGCCGCGCCCCCGCGCCCTCCGCGTCCGTCCTTCCGCGCGGGCGCTACGAGCCAGGAAGCCCCGGGGAACCGACCAGCGGCCAAGGCCGCGAGGGCGCGGCCGGGCGCGGCCAAAAGCCCTGGGTTCCCGCCGCGGCCCTGGGCGCCAAAGCCCCGCCTCCGCCCCGAAGCCCCGCCCCCGGGCCCGCCCCCAGCGCCCAAGCACCCCGCGGCCGCCCGGCGCCCGCAGTCCCCGAGGTCCCCGAGGTGCGCACGGACGGGACATGGAGGGCGGCCGCGGCCAGGAATGCGGCCTGGGGCGCGCCGTGTGCGTGCTGACCGGGGCGTCCCGCGGCTTCGGCCGGGCGCTGGCGCTGCTCCTGGCCCCGCTGCTGGCGCCCGGCTCCGCGCTGGTCCTCAGCGCCCGCGACGCCGAGGCGCTGCGGCAGCTGGAGGCCGAGCTGGGCGCCCGGCAGCCCGGCCTCCGTGTGCAGCGGGTGCCCGCCGACCTGGGCTCCGAGGCCGGCCTGCGGCGGCTGCTCGGCGCCCTGCGCGAGCTGCCCCGGCCCGAGGGGCTGCAGCGGGTGCTGCTCATCAACAATGCAGGTGAGACCCCCGCCCGGGGGGGCGGGGCCGACGCCCCTGGGAGCGCTCGGGGTGCCCCGTCAGCATCCTTTGCTCTCTCCCTCCCATCGCCCCCACCGCTTGCAACATTCGGGGGGACAACTGGGGAGTCAGAAAAGACGCCCGAAAGACCTAGTTGTTTCAGCAAGGTGTGGGGGAGCGCCCCGTGCTGTCGAATCGGCTCATTTCGTCTCCCCCCCCCCCAAAACAACCCTCTCCCCAGACACACTCTTCCTTACCCTCTTCAAGGCCTGGTTTTCCGAAACTGCCGGGAACTTTCCCGATCGCCTTGCTCAGCGCCCTCCGGCGGAGGCGGGAGTCAGGGCATGGGGTCTCCCAGCACAAGTAAATTTCTCCAGTTCTCCAAATGGCCCCAGAGTCATCCCACAGCCCCGGAGCAGGGCCTTCTCAGTCTGCAGCGTGGGGGGCCGGAATGCCCATGGGGCGTGTGCGGGTGTGTGTGTGTGTGTGTGTGTGACAGACAGAGAGAGAGAAAACGAGAGAACGAGAACGGACGGGACATGGAGGCTGGGAAGAGAGGCATCTTCAGAAGCCCTTGTGAGACTCCTCAAGTCTGGATGGGAAGCGGGTATCTGGAGGCATTTGGAGAGAGCTGGGGGAAGAGAAAGCCCTGCTTGTACTAGGTGATTCTTAATGTCTGCTATTTCAGCCAGTCTTGGAGATGTGTCCAAAGGCTTCGTGGACCTGGATGACCCAGATGAAATGAACAGCTACTGGGCTCTGAACTTGACCTCTATGCTCTGCCTGACTGCCAGTATCCTGAAGGCCTTCCCGGACGGTCCCGGCCTCATCAGGACGGTCGTTAACATCTCATCCCCCTGTGCTCTGCGTCCCTTCAAGGGCTGGGCACTCTACTGTGCAGGGAAGGCTGCCCGTAACATGATGTCCCAAGTCCTGGCCGCAGAGGAACCTAGTGTGAGGGTACTGAGCTATGCTCCAGGTAGGTGGAGCATTACTGCCATCCCCGTCCCATAGAACTAGCTGGTTCCCCTCTGGGGGCTGGTCAAGGGGTCTAGTCTGTCCCCTCTGGGAAAGCGCCCACAAAGTATATTGTCCCTGAATCATGATTTCACACTCCTTAAGGGAAAATTAGGCTGCAAGGAAGTTAGAGCTGGCAGGGTCAGGGAGCAATAGAGAGAGAGTGGGGTGCTGCCTGGACTGGAGGGTGGGGCCAGAAAATCTGATATATTAGAGTTAGAGAGACAATTAGGGTTTAAATTCCAATCCTGAACCCCTGTTCCTTATGCAAATAAGAAAAATCCTACCTGTTTCTCGGGGCAGTTTGGAGGACCAAATAGGTAATATATGTGAAAATAATCCCTAACTGTGAAGTACTGTCTAATTGTTAGTTAGGACTTACCACACTGTATTATCTTCATATGTTAGTTCTCTGTCTGATGGGAAAGCCTCAAAGGCAGGAACTGTGTTTCATGAAGTGCTCTACTGAGTCAATCTGCATAAAATGTCAGTCGAATGAAGAACAGATAGACAATGTTGAATCCTGCATTGTGCTGGAACATTGGGGAGGGAGGTGATGGGGTAAATAAGACTGGGACCCTGTGCTCACAGAAGTTAAAGTTTAGGGGGTCTTGTGACACTTTGTCTAGTTTCTCACCACCCTACCATGATGCCACTGTGCTTTCTTAAAAGTGAGGCATCTATCCTAGGCTAGAGGTTGGTGGAATTAGGAGGTGTTAACATAGCTATTGCGTAAAGTCTGAGTGACTTAGAGATCCAGTAGTCTACTCCCCTTGGAGCCCTGGGGTCAAAGAGCTAGAATGCCCTTACCAAAGCCCATCTTCTGCTCTTCATCCTCTAGGGGTCCTGGACACAGACATGTATCACTTGGCTCGGGAGACCTCCGTGGACCCAGATGTGCGAAAAAATCTGCAGGCGTTAAGCACAAAGGGGGTGGTTGTGGATTGTAAGATATCAGCCCAGAAACTGCTAAACTTGCTACAGAAGGACGTGTTCGAATCTGGAGTCCATGTTGACTTCTACGATGAATAAGCCTTGGCTTCCTGGGGCTCTCTTCCTCCTCTTTCAGGCACACCCCGGAGCCCTACTCCCACATTCTGCCACAGTAGCATTGCCAACTGTGCTTTACATAGATAAGCACTGATGCCTTCTCTCCTGCCTCATACCCTGTACGCTGTGCCTGCTTCAGGTGACTGGGGTGCCCATTCTCAGGGGTCTGTGTGGAGCACCCTGAGTTAGGAGGCTTGAGAGAAGAAGTTATGATGTTGTTGTTTTCTCCAGGACTGGAATTTTAGGGATGGGAAAAGCAGGACAAGAAGCTGAGACGTTGAGAGGGGGTTGGGTCTCTTGGCCAAGGCCAGTCCCCAGGGAGAGGCGGGTAAGCCGTGTCAAATTGGAGGGCCCAGCAGATTCACAGATAGCCTGGCAGGGAGAGAAGACAGTGCAGGTTCTGGCCCACAGGGATGCCCCTTACTTGGGGACGCAGGGCCTTCTCTTGGAGGAATTCTTCACCTGTTCTAATGCCTTCTCCCTTCAGAACCTACTCTTTATCCTGCAGATGAGGGGAAGGGATCCTTGAGTTTTTGTACATGTCAAAAGCAGATACAAATAAAATGTGAATTGTCCTTTATTAATGCCTGGAGTACAATAATGTCTTTGATGCAGAGTCCATGACTTACTCCCTGTTTCCTGGGCCCAAGGTTTTTTCTGAGGCCATTAACCCAAACTCAGAGTGTTGGCCTTGTTTCCCAGGGAGCTGTCTTAGGGCTTTGCGTTTTTTCTCACTGAGACCCGCTCAGGTTCAAAGTTGGTTGAAATGGCCGTCCCCAGGTACCTGTTCTTTCTTCATGCCTTTCCCTGTACAGACCACAGTCTCTACTACCCTTTCCTCACCCTTGACTTGTTCAAAGAGCATGCAGTCTTTAGGGCCTGACTTGAGGCACTCACTCACAGAGGGGTCCTTTCCCTGCCTCTCGGATTCCCATTTCTGCCCCTTGTTTGCATGCTCTATATGGGTCCCAGCTCCTCTGGAGGCCTGTCGGGGGCCCTCCTGCTAATGTTCATCTGGCCCATGGTTTCTGTTGCAGTGGGGTGGATCTAGGACCAACATGCCTTAGGGGACAGTGGGCAGGATTCCAAGAGAGGGAAACCCTGAGAACCCAGGGTGGTAACCAAACCCACCCTGTGGGTGGGTAGATGTGGGTGGGCTGGGAGCTCTGCAGTGGCGGTCCACGGTCAGCTTCTTGCAAGCTTACATTTGGGCAGAAAGAGCATGGCCCTGCCAGCCATCTCCAGGACGGCCCTGCATCTGATCCAGCAGGAGAGAACTCTCTCCTCCTTGTGCACAGCAGAGGGCGCACAGAGGCCGTGCCTCCTGGAGAACTCCCTCCAGCTCTCCTGGCTGGAGCCAGGCCCTAGGCTGGAGCTGGCAGCGCCCTGCTGGGTTCCCCCCCCCCCCCCCAGGGAGTGAGCCAGTGAGCGCCTCCAGCTCGCGCTCACTGGAGTCACGGTCGCCATACACAGATCCCTGCTCTGCCACTTACGCAATGGAACCCGGGGCAACTTGCTTTCCTGTGCCTCAGTGTCCTTATCTGAAAAATGTGGATTAACACGTGCCTCCCTCAAAGGGCCTGCTATTTAACGATCTAATGTAGGACTCGCTAGCATTGCAGTATTCGCCCCACAGGTGCTAATATTATTCGTCGTCTTTTAAGGTCAAGATCCAGATCGTCCTGGAGCCCTTTTGCAGCCTCATTTCCTCATGGCCCAGATGCCCTCCCGTTGCTGAGTTGAGGGAAGAACTCTCACTGTGGTGCCCCTGTTCTAAGCCTTGGTAGGGTGGGCGTTCCGTCTGGACGGCTTGTCCTAGACTCTGGACCCTCGGGAAAATGCATGAGCCTTGGAGTCAAGAACCCTCCGTGGAACTTCCCTCCGTGATGGAGATGCTGTGGGGTTTCCAAAAGGCCCCCTCCCTCTCTGAGCTATAGTTTCCTCAAAACAGATGTACTCTAAGGTTCCTTCCTGCAAACCTTTCCACAAGTGGTTTAAAACGGTCAGATTGCATCTGAGGATGGCAGGTGAGGCTGGGCCTGCCTGGGTGGCCCCTTCTGTCTAGTGGGCATTGTAGGATTTCCCCATCAGCTCCTTGCTTTCTCCCTTCAGAGTGTGAGGGCAGTCAGCGCCAGCTAGAACCCCTAATGGATGCTCCCACAAGGTGGCTGAGAAGAGAGTGAGACATTTTTGCTCTCCCACCCCAATCCAGACATCTGCCTGTGGAGCTGGGAGGCAGGTCCAAGCCTGGGTGTTCTCTCAGACTTGAAGTAGAGCCACCTCCCCATGCCCTCTTACTGTCAGCGGTCAGTAGGGTGTCCAGGACCTTGTGAGGCATGCCACATGTCCCTACAAGGTGGCGAGACCCTCATGACTGACACTTGTTCTCTCTGAGTCCAGGGATTTAAGAGCCTTGGGAATGACCCTAGACCTGTCTCTCTTTCTCTCCATCCTCTAGACTCCTGGGATCTCTGAGGCCCCAGGGAGATGGGGAGGCAGGAAAGGCCTGGATCTCTCTCCCTGTCAGGCCCCGAGTCCTCTTCAGTGACCCACAGGTTTTAGCCACAGGGATTTTCCAGCCCTCACTCCTTGGCCTGGACTTCCCAGGTCCACCACCCCTGGGGCACCGAGACTTTCTTGCCAGACTCAGGTCCAAGAGCAGCCACCCACCAGAGTGGCAACCATCTATGTTCCCAAAGTGCATGGTCTGGCCTTGGCCGCCACGCACAGGAGCACATGAAAGCACACACAACACATGCCTGCACATGCCAGAGCCCAGCTGCCAGGTCGAGCGGGGCCTCGGATTAGCCAAAAGACAAATAAGGTTTCTCTTTGTCCTTGGCATGAATGGGCTGGGCAAGTTTTGGTTTTGGTTCAATACCCCTGAGCTGGGGGACAGCAGCTGGCCTGTGAGGAGCAGGGGAGCGAGGGGAATACTCCAGGCTCACCCCAGGGAGCCCCAGCGCCTCTGTCCATGTGCATGACCAGCTGGGACTAGCTTGGCCAGGAGCTGCCTTGACCCCACCCCAGCCCCTAATTCCTGTTCTTTGTCCCAGGAATACAATACAGGCTAGGGCCTGAGTCCATTATTAGAGAAGCCCAGAGGTGCCCAGTGGCTCCTCCCTCCCCACCCAGAACTACTCCTCGGAGACGCGCTCCATCCTAGCATCTGTCATGTCTCACCTGGCGCCACAAGGCTGGGAAACTGACTCCTGGCCTCCTCCACATGAACCGCAGCCTCTCCCCACAGAACATGGCCTCCTATGAGTACACGTGTGTGCAGCAGTTCCCAGCCACGCAGCTCATGGGCACATGCCCGTGTCACATGCCTAAGACCGCTGAGCTGTGCTCCCTCACCACAGGGGTCCCGTGTGGTGACAGGGAGGTGAGTGAAGAGCACTTCCATTTGCCAGACCAGGGAACCCACAGGGTAAGGCCTCTGCAGTCCCCAAGCATCCCTCAGTGATCTGGGAGGAGTGGAATGGACCAGGCCACTAGGCAGCTGAGGAAGCACTCAGAGCCTCGGGCCAGCTGGGGAAGCTCTAAAGGGTAGCTGAGGAGAGGATGGACTGAGCCTTCCTTGCTCCCCAACCCCAACCCTGAGGTCTTCTGCTTGCAGTGCTGGGAGGCAGGGCCAAGCCTGCATGTTCCCTCAGACTTACCAAGTAGAGCTACCTCCCCACTCCCACCCCAGAATTATTCCTTCCCAGCAAGGCTCCCCTACCTTGCCTTTTGTCTCCCATTTTACCCATCCTCACGCACTTGCTCTCTGCTTTGAGGGTGAAAAGGGAGAACCCTGGGATTCTACTTTCAGGGAGGGGTTGTGGGAAAAAAGGAAGGGAGGGAGAAGGAAGATCCTTTATACCTTTGGGGGCCCCACCTCTCAGACCTGACCTCACTCCAGCAGACTCCAGAGACTCAGAGAAATTCCTTAGCTGAGTAACCTGGAAGCTGTCTGGTGGTCTCTTAGTCCACAGGCCCACCCACATAGCCCCCCAACTCCAGGGAATGGGAACAGCGAGGCCTAGCTTTTACTCCTCAGACCTGGCAGCTTCTCGTGGGCTGCAGGAGTCTGTCTGGCCCATACTCTGGTTCAGTTCTTGGTTCACTGCTACAGAGGTCTTTCCTGCCTAGGCTCTGTACTTTAAGCCCCAGTTGCTAAATGGAACAAAGAAATACAAAGAGAAAGTATTGAGCACCCTGAGTTAGCAGGCTTGATGGCAAACTAATCAGTGCTTATCTATGTATAGCACAGTTGGCAATGCCACTGTGGCAGAATGTGGGAGTAGGGCTCCGGAGTGTACCTGAAAGAGGAGGAAGAGAGCTCCAGGAAGCCAAGGCTTATTCGTCATAGAAGTCACACCCTTATCCCAAGTCTTCACAAAACTGTTAGGGAGCAGACCTAGTTGACTACCTGTGTGTAGTTCATTCCATCATTCTTCCCACTTCTTCACTCGGCCACCTGACTCCGTAGTTCCTCCCACTAAAGTGGAGTGGACTGCCCTGACCGTTGACATTGGGCTCAGCCATGTGGCTTCATTTGGCTAACACAATAGACCAGCGTTAAGCAGGGAGATGACCTGTACTTATGTGGTTGGGCTCATTCTCTGGCCTTTCTGCCATCACCATGAGAAAAACATGCCTAACAAAGCCCACTGGTTCAGAAGAATGAAAGACACGTGGAGCAGAGCTACCCAGCCAATCTACAAACCACAGCCTGAAGCAGAGCAACCCGAGCTGACCACAAACTCATAAGTGAGAAATAATTTTTGCTTCATGCCACAGCACTTTGGGTCAGTCAGTTATGTGCCTTTATTGTACCAACAGCTATCAAGTACACTCCACCTTCCTTCATAAAAGTTTCTCTTCCCTTAGCTTCTGGGGCATGAAAAATCCTGCCTCACCACTCCTGTGCTTACATCTTCTTAACTTTCTTTGCCATTTTTTTTCTTACTGTCTACCTGCTTGGTTCACTTCTCAACTTCCTTTTCCAGCCTTTTCATAATCTCTCCCAAAGCAATCTCATTCAATGCCAGGGGGTCAGAAATACTCTCTACTGTGAACTCCTAACACGATCCTCTAAACTTCAGACCCAGATTTCTGGCTGCCTTCTGGAGATCCAGATTTCTGGCTGCCTCCTGGACATTTACTGTGTGATATCCTGCTACCACTTCAAACTCAGTATTTTAAACAACTCTCTACATTCCTTGACAAAATCAGCTCTCACGCCTTCCCATCTTCCCTCTGACAGGTTATAACACCACCTGATATTTGTTCAATAGCCATACATTTGTAGTGATTCATCCCAAGCCTGCACAAAGCCAAGAATTCCTAGGATGAATAATTGCACCTGACCTGCCCCACAGACTGGCTGTCCTCTGCCAACGTGATTGGGACAGATAGCAGCCTCGGGAAGTTTACCATCTGAGCCAGGAAAATTTCTCCTTGCTTTCAATCCTAATCATTCTTGACTGCTATGGAAATTACAAATTCTCTAGACTGTCTTACTCTCTTACTGCTCTATATTCTTGCCCCCAGTTGATCTGTACTTTAAGCCAGGCTCCTTTAACATTTTCCCAGAACACTCCTGCATCTCCTACCTTAAATGAGCCTTCCTGAAGCAGGGCTGATAGGTCTGTCTTCCATCATCACTCTCAGTGCCAGGCCCTGTCCTCCTACTGTATCGTCTTACAAACCACGACTGAATCGATCACCCTTCTCCATTCCAACTACACTTGAAGTGCCAAGGACACCAGAGAAAAAAGCACAGACATGCCAACTGCCCCCAAACCGAAGTACCAGTCTCTGCAAAGGTCTATGTATGTGCTGCCCATCCCCTGCCCTGTGACAGCCTTCTACCTGTCTGTAGCCAATTCTATCACATTTTCCTTGGCAGCTATTTGACACCTCAATAATCTGCGTGACCCCTGAAACTTCACTACCCACACACATGCGCACACACGCACGCATACGCACATGCTCACGATTACCATTTCTTAACCCAAGGTAATGAATATTTGTCCTAGGTTGTCATCTGAGAGTTTTACACTATTAGCTTTCACATTTAGTCGGTATCCATTTTGAGTGAATTTTTACAAATGGTGTGAGGTAAGGCTCTAACTTCGTTTTTGTCAGTGGGATGTCTAGTTATCCTAGACCATTTATAGAAAAGACTATTCTTTCCCTATTGAATGTTTGGGCACTCTTCTTAAAAAATCATTGGACCATAAATGTAAGGATTTATTTCTAAACTTTCAGTTACATTCCATTGATCCCTACATCTACCCTTATGACACTACAACACTGTCTCGATTACTGTATGTTTGATATTAGAAAGAGTGAATCCTCCAGCTTTGTTCTCTTCAGGGTTGTTGGGCTATTCTGGCTCCCTACATTTCCAATTGAATTTTACAATAAACTTGTCAACTTCTGCAGAAAAAGAAAAACCAGCTAGGCTTGTGATTGGAAAGTTGACAGTCTACAGTCTACTTTGGGGAGTACTGCCCCCTTCACAATATTAATGACATTCACCCATGAACATGGGATATCTTTCCATTCATTTAGATCTTTCTAAATTTCTTTCAACAACATTTTCTTGTCTCTGGTAACAAGCCTTGCACTCCTTTTATTAAATTTATTCTTAAGTATTTTTCTTTTTCTTGGGGTCTCATTATAAGCAGTGGACTTGCCTTCATTCTTGCTAATGTTCATTCCACCTGGAACAACAGAGTCATTCCTTAAGACTTACCTGCAGAGTCAGCCTCTCCTGTGGGGAGTCTTTGCTACAGGATCTCATTCCTTCACTTGGGCTCTCGGGCTCCTGAGTATATATTTGTCCCAAGAGTTATCACATGACTTTACCGCTGTCTTCCCCTCAGGATAGCTCAGTCTCTTATAGCAGAATCAGTAGGACACTCCAGAGTGAGGCATTAAAATCCTGACTCAACTAGTTTCTAGCTCCATGATTGGTAAATTATTCATCTCTCTATGTCTCAGTTTCCTCATCCGTAATATAGAGATGATAACAGTGCTACCTGAGAGGGTTAAATTGAATTAATGCATACAAAATACTTAAAATAAGTGTTCATATTAATACTATTACTCACCTCTGGGTCCCCACTACTTTAGCGGAGGCCTTAGAATAGAAAGCTTGTAGTTCGTGTAGCTTGAACTGAAATTAACTGAACTTAACTGCTTGTCCCTTTCTTCAGCCTTTACTTAGGCTATTCTGTTCCTTCTGTAAGAAATAGTCTTCCCTCTTCCTCCTCCCTGCCTACTTGGTGAAATTACTCTTCAAGATCCGGCTCATGTGACATTCCTGTGTGAAGAGAAGCCTTCCCTTCCTGACACAGGCAGTCGATCAATGAATCCTTTGTCCATATTTCTATCTTGTATTAATACGTGACTCTACATTGTCCCTATCAAACTGCGTGACCTCGACTAGTAGCAATAGTGACAGCTACCATTTATTAAATACCTGCTGGGTGCCAGGAATATGTTATGATTGCTCTCATTTGATCTCCACTCTCATCCTGCTATGAGACAAAAATCATTGACTTCATTTCATTGTTGAAAAAACTAGGGCCCCATGTGGTTGAAAAACTTGTGGCTAATAACTAAGTGACAGACTGAGGTTAGTAGTCAGGCCTAAACTCAAAGCTCATATACTTTCCTTTATTGCTTTTATTAGTCGACAAATCTATCTCTCTACCTATACCACAAGCTCCTTAGGGGCAGCGGCCTGTCCCAGCAGCTGGCTCTCTTAAGAGAAAATCTATGGAGAGGCCTAAAGTTTCATGGGTGCAGAGCCCCAGTGCTCCTTCCTTCTGTCTCTCCCCACAGTGCTGAGGTAGGATTCTGTGCTGGCAGAAGAGTAGAGGAAGAGAATAATAATTGAATAGCAGATATAAGCAACTCAGCCCACAGAGCTCTCTTGGTCATATTTGCTGCCCCAGCATCTGTGGGGACTTCAAGCAGTCTGAGCTCACTGGGTCCCCTGGGTGGTGATGTCAGCCTCCTGCTCTGCCAGACCCCTGAGAGCACAGGCACACTGACTACGCCAATGTTTCCACGGGCTTAGTAAAGAACTCAGACCTCATCCACGTATTCTTGCCTCAGACAACTTCTCTAATCATGATTCTGGGGTCCTTTCCTTTGCCCAGAGTCTTCTTTGATGTGTGGTCAGCTTTCCTTCCTGTCTCCCACCTAACTTTCCTATCTCTTCAAAGCATCAGCCTCTCGGTACTTTGCCTTACGCATGAACTGTCTGGATTCTGTGACACATCAGTATAAATCAGTAAACACAGAAACATAGGGAATTAAACCCCCACCTAACCCTCCCAAAGAAAATCTGGTTTTTTTTTTTCAGACTGCAAAAGAGAGAAGCTGAGCAAGAGGAAATTAGGAAAACTTGTCACTCTTTCTGGGATCTGACTGCAACAGGGCTGTTCCACTTTAAAGTGGCTGGAACCCTGAAATGGCTTCAACCCTGAACTCTCACGTTTTGAATGACAGTCTTGGTTAGCAGTAAGGAAACAATCTCCATAAAGGGGTTTCTCCTTCCATCCACCAACTCCTAGTTTAATTTGATTTGTCAAGTAATCATCAAACAACCGAAACGCCAGTCACTTACCCAAATACCTAGCCCTATGGGATGTGGTTTAAAACAAAAATTAGACAGGCACTCCTCAGGTTGTAGGGCTCACATGCCTCCTACTGCTCCTAAAACAAAATCAAAACCTAAACCGTGGTCCTGTGCACCTTGTCCCAACCACCCCCAGCTTCACCTTGCACCGCCATACCTGTCTGTGCTCACCCCAGCCGTGTGGGCCTCTTTCAGTCCTTCAATCACCCCAACATCCTAACCTCTTTGGGCTTTGCAATTTATGCTGACGTTGAGACCTGCAGGATGAGTCGGAGTTGGCAGGTCTTAGGTTAGTTACCCCCTCAGAGACAGTAGTAACCAATGGAATGTTAATGGCCACTGAGCATGGCGTTGGAAGTATTAAAAGTCCAAAGTGAAAAGATCTGGCATGTCTGGCCATTACAAAAAGCAGCATCAGGCTGAGACTCAAGGATTGGTGCAGGTGCTGCTCGAGAAGAGGAGCTGAGGCACGGCACCCTGAGGGAACCAAGTTCCTCTTGCTGTGACAGTGCTAGATGTGGGGCCAGTTCCTAAGTCAGATGCTCTCGCTGCTAAGATAAAGTCCTTATTCTTTTCCTTCATAGCACTCGTTCTAATTTATAATTATATTTGTTTGTTTTCCTTTCTCCCTCACTATACTGTAAATACAAGGGAGCAGGGACAAATGTCTGCTTTGTTTAATGTACACCTAGTGCCTAGGTCAGTGCCTGGGACATAGTAGGTGCTTATTAAATCTTCGTGGACCAAATAAATGATAAAAAGTGATCCCTCATTTAGAGAGTGTCTCCTGTATTTGGGGAAGCTCACCAGCACACCTTTCTGGACCAACCCCTTTGTAGCTCTTCATCTGTTTGTTCATTTGTATCCTTTAAAAATCCTTTGTAATAAACCAGTAATCTAGCAAGGAAACTGGTTTCCTGAGTTCTGTGAGCCCATCGAACAAACTAATCAAACCTGTAATCAGGGTTGTGGGAACTTCCCATCTATGGATGGTTTGATTACACACAATGCTGTCGGGTGTGAGGAAGCAGTCATCTTCTATATTGCTGGTGGAAGTATAGATTAAAAGCAGCAGCCCCCTCCCCCTTTTTATTTTCTTTCCCTGGGTTATCTCAATCTTTATCTACCTGGAGGATTTTCTAAGAACAGCTGAAATAAAGTCATGGCCATCTACTTAAAGCAAGGAGGCCCAGAATTCTGAGAGAAGACTCAGCCAATTCCACTGGATGCTAAGCAAGTAGACAGAGGGGCACAGTGGGCCACCGCTTGTACACAGCAATGCATCCAAGTCCGCGGGGTGATCCTGGGTGGGTGTCTTTGGCATCCTGCCAAGTTAATGTTGCCCTAAGAAATTCAGAACCTGCAGAGAATTTTTATACGAGTTTATCTGAGCCAAACTAATGACAGATGTTAGGGAGCAAAATCTCAAATGCTCCTCAGAATAACAATTTTGCAGTGTCTTTTGTATATTTGAAATTAAGGAGGGGACATAAGGAAAATTACATAAAGATGGGAGAAAGGAAAGCAGGAATAGATTATAGGATAGTTAAAATTATTTGCTCTCTTGTGGGTGGTTCAGTCGTAGAAGGAAAGGTCTAAAAAGAAGCACTTGGAAGTGTTAACCTAGAGGCACAGAAACAATGGATAGAACTTACCAAAGGCAAAGATAAGCCTTTAGTAATGAAGTTGTATGCCTGGTGCATGACTACCCTGTATGACCTGCCCAGTTAGGAACTTATGATCACAGCACTCTGTGAGCTTACTTTCATACAACTCCTTTTTTTCCCCACAAACATTTCAGGAAGGCCATTTGGCAGTAGTAATCAAAGTGAAAAGTCCCAATATTTTTTAATCTGACAACTGCATTTCTAGAAATGTATTCTACACACATTCTTGCCCATGTGTAAATGACGTATCATTTGTGTACCATTGTTCGTAATTGCAAAGAGATTAGAAACAACCTAAATGTTCATCAGTAGAAAAATAGTTAAATTACAGTAAATAAATCCATACACTAGAGTACTACGCAACAGTTAAAAATGAATGAGAAAGCTTTCTATATACTGAATCAATAACCTCCTAGATATAGGTATAGATGGATATAGATATAGACAGATATAAAACTCTTAACTTTAAAATAACTTTGGAGAAAAATTGTGAAATAGTATACCGAGTTCCTGTATACCCCTCACCCAGTTTCATTTTCCCATTACGTTATATATAGCACTTTGTCCAAACTAAGAAACCAATATTGGGACATTTCTGCTAGGCAAACTCCACATGACACTCAGATTCCATTGGTTTTTTTCATTAATGACCTCTACTTCAGAATCCAATCTAGGACACCACACTGCATTTAGCCATCGTGTCTCTTAGTCTTCTTTAATCTGTGACAGTTGTTCAGGCTTTCCTTCTTTTCATGACCTCGGTGATTTTGAAGAACAATGCTGGTCAGGTATTTCATAGGATATCCCTCAATTTGAGTTTGGCTGATGTTCTTCTCATGACTAGACTGGGTCATGAGTTTCTGGAAAGGATACCACAGAGGTGAGGTGGCTTCTTATGGCATCACGGTAGGAGGCACATGACATCACTGCTGATATTTACTCTGATCGCATGGTAAAGGCAGCATCTGCCAGGTTTCTCCACTGCAATGTTACCATTTTCCCCCCTCCAAACTCTTTGGAACCCAGACACTAAGTCAAGTCCACCATCATGTGTGGAAGGGGCACTAAGCTCTGCCTCCTAGAGGAAAAAATATCCACATATATTCAATGAAATTCATGGTTAAAAAAAAATTTCTCCCATCTCCATTTACTTGTTTATTCAAACATATATATGATTGCTAAAGACACATGTATATTATGTTTAGGTTAAGTGATAATCCAACATTATTTATTTCATTGCTCAAATCTTTCTAGCTTTGACCACTGGGAGCTCGTTCAGGTTGAGTCTTGTGTCCTTCTGACTTGTCACCATCCTGCTGTTTTCGAGCACTTCCTTACTTTTGATTCTGTTGCCTGGAGGCCAGACACTAGTCTCCCTCTCCTTCCCCAGTGGCCTCTGGCATTTCCTCTCCTTTAGCCTGTAGCACTCCTCACCTTCCCTTGGACCTGGGTTGAACTGGCCCTATGTGGAGGGCTGAAGTCAGAAAACACCACACCTCAATTGTGTTGGTCCCGAGACAATTAAGAGGCCCTGCGTGAAAGCCCAGGGGTCTTGCTCCCAAACCTCCATCCAGCTGTGGTGCACTAGGTCCTCGGGGCTTGCAAGTGTGGGCCTACATCTGTCACATGACCACTGTCGCCATGGCACTCTGGTGCAGCTTCTCCTAGGACTAGAACCCAGGGAGCTTGTCTACATGGGAGCAGCAGGCTAGCTTTGCTCCAGGGTCTCAGAGAGCCTGGCTAGATGAAGTCACAGATTGTTTAGCTAGTGTGGGCGCCAGGCCTGACTGGCCCAAGGTCTGGCTGTGACCCAAGGTCTGGCTGTTCTCCAAGGCATGGCTGATCCAAGGCCTGACTGGACAAAAGGTCTGGTTGTTCCAGGGTCTGCTGTGATCCAGGTCCGCAGCTAGGAATAGGACCCCAGACTTAGAGAACATGTAAACATACTTCGGCTTATTGTTTCGCGCATGTGTGGCTGAATGCCACTTTTGTTCTCTGCTATGTGAGTAACCATGCAGTCCCTTGAAGAACAGAAGGGGAGAGCAGAAGGGGAGCACAAGAAAGGGAGCAGGGGATGTGTGCGCAAGACTGCGTGCCCCATGCAATAGACTACACTCCCCAATAGAACTGCACTTACCAAAAGAAGTGAGCTCCGTGTAATAAAGTTGGTGCCTGCCGTTTCATCCTCATGTCTGTCTTTCATGCATTTGTCCTACTGGGCCTCACACCATCGAACTTTCTGGGTCAAGTTAGCAATGCCTCAGACACTGACAGTTAGAGGGACCCACGCCCTGGGATCTCACTCTTCTTACCTCATCCTTTGCACAGTAGTCCCCCCTTATCCATGGGGGTACATACCAAGACTTCCAGGGATCCCTGGAACTGCGGAGAGTACCACGCTACATATGTGCTATGTTTTTTTCCTACACACACGTACCTATGATAAACTTCGATCTCCAAATTAGGCACAGTAAGAGGTTAAAAATAGTAATGAATAATACAATAGAATAATTGTAACAATATAATAAAACTTATGCAAATGTGGTCTGTCTGTCTGTCTCTTTCTCTCTCTCAAAATATCTTATTGTACTGTGAGAGAGGAAGAAACTTTCCTCTACCATTTTAGGTTCTTTTGGCTGGTCTAATCCTCAAACAGACATGAGACAGATCCACACGAGAGCATGACAAAATTTAATTATATATGTATAAATGGGATTGCCACACACAATGAGAGTCAGAGACCGCACATACTTGAAAGATTCAGGGACAGAAAGGGAAAATGAGCAATATAGGACATTCTGAGCGAAGGGTGAGGTAAGGCGCCTTGGGCCTTCAGATGGGAGGACGGTCACTTCACCCGCAGAACATAAGAAAAGCAGATGTTCAGTAATGAGAAGTTTGCCCTGCTCTATAGATAAGCCCCAAATAAGTTATTTCTGGTGATAACTCTTATTATGGGGAAGCCCTTAATTTAACCTCTTTAAGGGAAAGGTAAAAATTTCTCATGAGCCAGCAGGGTCTCGATAGCATTCGGCCCAAACTACTTCATATGCCAAAGTGGCACACCTTGGGAAGCCTGTTCAAAACCCCTTCAGTATTATACGTGCAATGTGGATACGCTGGACGAAAGGATGATTTACATTCTGGGAGAGACAAAGTAGGATGGTGAGAGATTTCATCATGCTACTCAGAACAGGACACAATTTAAAACTCATGAATTGATTGTTTCTGGAATTTACCACTTATGTTCCATAATATTTTCAGACCGTGGTTGACCATGGGTAACAGAAATCTCTTAACAGAAAGCAAAACCACAAATAGGGGAGGACTCCTGAATGTTTATCTCCTTACCCAAAGCCACCTGGTCCGTGAGTTCTCACTCTGAGTTGATTGACAGAGAAAACTTTTCCTCCAAGGAATGACAGAGAAAGAACAGCAAGGATGGGGCCCTCTGTTAATATCATGCAGTTATGCAAAGAGAAAAGCACCAAGTGAATGTGGAAGATCAAGTGAAAGTGTAAAGGTAGATGTTTGTATGGAAGGGTGAGCATGTTCACGCAAAATTACCTTATCCTTATACCATAAATGCATTTTCCATTCCTGTCCCGCAGATTCTATTAATATTACTTACTTACTTCCTTACTTATTTGGAGAGATAACCTGTGGTTGACCTCACAGATTGCAAGGATCTTGCCACCTTACAAGCCCTTATTGTTTTATTTTTTACGCCTACAGCACCTGGTCTTCCTAGGTAGTCTCCCATTCAAGTACAAACCAGGCCCAACCCTGCTTAGCTTCCAAGACCAGAGGAGATCAGGCTTGTTCAGGGTGGCTTGGCGGTAGACTCCCACAGACACTAAACAGGTCTTCTCTCCGTCTCCACTGCCACCACCCTCATGCCACCATCATCTCTCACCTAGGCCATAGCTCTATCCTGACATGCTTATCCTACTCAAAATCATTTTACAGATTAACCTTTAAAACACAAATCAGGCTATATCACTTATCTGTTTTCAACCTTTCAATGGCTCTCAAGTACTCTCATAATACAGACCAAAAACGTTAACCTCACATCGCTACCTCTTCACTGAGTTCCAGCCACCTCAGCTGTCTTTCATGCTGGCCCCTTACTCAGGGGTACTCCTCCATCTACTACAACCCCTTCATTCGCTGCCATTCTCCTTCATCCTTCAGACATACTAAGTAAGGGCTCTGTTAAATGAATGTAACACTTTGGGATCTTTTCCCTCAACTGCCAAATACAGAGGCAGAAAACATGTTAAAGGTTTGTGAGGAGCTAGGACAACTGGCTATGGGGAAAGGATGGTGGTAGGAGGGACTGCCACAGCGTTGGCTCTCAACCTTCAGACTGGGGTCTCCATGTGCTGAGGCAGGTCGCCCCCTCTGCCAAACCCACACTGCAAGAGCAGAGGCTCTCAAATGTCTGTCTGAGACCTGTGACTGGACAACCGCAGTAACAATAAGGACCTTCATCAGGTGGGGACTTTACCCGGCTGTGGAAGAGCATTGTGTCCAGAGCCTAGATACACAGGGGCCTCAGTCAGTAACTGCATCATGGATGAGAAGGGGCCACAAGAAGGCTCACCCTCTGCCATGACCGAACATGGGAGAAGCAGAAGATATTTCTTTAAACCAGTTGAGTTAACCCTTCTGGCCTTTTTTCCTCCTGGGGCTACACTTCTAAGAGTCTTTTCCACAGCCACAGGTACCTGTATCTAGCCAGACCTCACTTGCCATCCAGAAGACAGTGAGAAGTGAGCATAATGGGGGCGGGGCAGGAAGAGAGTCGAGAATCCCTTCCTTCATGCTCCTGCCAACTCCAGGAACCTTCAAATTCAGTATCTGGCTCTTGCATGGGATGGTCAAAGGTTCTTTCAGCCCAACTGTGTTTCTGAAGAAGGTTCTGACTAGCAGTCCTCAGTGTAGCTCCTTTCACTTCTCAATAAAGTGCCCATGAAGCACAGAACAAAAGAGAAAGCACAAAAAACTGCCAACTCATGCTGAGTCTCAGGGGAACTGGCGATAATTGCAGGCAGGTAGAGCCAGGTCAACCGAACTTCAGCGACACCAAGGCAGCTTTCTGAAGTTTCATCTGCCCACCTTTGAGATGCTCAACTGACCCCCAGGTTTCACCTGTTCTAAGGAGTCCGTGGATTTGGCTTAAGACTAGATGCCGAAATGTGGGAGAAAGCGATGAAGTGGGAAACAGGAAAACTTTAGAGTATTAGCAAATCGAAATAAACACCACGTGAAACAACTAAATTTATACAGCTGACTATGAGGGTAGTTGTTTTATGTAAGCTACATTTTGAACAGGACTGAGCTACAGAAAATTCACCGTGTACCGGCAGGCAGCAGTGGTGTTTTAGTGCAAGCCAGTGCGTGGCTGTCAGCTGTGAGAAGCGACACAGTGGAATGAAGGAAAAGAAAGCAAGCTGAAGCCTGCTAGAGACAAAGGGATCCTGAGAACAAGGAGGGGTCCCCTACCTGGGCAGATTCTTGCTAGGCAGACTTTGTCAGTGAAGAAACTTCAGATTCTGCCGCCACCTTATGGCGGTCATAGCACCACACGGTGTCGTCCCAGATGCTTTGGTTAAGCTGGCGCTTCTGATCCAGGTCAAACCTAGGGCCAAAAAGAATGAACCAGACATTCATATTATTTTTTATACGCATACAATATGGGGAGAAGTACTTTCATTATTAAAACTTTTAACATTTTTTGTAGTATAATTTTAGAACCAGTATCTTAGGAGGCCACAAACCTCATTGGGCTCACCATCGGACTAGCTGTGTGATGCAGGGCAAGTCACATTAACCCTTGTGTGGGTCCTATGTTCCAAATGGGAATAATAATAGTACCTCCACACAATGAGATAATAATTTTCGCACTGAGTCCCTGGCATATGGTGCTCGATTACTACAGATGACTGGTAAAGGTGAACAGGGAAATCAGGGTACTTCTTTACCAGGAGAATTTTTCTTCTTTTCTTTTAAATTTTGGGTGCACAATTTGAATTGAGCAAAATCCTTCGTTTATAATGCATACTCATCACTGGTCACGTGACACAGAAAAATGTACTTCTATGTTGCAATTGGATGCTTAGAGAGTGTCAGGATTCGACAGTTTAGAATAATTCTGGGACTGGAAGATAATAACGCACACTGCACTTGTACACATATGCATATGCACACGCGCTCACGTGCACACGCACGCATACACACACACACACACAGCACACACACACACACACATGTGAGCACTTTCCAGATGGTCACAGTAACTCATTTTGTCCTGCTGTTCTCCTCCAGAAGGACTGCTCCCTATCTCATTTGGGCCACGTAGGTGTGGGAACTTCAGGATTTTAAAGGTTACTTCAGATCTGTAGGAGCGAGCTCGAATCTACAAGGAGGGGTGCCTTGTGACTTTCTGTAGAGGGGGACAGTCGACAAACTGGGGGAAGCTAAGAGCCCTCTGTGCGACAGATGTCTAAGGACTTTCTAAAGGATAAGAGAAGTGTGTATTCTGCATTCATGTCTCTTAGTGTAATTTGTCTATTAATTTTTTTAAACAACTCTTCTTTTTCTCATTAATTTATTTCCATAAGTATTTCTTTACTCCTTTTTAAAGGACTTTTTGTTTCTCTAAATTTCTAAGTATTCAGCTCATCAATTCTTTTTCTCAGCTAACAAAAGCTGATTTTACATGTGAAAACACAGCTTCGTCCATATATCTGAGACTGGATATGTCGTGTTACTTATTTTATAGAATCTGAGATTGTAAACCTGATTTCTCTGTGACTCACACGCTATTTAGGATAATTTGCCGCACTTTTATGATTTCTAAGTGGCTGCGTTTTATTGTTTGTGTTGATGTATTTATCGGTTACAATGTGGCAATGGAATGTAGTCTATATAATACACAAATCCTGCTTTCTGAAATTTATTAAGGTTTCTGAGAACTAAATTTTAATAAATATTTGAAGCTGATAGGCATTTTAAGAGGCCACAGATGCAGATTTAGTAGACAAAATGTAACTTTATTTTTCTGTTATAATTTTTTCCTCTGTTTTGAGTATTTTATAATCCTAATGGCTATTTAAAAAATAAAACCCATAGATTAGCACAGTGGCGGTATTGTAGCCAATGAGCTTTATCTGAGAGCTGATTATTGCTAATTAAAAACTTTTCCCAGTACCCCACCATGATGACTTGAAATATAGTCAGCATTTAAAATAAATAAAAAAATAATCAACAAGTAAAAGCCATCAACCACACATAAGTATTAGTCACTTGCATGTAAACAAAACTATTTCCGGTTTTTCAGAATTATCCAAGTCTTCTGATTCCCTCCTGCAACCATCTAAGTCAGGGGAACTTTCATAACTGTAATGGAGGGTAAACTGAAGTTATGCGGTCATCACCTGCCCCTTTGGCATCCCTCAAGATGCACATGATCTTCCCCTCCCAGGCCTGTCACCTGCCACGGACCGTGCTCACATTAGCTTAGTGGCCTTTTCCCCACACTTCCCAGTTTGGGGAGCTGCACTACTGGCCCACACCTCAAGGACGCTTCTATCTGCCAGCCCTCTTCTAGCCACCTTTCTGAAACCTTTACATATTCTGGGCCTCTAGTCCTTTGACAATCTTCATTCTCACCAGGCTGCCATGCAAGGACTCACTTCCGTAAGCCTTGCTGCCTCCCTGTTCTCCCCACACTACCTCTGTTCTAGAATCTCATGCCCCTTTCTGGAAAGTGAGGGGTGGGGGCCCATGCCCTCTCTGCGGGGAGTTCCACCTCTGGAGGTGGAATGCAGAAGGCAGGGTGCTTCTCCAGACCAGGGATTCTGGTGTTTCCCCAACAGCTCTAGACTGAGACTGCGTAATCGCAACCCACCAAGTGTCACCTGCTCTTTTGGCGCCACCTCGTGGTGATTCGACAGGCTGGGGGTAATCCCTGTTTGGGCTGACAGTGCTGTGCAAGTCATCCTCCACTGGCTGGGATGAACTCCCGAGAGAGCTACAGCCTCCCCAGGACCCGCCTGGTTTGATGGCACCTGCTTTGTGGAGTGACCCGGGGACACGGGGCCGGGAGATAACCGAGGACAACACTTTCCACTTCCCGGTTCCCAAAAGCAAGATGGCCCGCGTTTCCACAGCACCGCCAAACGTTCTCCCAGCAAAGATAACTTTAGCCACCTCAGCCCGCAGAGAAGAGAAAGCAAACACCACATCATGCTCTGCATCCCATCAGAAGTCGCGCAGTGGTGCAGGCGTGTTACTGTTGGCATTTACGCATTATCCCTCCGCATGTGCTATGGGTACTTAGCAACAGCCCCTCTTGGGAAATGTCTGAGTCCCCTTTCCCAAACAAGGAGGGATCCGGGATACCCAGTGCTGGGCTCACACAGAGCAGGAACGCAGGAGGCGGCAGCAGGAAGAGTAAGATCCAACTCCCAGCCAGTGCACCCTGCCAACCCTGACACGGAAGCGAAGGGAAAGGAGGACGTGGGGGAGAGAGAAAGCAGCAGACCCCTGAAAGGCAGAAGGCAACAAACAGGAGAAATGGTCGGAGGGGTTCCCTGAGTCAAAGTGACTAGTACTCTCATGGGGCATTCATTGCCTATGACAATATAGGCATATTTCATTGTTTTCTTTTGTCTAGTATTAAATTGGGTAGCCTTCTTTGCACCCACATTTTAAAACAATATACTTGATTGTGGAAAAATGAGGACATTTGGGGAAAATGTATTTTACACATTTTCTCTACCCATCCTTCTATAGATATTACTGTGTGTGTGTGTGTGTGTGTGTGCGTGCGCGCATGCACACACACGTTTCCTAGGGCTGCTGTAACAAATTACCACAAACCACGTGGCTTAAAATGACAGATTCTCTCAGTTCCACTGGGAAAAAGTCTAAAATCAGGGTGTCAGCAGGGCGGCACTCCCTTCAAAGCCTCTAAGAGAGAACAGTTTCTTGCCTCTCTCAGGTTCTGGTGGCTCCAGGCATTCCTTGGCTTGCTGCTGCATTACTCTGATCTGCATCTTCATATGGCCATGGCCTTTTCTGTCAGGACATCTTCTCTTCTCTCTCTCCATGAGGATAATCCAGAATAATCTCATCTCAAGATCATACTTTAATTTAAATTTACATCTACAAAGACCCACTTTCCAGCTAAGGTCACATTCACAGAGCCAGGTGTTAGGATGTACACACACACACACACACACACACACATACACACACGCACACACACACACACACAGAGGGAGGGAAAGAAAGAAGGGGAGAAAGGAAGAGAGCTCTCACACTCATAACTTTTTAGTATTGCAGTAAATGCTATAGTGAACATCCTAGCAAAAGTCTGGCTTCTAAAGGTGTGTGATGGACAATTTGTTGTTTTACCACCCCACATGCATCACTCCTCCTTTTGATAACACTACCCTTACTATTCTTGGAGAACTAACCTTCCCCTATTAGATATTATTTGATGAAACCATCGAGGAAGGCGCATTGAACTTTTCTAGATTAAAAATCTAGACATAACACCTGACCTACGCTAATTTTACACTTGCTCCAAGGCAACCTAAATTTTAAGCAAAATGAAAACAGCTGTAAGATGATTCATCGAGTAACTGATTCATTCGGTATTTGACTCACTGCTTTCTATTGCCTGATTCAGAAAGCAATCCCAGAGCCACTTGAGGTTCCTGCTCTTTTTGGACCTGGTTTTTCAACTTTAGCTTTCAGTGCTGTGAGTTGAACCAAAAATTTGGTTTTGTCTGAGTTTATGTCTGAGTTTTTGCAAACAAAGATCCTTAATTCTTACAAAGTGAATTCTTGATTCATTCCTTTGCTTTCTAATAGAATATATTTAAAAATCTAAATTTTCCTCCAAGAACTGAGGTTGTTCATATGCAAAGTAGTGTTTTCATTGTTACTGTTTTCTGCATAGATTTTTTTATTTCTTCTTTGAACTGAGTTATTTGGAACGGCTGTTTTAGAATTTCAACTAATTCTTCTGAAAATTAGTTTATAGCTATTTTTTCATTTGGTTACGTTCTGTTTAGAGAATTTCAGGGATTTAGAGTGAGCTTTACGTACATGAAGAACTTTTGTAAATGTTCTTTGGATAATTAAAAAATAAGTATCATCTATTTTTCCGTAGTAAAACCTCTTTTTACACACACACACACACACACACACACACACACACACACTACACATATATGAAATCTTTTAAGTCAAATTTGTAACTGTGTTGTTCAAAGCTCCTTTACTGTTACCCTGATACCCAAGCAAAAGATACTGGACAAAAACTACTGTTGATCCCTTGTGAATACAGATGCAAAAATCCTCATCATTTTAGCAATCTGAATTCAGCAGCATATTAAAAGGAATATCACCATTACCAAGTGGGATTTATCCCAGAAATGACAAGTTGGTGCAACATACAAAAATGAATCAATGTATATGCCACATTGATAGAATGAAGTAGGGGAAACCCATATGATCATCTCAATCATTGCAGAAAAATTATTTGATAAAAGCCAACACTCTTTTATGATAAAAACACTCAACAAAATAGGAACGGACGACGACTTCTTCAACATGATAAAAGATATATATAAAAACGCACAGCTAACATCATATTCAACTATGTAAAAGACTAATAACATTTTCCCTAAAATCAGAAAAAAAGATAAGGATGCCTGTTTTCACCACCTCTCTTCAGCACTGCACCGAAGTTCAAACTAAAGCAATTAGGCAAGAAAATGAAATAAAAGTCACCAGAAATGTAAAGGAAGAAGTAAACATACCTCTATACACAGATGACAATAACCTTGTTTGTGGAAAACCTGAAAAATACACAACACACACACACTCGTTACAGTTGATAAATTCGGCAAACTTTCAGGACACAATATCAACACATAAAAACTAGTTACATTTTTACGTACTAGTAATGAACGGTCCATAAAGGAAATTAGAAAAAAAATTCCCTTAAAATATCATCAAAAGGGAAATACTTAGGAATTAGGTTAGCTAAGAAGGCAGAAGACTTGCATACTAAAAACCACAAAACATTGCTGAAAGAAATTAAAGAAGAGCTAAATAACATGGAAAAATATCCCATGTTCATGGGTTGGAAAACCGATATACAGAGTCAGTGCAATCCCTATCAAAATCCCAGTGCATTTTTTTGTCTTTTCAGAAATAGAAAAATCCATCCTCAAACTCATATGGAATTTCATAGGACCCTAAATAGCTACAACAACCTTGAATAAGGAGATAAAGCTTAAGGACTCAATCAAATTACTATAAAGCTACAGTCATCAAAACAGTATGATACTAGCAAAGAGTAATACTGAGAGCCCAGATGTAAATCCTTACATCTATGGTCAATTAATTTTTAACAAGGGTGCCAAGACCCTTCAATGGGGGAAAGGTCAGTCCCTTCAGCAAAGTATTTGGAGAAAATAGGATATCCACAAACAAATGAAGTTGGACCTTTAGCTCATGGCATATACAAAAATTAATTCAAAATGGATCATAACTTAAATTTAAGAGCTAAAACTATAAAACTCATACAGTTGTGCAACCATCACCATAATCCAGTTTGACAGCACTTCTATCACCCCAGAAAGTTCTTTCATGCTGATCTGCAGCTAACTCTTGCTTCCACCCTCGGTCTTGGATAACCATTGACTTGCTTTCTGTCTCTATTGTTTTGCTTTTTCTAGAAATTTTATATAAATAGTAAAAAAATACAATTTTGTCTGGCTTCTTTCATGAGGTTCACCTATGTTGTAACAGGTATCGGGACTGTTCCTTTTTATTGCTGAGTAGTTAGTATTCCATTGTATGGATACACCACTTTTTTATCTATTCACCAGCTGATGGACATTCAAACTGCTTCCAGTTTGGGGCTATTGTGAATAATGCGACTGTGAACAGTTGCATGCAAGTTATCTTTTCATTTCTCTTGGGTAGATACTTAGATGTGGGATTGCCAGTCAACCACCTAAATTTTACTATTAATGCTTCATAATATATATATCCATCTAGGTCATCCCTCTATTCTTCCACTAACCCACCTAACTTTTTGGATGTATTTTAAAATAAATGGCAGACATAAAAATATATCTACCTAAATTCAGTAATTTTTTAAAAGAAAAGGATTAAAGAGTAGATCTTTTTAGAATATTTTTAGATTTACAGAAAAATTGTGAAGGTACACCCACACCCAGCTTCCTCTATTAAGATTTTACATTAGTTTTGAACATTTATTCACAACTAATGAACTAATATTGACATATTGCTCGAAAAGGTACTGTCTGCTTGTTATTTGGAATTATTCTGTATATTTGTCAACTGTCCTCCATTTATTATTTATCTCATGTGGACTTGTGGATAAGTACTTTGTACTTTGGTTATCATCCAATACTAACTGATTTGTTGCTCAATTTATTCTGCTTTGGCACTGGGAGCGCTTTCAGTTGTCTACCAAGTCTCATTGTGGGTTGCTTTTTTTAATCACCTTTTAAACCTTCTGCCACTACAAGATGCTTCACATATTTCCTGTACCAGTTGTAGAATCAGCCGTTTCTCTAGGGAGCCCTGGTTCTTTTCGTTGGAGAATGGCATTAGAAATGAAGGGCTCGGTACTGGGTATGCTTATGGCTCCTGAGGTGTCATTGCTTCTTGGCCTTCTCAGAGGGCAGAGCCTGGAATTACATCAGTGTATACTCACATATCCATCATCATCTGTCTATTTACTCTTCTGTGTCTATGTTAAACTGTACATGAGTTCATACTTTTGACTCCAGTGCTAATCTGTCTTCACATGGTTCACTCTTGCTTTCCACCCTGCTCTTATTTACTTGTAAATCCCCATTCCAAAAGCAGAGTTCATACAGTACCAGAATCGTCACCCTCACAAGACAATTCAGCTGATTTACTTCTTCAGAAGGTTCCAGCAAATAAAAGAAATATCTCTACAAGTTACCATGAGTTGTTAGAAAGTCCTGCAGTGCTGCTATTGTCATCTAAAAAGTAAAATGTCAGTGTGTTCTTTTGGTCAAATGACCTTCTTAACCTGTAATAACTGCTACTTTATCCTGTTTCAGTGTCTTCTGTAACCACATGACAAAGCAAT
This sequence comes from Cynopterus sphinx, assembly GCA_030015415.1. Classification (NCBI taxonomy): domain Eukaryota; kingdom Metazoa; phylum Chordata; class Mammalia; order Chiroptera; family Pteropodidae; genus Cynopterus; species Cynopterus sphinx. The sequence goes on along the minus strand of CM057383.1, from coordinate 52,916,940 downwards.
TCCAAAGTATCTTGCATATCACGTAGTTTGCTTTGGCTGGAGAATATAAAAAAGCCCTAATTTCTGTTTATTGCCAGCATCCATGGTGCTATCTTGCTTTTTTAAAAGGCTCTGATTGTTTCTGCATATTCAAGTGTCTGCTATATAACATATAGAAGTAGGACATTTAATAATATCATTAACCTTTTTATACAGAGCAGATATTAATTTTAAACACTGATTCTTAATAATATTTTATGAAGGAAATTTTGTATCTTCATCAAATGTCCAAAATCCTTCATCTTCTACCACTGAAAATAGTCCACAGTCTATGCCAATATCCTTGTCAAGCTCTCAGTTTAAATTCTTGCATGGACTCAAAAGCAGAAGGAAAGGAACGATCTTCTTGAGATATTTTTATAAAGTCTGTTGTTTTGAAATTTGGTTAGTAAGAACAGAAAGGGTTTGGGATATCTAAATTTTTCTCTGACTTTCTCCTCTTATTCATGGTCCACATTCTTTGTTATATCTGGGTCAAAGTTACTTTATCATGGATGTTGTTTTACATGATTTCAGAGTTTTCCTCCTCATGAATCTTGACCATAACATAATGCTCTACCCCTATACCTTGTATCTCTCTGGAGTCCTTTATTCAACAAGAAAAACCTAGGAGGCAATGACTTATAGATCGATTTAAAAGACTGCTCAGAAACACTTATGTAATTCATATGAAAAGGGTAAAGAGATTAATATGATAGTAAGTGAAAATATAAGACTTGGAAATAGATCCAGGAGTTCAAGTGAACTGTGGGCCATCTACTTAAAGAAACTAAAATGAGTAAAATTATAGAAAGATGTCTCTAAACTGAAGAAAGATGTGTCTTCATAACAAAAGGGCCCATGAACTAAATCACCATGAAAACACAATAGATTCTCAATAAATATTTGTGTCAGAAATTTTAAAATGAAAAAATAAGAGCTACATTCAAACATATCAAGTAAACTTTTAAAGATTCAAGCATAAGTAAAAAATTCTGTACAGACTCAATCAGGAACAAAATGGGTTACTTACAAAATAAAAATAAAACAGAGCAACATCAGACTTCTTTGCGGAGAACACAAAATGTTAGAAAGGTGATAGATCATCATTTCAGAGTATCAGATATTTAAAATATTGAGTCAATAATTCCATGGCCTGTTAAGAAAGGGCAATAGAAAGACACATTTATACATTCATGGGCTCAAAAAGCAAGCAATTATATACTCTCTGAAACAAACTCAAAGAAGTACTCCAGTTGACTGAGAAATGAATCAAAGAATTCAAGCAGATACACATGTGATGTGATAACAACACAGATACCCATTGAGACCAGAAAACAGAAGTTAGTGTTTAAGTCCTTTGTTTCCATGCTCATGAAACAGTAAGATGTCTAAAATAATACCTGAAGAAAACAGAGTATCAAATTAAATCTTAATAGGATGAATCTAGAAGCCACATAAAGTTTTTAAAACACTGTGCCTGGGAAGGTGTGGAGAAGGAATTAAAATATGCTAAACCTCTCATAATATGAAGGCCTAATATTAAGTAATAACATCTGCTGTTCAGTGAATTATAAAGCAATGTACTAAGTGCTTTATATTTAGCTGCTTTATTCCACCCTTTATGAACACAGGGGTTATCTGAGTCACACAAATCTTCAGAGCCCAGCCCATTTCAGGGTCCATATCAGGCACTCAATAGTTACTTGCGCAATGCTGAATAAGCAAGTCCAAAAAATAAGCAAGATTAAACATGTTATTGTGACCTGGTCAAGACTACACAAATAAGGGGTAGAGCCAGGATCCCAACCAGGCTTGTTTGCCTCCAAAATCCAGAGTAATACTGTTTCCCCTTAAATATAATGTTTTGCTTTTAGTATTGATAGAAAAATAAAAGTTCACACACTTTTATTTCATTTTAAAAGTAACCATTGGTAGACTAAATATGGGATATGCAACTTCCAAATAAGAGAAAAAAGTAAGTAAAACTAAACAAAACAAAAAACTTGAGTAAAAAAAAGCACACACAAAAGAGCTCTGGATGAAAAAAGTGGTTCTATGGAAAGTAACTTCACAGGGTGATTTGATTATAAATTCGGAACTGGGCAGGGTGATCTGATTATAAATTCGGAACTGACTAGTCATGCCCCAGGCACTTAACTTCTTTAGCAAAACGTTTATCTTTGCAGGAAGTAAGCCCTGTCTATTGTTTCTGTGTACCTAGGTTAACACATCTTTGAAACAAGCCACAACCACCCCTAGGAAAACACATAATCTTTTGTTAATTATCCTGTAATCCTGTCCCCACCTTGCTTTCTCCCACACCCATGTATTCTTCTTTACTTTCTCTCCTTACTTTAAAACGCATTTAAAAAACCTCAAAATTATTATTCTCAAAGCATTTATCTCAGTGTGTTCCGATCTTACATCCAGATGTATCCTCTTTGGGGTTAAAATAAATTTTGATACAAATTCTCTACAGGTTTGGACATTCTCACATTCATAAAGCTTAAAAATAGAAAGCTTAATCAAAGAGCTTATCCATTTTTATTTTACAAAAGAAATAAAAATACACAATCTTCCTGAAATCTAAACAACTAAAAGAAAATAAGGTAAAATGGATAGCTTGTATGCTATTAGTTGGAGTAAAGGATTGTTCCAATCTTTTTACAGGTCTTCTGGGAAATGTCTATTAAATTGCATATTTAATTGGTACTTTTAGCAATTTCCGAGGCTTACTTTTTTTTTATTATACGATTTTTCAAATATACACAAAAGAAAGGGAATGATAGAAGGGACCACAATATATCTGTCAAAGAAAGTCTAAAACTATAGAAAAAAAAATTTTAATTTATTAGTTTACTGAGCCATACTGAGGATATTCCAAGCAGGAAGATCTCAACAGACTGAAAAAGTGCTCCAGAAAAATGGCTGTATTGTGGTCCATTTGATACATTTGGAATCAAAAGAGAAAAGGGAAGGAAGGTTACATAAAACCCATTGGTGGTAGATTAGGGAGGTGGGAGAAAGCAAAACGGGCAAATCTCCAGGATTGGATAAAACACAAAATGAAGAAATACATCTTTTACATTGGTGGGTACAAGACAGTTAAAGTTTAACATTTACAGGGACGAGAAATGGCATGTGGGCAACGAAATAATAACGCAGACTTTGGGTACATGTGTCCCGTGAGGGTGCTTAGGCCTCGAGGGGTCTGGAAAAGGAGATTACTCTGCATTTCCAAGGTGCGTTACTGCAGGTGCAGGAGAACAACGGACAGGGCTCCCTTAACGTAAAGGTGACCCTTTTACTTAGAAAGCTACAGGCCCTGGGTGTGCAGTTAGGAATTCATGACCAGCTCATCCTGTGTGGTTATTTCCGTGGCCAGTGAGCTTGTCGCAACATAATGCTCCAACCCTACACACACCTAGCGCCCGCCAAGGCCTGTCACGCAGCCCCCTGAGCTTGTCAGCTTTGCCAAATAGCCCCTTTCCATTCATCCAAACTCAATAGCTCAGTGATTATCAGAGTTTTGCGTTATCGATCCATTTCCTTCCTCTCCCGTCTCCTTCCTTTCATTCTGCTCCTTCTCCTTTTCTGTCACTTCGGGATTCTAAAGCATCACGTGGAGGAGCGACTACGGTTCTCCCGCGGGAAACGCCTGAAACGCACAGGGGGTGGGTGAGCTCCCCAGCCCCGGAACCGGCCCGGGCTTCGCTCGGGGCAGCCGCTGGCCTCGTGCGCGGACGCCCGCGCGGAGCGGCCGGCCGGGCCGCAGGACGCCCCGTGAGCCGGGACCTGGGGCCCGGACGCGGCGGGAGCGCGTCCCGGCGGCGGGCGGACCGCGAGGCCGCTCCCAGCTCGCGGCGGGGCCGGCCCCGCCAGGGGGAGCCGCGCCCCCGCGCCCTCCGCGTCCGTCCTTCCGCGCGGGCGCTACGGGCCACTGAGCCCCGGGGAACCGACCAGCGGCCAAGGCCGCGAGGACGCGGCCGCGCGTTGCCGGAAGCGTAGGGTTCCCGCCCCGGCCCCGCCCCAGCAGTTCCGCTCCCAAGCCCCGCCCCCAAGCCCCGCCCCGGGCCCGCCCCCAGCGCCCAAGCACCCCGCGGCCGCCCGGCGCCCGCAGTCCCCGAGGTCCCCGAGGTGCGCACGGACGGGACATGGAGGGCGGCCGCGGCCAGGACGGCGGCCTGGGGCGCGCCGTGTGCGTGCTGACCGGGGCGTCCCGCGGCTTCGGCCGGGCGCTGGCGCTGCTCCTGGCCCCGCTGCTGGCGCCCGGCTCCGCGCTGGTCCTCAGCGCCCGCGACGCCGAGGCGCTGCGGCAGCTGGAGGCCGAGCTGGGCGCCCGGCAGCCCGGCCTCCGTGTGCAGCGGGTGCCCGCCGACCTGGGCTCCGAGGCCGGCCTGCGGCGGCTGCTCGGCGCCCTGCGCGAGCTGCCCCGGCCCGAGGGGCTGCAGCGGGTGCTGCTCATCAACAATGCAGGTGAGACCCCCGCCCGGGGGGGCGGGGCCGACGCCCCTGGGAGCGCTCGGGGTGCCCCGTCAGCATCCTTTGCTCTCTCCCTCCCATCGCCCCCACCGCTTGCAACATTCGGGGGGACAACTGGGGAGTCAGAAAAGACGCCCGAAAGACCTAGTTGTTTCAGCAAGGTGTGGGGGAGCGCCCCGTGCTGTCGAATCGGCTCATTTCGTCTCCCCCCCCCCCCCAAAACAACCCTCTCCCCAGACACACTCTTCCTTACCCTCTTCAAGGCCTGGTTTTCCGAAACTGCCGGGAACTTTCCCGATCGCCTTGCTCAGCGCCCTCCGGCGGAGGCGGGAGTCAGGGCATGGGGTCTCCCAGCACAAGTAAATTTCTCCAGTTCTCCAAATGGCCCCAGAGTCATCCCACAGCCCCGGAGCAGGGCCTTCTCAGTCTGCAGCGTGGGGGGCCGGAATGCCCATGGGGCGTGTGCGGGTGTGTGTGTGTGTGTGTGACAGACAGAGAGAGAGAAAACGAGAGAACGAGAACGGACGGGACATGGAGGCTGGGAAGAGAGGCATCTTCAGAAGCCCTTGTGAGACTCCTCAAGTCTGGATGGGAAGCGGGTATCTGGAGGCATTTGGAGAGAGCTGGGGGAAGAGAAAGCCCTGCTTGTACTAGGTGATTCTTAATGTCTGCTATTTCAGCCAGTCTTGGAGATGTGTCCAAAGGCTTCGTGGACCTGGATGACCCAGATGAAATGAACAGCTACTGGGCTCTGAACTTGACCTCTATGCTCTGCCTGACTGCCAGTATCCTGAAGGCCTTCCCGGATGGTCCTGGCCTCATCAGGACGGTCGTTAACATCTCATCCATCTGTGCTCTGCGTCCCTTCAAGGGCTGGGCACTCTACTGTGCAGGGAAGGCTGCCCGTAACATGATGTTCCAAATCCTGGCCGCAGAGGAACCTAGTGTGAGGGTACTGAGCTATGCTCCAGGTAGGTGGAGCATTACTGCCATCCCCGTCCCACAGAACTAGCTGGTTCCCCTCTGGGAGCTGGTCAAGGGGTCTAGTCTGTCCCCTCCGGGAAAGCGCCCACAAAGTATATTGTCCCTGAATCATGATCTCTCACTCCTTAAGGGAAAATTAGGCTGCAAGGAAGTTAGAGCTGGCAGGGTCAGGGAGCAATAGAGAGTGAGTGGGGTTCTGCCTGGACTGGAGGGTGGGGCCAGAAAATCTGAGATATTAGAGTTTGAGAGACGATTAGGGTATCAATTCCAACCCTGTACCCCATTTCCTAATGTAAAATAATGAAGATCCTACCTGTTTTCTCGGGCCAGTTTGCAGGCCAAAATAGGTAACGTTTGTGAAAATAATCCCTAACTGTGAAGTACTGTCTAATTGTTAGATAGGACTTACCACACTGTATTATCTTCATATGTATAGTTCTCTGTCTTGATGGGAAAGCCTCAAAGACAGGAACTATGTTTCATGAAGTGCTCTACTGAGTCAATCTGCAGAAAACGTTAGTCGAATGAAGAACAGGCAGACAGTGTTGAATCCTGCATTGTGCTGGAACACTGGGGAGGGAGGTGCTGTGGTAAATAAGATAGGGGCCCTCTGCTCACAGAAGTTAAAGTGTAGGGGGTCTTGTGACACTTTGTCTAGTTTCTCACCACCCTACCATGATGCCACTGTGTCTTTCTTAAAAGTGAGGCATCTATCCTAGGCTGGAATTAGAATGTGGTAACATAGCTGTTGTGTAATGTCTGAGCAACTTAAGACAGAGATCCAGTAGTCTGCTCCCCTTGGCACCCTGGGGTCAAAGAGCTAGAATGACCTGACCAAAGCCCAGATGTTGCAGAGCCAGGAACAAAATTTGCCTCCGGCTCACAATCAGTGCCATTTCTACTTCCTCATGCTCTCCAGTACCAAGTCCCCGCTCTCTGACACATACAGTTATTCTTCCAGCCAGTATTCAACTCAGCACCCACTCTGAGCTCAGCCTAGGATTCAATCAGCAGTGAGCAATACAAACCGTAGCCTGGAGTAGAGCAGACTCCAGAATGCCATGTGACTGGGTTAGATCCTAGGAGACTGACTGCCTGAGAATTATGAGGAAGTTGACCATTTTTAATGGCCACCAAGGCCTGGATGAAGGCTGAGGCCAGTCAGGTTTTTATTCCAGTCTCTGGGAGAATGTTCTAACTGGTGTCCAAAGGGAGAATGGGCTGTTTGGAAAGGTAACAGTACCCGCTTGCCAGAGCGCACAGCCACTTGAAAAATATTCAAAATTCAGGAGGCCAGTTCTCTCCAGCCCTGAAATTCCTCATTTCCTGCTCCTGAGGCCCATTAACTCCAAATTCTGGGGTGCTGTGATTCCTATATTAAACATAGAGTGCCTGTAAGCGTTCACTAACATCACCTAGGAGGAGGCACTAGTTGGATATGAGATGATATTTTTGGCTGTACATGTGGTTATGTGGAGGGACCGTTTTCAGTAGGCATTAGGATTAGAGTGAGTCTGGAGCTCAATAGTGACAGGGTGGAGGCTTTGGTGACCCTGAACTCATGTCAGCCAAGATGAGGTGTTGCTTCGAACTAGACATGACTCCATCCCACTTCACAAACAGTAGGGCCCCTGCCTCAGCTGACTCCTCATCTTCTACACTTCATTTTCTAGGGCCCATGGACACAGACATGTTTCACTTGGCTCGAGAGACCTCTGTGGACCCAGATGTGCGAAAAAATCTGCAGGAGTTAACCACAAAGGGGGAGGTGTTAGATTGCAAGGTATCAGTCCAGAAACTGCTAAACTTGCTACAGAAGGACGTGTTCGAATCTGGAGTCCATGTTGACTTCTATGATGAATAAGCCTTGGCTTCCTGGGGCTCTCTTCCTCCTCTTTCAGGCACACCCCGGAGCCCTACTCCCACATTCTGCCACAGTAGCATTGCCAACTGTGCTTTACATAGATAAGCACTGATGCCTTCTCTCCTGCCTCATACCCTGTACGCTGTGCCTGCTTCAGGTGACTGGGGTGCCCATTCTCAGGGATCTGTGTGGAGAACCCTGAGTTAGGCTTGAGAGAGAGAAGTTATGATGTTGTTTTCTCCAGGACTGGAATTTTAGAGATGGGAAAAGCAGGACAAGAAGCTGAGACGTTGAGAGGGGGTTGGGTCTCTTGGCCAAGGCCAGTCCCCAGGGAGAGGCGGGTAAGCCGAGTCAAACTGGAGGGCCCAGCAGATTCACAGATAGCCTGGCAGGGAGAGAAGACAGTGCAGGTTCTGGCCCCCAGGGATGCCCCTTACTCGGGGACGCAGGGCCTTCTCTTGGAATTCATCACCTGTTCTAATGCCTTCTCCCTTCAGAACCTACTCTTTATCCTGCAGATGAGGGGAAGGGATCCTTGAGTTTTCGTACATGTCAAAAGCAGATACAAATAAAATGTGAATTGTCCTTTATTAATGCCTGGAGTACAATAATGTCTTTGATGCAGAGTTCATGACTTACTCCCTGTTTCCTGGGCCCAAGGTTTTTTCTGAGGCCATTAACCCAAACTCAGAGTGTTGGCCTTGTTTCCCAGGGAGCTGTCTTAGGGCTTTGCGTTTTTTCTCACCGAGACCCGCTCAGGTTCAAAGTTGGTTGAAATGGCCGTCCCCAGGTACCTGTTCTTTCTTCATGCCTTTCCCTGTACAGACCACAGTCTCTACTACCCTTTCCTCACCCTTGACTTGTTCAAAGAGCATGCAGTCTTTAGGGCCTGACTTGAGGCACTCACTCACGGAGGGGTCCTTTCCCTGCCTCGCGGATTCCCATTTCTGCCCCTTGTTTGCATGCTCTATATGGGTCCCAGCTCCTCTGGAGGCCTGTCGGGGGCCCTCCTGCTTATGTTCATCTGGCCCATGGTTTCTGTTGCAGTGGGGTGGATCTAGGACCAACATGCCTTAGGGGAAAGTGGGCAGGATTCCAAGAGAGGGAAACCCTGAGAACCCAGGGTGGTAACCAAACCCACCCTGTGGGTGGGTAGATGTGGGTGGGCTGGGAGCTCTACAGTGGCGGTCCACGGTCAGCTTCTTGCAAGCTTACATTTGGGCAGAAAGAGCATGGCCCTGCCAGCCATCTCCAGGACGGCCCTGCATCTGATCCAGCAGGAGAGAACTCTCTCCTCCTTGTGCACAGCAGAGGGCGCACAGAGGCCGTGCCTCCTGGAGAACTCCCTCCAGCTCTCCTGGCTGGAGCCAGGCCCTAGGCTGGAGCTGGCAGCGCCCTGCTGGGTTCCCCCCCGAGGGAGTGAGCCAGTGAGCGCCTCCAGCTCGCACTCACTGGAGTCACGGTCGCCATACACAGATCCCTGCTCTGCCACTTACGCAATGGAACCCGGGGCAACTTGCTTTCCTGTGCCTCAGTGTCCTTATCTGAAAAATGTGGATTAACACGTGGTGCCTCCCTCAAAGGGCCTGCTATTTAATGATCTAATGTAGGACTCGCTAGCATTGCAGTATTCGCCCCACAGGTGCTAATATTATTCGTCGTCTTTTAAGGTCAAGATCCAGATCGTCCTGGAGCCCTTTTGCAGCCTCATTTCCTCATGGCCCAGATGCCCTCCCGTTGCTGAGTTGAGGGAAGAACTCTCACTGTGGTGCCCCTGTTCTAAGCCTTGGTAGGGTGGGCGTTCCGTCTGGACGGCTTGTCCTAGTCTCTGGACCCTCGGGAAAATGCATGAGCCTTGGAGTCAAGAACCCTCCGTGGAACTTCCCTCCGTGATGGAGATGCTGTGGGGTTTCCAAAAGGCCCCCTCCCTCTCTGAGCTATAGTTTCCTTAAAACAGATGTACTCTAAGGTTCCTTCCTGCAAACCTTTCCACAAGTGGTTTAAAACGGTCAGGTTGCACCTGAGGATGGCAGGTGAGGCTGGGCCAGCCTGGGTGGCCCCTTCTGTCTAGTGGGCATTGTAGGATTTCCCCATCTGGCTCCTTGCTTTCTCCCTTCAGAGTGTGAGCGCAGTCAGCGCCAGCCAGAACCCCTAATGGATGTTCCCACAAGGTGGCTGAGAAGAGGGTGAGACATTTTTGCTCTCTCACCCCAATCCAGACATCTGCCTGTGGAGCTGGGAGGCAGGTCCAAGCCTGGGTGTTCTCTCAGACTTGAAGTAGAGCCACCTCCCCATGCCCTCTTACTGTCAGCGGTCAGTAGGGTGTCCAGGACTTTGTGAGGAGTGCCACATGTCCCCACAAGGTGGCGAGACCCTCATGACTGACACTTGTTCTCTCTGAGTCCAGGGATTTAAGAGCCTTGGGAATGACCCTAGACCTGTCTCTCTTTCTCTCCATCCTCTAGACTCCTGGGATCTCTGAGGCCCCAGGAAGATGGGGAGGCAGGAAAGGCCTGGATCTCTCTCCCTGTCAGGCCCCGAGTCCTCTTCAGTGACCCACAGGTTTTAGCCACAGGGATTTTCCAGCCCTCACTCCTTGGCCTGGACTTCCCAGGTCCACCACCCCTGGGGCACCGAGACTTTCTTGCCAGCCTCAGGTCCAAGAGCAGCCACCCACCAGAGTGGCAACCATCTATGTTCCCAAAGTGCATGGTCTGGCCTTGGCCACCACGCACAGTAGCACATGAAAGCACACACAATACATGCCTGCACATGCCAGAGCCCAGCTGCCAGGTCGAGCGGGGCCTCGGATTAGCCAAAAGACAAATAAGGTTTCTCTTTGTCCTTGGCATGAATGGGCTGGGCAAGTTTTGGTTTTGTGTTCAATACCCCTGAGCTGGGGGACAGCAGCTGGCCTGTGAGGAGCAGGGGAGCGAGGGGAATACTCCAGGCTCACCCCAGGGAGCCCCAGCGCCTCTGTCCATGTGCATGACCAGCTGGGACTAGCTTGGCCAGGAGCTGCCTTGACCCCACCCCAGCCCCTAATTCCTGTTCTTTGTCCCAGGAATACAATACAGGCTAGGGCCTGAGTCCATTATTAGAGAAGCCCAGAGGTGCCCAGTGGCTCCTCCCTCCCCACCCAGAACCACTCCTTGGAGACTCGCTCCATCCCAGCATCTGTCATGTCTCACCTGGCGCCACAAGGCTGGGAAACTGACTCCTGGCCTCCTCCACATGAACCGCAGCCTCTCCCCACAGAACATGGCCTCCTATGAGTACACGTGTGTGCAGCAGTTCCCAGCCACGCAGCTCATGGGCACATGCCCGTGTCACATGCCTAAGACCGCTGAGCTGTGCTCCCTCACCACAGGGGTCCCGTGTGGTGACAGGGAGGTGAGTGAAGAGCACTTCCATTTGCCAGACCAGGGAACCCACAGGGTAAGGCCTCTGCAGTCCCCAAGCATCCCTCAGTGATCTGGGAGGAGTGGAATGGACCAGGCCACTAGGCAGCTGAGGAAGCACTCAGAGCCTCGGGCCAGCTGGGGAAGCTCTAAAGGGTAGCTGAGGAGAGGATGGACTGAGCCTTCCTTGCTCCCCCACCCCAACCCTGAGGTCTTCTGCTTGCAGTGCTGGGAGGCAGGGCCAAGCCTGCATGTTCCCTCAGACTTACCAAGTAGAGCTACCTCCCCACTCCCACCCCAGAATTATTCCTTCCCAGCAAGGCTCCCCTACCTTGCCTTTTGCCTCCCATTTTACCCATCCTCACGCACTCACTCTCAGCCTTACCTGCTTTGAGTGTGAAAAGGGAGAACCCTGGAATTCTACTTTCAGGGAGGGGTTGTGGGAAAAGAGGAAGGGAGGGAGAAGGAAGATCCTTTATACCTTTGGGGGCTCTACCTCTCAGACCTGACCTCACCCCAGCGGACCCCCATAGACTCAGAGAGATTCCTTAGCTGAGTGACCTGGAAGCTGTCTGGTGGTCTCTTAGTCCACAGGCCCACCCCCCTAGGCCCCCACCTCTAGGGAATGGGAACAGAGGGGCCTAGCTTTCACTTTTCAGAACTGGTAGCTTTTTGTGGGCAGCTAGAGTCTGTCTGGCCTACATTCTGGTTCAGTTCTGGTCTGCTGCCCCTGCCTGGGCTTTGAACTCTAAGCTACAGTTTGACCCAAGGGATCAAAGGCCTCAGGCTTAAGAGGCTGTGTATATCCTGCATTGTTGAGTGGTTCAAGAATGAATGAATGAATGAGTAAATAAATGTCAGAGTGAGCAAGCAAGTGAGGAAGTGAATGCTGTCGCGACCCACTGCCATGTGTGTAGTGAAGCATTTGAAGGGCTTGGGTGTGATAACTGGTGCCTGGGAGTTAGGCCTCTGTACACCAGCCCTAGCTGTATGGGTACCCACCCAGACCAGGCATTATTATGTGGGGATTCAATGCCCCCTTTGAATCCCTAAAGGAAAGCCCAGATTTGGGTATTGTGAAAGTGGGTAGAGCTGACCTTCATAAGAATCATCTAAGGAGTTTTCCAAAAATCTCTGTTTCATTGCTCCTCTTTCACCCAGGTGACAATTCAGTGGATTTAGGTGTGTCCCCACTTTTTATTGGAGCTTTAAAATGTGAGCTCTGAAAATAAGTAATTAATTTCAAAAGTTAGCCATCAACCTTTCAAATCAGAGAGTGGTATTGGTAGAAATCAAAGGAGGCAGCCCCTCGAAGAAGCGAAAGTTCAGAGGACAGAGTCAGAATTAGGGGTTGGTGTTTGTCCAAGGTCATAATTAAGGATCAATATATGGCCAGGGTCAGGGTCAATGTAAGGCCAGATTTGGGGCCAGCACAGGATGACAACTAAGTTCTGTCTGTGGTAAGGTTTGGGAATATGGAGAGGGAGACAGGAACTTTGAGAGGCAAAAGAGGCCTGCACGATTGGCTTTTAAAATGCTTATATACACATAAATGGTGAGCATCCCATTAGGAGGAGAAGGCCAGCCCTGAAGACAGTGACCAAGGCTGGGGGCCTGCTCTCAGCCACAAGATAGTCCAGATTCCCCTGTTTCCTGTCCCTTTGGACAGGACCCTTTGCATAGGGCAGGGACAGCTCCATCATTATCTGGAACAAAATGGGCTTTCTCTAAGAGTCCATCCTGTGGCCTGCCTGGGTGGAAAAGGACAGAGACCAGGGGCAAAGTAAGGGAGTTGAGAGGTGAGTCTCCAGAAAACCCCAGGCCAAGACACAGAAAGACACATGAGAGTGAAAGACTGACACAGGATGAGCAGGACACAGAGGAAGATGGAGAGACACGGGCAGGAAAATAGAGACAGAAAAATTAGGAAATATAATAAGACAGATTTCGATGGAGGGAGAATGCAGGAGAAGCCACACACATTCTCACACACTCATACACTCTCTTTCTCTCACATACACACTCACGCGCCACACCCGGGTGTGTGCTCATGCAGCCTCCCTGAGCCTCGCTGGAAATAATCCCGCTCTCAACGCCCGGGCCTCAGCTGCACAGGCAGCTCTGAGCTGTTACCTTGCACATCTGTCAGCTCCAAATGTAGAAGCTGTCGTAGGGTTGTGTGTGTGAGTGTGAGAGTGTGTGTCTGTGCATGCCTGTTCCTCCCAGAGAATTCTGAGGGCCTTTGCCTGGCAGAGGGAGATCCCTGAGGCCCCTGGAGGGGCCTCATATCCTGAGAAGCAGACCCCACTCCTTCCAGTCCTGCACAGGGAGAGGCCCAGGGGCCACCCAGTTCCAGGAGCTAGCCAGCCCACTGGACTTGGCTTCTGTGGCCTGGCTTGTCCATTTACAGTCATGTGGCCCTGGGCAGTTAGGACAGCTGGTTTCTTCACTTGTCAGGTGGGAATGTAAAGTAGCCATGCCACCTGAATGACAAAGGGGTGGTGATAAGCACCTACCTGGTCTATGCATGTTGGTACTCCTGGGACACCTTGGCATCCTGTCTATTATAGCTAGGAATTCTGTCTGTGTCCACTCCTGATTTCTTAGGGTGCACCTAGCGCATACATCCCTCTGGTGGCACAGGGGACATTGCCCTCCTCTGGCCTGCTCTTCTCCCAACTGCTTTTCCTACTGAAACTGAGGATGTGCATTCGACACTGACTCTTGGCTACAGACATCTGAGAACTTCAGACCCTGAGCATCCAAGAGCAGAGAGGGTTGACACAAAGCCTGGGACACAGGAATGCTTAGCCCTTTCTCATAAAGATCCTTGAGTAGGCCCTGTGCCCTTTCCCTCTGGTGACCCTTTCTGGGTTTTCAGCCCTCCCCCACCCCCACACATCAGAAAGTTTTTATGCGTTTTCATTCCCTCCTGCTTTAATCTAAGCTTATCATAATGGGATTTTACAGTAATGAGAAAGAGGTCCCAAAAACTATCCAGAAAGCCCTCTTACTTTACACTCTAAAAGGAAACAGAAACCCTAACCAAAGGGACCCAAACCCTACGTCAGGCTCACCACACAGTACCATGCCCACCTAGTTTAGACCTCCCCAAAACCGCAGAACCTACTCTTTCAAGATATAGAGAGTACAGAGGCCCTGCCGCCCATCCCACAGGCTGGCAGCCTCATTCTTGTCCATCTTGACCCCCAGGCCTTCCCTTGTGCTCCCCTCAGACCCACTGTTCTTTCTGCCTAGAGGTTGGACAGGACATTCTAGGCAGGCTGCTGATGCTTACGTTGCTCAAAGTAGGAAATTCTGAGTGAGGAAATGAAACCTACCTAGGCCCTTAGCTCGGTGGCTCCATCCTTATTCTTTCAGGAAGGTAAAAGGCCATCATTGGGGTGTGTTCTCTCCTGGGGCCGGGGTCTCTGTATGTACATATATGAATGTATATGAACCACGCATGGGCCTGCCCTGGACCCAGTGATGTGTGTGTGTGCGTGCGTGTGTAACTGTTTGCCACCTTAGTATTATTAGTCATTCAATTGCTTTAACTTTGCTTATGCATGGAGGGGAGCTTGTATTACCATATGTGTACCTATAAGCATTTTGATGTTAAACTTCCAGATGACAGTGTATGCATATGAATGTGGGTTGGGGGGTACAACCATGTGTATATACCTGTAAGACTATTGTGTGAATGTGAGTGCAGTTGTAACCTCACATCTGCATTTACATTTGAATAACAGTGGGTTTGTGTGCTTAAACTCTAAATGCATGCAGCAGTGTGCATACATATGACTACGTGTGATTCTGTATAACCACATGTTGTGTCCTTGGGGTTTCTCTCAGTTTATAACTGGGTGTGCATGTATACGCTTGCAACAGGGGACTGCCTTGAAAGGATGAACCTGTACAAAGCTGTGCATGAGATTTCACCAGCGTATGTGTATGTCAGTGTGTGTGTGTGTGTGTGTGTGTGTGCGCACGTGCGCACATGTGTGCGTCTATCTGTCTGGGTGTGATTTTGACATGGTTCAGGTGTTCCTGGATAAATGAGTATGTTCAAGCTCGTGACTGAGGGACAACAATTTTGGATGTTGACAAATTCCAGCCACCCTTAAGCCATGTCCAGTGAGAAGGAAATGTGTAAATGTGTTTGTTAAACAAAAGAATAGGTCCTGCAGTGGTAAGAGTAAATCAGGGAAGACACTCTCTCTCTCTCTCTCTCAATCTCTCGCTCTCTCCCTCCCTCTTCCTCTCTCCAGGATAGCAGCCCCTCTCTGGCGTCGTTCCCTCACACCTAAGCCCAATGGTGTTTTGCAGTCTTTCAGCTGTTACCTCAGTCTCTCCTCGCCTCATTCCCGATTCACTCCGTTGCTATAGGTATGTTTGAAACCCCAGCGTGGTAGATTTTAATTAGTCTTCCTACAGATGGCCAATTAACATTCATTACTTTTGCCTTGAGCGATTAATTATGAGTTTGGATAGAAAAGGAGAGAAGAGGAGAGGAAGATGGGCAGGTGAATGAAAGGAGAAAAGAGAAGGGGGTTTGATTGGGAGTTTGGAATTTCTACACAGAGCAGGCTGGTGGGGGAGAGGGTGGGAAAGAGCCATTTGAATCCCCTTACTGCCAGGGGCCTCCCTCAGCCCACAGCTGCTCAGGGCCCCTAATGGGCTTGGCTGTCCCAGCCCTCCAGGAAAATAGTGCTCACACCCTCTTTGGGGCATCCTTAAGCCTTTGGTGTTCCCTGACCCCAGCTTCTTTCATAATACTGCCCCTCTTGTGTTTCCTGCCAGATCTGGGTGGGAGCTGTGTCAGGAATCGTCCAAAATGCAGCAGATAACCCAGAAGTGAAACTCCACGGACATCCATTCATTCCTAGAATTGTACAGCAGCTCATTATACAGATGAGGAAACTGAGGCTCATGCAGGAAGTGACTTCCCCAGACCATGCATCTCAGGAGGGGGGTCCAGCTTTGTTGACCCCTGGCACAGTTCTCTTTCCACTGCAACCCAGCTGTTTATAAAGACTCTCTGCAACATTTAACTTTACAATCTGGAACACATTCTCCTGCATCAGACAGAAGCATCCTTCAAGATTTCAAATATAATTCATATCCTCTAGTGTGCGCCCAAATGCCAAATGTTCATGTGAGTTCCCAGCTTATTAAAGACTCCCTGAGTGATGTTGCCCTGTTTAGGAGCTGTGGCTATGTTCCTTATACTAAATTCATTCCAGGAATGGAGGATAGACTCCGAAATGTAAACAGTGGTCTTGTGGGTGGGAGGATTACAAACGATTTGTGTTTTCCTCTTTACAATCATCTGTATTTTTTACTTTCTCTAGCACAAACATATTACTTGAACAATATAAAATAAGATTATATGTTACTTGAAATTTTTTCAAAATATATTTGCTCAAAGAAACAGAAAAGGAGTTCATGTTAGTTTATGATCTTTTTTAAAGACCATAAATATGTACATAAAAAATGTGACACTGCTTATTGCTTGAGCTGGTTATCACCTGCCTGGATTCAAGTTGCAGTTCTGCCACTTACTTAAACTGTGTCTCAATTTCCTCATCTGTTGAGTTAAAAAGAGCACCCATCTCATAGAATCAAGAGGATTAAATAAAATAATGTATGGGAGGTCTTAGAATAGTGCTTTGCATCTAGAAAGAGCTCAATATATATTAGGAATTATTAATATCAATCACAGATTTTTAAATAATGATATCTGAATGGGCAGGATTTTAAAGAATTTTTATGTAGCTCTTTTTGTTTTTCTGTATTTTGAAATTTTTCCATAGTGAACATGCATTTCTCTGGTAATAAGAAGAAAGTGTAATAGAAAGAAAGAAGAAAAAAAGGAGGAAGAGAAGGAAGACAGGAATAAGGAAGGGAAGAAGGAAGGGCAAATATTCAAAGAAAATGTAGTTTTGCCATTCTAAATTTTTACTAAATTTTTACTGTTTTACTCACACTGTGGTGAGTGCAATTGTGTGGCCTATGTCCCCCCGAGGCCTTTCACATACATAACAAACATGCTTACCTCCAGTAGAATCATTTGTGAGCTTTGTACTTCTCTGGAGAGAACTGGAAGATCTGAGTGAGCTAGAGTAGTCAGGCTTCCTGGAGGAGGGGCAAATTGAGCTGAAGGAAGCAAGATGGGGCTTCCACTGCTCCAAGAGAAAGCTTGGCTTAGCAAGTCCTGGCCTTTTTCCGAGGTTCGTGTCTGAGCAACCGGAAATTCCACCAACCACAGTGTCAGCACAGAGGACATCAGACAGATCAGGGCCTGGAGTCAGTCTCCCACACAAAGGTGGATGAGGGCAGCAAGAATGAGGCCTGAGCTGCAGGTGGTGGCGAGGTGTCAAGGGCAAGGCAGGCCCACTGGTGCAACTGACGGGTCCAAGTCCATGATCCCTGGAGAAAGGAAGGTCTCCAGAAGAGCTGCCAGTGGCTCATTAGGATAGCAGGAAGCTCGCCCCAGCTTACTGAGAATCCCGGGCTTGCCACACCTGAGCATTAGCATGCTCATTAAAGGATGGTTACCTGCCAGGTGCTGGGGCTGGGGGGCCTGGACTGATGCTGCAGCCCGGGACAGAGACAAGGGTGTCGCAGGAGCTGGCTGTGTGGGTGGACTGAAAACGGGGAGAAACTTCCTGCGCCTTTGTAAAGGCAGAAGGAAGGAGAACAGCTAAAAGCAGAGGCTCCCTGGATGGGGAGGATTACTGGAAACCCAGACATGGCTGTGGAGAAAAGAACCTCTTCTGACTCTCCTTTCTCTTTGGGCCAGTGAGTCATGGAATGAGGTGAAATGGGAGTGAGGAGGGCCTGAATGTCTGGTGTGGCAACCAAGGGCAGTGGCTGCTGGCTTGTCCTTTTCATGCCATGGTCTAGGGAGTCCCAGGTCTCTGCCACTTGCCTTTCCTGAGTTACACAAATGCATGTGGCCTGGAGGCTCCAAAGGGCAACCTTTGGGGGAGGGAGGGTAGCTAGAGCTGCCTAGCAGAAGTGAGACCAGAACAGGACTTAAGGTTGGAGCAGGGTTGGCATTGGTGGGGAGGAGGAAGGCATGCTGTTTGGCAGAAACCTCATAAGCAAAAGCACTGAGGGGACAATGGATATGATATATGGGGACAGGGACACCAACTAGCTGGGTGGCCCGTGATCTCTTAGAGAGGAATAGATGAAGCCAGATGACAGATGTCTTTGTGGCCTCAGGGCTGAGGCACTGGGACTGAGGTGCTGAGCCTTATGAGTCACTTTCCTGGGGATGAGTGTCCACATTATCAGGATGCTGTCCTCAATACCAGGTTCCCGAGACTTCCTGGGGCTGTCTCATGGTCTCCCTCAAGGGCTCTCCGCAGACACTGATGCCACCAACACTCCAGTCACCTTCTAGAGGATCCAGTAAGTCCTCTTCTGCAGTGCCTTCCACACTCATCACATCCTTCACCTGGTTGGATTTCTTAACTATCCTCTTATCCTAATTAATCCATTTCCCAAGGAGTCTGGTGGACATCTACTATAGGGGGACATGGGATAACAAGACTTAAGAGCCATAAAAGCTTCAGGGGCTTAAAAGTTGCTCAGGGGAAACAGACATGGGTGGAGCAGTTCCACAATAAAGCCTGTGTTCCTGACCTTAAGTACAGTAGGCATTTGGATGGAAGCCAGGATGGCCTCTCTTCTCTTCAGAGGTTGCCACCCTGGGCTCACCCAGAAGCTGAGTCCTCAGGGTCTCCAGGCACTGCCGCTGCCTTCCAGGTTTGCTACATTCTCTGTTCACTACCAAGTGTCATTGCTCTCTAAGTCACTTCCTGAGAGAAAATTCCTGAGAGAGAAACTTGTTTGAGCCCAACCCCAAATCAAGATCACCAGCAAACTCATGGTGACCACCTCAGTCCAATCAGTTGTGGCCAGTAGGAGGGCTATGTGGTTCACCCAGGACAGTTGAGGGTGTGTGAAGGGGTGGGCACAGCAGGTAGGCACACTGAAAATTATTGCACATGTTTAGCTGTTTTTTCATATATTTTTTTTTAATATACTGTTCCATGAAATAGTATTTCTGTAATTTTTAAATTTTATTGTCATAGCTTTTTGAAAACACAAATTTGGTGACATTTATTGAAAATAAATATTTATTATAAATTGTTTTTCTGATATAATAGGGGAAATGTACTACCTGAATTGCCATGAAAATTTTCTCCTTAACACAATTTTTTGAACTTTAAAATCTAGGGTATAACTTTCTGGTATAATTTCTCTACTCTGTCCCAAATGGTTTTGAAATATTTATTACTTCTCTCAGCTGATAAACCATGAGATTTTGGTTTCAGCTTTGATGGCAAAGAGAAAAAACATCTAAGCTTCTTTTAGTAGCTCTTTAGGGAAAAAAAAATGCCTGTAATGCTCAGAGCATTGTTTAAAATTTGTAAATGAAAGGTAAATTCAAATTTGGAAACCAAAGTCAGCCAATATCTCACTGCACCAGCCACCTGCGCATTTTAAGAATAGCTGGATACAGCTTCCCATGTCTGAGTCATCTGTAGAAGCCCCTCAATCACAACCAACAATCTATCATGTTTTCAGCAACCTTGGAGCTTCCTGTATGTTATGTCTTCATTCCACTTACAAACGTTTTGAAAATTTGCCAACTTTTCAGAGATGCATGAATAGTGTCATACAAAGAATTGACAGTACTGAGATCCCTGCAGAGTTCTTTCATATCCCAACAAACCTCAACACCATTAAAATCCCCAAGACGTGCATGACAATGTGTGCATGAAGCTCTTGGCTCATCCTCCATAAACGTTGTAGCAGCAACATTAAATCTTTTGCTTGTGTCAGCAGCTCCTGTATAGACATAGCCATGCATTTTATTAAAATCAGCTCCCATAATAATCTGGTGTAAGACCTCCCAATGATCTTATCCATACCCTTGGCATCCATGAACTCCTGCTTGACTAAGATGGTCTTGGGCATTTTCCACAGGACACTTGCACAGGTCGAGAGTTTGGTGTCATTACACTAGTAGTTGTCTTATTATTTCATGAGTAATTCATGAAAACAATGTCCATTTTAATTATTTTATTAATAAATCTAAAAGCTTGTGATGTGCCAGACACTATCCTCAGTGCTTACTCGTTGAATCCTCTCTACCAACAATGAAGCAGGTTCTATGATTTGGTCCCATTTTTCAGAAAAGGAAACTGGCCCTGAAAGGTTAAGTAATTTGCCTTTTCATAGTAAGTTTACACAATTTGTAGAAAGCTACTGAAATTAGTTGTAAGTTCTCTTTATATTTTGCTTTGATTTCCAACTCAAAATACTTGCTTTTGTTTATAAACTAGATTCCTTATGTTCCCTTTGCCCTTGACAGACACAGTTTTCTCAGGAATAAAATATTTTCAACTTTCGATACATCCTACTTCCCTTATTAGGTTTCAATTAATCAGTATAGTTTACAAAAGACAATATCACCAAAAAGTATATGTTTACTACAAAACTACACTAATACAAATGTATTTCACATTTTTTTCTGGTTTTCTGAAATTTTCCAGTAATTTTTTTTCAAGTTTGAATTGTTCCTTCATTTCTGAATTTTGTTAGCAGAACAACTAGAATGAGCAACAGAATAGCACATCTTTTATAATGCTCTGTTCTATCTGTCAATAATCTGATTGCAAAGGTTTTAATTCACTTTGAAGTTTTTACACTTTGAAGGTAGATTTGGATTGATGAGGCCTATTTCTTTCTTAAATTTCAAACCATGCGCAGAATTTTGGCTCGAAATGAATTACTCTAGACCAACCCTCACATCAACCCTGATTAACTCTTGACGGGGAAATACTTGATTACTCCTCATAATACTACTGGCATCATAATTTGATGGCTAACTCTTGGAAATTTTTGTGAAAAATCGGAACTCGAACTTTTGTTTTGACATCACTTTTTAAATTCCTGTGATTTAAGTATTTATTTAGAATTGCTCAGTGATTGTGTTCCATCTCCAAGAAGAGAATGCCAATGACAGATTCTCTAACACTTCTTGTTATGACACTTTCCATGTTTTCTCAGTTATTTTCTAACTAGATTAATGTCCCAAAGCAGAGCTCTTTCAGCTTGGTGGCATACTACTGTTATAACTTAGAAACCATGGATTTTAAGATTTTTCCACTGACTATTGTTTGTATTAAGAAAGTGTTTTATTGTTATTTAATTATTGTTCATTGTAAATTTTTAAATTCTATTTTTTCCTCTTTTACTAATTTGGAGGTAATGCCCTGTTTCTATTCCTTTGGTGATTACCCCAGACATTTTATCAGGCATATGTACCTTCTGGAAAATTTAAATTCTATCTTTACCTTCTTTCAGAAAAACATATAATCCAAATATGCTTTAACTTTGGTCGCCATTCTGCCCCCAACAAAACCTTTGTTGTTCAATATTTAATTCTATTTGTTAGTCCTACAAATTATACAGAAATGTTAAAGTTTAATAAAATCAATATTTATTCTTGGGGAGTATTGCTGTTTTTATTTTCCCCAAAAGATATATTTTAAGACATGCGCTATTTGCTATTGCCATTATTTTATTTGTTTATTTATTTTTATGTATTTTTTAAAATTTATTTTTAAAAATGAATTAAATGGTAAAATACACATGACAAAATTTGCCATCTTAACTATCTTTAAGTGTGCAGTTCAGTGGCATTAAGTACATTCACATTGTTGGGCAATGATTGTCACCATCCATCTTCAGAACTTCTTTTATCTTGCAAATTAAAACTAAATACCATTAATACTCCACAATCCAATAACTGCTCATTTCCTCCTTTCCCCGGCAACCACCATTCTACTTTCTGTCTCTATGATTTTGAATATTCTAAGTACTCATATAAGTGGAATGAAACAGTACTTGTCTTTTTGTGACTGGTTTATTTCATTTAGCATAATTTCCTCAACATTCATCTGACATGTCAGAATTTCCTGTATTTTTAAGGATGAATAATATTCCCTTGTACCACATTTTGCTTATCCATTCATCCATCCATGGATACTTGAATTGCATTCATGTTTTAGCTATTATAAATAATGCTAAAATTAATATGGGTATAGAAATACCTCTTCAAAATGCTGCTTTCTTTTGAGTATATCCCAGAAGTAGAATTACTTCTATTTTTAATTTTTTAAGAAGCTGTTGTGCTGTTTTCCCCAGTAGTTTTACCATTTTATATTCTCTCTAACACTGCACATGTGTTCTAATTTCTTAATATCCTTGTCAACACTTGTTATTTTCTGTTTCTTGATAGTAGCTATTCCATTGTGAGCATGGTTGTATATCTTTGTAGTTTTGATTTGCATTTCCCTAATGATTAGTTGATATTAAGCATTTTTTCATGTGCTTATTGGCCATGGATATCTTCTTTAGAGAAATGTCTTCTCAAGTCCTTTGCCCATTTTTGAATCAGTCAATATTTATGTATATTAATTTTATTTCACCTTTTATCCTTTCACCTCAGACTTTCCTTCTGCAATAATTTTCCTTTTGCCTCAATTCCTTTAGGGAGGGTCAGCTGGTAGAAATTTTCATTTTTGATTTGCTTGAATATGTCTTTATTTCACTCATTCTTTTTCTGCCCCCCTCATTATTGAAAGACCATTTTTTTTCTAGAAATATAATTCTGGGTTGTATGTTATTTTCTCTCATTGCTTTGAAGATATATCCCATTATCTTCCAGCATCCATCATTAAGAATCACTTGTCAGCCTAATTGGCCTCAGTTTGTAACAATCTGGGTTTTCTTTCCTCTGGCTACTTTTAAGATCTCTTTTCTTTAGGTGTTCTGCCCTAATATTGTCTATGTGTGAATTTCTACATTTCTATGTTGTTGGAATTTATTGGACTTCCCTAATCCAAGAATTGGTGTTATTTATCAATTTTAAAAAATTCTTAGCCAGTAGATCTTCAAACACAGCCTTTCCCCCATCACCTCTAGTCTCTACATCTAGATCCTGATTAGATATACTCCTCATGCACAACCCTCCATGTCTCTTAACCGTCTGATAACTTTTACATCTTTGCCTCTTTCTGTACTACATTTCCTCAACTATTCAGATCTTCCAGTTCATTTGTTCTCTCTTCTTCTATGTTTAATCTGCTAATTTCTTATAAATTAAGTTTCTAGTTTCAGTGATTACAATTTATATTTCTCTTTGGTACTTTTCCACCTGGCTGGGTCCCTTTTGTTTATAATGAGGTATAATTTACTTACTATAAAATGCTTAAAAATTAAGTGTATATCATGATGAATTTTTACATTTATATAAATCCATGTAAACACCACTCATATTAAGATACAAAACATTTCTAGGACCCCAGAACATTCTACTTTGCCACTTTCTAGTCAATAACCCTTCAGTAGTAACCATTATTCAGACTTCTATCAACAGATTAATTTTGCCTTTTTTACAGTACCATATAGATGGAATCTTACACTATATACTCTTTTGTGTTTGGCTTTTTTTTACTCAACAATGTATCTGAGATCTATCCATGTTGTTTCATGTATTCATTGTTCATTTTTTATTGCATTCCATTGTATTAATCTAATAACTTATTTTTTCATCTCACTGTTGATGAGCATGTAGATTGTTTCACAGTTTTGGTGATTATAAATAAAGTTTTTTGTGGATATATGCATTGGTTTCTCTTATGTATATACCCAGGAGGAGAATGGCTGAGTGAGTATATGTTTAATTTTATTTAAAACTGTCAAATAAGTTTCCAAACTTGTATCATTTTCATTCTCATGCTAGGTATTTTTAAGTTTTTATTAATATTCTTCATTTTTAAAAACATATTAAACATAATTATTTTATATTCTAAATCTGATTGTCCTAATAAATATTGTTCCTGTAGGTCTGATTCTACAGTTTGTGGTTTCTGCTAACTCTCATGGTAGCTTCTTTCCCTGTGTACTTTGTGATTTTTGATTGCAAGTTTATCTTCCTTGAAACTTTGACTAGAAGAATTATCTGAAGTTTGGCTTTCTAGTATATTTCCCAAAAAAAGAGGAATAAGTATACTTATTTGCTTCTGCCAGTGGATACAAATTTTCAGCTTGGAATCTTCTAAGGCTCCCTGAAATTTCTGGCTGCAAACCCCAGTAAAGTGGGGTTGTGGTTAGGAACTCTCAAGAAAACATGTTTTCTTTTTCTTTTTCCTTCCATACAGAGCCAAAGCTAAGCCGGACACATATATCCATCACCTTCCTTTGTGGGAGTGGTATTTTTACTCATTTACTCAGTAAAGATGTCGTCTTTCAGGGATCTCTAATCTGAATTCCTATCTCAAGCTTTCCCTGTCCCTCTTATGCATGGCCATCTAAAGCCCTTTGGGCCATCAGTGATTTGCGATTTGTCCCAACACAAACTCCAGCTTCAGAACTCATTTCCTTTCTTTAATTCAAGCTTTCTATCATTTCTGGGTAATTGAGAATTTTTCCTTATTTTTCTGCTAACTCAGCCATCATTCAAAAAGGTACTTTTAAGAATGAAAAAAGACCAAGAATTGAAGTCAAGTGATAAACGTGGAGATTTATTACACCATTCTCTCTAAAAAATATGTTGAAAATTTCACATAATAATAATAATAATAATAATAATAAAAATAAAAAATAATAATAATAAATAATAAATAATAATAAATAAAATCTTAGTTTCTTAAAAAACAATTCCCCATAGAGATTCCTAGTAATATTTAAGGGAGAAACATCATGATGCTGTAATTTATTTGAAAATACTTCAGAGAACAAGGGAATGAGGCAAAATGAAAATGTTAATTGTATAATCTAGGTGACAGGGTATATGTGTGTTCATTATACTATTTTGTCTACATTATGTATGTTTGAAAATTTTTATAATTGTAAAGTCAAAATATAATAAAAAGAATTCTCAGCTGTTCTGTACTGGGAAGGCTCTCTAGATATCTAGTCTACCATATTATTAGAAACTAATGTGACATCATATTCAATGATCTCACTTACAAAGAAGAAATCCACAAACGACCCTGGCCAAATTGTCAAACAACTGAAGGAGATTAAAAAATGTCTCTACTGAGTGATGTGAAGCTATTAAGATCCAGATATGAAAAAAACAAATTTGTGTGAGTGGGTACTTGGAAAGGCAGGCAGGTGGGCAGGTTGGCAGAACATCAAGTTAGGTAGGGATGGGCCTGCTGATGTGTTCTGACATTGAACTATACTAAAGGGATTAGTTTTTTATTGCATGACCCATGATCTATGTAAGAGCAGGATCTAGCTTCTCCCTTTCTTAGGTCCAGCCTTTCTAGTTTTAGGGAAGTTGGTCTCCCAGTTCCAGCCAAAATCTCACCTGTTCTCTAAGTGCCCTTTCTGCTGCTTCACAGGATGCCTGCAAGTTATTATGTCTACTCTAGAACTCCTAGGGGTGGCCTTGCCTTGAATCTCAAAGGGGCAATTCACCACTACTACATAATCTTCTACTACATAATCTTCTGACATGAGTACACTCCCCAAAGCCTGGATATTCCTTCTGGACTTTCCAGAGTGGGCATTCAGTGGAATAAATAGTTTAAAGTGAGCTTTGACAATTCTGGTCAAGAACCCTCTACCAGTGCAAGGTGTAGAGGTTTCTCTGCCCTTCATTTCCCAGTTCTATGTTTTTCATTTGAATAAGAACACGTCCACACTCCAAGAAAGAGACCTAATTTTCAGGGAAGCCTAGATCCATGTTGAAAAGAAACGTTTCCCTGAAGTAATAGTAACCTGCAAAGATAACATCTATTGTAAAGAAGACATTTATATTGTTATGCAGGACACTGAACCCCATTTAAGAATTCAGTATTTGGTTGAGTGGATAAGAAAACAAGACCTTTCACATACTATCTGCAAGAGACTCACTTAAAATGAAAAGACACACATGAATTGAGAGTGGAGAGATGGAGAAAGATATTTCATGAAAATGGAAGCAAAAAAAAGCTAGTGTAGCAATACTTTTACCAGACAAAATAGACTTTAAGACAAAGGCTATAACAAGAGACAAAGAAGGACCCAGCAATCCCACTTCTAGGTATTTATCTGAAGAAACCCAAAGCACTACTTTGAAGGGATATATGAATCCTTATGCCCATTGTAGCATTATTTATAATAGTCAAGATATGGAGACAACCTGTGTGTCCATGAGTGAATGAATGGATAAAGAAGAGGTGGTACATATATATTACGGATATTACTCAGCCGCAAAAAAAAAAGAACAAAATGGATGGACCTAAGGAGTATTGTGTTGAGAGAAAGACAAATACTATATGATTTCACTCATATAGAGAATCTAAAGAACAAAATAAACAAACAAACTGAAACAAACTCATGGGTACATAGAACATTTGATAGTTTCAAGATGGGAGGGGTGTTGAGGGTGGTGAAAAAGGAGAAAGGATTAATAAATATAAATTGGTAATGACAAAATAGTGATGGGAATGTAAAGTATAGCATAGGGAATATAGTCAATAATATTGTAATAACTGTGTTTGGTGTCAGATGAGCACTACATTTATCAGAGTGATCACTTTGTAAGTTATATAAATGTCTAATCACCATGCTGTACACCTGGAACTAATATACTATTATATGCCAACTGTAATTGAAAAATAAGAAATTATTTTTAAAAAAGTACTCAGTCTTCAGTTTATTGTTGCCCAAACAAAGCATTTTTGAAGTGGTTTTCCCAGAAGAAAGGAATATTTGCTCCAAGTTCACACTTTTTACAATGTAGAGACACACTGGAAATTTTTAATTTGTAGTTCTCTCCAACCAAGAGTTTAGCCAATTACTAGGCAGGGTCCAAGTTCAAAATGTCTGGATTTCCTTTCCCATCAGTTAGAGGCTTTACAGAAGAAATCTTCCAAGATGACACCTCTCTTTTCATGGCAAATTTCACATGGCATGGATAATCTCTTCTTTATGTTTTATTATGATGAAAATTTACATTTTTACACTGTCTCAGAACATAGTCTTAGATTATGTTTCTCAAATTCATATGTTCAGGCAACAAGACTTTAATGAGCATCTATTATATGCCAGGCAACTGTGTTAGGTAGTAGAAATACAGCAGTGAACAAAATAAAGTCCTCATGTAGTTAGCATTCTGTGTAGTTGATTTCATGTACTTCTGACAATTTTCTTCCTCTTATAAGTTGGACTGACACATGATCTAGAGTAATGTTTTTGAGCAAGGCTTGGAGGGGAATATGTAAGGCATACACAGAAAGGCATGAAGAAGCACAAAAAGCAGAGTCCCGGGATGAATGCCCTAGGTAGTGGCAGTATTGCCACCGTGCAGGCTATCCGTAAGTGAGCAGAGGACATGAGGTTAGAAACGTAGGGACTTGCTCATGGGAGGCCTTAAATGCCAAGATAAGGTGTTCGAACTTTAATGGAAATAGTGACACTAATAGTTAATACTTATTGAGTGCTTACTATGTGCTAAGAGCTATACAAGAATTACCTCATTTTAATTCTCTCAACAGCTCCCCAGGTACTATTATTAGTTCCAGATTACAGATGATACAATGAGTCACAGAGAAATTAAGAAACTGCACAGTTGTGTGAAAACATTTGAAAAGGGTAGAGTTGTGTTACAGAAATCTGACAGCCATGGTAAGAGACCACAAATGGTGATCATAAGAGAATCACTAGGGAAAGGTAACAAGAGCCTGATGTGGGCCAGTAGCAGGAGGAACAGAAAAGAATGCATGCAAAGACTGACTGGATATGCAAGGCAGTGACTGAGAGAAATTTATCACAGCTGCCTATTAGCTGCTGAGACTGGGTCTCCTGGAGAAGGTGAGCCCATTATCAGAAGAGACTGAGCCCAGGAGAAGATGCTGAGCCCAGGTTAGGGGTATAGTGAGTGACTGTGGAGTCTTTAGGAACTCTGTGAAGGCATCTTACAAGTACTTGAAAATCAGTGTCTTGATCTGGGGAAAAATACAGAGTTGGCATTACAAACCTCTATCCTTACAGGACTGCATCAAGATATTGATTGAAGCTATGGGAATAAGGATACCTAGTGGATGCCCACAGTTAGGAGAAGTGGGGGGAGGGGCAAGAAGGAGCAATTCCCAGAGACAGCAAATCCAGGCAAGTACCTTGTTAGGAAAATGAAGGGGAGGGAGAATTTCCAAAAAGGGAGTATAAGGTTGTCAAATGCTGAAGAGCCCACAGATAATTATGACTAAAAAAGATGGGAATTAGGAAACAAGGAGTCCTGATGAACATTTCAGAAGATGAAGAGGAAACTTTAAACCCTATTCATGAAAGAATAAAATGGGTACAACATTTTTAGAGGCCAAATTGGTGATATGCATCAAAGAAATTAAAAATATTGTAGATCTGGAAATTATACTGCTAGAAATTTATATAGACAAGTAATACTCAATATGTGCTAAGATACAGCTATGGTGTTATTGGTCAAATTTTTGTTTAAAATAGTGAAAATTTGTAAACAGCATAAATTTTCAACAATAGAGAATATTTAATGATATACAAAGATGCTTGTGACTGGTTATAAAGATAAAGAAGTAGGTAGCAAAACTGAGTACAATATAAATCCCCCCCCACCACACCCTTTTAAAGGGAGATACACATTGAGAGAAAGAACTGAAAGGATATACTGCAAGAATTTCATGGTGATTGTTTCTGGCTGGTAGAATTCAATAATTATAAAATCTCAGTTTTCTCTTCTCCCATACTCATTTACCCGCTCATTCTTTTGCATTACCTGTATATTGTATAAAAGCTCTGCCCAATGGAAATATAAGGTACATATGTAACGTTAAATATTCTAGCAGCCACATTTAAAAATGAAAAACAGATAAAATAATCTTAATAATATATTTAACTCCAATATATCTCAAATATTATCGTTATAACATGTAACCAACACAGACAATATTAACAATACTTTACTTTTTTTTTCAACCCTCGGCCTTCCACATCTGGTGTGCATTTAACATTTATAGAATATCTCAGTTTGGGCCATCCACATTTCAAGCACCCAGTAACCACCACATGGCTTCCACATTGAACAGCATGGTTCTATAAAATGATAGCTAACATTTATCGAGTATTTAATATGAGCCAGGCAATGCTCTAAGCCCATTGGGTGGAGATTTCAACTCGTTCAGTCTCACAATAACTCCACAAAATTGCTGTGTTCATTACTGTCTGCCTACAAACCATTTTCCTAACATGACGGGGTGGAAGCCAGGTTGCAAAGGCTTATCAACTCAATGAAGGAGTTGGAAAGAGACTAAAATATATTTGAGAAGTTTGTTAGTGAAGAAGATAAGTTAACAGAATGAAGAAAATATGAGTACAGAGACTTTTTCTAGGGCAGGGAAAAATGATGAATGTAGGCTGAAGAGGAAAGATGGAGATGGAAAGTAAAAGGCTGGAGATGTTGTTGGACCAAGTTCTCCACCAAAGGGAGGGCTCTGTTGGATAAACATTGCCCAGGCTGTGCTGGAGGCCATGATGTCTGCCACAGCTTCACAGCTTGTGGGGTGGGATAGGAGGTATTGTAGCCTTGTGAGGGAGACAGACACAGACACAGACACAAACAGATCTATCCTGCAGGTGAATGTTATGACAGAGTGGTGAGGGGTGATGGTGGAAGGGTCTTCCTGGGGAAGAGCTGAACTGAGTTGTGAAGAATGAATTTAGCCAGCAAAGAAGCAGAAAGGGAGGGGATTAGATTTGAGAAGTACTTGATTGATAGCCCAGGTGACTGGTTAGGTGCAGAGGATGAGAGAGTGAAGATTTGAGGATGGTCTCCAAGTTTCCCTGCATAGGCAAAAGTCAAAGACGGTAACACTTACCAAGAGCCTCTCTGGAGTCAGGCATTGGTCCTATGCACCACATATTATTCTCATTTAATTTTCACAGAGCTTCCATATCGTGCTTGCCATTTCACAGATGTGTAAGCTAGGCAAAATTATTGGCCTCAGGGCTCACCATTAGAAGGTAGAAGAGTCAGGATTTGAGCCTACAGTGTTCCAGAGATGGAGGAAGGGATGAGAAAAGTTGATGAGGGGCCAGAGCCAGGAGAGGTGGTCCAGAGGGGCACAGGGTGAGCAGGTGTGGACTGGAAGGTAAATAGTCCACAGCTCTGTGAGACAATAGGTCACTCCAGCAGGAAGAAGGCATGACCAGACTCTGGTCACTACCAGAGCTCAGTAGTCTGGGAGGGAAGACAGGAAAAATGGAGAGGAAGTGTTGAGGAGCAGAGATGAGGGAGGAAGCAGGAGATTTTGGTTAAGGTGGGTGTCTGTCTGCTGGTGAAGAGAGAGGCATTTGTGTACGCAATCAGTTGTGTGTGTAGTGGGGAGAGTGGTAGAGGAAAAGGTTTGAGTTTGGCAGAGACCTGGCAGGGGAGATGGCACAAGAAGAGAGTGGGGCTGGGTGGGGGTCATTGATTTTGGATCAGAACACAGTGGCAGGCTTAGAGACCCCCTGAGGGTGACAAGTTCTTTTACTCTACTTCAGGAAAAGCAACAACAGATGAAGAGAGCTTAAGAAAAGCAGAGATAGAGGAAACCAGGTAGGGGATGAATATCTGTAAAGGGAGGGAAAGGAAAGAGAGAAATTAGAAAATTACAGGAGAGGAAAAGGAGAGGGAGGATAAAGGTAAAACTCCCACCATTCAGCGCACCCCAGCACCCCAGCCCCAACCCTGTGAACAGCCCAGTTTCTGAGAGTTGGCTGGCAGGGAGGGAGGAGGAGTGGAGGGAGAAAGGAGTTGGGAGTGCGGGGGATGGGGGTGGAATGAGAGTGGAACCTGAACCAAGACCACAGAGCTGTCACAGCTCAAGCCAGACCATGACCAGATTCAAGTCACTAGTCCTATGCAGACTGTTTCTTCACCTGTAAAATGGGGTTAATGACGGGCAGCTGGATGTCAAAGTATTTGGAAAGTGCCACAAGGGAAGGGGTTGTTTTGAAGATCTACCTAATTAAAAACAACCATGTATATCCAGAGCCATAAGAATGAATGAATGAACGAATGAATGTAGATGTGGTCAATGTAGATGCAATCTAGGAATGGCCTGGTGTATTTCCAGCTCTTCTACCTGCCCAGTTTAGCGAGTTTGACATCAACGCCCAGCCTCGAGGTGGGGTAGGAGGTGAGGGCCTGCGGCTGGACAGGTAGGGTTCCGCTCTAAGGGAGGAAGGCCCTGGGGCCAGGTTCAACTTCTTCGCAGCCCCCAGCCCTCGGTCTGTCTCCTGAGCATAGGCCCAGGCAACGCTTATCCAACTGAAACCCCGTCCCTGCGGGGACCTTGCCGTCATTTCTTTCCATACAGAACAAAACTCTCCTCATCTGTGCCTCTGCCCAGCTCCACACCCTCGCCTTCTTAGTGATATGCCCTGGTTAGGTCCTCGTCCCAACTAGGTGGAGCTTCCCCTTTTCTAGGACTGAGGATGGGGCAAAGGAAATAGGGGAAGGAACGGAAGAAAAGTCGGGGTGAGGGGAGCGGGGAGACAGGAGATGGGGAAAATAGAAAGCCTGAGACCGAAACTTGAGAGAGGGAGAGACCAGCACAGAGAGCCGGAAAGATCCTGAGAGGCCAGCAAAAGAGACCCAAGCGCTCCCCACGGATCCCTCAACGATCCCTGCCGCCGGCGTTCCCCGGCGCTTCCGCGGTGCTTGGCCCCGGGCTTCACAGCACGCGAAGGGCTGCTGGGTGCAGCGGCCTCACCTCCCCCCTCGCCACTCCCTCCCCACCTAGCCCAAGGGGGCTGGAATGGCAACGGCGAGCGGGGGCTTTTCGAAGCAGTGGAGTGGAAAATAGACTTTAACCCGCTTTGTGGCGACAAGGGCGCCCGGAGCGCTCTCGCGGACCAAGGCTCTGGGCGCTCGGACGGGCCGGTCCCAAGACCCGGCCTGGAGTCCATACAGACTCGCGCAGCACGCGGACCCTGTGGCCTCACAGAGGCCCAGCACCCATCTGCGCACCCGAGCTGCGGGATCGGCTGCTCTGACTGACCCCGGCAGCGGCGAGGAAGAGGAACGCGCTGCGGTCCCCGCCTCGTCCTGCGCAGGCAGGGCCGGGTCCCAGCCTCCCCGCCACTGTCCAGCGCCCTGCTAGGCCTCGACACGGCGTTTGCCTGCGGCCTGGAAGGCCCGGGTGAAAAAGTTGGCGGAGTACTGGTTCTCCTTCTCAACCGCCCTCTCATCCCTCGGGAAATTATTGCACAACATGGAAACTGTCCGGAAGAGTCGTCCGCTGCTCCGCGGTCGCGGGTGGAAGGTGAAGGTCAGGGGAGGCCAGGCGGCCACCGCGTTCCTGGAACGGCTGGTGTGTCTTCTTGGGGAAAGGTCGACTGCTCAGCCAGCTCCAATTTAAGACAGCGTCCACTAGTCCCTGGCTTGGGCCGGGCCGCCTGCACTCGAGCCCCAGGACCACAGGCGAGGGAAGCAGAGAGCCCTGCGCTGAGACCCGCCGTCCGGTGCGAGCCGACAGCAGTGGCTGTGTTTGGGCCAGGGAGGTGCTTCCGAGCCCCGTGGCCTGCGGTTTGAGGACTACAGGGCGACTGCCCCGGCGGCCTCTAGCGCTGTCCCAGGCCCGGGCCCTTGGAAAAAGAATGGAGCATCGCCTTTCTGGAGCAGTCCCTCATGACACCCAGAAAAGGCGAAACTTCAAAAACAAGGCCGCGCGGACCGGGATGGTGGGTGAGCGGGAAAGTTCTGGAGACCAGGCGTGTGGGAGACTGGTTCTTGGGAGAACCTGTTTGTTGGACCCTAAACACCCACCCTCCACTCGTTCGAATTGTCTGAGAACTGAAATGACATCCCGGGACGAAGTGGAGAGGAGGGTTCGGCTGAGTCACACAGCGGGAAGTGAGGATGGAGTTTCTCCCAAGCCTCCGGGCCCTCGCATACCTTCTCCGGCTCCCGTGTGGGTTGAGACGGTGGCGGAAGCCGCCAGACTCAGCTAAAGGGCGGCGACGCGAGGAGAAGCCAGGGCGAGGGAGGCGGGAGGGGAGGCCTAGATCGCCCTGCAAAGGCTCCAGTCCGGTTTTTGCCTCCGACTGCTGGCTCCTTCCCCACCCGCCGCCCCTCGCCCCGCCCCGCCCCGCCCCCCACCTTGGGCAGGTGAGCAGCGGCCAATGGGCGAGCGCAGGGCAGGTGCCCGCTAACTCGCGTCTCGCGGAGCAGCGGCAGCGGTCGGGCTGGGCAGTGCTGGGAGGACCGGGGGCGGGGGTCGGTCCTGGCTGGCCTCGGGAGGGAGGGGGCTGGGCTCAGCCCCCAGGCTGTAGAGGCAGCTCGCAGCGTCGCACGGAGCCCGCGCCAGTGCCCGCGCCGGGAGCTGCCCGTTCGGCCGCAGAGGCCGGCGCGCCTCGCAGCGCGCGGTGGCCCGACTTCTCGGTCGCCGGCTCACACGCCCCTCGGCCCTTGGCGCCTGGCTCGCCCACAGGGGCTGAGCGCGGGTGGGCGGGCGGGGGAGGTGAGGGGTGCTGGTGTGTGTGCATGTGCCTGGCTGGGTGCACATCCCGCACGGCGGCGGCGCCAGGACGCGAAGCGCTCCCCAGAACCCGGTGGCTGCCTGTCTCGGCTCTGGCGCCCGCGACCATGTTCCAGCCCACAGCCAAGCGCGGCTTTACCATCGAGTCCTTGGTGGCCAAGGACGGCGGCACGGGCGGGGGCACTGGCGGAGGGGGCGCGGGCTCCCACCCCTTGGCGGCGGCTGCCTCGGAGGAGCCGCTCCGGCCCACGGCGCTCAATTACCCTCACCCCGGCGCGGCAGAGGCGGCCTTCGTGAGCGGTTTCCCCGCCGCCGCCGCCGCTGCCGCCGCGGGTGCGGGCCGCTCGCTCTATGGTGGGCCCGAGCTCGTGTTCCCCGAGGCCATGAACCACCCCGCACTGACCGTGCACCCGGCGCACCAGCTGGGCGCCTCCCCTCTGCAGCCCCCGCACTCCTTCTTCAGCGCCCAGCACCGGGACCCCCTGCACTTCTACCCCTGGGTCCTGCGGAACCGCTTCTTCGGCCACCGCTTCCAGGGTGAGTGCCCACGCTGTGCTGGCTCAGGAGGCCAGCAGGCGCCCGCGCCGCAGTGGCGTGGAGGAGGTTCGGGGGCGCGCAGGGCTGTTCGGAAGTTGTTGCGAAAAGGTTGCAGGTCCGCAAAGGTCAGTTTCCAAGCTGGGAAGAGCCGTGCTGGATCCTTTGTGCTTCTGTCGCGTTAGGTTCCCTCCCAGAGAGCCATGCTGGGACCTCCAGGCTTTCCCAGGAATTATGTGGGTTCGGACTCGGAGCCCCGGCGCATCCTTGGAGCTTCTCTTGGTCCTCTCGCTGGCCTCCCTTAATCCGCCTCGGCTAAGTCAGTCCGGCGGCGCCCGCCGCCCTCCCTCTATCCCGCTGGGCCTGGGATGATACTTCGCTCGCAGGTCCACCACCAACTCCCAAGATCCGCCCTCGCTGATGCGTCCTGGCAGGGGAAAGTCCACCCGCGTGTCCTGGGTCTGTGGGAAGAAGGGGCAGCGGGCAGGGCAAACTGAAGAGTTAATGTTCAGTGTGAAGTGTTCCGCTGTCTTGGGATGTTTCTCAACAACCTCCGCCCGACTTTTCCAAGTCACACGCGCCTTTTGGACCCCGAGTGAGAAAGGTTTGCAGAAGCAAACCAGCTTCCTCCGCTGTTCGCTAACTCTGGGAGAGCACCTGGCCGCTGGGGAACCGATGGCCATCCTCCCAGACAGGGGCGGGGGCAAAAATCTTTTAAGGTCTTAGGCAGTCTGTACCCCCACGTCTACACCGGGCAATAGGTTTGCTAATGAAGATCCCCCATTGGCCTTACATACACACACACACACACACACACACACACACACACACACACACACACACACACACACACACGTTTAAATTATCTGACTTTCCCAAGGGAGAGTTTCATTTGTTGGAGTTCGTTCTCTTCCTTGAATTTGTTGGAGTTTGTTTTTCTTTTCTATGTTAAAGTAGCCTTAATTTGTGCAGTAATTGCTTTAGTTTCCGGCTTTATTTTCTTAGTGTTGTCGGACTTCAGCCTTATGAGGTTTCATGATTCAGAGCTAGGTAACCCTGCTTTTAGTGAAATAAATGAAAAGGACAGGTCTAGAGCTTTGGCTCCCGGAGCTAATCTGACGGTAAACAGGGTCTACACGGTCAAAGTAAACTGGATGTTTGGTATAATTATCTAGATAATAGGAGAAAAATGATCTCTTGAAGCTTTAGCTATGGCTGTTTATTTCACGGAAAGCCGCTTTTCCGCGTCCCGATTTGTCAGAATGTTTTCTCAGTTCCATCTAGCTAGTAGACACTTGCCCGACGGACCCCACAAAATAAGAGAATGT
Source organism: Cynopterus sphinx (assembly GCA_030015415.1). Taxonomy (NCBI): domain Eukaryota; kingdom Metazoa; phylum Chordata; class Mammalia; order Chiroptera; family Pteropodidae; genus Cynopterus; species Cynopterus sphinx. The sequence goes on along the minus strand of CM057383.1, from coordinate 52,881,746 downwards.
GGTTACTTGAACAAGAATTTTTGTGGGCAGACTTGTTTCCCATGGGGATTTAAAAGATTTGCCCAAACCATCCGGGAGAAAAATGCTTACAGTGTCAGGCGCTTGGGGCAAAAAAAAAAAAAAAAAAATACTTGTCAATTAAAAATCAATGTTAACTGATAAAATGAAGTTTTGTTCAAAATTGAGCAAATCACCTCGATCCTCCATGGGCTCGGTCCTCCGTGGGCTCGGACCTCAGCCTGGGTCTCGAAATCCAGTGCCCGCCAACTGATTTGAGAGTCGCGGCTGTTTGTAAACCTTCAGGCCAGGTGGCGGAGGGACCAGCGTTTAGGAAGATGGTTGGAGGGACAGCGGTTTGGAAGAAAGGGCAGAGCAGGTCCTTAGGCTGATGGTCTCTGCTCCGCGGGAGAAGGCCTCTGCGTCAGCACCCTCGGCTTCCGACCCGCGCCTGACGCTGGGAGCCGCCTTTCCCGCCTCTGGCCTCGCCCGCACCGGCTCCGGGGTCCAGGAGCCAGGGTAACTCGCGAGAGATCCGGTTCCGGCTCTGAGCATCTCCGACCACAGATAAATCCTCCGCAAAATCCTTTCAGAAATTGCCGCTGATCCCTAAGCCGTCAGTCAGTCCTGGGGAGCACGTTGTCGAGTTGGAAAACGTTTGGATTTTTCTCTCAAGAACCGTGTCTGGCAAAGATGGAGCCAAGGATGGCCGCATTTTTGAACTCGGCAATCCGCTGGGCACCAAAGGACTTCGAACCCTGATACTTTTGGCTTTGGGGCTGGCCAGCATCACGGCAGACGCGTGCGCACCCAGGCAGCCGAGCGTCCTGCGGGCTCAGCCCGGCCCCGGGGCTGCGAGCCGAGCCGGCCCGGGCCCTCCCGCGCCGCGTTTTCTAGAGAACCCGGTCTCTGCGATGCTCTTTTCAGCCCCGTTTTAATACAAGAAACGAAACCCCACACGAACGAAAAGGAACATGTCTGCGCTCCGTGCTCTGCGCTCTCCGGCAGCGCGGTCCCGGCGCGCAGGAAAGCGGCTTCTCCGCTACGCAAGGTGGTGGAAGACGAAAAACCAGCACGGGACGATCGGGACCAGCCGGCGGGGACCCTAAAGCGAGGAAGGGGGGACCGCTTTCGAGGCGTGAAGGGGAGGTGCCGGTGGAGGCAGGGTGTGGGCTGCACTTCGATGCTATTTCCCGGACAGCAGGAACTTTCCAAGCCAGAGAGCATGGTCGGGAGGGGCTGTGGGAGACCCAGCCTTCTGAGACTGTAGATGGTAATGGGCCGGTGCTTCAAAGAGAGCCTTTGTTCCGGCAGGAGGAGGAGGAGGAATAAGGTTATCTCCGCTGCCTCTCCCTCTCTTAGCCCCGGGCCCCTCCGCCTGGCCGTCAGGCCCCAGGCGGGCAGCGGCCTCTGCGGAAGGGACTAAAGCTCGAGCCCCGGGCCCTCTGGATTCCCAGCTCCCACTTCCAGCCGCCTCATGCCTGGGAGTCTCTGTTGCTAGTTCCGAGGCATTGCCTCGAAGCGGCCCACAAAGAGAGGCTGTCGGAAAACGAGGTGGAGTGGGGTTCAGTTCCTCGCTAAAGAAAAACCTAAGTCAGCCCTGTTCTACTTTCTCATCTGTCCCTGTCTGAAACTGACAACCCACTCCTACTGCCCAGAATTACTGGATGAAAACAGGCCACATTGCACTCCAGCTCCAAGCTTGTTTTGCCCTTATAGTCCAGTTAAGGGAAACTGAAACCGCTGTTAGGGATGGTCAAGGCTCCCTCCCCACAGGTCAGAGTGAGAGGGGCCCTTGCACATAGGCACCTAAGCCACCACCCTTGTCCTTACAGAAACTTGGGGCTTTGATCAGCCTCTCAGGCTGGTTAGGTTTGTACTAAACATTCTCTTCCTTACAGAGAAAAGCCCTGCTTCTTTTGAAATCAAGTCTGTCATCACCAGCACCTTGAATAATTTTCTGCCGCCTGCTTTTTCACGGTTGGGTCAGAAGGACCCTTGATGTTTCTGCACATGCATGTAGATGCATGGTATCTCCCCCAAAAAGACATGACAATAAACTGGGGCTATTCTCTCAATGAGGCAGATACCGAACAACCTAGCTTTCATCTAAAATATTCAGACTGCAGGCAAAGAGACAGGCAAAGGGAATGACAGGAAAGCTTGTTGCTTCCATCGTCTACGTTGGGTTTGTAAAGACAAATACAGAGAACTCTACCACACAAGTGACTGACACAAACCACTGAATTATAAAACAGCCATCAAATCACACTGAGATAGGCTGCAGTTCTGCTTCCTCAGCCCCGCACTGCCTTTCACATTTCTGCATACCATTGGCTCACACTTACAGGTCTCTCCACTGCCACCCCACTTCTGACCAGCCTGGGCCAGTCTAGCTGCTAGAACCAAACCCTCCAAGTGCTAGCATGAGCTAGGCTTTCTCTCTTTCTCTCAGCTCATTTGTCCAGAGGAAACCACTATTGGGACTTTGCCTGGGCTCAGAAAATATTGTTTTTTGCAAGCAATGTATTTTAACATCAACAAGAAGTGTCTGCTTCCCATCTACCTCTCTCACTTTTCTCTGGCCTATCACATTTGCTCCTACTCCAGACTTTCATTCTTCTTATTCTTACCTGGATCAGCTGCCCCTCTTTCCTCCCTTTACCACTCTCTGCCAGACCACCTCCCTGACCATCTGTTCCCCTCCACTACTACAAGTTAAACTTCTCTTCCAGTCAGGCCTGAGAGTTCTGGGCCTGCCCCCATCGTGAAGGATCCAATGGGCAGGATGTCCCCTCTCCCTCTTTCTATGATATGAGCCCACTCTCTTTTGTAGCAGCACTGATCAAGCCACTTAAAATAGATAAGGTGACAGGAAGCTAGTGACTCGTTAAGGTCAGGAGACTTTGCCCCCGTATCCCCAAGCACTAGCCCCTTCTTTCTAGACAATCCTGTTCTATAGAAATCCCCAACAATAAAGTTCACCTCTGTCAGTGTCTGAAGCCCAGGGACTTGGAAAAAGTAATGTCAAGCAGTTTCCACCAGCAGAGGGACTTGAACCTGGAGAGTTTTAGCAACAGCATCTCAATTATGGGCCCTGCTTCTCTTACAGAGATATTTTCAGATATGGGAGATCTCAACTGAATGATCCAAACAATTGTCTTAAGAACAAACAACAGGTCAGATTGAGTCAAACCAGTGGCCATTTCTGAAGAAATTAATTGGATCAGTCATTCTCAACAGCTAACCCTGTCAAAACATTCCATCTAGGGTTCTGCATTTTGGTGGGTCAGGGGGACTGTTGTGTGCCACTACATGACATCATACGGGTAATGTGTCCCTGTTTCCAGTTCTATTAGCATGTACAACTGAGCCAGAGATCATGTGAGAGCCTGGGCGGGGGGTGGAGGGTGGGTATTTCATTGAGAATGGGACTGTGGATAGAAGTTTGTTTGGCTTTTGTAGTTCCTGACCCCACCACACCAGCCTCATCCAGTCTAATGTCAGCCCCTTATCCTGCATGTAGGAGCTGAGTCCCCCATGGCAGACAGCATTTGCCAAGGGACAGTCACACTCTGATAATTTTGTATAGTAGATGGGAGAAAAAGACAGTAGGGAGGCTAGAGTATATATTTACACACGCCCATGCAGAAACCAACATATCTATATCTATATATACATTAGAGAGAAAGATGATATCTAGACATTTATAAACATGTTTCTTTAGCAGGGGACTATTCAGAGATGAAGCAAGGTCTTTTCCCACCAGAAAGCAGTGGGAGTCTCCGGTGTGAAGAGGGTTTTACCAGAGGGGAAGAGGGAGAGTGGTGGGGAAGAAAAGAAGAACTTGACCTTAGACTTCCAGGTACTACCTGGCTAGTTGACCTAGCTGCTGGCCTCTTTTTACCATTTACAAGGGAGAACCTGGACCTTTCTGTATGAATTTTCAAAGGGCTGGCGGCCTGAGCATTTAGCTACAAGGCTGGCTTAAGCAGGTGTGAAAGGAGAGTTCTTTGGGTATCTTTCAGTTCCTGAATCAGTGTTTGGCATGGGAATGCCTAATAGTTTCACTGTTTCCCTTATCATCTTCCTGACATCCAGCTCTTTCTCTATTCTTGGTGGGTTAACTTTGAGGAAGAGATGATGGGACAAGCAAAGGAAGAGAGATAAGGGACTTTCCCAGGCCTTGGTGTCCTGGGTTGCTCCAGGTGCTGTGGATTTGGGCTGGTGGGCGCCTCACAGGGCCCGGGGCCCACCTTCTGGCCAACAAGCAGCGCCGCAATTTCACGCGTGCCGGACCCGGAGTGTGGGGAGTGTGGGTATTGGGGAGGAGAGCGGACTGAAGGAAGGGGTGGCAAAAAACGGAAAGGGGAGAAAGCATAAGGGGATCAAGGGTGGGGAGGTTAGCAGGGCTTTTGAGGGCTTGTGCGAGCGTGGAGGAGGGCCCCGGGCTTAGGCTCACGGCGCCCCTTCTCTCTGTCTGCACCTGCATGTGTTGCTGTGGGCGGCCGGGCCGCAGCCGGCGACGTGCCCCAGGACGGGCTGCTTCTGCACGGCCCCTTCGCGCGCAAGCCCAAGCGGATCCGCACGGCCTTCTCGCCCTCGCAGCTGCTGAGACTGGAGCGCGCCTTCGAGAAGAACCACTACGTGGTGGGCGCCGAGCGGAAGCAGTTGGCCGGCAGCCTCAGCCTCTCGGAGACGCAGGTAACGATCCCCGCTCCGGCCGCGGCCCCGAGCCCCGGTGGCGGTGCGGACCGGCGGGCGCAGGAGCGGCGGGGGTCCCCGCCCCCAGCCTTCCTGGAGCCAGCTTCCTCCCAGTCCCGAAGCCGCTCCGGCGGAGCCCTGGAATCCGACGGCCTTTGAAGGACCAGGACTTTATCAAGCCCGAGAGACCCATCAAGAGGTGGGGTCGAACCTCATCCCGAGCCCGCTCCCCTAACCCAGAGGTAGGGCCAGGTTGTCTGTTGCTCGCGGGCCGCACCAGTGGACCCTGGAGCCGACCCGGTCCCCCGACTACCGCCCCCTTCTCCCGCCCCTCCGCCAGGGCGCTCCCGGTTTCGTGAGGTGCCCAGACCTTCATGGCTCTGGCTCCGTTGCAGTTCCCGGGCAGAGCTAGCGGAGGCCTCGACTGCCCACCAGTGGGTGCAGTGTGGCGAGAAAGCCCACGTGTCCTCAAGCTAGAAATATCAGAAACGGAGAGGGTTTGCCAGGGAGCGGCCAGCCCTGCTTGGGTCGGAGGGTGACCCTGATCTGGGTGCAGGCCGGCTGGCGGGGCGCTGGAAACCGTGGGCATGGCGCCTCTCAGGGGCCTGAGACCCGTGGGGAAGCAGATTCTGGGTCCTCGGGGACCTGGAGGGTTGCTGACTTGGGGAGAGAATAAACTTCCGTGGTGCTGGAGGGGTTTAAACTGGGTGAGATTATGATTACCGCGTAGTACTTTTGTAATAGGTAACTAAGAAAAATAATTTTAAAAAACTAGATGGGAGCTATAGGGACGATCTGGGTGTATTGTGACTAAAGTCCTTGCCATAAATAAATGCTGACCCGAAGCATCGCTTAAGCTCTTGGTCTGACCGAGTACGACGTGCTGCAGCGGCCGCGGCTGCCCTAGAGGCGGATTTCCGTGCCTGGCTGGGCCTCGGAAGACGTTACTCCCTTCAGTCCCTGACAGGTCCCAGATCTGCAAATGAGAGAGAGGCCTGCACGCTGGCCTAGCAGTTCCCACCCCGCCGGCATCTCATCCTCTGCACCCCTTTCCTATTCGCCTACCCTGTACCACCCTTCCCCATCCCGTCCTAGGGGCGAGAGGGGCAGCTTGGGGTCTCCCGGGTAGCAAGGAGGATCGGAGGGAGGCTTAGAGGGGGAGTGCAAGCCCTCACTGCGTTCCGGGCCAACCTCACCTGCTCGTCCTCGCGTCCTATTTTGGTATCTACTGTCGTCCTATCCGTCTGATGCCCCGTTTAATTAATACATTGCTGTCGTCTCCGCTCCAGGACCCGTGTTTTTCAGATTTTCTAGCTGGGCTGTTCTAACTGCAGAGATAAAGCTTATAAAACAACGGAGTTAATTTTTAAAACCGTTTAAAGATGTAAAAAAAAAAAAACCCCAAAAAACAAAACCTCACGTTAATTAAATCATACCCCCTTTCCCTCTGGCAAACAGCATTTTAAAATTGTTATCTAAAACGAAGTATAAATGTAAGAGTGGTATTTACAGTTGACTTCATTTAAAAAGTAATAGTTATTAAACTTTAATTGCAGAAGTATAAGACAACAAAATAGTTTATAATCTCAGCACTCACAGATTAACACTTGTTGAAATAATGTCATTATTTTTAAACTTTTAATTTTTTAGCTCAGCGAGAGCATTTTTAGTTAACTTTAAAACTGAATCTAGCTGCCTGTCAGTATTTCCTCTTAATGCCAGTTAGTAAACATGATTGTTTCTTCCATTTTTAGTATGTTTCAAACATATATTTTTAAAAACTAGATAGAATAATATAAAGTATCCAGCTTCACTTCAAAATTCATGTCTAATTTTATTTCGTCTATATAGGTGAGCTGATTTTAGCATATGGAAAAAGATTAATAGAACTATTGGAGGTTTGAGCCTGAGAAACCTCATTGTAGAGGCCTGTCTCTCCAGGTAGGGACCCTGAGATGAAGAGACAGAAAAGAGCTCACCAGGCAGGCAGATGCGATTTCACTATCTACCTCTGCTAACTGTGTGACCTTGGGCAAGTTACTCAACCTCTCTAAGCTCTGGTTTCCTCATTTGGAAAATAGGTTAAGAATTAAAGGCACCGAATATGAACTCGAGTAATATTAATTCTCATCCCCAGTCCTTTCTTTCCCTTTATTTAAAGTTATATATCAAGTTGGTGTTGTAATAAGATCCAAATCTCGGTTTCCTGACTCCTTAGTCCAGTGTTCTTTCTGCTATCTCCAGTCTCCTTTTTTATCAGAGCTTTCTGTCCCTCTCATAACTTATCATTTGGACCCAAGTTACAGCATTAACTAATTACCTATCCATCTTTATTTACCAGGCAAGCTAAACTGCCATTTCAGCTATCAGCTACTTGTCAATTATCAGTCAGTCCCATCAGTCCCCTGCCATCTTTTTCTACTGTCAATATCTATATTTGTTTCTCAAAACTCTCTAATCTGTCCCTCACAGATAGCTGTATTTCTGTCTGCTCTCATTAAACAGCCTCCCCAAAGCTGTTCAATTTATATTTCCTATTTTCTATTAATTATAATCTTCCTAACATAACTTCTATTTACTCAACTATTGGTTATCTCTTTATCATCTATTTTGTTTTATCTTCTGTATATCCAGCACCCACCTCAAACTTCCATCTCTATAGATCTATTAGCAACTGACAGATAGTATATTCCTAGGTCTGCTAATGGTTATCTATCATCTCATCAGCTCTGGCTTTGTCTTCTTTCTGGGCCTCAGTTGCTGTATCTGTAAGACTTAATGAAATAAAATCCAGTGTTCTTTTCGGCCCCGAATTTCTGGCTCATCAATATTCCACTTCTCTGTGTTTCTGTAAAAGCCTTCCGCCAAATTCTCAGAGCTCATGGTATATCTCCCACATATCATAAAATACACAGGGCTTTGCTGCTGTTTAGTTGTCTGCCATGTCCAAATGTCATTCTGTAGACAGGCTATATCTACTGTGCAAAGGAATCTTAAAATACAAATTCCTGGGCCTCATTCAGGAGATTCTCTTAGGAATTCCAGGATGGGATCCAGAAAAGTTTTTACAACAGCTTTCTGGGTGATTTTAATAAACAATAGGCCTGAGGATCTCAGCTCTGGGAGGCAGAGGCCAAGCCTTCCTATTTCTTGCTATATCCCAGGCCTAATTCAGTGGCCAGCAAGCAGTAGGTGCTCCATAAACATGTAAATAAATGGGCAAACTTCTCTTGAACAAACTTCTCTTTAACTTTATCAGTCATTACCCTTGCTCTCTGCTGTCACTGCTCCTTCCCTGTCCCTCTGTTTTTATCTTTCCCTTGCACTTTCATCTTGGTTGTTGATCTAGATGATCTAGTTTGATCTATGGATAAAGCTCCTGAGAAGGTTAAGCAAATCAGTGTGTGGGTCTTAATCCAGAGCTCAGGGGTCTCTGTATGCCTACAGCTTTAGCATGGAGTGTTGAGAGGTGGGCACCCTGAGCCTCTTTGTTGGGGCAGAGATGTATAAGTGGTTGTGGGTAGGGTATTTGTGCTGGGATGGCTGAGGGTCCATCCAGGAGGTGGAGGAAGGGGCCCCAGGCTCTTCTCCCTTCTGGCTCTAATCAGTTGCTCTTTACTGCTGTGGTGAAGCCCTAGAGTCTGACCCAGATGATGCCCATCTAAGTTCAGTTGTGGTGGCTGGTGGGGTCAGAACCATGAGTGCATGCTAAGTGAGTATGTGTGTGTGTGTGTGTGTGTGTGTGTGTGTGTGATGGCTATGTGTAACACTGTGTGCCCGCAATGTAGGGCACATATGGGCTTAGTGTGATTGATGCCCAAAGCTCAGGTGATATCATATGCACACATTAGATGCTGGCCAGTAAGCCATCAGATAGCAAGGAGCGCAGCTTGTGAGCTTCTGTGTAAGGGGGGGACATTATTTTTAAGGGGAGTGACAGAAAGTATTTGATTGCTCCAGGCTGATCAATTGGGTACTGTTTCCAGCTGCCCCTCCTTTTCTGAACACTTCAGCAGGTGCTTCTTGACCTTTTCTGGCTTTGAGTGTAGCTGAGCTGTGAAGGAAAAGGGTGTGGAAACGTGCTCCTTGCTTGGCCTTGGAGATTCCTCATTTAGTGGTGGAACCTGAATGCCAAGTATGTACTCTTATGAGACATGCACAGACTGAGCAATGTGAGTCCCCCTGAAGTTACAAGTGTGTGTCAAGGGAGGTCAGGGGAGACCTGCATGAGGCAGGAGAACTGCAGGAGGCCTCAGGTCCTGAAGGCTTGGAGGATGCATAGGGCTCTAGGTTGGTGGGAAGAAAAGAAAGGGTTTGAGGTGGGCAGATTAAGATAGAGCAGGAGTTGTCAAGTCTGGCCACTATCTTGGAGCCAGAGAGCATGGAGAGAGGTCTTAGGAAGCAGGTGCGTGATCACCTGCATATGGGTTTTTTCCCCTAGGTGCATGGTATAGAGACTTCTTGGGGTCCCTTCCTGCTCCAGAATGCTCTGCCTTTGGGGAATGGATGAGAGGGAGATATCCAGGTGACCTGAATTGTAGAGAAGGTCATAAGACTTTCATTACTAACTCATTGTGTGTTCTGAGGTGGACTCATCCCTTTTCTAAGTTTTAGGTCTTCTCCAAGAACTTCAGCTCCTTTGAAGTTCTAGGAGTCCAGTGGGAGGCAGGAGAGGCAGGGGAGATAAGGAAGACTAGAGTAGTTCTCTGAGGGCATGGTTCTGAGGAGCCAGGTGAATCTTGTGAGATTCACCTGAGAGTGAGGGCAAGCATCCTGGATGGTCTGAGGAAATAAGAGGGCTTTGAAGAGTTAGGGCTATGGTTGATGGGGGGTCACAGGTGACCTCAGTTTGATGGGGTGAGGAGCTTAGCATGGCATTGGGCTTGACTTTCGAGTGGGAGCAGCTTACATGATCAAATGATAAGAAATGGATCTCCAGGCTGAGGGGGTGGCTTGATTGATGTCTCCAAGCCTCGATCTAGTCTGAGGACTTTCTCTGTGTCTGAGAATAACAGACCAAGAGGACACAGGCTTAAGTTAAAGCAGAAGAGATAACAAGACATAAGGAGAAACTTGTGTCACAGTTACAAGACTCAAGTACCCCTTGACAGGGGTATTTGAACTCCTTGAGGTGAGGACAGATATTCACCTAAAAGTATTCAGGGGGCGGGAACCAAAGACCCTTCCATTTGGGACGGGCTAAGTTTGGGGAGTGGTAGAAAAGAAGGGATCCAGACTTGGTTTATTTCAACAGCAGATTATTCAAAAATAAAGTCTGAAATAGGGACTGGAGCTGTAGTTTACTTATTTGTTAGTTCATTTGTCCATTCACTCATGAATTAATACATGAATGCCTTCATTCATTAATGCACACCTTGATCAATCTGCTAATGCATTGATGCATTCATTCATTCATCCACAGCAGTTTCACCTACTTCATCCTGCCTGACTCAAGCTGACCCTTGTTTCCCCCTGTAAGTCTCCCGCCCCCAGCTTCTCTCTACCAGTGGTTAATCCAATCCAGAACATGGAGAATTAAGAATTGACCATCTTGTAGAAGTGTCCATGGAACTAAGCCAAAGAAGGAGCCCATCTCTTCAGCAATTAGCACTTCCCAAACCCCTTTTTTTGATTAGTCCTCAATCACTGTGCCGTTGATTTTCTCCTGTTTTTCAGGTCTGGCCCAGATCATAGGGCTGGATCACCTCATCTCTGCCCAGCTGGCTGAACAGCCCTGGAATGTGTCCGCTGGGACTCCAAAGCAGGCTAACTCACCGCTTTGGTTCTCCAGGTTCCCACAGTCTGGTGAGGAGACAGTTTCGAGCAAATAAATTTGTGCACTTGACGGGGTCACTGTTACTGAGATAGAGAAAGTATTAAGGAAGTACAGATGGGGCAGGTCCAATCTTAGAACGTCTGAGCAGGGTTTTGAAGGCTAAGTAAGAGTATTTCAGGTGGGGTGACTCAGGCAAAAGCAGAGAATCTTGGAAGGGTCTGGCTTATCTGAAAAATTGAGAAACGTTCACTGAGGTAGGGACTTGGGAGACCATAAGGAACCTATCCCCAAATCCTAAGGGGTCACAGATAGCTGAGGGGTTCCTTTAGCCAACATCCCAACTGTGCCTTTGGGGTTTAGAGAGAGGTGTGTGGATGTTGCAGGGTTGTGGAGGAGACAGGTTCAGAAGAAGCACAGCTTCCTAAGGCTGGTTTCCAAGGAGCTGGTAGCCACATTATGTGCCCTAATTCCTTCTAAGTCCTCTGTCCTCTAGAGAAGGGGCTCTGGGGTGACCTCAGAGTTGTCTAGCTGGGTTAAAAAGGTCACATGTGTCACTCTTATCTCCTACCACACACAAAGCCCAGTTCCTTTTCTTTTCCAAGTAAAAAATAAATTGTTATCAGTAATGCATTAAAGAAAATCTGGAAAGGTAGAAAGAAGAAAGAGAAGTCACCCTTACTTTGGGTACATTTCCTTCTAATTTTTCCCCCCTTGTATAGAATTTGTTTTTTCATGGTTGTTATCATGCTGTGCCCAAACTGTGCATTCTGCCGTTTTTACTAGTCATAAGCATCCCCTTGTTACTATGCTGTCTTTGTAAACAGCATCTGGACACTCGGCCCAAGGCTGTTCTCCAGAAGATAGCCAGGCTGCCTGAGGAGAGGTTTTACAGACCTATTTCTAGATAGCTGCCTCCTTGCTCCCAGTTTGTATGAAGAAAATATTGAAAATCACCTTTCATTTGGGTATGCCAGGAAGCTGCCCCTGTGCCTGAAGTTCCATCATTAAAGCTTCCATTCTTTTGGCCAGTGATGTCAGGCAAGGGTAGAAGACTGGGTCCATCCCACTATAGGCAAGTCTCCCTCCTGGAAGGAGCCTTGGGAATGTGTGTATGGGAGAAGGTGCAGAAAAGGGCTGTCTTTCCCTGGTGCTATCCCAGATCACGCCATCACCAGGCAGCCATGCCTAGCCCTTGGCCAACTCCTTGAGCTCTCAGGAGTGCTACCCCAGCCCAGCATCCAGACCTGACTCACACACATGCCTTGCACAGGAGGCAGGGTGAGCTCACCCGCCTACTGAATGGCACAGTCACAGCAGGCTCCAGGGTGGGAGCGGGGAAGGGTCCAGGCTGGCTGCCAAATGGTTATGCTGAGAACCACCCAGGGCCTAGCCAGCCCTGTACCCAAAGAAAGGTGGGCATGGAATCCAAAAGGCTGCGTCTATAGAACACCTGCCATCTTCCCCATCTACCTGATGTGAGACAGGCAGGTGAAGAATTTGAACCCTGGCCTAGAAATGAGAGAAGGCCTTCTCATTCCATCCTCCCTGAGGCTAGGACCCTCACCTCTTCCTGTCCTTGGCTGGCCACTCTGCATAGCACTAGCAGTGGCTATCCCCACCCCAATCCAGTGCTCTAAAATCAAAGGGAAGGGCAGATGGTGCTGTGGAAACCTTTGTGAGTGGTGTGATTAACCCCGAGTTAGGTGGTCTACATGGAAGGGACAGAGAAGAGTGTCTGGGAGTTGTGAGAGTGGGCATCCTGGGCAGGGAACTGCTCCCTTGGGCCTGGATGCCAGGCCTGCTTTTGGCTGCCACTACATGTCTTTATGGCAAAGGCCTGTGCCTTTCACCATTCTCAGGGGTGAGACTGGGCAGTCTTTCTGAGGACTGCCTTTGGCCCTGCCCAGGGTTTGAGGATCTCCCCTCAGTAGTTGCTGCTGCTGCCACAAGCAAGGTGCTCACCATCATTCCACACACACACAACTCACCACTCACTACCCGCACGGGTACCTTGGATCACTCCAGTTGCAGTTGGCACTAGTTGCTTTTAAATGTGCTGTCTTTTCCAGGAAACCGTCCATGCCTTGTAACCCTGCCCAATCTGTATCACCTCCCCCAGAGACCCTCTGGAGCAAAAGCCCAGGAGGTGCCCTAGAGCTGCAAGGGCCCCAGAACAAATTTTCCTGTAGACCAGGGACTTAAGCCCAAGAGGAGAAGAAACTTAGCAGAGGATCAGCACACAGGCCCCTCCCACTGACTCAAAATAATCTGGTCTGGCCTGGCTCTGCAAGACCAAGTCAAGAACTGCATGGTCAGGAGGAGACAACCAATGGAGCATGTGATGGCTTTTCATATGTCCTCTCGTTTACTGTTCCCATCGACCCTGAGGAGGAGCGATCATTATCTCCTCTCTAGAAACCCACAGAGATCCAGGTCTGCCAGGCTGCAGAGCCTGTGCCTCCATGCTCTGTTGTGCTATGGCTACAGGATGCTCAGGATGCTCCGCTGCTCCTTGACCCTTTCCTCTCCTCTGTTGAGAGGAAAAGGCCCACTCTGTCCTCTCCTAGACCAGCAGGCCTCCAGACCCATCAGGTGACAACCAGCCAGAGGAGAGGACCCTGGCCTCGGTTTCCCCATTTGGCTCCCAGCTCAGCATGAGTGGTGCTGAGGCCCTGGTAGCTGCTCTGGGGGCCTCCTGGGTGTTTCTCATCTTTGCCCTTCCTTCCCTGGCCCAGGTAAAGGTGTGGTTCCAGAACCGGAGGACAAAGTACAAGCGGCAGAAGCTGGAGGAGGAAGGGCCCGAATCGGAGCAGAAGAAGAAGGGCTCCCACCACATCAACCGGTGGCGCATTGCCACCAAGCAGGCCACCGGGGAGGATATCGATGTCACCTCCAATGACTAGGGTGGGCGGCCACGAACCCATGAGGGCAGAGTGCTGCTTGCTGCTGGCAAGGCCCCCAGGTGGGCCCAGCTGGACTCTGGCCATTCCCCCCGGTTGGGCTGCGGGGAGATCTCAAGCCACAGTTCCATAGGGCTTGGAGCCTAGGGCCACCACCGAAAGAGGGACAAGAAATGGGCTGGCTGAGGCCTGGGACTGCTTGATCTTTTCCACAGAGAGCCTGCCTGCCTGCCTGCCTGGGCAGGCCATCGGCCACTGCCATCTCCCAGCCACTCTCCATTTCTCTTATTTTCTTTTTGTTTTGATGCATTTCTGCTTTAATTTATTTTCCAGGTGCCCATTGTAGTTCTTCGTGATCCCCTGTGTCTCCCTTCCCTATGGGAACAATAAAAGTCTCTCTCTCAATGACATGAAAATCCAGCTCCAACTCCAGAGCCCATGAGCCTGGAGTGGTGGATCCTGGCTCTGGGAGCCAGCAGGGTCTGGCAGAGTACACTTGTTCAGTACACTGGGATGGGGCCTTGGAGGCTCAATTTACTAACTCCCATCCTTTGTTGGTGGTTGACCTGGTCTCTAGTTCTGATTCCACAACAGGAGAAACAGACTAGACAGAGGAAGGACTGTCCTGTATCTGAGGGAGGCTATGCTCAGGTCTTTCCAAACTTTGAGTGACGAGAGTCAGGCCCAGGTGGGTCAGGGGAGAGAGCGAGTGTGCATTCTTCCCCATACTTAGAGACTCTGCTGGTGTCTCCTGTTGAGGAGAAACCGGAGGAAAAGGGGAGCATTGAGGGCTGGGTGGAGGGGGCACCCTTCACAGAAACTAACAGTACCAGCCCTAAGTACTGGCCCAACCAGGATGCTCACCTATCCCTGGAGACTCCCCCCACCACCCCCGTGCAGATGAAAGCTTCAGAGACAGGGCTGGAGGCTGGGCCTGCCACCAGTGCCCAAAGAAAGCGCTTCAAGGCAGGGCACACCAAGCTCTTTAGTTGACCTGCCCTTTAATTTGTCCACTTGTCTTTCCTGCTTGTCACACACCAAGGTTTCTTTCATCCTAAGAAAAATCCGTATTCCTAACAGCCTTTCCTTATGACATCCAGACCTGTCTCTACTTCACCTCCCAAGTGCTCCCCGATCCTCTGTTGATAGTGATGACAGACACCAATCACAGTTACTACCACCCCCTTGTGGCCAAACTCATCTGCCTCCCATTGGCCTTCACCTGCTCCCCAACCTTCTGGCCATTGCTCCCTGACTCCCCCGACTCTCCCTGCCTTCATCCCTGTACCTCTGACACCTCCTCTGGCTTTTCCCAGTCCCTCACCAGGTTTGATCTTGCCTCTTCGCCTCTGGCCACCCCAGGGTCAGTCCTTCTCCTCTTTGTGCCCTCAGCTTCGAATCCACGGCCAGGACTTCTCTTTGGCTTCCAGATTGAAGCCTCCAGCAGACCTCCAACTGAGCTGCAGAACCCATCAAGCCAGCCACCAGGTGTCTGCTGCACTCCATGCCCCTCAGCACCTCAAACCCAACATGTTCACAGATAACACACCTCCCCACCTGTTCTCCTGCAGGATTGCCCACCTTGGCAAACGCCCAAAGTTTCTTCTCCCTTGGGAAACAGGGAGGTAGGGAAGGGAGAGAAGGAGTGGGGGACATAATTAGGTTTATGTGGATGTCAAAGATGAGGCCCGTTTCAAAGGAGGACCTTGATGCTATGGCTAGGGTTCTCTTCCTTACGCCCATATAGGACCGTGTCTCCCACCCCCTTCATACGCCCCCTACCCTGCCCTCACTTCTCCACCCTTGACCTCTCCTACCTTGCTCCTGCTGCCCTCTGCTTCATTCCCACCCATGTCATCCTTGTCCTCCAGTGAGTCAGGGGTTCTGCCTGCACTGTGCCTCTGTGCCTTTACGTGTGCTGTTCTTGGTACCTGGAATATCCTGGGGGATTTGATTAATGTTGAAGTTATTGGAAAGATGATGAACGCCCAGCCTTGTTGCCTGGTGCACATGCAGGGATCCAAACACAGAAGGCACTTTTGCTGGGTCTATCAACATCTTACTTTGGGGCTAGTCAGTGCTAGAAACCAAAGGGCTTTGTCCCACTCTGACTTCCCTTCCCCCATCGACGAGGAAAACACATCCCTAACATCCTTGACAAGGCCTAGTTAAAGCTCGGGTGGACTCTCTCACTGTCAGGCAGGTGGGATGACCTCTGGGGAACATGTGTGCACAGGCTGGGTTGGGGGTGAGAAGAAAAGGCATCCTTTTGGCATTAATGGGGGGCAGAGGAGTGGATGAGCCGTTCTTGAGATTCTTTCTCACTCGGTGGGGGAGGGGTGCAGGGAGATCACAGCAAAACACCCCCTGTCATCCAGATAAAGAGCTGGAAAGGACCCAAGGAAACCTGCCAATCTTCCTAGGCCAGGCCTGCATGGGGCGGGCGGGAGTCTCGCTGTACTCCCATCCATCCCCCATGTTGTGCCTCTCCCTGCAGACGGTAAATATTGGTGTTGTGACTTCATTAATAAAGGCTTCTGTGAGCCTGAAAAACATGGAATCAGGATGAACTATTTTCTGAGCTGCGGGCTTGCCAGGTTTGCTAATTTGGGAGTTTTTGGGCCCTCTCCAGGGAACAAACCAAAGTCTCTCTTGAAGAGACACAGATGCAGCCGGGAAGGGGAGAAGAAGCCCAGGAATGATGCTCCCTTTCCTCCTGTGACTCTTCCTCCCCCTGGAGATTAGAGCCTGCAGGGGCGAGGACCAGTCTGGTGGACAGTAGCGGCTGGGCCAGGCCTTCCCTGAGACAGCCTGGTGGGTTTTATCCCCTCAGCGAGGGTGGCCTCCTGGGCACTGCAGAGATCGATGGGCTGAGGTGTGATGAGCACCTGGGAGAACCCCAAGTTGCATGCGGCTGAAGAGGAGGAAACACAGGGGAGTTGTTCTTTACTCTCATGGCCTAAGCCTGGTGCCTCACATTCGGGGACTAATTCCACTGATTCCACAACCCCTTGTCCATAGAACTTGCCAGGATTCGTCCTTCTGGCCTCTGCAGCCACATGGCTCGTGTCCTTAGCATCTCAGCGTTCAGTTTACACCAGCTCCTCATCGTGGGTGCTGTGATTGCTTCCCAGGGGGCGCATGGAACCCTGGCCTTGTGAACGGGGTTCTGGCCAGGCGGGAGCCAGGCCAGGTCCACTGGCCTCTCCCAAGCCCCTGCTCCAGGGCAGCCATGCAAAGGGGAGGGGCAGGGAGGCCAGCAGGCTGAGTGGAGCAGGCCCAGCCAGCTTTCCTGTCAGACAGGCGCTGCCAATGCGGAGCCAGACATCGGAACAGGTTTAACCAATTACCCGGGCGCCCCATCTGCTGTCTGGGGTGTGCGTGTGAGGGTGAGTGCGTGTGAGGGTGTCTGGGAGGGCTGTGGGGGTGTGTGCGCTAGTGTGACTGTGTGGGTGTGTGTGGGCGTGCGGCTGTGCACGTGGGCAGTGTGTGGCTGCATGTCCCAGTCCTACCCCCTCATTTGTCAGAGACTGTGGCTATCAGCTTATGGGCTTTCTGTCTCCCCGAGTCCTGGGGTCTATATAGACAACCCACCTAGCACCCCAGCCTCCCCTCCCCTACTCTCCTCATCACGACCCAGTCTCAGGGCTTATCAGAGCCCAGAATTGCAGCTTCTTTCGGAATCACACATTCAGATATCCTTTCCTATCAGACCCCACCTTTTTCCCATTCACTTGCTCAGTTTTCCTCTACATCTGTGCTTTGACCTCACAGGCCCGTCTCTGCTCTCCCCACAGCCCACTGTCCCGCTGTTCCTTCGCTGTACCTGCCTGGCAAAGTCACAACCTTGCTTGAACCTGTTTCTCTGTTTGTCCTTATAGCTAAGGCTGTAAGGACATGGGGCAAGCTTGCTAATGGCACCTGGAAGTCTGAGGTACTAGCCTCAGCTGAGGCCTCATCCCTGTTAAGCCCATCCCCGTTCTCCACAGAATGTCTCAAATGGTCACTCTTCTCCCCATACCTCTTTTCTCCCTTACCCTTAGCAGCAGATTTCCATCTTCAGAGAGTAAAAAGCAGCACTGGCAAGGAGAGATGGTCCCTTGAAATGGGACACTTGGAGAGTTGAATAAAGGAATAATGAATTGGGGCAAGTCAACAAGAAATATTGCAGTACCCCAAGGCTAGCCACAATGGGGAAGAGCCCACACGGCCCTTAGACCCAAAGGGGAAATGGGTAGGAGCAGTTACCAGAGTCTGAGAGGACAGCTGGATAGAGAGAGCCTCAAATGGAGCTGTGGCCTTCAGTAGTGAGGCCCACAAACTGAAGGGGAGGTTAGGGGGAATAA
This sequence comes from Cynopterus sphinx, assembly GCA_030015415.1. Taxonomy (NCBI): domain Eukaryota; kingdom Metazoa; phylum Chordata; class Mammalia; order Chiroptera; family Pteropodidae; genus Cynopterus; species Cynopterus sphinx. The sequence continues at coordinate 52,864,023 of CM057383.1, read as the reverse complement.
ATCCCTTAGTCTCACTCCGCTCCAACCCTCCAGTTTCCACTGATGACTCCCAGGGGTGAGAGCCAGACATCAAGTCCATTCGAGTGAGCCTCCTGCGACGCACTGCTGGTGGAGAACAGTGCAAAGTGGATCTGGAGGGGCCGGGGAAACTGGCCTCTCATCCCTCAACTTCCTACCCTCAAACCCACACTGCCTGCATCCAATCCGTCCTCTCCAGCTGACTCCTGTTACCACCCCAGACTCTTCTCTCCTCAAAGAGGATTTTCCTTGCACCAGGTGGTTCTTCCTTTTTCCTGTCTTTACATTTTCTTCCACTCTCATCCATTAGAGTTTTGACAGGCCCAAGAGTCTCCCTCTTAAAGCCCGAGTTTATAAAGCCCCATGTCTCTCTGCCCAACTCACAACCAAATTTCTTTAAAGAATTATCTACCCTGGCAGTCAGCAGGAGTCCTGCTAACTTCTCAGCCCACAGAGATCTGGATTTGCCCTGAGCACACTTTGCTGAGACCATCCTCTACAGGTGCTTCCAAGGCACACGCCCTGGTCTTCACCTTCCTTCACCTCTCAGCACCTACCAAGTACGTGGACAACCCCTCCTACTTGAAACGTGCTCTTGTCCTCTGGAACGCCATGCTCTCATCTTCCACCTACCTCTCATATTAGTTCTGTAAGGTTGCCGTGACAAGTTCCATGAACTGGGTGGCTTAAACAACAGAAACCTTCTCGCGGTTCTGGAGACTGGAAGTCCGAGATCAAAGTGCTAACAGGGCCGGTTTTTTATAAGGCCTCTCTCCTTGGCTTGCAGATGGTTGTCTTCATGTTCACATGGTTTCTCCCTCTATATGTGTCTGTCCAAATCTCCTCTTCTTTGTAAGGACAACAGTCATATCAGATTAGAACCCACTCATTAGAACAACCTCATTTTAACTTAATTACATCTTTAAAGACCCTTCCTCCAAATACAGTCACATTCTGAGGTATTGGGACTGCAACATATGAATCTGGGAGGAAAAACAATTCAGCCCATGACACTTTTCCTGTGGCTGAACTCAGCAGCCTCCTGTCTCTGCCCAGGCTTTGCAGGTGGGGCCCCCTTGAGGTATCATCCCAGGTCCTCCTCTTCTCGCCCCACATACTCCCCTGGGTGGTTGCCACTGTTCTTTTAGCTCCAGGTGCTCTCAACAAATGCGCAGCATGCCACTCCATATATTCAATCTCAGCCTGCCTCCCGAGTTCCAGACATCTCAACTTGGTTATCTCACAGGAACCTCTATTAACTTGTAAAACAGAACACATCACCGTCTCTGAAAACTTGTTCTTCCTTCTGTTTCTTAGTACTGAGAAATGGAACCACCATCTATGTCCTCAGCTGCCCAAGCCAGGAACTTGGGGCTATCTTTGACTCCTCCCTGCCACCCCCCTATAAGGAATCACCAAGACCTGAATAATCCTGATCCTCTTTTCTGCTCTCCATCCCCATCTTCTTATCTCGTCCAGGTCCCATCTTCCCTCACCTTGGGGGAGGTGGCCTCTTTTCTGGTCTCCCAGCAGTCTTGCCTTGATCCACGCTACACTCTACTCTGTTGCCAGATGAATCCACTTCCCTGCTGAAAGCTTCTAATGGCTTCCGCTGTTCTTGACCCTGCAGCAGCTGGTCTACTTTGGGAGGGAGTGAGAGCCCTGCTATACTGTCCCTCCTTCTGCCCTGCTTACCTGTGAAGAGGGGGAGAACCAGCTCTGGTGGCTGGGGACTGATGGCAGCCCCTTTTCCTCACTCCCTTGCTGGATTTACAAGAGGTCTTTAAGGGGGATCATCTCTTGCCCCTTCCTTTTTTGCCCTTTTGTTTATCTTCTCTTTCCCTTTTTTTGCTCTCACTTTCTTTCTCTCCACCCCTCCATAACCAGGGAACCAGGGTAAGAGATAGGGCCCCAGATTCTTTCTCTGGCTGAGGAGGCATCCTTGTGGGGAAGGAGTCAGGCTCTGCCATTAGACAAAGCTGCCAACAGCTATCTCACTTTTGAGTGGGGCATACAGAAGGAACACTTCTCAGCTACTTCTCTGAGAAACACCTGATACTAATGGAAGGATGGGCATATGAGGGTTAGGCCTTGCAGGAAGTGGCTGAGACATTCCTGTTTTGGGGACTAATCAGTGGCAGAAGGATGGGTGAGATGGCAGGGAGCAGCAGCAGCTCTGGAGACTGAGGGAAGCTCCATTCTGAAAGTGATGCCAGAACCACCAGAGCTTTAGGAAAGTCACTCATCACTGCCCTCATCCTCTAGGATTCTGACTCTCCTAACCATGGCCTGAGTGGGAGGAGGGAGGCCCTAGGGGCCAGCAGCTGGGGAGAAGACCAGAGGAAGCCACATTCCTGGAGTGTTAATCATCTCCGGCTGGGTAAGGAGCTGAGCCCCCAGACCAGTTAAAAACAACAAACAGCTCCCAGGAGGGATTTGTGTCTGTCCTGAGAGTCAAGGATTTCTGCCAACCCGGATGGGGGCTATGACCAGTGGGGTCTTAGCAAAAATTCCCCAGACCCCAGAAAATCCCTCCCCATACTTAGAAGTATCACTTCGGGAACAGTTCCCTCCCCTATCCCAATCCCTATCCTTCCTTCCACCCTCCTAGGGAGGCCCAATACCCCTGACTCTGGGAAGGGTAACAAATCTCTGGGCGAGTTTCTCACCTGGTCTCTCCAGTCTCTTTACACCAGTCCAGTGAGTGATGATGTTCTTGACATTTTATAGTGAAGGACACCAAGGCTCTGCTGAAAAAGATACTCCACAAACATCTGACTGAATGAATGGGTGAATAAAGGCTAGAGGTCAGAGTCATGTTGGGGTCAAGCTGGGGCTGGAACCTGAGTTGGCCTGGCCTCAGCTACAGACTCCACCTCTACGACATAGTCTTCCTGCCCTGGGAAGCCACTGACTTCTCCCTGCAGGAGTGGAAGATGCTTGGAGGTCCCAGAGAAGATGCCTGGCCTCTCTCTCTCTCTCAGGATTCTGAAGGCTGCTTGGAAGAGGGGGAGCCAGAGCCATCAGGAGGCAGCCAAGACCTGGCCCCCAGGGGCTGTGGAAGAGTTAGATGGGGCAGGCTCCCAGGGCTGGTGCTGGGCATGGAGGGGATATTGGGTACCTTTCCACTTGGTTCAAACCTTTCCTTCCTGTGAAGCCTCTCTGGGCCCCCAGGCAGTCCAGGATGGCCTGCCCCTGGCTATACAGTGTGAAAATCTACAAAAATTCCATATCTACTCCAGTTCCTTGCAGTGGGCACTCAATAACTGCTTTATAAAGTGGGTTCCTTCTGCGGAGCTTCAATTCACCCCTTTGTCCAGCTTCCTGCCCTTACATGATCTTCCACCCTTTCCTGCTTGTTTCCTTCTGCGTCTCCCAGGGGGCCTGGACCCTCCTGAGCCTGTGTCTGCACCTTCTTCAGGAGCCTGCCCACAAAATCCTCAGGCAGCCCTTGGATTGTTCCCACAGTGTTTCTGTGCCCCTACTTCTCCCACCCACAATACACAAAGCAAAGCCTGATGCTTTAAAGCCATCATTTATTGCCCATAGCTCATTAGTATTACACAAATCACAGGGGTTAAGAAATTTTCTGAGAAGGTTAAAAAGACACTGCAAAGTAACTTGTATGGCTGAGGCATGTGTGCTGGTCCCTTACTCACACTGGCCCAGGGCTGGGAAACCACCTTGCTTCTGTTGTCTGGCCCTTCTGCCTAGCTAGAGGCCAGGACAGGAAACAACCCACCATCAGGAAATGTAAAGGGGTCTGTTGGCCATCCTGACATCTTGGGCTTTTGGTCCCTGCACATTCAGATTGCTTTCTGGAAATAGGAGAAGGCATCCCCAAACCTTATGGAATGTTTGAAGTGACCAGAGGAGGGTCAGGCAGATACACTGGTATTGAAGAACAAGTTGCAGGTATGCTCTGTATTCCGGCACAGCTGGACTAGGCCTCCCCTGACTGTGGGTCATGGCTCGACCTGCTCCCCAGTCATGAAACAATCCTCCCATGCGGTCTGCCTTCCTCTGGCCTTAGCAGAATGGGGGATGTTGGCTGAAAGTTTCTCTTCACAGTGTTTTCTGTAACCAGACCAGGGCTTGGCAGCATGGCTTGCTAAATCTCTGTCACCATCACCTGAGCTATAAGGATCTCTTGCTGCCACCACCCCACCAGGAGGAGCCCCTTTAGCTGACCTGAAATTGCATTTGGGAGCATGACTGGAAATCATCCAGGAGACAAAGTAAGTAGGTTATGAGATGCAGGGATCATAGGGCTGGGACTGGGGTGGAGCTGGGTCAGGGTAGCGAGCACAGAGGGTTGAGTGGTATCTGTGCCAGGCCTCTGGATGTGGCGGGAGTGAAGCTGGGGTGAGCAGTTCTAATGCCAAGGTGAAGTGCACAGGAAGAAGACCTGATGAGAGGTGGGTCAGGTTGGGCTTGAAGTGAGCTTTGCAGAAGAGGACCCAGACATGTCCAGCCCTCAATCACTAACACATTAGAGTAGCTAAAAAAATACCTGCCCTGCCCCTCCAATACCATGACTCTCCTTCCTTCTGCTGTTTTGTCTTCCATGCTTGTCTCTGCCTTCTCTCCTTCCTAATGGGGAAGAGCGAGGGGTCCTCAGTGCAATATCCTGAAGAGCTAGCTGGGAAGGTAAGGGCAGCAGGGGCTTCTGGGGGTGCATGGTATCGATGCCTGGAAGACCCACCTCACCACAACTCCCCCCACCCTAAGGAGAGCGAGAGCGGCCGGTGGCCATGCCCTCGCTGCCCTGCACTAGCCTCTTCCTGCACACGCATGTGTTCACCTCAAGTCAGGTCTCTCGCAGGTGGAGTCACCAGGGGAAGCGAGGCCCTGTAACTGCGTGTCAAGAGCTCATTCCAGTGGAGGGGTGTGTTGAGACCTGTGTTTCCTCTTTTGAGCCTCTCAGATGAGGGGGTACCCTGCTCACCTCAGGCCCTGCTTTCCTCTGCAGAGCTCTTCTGCAAATGGAAGAGGGACAGCAGCCAGCAGCAAAGGGCCTTGAGGCCAGTGCAGGGTGAGAGGTGGCAGATGGATATGCCTCTTCTCCCCCCAACCCCCACTCAGGCCCAGGCATCGTGCTATCTCCTCTTTCAGAAGGTCAAGTGCTCGCAGGATGTGGGGTCACATACAGTGGAGAAAAGTCCAGGTTCTGAGTCCGACTGCTAGTCATTCCCAAAGGGGCCTACCCCTTTTCCACTTCAGTGTCCACACTGGGATGTGCCTGAGATGACCAGCATCTGCGTAGTGCAGGCAAAGACGAGGAAGAGTGGGTAGGAACCTCTCAATCCAGTCTTCTAGTTCCAAGCAGAGAGTGGAGCTCTGAGAAGAGCGTGGATTTGTTCAAGGACACAGAGCCCATTAGTGCCAGAGCCGGGGCCTGCCATTCCTGGGTTGAAGCTTCCTCACAGACAGGTTCCTAGAGATTTGGCCTCCACACTCTCAGCCACAAGACCTTCCGCTCAAGAAGCGGGATGGAACAGGCAGGCTCAGTGGCTGGAGAGGCTCCCCCGACGACAGTCAGCCCAGCTGCAAGCTCCCAGCCTGGTGCCCAAAAGAAGGATCCTCCGTAGTGCAGAAATGCACCAGAGTGCACGCACACCCGTGGTTCCAGCTTAACACTGTTCCTTCTCGGGGCTTTCTGCCTCCAGCTGGGGTCTTGTCAGGGGCCTCAAGGGAATCGGGGATCCACGGAGGGTAAGATAGACCAGTGTGTCACTGGCTTCAGAAGAACTGGTTCTGCAGGTGTGTCATGGATAAAGGCCTGCCACACCAAGAGGCAGCTGCCCATGGAAACTTCCAGAGGCCTCCAGTATTCCTTCACTCCCTGGGCCATCTCCTGAGGACCTTAATCATAGCTGGTTCATCCTGTGAGGTGTAGACTGCCTCCCCTCCCTTCCTCACCCCTGTCCAGTCCAGGAAGACACCAGTCCTGGCCACAGTAATATCTGAAATCTACCAGCACGGCCACTACAACAACTAGCTCCCGGGCCTACTCTTGCTCCCGCCACCTGTCCACCTGCTAGCAGCAATGAATCTGGGCAGCTGCAACCAAGGCTTGGTTCCAATAAAAAAACAACAACAAAACAAAACAAAGTATAAAAGGATCCTAACTCTACCAGTGGGCACTCTACAGTATTTTTCAGCTTCACACATAATTGTGTTGAGTAGAGTTTTGACAACCCCACGTAAGGCCCAGAAATACATTTGATTATTTTTTATAGGAAATGTGTCAGTATTCCTCTCCCTTATGTTAACGTGTGAATAGATTAGTCTCCCTACCACTGTGGATGGAGACGCCCCCCGCAGGTGGCCTAGGACTAGTGGGGTCAGCTTGCCCCTCCCTGCAGGTGTAGCCCATTCGATTCCTTCCCCGCCCCTAAATCTCTGGCTTGGACAACGCTGCCTCCCCAGGCCAGCTGGCCACCACTCACAGCCCCTTGTTGTACACCACTGTCCGGCTGCTTGTGGCCCGGGCAATCTCAGGCTCTAACTGGGATGTTTCGATCTGAGGAGAGAATAAGAACAGAGGGAGGGAATGTGAGGGAAGGTAGAAGGGGCGAGTGGAGACGCTGAGAGCAGCAGTTAGGACTACCCTGGGGCCCACAGTTCTCCTCCTCTGCCCCAGCACCCCAGCTAGGGCCCACATGTGCCACCTGATGACACATCTTCCTTCTTTTCTGCCTTCCTGCCAAGGGGCTCACAGGATCCCTTCCCACCCAGGACTTGCCGCTCCCTCTGACTGTGGGTCCGTGTGGTGAACATCCTCCAAGTTCCATGTTTCTCTCACTTCTGATGACCTTGTCCAATGCACTGTACAAACCTCCTCCCAGGGCCACACCCAGACTCCTTAAATCCAAACCCCACTCCTTTGGACCCCACAGTCCCCTATCCTTCCAGCACCCCACTCCTTTCTCTGTTTTTATACCACCGAGATCTCAGGCCCCAGACTCCTTATGCCTCCGTCTTCATATCCTTCTTCTCCAACCTGGACATGAGGGGCCATCACTTCAGGTACTCCCTCCCTAGCCCAAGGTCCTTTCAACTCTGTCTGGCAGAAACCCTGCCTTGGAGGAAACCAATCATATATCCATACTGTCTCCACTCGAACTTGACCACCTAATGGAAAACATTCAATATTCACTGTCTCTGACTTCGCCTCCAAACCCCTACCCCCTGGCTATTTTGCTCGTCACTTCCCTCTCCTGGTCTCCACAGAGGGCACCCCATCTACAGCTCTCCACTCACCCTGAGAAAATGAGCCTTCTTTCTACCTCAGTGGAAAAAATGGAAGGATTAGAAGGAATCCTTCAGCGTCCCATCATCAAACCCACAACCTACCTACATCCAAACCGTGCTCCATATCTGCCCTCCCACTGCCCTGTAGCAACTGTCTTTCCCCTCAGAAACAGATGTCTCCAGGTTCCTCCTCCTCCCTGCCCACTCCAGAACCCACTCTTGGATTGTCCTCCTTCTTTCCCATCATTTCAATGTCCACCAGCATTTCAACACAGACAAGAACTTTCCGTCTGAGAAAACCACCCTTAACCCCATGTCATGCTGTAGCTACTGCCTGCTCCCCAACAACCAAATTCCCTTAAGGTATTATCTACAGTAGCTATCTCCACCTCCTCACTTCTATTGACTTTTCGACCCACAGCAAACCTGGCTTCTGTTCCCACCACATTCCACAAAAATCTCTCTCTCCAAGGTCACTGCCTTTTGTGACATCCACTGGATACTTCTCAGGGTCCTTGGTGCTTGTTCTGGTTGGGCTCTGTTCCTTGTACATGTCCCCTGGGTGACTCAGCCTTCCCGGTGATGCCTTCCTGAGGAGTCTCCATCTATTCTATGTATGTCTCACAGGCACTTGAACCCAACCCATCAAAAATAGGACTGAATCAACCCCTGTCCCAAGCCAGCTCCCCATGCTGCTTCCCAATGGTTCTCTGGCCAGACACCCTGGGGCCTAGGCAAAAGGTGGCATGGACCGGCCTTGCCTTCAAGAACTGTCATGCCCAGGCTGTGCATATCAGAGGCCAGACAAGAGGAAATATGGTGTGGATTAGAGCTGGTGGGGACAGCAGAATTCCTGGAGAAATAGCATCGCTTCCCCTGTAGTCCCTGGTACCCCCATACCCAGGCTCTGGCCAGTTGAGAGGGCCAAAGAGACAAGAGCTAGGCTCAAGTCCTGGACCTGTTCCCCACCCCCTCTCCTCAAACCACCTCCTCCATCCCCACCCCTGCTGGCCTCCGAGTCCCCTCCACTCCACCCGCTCCCCTCATCCCCACGCTGCCACTGACACAATGCACAGCGCCCACGCTTAAAAATCTAAATGCTTTTGAAAATGTTTAACCTAGTTAGACAAATTAGCAAAAATTTGTGCAAAACAATTTAGGTATTTAAAATATTCAATGTTTTTAAAAAACTGGAAAACTGTTCTTAGCTTTCAGCTGCAAAAACCAACAAAATATAACATCCCAGCAATCTTACCATGAGGTGTAACATAACCCTTCGGGAAAGCTGTTAAACAGCTACTGAGGCATCCTGGGAAATAGCACTTCATTTATTCAAATGCACATATGTCAGGCTTTTGCACCATATGTCATTCCAAGCTATTTACAGTAATAATTAAATCTTAATCAACGTTTAACCTCTGTAAAATGTTTGAAGAATCCTAATCACCCTTCAGACTGCACTAATGAAGGAGAAATATATAAACATAAAAGGAAAATGATGCATAGATATCACGCTGGAAAGAACAGTAATTGCAAAATTGTATTTCTTTTAAATATAATCAGTAAATGATGTAAAGTAAGCCAAGGAGTATTTTAAGTTAAGACATCTTGGATGTCAGAGGTGTGAGCAGCTAATTTTGTTCTGCTACCCATAACAGATGTAGCATATTTTATTTTAGTGCCATTATTAGCAACTTCCCATGCCGGCTTTCACTGAAGCACTGAGGCCCGCATTAAAATTGGAGAGGCTGCTCACCACCACGGTGGAGGACCACAGGCCAGGGCCAGGGCCCACTCGGCCTACTTGCTACAGAGTACTGGCCCGGTGACCCTCTCAGTGGAGGCTGTCACAGACCCAGGGCCTCCAAGCTCCCCCCAGGTCCCCACTGTGCTGAGGGCAGCAGGTAGGAGGGAAGTATGAGGGAGATGCAGGCAGTGAGAAGGTTCTGGTGGGGAGGTGACTGAGGCACTCAGGAGCAGGGGCCTGGGGACAGAGTTGGCATTCCAGGCTTTTTGTCTCATTTTGGTTCAATCGGCCCTTGAGTCAGCAGATGTTTATGGGTGCCAACTCCATGCACCAAGGCTGGGCACACAGAGATCGATCAGATCAGTCTGTGCCCTTGAGAAGCTCAAAGTCTAGGAGAGGAGTCATATATGAAAGCAGATGGATCCCAGAGAGACAAACAAAGTACCATGGAAACTGGGAAGGGGGCAGGGGTGCCCATGTACGATGAAAGAAAAAGGAAGGAAGACTTCTCAGAGGAGGTGGGCCAGGAAAAGGGAGGATTTTGACAAGAGGGCAGGAAAGGCTTGCTGGGTGAAGGGAAACACATTAGCTGGCCAGCATGGCCTGGTTGGCGTGGGCAGTGCTGGGCACGTGGGGAATGTGGCAGGAGATGGACAGTTCACATGAAGGAGTCAGCATTTTATCTAAGGGCAATTGGGAGCCATGGAAGGATTCTGAACAGGGGTGGGCTCCATTATAGAAAGGTCTCTATGGTGGCGGTGGGTGTGGAGGATGGACTGGAGGGGCGAGGGGCCGCTGTGGGAGGTGCCAGGTCCCGCGCTATGATGCCACCAGTGGGGCTGAGAGGAGGGTGCGTGCTGGGGATCCTCTCTGAAGAAGAAATCCACAGGAGTTGATGACCAATCCCATGTGGGGGAGAGAGGGAGGTGTTGAAGACGACTGTGCGTTGGATGATTCCTAATTCTGGCTTGGGAGCTGGGGTGGTTGGTGACGCCATTCTCAGAGGCAGGGAATATGGGAGGGGAACGGGTCAGGGTGGGAGGGTGGTAGGCTCAGGTTTGACCATGTCATCTCTCGGGTGGAGAGGCCTGAGAGGCAGGCAGGTCCTGGGTTCTCTGGGCAGAGGGCTGGGCAAGAGAACAAGCCCGGGCTGTGTGAGCACAGCCGGAGTCCCTGGAGTGGAGGAGCTCGCCCAGCAGAGCAGATGGAAGGGGAGGGTGCCAGGCCTGGGGAACAGGCACATTAGAGGGGCGGGTGTAGGGAATGAGCCCATGATGGTGGCCTTGGGGGACCAGCCCAAGGAGTGGAAGCAGAAACCAGGCAGCATGGATGCCAGCAAACGGTTTTCTGGGTGGTCCCAGGGAGGGCTGAGAGTCTCCAGTTTTGGCAACAGGATTTGGTGACCTTCACAGTCCAGATTTCCTAACCTTCACTCAGTGCAGACCCCAGTCACAGCCTCTCATTTCTGTCCTGGGCCAACTCGGTTGGTCACTAGTAAAGACCCCTCCAGCTCTCTGGCCACAGCTGGGGGTTGGGCCAATGGCCCATCATCTTGAGGTTTTGTGGGTGTTAAGGACCACTGAGGGTCCTTGCATCACCATGGGGCTATCAAGAGAGGCTGGGGCAGGGACACCCGGGCTGTCCCCTTTCCCCAAATATCACCTGCCTGAGGAATGGTGGGGGGTGGGGGTGGGGTGGGGGGTGTAAGTGGGGGTGGGGTTGTCTCCTTCAGGGAAATCACATCCAGGACCGTGCTGGTAAATGAATGTGATCCAGCTCCTTGGTTAGGGCAATGAGTGCCCTGTTGCAGCCCTAATCAGCTCTGGGGTGCCCGAGGTAGAGAAGAAGGGTTGTGCTGTTTCCTTGGGGCCTCCCTGCTGTTTGGAGGGCTGACAGGTAAGAAGTAGAAGCCGGCAGCAGTATCTAACACATCAGCAGCAGAATGAATGGTGGTAGCTGAAGTCGTTCAAGGGCATGTTGTAAAGGGAGGGAGGTGCCAAGGCCCAGTGGGAGGAATGGGGGCAGCAAGGTGGTGCAGCACCACATGGGTAGAGGCTAGCGTCCCAGGGCAGTGGGCTGAGGGGAGGGGCTTGGTTCTCATCACACATGAGCTCTGAAGGGCCTCCTCTGGGGAGAAGGTGACAAGGAGAAAGAGGGCTGGGCAAGGACCGTCCTCAGGGAGAAGGGGCGATCTAGTCCTAGGCTGCCAGTGGGGGGCAGGTGGAACCTGTGGGTCTCTCTTTATCTGGTGGACTCTTCCCCAGACACCTGATGGCCAGTGAGCAGTGGCCCTTGAGGAAATGGGGTGTCTGGGATGGGGAGCCAGAGCCCTGGAAGGTGAGGGCTCTGGCTAATTGGTAACCCCCAGCCCCAGAACTGGGGGTGCCAGGAAGACGTGAGCCTGCTGGGAACGTGCATGACATAAGTAGTGTAGCCCTGCTACCATTCCCTGACTCTGAGGCAGAACCTGTACCCTCGCTCCCAGACAGCCTCATCAGGGTTGTACCCCTGACACAGCAATATCAGAACCACAACCCAGCCTCCAGCCAGGCCCTGCTGCCCCTTGCAGCAAATACCCCCAGACTCTGGTTGCATCTAAGGCCAGACACAGCAAACATGAAGCACTACATCAGTGACCCCATCAGACTCCCGTGCGCACCCCACGGGCCAGCTGGCCCCAGAGTTCCCTAGAGCAGCCTGATTTCCTTCCTTTGTGGCACAGGAAGGGTTAACCCTGAGCTATTTGCCTCTGTCTCCAGGCTCATCCTGGGTGGGGGGCCAGAGTCAGGAATGCATTTGGGGCCACCGCTGCCTCTGCAGCCTCTGAGCACATACACACCTGCAGCCATCGCCAGTGGATAGTTTACATATTTGAACCTGGAGCTAAGGTGTCGAGACATAAACAGGAAACTGGATCCCTGGCCTGTGCCCCATTCTCAGGGGCTTTTACCTACTACAAAGAACTTCCTCCTCCTTGCCTTTCTTCTGGAGGCTTTTCTGCCTCCTTTTCAAAGGCACTGGGCTGGGGGCTGGAGTATGTTTAGTGTGACCTGTGACCTCGTGACACCACTCAAAGCCGCCTCCTGCTCCTGGCCAAGGAAGGGTCTGGGCCTCTGGGGGCCTGCAGGTGGCGTGACATTGACATGGGGTCCAATACCCAGGCTGGCACCTGGCTGACCCTGTGTGCCTCAGGCCTCTGCCAGGCCTGGAACTAACTTGCCTCCTGGGCAGTGACATCCCACCCTTTCTCTCCAGAGCTGGCAGGCCTCAGATATACATCCAGGCCTCTCTTTGGGGAAGCCAGTCAGTGGTGGGCAAAGGTATTAGGCTGGGGCTGAGAGCAGCTGAGGCCCGAGCCTGGACCCCTGAGACAGGCCTCTGGTGCTAGCTCTGGGCTCCTGCTGCCTTCTCAAGGAATATTGGACTCCTTGGCACTCAGGCCTTCTGGGACCTTCTCCAGGTTCCCCACACACTGCCTGCTCTCCATTTCCAGTACATTGTTTGCTTAGGCTTTGAAGCCTTAGGCTTCTCAGTCTCCTTCCTCCAGGAAGCCTCCCCTGATCTTCTCAGACCAAATCCATTACTGCCACCTTGGAGCCATTGAAGGTAGTATTCCGGTACCTTGTGCACTACTGGACTTCAATAAAAGTTAAATCAAATTGAACCAAGCTCCCCAAGTGCAGGGATCCTACCTTACACTTTTCCACCTACCCTGTGCAATGTGCACCTAGGGTGCTCAGAAGCCCCTCCCCATTTTGGAGCTTCGCACTGTTCCTATGTACCCTCTGGTGGACCAATTTCAGAATCACTCTCTGTCCTCTACCTGCTCAGCCTAGAAGACTCAGTTTTCCCATATGTGCAGTGGGAAGATTTTCTACCTCCTGGGGCTGGGTTGAGGATCAATCCAGAATTGGATGGGCAAGTCCTTCGGATGCTTGAAAAGCAATGTGCCGCTGCATTAGGAAGACAGGACCCCACGGTTAGCCCAGTGCCCAGGCTGGGTTTTGCTTGCCAGCATCTCCTCACGGCTTGTAAGTCTGAGCCCCTGCTTTGGGCTGGGCACGTTCTAAGTAATTCACACATATCGACACTTTTAATCCTACCAACAAAAGCTCTGCATAATCAACCCTCCTTCTTCACTGTCCAGAATTCATCTAGATGTTCTAGAAGGTCCTAGAAAGAACCAGCGATGGGCTGAGAAGTGGCCCTGCTGAGGCCTGTCACTGGGCATGTGTGTGCATATTTGAGCATGTGCTTGTGTGTGGGGCTGTGTGCATGTGCAGGTGTGGGGTGGGGGTGTGGGGAACAGGCAACATGACAGGTGGCGTTGGCGTTCCTGAGCTCTGAGTGGCTTTGCCATTCCCATCATCCCTCCTGGGGGGTCCTGTGGGCAAACTCCAAGAAAACAGCGGGCGGGGAGGCAGCAGATTTCTGATAGCAAAAATAGCCCACTTTGGAGTTCAGTAGCGACTGATTAAACCAGTAAATGAGAAAAACCCCAAACAAACATCTCCAAGCAAAGTAGGAGATGAATTTGAGACTGGAGGGAGGAGGCCCCTGCTCTGGGAGATGGTGGACTCAGGAGGACCACAGTGCTCCCTAGGCATTGCCTCTGGTCTCACATCAGCCCTGGAAGAGCAGAAGCAGGAACCAACGAAGTCAAGGTGAGCCCAGATGAGCCATGCTCTGCATTAAAAGTGGTGATAGAGAATGCTATTTCTCAGCCTTAGGGACACTCTATGTGTTGAGGGATGGAGAAAGGACTATTGTCCTGAGGGGGAAGATGGGACACAGGAAACATACACTACCAGAGTCTACACCTATGAGGTGAAATAGATCTTGCTGAGGCTCATTAGGGAAGACTTCCTGGAGGAGGGATCATTTCTGAAGCAGCTTGAATAAAGATCTGAGCTAATCCCCAACTCTTGTATTCTTGGTTGGGAGTTCAAATGTTTCCTCAGACAAAAAGAGGCAAGCTAGTGGAGACATTTGCTTCTAGTGGGTAACGGGTCCCAGCCAAGTTGGTTCATCAAAAACCATAATTTTCCTCATGGCTGGTGATGGGGAGAGAGATAGTGGAGGTTCTGCTTCCCTGGGGGTACCCACGTTCTTTTACAGGGAGGGTGTACCCTTTGTTTCTTAGCTCTGAGAGCTGGAGGGGGAGATGGGAGGGGTAGGAGATGAGTGAGAAGGGGGTTGGCTGAGCCTGCCCTTCAGGTACCTCATCTATAGTGTGGGCCTGGCCTCAGTGCCACCCTCTGGAACCAGGGCAAGATGTGGCTTGTGAATTGAGGGTCTCAGCTTTCCTCTGAACATGCTTCTAGTGCCCCAGACCTCTAGGGCTGAGGTGAGGAGGGGCTAGGCTGAGAGGGAGAAGTAAGGGGTTGGCAGAGCTGCCATAGAGGCTCTGAGTAGGAAGCTCTGATGATGCCTTTCTTCCAATCAGGGTGTTTAGCAGAGCCTGGAGGGGCAGAGGAAAGGTGAAGAGGGGGTCCCCAGCTGAGGTGTCAGGGAGTGCCAAAGGGCAGAAGCCAACAAACTCACAACTGCAGGGCAAACAGGCCCAACAGGATATACGACCCTGCTGCTAGTGACCCTGACTCCTTGTCCCTGCAAAGCTGACAGACACATTTGGACAAGCCCCAGCCCTACGGAGGCAGCTTTGGGCCTTCTCTTCCACCTGCAGCCGAACCAGAGGCAGCCACTCCATCTTTCCTGTGCCCTTGCCCCAGCCCTTACTGCTGCTGGAAGGCCAGAAGGAGCCAAGTGAGTGATGTTCCGAGGAGGGCCCATTCACAATTTGGCACCATCCTCAAGCCATGCCTGGACCCAGAAGATGGCTCTGAGAGAGCACACCCATGCTGCAGACAAGACAACTGACTTAAGGTCACACAGCCCACTGTCAGCTCTCCCAACTCTAGGACCAGGGCCTGGTCTCCTGGTTTCAATTCCAGAATCCTAATGGGCAGAGCCATGAAGAAACTGAGTTCCAACACCTTATCTTGTGGCTGGGGAAACTGAGATCTTTGAGGTCAAGGCCAAGGTCATATGAATAGTTGAGGCTAAGGGATGCCATCATGAGGGGAGGAGGGCAGGCCTAGGGGACATGGGGCAATCCCCAGCCCTCACCTTACCAGGGACAGGGCAGAGCCCCCAGCGGCTCCCACTCTTCTGAATCTCACTCACCCACACAAGAGCCCCACCTTCTCCTGTGGACACATTTCAACCTCACCAAATCAGCTAATTATTGACAGTTGGTGAAGAGGAGATTTCACTTTTTCCTCCTGTTAAACTGCTCCTAATTAGTTCCCTGTCACCATGGCTGGCTCGCCCGCCCGCCACTTGCCGTTCACGCGGTAATCCCGCTGCACAGTGCCTCATTAACCTTTTGGTCCTCTCCTGCCGCCTGCCAACAAGATGAAGACAAAAACAGATTGTGGAACAATAGCTCCGGCTTGTATGTGCAGCCCTGTTCCCCAGCCCCCGAGCTCCCAGGGGAACAGTGGGGGAAAAGAGAGGGGAATAGGGTTGAAGCGGGGAGCTGAAGAAGAATCGAGGAAGGGAGAAAGAGGCACAAAGACAAATAGACAGAAACAGAAATATGCAGGGATGCAGAAAGAGGGTCTTGGCTAGGGTAGTGCTTCTTGTTCTGGGGAGACATGAGGTTCATTAAATGGGATTAGAACCACTCCCAGGTGGGGAACACTGGCTGTCAGAGTTAGGGGGACATCACCATCCCCTGGTGCAGCCTCTTTGCAGCCAAGCCTGAGGGCCCAGGGCCTGGACCCTGGACATCTCCCTCGAGGGACCTGAGTTGCCAGGGTGCATATATGCACGTGCGTGCGCGCACATGTGTTTGTGTGGGTGTGTGCATGTGTGTGTGCATGTGTGTGTGTGTGTGTGTGTGTGTGTGTGTGAGAGAGAGAGAGAGAGAGAGAGAGAGAGAGAGAAGATATTCCAGAAATAACCCCTTCTCCAAGAAGTCCTCCTTGATGAGCCCCACCAAAATCTGTCTCACCTCATACATGGAGACGCTGGTAGTGTGTGTTTCCTGCGTTCCATCTCCTCTCAACACCTAGAGTGTGTCTAAGGCTGAGAACTGGCACTCTTTATCAAATGACCACATTTGCCTGGAACCCAGAGCCCCAATCTTCAGTGAGGCCAGGGCCAGAAGGGCCACCACAAATCAGGCCCCACCAAGCCACAGGGGCCTCCACAACCCACCTGACCTTGAGTTGCCCCCAGGGGAGCTCCAGCACAGCCCTCTGCTTTATTTTTATGATAGCTGCATCACCACTTGAGTTTCTTGTTTATTGGGTTTCTGTCTGCCCTACTGAAACTGAGGCTCTCTGAGACTGGGGGCTATGAAATGGCCTTCTCAGTTACAGGAATAAGGGGAAAGCATCCTAGTGTCTATGGGGTGGGGAACTGACTTGGGGTACAATGGGCCCATGCATGGGCACAGCCTTGGCCAATGCCCCACAGCCTTAACCTGCAGGTCACAGGGTCCACTGGGGCAGACTCCGTGTTCCCTGCATAGCAATGGGACTGAGCCTGGGAGGCCAGACCTTGTGTCCCCATTCTCACACCCAAATTCCTAAGGAGGTTCCCTGCCACCACCTGCTGGCCAGCCAGACAACCCCCCAGCTCTGGGTCAGAGAACAAAGGCACTAACACCTACTCCAGAGGGTCCCTGTACCATGGATGTGGATTCCCCTGCAAAGGGTAGAAGGGCTGGGTGAGGGTGCTGGAATGTTCCTATTGGTACATTAGCGGGGAGCTATTCGGGGCTCAGACTCAGGCCTTCTCATTTTATAGTGTGGTGGGAGCGGGCAGGGGAGGGCTGTGAAATCCTTCTGTGGGTACAGAGCTCACTCCATCATTACCAGTTTTGGACTGTGACGTACCTTAGTTTTTTTCATTTGTAAACAAGGAATAATATGGGTACCTGCCTTATAGGGCTGTCATGTTCTAGAACCCCATTACCCCACTACAGACAACCAGACCTCTCTACTTACTGGACTTAGGGACCCATCACTGCCCACTCTCCAGGTCCCGAACCCCCAACTCACAGAACACCCAGTAAATGAAACTTCCTTTGCTGTTCTTTAATGCTTTCTAATCCTTGAGCTCAACTCTCTGAACAAAGAGAGAAAATGGACTACCATTTGCCTCCTAGACTGCCTCGTTTAGCTACATCACCATTTCCAAGTCTCGTCAACCCCTTCTAGTCCCTTTGGCAGCAACTCGCTTGCAGAGAGCTCCCTCTTCTTTGAAATGCCCTTGTCCTCAGCATCATTGAAGCTACTCCCCTGGGGTTCTCCCTCAGCCCTGGCTACTCCTGCTCTTTCTTCCTCCCACAGTGCCTTCACCCATTCCTCAACTTTCATTCCCTCCATGCACCTACGTTTCCAAGTCTCCAGACAAAACTTCTCCCCAGTGCCTGAGACGCATGCCACCTGTCTAGGTAACATCCTTTGGCAGTCAGTAGTACCTGGAACTTGAAGGACATTAGGAGGATTTAACACAAGGCACGCAGAGTCTCCCAGCATGCTGCCTGGCCTAGTAGATGCTTAGCAAATAGTAGCTATTATGTTAAAATTAACATAATTTCATTAGGCAGAAATACCGATTTGAAAAGAGCAGATAAAACTCTCGCCCAAGGATTGAAGTTTTTCCTCAACCTCTGAGGTCGGCGAGTTGGAAACATCACACCAATCACTGCAGGCCAGCCAGGCTAGGAATCAGTTCCTAAACTCGATCTCCAAGTCCTCCTAGCTAATTAATTAATTAGTGTTCCAGCGATTACTCCTGTTGACAACCTTGGTGACTCTTGGCAAAGTCGGGTCAGCCCAAACAAGTCCAGACTTATTGTGGCAAATCCCACTGGCTTTTGGGATGTGAGACATGATCCCCACACAGCAGAAGCAGCTCCTCGTTAGAGAATTAATTGGGAGGATGAATGGTGGGAGTGAGGTCCTCTCAGCCAACTGGCTGATGGCCTTGGTGCTCTAGGTTACGGTAAGGCCTCAAAACACCTATTAATGCCCAGGCCTGCCAACTTCCTGTTGGGGTCGATGCAGGTGAGGAGGGGCCTCTGAAAATCAGGTCCCTACCTTTCCCTTCTAGAGAACAGACTTATTATGCAATGACCGTGACCTTCCCAATCTAGAGAAAGAGGCCTGGGTTCAACAAGAGGGACTTGGTAGACACCCAGAAGAACTATGCCAATTTGAGGCAGACATGGGGGAAGAAAAGAGGCTGGACTGGGACATGAAGCCTCTGTGAGGCCAGGACTGCTCACTTAGACCGCCCCCTGCCATCTCTCCATTATCTTCCCCAGAGAAACACCCACCAGAGACCTGCAGTACTCCTTGACTCTTCCCATCACAGGTGGCCCCCAGCCCTGCCTTTTATCCACTGCCCCTGGGTAAGTCAGGTGGTTGAGTTAAGAGAGAAGGTCCCATAAAGAAGCAGATGGCAGCATTTCAGCCTTGAGGGCCTGAATTGGGAGTGGCCTCTGCGGTTCCCTCCCATGTCAGCACCTGGCTTTTATGACTTTGGGCTGGTCCCTTGGCTTCTCTGGGCCTCCATTCCCCCAGCAGAGCCAGCAGAGTGCTAAATGAGATGACCTAGAAAGTCCTTCCTATAGGGATGGTCTGATTCTGTACTGTGGGGTTTCGTGGCCCTGGGTCCCTTCCCTATGCAGACAGGTAGAGCCTTGAGAGCTACTTGAAGCTTCTAAATACAGTAGTGCCTCCAAGCACCCGGGGCATGCGGCCCCTCACCTAGGACCTCAGACTCAGCCCGACTATACTGAGAGATGCAGCTTCGGGGAGTGCTGGACCCAGCCCTTCCAGGATTGGGATGCTAGGACCACCAAGAGGTGCCCCCCTTCTCATTTTCAGAAGCCCTGGGATCTACCTGGACTGTCCAGTCAGCAGCTAACAGTTCTTTAGCTTTCATGGGAGGTAAAGAAGAAGGCAGGAGGGGTGTCCCCAGCTCCATGACAAGGCTGGGCCCTATAGGCATGAGGGTACTGCTGGCACAGATCACACACTAGGCTTCTTACCCCTGTGTGGCTGGGCCCACCCCAGACAGAAGCCCCACCCATCATAGCTTCCACCTAAAACTTAGGAGCTCGGTGGAGGAAAGCGACTCCAGTCCTTACATCCTTAGGACCTCAGGGCCTGAAGGCTGGGTCACTAACTACTACTCTAAGACCCTGTGTCACCAGTCCTCATGGTTCAGGTCTAACGCCCCAGGCCCCTTAATTTCACCTTCTCTGGCTTCCTTATGGGACACGGTACCTTCCCAACACATTTCTTGAGGACAGAGCAGGGTCAGTCCTATAATTGCAGTGCCCGTCTTTGTCTCCAGCCACAGCCTCCATCTACACATGAGCTCGGTGACTCCAAATACCAAGTTCACTCTCTGACCCAGCCTCCCCTCTCGGTCAGGCTCTCCATCACACCTTGCTTGATTACCAGCTAAGATTCCAGGGGCCACTACTTCTCCTGAGGTCTTATCAACCTCCTGAATGCCCTACCCAGCTGGCTGAAACCCGCTGAGTGAGCCCTGTGGCCCCTCTCGGAGCTGGCCCCCAGCACCTGTGGGTGGATGAGACCTGGCCACTGCCACATACCTGAGTCCCCCCTCAGCTTTCCCCTCTGCTGATCCCCCTGCACTGCCCATTGGGCTCTCTGACCTCCTTGGTCAACTGTCTCTCCCACTCATTTTTCTGAATGTCTAGAACCTTCTCCACAGTCCTCATACCTCTGACCTCCCCTCTCTCCACCCTCTTGTTTCCTCTCTGCTCAATAGTGAGAACACAGACCAGATGCTATGAGAACAACTTCTTTAACCTCTCCAGCCCTGAACCCCACCCACAACTGCAACTGCCTCCCCATTACTAAGGTGGGAGGGGCTTTCTCCTTGCCAAAGTGAGGCCCTTAAATCCCTTGTCTGTGCTCTGCCCCTGTCCCCACCTCATGGACTCTGCTTTCCCATCTTCCTCCTCCCACTGCCCTTCACTTCTCTCTTGGTGCCTCCTCCCCTTTTGCATTAACAAGTGTCACTCTTTCTAATTTTAAAAAATGGGGAAATAAACAACAGAAAAGGCTCTCTTGATCCCACCCCTCTTTCCAGCTGTGGGTCTGTTTCTCTTTTTGCCCTTGGCACCAAGCCTGTGGACCTAGTGGTCTGCTCTGCCACCCGGGGTTCCACACCTATCACTGCCTGAGACACTAATGGACACTCTTCAACCTCAAGGAGCTTCACCTCTCGGGAGCATTTGACTCTGCAATCGGTTCACCACTCCCAAATCCCACTTGGCTCTCTCCTTACCGCCCTGGTCACTCATTTTTAGACATCACCCCTTACCCTGGTGACCTCTTTTCCCCACAGGCTCCCCAGATGATCCCACCCACCACCTTTGATTCCACTACTGTTTTTCTGCTGGTGGCCCTACCAATCCCCCAGACTCAGAGCCAGCTTCCCCCAGGCTCTTCAAACTCCACGTGACCATCCAACTCAACACTCTGTCCTTCAGACTGACCCCTCTTCATATCTCCATCTCATTACCTAGTACCCATGTCTGCCCGGTTGTTCAAAACCAGAAAGCTGGGCGCGCATCCTGCTGCTCTTTCCCTCCCACTACGTGAAGTTCATAAATTTTGATGAAGCTCCCTCAACTCTCTGAAAGGACCCGCTTCTCTCCATGCCCATGGACAACAGCCTGGTCTAAGCCGCCTATCATTTCTCGCTGGATGCCTGCCGCAGCCTCTTGATGCTTCCTTCTCCTCCGGAGCTCCAACCCAGCCTCAGTACAGCCATGGAGACTGTTCAAAATCAGGAATCTGTGGTCCTGCTTTGCACAGCTCTTCTGATGACACTGACCCTCTCTGCTCTGGCTTCCAAGCTTCCAACACCAGCCGGGCCCAGGCCCCTTGACCTGGCCCATCTCATCTTGCTCCACTCTCACTTGAGATGTAGACTTTCGTCAGGTCTTGGAACATGCTGTGTACTGCCTCACCTCGAAACTTCATCCCAGGTGACTCCAGGCTATGTATCCTCTCACCCCACTGCACACCTGGCCAACTCTAGCTTATCCTCCAGGCCCTAGGAAATGCCACTTCCCTCTAGGCTCACTACTTGGGCCCACTACTGTCTCCTCCCACATCCATGAATTGGTCCCACCCTAATACTTCTCACTCTTCATTTTCTATTTCCTGTTTCATTGTTGTATTCACTGCTCTGAGAAGTCAGTCTCATTCATGGTTCCAACCCCGGTGCCTAGCCCAGTACCAAGGAGTTGGCACTGAAAAACTATTTGTTAATTAATGGCCAAGCTGCACCCTCCCTGTCTTGCCCTTACACCCCTGCCCAACTGACCTCTGACATCTGTGGGAAGAGGCTGATGGCTAGCGGCAGGGCCAGCCCAAAGGCCGCCAGGCACACGAGGCTTTGCACAGGGAGGAGCAGCCTGGGCCGCGCCTGCAGGAGAGCCGTCCTGTGGGGAAAAGAGAAGGAGGCAGCCATGTGAGACCTGGCGATAGGGTAAGCAGGCCACTATGCTGGGTCCTACTCAGAGTCCCAGGGCCAGTGCAACATTGCCCTAGGCCTGTGCCAGCCTGTACCTAAAAAGATGTGGTGAAATTCTGTCTTTGGGGCCTCCCGGAGCTGGCACCCCTCTCCTAGGCCCTGCCCTGAAGGACACTGCTGGTTGAACTCTAAACCATAAATTATAAATGAGCTCTTATGGGGGCCACTCCCATACTCCACCATGTCTCCAGCCTTGTGCAAAGAAGAAGGCCATATGTGGGGTAGATAATAGAGGAGGCTGTCAGCTCCTGCTCCTGGGAGGACACACAAGAGAGTGAGGTCACCCTTGAAGGGAGCATGTAATGAAATAGCAAACAAACCAGAGGAGGTGCCAAGTCCAGGAGAAGAGGCAAATCTCTTTCTCTCTCACTCACACTTTTTCTATCTCTATCTCACACACACACACGTGCGCACACATGTACACACACATGCATATTCACCTTCACATGCATACATATACACACGCATACACACATGTACACCCACACATATACGTACGAACACAAACACAGATGAACAATTGGAAGAGGATAACCCTCTTCAGTGTGTGGAACAGAGCATACACCACTGACCACCCTGTCAGTTTAATCCACAAGACTTAGAGTAGGGGAATGACTTGCCCGAGGCCAAGGCCAAGTCTGCAGGAGGCCAGCAGGGCTTCTGCCTGGACTTCTGGCTCCCCATGTGATGTCATCCTGTACTGCTCCTGGCTCCTGCCTTCAGGACTCTTTGCTAGCTTCATCACCAGTATGTAATGGCTGGCACCCACTCCCCATGGCACTCTCCTTCCAGGCCCTGGGTCCCCCATCTCTGTGACAAAAACGGGGCTCTCCGGATAGAGCAGGAGCCATATCAGCTGGCAAATACAACTTGACCATGTTGTCCATCAGAGCTTTACATTTTGTGTCATCCAGCAGGCCCCTTAGTGAAGACCACTAAGGGGAGGCCTCGGGCGAGATGTGGTGGCAGGACAGATGACTGAATGGCTTGCCAGAGAATATCGGATGGGCATTAAACCTGACCTCAGTCACTGTGTCAGCCTCCAAGTGACTGTGACTGGCTCCTGGTATGAGGATATGCTTGGGGCTCTTGCATTTCCTCCATGGAGCAGGGCTGGCTGCCACGGGCAGTGAGAGGCAGGCCCTCTTGGGGGCAGGGCCTCAGTGGGGTTGGCAAGCAAATCCTGCATCACCTTCATGTCCTGGGACTAGAATCCCAGGCACATCTGGTCTTGAGTAGACAGCAACATTGGGACCAGCAGTTCTCAAACTTAAAGTCTTAGGCAGCTGGTTAAATGTGCAGACTACCAAGGGCCCCTTACCCCCATGAGATCCTGATTCTGTTGGTACAACACCTGGGAAACTGCATTTCAAACAACCTTCCATGAGTCTAAAACAGATGATCCCCAGACTGCACTTCTGGGAACACCTGGCCCGGCGTGTCCCTGCAAAGTAAGTGCTCAGTAATTATGCATTGTTATTGCCCTTGTCATGTTCAGAATTAAGCCTGAATTGAACTATTGGAGAGAAAAGTTTCCACAGCACTAAAAGCATCAGGACAAGGGCACTAAAATCAAACTCTAGCCCATCTGGCCTTCCCTGTGGCCTCAGTCAGGCACCCCTACCCTCTCTCTCTCCACCAGACAGGCCTCCTACCCTTAATGAACTCAGCCCAAGGTCTCCTGAGCTGCCATGGGGGTCATGGAGGAGCCGGAAGTAAGGCTAAGATGTGCCCTGAGATCTTTTCAACTCAGTGCTGTCCACTTCTTCAGGATGAGGAGGTGGGACTCGCTCTCCAGACTTGCACACAGAGCCTAGAGCCCCAGCTCTGAAGAGACTGTGGAAGACAGGGCTGTCCTACTGTCCTAGTGGCACTGACTGGGACCTCAGTCCCTGAGCGGGATCAGAGCATTGGGAATGGACAGGAGGCATAGCCCCACTGGTCACTGAAGACAAGGAAGGTGACAGGGAAAACTAAGGTAGCAGGTGCAGGGCAGATCGTGAACTCAATCCTTGGGAAATCTGGCGTTAGACAAGACAGACCCCCTTCCATGTGGGACTGTGACCTTGGCTTCTCTCTCAGGGGTGGCTGGCTGAAGTTCCTACTGGAAAGGGGGTCCAGGAAGCCCAGGCCTATGTTTCTGATTCACGAAGGAGGCAGGCCCCACAATGCAGCCAAAGAGGAGCCTCAGAAGTCGCAGCCCAGAGCCCGCGGGAGAGTTAACACCGAAGGACAGGGGGAGGGGAAGAGGAGGGACTGGAAAGGCAGCTGTGGGAGTTAAAACATGCAGATGGAGAGAAGTGCGAATGCCTGGGAGAAAGAAAAGACCCGGATCCCCAGGAATCAGGGAGGCAGGAGCAGCCTTAAGAACCACCATGGAGGGTGTGGCCTGAACCTCAATCCGGCTGAGAACTAGCCTGGGGGGAACGGGAGACCTCCAGGACCAGGGATGCAGGGCTCTGTGGAGGGGTAAGCTGCTGCACCTGCCCCTGAGTTGGGAAGATAAAGGGCGAGGGGCTGATCCCCCAGCCCAGCTTCCGCCTCAGGATGGGGAAGCTGTACAAAGTGAGAGGATGTGTGCGGGGGGTCGTGTGCACCCTCCTTCCCCCAGAGGCCCATGATCTGGGCTGGGAGCAGATGCTCCTCTGCTTCTGACTTCAGATACTTTTCATTTCAATCTCAGAGACAGGGACACCTTCAACATGCCTGGCACCCACCTCTCTTATCCTAGCAGGAAACCCAGAGACCTCCAAGGACTCCTCCCAGAGAGGGTAAACTGAGGCCAGAGGCGAAGCAAGCTGGGCCCCAGCCCCCCACACAACAGCTTGTCTCCCCACTGCTGTGCATTCCCTCAGCACTTGGAGTAGTTTTCGTTTGCGCTCCATTAATTTGCAAGTAGGCTGCTTTGTAAGTGTTCTTTGGTCTTTTTTCCCTGGCTGTCCCGACTCCCTCACCCAACTGAGGCTCTGTAGTATGGGGGCTGCCTCTCCCACCAGCCTCCTCAGCAGAGGCCCTGCAACTATCACCCATTCATGGAAAGGCGTTGGAGTGCCTGGCGGGGCTCTTGTAAAGAGTCAAAGGCCTGCTGGGTGGTGCAAAATGCAAAGCCCTATCAAATGAGGTGACGAAGGGGGAGGTATCCTCTAGGTGGGAAACTGAGGCTTAGGGCATCTCTTGGACCAGCCTGGCTCTAAAGTGGTGGAGCAGGAACCCAGATTTTGATTTCCTAGCAGGAGTCTCACTGGCACTGTCTTGTAGTCCCACCACCCTGTCTTGTAGTCCCCTAATATATGTAAGAGTTAGGAAGTCTTTGAGGACACAGATGGGGTCTTGTTCATTTTAATATTCCTGAGGAATTCGAACTGGACTCTTTCTCCTTCCTGGAGACCTTCCAAGAGGTTTCAGGGAAGGTCGACCAAGTGTGAAGCCAACCTGTTTTCACCTGCCTGGGGGGCTTCTTTGGACCTTGAGCTGTGCCGGAATCACGGACAGAGAGATTCAGAACTTGAACCACCTCACCCCATCTACATGCCTCTCAAAGCAGAGTTTAAGCCCCAAACCAATGGGACACCAGCCATCACTCCACTTTCTGCAAACCCAACTCAGACACCAACTGGGAAGGCATTACAGATCACGTTTCCCACCAGCAAACTCCTGGCTCAGGATTCAGAAGTCCAGAAGACAGAAGCCCTACCTTCCTCATTTGTCCCTCAGTGCCCTTGTGTGTACTTGCAGCTACTGGTATTTGGGGGCAGCCATAGTTTATGAGGCAGCTACATATACTAGTGTCAGCGGCACTAAAACAATTGTTCTCTCAGGATTTGCTTATTTTTGCGACTTCCATGTGAGATTAATTTTCTTATATCCCAGTGCTCAACACAGCCTGCCCCTGCACGGGTACCCCCTTCTTATACCTCTCCCTCTTCTAGGGTGAGGAAAAGATCATCTCTTCAGCTGGACACTGGGCTCCTTATCAGCTGGCCCCAGTGAGCACGCTTGGCTTCTGTCAGGCTGGACTCCTTGATATCCATCCACACAACAGGCCCACACCCTCCCCAGAAAGCCCTCCTTTCTGCCAAATCCGGTTTTGCTCTCAGAGTCAGCTGCGGCCCCTCTTCTCTGGACCAGCCTTCTCTGCTGCTGGGCCCAGGGTGCCTTCTCCCCCTCCAGGTCACCTTGGTCTCATCCACACACTGCCCAGTCTCACTGGCAGCTGACCTGTCTGTGGGCTGTACCCATCTTCCTTATCTGCTCCTCCCCAGTCTCCACACAGGGCAGGACCCAAAGTCATGCTGATTACCTGATATGATCTGAAGACCAAAGGAAGAGCCAGTGTGGGAGGCAGAGCTCAGCTCTGGAGCTGTATTCCTGGGCCACTCCTGACTCTGCCACTACATACTATATGACTGTAAGTCGATGATAAAACCTCTCTTTGCCTTCCTTTACTCATCTGTAAAATGAGATACCATACTTACCTCACTGCACTGTTGTGAAGGTTAGATCATTCATTCATTCAACACTTACTGAGCATCTATTATGTGCCAGGAAACATACTAGATGCTTTGCAGAGCAGTAAATAAAAGGAATTTACTTGCTTCCATGGAGAGTACATTCTAGTGCAGCAGACGGATAACAGACAACTAGATAAGCTCAGATATTGATAAGTGCTGTGAATAAAAAGAAGGCAGTATGAGGGGAGAGTGGGTAATGGTGTCTGTTGTGCTGATGGGGTGATCAGAGAAGGCCTCCTTGAGATAGCATTTGGGCAGAGGCCTGGCGGAGAGACGAGTGAGCGCTGAATAAATGTTACCTGTTATTATGATTCGTATTGTGGGAATACGTAGGTATCCAAGCTGGGGAGAAGGCCACACCCCAGAACCCCAGATGAAATGCCCCCACCCTGTCTTTATTCTACACTGCCCTCAAACCCAACCTTGCTGCCTTGGGGTGTGACCCCATGAGGCTGGGCCCTCAGAAGGAAGGGAACAAGTATCTCCACAATTTTACCTTCATGGGTCAAGGCTTTGCACCTCCAGGCTTTTGTTCAATTTGCTCTCCTCACCTAGACCCTCCCCTGCTCTTTTCCTCCTCGACTTACCCTAATTCCCAGGGCCTGCCCAAACCTACATGATCACAGACCAGCCCTGGTCCCTCCTTCCCTCTCTGCTCAGCTTCTCCTGAGAGCAGCATTTCACTCTTCGCGATTCAATTTCACACTCATTAATTAATAGAATCACCTTATCATTGTTTTTATGATTGTGTTCCCTTATTTCTTTACAGTCACCACAAATGTGTGTTCTCAGAACATCCCTTTGAGGGAGGCAGGGAGGTTGGTACTATTTGTGTTTTAGAAATGGAGAAACTGAGGCTCTGTGAGGCAGTGACGCCTCTTGGTAGATGCTCGAAGGGGGGGTACTGGCCTCAAACCTTGTCTTCCTACCACAGTCCCCAGACTCTCTTCACAACCAGTCTTGCCCTGTGCACTAAAAGAGCGTGTATGTGCACACATGCATGCACACACTTGGGGACACACACGCACGCACACAGACACACACACACCTCAGAACCGCCAACTCCTCAGGACAGAGACAGCCTCTCTAGCACCTAGCGCAGGGTCCTACGTACAAAGGTCATGGGTCCTCACAGAGGCCAGTAGCACTGACCGGGAGAGTCTGAACAAGCCTGGCCGGCTGCCCACTGCTCCTCTGTCCCTTACCCTGGGCCAGCCAGTCCCCTTCCTTCCCCCCCTCTTCCCCAGCAGTGGCCCCTCTGTCCTGGCTGCCCCCAACTCACTTCTCCAGCATGGACATGACAATTGGCGGAAGCACCAGGATGGGCATGGGGAGGACCACTCGCGTCAACGCTGTCTCCAGCAGGGCCTGCAGGGCAAGCAGAGGCCATGGTGAGTGGCAATCCTGAGCCGGGGGACAGCTGCCTCGCAGCAAATCCCACCCTGAGCCCCCAGGTGTGTGTATCACTGCTAAGCACATCTGGCTGAGTGGAATAATTCATGGAATTGCTCACGAAGCCGTATTCCAAACAACAGAAAAAAGCCACCAGCACCCCACCCCCCATTTTTCTACACACACATTTGAAGAGCAGATCCCCATCACCTGCCATGTGTAGGGGAGGGGTGGCAACACAGAAGCAGCCCCAGGAAGGGGCCTGTGCCCCAGGAGGTGCCTCGGGTGGGTGGTGGGTACAGGGGCTGGGGAGGAAGCCTACGGAGGACTTGAGAGGCTCTAGAAACAAAGCGGGAGCTGAAGGACCAGAACTAACAGCTGGGGCCTGCTGGGCCACGTGAGGCTCCTGGTGCCGAGGGAGCACAGATTCTAAAATGCACTTTTTTTTTCCTTTTTGACATCCCTTAAAGACAAAGATTTGGAAGACCTGTGTCATCTGGCTCTGGACGAGTCTTTCTTAGTGACCAGAGGTTGGCTTTGTGAGGGAGAGGTACTTCTACTGAGTCTCTGTATGGGGTCTGCCCTGGGGCTCGTTCTTGGGGCTCTGTTGGGATTCCTGGGGTGGCTCGATCAGGGCATAGCTTAGTGGCAGTTCTGCACTCTGATGGTCATTGCGGGAGTTCCTTTAACCCCACCAGCTCCCGGCCCTCAGAGAAGGGTCCAGGAATAGCTTGTAGCCCCCAGGTCCCCAGGTCTTCCTCCAGAGAGCAAGGGGCTGACAGAGACAGGCTGACGGACACCAGGGGCTGAAGAAGAGCTTGGGGCTCCCTGCCACTTGGACCTTCAGCTTTCTTCACAGCAAGTCTGGGAGGTGTATAGGGTTGGATAGGAGGTTGGGGTCAGGGAGGAAATATAGGCCAAATCCTCTCTGGTGACAGGCTCGGGGCAGGAAATTTCTCCCAGCAACTTAGGTCCTTCACGATCAGCCTCAGGAAGGCCTGGGAGAGGGCCCCTCCAGTCTCCCGAAAAGGAATGGGAAAGAAGGGGCCCAGAGCCAGGGAAGGAAGCAGAGGACACAGTGTTGGCATTGGCACTGGGAGCCCCTTGCTACCCACGAGCCTTGAGCAGGCACCCATTTTCCCTGAGACAGTGAGGAGGGCAGCACTGGGACAAGAGAGTGGTCTCCACCCGTAGGAGGTTTGTGGAGAAGGCCTCACTGACAGAGGTAAGGCTCAGGCTTCACGTGGGAGCTGAGGAAGAACAGTGGTGGAGCAGAGCGGAATGCTCAGCTTCCTCACAGCTGACACCCCTGTCCCAGCAGTTGGATGTCAGAGCAGGACAAACCACTATAGTCATTAGGATGAAGGCTGGAAAGCACAGGAAAATGTCCAGACTGGATTTTCAAAAGATCCAGTGGGAAGCAGTTGAGGCTGGTGACACCAGAGATGAAAAAGAGACTTCTTGTAACAAAATATTCGTTCCTAACCACCACTGTGACCTCCCGTAAGCCTGAAATCCCTATACCTCAGCATCGTCACTCCCTGGTGAGGTGTCACCTGCAGAAGTGCCTATTAGCACAGAACCACAAATCACCAGCTCCCATACTTTCTCTTCTTAACCCAGTGGATATGAAGGCCCAGGGGTAGGGCCCTATGTCCTGGGGAGGGAAAAAGAAAGCTCTGTGGATCTTCTCTGCCCTTGTCAATTAACAGATTGGAGAAGACAGGTCCTGAGGGTCTAGGACACGAGATAGGGACATTCTATAGTGGTGAGGAGAGGGCAGTTGTAGAGAAGCAGGGATGTCCAGGGAACAGGAGTGGCTAGGCCAGACTGCAAGGCCTGGGCTCAAACAGATGGAAGGTGGGGGCGAGGTGAGGAGGAGCAAACAAGAGGACAAAGCCAGGGTGCTGTAACCAGCAGCCCCTGAGGAATGAAAACGTTTAGGGAACCAATACCCTCCCTGTTGCTGTTCCCACCACCAGCTCCCTAAGCCCTGAGACACCCACATGTCTGGCTGCGATCTTGGAGGAGCCCACGAGGTTGCCATCAGCATCCAGGACATCGATCCCTTCCTCCAGCTCCCCATACCGCATCAGGACCACATTGCAGATATTGGCACTGGCTGGAGAGAGAGAGGGGAGCAGGAAGCAGGAGTGACAGAGAAGGATGGCATTTCCCCTGGTGGAGAAGACCGTTGGGCTCCACCCTCACCCAAGCCTCCCTAGCCCAAGCAACAAAATTCTGAATGCCAAGTCTGTGTTCAAATGCTGTAGGAGAAGGTGTGGTTCTGCTGCCTACCAGCCTGGTGAAGGATTGGGGGCCCTTGGGAACCTGGTGGAAAATAACCAGTGTTAGAGACAAAGGGGAAATGGTTCAGGGCTTAAAGAGCTACCAATTATCAAGGAGGCTTTCCTCTTCTTGGGGACAGGCCCTGCAGGCAAGCCAAGTGGATGCCCATCTTGGGGGGCTCTTTGACCTAAAGATGCACCCCCCACTGGTACCTGATGCCTCACCATCAGCAACTCAGTCCCTTGGGCTGCCTTTCTGGGCATCTTCTTAAAATGCCAGCCCCCCACATTCAGCCCCTTGCTCCTCAGAGTGAATAGAGTTCCCAGAGATTTGCTTCCCTGACAGCAGGTGTCAGAACAGGCAGGAAACTCCGTACTCACCCAGCATCGCCCCCTCATCATATGGATGAAAAACTGAGACTCAGGGAAGGGGCCAACTTATCTCAGGTCATACAGCAAAGTGGGACAGAGCTGAAAGGCTATAGAGCCTGGTTCTTTAGATATCCGGAGGTGGGAGGGTTCGAGGAAGGAGAGGGGAGCGGGATTCAGGTAGAGCGAAAGGCATACCTTCTATATTCTTGCTTCAGATGGTTGGATTTTCTCCTCTGGCAATGCCTACCCGTCTCAGCTGAGATCATGGGGACCTTGGCTGAGGTGAGGGTCATGGCTCCTTAGTTAAGCACTGGATGCCAGAGCTTAGGGGCCACCCATTAGCTGGTGACTAGCATAGGGAGCCTCTTTTGGATCATCTCACCTGGGACTCACGTGGCTGGGCCTGGGCCCGAGACTGGGTATGGGCGCTGACCTTGCCCGAACTCCTCCAAGCCCTGCTCCAGGATGGAAGTGGGGAGTCTTGGGGGTGGTAGGCGGGTGGGGAGTGAGGGGTAACAAATGTGGAGCCCGCCTGCTTCACTCCTCCCCCCAAAGCGCCTTGCTGTGTTTAAAGTTTTAATTTTTGCTAATTAATGTCAATTAATTTTGTATAATGAGTGTTTAATTTTGGGGAGTGTGTGAGCCTGGGAGCGACTGCAGTTCTGGGCTGTGAACGCTGATTAGCATCAACACCTGCTGCTTCCCCACTCCCTCTAGGGAGGGGGACACCAGGGTTTGGGGAGCTGGAGGGTGGCAGGGCCTAGTGGGCAGGTGGAGTGGGTGGAGGATCACAGATGTTCTTGGTGCCCGAGCCAACGCTGCAGAGCAGAGGTACCCAGGGTGCTCGTAGCTGGGGGACTGGGTTCTGCAGGTGAGGGGCTTGAGACCCTGGGTCTCTGAGCCTCAGTCTCCTGTTTCAATAAAGTGGGGAGGTGGAATAAACAGAGGGGAAGACCGAGAGGCTCTGCAGTCTTTGAAGAGAAAAGCAGAAGACCAAATACAGTTTTAAAATGTATTTACAGCACACACGCCATCTTTGACTAGCTCTCACGTTTCCACATGACACTCAGCCTCAGTGGCAACCATGGGCAGCCCTCTTCGGAGTTGGGCCACTCCTGTCCCCACAGTGGGCTCACTCACCTGTCTCACATAGAGGCTCTCGACCTGCGTCAATTTTGTGAGACATCTGGCAACATTTGGAGACATTTTTGATTATTATGACCTGGCTTGGGGCGGGGGGGGGGGTTGTCACAGGCATCCAGTGGGTAGAAGCCAGAAATGTTGCTAAACATCCTACAGTGCAGAACAGCCCCTCCAACAAAGGATAATCCAGCCAAAAATCTTGTCTTACGTCCAGAGACTGAGAATTAGGAAGGCGAATCTGAGGTGAAGGAAGGGAGGTTGGGCGCCTGTGTTTCAGGCCAGGAGGCTTAGAATCTCCCCCGGGGCTCAGGGCAGGGGAGAGCCCCAGAGTGGCCTTGGGAAGGGGGCACCTGGCCTTTTAGTGATGCGCCCTCTAGTGGTGGCAGACATGCTCTGCATCTCCCACCCCCTGGGGCCGCCGGCCTGTACATTCAGAGATGCAACAAAACCATGGGAAAGACAGTGGGATTTTCTGCACTAAAAGGCATCAATCTCTGCCCTCTGAGAACTCCTTCCACTCTCACCACACCACCACCACTGTTCCAGGAAAGGCAACTGCTGTTGGAGCAGTGATGCTGGGAATGTGGACCAGATGATGAGAATCTGCTTCAGGTCAGGAGCCACCACCTCACTCTACAAATTCTGCTCCCTGCCCACTTCCCTGGGTTAAAAGGAGGGGCTGCATATAGAGTCTCCATGGAATCTTTGGGCTCAGGACCTCTACACCTGTGCCCACACCAGGTCAAGGGAAGCCAGAGATGACTGAAATATCTATAGCCTCAAGTGTGTGTGTGCGTGTGCATGTGTGTGTGTGTGTGACGAAGAGTGTGAATCTGGAGATGATGGACGACCAGCCACAAGTTCATGGTGGCATCTCACTTGCTCTCCACAATTTCTGAATATGTAGTGTAGCAGGACTTTGGTTCAAACACAATGTGACTTGAGAAGATAAAGATGAAAAGAAGTGAAAACCCAGCCTCCCTTCCCTCAGACAGATCCTCCAGGACACTTTTCAGAATGACAAAGCTGTCCTCTCATCTAAGCTGCCTGGATGGAAAAGAGACAGAGAAAACTCTAAAAGCCACCTCTGAATAATGGCAACCCCCAGGCTCCTCCTTTGGAGGCCCCATTCTTGCTGCCTATTCAAATGGCACAGGCCCTGTAATCACGTCCATTGACTGTGTATACTGGCTGTCCATTAATTGAGTACCTGATGTAGGCACAGGTTACTAGCCATCCCTGCCTTTGAGCAGTCAGATTGCTGGCCTCCTTCAGCAATTTCATCTCCATGACCTCATCCAGGCATTTGATCATGTCGTATTCCTTTCAAAGCCCCCCTGGTCCCTCCCATCCCACTCTTGACAAATCCATCTCCCAAATCACAGACATTGAGAGCCTAAGCAAATGAAAAAGAAAGAGACCAATCAATGGTCCCAGATCTCCTTTCTAGCATACCACAAGATCTACTATTGACAGTATCAGTAGGTTAATTAAGCAGTCTGTTAGTGATAATGTTAAGAAAGCTGGCACATTGTCAACTCAAATTGACACCATTTGAGACTCAGGCATAACTGATGTTGGAGCAGTGATGCTGGGCGATGTCATGGGATGAGAGAGAGAACAAGACAGAGAGATCGCTTCATGCTGATGGCAAGCTCGGTGTCAAGTCCTGAGGAAAATGTGCTCTTGACTGCTGCAGATGTTCACACATCAGACCTATTGTGATACAAAATCACACCAATTGCGAACAGCTAATGAAGCACCCTGTGTAAAAGGGACAGTGTGGGATTAAGAAAGAGCAGTAGACAGAAGACAAATGTGCAAGGAAGTTCTCAAAAAGAAAACTACAGGGGAGCTTTCCCCCTGAACTGGCACAGGAACAGACACATAGATCAAGAGAGTTAATAGTCCAGACACACATCCACCTACAGGGTAAAAGAGTTTGAAGTAAAGCAATTACATCAACTCGCAGGCAAAGAACCATTCAAATATGGGGGGAAGCAATAGGCTATTTATTTAGGGAAAATGAAACATCATAACTTCTCTATTCTAAGATGTATTTTCTCATATTTTAATGTTTCAAAATCATGATGGGTCTTATGCAGGCAGGACATTATCTGCCCCCCATCATGCCTGCCTGTGCATGGGCGAACTTAGCCATGTGTTGAGGTAGTTGTTCATTCAAGTGGCACCTCAGACGCTTACAGCAATCCACACAGAATTTGAACTTAAACTTAGATTCCTAATTGTCGCCTAAAACATCTTTTTTAAAACTTATACTATAATGGAGCACGGACATGAAAAGTTATTGTACATGCGGAAGATCGTCTGCCAGATACCAGGCAATGCAATTAGAGGCAGCAGAAATTGCCAAACCATAGATAGCTACCCTAAAGAAATGCTTGTCCATATGCACAAAGAGACATTTACAAGGATGTTAATTATAGCACTGTTTGTAAGAGCAAATAATTAGAAACAACCTAAATGTCCACCATTTAGGAAACTTACATGGGAAGCTCTCCAAAACAAACTTATATGAAAAGAGCTACTGAGAATGTACAAGATGGTTTACTGAATGTAAAACGCTGTAATTGGTATATACACATCTGTGTGCACATAAATCCACAGGTAACGTTTTGGAAGGTTCATACCTCACAGAGTGACCTCCCTAGAGAACTAACTTTTGGAATTAGGGGGTGTTGAAGGACTTTCATTTTTTTACTCTAACTTTTTCTGTACTGTTTGTATTGTTACAGTGAGAATATAATCATGTTTCACTTGTCTAAAAATTGAAAAAAAAATTGCCAAACTTCTTGAAGTAGATCATAAAAATTTGAAGGCCAGCGGGGACTCATGAGACCTATTTATGGGGTCCTACACTTAGACATCTATATATCAGAAACTACATAAAAAAGCTGATTAACTTCAGAAATATTTTTTTCTTGCAAGAAAGAAAAATGAAACCATAAGTATAATCAAATAGGAACTGTGGACAAAAAATATCCCAATACACTTTTGTATGCTTTGAAATTATACTCTCGATGATAAAGGGGCTGAAGGAGTCAAGACTAGATTACCAAAAGCAGTGGTGGCTATGGTGCTGTTTAACAACATATGTCCAAAAAAGAAAGGGAAAATGTGGAGAAGACTGAGACTCAAACTCTGTGGTGTTGAAGAAAATAACTTGGATCGATGTAGAGTGAATGCTCATTTATTTCTTCAGATGAACATGAAATACAGCTCTCTCCTCATCTGAACGGCTATTATGTTGATGCCTCTGATGACTGGGGCATCTTAGAATTGAGAAATAAGGCATTTAATATCTATCTGTGAACCATATTATAAAAAATAGGAAACAGAAAATATATTTATTACATGTGACAAAGAGCTACTAATATTAATCTATGCAGGCTCACAGTGACTATCAACAGCTATTCTACTCCCAAAGATACATCTAAACTATAATAATCCCTCCCTTGCCAGTGATTGGTTCAGGAAGGGACATGTAACTGATCCTGGCCAATGAGAGATGTCTGCAGGGGACTTCTGGGAAAGGTCTCCTTTTATTTTAGAAGAGGTGGCAGGTAGTGCCTCTTGTACTCTGGGCAGTGGTAGCGTTGGATGTGACCTTTGGAACTGCCGATGGCAACTTACAACCATGACGGGAGTCACACTGAAGATGAAATCCCTGACAGAGCAGAGGGATAGAAGGAAGGGCCCAGAATGCCTCGACCTGGACTCGATCTCTGTAAAATAAATGCTTTTATTATTTAAGCTGGTTTGAATTGAGGAGTTCTGTTTCTTTCAGCCAAAAACATCCATAAAATGTATAAAGAGCTTTAACAATTATTAAGAAAAAGATACAGTGATCAAAATCACTGAAAAATATTTGAGTAGGAATTTATAAAAGAAATGTTAAAAAGTCAATAAGCAAATTCAATCTTACTAATAGTCAAAAATAGATTTTTAAATCCAAGAAAAACTAGTCTACAGGAGTTTTTTATGTTTTGGAGATTAATGCTCATTGGTTAAATGGTTTACAAATAGCATGTGGCTTGTTTTCTCACTTTGTTGATGGTGTTTTCAGTCACATAGTTTAATATGTAGTCAAATAAGCAATCCTTTTCTGGTATATACTTTTTAAGGTGTCGTCAGGAAACTCTACCCCTACTTCAAAGTTCATTTATATTATCTTCTGGAAGCTTTTTACTTTTAAATGAGGAAAGAACCATTTCAGATGGACAAAACCTTTACGAGATTGATAATACCAAATATTGGAGAGGATGTAGGGAAACAAAAACTTGAACCTTACAGGCATGGTAAAAGCCAGCATGCTCTTTTGGCAATACCCAGTAAAGCTAGAAATGTGCAGGGCCTTTAAAGCCACTATTCCATTTCCAGGTACAGAGCCTAGACTGGTGAGTCTCAACACTGGCTGCATGACTGAAACCAGATCTAAGACCCAGATCTCAGCATTTTTTTTTAAGCTCCCCAGGTGGTTGTTCGAAAACTTTTGCCCTGGAGAAGAAACTCCGACAAGTGTTAACATG
This sequence comes from Cynopterus sphinx, assembly GCA_030015415.1. Classification (NCBI taxonomy): domain Eukaryota; kingdom Metazoa; phylum Chordata; class Mammalia; order Chiroptera; family Pteropodidae; genus Cynopterus; species Cynopterus sphinx. Next base: position 52,828,142 of record CM057383.1, on the reverse strand, counting down.
GATACACACACAGGGTTGTTTAGTGCAGCACTATGTATAATAATGAAAAACTGAAAATAACCTAAATGTTCCACATAAATTAGCTATGGAATAGTTATAGAGTAGAAGGCCTACAGCAGCTGAAATGAATGTATGTGTACTAACGTGGATAAATCGCTAAATCACAGTGAAAAGCATTTTTAAAAGGACATGTAGAGTATCATACTTAATGTAAGCTTAAAAAACACATAAATAATACAATTTCTGGCTTATGGCACATACACATATGATACAGTATAAAAACATAAATGTGGAGAATGCAAGTCGGCAGCCTTCCCCCAGGAGAGGAAGAAAGCAGAATCAAAAAGTTGGGGGGCAAAGAAGTCTTTGGGTGTATCTAACATTTATTTCTCTGTTTCCTATAATACTCCACGTGTTTAAAATAATATTTTATAATCTTTTAAAAAGCATGGAATGAATTATTATGGCTGTTAAAAAGGATAAGTTGGAACTTTATGACTGCCATGGAAAGACATCCCAAATTTATTGTGAGGTTAAAAAGTGGTTTTCAGTTACACACGGTGTGATCTCAGTTGTATTAAATATGCATTTTACACATAGGTACAGTAAACAGGCAGAGAGTCCTACACTTTTAGATGTTTACTTGAATTTGGAACAATATATACCAAACTTATTTTGGGGAGAGAAGTAGGGTTGCTTAACTTCTCCTATTTTGTAGGTAACACAAAAGAGCAAATAATAAAGAGTAAGTCTCCTTCCAATCCCTGACCCTCAGCCTTACTCCCTTCCCAGAGGCAACCATGGTACCCAGGTTCTCAGGTCTCCACCAGACATTGTCTCTGTACTTGCAAGCAGACATGCATGTATATCACCACCTCAAACACACACGCGTGCATGCATGTGCGTGCACACGCGCGCGCGCACACACACACACACACACACACACACATTCAAATCACACCTCTACCTTTAGAGGATGATGATTATCAAATAAGAATGTACACCCTAATATTTGCTTGATTCCACCATATTCCTCATTATTTTGCCTGAGAGCAGTGCTATATGGCACGAATTTTCCTTTAAATAGCTGGAGAATTTGGGGAGAATTTCACACCCCACACTGAAGTGTCACAAACTCAGGAGTGGGAATTTCTGGATTGAAAAATCAGCCTGTAAATTTAGGTGTAGGCTGACTCTGAAGTTCAGGATCTCTTAATAAGAGATTCACGCTAACACATTTATCTTCTGGAAAGCTTTCTTTTATCACAGCTGCTCCCTAGCTTGAGATCCTTCAGTGGTTCTCCATTAACCATCAGCTAGTACTTGAATCGAAGCTAATATCCCAGGCCCCAGCATGCCCTCTCCCCTCCCCTCTTCAGGAGGCCTGGCCTACGCCAACTAGGCCCCAGGCCCTGCTCCTCCCTTCCACATTCATAACCCTACTTCCCCTGCCTTGTGCCTCCCCACTTTCTCTGCCTCTGGACTTCTATGCCCTCTGATTTCAGGAATTATAAAAAATCTGAATTGGAAGCTTAAAAGCATTCCCTGAACACCTACTATATGCCAGGTCCTGGGCAAGCTGCCCAGAAAGAGGTGACTTGGTCACACATGAGCACTCTTCACAGCTTTTGGGGCCCGACTGCTGCTCTGACACTTCCCTGACCAAGGGGCCAGACAGCTCATTCCAATAAAAGTCTGTTGGGTTTTCAGATCTGGGTCTTTATCCTAAGTACTCCAGCCAAGTCAGGTTTCAACAACACTACACTGTGCAGCTACATTTTTTTTTTAATAGCAAGCCTTCCATCAGACGTTTTGAGATCTTTTTGGATCCTGGTGCTCTTGTCTATTAACTCATAATCACTGCCAAGTTGCTGTCCCTGTCCCTTGAACGTAACCCATAGGCTTCCTCTGACCAAGGCAGTTATAAATAACGGGAATAAGACTGAAGACAGAGCAGTAGGACACACACTGGAGACCTCCCTTTGGCTTACTTGGCCTCACGTCTATTTGGGACCTGACACACACTGGGGGCCCATGCCAGTTCTGGGGCTGCAACCGATTCTGGGATCCAGCCCACTCATATTTCCAAATCCAACCCAGAGAGGTTGGAGAACGTGCCCAGGAGGACCTGGTAAGTGGTAAGCTCATGGGTCCCCCCCTACCCCCCAGGCCTGCTGACTGGTGGATTACAGAGATGGTGAAAACTTACATTAAAAAAAAATTTTCAAAAAACATAACAAAACAAAACAATAAATGTCCAAGCAGCTACAGAATCTGATCACCAGTGTCACTAGGGTAGTGTTCCACTTTGGATGCCCAATTGCAAACCTTTTCCACCCAAGCACTCATTTGATCACGATCAAATCCACATTGAGTAATGACTGTATGCTAGGTATGCAGGGGACCTAGGGGTTGGTAATGAATGAGATCCAGTCCCTGTCTTGGGGACGTCACAGTCTGATGAAGGAGGCAGACTCAGAAACAAAACAGGTAGTTCTGGGATAGACAGAGGCACACACAGGGTACTGTGGTCTAACCCTGACTGGGGCTCCCAAGGAGGGCTTCTGGAAGGCGGTGGTATCTGAGCTGAGAAACAAAGGCCTGGCAACTATGGGAAGGCCAAGGGTGCAGCTGAGGAAGTAGGGAAACGTGGGGACTCCAGCCAGCAGGAGCATGTGCAAAGGCCTGGGGCCCAGCGAGAAAGGCAGGAAGGGGATCTTAAGATTCACCACAGCTACGATGGGGTATGAGCAAAGGTGAGCCCAGGGACCAGGTGGAGGAAGAGACTCATGGATCTCTAGAGGAGCCTAAAGACTATGGCTACAACATTATCACTGACCTGGAAGGAGGGGGCGTAAGTCACGAGGCCAAGGACATGGTTGACACAAGTGTACCTGCTGTCTTCTAATCACACGCGAGGAGGAATGGGAGAGGAGCAGGCCTGAGGACTCACCTGTGGGGCCTGGGCACACCGCTGTGATCACCTTTTGGATAAGGAAAGCAGGGTTGATAGAGCACCAAGGCAGAGCAATGAAGTGAAGGAGTCAATGACACCAAGACCCATGTGGTCTGGGGGCGGAGGAGAGCACAGAGATGGGGGCAGAAACGGGGCACGCCAGCGTGAACTAACAGAAGACCTTCTCCCAAAGGCTGCCCAAACATCCTGAGGAACAGACTGACTGGTGAATACAGAAATTGTTTTCATGGGGATGAAATAAGCTGTGACATTTAACATAAGGAACTGCTGCAGGCAGCACAGAAAGACGTCACTTCCCAGCAAGAAATGATGAGGCCGGCATTTCCGGTGCATGCAGGAAGGTCATTCCCTGCGCAAGGAAGTCTGCTGGCTGGTGCTGCGGCTCAGGCTTCTCCCGCTGGGAGCTCAGAGTCCACGTGGGGTCTTTATTAGCACAGACACTGCTTGTCCCCTCCTCAATGTGGATTCACCCAGGCCGCCTGGGGGTGACCTTCAGAGCTTTCTGTCCTGCCCCCTACACACACACACACACACACAAAGCCTGGGTACACAGACACACTTGCCAGGGGACCCCTGCACTCTCCACCTCTCAGCAACTAGCTAAAGCCTTTGCCCCACCCAGTTCTGACAAGATGTATCTACTTCTCTCTCCAGTGCCCCATCATGGCACCCAGGACCTGGTACTCCCTCCTGCTGGCCACTCCTGCCAGCCTCCACCCCAAGGCCTCATGGGAAGGCCACTTATGGGGCTTGCCTTCACTGGAATGGACCCTGCTCATGGAGACTGGTGGCTGGACCTGGAGGTTTGTATTTTTCCGAAGCCTCCCCAATTGACCTTTAATTACACTGTTTGCCCAGCTCCCAAACCATTAACTTCCACCTCACAGCAACCGCACGTCAATTAATGGAGGGCCTGCTCCAGGCCCGAGCTCTTGAACACAATTAAGCGTGACAGTCCACAAATAAGAAAGGACTGGAGAATTAATTAAGGTCTAAACAAATTAATTACCAGTCCCCAATCGATTCCGATGCCAACACACACCGTCTTTCCTAACATGTCCATGTATAAATAGAAACAGATTTCTCACATGATTGCTGTTCTAAACCAGGGCACAGCAAGACTCTGAAACCACCTTGAGGGAGAGAAGTGGCTACAGTGAGTGTCCTCGGGGCTCCCCACATACTACACACACACACACACACACACACACACACACGCACACACACACATGTACGCACAACCCTGGCTGGAAAAGCAGGGGCGAACCTGGAGATGGGGTACTCCTGGTGGGACACTGAACAGCCTCAGCCGCCTCTGGACCATGTTTCTGTTTCCTGGCTGCAGGACTGAGGGGTTATTCAAGTGGGCTCAAAGTAGCCCTGGGCTACTCCTTCAAGGCCTGGGATTTGGCCAGCTCAGGATAAATTAGCAAGTCTGAATTTATTTATTCTTCTGTAAAATGGGATGGCTGGCTCTGCGTCAGGGTCTTCCCAGAGAGGGAATGAGGACAGTTGAAGGAAACAGAGGCCTACTGGGGAAATGAGGAACACTGGGGAGCCCTGGGAGTACTGGGCTCTGCAAACCCAGGGGAGGCCTGGAGTGACTGTGAACCTGTCTCAGAAGGATGGAAAGTGGCTGGAACAGGGCCTGGTCCAAGGTGAGAGAAGGGTGGGAACAGTAGAATCAGGTGCGAGAACCAGGCGTCCTGTGCCGGGAGTCACAGGTCTGTCCCTAGGGCCCATGTGGGGCCCGGTGCAGACAGGTGTCCTCTCACCTCCCAGACTTCAGACTGCAGCAAGAGGAGCTTGGCAGAGCAGACAGAGTATAAATGTGGCCTCTGAGCACAGAGAATACAGGCTCCTCAGGGCCCTTTCTCACCCAAAGGATCCCCTTCTGCTCCCTCCTCCTACACACATATCCCAACAAACAAAACTTAACCCATCCCTTCACTTGCCTCAACCTACTTCTCTTGTGCACTCATGGCTCAGTGAGTCCTGTCTCCCCATCAGGTCAGGGTCTAAAGGGGCAAGGGACCCTGTACAAGGTAAAGCAAGTCCTTAGCAAGCCTCTCAGTGGCCTTAACAGTGGTCTGGCCTAGTCTGGCTCAGCCTGCTATGGCAAGGAAGGGTACACGCCTGGTGGGACCTGGGCTTAGAGATGCTCTGTCCTGGCCAAAGACACCTGCGGATAATTGGAGGGAGGCCAAGCACACAAACTAGATGGTGGCTTGAAAAGACCGGGAGAGTGAGGGGTATGCCTGTTTATCTTGTACACCACCATGTCAGCATTGATCAGGGGAGTCAGCAAGTGTCCATTTGCAGATGGGCCTAGATGGACATTGGGGGCCAGAGAGATGGAAGCCTGCACATGGGCAGGAGAGAATGGAGCAGGGGGTGCAGGCAGGCGGGCACACAGCCAGGACTTGGGCAGCGGAAGCAGACAGAACAGGCCTGCTTCACACAGCATCCTGGTGAGCCAGGACTGTCAGGGCTCAAATTACTCTGTGTGCAACCTGTGCCGCTGGTTAGGGATATGTAGAAACTCTAGACCCTTCAACAGTGACTGGACTAGTGTGAGAGGGCTGTAGGCTCCTCCTTGTCAAGAAGGCAGGAAAGGAATCAGTCTGGAGCCCAAAGAGGGACTGGTCAGAAAGTCTCAGGCAGGTATGGCAGAAAGGATCATACCTGAAGGCAGAAACCATCTCCTGAAGGACCCTGAGAGAGGTCCATTCCACAAGGTGATACAGCAAGACAGCCAGCGAGCAGGGCTGGAACGGGCCCTGGTAAAGTCCTGGTTGTAAGCTTGGCTCAAGGACAGATTACATCTCAGCTGAGTCCCAGATCCAGTTCAGTGCAGCTGAGAGCTGCCCCCTTCCCAGGCTGCATCTAACCCTCCAGCACGGGATGGAAGGGACTGCAAGAACCACAGCCATGTCCACTCAATTAGGCCCCTTAACAAAGTCAGATCTAAAGAGTTATTCCGTTAATGGCCCACACCAGAAATAGCTGAGTTCATTAAAAGTGTGGAGTTGCTATAGCAATTATCTGGGTTGACTGAGGTTCATCGAGGAGGTTGTTCCTGGGAGTTCACGAGCCTCTGGGCCACCAAGAAGGTGGGGCTGCCCAAGAATGATCTCCCTGAGGCCTTTCAGGTGCTTCACAGCGCTTTCCTATGAATGCAATCTGGTCTGTGGTCTCGTTCGATCCTCCCACAGTTCTGGGCTGTAGGAAGGTAGGTACTAGTGCACCATTTTATAGATGAGGAAGCTGATACCTGGAAAACAAGATCTGGACCATGCACCTGGGTTTGACTCCCAGCTGATCAGATTGAGCCTTGGCATCAGGAAGGTCCCGGGACCCCACACCTCTCCTGGGCTGGCCCCCATCTTTGTCCTCTGGTATCATATGGGGAACTCTGTGTCATGCTTCAATCAGTGGCTTATACTTCTCTTTTGATGACTGATTGCAGACTGCCTCATGTTTCTTTCGATGTTGTTTCTTTTTAAGTTTCAAAAAACTTTCCACCGTGGCGCCCTTCCCCAAATAAAACATAGGCCTCTAAAGAGCCAGGCTGGGTTTTGCGGTATCCCTGGGCCCAGGCCTGCGACACGTGTTGTAAGCTCAGAGACTCCAAGACCAGCAAGGACTCAGCTGAAGGCAGCAAGATCCCCTCCCACACATGCGTGCACCCGCAATTACTTGGATGTGAGTGGAGGCCTCCGAAACCTAAAGGGCCCACAAAACCCAAAGGCTTGGAACACCAGGTTAGAGGGAGCTGTGGATGTTCTTTTGTGTCAGGAACCCCTGGGACAGTCTGGTGAGGCCTATGCGCCCCTTTCTGAATAATGTTCCTAAATGTATGAAACGAAAGACATAGGACTACAAAGGAAATAAATTGAAATAAGTTGCCCAACTACTTTTTATGTTGTGTTATAGTAATAGATTTGCTTTTTAACTAATGAATTAAAAAACAAGACTTCCCAGTGGATCTATTAAATATAATTTTGATTTATGGACAAATTTTGATATAAGTATGTACAATATTTTAAGATCTCTGAAACAACTGCAATGGGATATGAAAATATCTGTGATATCTACTGGTGACAGTCACAGGACCTGCTCGTTACTATGGTTTGCTGTCTACATTCATAATGGAAGGAAATGTTAAATTTCAGCTAGAGGCTAGTGTAAAATTTTCCCCAACCACATTTACAAGGTCCACTGCATTCTATCTACTGACCCTTTAAGGGTCTGGGGTCCCAGGTTAAGAATCCTTATGTAGAATTTTGGGCACAGAGCCAGGCCCGTCACCTTTTTTTCTAACTGCATGTTTTGTTCAAATTGTCCCTGTCAGGGAACATTCCCCACCCCCGCCACAGTCCAGCCAGCTCTGCCAGAGCCCCATAGCCAGCCCCACATGCCCGGGAGCCTCCGCCTCCTGCAGGCCTTACCTACTGCGGGAAAGGGCACAAATCTCTGCACGAGAAGGCGGGTGGCTGGGGTGAACCTGTTGGCTTTCTGAACCAGGACATTAAGGCCCACCTTGGAAAGAGAAAACAGAAAAAGTGCATGGTGCTGCAGCCGCCTGTGGGAGGAAGGGGCAGACGAGGGGAGGGGGATGGGCAAGAAGTGAGGGGTGCCGTGTCCCCTGTGATTTCACCCCCAGACCCTAGGTTGCAGAAGACCAGTATGGCTGCTTAAAGCACTACTGCCCCATCATTCCATAACCGGCTCATGAGAAAGAAGGAGAGAGGTAAAGCTACACACACACACACACACACACACACACACACACACACACACACAGAGCCTCTCTGGGGAGGGGAAAAGGTTGGGGGGGTTGCTGCTTCAAATAAATAAAGTCTAGGACTCCCTCATTCCTACCCCCTTTCTAGGCCCCACTGTGAGCTCAGGTTTGGGCCTGGCCAGACCACAAGGACCACAGGAGGAGAGCTACACACTTCTCCACAGAGCTGAGCAGAGCAGCCTGCAGCAGGACAGGGGTGGGGTGGGGTGGCGTGTGCAGTGGACATCTTGAGCTCACTCACTGGTCGACTTTACTCAGACCCCAGCTCCCCTTGCTCAGCCCAGGAAACCAGAGCCCCTTTGCCTTTGCCTTGGGCAGTCCCCATTCCAGCCCAACCCCATGCTGTCCTTTGTCTTTTTAGAACACAGGTCCAATCGCATCCACCACCACCAGCTCCTCTCCACAACCTGTTCTAGAAGGTGCAGTCTCCTATGCGCATCAGTCTTGGCCTCCATAACCCCATACCCCCAACGACCCATGTTCTTCTTCCTCAAGTCCAGTCTGCAGTGTATCAGACGCTACATGAGCTTTCCAGCCCTGGGGCCTTGGCTCGTGCTGGCTCCTATGTCCAAAACGCCTTCCTTCTGTGCTCAGTCCACACCCGTTCTTTTAAGGCTCACCTCTGAGCTCCATCTCCAGTATCACTTAATAACAGTGGGATTCCTTTTAGTCATGAAGTCATTTAATCTCTGCCTCAATTGCCTTGTCTGTAGAAAGAAATAGTAATATCTACAGCAACCCAGGCCTGCTATAAAAATGTATATAAGCGTTTAGCATGAGCCTGGCACATAGGAGGACTCAATAAATGAAGCTATATAAGAACGATGTCGCCTCTCCCCCGCAGAAAGTCCCTCCTTTGCACATCACCAATCCCTCCTTCCCGGCACTCAGTACACTGCTCATGGGTGTGATGATGTCCCTGCCAGATTGTGAGAGAGGGATCGTGCCTTTTTCATCTTCCTGTGCCCAGCACGTAGGTCAGTGGATGGCATGTAGTACAAGCTGAATACAGTGTGACTGAGGAATAAATGCATGAACCAACAGATGAATGGATGGAGAGATCAGAAAGGCTGGAAGAAGAAAGTGGGATTAGTCTAGGCAGAGAAAAAAAACCCTTTTGGTGTGGCAAACAGCACGAGCATAGGCATATAGAGAGAAAAGGCAAGATGCACATGTCCAGACCAGAAGACAGATATGTAGAGGCCTCTGCTTCCTCACCTGAGGCCAGAGCCAGCCCCTGCCCACTGCCCTAGAGATCATTCCTGGCCTGAAAGGACCTGCAGCTTCCTGCTCTGGCTCTGACATACCTGCTGGCTCTACAGGTCACATGTACTCATAGCACTGGCTCTGGCCTCAACCTTCTGCGTTGTTGGGAAAGATGCTGAGCTTTGGGAAGGCCTCCAGAGTGGCTGGGTAACTGTGGCAGTCAAAAATGGGACACTGCAGAAATGGCCCAATGACTCAGAAAGACAGGAAGTGCCAGCCCGCCAGCCCCTGGGGAGCCCAGGGCCCCGCGGAGCCAGAGTGCTGCCAGCCAAACACAGCTTGGGCCCTTGGGTGCCTGGGCTCCATTTGAAGCCTCAAGCTAAGGCTCAGAGTCCAATCTTTGTTGTCTCTGCTTGTTGAAGGGAAGGCTGGGAGGCAGGGAGATGCATGGCAGCTTGGACACACTTCAGTGGTTTGGTGGGGCAGGGAGGGGAACTGTCAGCCTACACGGCCCTGCTTCAAGGCTGAGCCTGCTACACACACAGAACTTGTCAAGTCTGGGTCCCCCAACTCTCAGCAGCAAGTGACTGTCTATTTCTGTGACTCAGGAATGGCTCCCAAATATCAGGGAACATGTTCCCATAAAATGTAGAGAGGGAAAGTACAGAGGAACAAGCTGAAGGACAGGTAGGCAAGTATCGGAGATGAAGAGGAGAAGGGGGCAAGGGGTGTGGAGGAGATGCCAGGCCTCCTGCTTATGCCAGGCCACATAAAGTACCTTAATTAAATTCCTACTCCAAGCTTTTAGATTCTTACAGATTTAGAGAAGTTCAGACAGGTTCAGAGAGGTAAAGTAACTTTGTCCAGGGATAGACAGTTATTATGAGGCAGGTAAGCTAGGACTGAACTCAGCATCTGCAAAGCCAGTGGTTTGTTCTTAACCACTGTGCTATTTACTTTCCAATTGTTTTCCACCTCAACGAGGATCACTTTAATGTAGGACTGCATTAAAATTGGCTGTTTGCAGAGCTAAAGCCTCCCTGAAAAGACCAGGCCCAGAGGAGTGAACACAGAAGGCAGCTCCAGTCTTGGAGGATAGGGCCTTTGAACACACCCCACCCCCAACCTCAACCACCATAGCTGGAAATCAGAAGGTCTGTGTTCAAAACCCCACACATTCAACTAAAAAGATGCTGGGTACTGGAGGGGTGGGGAGCAGGAGCCCCCCAAGAAGCCAGCAGGGAGCTCGGCCCCTTTCCCTGACAGCCTCTTGGGGATGGGCAGGGCTGGAGTATGGTGGCCTTTGCTTTTAGCAAACACTCGGACTTACCCCTTGCACCCCCTATTCCCCCACGCATTCCCGTCACTGGCTGGGATAGTACTTCCAGAGTTAGGGACCTAGCTTGCCTCCCCCTACCCAACGTGGAAGCCCAGGGTAGGGAGAAGGAAAGAAGAGGGAAAACAATGCCTGAGTCCTGGGTCTCTTCCCGCCTCCCCTTCCTCGAAGCCCATGGGCATTTCCCCAGCACAAATGGAGTGAGACTTAGTGAGGGACACATGTTTCTGAGGTCATGGCCAACATGCTGGAGTACAGGGAAGAAGCTGAGGACCAGCAAAGTGGAGAGAAGGCTTTGGGTTCCTGTGTAGGCCACCCCGCCCACCCCCCGATGATGACCCAGGTGGCAGAAAAGCACGAATACGAGGGAGATAAGGGGCCACTCACCTCTGGTCCCCCTGTATCTCCCAGCCCAGGCCTACTGTCCCAGCAGCTAGGATGGCCAAAGCCTAAGAAAGAACCGGACGGGCTACAGCCCCAGGGGTTGGGAGCCGTCTGTTCTGGTTCCTTGCTGGCCCTTTGGCCTGGAACATTTGGTGGAGCCCATTAAAATTAAAAAGCCAAGTAGCTGGTGGCTCTGAATGCCAGCTCGTTTTCCCTGGCATGGTGGGTCCTGTTTAAGGGAACCAGCTGGCATTAATGGCACACAACTCATCATAAACAGCAGCTAGCGATCAGAAAAATCTGAGCTAATAATCAGGTTTGGGAAAGATAATGAGATATGGAACAATCACTGCTGAGGGTCCCCTAGGGTCTGTTTTAACAGCCTCCAAATAAGCCACAAAATAGAAATTAACCAAACAGGGGCTCCATTTGGGTGGAGGGGAAAACAAACAGGATGTGGAGTTTGCACAAGAATTCCCATGTGGCCAGCAGACAGGGGTCCTGGGAGAAGCCAGAGCCCAGGATCCTCGGGACATCAGCAAAGGCCTGAGGAAGCAATGAATCTTCTCTGGCCACTTCTAAGCTCTGGTTCCCAGGCCAGTGAATTTGCCGCAGGGAGCTGACAGGAGCAGAGGAAGAGGACAGAAGACTAGCTTCCTGACAACCCCCGCAGTGGGGATAAGTGTTGACCAGCGCTGAGAACTGGGGTGGGGTGGGAGCTCCATGACACAAGACATTCAACGTCAGCAGCTACATGACTGATAGCTGTTTCCTTAAGTATCAATGTCTTTCCTAGGCCCATAGCAGCTTAATTTCTGCAAGGCCAGCAAGGAGACACCAGACAGGGCTTGAGCAATGCATGCAGCCCTCTCTCACCCAGGCTGTGTCCTCTCCTCCAGCCCACAAGTCCAATCCCCTGTGGGATGCCTCTGTTTCAAGGAGCTTCGGGCCCTCCACCTTCATACACCCCAAACCAAGGTTATTTGCTCTTTCTCGCCTGTGCCTGATCCTCCTCTCTCATTCTCAGTTCACTCTTTTTGTTGCACACCTAGGAGCCCTCCCGGACAGGAGCCCCTCCCAGTGCACATCCCACCCACCGTCCCACATCCAGCCCATCCTGCAGAGCTACCTATCCCATTTCTTGGGTATCTTGACTATCTTTCTCTGCTCCCACCACTTAGCTATGCACCAGTCTCTTTTCTCTGGAAGACTGCCCACCTTCTAACTCAGCTCCCTGCTTCCACTCTTGCCCTCCTCCAGTCCACTCTACACAGCAGCCAGAGTGATCTCCTAACAATGGACACCAGTTTGCTTTAGCCTTTCATTGGCTTCTCACTACACTTAGAGACCCCCACAGCCTTGCGTGACCACCTGGCCTTGCTTACAAGGCTCTAGCTACCTCACCATTGCCCTGGCTCCTCTGATTAAACAATCTCCTTTTACTCCAACCCCCGCACACCCTGCCATGTCTCCCCTCAGAGCCCCCAAGCACTGCCCCCTCCCTTGGCCTCCTTGCTTTTCCGTTTGAATGTCTGGCCCTCAGAGAGGCCTCCTCATTGCTCAGGGTTCCCTATTTAATAGGCTTTCACAGAAGCTGGAGCTCTTCCTTCCATGTGCCTATCATGGTTTCTAAGTATATATTTATTTACCTTCTTAAAATGTTATAAATTAAAGTAATACATGTGTGTGGTTAAAAAACTGAATTTCACAGAAATATGTTTACCTATGGCCTCTTTACTAAATATCTCTCCTGATAGGCTCTAAGCACTGGGCTCAGAGGCTCTGTCTCTCTCATTACTCATTGACTTCCTGGTGCCTGGTGAAATGAGGTGCTTAACAAATGTTTTTAGAATAAGTCATGTGATTTCTGAAGCAGGAGGAGGAAAAAAGAAGCCACAAAGGAGACTGGCCTTGTGCAGTCACTTTAGCAGACAGCTCCACCAGTGTCAGGTGCTGCACACACAGGTCTAAGGCCACCTGAGTGGATGCTCAGGGAGAAGGGCTCGGAAAGGGTGGCCCCAAGGGCCATGAAGGCTCCTGAGAAAAGGGATGCCCAACTGAGCCCCAAAGGGCAAATCAGAGGCAGCCAGGCTGGAAGGGAGGGGTCTCAGCAGGCTTCAGAACCATGAACTATCATCTGATCATCTGTAGCCCTCTCTGTGGACTCTATTGGCCCTTGCCATAAGGCAGTCCAAGGGCCCCTAGAGAAAAATGGAGACGGAAGCATGCCTGAAAGGAAGGATGGCATGAGGTCAAAATTTAGATCCACTCTCGGGTGGTGGTAATAATGTTAACAAACGGTCAGGGGTTTGTGTGGGTCCTGAAGGGCAAGGTATGGGGCAGGTCTAAAAAAACAATAATCTGCGGTACCCAAACGTCTCACCAGAGGGCGCTAACTGTAGCGTAAGCCCTTGGAAACTCAGTGTCCCTTCCATTACCCTCTAATTTTCCTGCAACCCTAGCCAGACTGACAGGAGCAAAGGGCCAAAGTGACTGGGACATAGTCTTGCACAGGCTAAAACTCCAGTCAGCTCCAGCTGCGAATGAGTGGCTTGTTTGCTAATGACCAGGCCTGATCTCTGAACCATGACCCACAGAGACCAGCTGGCCACCTGTAGGGAAACCAATTACATTAGACCCCTTCCATGTAGGAGAAGACAGCAACTTGTCCTCTCCAGAAAACATACACAGCTGACATTCATGTCAGATTAACTACTGCCAGCATCACCATCTGCAGCCTTCTGGAACACTTCAGATTCTGTTACAGGGTCCATGCAACGGGCCCTCCAACCTAGAAACCACTCCTAGGGAAAGCAGCAAGACAATAGTCTGGTCCAGGATTCTCAGGCTCCCTTCCTCCATTAAGCCCAGAGAAGACCACTAGGGCCTGAGGTACACCCTGGACCACAAAGAACACCCTAAGGTACACTTTCAAACACAGAGAACAGCCTGAGGTCCACCCCTGACCACAGAGAACATTTGAGGTACGCTCTTGATCACAGAGAATACCCCAAAGTGCACCCTGAAACAGAGACTATCTGGGGTACACCCTGGACCACAGAGAACACTGAGGCGTATCCTCAACCACAGAGAATACCTGACATACACCTGGACCACAGAGCCAGCTGAGTGTGCCTCATAGGACCAGGGACAAAGATATCTGCTGACCTGACTTCGGCCAGAAACCAAAGGTCCAGGAACCAAGTATGAAGGTGAGCCAAGGGCCTAACCCTATTATACCTAAAGAGCCTTTCAAACATTTTTTTCCAGATCCCACTGTTCTCAGGGTCCCTGGGGAGAGACTTGACTACCTGGGGGCCTGGTGACAGTTACTGTAGCCTGGAAATTGAGAATACTGCCTGGCTTTTCTGCCTCTTTATGACACAGAGGGAGCAGGAAGAGAAAAGGGTCCTGTGTTAGCAGAACAATATGAGATTAAGCCTGGGCTGAATCCCAGCTCTGTCACTGATTTTACCTCTATGCCTCAGTTTCCTCATCTGTAAAATGGAGATGAACACCTAAACAGTACCTGGCACTCCCTAAGCATTAATCATTATGATTATTTGCCCATCTGACTATCATGGGGACATGGAAAAAGCACTGGGAAGGGAAAGGGTTCTGCCTAGGGATCCCCTGGGACATTTCTTTGTACTACAGTGTATACTAGTAAAGGTTAACAGACATCACTGCATCCTATACGGAAAGGACCCCCCAGAGCCCAGACCCTTTGGGAATGGAAGTCAGTATGGCCCTAAAAGGGAAAGTCCTCAGCTAGCTAAGACCTGGCTGAAGTGAAGGATTTGAGGATCAGGAATGAAGTGATTCTCATACTCCAGCACTACCAATCAGCTCCGGAGTGGACTTTAGCCCTGAGCCTTCCTCCCCACCCCAAGTCCACTCTCAACCCAGACCCTGAGTCCAGGAAGGTAGTCCATCTGCTGGGCCTGCTACCTACCCACAACTTCTTCAGCCTACTTCTACCCATACCACCTACAATGCCATGGGTCCTTGAACTCAGGCAGGGCTTCCTGCCATGGCTCTACAGTGCTCCATGACCGGCTCCTGTGATTCCCACTGCTCATTGTCACCTCATCACTGTCACTCCATACAGAGAAGCCACACTCATTTTCTGACAGCTTCTAGAATCTGTCATGTTCTCCTTCTCATCATGTGCTGTGCCCTCTATCTGAAATACACACCTCTCTCTGGTCTACCCTATAAGAGTGAGCCCTGTGTGAATTAGAAGTCCCGCCCTAGGTCCCACCACACTCAAGAGTCACTTTCATCATAATTCTGGTTATAGCATTAAGTGTCCCAGCCTCCCCTCTCAGCATCTTGAAGGACACACCAATCTGTGCATCTGCATCTCAGTGTCTGCAAAGTGCCTGGCACACATGCACCCTGAAGCAAGTGAATAGGTCACCCCTGTGCAGCCTGCAGCCAGTGGGGGCTGACCACAAAGTGCCCCACACCAACTCCCAAACTAAAACACAGCGAAGACTGATGGAGGCTTCCTTTGTTGAAAGACAGCAAACTGTTAGATCTCAAAAATAACTTAAGATGAAATTTCTTTTTCACTCTCGAGCAAGAAGCTAGACATTGCCAAATCTATTTAGGGGGTTCACCAAAAGGCTGCTAACCCTATACTCGTGGTCCTGTAACCAGCATGAAACTTCACTTTGGGGGGATGCAAATGAGAAAACCCTGATTCTATGGGTTGCTGGCCAAGGTCATAGACTCTAGTGAGAGAAGAAAGGGCTCTGCAGGGTCCAGAGAGGAGGCTGGACTCCCTGGGCCTGGCCCACACTCTAGCTCATCCTCAGTTCCTGGGATCTGCCCTTGGCCTGTCAGCCCCCATCCATACCGCCTGCTTGTAGGGACTCGTTTTAATTAATGCTAGAGCTGGGCCAACTACTGGGGCCCTGACACTTGTTTGCAGGTCATCTCCTCCTAACAGGCTCACCCTGGGAGGGGATTTGTCACTAATTGAAGCAGAGATCAGTTAATGAGGCCGCGAGGCCTGGGGTTCCACAGAACAATGGAAAGGAAAATAAAATAAAGCCTCTTTCTTTGGAGGTTTTGTAATTTACACACACAAAAGAAAAGCAAGCAAGCTGCAGCTTTTCCAAGTCAGAAACTCCACTCCATCTGCCGGAGTTAGACCCTCACTGTGTGAAGAAGCAGGCACAGGGACGCCGCCACCGCTGAGACTCAGGGATCAGAGAGGAGAGGGGCCTCCCAAGGCCAGCAATCAATCAGCAACCTAATTAACAAGTATTTATGGAGCAGTGCTCTGTGCCCCCCTGTGGGGAAGAAGACACAGGGTCTGTCCCTGGTTAATTTATAATCCAGTGGAACAATCAGAGGACAGGACACGAGTGTAACTGAGTGAGTGTCCGGGGAAGAACAGAAGTTTCTAGGATTCTCAGCAGGGGAAGAAGAGTGTGGGCTGGCATGGTCAGGAAAAGCCTCTTCAAGGGCTCTGCAGCTAGGCAGGGAGAAGGAAGGAGGGTGCCCCTAGCACATGTCCCCTGGGGGGCCATGATAGCCCAGTGTAAGGTCCCTATTCCCTGCGGGTGAGACCCTGGCTCTGAGAGTCCTGGAGGACCCCAAGTCTCTAGTAACTCTGATAGGCTTTGGGTCTCATGTGGGCTAGCTTTGACCCTAGGAAGTGGCTGGGATCCATGACTGAGGGCCCTTTGGGTGAGATAGCAAGGACTGGGGATGCACAGAGCCTGGAGCCTTCAGAAGACACCATGTCCCTGTTATGGGGGCCCCTGGCCTGCAGAAGGAGGAGGTCCCACCAGGTCAGTGATCCCCTTCCTTCAAGTCCCTCCCAGTCAGAGCCATTCAATATTCTCCCCATTATGGCTTCTCCTTCCAGCTCCCCCCACCCTTAAATCTCAAAGAAGGAAAGTGGGATTTTTCAAGCTGCTAAATTGGGCTGAGCCATCGGCTCCTCTTGTCATAAGCGAAGAGGAGGTGACATCAGCAAGAAAGAGGTGACAGCCTTTTCCCCTCCCTCACAAGAACTCCTGACCTTGGCCAGCAACCTCCCAGAATCAGGACTCCCCAATGTGTAGGACCCCAAGCAAATGAAGTTTCGTGCTGGGTGGCAAGATCACAAGGGTGGGGTTAGCAGTCCCTCACCCAGCCATCTAAACACAGTTGGCAATGTCTAGCTTCATGCTTGGGGTGAGACATAAGGATTCAGGGAAGGAGAGCGATCTTGGGCATGAAATGGGGACACCCCTCCACCCAACAGCTATTTGGAGATGATCTTGTCTATGTGGGAGTGGAATAAAGGAGGCCATTTCAGAACAACCCTCAATCCCTACTTTAGAGAAAAGTGAAGTAAATGAGTGTTGGTACAAAGGTTTAGTACCTAGTTGTGAGCAATTATATTTATTTAATGACATGGGAAAGATGAGGACAGTGGGTTTTACAAAAAGATTATTACATGTGAATGTTTTTTAATTTGAATTCTGTAATTTTTTCTTACTAACTGCATGTATTTATTGTAGAATGAATAAAATAACAAAGTTGCAACATGACTTTCATCCCTGGAGTCAGCTATAGGAGACCACCCAGCCGGGACCTAGGGAGTACCAGACAGAGAAGCAAGCTAGGGCCCAAGGGTGGGACAAGTGTAGTCAAGGTCCCATCCCAGGAGCCTGAGCTTCTGCTTCGGCACTGGCCCACGCCCCTCACTGTGTCACCGTCCTTTGCCTTTATCTGGGATCCATCCTTACACTCACATAGTCAGTCTACAAATCTCCCCTACTCAATAGATACTCTATATTCAAAGTCCTGTGGGATTCACAACGAGCCTATTGCCCCTGCCTTAAGGAGCTTATAGGCCTCCAAGAGGGACTGGACATGTGACCGCATAACCAAGGCTACTGAGAGGAGGCAACGGTACCTCAGGAGCTCAAACAAAGAACAAGAGGAGTTGGCATTTGGGCCAACTTTGTGGGTTATTCTTGAGCCCTTATCCTCCTGCTTCACTGCGTTACTGAGCATGATGACCAGCTTCTCCGAGAAGAGTGCCAGATAACCCTGGGGCCCTCTAGGACAGACGTTCTGCCCTTGGCTGGAATGGACAACTCTTCACTTCGCCCACAGGCACCATCTCACCTCCCTGCCTGCTCTCTGAAACCTGGAGCACCAGTTCATGCTCTCTCTACTGAAGTGTCGTCAGGCTCGACTCTCTCTCTCCTCTGCCTAGAAAGCCTGCCCTGACAGCTCTCACAGAAGCCTGTCTCCCTCGCCCCTTGCCTGGATCTGACCCTCAGATAGGTCTGGCTCAAGTTGCTGAGTGGGGCAGCCAAAGAGCAGCAGGATTGAAAGGAAGTGAGGGGAGACGGGTGCAGTACTCACCGCGATGGAGACAGCACTGATCACAGCTCCTAGGTAGCCCTGGATAAACTTGGATGCAGGTGAAGGCTGGAAGACAGAGAATTTCAGGCCCACTGAGCGCCCAAAGATCCCACACTCTATACTTGCAAACAGCCCCAGCCAGCAAGGGGCACTCCTGTCCCCTAGCCCGGAGGCTTGGACGAGAAGAAAGAGGTGCCTCTGGAAGCCAGAGCTATCTGGGTCACCCTCAGCGCAGGTCAAAACATGGAAACAAAAGGCAGCAATGTCTAGAGGCCAAGGGGCCAAAGGGCCCACTACACTCTGCCCTGTTCTAGAAAAGTCATTGGCAGACACTGCTGGCTAGAGGTAGAAAATAGCAAGGGCCAAATGGGTTATTTAGGGCTGGGACAAGCAGAGTCAGTTTAGGAAGACTACGTGTTGCAAGTGGGCTGCTTGGCACCAGAGCACTTCCTAGGTAGAAATGGTAGTGCTGAGGATGGCTAAAGCCTGGCTGGCTCTCACAGGCCTCACCAACCCTGACAGCGACTGTGCTGTCATGCCAATAGGTGACAGTTGCTCAAAATTTCTGTGGAAAAATGTATCCCAGGTTGCAATGCAGAAAATTAAGAAAGAGCTGAGGAACTTGCCTTCAACTATACTACACTGGCAGTTTTGGAGATGTTTGGTTTAAGGTAAACAGGAGCCATCCAAGCAGAGATGTATGAGTGTGAAGCATCTGAGCAAGCTGTGGACTGATGGTTTAGATGCGGGGCGGGGACATCCTCAGAGTATCAGGCCCTGATGTTCCTACCCCCAGACCAGCCTCCAAGGTTGGAAAATGCCTAGACCCTCTCCTACCCAAACTGACAGCCCTTCCCCATCAAAAGACCTAGACTCCTTCTCCCCACCTCCTGCCTCTGGACTTCAGTATGAGAGAATTGACCAAAGGAGAGCAGGGGCCCAGCCCCCTTCCTGGGCAACAGGAGGGTAACTGAGCCTCCATCGTAAGCTCTTCCCTGGAGTGCAGGGGACTGCGGAGGAGGTGCCAGTCCTCTCAGACCCTTTAATCCTCAAGAGCAACCCTTCAGCTCTGCAGCCAACAGGCAAGGAGCACCGAGTTAGCTTCCAGGCAAGCTTGGAGAACACTTTAGGGAAATTCAGTTCCCACGTGGCTGATGCTGTCCTGATCCAATACTGGCTATAAGAGCTGCCCATGGAGAATTCTGAAGCCAGCAGAGCTTGTCTCTTTAGCCACCCCCACCACACTCCCATTTTACGGGACTTCGTCACTTTTTCCCAGCAGAGCCACTCCTGAAAGGCTGGCGGTTTAATTAATGTGCCTACAGGGGGGCAGTGCTTAACCTGACAAGTGGCAGGTCCCATTGTAGGGAGGATGAAGGTCACCCCTGGCCTGCCGCCCACCACTGGGTGGTGGTCTGCGGCGCTTACCTTGGTAGCATTTCGGTTTGCATAGTTGACACAAGCGTTGTGGCTTTGATTCAGCCACTGAAAGGCAACAGGGGAGAGGAGAAGTCAGAGAAAGTGTGATTACCTCCCTACAAGCCAGGCCCAAGCTCAGGAGGCCACATCTCTCCAGAAGGACATGGATCACTAGCTCATAGTAGATCCATCTGTCTCACTAGTTAGTTAGCATGACCAACTATCCTGGTCTGTCTGAGACTGTGCCAGTTTTAGCACTGATTATCCCCAGTCCTCAGAAAGCCCTCAGTTTCTAGCAAACCAGGACACTGGTCCTGCCCGCCCCAGCAGTCCCCGGATCCAGACAGTCACATCTTCCGGAATTATGGCGCTCACTGCTCAAACCGCCCCCTGCCTTTGCTCCCTTATTCTTATTACATTACTTACTAGACAAGAGGTAGACATTTGGGCCCCTGGAATGACTGACAGCCCTGAACCTCTTTCAAAAATATCCCAGTGTTCAGCAACACCCAGACACGGGTACAGCCAGAGTTCTGTTAAGGGAAGACTGATATTTTCTCACAAAGACAGTCAGGTTTTTCTTCCTCCCCCTCTTTCTCTGCACGCGCGCGCAAACACACACACACACACACACACACACACACACACACACACACACACACACACACACCCCTTCCATGTTGTCAGAGAGCCACAGCCTGGACTCTCTCCAATTGCAGAGAGCAGGGTCTGTGATGTTTTTTCACCCCCCTCATTCCTCATTACCTTGGAGTGGGGTGGATTTACCTTCCCCATAGATTTGGGTAAGGCTGATGCCAATGAGGCTGTGGGCCTCGAGGTCACTGGCTGTGGAAGAAGCAGCCAAGAGGCAAAGTGGGTGGCCAACAAGCCATCAGGTGAGGGCACCGGCCCAGCTCCCATCACCTCCATGCAAAGGTTAAAATGATACACAATGGCCTGAGACTCGGGCTATTGGAGACCTGCTCAGCAGGGCCCAAAGTCCTGGGGTTTCTCCCAGTAGCTTCTGGGATGGGGAAAGGTTGGAAATGGAGTCACTTTCCCCAGAGGCTGTATAGGAGAGGAGACACTGGGGCAGGGAGTTTTAACCAGCACTTGGGCCCTCCCTCAAAAGCCCCTCTTTGCCTGGA
Organism: Cynopterus sphinx; assembly: GCA_030015415.1. Classification (NCBI taxonomy): domain Eukaryota; kingdom Metazoa; phylum Chordata; class Mammalia; order Chiroptera; family Pteropodidae; genus Cynopterus; species Cynopterus sphinx. The sequence goes on along the minus strand of CM057383.1, from coordinate 52,807,485 downwards.
GACTGTTACCTGCCAGAAGACAGTGGATGCCAGTGTCTGGTTGGGCAAGAGAAGACCGACCACCTATGAGATAGAGAGAGAAAGCTGAAGAAGGCAAAAGAAACATCCTACACTTCTGCAAAGAAAAATTACATAGTAAAAATTACCACAGCAAGCTGGATCCATATAAACTGAAGTGGATGATGTGTACTTACAAACTGCTGCCCACAGGAAGACAGTGTACAATGAAAAGACCCAGCTGCAGAATTATATTACAGTATAATCCCATTTTTGTAATGAAAAACATTCTATCTTCTATATAACCACATACACATACAGATATACATATGTATCTCCAAGCAGGAAAAAATCCATAGGACAGCATATAGATATCTTACATTCTTCTTGAATATTTCTGTATTCTTTTTAACAGTGGACATGTATTATATCCATAATTTGTGGGCAGTGGAACAATAAAAACAAAAAAGCAAACCAAAGGAACGCCTTTACTTCTTCTCAGCTAATCTGGCTCCTTCACATTCCAGCCATCCAGCAGAATTTTTGTGAGAGTTAAATGGAAATCATTTCAAGGGTCTTCAGTGGTTTACAGATACAAGTTGGGGGGGAATTTATATCTGTTATCTCTGAAGCCTCATGAAGCAAAACCTACAACATGTTTAAGCTATGGAATGCAACATAGATGTCTAATAAAAACTTGTTGAATGAGTGAATGAATGAATGAATAAATGAGCAAATATACCCATATGGCTAAGTATGGTTACATAGGTGTGAGTCCATTATTCCCAAAGCCCAAATATCACCGAAGACCTGGACTCACTGACTTTGTTTTTTGGTTTAAGTCAAGATTATCTAATCTTGGTACTGGCCAAACCCCAGACTTTAGGGATCCATGTGTGTCTCCCAAGTTTACCTTTTGAGTGCTTGTGTGCAGACTAACATCTACTAAGTACTGCTGCATATGGAAAAAATGTGCACAACCATCCACATATTGACTTATTTATTATTCCTGTAGATAAAATGGCTCCTTGGCAAGAATTTCTGTAAGGAACAAGTATAAACATTCAATTCTATGCAGTAAATCAAATTCTAGACATCCTCAGCAGCATTAGTAAATCATGTTTTAAACATTAAAATGTTTTAAAACAGAGAATACGTACACACATTTATATTTATTGGCCCATATCAGTTTGAATCAAATTATATAATGTAAAGCCATTGCATAGCTCCAGTGAAGAATTATCTTACATTTTTCTCCCCAAAATGAGATTCCCAACTCAATTTTTCTTTGCTATGACAGCTCAGGGTACTGGAATGGGCATTAGGAGACCCTGGGTCTTAGCCTCAGCTCGGTCCCTGTGTGATCCCTAGAAGACAGTTCCCTTTAAGGCTCTAGCTGTCTTACCTATAGAGTGAAGGGGTTGACTTTGGAGGTCCTATCTCGGTTTAAATTCTATTCTCGGGTTCCAAGTATACCTGTGAAGTCAACAGAGATAGCCCCATTGTCTGTGAAGGGAATCCCACAGGCCAGCCCAGATGAGAAGTACCATAGGGAACCCAGAGCTTCCCTTTGGTGATCTGCAGTCAGAAGCCAGATCGCAGAGAGGAAGCTGAACCTAGAGAGGCCTGCAGCTGGGAACAGCGTGAGCCAGCATGTGTGTGCATGTGTGCACACACGGGTGCACACATATATATACATTTGTACATGTCTGCCTGCCTCCCAAAGCCTGAGGAAATGAAAGTTGTTCTCCACTGCTGGGAACATACCTGTCCCCCTCATCTGTCAGTTTGTATCAACACCGGTGTGTTATGAATGACATTGTATTCTCCTCCTCAAGCCTCCTCAAGGCCACCAGGAGTGTCATAAGATGCAGCAAAGGTCCCCTTATGAATCCTTTTGGGGTCAGAAAGTAGACTTCAGAGCATCTAGTTTGCAATGGTCTTGCAGACACTGGGCATTGAACTGCATCTTTATTTGCAGTGACTGTCAAGGTCAAGCCAGATCTCCATAGCCCATATCTGCCAAGTGTACACATCCTCATGGTATGCATTTTGTATCCAAACTTCACTCCTGACTTCATCTTATCTTCCCTTCCCTAAACTTCCTTTTGTCTCATTTTCATCTTCAATTGTTTACTCTTTTTTTTTCATTCGTTTTATCTTGTGTCATGCATCTTTTTATGTGATATCAAATCTTTTCCAGAAGGAACCCCAGCCCTAAATTAAACTGGTATCCAGGCTATGTACTACACACACACACACACACACACACACACACACACACACACACACACACACACAAATGGCTTGTAACCAGTGAGTTTTTCACCTTGTCAACCCTGACTAGCCTCCTGTCCCAACCTCCTGCCCTAACATAGTCCTGATGTCCATGCTAGGCACCTCTGACTCCTTATGCTTTCCTAAAGAGATGGATTGATTGACTGATTTTGCTAAGTATTTTCCTATGTCACTTACCCTGATCCTTAATATAATGCTGGGACTCAGACTAAATAGAGATTACTTTCTGTATTTTGCAAATGAAAAACTGAGGTTTAGAGAAATTCAGTGATCTGCCCAAGGCTTCATAGCAAACTAGAGAAAGAGTCGGGTCTCCTGATTCCTGGCTTGGGGGCCCTGACTCTCTGATTTTAGGGGCTTTTTCTCCAGTTCATCCTCCTGAGGACAAAGAAAGAGACTCCATGCCTATTTTCGAGAATCTTCTACTCACCAAGTTCCATGCTGCTCCCAGAGGGGGATACCAGAGAAGAGAACTATAGAATACCTAACTACAATACACATAAACACCAAACAGGAAAATGTATGAGAATGTCCTTTATAACACCTGGGCATAAAAATGACAAGATGGTTTAATCAGGTACTTGGGTGTGTGTCAAGTTGATAAATTCTAACATCCAAACAGGAGTTCAGGAAGGTAGAGGTTCATGTGCTCTGGCAACCTGCTCAAAGAGGAGGTAAGAGGGTACTGACATGTGCGTGTGCGTGCGCATGTGTGTACACATGCATGCTAGCTCACAGGACCAAGAACAGATGAGTCTGGCCTCACTGAAGGAGGAGGTTTAGAAAATCAGCAGACTGGAATCTGGGGAGGGTCCAACCAGGCCTGAGGGAGCCATTTGAGGCTGAGCAAAGGGAATAGGGATCCCACCTACAGTCAGGCTGGTGGGGCCAGGAGCACACGATGCCAGCCCCATTCCCTATTAGGCAACACGCAGCACCATCTGCACAATCCCAGGAGCAAGAGCAGATATTTTATAACTTCCTTTTTTTCTTTTTAAGTCTAAATTAAAAATAAATGTTCCTTCAGTTCTCAGATGTATATCTCTGGTGCAACCTGCCCACATTCCCTCACGCTGCCCTTTCCAGAACATGGCAGGGGAAAGGAGGAAAGAGATGGATAGAGAGAGGGAGCCAGTCCACCCAGCTTCAATGCCAGTGGATTGCACCTCTTCCAAGAGGGAAATGCTTCAGGCGTGGCCACACAGACGGGTAGAGAGAGCCCAGAATGCGACTGATACTGGGAAAAGTGGAAGAAGAGCCAACAGCCAGAATTTCCAGCCCAGCCTCCACCCTATCTTGCTGCAGGACCTTGGCCAAATCGCACATCCTATCTTTGCTACCATTTATAGTTCATAACGTGCCTGGGGTCCCCTCCACAGCTTCCGCCCCCTGGCAGCTGTCCTCTTTGCACATCTGTCTATTTTTGCCATTCCCCTTCCTTTTGGGTGGCTAGCTATGGGCCCTGGTGATCGCAGGAAGAGCTGGACACAAATCCTAATTCTCGTATTTATCAGAGAGGCGACCCAGTGCAAGTTGCTTGAGCATCTGTTAAGTGGGAATAGTCCTGGTTCCTCTCTGGATGGTCATGGGAGTGAGGCACGGCAGGGTCTGGCACAGTGTCTGGGATGCAGCAAGAGCTCACTAGGTGTTAGTGTGACTTCTCTTTGCTTATTTCATTCTCTTCTGGTTTGTGCTGGTCTCCGAGAAACTGAACTCCACAGTCTGCATAAAACAGTTGAGAATCATCTCGCCCCCATCTTGTCTTGGAACACAAGCCTTATCCCTCAAAGGTCGTGAGCTCCTAAAGGTAGAATCAGGGCTTTCCTTTCTGATATCTCCTAAAGCCTCAGCACAAAAATGAACTCAGATGACATGCTGGAAACACTGCCAACTCATTAAGAACATTAAACAATTGTTGGCCAGGAAAAAGATCTGTGACGGATTGTGACACCGACAACCATCAGCCATCTCTTCCTTGTTCCTTTTATTAAAGTCTGACCTGCATGAGGTGGTGGCCTTTGGAGAGGGAGTGCAGACTGAGTTTGGTCCCAGTTCTTCACGCCTCCCTGCATCCATACCCTCGACACGGGAGGAGTGTATTTCCCTGCTCTCGGTGTTACTTGGCCATATGACTTGCTTTGGCCAACAGCATAAGTGGGAGGAAGTGGCAGCGTGCCAGTTCTAAGCCCAGGCCTCACAGCCTTATGTGCTTCTGTTTACCCTCTGGTGCTTCTAATGTGACTGTGAGGAGACATGCCCTGACCAGCATCCTGGTCCAAGGTGGATGAAAGGAATGAGGAGCAGAGTCCAGCATGGGTCAGCTGACTCCCATTTGATCCCAAATCTGCAGTGAGAAGCAGAACTGCCTCAGTCAAGAGCAGCCTAGACCAGCCAAATACCAGGCAACAGCAGATCCCTAAAAATAAATAGATATGGCTGCTACTGAAATTTTGGAGATGTTTGTTACACAGCACTATAATAGCAATAGCTGATCAATACAGATTACCACATATGAAGAGTGAATATGCTGCACTTCCTGATTCAAAGTTCTGTACCATTATACTGCACCTTGAATTAATGTCTTCACTGGTGATGTTGGTTCTTGAGCAGCCTAGATTATCCACCCACTTCACCTGGTAACCATTAGCCCATTTCTGGGGCCACCCTGGTGGGTCCAGGATGAACAGCGGTTTGTGCTTGAGCCGCATCTCAGGACAGAATGGGGATGGGGCCAATGACACCCCCATGACAACTGGCTCGCAAGAAAAATCACATCTTCCCTTCAGGCCTCCCCCTTCAGTGTTCTACTCTCTGCAGAGACATGAGGTCTCAATCTTGGAGAAAGGTGCCACCAAACATCCAATCTGCTTGGCCAGAAGGGGGACATGAACAGATAAACACAAGGACAGGGGACCACGGCCTCTGGTATCAATTTTGGGTACTGTGATATCAGGACTCAGAAAGAGAGAGAGAACTAACTCTAACTGAAAAACCCTCCACCCCACTGGCCACTGTCCATACAAAACTAACTTAAGTAATAGGAAAAAGAAGTTTTGTTTTGTTTTGTTTTGTTTGTTTTGTTTTTGAAGAGTAGAAAATCTAGAGAGGAAACAAGGTATGTGGAAAAACTGGGTGGTGAAACTTAAGTCAGGGGAAGACTACAGGATACGGAATTCTCTTGTTTGTCAAGATAATGGCACAAATAACTGTCCCTCTCACCATCCACCCCATCTCTACCTGTCTAATCCTTCCTCATCCTCCAGCTTTCAGCTTCACTGTCACTTCCTCCAGGAAGCCTTCCCTGGCCCTCTGGATGAAGTTAGGTTGCCTGGCCTATGTTCCCCCAGCACCCTGCCTGCCTTCTTTGCAGTGTTCTTCTCATAGTATCTGCTTAAAGTGTGTATTCCTTGAGAGCTTCCAGAAGATTCCGAGGGGTGAGCCCACACGATGTGTGCTTCTCACATACCTGGGAGTCCTCACTGGTAAAGCAATGGTCCTTTGGAACCATTCCCCTTTCTCCCACACTGACTCTCTCAAGTCTAAATGTTCCTCTTAATTTTTCAAAGACCTGCCACAGCCTGGTACTCAACAATTTGCTTGCTTTTCCCTCTACTTTGTCTCCATCTTCTGATTTATGTAGCTAATGATCTGAAAAGTAACACTTCAGCGCACTGGGGGTGCTGCTATTTAAAGGATCCCAACCAGTTAAAGAAAATATCCTTTGTCAAATGAATGCTTGTCCCTGACTGGTCAAATGCAGCTTAACTGAGCAACACTTCTTATATCGTGTAAACTAGGCCAAAATGGCTGGTGTCTGTTACAATGAAAGAAAACTAGAACTGGGATTTAAATGTGTGAATAAGCAGTCTGGGAAGAAGAAGGTTGCGAGATGTCAGAAAGGCCCAGGGACAAAGTCAAACCCTCATGTAAAGTGAACTCTTTGTGGTCCACCCCTCCTCCCCCAGAGATGAAGTGACCTGCACAGGCACCTTCTGAGAAATGTGGTTTCTAAGTCCACGTGATCATCTGTAGTGTAAAATGAAAGGGCTCAGAGTACAGAGTCCAAGCTCCGAAAGTTCCAAGTCGGAAATCTGGTTTGGACATAACCTAAGGTCAACAGACTCTCTGGCCAAATATGCAGCCTGCCCTCCTCAGTCCCCCAACCGGATATGGGGGATGGGGGCCTTAACTTTTGAGAGTTTCAGAATAATGTGAGGCTGGGGGTGAGAGGGAGAGGAAGGCAGCAGGGCTGAGGAGGGAGGCACAGATGACCTGGGAGAACCTCAGTCTGATGAGAGAAATGCAGTTCTTGGCATCTGAGACACACTATGGTCTCCAAGGGTGCAGGACACAGGGTGGCAGGTGGGAAAATGTGGAGAAGACAGGATGGGGCCAGAACACTAGCCCTGCCTTTCCCCAGCTGCATATGCATGGAAAGGACAGTGCCGCACACCTCTTAGTGGAAACCAGGGAATAAAGCTGTCAATTATAAGAAGCAGCCTTGGTGCACTGGCTTAGCCACTGTGCTTATGTATAAATTGGGATCTCTTTGCCACACATCGAAGGGGGAAAAGTTCCCATCTTCAAATGTTAAGCTTAAAATAAGACACTACACGGGTGCCAGTGGATCTGTGAAATGTGCTGACTAAACTGGCACCAGCCTCTGGGAGAAAACTAGCTCGTTTCTCCTGAGCTCTGGGCGGGTGAGCATGGTGGGGGTGGGGTTTCTCTCAGGCAAGGCAGGAACAGTGTGAGGTCGGCCAGGGATGCTCACCTGGGCAGGAGGCAGTTTGGATGTTACTTCTAGAAGCATCTCAGTCAAGTCACCTGCCAGCCTTACTGCTTCCCTTCATCACTCAGGAACCCAGCTCCTCGCACATTCGCTGGCACCCTTATTTCTATTTTGGTAAGCATTTAGTGGCTTCTGTGTGTGTATATTTCTTACCCCCTCTATTGCACCAGGGGCTTCCCTAAGGTGTGGACTGGAACCTTCACTCCCCTTCAGACCAGGCAATAGTGGGGTTTTGAAGGAGGTGACTTGCCCAAAGGAGGCCAGGCCTTGGGTGGAAGTGTCAGAACAGCCACAGTGCTCCTTCCACATAAGGTGAGGCAGTAGCTCAAGGAAGGGGTGAGACCAACGAGTCCTCATGTTGCTTATTCAAGTCAAAGAGCCAAGATGGAAGACTACAGGTTCTCCATGTCCAATGGCTCCTCTTGGGACCTGGTCTCTGGGCCAGCTGTTCTTAGTCAGTCCTGGGATGTGAATATTTGGAGCTTGGAAGTGGAATAGGTGAGCACTGTCATTTTGGCTCTGGTTGCCGCTGAGGACTGCTGGGAGACACGCTGCCAATTACCTCAACTAAGTGTTCATGCAGGGTCTCAGAGGCAGGGCATCCTATTCTAACACCCTGCACATTGATTCACAGAGGGATGTTCGCTCCAGGCGGGGAAAGGATTGGTCTTGACATTGAAATACACAGCACCTGCTTCAGCAGTGAAGCCCTGAACCGCATGGGAGTGGATCAGCACCTAAGCTCCGAGGATGCCTTCAAGGCTGTGGTAACTCTGAAATGGGTAGGAATGACCTGTTCTGGGTAGGAAAAGAAGACAGTGGAAAAGTATGAGGCGTCCTCAGTTAACATCTTGTGAACTATAGACTGACACCCCTTGGGTTAGCTAGTTCATCCCAGATGACTGCAGCCATTAATTCTGTAAGAGTCCAGTAGGCCTCTTGCAGGAAAATGAAGCCCCAATTCATCTTCTCTGGTTTGGCAAGGAGATGATACTGCCAAATTATACATTATTTTTTTCTAAGTGTTGATGAAATAGTTATACATGTTATTATAGCAGATTCTTGTCTGCCTACCTGTTAACCATTTTCCCCTGCTTTCTCACTAACAGAATCCCTATAATTAGGGATTGACTGTAATATCCAGCTAAATTCTACATGAAATGTAAACAGAACTGTTGTGCAAGACTTCGAAGGCTCCTTAAAGGGAATTAACTCAGTCGGGAGGTACATCCTTTTACTACTTCCTCTTTCTCTTCCCTGTAATGTGGATGTGATGGCTGGAACTCCAATAGCCCTGTTGTGCTATGAGGTAATTTTGTTGGTAGAAGCCAGCACTGAAAATGGTGTAGAAAAATGGAAGTCTGGGTTCCTGACAGCATTGTGGAGATCTACCTATGTCCAAACTTCTTTGCCATGAGAGAGAAATAAATTATTTTGTATAGGTGACCATTATTTTGAACTTTTTAATATGAAGATGGTCCTAATCCCGATATAATCATATACAATGGTATAGAGAAAACCACAATACATCTCAAATGGTAGAATTTTAGAGTTTCCCCTCTCTGAAACTAAGATAAACTAGAAAATAATTTAAAAAACCCAACCGTTTGGGATTTACAATGTGTTCTTCTGACTAACTGATTTGAGAGTATTCAAAACTATAATTTCAAACTTATTTAGAAAATGAAGTCATAGATTTCTATATATGAAAAATATATTTTGCATAGCCAGGTATTAGGTATACTCAAAAGAAAATTCACAGCCCTAAACAGTTTTATTAGTGCTTATGAGAAGGAAAGAATGAGAAAAAAATTAAGCATGCAAGGCAAAAAGTAAAAAAAATCATAAAATGAAGAGGCAAAAGGATATTATGAAAATAAAAATAAATAAATTAAAAAATGAAAACAGAAGAATTGATAAATACATCCAGGAGCTGATTCCTAGACAAAACTCTTTCAAATCCAATTATTTTAATAAAGAAGATGGAGGTGAAAAGTGGGGACATGGTTCAAAGTCAAATCAAGGATAGATTATTTTATTTAAAAACATCAATATTCAAAATTTTTTTACAAAAAAGATACCAGAGAAGTTGGGAGAAGAGATTTGCAATTTATATAATTCAAAGGATTAGTATCCAAAATATATAAAGAACTCTTACATATCAATTAGGGAAATAACAGCCAACAGAAGAATAAACAAAGGATATGAAAAGGTTATTCACAGTAGAGGGAATATAAATGGCCAATAAATATATAAAAAGAAGCACAACTTTTTTGTGTTTTCAGGGAAATTAAAACCAAATAAGATGCTACCTTTCTTCCATCAGACTGTCAAAAAACACTAAAAATATAAATACTGGTGTTACAAAAGTGTGGTGAAATTTAGCCTCTCTGAAGGGAAATTTGATATTATCAAAAACTTAAATGTGCATGGCCATTTACACAGCAAATTCACTTTCTAGAATGGGCTCAAGAGAAATCCTCATACTTGTGCAAAACACAGCACTGTTATTTCTAACAGCAAATAATCAGAAATAACCTAAATCCATCAGTAGGGGAGAGACTACTACTCAGCAGAAAAAACAAATGAGCAAATGAATGAAGCAAATCTTTATGTAGGCAAATAGCTAAGTGGAATAAGCTAATTGTAGATAAATGCGTATATTGTTATATTTTTAATGAAAAAAATAATTTAAATGATCATTCATATGCATGCAAATACATAGAAATAAGCCTGAAAGTACATACCCAACTTCTAACAGAGGTTAGTTACCTCTGGGAGTGGATTTGGGGTTGAAGGTTGTCAGAGAAACTTTTACTTTTTTTGTATTGTTCAAATTCTGAGCTGAAAGAACATATTCATGTATTACTTGTATAAGTTTTAAAATAGTCTTTAAAAAATTCTTGGTATTTTTGAATTCTGAGAACATATTCATGTATTACTTGTATAATTTTATAAAATATACAGAGAAAAAAATGTTTAATCCTGAGGATATTTCTGAACTCTGAAGATAAAGAGAAAAAATACCAAAGAATCCCAAGGGGATGGGGTACATTTACCTACAAAGGAAAAGAGAATTGGGCCAACTATTGTTCATGTATGAGGGGGAAAAAAGGCATTTCCAAATATGCAAAAACTCAGAAAGTGTATTGCCCACACACTAAATATTATTCAAAGAAGGACTCTAGCCAAACACAGGACACACACACACACACACGCACACACACACACACACACACACACACACATGCACGCACGCACACAGTGCCTGAATAATTGTAAAGTTTAACACAGGTGTTAAACAAGGATTGAAAAATCTTATGATATTCTAACATCTTGGCAGGTGTATATAAGTGACTTGATAGAGAGTCAAGTAAAATGTATGTTCACTATCTTCCCATGTAGGTAGAGTTGGGAGGTCATATTTATTATTCAATTATTGATCCTGAAAGGTAAATATAATGAAACATCTCTGCAAAATAATACAGATGGATGGTAATTAGAGAGCATTAGGATGCTCCCCTATCAACCTACTTAAGAAATTAAAAGTACCAATAAAAATAATCACTCTATTACAAATCAGGAAAAGAAATAGAAATAATAACAAAGCTGATACACAAAACATCAAACAAACCAATTGATAGCTGGGATAAGCTGTCACAATAACCAGTGGCAGAATAAATACACATAGATTTTATTTATTATTAAAACTAAAAACAGTTTCTCACACTGGGTAAAAAAAGTAGATTTCAACTAAATTTTGTGTATAGGAGACATGTAACACAAAATTACATGTCACTCATATAAAGTAATAGACAATGGTTTACAAGGCAAATAAACAAAACAGAAATAGAAATATAATATGAGATGAAGGAGAATTTAAGACAACAATATTCAATGAAACAGGGATATTTGGTAAATGTGTGTGAGAGAGAGATTTCAAAAATAGAGATATAAATACACATAAAACTCATGAACACACCAAACACCACTACACTGAAATACATACAGCTACAACCACAAGAAATGAAAGAAAATTAAACATACAATTATGGTAGGAAACATAATTTTTTCTCATCCTACTTAAGAATAATATAATAGTTCTAGAAAAACTACATAGAGATGTGAATAATAAATAATACACTTTCTACATACAAATATATATTTTAATATATGTATAAATTGAAATATTTCAATCATACTAAAAGTCTAGAAGATAATACAATGACCATCCACGTATTGTCAAATTTTATCATTTTATCAAATTTATGTAAAAAATTTTGTCTTTTTAAAAGGCAAAACATGACAAAGGCAAATGAAGCACTTCCTATTCTGCTATATTCCATGGCCTTTTCGCTCTCTTCAGAAGTAAGCAGTATTATAAATCTGTTGTAATTGTTTCCATGAATGTTTTCATGTATATGAAAAACTATACCCATAATCTTTATGTAATATTGTTTTGCATATTTTAAAACATTTCTAAAACATCAAACAGTATTATTACTCTATTGTTTTTTCATTCAACATTGTTTTTGAGAGTTCTTCATATTGATAAACGTAGCCCTTGTTCATTATTTTCTTTCCTGTGATAAGTTTTCCATTGTATGACTAAACCACGACTTACTTATCCATTTTCTTGTTGGTGGACATTTCAGTGGTTTCCAATTGTTACTATTAACACCATTTATTAGGTAGTCCATCCTTTTCCCCCACTTTGATGTGTAATGCCACCTTTGTCAAGTACCAAGTTTCCATAGGAGCATGGGAAGCATGTTCGCAGGCTTTCTATTCTGTTCCATTGATCTATTTGCTTATCTCTGTACCAAAACCAAACTGTCCTATACTATTTGGTAGGATGATTTTCTCCCACCACCTTATTCTTGAAAACTGTCTTGACTGTCATTGGCCTTTAACTTATTCATATAATTTTTAGTATCGAGTAGTCAAGTTCCAGGAAAAATCCTGCTAACATTTTTATTGGAATTATACTGAATATAGATTTTAGCTTGCAGAAAATTGACAACTTCATGAAAATGAGTATCCCCATCCAAGATGAGATAACTCTCCATTTATTATCTCTCCCCCAATGTCCTTCAATAAAATTTTATGAGTTTTTCCATAAAAGTCTAACACATCCTTAATTTATTTTCAGGTAACTTATAGTTTTAAGTGCTATTGTAAATGCTTTCTTTTTTGAAAAAAAAAAATCCATGTTCTAGATATTTGTTATAGGTTTATAGGCATACAACAATTATTTTGTATACTTGTCTTATATCCAGAAATTTTTTTAAAAAGTATTTCCTATAGTTTGCCTGTTCTCATAAATTGATTTTGCTTCTTCCCTTCCAATCCTAATACTAGTTATTTATTTTTTCAGGTCTTACTTGCTTGTCTCCTAGGAAAATGTTGGATAGAAGCAGTATTATCAGATATTCTTACCTTGTTCCAGACATTAAGAATTTACTTTTATCTGCTCTACCTCTAAAAATGGTGTTTGCTATAGGGTTGGTATTTTTTTTTTTATGGATAACTCTATCAAATTAAGTTTCCTTCTAGATTGCATCTCTTTTTTATTCATTATAAATGGAGTTATTTTATTTTATCAAATGATTTTTCTGTATCTACTGAGATTATCATGTTCTCTTTCAATTTGTTAATGTGATGAATATTAATATATTCTCTAATATTAACATTCTTGGTAAAAAATTACTTAATTATGATGTATTTCAATATATTGCTGTATTCAACTTGCTATTATTTCATTTAGACTATTTACATGTAATTTCACAAGTGACATTGGCCTATAATTTTTTTCTTATACTTACTTCTTTGGTATTGGTCTCGAAGTACTTCATAATTGAATTGGGAAACATTTCCTCATTTTTATTCTCTTTCAGGGGTTTTACCAAGATTGAGTTTGGCTTTTCCTTTGAGTGTACTCATCCCAAAGATCATGGAGCCTAGTAGTAATTTTTGGTTTGTTTGTTGGTTCTCTGGTACATATATTTTAAACAACTGATTTAATTTCTATTTATAAATCTATTCAAATTCTATATTCCTTCTTGATAGGTAGTTTTTGGTAAGCCATGCTTTTCCAGAGATGTGTCCATTTCTTCAGAACAACCCCTGACTGTTCAATGTATTCTGATCTTTTAAACTTTTATTGTATCTATAGTTATTGTACTTTTATTCCTAATATTATTTAATCCTTCTCTCTTTTTTCTTGCTCACTGTTGCCAGAAATGTCTATTTAATTAGTCCTTCCATAGAAGCGAAGAATTTGTCACAATACTTCTCCAACAATATCAAAAGACAAATACACAAGATTATCCATTCTTGCATTATTCATATTGGCAAAATACTGCATTAATTAGCTGGATAAATACTTAGAAAATTAGCTGGATAAATTATGGGACTTCTATATAGCATATTACTATGTAGCTATTAAAAAAAGAATAAGGAAGATCTCTATAAACTAATATACCATGATAAGAAAGATCTCTATAAATTGATATGCCGTGATTTCCAGGATACGTTATTAAGTGAAAAAACATTATGCAAAAGTTTACTTTTATAGTATATTACCTCTTATATAAGAAGGAGAACTATATTTATATTTGTTTATTTTTACAAAAGAAATAGGAAGAATAAAATTATTTATTTACAGAAGATGGGGAGGAAGAAAGTAAAAGGGATAGAGAGGGGAATAGAACTTTCATTATGTCTTTTTATATAGCTTTGACTTGAATTATGTTGATACTTTATATATTTTCCCAAATAAATTAATAACAATGTGGAAACAATTGAAATTGAATGACAACAGAAACAAATGAACCTAGCTGTATATCAAATAAATAATATAAACACACAGAAGAAAAAAAATCAATTTGAACAACTTTTGAACATGGTTCTCTGTATACTCTTAGTAGGATACATTCAATGGACAAGAAGAACTTCAAAGAAATCATGGGCTTTACTTAATGCATTTTGCAGGGAGTGGTGTTGATGTGGCAATTCTGAAACTCTTTTATTTATATGTATAAGATTTAGTAAGTGAATAAATATGCTGTTGTTCGATTCTCATTCAGGGAGAAGGGAGATATAAATGTGAAATGAAAGAAGGGGAAGAAGTCTGAGCTGCTGGATTGGAATTAGAGGTATTAGCATAAACTCATGATTTTTTAAAAGTTGTATCTCCTAGCTTTCTCTGCTAAGATAGCTTTGCAACAATGACACTGTGGTCATAACAATACACACACCCAGACTCCAGAGTTTGGTTTCTAAATACCATTTCACTCTGAAAGGAACCACGGATCTTTGGAGAAATGAATGATTCCTGGACGAGGGCAGAGAAACTCCAAGTTGAATCTAGAATATCCACATACTGTGCCAGAAAAGTATTGAAATACTTAAAGAATAAGAAGGACATACCAAAAGGACAGAGAAACTGCTTTAAAGCATTCCTATTGGTCAAATTTAGCACGATTTGTATATAAAAATGAATAATAAAAGTAAATTATTACCCACTGAATACAAAAAATACACAAGACCATACTGATAGTTTTAAAAAACATTAAAGGGAAAGAAAGAAGGAAAGTCTCTTATTTATAGGAGGATGCCAAATAATAAACATAGAAGGAATGACATATATGAAATATATATAAGAAACTTTAAGACTAGGCAAATATCTTGTTCCCAATCAGTTTTTCACCCAGTAGTCTTAATGTCTGTTGGTCATACTTGTTTCCAATTGTAGACTAATATTTTTAAAAAGCTACAATAAACATTTGCATATAGATCATTGTGTGTATTCATTTCTCTTAAAAGTAAATACCTAAAATTTGGATTGCTGGCTCACACTGTAAGTGTATGTTTAACTTTATAAGATACTCCAACACTATTTTATACATACACCTGCCCTGGATTCTAGGATCACACACTGCAATTAGTTCTTATCTCTTTAGCCTTCTAGGTATAATTCAAGAGAAGTGAGAAGTGAGAGTGTGTGTGTGTGTGTATGTGTGTGTGTACACACATACATATGCATATATATGTACATATACATTTGTAAATGTATATATATATAATACACACACACACATGTACACACATATTAAGTCTAAAAGACTTCTATAATCATGTTCAAAGCAGCATGATTTGTTGTAACTCCAAACTGAAAACAACCCAAGTGTTCACCAATAGTAGGATGGATAAAGGAATGTTAATATAGTTAAACAATGGAATACTATGCAGCAATAAAAGACAAATTAGTAGCACATGTAACAATATGGACAGGTCTCACTAACAATTTTGAGTGAAAGAAGCCAAATGACCAAAAAAAGAACATGCCGATGATTCCATTTATATAAAGTTCAATTACAGGCAAATAAGAATATAGTCAGAAAAGTGGTTCCCTGTGAGAGTGGTGACTGAGATGGGTACATGAGAGGCTTCTGAGATGCTGGTGATTCTCTAAATTTTTATTTAAGTGATAAGTAATGTTTACTTGGATGAGCTCACTTCGTAAAAACCTATCAAGCTGTACATTTATGATGAATGTACCTCACTGTACGTTTGTTTTACCCTATACAAAAAATTTAAGCATAAACGTAACCCTGATTCCAAAACTGAGAAAAAAAAAAAAAGCTTTAATTTTAAATCTCAGTTTTCAGAAATCACTCTTACTTTCTGACTTCCCAAGATTTGGGGGAAAACTTCCCTGTAACCAAACCAACTTGTCTTAATGACAATAGTTGGGATGGAAAATGATTAGGGAAGAAGGCACTTGGAGGTTCTGTGTTGGGTGACATTGGCACACCTTCTACGAAAAGAAGTTTGACAATACACATCAAGAGAATTAAGAAGAAATATATACTATTTTATCCAGTAATTTCCCTCCAGGAATTTATCCTAAATCAACAGCTCAGTCAAATATATATGAACAATGATATAAAGTTATACATTAAAAAAATTTTTTTAGAGAAGAAAATCCTTTGAAGGTAATACTTACAATCGGCGTCCCAAAAGGAATGTAACCTGTGAGAGGAGAGAGCAAAGAGTCAGGTCTAGGAATCCCACCCATCTCTCAGGTAAGATACTGGAAGAGACTTCTGGGCTTGGTCTTAACAGTGGCTCCTCTGAAGGGGCTCAGGTCAGTTGGGCAAGAGGAACCTCCAGCCTCCAGACCTTCTCCCAGCTCAGCCCTCCTCAAAGCAGAGGGGGATCCCCTGTGGCCCCCAGCCTCCCTCCCTGTTCCTCTTTAATCTGACAGTTCTCACTCCCCGCCAAAGCCCAGAGGCCCATTCCTGAAGGCAGGGCTACCCATTGCTGGGGCACTACCACTCTACATTTAGGGGTCTTCTCATGATTTCCTCCATGAGGCACAATGCCCCTGCTCACACTCATGACACACACTACAATGTCTTCAAAGGCCCAATGTCCTTCTTTTTCCCTCAGCTTGTCTTACCTCCCCAGCATCATGACTATTACTGGAAAGAAAATTGCCTCTCCATCTGAGATGTGTACCTCTAAGAGCCAGAGCTTTTTAAATTTCTAGTACCCTGGCTAGACATCCTCACCAGAGCTGAGCAGAGCTGAAAAGAGGTGGCGTGAAGTGCAGCCCAGCCCTGGGCACCATTTCCTCACTGCTCAAGGCCCCTACACTATGGCAAGTCTCCTTCTGCCATCCCCACTACTGTCAAAGGGCAGCCTCCTGTCTCCAACCTCTAATGTATGGCAACTGCAAACCATGCTTGTCTGAGGTTTGCATTCGAGGGTGTGTAATTGTGCATGCCCATGAGCCATCACTCTTCTACCCTCATCCTCTGGAGAGAGGTCCAAAGTTTGGAGAATTACAAGGGAAGCCAGGCTCAGGGCGAGAGCCTGCTATGGCCTGTCAGGGACTGGGGAGCACCCACAGTCATGGCTACAAGATGCTGGGAGCCTTCACTGCCTTGGAACTCCTTATGGCAAAGCAAGGCGTCGCTGGGTACTAATGGCCCAATTTGCACAAAGATGTCACGTGGTTATTCTCTCATCTCTATGAGATCAGTTTCTCTGGGGGTGGGGACCTTGGCTGACCTACCCAACTGAGAATACTCACTGGTAGAAACCCTTTCTCCAGTTGCTTGAGGACTTCTCAAGGTATCAGCCAGGGGTCGTCTTGCCTACCTTGTAACTTGGGGGTAGTCCACCCCATTGCACTGAGAAATGGCATGGAGGAGGCATCAGCATAGGTGTGCATCTGGCCTCTGCTATATGACTCTAGGCAAGGCCTGTGGTCCCTCAGGATAACTATGCCAGCCCGGCCAGTGAGTGTACCTATGAGGCCACTAAGCTCATAGGTACAGAATTGTCCCACTAGTGACCACAGGGTGGGTTTTCCTTGGGGCAGGGATGTTACACCCACTCTCTCACTCTCCCTTCTGCCCACTGGTCTCCACAGAATGGGACTTTGCCAACTCCATTTGCCTAGTAGGGCAAATGCAAGGCAGATAATCTGAAGAGTAGGTTATACCAGGATAAAAGACGAGGGAGTTACTCTGGGGATTAACTGCCTGACAGGGCTAAGCAGAGAGTAGGGCCTGAAAGGAAAGCACAAAGTGCACAGGTGGGAGAGGAGTGACTACCAGAAGGCAGGGCTTACCCATAGCAACTGTAAGCCCTAAGGCAGCTACCAAGTGAATGGTGTATAACCTGGGGGAGGGAGCACAGGCAGTGACCTACGGAGGCCTCGACTCCACCCTAGTGGCTCAGGCAGAAAAGGCAGACACGCATCATTGTCTAAAAGCTCCACAGGTGATTCTGAGACCTGGCCAGAGTTTGCCCAGTTGAGTCGAGGTGAACATGCAGATGCAAGTGTGGCCATGTGTGTAACAGGCTCCATCCCCTCCTCAGGCCAACACATCTGGATGTTCCAAGAGCTGTGTCCATAGTGACTGGCTCAAGTTGGGCAGAAGCAGAAGTTCCCAGGGGCTTACCTGACATTCTAAATGGCATGAAGATCTTCTCATTGGTGTCCGGGTGTAGAATAGCCTGGCAAGAGCCGGAAACAAAGCACAGGATGATAGTAGGAGAGGGAAGGGACATAGGGAGGGGAGAGAGAGAGAGAAGCAGAAAAGAGAACTCCCCCAGGAGGACTCAGATGACTAGTGGCTTTATCTGGCCTCTGGCTAGTCAGTCCTTTCCTACCAGTCAGGGCAAAAGACAACCAAAACATGGGCCCCAAACAGCACTTATCCTCTAACTAATGCTCAAACTGAAAGCAGGGGAGGAACTGTATCTACCTTGCAGGCCCACTGAACCCCCACACCTGGCACACAGTAGGCATGCTATAAGGATTGCATGGAAGGAGCTGTAGGGAAGGAACTCAGGGGTCCCAGGGAAAGAGGAGCTGTCCTGAGCTCTAGTATTCAGAAACTCAGGTCCTGAGTGCTGAGGAAGAAGGAATGGATGAGGAGGCCAGAGACAAAGGAGAAAGGAGAGGCTGAGCACATAGTGGCCAAGGATCACCCGGGACATGGCAGGGCAGGGTCCAGAACACAAAGGAGTGAAAGAAAAGACCAAATTGGATTACCTGCTTGATTTTCTGTGCACTCCAGAGCTAGAAGGAAGGGAAAGAGAAAAAAATGAAAATAAATAAGTAAGTAAGTAAATAAATAAATAAATAAATAAATAAATAAATAAAGCACACATCAACTTAAGGTCTCAAAGTCACATTTTCTAACCTAGAGATCCAGCTCCAAAAGGTATAAGAGACTCAGGCTGTCCTGGTTATTCCAGGTCTGGCAGCTCCTCTGGAGGGTATGTCATCAGGGACACCCAGGACAGCAGAGCTGGGGGATCTCATGCGGATCATTTAAACCAAAGGTTCTCAACTCTGGCTGCTGTGACATTACTCGAAGAATTCTTCGAGCATTTTTCTAAAGCTTCCTAGCTGATTCTAATATACAGCCAAGTAAGAAGCCCTGATTTAAATGAAGGTCCTTCAACTGTCTCCCAGCATCACTAGTATCACTAGAGACACCATAACATGATGTTTTTCAGAGCTGAACTGGCTGCCTGGGTTCCTGCTTTTCTCCCTTCTTCTTCTGAGCCTCAATTTCCTCATGTTTAGAATGAGGATAATAGCTGTACCTCTAACACTGTTGGGGTATATGAAAAGTGCCTGGAGCAGTGCTGGGCACATAGTAAGTGCTTTATCACTGGTTGCTATTGTAGATATTATTATTCCTATGGTTGTTATTATAAGTAGGTTGTAGAGAGGAGAAAGTTGCTTTCAAACGAGTGGTGAAATTTTCTTCTTCCAGCACAGTGTAGAGGACAGGCTGGAGAAACAGAACAGTCTGTCGATTCCTTCCAATGATATATAAGTACGTATTCCATTGAATCTAAAGCATCATTCATCTCAAGACACACAGTTATGCGCCACTAAGAAAGAAAAGACCAGCATCAATAAAAGGACTCATCCCATTTAAGAAATGTTAAACTATGATAAAATAGGAATTTTAAAATTAAAAAAAAAAACATGGTAAATAAAAATTTACATTGTGGGCAAACCAGAAGCCAGTGCATTTATAATGGCATTTATAAAGGATAGGAGTTGAGAGGGAAGATGTGGCCAGGAATTGACGTTTAAAGTTTTATAATAGAAAAGTTCAGCTATGCTCCATTTAAGTGGTGATGTATTGTCTGGAATGTAAATTAGGCTACAGAAGGCTACTGGGTAGCAAAAATAGAAGTTATAAAATTGATATATTAAAGTTTATGCATTTGACTCACAGCAGAGTCCCCCAAGCCTTAATTCACAGCCTAATTACTCTTATTTTAGATACATTTCAAACATATTTGATTGTCTGCTATTCCAGGAAGATTGGAAGCAGTAGATTTAAAAATAATAATAATTGGGAACAGAAGAGACTAAAGAAAGAAAAACCAAATTAGAATCATTTGGAGATAAATGAGCATATAGCAAAGACACACACACACAAAATGATAAAAGGCTGACCCTTCTTTGCTCAGAAAGTATCTTCCTGAAGTGCATCCCCCAAATCCCAGCACTGTCTTAGGTATGTGTGACCCTAGGACTGTGCACAGACTCGTGATACCTCACTCTCTCCACCCCAAATCAGAGCCTCCTATTTCTGGAGGGTGAATCCCTCACCCTATGGATTCCCAGTTCAGCTCCTCGGAGGTAGAGGCTACCCTTTCCACACTGTTTCCTAGCATTTCCCACAGCACCAGGCACACAGCAAATCTAAAATTATTCTAAAATTAAAATTTTTATTTTAAAAAAAATTAAGATTTCTTCATACAATTCTTTTTTAAAATTCCCCATGGTTCTGATGAACAGTTTGGGCAGAAAACTCGGGTCTAAGACATTGAAAGACAATATAAAAAGTAGGTGTTAGAACCAGGCAGATCTATTTTCAAATCACTTGGCGGTGGTGTGGCCCTGGGCAAATTACAATGCCTCTGTGCTTCAGTTTTTCCATCAGTAAAATGGGCTGTTAAAAAGATGGGGCAGAGACTACACTTGGTGCTCTCCAGCAGTTCACATTTCCCTTTGGACATACATCTAAGTCTACACTTCCCCGCCTCCCCCACAGTCAGGCCGGCTGCTCCCGTGACTAGGTGCTGGCTATGGGAGGAAAAGATAGTTGCTTCTTCCAGGCCTGGCCCCAAGGCCTTCCACAGAGAATCTATTAGAGAACAGGGAGGCCCTAGGCGACAGTAAAGCTGTGAGGTGGAAGGAAACTGGCTCCAAACAATGGCATGTGCCAAGTCCTTGAGTTGCACTGCACTCTGACCTGAGTGAGAAATACACCTGACTGTAGAAGTCCCTGAAATCTGGGGGTTGTAAGCACTTAGCTTATCCTGACTAATAAAGAGGTTTAAATGAGGTATAGATATCAAAAATACTTGGCCCATAGAACATGCTCCATAAATGCCTAAAATAGAGAGACAGTCATTCAAATAAGCAATATTTCAATGCATGTAATTATTGTCTTTTTTTATCTTTTTTAAAATTTAGTTTCAAGTATATAATACACTGGTTAGACATCTATATAGTTCATAAAATGATCCCCCCAATTGCTTCCTTCCTCCCCTGGTCCTCCGCCTAGCCAATGTACTCATGCTAATGTAATTATTTTTTAAAGTAACTTCACCTCTATGGTCTTATTCCTGCAGCATACCTGTTAAGTGGGCAGATTTTTTCAGACAGGGTAACTCATCTCAGAGAAACTAAGTGACTCAGCCAGGGTCCCAGGGGCCTGGTGGTAGGATGAACATGGGCACCCAGGCACCCTGCTCTTCAAGGGCCCCTTGGAGGAGACTGAAGTCCAGTCTGGCCAGGGTGACTGCCAGGCCTGAGGCACAAGAGGAGGAGGAGGCCTGAAATCATTCTGAGAGCCCAGGACCTTCTTGTAGTCTGGTAGCTGATGCTCCTCACCGGTACCTGTTGCTCCCCTCCCACCAAAGTCCAGCCAAGCAGCACTTATAATCCGGGACAGCACCTGTGTCCCTTAGGTTCAAAGACTGCCTCTTTTGCCTCTACCCAGGGAGCAGCAATGGAGAATCAGCACATGCCAGCTCACCAGCAAAGGCAGAAAGTCAGCAGAGGCATCAGCCAGCAGAGCCAGGCACCCAGAGCTCACAGACATGTTCCCCACCCCACAATGACACCACCACACACTTAGCCCAGGCAGACTAGTGCCACAGATCTGGGGCAACAGTAAACCCTCCCATGATAGTTAATTCCATGCTTTTCTGTTTTGCTGAGCACTTTCCCACAGCAGCACTGGGATTTAAACCCAAGCATTCTGGCTCCAGAATCCCCACTCTTAAACACTACATTGAGCCATCTCTAAATGCTGGCACGCCAATGCACACCATTCTGTCCCTTTAGGCATCTAATATATTTCGGAGATCTCTCCACATCAGCATATAGGCAGCGGCCTTATTTTTCCTAGTAGAAACCTTGAATGAATGTATTGTAAACTGTATCTTATCAGTGGTCCTTTAGGCTATGTCTTATCTTTTTTTTTTTTTTTTACCGTGGTAAATATACATAACATAAAATTTACCAATTAACCATTTTTAAGTGGCAGTCCAGTGGCATTGAGTACATTCACATTGTTGTAAGCCATTGCCACCACCCATCTCCAGAACTTTTTCATCTTACTCAACTGAAACTTGGTACCCAGTAAGGGCTAACTCCCCAATCCTTCCCCAGCTCCTGCCAGCCACCATTCTTTCTGTCTGACTTTGACCACTCGAGATATTTCATGTAAATGGAATCATACAATATTTGTCCTTTTGTGACTGTCGCATCTTTTGCTGTTATAACCACATGCCAGTGAATTCCCTGGAATTATAATTATTATATCATTAGCCTTTAAAGAAAAGATAATGCACAGATATGTCTGGCAGGATACAGAAGAAACTAACAGTTACTCTAGGGAGAAGCTGTGGGCAATTGGGGACAGGGAAAGGGAAACTTGTTTTTTCTACCTTTTTTACATCTTTAGCACTCTGTAACAGACTGTTCATGTTACCTATTCAAAAATGATTGTTAAAAAACTAAGAGTAACCCCAGAAAAAACAGATATAGGATATACAACTTCTAACCTCTTTTTTTTTTTATCTCTATGGCAAAAACTGTTAACTGTTTGGCAAAATCTATGTATCCTTCCAAAGAAATAGAACAGTAGTGGGCAGGTGGCTGATCTGCTACACTACACTCCCAGCCTCCTTTGCAGGACAGGTAGCTGACCTGTTGTACTACATTTCCCAGGTTCCTTTGTAGTTAGGCTTCTCCATATGATCGAGTCCCCTAGTGGCATCTGAGGGGAAATGAGACATTTCTTTCCCTGGGAGGCACCTCACCCTCCTTGCTTTCCATTCCTTTCCTGTGAGCCAGAGCCAGGATATGGCTGTAGCCATTCCTAGGTCATGTAGAGGACAACCCAAGGAGATGGTGGAGAAACATGATGGAAGGTCCCTGAATGATCGTTTGAAGCAGAGCTACCTGCAGACCTGGAACTTGAGCTGTTACATGGGAGAGAAATAAACTTGTATGTATGTGTGTGAGCCGGTGCATTTTGGGATCTTTTTGTTACAGTAGTAGTATAACATTAACTAAGATAAGCCATTTGGGGTTAGAGAAAACCTCCTCCTATGGCATCAAGGAAGCCTTTCCAGAGGAGGGAGGAAGGAATGAAAGCTAAGATAATCTGGCAATGCTCTCATCTCAAGAGGTCTTGAGGTGGGAGAGACATCTCCATTTTAAACTAAAATCCCTAGTCCTGACCTGATTTTGTCCAGGCTCACCCTATCTCCAGGTTGCAGCAACAATAGTCAGAGTCAGCACTTTTGGTGCTAGCTCAGACACAAACTTGCATGGTCCTCCTGTGCAAGTCACCACACTCCTTAGACTAACACCATTTTACAAATTAATTGGTCAGGAGATAGATAGGGCAGAAGGTAGAAACAAGTCTCTTCAGGGCCCTTTCCTGTCTGATAATGCTAGGACCAGGTTTTGGAGATAGCAGGATGAGGACTTGGGTCTGACTCTCAGGTCTGGGCTTTTCTCTGGGACCTGCTAGACCCAGGAGTCAGATGCAGAGTTGGAAGCAGGTACTGCCCACAAGCCAAGAGCCGGTTGCTAAGTTTCACACGCGAGTCCTGCAAACTGGTTACAGGTGAGGATCATCCTGAGATGTAAAGCATTCGATGGGAGGCCGAAAGAGATGAGGCAAATGGTCTATACACTCTGAGAATGTAATACAAGGAGCCCCCGGTATCTTCTTGTCAGCCCACTGAAGCAGCTCTACTTTAATCTACAGTTCTCTCCCATACAAGAAAAGGCTAAAGGAGTTCATCACCACAAAACCAGTATTATAAATGATGTTAAAGGGACTTCTTCAAGAAGAAGAAACAAAATCAAAAATATAAATAATAAAATGGCAATAACTACATATCTATCAATAATTACTTTAAATGCAAATAGATTACATGCTCCAATCAAAAGACATAGGGTGGTCGAATGGATAAGAAAACAAGACCCTTATGCTGCCTACAAGAGACTTACTTCAGGGTAAAGATGCACAATCTGAAAATAAAGGGATGGAAAAAAATATTCATGAAAATGGAAATGGGAAAAAAAGCTGGGGTAGACAAAAGAGATTTTGAAACAAAGGCTATAACCAGAGACAAAGAAGGACCCAGTAATTCCAATTCTGGGTATTTATCTGAAGAAACCCAAAATGCTAATTCAAAAAGAAATAGGTCCATCACAGCATTATTTACAACAGCCAAGATATGGAAGTGTCCATCAATAGATCAATGGATAAAGAAGTGGTACATATCTACAATGGAATATTACTCAGCCATAAAAAGAATGAAATTTTGCCATCTGCAACACCATAGATGGACCCAGAGGATATTATGCTAAGTGAAATAAGTCAAACAGAGGAAGACAAAAACCATATGATTTCACTTACATGTGGAATTTCAAAAACAAAATAAGTGAATAAATGAAACAGAAAAAAGTTCACAGATACAGAGAATATTTTGATGGTTGCAAGATGGGAGAAGGGTTGGGGGATGGTTGAAAGGGGAAAGGGACTAAGAACTACAAATTGGTAGTTAAAAAACAGTCATGGGGATGTAGAGTATGGCACAGAGAATATAATCAATAATATTATAATAAGTATGTATGGAGAGAGATGAGTCCTAGATTTGTTGGGGTGATTACTTTGTAACTTATATAAATGCCTAATCTAATATACTATTGTATGTCAAGTGCGATTGAAAAATTAAAAAATAAATAAACTATAATTCCTTGGCATGACCTGATCTCCTTTGGGTTCAGCCCATTTTCCTCTGTGTCTCTGGCTGAACATAAAAATGTAGAGCCCTGATCTCTTGGACTGATGGCTGCAGCAACAAACCAGTGTGGATCTGAGACTTTGGACCTTGCTTGATTTTTCAATTTGGAGGATGAGGTCAGAGAGTGTGTGTATGGGAAGCAGTCTGGGTGAAAGTTGCTGGACAATGCAGAAGTTTGCTAATTTCAGAAATGGCCTGAGTCTCAGCTGATCTGCCATCTGAACCTATTAGAACCCCAGCATAGAGGCCAAAGAAGGGGCAAAGGGTGGGCCCCAAACAAGCTTCAGAAGGAGAAGTACTGCCTTCTAGGGGTGGAGCAAGGATACCTCCAGTGCCCAGACCCCAGATGGAAGAGTAACTGCCCAGGCACCTCCCCCAGTCTGGCTCATTCCCCTTCCCCTCTGCCTTCTTCCAAGCTGCTTCTCCAAACCTCTGAAGGCAGCAAAGACAGAGCCTATTTAAAACAGCCTCCAGAAGGTAATTAAACAGAGCCTGAAGGGGATCCTTCTGTAAGGCAAAGGATGCTTCCATAAAACAAACAAAAAAAAATCTTCCTAATTTATCATTTGGGCCAATCCCATTATTCCTCACCATTAATTTTGTTGCCATGGTTACTCCCAGGTAATATGTACATGTGCAAGTCCATGCGGGGTGAAGGTACCCCATCAATTCTAAAAATACATGAAAAGAGAAGGAACTTCCCCCAGTTCTGCAGCAAAGCACACAGCAGCAGTCACAGGTTGCCTACACAGGCAGCCCTCTCTATTAAGAGAACAGACCCTGGAGTCAAACCCTGAGGCCTCCCACCTGCTGGCCATGAGATTTGGGGCAATTAATCTTTTTGAGGCTCCACTTCCTCATTTGTAATATGAGAATATGAATACTTACTTTCAAGGTGATTGTGAAGATGAAAGAATGTTTGTTCAACAAATACTATTGCGTGCTGGGCACTGACCTAGACACTAAGAATACATCAGTGACCAAAAAAGACCATAAATCTCTGCTTTCCTAGAGCTTACAATGCTAGTGGGTATAGACAATAAGCAATAAAAATAATAAGTGAGTTCTCTGACAAGTTAGAAGCATGGGTGTCAGGACTCATGGGGGAGTAGAACAGGGTGTGTGCTAGCAGCGGGGATGGATGTTTTTTTTCATTTATTGTAATGGGGTCCACACAAAAGGAGAAGGTGAGGGATGGGGAACGTGCAACGGACACAGAAACATGATGACATGGCCAGGGCCACAGCTTCTGTCATGGAAGAAAGGGATGATCAGAAGGGCGGGGCTGGAGCTGAGTGGAAGAGGGAAGAGGGAGACTTCTTTTGTTCCCCTTGGCTTTTTTATTTTTCTCTCTGACAGATTATCAAGTAGGATGACAGTTAGGGCCTGACAGCAGTACATAAGGTGGTTCAGGCAGTTTTCATTGAGGTGACATTGGAGGAAATATTTGAAGGAGGGAATGAGCCATGTAGATATTTGGCAGGAGACAGTTCAAAGGCCCTGAGGCAGAAGTGGGTCTGCCCAGCACATCTGAGGTACAGCAAGGAGTCCAATGTGAATGAGTGGACTCAATAAGGGGAATGGTAGGCAAGGTCAGAGAGGAAGAGGGGCTTTGCAGGTTGTGCTAAGGACTGTGGCTTTTACTCTGAATGGAAAGGGGGGGACACTACAGAGTTTCTACTAGAGCAGTGGTTCTTAACAGGGGCGCGATTTTACACCCAGGTAACATTTGGCAACGTCTGGTTGTCATGAATTGGGAGGGGATGCTACTGGCATCTGGTGGGTAGATACCAGAGGTGCTGCTAAGCATTCTACAGTGTAAAGGACAGACCAGCCCCAAATGCTAGTTGTGCCAAGGCTGAGAGACCCTGGAGGAGAGGAACAAATGATATATGTCTTCACAAATCACTCTGACTATTGTAATGGGGATGAAAAGAGTGGCCCAGGTAGAATGGGGAGGTCACCCAAGAGGCTACTGCAGTGACCTAGCCCAGAGATGTGTCTACAGCACCCAGTATAACACCTAACACCTTATACAAATACTCCAACTGGTACTGATCACTTGCCTATTCTGTGCTAACAATAAGGTCCAACCAAGGCCGGCCCAGGGAGGCAGCATGCTAATCAGGATTTCAGAAGCCTGAGGCAAGAGTCAGGGTAAGTGGGTAGGGGTCAGCCAGACCTTCCCTTCAGCCAGCTTCTAATAAACCTGCTGACACCCAGAGAAGATCTGGGGTGTAAGTATTTTTAACTCAGTATTTTCTCTGCTATTTTCAGCAAAGCCCAAACACAGTTGACCCCATTTCCTCTCTGTCAGAGGAGCAGATTTGCAGTATCTCTTACATCCTAGTTGTCCTTTTCCTTGGCAGTTTGTGGGTAGAAGTCCATCCTGCATGGGGCCTCTGAGCAGTTGATATGTCTTTCTGGGTGCAGAGTTGAGCATTTACTAAAGGTGGGCTGGTTCCCAGCCTCCGGGGAATGTGGAATGATGGGTAAGAACCACCACTCAAAAGCCTGCAGTGGCTCCCAGAGACCTGCTCACCTCACTCCTGACCAATCCAGTAGTTTCCAAGCTGGTTTCCTTAATAGCACTTACCCTCCAGAATCCACCTGGCACCCCACCAGAACGATTCTACCACAACACACTTTCACGCTACTCCCTTGCTCAAGAACTCCCAGCAACTTCCTCTTGCCCCACACAACACAGCCAGTATTTCTCTATCTGGTTTTGAAGACTTTCATAATCTAGCCTGTAACTTCCTGACTTCCTCTCCAACTTTCTCTCTCTAATCTCATCCTCTCTCCCTACTTTTCCCTCTCCCAGCCCTCCCCACCACTTCTGGGTTTTTTTCTGTGACTTACTGGGAACACCCTACCACTGCCTGGGGTCTCCCTCTCCATTCTCCATGCAACTTACCCTTCAGGGCCCCCTCACGCTCCCCCTCCAGGAAGCCTTTCCTCACTACCTGGCTCTCAGGATACTCTCACTGATGAACTCTTACCTACCTTAGCACTAGCTTCCCACAGCTCAGCCACCAGCCTGTCCTCCAGCTACCCACCTATGTGCTGTGGCCTCACCTGTGCCGGGAGCTAGCAGCTTGAGCAGGGCCAGCCTGGAACAGGAACAAAGACTGTCCTTAATTTTAGAGTGCTGAGGCTTCCCCAAACCCTGAGCCGAAATGTCATCACCTATCCCCTCTGTTCCAGTGTCTGTGGAGGCCAGAGGCGGGTGTGGCTTTGCAGATTGAGGCCAGGGAAGGGAAGCAGTGTGAGAGCTGCCACTGAGGCCAATCCCCAATGTTCTGGTGAACCAGGAGGACTGGGAAGGGAGGGAGAGGGGGTACCTGCTTATTAGGGGGCAGGCTCACCCTAGCACTCTGTGCTCTTAACTACCAGATGGACACTGCAGGCCTCATCAACATTACCTAGAAAGGGAAGCACAGCTAGTGCTGACCAGCCCCCTCCCTCCTTCCAACTCCCTGAAGACACATAGAGGCTTTCATGACAGAAAACAAAGGAGGCCCAGGAAACAGGATGGGTAATTTTAAGCAAAGAGGGGAATGTAGCCTCATTCCCCAAACTCTGGAAGCTGGAAAGAGTCCCAGAGATCAACCTCAGTAAGGATGGGCCAGAGGAGAGCTTGGATGGGAGCAGACATGGGGTCAGGAAGTGCTTAGAGGCTCATCCTGCCCTGGTGTGTCCGAGAGGAACTGCAAGAGTCTGAGGACTTCTTTGGTCTAGAGAGGGACTATCATATCAGGTCATGTCACCAGGCTCCTCATGGCCAGAGAGAAACACCATGTTAGAAACAAGGAGCTCACAGCCTGACCTTCCTGCTGACAGCTGCCCAGACCAGCAGGCAGTGCAGATGCCTGAAGATGCACCTGGCTTAGCTAGGCGCTGTACGATCTCACATTATTCTCCAGCGCCCTGTACAAGGACATCCGGCCAAGGTGTCGCATCTGCTTGCACTTTTGCCCTCCCTTCTTGTAGCCAGGCTGCAGTGGAGCACATTCCCCCATCACCTCCTCTGGGGGGCTTGCTCTCTCTGGGTTCACAATGTGCTTTCTCATCTGAACTACTCCTACCCAGCGCCATCAGCGCCTTCTCATCTCTCAAACCTCCAAAGAGAAATCTCTTCCAGACATCCCCCATCTGGGCAAGTTCCTCCTTCCTATGCTTTCCCATGGCTTCATGTGTTTTCAGTGTCATTGCCTAGATTCTGGCTAGTCCATGAGGCAAGACCTTCCTCCAGCCTCTTCTCTGCTCTCTCCCCGAGGCCCTAGCACTAAGCCTGGCCTCTAGGTGCTCCATAAATACACACTGAAATGAAGTGGACTGGGAGGGCTAAACTGCCAGCTCTAGGAACATCCAGCGTGTAGGATTGACAGCACAGAGCCTCAGCATGGGCTCTGCACCCAAAGGTCTTAGAAGGTAGGGGCAGTGCTGCACAGGAGACAAATAGCAATATGTTTCTGGATGGAAAATCAGAATTTTAGTAACTGATCCAGCAGAGAGGAGGAAGTCATCCCCTAAGTGCCTGAAGAGGGCATGCTGAAGCAGCCAGCCCATCACCACCAAGATACCAGCAAAGCTCAAGACTTGGAATGACCAGGTACCACATGAAAAAAGGGCTAGACACGGGTTGATTGAATCTGTCCTCAAAGCTGTACGACCTCCTAGGCCTTCCTCCACACAACAAGGTGACTCTTACTGCCCTCACCGTGTCCTCACCAGATGCAGGAGGTTTATTAATCTTCTGGAGAAACCAAATCCAAGTGACTCCAGACTTAGGAACACTAGCATAGTGGAGGGGGTAGGAGGTGAGGCTAAAAGCAGGGGAATTACTGAAGGTCTGCAAAGTGAATTTAGGACCCCAGCCTCCTTCCCTTTCGTGGCTTCCAGAATGTGAAGAGATGAGATGATACTATATTCACAAAACAAGAAGAGGATTCTATCAAAAAGGATCAAGGGAAGAATCAAAGAGCTCTCAGGAATTAAAATTATACTAGCTGATGTTAAATTTCAATAGACATGTTGAAAATAAACTCAAGAACATCTGACACATTAAAAATAAACTCAAGGAAATTTCCTGCAAAGCTAAACAAGACAAAGTGACGGAATGGAGGAGAAAAAAAATAAAGATAGGAAAATCTGAGTGTTAATCTAAGATGTTGAATATTTGACTATTAGAGGTTCATAATGAGAACAAATGATCAAATAAACAGTATAAGAAAATGTCAGAACTGAGGCAAGTATTCATATTGAAAGGAGTTACCAGGAACCAAAAATAATGAATTTTAAAAGAGATGGCACTGTGGACTTTCAGAAATAAATTTTATCGATAAAGAGAAGATGCTAAACATTCCCAAAATAAGAAATAGGTCACTTGCAAAGACTCAGAAATAAAATAGCATTGGATTTTTCAACAGCTACACTGGAAGCCAGAAGACAACAGAGCAATGTCTTCAAAATTCTGAAAAAAAAATGATTGTCATACTAGAATTTTCTCCTCAGCCAAACTGTCAATTAAGGCTGAGTGCAGAATTACAACTTTTCAGACTCAAAAGTACTGAAAAATTTCTTCCTATTTACTCTTTTTTCGGGAAGCTACTGGAACAAGTGTTCCCCCAAAATAAAAGTGTACACCAAGAGGAAGGCCTGGAGCTGGAGAGAGGTGGGCCCCAGGAAGAAAATTTTTAGGAAAAAAGAAATGAAGCTGAGGAACAGGAGTCTGCAGATGAAAAGGTGGCACTGAAATTATCACTAGAGGGTGTAGTAAGAATTAGAGATGGTACAAAGAACACTGTGCTAATGAGAAAAAAAAAAGAGGCAATTATTAATTGCAGCTAGAATATAAAGTTAAAACAGAAAACATAATCATGACACAATAATTTGACTCTACAGTAACTGTTATTTATATAATTATAATGTGAATCCTGAATACCCATATACCCCAAAACCATATCTTGGTTGGGTGATGAGGAATGTGTTTATGGGGGCGGATAAGAAGAGAGCTGAATCCTCAACTACCAAATAGGGAATACAAAAGAACTAGTTGAGAAACAGCAGTATGTATATATGTGCACATTCACTTGAAATAGAGATTTCTAACTGAAGAAACAGCTAAAAGTATTTGCTTCTGGGGAATAGGAATAGGAATTGAGGAGAGATGATGGGGCAGCATACTATTTTGCCTGAGAAGTGTTTTAGTACCATTTGATTTTTGGAACTATTCACACTTACTACTTTGAAAAAAATACAGTTAACTTTTTATAAAATTTTAAAGTAAATTTTATGAACGAAAAGGAAGATTTTTGGTGCATTAACCACTGGTCTCTATAATCATTAAAATTGCCCTACACTACACCCCCCTAATTTCTGGTAAATGTTTAATACTCAATTCTTTGGGAAAGAAGAGCCTAATTTGTAGCATTTGCCAGTTTCCATGGTGTAAATAGCAGATTTCAAGCTATCACTGCGATGTCACCGAATATGGAATTGGGAAGATCCACACATCAGCTCCAGCAAACTACTGCTCTTGGGCCTCTCTAGACTCACCAGCCTCCATGCTGGTATAGGGGAGACCTAGGTATCCCCACCAAAAGGCAGAAGTCCACCGGGTCTGAAGCCAGAGTAGAAGTGGATACTAAAGGGGAAGAAAGGTTCTGGCTGCATGAAAGGGGTTATGGATTTGCCATCTTCCTTCTTCCCCCACCTGTAGCAGAGTTACCTGTTCATTGGTGACCCCCGGGCGTAGGGTTCCGTGCTTGTAGTCCTCCAGCAGCTGCACAGCTTCTCTGAGACGTCTCTGCAGGCAAAAGAAAAGGGACATTGAGAGGCGCAGATCCAGGCTCCAGCAACTCCTTCTTGGGAGAGTGCACTAATATCAATTAAGTACCAACAATATTACAGTATGAAGGCCTGCCCTCCAGTTACACCCAAAACTGTAAAAAGAAACGCAACCTAAATGTCCTTCCGCAGAGAAATGGCTAAAGGACACTGGTATAAAAATACTGTGAAACATTATCCAGCGGTTTAAAAAGTAAAATAGATCTATGTGCAATTCTATGGTCATATCTCCAAGGTATTTTTTTGAGCGAAAAAGCAAATTGCAGAGTTATATGATGCCATTTGTTGTGCCAAACAAATAAACCCAACATACATAGAAAACAATATTTTCTATGAGAATATGTATGTGTGTAAATGTATCAAAAAAAGCTTTACAACAAATAAACAGGACAAACGAACAGAGACTCATGAACATGGACAATAGACTAGTGGTTACCAGAGGGTAGGGGAGAGGGGAGAGGAAGGAGTAGATGGGGTAAAAGGGGTCAAACGGTGACAGAAAGAAATCTAACTATGGGAGGTGAACACACAATGCAACATATATATATGCCTTACTGTTAAATTGTACACCTGAAACTTACTAGACTTCATGAACCAATGTTGCCATAATAAACAAACAAAAAAACAAACAAATAAATAAATTTTTAAAGAGCTTTAGAAGGAGGCCACCAAACTGGTATAGGGGTTACTTTGGGGTAGGAGGAAAGGGCCCAACTTGGCAAAGGGTGTCAGAAGGAACTTTAATCTTAATTATAGTACTGACAGTTTTTATAACGAGAGCACATTTCTGTAATACTTACACACTTTCTTTTCAACATTTTAAAAACACTGGCAGAGATTTACATACTAAAGTACATATGTCTATAGTAACTGATGGGGAGAGAGAGAAAATAAGAGGGTAGAATTGTACGATTTTTAAAATCTTCAATACTAAAGATCCAGCAATAGTGCTAGAAGGCCACCTTTGTCCATCAAAATATCTGTACAAGAATATTCATAGCAGCACTATTCAAACAATTCAAATATCAAAGTAAAGTTCATTATGTGGTATGCACAAACCATGAAATATTATATAGCAATTCAAAAAAGCAAACTAAAAATGCATGCTAGTTACAAAGTAATGAAATCTCACAAATATAGTGTGGCAGAATGTACTGTCCAAAGACAGCCACCCCGCTATCTCCCATCCCTTATGCTCTTCTAGAACCTTCTCCCATCCCCATCTAGAAATAGAGTCTATGTCCCCCCCCCCTTGATCCTGCCCAGCCTTTCATGACTGCCTCAACAAATTACAGTTTGGCCAATGTGAAGTGATGTGACCTCTGAGTAGTGGTCATAAAAATGCCTTGCACTTCCACCTGGTTCTCATGGGATGGTTGCTCTCTTGGAACTCAGCCATCATATTGTAAGGAAGCCTAAGCAGCCAATGGAGACATAGACAGCAACGAGGACCTGGCCCAAGACTCTAGCTGAGCCACTAGCTGACCGTCAGCACCAACTGGCCCACCATGCAATGAACCATCTTGAAATGGACCATCAAGCCCCCAGTCGAGCTGCCCTAGCCAATGCTGCATGGAACAGACAACCCGCCCTCTCTAAACCCTACCCAAATTGAAGTTCAGTGAGTAAAAGAAGTGACTGTTGTTTTAAGCCACTACATTTTGGGGCGATTTCTTACATAGCAATAGAAGGTTAATTTGCATAATGATAAGTAAAAGAAGTCAGATACAAATGAGTATATATAAAGTTCAAAAATGCAAGACTTGCCTGTGTTGGTAGAGGTAAGTATATTACCTGTTACAGGGCAGGTACTGACTGCAAAGGACACGAGGGAACCCTCTAGGGTAACGGACATGTCTTGATTGGAACGGTGGTTACATGGGTATAAACAGGTATCGAAATCCATTAAACAATAAACAGGATTTGCGCATTTCACCCTATCTATATTATATAATAATTAGCAATAAACAGACAACATTGATGGAAGGCAGACTATGTCGAGGTCAGGTGAGAGACCCAGACATCAGGGATGCCCAGAGTGGGTGAAGAAACCTGGTGAAGTCACCCTGGTCCCCTTTTTGACAGAGGAGAAACAAGGCTGGTTGGAAACGGGACTGCTGAGACCTCAACATAAACCCCTAGTCTCAGGGAGGATGTTGCACCAGAAAGGGTACCCAGTGGAGTGAAAAGGAGCATTGCTGAGCTGACTGAGAGGGTGGTCTCATAGGATAGGAAATGAACAGCCACCTCCTGTACTGGACCCATGGGAATAACTAACTACCAGCCGAGAAAAGCCAGCCAGCCCACCCTGACCAATCAGGTCTGTATGGCCAGCACTGGTCTAACCCAGAACATTAGGGGGCAGGAAAACTCCTAGCTTGGAAGCAGCCTGACTGCTGGAAAGTACTGTCCCTGCTCTTTCCGATGCATGCATATCAGTTCCAAATTTCAGAGTACCTTCCCAGAATCTGTTCCTAAACTGGAGACAGCTTTCAGTGTTTTCAGGGTCCCCCTGACCCCCAATTAATCCATGCTGTTTAAAGAAAATGTCAGAAAAACAGAAAAGCACACAAAAAAATAATTTTAAATCACTTGTAAACATACTACTGAGATAACCACTACAAAAGTGAAGATAATTTTCCTTCTAGACTTAATACATTTGCTTTCATGTCGATTGTTGTTTTCACTTCCTTAAGATCACACAGGTAGGTAGTGAGTAGTTTGGTATTTGAACACAGAGTTTAGTCAAACCCTTGTTTTATCTCTTCAACAGACCCAAAGCTTCCTAGTGATGCGTCCAGCTCCCTGTCCCAAGCCTGCGGCCTTGGGATCCGCCACCAGACAATGAATGCTCTACTTTCCACTGCTGAATGGTGAATGGCCTCATGTTCTCATTATTTTCCCACTCCAGGGATTCTTCTGAGTTCCTATAACAACCTGGCTAATTTCCATCTCATTTGACACGGTCATCAAAGGGAGGTCTCTTGACACAAGAATAAGTTCCCAAGAGTCCTGATCTTGGCATTGGTTGAGGAAGAACTAAATCCAAAGTTCCTGAAGACAAAACTGAGAATCCAGGACTGAAGGAAGCTAGAACAGCGCTTTTCTGCCTCTGTGCCTTACTAACCTTCAGCCAGGCTCCCCACTTATCAGAGGCTGAAGGTTTGGGGCTCTAGCTTCTCTCTGGAACAGGCAAGTGCCTAAGCCACTGTCTTGAGAGGTCCCTGAGGGCTGGCTGTAGTGGGGACAGGTCTCCCCACTGCAGAGAAGGAGGCCATTTTCAGGGAAGCTGAAGGTCAACCCTCTTCTCACCCCCTTGCATTGTGAGGCTTGGTGGAAGAGCCCTGGGCACTTGAAGGGCGGGAAAGCTGAAGGTCAGTGGGAGGGTAAATTTTGCAGAAAGTCTATTCAACCAGGAACAAACAGGCAGCCAGGGCCTGAATGGAAGGATGGTGAGGGGCCCAGCTGGCTGCAGACAAGACTGGGGACTCTTCTCAGACTCTATTACCAGCCTGCCTGTCTCTGGCTCACCTGCCAGAAAGTGTCACTGTGAAGGTGTCTCTTTCTGTTTGACAGAGGCATGGTCTCCAGAAGGTCCCTCTGGAAATGCTGGTACCTGGAAGGTCTGCTCCAGTGGCAGAGAATTTGAACAGAGAAGAATCCTGACCCCAAGTCCCTGAGGGGAAGGAGAAGGAAGCAAAGGGGCAGGTATGAAGTGTTAGGGTCATAGGCCAGAGTGGGTAGGAGACCACGCCAGACGGGAATGGGGACAGAGGGACACAGATAGGAAAGGGTACAGATAGAAAAGTTCAAGAGAGTCATCAGAAGCAAAAGTAATTTTTTTTTCCAGTGGGGAAAGCGCACCCCCAAACTAAACACAGAGAGAATGTAATCTCTTGATTAAAGGAGGATGTCAAATTAATTTAGATATTTAATTCATTATAATAATATTTAATATATTAAACATATGATGGGAGTGACAGTACCTGACCAGGATGAGAGTAGCACCAAAGAATATTTCTCCCCTCCTTTTGGTAAAGGGACCCCCACCCACTCTCCAGGTGGTGCCTGCATATTCCCACTTCCTGACCTTGCCCATACTGTTCACTTTACCACGACTCCCTTCCTCCCCAAGTCCATTCCCATCCTTATCCATCCATCAAGGTTCAGTGCCACCTTTTCCAGGAATCTTCCAGAAATGTTCCCTCCTGTGAACAATCAGAGGGCATTGGGTTTGTACCTTTCTGACATCCCTGACAATTCACTGCCTATGTGCCCAAGTTATCTGTCAGAGACTGCAAGGTGCAGGGAACAGGAACTGGTTTTAAGTATCTTTGCAGGACTACAGAACACACCCACCCAAGCCCATCACCAACACAGGGCCACACAAAATGTGCATTTAACAAAATGAATGACTGAAGCTTCTGGGGGGAAGAGACAAAGGGTATGCTCAGGGGGAAGAATCTAGGTTCCAAAGCAGCCGACCGAAGACCCTTGATGGTGATGCTGGTTTTATATTCCCGGATTCCAAGAGACTATGCCCTGTTCCCACAGGATGTGAATAAAAATAGCCCTCTGCATGTTTATATTATGGAACCATCTAGGTCATCCCCTTTCTGAGACAATTGGGGCCAGAGTGGGAAGGCATTTCCTTGCCCAGGGTCACAGAGTGGGTAGGTGGCACCTGAAAATTCCAACTCCATTCCGTCCCAGGTCTGGGCCATTTCCACAAGACATCAGCATGGAAGAGCCTCCTGTCCTCAACACAGTAACTGAGAGGAGAGTGATCTCCCAAAGAAGCCACAGAAAGGCCTGCATTCCCCACAGAGCTGAAAACTACTGGGGGTGGGCACTCCTGGTAAGAAAAGAAAGATTCTTCTTCAATCTTATCCAAAGCTGAGTCCAGCTTTTGAGAAACAGGAGAGCATGTTTAGAAACAACTGAAACATGGGCATTTCAGGCAAAGCTTTGGGAATCCCAAAGCTCGCAGAACTGAGAGAGAGAGAGAGAGAGAGAGAGAGAGAGAGAGAGAGAGAGAGAGAGAGAGAGAGAGAGAGAGCGAGCATGCACAAACCCAGTGTCAAGTGTTGCAGTGGGTTGGGGGTGCGCATGAGGGAATGGAGCAGGGATGGCTGGCAGGGGGGCGAGCCAGTTATGTCACATCATGTTAACAGCCCAGTATCTGATTGTTTTCACCTGGGCCAATCTTGCATCTGCCAAGTGCAGGGCCAGGCATTCTTACTTTGTCTCAAGCCTGACTGATCCATTCCTATTGTGGCCCCAGGCAGTGGGACTTGGGGGCCAAAGCTAATGATTTATGTGTGTGCAGAGTCCCAAGCCTTCCTCTTGTCTTCCCTGGGTCTTCCTATACCCCTGCTTGTTCCCTCCTAGCAGACCAAGGACACACAGGGCTACCTGTGCTGAAATTGGCCTTTGGCTCCCACCATCCACAAGCCACCCTCTGGGAGGCCCAAGGGAAGAGGAAACCAGGCACACATAGGGAGAGGCTCTGATTTCCCTGTGGCTCACTTCGGATCACCTTCAAGGGGCCTATGTAAGGTAAACCAATATAATTCTGGCAGCCTGATAGGTGGTATATATGTATATTCTTTAGAAAGTAAACTTGTCCAGCTATCCCAAGAACTGTAAAAACAATCATGGCCTCCAGCCTGGATACCCTACTCATGGAAATTTATTCTAAAAAATAAATTTAGCAGAAATGAAAAGAGATATGCCTGAGACTGTTTTTAGTGGGAACACAAAGACAGGAAACAATCTATCTGTCATACCTAAAAGTCTAACAGTCATGGTTATTTATACTATAAGACTTGACTTTAAAAATTATAAAGACTTGGAAATGATGAAAAAGTGCAAACAAAAAGTCTATGTTCAATGTAATAAGCATGCCAAAAATGTGTGCAGATGGGCAAGAACTTGAAATGTACTGACATTTGGATATTTTTTACTTAAAATTCCATTAAAGATTTTTTAAATTAGAGTATCTGATGCTGTCTAGAATGCATTTAAATGGACACCCTCACTCACTGCTATTGAGAGTATAAACTGATATAATCTCACTACAGGTTGGTACAATTTTCAGGACAATTTGGGAATACATTCAAAGGCCTTAAAATGCCTTTCACGCAGAAATTCCACTTCTAGGAATTTATCCAAAGGAAATAAAGAGAAAGATGGGGAGATCTGTGTACAGGGACATTTACTGCATATTTATAATAACAAAAGACTTGACACCACCTAAATGGTCAACAGTAGAGAAAATTATTAAAGAAGTTACAGAATAACCACACGGTAGATTACTATGCAGTTATTAAACACATTTTGAAACATTTAATGACAAATGATATGGTACATGGAAAAAAGTATACCATGTGTACATTTGTTATGCATATATATATATATCATATGGTTCTATTATATCTATAGAGAGAGATATATATACATATATATACATATTATGTAAACATCATAATTTTGTACACAGACATAAACCAAAATGCTAATGGTGGAATAAGCAGTTTTAATATTTTCTTCTTTAGACTTTCATATATTTTCCTATATTTAGAGATTAATACCAGAATCATATTACATCAGAAGGCACATGTCAGTTTTTTTGTTGTAAGTTTGGTCACCTGGTTAAAGGGATGTCCTCTAAGCTCTTCATTGTAAGGGTGTTTTTACTCCTTTGTAACTGCTAAGTAATCTTCAGGGGGAAACTGGTTTAAGAGCATATGAATATCCTGTTTCTCAACAAACTTTTACTCTATGGAAATAGCATCTATTCATGATTTGGTTGGAACGAGTGGTTTCATTGAGGATTCACAATGGCTGTTTCCTCTTAAACTTATTAGCTGACATTCTTCAGCGAAGAGCTTCCCCCTCCCATATTTTTAGTATTACTATTGACTTTATTATTATTATTATTATTATTATTACTATTACTCAATATATTATTGCTGTTATTCTTCTTAATGCTTAAATTGTCCCAAATGTGGCCAGTGAGTTTCCCTTCAAGCAGGCTTCTGTGTCTCTATCATTCTCTGAGAACTTTTCTACTTTCTATAGCAACTCTCCCTGCCCCAGATGTGGAGCTGGCCATCCTAAAAGAAGCCCTGGTTCCTTTTAGTGGACAGTGCTACATCGTTACTGTATATCATTGCTTCTTGGCCCTTTCAGTGAACAAAGCCAGGAAACTGGGAAATATGCATGTGCGTGTATGTAAATTATGAGTTCATATTGATACTCCCAACACCAATACACATGACATAGTACTTTGTAGTACTTTGTCTTTTCCTCCACTCCCTGTATCTGTTATCTCCCTACTCCCATGGGGAGAACTCCAATTCCCAACATCAGTATAATTATTTGTTCTATCCTATAATATAGCCAAATAGTTTCAGATTACTACACCAGTACTAGTATTGAGATGGTGTCATTAACACTATTTCAGTTAGTTTTCTATGCCCTTCAGGGTAATAATCTGTCAACCATTCATTCCCTGAAATAATTACACCCTGACAGAGACTCATAGCCCCTCAAGATCCTCCTCCCAATAATTTACTCTTGCAGAGATTTCATAAACCAGGCAGACTGCTGACAACTTCCCAGGAGTGATGGTGGAGGGGACAATGGTGCAGCGTGTCAACGACTTTCACAAGCATAGCAGGCATGACCCATCTCAAAAGAGCCCCAGGTACCAGCTTTTCAGCTCACCGAGTTACTTGTCTCCTTCCCATTATTTTTCCCTCTTTTTCCTTCTCCCTCCTCTCTTTTTTAGGATCAAAGCACAATTCTTCCCCTTTCTGTCAAGCAGACCAACCTCCTCCTTTGAAGCCTGACTCAAGATCTTCACAGAACAAAGACAGCCTTCTTCCTAAGAGAAATTATGCTGAAAAAAATTTCCTCCACCTCATTACACATACAAGGGTTGGAATCTGTTTAAAGTTTGGTCAGTTATAAATTGCAAACAAGTAGCTGCAAAACCCTTTCAGGATGAATCTACCCATCGACTCAGGTACTACCTCTCAGGACCGGGTCACCAGATGGCTTGAGCTGCCCAGGATCTTTTCACCTCTGGGAAACTCTGGCTTCCAGAGCCACTTACTCACGTCCTCCACTACTCTCCCATCCTCACAGACAGGGCCCGTCCTCTGACTATGCAGCCACCACCCCACACTGCCTTCCAGGACTCCAGCTTGGCCCTGGGAGAGAAACAGTGTTCTATGGAAGAAGCCACGGTGTATGAGCCCAGCGGAAGTGGGAGGGGCTGGCCCTCCTAGTAGCACCACAGTTCTGGGGGAGGGGCTCAAGTGTAAGAATTTTTCCTCTCAGTGCCTCTAATTTCTCATTATATCCATGCAGATTGCCTTGCTAAGCAACCTGCCTGAATGAGAACCAGTGAGAGCCTGAAGGCCCCACTCGTGGCTCTTCCAGCACTTTTAGGGCCTAGATCTTCTGCGGGCAGAAATTTTCCAAAAGGCCAGGAGGCAGTGCTAGAAATGGGTTCCTGACTGAGGGTGTAGGTAGTGGGGGAAGGGGAGGCCTAGCAAGGAGAGGTGAAGATCTTTCTGGGAAGTCTATCATAATTTTTTGATGAGGGAGGGAATAGATATAATTTGAAAAATACTCTAAAACTGTTACATTGGTTTGATTTTCTAGTTAGTAAATAGTTAAGTTGCTTTAACACTTCAATCAATAGTAAAGTGTAAGATTTTTGTATTTAGTGTTATTATTTAGACCAAATGGCTCAGTGATATACAAGAATGCTGGGGCCTTTCAAAGTGCAAGAGTTGAAGAAACGTGTGGTAGAAGAGGAGTATAATAAAACAAAGTGGTCTGGGAATGAGAAGAGATCGGACTGGAGAGGAGGGAGGGTGTGAGCCCCGTGGCAGAGGTAGTATGCTGCCCTGCAGCCGCCCATCTATCCCCAAAGCCCCTGCCAGCTCCGGGTATCTGAGGAGTGCTGAAATACTTCCCAGCCTCCCAAGTCTCCCTCTGTCATCTCTCGACATGCCTCAAAGTCTGCCATCTGCACCTTCATCCTTTGAGTTAAGCACTGGCCTCTGTGGACTCCTCCGCCAAGCAGGTAGCAATTACCTTGGGATTTATGTTGCAACTGTATCTAGTTCTGTACTATTTTGTAACTTTCTAGAAAGACACATAATCTAGGCAAGTAGTCTCTCTAGTTTGATGCTCTTCCAATTTTTTATGTGATCCAATTGACAACTCCTTGGAAGAATCCACACAGAACTGAGAACAGCAGCCTTACCCTTAAGAAGCAGTGGGCCCAGAGGGACAGGTAGAGCTTGCCAGAAAAATACTTGAGCCCTCTGTCCTTGCTGAGACACAGTAAGAAACCACATGTCAGGTTAATTTCCACATTTCATGTTACTGGACTGCTCCCCCAGGCACAATGGCAATGGCTCTAGGCCCAGGTGCCCAGTAGGCCTTGTGCTTCTTTCCACCATGATTTTTCTCTCCCAGGGCTGATCAACTCCAGAGCTGACTCAAGGCAGTGCTCAGAAGCTCAGTGACTTGCCTCAGGGTGTATAGCCAGGGCCCAGAGTGGAAACTCTGCCAGCTGGGTAATCTTGGAAGAATTCTCTAAACTGTTACCTGAAGGGAACACAAACTGGCTAAAAATAAGCATTCTGGAGACCAGCTTACCTGGGTTCATACCCTGGCTCCATCACTGGCCAGCACCATGTGCATGAGACTTAACTTCTGTCTGTTTCCTCATCTGCAAAATGGAACTTGTAATAGTATCTACCTCATGGGTTGCTTTGAGTTAATCTGATGGGCTGATGCACGTAAAATGCTTACAACACTGCCTGGCTTACAGAAAGTGCTTAATAAATCTTTGCTACTTTATATGTGCATGCACTCCTACACACATTTGTAAATACATATACAAAAGCTATAAAGACACACTTCTTGGGATGGCTGAAATAAACTTAATACATTTAACTTTGATAATACCAGGTGTTGGTGACGATATGGAACTGAAACACTGTGGATAGGAATGTAAAATATGGAGCCACTCTGATGACAGTCTGGCCCAGAGGGCCAGGTAAGGCAGTTTCCTATGAAGTTAAACGTACTTACCACACTTACCATATGAGCCAGAGATCCTGTTTCCAGTTAGTCACTCGAGAGAAATGAAAGCATACGTCCACACAAAGAATGCCAGTAGTGATTTTATTTATAATAGCCAAAAAATGGAAACAGCCCAGGTGTTCATCAACAAATGGATGGATAAACGAATTCTGGAACATCATTTCAATGGAATATTACTCAGCAAAGAAAGGATGCAGTACCAATACACGAAATGACACAGATGAATCTCAAAGGCATTATGCTAAAGGAAAGAAGCCAGGCACAAAAGGCTCCACCCAACAGAATTCCATTTACATGACATTCTAGAAATAATGAGACAGGAGGGACAGAAAACAGATTAAGTGTTTGCCACGGGCTAGGTAGGGGAGATTCACCACAAATGGGCATTAGGAAACATTAGGGTGATGGAAATGCTCTGCATTGTTACTGTGGTGATAGGTTCTGGCTGAATGTGTTTGTGAAAATTCATAGAATAGTTCATATGTAAAAAGTAAATTACGCCATAATTATCCACGAGAGGAAGAAATTGGGTAAGAAGACTATATAAAGGATACTTTTTTGTTCTACTTAATCATATCTGTACTGTTTGAACTTTTGTAATGAGCATATAATTCATGTAGTTGGCAATAATTTTACTAAAGTTTGAAATAATAATGATAATATCTACCTTGAAAGCACGTCATGAGATTCAAATGAAATGAAATAATGCGTATGATATACAGAGAAGACCCACAGATCTTCTAAAGTGTCAGTCTAAAGGACAAGGGTTCTCCACAAGAGTGACAGCCATGACTTACCTCAGTGACAAAGAGCGTGCGAGGGTCAATGATATCCAAGAAGTGCCTGAAGCGACCATAGAAGGATGTCTAGAGAAGGAGATAGGAGAGAAGAGTAGATCAGCTGCCGTAGATCATCCTCCAGCCACTGGGGAACCCTACTGCACACCTCACCCCTACTGTTGGGGTCCCATAGTGCCCAGGACTCCCCATGTGGGTGATGAATACCAAAGAGGCCTCACTGCTCAGTGACCTGAGGGCAGCTCTCCCAGGTCCGAGGGCTTTCTATTGTCAAATCAGAAAGATCATTAAGACACTCACTGACAGTCCAACTTCTCTTCAAGGTGCTTCCCTTTTTCCGCCCTTTCCCAACAGTGCCCTGAGATCTACTCCAAGTCTTTCGGCAGCTCCCAGCCACCACTGAGCACATAGGCTGGAGGTGAGGTCTGGTTACCCACTCTCTTCCAGCCTTCCCTTATCACCACAGCCTCCTTGCCTCGCTTAGGACCTCTTGCATGTGAGGGAGGGTCCTTCTCCAAGGTCAAGCTCCCCGTAGGCAGAGCTCAAGCACCAGAGAACCCAGCTTGCAGCCCTCTGGCCCCCCTTCACCCATAGAGCTGGAGTTGCTGTGAGGCTCAGAATGAGGAGACTGCTTTTTCCCAGCCTTATCCCAGAGTGGGGGCCCTGGAAAAGAAGGGCTTTGTGCAAAGCAGGCCACAGGCACTAGAGAACAATGAAAGGGAACTGAGCAACCCTGCTGCTGGGCCCTCTGCCCTAGAGACAGAGCCAGCTTGGCAAAGCCAAGCTCAAGAGGTGGAGAGAGGGTGCCAAGCTAGGGGACAAAGGGAAAAGCTGCAAATGCTGGGGCTTCATGCCTCACTACGCCCCTGGGCACTGCCCCAAATGCTCCCTGGAGCCCCACAACTCTCTGAGCACAGTCATCTGCACAGTGGAGGAAACAGAAGCCTCCATACTCCCTCCCCTTGCTCACTAGGCCACCAGATGCTAAGGCCAACTTCTGCTCCTTTCTTTCCCCAACAAAGACCCTGAAACAGGCCCCGGGTCATCTCAAAGTCCCCTGCACCCACCAATCCCCATACCGCATCCATCTCTCTGCTCACTGTGACACACTCCTTGTCAGGAGCAGCCTCTCCACCCCTTACTTCCAGAACCCTCTTTGAGTTGCTGCCTTTCACAGATCAAGCTTCTGCACCATTCCTAACAAAAACAGTTGCTTTTCTAACCTCTTATAACTCAAATGGCCTAAATCATGATGCTCACATTGTTGTCTTGGCAAAATTTCATGTCTGAGTCTAAGGAAACAATCAGGGACATTCATAGGTGTGGTCAGAGGAACATGTTGAGGATGCTCACTGCTGCATTATTTGTAAAGGTGGATGGTTAAACAAATGATGATCCCTCCATATGAGTGAACACTATGTAGCCACTTAAAATCATGTTTTCAGACATTTATGACATGGAAAATGCTTATGATGTTGTGAAATGCATATAAAGTGGATTATTCCAATTAATAGACAAGAAGATAAACAGAACCAGATGGATAGTAAATGGAGAGCAAAGAGACAAAATGACATCCAGATCCTAGTCCACTAAAATGA
This sequence comes from Cynopterus sphinx, assembly GCA_030015415.1. Taxonomy (NCBI): domain Eukaryota; kingdom Metazoa; phylum Chordata; class Mammalia; order Chiroptera; family Pteropodidae; genus Cynopterus; species Cynopterus sphinx. The sequence goes on along the minus strand of CM057383.1, from coordinate 52,763,125 downwards.
ATCAGTACTCCTTAGAGAAATGGCCAGTTTCAGGGCTGGGTCAGGAAAGGTACAAGATGAGACTGATACATTCTGTTGTGCCAGAAAGTAATCAAGTGCCACCCCTCAAAATGATGGGGACATGTTAAAAGGACCAGCGAGAGGCAGATGGACTTTGTGTGCCTCCATATGTGATACCCTGAGAAGTTCACAATATCACTCACGTAGTATTCTGAAATGACAAACCCAGATTGAGGATATTCCATAAAATAATCTGCCTTATTCATCAAATATGTCAATGTCTAAAGACAAAGAAAGAATGAGGAACTGGTCCACATTAAAGGAAATTAAGAGACAACTAAATGCATTGCATGATTCTGGACTGAATCCTGGACTGGAGGGGGAAAACATTCTCAAGGTCATTAATTGAGACAATTGACAAAACTAGAATGTGGGTCATAGATTAATAAAATATTATATCCATATTAAATTTCCTAAATATAGTAACTATACTGTAGTTATTACTATAGACTGAATATGTGTGTCTCCCTCAAATTTATATGTTAAATCCTAATGTCCAAGTTGATGGCATTTGGAGGCGGGGCCTTTGGGAGGTAATTAGATATGAAGGTACAGCCCTTATGAATGGCATTAGTGCTCTTATAAAAGAGAATGCAATTTCTCATTAAGTATGAAAAGTGACTCAAAGAAGGAGGTTATTAGGACACTTTCTACCTGCAGCTGGTCCCCGTGAGAAACCCTGTTTCTTTAGAGCTGCTTTATGTGCCTGTCCTCTCAGCTTGATGAATGCAGGGAAGGTTTCTACTTTCTAAGTCTGATTGATTTTTATTTTCTCAATAGTTTAAAATGTATGGCCTTTTTTTCCCCCTTCAAAATTCAGCTCCCATCTTCACCCAATCATATAATCAGTGTATGTTTTTCCTTCCTTTTTTCTTTACCTAAAAAATGAGTCAGCCGAGTGATTCCTTCCCTTTCCCTTCACAAGAAAGGTGAGTCAGCTACTTCTCAGCAGGGTCTGGGACCTACAGCACACACTGCCTTCCCACCTCCACCACCCCAAAGGTAGAGTGGGCCTTAGGAGCAGTAGCTGAGGGCAATGATCTAAAAAGGAACTGACAGCCCTCCTGTACCCAGACCTCTAAATTACTGCTCTTCTGGACTAGGAATAAAATACTCACTGAACCTTTAGCCCAAAGGCAGAAAGGTGGGACCAACTCAGTAGCCCTGGACAAGGCTGCACACTGAATCACCCGGGGACTGCAAAAACCATCTGTACACCCAGAGATTCGAATTCTGTTGACCTGGGGTAGGCTCCAGGCATCAGCATCTGTTTAATAACCTGCCCAGGTGAGTCATATGCAGCACGGGTTGAGAGCCACTGGACTAGAGGGTACTGACCCTGTCCACAGCACAAGCCAGCCCCAGGACTAGCCCTCTCTCACCTTAAGAATGTAAAGGATTAAAACACATAACTACCTGCAAGGCAATTTTCATTTTAGAACTTATTTCAGGCAAAATATATAGAGAAACTTTCTCCATTGTATCCTGACTCTCAGCCCACACAAACCTCTCCACCTTGGGGTAAAGAGTGCATTTTCCTGCTCAGCAATTACCCCATACCCCAGAGGGACCTCTATGCAACCCACCTGGCTCTGCCACTTTGGGCCTCAGCCAATTTTGGACCCAAACATACCCACAGGACTCTCATACCCCCAGTCATCTTAGCAGATAAGACTTCTGAAGGAGCAAGGAAGTTTAAAAAAGTTATTTTTGGATAGACTGAAACACAAATGGGAAGAAGCATTTGTGTCTGTTTCCTGTTCTGGGGCCCCAAATTGCCAAAAATGGTGTCAAACTGAAGGGAAGAAAAGAGTAGGGTCAGGAAAGGAAATGAGCTGAAAAGGAGGAGGAAAGGGAGCACAGTCAGATCACAGAGCTTCCCCGGGTGCTGTCTTGTCTTTTTCACCTTCACTATATAATGGGGCAGTAGTGGTTAAAAACATGGCCTCCAAATTTATGGGAAAAGAGAAACAGGTTTCATACCACGGAGATACCTTCAGCCACACTGAGAATGAGAGAAATTCTAAAAGACAAACAACCCAATTTCCTCAACAAATAGAAAATAAAAAAGGGAGGTAGAACTAGTAGATTAGAGGAGACGAAAGAGACATATTAGTCAAATGTAATGTGTGGCCCTTCTGTGTGGTCCTGATTGAAACAAACTGATCATTTAAAAAATGATGTGACAATCAAAAATGCAAATAGTACAATGGACTATGTCCCTGCAAAAGTCCTATTTTGAAATACTATCCCCAAGGTGATAGTATTAGGATGTGGGGCCTTTGGAAGGTAATGAGGTCATGAGGGTGGGACTCTCATTAATGGGATTAGTGCCCTTATAAAAGAAACCAAGAAAGACCCCTCCACCCTTCTACCATGTAAGGTTATAGCTAGAAGGTGCTGTCTATGCACAGAAAGCTATCATCAAATCTGGCAGCACCTTGCTCTTGAACCTCCAGCTTCTGGAACTGTTAGAAATTTCTGTTGTTTTATAAGTCACCCAGTCTACAGCATTTTGTTATAGCAGCCCAAAGAGAATAAGACAAATACTGCTTGGTTTGAGGATATTAAAAAATAATTATTTAAGGTGTGTTAATGGTGTTGTGGTTATGTTAAAACTAATCAAAAAACCTAATACTGTGTGAAAAAGAAGGCACTATACCTCTGTGATATTCTCCAAAACCCGTAATCCCAGTCTATGAGGAAGACACTAGACAAACCCAAATTGAGGGACATTCGACAAAACATCTGACCAGTATTTCTCAAAACTGTCAAGGTCATAAAAAAACAAGGAAAGTCTGAGAAACTGTCATAGACCAAAGGAGACTAGGGAAACATGACAACTAAATATAATGTGGGATCCTGAAAATTTTTTTTTCATGTAAAAAACAGTGAAATCCAATAAAATCTGGAGTGTAGTTAACAGTAATATTCCAAAGTTGGTTTCTTAGTTTTGACAAATGTATCATGATAATATGAGTTGATAATATTAGGGGAAACTGGGTGAGGGTTATACAGGAATTCTGTTATCTTTCAGACTTCTGTAAACCTAAAATTAATCCAAAATTTAAAATTAAAAAAAAGAAACTAATGAAAAATTCCTTCTTTTTTTAGATACCTACTAGCAGATATAATAAAACGCTGGGATGTCTGTGTTTGGCTTTAAAGTAATTCATTGGTTGGGGGTGGGAACGTAATTGATGTAGCTGAGTGATAGGTGCACAGGAATCATTGATGACTGTCTCCACTTTCGTATGTTTGAAACCCCCATAATAAAAAAAAATGACAATAAACAAGCAAACTTGGACCCTGGAGCCAGAATCCCTAGGAAGTTAGTTAATTTGTTTGTGTGCTACAGTTTCCTCACCAATAGCATAAAAAATTAGTGTACCTATCTCACAGGGTTGTTGTGAAAATTACATAAATCAATACACAAGGTTGGTAAAATGCTTGGCTGTCATCATCACATTATGGGGAGAAAGATGGTCACAGAGAAACGACCACCAAGGCAAGCTATTTATCTCCACCTTCTGACACTGCTCAGTGCCCTTGCTTCCCTGCCCTTGCACGCAGGAAGATCCTTGAGGGATGAAAGAAAGGGTTCTGGGGTGACTCCAGGGAAAAAAGACCTTGGTGCCCATTCTTGCAGAAAATGATGAGACTGGTGTAGGTTCTGGAAATGGACTCTGGATTATGAATCACCCAGGGTTCAAGGGGCTGAAAGCAGCCAGTATGAAGAAAAAGGTGGGTTTAAGAGGGTGGGTGGCAGGTTGAAAGAAAAGGTCAGCAGGGGTGAGCCATGCAGACCTTTGGAGCCCCTTCAAAAGTGATGTCTTCAGCTTAGAAGCAGAGGAAGCAACTGGAGGGTGTTTGAGTGTGTGTGTGTGTGTGTGTGGCGGGGGCGGGCGGGTGGTCACCTGATCAGTCCTGCATTGGGATTCTGCCGTGTGAAAGAGGAAGGGATTGGAAGGGGGCCAAAGTTGAAGCAGGGAGACTGTTCGGAGGCTTCTGCAGTGGCTCAGAGACAGATGATGCTGGTTTGGTCTAGGAATCTGGCAGTGGAGACTGGTAGATTTTTGAGAGCTATTTAAGTGATGAGAACATTGGACCTCTGCTTGTACTTAGAGGGTGAGAGAGAGGAAGGGGAGTAAACAGGCAACTTCCAGGTTTCTTGGGAGTCAATTGGGTGGCAGGTTGGGCTGCTTGCACAGCTGCGAGTAGTGTGGTAGAAAGAGATTTGCAGGGAAGAGACATTCCTTAACATGAATGAATCACATGCACTGTGCTTTATGCAGGTCACTATGCTCAAGGAAGAGCGCTTCAAAAGCAAATACAACAAAACACTTTTACTGCCCTCAAGGGCAGTGCCGAAGAGATGCCCAATGGCTGCTGAACACAGAGTGGTCTCAAATGAGCATTTATGACTCCAGTGGTGATCACAGCAAAGGGCTTAGTCCACTTGAAAGTTCTGGATAAATGTCTGTTATGCAACTTAACGTTCCAGAACAGGTACCAGAAAAAAACACCCCGCTAATCTTTATTCAGCACATTACTATATGTCTAGCCCTGTCTCGGGGTAATACGGAGACAACGGAAGGGCAAAGATCAGCCCTTTCTCTCAAGAGGTGCACACAAGGGTTGAGATCAAGTGATCACACAGAGGAGTATCAGAAGGCCACAGGGCAGGCTGACCTATAAGGTCCCACTTGGGGTAGCCAAAGAGGTGGGTGCCCTGGTCTCACCAAGGAATAATGTCCTGGTGGGGGTGGGGAGTGGCAGCATGGGAGAGGATGTGGGCCTAAGCCTTGCCAGATGAGTGGAATGTGTGGAGGGCCTGAAAGGCGGGCAGCCAATGAAGGGTCACTCAAGTCCAAGCAGAGGTACCCCTGACAGTCTCGCCCTAGTTGGTACCCTACACTGGCAGGAAGACTCCAGTCTCGCCTCAAACACCTACATACTGAGACGGTTTGCTTCCTAAAGGAATCAGAGTCCTCCTTTAAAACAATGAGAACACCTCAGAAGGCTCAGGAGCACAGCTTCTTAATTATCAGTGAAACAGTTTCTCTACCACCACCACCACCACCACCACCACCAGAAACAGAACAACAACAAACCCCACCGCACCGACCTTTGCACATTTCCTTTCTCCCCGCAAACTTCTTTTCTGTCCGCCTCCGCTGCCCCCCACCCCAGGCAAGGCCAGGTTTACTTCAGCCAAGCCTTTGCCCTTTTCCTAATCAAGTCCCTTTCCTCGGCGCCGGGGACGTGCGGCGGCCCGCGGCGTGGGAACGGCCCCTCCCGGCCTCCGGTCCCGGCCTCACGTCCAGGCTGCGGGTTCGACCCCCGTCTCCGTGACTGAGGACAGGTTAGTGACGCCCTGTCGGGGGTCCGGGAAGAAAAGGACCACTGTCCCCGTGCCCCGGAGACCCCAAGCTCGGACAGGGCCGAGCGCTCGGCCACGCCGGAGCGTGGGTGCGCAGACCCTCCGCGGAGGTCGCTGCGGGGAGGGGGCCCCTGGGGGCTTGGACCCTCCCCGCGGCCCCGGATGACACAGCGTTTCCTCCGCCGCCGACTCTACCCGCGAGTCCCCGCTCGATGCCCAGCGAGCGGACTCGCCGCGTCGGCGAAGCGGCCGCCGGAGGGGACCAGGACCTCGGCGCCGCGGGCAGCCCCCGCCCGCGGCCCTGACCTCTGCGCACGGCGGCCCGGCTGGGGTGGAGGGCCGGGGGCGTGACCGCGGGGTGCGGACGCTGCCCGGAATTTCCTCCAGCAGCTCGGAAAGACTGTCGGGGGGATGGGGTGGGGGGGTTCGAAGGCATCGCTCTCACGGCCACTTCTCCCCCGGAGCCGGACTCGAACTTTCCGCCTAGAGTGGGAGGCTGCACAGCCCAAGGCAACCCCGCGCCGGCGGCGGCGGCGGCCCCGCAGCCGCGGCCGGGCCGGCGGCGGCCAATCACAGAGCGCCTCGGGAGCGCGGGGCTGGAGGGCGCCCGGGCCGCAGAGCGACGGCGCCGACGGCCAATCGGGAGCCAGGGTGGGAGTCCTCGCCCCACACTGCTGACCAATGGGAACGGAGAGGCTGTGGCCGAGGGCTCCCATCCAGTGGCTGCAGGCTCCGGGTGGCCGCGGGTCCGAGACCCTAGGGCTGAGAGGGCTTTGGGAGAGGGGTTTGCTCGCCCTCCCTGTGCCACCCGCCAACCCTCAGACCACAGTCCGGTCCTCACCTGCTGGAAGCGCGGTTTGCCCAGCTGGAAAGGAGGTGCATCCGTCGAGGCGCTAGCGGCACTCGCCGCTGCCGCCGATGCAGTAGTCGCCGTATCCGCCATGGCCACTGACGCCCGCAATCTCCGGCCCTTTTAAAATGTCCCTCCTCGGCCCCCGCCACAGCTGCCTCTCCCGATTGGCCATAAGCAACCGCAGCGAGCCAGAGGCGCAAGGGGTTGTGGGGACTGTAGTTTTCCTTGCCACGACGCTGGACGACCCTGGCCTGCGAAGAGTGGCACCGACGCAAACCGGGATTCTGTTCCCACCTTCAGTATTTCTAGGTTCGGCAGTCCGGGAGGAGAGTGCGAGGACGACTCAGGTCCCGACAGGGGCCAACGGGGTGCCCCCTCTCTGGTTACCTGCCCCTAGAAGTTCGGGTTGCTGCGCTGGGCGTTCGTTGCTGGTGGAACTGCAGCCCGGGAAAAGGGCTCTGCTTAAGCAGGTCCGACCCAGGACCAGTTCCGATGCGCAAGGACTCCAGGCGGAGCAGGGTGCATCTCCGAAGGTTTTCTGCAGAGTTGCACTGCGGAACCTTCATGCAGTTTCTTCTGCCACTCGTCTGTGCTCTCCAGCCTTTCGGTCAATTAATTCCTGCCCCTTGAACATCCTGTACCCAGAAGACACTTTTTATCTTCTCCTGACGCTGGCTCTCTTTATGGCCTCAGCCTAAACGTTGTATTTCCCAATCCTTCGCTCTACTTCCACCAAATCCACCACGTGCCCCAACAGCACCCAGCACTTCTCTTTTGCAGCCCTTTCCATGTATTATTTATGGTTTTGCGTAGGTATTTCATACTACAAGGTCCATAGGGCAGGAGTTGTGACTATTGGATTCGCTTCTTAGTCCTCAGTACCAGACACGGGAGTACTCATAGCAGAGACTCAAATATTTGTTGACTGTGTGAGTGAGACAGAGGGGGCTTAGGAGACTTGGCAGCCTCCACTTCCTTTGGCTAACAAAGGAAGATCACTACTCCTGGGCTTACTTCCTAGGCAGGAAGAAACCTGAGAATGGGGAGTGGGGTTCAGTAGTATCAAGTACTACAAGGATTTCAGGTAAGGGGGAGCAGTGCAGATGGGAGGGCAAGGCACCAGCAGGGATAATAAACACATTGGGGAAAGATGAGGGGATGCTGCCTGCTTCACCCAGTAGAAATATTTGGTTTTGACCCTAAGGAATACCACTTGGGTCTCCTTAGTCCTGTGGTGAGGGCAGGGTGAGCTCATGCCTGCCCATGTCTTTCTGAACGCATGATCTGTAGCAGTCAGTTCCTCATCCACCAATGGTCAAACCACAAGAAACAGACTTTCCCTAATGCTGAAAAGACATTCTAGCTAGCCATGAAGAATCATTTATATCTTGGATTTGTATCCTATCTCTCCCTACTAAACTAAGTGGCTTGAGAATAGGTATCAGGTCTTTTACTATCCTCTGTATTCCCCATTGTACTCAATCAATATGGGTACCTTGAAAGTGAGAAAAGGCTGAGTGCAGGCCCCTGGGAAACACTGTGCTGCTGCCCAGATGTCAGGTCAGGCACAGTGTCATCCAAAATTCCCATTACCTGTTTTGTCCCCCAAGAAGCCTCCTTCACATGCTCATCCAAACAGGAACACAACAGAGACACCTGCAGTCTATGAACATTTTATTCTTCATAAAGTGCTCAAAACATGAAGAACAAGCTTTTTTTATAAACGGGAGTTACAACTAGGAAGACAAATGGCAAAGCAGAACTGTGCCTGCTCCCTGCCCACCCCATCCACAGCCCTCCTCCAACATGAGCCCAGGAGCAGAAACATCCAACAAGAACCTTGGGCTTCAACTCCAAACTATTTCAAAGACATCCCCGACCTGGGAATTTTGGAGGCCCATAATCAAGGATGAATGGAAGGTGAGGGTCAGGGCAGAGATGAAATAGAGCCCAGAGGAAAACCTAGTAGAAGAGTGACTCCCTTCCCCCAGAAGAGACACCTATCAACTCCCAACGATCCCAAAAGAACATGACAATGACCAATGTCCTGGGTACCTGTGGACACTTCCCTCACTTTGATGAGTGGTCCTTAAGGTAGATAATGTTATAGGGACTTCCCCCATATGTAGGGCTCCTCCGCTTCATCCTGGCAGAAGACATCCCCCCACAGAGCACATCTCCTTCCAAGGCTTTCCAACCCCACAGAGTAACCATACAGGCCCACTCATGAAGAGGCAATCTCAAAAGGAGCTCTCACCTCCTCACTGGGTCAAAAGTAGGCTCCCCACAACTTTGCTAAGGCAGGGTGCCCCAAGCCACCAAAGGTCCCCTGAAGATGCCCTAGGGAAGACTACTGTGTTTTCTGAAAGCAACCCAGGGCTGGGCCAAAGGACAGACACTTCATTTCAAAGTGCACTGAAGCCAAGCCAGGCAAGGCCATGGGGGACAGCAGCTACTGCATGGATGGGAGGACAACAAAGTCCTTTTCCTAAGCAAGGCAGAGTGTGACCTCCCACTTTCAGAATGTAGTTTCTTTCCTAGGACCCCTGTCTATTGGGGTTGAGGAAATAAGAGGTGACAACAGGAAGGTTAAAGGAAGAGCAGCAGCTTGGTCAGACCCTTAATTGAAATTATCTCTAGGGGAGGGCAGAGCACACAGCTAAACCCAGCTGCCCCATCCTCCACTCCCATCCCAGGGCACTGCCAAATCCAGCCCCATGTGTTGGAGGGCGGGGAGGGGGGCACACCACCAGGGGATAGGACCTATATCCATAGGCTTTTGATCCCACCCACAAAAAGGCACATTTTAATCTGTTTCTAAGTTCAAACCCTGCAGCAGCAGAGTTTTGACATCTGGATGGGCAACGAGAACAGGGATGGAGGCTTGATTCCCCAAATGTAAGCCACCAGAAGCCCAGAGGCCTGGTGAGTCCCACACCTTGGAAGTGGGTAAGGAGGTGCTATCTCCCCATCTGCCCCAGCTGCCATAGAGTCACATGTGACACTCATGGAAAAATCAGAAAAGGAAGGCAGGGAGTGACCCGAAAAATACATATCATTTCCCTCCAACCGTGCTTCAGTCACTCCACAAACAGCTGGAAATGGACAGATTCAGGACACAGCAGACACGACACTAGACCATATAGCTTCCTTCCTCTCAGGGGAACAGACATGAGGATGAAGAGTAGGTGCTCTGGTTACTCACAATGCACAGACAAATGAGCAGCTTGGTCCCTACCACAGCTCTAATACTAGGAGCCCCCCAGGGGCCGGAGAGAGATGAAGAAGACAGGGTTTAGCTGTGGAAGAAATGGCTGACCATCCCTGTGGGGTAATAAGTATGTCTCAGATGCCACATCAAATTGCAGCTCACCCCTGCTCCATCCTAAGGGCTAAATTCTTTGTTCCAATTCCTGGAGCCCCCAAAGCAAAGGGGTATGAAAATAGAGTAACCCGCCTCCAATGGGAGCCCAAAGGCCCCCACTTCCAGCAGCCTCAGTTGAGGCAGGAGGAAGGAGGAGCAAGGGGTGACAACAAAGGACAGCCTGCACCCTGCCCCAGGTGAGTGAGTTTAGTAGGAGTAGGGAGGGTATGAGCCCTGTCTAGGCAGAGGGTCCACGCCAACCCTCCTGGGAAGTGAGGGTGAAGAAGGCTACTTGGGGGGGTTGGGAGGGATCTGCAGCAGTGTGGGTGAGGTCTCCATGATCCGCACAAGCAGTCGGTCGATGTAGCTCTCCAGCTCCTGCACGTGCTCATCCCGCTGGCTTAGCTCCCGCTCCCGTTGTAGGAGCAGGCCGATGAGCTCGTCGTGGGTCAGATGATAGTACTTGGCCGACTGGTCCAGTACACCTGAATCCTGAGGCCAGATGGAATGACAGTGAGCAGGGTACCCTCAGGCCTACGTGCCCACCAACACCCAAGCTACACCACACAGTCCCCTGGAGCTGCCTCTGTCTCTAATGCTAGAGGTGGCCTAACTGGCCTCGGGGCTTCAGGTAGGGGCCAGGCCTGCTTCTTCCTCCGCCCTGCCCAGTACCCTATTCCTGACCTCACAGCACCTCTGGTCTCATCTGATGCCCCCTGGCATCCTGCTGGGTCTCACCTTCAGCCTCTTGGTATCCACAGTCTGGCCAACCTGGGGTGCCGGAGCCACAGTCTGAACACTGCCAGATGTGACTGTCTTGAGCTTCTCCAGCCCACTGCTCAGGGCTGTGCTCAGACTGGAGCGGGACTGCTTCTTGTCAGGGCTGCCCTCCACAGGGGCTGCACTGAGAGGCTTCACAGGGTGGGGACTGCAGAGACAGACAGGAGATGCATTACAGAGAGGGGTGGGCAGTACAAGGAAACGGGGCCACAGGTCTGCTGGACTGAAACACGCCACTTGGTGGTGAATGCCCCTACAGAGCCAAGGCATCAGGGCAGCTGTGCCCAGCATCCTCAGCACCCGACTACCTTCTTCCTCCCCATTTCATGCCCTCAAGTGACCTTGCCCCTTCACAGGGACAGCAAAGACCTCCTACTAACTTCTGTGCACCCATAGCCAGTCTTTTCCAGGGCCACCCAACTCCATCCATCTTTCCCCCCTCCTCTTATATTGGAACCTTTCTCTGGAAGAGGAAGGGAGGGTGACCAACCCTTCCTGTTTCCTAATTTTCCCAGGACTGTAAGAATTCCCAGGATGTGGGACTTTCAGTGCTAAAACCAGAAAAGACATGACCAAATTGGATTACTTGGCTGCCCACCTCTCTCCACTGGTTGCTTTCGCCCAGCATGTACACTGGCCTGAGAAACCTTCCCTTAACCTTGGGTTCGCCTGGCTATCACCCTCAGCCTCCCCCACCTCTTCTTCCTTCTCACCCGGCCTCTCCACAGCACAGACTGCATTGACACTGTAAGCGCTTTCCTGTGCTGACTCCTCAACTCATAGAATAGAATGTCAGCCCCAAACAGCGTTCCTGCTGAGGCCACCAACCCCTTGGTTCTGACATTGGTGACCTCTCCATGGAGCTGACTCTTGGATCACTCCTTCCTTTGGGCTGCTCTCCTTCTCCCGTTTTCCCCAAATCCTGCTGTGGTTTTCCAACGTCCGACAGCCCCTTCTCAGCCTTAACTGAGTCTGACCTAGGGTTCTCTCCGCTCCTCCTCCTCGTTGCCATCTCCAGCCTAGATCTCAGCCCTGAGCTCTGGACCCATGCAGACAGTTGCAGGCTGGCTCACTCCACTTGGGGCACATATCACCTGCCCTTCTGCACCTGCCCTTTCTTCTGCTCCCCAGTGGTGAGTGGCACCATTAGGCTCTCATAAAGAGCCAAACAGACTCCAGTGAGAAACCTGGGGACCCCTCTGAATCTCCCGCTTCAGCTTCAGCCTTAACAAACATCAAGCCCTGCTATGTTCTCTCATACCACCCCCTTCTCTCCAGGCCAGAGCTCACTGAACCTTCCTTCTGGCCACCACCAACCACTCCTCCATCCTGCTGTGGGATCATGGTCTCAGCCCCCCTCTCAGGGTCAGAAAACACAGTCTCTAACATAACTGGCCCCTGCACTTTCCTCCTGGACCTCTGCCCCATAGACTCCAGCCATAGACAAGGCGTCCTCACTCACCTTTAGGCTCTTACAAAAGCTGTTCCTCTGGCTGGAATGCTGCCCCTTCGTGTAAATGCTTGCTAACTCCTCACATTTCAAAGCTGAAGCAAGGCCACTTCCTCCAGGACACCTTCCTGAGTCCCCCAGGCTGACTAAGGTGACCCTCTCTCTGGGATCTCCTAGCATCCTGCACCTGTAACAGTTACCCAAACTGGAAGCTTCAGGTCCCTAAATGAACTATCCTATCCCTAGAGGACCTCTGATAATTTACGCTTACTTCACAGAGGAGTTGGATCATTCAGGAGTAGAAAGAAAAATGGCCTGGGTCAAAGGCCTGAACACCACTAGAAAAGGGCTCACCCATATCTGGAGAGGTCCACTCTTTTACTTAATAGAGGGCCATGGATTCAGGTTCACAACCTGGGAAGTGACAGAATCCAAGTAGGGGAAGGGAGTAGGGAAAAGGACATATCTCGGTCTATCCTTCCCACCTAGGAGTTTGCATTAGAGAAGGGGATATAAAGCCACCTCTAATGCCAGGGGAGCGGGGAGTACCAAGGAGGTGTAAAAACACCCTGAATGAGGGGCCAGGAGTCCTTGGCTCCCAGTGGGATTGACCCCCTGCAGATAAGCATCCCTGGAGCTCTCATGGATGCCATTTCCTCACCTGAGAAATGGGAATAGCTCTATTTGGCTTACCCACTTCATGATGTAAGGAACATACCAAGTACAGACATGAAGCCAACTTCAAAGAGAATAAAACTTCTAAAAAAGTGGCGATTATAACTAGAAGTGCTGCTGGCATGCAGCAAGGCCAGCTGAGGACACTGGAGAGCTGTAACTACCTTCTCTCCCTTACCTCTGGGAATGGCATCACCACCAACTGCTAAAACGGCAGACGGGGAAGCCCAGGCTCCTGCCCACCTACTACCCACATGTCAGCACTGGTCCTGGGCCTTCCCTTCATGTTCACTTCTATCTTCCCTACTAGATTGGGAACTCCCTGGGAATAGAGGACAGTGTCTTTCATCTCTATTCAGTGTCTTGACACACAGTGGATGCTCAGGGAATTTGAAGGACTCAATGCATAGGCCAGTGCTGGATCCTGCCCTGCTCATCAGAGGCACCAGCCACCTCTGCTCCTCCCCCTCCACTTCTTTGCGCAGGCCTCCTAGATCACTGGCGGCCCTGTGGACTTTGCTGCACCTGCAGAATCACACCATCACACATACACACCACCCCCAACCCCCACCCCCAAGGACCTGTGTCTGCAGATGCAGACCTCAGTTCTGGTCACTACTCACCAGCTACCCAGTGAGATCAAGGTCTCATAATTCTTCCAAAACAGACCAATGCCACAGTGACCACAGTCACACGGGCATCCACTGTCGACTCAACAGAGTCCTAAGAACAAGGGGACCACCCCAAAGGCACAAATGCAAACCACTGAAAAACCTGATGAGACCAGAGACCCTTTCCTCTGAGGGAAGCATACATGGAAAGCACTTCCTTTTTCTTTTCTTCTCCAATGGTATCTCAGTTTTCCTCTCTGACCTCAGTAACGGTCCCTCCTCTGGCTCTCTGCCTACAGCAGCCTCTCACTCTGGGTCCTGTCACAGAGGACTTGGGCCCCCATTTGACAAGCTTCACTGCCCCCAGCCCCTAGTAGCTAAGTGTGCAAGCTCTCTTCAGGCTCACAACCTGCCAACCCACATCACCTCTCCCCACCCCATTTCTCGTCCCCTGGACTTTAACAGCATCACCCCCCAACCCCCTGGCTTGCGGGGGCACCAGCTGGTCCAAGGTCCCAAAAAGGAGGTGGCTTCAGAGCCAATACCACAGAAGGCTCGTATCTTCAAAGCCTCCCTCATCCAGCCTGAGAGAAGCTGCTGCTCACTCTCCCATGGAGGGGCTGAGGCTGTACCAAGAACGCCTCAGCCCTTGGGCTGTACTGCTCCCTTTAACCCCTTCCTCCTGGAAAGTGCTCTCGGTTGGCTGCTCACCTGGCACTGGGTTGTGGCTCCTCAGCTGGTCGTGTCTCCAAGGGCAGAAGCACAAGCGGGGAGGCTGGGGTGGCTGCAGCGTGGTCGTCCCCAAGTGGGGCAGGGGAGCCCTCATTGGGGGAGGCTGGCTCCCTGGGGGGCAGGGAGGAAGAGGTCAGGGGCCAGGCTCCAGGTAGGGGAGAGCACGGAGGGCTGGGCCCCCCATGGCGGTGGCTGGCCCAGGGCGGGAGAGGGGGTGGTGGAAAGGCAGGCTCTGGTGGGGTGGGCAGCTCTTCTGTGCCAGAGTAGATGGAAGATTCCCTGGACTCTGGAGGGGATATGGACGGGAGGCTGGGGGGATCGTGGCTCCCATGAGACAAGAAGGGGCTCAAGGTATCCTCCTCTATCGCCCACACGGCAGCCTGTTGGGAGCTGCCTGGAAGGGGCCCAAGCCCCTCTCCTGCTAGTCCCTGGGCCTGGGCCTCAGGTGCCTCGGGACTTTCTCCTCTCTCCAGAGCCCCCCAGATCTGCTGACTCTGAGGATCCAGGCTCTTTGGGTAACAGGGAGTGAAGGCAAGACCCTCAGGGAAGCTGGTGGACAGAGACAGGCAGTGCCCAGACACAGGAGGGCTAGCATCCTCTGCTGGCTCTTCCAGGCTTGGTTCACCCAACAGGGTTCCAGAAGAACAGCTGTCAGACTCTGAGCCTGGCTTCTTGCTCTCCTCCTTGGCCTCCTGGGGACCAGCAATCAGTGCACTCGAAAAGGCATCTTCGTCTCCTGTCTCTGTCCCCCTACTATTCAGCTCCCCTGCAGGCTGCTTCTCCTTCTCCTCCTCCTCCTCCTCCTCCTCCTCCTGAGGATCTGAGGATGTGAAGAGGCGTGGTGGTTTGGGAGGTGGTGTACTGGGCTGCAGGCCCTTGTCTGACACCCATTCGGGTTTGGGCTCTGGCTCCAGCTCCAGTGGTGGAAGCCCCTGGATACCCTTAGGGCTCACAGGTTCTGGTGACTCTGGCTGCATCTGGGGAGGAGGTAGCTCATCAGACTCTTCTCCCCGTATGATTGGTGAGGACATCTCAGCTGCAGGAGAAATGGTGACCACATCCCAAGGCCATGAATTGTCCGCGGTACTGAGCTCCCGCAAAAGCTGGCTCTCGCTTCTGGAGGCCTCCTCGTCCTGGCTCTCAGGGGTGTCATCTGGGCCAGGCAGCCTCTCCCACACACTGATCACTTCTGGAGAACTAAACAGAGATGTCGCACTGTCTGCTGGACTCTGTCCTGCTTCCCCTCCTGGCACCGTTGGCTCCCTGTCTGCTTCGGCATCTGAGGCTTGTGGGTGTATCAAGGCTGACGTGGAGGGCAGGCTGACCCCTACTGACCCAAGGGGCCCCAGGTCAGCCACACTCGTGCTCTGATGATCCAGTCCCAAGTCCAGAGGAACACTGGGTTCCAGCCACCTGCTGCTCCCGTCTCTTCCTCCTCCCCCAGGGTCTCCCTGGGGCTCAGCTGCCTTCACTGTCATGGCCCCGGGGTCTGGGTCTTGCAGCCCAGTCGCCTCCAGCCCCACTCCTGCAGGAGCCAGGATCTTGCTCCTAGCCTCTGGACACAGCCTGCTGGCAGTAAAGACGTTGAAGGTGTCTTCCCACTCAGGCGGGGCTTTCCCAGGGGAGGCCAGTGGGGTGGGGCTGGCCTTCGAGGCACTGGGGAGAGAGGGAGCAGGTGAAGGAGAGTTTAGTGCTATGTCGGCTATGAGTTCTTCGAAGAAAGGGTTGCTTTGCAAGGAGGTGAGGAACGGGTTGGTGAGACCCAAGAATCCAGACGGGGTGGCTTCAGGGGCGGCGATGACAGCAGCAGCAGTGGTAGCAGCAGGGGAGGCGGCTGCAAAAAGGTTAGTGCTTAGCATGGGAGCAGCAGTGGGAGCAGGAGTGGGGAGGGCCGGAGCACAGGGGGAGCAGGGGAGGTGGTGAGGAGCAGCTGGGTCAGGTTCTACCTGAGGAGACACGTCCAGGCTGTGGAGGGAGACAAAACCATGAGCCTCCTGGTTAATGCCAAGACTGGAAACGCCCCTGCTGAATACCACACACCCTTGCCCCCAACCTGCCTAGGGAGGAGGTGTCTCGGCACACGGGCTGGGTTCAGGCCCGTGTGTAGGCCAGGGGACAGAGGGAATACTGCAATGTATAACATATTAGGCACCACCCAAGGAGGAAGATGTTGTACAGGTTCATTTAATCCTCATGCCAACCCTAGGGAGCATTTTACTGGCAGGATTCCGACCTAAACCAAGTGTTCTTTCCACAACCCTGTGCTGAAGATTTCACTCAATGCCAGAATTATGCCTGAAGAGGCCGTTATAAAGTGCCTATATCCCCTCATAGACCAGAAAAGGAAAGGCAATACTAGCTGGCTTGAAGAGGATAGAGACCAGAGAAAGGCCAGCCTAGGTTTTGGCTAGACAAAGACAGCACTAATAGAGGCATGGCTTGCTTCTACTGACCCCTCGCAGTAACAGGAGGTGATGATGGGGCTGTCATCAAGTATAACAAGGTATCAGTACATAACAAGTAAAGGAGGACAGCAAAACACTGCTGAGGACATCTACTGTCACGTCCACATGGCCCAGCACCTAGCAGATGGTGCGCCTCACCAAGTGTATCCATGTGTCAGTTTTGAAAGTAGCCCTGCTGTGGAGACAAAGGCTGGAACGTGGAAGAGGCAGCAGCAGCAACCCTGGATGTCACCAGGGGCCTCCTGAGGCCCCCCACACAGATCCCTGGCTCCCCTGGGAAAACCATGCCATGGCAGTGAACCTACATGCCCAAAGACCCTGGAGAACAGATACCTGCTGGCCTACAAATGTCCCTTCTGGGATCTTCTCTGGGAGGGGACATGCCCTGAACTTGTATCTTATCTACAGTGTGCAGCTAACTTTAAGGGTGTGGGTAGGAGCAGAGTCTGTAATTAGAGCTCTCAGCTTCCCCAGGACACTCTCAGGACATAGACAGAAGGCCAGAAAGATGGCGCAGGACCCACCACCCCAATCTGCAACAGCCTGACTGTGGTTTGCAGTTGCCTTGAGGCTGAGCCCACCTGTCAGACCTAGACCTCAGTGGCCTCACCTGCTATCTGAGCCCCATCTCCCAGGCCCTACTCTAAGGCCCAAAACTCCAATCCTTGACCTCTGCCCAAGTGGAAACATCCTGGGGAACTTCTACACAACCATCTTTTCCACTCAAGCTGCCTCTTCCCACAGAGAAATCCTGGGGGCAGGCCATGAGGTGGCAGAAACCAGGCTTCACCAGTCAGCCCATGAAGACTGCAGGGTGGGATAGGAGGGCATTTAGGGAAAGAGTCCAAGAAGTCTGGAGCTTGCCAGGATATTCTTCTAAGAACTCAGGGCCCAGACAGACCAGGCCCCACACAGAGCCGGGGAGAGGCAGGGCCAGCTTGTCCACAAACACTGGAAGCAGGAAATGGGAAGGAATCGGTTCAACCAGCAGCAAAGGTGGGCTTCCCAAGAGTCCCAAGAATCTGTGATCCCAGCTTCACCAGGAGGACAAAGCCAAGTCCCTATTCCCTGGGTTTCTCTTAAAAATCTAGCTTCCTGAGACTCTCTGACCCTTTTTTTCCCCTTACAATAACTCTCCATCCAAGGGTTGATTCTGTCTCATGCCAATACCTAGAGATGAAGGGAGAAGAGGTAAAAAAGTCTCATCCACTCCCACCCCACCTGGGCTTCCCAGCATTGCTCTGCTTCTCTAGTCAGGACATGGTGATGATACTGAAATAGGGAGAATTCTGGGCCCAACATCCCTTCTCCCTTCAAACCAGGCAGGCCCCAGGGCCAAGGCACACATGCTTACCATACGGACCAGGAGAGAAGTATACTACCACCGTGTGGGTCAAGACCCTGACCTGAGATGCCCCTCACTGGTATACCCATACTAGATACAGCCCAACCCTGCCAGCAGGACTCTGCCCCCCAGGAACAGGGCTAGGGTAGTCTGAGCTACCTCTCTCCCCCGTTCCCTTTATGGATGAGTGGTCTACAGGGAAGAGAGCTCCATCAACATAAAATAGCACCAAGCTTAGCTCTACAACCCCTCGGCCCCAGCCTGGCCCTACTCACCCTTAAAGCTTTACGATCACCTGGCTGGCAGTCAATTATATGGCAGCAGAACAGCAGGGAAGTAGGCTGGAGCCCCAGTCTAGGCTGGCTAGTCCCGAATGGCTCCCCAGAGGTGAACACAAACCCGTTGGTATGGAACCGGCAAAGAGTTTTCCCTGGAGAAAGGGACTCCAGGTGCTAGGCCCAGCAACTTTCCCAGAGCCAGCGGCACCTCTGAGAGCATCCTGTCTATCCCTCCTACCCAACAACGACCCCTCTCCCCTGTACTTCCCTCGTCCTTGCTCCACATGAGATGCACATTCTGAAGGTCCTCACTTTAATGTGTCCCCTCCCTACCATTCCACCTGGCACAGATCAGAGACACATTCCCATGTGTGGACAGCTTTGCAGGTTATGCTCTGAGGACAGACATAAATACGTGCATCCCAGAACCCACCAAGCCAGCTCAGCCCAGTGCCATCCCCCACCCCTCATCAAGCAATGGGGGCTTCAACATATACTGATTCATCTTCTCTGTTAGGGTCAAAAGTTGGTGAAAGAAATTAGAAATCCAAATGGCCCTGCCTCTTCAAATTATGCAAATCAAATTTTAGGGCCTGCAGGAACCTCAGCACAACTGATTGAACCTGCCATTTAATACAGGAATCACCTATTCACTCCAACAACCCCTCTATTCTTAAACACTACTGTCACTGGGCAACTCACTGCACCTTTGGGCCACCCCTGTAGCTGGTGGCCAGGCTTCACAAGTGGGTAGCTCTTTCTTACACTGAGATGAGCTCTGTGCCCTTGTTATTTCCCCGTGTTGGTCCCAGAGGTCGCATGTGGATCTGCAAAGGCTTTTTTCCAGGCAGTCCTCACAAAAGGCCAAAGCCAGCCTTTGAGGCATACCCATCCCAGACAAGGTACCCTTCAACCATCTCTCCTAAGGCATGGCCTCCTGGCATCTTCCTGAGACATGCCAAAATGTCCAGGAAACATGTCCCAGAGACTGGACATATCTTCTCCCATCATCTGAGCAGAAAGAGGTGACACGGTGGCACCCTGTGAGTGTAAGTAGGGAGACCATATAATTTATCTTCCAAACCAGAACATTTTCAGTATGGTAAAGGGCACTATTAACTAAGTCAGGAAAACAGGCACAAGCAGGACATGTGGCCACACTAACTCTAAGTCACTAGACACACAGCATAGTTATTCATTACTCTACCAAGAATGTCACTGAGACTGCAAGCTCTTTCATGAGCCACTGCACAGTGCAGGCTCACCAGGACTTTGTCCACCATACCTGGTGAGGGACTAGGGCAGAGGCAGAAATCATTAAAGACCACCACAATATTCTTGCTGCTGTTGCACCAGACTTACCCCTAATTAAAACAATGTTTGTATTCATCACCTGCTCCCCTACAGTGCACAAAGTTCTATGGACAGTGTGAGGGGAGGATGGGTTTGGGGAGCACAGAGTGACCTGCCCTGAGGAAGGTGATACTCTAAAAGGGTAGAGAAAGGGAGGGTCAGACACAAAAACAATCTGCTTTGGCATTGGTGGGGTTAACACCTGTGGTCTTCAGTCCTAAACTAAGTTAGTAGCTTGCACTGCAGCTCAGGGTACACGGCTCACAGCAGAGCTGGTGAGCAGGGACACATCGAGTGGCCAGGATGGTGCTTGCTCTCCGTTACCCACACCCCCAACATACATGCTAGTAGAGGCCTGGTGTAACAGCCGCAAGACCAAACAGATGAGGGCCATGTCTGGAGAAACAGGAGGAAAGTCTCAGCCCTTTATACCCTCTTCCCTTCCAGCCCTTTATACCCTTCTTCTCTTCCAGCCTCTGCCTTTTCCTGGATACTGTGCACCCAACACATTGCCTCAGGCCTCTCCACGGGGCACCAGTGCCATGTGGGAGCACTAGAGGGCGCTGCTGCCCTTCCTAGTGACGAGCACCCAGCAATCTGCAATTGCAGCTGGAGGGCAGAGGGGCCCCAAACCTCTAAGCCCGAGGACAGGTTCCCTGTGTCCTGGCTGGAGATGCTGCAGCTACATTCAGTCACCCTAGTTCTGGGTGTTTAATTACAGCTTCCAGCAGGGAGCTGGCCTCTCACATTCTCTTCAAAAGCCCTACGTAAGCCCTCTAGGTAAGCACCAACAGTCATTTCTACCAGACCCGCCTCTCCATCTCCTCAAGGGAGGGGTCCAGGTGATGCTGATGGAGTTCAATGGTCTGGTTTCACACCTCTCCAGGCCAAGCCACTTTACCCAAAGACAAGTCCCTCCTGCCCACCTGGATACGAGGTCACAGAGCCTGCTCCTGCAAACGGGCCCCAGGGAGGGCAGGAATGCCCCAAGTGCTCTCCAACCAGCTGCAGACAAGCTCAGAATGAAAGTGTAAGAAGGACAAACACCTCAGAATTCTTATGGCCATCAGTGACCCAACTTCTCTGGACTCTGAAAGGTCATTGGGAGGGAGAAACATGAGAAGTAAAATGGATGTTCTAAGCAGGAGCAGTGACATGCCCAACAAACTCAAAGTCATGGCCTGCAGCGAGCAGTCTATGCCCAAAGCCTGTGCAGGCATTAGAAATGACCTCATAGAGAGATGTCCTCCAGCATCTGTTCTGCCCTAGAAAATACCCCATAAATGACAGCGCTGAGCTCCACGATCTGTGCCCCTTCTGACACAGGCCCCCAGCTGTTCTCAGCAAATGCCCCACCCAGGTCTCCTACCACCTCCCTCCATTCCACCACCTACAAATTTCTGTGAGTTGTCACAGGGCCACCAGGCTTAGCCTGGGCATCTGAGAAAGGCCCATCCCCTTCTTCTCAATCAGATCAAGTCTGATGTACTAAGCAGGGTGGGGGGGAGAGGACAAAGGGTGGTATCACTCAGAGACTGATCCACCCCACACACGTCTATGAGGCTGCCAGCTGGCCAGGACCCAGACAGAGAAAGACCCTACATTTCTTTTCCAACTCCTCTCAACAGACTCAGAATTTTACAGGAAAAGAGAAAAACCAGGACTTCAGGAGTCTTCTCCCTCTGCTGGGAAAGAGGTTTGGGGACCCTCTGTCCTATGGGCTTGACCCTTTGCCATTGTGCCCAGCTTTCCCATCCCACCTCCTGCCCATATATCCATGGACAGGGAGGAGCAGGGCTTGCTGAGAAAATGGAAATTCTGCCCTTGCCACATTGGTTAGAGTTGTCATAGATACTCCTGTCCAGGGCTGGCCTCAGGCCTTCAGGAAGTGGGGACACACATGCACCTATGGCCTATGCCTGGAGCCCCACCTTGGGTCCTATTGGACAACGTAGCAGCCTGCAATGCAGCAGAGTTAGGAAAAGGCAAATGGGCCCGGGTGGGGGTCAGGGGCTGCAATATTGTGATTTATAAGAAATATGTATGTGTTCTTCATCCACAGTTCCTGGACCACAGCTCCTAAAACTCTTGAGTTTTCCTGAGTGATAAGAGCAATGTGAGCATCTTTTTTATAATACTGTTCTCTTGTCCACAGTTTCTGAAAACACTTCAGAGTCATAAATGTGAAATAGGTATTTGTTATTCATAACAAACCCCTTTTACCACAACTGGGTTTATGTTAATGAGGTGCTTTTTTGGAAGGGGGTGGGCTGGTTGCCAAGTAAACCAACCACAAACATAGGGTTGGAACTTTCAGTCCCACCCTGAATTTCTGGGGAGGGTGAGGGACCAGAGGATGAATCAATAGCCAATGGGCAATGAATTAATCAGTCCGTAAAGCCTCATAAAAACCCAAAAGGACCCAGGGAGCTTCTGGACTGGTGAGCGCATGGGGATCTGGGAGAATGACTGTACTCGACATGGAAGCACCGTGCACATATTCCATCTGTTCCTGAGTTACAGCCTTTTATAACAAACGGGTGACCTAGTAAGTAAAATGTTTTTGTGAATTCTGTGAGCCTCCCTAGGAAATTAATTGAACCCAAGGAGGGGGTGTTGGAACCTCCTATGTAGAGCTGGTAAGTCTGTCCTCACCTCTACTTGTCAAGGCTTCCCTTACCTCGAAGCCAGAGGACAGTGGAGGTTAAAAAGCAAAAAGTTCATACAAAGGATGTCCTTCCTTTTCTCCCACTTCCTCCTAGTCCTCCACCTCCCTCTGGGGATTAATGTCATGAAGCAAGGCCCACCACTGAAGAGCTGGACTCCTCAATCCATGTGGCCCTCAGAGCATTGTACCCTTGAGACTCGACAGCCTCCGAGTGCAGACAACAAACTTTGGCTAAGGGAAAGCCCCGTTCAACCATGCAAAGCCAGAGCCCCAGCAGCTGCCCAAAGGCCACTTCGGCTCTGTCCTCCCAGCCCTGGGATTCAGGCTGCAAATACCCCAGCATCCTCCCCGAAGGGCAAAGTGGTCTTGCCAAAGACGTACCTGGGTTTCTGAGTTGGTTCCTTGGATTCCCTCAAGCCAAACCAGCTACTCTTGACCTTTTCCTCCCCGCTGGATGAATGATGGGGAGAGCCTCCTAGGGTGAGACCTCCCTTTTCCCCCAGAGAGCCACGGCGCCCCAACTCGCTCCGACTCAGGCCCTGGTGGTGATGGTGGAACAGGCCCATCCGGGGTTTCCGCTCTTCCTTCCGGGGTCCCTCCTTTTCCACCACAGCCTCAGAGGAGGCCACCATGGGTGTGGCAACCTGTACTGGCTTCCCTTCTGGGAGCCGGGCCCCTTCCTCCTCTCCAGGGTGGCTGGCCCCCATGGCCAAAACTTTGGCCTGAGTGCTCAGCTCCTCCTGTCCAAGCACTGCCTCTGAGCTGCTAGTGCCATGGCTGCCTCTGCCCCAGGAGTCATCTGCAGACCGAGGCCCCTCATCAGAGGGCCGTGAAGAGACACTGTGCAGGGAGCTGGAGGGTGGAAATGGGCCGGAGATGGAGCTGCGGTGCCGCAAGAGACCCTGGGGCTCCTCGTTGTAAACGTGGCTGCCGTTGACACAGAGAGAAGAGCGGGAGGTGGTGTCAAGGTGGCCTTGAAGTTCCAGAAGGGCCCGGGGGTGAGCTGCTCCCATCTGGCTGGCCTCATCGCTGCAGGTCCTTTTGTGGGTGAGCAGCTTAGGGGACTGTGCAGAGTCCCTGCCTGAAAAGGAAGCACACTGGGGTTAGCATGGGGAAGAAAAGCCCTGTTTTCTGGCCCCAGGCCTCCCTGGCAGGAGTGGCCCCTCACTCGCTCACCCCCGTCGGTGGACAGCCAGCTGCTGCGGCTTGGAGAGCGGGTGAGGAGCTCGGCGCCCGGGCCCTGGTAGGCCAGGCTTCCGCTGGCCGAGGACAGGGTGCTGTCCGAGCCCAGTGACGTGGTGGACTGGGTCAGAGACGACTTGCGCAGTTTGCTGCGGAGGAAGAAACCTTTGGCTTTGCCCATCTTGCCCAGGCTGCCCAGCTCGGGATCCTCCAGGGCACTGCTTGGGAGGATGGCAGAAGCAGATTCTAGGTCATACTTCTTTTTGCCCTTCATCTTGTCCTTGATCTTGCTGAAAGGGGACCGTGGCTTGTCCTTCACAGACAGGTCAAACATACTGGCGCTCAAGTTGTTGCGAGTGAACTGGATGGTAACCTGGATCTCCCCACGTTCCTTCTCCTTCTTGCCAGCCTTGGAGTGCAGCTTGTACCACCTGTGAGAAGAGAGGCAACAAGCAGAACTCTGGTCACAGATGCAGGAAGCCTAGCTTCCACCAGCACCAGGCACCTCATAGGGCCCCTCCCTGCTTTGAGGGCCACAGAGGCCTCTCCCCAGACTCCTGCTGTGACACATCGGGGTGGGGGGGGCAGCTGCATTCCAGGCCACAGGCATAGCTGAGAAACCATCCAAAACTTTTCCATGCTAGAGAAAACCAAATCCTTAGTAGGGGACGCTCCTCGGTGCTACTTGGCAGGCAGCAGTACCACACCGTGGCCCCCTCCCAGCCCAGCACCTTCCCTGGAGCTCAGAGACCCTCTGCCCTATTCCCCCACTCCCTTCCACTAAAACTCTGAGTCCCAGAGGGTTGAGGCTGAGTCTGGGAGGGATACTTACATCTCCAGGCACTGGTATGGAAAGACCTGCCCACATTTTTCCCTGTTTACATCATCTCCTCTGACCAGTCTCAGCTAAAG
This sequence comes from Cynopterus sphinx, assembly GCA_030015415.1. NCBI lineage: Eukaryota > Metazoa > Chordata > Mammalia > Chiroptera > Pteropodidae > Cynopterus > Cynopterus sphinx. The sequence goes on along the minus strand of CM057383.1, from coordinate 52,739,014 downwards.
CTCTGCTTTGAGCCACCAGTGAGCCCAGGAAAGAACAGCTCACCAGAGGCCTAAGGCCAGGAACACAGAACACTGGTGCAAATACACACAACTCACCTCACCCACTCACTGACTCACCCCAAGCCCCACCAGGAACACTTCTGTGACATGGAGAAGCAGACAAGATGGTATAAAGGGGCTTGAAACAAGAGTGCCAGGGAAGGAGCATTCGTATCTGCTGAGCAGCTACTGTGTGTCACAGAAGTGCAGGGGTTCTCATCTCACCCCCACTTACATCTCACAAGTCTATAAGGTCAGAAACACTACCCAGTTTCACAGATCAGGAGGTTGAGGCTCAGAGGTAAAGTAACTAACAGAGAACAAGTAGCCAAAAAGGCGAGGGTAGAAGCGGAGCTACAAAGCCCTTGTTCTTACTACGCACTCCCAGAGAGAACACTAACACACATGAGCAGGTGAGTGGATCCCACCCTACAGGGGAGGGGAGCTCTTCCTCCCTCTGTTTCCCAAATCCTCCTCCTCAACCTCTCAGACTCCTAGAAGGCTCAAAAAGGAGCGGCTGATCAAGCCAATTCTACCAGGCTGGCCGCACCATACGGCATCTGCATAGAGAATCTCTACATCTCCACAGGCCCCCTTCCCACCCAACTCACCCAGGTCACACTCCTGCCTATCTCCACAGATGTGGGCAGAGAGACTCCTCAGAATCACTGAAGCAGAAAGGTTCTGAACTTAGGAACACCAAGCCAAAACAATGGGGTCAGGTGCAGCTGAAAACAGGGATAACTAGAAATCAGCTTCTTTTCTCACACCACCACTCAGAATTAAGTAACCTCCCAGCACATAGCCGAAATAAAATATTTGAAGGATATGTTCCAAGATAAATTGAAGGAAATCTCCAGAATGCAGAAAGACAAAGAGGAGGCAATTATTAGAGGTCAATCCAAGGAGGTTCGCCACAAAATAACTGGAGAGTCTAAAAAATAGAACAGAGTCTGTTCTCATGTGTGAAGGGCTTGTGGGGCATCTCTCTCAACCACAAAAGAAGAAAAAAGCTGAGCAACCTGAAAATCAACAATTCACGGGATTTTTAGGCAGAGAAACTATTCTGTATGACACTATAATGGTAGGTACAAGTCATTATACATGTGTCAGAACTCATAGAGTATAAAACACAAAGAGTGAACAGTAATATAAACTATAGCCTCTAATTAATGATATTGTATCAATATTGGCTCATCAATTGTAACAAATGTACCGCACTAATACACAACATTAATAACAGAGGAAACTTGGAACTGGGGTGGGGATGGAGGTATTAGGGAGTATATGAGTGCTCTCCCTACTTCCCACTCATTTTTCTGTACACCTAAAACTGCTCTAAAACGACAAACTTTATTAATTTGCAAAAAGAAGAAAGATGTGCAGAGAAAACAAAGAGGATGAAACTATGGAAGGAAGTTTTCTGATCTGAAGGATGTGAGCACCACCTCAGAAGGGCTCACAAGGACGCAGCACAATGAAGACTCAGTCATGGTTATCACTGTGAGGTTTCAGAACACCAGGCACAAAAAAGACCCTGAAGGCTTCCTAAAAGGAGAGACAGGTTCAGACACTCAGGAATTAGAATAGCATCAGGCCCTCTCTAGCAACACTGGGCATCATATGAAGTCATGCCTTCAAAATCTGGATGGAAAGTTTCACCGCCTAGAATTCTAGACCTAGCCAATCAGGCACAAAGGTGGACTAAAGTCTGGTTGGAGATGGTCAGATCGGTCCCTAAAGGGCTCAAAAAGTCCCTTGGTGCATACACACCACACATACATCACAAACACACATCATGCACTACTCTACTCACTACACTACACCGCATACACACGACACTATACCACACCACACATGACACTGCACAACACACCACACATGCACCCTACACACTGTATCACACATGTCATACAACACCCCACATGCCTCAGTCAGCACTATGGAAGCCACCATCCACCTGGGATCTGCCCACCCCACAGCACCAGCTCCCTGAGCTTCTCTTGGACACAAAGGGTTTGGGAGTGGGGAAATCTTACATATGAAAATTTTTTAGACCTCTAAAAGTCCAGAATTAAGTCTTTGTAAGGGCTTAGTGGTGATAGTTTTTGTTCTTAATGCTGAAATTAAAAAAAAAAGAAAAAAGAAAAAAAAGGTCTTCCCAGAGGCACCTCCCACTGCATCCCTGGAAGACACCATTGTGACTAAACCCCCTGTGCCTATCGTAGGCTACACCTGGCTTCTCCTTGGTGACCACTCAATGGCCTGAGTAGAGTGAGCCTGGACTATTGGTTCTCCCTTCCAAAATGGAGAGACTGAGCCCTGGCAAGGCTGGGCCTGGCAGACACGGCACAAGTAGAGAGGGTGCAGGGCCAAACTCAGAGGGTGTGTGTGCACATCCCCACGCTGTCATAATAAACAGTGGCAGAGAGGAGAAAGTGTGCTGGGAATAAGTGAGGGGAGGAGAGAGCTAAGACAGACAGACAGACTGAAGGGATGCATGTGAGGATTTGTCTGAGGGCAAGAGGGGAGGTTTAATAGCAGGAGGAGTCAGCTAGCACCAACATCCTCACAATGCCACCTTCTCAACCTCATGCCCGCCCTGGGCCTGACTCTTTAACTCTTTAAAGGTCCAGCCCTAGTTACTTTCCCCAAACCTGGCCTAGCTCCCATTAAGGATAGAAAGATCCTAGGAGGTAAGGCAAAACAGAAAGGTATGGCCTCCAGCCCCCAAACCCTCCAATCCCTAAGCAGCTGGAATCAGCAAGTGCAGACATCCTTTGCTGGGGCATAAAGGTCAGGGGCCCTCAGCACCATTTGTCATGCGTCACACTCCACACTTCACACTCCACAGCGCTAGCCATGGTTATCTCTGGGGGATGAGGCTGAAAGGAACCACTCTTCCGACATTGTCTATTTTCGTCTTGTTTGAATTTTTTATAAGGAGCATGTGTCACTGTCATAATAGGAAAGAGACAAGAAAACGCCATTCCTATCTCATCTCCTCAGTTGCTTGAGCCTCACTAGCCTAGGGAGAGGCTCAGGTCCTCTGCCCAAAGGATCCTTATACCCTACCCTTCTCAGTTCCCTCCACTACAAGGTCACCTCTGCTTCTGCTTTTCCCCAAGGAATTTGAGGTTCTCTCTTAATCTGCTTTTCAGGGAGGCCAGGAAGGAAAGAAAAGGCTTCTGCACCATTTTCTGAGACACCCCCATTCAGAGCAGGGTAAGACTGGGAACAGCTGGGATCTGCCTCAGAAACTCCAGCCACTGTCTCCCAGCTATCTCTCAACCAAGTTCTCTCTGCTCGCCAGGGCAGGACTAAACTGGACTCTGCCTAGCACTTCAGATGCCTCAAGGATTGACTACAGGCTGAGATGGCAGGATGCCACAACTTTCAGCTCCCCAAAGAAGGCCACATGTCGCCCTCGGACCCCTGCTTGCTGCTTCCTCCTTCTTGTCCACAGGGTCCCCCAACAGACCCTAGGCCTGCCAGGTACTGCAGCACACAGTCCAGTGGGGGCTAGGAACGTGGCCAGCGTGACCTGATAATCTCTCAGTGAGAGGATGAAGATGTTCTCCTTACAAAGCCCTGTACACAGCAGACCCCAGAGCAAACAGGCTCTCAGCATCTCATCCCTATGAACTGAGGCTCCAATGGGGAACGAGACAGCAATGTTCTGTGACCCAGTTCAGGTTCCACCTCCTCCAGGAAGTTCCCTCAGCTGCCACCATGATGGCCCCATCCAATCCTCCTCTATGTGACCAAGCATACTCTGAACCAAATTTACTCTACAACCAGATTTGGCCACGCTCTGCTCCAACCACTTGGTACTGTCATCCCAGGTACCTAGGGTCTCCCTAATTGGACTGTGTACTCTGTGGATATTTACTGAGTATCCCCTAGGGCACACAGCTCCAAAGTAAAGAAACAATGCCTAGCAGTAAAGCCTGGAGATGTCACAAGCCCTCAGTAATTCAATGCCCACCCCTCCCTCTCATTTCCCCTTGTTCTGCCCACCCCTGGCTAGGAGCTCTCATCTGGATGTACGTGGCAGCAGAGCACAATGGCTCAGAGCTGGATCCGCATCCTGAGTGCACATCTAGCCCTACCACTTACCTGTATGTAACTTCCAGCTACCAGATTTCTTTCCTAAGCCTCTGTTTCCTCTGGTGTCCAATGGGGATACCATCCTATAGGGCAGCAGTCCTCATCCTTTTTGGCGCCAGGAACCAATGCTCCTATGGGAACCTAATGCCTGATGATCTGAAGTGGAGCTGAGGTGGTGATGCTAATGCTGGGGAGTGGATGCAAATACAGATGAAGCTTCACTGGCTTGCTTGCCAGGTGCTCACCTCCTGCTGTACAGCCCGGTTCCTAACAGGCCACAGACTGGTACCAGTGCACAGCCCAAAGGTTAGAGATCCCTGCTATAGGGGCTTCCAAGAGGATGACACCCACAAAGCCTGGTCAGGTGGAGCCAACACTTCCCATTTAGTCCTTTCATTCTCTCCCACACTGTGAGCTCCTGGGACTTTGATTCTGGTCTCAAAACCCTGACTTTGAGCACTGTGCCTGGCCTTCAAGGGAATCTACTGGCACCTTTAACAAATATCCATCCTCAATTCATCAGAACTGGCCATGGAGGAGACAGCTCATGGAAGGAGCAGAAGGGACTCCTGACCTGGCCTCTGGTTTTGGAGTTCCTGCTCCTCCTCATAATGCACCCATCACCCTGGGCTTTCTTGCTCTCTCACTGCTCTGCACCCACAAGCCTGGGTGGGCCACTATAGCCCTAAGACCTCCAACTCCAAGTACCAAGCTAAGGCCTAACCTGTCACTCCCATCCGTGGCTGAGGCCCACCCAAAATCAATCAGGATTTGACCAAGGCCCCAACACACATCTAGATGAAGGCTCATGAGACAGAGCTCTCATCATCAGAGCTCTCCAGTGAGGCACCCAAACCTGCTTTGACATCAGCACAAGATTTCTTTTCTACCTACTCATACCAAAGCACCTCCTAAAACCTACAGAATTATAAGGGCCAGACCTGAGAATCTATATTAATGAAGGGGGAAGGGTCCCTTCTCAGGTGACAGGAGATAGTTCCCTGCCTGGTCTATATCACTTCATGGATCAGGGACCAGCCTTCCCTCCACCTGGGCTCATCATGAGGACACTCAAGCAGTACCCAAAAAACCTGTACTTCTCCCTGCCCCGCTAAGGCTTGCCTTCCCAAGTCTGGATGACCTGCTCCTTCTGAGAGGACTGACCCTAGCAGTGCTCACTCATCCCCTGGGAGGAGACTGTGGACCAGAGGCACACATTTGTGGGGAGGGGCATGGACCATTAAACACTTCCTACGAAAAGAGAGTGTTAAAATGTCTTCTTTCTAGGAAACCACTTCTGAAAAGGCACCCTCACTGAGACAGGACAGTGATTCTGCTCCGATGCAATTTCCCTGCCAGTGTCCAGAGCCTGTGTTCCTTGACTCCTGCAGCATGTAAATGGCCAACCTGCACATCCTTCACTGTAGGTACTAAAGTGTTCCACCTGCATCACTCTCACCTCGACATGACTCTCGAACTGTCTTAGGCACCTGAACTCACTAAGGCCCAGGCGGCAAGTTATTAGGAAAGAAGAGTGTTGAAAAAGATGATCATTATCTGGGACTTGTCCCAGGTCCATCTGAAACCAAGGCCTGATGGGCACCATCAGGAAAGGAGCAATAAGAAGAAATTCCTTGCTACAAGAAGTAGGCAAAGCTACGGATGCTATTCTTTGGAAGTGACGTTTAGCAGCGCTTCTCAAAATGCAAAGTACTAAAGGGTCCCTGGGTCCCATTAAAAGGCAGATCTGACACCATGGGTGCAGATGAACCATAGAGGACCATGCCTAGGTGGAAAGAGACATGCAAAGGGACTAGAGATTCAGCAGAGCTAGCCTCACTGTCCTCACAACATGCCAGGCTCTGTGCCTCTTTCACTAAACACACAGTCCAAGAGACAGGGTCCATTCTTCCCATTCTGTGGATGAGGAAACTAACTTACAGAGAAGGTTTGTGACTTGCCCTAGGTCACACAGCTAGCAAGGGATGGAATCCGAACTTGACCCTGAAGATGCCTAACTCCTGGCCCACTCAAGGTCTTTAAGGTGTAGCATTTCTATTCGAGCTGAACGCAAGCTTATACCTCTCGAAGCCCTGAGAGGACAGAGGCTGAAAAAGGCCTGGATGTCCCTCACAGACTCCCAAAGAAACACTGAGATGGGGTATGAAGGCCAGAAAATCATTCAGAGTTGCCACAATCCTGGAAGGATAGATCCCTGAGAGATCACCGAGGGAAACTAGGAGTTTTGTTCTGTCCCCAGGCCATTAAAACTTTGGCTGAGAGCAGCCTCCCCCAACAGCCCTCAGTTGAAATCCCACCCCCATGCTCCCTCAGCCTGACACAGTGAAGCAGGCCTAGTGTGGACTTAGGACTCAGGCCTCAGCCTCCTCCCAGGCTGGAGCCCTCTCCACATATAGCAGAAACAGAGGACAAAGGTGGGATGGAAGGGGAGGGGGACCAGCTTCCTTATGAGTTACCAAGACTATGGCCATATTTACTCCTGCTAGTGGGCTACCCAGCTCCCCACCAATCACTCAGGACCACTGTGAGCATGACCACTGTGAAATGCCGCACAGAATAACTGGAAAAGCCCAGCACTCTGGGAGGCCTGACTTAGGGCAGACCCCAAACACATGCAAGTACCAGGTGGTTCCTGTCAGAAATGGGGCGACAGGGCCATAGCAGCCACAGGCCCAGGCCCACCCAGCTCACTTCCAGTTCTTATCAGTACAAAGCTCAACTTAAGACTCAATAATGGTGCCCCTTCCTAAGCCCCCACACATCATTTATATCAGGCCTCAAACCCAGGGACCATGTTTGTCTCCTTTCCCTCTCACAACTCACATTGAAACTTTGAGCTCTTTTTACTCTGTGCAAATTATATCCAGAATTCAACCTTTCCCACCACTATCACCTTATAGTACAGTCCAGCACCATCTCCTGCTAGACATTACAGTGCCCTGCTTACCTGCCTCCCTGTCATCTGTGCTCCACCTGGCAAACAGGTGAAATCAAAGCACATCACATCTGCTCCTTGGAATGGAGGAAAGGACTATCTTTTCGGTCTCTGCTCCTCGGACTCTGCGTCTCATCCCACACTGGCCTTCCTGGTGTCCCTGAACACATCTGTTATGTTCCACCCAAGGCCACTGCATTTGTCTCTCCCTTGGCTGAGACACAGGCCCAAACCTCAGGCCATGGTTCACTTACTCACTGATGTCAGGTCTCAAGTTTATCTGAACCTCTTCAGTCTTCCCTGAATACCCCAACTTCAACTGCCCCTTACCCTATTTTATTTCCTTGGTATACTTAACACTACCTGACACTGTGCATCTGTGCATGTGAACACAGGTATATTCCACATGGTAAAATGATGTGTGTATGCACAGCCATCCAACATCTATCTTCCTTCACCTGCTCTACAGGCAGCAACTTTATTCTGCTCACCTCTGCTTCCCAAGCACTTAAAATAGTGGACACTCAAATATTTGTTCAATGAACTAACAAGTTAATCCATGAATTGACTTAGAAACTTGTCCCTGTTTACAACTGAACGGTTATGTAATGTTTCCACCGTTACAAATCCATGGGTCTTATCCATGACACCAGGAGTTCCCAAAGAGCCAAAGGAGGCTCCCTGCCCATATCCCCCAATAGGAATCTCCCAAGGGAAGGGGCCGCAAGAGCCAGGCTTCATCCCCATCTCTGAGAATCTCATTAACTTCCTTAAGAAGATGCCAGCCAGAGTTGAGGAGTGTCCAGCTTCATGAATGAAGCTGACTGCTGACCCCACTCAAGCCATCACTAGGCCATTGGCCTTATCACCATTAACAACTTCGCCTTTAATGCCAGGCACCATACTAAACACTCAACACACCAGATTACATCCTACTAATCCTTTTAACAGCCTTGTGAGGTGGGAGTGGGAGGCCAACCCTATGAGTGGCTGTTGGCATAGACTTTGGAGCCAGCTGCCTGGTTTAAGTCCCAGCCCCACCACTTACAGCTCTGTGACCTTAGGCTGGTCACCACCTAATCTCTCTATGCCTCTGTTTCCACAACCATGGGGTAATGGATGTCCATTCCCTTCACAAAACCATTATAAGGATTAAGTAGATTATGTGTGGAGCACCAGAGAATAGGGACTAGCAAATGGGTAATGCCATATAAGTGACGCAGACATGGGGGCACGAAGAAGTCCACTGAGTTAAGTCACACACTTATTTTCAGTAAATAGGAGACCCCAGATGAGAATTCAACCTTCCTGTCTCCAGAGCCCCCCACCTTGATCACTGCACTAGACTGCCTTCCTCTACAAATACCCCCCACCAAGCACACACACACATGTACCCAGAAACCCCTGTGCTGCTGCCCAACCAAGGGATCTAGTCATTCCTTATTTCCCTAGAGCAAGGGGTATATGTTAAACAGAAGAAAAATTACATCTTTATTTCCCCTAATCTCTAACTGAAATTTAACATTTCTTCCCATTATGAAATTTGCAGTAGTAGAGTGCCTGAGGGTATCACCAGGAGAAACCAGATTATTTTTGTATCACATTACAGATGTTACAGATATCACAAAATACTGTCTCTACTCATCACTACTTTGAACTTTAAAGTTATTAGATCACCACTGGATCACATTATGTAATACAGCAATAAAGCACATGTTGCTTCAGCAAATATTCTTAATAAATTGATAAACGTCCTTCAGTGTCATTGGTGTACTTTGTAATCCTATGTATTTGAAGATCTGTTCTATGAAGGGGTCCACAGCACACAAAAAAGAGCCTAAGAACACCTGCTCTAGAATAGGGAGGGCACAAAAGCAGCAGAAGGACAAATCTTTGCCTTCCTGCCCAAATGCATGGCACCCAAGCTGAGACCTCAAAGCAGAGGACAGGCACTGCTCCCCAGTTCCCTCTCAGGGGCCCACGAGGGCCTGGGCAAGAAGCTGGCTGGTGGCCCTGAGACTCGTCATGCTACAGTGCTCAGCCTGACCATCACACACCCTGCATGCCATTGAAGGTGACTCTGGAAAAACAAAAACAGCCAACAGTGCCTGCTCCCAGAGTTTGTTTTGATCATGTCCCCAATACCACAACCCCCAACTTCCCCAGTTTGGTCCCCATCTGAGCCTCACCTGTTACAGCAGCAACCTATCAGATGTGCACCTTCTCTTTTCTGGCCATGGCCACAACCTCTGTCTCATGAGACTGGTCTTAACTCAGGCTAGTGAAAAGCTACCACCATGCTACGGATGAAGAGCCTGCAAAGCTGACAAATGTAGAATCAAACTCCACCCCCTGAGGCAAATGAAGCCAACAGGCCCTTAGGGAAGACAATTATACTGTCCTATGTACTAGCTGGAGAATCTTCTAGAAGACAAAGTGAGGAGCCAGCATGGAAGGGAAGAAATCCTAATCCGGTTCTCCTTTCCTGGCCTCACTCTCCACATCTAGCTTCCCTAGAGTTAGTACAAATGGGGGCCTTCAGGGTTCCAGAAGGGAAAAGGTGACTCAAAAAGTAGGAGTTGGGGAAAACTATAAGAGAAAATACCAAAATAACTATCCAAAACATTGTCTGCCCCAGATTTCCAGGCCAGCCATCGGCCATTTCAAGTGATGTTGTACAGATTAAATCATTTGCCCTCAAAAGACCTGCAGCCTTCAGAGACCTGTCACCCTGTCCCCACCTCCGCAGCTCATGAGGCCCTGCTGTCTCTCCTTGGCAGAAAACGCCTGCTGTGTACGTGACTATTATCATGCATACTGTCAAGGGGCAGAGTGGATTTTTAATTTGAAAGTCATCACCAATTGAAAAATAATGGCAAAAATTTGTCATTCCTGCTATTCCTATGTAGAGCAACCAAACAGTTGAGAGGTCAGATTTCTTATGCCAAATTCCTGACAGATACAGAAAAAGAGACAGAACTGGATTCCTAGATGGCAATCATCATCAATGGACATTTAACCACTGAGAGAAAGAGAACATAATGGCTAAGTTGGGCTGATGACCCAGAACCCACTGGTTCATCTGGGCATCACTAAACGTGAGACACAGATGGTGAGGCCACACAGCAGAGGCAGCCACACCACACTGAAGGGCTCCTGCTGGGAGCTGGGGCCTGGGGAACAGGCCTTCCAGAACTAGTGTTCAGGATCTGGAGAATCAGAGTGAAGGGCATCATGAGGAACCCATCAGCCAGGGCTGTAGAATATTCTCAAGGACAAATAACCCAGCTCCCTCCATCAGGGAAAGGTATGAAACAAAGAAGGAAACTGTTACACTGTTAGACCTCACATCAGGCACAGTTCAGGAGCCCTTTCTGGCTCCTGACTCAACAAACCACCTATAGAGAGGTAGTTTTAGTATCAGAGAAATTTGCATATGGACTGGATATTGGATGGTTATTAAGGAGTTGTTAATTTTGTCTGCACGATAATGGCATTAGGGTTATGGTTTTTAAAAAGCACCTGAACCTGTTGGAGGTGGTTGAAAACACATATTGAAGCATTTAGGGAACACTGTCTCATTTATACTCTCCTTCTGCTCCCACCTAGGACTAACAGGAGGTTTATATTAGACTCCTGAGGAGGTCAAGGGGTGGCCTTAGGTCAGGATACAGCTTTTTCTTCTTGTCCTATGACTAAGCCCAGCTCCTGGTCTTGTCCTGAAACTTGTGCTACCTACCACCTACCCATGGCCACAGCCCCAGCACAGGGCCTGGCACATGACATCCTGACAGCTCATCCTGGCACTCATAACATCTTAGAAGCACAGGAACTAACTCACCAGTGAAATCCCACACAACCAGAGGAGGCCTCAGCCTCCACATAAAATACTTCCCAAGAATTTGCCAGAAACAAGGGCACAGGCAAGGGAGTATCCTCGTGAAACTTACATCTTGATGGGGAAACAAAAGATATCCATATAAAGGAAGAAGGTGATGACCACAAAAATGCACAAATAAACTGCACAGGAAGGTTAAAGGGGAATAGTAAGGTGATCTCAGAAGAGGTAGGGAATGACATGTCATTTGTTCTGGGCCCTGAACAATGGGTAGGAAGGAGGCAAAGACATGGGTAGGGAGACATTCCAGGTGGAACAGAATACGAAGATGCCCAGGGCTGGACAGGCAAAGACAGGCAGGAGGATGCTTTGGGGCAGATAGGAGACTGCCTCAAACATCATGGTAGAGAGCTATAACTCTATTCTGGCCCTGAAGAGCACTACAGGGTACAAACCAAGGACAGGAGCAGATTGAAGCTGTGCTGTGTAGAAAGGGTGCAGGATAGCAGGGAAAGGGACAGCAAAAAGGTGAGGTAGGGGACGCCAGCAGGAAGCCAGAGCAACCGAGGGCAGGTCCCATGGCCAGGCTGACTGGAGCAATTCCTTAAGCCTTAGCAGTGATTTCTCATCATAAATTAATAAACAATAATCTGGCATTCTCATTTATAAAAAGGTAGCAGCAGCTATAACAGTCCAGAGCCAAGGTAAAAAAAAAAAATCCTAAACTAGGACAAGAGCAATGGGGAAGGTGGGAGGGGCCAGTTTTTCTCCCCCTGCAGCACCATTCTGGCAGAGCCACTCCACCCTGCCCTCTCACTACTTATCAACAGCTAGGCTGCTACCCACCTTCTATCCCCTGCAACCTGGGGCCTGATATGTGGAACACTTTCTAATACCTGCTGAAAAAATGAGAAGAAATCAGTAGGGCTCAGCTAGTTGCAAAAATAAGTCAGAAAAAAAAATTTTAAGAACATAATAGGAAAACCCCAGTGGGCTGGAAGACAGGACACTTGGGTTCTAGCCCTGAATTTGACTTACTACTAAGTGGCTTTAAACTACCCATTCACCTCTGTAAAAGGAGGTGACAAAAACACAACAATAATTTAAAAAGCCAGTTAGGGGCAGAGATAATTAAAACTATTATTACTCAGAGTTTGAAGGGACAGCTAGAAAACTTTTTCCTGGAGCTTCCTTTAACCACATACTTTCCCTCCTCTCCAAATTCTCCCAAGAGCAGTCATCCTTATGAGCTATCTATCAGATAGGAGGTATGCAGCCAGCAAGCCAGTCCTTTCTGGCTCCCCATACCCACAACCTAACCCAGCCTTTGATTTGGTAACTACAGTTCAAATTGCAAGCCAGACATAATCGTAGGACAGGATATCACCTTTTATTAGGCCAGAAAATGATTTTTATCGTCTACTCTGGCAGCATGCCTGGCACTAACAGTCATCACAGCCCAGAAACATCACTTCATTAGTTGCCCCTGCCTCTGTAGGCATGGCTTACTCGGCTCCCTGCAGACTCCAGCCAGGTCCGCCTTCCTTCCTCTTGGGCACAAACATCTTGGCTAACCCTCATTCCTCCTACTGCTGGAGGCTCCAAAGGTCTGTCACTGTCAGCTGCCTCAGACATGGCCCCAACCTCACTTACCCAACAGAGAAAAAGCTATAGAAATGCCTGGGGACAAGTCTAACCACCACAGATAGCAACAGAAAGTATGAACGGCCAAAAGCACAATGTAGGGGAAAAAGCACTGGGCTTGGAGATCAGAAATCTGGCTGCCACTAACAAGTCATGTGGCCTTGAACAGGTCATTCTACCTCCTGAGACGCTAGCCTCTACTTCTGTAAAAATGGGGGTCACCCTACTTACCCTCAGGGAAGAACGAAATGAGGTGATGCTGGGAAAGACTCTGAAAAGTAGGACAAACCATACATAATGATCTGGGCTTGGTGTCTATTGATGGCCTTTACAGGTTGTCATCAGTCTGGTGGGAACAAGGTGGCCCAAGGTCAACTGGCGATGACCATGCCCAGGAGGAAGCAGAGAACAAGCAAGATGTCCTCTCTCCGGGATCTTTGGCAGACACCGTAACAAGGAAGAAATTCAACTTAAGCACATGTCCCTCCCCAGTTTGCTCCTAATCCCATATTCCCCCCAAACAGGAATCTTCAGTCAGGGAGGACAAAACTAGGTAGTACCCATTCCCTCTGCCAGGATCTCAGTTCGAGATTCATTATAGGTGGAGACAAGGTAAACATCCCTTTGTGAGGAAGTCATGCTGATCATAGGTAGAAACCTGTGTAGAGAATGTTGCATGTGTGCAAATGAAAAGGGAGGGGAAGAAGAAAATATAATGCATTGGCTTTTAAATGCATGGGATAACTTTGGACGGTTACACAAGAACTGGTAATATTGGATGCCTCTGAAGAGATGAGCTGGGTGACTCAAGGTCAGAGCAAGGGAGATTTTTCATTGTGTACCCTCTGTACTTTTAGAATTTGAACCAGGTAAACTACTCAAAAAAAAATAAAAAGAAGAAGAAGAAGAAGAAAGTCATGCTGTTTTGCTGAGAGGCACATAGGAAACTAAGCTTGTCTCACCTCCACTCTCTCTCCTGGCCCAGCCCCACCACATTTGCCTCCTCTTCTGGAGGGATGGTGTCTCTCTGAGAAATTTGCCCAAACACCCCTATGCCTCCCCTGCCATTCAAAGTCCCACCTTCCCCATGAAGCCCACCCTGATCACTCCAACCCTGGTGAGTTTGCCCTTCTTCTGATCCTTTCCTTCTCTCACACTTTTTCTATGCTGCTTTGTTAGTTAAGTATTCTTGTCTCAAACACATTTTCACCTTTTAGAGAAAGGGCTATACATTTTCTTTCCCGTTTTCTCCAAAGTCCTGACCCAGGCACAATGGTTGCCCAGTCATTGCTTCCTAGATGTTGAACAAAAGAAAAAAAAGCAAATGACTGCATCACTGTAGGGGGAGGAAGTGGATGGCTCACGGTATTCTGTCACAGTAAAACTAGCATGTGATGTCCTGGGGGTCAGGAAGTCTCATAACTGCTGATGCGCTCACTCACGCCCTGCTCTAAGCATAAGCCAATGGGAGCAAATCTCCCTGGGATGGGGGGTGGCCAGGGCCAAGGCAGAGCTTCCTGGGCCTCCTCCAGCTCCTGAGAGGAACCCTGGTGGCAGTGATACCCTCCTTCTCACAGTACTGGGTTAACACCCCCATCCGAAGACAGACACACAAGACACGGAGCCACAGACCAAACACACTCCAGTCAACAAGGCCCCACGTGGGAGAAGCAGGTCATGCTTGCAGAGCCCCCCGAGCCTAACTCTGAGCTCTGCTGTGCTCTGCTCTGAGGAGGAGAGAGGAACCCTCAGGAGGACAGAGCTGAATCATGGGAGACATGGGGGCTAGTGAGGTGGTCAGTACAGCATGGTGGTGAAAAGCACAGAATGTGTAGGCAGGTACCTGGGTCCAAACCCTGGCTCTGCCAGGTATTGTGTCTTTAGAATGGTCACTTTGGCTCTCCATTTTTTCCCCATCTGTTGTTACACAGTAACAGTACCTATACCTTTAGGGGTTGCTGTGAGCTAATGTAAGTCGAGTCCTTAGGACAGTGGCAGCACCTAGAAACGGCTTGATGGATGATGCATTAGGCCAACAAGGCAATAGTAATCTTCCAAAACAGAGTGCCACATACTGCTGGTGTGGGAACTCAAAAGAAAGTAGGAGGTATTTGGTGTATGCCCCCTTCTCACAGAGGCTTCCCTGACCCCAATGGCTCTACCTGCTTTGAACATCTCCAGTGCTCCCTGGCCTGGCTATGGCCCTTCCTCCAAATGTGGGAGTCCTCCACCCTCCTAATAACAGTGTGCCCTCCAGGCATTGAGTTTGGGGTATCTGTATCCTGCCCCCCTCCATCAGCCTCTGCCCAGGCACTCCAGAAAGGCCTCTGGATTAGACTAAAGGTCTGCAGATAAGCCCCAAGGCCCTCTCCCCCATCCCAGTGGAAATGTTCCCCCCTCAATAAAACCCCACAGGCACTTCCACAGAAAGAGCCTTGGGATGTACACAGGCCCCATATGCCATATCTTCTAGCTGCCAGGGCCTAACAGAAACCACACAGAAATCCACCCTCCCTAATTGCTGAGTAGCTGACAGCATGTCACTCTCCCTCCCCAGCCTCAATTTCCACATGTCTAAGCACTCTTCTAGCTCTGACATTAGAATTCCAGGATTAAGGACTGTGTCATCCCACCCCCCCCCATACCCTCCTGGGTCAGCTGAAGGTCGAGGTGGCTGGTGACAAAGCCCCTCCCTGTGCAGCTCCTCTGAAGCACTGCCTCCTGAGAGCTGAACTTGCGGGGTCCTTGTTTGCTTACTGCTCACTGAGAAGAAGCCTGGGCCAGTCCCACATTTGGAACTCAAAATGACCTGCCAAGCCCAGCCAGCTTTCTGTATGACCGCCATCATTCCAGAGGAAAGAAAGAACCTAAGGTGTCCTTGGCCAGTTCAGCAAGAGCAAAGCGATCAGACTCTTCTCTGTCAGTGGGCATGCCAGGTGCACAAAGGACTCACATTGTGGATTTATTTTTATTACTTAGCTGTGAAGAAGGGCGAAGCTTCTTCATGACCACACCATTTCATAGAAGACTGGCCTTACACAAGGTAGAAAAAGAGCAGTGATTCCCAGAGAACACACAGAGCTCCTGTCATTGTATTATCTGTCCCTGCACAGGGTGGGGAGGGCAGGGAAACATCTGGACAAGGCAAGTGTCACAGCACCTGGGTGTCAGCAATAACAAATGAAGCAGGCAACCCCCATCACAGGAAAAGGACAGCCCTCAAGGTCATCTGAGATGGAGGCTCTGCTGAGTTGCGCCTGTCCCTGGCTGTCTACAGGGAGGAGAGAATAGGGCAGACATGGGGTTCCCGTGTAGGGCCAGATGCAGAGGGAAGGGGAAGCTGCTGTGCCAGCTGGAGGAGCCACCCAGTCTGATGAGATACTCACTTCCTACCCCTCCCCACCCACCCAGATGCTACTATTCAAGCACACCCAAATAAAAACTGCCCCATAACTAAGATAGATGGAGGCTCCTGTCTTCTAATGACTGGCTTCCACATATAGCCACACCCTTCTCTGACAGCCAAAGCAGACTTCTCAAGCAGCCCCACAGGTTCCCAACTCCAGATCTGGGGCCAGAAAAGGAGCCAAGGCCAAGGACCCTCAGAGCCTCTGCTTCTTCCTAAGGAGCAAGCATATCTGGAAACCAGTGGAGAGAAGGCTATGAGGTCATGGGCCACAGCAGTACCACACAGGCCATCTGGAGGCTAAGGAATGAATGGACACCCTCAAAAACCATCCCAAACTTAGGCCAATAAGCTGCACTTTCCCTAAGGTGTCACTCCCAATGACCCCAAAACCATCCTCCTCAAGTCGCAGGAGAAAAGGCTCTGGTCTCAAGCCTAAGTCCCACTTGGGCACAGGCTTCCTGGAGACCCCCTATAAAACCAATGACGCAGGTCTGACCAGGGCTGACAAAGCCTCTAAAGGGTCCACAGTTAGCAGCCTGTCCCTGGTCATAATAGTTTTACTCTTTGGACTGAAAGAAAAGACAAACCGGTTCCAAACTAAATCAGGCCCATAGCCTCAGCTTTCCCAAGCCACTGACAACAAGCCAGGATGGGGGTTCTTTATGGCAGGAACCATTTTACTCCACAAAAGCACCCATTGGGGTGTACTAGGAAGGGTGCTGGAGGTAAAATCCTGAAAGGAAATAGTGGAAAAGCATCTCAGGGTTTTCAGAGCCATGATGATCCACATATGACTTTGCTCAGGGAAAAGGATTATAATCAATTTCCTGTGTATTACTTTAAATTTTGTTTTGTGACTTTCCTGTTCCATTATTTGGAAGTCTCCAGTGACATCCCTCACCTCAAAAAGAGCACCCCACTGACAAAAGAGCTTCTGGGGCTGTTAAGGTGCCCAGCACCCCAGCCATCACTATCACCATCATTACACAAAGCAGGGCCCTGAGGGTAATCCCAACACTATTTTAAAAGCTTGATGTGGTTCTGGAACTATATTAAGGCTTTTATAGACACTGTCTTACTTTTATCTTTACAGTTCTATGCTTATTATCATCTCTGTAGAAATGAGGAAACAGGTTAAGTAACTTGCCTGCTAGTAAGTTACAGAACTAGGAGTGAAACCTGTCTCCAGGTTCTTAAACACTCTGCCGTCCTGCCTTTTTAAGAGGGCAGGGGCAGCTCCAGACAAGGCTGCTGGGAAGGTAATCTGCAGAGCTGCAGGCTGATGTGAGCCTGGCTTCAGGTCTACAGAATGCCTCTGTGAAGTCTGGCCCTACCTAGTTCTCAAACCTCTAGCACCAAAGAGAATGGCGGAGAACTGCAAAAGGCTAGCCCATTCCATCAGGAACTCTCATACCCTGTCTCACACTGTCCTGGGTCTTTCCCGGGCTCTAAGTTCCATATTATTTCCTCCCATCACATGAGAGGCTCTCCCAGGGAAGATGACATCTTCCAGATCAGAGCTACCAGATATTGTTACCAAAACCTCCTGCCACCATACTACTGTTTACTATACACCATGTCCAAGAATTGCACTAGGTACTTTAATTACATTCTCATTTTTTCTCTTAAACCAACCCTTTGACGGTGTAAATTAGTCCCATTTTACAGGTGAGAGAACTGAGACACCTAAAGTTTGTCTTGTCACAAGGTGGCAGGTTTGGGACTGGAATCTGTTCCACGCCATCCAACAGGCCCCTCCTTTCAACCAAGAGATTGCCCTTCCCCAGTCAGGTTCTGTCTTGGCAACACAGGACTACCATCTGTCTTCCTTTAGACACCACAACTGGTTCCTGGAGTTAAAGTGTGATACTGTTCTCTTCCACCTTATCCAAAGCTGAGGAGGATACACCCTGGTCCTCTCCATCATACCTCTCTCCACTGGGCAATGTGCAGACTCACTGTCTTAGCAGCCCATGCCAGAGTGCTCCGGGAAAGGCAACCAGGGAGGACCATTAAAGCCAGAGGTGGGGACCAGAGTGGGAGCAGCAGTCCTCACCCTATGTCAGTGGGCATGCTGTAAGGTCCAATGTACTACAAGATCAGGCCAATTTCATAGACTTTTCCTCTGCCCACCACAAGTGTCCCTCTCCTCTGTGCCTCCTTCAGGTTCTATTAATAATCCAGGTCAGTGCATCAGAGGAAAGGCAGCCAGTTGGGTACAGAAAGATACTGGTGGAAAGATGACTTCTATAAAGTCAATTAAGGCATCCATTCAGATCAAGGGGTGATCAAGTCAAATACTCCAGGACGGACTGTTCATGACTAAAAACAGGCGCACCTGGGCCTACAGACATAGCTCAACAGAGCAAGATACACAGGCCAAGAAGAAAGCAAGGGCAGGAACTGAAGACAAAACAAAAAGTCAAAGGCCCCTCCACAAGTCACTGACCTCACAGAAACCCCTTCCTACAAGCCTTGGAAACTTCTGTGTGCCCTCCATATGTGTCATCTAAAAGTCTGAGACATGGAGATTGAAGGACTAAGAAAGAAATGGGTGCAATTGAATTTGGGGATATGAGCCTCTTCAGAAAAAAAGAAAGGGCTAAGAGATCCAAGGGAGAGCTTTCCTCCCCACATCCACCCTCTTGGGCTCCCTCCCTGAGTCAGGAAGGAGGGAGAGGACAGAAAAGGGGAGGAAAAAAACAAAACAAGGGCCAAGCTATACCACATGATCCCACATCCAGCAACCAAACAGCAAGTCATGAGGGAAGGAGAGAAGGCCAGGGGAGGGGGAGATGGAGCCAAGTCGCAGTCCTGCAGGAAACCTGCCCTGTGCTTCCCACTCCAGACCACAAAGAGCCTTGAAGGCCCTTCCCTACCCACACTTTGAAAACGATCAAGGTCAGACCCTTTTCTATCCAACTCCTGCTTTCATTTGGGTCTGCACCAAGCTCATCCTTCTCCTCCAGCAAGCCTTCCTAGATTTAAGCCGTTGGCTGCCATTCCACTTAGGCAAATCTTTCCAGCACCTGTTCCCACATACAGCACACCATTCCCTTATCCTCCCCATCCAAGACCCATGGGGCCAGGGCAAGTGTCACCCCAGTGGATCACTTGAGTGATCCAGAGCAGGTCGTCAGCCCTGGAGACAGATCCTGACCAAGCCCAAAACAGGAAATGAGGCTCCAAGTTTGAAGCCTTGATGTTAACACAGGGAAGGTTAAAGGCTGCCAAAATAAATGGTTCAAAAAAAAAAAAAAAAAAAACCACGCTTTTCCAGGTGGAAGTGACTGCGAGATTATCTCCTGCAGTGCATTAACCATGCCCCTGTTTCCACCTCAGGCAGGAGCTTGAAGCCTAAAGTGTTTCCTTCCTTTTGAGGTTCTCTTGTTCTCCGGCCAGAGACACAGAGGAGCAGGGTCCCGGGTGTCTCTAAGGGGCACAAGGTATCCAGTACCAGACAAGAAGCAGATGCTCTCGCAGTCTCCAGATCTGGTGGGGCACCTGGGTTTAATCTCACCCTGGAGGCAACAGTGCACCTTCCTTCCCCCACAGGGCGAGGCTGCGCCTCTCCACTCCCCAGCTGACCTGGCTCGGGTCAGGCGCCAGCAGTTCCCCTCCCCTTCGAGGAAAGGGAGGCAAGCCCAGGGGCCCTAGGAATGGCCACAGAATTTTCTTTCCAAGAGTCCCTGGATCCTACCCCCTAACTTTACTTGACAATCTTCTCCTAACGCTAGGCCACCATTCACACCTCCCTGGGCCTCCCAAGGCCCACCAGCGGCCAGGCACAGCGCACGTTTGGGAATCGGAAGAGGACCCCAAAAAGCCAAGAACCGACTTGTCGGTTTGCGCCCTTGAGCGCGAGACAAAGGACGCACCGCCCAGGCCGCGGTGCGGGGTCCTGCTCCCCCAGCCGCCCCGCCCCGACAGGCCCGAAGCCGTTTCCGCGCCCCGCACCCCTCACTCACTGCGTGTGCTGGGCGCGGCCTGCGCCGAAGACCTTGTCCAGCGCCACGGTGGCCTGGCCCAGGAACTTGTCGACGCCTATGAGCGAGCGGTGCATGGTGGTGAGCACCAGCTCGCAGGCGGCGGCGGAGCCCGCGGCCCAGGGGCCCGGGCCGGCGTCCGCCTCCTGGGCCCGCAGCAGGCCGTCCAGCGCGCCGGGCGGCAGCTCGAAGGCGCACTCCTCGCGCCACTCGGGGCAGCCGGGCGTCTTCTCCACCACCGACGTGCTGTACTTCTCGCGGCCCACCTGGATCACCGTGTACGCGTCGCTGGTGCTGCCCGCGCCGGAGCTCTTGCCCCGCAGCCCACGGGCCCGCAGCACGGTCACCTGGACGTGCGTGGGCAGCCAGCGGGAGGGCGCCGCCGCCGGCTCGGCGCCCGGCGCCAGGGCCATGGCGGGGGAGGCTGCGGGCGAGGGCCGGCCCGACCCGACGCCGACACCGGGACCAAGTGAGCAAATGGGCAGCGGCCGGTCAGAAGCCGCGTCGGAGGAGCCGCCGCCGCCCGCACACCCAGCCGCGGCAGCTGCGGGCTGGGCCGGGCCGAGGGGCCGCCACCGCCCCCCGCCCCGCCCCCCGCCGCCTGCCGCGCCGCGACGTCAGCGCCCCGCCCCGCCCCGCGCCGCGCCGCGCCGCTGCCCGCGACCCGCTCCCGGCCCGCGCTGCGCTGCGGCAGGGCTGCGGGGCGCCCCCGCCCTGGCGCCGCCCTCGCGCCGGGGTGGCCGCGGGCCGCAGGGCGCGGCGCGTCCGCAGAGGGGTGGGCGGGGCCCCGCAGAGGGTGGGCGGGGGCCCGCAGAGAGTGGGCGGGGCTCCGCCGGCAGTGGGAGGGGCCTTCTCCGGTGGTGGGCGGGGCTCCGGCGCGCGGCCCCGCCCCCGGCTGGGGGCGCCCGCGACGCCCTAGGCCGGTCCTGAAGTGCCCGCTCCGCGTCTCCCGGCCAGGCAGGCCCACGTCTCTCCTCAGAACGTCCCCGCCGCGGAAAGCTCTCTCCTTCAAACTGCCTGGCATGGCCGTCCGCTTGGCGCGGGCACGGAGGGGGGATGCGGGCCCCCACGCCTCTCCTCGAGAGCCGCGCGGAAACCGGAGGCGAGCCCCGCTGCGCCACGTGACAGCCCCGCACCGGCGACCGGGGAGGGGGGCGGCGGGGGCGGCGGGGAGGGGGGGCGCTGCCTCCAGCCCCGCGCCGGAGGAGACGACGGAGGCTGCGGGACCGCGGCGCGGGGGGCCGGACCGCTGGCTGGGCTCGCCCTCTGTGGACACGGCGGCGGAAGGCAAAATGATGAATAAATGAGTGACCACATCAATATTTAAGTGTTCACTCGGGGCGCTGGAGCTCGTGCGTCATGAGTTGGCAGAAACGATAGGTTCTGCTGAAGGTTTTAAACGATTCCATCCACTAAGTGCCTTCTATGAACAATCTCTGGGTACTGCACGCTTGGCTTATTAATAACAATGACAATGGTTTATAATTACAGTTGCTGAATTCCGGCCAGTACTGATTTGTGTGCTTTATATACATTATCTCATTTTGTCCTCAGAGTAACCGTGTGACATGAGTATGGCTTTTATCCTTATTTTCCAGAAGAATAAATTGCAGTTTGATGTTATCTTGCCCAAGATCCGTAACCGGCAAAGAGGTAAGATTTAAATCCACATAGATGACTCCAAAGCCTGCGCTTTTTTTAATATATATACTTCCAGAGCCTGTACTTTTGAAATAATTAAAAAAAAATGCAACACACTGTTTTAAAAAAATCACAGAGCAGAAGCACTTACGATGAAAAGCAAAAACTCCCCCTCCACCCCTGGAATCAGGGATAATCACTTATAGCAGCCACTTGTGTTTTCAAGCCTGGTGTTTGCCTCCATATCTCTCTATAAAATGCTTGCATAGCTATATATAAAATGCTTGCATAGCTATATCTAGATTTATCAGGACTGGCTATTATCTATTGTCTTGCTGCTGTGATAGATAATGATTTATCTTACACTCACTTCCTTCCCTCAGTCTTGTGTAGTTATGCTATTATTTTTAGTTCCTCTACTGGATACCTTTATTTCTTGTGGAAATCTTTCTTTCTTCTTGGGGAGACTCTCCACAGTACCCCTTGACTTCCTGTGCTGTGGGAGGAGGATACTAAAATCTCCACTCTCCAGGCCCTGTCCTCTACCAGAAATACAGGTGTAGAAAATTAGTACAGGAGCCCCATGGGAGCACATCTGCTACAGGCCCAATTCTAACAGCCTCCAACTTTAATTCTATGATCAGAAGTCTAGGATGTGGGAGTCCTGGCACTGAGCCCCACCGTCCAGCATTCCTGTGGACAGAACCTAGCTTTGGAGAGAGCCAAACCTGCCTATGGATCTTGGCTCTCTGCCACTTAGTGGCAATGAGACCTGAAGTTTAAGCCAGCTCTGTAACCTCTCTCAGCCTCATTTCCTCGTCTAGAAAATGGGGATGATTCCTACATCACACAGTTGCTGAGAAGTTTACATGAGAAAATATTGTCAAAGATTGTAAGGCAATGGAGACGGTCACAAATGATCTTAGAGCATCTGAACATCATATACAGCCTTTTTTCCTGATACAAAAGTAATTTGGAAAATACAGAAAAATATAAAGAAAATAAAAATAGATCATAATCTCACCATCCAGAAATAAACACTGCTAACAATTTGTCGTATTTCTTTCCAGTCTTTACACTATATGTTGTTGTTTCATATGTATTATGGTTGTGAGGCATCTGTAGTGTTAATGGTTAAATCTGTGGGCTTAGATGTCCTGGTTCTACTATTTATATGTCTCTTTTATTTCAAAAGACAATCATTTAAGGCAGGTGCTATTGCTACCGTCATTTTCACTGGTGAGGAAACTGAAGCAAAGAGCTGGGGTAATATTCTCCATGTCTCCAACTGGAAAATTGCAGACTAGACTTGAAACTGGTGCCTGAGTGACTGCCTGTGGCAATGTGCCCCACACTTTAGCTTGTTGGTCATCTAAGCACTACATAATTTTGAAGTTGACAAAGCAGGAAGTCTTATCATACCCATTTTACAGATGAAGAAATTGAGATATAAAAAAGATAATAGACTTACCCAAGGTCACAGAGGCGGGATGAAGTCCTCCACTTTAAGAATGGATTCCCCCAAAGGCCTTGTAAATAAAGGTATATTTACCAAACTGTGACTACCATATATTTGTTTCTCTCCATTAATGGTTCTGTTTTATGTTTCCTAGCTCTACAACATGACTGCACTGCCTCCTCCCACCTCCTTCCCTCCTCCTCCCCAGTGGAGTAAAAAGGCTTTAGGAAGGGGTGATAGAATTCTGATGAGCTCTCCTTCCTCCTGCTCTGGCCAGTTTGGCAAAGCTCAGGCTTCCTGTTGGCCCTGAACTGGAGCTGTAGAAGAGCAGTGAACCAGGCAGAGCTCCCTTATGGGTCAACTTGGCCCCAGGAGGAAAGGGCGGGGTCTGCCAGCCAACTGTGGTTGAAAAAAAGAGCAGAAACTCGGAAGACACTGAGGATTTGGCCACCTAGAGGTGTGTTTCCTCCTCCAGAAGATGAGACCACCAATACCCCCACCCCCTGCAGCCAGCCATGGGATTTAGGTGGTGGACCTTCCTGCCTCCTCTGCCACTCCAGGGCTGGGTGTGTTCTTTTAAAACAAGAACTGTGTAATTGCCACTTGTTGCTTTTCTCTGCAAGACTATAAAAGTCCATTGGCCCTTCCACATAGGCACTTCAAATATGTTTGCCTGGCTCTTTAAGCTACATTCCCCCCACCTCCCTCAACCCCACCCCATTCTCCGCCCTTCACCTCTTCTTCCCTGCCTCACCATAGTAGAGTCACACAGCCTAGGTTCAAACCCTGGCGCCACTACTTACTAGCAGTATAAGCTTGGGCAAATTACTGAGCCCCACTGAGTCTCAGTTTCCATAACTATAAAATGGGGCTAATAATAGGAACTAACCCCACAGGGTGAGTATGAGAGCTATCGCAACACACCCTAATTAGTGATGAGTACTATCATCTTAAATCTCTGCTGAAAGAAAAAGGTTGTACCTCCTTGTTCCATCTGCATTTCTTTACCAGTGAGACCGAATTTTATTTTTTTAGTTATTAGTCTTTCCTCTTAAATTATATTTCCTCTTTCAATGAATTGTCTATTTTCTAAACTATTTCTATGCCTGTTTTTCTTTGAAGTATTAATTTCTTATTAATTTATATAACTATATGTTAAGAATAATAACACCTTGTCTTTTATATTGGTTGAAAAATATGTTTTGACATAAGAAGTCATGTGGTCAAATCTTTTAATTCTGTTGTTTCAAAGGTAAGTTCTTTCACATTCACAGGTCCAATAATATTCACTCATATTTTTTCTAGTTTTTAAGTTGTCTGGCTTTTCTTTGTTCTTTTACTCTTTTTTAATTCTTCTAGAAGCTATTTGGTAAGTGATTTGAGGTGAAAATCCAACTCTCTCTTCTCCAACAGCTATCCAAACTTCCTAATACAAACTGCAAAACTATTGCTTTGCCACTGGGTTTTTTTTTTTTTTTTTTCATATAAGTTCTTATATATACTATAGACAGTCTGAACTTCATATTCTGCTCCACTGAGATTTATATATTTCTGCCAGTGCCATTTTATTTTAATTATTGTTGCCTTTTAAATGCTTTATTACAACAAAAAAGCAAATCTCCACTCATTTCTTCTTTCAAAGATTTTATAGCTACCCATGTATTTATCCACATGAGCTCTCTCATTCTTTTTGAAATTGTGGGATAAGTTGTTATGAGAAAATTTGACATCTTTACAAATAATGGCTATTAAAAAATCATGATATACTGCCTAAAATTAGGAATAAGACAGATGTTCTCTTTCCACTACTATTCAATATTGCGCTGGAGGTCCTAGCTAAAGCAATTAAACAAGAAAAAGCCATTCAGATTGAAAATAAAGAAAGAGTAAAAAACTGTCTCTATTTTCAGATTACATGATCTTGTAAATGAAAAATCCTAAGGAATCCACTAAGAAACCATTAGAATATAGTTTAAATAAATGCTCTTAGCAGGTCTACAGGATACAAGAGCCATATACTAAAATTAATTGTATTTCTATATATACTAGCAATGAACAGTTGAAAATAAAATAAAATAACAAAATAAAACAATTCTATTTATAAAAGTATCCTAAAGGATAAAATACTTATAAATGAATTTAACAAAAGAAGTATAAGACTCATACTCTGAAAACTATAAAACATCGTTGAAAGAATAAATGGAACTGAATAAATGGACCTGAATAAATGGAACAACAGTCCGTATTTATGAATAGAAATACTTACTATTGTTAAGATGTCAATGTCCCCAAATTTATCTACAGATTCAACATATTCTCTATCAAAATCCCAACTGGTGTTTTTACAGAAATTGACAAGCTGATCCTTATGAAAATACAAGGGACCCAGAATAGCCAAATAAATCTGGAAAACAAAGTTGGGAGATTCATACTTATCAATTTCAATATTCAACTACAAATCAAGACACTGTGATACTGGCATAAGAGTAAACATACAGATCAATGGAATAAAATTAAGAGTCCAGAATTATACCTTTACATTAATGACCAACTGATTTTTCAAAAAAGGTACAAAGACTCAATAGTCTTTTCAACAAATGATGCTGGAACAGCAGAATATTCATATGCAAAAGAATTAAGTTGGACCCCTTCCTTATACCATTATACTCATTCATTTGATACACAAAAATTAATTCAAAATAGATTATATACCTAAACACAAGCACTAAAACAATAACACACTGAGAAGAAAATACAGGGGTAAATCTTCATGACCTTTAGGTTAGGCAAAGCTTTCTTAGATACAACACCAAAAGCACAAGCAACTGAATTAAAAAAAAATAGATAAATTCAACATCAAAATTAAAACTTTTGTGCTTCAAAAAACACCCTCAAGAAAGCGAAAAGAATCTGCAGAATGGGAGACAATATTTGCAAATCACATATCTGATTATGGACTTGTATATAGTATATATAAAGGACACATATAATTCAATAATAAAAGATAATCTCATTTTAAAATGTCTAAACAATTTTCCTAAAGAGGATACCTAAGTGGCCAACATGCACATGAAAAGACACCAAAAACTATAGCCATATTAGGGAAGTGTAAATGACTACCACAATGAGATACAACTTCACACAAGAAAAGCATGGATAAAAAATAAATAAATAAATAAAAACAAGTGTTGTCAGGACATAAAGACATTGGAACCCTCATGCATTGCTGGTGGGAATGTAAAATGGTTTAGTTACTTTTGAAAACAGTTTGGCAGTTCCTCAAATTCTTAAACATGGGAGTTACTACATGACCCAAGAATTTTACTCCTAGGTATGTACCCAAGAGAAATAAAAACATGCATCCACATATAAAGTTGTGCATGAATCTTCATTTCCAGATCCTACCTCAAACCTATAAACCTGTCTATCACCACCCACACTTTTCCCATCTCAGAGAAAGAGGTATTACTGTGTGCTTAATTTCCCTCTATTTGCCTTGAAGCAGTTCAGAATTCCATTTCTTCTGTCATTTCTCATCCCCTGGCTCCTTCTTCTCATCCCATAAATGTGCTCAAGTTACTCCCAGTAAAAACAGAGAAAACAACCAACTCCCTCTCTCTATCAGCCTATACCACATCTTCTCTATCAGGTTTCCTGAAGATGATTTACCCTCCTAGTCTTTATCCCTTCACTTCCCTATTCACACGCAAACCACTGTAGCCTGGCTCTCCATGCTCCTATCCATTCATAATTGCAAAATCCCAAAGCTCTCCTTCATTCCTAGTCTTACCTGACCTCTCTTTGGCATTCAGTAGTTAGCCATTTCCTTCTCCAAACTTCCTCAACCCCACTTTCTGCCTGCCTCTAGAACTCCACCCTTTCATGCTTTTGGTCCTGCCTTTCCCTCAACTGACTACTTCTGACTATCTTTCAGGGTCTCCTCTTCCTTCTATTAATTTGGTTTCTCAGCCCTCTTCTCTTTTCATTCCTCAGACTCTCCCTAGAGAGTCAGTTTAACACATGTGGTTTTATTCCCCATTGTATATGACCCCAACACCACCAGTGTGTTTTCTTTCAGCCCAGTCTTCTTTCCTGATCCCCAGATCTACACTTACAAATGTCACCAAATATCCATAGATACCTCAAACTCAACAAGTTGATATTAGTTTGGTAGGGCTGCCATAACAAAATACCACAGACTTGGTGGCTTAAACAACAGAAATCTATTTTTTCACAGTTCTGGGATCTAGAAGTCCAGGATAAAGGTGTTAGCAAATTTGGTTTTCTCTGAGGGCTCTCTCAGCTTGCAAATGGCCGTCTTCTTGCTATATCTTCACATCATTGTTTTTCAGTCTAGGTGTTTCTTGTGTCCTAATCTCCTCTTATAAAGGACATCAGTCATACTGAATTACCTTAATTACCTTTTTAAGGGCCCTATCTCCAAATGTAGTCACAATCTGAAGTACTGGGGTTAGGACCTCAACATATAAATTTGGGAGGGTAGTCACACAATTCAGCTTATGACAACATTAAAAATTGAATTTATCATCTTCCGCACGATTGGCTCCCTCCTGTATTCCCTCCCTTGGTGAATCCCTTAAGGCGCTAATCATTAACCTAGAAGATGCAGTGCTTTCCTCATCAAAGGTGAGACTAGGCAGAGGTGCTTCCGCTAAACCTAGAGGCAGCACAGGTCATTTGCCTATTGCCTGCTTCCCAGATACATCAGAAGTCTCGAAGGACTTGGGAGCCAACATAAGAGGCTTCTACTAGCTAAAAAAAAGTGCAACAAAGAGAGAATCTACAAAGATAATAAGTCAATGGCTTGAAATACATTATCTATATTTAAATCCATAATTTCATCATTTTAAAAAAAATTGTTTATATGAGACTATGGTAAGGAACCAATACCATTTTGAAAACTGCTAAATAAAGGGAAAGGATACTTCCCTTTCTATATGAATTGCAACACTATTTAACAACATAGGAGATGAGAAGAGTCTCTTTACAGAAGTATTTCAGCAAATAAATGAAGGAGGAATGATTGAATTGGAATATCACCATTTCTCAGCCACTAATAAATGAATGAATCTAAGCAGTGATTGTCAATGGCTTCTGACATCACACCAAAAAAGAGATAACCAGGACTGTTTGCCTTCTAATGGAAGAACACACCACCACCTATGAAGTATCTTGCTCCAAAAAGAATCTAACCAGAATCTGATCAAGTCTCTAGATCCAACTATAAATTTACAGGAACTATATAGGTCAGAGAAAAATGTTAAGTAACAACTAAGTGATATAACCAGCAAAATACAGACCGTGGGAAACTACAGGCCAAATAATCCAGTTTTTTCAAAATATAAATCGCAAGGAAAAAAGAGCTAGAAGAGAAACCTAGAAATTTGAAAAGTACATTTTAAAAAACAAGTAAATACATCAATAGCAATGACCACATTCAGCACCCAGATCATAGTTTCTAAATATTATTCTCCAGTGAAAAGAACTAGGCTTCTTGGAGAAATGGCTGATTCTAGGACTATGGTGGGGAAAATATAAAACAAGTGTGGATCATTTTGTAATGCTAGAAATTAGGGAAGTCCTTAGGGAAAAAAAAAAGGAAGGGAAGAGGGATAATGTCAAAAAAACACAAAAGCCAACCTGAAAGAACTCCCAATGGCCAGAGCTGGGACAATTTGAATGACAAAATAAATCACAATAATATTGAATAATAACCCATAAAATAAAATAAATAGCCATAAGTTTATTGTGATTTCAACAAATGATTGAACAAATAAAGTAAATGAGAAGAGAAAAATCTTCCCTATAGAAAAATTTTAAATAATATATGTAGATACTGCCTCCTTTAAGAAGTAGAGTTTAATTCTACTCTCCTTAAGTGTAGTTTGACTCAGAGACTCACCTTCAAAGAACAGAGTATGAAAAATAGTTATCTTACAATGACAAAATCTGTTAGACACCACCTTGATCAAGTGATCTAGATTAACATTCCCCGTGATAAATCACATAGATTAGCATGTACCCTTGACATGATGCAATGGGAAGAACACTTCATTTCCATGCCTTTCTAAAAACTCATAGCCACTTTCTAATCTAGAGATAAATATCAGATAAATGCAAATTGAGAGACATGCTTCAAAATATCTAAGCAGTACTCTTCAAAAGTATCATGGTTCTGTCCCCGATATTTAGAGCTTCTAAACTTAAGCTTTTTTGTTTGAACATAGGATGTTTGGAAGGAGACAGAAAGCCTGCAGGTACTGGTTATGTGAGGAATCGTCATTAAAAACTTCCTAAGAAGGTGGAGCCTGGTAAATCAGATGACCCTTTTGTTTCTGTTGGGCACCTGGATGGGTTCTGGAAGAAAAAAGTTGGTCTGGGAGCTGAGTTTGCAAGGAGAGGCTAGAAAATCTGAATTGCTGTGTAGTCAAAATTTCAAGTTTCCCTGAGCCATCTAGCAATCCAGGAGGGAGGGGCAGGTAGGAGAGATCAGAGGGACAGCAGTGCCAGCAAAATTGCAAGAGACATGTGATTTTAAGCCTTACTTTTGTTTTAATTAAAATTTCTAATTTTAGTGCATTATGACCAGATGACATAGTCTGTATAATACCGAGTCTGTAAATTTATTGCAGCTCCTTCTATGGCCAATTTAAATGTTCTTCCTGTGCTCAAAAAGAATGTGTACTCTGTTGGGTGTGGAGTTTTATTATATTTCATAAATCAAATTTATTATTTGTGCTCTTTAGAACATTAATATCTCTAATTTGTGTCTGCTTGCTCTCTTGGCTTCTAAGAGGAATGAATTTGGAGTTTTACATGTTTAATCATATTTATTTAAAAATAAAAAGGTAAAGATTAATTTTTAAAAATTATACATTTTTCACTTTGTTGGGTATGGGGATAAACAACAAAGAAACACAGACCAGAAAGCAAATGATTGAAAACAACAAGGAAGTATTAGAAAGCAATTTTAAATGATAAAAGATGACAAGACTAAATCTATCTGGATAATAATAGTTGAATGGAAGAAACTTGCCAATTAAAAGATAACCTGAAACGAATATAAAATAATATTGAATATCAACTGTAATTGACAAATTTAAAAAAATAAAAATAAAAAATACTTTCAGATATGGTTTAAGAAACTACAAAAACATATTTTATCAATAAAATAAAATTGCTCAAGGAGTTTGAAAGTAAAAAAAAAAATGAAACTCAGTGGGTTTTAAAATAACTTGACAAATTGATTCTAAAGTATATTCAAAAGACAGATTTAGAGAGTGCCAAATACTTGTTGAGTGCCTACCCAGTATGAGGCGTATGTTATATTGCTGCAATAATTAAAACAATATGTGGTAGAGCCAGACGTAGACAAAAAGAATCAGCAGGAACAGACGAGAAAGTCTGGAAATAGTCTTACACACACGTAAGAATTTCATCTATGGTGAAGACGGTATTTCAAATATGTAGGAAAAGGACTTTACTTTCAATCTGTAAAAAAAAAAAATAGTAATAAATATTAACTACAAAGTTAGAATCCCATCAGATAGATAAAAAGATCTAAACATAAAAACTTCACCAAAGTAATAGACTGGAACACAGGAGTTTATTTTTTATACTTGGGGTTCTATCTCAATTGCTCAAAGAATTTGAAGAAACAGTACACAGAGGACCACAAAGGGCAACTCAGCATATGGAAAAATGCTTAGCCTCGTTACCAGCTTAAAATTGCAAACTGATACAAGAGCGATTCCCAGTGTGAGGGGCAAAAAGATACCCTTGGAGTATGAACCCACATGGGCAGTTTTGAAGATCACTCAGCAATATCCATCAACAATTTTAAATGGGTTGTTTCTTTAATCTGGCACTTCTATTTCTAGGAATTTGCTCCATGGAAAACCTCACATAAGTGTTCAAGACCTTTGTATAAGAATGTTGGTTTCTGTATGATTCAAAATCATGGAGCCTAAATGTCCATTAGCAGAGATAAAGACATCATAGCATGTCAGAGAAAAGGCCGTGAGCCCTGCAGGTGGGGTACTACAGCTATGGCTTCCCCGTCTCAGAGCTACCTCCCCACCTTGGCCCTGTGCTGAGGAGAAATTTCCTCCACAGCAACTGCTGGCCCAAGAGTACCCCGGGGCGCTCTGACCTCAGACCCATCCAGGACCAGCTGTGGTCTCCAAGCATCAACATATCTTGGTGTTGCTTCTTCCTTGGTGACTTTTTGTTTATTTTAAGAAAAACACTCAAGACTTGGGACTTTTGGTTAGGCAAATTGTAAAGATACACCCCAGCATCCTATTTTGAAATTAAAAAGTTTAAAAGGGTAGGAACTCTGCATATTTTAAATTATTGAGGACAGAGGGGGGGGAAGTGCCTGTGTTAATGGTTCCTTTTGATTCATTTATTGATTTAACAAATGTGAAACAAGAAGACACAGCCTTTCAAGAGGCTTCTCCTATGGGCGGGGGAGTCTCGTGGAACAGACATATTAAATACATTATTATACATTAAAAACCATAAAAATATAAAACTGCAAACTTCAATAAGCTCTGTGAAGGGAGAGCATAGGATTGTGGGAGCCTGTATTACAGAGCACTTTATTTCATTTGAGAGGTCAGGAAAGTTTCTCTGAGGAGATTACATTAGGCAAGACCAGAGAAAAATGATAAGTGGAAAGGAATCCCTGAACAGTTTGCATAAAGAAGAAAGGGAAGATCTGGCATGACATTAAGAAAGACATGCTGACATTGGTGAAGAGAGTTAGTGAAAGAAATCACCAGAACGCGCGGTAGTCCGAGAGGAATTCCAATTTATTAAATGGAGGAGCGAACTTATATAGGGGGAGGATCCGGTTGGGGACGGCTAGTGTTCGTGTAGGGTGTTGATTGGATTGTGGTAGGGGGGCTAGTGTTGATAGGTCTCTTGGACCTTCACTAAGATGGAGGGGGCTTTTGGCGCCGGCGGGCTTTTTTCGCGCCAGTGGGGTTGCTAAGCATCCTGGGATAGGGGATTTCGTCAGCTTCACTTCAGGTAAATGGAAAGTTACAGGGTTTGAGGGGGTGAAAAGTTAAGGGTCATTATGTTCCAACAGTTAGAAGTAGAAATTAGTAGTTACAAAATAGTCACGGGGATATAAAGTACAGCAAAGGGAATATAGTCAATAATATTGTAATAACTATGTGTGGTGCCAGGTGGGTACTAGCTTTACTGGGGGATCACTTCGTAAATTACACCAGTGTCTAACCACTATGCTATACACCTGAAACTAATACAAAATAATATTGAATGTCGACTATAATTGAAAATTAAAAAAAAAAAAAAAGGACATTATGACATTAAGAAAAAAGCTGGTGTGGCCTGAGAACAGAGGACGATGGCAAGAGGAAGAGGCAGGAGCCACACTACTAGGACCTGTGGGCCACTTTCAAGATTAGAGATTTTCTACCAAGGGCATGGTAAAACATTTATGGATTAGGAAAATGTTCCTTTTTAAAAAAATATGATGTAGACCAGGCAGTCTCTGCAGCTATGCTTTGGGCAAGGGTGTGGCCCACACACCCTTTCCAGTTGCCCACAGGAAATTGGGAGGAGAGCCAGGAAGGCGGACAAAAGGACTGGAGGTGAATCTCCCCTGAGGGGCCTCCCCTGGCAGGAGGGGCTGTTCTGTGAGGCCCCGTGACCTCATCTAGACTGATGACTCCAGATGTTGTGAGGTGCTCTGATGAGAACTGTGGCATTCTTGGGTGGGGACTGGATGAAAAAGGTAAATTTTGTAAAACTGCCAGTCTTTCTGAAAAGGCCAGGTCAGAGTGTGGAAAGACCAGTCTCAGCATCCTGACCTGTGACAAGGGCTGTAAGAGCCCAGGCTCATGGTGGGGGGTATTGCTGTAGGTCTCATTCTTTTGAGGGATAGTAGAGAAAGTGCCCAGAAAGGGCTTCAGTGGAGGAGCTTGGCCTTTGAATGATGGAGCATTTGAACATTTACTTTCATGATTTCTTTTTTATGAATTGTGATTCACCCTAAGACTTCAGGTAAGTCTCCCAGTCTTTCACCTGTGCTGATAGCAATTAATTAAACAGGTCTGTGTTCATGTCTCAGACTCAAGAAGAGCTTTCTCAGTGTCCCCCTCCTACACTTGTGAAGCCACCAAGACGCTAACAACATCTTTCAAGAGAGGGTGGTGATCCTGGAACTCCAGGAAGTAATGGATCAGAATATGGTAAAGTGGAAAAAGCAAGCGAAGTATGAATGTGAGAGACCCCCTTCACCCCCAAATATTCTAGAAATAACTAAAGCCTGACAGAGGGACTAGTCCCAGTGATATGTGGACAAGGGCTTTCCAGCCAACATATGTATAAGTGACACAGGATGACACAAGATGATATAGGCCAGTTTCAGAAGTGACTCACCCCTCTTTCTTCCTTGACCTTCTCAAAACCCATGGAAGATGCTGCATCCATTCGAACTTACTGGGTTATGTCCACAGATGCTGATGCAAATGTGGCAGCAGAAGGATAAAGCAACCTTTCCAAAGCAGGAATCACAAACTCTGATGTGCCTGCAGGAACCAGGCAGACACAGAGGGGCAGGTAGGCCCCAGGGAGAGAGAGCATCATTACTCAGTTCCAGGCAATTATTACTGACATGCTGATGAGGAAGATCTATGCTGCCTAATTTTCCAATAAAAAAAATCCTGATTATAATGTGAAATTTAAACATTTTTTGTTTGCAATTAATTCAAAATTTATAAAATATTAATTAAATATGTTTGAAGTTGGTATCATATTAATTTCCTTTTGCCACTATAACAAATTACCACAAACTTGGTGGCTTTAAAACAGCACAAATTTATTTCCTTACTGTTCTAGAGTCCAGAAGACTGAAATCCATTTTCCTAGGCTGAAGTTAAAGTGTGAGCAGGGCTGAGTCCTTCTAGAGACTCTAGGGGTGAACATGCTTCCTTGCATTTTCCAGCTTCTTGAGGCTGCCTGCAAGCCTTGGCTCATGGCCCCTTCCTCTAGCCCCTCACTTACATCTCCACATGTCTTACTTCTATATTCTATAGTTCATACCCCTCTGCCTCTTTCTTATAAGGGCATTTGTAATTACATCTGGGGTCCACCTACTTGGATAATTCAGAATAATCTTCCCATTTCAAGATCCTTAACTTAACCACACCTGCAAAGTCCTTTTTGCCATATCAGATTACATTCACAGGCTTCAGAGATTAGGACCTGAACATCTTTGGGGGCCATTATTCATCCTACCACAGGTATACCACAGGACAGAGCTGGCTGTAGTACTCAGATTTAAATTCATCACAGATTTTACCCCAGCCAGAATAAATTTATTCCCTCAAATATCTCAATACTATGGTTCTTGAACCTATGATTCCTTTTTATAAAAAAGTTTTATTGAGGTTTAATGTATATATCATAAAATTCACCCGTTGTTAGTATACAATTCAACTATTTTTAGCAAAATTATAGAGTTGTGCAACTACCACAACAATCCAGATTTAGAACTCTTTCAACACTCCAAAAAAGTTCCCTTGTGATCCTTTGCAGTCAATCCCCACCCCCAATTAAGCCCAAGCAACCACTGATCTACTTCTGTCTGTATAGATTTGCCTTTTCTGTGCACTTCATATAAATGAGATTACATGATATGTCGTCTTGTGTGTCTAGCTTTCACTTAATGTAATGTTTTTGAGGTTCATCTATGTCTTAGTGTATATGAGTAATCAGTAGTCATTCATTTTCATCATTGGGTTAGTGTTCAGTTGTGTGAATATATCACATTTTGTTTATCCATTAGCCTGCTAATGGACATTTGGATTGTTTCTCGTTTGGGGCTATTATGGAAATACTGCTAGGAATTTTCACGTACATGTCTGTGTGGATGTAAGTTTTCATTTCTCTCAGGTAGATACCTAAGAATGGAATTGCTAGGTTGAATGATGGCTTTATTTTCAACTTTTTAAGAAACTGCCAAACTGTTGTTCATAGTGGCTATACCATTTAATGCTCCCATCAGAAATGTATGAGAGATCCAATTTCTCCACATCCTTGTCCACATTGGTACTGACTATCTTTTGCCTGTTAAATTGCCTTAGAACTTTTTTCAAAAATAAATTGCCTTTACATGGAAGGGGTTA
The DNA here is from genome assembly GCA_030015415.1 of Cynopterus sphinx. Taxonomy (NCBI): domain Eukaryota; kingdom Metazoa; phylum Chordata; class Mammalia; order Chiroptera; family Pteropodidae; genus Cynopterus; species Cynopterus sphinx. The sequence goes on along the minus strand of CM057383.1, from coordinate 52,703,747 downwards.
TTTCTGGATTCTCAGTTCCACTCCACTGGTCTATAAGTCTGTCTTAATGCCAGTGCCATGTTGTTTTGATGACTGTAGTTTTGCAGTAAGTTTTGAAATCACAAAGTGTGAGTCCTCCAACTTTGCTCTTTTTAAAGATTGTTTTGGCTCCTATGGATTCTTTGCATTTCACCAGCCAGGATTTTGATAGGGCTTGCATTGAATTTGTAGATTAACTTGGGCAACATTACCATCTTAACAATAACTGCTTTTTGAGAATTTCTGAGGATTTTCTATAAACAGAATCACATCCTCTGTGAATAAAGACAACCTTATTTCTTTTCCAATGTAGACACATACACACACACACACACACACACACACACACACACACACACATTTTTTTTTACTTTTTGGCCTTACCATACTGACTGGAACCTCCAGTACCATGACGCATAAAAGTGGTAAGAGAAAACATCCTTGTCTTGTTCCTGAATTTACAGGGAAACATTCAGACTTTCACATCACATATAACGTTGCTGTAGGTTTGGGTTAGATACACTTACAAGTTGAGAAATTCTCCTTCATTCTTAGTTTGAGGGGTTTTTTTAATCATTAATGGACATTAAATTTTGTCAAATGTTTTTTCTATATCTTTTGAGATGACTATATCATTTTTGTCCTTTATCTTGTTAATATGGTGATTTACCTTAATTGATTTTCAGATGATAAACCAACCTTGCATTCCTAGGGTAAAGGCCAACATATAGAAATGTACAATTCTATATGTTGCTGGATTTTCTTTTCTAATATTGAGGTAAAGATTTTTGCATCTATGTTTGTAAGGAATATTAGTCCATAGTTTTCATAGAATGAATTGGGAAGTGTTCCCTTCTCCATTTTGTGAAAGAATTTGTGAAAAATTAGTATAATATCATCTTTAAATATCTGATAAAATTCCCTGGTGAAATGTTCTGGGGCTGGACTTTCTTTATTTTTATTTCTTTATATATATTTTTTGTAGTAAAAGGAGAGACTAGGACTGGAGAAACGTATTTGAGAGTCATCAGGGCATAGGTGGTTTATAAGCCGTGAGCCTGGGTAAGGAGTAGAGACACGGGAGGTACCTTTCGAAAAATATACTCCTTACTGTAAATAAAAGATCTGATTTGTGGTAATGCTCCATAATTCATTCAGTTGTCACCTGCTGATGCACATTCAAGTTGTTTCCACATTTGAATTCTACAAATTGCACTGCAAGTTCCCACTTCCAGGGGTATGGCCTAGTAGAAGGGCCCTGCTACTGCAAAATAACTAAAGCTCATATAAAGTATGGTGTTTCTGCTGCACTCACTGGAAATAAGAAAAGTCTAAAAAGAGAAAAAGAAAGAAAACAAAACAAATGCAAACAAGCAAAGGTCTTGAGCTGAAATCAGAACAGTAAATGATAGGAAACCAAGTCAAGGCTGCTCTGAGGCAAATGCCAACAGAAGCCCTTTGATCAGTCTTGGGGACTAAAATAGAGTAGGGACTTGAACCTGAAGTTCTAGCCTCAAGGCCAGGACTCTAGGACTCTAAAAGGGAACAAAGCCAGTTCTAGGTTCCCATGCCCATGGTTTCCTATGTGAGCAAAAGCAGACCCTTTCTGGGGGAAAGCATCTCTATTTACCCAAACACATGTTTTCAGTCAGAGAGTACCAAACAGACTATGATGAGAGAGAGTCATCAGAAACTATAAACAACAGACTTAGATTCCCTACCAGAGTGGCTACATAATAAAAATTCCTGTGTATAAAATGTTTAAGAAAATAAAAGATGGAATCACAAAAATGAGCAAGACAAAAGAGACTATTTTAAAGGACAAAATAAAAGTACAGACAACAGTACTTCTAGAAATAAAAACAGAATTGTTAAAGTAAGAAAACTTGGTAGAGATGGAGCAATTGGACAACATTAGCATCTTGATGTGATACAATATAAAGTACGCAACCTGTGGATAAAGTGGTCTCAACAAAACAAGAACCTGAGATTTCAGAACTAATTCCCAATTTATAGCAACACAAGCGAGAGAAAAACAAGTAAATGACATCATGAGGAAGGTCAGACATAAAGCCAGAAATTGGGACATTTCACAGGAAAACTCATCAGCTTCTTCAACATATCACTGTCACCACAAAAACAAACAAAAGCAAGCAAAAGAGGGATGGCTCTAGATTAAGAGAAAATTAAGAAGCACGATTGTTAACTGTGTGGGTCCTGATGCAAGCAGACCATATACAGACTTTTGATACCACTGGGGAAATTGTAACATAACCTAGTATTAGAGAATACTAATGAATTATTGTTAATTTTGTTAAATGTGATATTGGTATGTCTATGTAAGAAAAAGTCTACACATTTTAGAGATGCAGAAAGCCTAGATTTTGTTTCAAAGTACTTCAGCAACAGCAAATACACACACATACAAGTAAGTCAGACAAAATTTGGATAATTGTTGAATCTGGGTAATAGGTTCATACAGATAGTATCAATAGACTATTCTCCCACTTTGAGGGTATGTTTGAAATTGTCCCTACTTTAAATTACCTTTACATCTCTGGAGAAGGATGTTACACTATATTGCATTAGCCTTCTCAAAATCTCCCAAATTTTACTGAATAGTTTATAAACTTTATCTGAACAATCTTATGTTTAATCTGTCTTATTCATTTCTCACAGTAATTAATATGTATAGAATACTGTGTAAGATTCTCAAAGTGTCATTACTTTGAGATCATTGCAGTAACCTTGAGAAGTATATTGTCATCAGGCAAAAAATACACATTGTTACCTTTTCTACATGCATACTAGTAAGACATCTTACCTAAATTTTTTTTAACATTCCAACATGAAATTCATTTCTGAAAACATTAATCTTTTTGCTGCCAACTTTCCAACTTATCTAGGAGATGTTTTTCTGACCATAAAAGTGATACATGCCACTATAAAGAATTTTAATGACATATAAAAATATAGCAGAAGGACAAAAATCACAATCAAAATGCCCAGGTACAGCAATGAGTATCGCTGTAATAGATTTCCTTTTACTCTTGTAAACATACGGTCTTATTAAATACTGAAAAAATACAAAAGAATACTTGTTACATATGTTTAAAATATAAGAAATAAAAACAAAGCAAAGGTAGGCAGATGCACCCCCAGGTAGCAAACCAGAGCTTTTCAAATCCCTGCCACTCTTCCCAGGCCCCAGCCCCCTACATTCTCAATTACCTTAATTTTGCATTTTAAATTTTGTGTTTTTTTACTCCTCCACATTTTTTATTGTTTTACATATGTATTAAGCAGTTTCAAATGGTCCAACTAGTACCCATTTCTAAGCGATATATTGTTTCATTTAGTTTTTACTTTTCTGTAAATTATACTGCATCTATTTTTCTGCAGTTTGCTCCTTCATGGTCATGAAATTTGTTCATGTTGATTCGTTTAGCTATATTGTATTTCTTTTTCATTGCTCTATTGTGTTGCATGGACCACAGTCTTACCTATTTTTCTTATCCTACTTTCAATGGATCGCACTTTTATTTCTGTGCATAATTTATATATAATTAAGATAAAGGCATTTATAGAATCAATATTTTGTTTTTTCAGCTAAAAAATTTTTATAGTTACATTGATTGATGAAATCCAGTAAGTTTCAGGTGTACAATTCAACAGTGAAGCATATATATATTGTATTGTGTCCAGCTAAAATTTTGTACATCATTTTTAAACAATACAAATACCATGTAAATCATTTTATAATATTCATTTTATATACATATAAATGTACATTAACATTCACCTAATGATGGAATTCAATCTTTTAGTTTTTTATCAACAAATAATACCAAAATTAAAATAAAACACTTCGTTGCATATACTGAACTATAGATTATACATAACTAAAAAGAGAAATAGCAAAGAAAGAGCTGAAGAAATTAATTTAAAATGCAGCAAAGAGAAAGAGGAGATGGAAAATGTAAAAGAAGGGTAAGATCTATCTAGTATAGAATGAAAAGGCCTGTTATTTGTCTAATTGAAATCTCAGAAGGGCATTATGTAAAGAATGTAGGAGAAGCAATATATGAAGAGATAAAAGAAGAATATTCCAAAACTACTGAAATATATGAATTCACAGATACGAGATGCACAGTATAATGTCAAGTAGGATAAATTAAAAGAAATCCACCTCCCTCTCACCCCCAAGGCAAAAGAAAAATACTTAAAACAAAGGGAAAGTTGTAAAAACATCCAGAGATTTAAAATTTGTATGGGGAGTTAAAAACCTTGTAGTCTTAAAATTGAATTGGAAATATCAAAATAAACTCATAGCTTACTTTTCTTTTTAAATATGTATTTTTTAGCTCTGTCCTCTAAAGAAATGACAACCAAATAGCAATAAGCACCTTTCGTGACCAAAGTTTGCTCTCGTTGAATCTCTCCAAATGCCATCCCTCACTAACAGGAACCAGGGCAGGAAATGTGCAAGATGAACCTGGGAGCTCTCGTTGAGCCATAAAGTAAAGGAAGTGGTCAACAACTACTAGAATAATGTCAAAAGGATGTAAGAGCCAACTTGAAGAGACATTGGCTAAATAAGGAATGATTTCAGCATTAAAAATAATCATAAATAATAATCACCTTTTATTGAAGCACATGAAATTATAGAAACTTCCATAATTTCATAATATCTCTCTCACACACGCGCACACACACACACATCCTCATCCAATACCTTGATGGGATATCAACTGCATTTCAATCAAGTAGTTGGTTGAAGAAAGGTTTCTAACTGATGAATTCCAGCTAATAAATAGAAAAAGAATGATAGAAGGAAATTACCATTTTGCATCCCCTAATTCAGTAATGGATGAATTTAACACCAAATTGCAACAACCAAACAACAGAGGGCCTCCTGGCATGGTGCAAAAAGAGATACACATGGCACCTATGACAGGTGTTGCCAAAATAATTTCACCTATACCTAATTAAGGCTTTAGATATAACTACTAATTTATGGGAAATACAGGGGCTAGAGGAACAAGTGAGATGACACCATGCAGAAGTAATCACCCAAATGCTGATTGTGGGAAATTCCATAGAATAAATGGCCTGTTTTTATCAATATATAAATGGCATAAAAGGAAGTAGTGTGGGTCTGTGATAGATGAGAGAAGACTTAAAAGCTGTATCAACCTAATTCATAGTGTGGAATTTGTTTGAATGCTTACAATTGTAAAAAGACCTTTTTGAAACAATCAAAGGAACTTGAACATGCATGAAGAATTAGATGATATTAAGAGGTGAATGTAAAAATAAAGCAAAAAGTCCTTATCTATCAAAGACAGTCTGATCCATAAATATATATGGAATTGCTTTAAATGCTGTAGTAAAACAAAAACAAAAAATGCCTCAGGGAAAGGGAGGCAAAATAAAGAAAAGAAACACTACTGTCAAAACGTTAACTATTGAGGTTCATTAAATTCTTCTCTCTACTTTGGGGTACATTTGAAATTTTCCATAATAGAGTTCTTTAAAAAGGCAATCAGAAAGAAAAGCCATGTTACCTATAGAGAAACAACAATTAAGCTGACAAAAATTTCTCAATAACAACAGTGAAAAACAAAGGCCAGCAGAATATTATCCTCAAAAGACTGAGAAAATGACTGTCAAGCTAGATTTATATATTCAGCAAAACTATTTTAAAGAATGAGATGAGGGGTGGCTCCATAGTGTGGTGGTTAGCTTGTCTGCTTTACACGCAGAAGGTTCGGTGTTTGCGGCCCTGGTGGAGCCACGGACCATACCCCAGCTGCGCATCCCAGTGCCTCCCCCCCACACCCGGGCCTCAGGTGTGCCCTGGGAGCAGGCGGGAGGAGACGCCCGCTTTCAGAGATGCAGTTCTTAAGAGGAAATGGCAACATCCATAGGTCAGGGATGGAAGGGAGGAGGATTAAAGAGTGGGAAAAAAAAAGAATGAGGGAATAAGAGACCTATCTAGATCAACAGAAACGTTATTCAGCACCAATAAACCTGTGCTAAAGAACTGCTGAAGAATGTTCCTTCAGGAAGAAGGAAAATGATCCTGGAAGATTAGAGATGCAAGAAAGAGCAAAGAAAATGGTAAACATGTAGATAAACAAATGTCACCTGTAGAAATAATTATAGTAATGTCTAATTTGTGGGGGTTTAAACAATTAAAATACTGCACAACAATATCATCTTGGAAATATTGCGTATCTCTCCATTTGTTCAACCTTCTGTTCTCTTTAAGTAATGCTTTCGAGTTTTCTTCATATAGGTGTTCTTTTGTTTTATTAATTTAAATTCCAGGTATAGTATTTTTATCTTTTTATTGTATAAAATATAAATAACAAATTTCACCATTTCAACCATTGTAAGTGTCCATGTACAATATTTTATAGTTTTTAGTTGCCGTTGGAAATGGTATCTTTTGATCTTCATGTTTTTTTAATCATTTATTATGATTTTTATATATTGATTTTATATATTGATATATATTTTATATATTTTATATATTGATATATGTTGATTTTTATATATTGATCTTGTGTTAGCCGCTAATTCTCCTATTAGTTTTAATAGTTTTTCAGTTAAATCTCTTTTCTAGGTCTGCAAATAATACTTTGGTATCTCCTCTTCCAAAAATTATTCTTTCTTTTTGTCTTCTTGTTAAAGTAGAACCTTCAGTCCCATGTTGAATAATAGCAACGATAATGGGCATTTTTGTTACGGTCTTACATTTTATGGGAATGCTGTTAATTTCTGGTTATTTCCCTTTGTCCTGTTAAAGAAGATTTTTTTTCTATTTCTAGCTTGCTAAAGTTTAATGGATTATAATAAAACTAAGGTCCTATGAGGTCCTATGTGATTCAAAGATCTTTCATTCAAATCTGGCCTTAAAATATAAATCAGGAAGAAATTTCTCTTTATGGTATACTAGAACACACTTTCCAAGAGCCCCTTTTTCTCTCCCTCTCCCAATTTTCTTTTATCCTGGAGCTACTCTGGAGACCCTCACATTCCCAAACCCCAAAACTTTTCTTAAGCCCCAGAGTGGTGACCTCTCCTCCTCCACAGATTTTTTCTCTATCAGCTTCCTCCCTGTTTTTATTATGTACTTAGCCTTTCTGGCTAAGGGCCTCCTGCCTTCCTCCCAGCCTCTCTGCTGTCTCTCTTTCCCCACTCTCTGGACTATACATCATAAAAGATCCTGGGACCAGCTGACAAAGCTTATTCTTTAGAGAGCTATCAATGGGGACCTCACCCACTTTTAAATTCTCTCATTCCTTGCATCCACCACACTCTCTTTTGGTTATTCTACTACATTCTGATCCTACATCCCCTCTCTTCCCAGCCCCTTAAATACTGATGTTCCGCAGAGCTCTGCCCCTGGCCTGCTTCTTTCTTATGCCTTCTGGGCAATCTCAGCCATTTCAGGTCTTGCATTATTGCTCACACAATGATGACCCCAAATCTGCATGTCTAACCTGGATCTCTCCCCAAAACTCCAGAACTGTACAGTAATAGCCCAGTATACATCTCCCTCAGGACCTCAGATCCCACAGGTTCAAACCCCGCACCTTCCCCGACTGCCACCACACTGCTCCTCTCCTGGGTGCCTGAGTTTTGGATGTCACACACGCGAGAACCGTGGAAGTCACCTCTCCTTCCCACCTGCTCCCCTCACTTCTCAGAACCTTCCCATCCGAGTTCAGCTCACACGCCCTCCCTGCACCAAGAAGAGATGAGCTGAGGCCGCCCTCTGCTGGTAATTTGTAAAACTACAATTCCTCTGAGCGGCTGTGCTACCCGGGTGCTAGGTTTGCATTGGGGTCTCTCCACCGAATAAGGTTTCTTCGCCCCCACCGCCAGGCCAACCCAGGGCGGTGTGTGAACAGTGAGGAAATCCGTCACGTCCTCCTCTCCCAGCCCCTGGCCATCCTCACTGCCCCGGCTGCTCCACGCGGCCCACCACCTCTCCGCCCTTTCCCTCTTTGTTCCTCCCTCTTCTCCTGGCTCTCAGCCGGGCTGGGACCTCCTGGAAGCAAGAGCACCCCTTTCTTTGGACTCAGTCAGGCAGAGCAAATGTGAGGGTGGGCGTGGAGCCTGCTGGACCGGATTCTAAGTGTGGCTGGATCTCATCTCGCCCTTGAGTATTTAGAAAAAGGTGCCCCTTCTGATGCAGCCCTGAGGACCTACCGCTTCAAAGGAGCTCCCTCCTTCTGGAAGGATGATGGAGAAAGGCAGACATAAGGGGAAGCCCTGTGCTAGGTCCCTAAGCTTGACTTCCTGAGAGAAGACTGGATTTCATTCTCCCATTGTATTAAGGTGTCCTGGGTTCACAGCTCTGCCGCCTCTGAGATCAGTCCCATAGTCTAATGAAGAAACAGACAACAGGCAATAGGAGGTGGGGGAGAGAGGCTAACAGGTGTTAGGGTCATTTAGAGGTGAAATCAACTTGACTTGGTGGTCGATTAAGATCATTAATATTAATTGAATGCTCCTGAGTACCAGGCGCTGTGTGGAATCTGAGGAAGAGGGGAGAGTAATTCCCAAGTTCCTAGCATGAGAACCTGAAATGGAAAAGGGGGAAGAACAGACTTGGGGGGGGGTAGGGGAGGGAATCGAGGGTCCTTCGTGGACAACCTGAGTGTATAGCATAGTTGAGACATCCTCGTAAGAGGCCTAGTAGATGGTTGACATACAGGTAGGAGTTCAGGCAAGGAAGCAGAGACCTGATGGGACCTGGTGGGAACACTCACCATACAGAGATAAATGAAGCCATGGGGTGAGTGAGCTCCCTATAGAGGGAGTGTACAGTGAGGAGAGAAGAGGAGCAAGGAGAGAGAAACCCCAAGATCACTTCCTCTGAAGTCTGCAAAAGAGGCCACAGAGGAGCAGGCCGACAGGTAGGAAGGAAGTGTGTGAATGTGGAAACCCAGAAAAAGTGCTTCGGGAAGGAGGGAGGGGTCACAGTGGGAAGACTAGGGTAATAAAGGACTTGAGAAGTGGCTATTAGACTTGGCCACAGGTGATTGGGGGAACAGTTCTGCTGAGCAGATGGAGGCAGAAGGTGGACTACAGTGGACAGACAGAGTTTGGAAGTAAGGAAGGGGAAGCAGTGAATGTAGGCATTCTTGGGGAAAGAAGGATGCTGTTTGATTTAATGAGAGAGACCTGAGCAGGTCTGGGAAGCAAGCAGGGAGGCAAAGCTGAAGATAAAGGAATGGGGGTGGTGGTGGTGGGGGTGATCGAGTTGGAACTATAACAAGTGGCTCAAAGTAATTTGGCTGAAAGTAATCTGGTTTGAGATGAGATGGGATTACTTAAATATCCAAAAAGGGATTGGTTGGGTCAAACAAATATAATATGGAATATTATAATAATATGGAATTTGTTGCAAAATGATTATCTAATAGCAGCTAACTAACTTGAACAAATACGACACCTAACAATATAAATTTTAAAAGTCTTCTTTTGTTATGTTTTCTTATCATAAAGTAATAAATACTATTTTAGGAAAAATCATAAAATACCACCAAACAAAGCACTTATAGTTCCACTCACTCTAAGTTACTTATACTGGTATTTTTGGTTCCAGATCCTTTTCTATGCATCTATCACTATTCTGCAAAAACTAGAATCCTAGTATATGAATATTAGTGGGTATAGTATTGGTATATTAGGGTGTGCATATTATTGATCTGCTGCAGAGCAAATTACCCCAATTCGTAGTGGACTAAAAGCTCAGATATTCACAGTTAATCCTCATTACTAGTATATTCTGTTTTGTGAACTCATCTACCTGTGAAAATTAACATGACACCAAAATCAATACTCAAAAGTGCTTTCGTGGTCATTTGCATATGCATGCATACACACACATCTTTGGAAAAATACAAAGAAAACTGTAACGGAGGTTGCCTGGGGGAGCTAGAAGACCGGGGAAGGAGATTTGTTCTCATCTTTTATTTTTAAATAAATTGCATTGACTTGGTGATCCTACTCCTAGGAATTACCCAAGAGAAATGAAAACTTTTGTTCTTACAAACACCTGTACACCGGTATATATTAAGCACGTTTGTTTACAATAGCCTTGAGCTAAAAAGTTACCCACCTATCTGTCAACCAATAATGAATAAGCAAACTATGGTACACTCATACGATGGAATACTATTCAATAATAAAAAGAAACAAACTATTAATACATGCAACAACTGGAATGAATCTCCAATGCACTCTGCTGAGTGAAAGAAGCTAGTCTCGAAAGGAAACATACTCTAGCATTACATTTATACCATATTTTTGGAAAAGGTAAAACTACAGGAAAAGAGAACAAATGAGTGGTTGCAAGGGGTTGGGTGGAGGAGAGATAAATAGAGGTAAAATAAGACAGGAGGAAGAAATTTGGGGCGGGTAATAGAACTGTTCAATATCTTGATTTAGGTAGCTTTCTGTGTAAGTTAGCACTCATAAAACTATATGCCAAAAAAGTGAATTTTTCTGTATTCAAATTTAATTGCTGGGGCTACTTCTCAGGTGCTTCTTTGTTCCACCCTTGTGTTATTTGCCTCAATGAAGACAGTTCTAAAAAAAGAAACATGGCCATTTATTTTTAATATTTTGGGGTGTGGTTTCCAGGTTTCTAAACAGATAACATCATTCCCTGATATTTAGAAGATAACAAAATGGAAAGCGCTGGCCTTGGGGGCTCAGTGACAGCTGAGACAGGCCTGGCTCTGGGCGTGGAGAAGGAACCTAGCTCAGGAAAAGGGCTTTGTGGAACGGGGTGCACTAGGAGACTTTAGCAGAGCTGGAGAAGAGAGGGGAGGCTGACCAGAGGACAGGAGCCCTAGGGAGGAGGCGACCTTGGACAGGGGCTGTGTACCTGGTGAAAGGGAAAAGTGTGCCTAGGTGCAGGGGAGGGAAGCGGTGGGCCACGCCCACGTTCCCAAGGGATGAGGTTGATACAGCAGGTAGAGAGAGAGGTTCCAGGGGTCTACAGGGTGTGTCTCTCTCTCACCCCACCATGCGGGGTCAGGGAGAGGGTGGGCCTGGCTAAGGGCCAGTGATGGCAGAGATAGGCCTGGCTCTGAGGGTGTGCATGGCAGCGGGGGTGGTGTCAGGGGGTGGGGGTGACCAGGCCCTAGGGCACAGTCACAAGGGAGGTGAGTCGTGGCTTATCAACCTCATCTGAGCTGCCACACTCCACCTCCCCTCACCCCCACTGCTCCAGCCCACTGCCCAGCCAGGGAAGAGGGTGGAAATGGGCTCTCTGGGATTTCATTCATTTGTGCAGTTAATTGACCTCTAAAGCCCTTCCCACCATCCCACAGCACCTCCAGAACAGGAGCAGTCAGGAGGGAAAGCAGTATAATAACAATGGCTTATACTTACTGACCCCTGGCCCTGTTCTTAATGCTCTGCACCTGGGTTAACTCACTTTACCTTTATAACGCCCCTAGGGAAGGAGGCATTGTTGACTATGCCCATTTTATATAAAAAACTGAGATACACAGAGGTTAAGAATCTTGCCCAAGGCCACACAGCTGGCAGTGAGGACCTGGGTTTGAACTTGGGGGTATTAGGTGCCATCTTTAAAACTGGTCTACCCCAGTACTGGTGGCACTGGGCCCCTCCCGTGGAGTGTTTTGGCTTCTGTTTGCTCCCTTTCTTCTCTCTCTCTCTCTCTCTCCCTCTCTCTCTCTCTCTCTCTCTCTCTCTCTCTCTCTCTCTCTTTCTCTCTTTCTCTCTCTCTCTCTCTCTCTCTCTCTCTCTCTCTTTCCTTCCTCCCTCCCTTCCTTCTTGGCCTGTTGGAAGTGGCTTTCAGTTCTGGCGCCCCCTGGAAGTGGGATGAGTAGTAGGCAGTGATTCAGTTCTGGTACATAGTGGTTTGAAGACAGACCTCTGGGCTAGTGCTTGTACTGATACCTGGTGTAGCCCACGCTGCCATCCGGTGGTCATGCAGTGAAAATGCCTTTCTCTGTTCCCCTGGGTCTTGGAAGACATAAGGGTTCCTCTCCAGACCAGGTTTGGGGTTGTCCCTGAGGTCTTGATGGGAGAGCCTTTCCTAAGAGGGCCCCAGAGCCCCATCCGTTTAGGGATGTTCTCCCATGAATGCTAATGTAATCTATTTAGAGGGTCACAACCAGTATTTCTAAAGGGAAAATTAGAAACAAATAGAAAATGCTAGAGTGCACAACATATACTAAATGCAAACAGCATTTCGTGGAACTTCTGTTTTGAATATATCTGTGTATGTGTACTGGAATCTGCTGAAATCCTATTTCTCACTGTGACATGAGGCCAAAATTATCGAAAAATACTGATGCAGGAATCTAGACTTCCTGGGATTAAGAATCTATTTTCTTCAATTTATCATAACTCCTACATCCTCCTCTGTGCCATTTTTTTAAAACAGCTATTTCTTTAGTTTTTCTAACAGTATCCCTCGCTACATTTTTTGTTTTAGTCACAGAAGTGATATAAGAACACGTTCCATTTGTAAGACTCAAGCCTTTCAGGAGTGCAGAGTAAAATGAGAATGCTCGCCTTCTCCTCACTCTACTCCCAGGCCGGCCCAGGGATGGTTTAGTGCACCTCCTCTGGCCTCTGTCATAGATGGACAGGTATATGTGGCACGTGTGTGTTATTTTTACTTACATTAAATTCAATTGAATCCACTAGTGTCTGCATTTCTTTCATTTATAATATCTTAGAGATCTCTTCCTGTCCGTACATGTAAGTTTGTCTTATTTCTTTTCAGGTCTGAGTGATATTCCACAGCATGAATGAACCATAACATACTTAGCCTCTCCCCTGTAGGTTCTTCACCCAATTGTCTGCTGCCCCCTCCTATGAGCCCCAGCCTGCCTTTTCTAAACACCCCTCCTCCCCTTCTCTCTCTGGCACTCACCTCCCTCATCTTGGCCTGGAAATATGGGTGCATCTCCCTCACATAGCCTTTGTCCTCTCAGCACTGGCCAGACCCTGGCAGGCAGTGGCCACGGCATGGCATGAGGGAGCCTCCCGGACTGGAAGATGTTCTTGAGGATGCTTAGCAACACTCTGAGTTAATTATTTAATTGGGTGAAACATCCATTAGGGAGGATTCTCACTTTCTAGACAGCCTGTGAGTAAACATGTCGAGAAGAGAAGAGTGAAGTGTTGGCGAGAGCTGCCATTCAGCCTGGCTCCTCCCACACCCCCCACTCCCCAGCTGGGGAAGGGGGCCCTGAACAACTCTGCCCAGATGTTTCTGCAGGCTGGGCCAGCACTGGCTTGTGAGGTAGGCCCCTAAGATGGACTGTCCAATGGGAGGGAAGATGTGGCTTGGGGCCCTCAGCCCCGGCTCCACAGGTTTAAGGAATGAGGCTATGGCCCAGTCCAGAAAGTCCACTCACACAAGGTAGCTCACTGCAGAAGGGACTTAATTTGAGACCCCAGTTACAGGAGTAGCAGAAGAGCTGAAAATAGGAAGGTGAGGCAACTCCAACATTTACAATTTCAGGAAGCTGCTACTGTCCCTGGAGCTTGACTGTCAGAGGCAGGAGATGGTGTTTACCAGGGCCAAGAGCTAGGGCTGCAAGATCAGAGCTACAACCTGGAGGGGCCAACATCTGGGAGCTGGAGTCATTTGGGGGAGATGCCAGGTAGAAGCTGGCTGCACGGAATAGATGCCACTGGAAGGAAAGCAAGACAGAGAGAGGAAGGACGAGAAACACTCTGGTCCTTTTTCTTCTCCCATCTTCCGGCCTGCCACCAGTGCCTCGGAATTGGTTAAAACCAATGGACAGAGCAACCAGGAAAAGTAATTTGTGGGTTTGACTCCTTGCATAGGAGCAGAGTAGGAGAAGAGCTAGAAGTGAGTGGGTGTGCAAACAGGCAATGGCCACACATGAGCCAGGCAGCTCAGAGGCCAGGCTGGCCCTGGGTCTGGTGGTGTGAAGGGTGAGACCTTTGGGAGAGGGAGACCTACATTAGGTGTAATGCTGTGGGTGTGCAGGAGAAAGAGAGGGCTTGGTTTAACCTGTACCTGTCATTTTAACCAACGAGAAATTAAATATAGAGAATTAAGTGCTTTCAAAATTATTGGAAGAGCCAGGGTAATGAGTTCTAACCTGAATATTCAGGAATGATTCCCAGAAGAATTCTGAACTGATTCCAGTGGCACTCCATCCTCTGAGACCATTCCTTGAACTATGGATTCAAAACCATTGTACCTGCAATCAAGAAATCAGAGTCTATGTTACTACTGACATTGTCACCACTGTCCTTGATTCTTGACACCCAGAAGCTAAAGAATGAACTATGAGAAGCAGCTGCAGGAAAAAGAAATCATGTTCCTATGATCAAACAACCAGAGACAGAGAATAGCCTTGGCCTCGTGTCCCTCTTCCAAATGTTATGAGTGTAACAGATCAGTACAGTCCTATTTACTTCTATACCTCTAGCTGCAAGGGAGTCTGGGAAGTGCAGTTTTTAGTTTTCCAACCCCTCTAGCCAAAAAGAGGGTGACAAGAGAGGTTGAGGGAGCCCATCCTCAGTGTTTACCACTCCACTCATGGGAGACTCAATGAGGTGGAGGAAACAGAGCGAGACTGTGGACCACACTGTGTGATGGGGACTCCAAACAGTACAGGAGTTCTGAGAGCAAAGCTTGTCCTATGGCCTCCCGGAGGGGTGAGCTAACACGTATGCATGTTCATGAGAGTTAGCCCCCTGCACCAGCTCATTCTGTCCTCCCAATTACTTCATAAGACAGGGCCTAGTACATTCCCATTTACAGGGAAACTGAGGCTCAGTATAGAGCAGAGCTGGGCATAGAACCAGGGCTACTGGATATCAAAGTGTATCTAGCTGGGTGTGAAGAGAGGGATAGAAACAGAAAGAAGATAGGAGGAAGGGAGGCATGGCAAACTTGGGCCTCGGTGAGCAGGAGGCCTGGTGGGGGATGGGCATGCTGAAGTGGAGGCCATGCTTGGGAGGAGACTTCATGCTGCATGCACCATGAGAGCACTCAATGAGTACGGAGGGAAGGGGGCTGCAGGGCCTGGCACTCGGGCAGGAGCCCACAGAAAAAGGGCCAAGAACCAGGTGGCAGGCACTGATGAGGGAAAGAGCAGGGCAAAGACCAAAGGAGGAGGCAGAGGCTCGGGGGAGCACCAGAGCATGGGGGATCCTTGCCCTAGGAGGAAGTGTTCTCTTTGCTACCATGTAAGCATCGTTTCTGGGATGGAGAACAGGTGCTGTCAAGGGGAAACAAGACCGTGCTGATGGCTGTCCAGGAACTGTGGATTTCTGCCCCATTCCTCCACCAGAAAGCCTTCTTGGATTATCCCCACTGAGAGCACCTGGAGCCGGGGCTGGCTGCATGGTGTATGGCCTGTGCAGCTGTCCAGGCCTCATGCTCAGAAGCAGGCCCCCATCCTTGGTTTAATGCTCTGCTACTACCATCTTGAAATTCCCTGTAATTTTTTAACAAGAGGCCCTGCATTTTTATTTTGCACTGGGCCCCACAAAATATGAAGTTGGTTCTACATGGAATGAAGAATGATTTAAGAAAGGTTTCTGTAACTCATGGGGATACAAGAGGTTCCCCATGGCACTTCAGGGAGAGTGGGCTGAAGGCCTTAAAGACATTCCTCCTGTCATTTTGGATTTCCTGTGCACCTCTGTTTCCCATACCTCACACTCACCTGGCATATTTGTTTACAAACGTGTGTGACTTTCCCAGATCCTGTCCACAGCCCTGCTTTAAGCTCTGAGAAGCCGAGTCTGTGTTGGCTGCTTAGTGCATATGGCTCCCAACCCCCGTGACTCCACAAAGGGCATGCACACAGTGGGTGCTCCATGGGGCTTGCTGAGCCTGCCCCAAGGGCCAGGCTGGTCCTTTTCTGCAGTCTGGGCAGGAGTAGAGGGGGAGAGGGAGGGAGACTCTACGTGTGTGCGTGTGTGTGTCTGTGTGTGTGTGTCTGTGTGTGTGTGTGTGTGTGTGTGAGAGAGAGAGAGAGACAGAGAGAGACAGAGGGAGGGAGGGAGGGAGGGAGGGGGGAGCTTAAAACAGAAACAAATAAAGAGTTCAAATGTGAAACGATTAAAAAAGTAAATCGAAGGGAGCGAGATAAGGCAGTGGAGCCTCTGCTCCCTAGTTAACATTCATTGGATTGAATAATCAGGCTTCATTATCTCAAATTGTCTGCATATTTGCCCTCAAAATGCTAATTTACAGTTGGCTGGGAGCAGTCTCGGCCTATTTTGACTAAAATATTATTTCACTTTATTGAGCATTGTTCTTAGCTGTCGGGCATCTTGGTTTGGGAGGGGAAGGAGGGGAAGAAATAGGAGAGAGAAAAACATTTTCTATCAAAGCTCTGCCCTGCTCCAGTCTGATTATGGGCTCCCTGTTTTGCGTAGAAATGGCATTTCTAAGCCTCCAAGTAAAATTAGAGTCTTTATCATTTTCTTTTAGGGGATAGACTGTTTATCATTAATCTCAGAGAAGGAAATAGGAGAAATAATTTTTTTTTCTGTCTTACCGAAGGTGTGGAAAATCTTGCTCATCACTTCCCCCCGCCCTCCTGGGTGCTGGGGCAGCCAGCTCCCTCCTCCTCCTCCATTTTCTCCTGACCTCCAAAGGCCTAGAATTCTCTTCCTCTTGCCCTTCTCTGTCCTCCAGACCCCAGTGACCAAAAAATGGTCGCAGGCTAGTCACATCAGCTCAGGAGTTTGCCTGGAGTTTCCCAGAATCTCAGCCCTGGAAGTCTAGAGATGTGGGCTCCAAATTTTATTCTAGAATTAGGTTAGAAGGACACTGCTTTTCTTGGAACTAAAAGTCCATAATAATCTTTTGAAGTTTTGTTCACACAATCATGGTATTCCAGACAGCAAGATGTGGGTCCCAGGCTGGGTCTTCTTCAGCCTGGGGGTGGGCTGCACTGAGGCATCCACACTCTTCAGGCCCCTGCCCAGCCTCCCTGAATAAGGATGGAACTGGCGCTAACCCACATCTGCCTGTGGTTAGAATCACAGGGAAAAGAACCTTGAAGTTGTTTTATTCCAACAGCCTGAATCAGTTGACAAAATGAGTCCAAAAAATAGTTAATAGTCACAGGTTACAAATCTAGTTAGTGGGCCACCTTGGTGATTCCCATTACTGTTTGGAGGCTTCTCTCCTCTCCTCTTTCAGACTCCTTTCTGAATGCCCTTTTTGGTTGACCTTCCTACTTTTTTGTCATCACTTCCTCATCAGAGCTCTCCTATGGGCTGTAGTTGCCACTCTATGGAGCAGGAAGTTTCTGGATTGCTGGCACCTTCCTCCTGTCCTGCCTTCACTGTGAAGTCCAGCCCAGGCCCCAGGAAATGGTGTGCCCAGCCAGCAGGCCTCCAGCTATCCTGCTACAAAGCCAGCCTCTTCTTGGCCAGCCAGGCCTTCCCTCTCCTTTAAAGACTGAGGAGGAAGTGCTCTTCTTCTCTGCTTCAGAGGAAGCAAAAGTGGCAGGTTTCAAGGTCAGGATCCAGGGTTACTGTGTACAGTTGGTCAGGGTGTACACTGAACAAGGATACCTGCACAGGAAAGCATGGGGCTGAGATCCTGCTTCTTTCACTGAACCCTACGGAGTTGGGGGTATGTGTGTCCAGTGTCTAGTGTGTATGAATGTGTGTGTGTGTGTGTGTGTGTGTGTGTTGTCAGCAGAGGGTGTGTGTGGATTCTGTTGGATCTGCCCAGGATGCCATATGGGCTAACCCTAGCCCTCCAGAGCTGACTCACTTCCCTATCCACCCACCCCAACCAACTGAGTTCAGCCTTCTCCCAGGGCTCCTCTCCTTCTGAACTGTCCTGAGCTTGAATGTACTGCCTGGATTGAGACTTAGACTTGATGTGCCCACTCCCCTGCCTGGGATTTGTGTGGTACACAGGCACTTGCCATTTCTATTCAACAGGACAGTGGTCCCCCACCTTTTTGGCATTAGAGACAGGTACTCCTATGAGAATCTAATGCCTGATCATCTGAGGTGAAGCTGAGGTGGTGATGCTAGTGCTGGGGAGTGGCTGCAAATACAGATTAAACTTTGCTCACTCACCCAGCCGCTCACCTCCTGCTGTGCACCTGGGTTCCTAACAGGCCACAGACTAACACCAGGCTACAGCCCACGGGTTGAGGACTTGAGGTCTCCAGGCACTGGCTTCCGTCCACTTATGGCAGCCAGCACCTGTGCCTGGGTCTCCATGCACACAGCACTTACTGCTTTCTCTCAGCTTCCTGACCTCCTGAGGCAATGAACTACTCAGACCCTCCATTCATGCCTCCCTAGCCAGCCCAGAGGGAGTAGCCTCTGACCAAGCACAGTCTCAATGGTCAGGAATAGCATCAGGCATTTTACACAAAAGTTTCTGGGAAGTAGCGTCATGCTACAGCCTGCAGGCAGCCACCTACAGGCCCGCAGAGCCGACATGACACACATACATCCCACCCAGCACTGTACACACTCTGCAGACACACCCCACAGATACCACTGTCACCCTTCGCAAACACAACACAGACACAACTAAGAAGATAATGCGTATACACCCACACTTAGCAGACACACACCCAGACGACACCCCTCCATCAATCTACGTTCATATCCAACAGAATCCACACACACCCCTGCTGACAACACACACACACACACTCACACATTCATACACACTAGACACTGGACACACATACCCCCACAGGTATCATATACACTTCCACCTGCTCACATGTGTCTGTCTCATTCATTGGCGTTGGTGGCCATGTACCTGGTAGATGTGAGGAAGCTGAGAAGCCCTCACCAGCCCACATCTAAACACATGAGGCAGTATTGTAGCTTCAAAATTTGCCTGACACAATCACCAAACATAAGGATGAAATCCCACGGCTTCCTCCTAGGACACAGGACCCTGGTTCAACCAAACAGCTCTGAATGCAAAAACATATAACCTAGATAACTCTTTCCTCAACCAGAAATAAGGCATTAGAAGGATTTGTCCAAAATCCTCAGATAGATGTGTAGACAGAGAAGGAATTCCAGTCCAGGCTTGGTCCCCTACCCACAGGGAATTGGCCTCCGGCTGGAGAGAGAAATAAGGCTTAGTATCAGAGGATATGAGAACAAACACACAATTGTGCAAATTTGCATTCAGATGGAGGACCTGAAAATTAAATGATGTTAGAGGTGGTAAAGCCAACAACCCTGGGGTAGCCACTGCAGCCAGCCATGTCCACAAGGAATTCAGGCATCAGGTGAGGAGAGTGGGAGAAATAGGGTCATTTATTCATTCATCAGCTATATGTTTATTCAGCATTCATTGCCTACCTAGGTTCTGCTCTTGGCAGTAACTTTGAGGGATGAGGTTCCTACCTTGTGCAACTTCTGCCCCAGCTAGGAGACAGTTGGTACCAAGAAAATAGCAAGGATGATGTCAAGGTGGTGGCCGGCTATAAGGCAAATCCATAGGTGATGGGCGTGACCTTAGGCCAGGGGAGGGCTCTCTCTAGGGCAATGAGAGCAGCCTGGTACTAGGGTGAGGCACTCCCTCTCAGGTGCTGACCCCCACTAGTACTACCTTAATGGTGTGCCTTAAGTGGTGCCTCACTTTTCACCCTAGTCCCAGCCCAGTTCAGGGGTGTTAAGGGGAGGCACCCAGACTCTCTGAGCCTGATTTCTCTCTTATGTCTGCTTTTGTGGTTTCATTTCTATAGACCTCTACTTGCCCTGGCCCAGCCTCTGCCTCCAGCCCCAGCTTTACTGTGCTGGTCCTCAGGGTGTCAGAGGAGGCAGGCCCCTGCTCCCTGGACACTCCAGGGCCATAGGACCAACCAAGCCTTGGCCCTGCACAGAGAAGCCAAGCTTTCTTTCAATTGTGTGCCTAGACCCAAGGAGGTAGGCTCAAGTCTATTTTCCTGGCCTGGGTGGTTGTTCTGGGAGGGGTAAGGAGTGCATGCTGGGGTCCTGGATGAGAGGCTGGGAAGAGGGAGGGAAGAAACAAAACTCACTCCCACTGGGAACCAAGCCTTGTCTCTGTGAAGCCATCACCTACGCCTCAGTGGGTTTGCCCCCAAGGGCTCCCGTATCACCCTATTTTTCTCTTCACTGACCTCTCTCATTAACTACTTGTGGTAGAGACCACATCTATTTTCCAGCTTGGCATTCTGCACACCCCATTCCTGTGTTCAGTTACTGAATGAATGGATGAATGATGGACTTCAGCTAGAGTGGGGCTGGGGGACTGGGAGACTGCCTCTTAGGCCCAGGGTGGGGTTTGGGGGGCCCCTCTCTGAGCCTGGAGGAGCCGCGTCTGCAGCCCTAATCCCTGGGCCGCAGCCGGCGGAGGATTAGGGTGGGGACGGGCAATCACCGGCGCCCGGCGGCGCCCGGCCCTCCTCCCGCGCGGCTCAAATGCCGCATTTCGGATGCAGCCCCGCGCCCGGCCTGTTTGCTCGCTGAGCCGGGGCCGGGGGGCAGGAAGCCAAGTCGCAAGTGTGTGGGAGATTAGGAGCCGGGCGGCGGGGCGGGGGCCGCCGCCTCATCCCCCGGCCGCGATTCCGCCCGCGGCGGCGCGGGCCGGGCCGGGACTCCGCCGCGTGCGGTGTGGGGGGCGGGAGCCCCGCGCCTGGCCCGCCCGGGGGCCTCGGCACCTGCCCCGGGAGGCTCGGCCTTCCGCGCCTGCAAGCGGCAGGGGCGGTCGGGGCAGGGGCGAGCTCCCAAGGGGGCGGCTCGGAGGAGGCAGGCACCCGGCGGGGGAGAAATGGACTTTATTTTCTTCCTTCCCGTGTGACACATTTGCACCTTTTCCTTAATGAGCACACACGCGGGGACCAACTCCTGTGACATCTGCGGTGGTCCCGAAGATCATGACAGGAGGAGGAGGGAAAGGAGGGTAGGGGCGAGGGAGCAGGACCGGCGCGGGGTCGCTAGGGCCGGGAACGGCCGGGGAAGGGGCGAGAGGAAGAGCGCGCGGGGGAAACTCGAGCGCCGTCTCCTTGAGTCCATCCTCCTGGATTTGCCCCCGGGGCCTGGCTCTACCCCTTCCCCGGCCCCCTCCCCGCACCCCTCATCCTCTGTCAGTCTGGTGGGGCGAGGGGAAATGGCTCCTGGTCGGGGACGGGTTGGGAAACAGTCACAGGTGGAGATGTGATCAGCCAAGGGCCCAGCCCTCGGTCCCGGTGCGCACCTGGGCTGGCAGCCGGACCGCGGAGCCAGGGGCCCCGGCGGCGGGGGACGGCGCCACCTGGTGTCCAAGGACCTCGCTGCTCGGGGCTGACCGCCTCCCCAGGTATGAGTCCTCCCGGCTCTAGCAAGGAAGCCTCTGGACAGTCCTCCAGCAGCCCCCAGTCAGTAAGTCCAGATCTTCCAGGACTTTCTGGAGGTTCCAAGTTCGGAAAAAATAGTTTAGGACTCCGGAACAAACTCCTGTTCTTGGCACTGGAAGACACCCTCACACCGCCTCTGCCACAGCCCTAGTTAGAGCCCCGCCTGGCCCTTACCCCTACCCACCCTCAATCCGTCCGTACTCCTGCCTGCTCCTAAGCAGACCGGAACTCCAAGCATGCCTTTGCTCGGGCTTCTTGGAGGGTCCAAATTCTGCTCACGTACCAAGGCACAGGAGGCTTCTAACCTCTTTCTTCAGGAAGCCCTCCAGGGCTTCTCCAGCTCAAAGACTCTTTGAACCAATTTAGTACCTGATTACATCTCAGGATCCCTCTGAGTGAGGCCTTAGCCTTCTCTCTTCTTCAAAGACAGACTACGTGTTCTGTTGCAGCTGGGAGGTTTGGCCATGGGTAGGATTTCCTCACATCTCCAAACACACCCTGGAGCTTGAAAGGGCAGTGGACTGGTCCCCGTGTGCCCACAGGCTCCCCCCTTTCTTCCAGTTTCCCTCCCGGGGACCCCCTTACCTGTGCATCACTCCTACAACTGGCTCCTATACACTGCCCTAACCCATCCCACCATGGACCCTCGGGAGATAAGGGCACTTGGTAATCACCTCACTTCTGGATGCAGTTATGAAATTCATTCTCTTGCTATTGACACTTCTCAACTGAACCAGCGAGCCCCCTCCCTTCCTCTTCACTGGCCCCTCTATGTTCCTTTGTGAGCTGCTGGGACCTCCATAAGTGACTGGGCCAGTCAACTATCAATTCCAAGAGTTGGGGGATTTGGCTCTCACCTTGAGAGAGGTTGTGGCTAAACCCATCAGGATCCTCCCTTCACTATGGCTGGACATATTGACCAGGCAGCTTTTGTGAAGGGCGATGCAGCAGCATTCGCCAGCATTTCGAATGAGCCTCTTTCTCATCCCAGAAATTGCACATTTAAGAATCTCTCCTGAAGAATACTTTCAGGGAGCACAGTGCTCACAGGATGCTTTTCTTGGGCAAAAAGGGAAAAATTATCTTAAGTCCCATTAGTAATGGGCTGGCCCAACCGTTTGCATAGTGTACAACCACTTATTAAAAATTAGGTGGAGCCATGTATACTGAGTGAAGTGTGCAATATATATTATTAAGTAATACAGTGAGTTAAAAAACAGTTTTATAGTTTGATTCATTGATTTTTGTAAAAATCATTATAATAAATATATATGTTAGTGTTACTGTATATATGGAATAGAAATAAACTCAAGTTCTGTTCTCAGGGGTTATTTTATCAAGGGATTATGAAGAGGCTTTCATTTTCTTAATAGTGTTGGTATTGTTTTATTTTCATTACACACACACACACACACACACACACACTAGTTTGGAATCAGAAAAGAAAAATAAGTCTGTGGATCCTTTTGTCAGGACAGAAGCAACTTGGCCAGCGGCACATTTGGGGGCCGGTACAGGTTGCGGTCTGAGGGCAGGAAGATGGGTCTCCTCCCACACACTGCCACCTCCCAGGTATGACCACATAAGAGAGTTGATTGCCCCCGCTGCCCACTCATCCTGCTGTGAAGAGGGGGAGATGCTCGTTTCTATCCCGCTGTTGGGAAACGTTGACTCTCCCAGAGCTACAACAGCGGCGGTGGGCGCCGAGCGTATGGTCCCCCCTTTCTCCTCCCCACCCGGGCTCTACCGCCCTCCAGCACAGCGTGGCACCCCACCTCCCGACTCGGGCTTCATTCCCCGAGACTTCTGAGAAGTCTATAAAACGACTGGTTCTAACTCTTAGGCTCCTGTGTAAGGGGCTTCTCCCTCCCGGCACGGTCCCCTGCCGGGCTCGCAGGGGCTGCTGAGGCCCGCGCCCCCATCGCACGGTCTGCGCGCGCCCCCTGCTGCCGGTTGCGAGAGACGACCTCTGTGGACTGGACCCTTCAGTACCTGATTCTAGGCGCCTCCCCGGCTCCCCCATCTCTCCTGTCCTGGTGCGTTCTGGGGTCTCGCTGGAACAGCGCCCAAAAGACGGGCCCTTAAAAAGTAAAATAGGAATGGGCTCGGCACCCCCTGAGTTTATCATCCCACTTCACAGGGGGCCTCAGCAGCTTTCCTGTAGCACATCACGCAGCAAGTTAGATGTAGGGCAGAACCAGAGCCTCGGTATCCTGACAGCAAGTCCAGACCTCTACAAAGCACTGACCAAACAGAGGTCTTAAATTCTCCAGGGCCTGCATAGAAGCTCTGTGGAAACTGGGAAAACTGGATCCTGCCTCCCAGGAACCTAGATTCCATGCCCTGTTAACTGTCCACAGAGGCTAGCTTTGTGAGTCCTTGTTCTGTCGCTACAGCCTACCCAGACAGTGAGCACTGACAAGATCCTCCCCTGAACCAAGTTCAGGTGTGTTCTCAGCCAACAGAGAGGCACAAGTCCAGGAAAACTCCAGAAGCACCCCTTCCCCCAGGGCTGAGAGTGTAAGTTCCCTGGGGAAGGAGGGACAATGCAAGGTCAGGGCCAGAGGAAACTAAAGGGAAGAAATGATGTCCCTTTCTTCTGCCATATACTAGCTGTGTCACCTGCATAAGCGGATTTCCCTCCTTTCGGAGCCATGTTATCCTTATTTGCAAAGTGGCATTAATGACTTTTCACAGGTGTGGTGATGATTCACTTCTACAATTTTGCAGGATCCATAACCTAGAAAATGCTCCATAAATGGTGGTCCCCAAAGCCATTGGATCCCCAAAGGCTCCCCAATGACATGATCTCCCCTGTTTCCTGGAACCACTCTGGCTACTGGGTTGAAGACTGTAGAGGGGCAAGGACAGAGCAAGTGAACAGATAGGTAACTACTGCAGTTATCCTAACAAGAGATGGGAAGCTTGGCCCACAGTGGTAACAGCGGAGGTGGTTGGATGAAGTCAGATTCTGGCTCTATTTGGAAGGTAGAGCCTTGTAAGAATTATGCTGATGGACTGGTTGTGAAGATGAGAAAAAGAGTAGATCCAAGGATGACTCCAAGACTTTTGGCCTGAGCAGCTAGAAAGATGAAGTGGCCATCTTGGGGGGATGAGAAAGGCAACAGGGGCAGCAGGATGGAGACAGATGAGGAGATGCAATATATATTAAGTGAGAAATAGAACAAGCGTTGCAAACTCCCCAATGCAAATATGCACAAGTCTGATGCAAGCCTAGGTCTGTCTGATTCCAAAACCCTTTCTTCTGCTGTTCCTGCCTGCCCTGGAGAAAAAGCAAGGCAAGAAGGGTCCCATCCCTGCCCTCCCTTGCCTTTACCCAGGTCAGCATATTCTGGGGGGAAATCATGCCTTCCAACACTGAATTGGAGTTAGTTTTCGACCAGTTGCATTCTGTAAGCTGACTTCATCTTCAAAGATCCGTCTATTCAGTAAACAAGTGTTACCATTTGTCAATGGTCTTAGCCTGTGAGATTCCCAAATTATTGACTTGCCATGGCCCCTCACAGATCTCCCATTCTAGGAAAGAACCACGCAATGTGTTTTGCTTATCTGCTGTTGTGTAGCAAGCCACCCTAAAACTTTGTTGTTTAAAACAGCAACTGTTTTATCAGCTCAAAACTTGGGGGGTCAGAAATTTGGGCAGGACTCAGCTGCGCTATTCTGCTTTATGTGGTATCAGCTAGGATCTCTTATGAGGTTGCCATCAGGGCTGGCTTTACGGGCTTGTGACCTATGCGATTAGTTTGATGCTCTGCTGTTGCTATCTTGAAATTCTTATTCATGTTGGAACAATGGAACCTATGTTTTCATTTTACACTGAGCTTCACAAATTATGTCGCTGGTCTGGGTGCATCAGATGGTGGATGAGAATGGAACCAGCAGGAAAGTTTCTTTCACAAATCTAGGGTCTTGGCAGGATTGGCTAGGAAGCTGAGACCTCTCTCATCCTCTCTGCATGGCTGGCTTGGGTTTCTTCACAAGAGTGAGCATCCCATATGACGAAGGGAAAATTTCAGATCATAAGGCCCAGACTCAGAAGTTACACAGTGTCACTTCCTCCACATTTCAATGACCAAAAAAAAGTCACAGGACAAGACCAGATTCAAGAAGAGGGAATGTGAAAATGGCAGAGCCTTTTTGCAACAAAGCATGGGAAGGAAGGTATCATTACAGCCATCTTTAGAGATATAGCTTGGCACACAGTGTTTGTGTCCTATATGCCCAACATGCCCAAGTTCCCAAGAGGACAAGGGAAGGATGTGCCTGCTACTTTTGCTCCTGCCCTCTCCCTACCTCTATCACACTGCCCAGCTAGAGCTAGTTGAATTAGTTTGTCTCAGGTAGAGTCAAGGATCTGTCTTGCCCACTTAGACCCTGCGAATGACTGGAGGGCTGGCCTTGGCCAGAGAGACTGTGAGGTCTGCTGATCCCTATAAAAGGAAAGGTGATGGGAAAAGGTTGGGGCTAGGTGAATAAGTGTGGGAAGCTTAGAAACATGGCTCTACTCTCTGCCCCCTGAGCAGTGAGGACAATTGAAATGAGGAATCTAAAGCACTTATAGAGCCTTGCTGCTCAAAGGTCCCTGGAATAGTAGTACAGGCATCACCTAGGATATGTTAGAAATGCAGGCTCTAAGGATTCAACCCAGACTACTGAATGGGGGTTTACAACTGAACTGCATCACTAGGTGATCTGTATGCACATTAAGGTTTGAGAATCTGATAGATCTAGTCAGTGTACAGTTCAACTCTTGACTGTATAGTGGAATCACCTGGGAAGATGTTATGACTCCCAGTGCCCCAGCCACATCCCAGACCAACTAAATCAGCATCTCAGAGATGGGACCCTGGCATTAGGATACTAGGCAGTTCCTCTGTGAATGAGGAGGTCAAACTCCAAACCTTACTTTACTCAGGACTCCTCCCTGGACAAGCCGCACTTAGCTCTTCTCTAGAAAGCAAGAAGCCAGGGCTGAGCTTCCAGTGGGACTCAACCCTTCCCTCTCCTCATCAGGGGTTTGTAAACGTTGCTTTTCCCAGATTATTCTCTACACCCTGGAGGCCCTGAGTTAGGACCATAATCCCCCTTCCCACGCCCACCCCTATGTTTGAAGCCAGGACTCCAAGGAGCAGCTCTCCATCCCAGTGTGAATGGCAAACAAATCAGTCTGGATGCAAACAAGGACACTTCCTCACAGGAACCTCAGTTCGGTGCTGAACAAACAGGCAGCCAGAGCCCCTGCCCCACTCCTAGACCCCCAGCTGGTGGCAAGGCTCAGCCTCTGCACCTGGCCTGGGTGATGAAGTTTCCCACAGCTTTCAGCACTCCTCCCCACCGGTTCTGTCCCAACCTGCTCCCAGTCCCTGGACTTAACCTCCCCAGACTTAGTAGGTGGTGGCAAAGCCTCGGTGAGAACCCCAGAAGCCTACTTGTAAAAGAGCCTTAAAAAGGTTATCAAGGGATGAGGAAAGGCCTGGACTGGCATGCAGGGCCTGGGACAAGTCTGTCTCCTCTCTGCCAATACCATCTAACATCTACATGCAAGACACACACATACCCACACACACACTCCATCACCACCACCACCACCACCACGGTTACCACTACCATCATCATCATCATCATCATCATTTGTCCTCCCTTCTGAGGACAGAAACTTCTCACTAGGTTTCTCCCCTCTCCAACTCCATCTGCTTACAAGACTTTTGGAAAGGTCATGCACTCTTTCTATGTCTTTCCATTTCAGCAATAGCCTCAGACCATATTCAAATGTTGATGATGCAGAAGAGATGAAGCCTGATGAACAGTGACTTTTAAAACATAACCAATATCTATGTTTGACTCTTCTACTGGCCTTGGAAGTTCAGTAAGTTATGAGTAGTTAAGATGAGTTAGTCCTTAAAAGGATTTGCTTTCACACACACACACACACACACACACACACACACACACACACACACTACTACTACTACTACTACTACTACTACTACTACTACTACCACCAAATTCCATCCCCCCATTCACCTCAAAGGAAAAAACAACAACAAAAAACAACCTTCCGCCTCTAAGAGCTGTGAGCATAGAGGAGAAATCAATTAAATTAAATTCAATTTCAGCTATTTAAATCTATACTCTCATTGTGAAATTGAGTCAGACAGACCTGATTTTGAATTCTGGTGGTTCACTCACTGTAAAACAAAGCACTTAGGTCTGCAATATCTAAATGGGACTAATAGCATGATTGTGGGGATTAGCAAGATACACAAACAGACACCCTGAACACCGCTGGGGGCGTGTAAAGGAGTTGGAGGACCATCGCTCTTCCTTGTCCTTTCTTCAGACTGGAGGAATAAGGGAGAAACAGAATTCAATTCAGGAAATACGTGTGTACTTACTATGTGCTGGGCACTGTGGTAGGTAAATGGCTGGTGGATAAAATGACAAATAAGGGCTGACCTTGGTCTTGATACAAATCCCTGGGTTGTCACAGGGGTGTGGTGTAGAGTGAGCTAGGTGCTGAGAGCCCTGGACTGAGTTTTGCCTTTTGGGCAAATCACTTCCTACTAAGTTGAGCCTCAATGTCCTTCCTTTTCTGTACCACAAAGGACTTTAACTAGTTTGCTGCTATGGTTGCAGCCAGATCTAAAGTACTCTAAGCAGGTAGAAAACATACTAGTCTCAGGTACAAGCGTTGTTTGCTGGGGTCCACATCCTTCCTCTCTGATCATTCCTTCTTCCCTCTGTCTTTGCCTGTCCTTAAAGTTGGGAACCCAAGTGGGTCCATACTCACTAGCCCATCTCTCTCCTTTCATAATGCTTTCTTTCTGCGTAGCCTCACCCACTCCTTGCCTTCATAGGTTTTCCTCTCTTTCACAGTATCTGCAGAGGAAAGCCTCCTCCATGGAGCCTTTCTGGATTCCTGAAGTTATAACTAATCTCTACCCTTCATATTCCCATAGAATCTGCCCCTTTAGTTTGACAGTTGCCTTACTTAGTTGTGGATGAGTCTCTCTGCTATTCCCTCCCCCACCATGAGACTGCGAGTTCCCAACAGGCAGAAACTCAATTCTTCACTCCTTTGTACCCCTCATAAACCCGGCACATAAAATAGGCCTCAAACAAGTAGATGTTTGTTGACTTCAGTCTAATTGAAAAGCATAGAATTTCAGAGAGTCTTAAAAGCAGCATACATAAGAAGAAGTTAGGAAACAGTAGGTAACTGCAAAGTTCAATGTATGTTAACATATACCATGCCTCCTCTCTGTCACTGTGCATTCCGAGGAGGGAGGAACAAACAACCTTGTTTGCTCTTGACCTGTCAGGTGCAGGGGACACAGTAGGGGCAGAGGAGAGGAGGAGCAGGTGTGGGCTGGAGCTGAGACAGCCAGGCAGGGGGAAGAGGCGTGGGGCTTCCCCCAAGGTACCCTCAGACCCTCTCATCCTGCATGTTCCCATTTAGCACCTTTTTTTCTGGATGGAAAAATAAACTCCCTTTGGAAAGATGAAAGAGAAAGACAGAAATGGAGATAGACACTACAATAGAGAGTGAAAAAATACAAAAAGAAAAAGGACTCACAAGGGCATTGAGAGAATGGGCAGTGCAGGGGCCTCCCAGTTTATCTTCCCCAACTTGCAAGGTCCCCTGACTAGAGATCTTGACTAGGGCTCAAAATTTTGGTGTCTATAGCTATGCTTCTTCCCTCAATTGTAAGCAAGTACCTATAGAAGTAAAAGCTTTGATTGACCAAGTATTTGCTTGAACATAATTACAATGAGATTGGGGGGCGGGATGTTTTTAAGTTCCCTAAAGAACTTGGGGAAAGAATATGGTGAGTCAGAGTTTTACATTCCCAGTTCAAGGGCCATGTAGGGACCTGAAAATTTCTATGGCTGTCTTATGGGAAAAATTATGGTCCCAACCTCTGGTCTCTCCTGTAAAATTAGGTAGTTGATTGGGAAGGATCATAAAAGTTAGGATGGAGATATGTGTGGATGTGGGGACCTAACTTCTGCCGAACCTCCTTTTTTGCAATAGAAACAGTCCTTCCAGCCCTATCCGAGGAAGTCAATCTCCCCTTGCTTGAAGAACCTCTAATTGTCTTCCATGAAGGAGTGATCTTGATTTTTCTCAGAATCTACCTTATCACCTCTCATTGCTTATAGATTCAAGTCTAAAGGATGAAGTGCAAAGCATAATCCTGAGAAGGTATGATAGTTACCAAAATAATTGCATAATTTTTCCAATTTAAATCAACAGAGACCTGGAGAAATATACAGACATGGATCCCTAAGATGTGGGATCAGAGTGGAAAGAATATAAAGTCAGATTTGGCTGAATCTATTTCTGAGGGCTCACTAAGCAGAGATTCCTGATTCAATGTTTAGCTTGAGACGTTCAACAGTTTGCTCAGTTGGTCGACTGAAATCTGGATATTGAAATGACAGAACTTCTTTAATGTGCTATAAAAGAAAGCATCCAAAGGCTAAGAAGAAAGATCGGAATGCTAGAGTTATCATGTAAGACCTGTTTACCTGTTCCCTGAATATATACCTGGGAAAGTCCAGAGGACACTTCTTTCACCAAGCTTGTAAGAAAACACATTCACGAGGAGAGCCCTGATATCCTTGAAGAGCTCTATTGTGGCTAGTCTCTGTAGACCAGAGATTATAGTAGGAACTTATCCCATTGACCCTGGCAACCAGCCAACAGCAGCGACCAACACTGGACCCACAATTTGGAAACCAATCAACCAACTGGTGGCAGGTTGGTTATGTAGGAAGGGTCAGTGGTTTGTTTTCACTAGAATAGCCAATTACAATGACATAAATTTACCTTCAATGTTTCTGCCAAAATCACCATCCATGAATTTACAGAAAGCTTTATCTACTGTCATGGCATTCCACAGTCATATTTCAGGTTTCCATGTTTACCTGGGTCTGTTTCTGGCCATTGCATTCTGTCCCACCAGCGCATTCACCTATTCCAATGCTAATCTTACACTGTCATTATTACTATAGCTTTCTTAGAAGTGCTGATATTGGGTAAAGCAAGTTCTTTCATCTTGTTCATTTTATTCAAATTGTCTTAGATATTCTTGGTGCTTCATTCAATAGCTTTTGAATCCATATGTCAAGTTCTACAATTCTATTTGAATTTTTAAAATTATAGTTGCATTTTAATTTTTAGATGACTTAGGGAAGAATTGCCATCTTTTGACATTGAGTCTTTCCATCCATTTACTCAAGTTTTATTTTATGTCCTTCAATACTATTTTCTATTTTTTAAACATTTTGCATATCTCTAAGATTCCTACGTATCTCGTAGTTTTTGTTGCAGTTATGAATCAGATATATTTTTCTATTACATTTCCTAACATTTGCCTCTACTGACTTTTACATATTGACCTAATATCCAGCAACTTTAATACATTTTCTTATTAGTTATAACAGTTTCTCTGTGGATTTGCTTGAATTTTCTCTGTTGATAATAACATTGCCTACAATAAGAGTAGTTTGTCTCTTCCTTTCCACTTCTTATATCTTTTTGTGTCTTATTGCATTGACTAGAATCTTCAGTACAATGGGGTTTTTAAAATTGTAATTATATTTTTTAGATGACTTGGGGAGAATTGTCATCTTTCAACCTTCATTCTTCCCATTCATTTATTCAGATCTTATTTTATGCCCTTCAGTAATTGAAAGACATCACAATAACAGATATATGTGTCTTATTTTTAACTTTAATTGAAACTGTTTCTGAAGTCTCATGTTTAAATATGATTCTTGCTGTAGGTCTTTGATAATTACCCTTTACCCTTTAGTTTAGTAAAAGAAATACTTTTTAAATGAACAAATATTGAATTTTATAATTTTTTCTTTACTAAGATCATTATATTTCTTCTTCAATCTGTTTATATAGAGTATGTCTCCTATGACTCTTTTAACCTATAGGTTCTCTCTCTTTTCATCTTTTTTTCTTTATAATTTACTTATTGATGAAGATGTCTTATAGTTTGGATTTTGCTGCTTGCATCCCCGTGGTGTTGTTTATCACATTGCTCTGGCCATTATATTTCCTGTGAATTGGCAGTTAGATCTAAAGACTTGATCAGATTTGAGTTTGATATTTTTTCCTTTTTTTTTTTTTTTTTTTTTTTTACAAAAAACTTCATAGGTAAATTGTACTTCCATCAGCAGGCACATGATTTCTGATTGTCTCACTGTGATGTTAGGAGCCACTGGTGATCATTGTCATTACAACTTATGCTACTTTTCTTCCTGTCATTTTGGTTCCCTAAAGTTATTTCTGTGGTAGATTCTTTCGACAGAGATTGTAGGAACAATATTTTCATATATATATATATATATATATATATACATATATATATATGTATGTATGTATGTATGTATGTATGTATGTATGTATGTATATATATATATTTTAAGTCCTCAACAAAAAACATCTTAAGAGCAAACTCAAGAACCATGAAATAAGTAAACCTATCCTGGCCTCTCCTCCCTTCTGGAATAGAAACACTCATCTCCCTGAAACATAGGCTAAAGGTCTCTGTCTTTTATGTTTTGGTGTGAATGCTTCTCTACTTGGACTTTTTCCTGCTATCTTTTTTTGTACTTTCTGTTTACCATTCTTTTTAAAATTTCTGTTTGTCTCCTTTTCTACCTTCTAGAGAACTGGTAAAATTTTCCACATATGCCCTGCCCCTCCTTTTTAAAATTCTTTGCTGGCTTGGAAACTATAGATTGTATTTCTATTCTTTTAGTCTTTGCCCTTAAGTTTGTAATATATATTCTCAACTATTATTTTTGCCTACTATTAAATAAAATTAGCTAATATTTTTAATTCTTCTTTTGAACATGACAATGACCTTAACGGTCCCATTGTTAATATGCTCAATCTTATTATTGCTGTTATTTCTTATGATTTCTTGCCTACTTGATTTGGCTAAAACTATGTTAAATAACAGTGGCGAGAGGGGGCTTTCTTGTCTTATTCATGATCTTAGAGAAAAGCTTTCAGTTTTTCACTGAGTATGATGTTTGCTGTGAGTTTGTCATATATGACCTTTGTTATGTTGAGGTACTTTCTTTCTATACACTTTTTATTGAGAGTTTTTTTTTTTTTAGCATAAATGGAGGTTTCTTGTCAGATGATTTTTCTGTATCTATTGATATAATCATATTATTTTTATCTTTTATTTTGTTAATGTAGTATATAACATAGATTTGAAGATGTTGAACCTCCTTGCATCCCTGGAATGAACCCCACTTGATTGTATTGTATGATCCTTTTCATGTATTTTTTTAATAATGTGTTTATTGTAGTAGATTTGTTAATATTTCATTGAAGATTTTTACACCTATGTTCATCAGAGATACTGGCCTGTAATTTTCTTTTTCTACATTATCTTTCCTTGGTATCAGGCTAATGTTGGCTTTGTAAAATGAGTTAGGAAGCATTTCCTCCTTTTCAATTTTTTGGAAGAGTTTGAGAACGATAAGTATTAAATCTTCTTTAATGTTTGGTAGAATTCACCAGTGAAGCCATTAGCTAAAGGGCTTTGCTTTGTTGGGATATTTTCTAATTACTGATTCAGTCTCTTTACTAGTTACAAGTATATTCACATAGTCTATTTTTTCATGATTTGGTTTTTGGTCTAGTTTTTGTATTTTCTAAAATTTGTCAATTTCATCTAATTTATTTAATTTGTTGCTGTACAGTTGTTTAAAATACTTGCTTATAATCCTTTTTATTTTTGTAGAATTTATAGTAATATTACCACTTTCATTTCTGATTTTAGTAGTTTTGAATCTTCTTTTTTCTTAGTGTATCTAGCTAAAGGCTTTTCAATTTTATTGATCTTTTCAGAACAACCTTTGGTTTGATTGATTTTTCTCTATTGTTTTTCTATACTCTTATTTCACTTATCTCTGCTTTAATCTTCATTTTTCCTTTCTTCTGCTAGTTTTGGATTTAGTTTGTTCTTTTTTTTTTTCTCCTAGTTCCTTAAGTTGTAAAGTTAGGTTGTTTATTTAAGATCTTTCTTTTTTTGAAAGAAAATCTTCAAAGCTATAGCTAAAAATTTCCTTCTTAGCACTGTTTTCCTTGTGTTCCATAAATTTGATAAGTTGTGTTTTTGTTTTCACTCATCTCTAAGTATTTTCTGTTTTCCCTTGTGATTTCTTCTTTAATCTACTTGTCTAAAAGTGTAATGTTTAATTTCCACAATTTTGTGAATTTCCCAGTTTTCCTTTTGTTATTGATTCGTAATTTCATCCTGTTATGGTTAGAGAAGATCCTTGGTATAATATCTATCTTTTAAAATCTACTGAGATTTATTTTGTGGTCTAACATATAATGTATCTTGGAAAATGTCCCAGCTCACTTCAGAAGAGTATGTACTGTTGTTGTTAGGTAGAATGTTCTGTGTGTGTCTGTCAGATCTCATTGGTTTATTGTGTTGTCTAAGCCCCTTATTTCCATACTTACCTTCTGTCTGGTTGTTCTATCCAATATTATAAGTGTGGTAATAAAATCTCCAACTATTATTTTGAATTGTCAATTTCTCCCTTCAATTCTGTCAGTCTTTGCTTCATACATTTTGATAGTCTGTAATTAGGTTTATAATTGTTATATTTCTTGCTGTATTAAAACTTTTAACATATGATGTTCTTCATCTCTTGAAATCTTTTTTTATTCAAAATTCATTTTGTAGCTGTCTCTTTGGCACAATGGATAGTACATTGGACTTCTAAAATATATTTTGTCTGATATTAGTATAGCCGCTCCTGCTCTTTTGGTTACTATTTTCATGAAATATCTTTTTCCATCTTTTCACTTTCAACTTGTTTTTGTTTTTAGACCTCAAATGTTTCTCTTGTAGGTAGTATACAGTTGAATCATGTTTTTTTATCCATTTTTCAATCTCAACTTTTGATTGTAGAATTTATTCATTTACATTTAAAGTTATTACTGATAAGGAGGGACTTACTTCTGTTATTGTGCTAGTTGTTTCTTATGTGCCATAAAGCTTTTGTCCCTCATTTTCTGCATTACTGTCTTCTGTTCTATTTAGTTGATGTTTTATAGTGAAATATTTAAATTTATCATTTCCTTTTGTGTATTCTGTAGCTGTTTTCTTTGTGGTACAAAGAATCAAGATTCCATTTAAGATCCTTAAATTTATACCAATTTAACTTTAGTAACATACAAAAACTGCTCCTTTACAGCTCTCTCTCCACCTCTTTTGGTTGTCAATGTCACAAAATTACATCTTTGTACACTGTGTGCCCCAAAACATAAAATAATAATTCTTTTAAATGCATCAGTTTCATAAATTATGTAGAAAACAAGGTTGGAGTTACAAACCAAAGTTACAGTAACACTGATAATTTTTTTCTGTTTCAATGTATTAGTCTCTTAAATAATGTAGAAAACAAAGAGTACAGTTAAAATGATGGATACAATTAATTTTTAAATTTTTGTGTATTTGAATGACTCAATATTTTCCTTTATAGCTCCAGCTTTTGACTCACCCTTTAAGTCTTTTCCACAAAATCCACTCAAAGATCAATTCTACACCTAAATGTAAAAGGTTAAATAACAAAGAATCAAAATAATAGCAGGAAAATATCTTCATGACTTTGGGTAGACATAAGTTTTTTTCAAAGATACAAAAGCAGATCATTAAACTTTGTTAAAATTAGTAATTTTATTTATAAAAAATTAAAAGAATTAAAAGGCAGATCATAGAGCAGAAGTATTTGCTTCTATTTACCCATACTGCAACAAAGAACTTGATTCCAAAATATCTATATCAATCTATACATAAACATTCTTATAAATTAATACGTAAAAGACAGTAACCAAACACAAAAAAATAAGCAAACCACTTGAATTGGCACTTCATACAAAAGAAGATATCTAAGTGGTTGATAAGCTTATGAAAAGATGCCCAACTTAAACAGCCTTCAGGGAAATAAATGCAAATTAAAACCACATTTTGCTAATAGTCACATAGCTGGGGGATTTGAACCTAGGCAGACTATTAACCTCTCCTGCTCTATTTACTTATATGTAAATTAGGGTTATTTATGTCCATCCTCAGGAATTTACAATCTGAGGAAGAATAAGTAAAGTAACAGAAAACAGATAAATGTGTACAGAAATATAGTGAATTATTATATACTGAAAATCCAGAACTAGAGACAATCTGGCCATATATTTTCCCTAAAAATCAGCAAAAGTAGACTTAAAATTTTCATAAGTCTTCCAGCATATGAGTTTTGTATCATTCTTTGTCAACTTCCCCTTATTACGGGGTACATGCTGCTGCCAGTTTAACCCATTGAGAATGTCAATGCATAAAGGACACAGACCAGGTGCTTTATCTTAGCTTATAAATCTGACCTCATCCTATCTTTCAATGTACCTTATTAAGAATCTTAGTCCAGCTCATCTACCATTGCAAATATCCTTTTTTCTCCCTATAATAGCTACCTACCACTTAGCTAAAGATACACTCTCATTTAATTATCATACCAATCCTATCAGGTAAGTATTTTCTTATCTAAGAGATCATCCTCATTTTACAGAAAAAAAAATTGAGGCTTCAATTGAATAAACCACTTATCCAAAGTTACTGAAATGTTCAGTGACTAAACTGGGATGTGAAGCCAGATTTGTCCAACTCACAAATCTACGTTTTGTGTCACTGTGCTCTACTCTCCCTGAATAGCATGAACTGTTTGTCATCTTTATGGGCCAAAAAAGATGGGTCCTCATGCCCCTCTTCACAAGGCATGCTGTTGGAGCCTTGAAACTGCTGTCTGGCTGGGTCCTAGGGGCTGCACAGCCCCAACTCCTCAAAAAAAAAAAAAAAAAAAAACATGTTGAGAAATGGAGTGGTGTATGTAGAATTTGAGAGTTATGAGAGTGGGGTTTGGGGGAGGGTCTCTAGAACTTTTACCCAATCCCCCAACTTCCACAGGGTCTGAACCTCAGGTAAACCAGAGCCCCTCTTACAAGTCCACACCCCACCCATGCCTCTTACTCAGGACTCTCCTTGGTGTTCTCTCATCTCTGACCCACCCAACAGCCCCTGGCCAGACCATAGTAAGCCAAGACCTTGGATCCATGGAGTCACTAGCCCATCATTTCGTCCACAGTCTCAGTTCCAGGCTGCCTGTGGGGGCTGCTCAGAAGGCTCTACTGAGTATTCCCTAAAGTGGAAAGAGGGGTGGGGCAGGAAGCTGCCCACCCAGTAAGTTTTCTCTGATTCCTACTTGGCAGAGCAAAAGGGGCATGTTTGTGTCTCAAACAGTTGGTGTCTACTGGTAATGCCATGGAACCACCCTGTATCTGATTGGTTAGTTTCAATGTTAGGAATTGATTTGAGAAGGCAGAATGCCATGGGAGCCTGGGAGTCAGGAATTTCTTTGAGCCCCACAATTACAGCATAGTGCTCACTATGCATGGGCCAATTCCAAAGGCCTTGCATGCAATACGCATGAAATTTGCACCACAGGTCCATGAAGTAGCTATTATCACCATTTTACAGGTGAGAAAATACAAACAGGAACTTGTAACTTAACCAAGAACAACAGCTAGTAACTATCTGTAAAACAGAATGACTGCCCAACACCAGCATAAGTCAAGGAGTCTTCTAAGTTGTCAGCTCCATTAGCAATAAATGAGTATTTCTTAATCTGGAACCGTTACAGTTTTCCCCCTGCCACCTTTTTGGATACAGGAAACATTTTTCCAGTGGAGCCCAGATAATGTAGGTGCAGAAGGTTCCTGGAAAGATCTTAAAGAGGTTGGTAAATTCAGCGGTGTCGGCAGACGGGGAAAATATGTGGTTGGGAGACAGGGTGGGAAATTTACTTTTCACTGTGCTTATAAACAGGACATTTAAATCAAATGAAAAACAATTAAAGGTGTGCACAGTCACAGGTGAATCTGGCTGAGTGAGGCACCTGCTTCAAAGACAGCCCAGGAATAAGTGGAGACCGGATGGCGCCCCGTGGCCCGGTGGCTTGCCGACGGTCACCAGGGAGCCACGGTGAGTCCAGGTCCTTTCCCGAGGCACTAGAGTGGGCATCTTTAAATGAAGAAGAACGGGGGTGGAGTGGGGAGCACCGCCCTCGGCGCCGTGCGCACCTTGACTTGCCCAGGACCGAAGCGCCCACCTGGAGGTGCGGAGCTCGCAGGCTTTGGAAGGTCTGGGGCTCCGCGGGGCGCGGGAGGCCCCGCCTGGGCTGCAGGAAGAAAAGGCCGGCGCGCCCCGCCCTGTCCCGCCCGCCAAATTTAAGAGCCGTCGCCAGCAGCTGGGGCCGGTCCCGGCTTCCCTCGGCAAGTCTGTCTCCCTTCTGCAGGGCGTCCTCTCTCGCCTCTCGCGCTCCTCTCGCGTCCCTGCGCGGGCCCCGGCCGGGGCCACGCCATGCCCAGCCCGGTGGACGCTCGGGTCCAGCCCCCACGCTCGGGCCGCTCTCCCGAGCCGCGGCCCCCCTCGCTCCAGCGCCACTCTGCCCGCCCTGGCACGCCTCGCCCTCCCCGACGCTTCGAGTCCTCCTTCTCCATCCAGGCCATCCTAGCGAGGCCCGACCCCCCGGCGCCCGCCGCCTGCCCGCTGGCGGTCTCCGCCTGGGCCGCCCCGGGGCTGCGGCCCGCTCCCGCGCCGCCTCCAGCCCCGGTCCCGCCCTGGCCGTGCCCCGCGCCGTGGCTGCCAGCCTCCCTGAGCCTGGGGCTCTCCCAGCGGGGCCTCCAGCCTCCAGCGCTGGGGCTGCGCTTGGCTCACCTCTGCGGCCTCCAGGGCCTCGGCGTCCCAGGTACGAGGTGCCCGAACGTTCGGGTCCAAGGAAGCGGGCGGGGTGGCTGGAGAGCGGAGGCCGCGACAGTGGACGCAGGGTGGAGACGTGCCTGAGTTCGAGAAACACACACGGTGGAAACTGAAGCCCAGAGAAGGGCTGGCTGGACCAGCCCGGGCGCCGGGCTCCCCGCCGAAGGCTGCTGAGGCGGGAAGAGGGGCGCGTGAGGGCGGGTGCAGAGCGGGAGGTGCCCGTGGGCCCGAGCGGGGCTCAGAGACGACCAAGGCATCCCTGGGGCCGTAGCCCACCCAGCCCTACTCCGGGCCAAGAGCCCTTCGCTCCCTCCCACGTCCCCTGCGGATAACGCTTGGCGGCGCAGACTCTCCCTCCGAGTAGCTCTCATCCGGAGCCCACGGGCCTGGCCTTAGCTGGGAAAAGCAGACGCCAGGGGTGGTGCCGATCAGCTGGGAGCTGTTAGGGGCTGGCAATCCCCCAGACCGCAATACCAGCAGTACCAGCTCCGCTGCTCACGTCTGTGTGAGCTGATACTCCACACTGAACTTCTCTGAGCCTGCCTGCTTGTCGTGCTCTTAAAATAGCAATTTAGGGCTCCCGGGTGCAGGCACTTAAATCTCAATGAGAATTTAACCATTGAGGTACTCTCTCCTCTAGCATTAACATCCACCTACAAGAGCTTTTGCCGTTTTTGGCTCTCTGGTTCTTCTCCCCCCAGTGCCCATAAGAAAAATAGGAGCAAAGTAATGCAAGCCTTATCAACCCACAGCAAGATTGTAGTAACACCATCTTACTTGGTTCCTATTCCCCAGGCTTCCCCCATCCTGTGTTTCCTCGACCCCTTCAGCTGGGCATTCCTCCCACCTATGGTAAGGAGAAGCCCTGGGCTCCCAACCTCATTCAAATCCATGCCACTGCATCTGGGAGCCACACCTATCACCCCAAGCCACATTCTTCTAACGTCCCCACACACCTGAGGTCTGATTTTCAGTTAACTACTTTATATTAAAGTTGTCTCATTTTCAAGTTAGTTTTTGAATAGGCATTACATTCACACAGTTAATGTCAAAATGTTTATTAAGATACATGGAGAAGAGTTTCCTCTACCACTAGGTGACTGACTAGTCATCTAGTTCCCCCCACCCCATAAGTAGCCAATGACACGTTTCTTTATTCTTCCGGAAGTATTTTATGCACATTTAATATCTGAATACACACGCATACACATCTCCCCCATTCCAGACACACTACTGCAAATATTACTCTTTTTACTTGATTCTTTTTACTTTTTACTTGAGATTTTTCCATATTGATCTATATAAAACTTCTTTACACCACAGAGTGGTCCATTGTAAGGATGTATGTTAATTTATTTAATCAGGCCCCATTGATTGTTTCTCATCTCTTGCTATTATGCTTATCTCAATGAGAATTTATGGTAAGTTGGTGTGCCCCGTGGTTGGGATTCTGGGCAGCCACAGTCCTGGCCTCACTCCCTTTATTGGGGCAGTTTGACTGCCAGCACTGGAGCTTCCCCAAGGCTGGTGGGAGCTGAGGAGTCTTAGTGCTGCACTTGCTGTTCCTCTGTCTGGAACAACCCCTCCCTGACAGCACAATTGCGCACTTTCTCATTCTTTTCAAGTTATGACTCAGGTATGTCCGTGGTAGACAAAGCTCCATCTCATTGGCCCACACCTCAGTGAACTGAATAGCACTTTTGTCTGCATTAGAAAAAGGAACTCCTCCTTCAGGCAGACATAGTGCCTTGTCAGGGGGTAAGAACTGGCCTATGGAGAATGGGCAGAATTTTAGACTCCACTAACCCTCTTAGCTGGGTACCCATATGCAGGACACAGACTACATAGTGGCCCTGTTCAAATATCTCCTCAGTGAGGTGGCTACCCTTTCTAATGATGCAAAAAGATCACACACACACACACACACACACACACACACACACACACTCACCCTGTCCTACCCTGCTTTATTCTTCTTACCAGCACTAATCACTTTCTGACATAATCAATGTTTTATTTATATTTTCTACTGTTATACAGGGATATTCTATTTTGCTCTGGAACCATGTCCGCCACATAGTAGACATTCAAAAAAGTATCTCTTTAATGAATTAAAACAATAAACCCTTAGGGTCCCTTTTCTACACATCCTGTGGAGTTTCCTGAGGTAGCCAAGGAAAGGAGTGGAGGGCAAGGAGAGATGGAGGTCTGGCAACCTCTCTTAGAGCCAGAGTTTAAGCCGCTGAGTTAGAGAATAGTGGAGGCAGAAGGAGAACATTGTCCCTTCTGTCTCACTTTTTTCCTGTGGTTTCTGCACAGTCTCATCCCACTCTGCCTCTTGCTGTTACCCAGATAAGGCCAAAGGCAAGGTAGGGCAGTGGAGCTGTGAGCATGTTCTCTCTCCTCCAAGATGGGTGGGTAGGTGGGTGCTAGCTAATCTCTTCTCTGCTGGTTGCATTTTAGGCTTGGAGCTGGCTCACTACCCAAGCCTTTGGGGTCCTCCAGATTGGGCCCCAGCAGAGGAACTTCAGGACACTGAGAGACCCCAAAAGAGGGTTCGAACTTTGTTTAACTTGGAGCAGCTAGAAGAGTTGGAGAAAGTGTTTGCAAAACAGCACAATCTGGTAGGGAAGAAAAGAGCCCAGCTGGCAGCCCGGCTCAAACTCACGGAGAATCAGGTATGAACAGTGGCTCCTGTGCGATCAAGGCTACACCTAGGGACAGATACTCCTCTCTGGAAAGCCCTGGGTGGTGGTTTGGAGGAAGACATGGGGCCTCCTTCCTCTGTGCCAGGGCACCCCTTTGAAATTACATTATGGGAACAATGTATGACATTAATCTAGAAATTTATATTTTCATAAGGTGTTGACAATGAAATTAAGTAGGTATTCAACGGACTAAATATTAAAATAGGATGTGGTTCCATAGTGTAGTAGTTAGCATGTATGCTTTACACCCAGTAGGTCCTGAGTTCACGCCCCAGTGGAGCCACAGTCCATGATCTATGACCATGCCACCCTGAACAAGT
Organism: Cynopterus sphinx; assembly: GCA_030015415.1. NCBI lineage: Eukaryota > Metazoa > Chordata > Mammalia > Chiroptera > Pteropodidae > Cynopterus > Cynopterus sphinx. The sequence continues at coordinate 52,662,456 of CM057383.1, read as the reverse complement.
CCGATGTCTGATCTCGGAAGCTAAGCAGGGTCAGTCATGGTTAGCACTTGGATGGAAGATCACCTAAGAAGACCAGGTGCTGTAGTAATAAATCATTAAAATAAAATAATTAATAATAATAATTAAACATTCCCTTGACCCTCATATTCCCTTCCAGCTACTGCTCCATTTCTCTGCCCTTTTCACAGACGAACTCAACTGGCTATGTTCACTGTCTCCATGTCCTCATTTCACATCTACTCCCTAACTCATTCTGCTGTGAATTCTTTCCCTACCATTCCTTCGAAACTTCTCATCAAGGTCTCTAATGACCTCCACGTTGCCAAAGTCCACAGATGCTTGCCTTTCTTATCTTACTCCACAATTCTGTATAGTCGACTGCTCCTTTTCTTATAGAAACACACTCTTCTCTTGGTTTTCCTCTCAGTTTTCTGCCTTTGTCCTCAGTTTCTCTTTGCCTTTGTCCAGTCCTCAGGCTATTTTTTGTGTGTGACTTCAAATTTTTCTCCCAAGCTAATCTTATCTATTCCAATGGTTTTAAATACCATCTATAAGTCAATGACTCAATTTGTATCTTAGCTCCACCCCCTTTTCTGACTTGTACTTCTACCTTCTTGAGGTCTCCACTTAGATGTCTTATGGGTAGGCATTTCAAACTTATATAGTCTAAATCTCAATTTTTGACTTTTTTCTTCCCCACATCTGTTCTCCCCACATATGACCTTACAATCCACCTGGTTTCTCAAAACATCCTAGATTTCCCCTTCTCTCTCACTTCCAATCCATCAGTTAAGCCTTATCACCATTCCTTCCAAATACACAGTTAGAATTTCTCATTTCTCTCCATTTTCTCCACCCCATACCAGCCCCAGCTCTTGCTGGATCATTGTAAGAGCCTCCCAGCTATCTCCCTGCATCTGCTTTCATCCATTTTCACCAGATGTGTCATTCGCCTGAGTTATAAATAGGACTATGTCACATTCCACCTAAAAGCCTTGAAGTTGATAATCCTTACCCATGATCCTCATAGCCCGGGGTGATCTGGCCCCTGCTGACCTCTTCCATTTCCCCTTCCTTTGCTTTTCCCTCTGACTTTCAGGTGTGCCAACGATGCCCTGCTCCCTTCTGGTCCACAAACCTTGATTCTACCTTAGAGCTTTCCTACAGGTCATTCCCTGCTCTGGCCTGCTTTTCTCAGTCCTCAACAGGCTGGCCTCTCAATCTTTGAACCTTGGCTTAACTGCTCATTCTTCAAGGAGAGTCAAACCCCTGTTTGTACACCCATTTGTTCATATATTTGTTTGTTTGTTTGTTATTAGTCTTTCCACTAGACTGAGCTCCATGGGGACAAGGACCATGCCTCTGTTGCTCACTGCTGTCTTATCATGAGTACATAATAGGAGCTCAGTAAATACGTGTTGGATGAATAGATGAATGAACGATAACTGGAATTATAGGGAAGAATGTTTTGGAAGCGATGCTTCCCTTAGAAGAGCAAATTTTGGCCAGAGTGAAGTGGGTACTGTGGGAATGGGGGAAGCAGTGGGCACTGCTGGTCATATTCCAATCTCTGCCCTACTGTCTCCAATTACAGGTGAGGGTCTGGTTCCAAAACCGCAGGGTCAAGTATCAGAAGCAGCAAAGGCTAAAACCAGCCACATCTGCCACATCTGCCATGGCTGCTTCCACGGACGAGCCCTCCAGCAGCACTGACACCAATAGTCAGAGAGAAGACACTGAGTCAGGAGTGGATGACTGAGGACTGGACAAAGGCTCATCCCAGGTTATCTGGGCTAGCTCTTCCTTGGGGCACCCGCAGGACCTCCCTGCCCCACATCTTAACACAGAGCCTCATCAGGGTCAAAGGGCACCAGAGGAATATGAACTGTTAAGGATTTTTCTGTATTGATTCCTATGAACTGCAATAATACTATGGTCAGAGGCATAGATTTTGGCCTTCACCTATGTCCTTGACCACATTAGTGAACTTCTGAGCCTTTTTATTCACCTGTACAATGGATGTGTTGACAACTTAGACCTCCCAAGGTTAAGATGATGTCTGTAAAGCACTTACAGTGTGCCAGGCTCAGTGCTAAGTGCGTGGCAACGTATCAGGTTTATAAGGCTCCCTTCACCTGAGGGAGTGATGTCTGTATCAGCTCTGGCTTCTCTAGGAATTGATCTTTTCCTGGTCTGGCTATGGAGGAAAGGGAGCCTCACAAATCAAAGTCTGGACATAGAAGACTCTTCCTCATTAGAGATGGTAGGGTTGACAGCAAAGAGAGAAAGGTAGACGATTTGGCCCACTTCTCACAATTTCCCAAAGTTTTGTTTTGTCTGAATTGTTACCACTCAGAAGGAGTTCGGGCCCAGCTACCTCCTTACAGTAGACATGTTACCCTGACCACCATCTCTTTCCCTCTAGCTTTGACCCTCCCCCTCCCCCATTTTATATTGAGAAATTTGACTCTGCCTTTGCCAAGGCTGGTGTTTAATCATAAACTCTGCTGTATTTTCACAAGACACTTATTATTTCCCCCTTCAGATCCCTGACTCATAGTTCCCTTTCCTTCCCAGGAATCTGCTCGGTTTATCTCTAAGCTGCCTAGCTAATAGCTCTTCCCAGTCAAGATGGCCACCAGCATTTCCAGAGCTGATTTCTCTAGCGATCCACATTCCTGGGTGGGTCTCTGGTAAAAATATTTCTTTAGAATCTAGAATGGTTTCTGGGTGCTGAGGTAGAAGGAAGTCGGCTCTGCCACCTGGTGGTAAGAGAAGCTCAGGAGTTTCTGAGAGAGGACCTTGGAAAACCACCTGCCCCAAAGCAGTCAGTGTACCATCCTCTCCTGGACAACAGTCTGCAGGCTTGAGGGAGGCCAGGGTCCAATTCCAAGAATTCTTCTTTGTCCCTACCTTCAGGGAAATCCTTCCTAATGCTGGATCCAAAGTCAACTCTTTAATCAAAGGAAACTGCTGACTTTCATATGCCTTTTCCAGGGACAACTGGCTCATTTTTTTCTTTTTTAATCAACAGCCAGTTACCAATTCAGCAGTTACTGGGCTCTACCCAATCCCCAAATGTCACCACGAGACCATAACAGCAGACAGAGGTCCCTTTTCAAGGACACAGAATCAACTAACTGGAGGATGAGGAAATAAGACGTAGTGGTTAGGCCTGGCTGGGTCCCGAATGAGAGTGCAGCCCTTGTTGTCAGGACAGTGTGCATAAGCACACTCACTTCTACATACAATTTCAGACCTGAGTTCCACTACGGACCCCTATCTGCCCCCTCATCCCCAGCAGGCTGCAAAGCCCCTATGCCTCTGAAGAGTCTGAGATAGCCACTAGTCCAGCTTGATGATTCACAGGACTGTCTGCTCCGCTGCCAGAGGGCCCACGGAGAAGGGACATCTTGCGCCAGACTTTGTGGAGTAAGCCAGTCCTTCCCTTTAGGCTGAGGTTCAGAAAGGATAGGAACAGCTGGGCCCGCTGCTGTCCTACCCCTCAGCCGGGTCCAAAGACCGCTTTACAAAAGGCGGGCACTGAACGGACAGAGACAACACCTGACAGGCACACGAACAAAAACTCGACACAGATGCGCACATCAAAACCATACACCACCCAGAAGCTCTGACACAGAGGCACACGCTGGTCATGAAGACAGAGACAAATGCAGACCTTCACAGATATAACAGCTCAAAGGCAGCTCCAGCTCCAAACCAAGGGACCTGAACATACGTAGGTCAAAGGGACCCGAATTCGGAATCGCGGGAGCATCGGCCCCGGCAGCTTCCGGGACACTCACGCGGGGGGCGGGGCCTGGAGGGGCGGGGCCTGGAGAGGCGGGGTCGAGGTTCAGAAGGCGGAGGCGCGCCCAAGATGGCGGCCTCCATGGGCGACGTGTTCTCCTGCGTGGGCGTGGCAGGCCGGGCCCGGATTGCCGTAGAGGTCCGGTTTGTGAGCAGCTCCAAGGTGAGGCCGGGGCGGACCCCGCCAAGAGACCCGCACCCCGTCGGCCTTGTGGACAGCCCGCGAGACCCCGTGCCTGGAGCCTAGAGGCTCTTCTGCCGCTCGCGTGCTGCGGCCCGGCCCCTCTCGCGGCCGGGCTGCCCCCGGTCCCCGCACACAGGCTTCCGGTGCGGTAACGCGCTGGACAGGGGCTTCCAGTCTCTGTGCGCGCCCCCTTTCCGCAGAACGGGCTCGCCCTGCGGCAGCCCTAATGCGGCTGCGCCAGGAGGAGTCGGGGGGCCAGCTTAGGCCGGGGGACCTTGCTGCCCTGTAGCTTTGGGCGGGGACGTGCTGGGCAGAGGGAACTGAGGTGTAAAAAAGCGAGTCGTCAGGGAGCTTGCTGAGTGAGATTTGGGTTGGGGGTGAGGAGAGAGGCCAAGACCTTCACGAAGGGCCTTGGAGTGCTGCTAAGGAATTTGGACAGGAGCCTGAGGCCCGTGACCATTCGAAGGGTTTGAGGAGACTGACATGATTTTGTCGTTTCATCGTATTTTAAAGTTCGTTGTAGAAAAACATTTTTAAATACATGTTAAAGAAAGGGAAGGTAAAAATCACTTATAATCCCATTCTTGTTCAAATATGTGTATATTAAATCATTTTTAGGAACTCCTTTCTGATGTGGCAGTAAATCTATATCAATAAGCCTATTTCTATGCATTAATTTTTAAGAGTAACAGTTAAATTTCATGGAAGGGCCGCAGTTCTCTCAACCAAATACTTACTTATGGGCCCTTATGTCTTATTTTTCATCTCTCAGGTCAAGGGTCTGGGAGCTCATTTTCTGTGCACACATCCTCTTCTCTAAAGCACTATTTCTTTCCCAGTTATTTTTGCCAGTTTATATGTGCAAAATGGTATTGCTTTCTTCTCATTTACATTTCTTTGTTTACTAGTAAGGTTGAGTAATTTATCCGGTGTAGGGGCTGTGAATATCCTTAGTTCTTGCCCAAGATATCAGCCTTTTAGTCATCTGTCTCCTGCTGTCAAGCATGTTCATACTGATCCAGTTCCCCAACCCAATCTTCCATTGCCCTCTTTCCACACCAGAGGCATCTGGAGCAAGCATTCCTCCCCTTCCATGGAAAATCAACTCCTACATCCTTGATCTCCTCAGCTGCTCACATTTCCATCTCCACCCTAGGGCATCTGGTACTCCCAAATGTATCAAATTGATGGTGTCTCAGTTCCATTACTCTCAACATGCAGAAGTATTCACTTTACCTTCACTTAGCCTCCTATCTCTCAGCCTCTTCTTTCTTCACTTCTTCCCTCTCACTTCATTACTCCAGTTACTCCCCTTGTCTAATTGTGCTGTCCCAGCCTTCTGTCAAAATCCCAGCTCTTGAAGAATGAGCTGGCCACCTTCTTCATGACTACACCTGAGCTGCTGCAGAAATAAATCACATACCTACCCAGACTTAGTGACAAGTTTGATTATCATGCACTTTTTACATCTGTATTCATCAAATGATATTGGTTTGTGATTTTTTGTTTTGTTGTCCTCAGATTACTGCATAAGCTATGCTTGTTTTTTAGTAAAATGGAGAAGCTTTACACTTTTTGTTATTGAAGTTTAGCATGACAGAGCTATTGTCAAACCAACTATTTGGTTTGACAGAGCTGGCTTGTAAAACTGTATGGACTAGGGGCCTCATGTGGGGGGATAGTTGACCACTTTTTCTATTGCTTCTATATATTTGGCAGAAATGCTTTTTAAAAATTTACCAACTATTATGCCAGAGACATGACCAATCACAACAGAAACCTGACCAAATACAGTGGATGCCAACCAAAATGCCATACTGGTGCACTACAGCCAGAAAACAGCACTGCCAATTAGTCTGTCTAGGCTTTCTTATTTTTGTATTTAGTTTTGCTAATTTATATTTTTATAAAATTGTCCTTTTAATCAAGATTTTAAAATTTACTACATAGTCTTAGAGTTTTGCACAATCTTTTTATAAAATTATTTTTCAAATTGGAAATATCTTTGCATAGTTGGTGCCCTTTTCATTCAGGTTCAGTTCTCTCAAAGCTTCTTAGAAATACAAATTAAAAGCTATTTTCTTGAAACACTTTTATATGTTTTGGGGATAAGTGGCTTCATAAAGGAATAGCTCTGCCCTTTTTATTTTGATTACTGAATATCTTTTACATTTGGTCTTTGAGAAAGAGATCAATATATATTTAAATTGAGATTTGAGATTATCAGATAATGTCAGCTCTTGTTCATATCTTTTTGTTGAATGATGGATGGCCAAGTTTTTATCTTGCTAGACTAAGTCCCGGGGACTACAAGGCGTAGAGGTGGGGCTTCCAGGAAGACAACCAAGAGTGCCTCCACAACTTTGCTCAGAGGTTTTGTTTCAGCTGCCCCACTCTACTGTTAGAGCTCCTAGAGTTGTTCACAGAGTTGAGATTTATGACTCATGGGTTGCTGAGGGCCTGTCCTAGTCAACATTTCCCTGCTGCTCTGACTTTGGAAGTTGCCCCTGTCTAGTCAAAGCACCAATGCTAGAAGGAAACAAGGAGCTACCCAGGAGGCCACATGACAGGACATTTTACTGCTGTGTGGCTCATTTTCTTTCTTTCCCTTTTTGTGACAGTTCAGTGTTGGCAGGGGCACCACCTCTCTTCTCTAAGTGAATAGTGGGAGTAAGTGCCCAGTGGGGCCAGTAACTTGCTTGTGTTCTGAAGCTGTCTCCTGAATCCCTTTGCACATCTAACAGATGTCAACTTGGTGATTGTTTTCTCATTCTTCATCCCTTACTTGATGTGCATGATGCTTTAGACCAGTGCTTCTCAAACTTCAACATGCATACAGATCACATTGGCAACTTGTTAAAGTACAGATTCTGATTCAGCAGGTCTGGGCTAGGGCCTGAGATTCTGCATTTTTAAGGGTTTCCCAACTGATGCCCAGGCTGCCAGTCCATCCCCTCACTTTGAGTAGTAAGGGGCTAAAGCTCATGAGGCATGTTCATCTGTGCTATATCCTTGCATCCTGGAAACTAGATAATAGGTATTATCATACTACTTCTCATATGAGAAACAGACACAAAGACATGAAGAAACTAGCTCAGAGGTTATAGCAAGTTAGCATTAGGACTTGCACTAGGATTAGTCATTTCAAGGTAACCCTTTGAGAAATTTTTCGGTGCCAGGTACTATACCAGGTGCCACAAGTACCCTGCCAACCAGAGAAGTAGGGCATGTTCTCCCCAAAACTAGGCCTCCCTCTCCCATGGTGTAGGATTTCTTTGCAACTCTGAATAGCAGCAATACTGCCAAGATCTTGGAGGGGTGTGTGGGAGACTCAGAAGGCTGCTCTGCCATTACAGCTTCTGTTACAGGAGGCCAACCTGCTATGAGCCTTGGTCCTGCTCCGGCCATTCTTCTCTGAATAGTCTGAGATCCTGATATGTTGGCTCCCTCCTCACCCCAGACCCTCTGCTCTGTACAGGCTGAAAGAAGTGTGACTAAAAGTAGGTCAGAACTGCATTTCTAGAGGAAGCAGTTATGGGGTACTGACCATGCTCTCTGAACTCTCCCAAGGCAGAGGCCTCTGCTGACAGGGAACATGTGGGAGTAAGGCTGGGCAAACCTCTGGGAGCCCTTGGAACTACGTCCTCTGTCTCTTCTAATGGCCATCCTGTTCCTTCTCTGCCTTCTTAGGGGAAGGGCCTATTTGCCACACAACTTATCCGGAAGGGGGAGACCATCTTCGTAGAACAACCACTAGTGGCTGCACAGTTTCTCTGGAATGCACTTTATCGCTACCGAGGTGAGCACATCTCGCCCACTCTTATGGCTCCTGGGCCCAGCTGCTTTTGTGCATGGAAGAGAGCTGCATACAACCCTACTGGTGGATATCTCTGAGACTCCAGGTGTTGGGAAGAAAGGCTATCTTCCCTTGGAGAACTACTCCTGAGAACCGTGCCTCTGTTTGATTTAGGGCTACTTGGGACTGTGAGCCTATAAGAAAGGCTCTTCCAAAGTGCTCCTTGCGGGGAGGATTGTCAGTCGGGGAACTCACAGACTAGCCCCATAGTATAAGGACTGGATGTCATGCTGAAGGGCTCTATACCAAAGTGGAGCCCTCTAACAAGAGGAGGCCACATGTCCTTTGGTTAAAAAAGGCTATGTTAGGGGTCAGAAGGAAGGAGATTCCCTTAGCTTTGCCAGCCACATGCTTTTTTTACACTTTTCTTAGGCAAGAGACAAATTATGGAAGGAAGGTCACTTGGCTCCAGAATGTGGAGCTAACCCAGTCTGGGGAAGGGGAGGGGAGCCCCACAAACTAAGTTCCATAGAGAAGCAGGGAGAATCTGACAGGCATAGTGGGGACTCCAGAAAAGGAAGAGGGAATCATCTACCTTTGAATGCATGTGAAATTCATTCATTCACTCCATTCTTTAGCATCCATGCACTCAATTTCCAAATGTTTATTGAACACCTATTATGTACCCAGCACTATTCTAGCCCTGGGGATACTGCAGTGAAAGGACAAATATGGCCTCTGCTGTCAGCACACTTACACTGTTACATCTGGCTCTGTCCCTCAGCCTGTGACCATTGCCTCCGGGCACTGGAAAAGGCAGAGGAGAATGCTCAGAGGCTGACTGGGAAACCCGGCCAGGTGCTACCTCACCCTGAGCTGTGCACTGTGCGCAAGGACCTCCACCAGAACTGTCCCCACTGCCAGGTGAGTGTCCTTGGGGAGTGTACCTGAAAGGTGTTGATGGAATCCTCTGGGGAGACAGGAGTGAGGACAGCCCTGGTCACAGCCCTTGAGAGGCAGAGCAGGATAAGACATTGAAATTTCACCTAGTGTTGAAGTTCCGTCCTCCTTGTTCCAGTTCCACTGTCTAGAAAATAGGGTTGGTGGGAGCTTCCCCTCTTTCTAGGAGCCTGGTGGGGGCTCGCCTCTTGAACAGCAAAGCTCTTTCCCACGATTTTACAAGTCTGGATTAGGTGACCCCCTCACCATATGCTTTCTCATGTCATAGTACCACTGAGCACAGGTGCTGTTTATGGAAGGAATGCCGTTAGAGGAGGTGAGTAACACGTGGGATGTCTACTTCACCCCATGGCCAGATCCTGAGTGCTGACCTCCACCCTCTCCAACAGGTGATGTACTGCAGTGCAGAATGTCGGCTAGCAGCTGCTGAGCAATACCATCGAGTCCTGTGCCCAGGCCCCTCCCAGGATGACCCCCTGCATCCTCTCAATAAGCTTCAGGAAGCATGGAGGTAGGTGGCATTTTATCTCCTTTTTCCTTTATCTTTCCCTCCCTGCCTGCCTGCCTGTCTGGGCTCAGCAGGTGCAGCTGTCTTTCCTAAGATTCCCCTCCCCACCCCAATTTCCCCCCCATTCTTAGAATTAAACAGAGGTCATATCATCCAAGCCTCTGCCTTTAGTCTGACCTGCCAGTTCCATGAGCCTCAGCATTTTACACACTCCTATACAGAGTCCCATTAAGTCCATAGGAGTGTAAAGCCCTACGTGAGCCCATGCTGACGACTTTCTTTGGTTATGAATAGGGTTGGTAGGGAGGATTCTCTGTAGCAGACAGACTAGACTTCCTTGAACTCAGCTATCAGGAGGGAATTTCAAGGCCAAACATTTTTGTTTCTTCCCAGAAGTGTTCACTACCCCCCAGAGACTGCCAGCATCATGTTGATGGCCCGGATGGTGGCCACAGTGAAGCAGGTGAGCCCACCTGATCCTCCTTGGGAAGCTGACTCTGGCCTCATTCAGCCCTTGGCCTTAGTCTCCTCCTCACCTCAAGACCCTGGCTTGGATGCAGAGTTCTTCCTGAGCTTCCCAAGGATAGCTGCTTGCTCTGTAAACCTTAGGAGTCACTAACTGTAAATCTGGCAAGGGAACTGGGGGCTCATCTTTCCTGTAGTCTTCAATCTATGAGAAGACTTCTTGTGCAGCTGCAGTTCATGCATTCAATTTGTAAGTGCCACTTTTTTAGTATTGTGTCTCTTACATAAAGTGAGAGAAGCTATTCCAACCCCTTCTATTAATATTGCTGCTCCTCAGCCTCATTCTCCCATTTTTTCAAGTGTTGAATTGGCTAGCTTGGCTCCAGTTGGGGAGATGGTTGGGGGTATGTAGGGTGGGGAGGAAGTCCCTAGGCAGAGAAAGGGTCTACCTAGAAGTTCAAGTATGATGATGTTTCCCTCATGGCACAGGCTTTAGAATCATAGGCTACCCCACTCACATGGGTGAGAGTGGCAATAAAGATGTGGGTATCTGTGAGTCCATGTGTGCACATTCATGCATGGGCCTGTGTGAACGTGACCCTAAAATATATTTGTTCACTGTAGGCTAAGGATAAGGATCGTTGGATCAGGCTCTTCTCCCAGTTCTGTAATAAAACAGCCAATGAGGAGGAAGAAATTGTCCACAAACTCCTGGGGGACAAATTCAAGGTTGGTCTTCTCCCGTGATACCCCCACCCCTAATACCTCAGATGTTATGTGACTATGTAAGGAGAGCTCCATGTTTGGTCCCTTCCTAGCTGCAGGAAGGGGTTAGAGCCTGAGGCCAAAAATCTATTCAGAACCTTCCTGCTGCTGTTTAACTTTGTGACCTTAAGTGGACCTAAAACTAGAAAGTAGGGTGATGACAGAGGAAGGAGGTGTTGGGTGCCCTGATGTGGAAAGGCAGAACTTCATGATAAGAGCAGTGTGCATATCAGGTATGATGGAAAATGGAGGGTTAGGGGTTCACAGGGTCAGGGAACGGTTTGAAACTGGAGAATTTTAGCTGCCAATATACTGAGTGCCTACTCCCAATCAAAGAATTACAAATTCTCACTGAGGACAGCAGACTTCCACACAGGAGCTGCCTGAAGGTGGAGGCAGGGGTGTGAAAGTACATCCGGAGTGGGCTTTCTTGCATTGAATTCTGAGGAAAGGATGGGGAGAGTCAAGCTGATCTGGAGGCCAGTTAGGGGAGCCTAGAAGGTGGTGGTGAGGACACATGTTCCAAGCCCAGCTTCCTCAGCTTGGCCAGTATGAGTGCTGGAAAATAGGGAGGGCTTTGGGGTTCACCACTGTGGGTGGAAGCAGGCCAGTGGACTGTCATGGCTCTTTAGAGATAGTCTGTGGCCTTCCTTTGCACCCAGGGAAAGCTTAGTCTACAGAGCTGGTCCATTTCCTTCTCTTGTATGGTTTTCTGGGCCCTGCCTGGGTGCTGATGGGAAATCCTCAGGCATGCAAGTCTCTCCCTGCTTCCCCTAAACCAGGGCCAGCTAGAACATCTACGGAGACTCTTCACAGAGGCCCTTTATGAGGAAGCGCTCAGCCAGGTGAGTGTGTGGAAGGAGGGACCAATGTCACTCCAGCTCTCCAGGAGCAGCTGAGTCAGCATCTTCTACTGGGACAGCTAAGCCTGAGCTGACATGGTCTTCTGGAGTTGGGATGGGACTGACTCATGGAAGACTTCCTGAACAGAGAGTTATATCAGGAAGAAAAGCAAGTGGCTGTAACCTGAGTGCTCTTTCTCTTCCACAGTGGTTCACTCCAGATGGATTCCGGTCTCTCTTTGCTCTTGTTGGGACCAATGGCCAAGGAATTGGGACCAGGTTAGGAGACAATGTTCCCAATATATTGGACTTATCCCTCAGGGCTCTGGTTGGAGATTGACTGAGGAAGGTAGCTACATCTCTTCAGGGTTAAGGTGGGGCATGGTGTGACTTTGTGGCCAGAATGCTGGACTGGACATAGTAATAGGGATCAGAGAGACTGAGGTGGGTAGAGTCTGCTCTTGGCAGTCTTGGTCTTTTGGGGAAGCGAGAGCTCCCACCCTGAAGAAAGAAATGGATTTAATTTGCCCAGAGGTGGAGAGCTTTGTGAGCTGGGCCTTTTCTCTAATCACACTTGCCTGGGACTCCCAGCTCCCTGAGCCAGTGGGTCCATGCCTGTGACACTCTGGAGCTGAAGCCTCAGGACCGTGAGCAGCTGGATGCCTTCATTGACCAGCTGTACAAGGACATCGAGGCAGGTTGGTGAGATTGAGAGGCCAAAGCCGCCCCCCCCCATCAGATGGTGGACCTGGTCTTCCCCTAGGGACCTCTGAGTTGAGGGTGGGGGACATAATCCCTGTATGACTGTGGGAAGCTTCAGATCTGTCCATGAGACACGTAGATGAGAAATGGCCCTGAGATCCATGCAGAGGCCCAATGCTGGGGGTAGGGGAGTGCTGGATAAATAGAGTGCTGTCATTTATAGAAAAACAAGGCTTATGCCTCAGAGATGTAAGTTTAATTGAAATGGTAGGGATCAGGTGCATTAGTGTAGTGGGGTGACAGAACAGTGAGCCAGTGCCTGTCCTTATAAACCTAGTTTCCTTTTCCCTATAAAATGGGTAGAATAACATCTACATATTACTGTCTTACAGCAACTGGAGAGTTTCTTAACTGTGAAGGATCAGGCCTCTTTGTGCTTCAGAGCTGCTGTGAGTCCTGGCATTGAGGGTTGCCCCTTCTAGGTTGATGGGGTTGAATCTGAGAGTGGGGTTAGGTCTGAGCTTCCTTGGAGATTCCTCTTGGTCTTTTTGGTCCATCAGTTTTTCATTCATTCATTGATTGAACTGTTCGTTCCTTAAAATACATTTATATATAAAACCTTCCAGTAGGCCAGGCCCTGTGCTCTGGCAGGGCACAGAGCTCTGATTTTTGCAAAGGAAGCATGCGCTGTGCACCACCACTGCCCTGTGAGATTTGGCAGGGGAGTGTTCTGAGAGCCTGGAAGGCTCTCAGTATCCTGGGAGGAGGGAGCTCAAGCTAGTAGAGAGTCTCATCACCATCTGATGGGGAGGGGTAGAGTTAGCTCAGACTATTACCTGTTCAATATATCCCAGCCTCCCACCCTCTGGTTTTCTCACTTCAAACCCCTCCTCTCAGGCTCTGGGGCCACTCTACCCTCCCAAACTAGGCTTTCAGAGGGCCTGACTCAGCTGTTACCAGACATCCAGTAGCAGACAGGACTGAGTTAGTGGTCTGGCCTGGGAAGTCTTTTCATAGTGGGAGTGATGTGGGTGTGCATTTGTGTCTGTGCTATATGGTCTTTAGGAAAGAGTACTAAACAGGAAACTTGAGTTCCAGGACCTAGGCAGCCTTCACTGAGATCAGAGAATAAGGAAAGATGGGACCTAGTGCTCTGCAGAGTTGAGGCTATTATTTTCATTAATCAGCAATCCTCATTACTTGCCTCTTGTGACCCAGGCAACCACAGCTGTGTCCCCAATGCAGAGACCTCCTTTCCAGAAAACAACTTCCTTTTGCATGTCACTGCCCTGGAGGATATTAAGCCAGGAGAGGTGAGGGCTGGGAGCTGTGGGTGGGTAAGGGTGGGAAATGGGCCTCCTTTCCAGAGACTGGGAGCAGCAGTGACTACAGCCCCAAGTTCAGGCTGTTGAGTTTAATCCCCCATGCCCGAAGGCATACGTTTTTCCCATAGGAATGCTCTAATTCCACTCCACTTCTTCAAAAAATAACTCCAGAAAGCCTTGAGAGAGAGCTATGTGCCAGGTTCTTGCTCCCAGCCACCGTTCGAGCAACAAAGCTGAAGCTTCTAAGAAAGCAGGAGATGGTTCTTTGCGGTTTGGCCTACAGGGTGCTAGCTAGTATGGTTTTGGGGTCCTGGCTGTTAGCACAGGGCACAGAGCCTTGTTGAATCTTCTTCCAGGACAAGTAGTGTTGCACCAAGATAACCTTTGAACCCATTATATAGACCTTGGCCCTTGACTGCCTATAACCATGGCTAGAGGCTAATTGCAGTCACCTCTATCTCAGGTGCTGATTGTTAGAGCCTCATAGTGGCGTGCTTTCTGAGGGCACAGGGGAATGGATTAGGGTAGCCCACCCCTTTGCTGAAAGGCACCTCAGGCCCCTGGGGACAGGGCAGTGGTTGGGGAGGCCCTAATCCCATCTAATAGGGAGCTCAGACCCTACCTCTCTTCTGGCCTCCAGGAAATCTGTATCAGCTACTTAGACTGCTGTCAGCGGGAGCGCAGCCGCCACAGCCGCCACAAGATCCTCAGGTGCCAGCTGGGGACGTGGTGGGCAGCTGGGCTCTGGGGTCCTCCATCCTGGTGACTGCCTAACTTTTCACCCTCACCACTATTGTCCCACCTCCTGCAGGGAGAACTATCTCTTTGTCTGTTCCTGCCCCAAATGTCTGGCAGAGGCTGATGAACCCAACGTGACCTCAGAGGAGGAGGACGAAGAGGAAGAGGAAGGAGAGCCAGAAGATGCCGAGCTGGGGGATGAGATGACTGATGTGTGATGTTGGCCTGCCTGGAAGGGGCCCTACCCCAGACACTGTTAAAAAAGGGGGCCTTCCCCCAGAGGAGAGGTTTGGAAGCAACTCCCCACTCCCATTGCCTGCTTCCCCTTATCCCAGTCCTGTTTTCTACTGGAGGGTAAGACAAAGGCTGGACTCTAGGCGCTCCATCCCTCACCAGATGTCATGCCCTGGACACTGCTGCTGAGTGGCTCAGGTTCTGTGTTGTCACTGAGCCTCAGAACTGGCCTCCTCATGAAGTATTCCACTATAGGGTGTGAGCAGCTGGAACCAAGGTCAGGGCTGAACAGTGTTTCTTCCTCTTGGCCCCACTGCCACACTTACCCATCTACCTGAGTCTTTACCCCTCTCAACTTGCTATGGAGAGGGTGACAAAGTAGCAGTTTGAGAACAGCTGTACTTCATTGAAGAAAGGAGAGAGGGTAAGATGCCTTCACTTTCTTCCCCACCTCCCACCACTGTAGCTGATAAAGCGACTGCCTGACTCCTAGCACAGCTGGGAGAGGCAGGAAGAAAGAACTGGGCCTCCAGAGCACCTTCCCTAAGAGTCTGTGCCGGGGAACACTGAACCAGGAGGATTACCTCCCTCTCCCCACTCCTACCATTTGGACATCTGAGGGAGTGGAGATTAACTGCTTCCCCAAACTCCAGAATCTCTACCTTGTGCCTTGACTCTCAGGCCCTAGCATGCTGGCTAGCCCCATGAAGTATGGAAGAGACCTCTTCCTCCCTCAGGAGAGGCATGTAGAGTATCATCACCCCTTCCTCACAGTCTTCTTCCCACTGAGGACTCCAGCACCCCTGGGGTGCAACAGGTCTGTGCTCCTTAATTTAGGATGTTCTAGAGTCTTCCCTGGGACCACTTGAACATGGGTAGTGCAGGGCTCTCTGGACTCAGTCTCCATCTTTAGGGTCTCCACAGGGGAGCATTGAAGTCTTCCAGGAACCCTAGGAGCTGGGCTAGACCCTTGAAGATTAGCCCTATATCCCCCTTCCCCCAAATGAGCACTACCCCTTACTCCTGGATTGGGCACTGTGGGAATTATAATCCATCACTCACAGTTCCTTTCTGCCTACCTTCCTTGAGGGGCCTGCCACATCCCCTTGCTGAGGGATTCCAGGCAGGCAGGGGTCTGCCACATAGGCCCTTTCCTGAATCATGAGCCAGGAATAACCTACCTGTCTGGCCTATTGGGTTCTTATTCCTTCACAGCAGCCAGCATCCCCTCCCACCCCTGCCTGCCTACTCTTCTCAATAAAATGAGTGGTGACAGGCCTCTGCAGGAGTGCTTGGTGGAGAATGACTTGACAAGCTACCGGGGGCGTAGGTGGCACAAAGGCGCATAGGGTAGAGCAGGTAATAGCAGGATGTGGGACCTTAGCTCCCCAATTTGGGCTCATCTACACTCTGATGTGCTAATGTTTCTAAGCCCTAGAGCAAGGGACTTCCATGGTCCAGTGTGGATCCCTAACACCAGGCAGCATGCTGAGTCTTCTCTTCAGTGGACTAAACTATAGCTCCGAAGATCTTATGAAGAAGGCTGTGTTGGGATCCAAGATTATCAGTCTGAGAACTGATCCTAAAGGACCTTGGACAAGTCATTAATCCTCAAGGGGCCTCAATTTCTCCTCTTCAACACAAGGACAGGAGACCAGATGAATGAGTTTGAAGGCCCCTCCCACCCTCGTGTGCTCTTATTCTAGGACACAGTTACAACCCTGATGAGAGCCTTTATTGCTAAAAAGTCAGTGAGAGTTTATTAAGTTCTCAAACACCAGCTCTTTAAACCAGTCCAGCAACTGCTATAAAGGACACTAAGAGATGTCCTGGGTGGGAGAAGCTGGAGCCAGGTGGAATGTGACAGGTCGCAGATGGCTCTCAGGCCACCTGCCTTTAGCCCCTTTTGTTCCAGATTCTAGCCAAGAAGCCCTGGGGCCTGGGTCTTGCCCTTTCCCATAGCATGAGACACCCTTGGGGGCCCTGGGGAAATGAAATCACTGGCATGACTTCCCTTAGCTTAGTCAAGGCCCAACCCTTTTTTCTCTACCTGGCTCCACCTGTCCCCAAGTGCTAATCCCAAGTCCCAAACAAATTTCCCCTTTCCAGCCCAGAGTTGTTTATGGCTGGAAGGTGGAACCAACTCTTCTACCAGAAGGTCCAGGGTGGTTGCAGCAGCTCAAAGGTGGGGATGCTCGTGACATTGACTGGGATGGAAATGATGGCCCATGGCAGCCCATGCTGTTCCAGGGAGCGGCGGATCATGTAGCTGAGAGGGCATGAAGAGAGGTGGCCATGGTCACATTCTCTGGATTCCATTATGCCCTACTGTCCCCATCACTGGGAGTTTCAGAGCCCAAGGACTTTTTTGGCCTTCCAGCTAGGGCACCCCAAGACGAGGCTTGTGGGTTGGGACTGGTGTTTGCCCTTGACCTCCCCGAGTCATGGCACCCAGACTATTGCTGACAGCCAGAATCAAGGAGCCCTCACCCATCTCGTCCGAGTAGGAAGAGGGCAGGGATGTCAGCCGTGCGCTGGGTACTGTCCTGGATCATCTCCACATAGAAGCTGTCATTGTCAACTGCATTGTCAGAGATGATCACTGCCCGCCCGCCGTGCTCCTGAACCACCCGGGTCTTGGAGAGGAAGGAGCAGCCCCTGGAAAAGGTAGTGATGAGACCAAAGGAAAGGCAGGGCCCTAGCTACCTCTCCCCAGGCTGTCACCCTAGAGTGAAAAAAAGACTATGGATAGTTTTAATAAAGGCTCATAAATAAATGGCCAAAAGGCATGGATAATCTTAAGACATTTCTTAAAGACCCTTAAAACGATCAATTATTTAAAAACTATTTCAAAGCACCACCACCACGACTGATCTCAGCATCTACCCTATGCCTACCCTCCCCTTGTGCCAAGTGCCTGTCCGCTCCTTACCCCCTCTCCACCAGAGCAATCTGGTCCTGGATGAAGAAACCGTTGCTGAGTTCTCCACAGGCCTCTGATGGTTCCGCAGGGACAAGGTGAATCTGCTCATACCTTGTGTGCTGAAAGACATTTAGACAGGTTAGAATATGAGGAGATGCACCTGCTTTAGGACCAGGCTGACAATCCCACCTTATCAGCTCCTCACAAAGGTGAGAAGGAAAGGAGTATTTTCTGTTTGCTGGAAACTACATCCTCACAAAAGCTTATCTAGTTGTCCCACCCTACCCTACCTTTTTACAAGTTTGGCAGGGGTGTGGGTGTGGACCTAGAGATAGAAAATAATTTGCCTTAAGTCACATCATTCAGAGGTAGAACTGGCAGGGCCCTTGGTTTTTCACTATTTCATGTTCCCAAAGATAGATAGATTGTGGTGTCCAGGTCTGTATCATGCCCAGAGAAATAGCTGGAAGCCCTTCCTGCACTACATATCTGGAGGGCAGAGCTGGATTCTGCGCCCTTCTCTGTCCCAGCACTCAAAGTACTGGTCAAAGGGATGAGAGGGTCACCTTGGCTTAGTGGGGGAAAGATGGAGATAGGATCAGAGATGAGGGGCTCTCCCTGAACTTACAAAGATACCACCAAAGTCCTTTGCAGGTGTAGCTGTGAAAATATATCGAATGTCTCCAGGACTCAGCACTTGGAAGTACAAATAATCATGGATACGTAAGCCTGAAAAGTAAAGAATACAAGTAAGGAGCCTCCATGAACCCTGTGTCTTCGATTGGGCTGACAATAGTCTAGGCTCAGGGACCCAGCTTCAACCAAGTAAGTCTTCCAGGTGGGTGAGGTAGATGGTCCCAGCCCTGGGGAGGATAGAGTTGATGCACAGTAACCACGAAAATTTATAGCTGCTGCTGCTTACAGAGGTGAGCCAGGAAGACTGCTCTAGTGTTGGCTCTCTCAGGGTTAATCCATCTTAGTTCTAGTGCTATCTCTCTGAGGATTAATCCATTTTTGTTCTGAAGTGGACCTGAATGTTTCAAGGTGGAGATGTGGTTTTCTGGGTACAAAATTCTCACTAAAATGTAAAAGTTGACTCTCTGGTCCCACTGCCATCCTCCTAGTCCACTATCATTTCTGTCCTGACTGGTCTTCTGTCTCCATTCTTGCTCCTTAAGTTCCATTCCCCAAACAATAGCCTAGCAAATATCATGTCACCACTCCCATGGCTTCTATACCCTTCAATGACATCCCTTTCACTTAAAATCTAAACTCTTAACTGGCCAGCAAGGCCCTGCTCCATCTGTCCCTTGCCTGTTACTCCAACCTCATCTCCTTCCTCTGTTCAAGCTAAACTGCCTCATTTCAGTTTCTTCACTCTGAGTCTTCTTACATGCTGTTTGCTCTCTCTGGGAGAATTGCTACCTGCACCCCACCTCACCTCTACCTCTTTACCTGTCTCACTCCTACTCATGCGTTAGATCACAGCTTAAATGTCACTTTCTCAGAGAAACCTGCACTCCTTTTATGCCCATTCAAAATGTACTTTTTCTCCACTGACAATTTCAATACAATTTGTAATTATACAGTATTCATAATTTTTTGTTTAATGTCTGTCTCCTCTACTATGGCAAGGATAAAGTCTTCACTCAATGCTGTATCCACATTACCTAACAGTGGCTAGAATAAAGTGGGTGCACAGTAAACGTTGTTAAATGAAAAACAACTATTTGCAGCTCTGCTGTACTGAGGACGAGAATTGTCAGAAGAAGATTTTTCTGGGAGTGGGGAACTTCTCTTCAGCACCAAAATGCAATGTTTCACCTAGACTTGAGTCTCTAGTTTCCTTAGCCCAGAGAGACTGAGGAATGTGGAAGGGTGGAAGCTGCTGCCATAGGTCCATTAGTCAATCAATAAAACACCAAACCACTACCATGTGCCAGGGTTGGAGCTGTTTGTAGTTTTAGTTGTCCTTGTCTACTGCCCAAATCATAGCCCCAGGTAGAGCTCCGCTGCCCTGGCACCAGGCTATACAGCCTTTTATCCTGGTAGCGAGGACTTCACATCAGACACCCTCCCAGGAAGCCTTCCTAGATGAGCACTAAACTCCCCCTCCTCCCCACACATCTGCCTGGCCTTTCGTATCTGCTGATCTGTGTAAATTGAGTGTGGTGTGCATATGGTTGTCTAAGTTTCTGTACCCGTGTAGGCGCAAACAGGTTGTGTGTGTACGTCTGTGCTTGTGTGTGTGAGCCCACGTGTAGGAGTGTGTGTTCCAGCATATGTGAATGCTCACATACATATTTCCCTTGTTCTCCCTTGTTCCTCCTCTTGGTCGCTCCCCCAGCCACCTGGGTGGGCGTTAGTGGGGGTAGGGGAAAGTCTTCCTTCAACGTGGGGACATGAGGGCTCAGAGCCCAGAAGCAGGCCGCTCCCGACTCAAGTCCCTGAGAGCCAGCACCCACCCACTCCAGCCTCCCGCCCCCGGACCTGCCCTGCCCCGAACTCGCAGGGTCCCCAAGGTGACCTGTGGCCCCCGGCCCGAGCCGCGAGCAAGCTGCATGGCCCATCCCGCAACACGGCCCCGCCCGTTGCCACTGACCGTGCGCCGCGACGCATGCGGGGAGCCAGAGCACGAGACACCACCAGCCCGCGGCACCGACGACCATCTCCGGGCCCGGCCGGCCGCCGCCGCCGCCTCCGCCGCCCGGCCGCGCGCGGCTCGCCGGACTTCGGCCTGACAGCGTCCCCGGCCTCCCGCCCCCGGCCGCGCTCGCGCCCCTGGTTGGCGGGCGGAAGCGAGCCCCGCGCTGATTGGCTCCGGTGCCCGCCGTGCAGCACGCTTTCCGCTCCGCGCCGTAGCCCACTTCCTATTGGCCGGGAGAAGGGAGGCCGCGCGCCTACGCGTCCGAACTCTCAGCAGCCACTGCCGGCCCCGCCCCGCCCCGCCCCGCCCCGCCCCGGCCCGCCCCGCTGTGTCTCCGCCGCCGGCCGGGACCTCGCGGGCGGGCCAGCGTGGGGGCTGCCCGTGCTTTCCGCGCTAGGCTCGCTTCGGTCGGCGTCAGCGCTTGCGGCCTCGCCGTGACCCGCACGACAGTGATTTGCCTTTCTCCCCCCTGCCCTTCCCTCCTCCCCACCCGCTTCTTGGGCAAGTGTTCGTCCAGCGCCCATATCTCCCGAGACCTCCACCCGGCTCGTCGTCTGCCCAGTCCCGCCAGCGGGGCGCTGGGGACGCGGCTGGAGGCACCCGCACCCTCCGGAGGAGGCTCTGGCCAGGGCAGAATCAGAAAGCGGGCATTGTGCGTGGGGCCCAGGCCAGCTTCTCTGCCACGTTCCGTGTGGCTTTGGCCGCATCTCCTGACCTCTCGGCCTCAGCGCTCCCATATGTAAAACGGGCATGAGGACGGCACCGAGGCCAGGGGGTTGCGAGCATTACACGAGATCTCTCACGCTAAGAGCTTTCTTAGCATAAGCTTGCCCCCCAGCGTTCAATAAATGTTTGCGTTGACTGCAGTCCTTGGTCTGGCATCTTGGGGCGTGGAGGAGGGTGGGACAGGAATTAGGATTAGGAGATGTCGCGGACCGAGCAGGTTCCCTTCATGCTCAGAGAAAAGCACGACCGAAACCTGGCGCATCTCGGATAACCAACGTCTCCCTCAAGAGCGCCCTGAGAGGCCCCGCCTCTGGCCCTTCTAGCCGCGCCGACTCTGTGGTAGCGGACCATAGAGCGACGGAAGTGGCCGGTCCCTTTCCGCTGCGGGTCCGACGGTTCAGCGGATCTTCCGGGGAGTTCTCTGGCGCAGGGCATTGTGGGGTTGCCGGGCTCCCCGGACGTGCAGCTCCGAGGAGTAGCGGGCCGCTGATTAAGCTTCCAAAATGATGGTGAGTGGCATCTCGCCGATCCGTCGCCATCCGCTCCCTTCTCGCCTGTGGCTGGCGCTGCCTGGTCGTAACTCGCCCGGGAGGGCCTTCGCCTCCCTGTTGATGCTGGCATCGCCCCGATCCCCTATCTGTGGGCGACCCCGGCCCGCCGCGGCCTGCCTCGAGCCTGGCACAGAGCAGGGGGGCCCTTGGCGATGGCTGTGTGGGATCGAGGGGATGCTGTGGTCGGGCTGGCTGGGGACTACAAGTTCCAGGGTGCGTCGGGCTGCGAACCGCGTCGGGGACCCGGTTTTTGGAGCCCTCCACAACCGCGACCTGTTTTAAATGAGTGCGGATTGAGCGTGCGTACGCGGTCGGCGGCCAGGCTTGGAAGCCCTGGCTGCCCTGGGCAGAGCGGATGTAAAGATGTGTACTCCCTAGAATGGGTAGAGCGCAAGGCCCCAGCTGGTCTCGCTCTACCCGACCCGCGCGTTGCTGCATGAATGGAAAGAAGTCCCTCTGCTCGTTCATCCATCCATCCATCCAGTAAACACATGTTTAATGCCCACTGAATGTACCATGCCCAGCTGCTCATTGGGGTGCAACTCCTCAGCCAAGAGAATGGGCAGGGCAGATGGCACTACTGCATAAGAGGTGGGAAGTCCCGGGCTCAAACTCCGACCCTGTCTGTCCTTCCAGCTTTGACATTAGACCAGGCTTTTCTGATTGGCCACCTAATTCTCGAGTCTCCTTTTTTTTAGATTAGTTGGTTTGATGAATCCTGACCTTCTACACATTCCTTTCTTCCATCTCATAACTCCAGGTACCTTCCATGGGTCCCAAGCCTCCGTGTTATCTCTTGAGTTGATGTTAAACAGGGCCAGGTGTTTGAGGCAAAACCCTGGCTGAGATGTTGCTTTGAGTCAACTATTGCTTTCTGTTCACTTGGCAGTCACTCACTCATTTTAGCTTATTAGTCCAATTCACTTCTCTGGTGTTTTTGTTGTTGTTGTTCGTGCTTCTTGCAGCTTCTTGCAGCTTCTCCCTGTCCAAACACCTATAAGGTGTTCATCAAAAGCCTATGAATCCAGCTTGTACCCGAGATAGAAAGAACCTGGTGTTATCTGTACACCCTCTCCTGTTCATACCTTCGGTGCTGTCTTTTTTCACTCTATCTTCAGCATTAACTCTTCCTGAAGTCATTTTTATCTTCTGTGCAGAGGCAGCATAGTAGAACAGCTCAGAGTCAAGGCTCTGGAGAGCTGTGTGAACGCCTAAGTATACAACTCAGCCCTGCCACTTACTAGGTGTGTGACTTTGAGCATGTTATTAAATTTCTTGCCCTCAGTTCATTTAGAGGGGATTAAATGAACTAATACATATAAAGTGTCCAGCATGTAGTCAGCACGCAGCAAATGTTAGTGTTCTGCTAGGTGGTTGCTTGCTTCCTTTCCACCCATAATCCATTTTCCTGCCAAGGCTACCGTGAATTTTGGTTGGAATCCACAGAACTGGGGATCAGAACCAGGGTTCTGTCTGGTGATAAAAACCTTCACCAGGAGTTCCAAATGCCACACATAAATTTTTCCCGAACTGACCCCTGTTCAGTTTCCCGGTTGTACTGGCTGTTTATCTCTTTTTGGGAATGTGAAACTTCTATCACCAAGAATCCTCCTTGCTGTCATAGAATTGGTCCCTGATATTCTAGAAACCTTTTGGTATTAGAAGAGAGCTAAAATGGTCCCCCCAGAACCTCAGTCCTGTGACTTTGGTACAGCTTGTGCAGTGTATGTCTTTCCTTTTGTGTCGAGCACTATTAGCCTTGACCTATAAATACCTGTTGTGGTTTTTATAGAACCCCATGCTTAATAATGTTTAGTAAAATTTTTAAGGAGGATGAACAGAAAAACCATTAAGCTGAAATTTCTAAGCCTTCCGTGATACCCTTGGCAGATTACTGGATTCTGTTATTGTTTTTCTACTTCAGTAGAAATGAGTGAGATTGAATAGTAGCTTAGAGACAGAAACTGGGCTTTCCATAGCAGTGCCTGCCCCTGGGAAACTGGTGGAAGAGGACCCTTCCTGCTTGACCTGGCTTGGCTCAATCTAGCTCTGCTACCTGTCTCTACCCAGCTTGCCATTTCTCTAAGGCCTACAATGCACAGGGAACTTAGAGACAGTATGGTCAGCTGCTTCCAGGCCCTTCTTGCTTTGTACTTAAGAATTCTCAATGAATGTAGTGTCAACATACTGCCAGTGCTTTTCCACAACTTAGTCAAGCAGCCAGTTCTTTCTTACATCATCACTTATATCTAGCAGCTATGAGTACGTATATTTAACAGTTGAATTGTCAGCACCAAAAATTACTGAATCTCACTTCATGTGTGGCCAAATTTAGGAATGCTACAAATTGAGATTACTATGATTCTTACTTTTGGGAAGCTCATACTTTAAGAGAGGATGGCAAATATAAAGGTTGTGTGCAAGAGGAAGCAAAGAGAGAGTTAAGGGTTCCCTGTTCAGGATGCCCATTAGGTGATGCTGAGAAAACTTCCTGGGAGAATTGGGGCTCTGAAGAGTTGCTGGCCTGGTGGTAAGAAAGTATTGCTTCATAGAAGTGGCAGGTTGGCTCTTGTAGATGGGGGTACAATTTGGAGATGAGAAAAGGGCTACAAAAGTGTTGGATAAGTTAGCCTGTTAGAGGGGTAGAAGAATCTGTTGAAGGTAATAGGAAGGGATTGAGACTCACATTGGTTGTTGATTTAAAGTTAAGACCATCCAGGGCAGGGGTGGACCCTAGGAGATCTGAGGCTCCCGCAAGTAATGATTTAGCCAATTAGGAGAAGGTGAGACCTTTCAGGGGATACTTCTTTCATCTTTCTTTACAGAAGGTGCGAGAGGCCCAAAAGAATGCTCAGAATATAGGGAAGCCTTTTTTTTTTCCTTTTTTTCTCTTTTTTTTTGCCTCCAGACTTGGGACACTACCATGAAAAGGAAGGAATCTTTTCATGCCTGGCCTCGGATTTAAGGGGTTATTTAATAGGGATGCTTTAAAAAAAAAAAAAAAAAAAAAGGCAATATATGATATGTTCATTAGAAGAAAGTTGAAACAAAACAGAAAATAGACAACACAAAGTGCCAAAACTCTCTTTACTACCACTTTCTTACTCGTTAGAGTTTGTTGGGCATCTCTCTAGCCCCTTTTTATTCATTTACACATTATATCTTGCCTCTTACCTATTTTCTAGGTGGTTGTGTTTTGTTTGTTTGTTTGTTTGTTTGTTTGTTTGTTTTTAATGTAAATCAGACTGTACCATTCCTCTGTTGCAGGTCTTTTTAGGGTTTCCTTAACACTCTCTATAAGCAAAATGTTGTCTGGTTCCTTCCTTCCTCTTCAGTCTTATTCCAACCTTCCACTTACTTATTACCCTCCAGTTGCACTGGCCAAAGGAGTTGAACTTGTTAAGGAATTGCCCAGTTAATATGATGGCATTATCCTTATGGGTGACTAGACTTTGTGGTGTGTGAATTCCAGACAGCCCTGTGCTTTTCTGTGCCTTCCCTGCTCAGATACCTGAAGTACCCCTAGGGGTGGATGTGGGCAGTAGCTTTCAAACTTTATGTTACTCTCCACAGTAGGAAATATTTTAAATCATAGCCTAATAGCACACATATAAGAAAAGTTTTGAAACAGTTAATACCCTTAATATGTTGTTTCATATAAACACACAATTAGTCACAGTCACTGGGAAGACTGGGTCTGGTTCATGAGCTCATCTCTGAAGGTACAAACTTAGGTGCAGGGACAAAGAGCACTGGTTTGGGAAGCTGAAGAATTACTGTCCGTGCTAATGGTTACTGGAGCAAAGGTATATCAATAGGCCCTTTAAGATGAGCAAGTATCTCCATCTTCCAGAGTTTCTAAAGCAGGTCTGCAAATTAAGCCTCTGCAGGGACAGTGACTGTTGTGGAGGCCATTGCAAAATAGAGAAAAACTTCTTTGGAGTTTCTGATCGGGGATGAGTCATAGAAAGCTCTATGGAGCCAGCATAAGAAGTGGAAACATCGCTATAGGAATTGGATTTGTTGTCATTATTGAGGCAGGACAAAAGTACTGTTTGTTTCTCTGCGTGGCCACTTCTGACAGTCCAACTAACATCATTGGTAAAACTGTCTGGGCATCTCCAGGACAACTCCTGAAGCAGTTAACACCTCCTGTTTGGCATCAGTGCCCCATCTACTTCTCTGGGATTAAGCTGTGATGCAGATAAGTGAATGTTTTGCTGGAGGGTGAATGCTGAGCATGACCTGCTTCTATGCTGTGACCTAATTCCTCAACACAGGGAATGGGGTCAGAAGTTGAAAAGGCTGTGCTCATTCAACTGGGCACTGGAGAATACATTACTGTTTGATTTGTTCTTTATAATCAACATTACTCAAATCATTTTCTAGCACATATACCAAGTATGCTGTGATCTTAGCAATGTCTCTGGAGGTAGAGTCTATTTAAGGGAATGGATGTGGTAGACAGTTGAAAGAATGTGGTTTAAAAGGTCTCTAGATATTTTTGTTACGGGGAAGATGGGAGCATTTTTCCTCAGCCTTCCCTCCTTGAGTTTTATTGTAATAAATGATTATTAAAAGCAATCAATTACTTTTTCTTTTCTAGCCCACACCAGTTATCCTGTTGAAAGAAGGGACTGATAGTTCCCAAGGCATCCCCCAGCTTGTAAGTAACATCAGTGCCTGCCAGGTCATTGCTGAGGCTGTAAGAACCACCCTGGGCCCCCGTGGCATGGATAAACTCCTTGTGGATGGCCGAGGTAAGTCTGCAGGGTTCCTCAGGCCAGGGTGCTGGATAGGAAGCTCCTGGAGAGTGTTAGAGACCAGCAAAGGTTGACATAAGAAATCCCACTGCTTTTCAGATCTCTGAGGGATCGCTCACTTGAAGTGGTTCCATTGTGTACATGGTTCTGAATTCTGGGCCCTGTGGGCATATTTGGGAGAATCTGGGCGTAGGAGCCTGGTGCCTTATGGTTTAGTGTATTAATTGACATGTGAGATGCTAGAGTATATGTTGAAAATATCTAGACAATTCTTATTCTCGTTTTTAAAATATTTTCTAGCTCTAGTTGCGGTGTACAAAATGTTAACCCAAGAAAATCAGGAGCTCGTGGTCTTCAGACGCTTGTACTTTTAGGTGGTCCTTTGTTCTCAGAACTAACTATAAAAAGATCAGTTTATTCTTGCCATGATCCCATCTCCCGCATCCCAGAAAAGGCTATATGGACTCCAAGTTCAACTAGAGGACAGAATTTAAGAAAGGGTCTTTCAATTTTTACTTTGTGCTTGTTCCTTTTAAGGCAAAGCCACAATTTCTAATGATGGGGCCACGATTCTGAAACTCCTTGATGTTGTCCATCCTGCAGCAAAGACTTTAGTGGATATTGCCAAATCACAAGATGCTGAGGTAGGAAAATAAGCAGATTGTTTAAATAGAGATTGAAACACATGCCCGTTTGCTCCTTTGCTCTCCTTTCTTTAAAAGTTTTTGATGTTATATCTAAAATTATAATTTCAAAAGTAATACATGCTTGTAAAAATATTTAGATGGAGTTAATAATTTTTTAAAATTCTACTGTTCCACTGCATGTAGCTGAGGCCCATGTGCTGTCATTCATGTGAGTTGCTAGGTAAATAATTTAACCTCTCATCTGTTAGTCACTTTAAAAGATGGGCTGGAAACTCTGAGGTTTTCAGTCCGTCTTCTTGCTTTTTTTTTAATGATAATGAAATATACATAACAGAATTCACCAATTTTTACACATACAATTTAGTGGCATTAACCAGACTGCTTTTAAAAAAACATTTCTAACTCTGGAGTCTTGATAATAAATGTTGAAAGAGACAAGTCTCTGTTTTAGAATATTACACATATGTCCTGAAGTTATATAAAAAGGTTTATTAGGACCCCAAAGTCTATAAAACAGTGTGACTTATATAAAATTAAAGTGAGAGAAGTCTGGATCTGACTGTTAATGTTTTCAACAAATAAAAAGTATATTTCTGTCCAGGAATTTGGCAGCTTAAATCTTTTGCCACAATAACCCTTTTCCTCCTTGAGAATTCTTTGCATTACACAATGGACATAAGTAAGTTGCAAATAAAAATTTTCCAAACAGGGATTAGCCAGTTTTTTTTTTTTTTTTTTTTTTTACAAACTATTATTCTTTTTCTCCCTCATTAAGATAGGGTTTAGATGCCATCATAGAAAATTTCCATGTAAGAAATGTTAGCAGACTAGTAATCTCCTTGTTTCAAATAGTGCTTAACATTTAAAGGACTTTGGCTGGTCCAGGGTTTGTTTTAGTGGGATTTAGCTGGAAATTATCTTTTTTTGTAAACTCCTATGGTAGTTTGTGTTCCTTAAGGAATATTTCATGCCTCTTGCTACTGTGGTTATTTGTGACACATAAGCATTGTGTTACAAGCATGACTGGGACTGTCTTACTCATTTTATGGCTTGTGTATAATAAGTTTTCAGTTAATTCATAAACATGATTTTATATCCCAAGAGGAAGTTTGATTGTCCAAACCAGTCCTCTTGGGAGAATGGACCTGGCTGAGCAGTTAGTTTTGTAGCTCAGTATCATTTGATAGGATGGATACCTAACTACCATTGCCTTTCTTCTGCTTGTTACAAACACCTTTACTTCCTTAAAAAAGAGTCACATCCATTTAAATAGTCCCCAAGTTAAGTAGATTGCCAAGAAATGGAGTTTGGGGGCTTTATCCCTGAACATGAGAAAACGTGAATTTCCTATCATTCTCTTCTAGGTCGGTGATGGCACCACCTCAGTAACCCTGCTGGCTGCAGAGTTTCTGAAACAGGTGAAACCTTATGTGGAGGAAGGTTTGCACCCGCAGATCATCATCCGAGCTTTCCGCACTGCCACCCAATTGGTATGGGAGTACTGGCTAACTTGGCCTTGTGCCTGGGCACCTTCGTTGTTCTAGAATACCTTTACTGGGGTATGGAGAGACTTAGAAAAGAGTTCCTTAGACATTTTCTGAATTCTCCATAGGAGATCTCAGTTTTACCATTTAGTAGCTGGCCATTTGACTAGATATATTACTTAAATCTCTTTAAGCTTCAGGTTTCCTGAGAGTCTATGATGTAGACATATTATAGGCTCTCAGTAAATGAGAGCTATTTTTGGTTTTATTGAATACCTCATAGCACATCCTGACACCTGGCTTTTTTTGACCTTTATTCTGTGACTTGGGGCAAGTCAGTCCCTCTAGGCCTTAATCTCTCCCTTTACTTTCTCTGTTTCAGGGTGGTGATGTTGAAATTAGACATATGAGAAGTGAGATAGATGTATGTCATATAATGTATCTAATTAATACATGAAGTGCTAGAAGTTGTAGATGTTTTTCATAAACCAGAAGGTTTGGCCTAATCTAGTGTCGTAGCTTGTTTCCACTCGTTTGTTTTAGTGTGTTACCTGCAATATCCAGAGCTAAATCCTGAAAGTGCTCTGATGGTTCTTCAGAACTGTACCTACTCTACATTGCTAACTTTGGGAGTTGTCTAAACTATAGAGATTTATGGTTTTTCTCTGGGCAGCTACAAGAAATGTATCAGCTGAAGAGTGGGGATGCTTAAGATCTGGGAATAAACAGATTAGGGACTAGGAAGAGAGGTAGGGATCCACTTCTCTAATTTGTAGCATGAGAGACTCATTTAGCTGCTGTTCTTGGCAGGCAGTTGACAAGATCAAAGAGATCGCCGTGACTGTGAAGAAGGAAGATAAAGTGTAAGTTTGCGGTGGAGTGGTGGGGTTTATCAGAACCTTGACTTTCCATGCCAAATTGGATGCAGAAGCATGTTGCAATCCCTTATGTGGGCCTTGGGCTGTTTGGCTCTTAAGAGACCCTTGGCTGTACCCCAGCTCACACAGCACACTACGTAGACCGTAGTTTAAAAGCTGTCACACATGAGGTCTTTGACTGCAGTCACCATCTGTCACTGGTAATCTGCCCTAATGATAACAGAAGTTGGTGAGGGCTTAGTTTACAGCCTAGAACTGAAACCACTTCCATAATGCAGTAGAATCATACAAGAGGGGCTTTCAGGGCCTGATGCATGTCCCACCTGTGTGTCCCAGGGAACAGAGGAAGCTGCTGGAGAAGTGTGCTATGACTGCTCTGAGCTCCAAGCTGATCTCCCAGCAGAAAGCTTTCTTTGCTAAGATGGTGGTGGATGCAGTGATAATGCTCGATGATTTGTTGCAGCTTAAAATGATTGGAATCAAGAAGGTACAAGGTGGAGCCCTGGAGGTAAGCATGCTACAGCCTCCTTAGGAGGCTCCTGCTTTCACATTGACCTTTCAGGCAGCTTGGTATAGGAGGAGAGCATACATTACAGGGGTAGAGAGACCACATGTTGGACTGAAAGTCAGGCTTGGGCTGTGTTCTCTGTACTGCCACAATAGGCTATGACTATGGACACGTGTAACTTCTGTGGACTTATATTTATTTGTCAGGAGAATGAAGATTGAACTGGCTGAGTTTCAGAATCTGTTGGTATGGGAGGGGATATGGCCAACTCTGATAAATTGTCTATAGCCCTTTCAATTAATGTAGCAGTACTTTTCAGTCCATTTTCTCCAAGTGACATGTCCAAGTTCTTCCTTCTTTTATTCATTTATTTTGAATAGATGATACATAGTTCAAACTGTATGAAAGGGCCTAAAGGAAAAAATAAATGTCCCTATACCATTCCTGCCCCAAATTCGACCACAATTAAGTGTATGTGTATATCCTTTCAGAATGATCTGTGTACCTACAAATCCATGTGTAAATATTACTTTCTAAAACACAAATAATTGCTTATAATACGTAGTCTTCTGTAACTTTTGTCCATTTAACAACGTATTTAGATTTTGATCCATGTCAGCATGTATGGCTCTTAACTCAAAGCTGCCCAGTTATAATTTTCTGTGATGGTGATTCTGTTAAATATCTGCACTGTCCTGCAAGGTTGCCACCAGCCAAGTGTAACTACTGAATTTTTTTTTTAGGCAAGGCAACCCTTGGTTGACGTCGCAGATTGCAAGGGCCTTGTCAACTTACGATCCCTTATTTTTTTTATATCCATAGCACCTGGTCTTCCTAGGTGGTCTCCCATCCAAGTACTAACCAGGCCTGACCCTGCTTAGCTTCCAAGATCAGATGGGATGGGACTTGTTCAGGGTGGCA
This sequence comes from Cynopterus sphinx, assembly GCA_030015415.1. Classification (NCBI taxonomy): domain Eukaryota; kingdom Metazoa; phylum Chordata; class Mammalia; order Chiroptera; family Pteropodidae; genus Cynopterus; species Cynopterus sphinx. Next base: position 52,632,079 of record CM057383.1, on the reverse strand, counting down.
TGGCCATAGACAATACTACTGAATTTTAAGTTTAATTTCCATTTATTTAAAGTTCAATAAGCAACATGTAGCTAGCTAGTGGCTTACTGTGTTGCACAGCGTTAGCAGTAACTCGTTCTTTTTCAAAACAGTGGTTAATGCCTGGAAACATCCTTTGATGTCGGTGCCTCCATGCCGCTGTGGACTTTTTCTAGTCTTAGCCTGTTCTGCTTCTCATTGTACTCTTGCTTGGTGAAGTTATTTGGATGGGAGCTGCTTGACATTACAGCCTGGCCCTTCCTCTTTTGTTCTTTGACTTTTATCTTTCCAGAGTCCTTCCTCATCTTCTTCCTGTCATGGCACATGTCAGTGGGCCGAAGTTCTCTCTGTAATAAAACTGTGAGGAATCTGGAGGTCACCTGAGCCATTCCCATCTTTGGCCCCCAGTACCACTCATTATGTAGCCTGTTCTCTACATCCTGGCTGGCTGGCTTTTTCTTTACCCACTGCTTTGGTAGCAATATTCCATCTTTTCCTTGGCCTTCCTACTTCTGTAAACCCTTGAGATTAGATTGGCATTCACTAAACTGGGGATCAGAACTAATAATCTTTAGTGAGAAAGTCAGGGGTTTTAAGCCACATTTGATTTTTTCCTCAGACTGTCCTAAATTTCTTAAATGTATGTACACCCTCACACAAGACCTGACACACAGAACTCAATGAGTGATAGTAGTAATTATTTATTTATGCTCAAGATTTAACTGAGAACTTTCTGGTCTATATCTTTAGCCTTCACTTCTCCCCTGAGCCTCTTGCCCCTGTGTCTAACTGCTGCTGAACCCATTAGCTTGTCCTCCAAACTTGTAGCATTTTCTGTATTCCTTGAAGTAGTTGGTATCACCACTATTATTTAGTCACTCAAACTAGATATCTGCGGTTATCCCTGAAAACCTTTCCAACTCCCTACAACTTGTTAGTGATTGTCTCATTTTTCCTACCAAGTTACTATTTATTTCTTTAATCTGTCTCTTATTCCCAAGACAGTTGTCCTAACGGTGGTAACCCCTCCTCCAGTGTTGCATCCCCTAAATCCATTCTCTCTGTTGCATTGTGAAATTCCCTGTTTACTACCCTGTGTGTAAGCCTTTTGGGATTCTGCATTGCCTACCGGATAAGATCCAGATCTTAGCAGAGCCTGTAAAATTCCCCTGAACTGGTCCCTGCCTTCTACTTTGTATTCTAGAAACAGCAAATGCCTTTTCATTCCCTGATTCCACCACATTGCCTCCACCTCTTGGGAACACCTCTTCCTTTTTTCTATTTGACTAATTTCTGCTGAGCCATCTTGATTCAGCTCAAGCCTCACCCCCTTTAGGAGACTCTGGATTTGAATGATGCAGAATCTGTTTACTGATAGGTTACAGTATTAGAGATCAGGATTATAGATTAGCACTGGCAGAGAATATCCAGATCACTGAACTGAATACCCCTTTTTATGGAGTGGGAAATGACTTGGTCATTTAGTAAGGAAAAGATCTGAGAGTTAAGCCTAAGTTTCCTAATAGTGCCTAAGACAGTCCCAGGTACAGCATGCTTTCTGTTATCCTTGATATTAAATCCAGCCCAGAAGAATCTCTGTTATGGAACAAGCTGTGGAAGTTCATGTTTTAAGGGACTGAGATGTGGGAGGCCACAATGATAGCTTGAGTACTGTGCAGGGAATTTCTAATCTTTGTGACCTTTTTGTCTTCATCTTCTGGGAAGAAGCAGCACCTAGCATACAGCACGCATGCCAGAATGTGTGTATGTGTGTGTGTAGGCATGTGCAGTAGGAGAAGACTAGGGGCTTGGGAGTTGGGATTGAGGGGTAAGGCATTAGTCAGCCTGTGCCTTATTTATAATGCCTAGCTCCTTTCCTGGCACTGTAGGTAAACACAGTGCTATCTATTGGCTTCAGAGGCCATCTTAGAAGACAGCTGAAATAAGACTTTACCATGCATATTAGTCTCTGCACCTGAGTAATTTTCCTTATACTAAAGTGACAACCAAAATATGTTTTGTATTTTTCCTGGCTTTTATGATAATGGAAAAGTTTTAACAGGAAAATTAAAGCATGGTTAACTCTTTCAGATTCATAGGAATGGACACACATTATTAGTCCAGCATACCACCAGCTTGATTTCATTTCATGCCAGTACTGAACTGTTGAACTGTTTGTTTGTTTTTTTAACAGGAGTCCCAGCTGGTAGCTGGTGTTGCATTCAAGAAGACTTTCTCTTACGCTGGGTTTGAAATGCAACCCAAAAAATACCATAATCCAAAGATTGCCCTTTTAAATGTTGAGCTCGAACTGAAAGCTGAGAAAGATAATGCTGAAATCAGAGTCCACACAGTTGAGGTAGGCCCCCCAAGCTGCATGTGGCATGGACATGGGCAGCTTTCTGGGCCAAAGCCTTGGGTCTTGTGGCTGTCTTGGATCCAGCTCTGTTCTTCAGGCTTCTGAGGGTCCCTTTCCCCTCCTGTGCCCCTACATATTGATATCCAAATACTGGGCCCACTTTACTCACTATACTCTCTCTGAGTAACCTAGACCTGAGGAGATTTGAATAGGGCAGACCTGCTGAAATGTTATCCTCTGGTCCCAAACAAGTCAGCCCAGTATTTTGATTGCTCTGGTTTGGGCAGATGTGGGCTTCTCCCCTATTAGACTATGCTGCAGGAACAGGTGTGCTCCCACTATGGATATTACCAGGGCTGTCTTGAGGTAGCTGTGTCACCCAGCTCTATACAGGTGCTCCTGGGAATTTGTATCCAACTCAGAATGGCCTTTGCGAGAAGGAGTCTTATTGAGAACTCCCTGGATGCAGTGCCTCCGGAGGCTAGAACTCATCCAGACCAAACTGTTTCTCACACCCTGGCAATGCCATCTCTGGAGTAGCTCCCAGTCCTGGGGTTACTTTCTGCTTTTGTGTTTGTAAGTTTTAGATGGTTTCTAAGTTATCACATAGGAGCTTTGTTGACTTGGACTGAGGAGAGGATATTCTCTTTACCCTTGTTAATTCTCTAATCAGCGTATTTATCTCGGGGGATATATTTTAGCCCACTGTATATGCTAACCTCCACTCCAAAGCATCCTCATTCTTTTCTGGGTCTCTTCAGGATTATCAGGCAATTGTTGATGCTGAGTGGAACATTCTCTATGACAAGTTAGAGAGGATCCATCATTCTGGAGCCAAAGTCGTCTTGTCTAAACTCCCTATTGGGGATGTGGCCACCCAGTACTTTGCCGACAGGGACATGTTCTGTGCTGGCCGAGTGCCAGAAGAGGATCTGAAGAGGACAATGATGGTAACTGATCTTTCACTGGCTGCTTCTTGGCCTTTGTGGCCCTGGAAGGAGTTTTTATTTACTTATGGTGCACAGGGGTGCACCGTTAGGTTGGCATGTGAATCCAGGCCTGTCTTAATTCTTTGTCATGCAGCAGTCCAGTCCCAGGGTGCATGTGCTCAGATACAAAAGTTCATCTAACCAGAGCAAGTCAGGAAGTCTGATTTGCGAGGGAACCTAGCTAGCAGTAATGTGATGAGTAGCTACATAAACTCAAGTATTGATGCTTCCAGCCAGATTTCCTTCCAGACACTTTAAGTCTAAAGCACCAATCTTGACTTCAGTTGCCCTACCCAAAGCATCCTAATTTGAGGGAGGGGTGTTGGGTGAAGCAAAGGGTCCCCATTTCCTTTTAACTAAGCCTGTTTTCCCTTCATATGTTTTAGTTCTATTTTGTTTTCTCTTTTTGGAGGGGGTAAGGGTCACCTGGAGGTCAAAGGCGAGAGTGGTTTATCCAATGCAGAGGGTTCTGGGATACAATTCCCAGTCCAGCATGGTAATTGGCTTTGTGACTAAGTGGCAGGAAACTTGCTGGTGTGGTGTGAGCCTTCACTGCTAGGTGATCTTGCCTTCTCCTTAGGCCTGCGGAGGCTCCATCCAGACCAGTGTGAATGCTCTGTCAGCAGATGTGCTGGGCCGCTGCCAAGTCTTTGAAGAGACCCAGATTGGAGGCGAAAGGTGAGATGTTGGCTGGGACTACATCCTGGCTGAGTCCACAAAACTTACCTGGCTCTGGCCTCCTGCCATCCTTTGGGTGTGATATATTGTATGTGTTACTCTTTTTTGAGGCCTCACCTTTTGGGGCATCAAGAGTTCAGATATAGAGTGCTTTGGGAGAGAAGATTACCTTGGGTCAGAAGTCTGACTCCACAGTCTTGTATGTCCCATGGTACAGCCCCAGAATCTACCCAATGAAATGTGTTTAAATGTGAGATTGGGGAACCTTAGTGAGAAACAGAAAAGTAGCAGCTGAGTGTTGGGAGGGTTTGGTGAGGTCAGAACATAGCAGATTGGCAGCAGACAGTTCACATGTATGCTTTGGCCCTGGATATAGGTATAATTTCTTCACTGGCTGCCCCAAGGCAAAGACTTGTACCATCATCCTCCGTGGTGGCGCCGAGCAGTTCATGGAGGAGACAGAGCGATCCCTGCATGATGCCATCATGATTGTCAGAAGGGCCATCAAGGTACTAGGGCTGGTGGCTTCCTGCCTGCACAACCCAGTCTCCATCTCAAGCTGATGAGACCCTAGATTTATGTGGTGATTCCTGCTCTGGATGGCACGCAGGCCCTGATTTGCTTCACAAATCATAAACATCCTTAGTCTCTCAAGATAGGTCACGTTGCCTTTAAGGTAAAGACTTGTTCTTGTGTGCAAACTGGATCCGAGGTAATTAGCCATCCCTGGGTTTATGCCGGTGTCCCCAAGCTATAGCCAACTTTGAAGATGGTCAGGAACTGTAAACTTCACTGGGTCGAAGTAGGGAAATGCTAGACAAGGGCCATGTTTAGGCTTCCTGGGGCTTGGAATGGGGGAAAGAATAGGAACCACTCTCTTTCTGGGCTTGGGGACCTACTGGCTAAGTGGCCCAACTTTTTCATGGCTGTGCTTGGGCGAGGAGAAACTACTTGTATTGAGGGCTGGGTCTGGTCTCTACAGAATGATTCAGTGGTGGCCGGTGGTGGGGCCATTGAGATGGAGCTCTCCAAGTACCTGCGGGATTATTCAAGGACCATTCCAGGAAAACAGCAGTTGCTGATTGGGGCATATGCCAAGGCCTTGGAAATTATCCCACGCCAGCTGTGTGACAATGCTGGCTTTGATGCCACAAACATCCTCAATAAGCTGCGGGCTCGGCATGCGCAGGTGGGTCCTTCCTCTCCTCGGGGTCCAGGGATTGGGTAGATGGGGCTAGATTCTGAGTATATGCTGTGCTTAGTCAAACTCTGCTCAGCACAGGTGATGGGGCTGAAACTAAACCTGGTACCAACTAACTGGCTCTTCTGAAGGCCTGAAGGCAGAGGCAAAGCCACAGTGGCAGGACTGGAGGTTCCAGGGTTTCTTCAGTGCTTTTGTCAAGGGTACAGTCACTCCTCATAGTGTGACCAGAGGAGCCAGAGGAGTCCTGCGGCCCCTGCCTGGAAGCACACTGACCATGTATGGTGGGTTTCTGGGCGTGGTGGTAAAGCACTCCAGAGCCCTGCTGACACGCAGGCCAGCCATGGCTCTGCCACCTCCAAGATGTCACCTCTGAGGTCTTCATTTGCTCATTTGCTACTTAGCAAATATATATGTAGAGATGTTAAGTGCTGGGCACTGATAGCAGCAGCACTTAGGGAGTGACCTTGCTTCTGACTTGTGTTAGGACTTTAAGCAAGTCACTTTACCTCTGTCTGTTTCCTCATCTGCAAGGTGGGGACTAATGCAAGCAGTGAGATAAGAGGTTGGACAGCGTTTCTCTTGAGAACCATGGCTTGATATATGCAGTCCTCTCCAGGTAGCAGCTTAGAAGAGGGCCAGAGCTCCTGTCTGAGCAGCATCCAGAGTTTGACGGGGGGGGGGGGGGCGGTTGGCAGGAGTGGGAAGAGGTGGATTTCCAGGTTCCTGTTGTGATGCTATCTTCTCAGGGAAGCGCTGGCAAGCTCAGCGAATCGGGATTCCTAACATTCCGAATCTTTTGTAAGGAAGGTATACAAGAAGAGATTTATTTGAAAGCAGTTCTGTGTTACATCCTCTGTTCTTTTCTTTCAGGGGGGCATGTGGTATGGGGTAGACATCAACAATGAGGACATTGCTGACAATTTCGAGGCCTTTGTATGGGAGCCGGCTATGGTGCGGATCAATGCCCTGACTGCAGCCTCTGAGGCCGCATGCCTTATTGTGTCTGTAGATGAAACCATCAAGAACCCTCGCTCAACAGTGGACGCACCCCCAGCTGCTGGCCGCGGCCGAGGTCGTGGCCGTCCCCACTGAGAGGCATCCCACCCCTCACAGGAGTGGCTGGCAGGCTGGCTGCAGGGTGCGCTCACTCTCATCTTCGTTAATTGGTATTACAAGGGAAGGGTAGTAATTGGCCCACTGTTCTCACTGAAGGTTATTTAAATAAAACTTAAGACTTAGAATTCACTTTGCAAATTATTTGGGGACCGATGTTTTACTCATTTGATCAAATATCTTGACTATATCTTAGGATTTTGACTTTGTATGTACTCATAAAGTAGAAAAATTATTTTCTTTCTATTGGTTTGTCTTCAGCAGCCTCTAGTTATTAAGGCAGAGTGTGGTCACTCTGCCATTGGGGTGCTCCACATAAGTGGCCCTTGTCTAGAGATAGCTGGGAGATGTGGAGTTCCTTCCTTTTCTTCTGAATTCGTCTTTAGCCCTGGCCTAACCACGCACTGTTCCTGTTATTTCTCTGGGTTTGAGTAAATGTGTTACATGATCTTGCCTGACTCTTCTACCTCCATATTCTTTTGGTGCAGTCTTTTGGCCAATCCTCTAAACTCTAGTGACCTCTTAGAAGTCCATTGAGGAGGTGGCTGAAGGAGCACCCACCTGGTCTCAGTTCAACCACAGTGGTTGTGAGGGTCCCTTTCTCTCCTTGACCAATGCCAAGTTTGGATTGACCAACACAGATCAGCTGGAAATCAGCAGGGTCTAACTACCTCCTCGTTTGTACTAATTCTGAGAGCTGGCTTGTAGCTAGCTGGATTTATTAATTATTGGTAAATAAGTCACCTTACACCACTGAAGCTTTTGCTGCCTGAAACTGAGAAGTGTTTTTAAAAAAAAAAAATCCGAGGCCAACCATCCCTGGTTGGATAGATTTGACAGCAGAATAGGGTAGTGGGCAGGTCCAGACTTTGGAATCTGGCATCCTTTCTAATTTGATAGTCTTTGGGTAAACTAACTTCTGAGCCTCGGCTGTTACACCTGTATGAAGAACATCTGGCTCAAAAGTTGGAGTAAATGATCATCTACTTGTTTGATGCTAAAGCCACTCACTGTTTAAGCCTAAACACCTGTTTGTTGATTTTATATATTTTTAAGACATGAATAATCAAATCAGTGGGGCAACTCCCTTTTGTAAAATGGGGACTTCAAGGCCAGACCATGATGGGAGCTTGGTTTCTCCTAGGCCAAAGCCTTGATTGGCTGGCCAGAGCCACCTGAGGTCATCAAGTCAGTCAGGAGCTGCGCAGCACCTGCTGCTCCTGTTGTATTTGTGCTGGGGTTGCCCTTAAAGATGGCCTCTCCTGGCTGACAGAAATGGCACCCCAAGGCTTTTTGTCTGCATGCAGACACAAAGGCAGCTGTGGCAGGGGCAGTAACTTGCATGGCCTCCCCCAGCACTGTCTAGTCCAGAGACAGGCGTAGAGCTTCATTCACCCCATTGATGCCATTCAGGTCATCCACCTCCTTCCTGCCCTCCGTGCACTTTAGCTGAGAAAGGCTTGGTGACAGACGGACAGATATGCCATCTACCATTTACTATTCCAGTTTCACCATCTTTTATTGGATACAAAGCCATAAATTCTCTGATGCCCATGTGAGTCTTTAAATACATACTCAGGTACATTCGGCAAAGGGCATCTAGGGGTGATGTGGAACAAAGTGCTGGGATGGTGATGCCTGGGTGGGGCAGGTAAGTGGGGCCAGGGAAGGCCCCCTGGGGGCTGGAGGTACAGGCACCACTTCAGAAACAAAACCAAAAATTGCTCTCCACCCTCTGCCTGATTTGCTTGGGGTGGGGGAAATTTCCCTCTCATAGCTCAGGCCCACTGCAGCCTGGCTATGCAGGAAAGGCAGGGCCTGGGGATCACTTGTGGAGGTCCCCACCAGTGGTTCCCACTAGAGCCAAGCCTACTGGCACCAGCCACAAGGCAAGCCTAGGTCACCTCAGACCTCTGCACCTGAATGCAAGACCCCTACCAGGGCAGAGCTGAGACTGGGAAGCCCAAGGCCAGGCCTCCCTGGGGCCTGCCAGCGGTGGACTCAGATGGGGAAGCCTGCCTGATTGTCAGGGCAGTTGGGACTGGCCCAGGTCCCAAGGAATTGGGGAAGAAATAGGAGCTGGTTGCCTTAGTTGGCCCTGGTATTCTGATCTTCACCCAGTCCTATACCTTATCCTCAGGCAAGGGCTGTAGATGAACACACTTATCCAGGAATAAATAAATACACATGATACACAGCAATATATACAGAAATGCAGGCCTGGGACAAGGCTGGGTGAGAAAGCATGGCCACCGGGGCGAAAGACTGCCAGGCTCCTGGGGAAGGGAAGTTACACTCATCAGGGACTGACAGGCTGGGACAGATCCCATCAGTTTGAGTTTAGTCCTCTGGGCACTTGGGCCCTGTACCCACTCACCATCTCTCCTGTGATCACCCCAAGTCCTCCAGGAACTAGGTCTTTGGCACCATTAGTCACTCTGGAAAGGTCTTCAACTTAGCGCCTTGGAGGGATTGGGGCCTGGGCAGCTCCCCACTGTGGCCCAAAGGACTAGAGACCAGGGCCAGGGGGACAGTTGGGGCCCAAAGGCAAAAGATAGAGCCAAACCTTGGAGCTGCAGGCCTTGGGAAAGGAGGTGGCTTTTTTTCTTTTTCCCTTAAAGAATCTCTTGAGGGGCTAGCACAAATGCCACTCTCGTGAGACTAGGAAAACAAGTTGCCTTGGTCCAAAGGTGGTTTCTCCTGGCTGGTGAAAAGCCATGCTCCGAGCAGCGCACTCCCTTTCCAGAGACCCAGACATACACAGTATCTCCTCTGTCCATAGCCCGAAGAAAGCATGATGAAGTCATCAAGCCAAGTGTGCTGAGAACCTCCCCGGAGCTGGGTGGGGCTGGGCTGTGTGGCAGGGAGATGTAGGGACACCATTCATGGGACCTCTACAGATGCCTGGGTCCCTGGAGTAAAGCCTGCCTTGCTTTGCTCTGATATTCCTCTTTGCATCATTAGATGTGAGATATGGAGGGCTCTCCTTAGGGTGAGTGAAGGATGAGGTGCTACCAGGGATGCCAGGGGCCTTCTGTCTCTATTCCACATCCTCAGCCCTAGCTGATGGTTGACAAGTGGAACATCTTAGTCAACAAAAGCTTCCCCCCTCATCCCCATGAGATGCAAAAAATAGCACTGAGTTGGTGGGGATGTGGGGTGGGGGGAGCTTGCAAACCTGCCACTTTCCAGGGCAGGCGTGCAATGGGACACGCTGTGACCCGTGTTCCCATTGGCAGGGGCTTGAGCCTGTGCGATGTGCACTCCCACACATACTTCACATACTTGGCTGGAAAACACAGGTTGGGGCACTTGGTGGGTTTCCTGGAAACTTGGGCCCTGTACCCAAGTTCGAAACCCATGAGAAGCGAACTTCCTACCAGTCTTGTTCACTCTGCTGCCCGCAGTGCTGGTGGTGCTTAGGGCGTTCGCACAAATGAATGAACCTACTACTGGCATCAGCCCTTTCAGCACCACCTTTCTCCCACTCTAGCTCACTACCCATCCACCCTGACTTCCTTTCCCAGGGCTGATGCTGGGCATTCCAGTGGGCACCCACACAGGGAGAAAATGCCCAAAGCCTTTCAGGGATAGACTTTCTGGGGAAGAAAAAAATCCCTCAGTAGGGCAGGCTCTGGCTGGCCATGCAGGGCATCTCTTTGTGCTTTGTCCAAGAGACAGGGAGGGCAGCACCTCTGGTCATGGGGTCATGGGGTCATGGGGAACGGGCAACAGAGGGTGCAGTTGGAAGGCTGGCCTGATGCACCCAGGGCATCCAGGCCCTGAGTGGACCTCCACCTCCAGGCCAGAAAAGTTGTGCTTCTCCTTCCTGTGACTCCTTGGGGTAGGGGTGGGGATGTGGGAGCCAATGGAGCCAGCTGCTCTGGGGTGAGTTTGCCACACAGCCAAGGCTTTGTGCAAGACCTACAGGAAATTGCCAACATGAGACCCTTGGTATCTGGAGTCTTCAAAGGGCAGGGACAGAACAAACCATGGGAAGAAGTCGTCAACAATGAAAAGAGCCAGGCCAGCTGGGTATGGAGCCAGGGAAGCTGGGTGCACTGTGGAATCTGTGGGGCCTAGCTCTGGAGGACTCGTCACAAGGTAACCAAGGGCTGGGTCCTGATGTCCAAACCAGGTTGTGGCAGCAAGTTGGGTCCCTGGAAAGGACTATGAAACTAGAGGAGTCCAGCCCCAGCCAGGACTGCGCCTAATGGTTAGGTCTGAGAGCCAGTCCTGTGCAGAAGAGAAGAAAACCCTAAGCTGGATCTTGGTGAACGTTTGAAAGAACTTTCCAAATGAAGGTTAGCAGTACCCACAACCTCTCAGCCACCACAGTTTTGTGGAGGAACTGGAGTCTTTGTGGAGTCTTTTGAGCCTTAGTGCTGGCATCAGGTCTTGCATGCAAAGGCTAGTAAAACGCCCCACTTGCATTCTGTCTCCTCAGCCAAGCAGCTGTGGCTTAGGCCCCACAACCACCCCAGGCAGAAGGCTCCCAGCAGAGCCCTCAGCTGATGGGGCCAGTGGAGACCAAGGAGGGGAACAAGTCCAGTGAGGGTGTTCTTTCTCTCCAGCCTGGCTCCCTCTCAGGGCCACATCTTTAAGCAAGCTAGCCAGACAACGAAGAAGCCAAACCACCCTCCTCCTAACCTCCCCCAGGCCCCAGCACAGAGGGTAGCGCAGTGACTCCCTCCCACCTAGCTTTGGGGACTCAAAGGCCATCGGAGTCCTGCCCAAGCACCTGGATTAGTAAGACGTTCCTTCTCACAGGTAACAGGGTTGCCCAGGGTGGGCGCCTTGCCCCTCTAGAGGCTCAGGATTGCTGACAGGTATGGAAACATGTACCTTTTAGCTCGGAATTTAGCTCTAGTGTGTCATGGGGTATGTTGGTGGCTAGGAGGCAGGGTCTTGTCTTTTCTATAGCAATTAAAACTTTTTTTCTCTTCCTGGCAATTTTCCCCTTTACGAAGGATGGTCTGAATGTTCTGTCAGAAGTTCTAAGTCAAGGTTTTGCCTTTCCAAGCCCATTCCCACTACCTCACTGTACCACTGCCCCCCACCTTTGGCTGACCACATGTCCAGACGCCTAGGCCTATTTGTTATCCCTAGAGAATCTGGACCCAGAGCCCAGGTGGGCTGTCTGAAGAGGGTGCCCCACAGAAGGCTGAGACAGGGCAAGGCGAAAAGAGGAGCCCTCCTTGCCAAGTCTGAGCTGCCTTGCAGAGCTCCCGCTAGCCTGAGGTCTAGCAGAGGTCCCGGACTGGGAGGCTGGGCCTCAGGAAGGGGAGACCTGCTCAAGCAGCCTGTGCAGCCAAGGAGCCACTGGGTGGTTATTGCAAATCCTTGGGGTGATGACACCAGGTGCTGGTGGCGACTCAGCTTCTCTCTGGCTGTGCCCAGATGGCTGTTCCAACTGGGGGTGGGGTAGGGACCAGGGGGTAGCTTCTGTCTAAGCCCCTACCCTGGAGAGGCATGCCCAGGGTCAAGCCTGTGGCTCCACTGTCCCAGGAAGAGAATAGGAAACTGTCAACCCCTCCTTGGAAGCCAGGGATAACACTAGGCTAGGTCAAGTACAAATCAGGGTCCCTCTGGAGGTCCAAAGAGAGTGTCCTGGTGTGGGGCTGGCAGGAGCCCTGCCGCCCCCCACCCGGGTTAGCAGCCTCCTTCCACCTTGATGTGCAGGATCTTAGAGAAGCCCGGCCTCCGTCGCAGGGCCTGCAGACCGAACCCTGGGTTAGTTCCTGAACTGGGTTAGTTCCCCTCAGGGCCAGACAGGTGGGGACTTCCCATCACCAGCCCCAACCTAAGGATGCCACTTGGGATCTCTGAGCCAATTCCTCACCTGGAGTTTTGTCACCATGTCCTCAAACAGCTTCTGAGCCTCAGGACTGTTGGGCTCTTTGAAATAATCGGCAATCCCAATCTGGACCACAATGGACTTGAGGTTCCGGCAAATGCCTGGGAAAAGGTGGGTAAGGTGGGGACCCATGTTTGGCCTCAGTAGTGGGGCTGCCTCCTCTCTTCTTACTAATGAAATCAGAGCCCTACTGAGAAACAGTCAAGTGTCAGGCGCTGGGAACATAAAGAGAAGAGCAGACCCATGCTGTTCAGGGGCTCAACTGGACAACGTAAGAAGGTGAAGGGTGAGGTCCAAGAGCAGAGGCTGCAGTGGACTCTGGGAGGGTGAGTGGGCAGCAGCTAAGTGTGCAGGCACTCTGGGAACTTCTCTGGCAGAGGGGACAGTTGTGCTATGGCCTGGGAAATGAATTACAAGCAAAGTGAGGATGATGGGTCTTGGCTGGTAGCAGAGTGCTTAAAGGACTGTATGTTACTATGAGTCAGGGGAGGAGGAGCAGAAGGTCAAGAGGCTGAGAGGGTCCCAGAGGTCATGGTTTTGGAGGCTGAGCAGTTAGTTCCGGTGGTCAGTCCAGGGTAAGGCCATGAGGCTGAAGGGGAGGGAAGAAGAGGGTCCTGGAGATCGTAAGGTCAAGGAAACTTTGCACTTGGGACATGAAGTCCTGCCAGGGGCCAAATGGTCCTGGATGATGGTCTCACCTGATGGGCATGAGCAGCTTGGGTTGGGCACTTGTGTCCTCAGTGAAGATAGAAGAATGACCAGGAGTGGACTAGGTAGCTGGAGGGAGGTGGGGCCAGAGGAGGTACGACTTGGAGTCTACACCAGGGGGAAGGAAATCTTTCCCCTGAGGACTGTCTTCAGGGACTCATTATCTTATTTAATCCTCCTACTTATTCTAGAAAGTCAGCTTAGAAGATGGAGACAGAACTCAGAGAAGTATAGTAACTTGCCCAAAGTGACACAGCTAATAAGCAGTAGAATCAGAATTGAGACCCAGGTCAGTCCAGCTTTAGAACCTGGTGCTCTTAACTCATCTGTTCTCTCGCCTCTGCCCTTGGCTGGAGGCACACAAGGGGTCAGATGGTGCTGCACTGCTTCTGTCTCCAGGGTGGGTGGAGCACAGGCCAATAGATGTCTGTTGAACTGAACTATTTGGACCAGATGCTGGCAGGCCTTGAATGCTGCACTGCCCTCAGAAGGCACTAGTGGCAAAGCCAGGATAGAACCCTGGTCAATCTAACCTTAGCACTGGTACTTGCTGTCTAGGAGTGACAGGAAGCTGGTTATACTACATGCGAAAAAAGCATGGTAAGAGGTGACATTTGTACCTCACCCTGCGTTCCCCATCACTTACTGTTGAAATGTAGCAGGGCCTTGGGGGTGACAGGGGTGGCCGTGAGCACCAGCATTTCCAGTCCCTTCAGGCCTTCCCGACAGACCTCAGCCGCCACCTCCTGGGTGATCTCTGACACATGGTCCAGCTCTAGAACCTGCAGCCGCATGCAGTTTCTTGCTAGGAAGAGAGAAGAGGGGAGGGTCTGCTGCAAACTCCCCAGGTTGCGTCCTGCCCAGTGCCCTGATGCTCCCAGCACCACCGAGGCTGCAGCTCCAAGCCCCACTGGAATTTCAGTGTTACACCCATGACTGCTTGCCATTAACTCCTACCCCAATCCCAAGGAAAGACTCACCGAGTGATGCCAGGCCCTGCACCCCACAGCCGGCACCCCCAACCCCCAGGGCCCGGAGGTGGGGCCAACAGCGACCGATCATCTGCAGGCAGCGGTTACTGAAGCGTGTGGGCTGTTGGCTGGAGAACAGAGGGTAGGAAAGGCTGTCAGGGAAGCCACTAGTTGCACGACACCCCAAGCCTGCTCCTCCTTTGGACCACACTCGGGTAAGGGCCCCACCAACCACTCAGCTACTCAAGTCAGACACCTGGGATCACCCCTGACTCCTCTCTCACCTCCTGCTAAGACATATAAATTCTAATTCCTGAATAAGTCTTCAACTCACAGCTCAGACCACTGTCAATATTCACCTGGATTATCACCAGCCTCCATAATTCATTCTCCAAGCTCTGAACAGTGAGCCAGTCATTCCTCCATTCTCTCAATCATTAAACAAATGGTTCTAAGAGTCTACTACAGCCAAGAACAACTGACCTAGACACTGGAAATGTAGTGGTGATGATTCAGACAGGTCCCTGCCCTCGAAGAGTAAAGAGGAAGGTGAAGGGGGGACAAAGAATGTTACCCAACTGATGTAATCCTGTTTTTTAAGATCTAAAATGCCCCAACTGCTTTCTAGATGAAATGAAAAAATCTAAACGCCTCAGGCAAGGCCTTTCTTGACCTTGCCTCAACCTGCCTCTCCACACTCACGGCTCAGCTATGCCCACCACTCACACCAAACTTGCTGTTTCCCTGAAAATTTCATCCCTCAACACTCGCCAGGCCACACACATCACTCTGGCTTGGTATTAGGGATGTGGAAACGGACATTTACAGCCTCTGCCACAGCAGTTGAGACAGGTGCCATAGGAGTGGAGGCAGGGGAGTAGTGACAAATTCTACCAGGGTGTGTTTAATGAAGGGATGTGGAGTGAGGGCTTGGAGGGCAGGACACAGGGAGCAGAAAAGCCTGATATGTGTGAGGAGCTCCAAGGAGAGCCGTGAGTGATCTCACACCCTGGAATCTCCAACAACCAACTCTTTTGTACATTACACACTGACTGCCCTGAACGGCCTTTCATGTGCCAAACCCATCTGTCTACTTCTAGCTAGTGTTTACCTAATACTCACTGCAGGCTTGGTGAGCACGTCTCATTTGAGCCAGCAACAGTCCTAATAAGGTCAACAGATCCCTAATATCACCTTCACTATACAGATCGAAAAATTGAGGCACAGTTGAGTCATCTAAAGTCACACTGTTAGTAAGCGAGGACATGACCCCAGGTCTGATTTTAAGCCTTGCTTCTAAGGCCTAAATACACAGATGGATGATTGTGAACCTGTTTCCCCAGCCAGCTGATAGAGTGAGCCCAGATAAGCTCAGTTCTCAGCCCCAGACCACGCCCAACTCGGTCCCTTTCCCACCCCTGCCAGGGCTCACCAGGGGTGAAGTGGCGCCACCTGGAGGGAGACAATCTCTCTGCAACCTGCACCGAGGGCCCAAATGACCTCATGGCCTACAGGGTCTGTGGAGCTCCTGTTGAAAAGATAAAGCTGGGGCCACCCACCCTGGTGGCCTCCGCTCCCTTTTCTGGGGTCACAGAGCCCTTGGGTCCCTTTGCCTGAGAGCTGTGGGGGAAGGGTATGCAGGGTCCAGGGATCCCTTGGGCCAGAGGCCAAAAGGGTATGGGTCTTGCTTCTGGTGGGGTGGACCCACCTGTAGGTGACAGCCTGCAGGGCGCGGCAGTAGCAGCTGGCCAACCAGAGTGAACGGTCGGTGAGGATGTTAGGACAGTGGGAGATACGCAGGATCAGCAGGTTGCCCCCTGCCGCCTTCAGCAGGGACTCCAGCCCTGCTTCCAGGCAGCCCCTGGGGATGGTTAAGAAGTCAGGAGCTACTTGTAGCCACCTCCTCCTCTGGGAAGCATCCCACATAATTCTGGGTCTTTGGCCCAGGAGCATCCACCCACCTACCCATCCACTACGGCCTCACCGGGTGCTCCGGGCATACTCTTCCTTGCTCTCCTTTTTGCCCCGCTGCCGGGGCTTCAGGTTCTGCAGTGTCAGTGAGTGAGCCTGGGTGCACCACTGAGCCAGCATTGACAGGAACTAGAGAGAGAGAGGGGTTACTTGGGGATGGGGTGCTGAGCTTGGTTGCAGGGTGCTGGAAGAGGACCAGTTCCAGGACAGGAGGCCTCATGAGAGCATTTCAGGGAGCCAGATAGGAGCTGGGGTGTTATAAACATTGCAAGGCCAGACCTGGAGGGACTAGCCTCGAAGTGGGAAGATCTTTCAGAGCAGGGGTGAGTGGGAGGGCAGGGGCGACGGGCAAGGACAGGCACCTTGGAACAGACTCGGGCATTCTCTAGCAGCACCCGTGTCCAGACGGCAGGGTGGCGGGCCACGAAGCGCCAGTCCCGACAGACCTCAGCGGCATGCAGCAGTGTGCGTGTGTCCAGGTAGGTGAAAATGCAGAACAGGGCAGCTCGCATCTTGAGGATCTCCGGGCTGATGACCTCGTTGGAGCGGGAGGGGCTGCCCCTCTCTGCTCGGCGACCCCGCCCACTGCCTCCCTCAGGGCGGGCTGCACAATACCAGAAGGTCAAAGGTGAGTGTCAAGCATCAAAGGACAGCATGGGGATGTGGGTGGAGAACTGGGATAAGGTGGGAGCTATAGGAGGAAAGGGCATGAGACACCATGCTGGGGAACCAGCACCTTGGAAAGAAGGACAATGGGCCTCTGCTTCCCCTTCCTGTACATTACCCCCAGAACTAATTTTGCAAATTAGGAAAAGGTGGCCTTTCCTCAAGTAAACTCTTTTTAAGATTATATATCATCACACAGTCCAAACTCACTCCCTAGATGAGGCAGCTGAGTCAAGTTTGGAGAAGGAAAACGTCTAGAGAGTTAGGGTATGGATGGATAGAAACCTGGCCTCTGTGAACAGAAGGCAGGTGGGAAGCTCCCCAGGGCAGTCACAAAGGCATAGCCACACACCCTGACCCGAATCCTCTCACCTCCTCACCCTGACCCACCCACATATGTGCACGGCCTTGTGTGCATATGGGAAGGCATGGTCTCCACCTGCTCCAGGGGCCTCAGTGTTTGGAGTCAACACTCAGCTACTCTCCATAAATGTCAAAGAGCCCACCACATAAATGGACCACCTAAGATATGGCATCCTTGTACAAAGTCCAACCTGAGCATGTTGTAATGCAGCACTGCCCTGTCACATGAGTTCCTGCCCTAGGCTTGCAGGGTGCTATGTGGAAGTGCATCATTCTCATTGTGGGAAGTCTGAGGCAAGGGGAAAGGAGGTGCAGGAGCCCAGGAGACATATTGCCTCAGCCCTGTGTTCCCTCAGAAGGCCAGTACCAAGGACCTGGTCTCTTTGCCCACCTACCCGGGACTCACCTGAGAGTCGGCAACTGCTCAATGGCCCAGCCATAGCAGGCCCAGGGCGGGGGGCATCCGAGGGGCCCTCAGCCTCTGACTCAGTGGTTCGAGAGCCCACATCTGAGACATCACCCTCTTCCCCCTCTGTGCTGTGTCGGCGGGGTCTTCGCTGCCAGTTCTGGATGGCCTGGCGCCGCAGGCCTGAGCTTCGAGTGGGTGGGGCCCGCTCCGAGCCACCATTGGCAGCCTGGGCCCGGGTGCCCAAGCCCCCAGGGCCATTGTCCTCTGGGGCCCCTTCTTCTTGCCGGGGCAACTCCAGACTGTCACTGTCATAGCAGCCTGAGCTCTGGGACGCAGCTGGGACTCGGCTGGAGGCCCTGGGATGGGGTGGACCAAAGAGTTAGGAGAAGGAAGGGCACCCGGTCTGCCCAAACTACCCCTACCACCAGCCAAGGGAGACCCACCCACCCTACTTTCCAAGAGCCCCCTCTGAGCATGGAAAGGCAGACAGAGGTGATCCAGGGAGGATTGGGGTGGGAGGTGCCAAGCCTCCAGATGGGTCAGCCATCTACTGGGCCAATGGAATTTTCCAGGGTGAGGGTGGGCTTAGTGGGGTGGGCTAGGCCCAAGGCTTACCCTGTGCTGGGAGAGGAACCATGCCGTGACACTGCATATGTGCTAGGCATGGCCGAGCCTGCGTGGTGTTCTCGCTGTGGGCCCCCAGAGCGGGAGGGAATGGGAGGGAAGCAGAGGAGGCAAGAGGATGAGAAGGAGCAGGAGGAACAGGGCACAAGATGGAGAGAAGAGAGAAGAAGGAAAAAAGTTGGGAAAGATGGACAAATAGACAGACAGACAGCCCAGAGAGGCAGGCTCACCAGCCCCCTCCCCGCAGCCACCCAGCACCCCAGACCCGTCTTGTGGCTCCTCGGCTCTCATTTACAGAGATGGACAGAGATAGACTACTGAATCACACCTCACTATAGTCTCAGGGGCCTGTACTTCTGCCCAGTCAGAAGGTCTGCCCTTTTCCTAGACCCCTACTTCAGGCCTGCAGTCTGCTCATGGGGAAGAGCCAAAAAAGAGAAGCATGGAACGTTACAGGGAGGGATGTCAGGTCACATGTGAGAGGAGTTTATGGGGGCCAGGTGTGCAGATGGAGGAGGAAAGACAGGTGGGAACTCACCAATCTGCCTGGGACTCGGGTCCCGGGCCCAGCGCCACTTCCCCCAGCTCCACGGCCCAGGCTGGTACTTGGTGTGCTGCCACAGCTGCTGCTGATGACCTGCAGTTGCCGTTCAGCGCGGTCAGCCCGCTCAAGGAGCTCCTCAATGAACTGCTGCAGCCGCAGCTTGGCGCTGGCCTCCCGTGCTGCCGTCTCCTTCAGGAACTGGTCGATCTGCACCACCTCCCTGGGCCCAGAGCAATCTCTTACCCCATTGTCTTGGCCTAGCCGCCCAGCCACCCTCTGGAGGAGGCCTTGGCGGGAGGGGAGCAACACGGGTACAGCAGCCCACTGGGTCTGCTCATGGTCACATGGGTACATGTAGAACAGGCCCAGGCACCCTGCCTCACACAATGGCATACACAGAAATGCCTGCATATACTCCAAGTCACACACTCACACCCTACCCAGCCAGCCCCAACACAAAATTAGACACCCCTGCTCCCCATAGAAATTCTTAGGCATAACGGTCACCTCCTCCCTCTACACACACTCACGGTGTACACAATCACACAGCCATGTACACATAGCCCAATACGCAGCCCCACACACTCCTGTACCTGTACACATTTCATGTTCATTCACAGGCACACAGTCCCAACAACATATTCACACATACTTTCAGAAATGTTCTCAGATGCAGAAGCATCTCCGGAGAAGGATGGGGAACCGTCTTCACAGGCAGGCACACGGCCGTATCGCCACGGTCCAACTGTCCTACACACACGCTTTCTGTCGACACCGTCTGGGCCCCACACGCACCACCATTACACGCTCACGGCCACAGGTCCCGTAGCCGTGGCCACACGCACACGCACACTCACACTCGCACACGGACACGCACACGGTGGCCCGCCCCGGCACATGCGTGGCACGCCCCCCGCGAGGCCCCGCGGCGCACTCACTGCTGCTTGCGGCTCAGCTCCTGCTCCTTGTGCACCAGGTCCTGCTTGAGCGAGGCCAGCAGCTCCACGCTCACGTCCACCTGGCGCGACAGCTCGGACGCGCGCTCCTCCAGCTCCTCCTTCTCCCGCCCCAGGCGCGCGCTCTCCTGCCGCGCCGTGTCCAGCTCGGCCGCCTTGCGCTCCAGCTCGGCCTGCAGCCGGCCCACCTGGCCGGCGATCTTCTGCTCCACCTCCTCGCTCAGCCGCTCCAGCCGCCGGTCCACCTCCAGCTTCTCCAGCGCGCGGATCTTGAGGCGCGCCAGGCCCTCCTCGTAGGCCACGTCGGCGGGGGAGGGGGGCGCGGGGGAGGCGGGCGCGGGCCCGGGCGGCCCGGGGCCGGCGCCCGCGCCGGGAGGCGGCGTGGAGCACGCGGAGGAGGCCACGGACTTGCGGGCGAACAGCTCGCCCAGGGGGATCTCGATCTCGCGCAGCGCGTAGCGCGCGGCGGCGGGCACGAGGCCGGGCTCGGCCAGGTCCTCGCAGGGCAGGCCGGCGGGCACCAGGTCGCCGGCGAGGTGCGCGAGCGGCGCGTGGTGGTGCAGGTGGTGCTGGTGCAGCAGGTGCGGCGCCGGCGCCGGCCCGGCCGCCTGCTCCTTGCCCTGGAAGGATGTGCTCTCGAAGACCTCGCGCCGCGCGCCGGGCACGGCCAGCAGCGCGGCCGGCTCGGGCGCCAGCGGGAAGCCCGCGGCGGCCGCGGCGGCGGCGGCCGCGGCGCCGTCGCAGATGCTGTTGGTCTTGGAGAGGATGTAGAGCGTCTCGTAGGTGTGGCTGTACTCCAGGTGCGCGCGCAGCGACGACAGGCTCCGGAAGCGCTTGTGCTCCCCGCAGCGCGGGCAGCGGTAGGGCAGGTCCAGCGAGGCCATGGCCCCGCCGGCCGCGCCGCGCCCGCGCCCCACCGCGGCCGTCCCGCCGGTCAGCCGGGCGCACTCATGGGGGGGCCGCTGGGCGAGCCCCCCTGCGGGATCAGGACGGCTCAGGGCACCCGCGGCCGGGGGCGAGGACACTAGGAGAGAGGGAGGGAGGGAGGAAGTCTTAGGAGGGGGTGGCCCCGCGCCCCCTCCTCCCTCCCCGTGTCCCACCCATGCGGAAACTGCCTCCCCCGGAAAACACGCGCCCAGAGGAGAAGGGCGCGGGGAGAGCCAAGGCCTAACCTTCCAGAGGGGGCTGGCCTGCTCTGGGACCTGTGTGAGGGCCTTTACAAGTACGAGAGTGAGAAAGAACGAGAATTCTTTAAGAAAGAAGAAAGGCATTCGTTTTATTTTTAATAGTTCCAACCTGACATAACCCAAGTCCCCATCACCAGCGGAACGAAAAAACTGTGGCATATTCATAATAAGATATCACCCAGAAGTAAGAAAAGGGACCCCTGGCACCTGCAACAACATGGATGGATCCATTCGATGTATATATGTTACATGAAAGAAGCCAGACCAGGCTGCATACTGTAGGATTCCACATACGTGGATTCAAGAACAGATTAAATTGAAGATGATAAAGTCAGACAGAGGTTACCCCTGGGGGAGCTATAGACTGAGAAGGGGTAGGAGGGAACCTTATGTGATGCTGAACCTTCTGTGACATTCTATACCTTGATCTGAGCGGTGGTTATACAGGTGTGTACATATGTAAACAATCAGCGGCACACTTCAGATGAGTGCACTACACGTATGCTATATCTCAAAAGGAAATATCCTTAAAAGAAGATGCTTATTTCCATGCCATGCAAACCACACCCATAAGACAGCACGGACTACTGGTACCATGTTGCAGTGACCAGGATGTTACTTCACCTGATAATACCTCTGTATGTATGTGTCACTGTTTGTTCCTCTCCCTGCTTCTGTACCACATCCTCCCATCCCTGCCACTCCAGGCACCTAGGTCTTTTTTCTCAGATTTCTTTGCTAGATCAGTCTCCATTAAGTGCCGTTGTACCCCCCAGGCCCCTTCTTGCAAGGGCCACAATATTTGTCTTCCTCAGGCCCCTTCGGGCACAAGTCACCAACCACCCTTCCTGGAATCCCACCCCTGGTCACCCTAAACTCTACCCATCCCTTCATATCTCTGGCTTCTGGTCACCCCTCCCCTGCCTCATGGGGTCTATACTCCATTCCTCACTGCCATCCTCTTCCTAACTGCCCACAATAGAGTTTCAACCACCCTCTGCTGTCACTGTGCTCTACTGGATCACAAACCACTGTGTGCTGATCAGACAATTCAGCTGACACCAAGAGTCTTTACCCACTTGGTCCTTTGGCTGATGACACTCCTGATCCCTCTATCTTTATAGGCTGCTCCTCTTTCGGGTTTTCTGATCTCCTCTTCTTGCTAATCTTCCTGTCTCTCTGATGAGAGGGTGGCCTTCACACCTTCTTTGCCTCTATCCTCCTCCTAGGCAGTCTCATTTACTCCCACAGATTAACTCAGACCTTTAAGCCATGGAGTCTCAGTTCTGCCTCCCCATCCCAACCTGCTCTTGAGTTCTGTTTGCTCTGGCATTTCTACATGGATATACAGGTGGATGTCTGTTTCCTTTGCCAGCCCAAAACCCAGTCCTCTTCCTGAGAACAGCATCCTGCTTAAACCTTGGGGAACCATTCTTCCTTTCCCACTTTCTCAGTCCACACTCTAGGTGGGGGTTGATGGTCCACCCTGGGTAAGAATGATTAGGCCTGGTCAATTAGAGTCCTGGGATGGACACAGATCACCCAAGTAGAGTTAATGAGTGTTTTCTCATTGAGCCAAAGAGTCATTTCTCCAAGACTTCTCTGGAACTACTAGAGGAAAGCATTCTCTTTGGGCTCAAGTTTCTAAGCTGATGGGGAGGGTCAAAGTTGTGCAGGCCACCTTTGGGAGGAACCACCTGGAAATGAGGCCAAAACAAAGAAGCAGAACTGGGATGGAGAAAGAGTCCTCACAGACTGTTTAAGATCCTGGTCTGTTTACTTCTCTCTAAGCAAGTCAACTCCCTTCTTTGCTTAAACCAGATGGGATTGGCTCTGTGTTACTGGCACTAGGAAAAAGTCCTAACCCAGAAATTAAAATCAGAAAAGGAATTTTTAAAAAAGTAATAGGCCATAAGATGGAATTAGTTGAACTAAGGGTGGGGGGAGTAAGATAGTAATGATTCTCTCACTCAGGAGTTGGGGAACCCTGCTACACAGCAACGAAGCAGCTGATTAAACTCTCTCTGCCCCTGGAATGCAGACGATGTTCCTACCAAGGGTGAAACTTTGGAGACTGTAGAAAAATGTCATGATATCGAGGTGTGGCTTTTCCCATGGCCTCAGAAAGGTCCAAGAAGAAACAGATAGACTCTGGCAGAAAGAGACTCATCTGAAAGCAGAAAGGAAGAAAACTGCTTTGCTCAGAGAAGCACTTTGTGCCTGAGGCCAGTAATCCAATATGGCTGAGAGTCAGATAATTAAGAGCCAGTTCTCTGCTTCTAGCTAAAGTCAGCTCAAGCAAAGACAGGAGGGCTGGAAACACAGAGACAAACCTGGGGCCTGAGAAGCTCTTGGCTCCTCAACTCCTGAGCCCTTTCTGCTGTGCCCCCACCCCAGCTCACAGAGGCAACCATTGCTTCCATTAGAAGCAGCCTCCCACTGGGCAGGAGAAGCAAATGAACTCTCCCTCCCACCCTAGAGTAGGGGATTGAATTGCCCTGTGGCAGAGGCCTAAGTAGAGGCCACAAAAGTGTGGACTCCAGGGGTGTGTAGAGCACCAAAGCCAGTTGCTAAGAGACAACCCCCCCCCCCACCATCACCAGGGACTCCTTTCAAGAATTGTAACTTCCAGTGAGGTCTCTAGTTTGGTTAATAGCTCTGGGGATGACTGAATGCAAATTGGCCGAAAGCTTCCAAATGATTAAGAGAATTGTATTACCAGAAAAAATAAGAAGGGCAAAGCTATAAAACAAAGGTCAGGGAACACTTAGCCTCTAAAGTTCCCCACCCACCAAATCTGCACCAATGGGCGGGAGCTCCTCAGTGCTCCTCAGTGGCCACAGAGCACAAAGGACAAGGGCAGCTCTCTGAGACAGCAGAACAAGAGCAGCCAATAGGGGACCAGAGAACCTCATTGTAGCCAACTGGCCAAGCATGTGGCCCATGCTATGGACCTATGACCCGAGTTTTTCCTTATCTCCCCTCTTCAACTGGAAGGATGTTTGTTCTTTCATCTGTCAGCTTTCTTATTTTTTCTTCATCATTGTAGTCTGACCATAGAGTGAAAGACCATGAGGGGCTAGCTCAGTACTTTGCCAAATAGCCTACCAACAAGATCTTGTGGCTGGATGTGGTAACTGAGTGAGAACTTGGAATGTCTCCCTATGGAGAAGCGACAGTATGTTTTAAGTTTTGTGAGGGGATAGCTGCATTATGATAAACAGAAATTTTTTTAAAATTACATGAGAAGATCTGTGTAGACCATAGGCAGCCAATAGGTGGAATGTAGTGGATATGTATTGCTTTAGCTGTTCAGCTCCAATCCCGCTTTGTGGACAGATCCCCATGTTTTCGCTGAGAGAACCATTCCCCCACTTTGAATCATTGTGTGGATAGAGCTGACCCCATCCCCTAGCTCCAGGGGCTCACACATGACCTCAGCCTGTTAATCGGTCACAGTGATCATTCAGTAATGGGCCTATGCTCAGCTGGTAGAATGTGAACCTGGATCTGCTTGTGGCAGTTCACGTCCTCTCTTTGGGCAAAAAGAAAAAGACTCCCGATGACCCCCCTTGAGCATCCAAACCTAGGCATGCCTGAAATTTTAACCCAGGAATTGTCAATTGTGAGAGGCAACAAATTCTTTTTGTGCCTTAAATTATTTGAGTTGGCTGCCAGCCACTAGTAATGACACTCTAGACTAACACAGTAACCCACAGGGTCAAAAAACCATGGACTTCCTCCCGCCCACTCCCCAGCATCCTTGTTTCCTTCCAGCAGCACCACTGTCCTCCCAGTCACATCATAACCCCTGGCCATTGTACTTTTGCTCTCTGCTAACCATCAAGACCTGCTGATTTTTCAACCCAATTGTTTTTATGCTCGTGCCCCTCTAGGCCACTGCCTCCTTACATCTCAACTGCTGGCCCAGCCTTCAGTCTCACAGCCCCTGTTCCATCCTATACAGACACCTAATTCCTCTGTCTGTATATGACTCCTGTTCATGCTGCTTCAATAGCTCCCCATCATCTGTCAACTGCAGCCAAACTCCTCAGCTTCATGCTTTGGCCTCACTGTACTCTTGCCAATTTGAACATGAAAAATGGCCTGGCTGTTTCACTTGCATTTCTCTGATTACTATGGCTGGATATTTTTTTCACACATTTATCAGTTGTCTATCACTGGTGACTTGCCTATATTACACTTTGTTCATTTTTATATTGAACATTCGTATTTTCTTATTGATTTGCAAAGGTTTTTTAAAGTATTGGTGTTTTGCCTTTTACATACTACCAATATTTTTTTCAAGGGCATTGATTGGCTTTTATTTTTATTTATGGTCTTCATTGATATATTAAAGTTTAAAGTTTGCATCAGTAAAGTTTTTTTGCTTTTTGATTTTGTCTTAATGCTTAGGAAGCCCATCCTTCCCAAAATTTATATATGTTTTCTTTGGTACTTGGTGATTCCTTTTTGTAAAAGTCCAGAAATTATTTTTAATTTAGGACTTTAAACAAATAATCATAATGAATCATAATGCCATATACTGCCAATGCCTTGGTAGCATGAAAGTACTTCAGTTGTGTGGTTTCCTTTTATATACTAGAGTTTAGCTATCTATAAATTTTTGGTATGTGTGCTGAGACAAGGATTAAAAAAAAAAACAACTTTTTAAAATGGACAATTACATATATATTAAAAAATACAGAGAATATGATGATGAATTTCTATGTACCTACCTTCCAATTTCAACTATCAACTCATGGCCAATTTTGTTTTACCTGTACATTGCTCTCCTGCCTCACAATTCCCCCATCTGCCACTGGATAATTTTGAGCAAATCCTAGATATCACATTGTTTCACCCAAAAATACCTTAGTCTGTATATGACAGGGACTTAAAATTCTTTTTAAAAAAAACTAATATTTAGTTAATTGTTCTAACTTCACCTTCCTCTAGCTTTATTAAAATCCCAAAGTAGCCTTAAGAGGTAAATACAAAAGATGGTTTTCTGGAAAGATAAATGAAATAAATTGCCCTCTGGTAAATTCAAAGAGAAAAAAGAAAGAAAACAAATACATAACACTATAATGAGAAAAGAGATATAAATGACATATATTTTTTCAAACTACTGAATTGCTACCAGGTACAACTCCTGGCTCAAATTTTTGAAAATCTGGATGAATTGAATGTTTTTCTAGGAAAATATAAATTTAATCTTAATTGATTCAAGAAGAAATAGAAAACCTGAACAGACTAATAACTATAGATAAAACTGAAGAAGTTGGCAAAGTGACCAGGGATATTATAAATAGAATTCAGTTCACATACACACAACTGTTAATGAACAGGGTTATTCTGTAATGCATGGCAGCCTGGTGCCAGGGTACCTGTGTATGCCTGTGTATCCGAGCTCAGTGCTGGTCCCTCCTGTGGGGGCATCTTTCGGGGCCTCCCCTCTCCTTGTACCCTTTGCCTGCACAGCACCCTACTAGAATAGGGAAAGGGGAAAGTTTGGGGGTATAGGCCTGTGTGTCGATGTGCAAGGTAGAGGAAAGAAGGGGCTTCTAGGGTCCAGGTGGCTTTCACCTGAGGCCAGCTTGCCCCAGTTTCCATTAGCTGGAGCTGAGGAATGACTAGGAATCATTCTTAGGAATATTTTTGCCTAGATGTACACACCTCAGCATGAGCATGAAGACATGCAGACATGAAAGAGATGGAGGCAGGAGAAGGAGAAGTAAAAGAAAAACAGAAGGGTCATCCTTTCAAATTCCATCACAATCCTGTACTAGGAGCACCATGACATAACAGTCGATTTTCCTTTTTATACCAGTCTCCCCAAATCAGCAACCTCTGCAGACCTGAGATCTGTCTCCCTTTTCAGCCTAACCCTGTCTCCCCAGCACCCTCAGGACCTGTTATGCTCCCTCCCCCATATGAGATGCCTATCTCAAGTCTACTTTTGTTTAAGTCCAGTTCAAGGTCTTCTTTGGGTAGAAGGACCAGTCAGAAGCATTTTTTTTTTTAATGCTTTCAAGTGTCTGAGCTTCATCTCTTCAAACAAGACCAGCCATCTCAATGTGTTGCCACATTGACTGCCAGAAATACAGATAATCTTGTATTTTCCTGATTTCCACTACCACATGGTCACTGAGAATTTCTGCAGTGGATGTTATTATTTTTATCTGTTCAGCAAGTCATCTTCCACTTCTAGTAATAGCAACATTTGTCCTTTCCTCGGTAAGCTATTGCTCCCTACTTCATGTGGTTCTGACTGGGCTGCCAGTCCTAATAGGATAGATACATGACCCAGGCCTGGCCAATCATAGTCTCCCATCTTCTTGGACATAATGATTGACCCAGGGATGGGCACATTCCTCAGGCTGAGCGAACAGAGTCTTTCACTGGAAATTTGTATGAAAGATTAAACAGTCCTCTGGTCCCTCTGGGATCACATGCTGGGATGATCTATGACCTGTCTATGGCCTTGTGCAATCTTTACCCACCACAGAGAAAATCTGTGCATGGTGGGGGGAAAAATGTGGCAACACTCAGAGGGAGTGAGGCTGGGCTAAGAGCTGGAGAGTCCTTACTCTAACTTTGAGAACCTGGGTAGTTATACACAAAACCCACTCATCCCCCCTTCTTTCTAGTTATATGAATTGGTACATATCTTTTTTTGCTTAAAGTAGTCTGGGTTGGATTTCTGTCACTTGCAGTCAAAAGTCCTGATACTCTTGCAGATCTATATTTCTAACCTAGAATTCTATCCTAAGCTCTATTCAAACATGGATTCATTCAACATATATTTTTGAGTACCTGCTTTGTGCCACGAACTATGCCAGGTGTTGTGTGTGGCATATTGAGGACACACAGGACAATAAGATCCATTCCTTGCCTTCAACCAGCTCGTGATATCCTGGGGAAGACTAAGATATTAGATGATCTAGCCATGAGATAAAACTTATATAAGAGGCAGGCGCAGGGTTCAATACTTAGCTTGAGGAATTGGAGTTTCGGGGAACCCCCAGAGGTGGTAGCATCTAGGCTGACTCTTGAAGATTATAGTCAAGTGAAGAAGGGCAATTATGAGGTTGAGGAGGGGAAGAAAAGTATCCTGAGCAGCAGAAACAGCATGTACAAGGGCAAGTGAGAAAGAGTATGCCTCCTTTAGAGAACAGAAACATAAAACATTGTCTGTCTCAATTACTGCTATTTCTCCAGCACTTACATCAGTGCCTGGCATAGGGAAGGTACTTAGTAAGTGTTTTTGGAATGATGGACTGGCAAGAACTTAATCAGAGGTACAGTTTAGAGAATGGACTACAGAGGGCCAAGGTCAGGAAGAAAGCTGTGGAACAATGGAAGTGGAAATTGTTAGCCAAGGTAGCAGGAGTGCAAATTGGGAGAAGGCTGGCTATAGGAGCAATTAAGGAAGGAGAGTCAAGAAGGCTTGGTGACAGAATGATTGTGGAAGGTATGAGAGGGAAGTCAAGAATCAAGGTTAAGGTTTGGGTTTTGAGCATCTAGGTAGATGAGGACGTGGTTCAGTAAAGAGGGAAAATGAAAGATGGCAGGTTTTGGAGTGAGATTAGTTTGGTTGTAGATTCCATTAGTTTGCGGTTCCAGTGGGCCTTGGAAGTGGAGATATTCAGTACATAGTTTGCAATATGGAGCCAAAAAATATAGTTTTGGCAACCTGAGCATGAAAAGAGAAATGGATGAGCAGGACCAGGGAAATGGTGCAGAGAGAGGGGAGCAAAGGGGAAAAGTAGACCCTGAGAGAGGCAGAGGAGGGAGAAGAATCAAGAAGTTCTTAAGAACCAGCAGCAGAAATGGGAATTCTAGAGGGAAAATCTTAGGGAAGAAGGATGTTAGGGAAGGAAGGAGTAGGCAACAGTGTAATCGATAAGTAAACAACTACTCAAGAGTTGACAACTCAAGTAGGAGCAGAGGTGGAACAGGTCCACTGGTGACTTTAGAGGGGGCCACTTTGATGAGCCTGGCTGATGTGGGTTGTGGAAAGAGGTAACGATGTGAGCAGAGACACTGAATGGACACAAGAAGCTCAACTGTAAAGGGGAGGGGGCAGGATGAGAGAATCCAGAGCAGTAGTTAAGATGCGAGACACTTGAAATTTATAGCAATTCTTTTGTTTTGTTTTGTTTTTGAAATGGTTCTTAGAAGCAGCAAGTAGAGAGAGGATGAAAAGGATATTTCAGAGTAGGCGGCTCAAAGCATAATATGCTAATAATGAACTCACAGTACCACAGTACTTACCATCAAATCTGCTTCTTCCTCATGTTTTCCACCTCGACTAACATCTTCATTATCTACTCAGCACCCTAGGTGCAACCCCCAAGGCATCTCTGAATTCTCAAAGTCCCCCTCAGATTTCACCCATTGCTGATTTTTGTCAATACTATCTCTAAATATTTGACTATGTCTGTGTCTTGCTTTTCTTATAGCCACTGCTCAAGACCTATTATCCTCTTCTATCTGGACCATTGGTACTGTTTCTAACCTAAGTCTCTAACTCTTCCTGCTTTGAATTCTCATGGTTTCCACAAACAGGGGAGAAGTCATGTCACTCTTCACATGTAGACATTAGTGTATTCTTAAGAGGAATCATACTGAATAATGGATGAATTGACCAATTTATGTAACCAAAGCGATATCCACCACTCATTGTTGTGGAACTGAGCAAATTTGGTTACCATTAAATCAATCCAAGGATCACCTCTAATATCAAGTGCTTCTCTGGTTCTGCTCCTGGCCCATATACTGTGTCTTCTTGACACCGTTGTTCTAGCAGAGCTCCAAGGCTTAAGACTTGTCTGTGTCATTCTATTTTAACCACTCAACAAAAGGATGTTAAAGACAAGGCCTGTGCCAGGCACTGGGGACACAAAGGTAAGACAGTCACGGCTTCACAATGCTTGTAGTCTAATAATCAAAACAGTGAACCTACTAATTATTCTGGTCAGACATCCCACTTCTCATATAGTCCTCACAATAGCTGCCAAGTATGTGGTATCATTCCACTTTAGGATGAGGAAATTGAGGCTCAGAGTGGCCAGTAAGTGACTATAACAGACTGTTGCTTTGGTGGTCCCCGATAAGTCATGCCTCTCAGTTTTCTTGCCTTTATGTGGTCCCCTCCTGCACTGACTCAGCTTGACCACATGACTTGCTTTAGTCAACAGGACATTAGCAATCCTGAAGCAGGCAGAGCCTTTGATAAGCAGTTGTACAGAGGGCTTATCCTCTTAGCTTTCTCTTGGGATCCAGCTGCAATATAAAAAAACTTAAGCTATATGACTGAATGATTAGATACCATGTATAGAGAGATCTTAAATGACGAAAGGCCATCCTCATATTCCTTTCCAGCCAGTCTCTCAGCTGAAAGGTGTCAAATAAGCCCACAGCCAGTCACCGCCAACCCACAGAACATGAAAAATAATAAATCACTATTGTTTTAAGCCCCTATATTCTGGGAGAGGTTTGTTTCCTACCAGAGAATAACTGAAACAGTGACAAACTAGGATTTGAATTCAGTACTACCTGGCTGATTTCGAAATCCATGCTTTTAGTGTTCCAACACTATGTTCCTTCTGATTGGCAGTGGAACGTTGCACCAATACCATAATGTTCACAGGCTGGCCCATAGTAGCACCTGATGAATATATGTTGAATGAATGAAGGGGGTGGTGTGCCGTCAGAGAGGTAGGAAAGTCCAGGGAACTCAAAGGTAGAATGACAATAACCTTTCGACAATCCTGACCCGCCCTTTCTACTACAAATATTCCAAAACCAAAAGCAAGCTAGGCTTCCCTAAACCCAGAAACAAGTATGTAGGTATCACTAAACTTCCTCTCTCTGTTAAATGAAGATCACGCAAAATTGAGACATTAGCAGAGCTTGGTTTTTGATGGCCATTCCCCCTGCCCCCAATTCCCCACCATACCACTAGCATCTCCTCTCCCTCTCATTTGGCATTCTGGCCCCAACAGCTTTTTCTCCCTCTTTTCATATAAAATCCACATGCAGGAAAGGAACATAGAAACTAGAAATCACAGAAATGGGGAATGAAGATTTGGATGTTAACAAACGGCTTCATAGACCAAAGAACTGAAGCTCTAAGCTCAGTGTTTTCAGGAGACATGTCAGCAGGTGGGAGAGGTATTCTAAGGAAGGAGAGGCAACTGGAGGTGTCCCTTTGGATGGGGAATAAAGGAAGGCCCCCCTCCCCTAAATTCCTCTAAATCCCCCAAGAAGGCAGGGGCTCTGGCTCTCTATACCTGAAGCTGTGACCCCAGCATGTGTACATCCCAGAATAGTCACTCCAGCCTGGTGAAGACCACAGGAGTCAATGCATCCAGTATTCTTGGTTCTTGGCGGTCCTGACACTGCTGTTTCTGTCTAAGCTCCCCTTCAGTCTCCAGCTCCTGCATACGCACACACACCTCCCAAGGTCACATGCACATGGCTCCAGCACCTGGACTCACACCCAGAAAACCACCTGGGCCCCTGGCTGCAGACTCAACGTAAGGAGGGAGCAAGCCCCACTCCTACTCAGAGGCAGACAGTGGGAAATGTACACAGGCACCCTATCACACATGCAAAGCAATGCAGTGGGGCACAGTCACCAGTGGAAGCACTGGGAGATGAGGAGACAAACATACAGGCACACACATGCAACCTCCAAACCATCACATGTGCACATGGGCACGCACAGACACCCAAACCCTCCCACCTTCAGACACCCACACAGGTGCCTAGCCAGGCCTCAACCGCCAAGCCCCTCCCCCACCTTTTAGGAGGAGGTGGGGAGGACTGGGGTTTGAGGGCGCTCCCCCTTCTCCCTCCTTGGGGCCCCATCTCTCCAAGGTCCAGAGTCCCAGGGGTCTGGGGCCCGCCCCGCCCCCCAGCCTGGCTCGGGGGGATGGGAAGCCTGGTCTCAAATTGTTCTGATTTTAATTCCCTAAATTAACCCCTTCTTTGCCTCTGGCCTGGCCTGCCCGGAATCCCTCCCCGCCCGGCAGCCTCCGGGCCTCTAGAGGGCTGTGGGGGAGAAGCAGGAGGAGGAGGCAGCGGCTGGGGTCCTCCCTGCCTCCTCTGTCCAGGAGCGGTCCCGCAGCGTGCCCGCGACTCGCGCTTACCTCCTCCACCCCGCGGCGAGGCCGGGCCCCGCGGCCCTCGGCCGGGGGTGCAGAGGCGGCCCCCGCGCGCCCGGTCCAGATGCAGGGCCGCCTCGGGGCCTCGGATTTTGTTCCCCTCCGCAGCCTCGGGTGGCCGCCGCGGCTGGCGCCCCCGCCTCCCTCCCGGGGAGGGGGTGGCCGAGCCTCCCCGCCAGTCGCAGCGGGAGGGGCTCACAAACCGGGTGGGGGAAGGATGGAGGCGGCGGGAGGAGGGGGCGCGCGGCCCGAGGAAGGGAAGGGAAGGGGGAGGGAGGCAGCGAGGAGGTGGGGCGGAGCCGGCCCCTCCTCCGGGGCGGGTTCTGCAAGCTGGGGAGCGGCAGATGCCGCCAGGAGCGGCTGCGCCGGGACCCCGCGTTTCCTCTGGAGGTAGCTTCGATGGGGGAGGGGCGCATGGCCCCGCCCTGGGAATGCAGGGACCCGCCGGCCGCTCTGCTCCGGAGTCCCTGTCTTCCCAGCTCCTAGCACCTTCCAGTGCACTCTCCCTGCCCCCGGCACCTCCGGTGGTGTCCTCTGTTGCCCACCTTGATCCGAACCTCTCCGCCCTAACCCTGCCACTCTAACTCGGGCCTCCCCACTCGGGGCAAATTCTAGGGTGGGCTGTTCTGTGGTGTCGGATGAGGGAAGGCACGCTGCACTACTGCTGGGACAACCTCTTGGGCTGCACGCCTGGGTTGTGCATTTGGTGACCTCAGGTCAGATGCGTGGTTTCCGCGGAGACCCCATGGGTCAGTTTCCTCTGGGCATCCCTTGGGAACCAGGAGAACTGGGAATGCTGAGAACAGGCTCCTAGTCTTGCCCTTGAGGGTGCCATCTAGGAGCACATGCCCCATCACAGATCCTATTCCCCACTTAGAGAAGAAGGCCCAATCTTACCTCAAACTTGGTTGGGGGAGAAAGTCTCGTCCTTAGCTTTAGGCCTATCCTGTAACAAGCAGGAATCATCTGGCTCTCCTAGGCTTGGAGGAAATCCACAGGGCTGAGTGGGGCCTAAGAAATCAGACAGGGTGTTGGGGCTACCAAACCCAGGGCTGAGTTGGGCTTTGGATGAGGAAAAGGAAAGATGGCAGTTCAGGCTAAGGGTAGTACATGGGCAAAGGTACAGAGACTGGCTTGGGCCAGGCTGAACACCAAGGCCATGAGAGGCAGTCAGGCAATAGCAGAGCAGAAATCCAGCATAGCCCCTGGATTGTCCAGTAAACGAAGCAGATGGGGAATTTCCTTGACCCCACCCTGCTCCTGCTAAGGCAGAGGCATTGGGTATTTAGTATCAGCAAGGATAATTTGTAGACTTGTCAGGTGGCTTTTGGGGAGAGGCAAATTTAATAAGGACTGAGGCTGAACAGTGGCCAGTCTGGTCAAACTCCCCCCTCCCCCACATGTTCTCTTTCCCCTAGCTCCTGAATTTCTTTGCTCCTCCAGAAATTCTTAGGTTGGACAAATGAAAAATCACTTCTCCTAAGACCTAAATGACAACAGCTCCTATTAACCAAGTGCCAAGCATCATACTAATCATTTTCATGTGCATCACTCAATCATCCTAATAAACCTTTTAAGTGGGTAATATTATCCCCACTTTACAGATGGGGAAGCTAAAGTTCAGAGCTTAAAAAATGGCACACTCAAGACTAGAATTCAAGTTACCAAATTCTAAAATCTATTTTTAAATACAGTGCCTTCCTACCACCCCTTTGCTGTATGTATTATGCCCACTGAGCCTTCCCCTGCCAAAATGAAGATTCCCTAAATCCACTTGCTTTTGCAGACAGCCAAAAATATCCATATGTTATTTTGGTTCTACCTTTGTTTTAGTGATGTTTGTCTGTCCTTACTCTGTTTCCTGTGAATATGCAAAAACAATTTGAGGCAGGTTCGTATGTGCTTTTTTGTGCATGTGTCTATACATAACTACATACAGGAGTATACCTGTGCATATGCACATTTGGGCATGTATGGTTGTGAGTGTATGTGTATCTGAATGTATGTATGTGTGCACATATGGATGTACATTGTGCATGTATGAGTGTGTGTATGTATGAGTGAATGCACATGTATATGTATGTGGGTGTGCATGTATTTGTACATATGTATGCGGTTGTGCTTGTGTACGTGCACGTGTGTATGCATGTGTGCTCATGCTACATTTCACAGACAACAGTTCTTGCTTGGTTGTTATGGGAACCGCAGTTCTAAAAATGTTAGACTGAATCCCACTTCATGTGGGCCAGAGAAACCAAAAGAGAGAGAACTGAATGACAGACACATCTGGGGGCCCACAGCTAAGACAGAAACATGGGTTCAGCAAGAATACAACAGGCACAGACTAGTCAGAAGTCTGGTCTCACTCCTGGGACCCAATGGCTTGGATCAGGGCCTCAGTCCTGCTTCTTCCCATCTCTTTCTCCTGATTCTTTCCCAGCTTCATGCCCTCTAACCACCTCCCTTCCTTCCTCTTTTCCCCTTCTCGTTTCTTTCCTTCTTTTTTGGGGGCCAAGAAAATCCACATATTAATTAAGCACTTAGGTGTGCTGGGCAGTAGACTTGGTGATATGGTGGCCACAGCGTGAATCTTTCCACTTCAAGGAGCTCAAGGGTGGAGGGATTTGAATAATACATGGGGGAGAGGAGAAGGCAGAGTAAAAGGAGAGATGACAGAGGAGGGTGGAAGATGAATTTAGGTCAGATATGGAGGGCTTTAACTCCAGTGTATTTTTTCAAAGAAGGTAGAAACTGTGGGCAGTTTGAGATAAAACACCATGAATAATGTTTTAAGGAAATTACAGTAGTAACAATGTGGAATGTGGAATGGAGGAAGAGAGAATAGAGGAAGCAGTTTGGTGTAGTGCAGGTTTGTTTCAACAGGGCACAGGGGTTGGGGTAAAGGGAAAGGAAATAGAAGACATTCTGGGTTGCTTTGTCAACCTTCCCCCGTCTTCCATCTCATCAAAATTCTCATTCTTCTTCCCTTTTTCTCCAAGACTCAAGTGAGCCATTGTTACCAATGTGTGTTTCAGATTCCTCAAATGCACTGAAAAGGAAAAAACTGGGAACCACTGGCTCAGAATGTAGTAGGCACTCAGTAATACTTGTGGAATGAGTGGATATATGAAGATGCAGAACTGGATTCGAGGCCTACTTCTTATCATCTGTGGGCCCTTAAGAAAATCCCCAAACCTGTTGGCCCTCAGTTTCCTCTTCTATATAATGAGGGGGTCAGACAGGATGTTCTCATAAGACCCTTCCAAATACACATTATTTTGTGTTTCTTTGTGATTGTCACAGCAAAGTGTTCGTGTCACATACTGAGGTCCTGATGATAGATACAGAGAGAATAAGTGTGGGAAATATTTAAATAGAAGAATCAACATCAGGCTTCAGTTTTCAGCAATATTGTTGAACAGATAAACAAAGACCTTCCTGCTACACAATATGCAGACTTATTCACGAAATATAACAAATACTTGAAAGGCTTAGCTGAGCTTGCAAGAAAGGAAAGAAAATTTACATGGATCAAAAGAAGGGAACTGAGACCAAGAAATGTAAGCATGAAATATGCTGTGACTAACCCCAGGAGGTGTGGAGAGGGAGGTATATTGCTTGTCTTTCCTGAGTCCTGGTTGGAGTAGGAGTAACTTCTGAGAATTTATAACTACTTGAGTTAGAGTTTGAACTTAACACCGGTATGGTACAGGAACCCTAGGCCAAAAAAGAAATTAACGTAAAATTGGTCTCCATTAGTAAATAATCCTGGAATATCTGGCACAAGCAAACACAAAACTACTCAGGAGAAACAGACCCTCAACCCAAATCACAGAGTATTACTGTCCATGTAAATCCCCACTGAAGATTAGCTCAGAAGCTAAAAATTACAATACATAAAAGGAAATGATGTGCCATGAAAGAAAGAAGATAAGACCCTGAAAAACTTCAATAAGATTCAACAGGTCTGAGTAACAGCCTAGGGGTGTTACTCAGACCTGTTGAGTCAAAGGTGAGTCTCACAGAACTGTAGTTATTTAGGTGTCTAGGGAACCAAACAAATGGGTATATGGAAGGGTGATTTGATTTTTAACAAATTGTATTAACAGATTGTATTTGAAATGGTGGTAGGATACTGATATAAAGATATTCATTAGTCAGAATAAAGGGGATGCAGCTAGGGTAGAGAGCAGGGCTGACTGACTAAGTCACCTATGTAGCAGTAATAGCTGAAGGCCTGGGAATGAATGTGCTCTTCAAAGAGAATGTAGAAATAGGGAAGGAAGGAGCTCAGAACCAAGTCTGGGAAAACACCCTCATTTTGAGGACCCGATTAAAAAATGGATTAAGTAAAAAAAAAAAAATGAGCTCTCTGTTAGTCCCTAATTCTGGTTGGGTCCTGGGTTTGGGTTGGTTTTATGATTGTTTGGTTTTCTTTCCATCTCTGGCAAAATAATCTCTTCCCTGGGAATCCCTAGAGACACTCCAGCAAATGCAGCAGTTTCTCTTGGGAATAATAGGAGGTACTTCTCAGCTGGGAGTTCTAGAGCCAAGCTGGGCTCTGGTACCAGTACCACTACTAAGTCAATTTTCACATCAAAGATATTAGGCTAGGTAAGTGTGAGGATTAAGATGGGGCCTGATAGAGCTGACAGTACTTGATGGAATGTGGCTGAAGGGAGTAAGGGTAGGCTAG
The DNA here is from genome assembly GCA_030015415.1 of Cynopterus sphinx. Classification (NCBI taxonomy): domain Eukaryota; kingdom Metazoa; phylum Chordata; class Mammalia; order Chiroptera; family Pteropodidae; genus Cynopterus; species Cynopterus sphinx. The sequence continues at coordinate 52,595,589 of CM057383.1, read as the reverse complement.
TTAGATTTTATCCACCCACAGCCAGTCTGCCTTTCTTCCTTTATTCAGGTTGTGTGTTTGGGGACCAGTTGCTTAAAATCTGGGCCTTTGTGCTCTTCCTTACACTACTCTGCATGGAAAGTGAAGACAGCTGGTCCATGCCTGTAAGTAAAAGGTATACTTACTTAAGGAGTAAGATGAGAGTCATTATTATGTCTCTGAGAATCTACCACTTACCCATTATAATGTCTGATGGTCAATCGTTTGAGCTTCTCTATAGCAGGAGTCCTCAACCCCCAGGCCACGGTCTTTGGCCTGTTAGGAACTGGGCCACACAGCAGGAGGTGAGTGGCAGGTAAGCCAGCAAAGCTTCATAAGTATTTGCAGCCACTCCCCAGTGCTAGCATGAGGGCTTCAGCTTCACCTCAGATCATTAGGCATTAGATTTTCATAGGAGCACTGGTCTCTGGTCCCAAAAAGGTTGGGGACCATTGCTCTATAGGGTTAAACATTATCCTCTGCAGGCTACTCTTAAAATGTTAACTCTCTCGAAAGAGGTAACATCAAATCCTTTATCACAAATTGGTTTATTAGTTACTCATATTATTGCAAGATTCTCAATCTTATGAAAGTGCTTGACACCTGGGGAGATAAATGGGTGGAATTCTTTGTGATAATTTTGTCTCTGGTCACCTGGACTATGGGGGTGGAAGGTGAACATGTCTGAGGGTGAAGGAATGAAGCCAGAGGACCAGAAGCTGGGCTGATCTGGCACCACAGGGCTATAAGACTCTCTTAATTCAAAAACAGCTCAGCTCAGAAGGGAAAAGAATGAAACCCCCAGACAGACCCTATCCTTTCCTTAGTAGAGAGGAGTTGCTGGGGAGAGGAGCTAGGTTGCATGATAAGCTTCTAATGCCCCCCAAAGTCTGTCCAATGTAGCCAGAAAGAGTGTAGAAGCTATTGGGTTAGGGATTCATGAAGCAAAGGGGAGCCAATTTTCACCCATTCCCCACTTTCTTTTAGCTGCAACCTCCCCACCTCCACCCAAGCCATGAAGGGTTCACCTGGAGGAGAAAAGGTGCCAAGCCGAACAGTAAGTGGGCTGCTGCTTCCTGGAGAAGATTCTTTGTGGAAAGAGAAACTAAGGTGACTGTGAGCCTCTAGCGGGCACCCTCTGCTCTCTGGGCTTAGCTCTGTCCACCAATGGTCTAGATGAATGCTGAGTCTTTTTTGGCCCTGATAGCATGTGATTCTCGTACAGATGCATAGGCACTTGCTGGAGCCTCTCTGACACCCAACATACTGGGTATTCGCAAACAGCTCTGAAATATTGCAGTCTTCTGGTGCTGTTGCTACTGCTTGGGGCTCCCTCTAGTTGCTAAACCTATTTCACCTCTTGGTAGGAAGTCTTTCCAAACAGTGGTATTAAACTGAGGTGCCACCATTCTTGGGTTTGGGAAAAAGCACTGGATTTGGAGTTAGACAGATTAGAGTTTGACCCTGTTGCTCCTAGCTGAGTTACCTACTTTCTTCCTCATCTTTAAAATAGAGTATGACTGCTGAACTCAGGGTTGTGAGGATTAAGGAAGATAACATGTGCACAGTGTTTGACACCTAAGCCTCTCAACCACTTTTGAGTTCGAGAAACACCTTGAGCCCTTAGGTCAGCTGTGATAAAATTCATTCGTTAATTCAGTACATATTTATTGAATGCCTACTATGTGCTACAGTACCTGACAGAAGGTGCATAGTGACTCCATGAGCAAAAGTATCTCCTTTCTTTTCTAGCACACATTCTCCTGGAGGGGTGGTTGGGGTTAAGGGTCAGGAGCTTGGATGGCAGATTCAGTAAGCTTTTAGCACAATAATTTTAATTGCAAAAATAAACAGTTTTGCCAACTGCTCGAGAGTAGCGTCTGCTTTCCAAAAATTAACAACAACAAAAAGGAAATAACCCAAAGCAAAACGTTACATCCAATGGCTGCTGGAAATGACAATGCTGTACAAAATACCGCGCGAGACCGGCTCGGCGCTGCCCCAGCCAGTCTGGGGCGATGGGGGACGGGGAGGGGAAGGTAAGGAATGACGTGGACCGTGCGCCTGTTACAAAAAACTGTCGAGTCCCAAGAAAGTGCCTACTCAGTGGGTGGCCCGAGAGGCCTTCCCCCAAAGCTCTGCGGCCACCGGACACAGCGCCGGGGCGGCGGGAGCTGTCCACAGAGCTGGTGCTGAACGGGCGTGTGCGACGGGCGCTTCCAGGGAACTTGGGAGCCGGACGGGAGGCCGGCCCCGGGGTGTGCCGGGAGGACGAGCGGGGAGGCGGGGTGGACCAGGCCTTCTCGGGCGTGCCGGGCGGCGGAGCCCCGACCTACAAACCCACTGCCCCCTCACAGGCCGGCGAAGGAGAGGCCCAACGAGTAAAAGCCTAGGCCCTTGAGCCGCTCCTCGGCGCGCGCCTTCTGCTTGAGGTGCACCTTGCTATGCCGTTTCTTCTCGTCGCTGCGCGCGAAGCGGCGGCCGCACACGTCGCAGGCGAAAGGCTTCTCGCCTGTGTGGGTGCGCACGTGTGTGGTGAGATGGTCGCTGCGGCTGAAGTTGCGGAGGCAGATGCGGCACTGGAAGGGCTTGTGGCCCGTGTGGATGCGCAGGTGGCGGTTGAGCTCGTCGGAGCGCGCAAAGCTGCGCACGCAGCTCTCCACGGGGCAAGCAAAGGCCTTGGCGTGCGGCCGCGGGCAGAAGCAGCGTGCGCTGCACTTGCCGCCCCGGCGCCCCTTGCGCCGCGCCTTAGTTGGGGGGAACGGGGCCGGCGGCCCAGGAGGCTCAGGCACGCCACTGCTCCCTGGGATGTCCGCCACCAGAGGTTTTGGGAAGTCCGCCGCGGCGGTGCGGAGGCCCAGCGGGGAAAGCTGAGGCTGCGCACCGGCCAGAAACTCTCCGCCGTCGCCGCTACTCCCTCCCTCCCCACTAGGAGGGGTCAGGAGCGCTGGGAGGCCCTCGGTCCCCTCCCCTAAGTCCCCGGGGGCCAGCGGGAAAGCGTCGTAGGCCCCCGTGGGGTAGAGTCTGTTGGCTGGGCCGGCGGGCAGCTCTGCGGGGCAGCTGATGGACAGCAGATCTTCAATCTTGGCCCCCATCGGGGGGAATCGGGTCTCAGGGACGGCCTGGTAGCCTCCCTGTGACCCACAGCTCCCTGGGGCCCCGGCCGAAAGCAGGTCCCAGGGAGCGTAGGGACCTTTGAAGGCCGAGGCAGTATCTAGCGCTGGAGAGGCCGGGGGAGCCCGGCGGCCTGGCTTGACGTCGGGTGGAGAGAGCTGAGGATCGTACAGGCACTGCGAGGGGGCGCCAACCGAGGGCGAGGCCTCCCAGAACGCCTCTGGGAAAGCGGCAGGGCCCAGATCCGGGGAGTAAAGGTCCGGCGGACCTGGCAGCAAGGCGTCGGAGCCTGTGGGAAAAGAGGCGTCCAGCGGAGAGCGGGATGCTGCCACCTCAGGCCCAGGGAAAGGTGCCAGGCCTAGAATGCCCGACATGAGGTTGAAGAGTGCCTCCGGGTCGTGCGGGTGTTCCGGCACTGCCTGGATGAAGAAGCTACCACTGTAGCTTAGGCCAGGAGGGGTCGTGGGCGCAGGCCCCTCTAGGAAGCAGGAGTCGGCTAAGTCACCCCCAGCGCTGCAGCTGCTCAATGCCCAGCTCAAGAAGTCTCCTGCCGAGGAAGGAGCAGGAATCAGCTCCAAGTATACAAAAGGGCATGCCTCGGAGTCCGCAGACCCTACCCAAGGTTCCCCTGGTGCGCACTTACACATACAAAGTGCCTTTTGCACATTCCGATGCAGTTGGAGCCGGCATGAGCCCTAAAGCACACACACAAACATGCACACGCAAAACACACGTGCACAGGCTAAAGGACGCCTTGGTGCACGCACGGTTTCCTGTGGAGGCGCTGGCGGCTCGGCGGGGGGTAGGAATGGCGGTGCGCACCCCGGGACACCTTCGCCCCCTACCGTGCCTACCCCCACGCCTGCTGCGTCCCCGTCCCAGTCCCTGCCTCGGGCATCGTGCGCCCCCGCACTGCGCTGCCGTCTGAGCACCTTTGGCCGCACTCCTTACCTCCGGGGTGTCCAGCGGCCGCGGGCGCGTCCCTGGCGGGCAACCGGGGCAGTTCGGTGCTGGGTTCGGGGCAACAGCCCTCGGCGGACTTGACCAGGAGCGCGTCGGAGCTGGAAAACTCGCTAAGGTGGAGCATGGCGCGGCCGCGGCTGCGGGGCGCCGGGGGCCTCGCCCGCTGGGATTGGGGGCGAGTAGGTGGCAGCGAGGCCGGCAGTCTGGGCGCCTCGCGCTTTGCAGACTCGGGCGCCCGGGCTCTTGGCTCTGGGCGCTCCCCTCTGGGGAAAACGGCCGGGGCCCGAGGCGCCCTTGTTCGCTGGGACCGGCCCCGGGCGGCTGCTCCTCGCCTCTCCCAAGCTCAGCCAGGCTCCCCCAACCCGCTGCCCCCCCACTTATATAGCAGCGGTGGCGCTGGCTCAGGGCTTCCGATTCCCGGGGCCACTGCCATTTCGGGAGGCCCCGGCCCTGCCGCCGTGACGTAAATGCCCAAACATGGACACAGGATGTGTGCCGGGGACTCCCGAAAAGGAAAGCTCGGTCTGTGACGTCGCCGTCGCCGCCGCCGCCGCCGCCGCCGCCGCCGCCGCCGGGTCCGCGCCGCTGCGTGCGCGCGCGCTCCCAGAGCGTGGGGCGCTGTGCGCGCAGGGGCCGCGGCGCCCCTGCCTGGGGCCCCGCGCCGCCTCGCGCCGGAGCTCCGGGGGCTGCCCTTCTGCGGGCGGAGGCCGGAGGCCGGCGGGAAAGTCCTCGTGGGTTTAGGGGTTCCGCGGTTCGGGGTTCGAATCCGCCGTTCCCCGCCGCGCCATTCAAGCTCCCTGAACGTCAGTTTCCTCACCTGTGAAACAGAGATTATGTATGTGTGTCTCCTTCATACATTTGCTATCAAGAGTCATTAGGTTAGAGCATATCAAGTTCTACGCACAGGGGTGGATTCTCAGTAGACTAGAGAGAATATTGCCATTATTCGTAATTTTCCCACACTTGTGTTTTTCCTTTTCTTAATAATTTTTTTTTTAGTTTGTTCTAGGAAAAACAACTGTTTTGTTCACATTTAAAAATCCCATAGTACCTGCTAATGGTGAGAGAGTAAGGTCAGTTAGTACAAAGGGTATAGTCTCAATTGAAAAGTAAAAGTCTCTTTTCCTACCCACTTACCTGAGGTAGCCACATCTAAGTTTCTTGGGTATTCTTTCAGGAAAGTTATGCATGTGTAAGCATCCACACTGTCCTGACATATAATTTTCCCACTTATAATAGTTGATAGATTGTTCCATATCCGAACACAAAGAGTTGGGTCATTCTTTACTAAGGCTGTATAAGCATTCCATTGTAAAGGAGGTCAATTTTTCTGCTATCCATGTGCATATAGAAAGTTTCAAACCTTTTGTCTTTATGAACATTGTTGTAGTCAACGTCCTTGACTATCTGTGGAATAAATTCCAATGAGTGTAAATTTGGATCAAAGAGTATGTAAATTTTTAATAAGACAACGGGCAAATCATCCTCCAGAGAAGTACTGCCAATTCCTGCTCTTCTCTCACCTGTAGGGTATGAGATTTCTTAGACCTTTTTTCTGTGTTCATATTAATGACTTTTATTCTAGAGATGTTGTTCCCAGCAACACACAGAAGATCCACAGGATATTTTCCCCTGGAATCAGTACCTGGAATAATTTAGCTCTTTCTGAAACACACATAATAATAATAATAATAATAATAATAATAATAATAATAATAATAATAATAATAAATTCTTAACCTGAAGGAGGCTGTGAATCTTGGCTGCATGTCAGTCAACTCCTGCTAAGAAGCCTGCATACTCTCCTGATCTCATCTCTCCTCTGCTGCATTTTTTCCTGTCTTATTTTCTCATCTTTAAAAACATTTTTTTAGATTTTATTTTATATTACAGCTGACTTAACTCCTTTCTGGAACCAAACTGGGGAATTAAATCCATAGGACAGCATGTTTTTCATTAGGAAGAATATTAGTTCTTTGGACTCTGGGTGTTGGAAGGTGGGGAGCAAGGGCGGGATTCTCTCGTCCTTCTTTACTTTCCCAAGAATGAAAACAAAGCCATTCAGGGGTTATGGGCTACAGTATGACTGGCATTGTATCTTACCCACCAGTTCTCTCCTTTTCGAGAGAGTGCCAGAATGCCCACCAAATTCTTCAGCCTTTCACCCTATGTCCATTATCCATTTATTCATTCAATTTCTCAATATTCATTCATTCAGTATTCTTTCCTTAAGTGTCTATTATGAGTCAGAAGGTAGATTTTGGTTTTTATTTTACCAGGAACCTGAGACCTATCTCCATCCCTAGCTGCCCCACCCCTCAACCCACAAGGACCCTACAGGCATGTTCACAGAATATGTCATCACATGATCACCTGCAAAACACATGTGGACACACTTGCATTCATCTTCTTGTGTCTGGAAATCATACAAAGGTTTTTACAGAGTTATGCACATGTAGCATATTTTAACGAATGCCACAGATATAATTCTATGTTAGCAGCACATATGTTTGCATGTAGGAAATTCAGAAACCCACACATGTCTGCAAAGATTAGACACACAGAGCACTATTTCCCTTAAACTTTATTTCAAACCAGAGTTTGATTTTAATCCAAATGCATTGCCAAGACCAGGTGAGCCCACACCAGACACGCAGGGCACACATGTCTCAAATTCATTCTGGCATCTTGCAGCCTGGGAGGGAGGGGGACCAGAGGGGTTTGGCTAAACCAGTGTCCAGGACTCCCCAGGTTGCCCCGTCGGGCCAGATTGGCCAGCCCCAGGTTCCCTGTCCCTTCTGCTGTTCTTCCCTCTGCTACAGCCATCCTCCTCCTTCTTAGTCATGGATAATTCCCCTACTCCTTTGGCAAGTTCCCAGGCTATTACTGCTTTCTGCTAAGGGTCCTTGGGCTACATCTGTGCTAAAATAAGGGTCCAAGTCTCTCCAACTTCTTCTTGTTAGAAACCAGGCCCTGGGGCAGCAGAGCTGTGAGTGGGAGAGGAGATGGAGAACATAGCTTGTGCTCTGGGTGTGTGCTGGCCCACACCCCCATCTCTGCACCACTCACCTTCAGTGGACATGTGTACATACATACTCTCTCATACATGGGATGGTTACCTGTGGAAGGCAATTTCATCTGTGTTTGGTTCCTTGAGGAGGAAGAGAAGATATGAAGGGAAAATGGACATTTCATAGTCCTTCCCAGCACATCTCCTTTTACCCCCAATTTTTAACAGCTTGGGCTCAGATAAAGTTCTTTGGGGGTGGGGATGGAAGAGAGAGGAGCTTAGACCTGTGAGTTCCACTTTAATTCATACTTCAAATATAAGAACACAAATTTACGAAAAGGGAAAAGGGGAAATCACACACATTGAGCACTTTAAAAATATTTTTGATCATCGCAAAAGCTCAATGGAGGAAGGAATTGGATACATTTGACAGATGGAAAATAGACTTGAATAGGTTAAATAACTTGCTCAAGGCCACACTTCTATTCAGTGTTGAGACTGAGTCAAGCCTAGGCTAGCCTATACCACAAGATACTTATTAGGAAAAGATCATTTATTTTACAAAAAGATTCACTCTAGGATGACTTTAGATGGAGGATCTCGCTCTAGCTTTTCTAGTAGGGTATGAGGTGCAAACTCGATATGGATGGTGTCCATCCCTGCAAGAATTTCCTGGAGTGACTACCATGCAAAGGAACACTGTGGGTCATATCAGACATATGCTGAAGAGGGGTTTATACAAGGTTCTTGGGAGCCAGTGTGGAAGTTGTTGTTACTGGTGGTGGTGGGGTGGTGGTTGTGGTGGTGGTGGAGGTGGTTGTGGTGTGTGTGGGGAGGCGGGGGGCATCAGGGAGGATGAGAGTAAGTTTCTAATCCCTAGGGCAAAAGGTAGAGGAAGGAGAGTTTACTTTCTAGACAAGCACTGAACTGACAATTAGTGAATGAATTAATGAATGAACAAATTCATTCATCAAATGTTCATTGAGTACAGCCCTGTGCCAGGAGCTGTGAGGGCCCTTCGGATGCTGATGCCACAGTGGATGAGACTGAAAGCTCTGGATCTAAGGAGGGAGGAGGGAAGACAGAGATCAGTAGGAGTAAGCCTCCCATCTCTCTCTTCTGGGAAGGACCCAATCCCTGTTATTCCAGTAACGCTATTACCCCTCCCACCCTCCCCACCTTGATCTTTCTGCTCTAAATATCATTGTGCTCAAATAATAGTGTATGTATTTTAAAAGACTCCAAGAAGACAGCTGCCTAGGAGTATTAATCATGGAGAGGCCAGCATTCAGTCTCCATGGCGACTCCCGAGAGCTGAGGAGCAGTTCCACATCCCACTTCCTGGGGCCATGGAGATGCAGGAACACAGCATCTTTCAGCCTTCTCTTTCTCCTTCGCCTCTCCTCTTTCCCCTCTTTCTCTCCATTCTTCTTCTCTCCCATTTTCTCTCTCTACTCCCTCTCTTTTTCTCTTTCTAAAGGATTTTTTTGAGAGCAGAGACAGAGGCAGGATCCAGCCATCAAAGTAATGAGAATGAGGACAAAGCTGCAGCAGAGATGAAATTGCCTTTACCTGTAACCTCTGCAGTACACAAATCTCCCAAAAGCCCCTGCAGTGCCCCTAGACTTTGCTGATCACAGGGCAGAAAGAGTCCAATCATCCATCCCTGAGACAAGGCACCCACCGTCAGGGTCTTTTTCTATCTCCTCCCTCTTTTCTGCCCAGACATTGGTTTATGGTTTGGATCCTTATTGTTACCATTTTTTAATGCCCACAAAAGTAATATTGGCTCATCGGAAAAAAACAACAACAATCCTGTTAAAATCTATAATGCAAAAAATGAAAATGTGTTCTCCAATTCTATACTCAGATATATACATTTAAAAACATTCAGATTGATTCCTAGATTTTTTAATGCACATTCACTCAACATTCATCTATTTAACTGTGACATCATCATCATCATTATTATTTATACCAGTGGTAGCATACTATATATACTCTTATAACTAAAACTGTGCCTTGAACAATTTTCTTTTTCCCCAATCATGGTACAGACTAATCTATAACATTGTTAACAACTGCCACAGAGTGTCCTATCATATAGAAATACATAACTTATTGCCCTGATAGTTTCCTGTTTTTCACTATTATAAAGAATCTGTTTATGTATAGCCTTTTATGATGGAAGCAATATAGTACAGTATGCTAGCTAACATTTATATACCACTTTCTATGGGCACTGTTTACTATGTATGGAGTGCTCATCAAGTTGTTGTAAGGATTATTATCTCCATTTCACAGATGGGGAAGTTAAGAAATGTGCTGAAGCTGAAAAGGTTAATAAATGATGGGGCCAGGATTTGAATCTATATTATAAACGCAGGCTAGATTCCAAAAAGTAGAATTCCTAGATCAAAGCTTCTTCTAAAAAGATTGTTCCAATTTTTGGGCCAGACAGCAGCAAGCATACGAGAGCCAATTGGTAAGCAGGAAGAGCTATTTCAGTGATATTTTAATTTGCATTGTAAGAATTATCAGTGAGGATGAGAATCTTTTCACAGGTCTTAGTATTTCCTTTTCTATGACCTAAAGGCCTATTGCTTCACCTAAAGACACTTTAGTGGGAATCTTCCTCACATCTCCACAGTGGGCACTGGAGATGAGGCTTTTCTGGCATGGACTGGGGTAGGGATATGGGGTGTGAGAGCTTCTGAACTCTTGTTACTTTGTTCTTTCTAGTCTGGGTCATGGAGGAGGTAGAAAGAGAAAAAGGTGGCTTCAACCATTTAGGAAGAGTTTCTTAAATTTTCCAAGACAGCTTTTAAGCTATTCTCTCATCCATTCTACATCTGCCTGGGACAAAGTCAACATCAGACAGAGCTGAGAGGTAGATGATCACAGAAGAGGTGTGACTAGGATGGATTCTCGGAGGGCCAGAGGCAGGGAGATGAACACAATGACTTCTCCACAGTGTTACCCACCCTGGCATTCGACATCAGCCTCCCACTACCCCTTTGTTATTTAAGCCTGGTTCTCCCTTTGTGAGCAATGATAAACTTAGATCTTGATATATTTTTTTTTATTTGATTAGTGTCCCAAGTGTTGATTTTTCAATTCATGAGTTGAGAAGGTGAAAAAGAGGCTAAAAGAGTAGACTGAAATCTATAGCTCTAGAAGAGAACTGGAATAAAAAACAAGCCTGCTAAACCTACCTGGCATGTTTCTCTTCTCCTTGGCTTCCTCTTGCTTCTTTTCACCTGAGCTCATGTCGCTGTCTTTTAGCCTCTCTCCTTCCTATCTTTCAAAAGTTTTAAAGTAGATTAGTTGGTATACTGGGATCTGACAACATAATTCCATAATACCCAGGCAGCGCATCCACAGATGGGCCATTCAGCCATAGCCCTCTGTGTGTCCCTGAACCCTGTCCACCACCTTTAGGGTAGGCTTCTGATTGCAAGTGACAGAAATGCAACCAAAATTAGTTTTTAACAAAAAAAAAAAAAAAAAAAAAAAAAGGAATTCATCAGATCACAGAATCAGGGGAGTGTCAAACAACCAAACTACAAAGGAATAGGGACACAGCTGGTCTCCAGAGCTAGTAGAAACAGGGCCTAAGAGTTTTCCAGATGTTCTCGGCTCTTCCTTTTTTCTCTCACTGATGACTGAAAACCCGGCCACTAGGAGATTCTGTGTTCTTTATGTCAACATGCTGTGATAAATAGATTCTCATTCTCAGTTTCATATAGAAAAGTCCTTTGCTATCCTTCCTCAGACAATTATCTGGCTAGGGAGTAGGGTAATATACTTTTGATAAGGGTTTTTGCTTGTGTTTTTAGGGTCACTCTCAGAGAAGGGAAACAGGACACCTTCCAAGAGGCCTTAAAGGCAGGAGCCAGGCAGCAACAGGCTCTGGCATATTCTCATAATGGGCTGAAATGGATAGTTTCCTCTGTTAAGCAATGCCCCTGGAGCAAGTCGCCTACTCCATCTGTCTGTTAGCTCCAAGGAACACTGCTCAAAATAAAAATCCCTAATTAGCCATTTCTGCAATCCAGAGCAAAACAATATATTTGTTTCCTAGAATAATCTGTAGCCATATTTGGCTTGGCAACTATTGGGTCCCACACATACATGCATTGTGCCATGTGAAGACTCCCGCAGGGACCTTTACTCAGGGCATGAGGGGGAGGGCCCCAGGAGTCCCCTGTCCAGGCAGCATCAAGCAGGGGCCCAGAAGAGAACTGGCTTTATCAATGCTATACAGCAGGTGTTCTGGTACAAGGTTGGTAGGAAATGGAAGGAACTTCAGTGGGACTTCTAAAAGCCAGTTCTCATAAAGAACACACTAGGGACACATGGCCTACAGAGTCACAGAGAATTCATCTTTGTGTATTGATCTCCAGCCTGGTAGTCAGGGGAACTGATTCCAACCCCACTATGCTGTTAGCTTTTCTGTGACCTTGAATGAATTCCTTTCTGTGCCTGCATTTTCTCACATGTGAAATGAGGGGGCTTGGCATGTTATTCGCTCTACCCATAGTATGAGGAATAAGAGCTAGAATTAACAAATTAGGCAGTTGAAGCACAGGCACTTATTACAGCAATGAAAGGTGATAGCAGAAGCAATCTATCCAGTTAAGAAATTGTGGGTAAACCTGCCCACCCCAAATGTGCTCCCTGTGTTTTCTGGGCACCTCCTTATATAGGGGTGGTGTTTGTCACCATGACCTGAATTCCATAACTAGCTTTCCCTCCCCCCCAATCCTTACTCTCGTTCATTTAAATATTTATTGAGGACTTAGCATATCAGCAACTTCAATAAATTATTACAGAAAGGTGTGAAGCACGTGGCAGTGGCAGAAGGACAGGGTGTTTAGACACCCTCTCTTTGAGGTAACCACTTTTCTCAATTCTGTCTCTAGAGATTAGTTTTGTCTATTTTTGAACTTCCTGTACATAATCCAGTATGTACTGTTTTGTGTCTGGCTTCTTTTGCTCAACATGATAAGTATAAGATTTATCTACTCCATGCTTTCCATGTATCAGTATTCTTTTTTTTTTTTAAATCACTGATTAGCATCCCAATATTTGAATATACCAGTTTGTTTATCCATTCTCCTGTCTATGGAAGTAGGTTTTGTTGTTGTTGTTTTTTTTATGTGTGTTTGTTTTGAGGAAACTGAAAGGAAAATAATTTAGAAATATATGACAGTGAAAAGACATAACAGTCCTAAATCCTTGTGACCTAATATATATCTTTAAAATATATAAGTAAAAAGTATGAATAAAAGATCTTATTTACTTTAGCAAAAAAAAGCTTAAAAATATAGTAATAAACTCAAGAATGTGCCAGATGAATATGAAGAAAACTATAACATTTTCCTGAAATGCATTAAAAGATAGATAAGTGGGGAGATATATTATGTTGGTTGGAGAGACTGAAAATAAATATGTCAGTGTCAGTGACAGTGGGTTATCTGCGAAGAAGATATTAAAATGGAGTTGGGGCTACAAAGAGTATATTTGGGAGTAACACATGTAAAAGATAAAAAGTAAGATTGGGCAGGAGAGCCTCAGCCTGCAAGGCACATTGGATTAATTTTCAGTCAACTCAGTGATGAGTTCTAGAGCAAAAATTTCCCATGAGAAGAATCTTGTGCTGGGAAGAAGATGGCTAGTTTCCTAGAACCCACTCTGTACTCAGTGTTTGGTGAGGGCCTTCTTGGAAAAAGCATGGCTTTGGCTTGAAAGCTGAGGTAAACCTGAAAGGTGCTAACAGCTGGAGACTCAGCTGTAATTGCACTCCTTGCACTTGAATGGCAAGTTATTTCTTGAAGGGACCCTTGAGAAGCACAACTCTATAGTGGCCACATGCAATTCTTTCCAAATTAATCTATAAATTTGATACAATTCTAATAAAGATGCACAGATGATATGATTATGTACAGGGAAAAAACCCAAGGAATGAACAGATGGATTATGAGAAATTATGAGTTTATAAAAGGTTCTTGATACAAAGTTGACATACAAAAATATTTTTTCTAAACATCAACAACAGTGAGGTAGAAAATGAAATGTAAAAGAAAACAAAACAGAATTTTAAAAATTCTAGTGTTTTCCAGAACAACAAAAATATAAAGTACTGAAGTATAAATGTAAAAAAGTAAAACCTTTAATAAAGAAATAGGTGACATTTTATTGAAAGATATTATGCAAAGAGTTAATTAAATGGGAGATACATCATTTTCACATATTGAAAATTAAGGAGTCTTAAGAACAGACCTCCCAAATTCACTGATAGTGTAAGCAAACAAAATATTAATATCGATGTGGTGGTTCTTGACAAGTCGAATATAAGATTTATAAAAATTCCAAGACCCAAGAGCAGTTAAGATTGGAGGGGGCGGGAATCATGCTGTTTAATATCAGGACACATTATAAATCAGGAGTAAATAAGGTAGTTTATCATAAATAGTAAAGAAATATAATAGACTAGGGAGTATAGAAATGTATGCATGAATAAAAAAATGCCAATAAAGTGTAGATTTTTTAGGGATGGGGTGCAGTTTGACAAATTCTAAAGTATGTTTGCAATAATATAAAATAATCAGGAAAAATTTTAAAATTATAACTAATTCTCTATGAAATATCAACACCTATTAAAATAATGGAGTGCTAGAGCAAGGATACCAAAATGAATCAGTAGAATAGTCAAGAAACCAATTCACATATATAAGGAGTTTAGAATATGGTAGAAGTAGCATTTTCCAGTTATGGCAAAAATCTGATTATTAAATAAATGGCATTGAGAGAATTAAGGAGACCCATAAAGAAAAAAGTAGAATAGGTTTTTTATAAGATATGCAAAAGTAAATTCCAGGTATATAAAAAATATATAACAAACCTACTTTTCTAAAATAGCAAAAAATGCGTAGGAGAGTATTTTTATAATCTTGGCATAAGGAAGGTCTTTGCAGCATGAAATAAAACTCAGAAGGCATATTAGACAAGATTGGCAAGTTTTCCTATAAGATTAAAATGTTGCTTGACAAAAGGCATTATAAACAAAATTTGAAACAAAGGACAGTCTTGAAGAAAAAATATCTATGTATATAATAGACATAATTTAATAATGAAAGAGTACCTAGATATAAAATTTAAAGAGACAAACAACCCTCTTGTCTTGGCCAGAAGATAAGACAGGCAATTTAAAGAAGGAACATTAAAATGATAAAGTGATAAAAAAGTTATTCAACTTCATTGCTAATAAGATAAATGCAAATTAAACAACGAGGTAAAGATTTTTATCCTTCAGAGGAGCAAAAGTTTAAAAGGTTAATGATGTTCAGCACTGGTGTTAAAAAAGAATGATTTATTTATGATACCGCTTACTATTATACATTATATTTGATTATATTGTTAAGTTGAAAAGCAACACAGAACAATATACATAAAATGATTCCATTTTTGAAAAACAAATTTATGTTCATGTGTTTCTGGTGTGTGTGTGTGTGTGTGTGTGTGTGTGTGTGTGTACAGGTGCAGAGAAAGGCCTTAAATGACATACATTAAATTGTCAAGAATGTTTTAACTCTGGGTAAATGTGTGCAGAGGGATTTCTGCATTCTACTTTATATAACTCCTTGTTTAAAATTTTAAATAATAAGAATGCATTTAAGAATAAAGAAAACAATAAGAATTCTCTTTGATTCAACTGCTACACTTCTAGAAATTTGTTCCAAACAAAAATTTCCACAATGTAGGTATGTGTGAAGATTCCTTACGAAGAGATTAAGAAGTATAAATTGGTAGTTACAAAACAGTCACAGGAATGTAAAGTACAGAATAGACCATATAGTCAATAATATTGTAAAAACTATGTATGGTGCCAGGTGGGTACTAAATTTATCAGAGGGATTACTTTGTAAATTGTATAAAGACTTAAGCACTATGCCATACACTTGAAACTAATATAAAATAATATTGAATGCCAAATGTAATTGAAAAATAAAAAATAAGTTAAAAAGTAAATAAACAGGAAAAAAAGACTCCTTATAACAGCAGTCCCCAACCTTTTTGGCACTAGGGACCGGTGCTCCTATGAGAATGTAATGCCTGATGATCTGAAGTGGAACTGAGATGGTGATGCTAGCACTGGGGAGTGGCTGAAAATACAGATGAAGCTTTGCTGGATTGCTGCTGTTCACCTCCTGCTGTGCGGGCTGGCTACTAACAGGCTACGAACCAGTACCAGTCCACGGCCCAGAGTTTGGGGACACCTGCCTTATAGCACTGATTATAATAGAAAAACATTGAAAACAAAGTACATATCCATCAAGAGAAGATTAGTTAAATAATTATAGTAATTCATGCTATTGTGAAACTTGGAGCTGTTAAAAATGAGATAGATCCCCATATTTCATTAGAAAGGTATTTTGATACATTGTAACCACAAAAACTTATTGCAGATAGTTTTTATTTTGAGTCCTTTAAATTATTATGAGTACAAAAATATTAACGTATATAAAATGACTGGATGGATACACTTCAGACTATTAACAGCACTAACCTTTGGAGGGACTGAGGGGCGGAGTAAGACAGGCACAACTGGGAAACAAATCCTAAGGGATAGATGCCTAAGGGTTAGAAGATGCCAGGTGGGTGCTTCACGGGCACACGGGCCCAGAAGGTTTTGATTTCCACTGCTTAAAGTGTGCAGTCTCCTCAGTGTAAAACTTATTACATTGTTTTAATTCCGCTAGCCCGTATAAATACAAATCTGAAGATGGAGAAGAGAAGAAAAGGAGATAAAAATGAAATAAAAAAAAATTTTTAAAAGATAAAATTAATGTAATCAATTGAGCAGAGTATAGATGAGGATACTTTTGGCTGATTTGTTTAATCTCTATTTCACCTTGCTTCTAAGATCTTCCCTGTGTTGCAGATGCTGGGAAGCTGAAAACTATGTTTCTAGACTCTTTTGCCTCTAGAAGTCTGAATGCAAATTAGGTAAAACCAAGTCGATATGTTGTGTGAGAACTGGAAGGCAGGCATGGGGCAGAAGTCTTCTTGCCTCTTTGGGTTGTTTTTCTGCTGTCAAGCTGTCTGTGTCAAGGAGACATACATTTTCCCCTCAACAGTCCTCCATGTCCCACTCCTTGACTTCTTACGTATTGAAAGGTGGTTGCATTAGCAGTGGGACTCCCCAGTTTCTGGATTACGGCTACTGTAGTGTGTTTTTGAAGTCAAAAATTTTAGTCTGATATTTATTCCAGCCCTTCCAAAGATTTTATAAGTACCTGATATCCTCTAATAAACCTCTTCTTTAAAATACCTAATGCAGTTTCTATCTTAACACTGCACAACAAACCATCCCAAAATGAGTGCTTTAATACAGCAACAATTGTTTATTTTGCTCACAGATCTGTGAGTTGGGCAGAGCTTGGCAGGCAAAGCTCTTCTGTTCCACACTGTGTAAGTTGGAGGAGCTCTGTTGCAGGCTGGACGATGTACTTCCAGAGGGCAAGTTAGTGCTGGCTGTCCGCTGACTTGCTTGCTTCCTATCTGTGTGGGCCTTTCCTCACAGCATAGTGGCTGGGTTCCGAGGGTGAGTGAGTAAGTGAGTGAGTGTGTGTGTGTGTGTGTGTGATCATCCTTAGTAATTATCTTCAAAAGTTCCATAGCATCAATTCAGCCATCTCTGTTGAAAGAGTAACAAAGACTCACCCAGGTTTAAGGGGAGAGGACTTAGATACCACCTCCTGATGGAAGACTGGCAACGTTCTGGAAGAGCACATGGGATGGTAATACTGTGACCACTTTTAGGAAATATGGTCTGCCACATTTCTGCTCTGAAACATGACTGATACAGTTAATAACAAGGTTTTTATTTTTTTAGAACCTTACAAATAAAAGGTTGAGCTAAAACTAAATGCAATAGAAAATATTAAATCTGTAAATACTAAACAAATAACATTTAAATGAGTATACAAGAAAATGAAGGAAAAGGCAGATTTTAAAAGATTAAAAATTTTAAAATAGGAATGCTAAATTATAGAATAAAATAGTTTTCTATAATTTAGCAAATGGTGCTAAATTATAGAAGCAAATAGTTTTCTAAAGCAAATAGTTTTCTAAATTATAGAAGCAAATAATTTTCTAAAGCTTAATTCATAGGATGTGAAGTCAGGAAAAATAATAGAGAGAAGGTAGAACTAGAAGCCTGAAAATGAAAAAGAGAAGCAATAAAATAAAGATAAGGATAGAAAAGAACAATTAAAATAGCCCACATTGAGACAACAAAATATGTTTGAACAGCACTGAGACAAAAGTCTGTTAAATCAGATGTATCTTTGTTAAAGGGGAAAAAAGTGACTAGAGGTCAGTTCTGGCCCTAGACAGAAGGGATCCCTCTACAAAGGCCCCATGAGGCCAGGATTACCTTTCATAACTGCCGCTGGGACCCCTGCACATCCTGCCTTTAGAGGTCTCACCTCTTGGGCAAATCTCTCTCTGTCTCTCTCTGTCTCTCTGTTTCTCTCTCCCATTTTATCCATGCTGATTTCAGACTTCTGCTAAAACAAATCTCCTTGGACTTTGCTGACTATATTCAAGCCTTTCCCAGTCCTCTGGCCTCGTCATCCTGATGAGGACAGGACAGAGTCCGTTGAGGTACTTCTCGTGAAGGCCATTTTGCCACCATTCAGATTAAGGCAGGAAGTAGTCTGGGAATTGGTGTGGGCAAGTGGTTGTGAGAACCCAGGAACCCACTATATCTTAATAAATGCATCCTGTCAGTACATGGATTTCTTCATTTCTCTTGTTTAATCAGCTATTGCCCTTATAGTTGTTTTGTTTTAATGACAGTTATTAAGAGACAAATCAGTCACCATCCCAAGCACACACTGTCCATTTCCAGATGGGAGAGTCTGGGCTGATTCACTTTCCTGGACAGAGCTTTTGTGCTATCTCCTTTGGCTCCTTTGTCTCGTCACTGGGTTGCAATTATTTCCATCACTGGAGCCTTCTTCTTGAGCTCCAAACCACCACCACTGTGGAAGACCCAGAGTCCCCACAGGGTTGTTTGAAAAACACACATGAGCAGAATTTACCCAGCTGTTGGGGACCAGCAGCAGTCCTCCCAAGCAATCCCCTGTGAAGCAGGAACTGGGCAGGGGGTGGAGGTATGAGAGGTGAGCCTGGCAGGCTTCAATTACGTTGCTAAGTTCTGAGTTGCTGGTTTCCTGAATGGCTGTGTTGGCTCACCCTGGTAACAGTCACTTTCCTGGCAGCTCTTTATATAGGTTGCAGGCTGCCTGCTGCCAGACTTTTGCCTTAGAGCTCCCAGCTGCCGGGAGGTTCTGCTGCCTTCAAGTGCCTCACAGCTCTTATGTTATCAGAGGCTGAACCTTTCTCCAGAACAGAGGGAGTAGCAAGACTCCCTACTTTGGGGTGTTAGTTTTATGGGAGGGGCTGGAGGAGATGAGAAGGTGGGTGGGAAGAAGGACTAAAACCTGCGATTGAAAATATTTAGTCTGTCTACCTATTTTAGAAAATTAAAGAATGATTGGAGCCGTGGGATCTGAACTGATTGTTCAATGGAGGGATGAGGTCCTTGCCCACTCCTGCTTTCCTACAGGGCTCCCTAATGACCAAGGCACCTGCTTTCCAATGGCTGCTCCCTCACCAGGGTGAGGTCTGTGCTGGAGTTGGCCTTCATCTTGGATGTAGAATGAAGAAGCATTAATGGATCCATAGAGACACTGAACCCCAACCCATTGGCCTCAGTAATCTATGTTTTGATCAACTAAATGAACTGGCCCTGAATTAAAATGGAATGGCTTTTTGGAAAAATCAGTGGGGACAGAGAGATAGAGTGGGCACTAGGGTCTAGTGGCTAGAGAATAACCCTAGTTTACACTGATGGCTGCCCACAATGCTGGCACTTCATATTTGTCAACTCATTTCCTGCTCATCTCAGTTCTAACTGGTAGGTAATTTCATTGCTCACATTTCATAGATGAGGAATCGGAGGATTGGGAGTTTATGTATTATGTGTTAAGGAGCTAGGAAACAGGAGATCTGGGACATAAATGCAGAAGTTGGGTCCCAGACCATGTCTCTAACCACTACTCTCTATTGTCTCTACTTCCTCACATCCTGTGCAGCACCTTCCAACAGTATCCTGACCTACCAGCATGCTTTGGCTCTCCAACCAGGGCTCCTCCTCCCTAACACCATACCTGTTCTCCAGAGACAGTCTCCCCAGGTGGCAGGTCCCAGGGCTGACGCAGCCCTTTGTCTCTCCCAGCATCTGTGCCCAGCCCTCCTATCACTTTGGCCACGTTAGCCTTGTCCTTAGGGACTCTTGGGCCTCCAGAAAGCCCAGGAGGGTAATTCAAATTTAGAGGTTGCCCCTCCTCATGCACCCTGTCCTTGCTGCTTCTCACCCACCTTTTCTAAGCCTTCTAGCATATTGTATCCCTGTCTCTTCCCAAGCTCCCCACTCATAGACTTCAATGAGGCTCTCCCTGGCTTTTCCTCCAGACCTCAGCACAAGGTGACTCAAATTCTCAAACAGACTAGTCTTTCCTCTTTTCATCGTACATTCATTGCCACCCCCTTTTGAATCTTGGTCAAATTTTGTGTTTTTATATAAAATAGGTATTTGCGTAGATACCTATCTCCCTTATGAAACTTCAACCTCCCTAATGAAAGGCATCAGCTCTTGCACCCCTTTTGGCAGCCAGCTCCAGGCTTTGCACACATTAGATGGAATGTACATTTGTCCAGATGACTTGTCAGAAGGGTGTACAGACTATTCTTGGCCCCCCAGTTTATTCATCACCCATTAATGCCCTTAGTCTTTTTTTTTTTTGAAACAATGAAAGTGACCTGCTTTACATTTGTGTATTTATTTAATAATTGGTGTTCCAGTCTTTCCTAATCATTCAGAAATCACAAGCTCATGAAGATTCCAGATTCCCGGTTTACATGCCTCACTTTGATCATCACTTAGACTCACACCATTGTAACTATATGTGTGTAAACACGTTTGAAGATTTTAGAGGGAAATTTTTACTAAGTATATTGAGGGAGTTTAGAAAGCTGAGGTATTTTATTGCCATTTTATATGTTAGGAAGTACCTACCTCAACCCTACTGAGACCTCCAGAATTTGGAGAAACATTTATAATTTGCACACCCAAAGCATGATAGGATTATAGAGTATTGACTTGTGAATCTGATATTTTCTGGACATTTTAAAGAATACCATTAAAAAGATAAGAACGCAGAACTGCTGAGAGCTTAGTGACTCTTTTGTTTCACCCTTCATCCTCATTTATAACCTACTTTTATTAGTTAATTTTAATTATGTAATAAGAATCTAAAAAATTACCACTCAAAATAAAACTAGGGCCTCAGCAGTAACCCACATATAACTATGTGGTTCCCCATCTCATCCCTTCACCTTTTCTCACCCAAAGTGACCTTCAATGCTATATTTAAATCAGATTTGGAGTCAGAGGCCTGTACTGTTATAGCACCTTCTCATCTGTCCCTGTTGTCACAAATAAGTCAAATCTGCTTTGGCAGGCTTAACATTTAAAATATCCTTAAATGGCCTCACTTGGCAGAGAATAAAGATCAGATTGAATGCTGCTTCTTGTAACATAATTTTCTATGCTTAAGAGGAACTCAAATATAGCCGAGATATTATTCATCTTGAAGTCATCACCCATCAATTTGGATACAATTTTCTTTGTCACATTCTAGGATAGGACCAGGGCAGCTGACTAAGAGATCTCCACCCCTCACTCTCTGTCCACCTCCTCTCCAATACTGATTAGTGTTTTTCCTTCAGCCTCTGTCATGGGGTGGAATGGCTGCTGGAGTGACATTCTCCTTCTAGGCTCATACTTTAGAGGCTGCTACATGGAGTGACACACGCTGCCATTAGTCACTCCTCCCAGCACTGAGTTTGTATCTGTGTTCTGCAGTTACAGACAGCAAGTAGGAGTCATAAGACATATACCCAGACTTGAAAAGAGGATAAAAAGAATGATACATGTTGTGGAATCCCCATCTTCATCCTTACTGGGGAGAGAGCCTCTTAGAATTAAAATGAATTCTGAGAGATGACTTGAATTAGCATGATAAAGGCTTATTTGTCTTATAGATGTTTTACTCTGAAGAATCTGCAAGACTTAAAGAGACTGAAAGTGCTATAAAGAGGCTCCATCTGCCAGCAAGAGAATGCAGTCTCTAAGATATTGACCACAAGGGGCTCTGTTAGAATGGAACCAGGAGTCTGAATGGGGTGGGGGAGGGGAAAGGGGAGTGTAGAATAAGGGAGGGGAGGCAGGGAAGTGGGAGCAGAGGAGTAGAAAGAGAAGAAGGGGGAGAGGAGAAGAACGAGGGACTTGGGATTTCCCACCTAAAGCCAATTCAGTCTGCACTGAAGGGCTGATTAAGCGAAAAGTAAGGACTCGTTTGGTATCATCCTCTGAGCTCTGGTGTCATTATGGCTGGCTGGGAAAGATTTTTTTTCTGGTCAGGATGTTGCAGGACATAAGGATAGGGTAACATATGGAAGATCATATAGCATGAGCAATGTTTGGGTTGGCCTGATGAGATGGTGTGCCAAGTCTTATGATGGGACCTGTGCTAGGGAGCTCTCTGGGTGATGCCCAGCCCACAATTGCTCCTTGCTTGAGAGTTGCCCCCAAATCACAGTAGTGTGGCCCACCAACAAGATCTGTGTTCTTTAATTCTTCCCCGAGGCAGGTAATTGGTCTGGAGGAGGAGACCTGTTCCAGGTTGGGCCAATTGAATTGTACCTTCTGGGAGGATCTAGAGTATGGAACCAAGAGAGATGCAGGGACTGGGAGTTCCTAGAGGGGGGTCACATCAAGGTGATGTTCTAGAGGGAAGTGGATCCTCCAGCCTCAGTCAGGCTTTCAGGACAACATTGTGACTTTCACAGAGCCAGAAACACCCACTTAAGCTGTTTCTGAATTTCTGACCCATAGAAATTGTGTAAGATAATGAATGTGTCTTTTTTTTTTGTTTTTGTTGTTGTTGCTGCTGTTTAAAGCTGCTAAGTTTTGGGGCAATTTGTTATATAGCAATAAATAACACAGAAATGTATATACATCTAAGGTGTATCAATTAAGAATGTTTCCTGCAGCAAGTAACGGAATACTTGGCCACAGTCTTAAGTCTTGGGGACATTTAATGCTATATTAGTTTCCAAGGGCTGCCATAACAAAGCACCACAAACGAGGTTGTTCAGAACAACAGAAATTTATGTCTCACAATTTTAGAGGGCAGAAGTTTGAAATAGAGGTGTCGTAGGGCCATGCTCCATCTGAAGACACTAGATTAGGGTCTGTTCAGGCTTCTTGCTTAGCTTCTGTTAGCCTCAAGCATTCTTTGGCTTTTGTATGGTTGTCTTCTCCCTGTGTCTCTTCACATTGTCTTCCTTTTGTGCATGAGTCTGTCTCTGTGTCTAAATTTTCCCCTTTTATAAGGACTATAGTCATTCAATTAGGGCTCATTTATGACCTCATTTTAACCTGATTACCTCTGTAAAGACCCAAAGAAGGTCACAATCTGAGGTACTGGGGTTTAGGGCTCCAATATATCTTTTATGGAGTACACAATTCAGTCCAAACAAATGCTTACATATCAAGAAATGTGGCATCAGGAAGCCTCAGGGATAGTGTGACAACTGTATGATGCCATCAAAGACATAGATTCCTTTTATCTTTTTTCACTATCCTTAGCTTTTGGGGGATGCTTCTCCATTCCTGCTTTTTCCTTCCCTGAGCAGAGATACTCATTAGTGCAATTCCTATCTTTTCTGCAAGGAAATTGAAATCATTTCTGTGATCAGTAAAGCTAAGTAGAATCTGAATGTGCTTGTCTTAGCTTTATTCCTTTCGGGACTCATCTGTGAGCAGAAAAGTCGTATGCTCTTCAATCCTCTTCCTCATTACATAAGTTTTATATGGGAAGGGGCCTTACTCCTTGGGTGGGCCTTCACCTTGGAAATGTGCAATACCTGAAGCTTAGGCATTTGGAATGTTGGCCAGAAGCATTAAGAAATAACCCAAGAGTGAATGTAGAAGAACAAAATAGTCATGTCGAAAAGCTTTTGGTAGGTCAAGATGTGTGATTTGCTGTTTTGTATTATCGTTGTGGTGTTTTGTTAAGGAGGAAGCACTTTTACTGCACTGGCTTTTAATTCTATGATCAGGTGACAGGTTTTCAGCTGCCTATAAGAAATTTAGCTCTTAATATACTATAGCTTATGGAGGTTTTTTCCATAGGTGTGACTGCTTCTATAGAGCAGTGGTTCTCAAACTCAAATATGCATAGAACCACCCCAAGGGCTTGTTAAAACACAGATTTCCAGGTCTCCACCTCTTCCTTCTCTTTCCCTCAAAAGACTAATCTGAGGCAGGATTGTTCTACATGGCCTACTTTGAAGATATCCTGTGTGGCCGAGCAACCAGCATGTTTTCTTGTGAAGCTGTGGCCAGCTCGGTAGTGTACCAACTTTGATTTGCTTCCCCTCCATCCTTGCCTCACCTCCCATTTTTCCTCATTTTTGCTGCCCTGGACTTGTTCCTTTCAATAAAATACGAGCACATAAGCTTCGCTGCTGGTTCTTTTTGCTAGAGAGCCAGAGCTAAGAAAGGGCTGAAAAGGAAAATGGAAATTAAAGTGTATGTAGGTGGATTCTCCTCATAAGAATGACTTAATCAAAAGTCATGGCTTTTAACAAAAGCATCCCCATCAAATCTGAACACCTTGCAGGCATGGGCTCAGCTGGGGATGTGGGGACTGGAATTTGGATTTCCCATTTGTGCCACATGAGAACCAGAGGTACTTCCTGTGGACCAGGCAGCAGATCAGACCTCTCCTCTGGGTCGACAGCCACCAAGATCTCTAACCCTGGGAAGTTCACTTAGTTTCTTTGAATCACAATTCTATCAAATCACAGAAGCTGAGAATTGAAGGTCATTTTACCAAGGGGTGTATGTAGCATGAAGACTGAGAACCAGAAGAAGTCGCTAGACCTGCTGAGCCTTAGTTTCTGCATTTATAGAACAAGGAGGCAAGAAGAAATAAAATTCAAGATTTCTTATTCTAAATTATGGAATTCTATATTTTGAGACTTACTTGGGGTCACAGTAAGTCTGTGTAGTTGGGGACTAAACCTGCTTTTCCCTGTCCCCAGTCAGATTCTGGTCTAATGGTTTCAAACTTGAATGAGATTGTTGTCTTTTACTCTTTTGCTC
The DNA here is from genome assembly GCA_030015415.1 of Cynopterus sphinx. Taxonomy (NCBI): domain Eukaryota; kingdom Metazoa; phylum Chordata; class Mammalia; order Chiroptera; family Pteropodidae; genus Cynopterus; species Cynopterus sphinx. The sequence goes on along the minus strand of CM057383.1, from coordinate 52,571,173 downwards.
TGTTATCCTCTTGACTCTTTGGGGTTGGGCTATGTAAGTTTTGGACTATGTGGGATTTGAGGTTGGGCTAAGTGTTTGAAGACTTTCTCAAACCCGTGGGGACATTGTAGCACTGTGATCTTTGGAAAGAGCTTTTATGTATAATATCTGGCCAGAACCTGACAGTCTCTTAAGAGCTAAGTATTCATATCTACTTTCCAGGTGAGAAATGAACTCTTAGAGAAGTTAAGAATTCAATATCCCAAGGCCGTGAGTTAGAGGCAGAGCTGGGCAAGAAGCCAAGGGCTATTTACTTACAAATGGAGAGGGTGCTGGGAAGAAGATAGTGTGGCTCAGTGCAGGGGAAGGGGAAGCAGAATGTGGAAGGAAGGAGACTTGAAGTAGGACTCAAAAGAGAAGGAAGAGCAAGGTGGTTTCCCTGCTTGGCTCATCTTCACTGCTGCCAAGCCAGGCTAGTGCTTGTTTTCTTTTAATCGCTGCCTTTTTGATGGAAAGAAAGCCATATTGGCTTTCCGTAGAAGCCATATGGACTCATCACAAATGATTTAATCAGAACAAAAGAATAGAAAGTAACATGAAAAACTTCTCTGCTTTGGTCCATCTTCTGAGCCCTCTGAGAATGTCTCACAAGTATCTGGGTTAGCATTACCATCCTTTCTGTGGTCTCTTACGTGAGTCGTGTACTCTTGAAATGCTTGTGAAGATAGCTAGGACTATTCCACATATTTCCTATTTCTGTTTGGTGTGAGATTTTCATGTCTGGATTATAGCACATGTCCTTTATCCATTTCAGGCTTCCTTCAGCTGTGAATGGAAGTGGGAAACCCAGCACCACATTATTAATAGAGCACAACTAGATGTCACCTGCCAAAAGCAGGGCTTCTCTGGGCTGGAGCACAAGGCTTAGTTCTAAAAGCCTAGGAGGGGCTTCCTGTGTCTTTTCTTCTGAACTGGGGATGATTGAGCCTGAAGGTTTAGGCAGAGAAGGCAGAACGGGGTGGCAGGGTGGGGGGTTGACTGGAAGGACAACCAAATCTGCGCTGCTTACTGCATGGAGGGAAGAAGTGGAAGAAAGAGTAGAGCTCGAACTCTCACCTGTTATAAAATACAGTCGCTCGCCTCACCCGTAAAACACGGCTCAAGAATGTCTTTGGCTTTGAGCAACTCCTCCGCCCTTGGACAAGACTAATAATGTGGTATTCCCTCCCTTAGGGACAAAAATGGACATACTCATATTGTAGAAATATTCTACTACAACAAATACCTTTGATCAGAATATGTTGATATCTGCTGAATTAGGAATTGAGAACAGGAGATAACCAAGATGTATCGCTGCTCTCAAAGAGCTTACGAACCAGAAGGGAAGACAGACACCCACCTAATAGTAGAATTAATTGATAATTATAACAATGACAATAGCTCACTGTTCCTGAAACAATTAATAAGCACAGGTATTATACCAGCCATCTTACATGCTTTATCTTGTTTAGTCCTCCCAGCAATCCTACTAAGGAAATTTTAGTATTTCTAATTTCAGATGAGGGAGCTGAGTCTTTGAAAGGTTAAAGAGCTTGCCCAAAGTCACACAGGTAGCAAAAGGCAGAGCCAGGAGTTGCACTGAGTTCTTACTAAATTCTCCATGTAAGATCATGACATTATATTACTACAGTAGAAGACAACACAGGGTGCTATAGGAGTCGAGAGAATTGTTGTCACACAGATTGCAGAGGTCAGAGCAGAGAAGCTCACACAAAACTCTGTGAGTGCCTGAGCACCTAGTAGGGACAAGCCATTTAAATGGGGACAGAAAAGAGGGAGTATTAGTAGGTCAGGTCTGCACAGGACACCTCAGTGGGAGAGAGAAGGGAGGAGGATACTGAAAGGGGCAGGAGGAGTGTAGAGGGGGTGACATGAAGGCTGAACTTCACAAGTACATAGAAGTAAGCTCATTCACTTCAAGGTTAATCCAGAAGTGTTTAATAATGACCACTATTGAGGCTGGTTGACATAAAAATATTTATTTCCAAGGAGAATACAAATGAAAATATCTAAGAGAGGAGGGATGGGGAGACATCAGGGCATCAGGAGCCGGAATCTCAACCATCTGGAATCCTACTGAAATTTGGCGGCCCATTCGAGAGTCTCAGGTATCTTGCCAAAATATTTTTTAAAGGAGAGAGAAAAAAAAAAGAATAATGTTACCCATACACCAGAAACCCCTCTCATTGACATTTACAGATTTCCTGCCAATCGCCTGGAGAGCACATAATGGACAGATAGCAAAGGGAGAGAAAAAGCAAATGAGTGATTGAGCTGTGCCTCCTTGGGTTTTTATTATCATTGCTGCCTTTGGCCATATGCTTTTCAAAGGCACTGACAAGTCTGGACCAATTTCAAAGGAATTCCTAAACCCAGATTTCAAAATCGTCATTACATCTCCGGATTGTCAGAGCTCTGTACAGGAAACACAAATTTATAAAAGTTCTTAAATGTTTCTCCATAAATGTTGATTCACCTCTCCTGTCGTTACATGATATGACTAGGATATTGACAATAGATGCTAATAAATTGCCAATCCAGCTTATTACCAAGTAATAAAAAGCATTTCTCTTCTTTGAAATAGGGTGTCTTACCACTTGAGTGCATTCCAGTAGCTACATACAAAAGGGAATAAGATGGTTTCTTTTTTAGTCTGGTTGTTCCTTACCACCCCCACCCCCACCCCCACCGCAACTTTTTGAAATGGAATGAAAACAGATTTAATCTGCTGGGAACACAGGTTTTTAAAGTACAGCATGGACCCTATTAGTGTCGCAGCTGTCATCCAAGACTTTTGTCATTCTTTGCCACCACTGGATATCTCATATGGCTGAATCCCCACCCATAACAAGTCTTTTCCTATCCTTTTTCTTGTCCCCTTTCCTATGCCGACCTTGCTCAATTTCACAGACAGAAAAACTAAACCAGAGGTTGAAAGGTCAGGTGGCTGGTGAGTCAGGAACAGAGCCTGGAAGCCTTGGTGCTGGAACTCTGCAGTGTCCTTGATCCCATCTTTATCTCAAAGGATAGCATGCTGTTTTGCAAGAATGATGGCATCATACCAAAGGCTCTGGAGAACTAAAAGCCACAAGTAACCTGGGTATTTTGTTAAGTCTTGTGTGAAAGGAGCAAAGCGAAGGGATAATCTTGTAAAAATACAGGAGTCTTCCACTTTAGAGAAATTTTTGGATGGAAGGAGTATGCTGAGATCTGGTGTATGTTGGGCTATGTCATCCAAAAAAAAAAAAAAAAAAAATGAAAAGCAAGTTGCTTCACCTTCTTCCTCAGCACTAAGAAGACCAATGTTTTGAGGATACCCTTAAATGTTAGAAGCAGCATGGTTACATTTTTAAGTGTCTGCTCCACACCACTAATTGGATAACACAAAATGTTCCCTGGGAACCAATACAAAATAATGTTCAGCTCCTAGAGATAAAAGCATGGGATCATTAATTTTTTCCTGGACACATATTGCATGCTAGGCATTTTTCTAAGTACTTACTATGTATTAAATGATTTAATCCTCACAAAGGCACACAGATTGTATGGCAAAGCTAACATTTGAACCCAAGCATGTGGTTCCCAAGTCCATTGTTACAGTTATCATGCTTTATTGCTTTCATTTTCAGAGCTGTTAGTTAATTTTGGAGATTGCAATTTCCAAGTGATGCCCATTCCTCATCCAGTTTATCTTAATTCCAGTATTCTTCAACCTATAGAGTGAGTGATAAATTTAAATACTGCCTACACACCCACTTACAATAGTGAGAGGTGAGAATGAGTAAGAGGAGGAAATTTGCCATAGCTAGTATTTTAAAGAAAAGAAAAAGAAGTTAATTATTCAATCTTTAATGCTCTAGAAGGCCTACAGAAATATGCAATTAATTAAGAACATGGTAACACACTTATGAATTTTGTCCCTTTTTCTTCACTACCACAATGAGAATGTACATATCTACAGGATTTGGGGATGATTCTAATAACCAACGACATTTAAAACAATCTTTTTTTTAGCATTTTCCTTCAGAATTATGATTTCAGAAAAAGCAATCCTTCTTATTCATCTCACACAATCTTGAGTACTTTAAAGTTCTGATATGAGTCTTCCTTTGGCTGCACTTATATCCTGTCCATGTAAGAAAACACCTTGCTTCCAGTCCTGAGCTACACCCCTGACCTCTCCTTTCACTGTTCAGTAGATGCAGGGTCCTCAAAGTCAAATTTTCAAGGCTTATTTTGTGGAACTCCCAAATATAACACAAATTTTGGTATTATTCTTAATCTCTCACTGCCCTCTAAGAATGGTGGGTCTTCTGTTTGCTAAGTTCGAATGAAATCATTGTCTTTGGTATAATAACCTTCTATATTCTCGAGGGTAGATTTAAATGCTGGGCAAGGAGGTGTGTGTTGTAGATATGTAATTTTTGATACAGAAGTTAGAAGAAAGCAAGATTACTGTGTTTAAGAAATAAAGAGCTATAAAATAGAATAGTAGTTTCAAGACATAAAATTGTTTTGAAAGATAAATGAGATCATTTAAAGTATCTGGGCACAATTTTTCACACACAGTGAGGGCTAAACCAATGTTAGAATGTTTTGTCCAAAGAAAAGAAAAAGAGAAAACAAACAAACAAAAATAAATAAATAAAATGTTTTGCCCTGCTAGCATTCTTGTTGTTGTTGTTATATAATCCTTCTCTGGTGGGGGAGGGGAAAATGCTAATGCTAGAAACAGAATCAAGAAGAGAATCAAAATAAAGAGAAGTACAAAGGATGTTTGTAAGTGTTACAAGTAATACCAACATAAACATAGAGCTAGGAATAAACACTAAAGAAACTAAGGTTATAGAGCAAAATCTGGACAATGAAAAATGAAATAACGTGTTAAAAGTCAGGGAAGAAGAATGAGGGTTATTTTGTTTTAAGTGTGTCTCTAGAATACAACAGTCAGTTGGCTTTTGCTTTGTGAACCAATCTGAAAGTTTTTTGCCTTAATACCTAAATTTTGTTCATTTATATTAATTAATATGATGTGTTTGGCTTTATTTCTGTAATATTTTGTTTTATATTTTCTGTTTTTTGCCTTAAAAATATTCTGCTTGTGTTCACTGTTGTTTTTTTTTTTTCAGGGAATTTCATTGAGATAGATTCACATTCAGTTGTAAGAAAAAATACAGAGAAATCTCGTGTACCTTTTACCCAATTTCTCTCAATGGTGATGTTTTATAAAACTCTAGTACAATATCATAACCAAGATATTGTTATTGGTTAAACTACCAGTCTTATTCAGATTTTGCTAGTTGTTTGCTTTGTTTTGAGTGTCTGTTTCTTCTCATAATTTGGAAAGTTTCTGTTTTTATTCTAGCTTTTAGCTTTTTAATTTTGTGTAACTCTTCTTTTGAAATTGAGAGATATTGATGTATAATACTATTAATTTTGCTATATATATATATATATATATATATATATATATCAAAATAATATACCAAGATAAGTTTAGTTAACATCTATCACCACATAGTTACAATATTTTCTTGTGATAAGAATTTTTAAGATCTATTAGCAACTTTCAAACATACAGTACAGTCACCATACTGTACATTATATCCCCAGGATTTATTTATTTTATAACAAGGAAGTTTTTATTTTTTGACTACCTTCACCCATTTTACCCACCTCAATGGCTCTGCCTCTGGCAACCACCAATCTGTTCTTTATAGCTATGAGTTCGGTATTTATTTTTAGATTCCACATATAAGTGAGATGATACAGTATTTGTCTTTTTCTGTCTAATTTATTTTGCTGAACATAATATCCTCAAGGTCCATCTATGTTGTTGCAAATGACAGAATTTTTTATTTTTTATGTCAGAATAATATTCTATTGAAGAAAAAAATAAATCCAAGAAGTCAATGGTGAAAGAAAACCACCAGAACACGCGGTAATCCGAAATGAGAGAAAACACCAAAACACGCAGTAATCCGAAATGAGAGAAATCACCAAGACGCGCAGTAATCCGAAATGAGAGAAATCATCAAGACGCGCAGTAATCCACAAGGAAGGGAACCACCAGGAAGCGCAGGAATCCAAGACGAAAGAAATCACCAGGACGCACAGGAGTCCGAGAGGAATTCCAATTTATTAAATGGAGGAGCGAGCTTATATAGGGGGAGGATCCGGTTGGGGACGGCTAGTGTTCGTGTAGGGTATTGATTGGATTGTGGTAGGGGGGCTAGTGTTGATAGGTCTCTTGGACCTTCACTAAGATGGAGGGGCTTTTTACGCCAAGTGGCTTTTCACTAAGATGGAGGGGGCTTTTGGCGCCGGTGGGCTTTTCACTAAGATGGAGGGGGTGAAAAGTTAAGGGCCATTTTGTTCCAACATTCCCCCCTCTTTGTTTTTGGGGAAAGGGGGCGCTGACCGTCTCAAGCTACTTCCTGCTGAAAGGGGGCGTAGTTTTAGGGCTGTTTGGGGAGGGGAGGGGAGTTGCTGCGGAAAGGAAAGTTGGAACAAAAGACCTGTATATAATCCCATGTTAGGCGGGAGAAGAAGATAATTTCTGTTGGCGTGAAGTCCTGGAGGGTTCCCTACAGCCAGAAATCGTTGATCTGTTCACAAAAATCTTCCCAGGAATCCTCGGGGTGGAGGGCCCACAGGTCAGAGTCGAGAGCCTCCAGGAACTGTACCTAGGTAGCCATCAGCATTCAGTGATTTGTTCCTTAAAAGAAACGGGATCCTGAGCCAAAGGACGGTAGTTATAATTCCTGAGGAGAAGCTGATTAAAGGTTTGGTTAGAAATTCTCCCAACCTGTGTCTGAAGAAATTTAATTAAGCAGGGAAGGAAGAGACAGCCGAGAAGGATTATAGTGAGTGGCCCTAGAATGGGCCAGAGCCAGGTGAGGAAGGGGTTTTGTAAAAGAGATGTCCAGGTGGCGGGTTGGGCATTAGTTTTATAGAATGAGGTGGCTAGGTCCTCAAGTTTTTTTATGTTGGTTTCAATAATACCTGATTCATTAACATAGTAGCAGCATTCCTCTTTTAAGAATAAGCAAGTTCCACCTTTTTCTGCAGTTAGTAAGTCCAGAGCCCTCCTGTTTTGCAAGGCAACCTTTGCGAGTGATGTTATTTGTCGTTGGAGAGAGCCTAAGGACTCAGCAGTGGATGTAAGAGCACCCTCGAGTTTAGAATTAAGATTGTGTACGGCCCATAGAGTACGTCCGAGGCTCCCGCCTCCCAATCCAATTCCTGCCACCGATGTTGTAAGAGAGATTCCAATCAAGACTGGGAGGAAGGCCGCTCTCTTATGTCTAGAGGGCAGGTTGAGGAGGAAGAGTAGTTCAGAGTTAGAATAGAGGGTGAGCTGGGGAACAATGGTGACGGGGAGGCAGGGAGTAGTAACGTTGGGAAAGATGACAGTGTAGAGAGTACCGTTGCACCAGAAAAAAGAACCCGGGGATGCTGCGGTGGGATTAGAAATGATGATGTTATAGTCGCAGTGGAAAGGCGATGATAGAGAGGGGGCAGAGTTTCCTAGGAGGCACAGTCTGGGGATAAGGGTGTGATTGGACTGGTCCTCGGGTTCCCATAAGGGAACATTAGGGAGATGGGGGGGGAGTGTATGTTTCGAGGTTTTAGAAGGAAATGAAGTTAAGTTTAGAGGGACAGCGGCCAAGAGTGGTCGTCTGAGAGATGCACAAAGAAAACAGTTTTTGGGAGATATAGAAGGGAGAGTGTGATTAAGAGAGATAAGCGTTTCGGAGAGGATTTGTAGCCATGTGTAGGTGTTTAAGGTAGTTGACTTGTCGGAGTCAGTGGACTCTAGGGCTGAAATGAGTTGAGTCTCTTGATGTTTGATGTCAGTAGATACCAGAGAAACCGAGTGGTTAATGGGAATGTATTGGCGGGTGATAGTAAGGCGTCCGCAAGGGCGTGAAGCATAGCCATTACAATAAAAGGCACCAGGAACTACCCCCGCCCATCTAGAGTTCCAAGAATCTTGGATGTGGAGTTTGAAGGAGCCACCTGAGACCTGTAAAATACTGCCACCTACCTTGACCTGTTGGAGATAGGGGTCATGGATTTTACAGGCCCAGTAAGGACATCCACCATAAGTTTCCGGCCATCGTTTGCAATAATCCTGTCTTTGGTCAAATAAAAAGCAGACATAGGGACGGGTGGCGTGGGAGATAAGCTTACTGTCTGTCAGGGGTATAGTGACTGGCCCGGAACATCCCACTAGGGGGCAGTCAGCAGTGGCGGTAAGGCGAGTGAGTTGGATTTGTTTTTCAGTGTAAGTTTCCTGAACCTTGAACCTCCAGACAAACTGACTGGAGGAGAGCCCAGGGTAGGGGAGAGAGACTAAAAAAGAAAAAATAAGAAAAAGGGTCATAGTTACTCTGGGATAGGCGACAGGCTTCCGGCGCGAGTGATTTTGAGTTTAAGGGGGTTGGACGGGTGTGGGGAGCAGGCGTAGGTATCGCAGTGGCTGGTGCTTTCCGCTGTCTGACTGGAGGAGAGGTTTTTCGAGGTGTATGCCTTCAACCTGGAAATGTGAATCCAAGGAGTTAGATTTTTGTCTGGAAGGAGTAATTTGGCCGCTGTTGGAGTGGTTAGGACAACTGGGTAAGGACCCTCCCATTTTGGTTGGAGGTCCTTCTTTCCGTCAGGAGGGGTGTAGAGGACCTGATCGCCAGGTTGTAAGGGGGTTAGTATTTCTGACTTACGGGGTGCAGGCAATAGCCAGTCCTGATATTTCCATATTTCACCTCTTATGTATGACAGGAGGGGAATGGTGAGGGAGGAAGGAATGACAGAGTTGGAGGGAACTATGCCAGGGGGTAAAGGGCTACGCCCATACATAATTTCAAAGGGAGAAAGGTTGGTAGGTTTTTTTGGAAAGAGCCTAATCTTTAGAAGAGCCAGTGGTAGCAACTGAGTCCAGTCGAGATGTAATTCAAGCGTTAATTTGGTAAGGAGTTCCTGTTCTTTCCATATTTGAGCATGAGAAAGGAGAATATGGAAGACATATTTGGAATCGGTATATAAATTGAGAGTCTTGTCACGGGACAGGACACAAGCCTTAATAGCTGCTACGAGCTCCGCCTGTTGGTTGGTTGTGTTGGGGGGAAGTGCATGAGCCTCTATGGTGTTTTGAAGAGAGACTATGGCATATCCAGCTTTAGGAGTATTATGGTGTAAAGTTTCTAAGCAGCTGTGAAGGGGTTGGGGAACGTTAGTCTGGACGGGAAGGAGGGAGGCTGGGTTTAGAGGCGAACAGGGCTGAAAGGAGATTGAGGGATTTTCTAAAAGGCTGTAAGTAAGGAGAGTACTCGAGATGGAGGGAGACTTTGGAGGGCCTTGTAAGTGAGCAGGTCTTTGAGGCGGTGGGGAGAGAGAATAGTTATGGGAGCACCGAAAGTGAGTTTGGAAGCTTCTTGTTGAAGTTTCTGTGCTGCAGCCAGGGCACGTAGACAAGGAGCCCAGCCCCTAATGGTTGGATCTAGTTGCTTAGAAAGGTAAGCGACCGGGGCTAGCAGGGAGTCCTGTTTTTGTGCTAAGAGGCCTAAGGCCTGTCCTTGGTTTTCGTGAGAGTATAGTAGGAAGGGTTGTGTCAAATTGGGTAGGTGGAGAGCAGGAGCGGAGAGGAGCTTGTCACGTAAAGCGCAAAAGGGAGTAGCAGAAGACGTGGACAGAGGTTCCTGGGGGTCTCCCTTGGCTAGTTCATAGAGAGGTTTGGCTAAGAGAGAGAAGTTTGGGATCCAAGCCCTAAAATACCCAGCCAGTCCTAGGAAGGACAGGATTTCGGACTTGGTTTTAGGAATGGGCCAGGATGAAGGAACTGGAGGGGTCTGAGGAGGGGACTGAGATGGAAGCTCCAAGCTTAGAAAGTATATCTCTTCCTAGCAGAGGAACTGGGCATTGTGGGATAACTAAAAAGGAGTGTGAAAAGGAGTGGGGAGCGTTTTGTAATTGGCAAAATAGGAGGGGGGTTCTATGAGGGAGTATGCGTGTTCCCCCTACCCCGACAATAGGGGTTGAACTGGGTGTGGTAGGGCCTCGAAACTCCCTCAAGAGTGAAAAGGTGGCTCCAGTGTCCACTAAAAATGAGATAGGCTGACCGTCTACCACCAGACTAACCCTGGGCTCTGCTTTAGTGATAGTAAGAGTCGGGACAGGCCCAGGGCCCCATCAGTCATCGGCCAAGGCGATCACAGGAGGGGATTGTGGAGAGTGAAGATTCGTTGTTCCATCTCCCCTTCGGGTGGTGGGACAATCGGATCCCCAATGTCCCATCTGTTTGCATTTAGGACACGGCCGGGTGGGGGCCCGGGTTGTGGACACGCACACGACCAGTGGCCCTCCTTGCCGCATTTAAAGCACGCTCCGGGAGGTGTCCTTGTGGTAGGGTTGGCCTTTGTCTGTTTGGACACTAGTTGAGCCACCATCTGAAAGTCAGCCTGGCGTGCCTTATTATGGAGTTTTTCTTTTTCCTCCTCGCGGCCGTGAAAGACCTTAAAGGCAGTGGAAAGGATTTCGCTCTGAGGGGTTGCCGGGCCATGCTCTAGTTTTTTTTAATTTTGTTTTTATGTCGGGTATGATTTGGCTAGAAATCGGGTCATTAAGATATGTTTTCCTTCGTCCGTGTCTGGATCTAAGCTGGTGTACTGTCGGACGGCTTGTGTTAATCTGTCTAGAAAATCAGAGGGAGTTTCTTCCTTTCTCTGTATAATGTCTTGGACCTTCTGGAAATTAACTACTTTCCGGGCAGCCTTTTTTAGGCCCACTACCAGACAAGAGGCGAATCGGTCACGGGATTGGACACCTTGAACAGTATTATAGTCCCAGTTAGGATCTCTATCCGGAACTGCCTCGGGTCCAATGGGAAAGGTAGGGTCTGTTCGTCTAGTCTCGTTGGCGTGTGTTTGGGCAGCATCCCATACCCTATGGCGTTCCTCTGATAGGAGAGTATTGGCCAGGAGCATAAAAATGTCCTGATAAGTAAGGCTGTATGCTTGGAGCACCCATTGGAATTCCTTAATATAGGTGGTGGGGTCGGAGCTAAAGGAGCCTAGCTTTTTTTTTTTTTTTTTTTTTTCAATTTGGGAGAGATCAGAAAGAGAAAAGGGCACATGGACACGGACTACCCCTTCTGCCCCTGCCACTTCCCGAAGTGGGGCCATTAAGGTGGGAGGATTGGAAGGGGTAGAAAGGGAGGGGGCCGGATGTGGGGGAGGGCCACGGGATCGTGTGTGTGGCGGGCTGAATGGAGGAGCGGAAGAGATATGAATTGGGGGAGGTGTGTTAGAGGCAGGTAGTGGTAGGGGTACAGCCAGATTTTGGGGCGGAGATCGATACGGAGGAGGCTCATCCGCGGGATCGATGGTTTCGTTGGTAGCAGGCGGGGAGGAGGAGGAGGGAGGGGGGGGCGGAGATGGCTTTGGAGTGACGGCCAAGAGGAGTTGGGAGGGAGAGCATGAGGAGCAGAGAGCAGGGTGTTGAGATAGGAGACGGAAAGCTTGAACGTAGGGGATTTCTGCCCATTTGCCCAGGCGCTGGCAGTAATTGAAAAGATCATGGATGAGGTTAGAGTCAAGAGACCCCTCGGAAGGCCAAATGGACTGATTATCTAAGGGGTATTGCGGCCAATTTTGAGTACAGAGTCTGGTGAGAAGTTTAGGTTTGATATCTCCCTTTAAAGAGAGTGTGGAAAGGTTTCGTAAAGGCATTGGAGAGGGAGTCTGCGGCGGGGGAGGATGAGGAGGCTCCCATAATGTTGGAGATTCGAGGCAGGAAAAGAAGTCTCCGAGCAGCGGGAGAACCTCCGCACAAATATATAGGGCGTCCCTATATAATGTGGGGGTTCCGGAGGGTTCAGTAGAACCGGTTAGGAGACCTCCCAGAGATCGTCACCCGTGGAGGTTCCTAAATTGAGTCCAGGACTCAGGATTCGGAGAGTGCCGGTACCGGGCTTTAGGAGGAAGGCAAGGAACGTGGAGGAAGAGTATAGGAGAAGGAGGGAGCCAGCCCCTTTCTACCCCGCGCAGGTGTTGTCCCTATAAATTGGTGTAGGGTAGGACAAGAGTCCACCGTAGTCTTGAAGACTGTGGTGGGGTGTATTCCCTCTCTCCTCGGTAACGTCAGGAGGCCACCGGATGGTCACGGCTGGCTCTTCTGTTGTAGTAACTGGGGAGTATCCGTCCCTAGAGGGGTTACTCACGGAATAGCCGGTTGGTCGGTGGTGACTGTGATGAGCCAGAGCCGGGTCAAATGGGCAGGGGAATTCCGGACTGGGTCGTTCTAGGTGGCGAACGGGAGACAAGGGGCCTAATGAAGGCACTCCTTGTCCCGGGTTTCGGCACCAATGAAAGAAAACCACCAGAACACGCGGTAATCCGAAATGAGAGAAAACACCAAAACACGCAGTAATCCGAAATGAGAGAAATCACCAAGACGCGCAGTAATCCGAAATGAGAGAAATCATCAAGACGCGCAGTAATCCACAAGGAAGGGAACCACCAGGAAGCGCAGGAATCCAAGACGAAAGAAATCACCAGGACGCACAGGAGTCCGAGAGGAATTCCAATTTATTAAATGGAGGAGCGAGCTTATATAGGGGGAGGATCCGGTTGGGGACGGCTAGTGTTCGTGTAGGGTATTGATTGGATTGTGGTAGGGGGGCTAGTGTTGATAGGTCTCTTGGGCCTTCACTAAGATGGAGGGCTTTTACGCGCGGCTTTTCACTAAGATGGAGGGGGCTTTTGGCGCCGGTGGGCTTTTCACTAAGATGGAGGGGGTGAAAAGTTAAGGGCCATTTTGTTCCAACAAATGGAGTAATAATTTTAGAGTATTAAAAAGAAATCACCTCAGTTTCAGATATTTTTATGCATTATATTATAATCTAATGTGAGACTGTAGTAGATAGCCTCAGGCACAAAAGGTCTTAGAATGTTACCACATAAAGAACACTTTGGAAATGCTCTTAGTAGAAGTATTCAGATAAGAGAAATAAACCAAGAGAATGCTTAAATAACTTAGAAATATTATCATTGCCTAAAACCTTAATGACCAAAGGAAAAAAAGAGAAAAAGTATCTCTATAACAACCTGGCTGGAACAAATTTTCTAGACTATACTAAATTTGTCATGGTTATGAGGGACACAAAAGTATGTTAAAGTTATTGCTTTTTTTTAGGGTAATATGTTGATAAATTTAAAAGATCAATATGAGTAAGTAAACATAAGTATTGAACTTATGGGCAACCATCTACAAAAATACAAGGCATTCAATTTTATCTATCCAGTGGAAAACAGGAAAGAAGAAAAATGAAACAAAGTGAAGTACAGTACATTGAATATATGAAATAAGTCTCAGTTCAATAAATATAAATGAGTAAATTCATCAATTAAAATATAAAATCTTTCAACTACGGTAAAATATAAAATAAAACAAGATCCAACAATATGCTATGTACATGAGAAACACTGCAAGCAAAGTAAAAAAATAAGTTGAAAATTAAAAACTAGGAAAAGATATGAACAAAAAGAAAGTTGAGTAGCAATCTTTCTATATGATGAAATAGATTCCTAGATAAAAATAACGCTGGAGCCCACCGGCAAAGATCGAATAGTCCTGAGAGGGGGAGTGAGGATTAAGGAAAAAAGAAGAAGAGAAAGAGTAGGGAGGACTGACAGTCAATACTGCAGTCCCGAGTTTATTCAGCACGCCATATTTATACCTCATGACTAGGTGGGGATCCCACTGAGGGAATCTGAAAATCCCTAATCTGAAGATCCCAAGTATACACAAACAACTGCTTACATTTACATAAGAAACCTGTTGCTAATCCTGTCTTTCTCCTTAAAACAATCAGCTCATTCCCTGAAGCCACAGAGGTGCTTTTCAGATGATAAGAATAACAAAGTATTTGCCAGCTATGCAGACATCCTGTTGAGTAAATAATCTCTTATCTGCCCCAAGGGCAGCCATCAGGCAAATGGCTCCCAACAAAATAATAAGAGACAAAGAAGATGGTTATATGCTTGGAAAAGGAACCATAAAACAAGGACATATAACTACCATGAACATACATGCAGCAACTTAGCCTCAACATATATAAAATACCAACTGACAGAATGCTGAGAGAAATAGACAAATTATCAATAATCATGAATATTTTAATTACAAGTTGATAGATTAGTAAGCATAGATATAGAAAATCTGAATACCATAAATAATATCCAGCTACGAAATATCTATTGAACCCTATATTAAACAGAGAATATGTTTTTCTCTTTAAGTATACATGTAATATTTACAGAAATTTACCATAGATAAGACAACAAAGGAAGCCTTAAAAAATTCCATAAAATCAATATTATACAGATTATTTTCTGTAAAGGACCAGATACTAAATATTTTTGGCTTTGCAGGCCAGATGGTATCTGTCTTAGCTACTCAACTCTACAGTTATAGCACAAAAGCAGCCAAAGACAATACATAAATAAATAGATGTGTTCCAGGAACTTTATTTATTAAAAAGGTGACTGGATGAATTTGAGCATGGACTGTAGTTTGCTGACCCCTAATATAGACTAATACAGATATTTTAGAGAGTAATAGTATAATATGGAGTTTAGTAATTCCAATTTGCATATATGTCATAAAGAAGTTCTCCCACAGACCTATAACTGGGGCATATCTGGAGATTTGAATCTTCTTTGTAGGGATTTTGGGGAAATCTAAGTGTTGACCTCTGGGGAACTGAATAAATAAAATGCAATGGATAAACCTCAGGGAAGGCTATATAGCATGTAGAAGCAAGAGACTAGATGTGCCCAAGCATCATGAATATATGTTAATATCAGAGTGCTGAGTCAAAAACCTGAGACATAGAATGAGGTCTAAAATATAATAATAATAATTAAAAAAACATAACAAAACAAAATACATGTTTTTGAGACATATATGTTACATATATGTTAAACATGTTATGTGTGTTGTTAGATATGTGTAACAGATATATATATCTATCTGTATGTGTGTGAATACATATATAAAGAATACACTATAAACTCATTAAAATAATTGCCTGCATGTGTGTGTGTATGAGTGGGAGGTGGGGGATATGTAGGCTTTGGGTTTGGAGATAAAAAAACAACAAACTAGAGAAGTGCCTTACCCAGAAAAAGCATGATAATGGCCATGAACTGATGGAAATTATTTACTCTGAATCTGAGGTCCAGGATGTTACATAGCAGTTGTAGGGTGTTTTCAACTAGTTATACTCATTTCTTTCTGAGTGCACCAATGTTTCATTGTCTGCTCATTTAGTAATTATAGTTTAATAATTACAGTTTAAACAATGTTATAATGTTGTAATTTACCTTTTGTTATATATTTTTTGCTGTAGCTAATTTTGTAGAAGCATTTCTTGTCTATGACTTCTATCTGATTAGAACCACATAATAAATTGATCTAACTGATTTGGTTCCTCATGTTACATGGCAATCAAGAAAATGTTGCCCATATTTGCATAGCCTCATGAACAATATGAAACAAAAATGTTCAAATTTGAAAACTCAGATGTACAATTTAAGTGTCTTAATTTTATTTTAAATTATTCCTCAATAAAGTTAAAAAAAACTTGATAAAACCTGATAATATTAAATTACACTTTTAAAATTTATTATACTTATTTGTTTTTGTTGTACTTGAAGACTAAAATATATAAGCTCCTATTAAAGACCTATAGCAAGTGAAACTGTTTCTGAGAATTCTTTTAAAAATAGGTTTGGCTTAAAAGGTGAGTTTGCTTTTTCAGTCTAGAGGAAGAGTTCTTACATTTATAGAGCAACTACCATAAACCAAGTACTATACATGTGTTATTTCAGTTAATCCTCAAGTAGGCAGTATAATTCTGTTTTAGAGATAAGAAACTAAGGTTCAGATAAATCAGGTAATTTGCCTAAGGTCTAGTAGCTAGTAAGTAGTGGTGTTAGAATCTAAACTGAATAAATGCATGTCATAACAATATTCAGTGTTTAAAACATCATGACAGGGTTTGAATTCTAGCATGGTGGTATAAACACACTACAGTCCATCCCTCCAACTGATGACAACTAAAATCGCTGACCAAATTCTAAAAAAAAAAAACCCACTACTGAGTACTCTGAAAAATAAAAATTATTTATATTAAATATTTTTAAAATGCAGACAGATCATGGAGGAGAGTCAAAAATTGGAGATGCAACCAACATGGGAGTGAACTTCCCCTTGTTTCTCCTCTCTTCTCTTTTGGCCTTGCCATAAGGCTGGAGCCCTGGTTCTGGAGAAGTGCAGAGGCACTTATGACTAAAATTTGAACAGAGACCCTGTGTTTATGGCCAAAGAATCCGGGAAAATGGGCCCTGAAGGACTTGAGAGCAGGGAATAGAATCTTATGGGGAGACAGCTAAAGGAGGAGATCCATTAATTCTGTATATAAATCCACATATATCAGCACAAGACTTGAGATATGAATGCATGGATGGATGTAAATATTTGAACCGCATCATCAGATATCAGTGTCTAACCCCTGAAAAGCACAGGTACAGAGCAGATCCAAACAAAGGCAGTGAAGTCTTGCAGAACTGAAGTATGATTTGATTGACTTTCAGAATCATAATCTCTGAGCTGCACATAAGACTTAAAGCGCATAATAAAGGCTTATAGAACTGAACTGAGATTTAAACTCCACATGAAAGTTGAGGAAGAAATTATAGGTTAATTGTCTGCTAAAATGAAAACATAAACATGCTCCAGAGGATTTTAATAGGATCCAGAGTCTATTCATCATGACACAATGTCAAGATACAATAATACAAACTTATTCAACATGAAAAAGAACTAGGACTTGTAAATAATTGTCAAGGGAAAATACAATCAATAGATGCCAACTCTAAGATAACTCAGAATTATCAGATGAAAATTTTAAAGCAGTTATTATAACAAATATATATTAGAAAGTTATAATTCTTTTATATGAATTATAAACAAAACTATTATGTAACTGTTATAACCATGAAGTAAAGAAAAACACTTTATTTTTATTTTTCTATCACCAAAAAGGATTTGTTTGGGAAAAAGAAAGGAACTTGTAGCCACAGTGAGCCATGTGCACAAAGAGAGAGCAAGAAGAAGGGCCAAGAAAAATACCCAATTAAAATTACTTTAATTGAGCGAAAAGAGTGTTAATCTCAGCAAAGAAACAGAAACTATAAAAAAGAAGCAAATGAAAATTTTATAGGTAAAACATACAGTCTCTGAAATGAGACTCACTGGATGGACTCAATAGCAAAATAGACATGAAAGAGAAAAAATAAGAAAATCGAATACAGAAAAACAGAAATTATCTAATCTGAAGAAGAGAGAAACAATGTTTAAAAAAATAAACAGAGCCTCAAGGAATCTGTAAAAAAAATCAAAAGATCTAATTTAAGTGTAATCAAAGTTCTAAAAGGGTAAGAAAATATGATTGGTGCAGTGAGGAAACAATGTCCTAAATTTGGTGAAAGACATAAATTTACGAATTCAAGAAGCTAAGCAAACCCTAAACAGACTAGATTCAGAGAAAACCATGCTCAGAAACTTTGTTATAAAAGGGCTCAAAACCAGAAATTAAGGAAAATCTTTGAAACTAGCCAGAGAAATCAACATATTATGCACAGAGAACAATGGTTTGGATATTTACAGATTTTTCATCAGAAATTATAGATACAGAACACAATGAAACTGTCAACTCAGAATTCTATAGCCAGCAAAAATATTTAGGAATGAAGGGGAATAAAGACATTTTCATATAAAGGGAAACTAAGATAACTCATTGCCTGATCCACAAGAAATGCTAAAGAAAGTTCTTCAGGTTGAAAGGACTGTTACCAGAGGGAAATATGAATTTTCAGAAATGAAGAACCACAAAAGTGATAAATAGTTGTATATGACCCAGTAATTTCATGTGTAGGTACTATCCAAGAAAAATGAAAACGTATGTCCACATGAAAACCTGTACATGAATATTTATAGCAGCAAAATTAGTTCTTAACCAAAAAGTGGAAAAAGCCCAAATGTCCATCAACTGATGAACGGATAAACAAAATTTGGTGTATCTATACATTGGAATATTGCTTGGCAACAAAAAGAAATGAAGTATTGACATATGCTATAACATGGATAAACCTTGAAAACACAAAGCTAAGTGAAAAGAAGCAAGTCACAAAGCATTACATATTGTTTGATTCCATTTATACATCCAGAATAGGCAAATCCTAAGAGACAGAAAGTAGGTTAATGATTGCCAGGGGCTGAGGATGAAGGGAAATGGAAAGTGACTGCTAATGGGTATTGGTTCTTTTGGAGATGATGAAAATATTTTCAAATTTGATAGTGGTGATGATTGCACAATTCTGTGAAAATATTAAAGATGACCGAATTTGTATAATTTGAATGGGTGAATTGTATGGCCTGTGAATTATATCTCATAAAATTATTATTAAAAACATGCATATAAGCATAGAAATGTATCTAGATGTTCACCTAAAGTGTGCAATTTTAGGTGATGCGTTGCTTTTATATTTTGCTTGGATTTAAAAATAGGAATTATTAATTCATTTTTATAAAAATAAGTCATGGCTTTCAAAGTAGTAATGGGACAAGTGAATCCAGACCATAGAGGTCTCAGAACTAAAGGAAGGAGAGTAATTGTTCAATGTCAAGAAGAGTAGATTTTGGAGAGACAAATCTTATTTCCAGTGGCTGTTATCTGCTGTGCCTATGCTTGCTGAAGAAATGCAAACTTCATTAGCATAATCACAATTAGTGCCATAACTTCATTTTTATGTTCTCTTAAGCTGAGAAATTTTCACATAAAATTCAACTCACGATACAATTTTACTGAACTCAAACAGGATCTGTTGGGACAGATAATTTACTGACAGAAAAGCCACTTTTCAAAGAGGCAAGAACAGAAATATCTCCTTTCCATAGTGTGTGTTGGATTTAATCGTGGAAAGTGTGCCTGCAAACATTATCTCAGCAGGCCCATCCATAATTAGAGCTCTAATTTTTCTCCAGGCCTTTCTCTTGAATTGTCCAAGGGACCCAATAAGAGGTACCCATAAAACCATGATAATGGTTCTAAACACTTTCAGTGCCAGCACTACCACAGAGCTGATATGTGGGAAGTGGGAAGTTGCATGGTGCTATAGGAGAAAAGCAACTGCATGACTATTAGGCTTGCATCTAAATACCTCCCTCTTGGCAAAGTAGCTGGGAAGACCCACCGATCCCCCATAAACCGGTTCTTTGAAGATACTTTTTTTGAAGTACCTGTCCCAGAGAAAGTTTGCCTTGGTCACCAGAGAAAAAACAAGATGGAGATAATCAGTAAAGCCAAAAGTTTGAAAACTTTTTTTGTTGAAAGAATGATAAAGTTGGTAATGAATGACAAGTCAAAGCTTAAGTGTCTAAACATCTGTCACCATTGGTTTCTGCATACCTCCTATACCTTGATTTTCATGCGTCCCTTGCTTTGACCACCATCTCTCGTCTTTCCAGCATGCTTGCTCTAGTAACCTCTTTCCAGCAATTATTAACCACATTGAGTTCTAAATCCACTGATTTTACTATCGATCAACCCCTTCATTATCTCACTTCAGTTCTTATCCAGCTTGAACATCTCAGATTCAGGAAAGTTATGAATCTAGATGTTTGTTTATTTTTAGTTAACTTCTTACAATTCAACTACCTCTGAAACCAGGGTGAGATGGATAGAAAAAGCAAAACACTATAATGAAACAAAGTGCAGATTTAGAAAAGGAAATAAAAATGATTTAACATGTCAATCAAGAGAGAATCGGTTATGTAATTTGAAGAGGAAACGCCGTTTCCAAACCTCCCTTTCACTGTCAGGGAATAGAGAGAGGATAGGCCTTGGCTAATAATTTAATTTAGCTGAAGATTAAGAGAAAAGGCCATCCCAAAGACAATTCTTTGTATAACTAAAAGGTAGTTATTAAGTGGTATGTAGTTTAGTAACAGGCCCTGATCTTGGGCCCAGAACACTGATGATTTGAAAGGAGTGAAGAAAGGTTGAGTGAGGGAGATGAGCAAGAGGAACTTGTACTTGCTCTGCATAATGTCACATACTCTGTCTTTTGTTGCTGGGAGCTGTTATTAAATTCATGTGGCATTAAGGAAAGGTTTTTTTTCTTCTGCAATATCAATTTAGACTGTACTATCCTCAAGAAATTATTATTTGTCCTTGGGAAATATGTGTGATTGTGAGTATGTGTATGTATTTGATCAATAAGGGCCTATTGGACATCAGGAAGACAAAAAGGAATAGCTATAACTCACTCCATGTGGTGGACAAGACTCTAAGGTGGCTCCCATGATTTCTGCATTCTGGTGTCCACACTTTCTGCAATCTCCTCCTTTGAGTGTGGGCAGGACCTGGGAATAGCTTTTAACCAATAGAATATGGCAGACGATTGGATATTACACTTGTGATTACATTGTATTATCTGAAATTCCATCTTGTCAGCTGACTCACCCAAAGAGACTCCTCTCACTGGCTTTAAAGAAGCAAGCTGCCATGAAGTAAGTGGCTATATTGGAGAAGTCCATATGGCAAGGGACTGTGGGTAGCTTCTTGGAGCTGAGGGCACCCTCCAGCAGAACCTGAAGTCCTCAGTTCTGCAGCTACAAGGAAATAGATTCTTCTAACTGCAGGGAGCTTGGCAGTCGATCCTTCCTCAGTCAAGCTTCTAATGAGACCATAGTTTCAGCTAACATCTGGAGTGTAACCTGATGAGGCCCTGAGGCAGAGAGCCTACTAAATTGTGCCCAGATATCTGAGCTACAGAAACTGTGTGTTAATAAATTGTTTTGAGCCACTAAGTTCGTGGTATTATGTTATATAGCCATAGGAAACTAATATAATCTGAGTGGCAGTAGAAAACAGTGAGAGAAATAGGTTGGGGACGTGATATGGAATAAAAAGTTCTGTTTTAACTATGTTAAATTTTAGCTTCCTATTAGATATCTGAGTGATGTGTCAAGTTGACAATTAGATATAGAAGCCTAGAGCTTAAAGGAGATCCAGAAAAATGATATAATTTTGAGAATCATCAGAATATGACATTTAAGGTCATGAAACTGGATGAGCTCTCTATAGAGAATGTGGAGAGAAAAGAGGAGAGGACCTGGATTGAGCATCAGAAGATACCAAAGTTTAACTGTTGGACAAAGGAGGAGGAGCAATCAAAGGACAGAGAAAAGGCAGCCAGAGAGTAGAAAGGAAACCAAGAGATTGTAGTATCCTGATAATCCAAAAGGAAGGAATGATTCTGTATAGAATGTTGAATAAAACAAAGATACAGAAGTGGCCACTGGATACGGCCTTGTGGACATCACTGTGGCCTTGATTAAAAAGCAGTTTCAGTGGTTAAAGGAATTAAATAAGAGCCAGATGTGAGAGGAATAAGGAAGGAATAAGAGGTGAGGGGCTGGTAAGGGTGAGTATAGGCAAACTGAGGTTTGCTGTAAAGAGAGACAGAAATGGGACAATTGCTGGAGAAAGATGTAGGAACAAGGATGGGTTTCTCAATGACAGGAGATCCTAGGACATGTTTGTAAACTAGTGGGAATCATTTAGAAGAGAAGAAATTGATGATGGAAAAAGCAAGGGAATAGTTTTAGGAGCAAGATTTTAAGGCAAAAGGTAATGGAATTCAAACACCAATGGAAGGGTTGAACTTAGGTTTAGGGATCCACCCACTGTGAGAGGAAGGAAGACAGTGCATGGATATAGATAGGAAGAAGTAAGTCTGGTGGTGGAAAGGTGAGAATGTTCCAATCAGATAGTCACAATGATTAGTGGCATTTGATGTGAGGTCTTCACTTGAGAAATGGAGTGGAAAGAGTGCTGAAAGTTTGAGGAGATAGGAGAAGCTTTAAAACTGACTTCTCTAGGAAGTTTTGAAAAATAGTGCAATCCCACTTTAGATTTGCAATCATGAACTTAAAGCGAAACGAGTCCAATCTGTAAGACAGTAAACACTGGGGAGAAACTGTTTGAACAACAATGTTCAAATTCTCAGATACACGAGGAGGCAGATAGTTGAACTTGATCAGGTGAGTGCTGTGGAAGACTAGAGAGGGTTAAGAAATTATGTTTCTTTGCAAATGAATCTGCTTAGTGAAGGACCATTAGAAGGAGTCTAAGCACAGAGGATAACAAGAGGAAGGGAGAATGAGAGAGGTGCAGAGCCATTGGATTGGGGACTTCAGTAGGTCAAAGAATTGCCTAGAGTAGGAGTACTAGATTAGCAGACTGGAAGGATAGAAAGTGGTCAGAGAGAGAGAGAGATGCTTGAATTTGGGATTTTTTGAGACAGCCCATTGATTGATAATGATAGCTATTCAGACAATTGTTCTTAGACTTTATGAACCACCTAAACCCTTGAAATCTTCAACTCTCAGGATTCACACAAACCACAGTTTGTAATTATTTAAGCTCAGCCATTCTTTTATTCCCAAAATAGTGAAATCACATTATTCATGTTTTTAACTAATTTAAACTTGGTTCTAAAGGATGGGGGGTGGGGAGTGGGGAAATGAGAAAAGGAAAGAAAGAACAATTTAAATAGCACAGTTGCTTCACTGCCTTTCTATTTAATGAGTGTGTGCCCAGGAGTGAGGATGAGGTGGGAGCCGTGATTTTGCTGTTTCATAGGTTGACCCTCAGTTTCTCACTGTCCTTGCTATGATTCTAGTATTTAAAGAGCATATCCTGTTTTTTTTAAAACAGCCTCTAAACACATGCCAGCCAGTTCATATGCTGCTCAACCCAAGACAGAGTTCTGGGTGAATGCTGGCCATGTAGTTATTGAAAAACAGTATGTCAGGATGTCAGCGCAAACTATATTTTGAGGTTAATTTAAGCCATTTCCAAAGGTAAATTTCAACTCATGAAATTTATGACCCAAGTTCTGGCTTCGGAATCTAGTCTGTCCTTTGATGCAACTCCATATATTTCCATCTTGGCCACAATCTGACCCTAGGTCCCTTGTCCACTTCATTTTCTCCCAATGAAATAAATATCCTCATACCATAACTTATTTCCTACTGATCTCCAATCATAATCTCTAATTTCATCTGGGCCCTCAGACTTGCTTATCAATCCTTCTGTATGTCAGAAATTATGCCTTTTCACATCTCTTCAGCAGTTTATCTTTGTTCTTTCCTCAAATCCCTCCCTCCATTTTCTTTTCTCAACTAAAGAATGTGAAAACTGAGGCTACCAGGCAAGACCTCTCTCAACTTCCTTTCCAACCACCTACCCACTACGCTTTCTCTTGACTTACCCTCTTCCCTTCCCTCCTGCCTCATGAAAGGGGTTTCTCCGTCCTCCAGGCTTGGAATTCCTCACTTTCTTAGGAACTCGTTCACTGACAAGCTCCTCTCTCCTTTGTATCTTCTTCACTCACAGTACTTTTCTTTCAGCACTTACTCAAGTCAAATCCTCTCTGGTTACTACCCGGTAACTCCATTATTCCATAAACAGGCTATTTTAAAGAGTCAACTACAAATACTGTTGCCAGTTACTTCACTCAAAAACCATGGTAACAAGGCTTCTGTCCCACCACTACAGTGAAATTCTTTTTCCTGAGGTCACTAATGACCTCCCGGATACCAATGGACCATTGCCTTTTCTTATGTAACTTACCACTTTATTCCCCCTTGAAATCCTCTTGTTACTTGGTTTCTATGATATCACACTGTCCTGATTTTCCTCTGGCCTCTCAAATCTAGTGTAGCACCCCTAAAATCTCTCTACGCACTCTGGCTATGAAGAAAAGGGCTGCCATTACAATACATAAAAATTCTATCTAGCTAGGATCTGTTATACCAATTCCTTAGGCCAGTGATTCTCAAAAACTGGTCCTGAACTGGCTGCCTCAGCATCACCTGGGAATTGTTAAAATGCAAATTAAATATTGGGCCTCACCTCTGATCTACTGAATCAAAAATTCTGAAGATGGAGTCCAGCAAGTTGTGTTTTAATGAACCCTCCATGTGCTTCTGATGCAGGATCAAGTTTGGGAACCATTACCTTAGGTCTTTGATTCCTAACTCTTCATCTTCAATTAAAATGTTTTCATTTATGTGGTTACATCTCTAGGATACTTCTAACTCATAGCTGGGAAAGTGATGACTGGAAGATGGCCCTCACCATTTTGGCTTTGCCATGATGCTTAAATGTTTAGGCAAAATCTTGGACATTTTCTGGCACTTAGGGGTCAGCATCTTGAATGCCCATGGTACTCTGGATGACAGTCTGATGCATTCAACAAAACTGACATCTCAGTAGTCTTGTATTCTAGGTAGTCGTCACTGCCAGCTAAGTGCTTCCTCTGGACTAACCAGGGGCAGTGGAGATCTGATAGTTTAATGTTTCAGGGTTTTGTTCTGTCCAGCCAAATGTAGGCACACTTGCCAAAAAAAGAGGCCTTGATGTAGAGTGGGGCCTTCAGTGTCAAAGACAACTACAGACTCCTAGAGATTACCAGATTCTCCTGATCATTTCATTCCTGACATTTTTACTCTTGTTGTCCCAATATTGGATTTCCATAGGAAGGGACCCTTGGATGCTGGAGATCCGTATTGCCAAAGTGCTTATTGTACAAAGTTCTACCCTGGATAGTTTTACAGGTCTGCCCTCCTCCATGGCCCTTCCTTGCTTTTGAATCTTGGCTTTGTCAGTTGCTAATCAGGTGCCCTTGGTCAGGTTTCTTAACCTCTTTGAGTTTTGGTTTATCGATTCATAAAATAGATAAAAAGACACCTACTTCTGAGGGTTATGAGGATTAATTAATATTGAGCTTTTAGCATTGTGTCTGACAAATAGTAGGCACTTCATATCCAGCATCTAGTATGATTATCACTTTTTTAAAATAAAACACCTACCCTGATTTATGTCTGGAGATTTGTAGCTGTGTACCTTGTAGACAGAAAACAAACAAACAAACACTGAGAAAAGATTCAGAGAAACTAAATGACTTTCAATCCAAGTTCCAGCAGGACACTGGGAAGGGAATATTAGGTCCAGAGAGATCAAATGGGAGAAACAAGATCACACAACAAGAAAGCTCAAACTGAAGCCATTTCAGATTTTTATTTTAATACTTTTCTTAGGAGATTGATTTTTCCATTCTGCCTAATTTGGATACTCTGGGGAGAATAAAAGATTAGTTTGATACAATCAGGGAATATATAAAAGAATATTTAGTGGACTATCAATAAAACTGTGAATATAGTTTCTCTTTTTTAAAAACACTTTTTAAACATAAGTGAAACATGTTTATTATAGAAAAATCAAAGAATTCAGAAAGGCAAAATACAAAACAAAACCCACAATTCATACCACTCAGAGACAGCCATTATTAATACTTTGGAGTGAATTTTTTCAGTTAATTTATTTGAACACACACATATACAACCCAGAAACACATACCTATGCCATACATTTTAAAAAAAACAAATGTACTTGCACTGAATATACTATTTTGTAACCTGCTTTTTAGCAAAATGTTCTGAAAGTTTATCATAGACATTATTTTAAATGACAACAAAGTATTTTATTCATGAATGTAACCCAATTTATTTAACGAATAACAGAACTGATGAATCCAATGACATTATGGATGATGCAATGATGAACATTATTGTATGTACATATTTTTTGTTAATAAAATTATAATTGAGATATAACATACATAAAAATCGCTTGTTAAACCATCAAAAAATAAATATATCCAGGAAACATATCCCAGCCCAAGCAATAGAACAATATCAAGAGCCCAGAAGTCCCCCTGTGTTCCTCCCAATCACTAACCTTTTCCTCTTTCCCAATCTTAACCACTATTTGATATTTAGCATCATAGATTATTATTGCATGTCTTTGCACTTTATATATAGAATCTTACAGTATGTATTATTTTGTATATGACCTCTTTCACTCAACATTATGGAACTGATTCACATTGTTGTAGCACTGATTTGTTCATATTCATATCTCCATACTATTGCATTGCATGAATATATCATAATTTATTGACTTATCTTATTAATGAATATTTGGGTTTCCATTCTTGTCTATTAAGAAAAATATTGTTCATGAACATTCTTCTACATGTCTTTTGGAGCACATATGTATACATTTCCAGAGTATGGGATTAGGAGTAAAACTGTTGAGTCGTAGTATATTATCAACTTTCAATTTATTTTCACTTCCACAGATTATACCAATTTATATGTATGAGAGTTCTCATTACTCCATAATCTCTACAACACTATATTGTCAGTCATTTTAAATTTAGCCACACTGGTTGGGTGTGAGGTAATGTCCCACTATTGTGTTTTGCATAAAGTTATGCCCTTTAAAATATGTATATGGACTATTCGAATATTCTCTTTTGTGAAGTGCCTATTCAAGTCTCTTGATCATTTTCCCATTAGGTTGCTATCTTTTTCATTCTAAGAGTTCTTTCTGTAATTTGGATAATAGCCCTTTGTCAGCTATATGTGTGTTATAGCCTGAATGTTTGTGTCCCTTTCCATTCATATGATGAAATCCTAACCTTCAACATAATGGTATTAATAGATGGGGACTCCAGGAGGTGGTAAAGATCAAGACAGGGGAGCCCTCATAAATGGGATTACTGCCCTTATTAAACGAGACCTCAGAGAGTTTTCTCACCCCTTCTGCCATGTGAGAACACAGCAAGAAGACGAGGAAGCAGAATCTCACTAGACGTGGAGGAAGTGGAATCTCACTAGACACCGAATCTGTAGGTACCTTGATCTTGAACTTCTCGCTCTCCAGAACTGTGAGAAAAAAATGTTTATTATTTAAGCCACCCAGTCTATGATATTTTTGTTACAGCAGTCTGAACTAAGACAATATGTTACAAATATCTTTGCCAGTAGGTGGTTTATACTATTGTACTTTTTATGGTGTTTTTATGGTGAACAAAAGTCCCTAAACTTTATGGAATCCAACTTATTAACCTTTTTCTTCTTAGCTCAGTGCTTTTTAAGTCTTGTTTAAGAAATTTTTACCCTACCCCAAGGTCATTAAGACATTAATTTTCCCATGCTTTCTTCTAAATCTTTATTGTTTCACTTCTCACATTTAGATTTGCAATCCACCTGGAAATGATTCTTGAGTATGGTGTAAGATGGAGTCAAGTTTCTTTTTTGTGGGTACGTATATGTTCAATTGAGTCAATACTATTTACTGAAAAGACTACCTTTTATCTATTGCTCTGCAGTTATAACTTTGTGATTAATTCAATATCTATAAATGTGTAGAACTGTTTCTGGACTCTATTCTTCACCATTGGTTTATTCATCTATCTTTCACCCAGACCACACTGTCTCAGTTACTGTAGTTTTATAATAAATGTTTAAATCTGATTGTGTAGGTCCTCCCACTTTGTTTCTTTTCCAGAAAGACATAGTTGATGAGATTATGGAGCAAAAGGAATTCTTATCTGCCATTAGTGAGAATGTAAATTGGTACATGCACTAAAAAAAAAAAAAATAGTTTGGCAGTACGTGCTAAAGATTTATATATGCTATCACCCAGCAATTCCACTCCTATGTATATACCCAACAGAAATGTGTGTATATGTTCACTAAGAAGCATGTCCAAGAATATTTTAGCAACATTATTTGTGAGGACAAAAATCTGGAAATAACTCAAATGTTCATCATAGTAAAATGGATAAATATTTTGTGGTATAGTCATCCAAAGAGCCATACAGATGAATGAAGCCAATGTGAATGGCTATGTCCTTCTACAAGTATTGATCCTGTCGTGGCTCTTTCATAGCTCTAGCTCCAGGAACACCTTTCTTCCTCTTGTTCTCTAGGCTCATGAATCAGGGGATAGCTTTTCACTATTGTGAGTCTGTGAGTACAGTAATCCTGCCCATACTTTTGTATATAACTCTTCCATTAAATCTCTTCTTTATACCATATATAGAAAATTCTTTTTCATGCCAGACTTTGAACAACATACACACGAAAATTCTTCATACAGATGCACAAATGTGATCAGATCATATATACAACTGCTAAAAGTTTTATACAATTAAATCATTCTAATACAATTTCTATTTGTTTTTATTTAGATTATCAGGTTCTAGAACTTACAGGGACTTTAAAAAATGACCTGTCAAATCTCAACTTTGGGTAACTAAACTGTTTTACCATGTAACGTATGGGACACTGTAGTCCAAAGAGGTTTAAACCCTTGCTACAGGTTACACAAATGTATTGGAGACTATGTGAAGACTAGAACCATGCCCCGCATACTGAGCACAGTGAAATGCCATTTCTCTTACACATCGATTTTCAAACTTCATTGCACTTTGGAATCATCAGAGAATTTTAAAGAATACTCATGCCCGGGTCTCACCTCCAGAAAACTTGATTTAATTGGTCTAGAGTGTAACTAAGGTATGAAAAAAAAATTTTTTTTTAAATACTGTTCTCCAAACAGACAGCTGATCCAGAGGCTGGAACTGATACAGCTTTGCTCTCTCTGGCAAAACTATAAGTTTTATATGGCAAGGCTACAGAAGGCACACATTGTCTGGTTGTTATTTTTTGTGATGTTAACGTATGCATAATGTCTATATCTATCATTCGCTAGGGTGGGGTGGGGCTGCCAAATGTTGATATTCTGATACTACCATTTCTGCTTTATTTTTTCAGTTGTAATACTTTTATAAAAACACACTTTCCCTCATCTACTATTTTGTTACATGGTAGTAAAGTTCATATAGAAAAATAGGATAAATGTTATATTTATTCCTTTTATTCACCATTTTCATGATAATAAATTGGTTCCCTATCATCCTCTAAAGGTAATCAATTCTCATTTTTGAAAGTGTTATAAACTTGTAGATTTAGACATACCTGATAAATTTCAGACTATTGCAATTATTATCATTATTGAAGCTCAGATAGTCCAATGGCCAGTAGGAGCCTTAAGTTGGCTCCGGAACACTTTTGATATAATCCTAGTAGTCTTTAGTAGCTGCCTTGCAATCTGGTATTACAAGCTGCTCCAAGTTCATCTTGTACATTTTTTGCCCTAGACTTGAGCTCGGCCATGCCTTCAGAAGTCTTGTTTTCTTTTACTTAGAAATGACATTTCAAGACCACAGTCTGGGTGCTAAGGGATGATCATTGCTACATAGTTGCTCATTGTCTTTAGGTTTTTTCAGTGAACAGATAATGCATGAGTTTATATTAATATTTATAACTCCAGTTAAAGATTATGAAACTTTTACATAACTTCTTGTCTGTTTTGTCTTCTAAATTTGTTTGTGGTGATGGATGTACAACACTGTAAATACTCTAAAAGCCATTAAATTGTGCACTTTAAATGCATAAACTATATGACCTGTAAATTATATCTCATTTAAGCCATTTTTAAATAGTAAAAATAAAGAAGATAGTTGTACCATATTTACATTGTCAGAGTATATATCCGTTACGTATTATACTCTCTCTTAGCTCTCATTGATTTGTTGTTCTACAGGTAATTATGTACTGAATACCCAAAACCTGTCCTTTTATCAGTGTGTCTAGTTATTTGGTGCTTGGAAGCTCCTTCTCTGATAGATTTTCTGGGAAGAACTCATGAGAATAATATTCTGCAGTTTTGTTCCCCATCATCCTTTGAAGGTGATTTATTCCTGTTAATAATAGTTTGTCATGTCCTTTAATAATAGTTTGTCATGTCCTTTATATCTGAAAGTTATTTTTGAAGGATATAAAATCTCTGTTTCACACTTTCTTTTTTTGAGTGTATTATGTTACTCCTTTTCTCTCTCTCTCTCTCTTTTTTGTGGCATAAAACATTGTCAAAAATTCTCATGATAATCTAATTTTTTTCTTAAAAGTCACATGTTCTTTTTTTCAGATGTACAGGGAATTTTTCTTCTTTAAAGTCCAATAATTTTAATAGGGTATATTGTGATATTGGTTGATCTTGGTCAGTAATCTCAGCTATATGGTATGCTCTTTCTATACGTGATTCAAATCTTTTTTATTTTCAGGAAAGTTTTTTGGTGTTGTTTGTTTTGTTTCATTTAAAAAACCTTTTTGTGCTTTAAATTTTTTTTTTATTTTATTAGTTTTAACTATACAGTACATTGGTTAGACATTTATATAGGTTATAAAATGATGCCCCTAATTGCTCTTTCTCTCCTCTGACTCTCTACCTAGCCTTTACATTAATACTAACTGCATTCCCTATGCCATGCTCCCCATTCCCATGACCATCTATCAATTACTAATTTGTATTTCTTTAACTTTTCACTTCATTCTTCCAGTCCCCCAACCCCACTCCCCTCTGGCTGTCTCCAGATTGTCGTCTATATTTGTGAGTCGGTTTTTGATTAGTTTGTTCTTTTTATTTCTTAGATTCCACATATGCATGAAATCATATGGTATTTATCTTTCTCTGTCTGACTTATTTCACTCAGCATAATCAGTTTTTTAAATTTGTAGAATGTAGCATTTGTTCCATGCCCTAGATTTGGTTTTCTCCATTAGGAATTCCTATTACTTGCATGTTTGGTCTCCTTTACCCTTCTTTTTTCACTTCTTAATTTTAAAAACTTTCCTTTTTTTGACTTTCAATTTTTCTTCAGGTATTATCAGTTGCATTTACTTGCTCTTGTACTCTTTTTAGTTTAGCTTTCATTTATGAAATGATTTCTTCCTTTTATTCTTATTCTTCATTCAACTCTCACATCATTTATAAGTTTTTCTTATTCTTATTTATGTAGTTTTTTGTGTTCTTTATAATTTTCTTCATGATATTCATTTTAAAATAGGATAAAATTTTTCTCTGTTTTGTGAGCACATTTTGTTGGGATGCTTTCATTGCCTTTTGGGATGTTATTCTTCTCTTTGTTCTCTTTTTTTCTTGTAATAATTTTGTGTGAGATTTGACCTTGGTACTATTCTAGTTTTTATTTTTGTGTAAAATTGGTCGTCCTAGGCTTAAAAAGAAGATGGAGCTCGGGAAAGCTTTTCTAATTTCCTAGAGCTCCCTCTTCTGCTGTTTTTATGTAGCGTTAAAAAATATGGTGGTTTGCTTTCTGGGGTTTTCTGGAACTGTTCCCCTCCGCCACTTAGGTCTAACCTTTCTATTTCTATGCAATTAAAAAAATTATTTATTTAAATTAGTTTCAAGTATACAGTACACTGGTTACACATCTATAATGTTCATAAAACGATGCCCGCAAGTGCTCTCTCTCTAGCAATTTTTTTATACAGCTAAATATATTCAATTTTATTAATTGCCCTTTACTCTTTTTTTTTAAATTTATATTTTATATTAGAAAAAAGTTTATTTTCTTAAGTTCATTATGGTAACATTAGTTAGTACAATGGTATAATTTCAGGTGTACATTATAATTTGACATCTGTATATTCTATAGTGTGTTTACCACCCAAAGTCCAGTTTCCTTCAGCTATCATATATTTGATCCCCTTTACCCACTTCACCCTCACCTTACCCTCCTTTATTTGACTCCTTTTACCATGTCTACCTCTCCCTCTTTCCCCACCTGCTACCCTTCGGTAACCACTAGTCCATTTTCCATGTTCTTGAGTCTCTGTTTGTCTTGTTCATTTGTTGCTTTTATGTTTATATCCCACATATAAGTGATATCATGTGATTTTCTATTTTTTTAGTCTGGCTTATTTCGCTTGGCATGATTATCTTGAGGTCCATCCATGTTGTCATGAATGGCAGTATTTCATCTCTTCTTATGGCTGAGTAATATCCCATTGTATATATGTGCCACAGCTTCTTTAGCCAATCATCTATCGTAGGACACTTTGGTTGCTTCCATGTCCTGGCCACTGTGAATAATATACTGCTATGAACATTGGTGTGCAAATATCTTTTTGGATATGAGTTTTCAAGTCTTTGGGGTAAATACCCAGTAGTGAGATTCCTGGATCTCATGGTAGATTAATTCTTAATATTTTGAGGAACTGCCATACTGTTTTCCATAGGGGCAGTAGCAATTTGCTTTCCCACCAGCAGTGTATGAGGGTTCATTTTACTTTGCATCCTCTCTATCAATTGTTATTACTTGTCTGGTTGATTGCCGTTATTCTAACAGGTGTGAGATGGTGTCTCATTGTGGTTTTGATTTGCATTTTCCTAATAGCTAGCAATGCTGAGCATCTTTTCATATGTTTGTAGGCCATTTGTGTGTCCTCTAGGGAGAAATGTCTGTTCAGGTTCTCTGCCCATTTTTGACTGGATCATTTGTTTTCCTGTTTTCCTGTTGTTATTGAGTTGTATGATTTATTTGTACTTTTTGGATATTAGGCACTTACTGGAGGTGTTGCTTGCAAATATATTTTCCAGTGAGATGGTTGTCCCTTTACCTTATTGGTGATTTCTATTGCTGAGCAGAAGCTTTTTTGTTTGATGTTCATTAATTTTTGCTTTTACTTCCCTTGCCCATTCATTAATTTTTAGCTTTTACTTCCCTTGCCTTTGAGATCAAATTCATAAAATCTTCTTTAAGTCCGATGTCCTTGAGTTTAGTTCTTATGTTTTCTTCCATGCATTTTATTGTTTCAGGTCTTATATTCAGGTCCTTAATCCATTTTGAGTTGATTTTGGTGTGTAGTAATAGACGACAGTCTAGTTTCATTCTTTTGCAGGTGGCCTTCCAATTTGCCCAGCACCGCATGCTGAAGAGGTTTTCTTTTCTCTATACTGTATGTTTTAGGCTTTTTTGTCAAAATTATTTGCCTGTATAAATATGGGTTTACTTCTGGACTCTTGATTCTGTTCCACTGGTCTATGTGTCTGTTTTGCTGCCAATATTGTGCCATTTTGATTACTGTCGCTTTGTAGTATAATTTGAACTCAGGCAGAGGGATACCTCCAGCTCCATTGTTTTTCCTCAGGATGGCTTTAACAATTCAGGGTCATTGTGCTTCCAGACAAATCTGATGATTTTTTATTCTATTTCTTTAACAAATGCCAACGGGATTTTGATGGGGATTGCATCAAATCTGTATAATGCTTCAGAGAATATGGTCATTTTAACTATGTTGATTCTTCCAATCCCAGAACACGAGATATCTGTCCATTTCTTCATATCTTCTTCAATTTCTTTTAATAGGGTCTTGTAGTGTTCATTATATGGGTCCTTCACATGCTTTGTAAAATTTATTCCTAGGTATTTTATCCTTTTTGTTGCAATTGCAAAAGGAATTATTTTTCTCCACTTCTTTTTCTGATGCTTCATTATTAGAGTATAGGAATCCTATGGATTTTTGAACATTGATTTTGTATCCAGACACTCTACTGTATTTGCTTATTGTTTCTAGTTAGTGTTCTTGTGGAGTCTTTAGGGTATTCTAAAGACTGCAAATAGTGACAGTTTAACTTCTTCAAACTGTTTAGATGCCTTTTATGTCTTTCTCTTGCCTGATTGCACTTGCTAGGACCTCCAAAGTTATATATAATAAATAAGAGTGGTGATAATGGACAGCTTTGGCTTGTTGCTGATCTTAGAGGGAAGGTTTTTAGTTTTTCACCATTAAGTATAATGTTGGCTGAGGATTTACCATATGGCCTTTATTGTGTTAAGGTACTTTTCTCCTATACCAATTTTGTGGAGTGTTTTGATCATAAATGGATGCTGTATAAGTCGAAGGTTTTTTCTGCATCTATTGATATGATCATATGATTTGTATTTTCTAACTTGTTTATGTGCTGTATCACATTAATCGATTCGTGTATGTTGAACCATCCTTGTGCCCCTGATCGTGGTGTATAATCTTTTTACTGTATTGCTCTATTTGGTTCGCTAGCTCTTTTATTTAGGATTTTTGCATCTCTGTTCATGAGAGATATTGGTCTATAGATTTCTTATTTTGTGTGTTTTTTTTTTTTTTACCAGGTTTTGGTATCGCAGAATATTGGCTTCATACTGAGTTGGGAAGTATTGCCTCCTCTTCTATTTTTTTGGAAAAATTTGAGGAGAATAGGTATTACATCTTCTTTGAATGTATGGTAGAATTCACTGGTGAAGCCATCTGGTCCTGTAACTTTTACTTTTTGGTAGGTTTTTGATGATTGTTTCAATCTCCATACTGCTGATCGGTCTTTTTAGATTTTCTGGTTCTTCTTGATTCAGTCTAGGAAGGTTGTATTTTTCTAAGTACTGGTCTATTTCTCCTAAGTTATTAAATTTGGTGTCATATACTTTTTTGTAATATTCTTGCATGATCCTTTGTATTTCTGCAATGTCAGTCATGATTTCCCCGCTTTCATCCCTGACTTTGTTTATTTGTGTCCTTTCTCTCTTTTCTTCAGTGAGTCTAGCCAGGCGCTTGTCAACTTATTAACCTTCTCAAAGAACCAGCTCTTTGCTACATTTATATTTTCTATTTTTTTTTGTTTGTTTGCTTGTTTTCTATTTCAATGGTTTCTGCTCTGATTTTGTTATTTCTTTCCTTCTACTGACTGTAGGCTTCATGTGTTCTTCCTTTTCTACTTATTTAAGATGAAGCGTTAGGTTGTTTATTTGGGCTCGTTCTTGTTTTTGGAGGTAGACCTGGAATGACATGAACTTTTCTCTTATGACCAGTTGTGCTGTGTCCAAAAGTTTTGGTATATTATACTATCCTTATC
This sequence comes from Cynopterus sphinx, assembly GCA_030015415.1. Taxonomy (NCBI): domain Eukaryota; kingdom Metazoa; phylum Chordata; class Mammalia; order Chiroptera; family Pteropodidae; genus Cynopterus; species Cynopterus sphinx. The sequence continues at coordinate 52,536,339 of CM057383.1, read as the reverse complement.
ATTCGTTTCTATATATCTCCTGATCTCTTTTAATTTCTTCTCTGACCCAGTTATTCTTCAGTAGCATGTTGTTTAATCTCCATGTATGTTTTATTACTGATTTCTCTGCAGTTGATCTCCAGTTTCAAGGCATTATGATCAAAGAATATGGTTGGTATCATTTCAACCCTCTTATATATGTTGAGGCTACCTCTGTGTCCCAGTATGTGGTCGATTCTTGGGAATGTTCCATGTGCACTAGAGAAGAATGGATAAGCAGCTGTTTTGGCATGGAACGCTCTGTAAATGTCAATTATGTCCAGTTGGAGTAAAGTGCCATTTAAGGATGTTATTTCCTTATCGATTTTCTGTTTGAGGGATCTGTCCACATCCCATTGTGCAGTATTTAGGTCCCCTACTACACTAGTGTTTTGGTCTGTTTCTCCCTCTACTTCTGTTAGCAACTGCTTTACATATGTCGAGGCTCCTTGATTGGGACCATGTATATCAATAAGTGTTATATCTTCTTGCTGCATGATTCCCTTTATCATTATGAAGTGTCTCTCAGTACCTTTCTTTGTCTTTTTTACTTTGAAGTCTAGTTCATCTGATGTCAGTACCACTATTCCTGCTTTTCTCTGAACGCCATTTGCTTGAAATACCATTTTCCACCCTTTCTCTTTGAGTCTATGTTAGTCTTTGGAGCTGAGATGTGTCTCCTGGAGGCAGCATATGGTTGGGTTTCCTTTTTTGATCCATCCTGCAACTCTGTGCCTTTTTATTGGTTGGTGAGTTCAGTCCATGTACATTTAGGGTGATTATTGAACTATGAGGTCTTCTTATAGCCATTTTATCTTTGGCTTTCTGGTAGCTCGGTGTTTCCATTGCTTCCTTGTCCGTGTGTTTCTGTTTTCTTTATTTTGGTTGGCTTTTCTGAGTTTTGCCTCTGATTCTTCTTGTTTCATGTTATATATTGCAGTTCTGAATGTTATATGTTTCAGTTCTGACTCTTTGGTTACCAATACGACTATGGAAAGGATAGTCACATATATACAGTAGTCCATTTTCTTCTGCGCGTGCCTTGTCTCCTTTCCCCTTTGCAAATTTGGATCTTTGAATCCTCCTCTTTCAGTCACTGTTGTCTCAGTTTGTCCCTATATATGCTGAATGTTCATTACTACCTCGTTATAACAATTCACTTATTATTTAAGCTAATGCCCTGCTCTTAATAAGGGACACACTCCTCTGCTTCTATTTGCCTGATAGTCTCTTTACCCTTCATTCTGTATTTTTGTTGCGATTTTGTTTTAGGTGAGCTGACCCCTTTCAGTATTTCCTGTAGAGCAGGCCTCGTAGTGGAGAATTCCCTCAAGTTTTGTATGTCTAGAAAGATCTTGATTTCTCCTTCACATCTAAAGGAGAACTTAGCTGGATACATTAGTCTAGGCTGGTAGTTCCTTTCACTTAATAGTTTACATATTTAGTTCCATTCCTTTCTGGCTTGTAAGGTCTGCGCTGAGAAGTCCGATGATGATCTAATGGCTTTTCCTTTATACGTTACCGTTTTCTTCTCCCTGGCTGCTTTGAGAGTTCTATCTTTGTCACTGATTTTTGATAACTTTAATACGATGTGTCTTGGTGAAGGCCTTTTTGGGTTGAAATAATTGGGTGCTCTGTTGACTTTTGGAATTCCAAGCTCCAGCTCATTGCTTGGATTTGGGAAATTCTCATCCACTATTTATCTGAAAATGCTTTCTAGTCCCTGTTCCTTTTCCTCGCCTTTGGTAATGCCCATTATTCTCATGCCCTTGTATCAGCTAGTTGTTTCATTTCTCTTTCATTATTTCATTCTTCGGTTTCTCTCTTCTTCCTTCTCATCTATTTCTAGATTTCTGTCTTTGATATCACTGATCCTGTCCTCCGTTTGGTCGACTCTATCTCCCAGGCTTGTTATTTCATTTTTCAACTCTTGCAGGGTGTTCTTCATCTCCAGAAGTTCTATTCTGTTCTTGAGGGTTTCGATCTCCTTGCTCTGCTCATCTAGTTGTTAATTCCTGGAACTGTTGATACGATTTGTTTTGGACCTCACTGAGTTTTTTCAGAAGTTCCATCCTGAAGTCCTTGTCATATAAGTCTCATATATCTACGTCTGTCAGGTTGTTTTCTGGAGACTTTTCTCTTTCTTTCTGAGATGCCTTGTCACCTTGGTTGTTCATAGTGTTTAATGAACTATTTCTCTGCCTGGGCATTAATGGAAGTGTATTTGTTGTTTCTTCAGAAAGAAGATTATATAAAGGTCTCTCTTTAGCCTGCTGCAAAGATGGCACTTTTGTTTTGGTTTCAAGTAGGATGCATCTAAGCCGCTTTGATCTTTGCTTGATATCAAGCCTAGTGTCTTATTTTCTTGTAGGTTTTAATCACACTCACTACTCTCAGTTTCAGTCCCTGTCAATGTTCGCAACAGTTTTGGTAGCATTTGTTTGGATTCCCCTGGGGCTTTGTGGTGATTGGTCTAGGAGGGTATGGGGGGAGGGGCTCTTTGTGTTAGGGGTTTGGGGCTGCGGTTTAGCCTTGCTTTTGCAACTGGGGCCAGTAGATATCGACTGTTGTTTCTGTGTGTTTCCATCTCACTTCTCTTTTCTGCCCTGATGACTGAGCCTTGTTCCTGGTTGTGTAGAAAAGTTCCAGCACTTCTAGGCGGGGCTGTTTAGAGAAGTCGTTGCACCTCCTCCTCTCCCCCTTTCTTTCAGGGAGCTCCAGAGGCTACAAGAGGTTGTCTCAGTTTTGGCATCATTTGTTCAGATTTCCCTGGGGCTCCGCAGTGTCAGTCTTGGAGGGTATGAGAGGAGGGGCCCTGTGAGTTGGGGGTTGGGGGCTGCAGCTCAGCCTCAGTGTTGCAACCGTGGCCAGTAAAAATAAAGTGATGTTTCTCTGTTGTTTCGTCCCGCTTCTCTGCTTTCCGCCCAGTTGACTGAGACCTGCTACTGGGCTGCTGGCTGTGTAGAAAAGTCCTGGCATTTCCAGGCAGGGCTGATCAGGGAAGTTTTTGCACCTTCACCCCTCCCCTCCTCCTGCAAGGAGCTCCAACAGCTACGAGAGGCAGCTTCTGTATTTGTCCCAGTCCACTGCCTGACACCTAAGTTTCTGACCTGTGGTAGCTCTTATGCACAAATCCCATGCTCAGATGTGCTGGTGTGCAATTTGGGTGTTTTTTAATTCAGTTTTAGATGCTCAGCTCATTGTCATTTCAAGGGGAGAGATCTAGGGACACATCTCACTCGGCTATGTTTTCCCAGAATTTCCTCTATGGAATTTTTGAGACATACTTATACTGAAAAATTGATTGTTTACCTAAATTAAAATCTAACTGGGCATCCTGTATTTTTATTTATTAAATCTTGCAAGCCTTGTAAATTTTTTTCATGTGCTTTGGTTTTTCTGATTGTTCTGCTGTTGTTATGTGGAGATTTTTAGAGATGGAAAAAGCTATGCTGATGCTGCCACTGCTACCTTCCCAGAATCCATCACATAATTTTCAAATATAGTCTTTTGTCTTCTCTTCTTTATCCCTTGGTATAATCCTCCCTTCCCTTACACATATATTACCTCATATCTCCTCAGATAACCCATGCTTTAAACTTAGTATTTTTCTATAGTTTTTAAAGTTGCATTTATAAAATAATATACATTTATGCATTATATATGGTTTTATTTTAAATTTTTAGACAGAAACAAAATGACATAAACATTTTTCTTTATCTTGCTTTCCTCAGTCAACAACATCCTGAGGAAATCTCTTTAAGTCACCTCATAGAACTCTATTTTCTTATTTTTAATAATAGCATTCAGAGATGTCAAGGTCTGTAATTAATTAAACCACATTCTTAGTGTTGGCCTGCACTTTGTTTATGGATTTTTGCTGCTTCAGAAATATCTGCAATAGACATTCATTCATAGATCCTAACATACGAGTGTTTTTGTCTCCACAAGATCGACTCTCAGGAGTATATTTTCTGGGCAAAAATTGTTTCTGATTATTACAGGAATGAAGATGGGGTCATTCAATATTCATTGCATCCCCTTTCTAGCATGCTTTCCCACAGAAGCGAGAATGGAAAACTAAAACAAACTTCCAGACTCTAGTTAGTTCATCCAAGTAAATGTGCCTATGCAGGATTAGATGCTATAAGTGAGTTATGTAAGAAGTGGCCATACATATTATGTGGTAGAAGTATTTGATTCTTTTGGCAGAAGCTATGTAGGAGTTCCTGCCTATGGTCTTGTCCCCAGCCTCATACATGCCTATAAATGGTAGTGGTAGCAGTTTGGTAGGGTTTCCATTGGGACTTTCCTTGGTGAGGTGTTTCTTCTCACTGGATTATCATGCAGAATTTCCTGGAAATTCTTAGAATAATACTGTAATAAAGCTTTCCGGTGTAACATGCTAGAGTAGATACTGTTGGCTAAAATCAGCTATGATTGCAGGCAGCTCTACCTCAATGAAATGGGAAGGTGGGATTGGTTATCTGACCTGGTTGCAGTTGAATGCTGTGACAATCTGTTTAATATCCAAGAATGGGTTGCTGGAAGGTTGTGTGGTACACAGTGGTGAACAATTACTTCAGCTATCATCTTTGGTTGCCTGGAGTAAAGTACATATGAAAGACAGTACCTTAGTGATCAAAGTGGTTGCTGTAATAGACCATATAAAGGGCAGAAGGAATGTGGTTTGGCTGGCTATTGATAACCATGCTTAAAGAAAATGAAAGTCTTCAGATTTTAAATTCTTGCCTCAAGGCATGAATGGAGAACCAGGGAGTTTCTAGGACTGTCCTAAAGTAATCTCTTCATGTAGTCCCACACAACTGAGTGTGATTCTGATATAGGTTGAACTCATGGTCTTATCTAATATTTTAAATAAAAGTTATGGCATCAATTAGGAAAGAGTGGTACCATGAGAATTGGAATAGAAACATGGGAGGATCTGGCTGATACCAAGTACCTCAAACACCACTGAGCATCTTCTGATAGCAGAAGAAATCCCCACGCCTGCCTCTGTCTAATGTGCCTATTCTTGCTCTAGTTGAAGCCTTTCTTATAACCTCACCCAAGATAGTCTCCTTACAAGTGAATGCCAATTCTATTCATACACCTTCTATCTCCTCTCATTACATCCAGACATGTAAGCAGAGTCATATAATCTTATGTCCCAGGGGACCAATTACAAAATCAAAATCTCACTTAGCAAAAGAATTCCAATATTTTGATAATTTATTTCAACAAGACATGAATAATATACATGAACATGGAGTTCCAGAGATTATGGACACAATTTCACATTGACCTAAATTTATTTAATTTTAGAGGGTCAAACCACTTGGTTGGTTGGTTGAAACCTGGTGTGGGTTATGCTACATGAATCTGAGATATCAGAAACTCTTTGGTATGACATAGAGAAATCTAAAGACTTTGATATTTTGGAATTTTGGAGTTGATTTATCACTTATTCACGCTTTTCCTAATTAAATCACTCAAGAAAGCCCAGAGAGCGTTCCTTTTGTTATGGCATAGAAAAATACATTGGTGAGAATCCTCTGTCTTTAAAATGGATGGAAATGAAGCAAAATATTCTGCTACTGAAATTTTTTCCTTGATTTCAATGGAGATAATCATATCCCAGAGCAGCAAGGGCAATAGGGTGGCACTTAACCAATGAAAAAGGGTGAGCATGGCTACCGTAATAGGCAGTGGGGCTAGAGTGGTAATCAGAATAGTATGACCCATAGAAAACTTTGATGGTGTCTAATACAGGCTACTCAGGGTCAAACAGACAGCCAACTAAAGGTTCTACTTAAATTGTATAACTGGAAAAAAAAAGTTTAAGTAAACAGAGAGTCCTGACATAAGACATCACAATGAAGAGTGATGGCCTCTTACTATTTTGAATGAAGGAAAGATCAGGAACATATTTATATGATACATGCAGATACACATAGTAACTCTTCTTCCTAATATTTCCAAAGGGACTCAGGCCTATTTACCATAGTAACTAAGTTTGGGGAAAGAGAAATACCCAGGTGTTAAAAGAATTATTAGTTATTGGCTCTGAGTCAAAGTTGATTCCTAAGGAACTTGAATTCCATGTGTTCCACCAGTCAGGGTGGGGCTTTTGAGAGCTGAGTGATGAAGTTTTGGCTATTATTCTTTTCATGGTGGCCCAATGGGTCTTCAAACCCATCCTGTGTTTGTTTTCCTAGTTGTTGAGTTTATAGTTGGAGTAGACAGATTTCTCTACTGTTTGAACAACGTACATTGCTCTCTGAACCATGAAATCATGTATATTACAGTAGAAAGGACAAAATTAAAGTTCTTGGAGATTTCCTTCCCTACCAAAATTATAACTATAGACAATATCATGTCTCTTGGGGAAATTTGAGAGTGTTCTCAAGGAAAAGGCCCTTAAAGAATTATGGGGTATTTGAAATTGATCATTAGTAGAAGATAAGGCAAAAGGCAGTGAGATTCCAATTAATATTAGGGGAGAGGAAATTAATAGCTCATGGGACCCAGTGGAGAAACAGTAAAGTCCTATGGAATTGGGTAGCAGGTATCTAGAACACACTCCAGAATATGCTGGGTACTTGAACTAAGGAGTCTTAGTGGCAGGTTTGGGTACTATGTATGAACTCAACAATATGGACTTCCCTTCACTAAATTGGACTCAGCTACCAACATTTAGATACCCAACTGCTGCCAACAGCATCCAGCTGTGAACCAGTGACATGGTAGCAACCCTTAATGGGATCCGTGAGTTGAGACAGTAATTTTGTACTCACAGAAATAGAAACTTACTGCATATTTCATATTGTCCTCACTGGCTTATCATATACTGAATTTATTATATACATACACACACAAAATGACACGTACATATATAAAGCAAAATTTCTCTCTACATGTGCTACATATTAACTTTCGCAATTTTTTTCTGAATACAAACACTTTATGAAAACGAAGCTATTAATGGATTAGCCGTCAGTGGAAATGACTCAACCCTATGGGAGAATTTGCCACCAGGATTCAACTGCAGGTTATAATCAGCTTCCCCTCCACCCACCTAAGCACCTGAAGTGCACTTCACTTTCTGCTTCCCTAATGGCACCAGGAATCAGCTGGGAAAGGAAATTAAAGGTTTTCCAGTAGGCAGACATCTTTACCATCCTCAGTGAAACCAAATTTGTTTTGAAATTCTATTCAGAATCTTTTGTCCAGCCAATTCAATCAAATTTCCATTCATTTCATTCAACAATGTTTACCAAGCACTTTCTTATATGCTTCATGTGTAGAATGTAAAAGAGATAAAAATCTCTTCTCTCGTGGAGTTTGCATCCTAGTGTGGGGAGATACAATCAACAAATAAATGTTGGGTGGTGACAAGTGCTAAGAATTAAAATAAGAGTATGGGTGTATTGGGTTATAAGAGAAGGCCTTTCTGATAAAATGAGCAGAGACTCTGTGGAAGTGTGTTCCAGGCAGTGGAACAGCAGGTGCAATGGCCCTAAGATGGGCATCTTATAGAATTATAAAGAGGCCAGCGAGGCTGGAGTGAGGTGAGCAAGAGGGATGAGTGTGAGTTTAGATCTGGAGGTATCAATTAGGAGCCTGATTATGTAGGCTTTTATAGGTAATGGTTAGGACTTTAGATTTCATTCTGAGTGAGGTTGAAAGCCCTTGCAGGTTTTCAAATAGAGATATGAAATGCTCAGATTAATACTTTCACCGGATCACTCTTGTTCCTCTGTAAAGAATTGTTTATGATGGAAACTAGTTATATACCTCTAAGTTTCTTCATTTTCAGCCATGTCCAAAAATCCAAGCTCCTTCTATTTCCTCTCACTGCAGGGCTTTCATCTGCATGATTTTGCAAGTCTTCTTTAACTTGTCCTCTACTGCTGACCTCCTTCTCCAAAACTGTCTTACAATTGTAGACAACCTTCCCTGTCCCCATAGCCTCTCACTTGATCCCACCCTTAACACTGGCTCGCTCCTGAGGATACAGCTGTCCTTGCAGCCTCTGCAGGGGATGTTGACTGTTTCTTATGTTTCACTAAAAACAGGGCTAGGACTTGGGCTGTGCCAGCTCTTACTGCCCCATTGGAAGCTTCTACACTGTATAGTTCAATGGGAAAGAGCGTAGACTGTATAGTTAGACAGACTGGGCTTGAAGCCATATTGCACTCCTTGTTACTGGCTGGCTTATTTTGGGCAAATTATTTAACTTATCTGAGCCTTGATTTCCTCATGTGTAAAGTTTTTTGCCAAATTGTTTGGAAGGTAAGAGGTAATGATTGTAAACTATCCATCATAGTGCCTGGCACTCAAAAAAACCTTAAGTCTTTCCTTCCCTCCTGTCCCTCTGATGTCCATATGGCCCTCTTTGTCACTTATCTGGGTAGCGTGCAGGGAGAATGTGGCATCTGATCCACCTTCTAATTCAGCTTCTGTCTCTATCCCAGGGGGTTTTAATAACCACAGGGAAAACCTGTTTAAGGAACTCACTCTGGTACCTACACCTGGGGCCTCTTAAACTCCAATATTTTGATTTCCAGTCAACACCTCCTGTTTCTTCATTCACACTCTTTATGACATATAACCATCTTATGCACTTGGTCTCTGAGTGCTTCAAGTCTGACAGCTGCGTCCCAGGCCTCCGCCTTCCTCCCGTGGATCAGTGAGCAATTTTGGTTTCAGGCAACAGAAACTGACTCTGGCTGGCTTCAGCAGAAAAGGAACCTGCTAAATGGATATTGTAGGGCCCTTAAAACCAAGAGAAAACTGGAAACCAGATTTGGAAAACGGGTGGTATCATATATTAGGCTTGTCATTCAGTAAATATTTATTCTTTTCCTCTATCAATCTCCACAGGAGAAATATGAGGTTGGATTGGGCTGTGTGATTTGCTTTGGCTAATGAAGTTTGGGAGAAAGTAACAATGTGCCTGTGGCCTTAAGAGGCATTTGTGTTTCCATTCACCTCTGGAGCTCCCTACCTTTATCGTGGAATGGGCATTCGTTATGTAACCTGCTGGTCCCACAATAATGAAAGTGGAGTAAAGACACACTAGCCAACTTATACACTGCAGCTTGAAACAGAAATCTCCTGGCAACCAGCTGGTGTGCAAGTAAGAAACTGTGCTTTTTATTATAGGTCACTGAGATTTTGCGATTGCTTGTTACATAGCATTAAGTGTGAATAGCTGACCAAAAATGTAAGAACTGAGGCAGGTGGGGAGCAGAACCCATGACTAAATTCATGCCATAAACAACCAGTTAGTGAGGATACCTCTGCTTGTTCCATTGGCTGCAGCTACTGCTGAATTCTCAAATCTGTCACTATGACTATGTTCTAAGCTAGTGCTTTTCAAAATTTATGTGCTTATGAATCACCTGAGGATCTTGTTTAAAAATGCAGATTTGGTAGGCCTGGGTGTGGCCTGAGATTCTGCCTTTGAACCTGCACAGTTCTAACAAATCCTGAGGTGATGGTACTGATCCCCAGACTATACCTTGAGTAGTAAAGTCCTAAACTGTTTACCTCTTCAGAGTCAAAGTCACAGATGGGAACATCTAAATGTGAGAATCTAAGACAATGTCCATGCCTTGGCTGCTAGGTGGCAGGAAGAGGGATGACCTTTGGTGGTAGGTGGGGAAGAACTGTATTGTCCTTGATAATTCAGAGAATAGAAAGGAGTGGTTCTCAACCATTACTGTGCATCAGCATTGCTTGGGGGTGGTATGATATTCAAGATCAGGTCCTGAGTGCCAAACTAGACTTTCTAAATCTTATTCTCTGGGTGATGGGAGCAGGGATTCGTCATAAGATATATACCTCAGGTAATTCTAATGAAGGTGGTCTGTAGACCACACTTTGTGTTTTGGTTTCTAGCTTCAGTGTCTTTTCTTCCTTGGGTCAATCTCTTCTTCATAAATGGACAGGTCTACCAAAAATATAAACAGAGGATTAACCTGTATTTTGTATATTTTGTATATTTTATGTAATATATACTGTATTCTTTGAACCTGCACCGTTCAAATACACGTTGTTCAGAGTTCACCTGTACTCATAGTCCATTGAGAGGTGTTCAAAGGAGACCTGAGGTTTTTGGCTCCAGTCCACGTTCTGTCTTTATAGTTTTACCAGGATGGGGTCGTTGGTAGATAGGACACACATCATTGGCAATACATCTAAAATTACCCCACCAGTTACCTTGAACCACCCCAGTCCCGTTTGATCTTGGAAGGTATGCAGGGTTGGGCCTGGTTAGTACTTGGATGGGAGACCACCTAGGAAGACCAGGTGCTATAGGCATAAAAAAACAAACAACAAAAAAGGACTTGGAAGCTGATAATGTCCTTGCAATCTGTGAGGTCAACTAAGGATTGCCTCCCCCTCCCCCACCAAAAAAAGGAACGTATTAAAAAATAATAAAATAAAATAAAATAAAATTACCCCACCAATATTGGTTCAGTAGTATCTCTGCCAATTTATCTCTGCAAATGTAATACCATGAAGAATATTTGCTAGACTCTACTTTAATTACGGCTATCTCCTTAGGTAATAGCAAAGCATCTCATGATACTTTAATTTGCCATTCATTTTATAGGGTTTCCTGAAGTAGTAAGAAAATCTTTATTCCTAAAGGCTTTCAAATTCAATGACTGACCCCAAAACACATATACTATCAGAATAAATATTTGCTCTTTTATCCTTAGTTGATAGGTCTGGGCCAGGGCAAATACTGGACTTACAGAAGACCCAGAATGGCACTAACTCGACTAGACACTTACCCAAGTTATTTTTCTGAGCCTTGGATTCTTCAAATATGAAGTGATAATATTTCCTTCACAGAACTGTAAGCATTTTGAGTTACTGTGCAATAGTCAAGGAACGACGACGACGACTACGCCCTTCACGTTGGTTATTTATTTCATCACAACCATTCTATGCAGCGGCCTACTGTCCTCCTTTGACAGATAGAGGGTCAGTAACATCACAGTTAGTGGCCATGCATGCCGGGTTTCTAACTCCCATGTGTTGGATACCAGAGCCCATTTCTCACTTAGCTCCTCCGTCGCCCTTGACACTGTTCCACTCTCAGAGTTCAGCCTGTCACATCGTACGCGCTCACACCGCTCCCCACGCATTCTGTGCAAACCGGATGACCACGGGTTTGTCTCGGGGTCTGAAGCTCCGCTCAGTGCAGGGGCAAACGTCCGTTTTAGCCGGGCCCAGCCGAAGACTATAGTCTGCCCTGCCGCGGGAGGCGCCCGGCGCGGGTTTATTGTGAGCCTACAGTGCGGTGAGCGAGCGCCCAGCCGGTGACGCGGCGGAGGCGGCGGCGCCGCCTGTCGCCGCCCCGCCCCCCGAGGGCCCCGCCCCCCGCCGCGCCTTGCCTTCCCGCCCCCGCGCGGCGTCCGTAGCAACGCGCGCGCTCGCTCCCGGCCCCGCCCCCTCGGCGCGGCGCGGCGCGGGGCGCGAGGCGGCGGCCGTCCGGGCGCCTGCGCGCGGACGCACCCGCCAGTCCGCGGCCTTCCCCGCGCTCCCCTCCGCCCCTCCCCTCCTCCTCCTCCTCCTCAGGCTCCGACAGCGAGTCGCCAAGATGGAGCCGGAAGATCTGCCGTGGCCCGGGGAGCTCGAGGAGGAGGAGGAGGAGGAGGAGGAGGAGGAGGAGGAGGATGAGGAGGATGAAGAGAAGGAGGAGGCGGCGGAGAAGGAGGCGGAGAAGGCGGAGGAGCCGGAGGCGGACTTGGACGAGGTCGAGGCGGTGATGGCGGGGGACGTGGAGGACGCTGACGCGCGCGAACTGGACGCCGACTTGACCGACGAGAGCCAGCCTCTGGAGAGTACGGACGACGAGGAGGACGAGGAGGCCAGGGCGTGGCTGCAGGCGCACCCCAGGGGGCCTTTGCCGCCGCCGCCGCCGCCGCCCGCGCCCCGCTGCGCCGACGGCAGGCGGAGCCGCGCGGGGAAGGTGAGCCGGGCCGGGCGGGGCGCGCGGCCGCCCGGGTGAGCGCCGGGGGTGCCGGGCCCCGTGCCGGGCCCAGCTCCACTGTCGCCCAGGTTCTGGCCGACTGCTCCAGCCTCCCGTTCCAGGCCTCCGGTCGCTCCCTCAGTGGGTCCTGGGCCTTTTGGATGACACCAGGTGTTCGGAGGAGCCAGGATGCCTAGCTCGTGTCGTTCAAAACCGCTTTTGGGAGGCGGTGGGGCTGATCGCGTCCCGAAGGCGGGGAAAAGGGCGGAGAGAGTGGTTGCCGAGGGACTGTCTTGTTGGGAGGACAATTAGGAGATTAGTTTGCGGGAGTGCAGGGCCGCCCCGAGGGAGCAGTGCGGATTATGGAGACGACACTGCATGAGTAGTCAGTCTCCGAAGACTCCTGCCGACCGTATTTCTCTGGGCCCTCGTTTATAGCAATAAAGGAACCCCAGCTGGTAGGAGAGGCTTAGAAATGCAGGCTTACGCCTCAGCGCCAAACTGGGGGAACCGGAAAGCACGAGGTGATAGGTACACCATGGAGAGCTCTGTTTTTATGCTTGGCTCCTGAAGGTCCTTTTGAAAAAAATTGCATTCAATCGATTGCTTTTCAAGAATGAAAAATAAAAAAAGGTTTGTTATACAATTTGGATTATCAAGTCATCAGACATTTATTAAGTTTCTATTCTGTGCAGAGTACATTGTGGCGGCAAAAGGAAGCTTAGGGTTTATTTTCTAGGACTGCTCCTTAGACAAGATGTAAAGTGCAGAGTGAAACAATGAAAGTACAACAATTGAAAAGACAGAGGAAAGGCTGTATAGATAGACCTAGGCTGTTCAATATAGTAGTCACGAGCCAGGTATGGCTCTTTACGAGTTAATTAAAAGTAAGTAAAATTTAAAATTCAGTGCCTCTGTTATACTAACCACTTTTCACGTGCTCAGTATCCACACTTGACTGACTAGTGGCCACCCTGTTAGACAATGCAGATATAGAACAGTTCCATTATCACAGAGTGTTCTGTTAGTCAGTGATGCTATGAACTGTTGATCATTAGAGAGCAATAGTAGTTGTTTTGCCTGGTAAATATTTCAGTGGCCCCTTCATTCATCAGGCGTATATTATTGAATATTCACCAAGGGCCATGCATTGTGCTGGATGCTAAGGAACTGTGGTGAACCCAGACATTTTTTATCTCTGCCTTTCTAGTGTTCACAGTCTGGAGAGGGGAGGCAGGCAAAATATGTATGTGCCGTAAATAAAGTAAAACCGGTATGTGTTAACATGCTTCAAAACATGTTAAGGGAATCTGACCTTGGGAAGCTTCCTAGGGAGAGAGCTGAGATCTGGAGACAGATTAAAGTTAACCAGGCAAAGGGAAGGAAAAGAGCCATCTATTTGAGGGAAGGGCACATTAAAAGGTGCTGTTGGTTTGAGAGAGCGTGGCATTTTCAAGGAGCCAAAGGCCAGTGTGGGTTGAGCACAGACTTCAGGGTTTTGTGTGTTGTGCCCAGGATTTGGAGGTTTTATCCCTGGAGCTTTGGGAAGTCATTGTGGTGGGATGGTGTCTGATAAGATTTGTGTTTTCAAAGATCACTTGTAGCAGAGTGGGATGGGGAGTAGCACTAATAGATCAGGGATGCTAATTTGAAGGTCCTTGCAGTATTCCCAGGCAAAAGATTATGATTTTTTTTGGAATGGGGAAGTGTTGGTGAACATAAAAAAAAGTGGACTGATTCGAGAGATATTTAAGAATTAAAGTCATCACACATTTGCACTAATTTTACATTATTTTTACTCTGATAATGGATTAGGTGTGAAGCATGAAGGCAAGAAGGTGTGTAGGTGTTAGGTAATTGGATGAATGGTTGTGCCAAATATTGAGATATGGCCAGGTTTATGGTGTAGATGGTGGTGGCCATGGGGGTTGGTGATGGGATGGGTGTTAAAGTTAGGCTATGAGTTTGGTTTTGGAAATATAAAGTGTAAGTTATCTATGTATAAACCATAATTAAAGCCATACTTTTGAATAAGTTCTTTTATTTTGTTCTATGATTTCCTGTTTGAAATTATTAAGATTTAAATTTATATCTTCAAGACTAAGGAGAAATGTTTTAATTAAAACATTAACTCTTACTACAAATGGAAAAATTATTGTTTTGTTTAACAGTGATTTATCTGTGTGTAAGAGAAAACCTTGCTTTTTAGAGCTCTGAGTGTGTTTTCCCTAGAGGGTTTTTTTTTTTTTAATTTAAGTGAAATTAGATATTCTCTTATTGCCCTCAAAGAATATATGAAGGTGTAGATGGTGTGATATATTAAAGATAGTTTTAAGATCATATGAAAAGGATTAAGATAATTTTTTCCTTTAGTTTACTGACATATTAAAACTTACTGGCATAAGTTAGAAAATGTTTAAAGGAGACACTTTAATGTTTCTTGCTAGAAATTTATGAACAATAAAATTTTTTGAAGATGAGTTTGTTGTGTAGTATTTAATGCAGTGTATTCAAAGGATGAGACCAAATTAGAGGAGACATTTCTTTCAGTTTAGTCTCAAGTGACAAAAATTGTAATATTTGATTCACTCTCTCTCATATCTCTTACTACATAATAAAAATGTTGTATTGGTGATGTATAAGGAAGTGATTCAGTTTGTAGTCCTGTTAGTGAGACTGAGCTAAGGCATGGAGCTGTTTAAATTCAGAGTAAAATGTGACCAGCCTTACAACCACGTCTTTTTAAGAGTTCAGGAAAGTGAGTGATTCAGAGCCTTTGCTGTGTGGGTCTTAATACCAGTCCTGCAGACCATTCAACATGGATCACTTCAAACACCTCTCCTTGTAATTCTTGAACCTAAATTTCTGAGCTGTGCTAGGGAAAATAACTCAGTTCTGTGCATTGGTATCACTAGAAATTCTTGGTCTTCAACTTTTAACTGGGTGGGTCATCAGCCATGCTTGGAAATCTTTTTATGTTTCCTCCCTTAGCTTCTTTCACATCCTTACCCTTATCCTCTAACCCTCACCCAGTGTTCAACATCCTCCCATCAGCGTGTTACTATTTTATAGGAGAGAATGCAGGCCTGAATCCCTTCACTTTCCAGCTCCCCATCTCCAAATTTATCTACACTGCACAATTCTTAATCTTTTTGATCTATTAATCCATACTTTATTCTTAATCCTTTCTTGTGCTCCTAGGCTAAAAACTATTAGTCAGTGTGTTTTTCTCTTAAGGAACTGCTAGATTTTATTTACAGATAATGGTTTTTAAAAAATTATTTCTTTATACCACTTTTATACAAGGTTTTGGGAAGATTTTTATTTTTTGTGCTCTGGAACAGTTTAATATATGAATTTTTCTTACATATTTGAAAAATAATCACCAGTGAAACTACTTTGAGTCT
The DNA here is from genome assembly GCA_030015415.1 of Cynopterus sphinx. NCBI lineage: Eukaryota > Metazoa > Chordata > Mammalia > Chiroptera > Pteropodidae > Cynopterus > Cynopterus sphinx. The sequence goes on along the minus strand of CM057383.1, from coordinate 52,520,922 downwards.
GGATCCTTTCAGGGTTATAGTCTATATAGACTCACTTGTGTTGGGTTAATTTTGATTTGGAGTAATTTATGATTTTTCTAGAAAATATTTCAGCAAGGTTTTCTAGTTAAATAGAATGCTATGTAATATTCTTTATTTTTTTCCATTGCATCTGTGATTATCCCTATTTCTCATTCCAGTTTTTGTGTTATTATGTTTTATTTTTCTCTTGATCTGACTAGCTAGGAATTTATTTGTTTTACTTTTTTTTTTAATTTAAGGAAACAGCTATTGGATTTAAGTTTAATTTTATTTCTTTTCATCATTTAGTTCATTAATCAATTTTCATCTTTTACCATTTCCCTAGATTTATTTTGATTTCTTTTTTTACTTAATGTATTCTTGTCTTATTTAAAAACATTTGTAACGGTTTTGTTCTGATATTATTCATAACCGTACAATTTACCCAAACTTAATATCACAACAATTCAGTGGTTTTCAGTATATTCATAGATAATGTGCAGTCATCACCACAGTCAATTTTAGAACATTTTTATTACTTCATAAAGAAAAACTTTAGCTATCAGCTCCCTATCTTCCATTCCTCTAAGTAACCATTAATGTAAGTAAAGTCATATATTATGTTGTCTCGTTACTGGCTTCTTTCACTTTGCATAATGTTTTCAGGAAACATCCATATATATATATATAGAGCATACATCAGTACATCATTCTTTATGGCTGAGTAATGCTCCATTGTATGGATATAGTACAGTTTATCCATCCATCAGCGGATGGACTTTTTTTTTTTTTTAACCTTTTGGATGTTATGAGCAATGCTGCTGTAAACATTTGTGTATAAGTTTTTGTGTAGACATATGTTTTCATTTATGTTGGGTATATATCTAAGAATAGAATTGCTAGGACATATGGTAACTCTGTTTTAACCTTTTGCAGAACTGGTAGACTGTTTTCCAAAGTGGTTGCACCATTTTACATTCCTACAGCAGTGTATAAAAGTTTCTTTTTTTCCACCTCCTCCCCAGCACTTATTATCTGACTTATTGATTATAGCCATGCTATTGGGTATAAAGTGGTATCTCACTGTGGTTTTGATTTGCATTTCTCTGATGGCTCATGATATTGAGCATCTTTTCATGTACTTATTGGCCATTTGAATATCTTCTTTGGCAAAATGTCCATTCACGTCCTTTGCCTATTTTTAAATGGGTCATTTGTCTATTTACTATTGAGTTGTCCAAATTCTTTATATGCTCTTCATATTTTCCACAGTGTGAGTCCCTTATACCCTTATAAGTTGTATGATTTGTAATATTTTCTCTCAGTCTGAGTTGTTTCACATTCTTGATAGTGTTCAAGAATACGAAGTCTAATTTATCTTTTTTTCTTTTGTTGTTCACGCTTTTGGTGTCATATCTTAGAACCCATTGCCAAATGTGAAGTCATGAAGATTTACCCCTATATTTCCTCTAAGGGTTTTATAAATTTTGCTCTTACATTTAGATCTTTGATCAATTTTGAGTTAATTTTTATATATGGTATGAGGAAAGTGTTCAACTTCATTCTGTTTTATTTTTTATTTTTTATTAAATTTATTGGGGTGACATTGGTTAATACAATTATAATATTTGATCCCCTTTACCCACCCCCTACCCTCCTATATTTGACCCCATTTATCCTGTCTATCTCCCCCCTCCTCTCCCACTCCCTGCCCTCTGGTAACCACTAGTCCATTGTCCATGTCCCTAAGTCTCTGTCTTGTTCATTTGTTGTTTTAGGTTTATATCCCGCATATAAGTGATATCATATGATTTTCAGTCTGGCTTATTTTGCTTAGCCTGATTATCTCGAGGTCCATCCATGTTGTCGCAAATGGCAGTATTTCATCTCTTCTTATGGCTGAGCAACATTTCATTATATATATGTGCCACAGCTTCTTTAGTCAGTCATCTTTTGTAGGACAATTCGGTTGCTTCCAAGTCCTGGCCACTGTGAATAATGCTGCTATGAACATTGGTGTGCAAATATCTTTTTGGATATGGGTTTTCAAGCCTTCGTGGTAAATACCCAGCATCAACTTCATTCTTTTGCATGTGGCTACCTAGTTGTCTCAGCACTGTTTGTTGAAGAGGATATTGTTTCCCAATTGGGTCTTAGCACCCTTGTTGAAAATCAGCTGACCATAGATGTATGGGTTTAATTTTGGATTCTTAATTGTGTTCTATTATTCTGTATGTCCAACTTTATGCAATGCCACACTTTTTTGATTACCATTGCTTTGTAGTAAGTTTTTAAATGAAGAGGTGTGAATCCTTCAACTTTATTCTGCTTGTTCCCCAAGATTTTTTGACTATTCTAGGTCCCTTGCAATTCCATATGAATTTTAGGATCAGCTTGTCAGTTTCTACGAAAGAAGCCAGCTGGCATTTTGGTAGGAATTACATTGAATTTATAGGTCAACTTGAAAGTTTTGCCATCTTAACATTAGGTCTTTTGATCCATGATCATGGGATATATTTTTATTTTTTTAGATCTTCTGTAAATCTGTTCAACAATGTTTGCATTTTTTAGAGTATAAGTTTTGCACTTCTCTTAAATTAGTATTTTATTTTTTTTTTGGTGCTATTGTAAGTGGAATTCCCCCCCCCACACCATTTTCAGATTGTTCATTGTGAGTGTATAAAAAGACAACTGAATTTTGTATATTGATCTTGTATTCTTCAACTTTGCTGAACTTGTTTCTTAGTTCTAAAAGATTTTTATAGGACTCCCTAGAATTCTTTTTTATGAGACCATGTGAAATGTGAGTACATATAGTTTCATTCTTCTTTTCCAATCTGGATGCCTTTTATTATTTTTTTTCTTGCCTTATTTCCCTGGCTGAACCTCCAGTATAATGTTGAATAGAAGTAATAAGAGTGTATATCCTTGTTTTCCAGATCTTAGGGGAAAGCATCCAGGTTTTTGTCAAATGTGTGATGTTAGTTGTGGGTTTTTCATAGATGCCCTTATCAGATTGATGTTTTCTTCTGTTCCTAGTTTTGTTCCTAGTTTTACCATGAAAAAGATGTTTGATTTTGCTAAATTCTATTAATTTTTGTTATATTAATTGATATTTAGTTATTAAGCCAACTGCATTCTGGAGATAATTTACCTCCTCATAGTTATCTGGCTTGAGGTGAGTTTCTGTTTGTTTGATGTAGCTGTAGATATCAGACTAAAATTTCTTATGGTGATTTTCTTTTTGTCTTCCTTTTTATCTTTGGGTTTCTCAAAGGACTTCTTAAATAAGATCTGAGATGTGCTGTTCTTTCAGTTATATTCCTCTGTTACTATGAGGGGCAGTTGATGTAGTGGTAAGATGTGGGTGGAGGAGAGGTGTTTTGTAGTCCTATTATTAGGTCTCAGTCATTCCCCTGGGTTGCAGTCTTCACTAAGGTTTCTTAGTTTTCTCCAAGGTGAGGCAGAAAGGCTTCCAGAAGGGAGCTGAAGTTGGGTATTTCTCTTCTCTCATGTCAAAGACTAGGGCAGGCTGGAGCAGGCTGGAGTTAGGTATTCCCTTCCCCTAGGTCACTTAATCTCTGGTATAACCTTAGTTCGATAACCTTAGTCTGCTAGATTCTGGTAAAATAGTTTCTTTTGAGGGCAGGTCTTGTTAAGAATAGAAAAGAACACTCGGGGGATATTTCAAAATGGCTACTTTTCCTTTCCCCCTGCCAGAAGCAGGAGGACATATATATATGGTTAGATTTATATATGAATATTTCATTTTGGGGGGTGCTAATGTAAATGGTATTGTATTTTTAATTTCAAATTCCAGTTGTTTTTTTGCTGGTATATAGGAAAGCCTTTGTCTTTCACTCAGGTTTTTAAATGTTTAAAAATCATTCACAGAATCTCTAACCATACACTTTTTGAAAGTGGAATATTGAAGTCTAATTATTGATGAATTGTTTATCCTTTCATTTCTGTCAGTTTCTACTTCAGGTATTTTGGTGCTTTGATGTTAGGTGCATATATATTTTTGTTACATATTTTTAATGGATTGACCTTTTTATAATTATAAAATGTTTCTCTTTATCTTTAGTAATTTTTTAATGTTTTGTCTTGATATTACTGTTCAAATAGCCAAGAGGTGGGAGCAACCCAAGCGTCCATCAGCTGATAACTGGATAGTCATTAAATGTGTTATATACATACAAAGGAATATTATGCAGCCTTTAAAAGGAAGTCTGGTCACATGCAACAACATAGATGAACCTTGAGGACATTATGCTAATTGAAACAAGCCAGCCAAAAAAGACAAATACCGTATGATTCCACATAAATAAAGTACCCAGAATAATGAAATTCACAGAAACATGAAGTGGAATGGTGTTTGCCAGGGGCAGGGTTGAGGGATAATGGGAAGTTATTGTTAAAATAGGTACAGTGAGGTGATTTGGCAAAAACATGGCGGAGTGTTAGACGTCCCTAGATCTCTTCCCTTGAAACAACAATAAGCTGACCATCTAAAACTCAACAAAAAACACCAAAACTGCACACCAGCATGTCTGAGTGTGGGATCTGCACATAAGAGCTACTACAGGTCAGAACTCGGGTTGTGGGGCAGTGGACTGGGAGTAATAAAGAAGCTGCCTCTTGCAGCCACCAGAGTTCCCTATAAGAGGAGGGGGAGGAGTGAATGCACAGCTACTCAACAACCCTGCCTGGAAGTGCTGGGGCTTGTACACAGCCGACTGGAGGGCCCAATCATCAGGGCAGAAAGCTGATAAGTGGGAGGGGACTGCAGAGAAACAACAGCTGATTTTTACCAACCTGGTTGCAAAACTGAGGCTGAGTCACACCCCAACCCCCACCCTAACAGCCCCTCCCCCCATGCCCTCCGAGCTCCAGAAGAATCTGAACAAACTATGCAAAGATTGAAGCTAAGCTCTTTCAGCCTCTGGAGCTCCCTGCAGGAGGAGAAGGAGGGGAGAAGGAGCGCGAGTTCCTGTAGTGAGTTTCCTGAACTGTTCTGCCTTGAAAAGCTGTGAGCTGTGGCCGGCCTGCTGCAGGGCACAGTCATAAGGTCAGAAAGAAGAGAAGTGGAGCGGGACTGTAGAGGAACAACAGCTGATTTTTGCTGGCGGAGGTTGCAAAACCAAGGTTGAGCCACAGCTCCCAACCCCCCACCCAGATGGCCTCTCCTCCCATACCCTACAAGACTCATCACCACACAGCCCCAGGGGAATCTGAGCAACCTCTACCAAAACTGCTAGGGATCCAAGAGGCTTAGATACCACCTACTGGAATCCAAAAGAAGAGTGCCTTCTTTGAAGCAGGGTTAAGAGGGATTTTTAATTAATAAACCTTCTTTCTGAAAAAACAGAGTACACTTCCATTAATGTCAGGTGGAGAAATAGTCCGTTAAACACCATGAACAACTAAGGTGGCAAGGCATCTTAGAAAGAAAGAGAAAAGTCTCCAGGGGAATCCAAACAAATGCTACCAAAACTGTTGCGAACATTGACAGGGACTGAAACTGAGAGTAGTGAGTGTGATTAAAATCTACAAGAAAATAAGACACTAGGCTTGATATCAAGCAAAGATCAAAGCGGCTTAGATGCATCCTACTTGAAACCAAAACAAAAGTGCCTTCTTTGCAGCAGGCTAAAGAGAGACCTTTATATAATCTTTCTGAAAAAACAACAAATACACTTCCATTAATGCCCAGGCAGAGAAATAGTTCATTAAACACTATGAACAACCAAGGTGACAAGGCATCTCAGAAAGAAAGAGAAAAGTCTCCAGAAAACAACCTGACAGACGTAGATATATGAGACTTATATGACAAGGACTTCAGGATGGAACTTCTGAAAAAACTCAGTGAGGTCCAAAACAAATCGTATCAACAGTTCCAGGAATTAACAACTAGATGAGCAGAGCAAGGAGATCGAAACCCTCAAGAAGAACAGAATAGAACTTCTGGAGATGAAGAACACCCTGCAAGAGTTGAAAAATGAAATAGCAAGCCTGGGAGATAGAGTCGACCAAACGGAGGACAGGATCAGTGATATCAAAGACAGAAATCTAGAAATAAATCAGAAGGAAGAAGAGAGAAACCGAAGAATGAAATAATGAAAGAGAAATGAAACAACTAGCTGATACTGTCAGGGCATGAGAATAATGGGCATTACCAAAGGCGAGGAAAAGGAACAGGGACTAGAAAGCATTTTCAGATAAATAGTGGATGAGAATTTCCCAAATCCAAGCAATGAGCTGGAGCTTGGAATTCCAAAAGTCAACAGAGCACCCAATTATTTCAACCCAAAAAGGCCTTCACCAAGACACATTGTATTAAAGTTATCAAAAATCAGTGACAAAGATAGAACTCTCAAAGCAGCCAGGGAGAAGAAAACGGTAACGTATAAAGGAAAAGCCATTAGATCATCATCGGACTTCTCAGCGCAGACCTTACAAGCCAGAAAGGAATGGAACTAAATATGTAAACTATTAAGTGAAAGGAACTACCAGCCTAGACTAATGTATCCAGCTAAGTTCTCCTTTAGATGTGAAGGAGAAATCAAGATCTTTCTAGACATACAAAACTTGAGGGAATTCTCCACTACGAGGCCTGCTCTACAGGAAATACTGAAAGGGGTCAGCTCACCTAAAACAAAATCGCAACAAAAATACAGAATGAAGGGTAAAGAGACTATCAGGCAAATAGAAGCAGAGGAGTGTGTCCCTTATTAAGAGCAGGGCATTAGCTTAAATAATAAGTGAATTGTTATAACGAGGTAGTAATGAACATTCAGCATATATAGGGACAAACTGAGACAACAGTGACTGAAAGAGGAGGATTCAAAGATCCAAATTTGCAAAGGGGAAAGGAGACAAGGCACGCGCAGAAGAAAATGGACTACTGTATATATGTGACTATCCTTTCCATAGTCGTATTGGTAACCAAAGAGTCAGAACTGAAACATATAACATTCAGAACTGCAATATATAACATGAAACAAGAAGAATCAGAGGCAAAACTCAGAAAAGCCAACCAAAATAAAGAAAACAGAAACACACGGACAAGGAAGCAATGGAAACACCGAGCTACCAGAAAGCCAAAGATAAAATGGCTATAAGAAGACCTCATAGTTCAATAATCACCCTAAATGTACATGGACTGAACTCACCAACCAATAAAAAGGCACAGAGTTGCAGGATGGATCAAAAAAGGAAACCCAACTATATGCTGCCTCCAGGAGACACATCTCAGCTCCAAAGACTAACATAGACTCAAAGAGAAAGGGTGGAAAATGGTATTTCAAGCAAATGGCGTTCAGAGAAAAGCAGGAATAGTGGTACTGACATCAGATGAACTAGACTTCAAAGTAAAAAAGACAAAGAAAGGTACTGAGAGACACTTCATAATGATAAAGGGAATCATGCAGCAAGAAGATATAACACTTATTGATATACATGGTCCCAATCAAGGAGCCTCGACATATGTAAAGCAATTGCTAACAGAAGTAGAGGGAGAAACAGACCAAAACACTAGTGTAGTAGGGGACCTAAATACTGCACAATGGGATGTGGACAGATCCCTCAAACAGAAAATCGATAAGGAAATAACATCCTTAAATGGCACTTTACTCCAACTGGACATAATTGACATTTACAGAGCGTTCCATGCCAAAACAGCTGCTTATCCATTCTTCTCTAGTGCACATGGAACATTCCCAAGAATCGACCACATACTGGGACACAGAGGTAGCCTCAACATATATAAGAGGGTTGAAATGATACCAACCATATTCTTTGATCATAATGCCTTGAAACTGGAGATCAACTGCAGAGAAATCAGTAATAAAACATACATGGAGATTAAACAACATGCTACTGAAGAATAACTGGGTCAGAGAAGAAATTAAAAGAGATCAGGAGATATATAGAAACGAATGATAAGGATAGTATAATATACCAAAACTTTTGGACACAGCACAACTGGTCATAAGAGAAAAGTTCATGTCATTCCAGGTCTACCTCCAAAAACAAGAACGAGCCCAAATAAACAGCCTAATGCTTCATCTTAAATAAGTAGAAAAGGAAGAACAAATGAAGCCTACAGTCAGTAGAAGGAAAGAAATAACAAAATCAGAGCAGAAACCATTGAAATAGAAAACAAGCAAACAAACAAAAAACAATAGAAAATATAAATGTAGCAAAGAGCTGGTTCTTTGAGAAGGTTAATAAAGTTGACAAGCGCCTGGCTAGACTCACTGAAGAAAAGAAAGGACACAAACAAAGTCAGGGATGAAAGCAGGGAAATCACGACTGACAATGCAGAAATACAAAGGATCATGCAAGAATATTACAAAAAATTATATGACACCAAATTTAATAACAGGAGAAATAGAGCAGTACTTAGAAAAATACAACCTTCCTAGACTGAATCAAGAAGAACCAGAAAATCTAAAAAGACCGATCAGCAGTATGGAGATTGAAACAATCATCAAAAACCTACCAAAAAGTAAAAGTTCCAGGACCAGATGGCTTCACCAGTGAATTCTACCATACACTCAAAGAAGATGTAATACCTATTCTCCTCAAATTTTTCCAAAACATAGAAGAGGAGGCAATACTTCCCAACTCAGTATATGAAGCTAATATTTCTGCGATACCAAAACCTGGTAAAGAAAACACAAAATAAGAAATCTATAGACCAATATCTCTCATGAACAGAGATGCAAAAACCTTAAATAAAAGAGCTAGCGAACCAAATAGAGCAATACAGTAAAAAGATTATACACCACTATCAGGGGCACAAGGATGGTTCAACATACACGAATCGATTAATGTGATACAGCACATAAACAAGTTAGAAAATAAGAATCATATGATCATATCAATAGATGCAGAAAAAACCTTCGACATATACAGCATCCATTTATGATCAAAACACTCCACAAAATTGGTATAGGAGAAAAGTACCTTAACACAATAAAGGCCATATGGTAAATCCTCAGCCAACATTATACTTAATGGTGAAAAACTAAAAACCTTCCCTCTAAGATCAGGAACAAGCCAAAGCTGTCCATTATCACCACTCTTATTTATTATATATAACTTTGGAGGTCCTAGCAAGTGCAATCAGGCAAGAGAAAGACATAAAAGGCATCTAAATAGTTTGAAGAAGTCAAACTGTCACTATTTGCAGTCTTTAGAATACCCTAAAGACTCCACAAGAACACTAACTAGAAACAATAAGCAAATACAGTAGAGTGTCTGGATACAAAATCAATGTTCAAAAATCCATAGGATTCCTATACTCTAATAATGAAGCATCAGAAAAAGAAGTGGAGAAAAATAATTCCTTTTGCAATTGCAACAAAAAAGATAAAATACCTAGGAATAAATTTAACAAAGCATGTGAAGGACCCATATAATGAACACTACAAGACCCTATTAAAAGAAATTGAAGAAAATACGAAGAAATGGACAAATATTTCGTGTTCTGGGATTGGAAGAATCAACATAGTTAAAATGACCATATTCTCTGAAGCATTATACAGATTTGATGCAATCCCCATTAAAACCCCATTGGCATTTGTTAAAGAAATAGAATAAAAAATCATCAGATTTGTCTGGAAGCACAATGACCCTGAATTGCTAAAGCCATCCTGAGGAAAAACAATGGAGCTGGAGGCATCCCTCTGCCTGAGTTCAAATTATACTACAAAGCGACAGTAATCAAAATGGCACGACATTGGCAGCAAACAGACACATAGACCAGTGGAACAGAATCAAGAGTCCAGAAGTAAACCCATATTTATACAGGCAAATAATTTTGACAAAAAAGCCTAAAACATACAGTATAGAGAAAAGAAAACCTCTTCAGCATGCAGTGCTGGGCAAATTGGAAGGCCACCTGCAAAAGAATGAAACTAGACTGTCGTCTATCACTACACACCAAAATCAACTCAAAATGGATTAAGGACCTGAATATAAGACCTGAAACAATAAAATGCATGGAAGAAAACATAAGAACTAAACTCAAGGACATCGGACTTAAAGAAGATTTTATGAATTTGATCTCAAAGGCAGGGGAAGTAAAAGCTAAAATAAATGAGTGGGACTACATCAAACTAAAAACGTCCTGCTCAGCAAAAGAAATCATCAACTAGGTAACGGGACAGCCATCTTAATGGGAAAATATATTTGCAAGTAATGCCTTCTGTAAGGACCTAATATCCAAAACATAAAAAGAGCCATATGACTAACAACAGAAAAATAAATGATCCAGTCAAAAAATGAGCAGAAGACCTGAACAGATACTTGTCCCCAGAGGACATACAAATGGCCAGCAAATATATGAAAAGATGCTCAGCATGCTAGCTATTATGAAATGCTAATCAAATCTACAATGTGATACCATCTTACACCTGTTAGAATGGCTATAATCAACAGGACAAATAATAACAAATGTTGGAGAGGGTGTGGTGAAAAGGAACCCTCATACACTGCTGGTGGGACTGCAAATTGGTACAGCCACTATGGAAAACAGTATGGACGTTTCTCAAAAAACTAAGAATTGATCTACGAAATGATCCAGCAATTCCTCTACTGGGTATTTACTTCAAAGACTTGAAAACTCATATCCGAAAAGATATTTGTACACCGATGTTCATAGCAGCATTATTCTCAGTGGCCAGGACCTGGAAGCAACCAAAGTGTTTTATGATAGATGATTGGGTAAAGAAGCTGTGGTATATACATAAAGTGGAATATTACTCAGCCATAAGAAGAGATGAAATACTGTTATCTGTGACAACATGGATGGAACTCAAGATAATTATGCTTAGTGAAATAAGCCAGGTAGAAAAAGTTGAAAATCACATAATATGACTGTTGGATATAAATCTAAAAGCAACAAATGAGTTGGACAGACAGAGACTCATGGACATTGACTATAGACTAGTGTTCACTAGAGGACAATAGAGTAATGGTTTTTAGTGGGGTGGTGGAGGAGCAGGAAGGGAGGTCGAAGGGGTAAAGGGGGTCAAATATAGGTAGGTAGTGGGAGAGTGAAGTGGGTAAGGGGGATCAAATATATGGTAGCTGAAGGAACTGGACTTTGGGTGTTGAACACACAATAGAACATACAGATGTTGAATGACAATGTCCACCTGAAATTATATGATTGTATTAAACAATGTTACCCCAATAAACTTAATTAAAAAATAGATATAGTGATTCAGTTTTGTAAAATGAAGAGTTTTGGGGATGGGTTGCACAACTGTGCCAATGTATTTAACATTATTGAATTGTAACAAAAATGGCTAAGATAATAAATTTTATGTTATGTATATTTTACCACAATTAAAACTTAAAAAAGTTTCAAGCCCTAGGTAAACCAAGAAAATTTGTTGCTATCAAACTTGTTGTACAAGAAGTACTAAGAGAATTTCTTCAAGATGAAAACAAGTGATACCAGAGAATAATTCAAATATGCAAAATGATATCACCAAAGCAATTTGCACATAATTGCCAAAGACAATATAACTGCATATTTTTCATTTATTCCCTTCACTGCTTTAAAAAGTAGTTGTGTAAAACAATGTATAATATCTGAAATTAGACCTATTGTTGCAGGAAGTAACACCCAATGGAGAATTTGGATGCTCTGACAACTTTGTTAGAGGAAGAATTTATTGCCGGCAGAGAGTATGGGGCATTCAACAGACCCAAAGCACAATCTCCCCTTGGTTAGATGTGTTACAGCTTATATACCCTTGCAGTGTCCATGCAAGGGACGTGTGATTCCTTTGTCTGAGGTTTCATGTGTGCTTCGTGGCTCAGGATGGGGAGGGCGTGTTTTGGGTGGGTGGCTGTAAGCGGGGAGGAATTTCCAGACCACTGGTCTAATCTATTTGCAGGTCATTTTGGTTTGTAGAACATGCGACCTTGGTGTTATCAACACTGTTATAGGATTCTCAAAGAGACGGGACACTGAGGCTATAAGCAGAAAGTAGCACTTATTGGTGGCGGCATCTTGTCAGTGGATTCCTATCCAAAGATTGAACTCATTGTAACATAACAAGCAGATTCACCCAGTCCTGTTTTTCCTACACAGCTGCAGAGATAAGAACATTGAATCAACAGATGTGAGCTGGAGAGGAGTTCTTGAGGTAGGGGAGGTAGTAATGGGAAAACTTGTTAGTTGGAGAGTCCTGGAAGCGGGAGAGGGCAGTTAGGAATGGACTTTAACTGCCTGAGTCAGTCATTTCTGCGAGCCCTTTCCTTTGCATTTTTTCACATGTCTTTTCCTTTCTCACTATAACACCTCGAAATACCTTTGACAGCGTATCGGGAGGTAAACAGGAACAGAGCTGTATTGTAGTAAGGAAATGATACCAGAGGGTAACTTAGAAGGAAAAAAGAGTACAAAAAAAAGAACTAAGAAGGTTAATATAACACACTCTATAAATATACATTTATTGTTCTGCCATCTCAGATTCTTCAAAAGACCTAAGATTGTATGAAAAGTAACTAAAGTAGGGTTTTGCTGAGTATGAAACATATATGGACATATAACAATAATATTAAAAGGGGGCAGGGTTTGGAACAATATAGACATAAAGTTTCTATATTTCACTAGAACTAAATTACAATGAATCTGAAACAGATTCTGGTTAAGTTAAGATGATTATTCTTCATGAGTTCTAAGCTGCAGTAAACTCAAGAAATATAATTCAGAAATTTATTAGAATTACAATGATACAAGAGAACAATATCTAATACAGAAGATGGCAGTATAAGAAGGACTAAAGGAACAAAAAAGATATGAGACATAGAAAATAAAAAGTTAACAGATATAAATGCAAACATATCAATAGCACTAAATGTGATTTAAACAATTCAGCTAAAGGCATACATTGTGTTAAACTGAATGAAAAACAAGATTCAACTGTATGCTATCTACAGGAGACACACTTCAGACTCAAAAATACAAACAGGTTGAAAGTAAAAGGATGGGAAAAAGATTCATTGCACAAATAGTTGTTTGACCAAATGTTTGAGAGTTTATTTCTGGGCTCAGTATTCTGTTTCATTGGTCTATTTGTATTTATTCCAGTACCACACTGTTATGGTTACTGTAGCTTTTTAATGTGCTAAATAATCAGGTAGTGTGAGTCCTCTTTATTCTTTTTCAAAATTGTCTTAGCTGTTTTTGGTCCCTTGAGATTCTATATGAATTTTAGGATTTAAAAAAAATTTATGTAATAAATAAATGCCCTGGGATTTGATAGGGAGCGCATTATGGACATCTTAACCATGTCAAGTTTTCCAGATCATGAATCTTTAAAAATTTCTTTCAGCAGTGTTTTGTAGTCTTTAGTGTACAAATCTTTTTCTGCCTTGGTGAAATTTATTCCTGAGTGTTTTATTTTTTTATGATGATGCTATTGTAAGTGGAACTGTTTTCATAATTTCCTTTTCAAATTGTTTGTTGTGTCTAGAAATGCAGTGATTTTTACATGTTCATTTTGTATTTTGCAGCTTTGCTGATTTCATTTATGAGTTCTAATACAACTCATGTGGGATATTTAGGGCTTTTTATATATAAGATCATGTCATCTGTGAACAGATATTTTTACTCCTATTCCAATTTGGATGCCTTATATTTATTTTTCTTGACTAATTGCTCTGGCTAGGACTTTCAGGACTATGTTGAATAGAGGTGGGAAGAGTGGACATCAGTGCCTTGTTTGGATCTTTGAGAAGCTTTTAGTTTTTCATCATTGAGTATGATGTTAGTTGTGAGTATTCATAAAAGGTCTTTACTGTATTAATGTAGTTTTTTTTAAATTCTGAGTTAGTTGAGTGTTTTTACCAGACAAGGGTATTGAATATTGTCAAATGCTTTTTCTGTGTTGATTGAAGTGCATATAGTTTTGTCCTTCATTCTGTTAATGTGAGATATTACATTGACTTTTTAAAGCCCCTCCTGTTTTATTAATAAATAATTGACATGTATCACTGTATAAGTTTAAGGTATACAGCATGATGGTTTGATTTACATATATTGCAAAATGATTATTACTGTAGGTTTAGTGAACATCCATCATATATGTATAATCAAAAGAAAAGAAAAAAAAATTCTTTGTGATGAGAGAGGATTTACTCTTACAGCTTTCCTATATATCGTACAGAAGTTTTAGCTGTAGTCATCATATTGTGCTTCACATCTCTAGTACTTATCTGTCTTATAACTGGAAGTTTGTACCTTTCAATTTCCTTCCTCCAGTTTCCCATCTCCCCCCACTCCTGTCTCTGGTAACCACACATCTGGTATTTCTTCTGTGTTTTTTAGGTTTCACATATAAATGAGGTCATTCAGCATTTGTCTTTCTCTGATTTATTTCACTTAGGACAATGACTTCAAGGTCCATTCATGTTGCAAATGTTAGGATTTTCTCACTTTTTTAATGAGTGAATAATATTTCATTGTATATATATACCACAACTTATTTATCCATTCATCCATTAACAGATACTTTGTTTTCATATTCGGGCTGTTAATAAATAATGCTGCTATGACTGTGTGGGTGCAGATATCTTTTTTGAGTAGGGTTTTGTTTCCTATTCCCAGAATTGGAATTGCTGGAGCATATAGTACTTTATTTTAACTTTTTAAGGACCCTCCATACTGTTTTTCATAGTGGTTCTGCCAATTTACAATCTCATCAACAGTGCATAAAGGTTCCCTTTCTCCACATCCACATCAGCATTTATCATCTTTTGTCTTTTTGATGATGACCATTTTTGATGATAACAGGCATAGGGTGATACCTCATTGTGGTTTAGTTAGGATTTTCCTAATGGCTTGTGTTGTTGAACATTTTTCATGTACCTGTTGGCCAATCATATTATTTTCTTTGGAGAAAAATGTCTATTCAGACTCCTTGCTCATTTTCTAATTGGATTATTTATTAATTTTTGCTACCGAGCTGTAGTTCTTTATATATTTTAGATATTAAACTCTTATCAGATATATGATTTGCAAATATTTGTTTCCCATTTCATATTTTTTTTTCACTTCATTGACAGTTGTTTTTTTTTTTTTTTCCCCTGTGCAGGAGCTTTTTAGTTTTATGTGGTCCCATTTGTTTATTTTTAATTTTGTTGCTTGTGCTTTAGGTGTAATTTCAAAAAAATCATTACCAAGACCCATGTCAAGGAGCCTATTCCTGTTTTCTTCTAGGAGTTTCATGGGTTCGGGTCTTAGATATAAGTCTTTAATATATTTTGAGTTAATTTTTATCAGTGGTATAAGGTCAAGTTTCATTCTTTTACATGTGTATATTTAACTTTCCCAGCACCTTTCATTGAAGAGAGTGTCATTTCTCTATTTAATATTGTTGGTTCTCTTGTCAAATATTAGTTGACTGTATGTGCTTAGGGTTTTTTTTTTTTTGGCTCTTCATTTTGTTCCATTAGTCTGTTTTATGTTACTACCATACTATAATGGTATTTAATTATACTTTAATTACTATAGTTTTATTGTATAGCTTGAAATCAAGAAATGTGCTGCTTCCTGCTTTATTCTTTCTTAAGGTTTCTTTGGCTATTTGGGGTCTTTTGTGGTTCTATATAAATGTTAGGATTGTTTTTTATTTTGATAAAAAATGCCATTGGAATCTTGATAGGGATTGCATTGATCCTATAGATGACTTTTGGTAGTATTAACTTTTAGCTATTAATTTTTTCACATTTTTGAACCATCCTTGCAATCAGGGTTAAATCTCACTTGATCATGGTATGTAATTCTTTTAATGTTCTATGAATTTTGTGTGCTATTATTTCATTGAGGATTGTGGCATCAATATTCCATCAGGGATATTGCCTTGTGTGTTGTTGTAGTATCTTCAGCTGGCTATCTGTGTTAGGGTAATGCCTCATGAAACAAGTTAGGAGATGTTTCCTCCTCTTGAATGTTTTTGAGTGTCAGGAGGATTGGTGTTAATTCTTTATATGTTTGTTAGGATTCTGAAGTGAAACCATCTGGTCTTTGGGTTTTCTCTGTTGGGAGTTTTTTGGTTACTGATTCAGTCTCCTCTCTAGGTTTATTCAGATTTTCTATTTCTTCATGATTCAGTCCTGGTAGGTTATATGTTTCTAGGAATTTCTGCATTTCTTCTTGGCTATACAGTTTGTTGGTATACAGTTGTTCATAGGATTCTCTTAAAATCTTTATTTCTGTAGTATTGGTTGTTACATTCTTTCACTTGTGACTTTATTATTTGAATGATTTTTTTCATAATATAGCTATGGGGTTGTCAATTTGATATTTTAAAAACAATCTTTAGTTTGAATTTTTCCTATTTACAGTTTTGTTTACCTGTGCTCTAATCATTATTTCCTTCCTTCTGCCTGCTTTAGGTTAAGTTTGTTCTACTACTTGTATGTTAGGTTGTTGATTTGTGATTTTGCTTTGTTTTTAAATGTGCACACTTAAAACTATAAACTTCTTCCTAGCACTACTTTTGCTGCATCCTATAAGTTTTGGTATTTGTATTTTTCTTTTCATTGTGTCAAAGTAGTTTCTAATTTCCTTTGTGACTTCTTGTTTGACTTGTTGGCTTTCTAAGAGTGTATTGCTTAATTTCCACACATTTGTGGAATTTCCAATTTTTCCTGTGTTGTTGATTATCTAGTTTCAGTCTAGAATGATTGGAAAAGATAACTGTGCATGATTTTAGCCTTCCTGAATTTGTTAAAACTCGTTTTACGACTTAACGTGTTCTATCCTGAAGAATGTTTCATATGTACTTGAGAAATGTGTATTCTGCTGTTGTTGGGTGGAGTGTTCTGTACATTTCTGTTAGGTTCAGTGGTCTATAATATTGTTTAATTCCTATTGTTGTTCTATCTGGTTATTCCATCTATCATTAAAAGTGGGATATTGAAGTCTCAATATTATTGTGTTGCTGTGTATTTCTTCCTTCAGTTCTTTCAAACTTTGTCTCATTAATTTAGGAGCTCTCAGGTTTGATGCCTAAATACTTTTTATATCTTTTTGGTGAATTGACCTTTTTATCATTATAATATCCTCATCTGTCTCTTGTAACAGTTTTTGACTTAAAGTCTATTTTGTGTGATATTAGCATAGATACTACTGTACTTTTTGGTTACCATTTGCATTAAATATCTTTTCATTCTTTCACTTTCAGCCCATATGTTTTCTTAGATTTAAAGTGTTTCTCTTCTAGATAGCATGTAGTTGGAAGACCATTAGCTTTTAATATTAAAAACTGGCTCAAGGAAAGACTCTTTAAAACTGTTAATATATATCAAAAGTCATTTAGTCTCAGATCAGAGAATTGCTGATGACGCCCACTTCTTTTTGAAGCACTTATTTTAAGAATCCTCCTCCAAGTAGTTGAGTTATACCACTATCCAGAGGAGACAGTCGGGAAAGCTGAATCAAACATACGGAAATATAAAAAAATATTTTTTTTTAATAAAGTCTAAATAGGTAGGTAATAAAAATCAGAAATTCTGGGAAAGGATTTTAATAAGAACTTTTAACATTTAATTTTAACTTTTGGATTTTCTTTTAGCTCATAAAAGTGAGGAGGGTGTATTCTTTTTCTCACACATTGGTATTATTGTCAAAGTGCTAGTTTTTTAATACTGTATCAGTTTTCCACAAATATGTGAATGAATTAAAACCTCTCTTTACAAAGCAAAGCTGTTGTGAATCAGCTATTTTAAAGATAAGACCCCCATACTCCACCCCGGCATTATTTAGCTGCAGTGGAGAGCCATTTTGAACCTTGATTTTGGCATTATTTTTTTTCTGGAAAATTCAAAGAAGATTAACTGATAAAAACATTGGCTGTATTGTTTATAGTTAGGGATTTCAGATTGCCAAAATGAATTTATAAAGACAGCTTTCTTAGTTTTTTATTCTTTATCCCTTAAAAGTTGTCATTGAAGCAAAGTGTTTGTGCCTGATGATGCTGTACCTTTTGAGAAAAAACTCTTGAAAGAGTTGATATCTTAGAAATCTCTTTAATTATTGAATAAATTATAAATTAAGCTGGTCCTTCTATGACCAAAAGCACCTTGTTGTGAGTGCTCTGTAAAAAATGTTATATGAGTGTAGGAACAGTGTTTTAATTCTAGAAAAAATCTGATGACCTTGGATTTCCTTCAGAGGCTCTTGCACATTTATGGTTAATAATATTTTGTTAGCATTACTCTTTTCTTAACTCATAGCTGCCTGTTTTATAACTGCTTTTTTTTATGGATATTGTGTCTTTATCTTTTTGAGGATCTGAGATATTTAAAGTCTTTTGAATGTATAGTTTGTAATCTCATTTTTAGCTGGAGTGTTGTTTATTTTGGTACACCCCTCTCTAACTGGTGTTTATGTGGTTGTCTCTGCCTTGCCCCTTGTATCTGCTTTTCTTTAGAAGGAAGTCTAATGTTGGAAGCTTTGGGTTCTTATTCTCCAGGAATATTGCATAAAATTCAAGAATTAGTCTCTGAACCAGTGGATGACTTGACCTAGTTCATTTTCATATGCTTCTTTTTCATTTGCATTGTTTCAGCCTTGGGTAGCAGATATAGCTTTTATTGCCTTCTACAAGTGGGAGAGCCCCGTTTCAACCCCAGATTTCATAAAATGAGCCTGACTTTTATTCCCACTATTCATGCTATGAGATGATTTTAGTGTCTATTATTAGAGTTGATATCTTAGGTGTCTCAAACATTAAGATTTTAAAACAGGTAATTTGCTTGTTTCTGCTTTCTTTGATCTCTAGGGGTATAGGAAGTTAAGGAACTTATGTGGTTTATTGGAAAGTATGTTGTGTCCTAACAGGTAACCAGAAGTTTGTTTCCTTATTTTCAAGTGAAGATAACAACTTGAACAATGGTTGTGAAGTTGAAATGTTATTATATTTATGAAGGTGTTTTATAAACTGAGAAATATAATCTAAATGTTAGATTTTGTTACTAATCTATTTAAATCTGCATTTGATTTTCAGGTTCTGTTGACTGGTCATGTATGGCAACAGTCATCATATCAAGACAATGGTAGAACACAGAGTTCTGATACTAATGTGGTCTCTTTGGAAGATACAGCTCAGTTGGATTCTGGAGATGATCAGGATGATCAGGTATATCTGGTATAACTAACAAACCACCTTTCTTTTGATAAACAGCATGAGAAATTCTTATTTAGCTGTGAAGAATGGAAAGAGGCAAATCAATATTTCATTTCTCTAATAGATCATGGCAACCTTAGCTATCTGGAACAGCAGTTCCCTTATTTATTTTTATGGTCTCAGGTCTACTTTGCATTCTTAAGTATTTTAAAGACCTTTATATGGGTTATCTTTATTGATATTTAGTTTACTAAAAATTAAAACATTTAAAAATATTTATTTTAAAATAACAAACCCATTATATATTAACTTAAATAACATTTTAAAATGAAAAATGATTTTTCAAAAAAAATTAGTGCATTGTATTACTTTTTTTGCATATCTCTTTAATGTTAGGCTTAAAAGGAGATAGTCTATGCGATGATTTTAGTCCCTATTATTAGAGTTAATAGGAACTGCTCCAGAAAAACAGAACCAGTTGTGTATACATATGCACACACAAATTGTCTCATGTGATTATGAAGGCTGAGAATTCCTAATATCTGTGTCTGGAAGATCCAAGAGACCTGATAACATAGTTGCAGTCTGAGTCTGAAGGCTTGATGACCAAGAATCAGGCCAGCTGATGGTATAAATTCCATTCTAAGCCCATTTTTAAAGGCAGGAAAAGACCAGTGTCTCAGTTCAAAGACCAATAGGCAGAGAGAATGAATTTCTTACTCAGCTTTTTGTTCTGTTTCGGCCTTTAATGGATTGGATGAGTTCTACCCAAATTGGGAAGAGCGATCTGCTTTACTCAATCTGTGGATCAAATGTGAATCTCACTCAGATACACATTCACAGACAGGTTCACTATAACATTTAACCAAATATCTCAGCACCCTGTGATCCAGTCAACACATAAAATTAACCATCACAACTGGATTCTCATTTCGGCTCTGCATTTAGTCCTTTCGGATATATTGTTTTAGTTGAAGTATGTAAAGAAAATCTGGCCTTACATAGAAATGTTGTTCGAAAAGGGAGCCCCACATAAATTTCCTGAAAGGATGTAGTGACCCCCAGGGATCCTTGAATCACACTTTGAGAACTGCTGATCTAGAACATAATCATAAATTTAGAAGAAATGGAAAACTTGTGAGCTGGTAGGAAAAAAGATGGCATATATTTGTTGGAGGAAAATAAAGCCTTATTCATAATGATTAAATGTTTAAGGTAATTATCTAATAACTTTATAAGAAGGTGCCAAACTATTTTCCAAAGTGACTGTACCATTTTACATATTCCACAATGTATGAGAGTTCTAGTTGCTTTGCATTCTTGTAAGCTCTTGGTATTGTCAGCTTTTTTTTTTTTTTTTAAATTTTAGTCATTCTATGTGTATTATGGTATGTCTTGCTTTTAATATGCATTTTTGTAATGATATGATATCGTGCATCTTTTTGTGTGCTTATTTGCTATCCACATTTCTTTTGTGAAGGATCTGCTTAAATCTTCCCATTTTTGGGGGGCTGATTTGTTCGATTTGTTGAGTTTAGAGAATTCTTTATTCTAAATGCAAGTCCTTTATCAAATACATGTTTTGCCAGTATTTTCTCCCAGTCGTTGGTTTTCCTTTAAATTTTCATGTCTGTTTTTCAAAGAGCAAAAGTTTTAATTTTGATGGATTTGTTTATTGATTTTTGGTTTTTTATGGTTTATACTTTTTGTGTCCTGAGAAATTTTGGCCTAACCCTAGATCACAAAGATTTTCGCCTATATTTTTTTCTAAAACAGGGTTTCTCACCCTTGCTGCTTTTGACTTTTTGAGCCAGATAATTTTTTATTGTCTGTGGCTGTCCTATGTATTGTAAGATGTTTAGCAGCATCCTTGGTCATTTCCCACTAGATATCAGTAATACTCACCTGTGGTTGACAATGTATGTGTGAGTCTGTTTCTGGATTCTCAGTTTCATTGATCCATATGTCTTGCCTTGTGCTAGTACCACACTCTTATTAATTACTATACTGTCTTGAAATCAGGTAGTGTGAGTTGTCCCACTTTGTTTCTTTTTTAAAAAATGTTTTTTAATGCTATATTCTTTGCATTTCTATATAAATTTATTAGAATCACCTGTCAATTTCTATTTACAAAGCCTACTGGAATTTTAATTAAGATTGCCTTAAGTCTGTACATTAATTTAGAGAGAATTGACATCTTAATATGCGTTCTCTAACCCACAAAAACAATAGTTCTTTCATTTTTAATTAGGTCTTTAATTTCTTCATTAATGTTTTGTTGTCTTCAATATACCAAACTTAACACACATTTTGTTAGGCTTACTTATATTTTTAAAAGTTTCTATTTTCTCTTCATCACAGGTACTTACAAATATAAGTGACTTTTATGTTGACCTCATAGCCTATGATATTGCTAATCTCATTTACTAGTTTTAGTAGTAGCTTTTTCGTAGATTCTTTAGGACTTTCTATGTAGACAGTCATATAAACTGCATTTTTTTTCTTTTTAATATATAGATTACTCTTGAACAATATGGATTTAAAATGTGTGGGTTTATTTATATATGGATTTTTTTTAAGTAAATACCTGTACTGTTTTTGATCTGTGGCTGGGAGCTTGTGGATGTGGACTGACTATTACTTGATCTGTGTCATTTTATATAGGGGACTTAAAAATCTTCAGATTTTAGTATCCATGGAGGTCCTGGAACCAATCCCCTGTGGAAACCAAGGATAGTTAGGTTTTTGGGCAGCCAAGTCATATGTAGACTTTCAACTGCATAGAGGGTTTGGCTCTCCTAACCCCCCGGGTGTTGTTCAAGGGTCAATTGTATGTACCCTGTATCACTGGCTAGGACCTACTTGTTCTTCCACTTGATCTACTTTGTGTTCTGACCTCAACTCTGTGAAAGCAAGTGTCACCAACAATGTATATATAGCTGAATACAGTGAACACTTTTCTGTCTTTATCGCAGGTGCAGTAAATAGCATTTTATACCAGTAACCATTATATAATTTTTAAAAAATCAGTTCTTGGCTTCTGGTTTTATTTATGCTTTTTTTGGCTATTGTCTTTCAGTTTTCTTTGCTGCTTTATCTTCCCCTTTAAACCATGAAATCCAGAGTTGCAAACTGTGGATTTGTATATGGCCTTAATGTAGTTTGCAGAAAAAAAAAAATTTTTGGCACAATGTTTTCAAATTTTTGGAACAGGGCACTTTAAAATGTGTATGCAGTACATGGTTGGCCATGAGTCCTATCAGTCTCTAATTCCAGGCAGATTTACTCATCTCTGTTACCTCCCTGCCCAGTTTTTGACTTCCACTTGAAGCATTCTCATGTCACGATTCTCATCTAGATCCAGGGCTTTATATTTAAAAATACCAAATTTATATCTCCAACTTTTATTTCTCTCTCAAAGTTTGTGTTTATTCAACTGCTTATATGCCATCCCTACTCAAATATGTCAAAAGTATTTAGGGAGTTGAGGACCTTTTTATATTGACTTAAAATGTGTAACACAGGAATCATTGTGTGATAGAAGCATAGCAACAAAATATGCAGAAATAAAAGGAACGTTGAACATAAATTTTTAAATTTATTATAGGAAGTTATAAGAGTATGTTTGCATGGGAGAGAGGAATGATTCAGTAGAGAAGGAAAGTGGGAGAATCACATATGGGAAAGAAGTTATTGGAAAAAATCAAGGGGGATGGTAAAGTAGAGAGACTTTTTAAAAATAAAGCCACAGGATGAGGATTTTGGTACATAATGGGCTTATAGATCTGGTGGTAGGAAGATAAGGAAGTTTTATCTGCTATTCACTTATTGCAGTAGGAGATGAAGTCATCAGTTGAAAATGAAGAAGGAGAGCTCAGTAGTTCTGAGAAGGTATAAAGCAGTCATTTTAGCAAGTCAACTCACCAGGAAAATAAGTAGAATTTCCAAGCAATGCTGAGTAACTTTGTGTCACTAATTTAAAAGAAAACCAGTCTGGCTGTGTGCTTTCTTCAGCAGTATGCTGCTGCTTGGATCCAAGTAAGAAGATTCAACCAGAACTGAACTTTTGCCAGGCAAATAGGATAGTGGGAAAAAAGAGCAAGAAAGTTAAAGATGTTTGTAGATGATATGAAGTCTAGAGTGGTAAAGAGGTAAATATAGGTAAGAAAGGAATTATGAAAAGTGTAAATGTGATAGGATAGTTATCTTCATGAAGTTAAAGAATTATTGCAGTTGAGCTAGAGTAGTAGAGTAAGTGATATGTGAAGACACAGGATGGGCAGGAAAACAAATGAATACATCTCATGTCAGTAGGGCCCATAGTCAAAGGGGCCTGTGACATGAGCCAGGGAGTAGGGATTTTGTTGTAGTGAGAGTTACAAAATGACTAGAACTCCCTTGCTTTAAAACCCTTCATTGGCCCACTATACCCTATAGAATGGGGTGATTATAAAATAAAAAATTTTAAATTAATCATTCTGATATTTCTTTTATTTTCCAGTATTTATTAAAAATGTAAAAAGCACGTTCTTAATAGCAGTTTATGCTATAGATTTGACTAATTTATCCAGCATAGAAAGGATTGGAATATTTTGGAATGCCAAAGAATTACTATTCCATAATACTATAAACCAGTGGTCCTCAACCTTTTTAGTGCTAGAGACTGGTGCTCCTGTGAGAATCTAAGGCCTGATAATCTGAGGTGGGGCAGAGGTGGTGATGCTTGCGCTGGGGAGCAGCTACAAATATAGATGAAGCTTTGCTTGGTCTCCGGCCATGCGGCCCAGTTCCTTATAGGCTACGGACCAGTACTGGTCCATAGCCTGGGATTTGGGGACTGCTGCCTTAAACCATAAATGAGTAGTGTTAATATTTTTTTGAATATTTCTCTCTATCTTTTTTTCTCTATATATGTTTGTAAAACTGATATTAGGGAATGGACAATTGTATATCTTTTTTTATTTTAAAAACACTTAACTGAAAGAGCATTTGATTAGTATATTTTAAATCCAGAAAATAACTCTTCAAAGGTGAGTCTTGTTTGAAAATGTTTATAAAAATCTTTCTAAATTGTAATACTTATTTTTATGGATTCTCTTAAAAACATTTGTATTGGTTCCTAGGAAGACGACTCTAGTAATAGATTACAAAATAATGAAAATACATTATATATTTAAGCATGTAGGGTTGCCATCAATATAATGCCATCTTTTCATTTTTTTATTTAAATAAGTGTAAAATCTAAGAAATTCATTATTTATTCAAAAATTTTAGATAAAACTACAAATGGAGGAAACATGGTAAAGAGAAAAACAACTAAGTTAGAAAATATAATAAAATTGTTAAATTCAGTTTAGAAAAAATGGATACGTTTCTTGTAAGTCCAGTCAAGAAATAAAAAACTTAATGAAATAGACTTAATATAAACCTATCAAAGCTTATAGAGGTGGTCTAGTACTACAAAAGAGGAAATAGAGAAAGTTCTAATAGTACTAGCCATCAAAAAGGTTTCTGGATCTAATAGATCCACTGGTGAAATCATTTATATTTTCAAGGAAAATTGAATTTCCTTGTATAAAATAAATATGGAATAAAGTTGTAGAAAATTTTAAAATACTGATTAATCTTATTATGATCCTGTCTGAGTGAAAATGGTAGAAACTGTGCTAGCAAATGTGATTGAGTTTGATCCACCACTGCCAAGTAAGAAATGTGAAAATGTTGCAGTCTAAAGAAATTGATTGCTATACTTTACTAGATTTAATTGAAAATGAAAGAAATGAAAGAAATGTTACAACTAAAACCACAGAAACACAAAGGACCACAAGAGACTACTGTGAACAATTATACACTAACAAATAGGACAACATAGAAGAGATGGATAAATTTCAAGAAACATAACAACCTACCAAGACTGAATCAAGGTGACATAGAAAATCTGAACAAACTCATTACTAGTGAAAAGTTGAACCAGTAATTAAGAACCTTTTAACAAATAGAAAAGTCCAGGACCAGATGGCTTCATTGGTCTACCAAACTTTCTTAATATCAATCATTCTCAAACTCTTCCAAAAAAGTAGAAGGGGAGAGAAACTCTTTCAAACTCATTTTATGAGGCAGCAGTACACCAAAACCAAAACCAGACAAAGATTCCACAAGAAGAAAAAATTATAGGCAATGAACAGATGCAAAAATCCTCAAAAAAATATTAGCAAACCAAATTAAGCAATACATCAAAAGGATCATTCATCATGATCAAGTGGGATTTATTTCAGGAATGCAAGGATGTTTCAACATTCACAAATTAGTCGGTGTGATATACTTCATTAGCAAAATTAAGGATAAAAGTCATATGATTGTCTCAATAGATGTAGAAAAAGCATTTGACAAAATTCTACATCCATTTATGATAAAAACTCTCAACAAAGCTGGTATAGAGGGAATGTACCTCAACAGTAAAAGCCCTTGGCCAGCATCATACTCAATGGTACAAAGCTGAAAGCTTTTCCTCTAAGATCATGAACACCCACTGACAAGATGCCCACTCACCACTTTTATTCAGCATAGTTGGGACTCCAAGGCAGGTAGTTAGGTAAGCAAAAGAAATAAAAAACAACCAAATCAAAAAGGAAGATATAAAACTCTCTCTGTTCATAGATGACATGATATATATTGGATAATGTATTCTATGAAGTTGTAGGACACAAAATCAATACACAAAAATCAGTTGTGTTTCTATACACTAATAATATATAATCAAAAAAAGAAATAGAGAATCTCATTTATAATTATATCAAAAAGAACAAAAAACCTAGGAAGAAATGTAACCAAGTAGGTGAAAGATCTGTATACTGAAAACTGTAAGACATTGATGAAAGAAATTGAAGAAGGAAAACAAAAATGGAAAAATATTCTGTGCTCATGAATTAGAATAATTAATGTTAAAAGGTCCATACTCTTCAAAGCAATCTACAGATTCACTGCCGTACCCGTCAATTCCAATGGCATTTTCACAGATATGAACAACAACAAAAAATCCCCAAATTTGTATGGTACTACAGAAGGCCCTAAATAGCAAAAGCAATCTTGAGAAAGAACAAAGCTAGAAACATCATTCTTCCTGATTTGAAACTATATTTCAAAGTTATAGTAATCAAACAGGATGGTATTGGCATAAAAACGGACACATAGATCAGTGGAACAGAATAGAGAGCTCAGAAATAAACCCATGCATACATGGTCAATTTACAACAAAGGAGCCAAGAATATACAACAGGGAAAAGACAGTCTCTTCAATAAATGGTGTTAGAAAAGCAGGACAGCCACATGCAAAAGAATGAAATTGAACCACTGTCTTATACTGTACATAAAAATTAACTCAAAATGAGTTAAAGATTTTAAGGTAAGATCTGAAACCATATAACTCCTAGAAGAAAACATAGGCAGTAAGCCCTTTGACATAGACCTTGGTTATGATTTTTTGAATTTGACATCAAAAGCAAACGACAAAAAAAAAAAGCAACAAAAGAAAAAAATGAGTGAGACTACATTAAACTGGAAAGCTTCTCTACAGTAAAGGAAACCCAAGAAAACCAGTGGAGAGAATATTTGCAAGTCATATATCTGAAAAAGCTTAATATCCAGAATGTATAAATAACTCATATATAACTCAATAGGAAGAACCAAATAATCCACTTAGAAAATGGGCAGATGGTCTGCATAGACGTTTTTCCAAAGGCGTATAGATGGCCAAAAGTTACCTGAAAAGATAGCATCATTAGTTGTTAGGGAAAAATGAAAATAGAAACCATAATGAGATACTTTCTCAGACCTGTTTGAATACTGTTATCAAAAAGACAAGAAATAACAAGTATTGGTAAGGATGTGGAGAAAAGGAAATCCTTGTACCCTGTTGGTGGGAATGTAAATTGGTACAGTTACTATGGAAAACAGTATGGAGGTTCCTCTAAAAATTAAAAATAACATTACCATGTGATCCAGCAGTTTCTCTTCTCAATATTTATCCAAATAAAATGAAAGTACTAACTTGAAAAGATGCATATACCCCATTTTCACTGCAGTATTATTTACTATAGTCAGAATGTGAAAACAACCTTAGTGTCTATCTTTGGATGAATGGATAAAGAAAATGTTCTATATGTATACAATGGAATATTATTCATCCATCAAAAGGATAAAATCTTGGAATTAGTGACAACATGGATGGACCTTGAGGGCATTATGCTAAGTGAAAAAAGTGGGACACAGAAAGACAAATACTCTATGTTCTCTCTTATATGTGGAATCTAAACAATAACAAAAAACTAAGCCCTAGATACAGAGAACAGATGGATGAATCCAGGGGGTGGGAGAAATGGGTGAACTGTTTTTTCTTTTAGTTTAAATAAATTGAATACAAATTCTTTAAAAAAGAAAAATGCCGGTTAATCTTATGACTATATGTGACTGAAAATGTTAAAGACTATGCTAGTAAATATGATTAAAAGTCTAACCTACCAAATAAGAAGTCAGAAGATATTGCAATATAAAGACATTTATTGCTATACTTTGAGATTTAATTGGGAAAAAAGATGTTAAGTGGTTTGATCAAATTTATTGCTTA
Organism: Cynopterus sphinx; assembly: GCA_030015415.1. Lineage (NCBI taxonomy): Eukaryota > Metazoa > Chordata > Mammalia > Chiroptera > Pteropodidae > Cynopterus > Cynopterus sphinx. Next base: position 52,493,139 of record CM057383.1, on the reverse strand, counting down.
TTCTAGTCAAATTAATTCAATGTTAAAATAAAAAAATACTTTCATAGCATGATAGGAATCATTTTCTCAATTATTAATACCAAATTTAGAAAGAAAATGCCTTATAAAGAAACTTATCACTATTTAGTTCAACTTTAATTTAACATTGCTATTTAGTGTAGTCTGTGGATTGGTGCCAGTTCATTAATTTCTTGTTACTGGTTTCTAAAGAGATAAGTACAAGAATTGGGCAGAAATGTTTAGAAACTTTATAGCATTTTGACAGAGTGGTTTTATGAACTAGAAATGAGACATTCAGGCTTGTGTTTTATATTTGGGCTTATATATCTTTTAAATTTCATTTTTCTAGTTATCTTGTCATTAACTTTTATTATGTATTTTAATTTATTTATTATTTTTATTAGTATTTTAATAAAATGTCTTTCTGTGATGAATTCAATGTAGGAAAAACTGATGCTTCCCATAAGTATTTTTAGAAGCATTGCTGTGAATCATGCCACTAATGTAAGAGTGAGCATATGAAAGAGACAAATGTGTCACTATTCATGGATATGATAATGTTACATACTGAAAGGAGCAAAGAGTCTACTAGAAACTAGTATAGCTAATAAGAAGTATAGTGTAGAGAATATTGTAGTTTTAGGTATGGAGATTTTTTTTAGTTTTATCATATTTGTAAGATTTCTTGTAGAACCAAATTTATTGTTTTAATGATGAGAACTGTTAAAGCATGGGTAGTAATGGGAAGGAAGTCAAATATATAGTTAATATTGTGAAAAACAGCAGCTTTCCTTTTATAAACTTTGATAAGAATGTCATTAAATAGGAAGCTATATGCTGCGCGAGCGGACATTTTAATCTAAATGTTAATATATGTTAATTCAGTTAATAACTTAGTATATTTTCCTTCAAAATTATTGTTTTAGAGACCAGAATCTTGGCATTTTCTTCCTCAAGAAATTGACTCTTCTCACACCTTGGATACAACTCAGACCAGGTTTAATGTGAGAAAGGAAGGGACAGAAGTGACAGACTCCCCTTCTGTGGAGGAAGGTATATTGATCCAATCAGAAAATCAAGTAAAGGAGCCCAACAGAGATCTCTTATGTTCTCCATTGCTAGGTAATGACTCTTTTTTTTTTTTTTTTTTTTAAACTAGTAGTAATACTTTACATTTATAGAACACTTTTGGGGAACTGCAAATCCTGCATCTAAATCCTTTCTTGAGTTGAGCTCTGAAGAGCCATACTCACAGGTGTTTGCTTATTTCTAGTTTTCCACACAGGCCAGCAGATGTAGTTAAGTGTGCACTTGCCCTTTATTTAATCATACTCTATTGGTCACGGAAGGCAGAAAGGTGATGATTTCTTCTCTAGTGGATATGCATCCTCCGTCCTGAATTTGCGGTGGTTTTTCTTGGGGTAAACCATATATCCTTTGACTACTCAGCAGTGGAGACTCCATGATCCTTAAAATACAAATAAAAAACAAATGTTAATGCTTACCTCATTAGATTCTTAGAATTAGTTAAGGTTTATGTTCTTATTCTCAGTTTTTAGACCCAAAAATTGAGATATAGAGTTTTAATGACTTGTCTGAGGTAGATCTTAGTGCTTTCCTCTGCTTAGTATAGAACTGATTTATTAGCTCTTTGTAAAACGTAAAGTTTAAATACCTTCATCAAAATAGGAGATAGAATTGTACTGTTAACATTTTGGATCATTGCTGGTATGTAAGAATGCTAAACCAACATGGTAATTGAAATTTTTTCATATCTTATTATAATTTGGACAAATATTTTATTTTTCCTTCAGACTTTTTTCTCCGAATATTTGAAAAAAAAGGAAGTAACCACATTTTAGAATTAGCTTTTGTTAGAGGAATGGGATTCAGCCATGAGGTTGTTTTGTCAGAATTTTTTAGGGGAGCATGAATAGGAGTTAATTCTAGTTATTTTCAAATGTAAACTAATGCTATCCAAATCAAAATTCCAGTGCAATGTATTCTGTGATGTGGATCAGCAAAATCAATTTTAGTTTCACATTTTAAAAAAGATGTTGACATTAGTGTTCTTTTGTGAGAAGGAAATGACTATGATAGTAGACGAAAGAAGACTTTGCTCCGATCAGGTATTTAAAGGGCTGTCATGCTAAAGAAGAAGCAGCTTATTTTCATTTATACATTTATTTGACAAATACCTAAGTGCCTTTTCTGTGTTGTTGTTGGGGATATATAAATGAAAGCTACATCCTCCTTTGGGACGACAAGCCAATAAACAGAAAATGACAGTGCTGTATATAAGTATTTTAATGGTTTATAGCAGGATGTGCAAACTACAGACTATAGGCCAAAGCCTGATTTTGTACAAGCTAAGAATGGATTTTGCATTTTTAAAGGATTGTAAAAGCAAAAAGAAGTATATGTGACTGAGACTATCTATGACCTAGAAAGCTTAAAATATTTACTACCTGGCCTTTTATATTAAAAAAAAAAAAATGTTTTCTAATTCCTAGAAAGGCTATATACCAACAAAAAAAACTGAGCTTATGTCATGGCAACCTATCAAGTAAACTTCTCTAATAAAAGAATTTTAGCATTGGGTAGGAGATTGTGTATAGAGCTTCCCAAATGTTTTGTAATGTAAAGCTTTATAACTCCAGCTTCTCATTTACTATAGATAAAGCAGAATATTTTTAATTATTAGAACAGATCCCTGGATCTCATGACCCAGGAAATTTTATCATTGCTGTGTTCATTCATGTTATCCATGAATACAGTCATTACGGGGTATATTAGTCTCAGTAGTGGCAAATATCATAATGAAAACCGGTGCTGGAAAGGTTAGCTCTCTAAAAAACAGTGATTCAAGCTATCAACAGTATCTATATATGAGGAAATGTCGGCTCTTTGTTTAAAAACCTTAATGATTCTTAGAGTGGTGACTTATCAAGCTTATAAAATGAAGGTTATGAAGTTTTAAGACTGAGTCTCTATGCCAAGGCCAAAGAGGAGCCATCCCAATTGGTCCTTGGTAGAGTAGGTTTCTCACTTTTAATTCATTCAGTAATTAAATAATAAATAATTCTATTTTGAGTGCCTACTAAGTGAAGCAGGTACTTTGCTAGGCACTAAGATATAGCTGTGAATAAAGCAAACATGGAGTTTTTAATCTAGGTGGGAAGCAGACAGACCAAAGATTAAAACAAAAATGTGATGATTATAATAGGAAAGGTGTACAGTGTTATAGGTATTCTGAAACCAAGAAAGTAAATTGTAGCAGCAGTATTACATGCATATTGAAAGAACCTTTTAGTTTTAGCAAAGCATCACCTGTCTAGTTGAATTAATATTAAATAGGATGCTGTTGGTTGTATAGTTTTGTTTCTACTAATATTTAATTTTTTGTTTTGTAGTTGTATAAATCCTATAAGTAATAAGGAGTTTATACCTAGTCTGTACGTATTTAAGGGCCTTATAATAAGAATCATTTAAGTTGGCATCCAGGAATTAAGAATATTTTTCCTTTAAATCTGCAGTTCTCAAACTTTTGGGTTGAAACTTTTTTCACACTTTAGTTACTGAAGACTCAAGACATTTTGTTTAATGTGGATTATTGGTGTTGTCCCATAGTGGAAATTAAAACTCAACATTTTATAAAAGATTATTAACTCATTAAAAATAACTTTATTGTATTTGTCATAAATTATATAGCGTTTTAGAAAAAATATATTACAAAACAAAATATTTAGAAGGGTAACATTCTTTTACTTAAAAAACTCTGATGCCTGACCTAATAGAAAACAAGTAGTTTCTGATACCTGCTTCTGCATTCAATATCATACATGGTGTTGCTTCTGGAAAATTCTACTATACCCTTGTGAGAGAATGAATAAGGTACATGATATTTTAATATTATTTTTAGTGTAGTTGGGACCCTCAGCACCTCCTAAAAATGTTGTAGGGATTCCCAGGAGCTTGTCCACCGCAGTTTGATGTAAGATGGAAAGAACCACTCATATGGCTAAAAGCACTTGCTAAAAAGTTAGTGTTTAGGTTGAGATCTTACTCTGGCACTTAGGCTCTTGAATGTAGACAAATTATTTAATATTTCTTAAGTTTTGTAGTCATGTTTCCTCGCCTATAAAATGGATTTAATAATACCCACCCATCCTTCAAGATTGTCATGGGTTTAAATTAAATATTATATGTTTCAGGCTTAGACCTAGTCAGGTGGTAGTTGCTGATGCTCATTAGTATGTTACCATATTAAAGCTTGTAAAGACTTCCAGATGGCGGCGTATTTAGGCTCTTAAAGTATTAGGTGACTGAACTAAACAGTTAATTTTCAGCATTCTCAATATTTTCATATTTGAAACTTTGCAGTCATACAAGACAGCTTTGCTTCTCCTGATTTGCCTTTGCTGACATGTTTGACACAAGATCAAGATTTTGGGCCTGATTCCGTATTTCATGAAAGTGAACTAGATTTTGCACCTCTGAGGTAGGAGGATTTATTTTTTTTTGTTTGCATATAACCTTTTCAACTCTTCCTTTTCTTGTTCTTAGTTGTTACTAATAGTAATGACTTCAGCCTAAGGTGAGACTTTGGGGTGGAGGTTAGATAATCTCCGTACACACTCTGAAGGTAACAAGGACCTAAAGTTAAGACATAATGCATATCAGTTTGTCATAGTAAATATATGTGAAAATAAGCCAGGTTACTATAGTTTATTTAAAAATAATTTCTAATATATCCTAGTATTTCTGCCATATTTTAATTTAGAAGACATACTGAATTTTTTTTTTTTTTATATATATATATCTCCCCTTTGCGTCTCATCAGCCCACCCCCATTTTGTAAAAAACATTTATTTCATAGTCACTTAACTTGTTTGGCACTCTCCTTTTGATCAGCTGATATTGAATGAACTAAGGTATCTTTCCTTACCTTATAGGAGGTGTGAATATGAAGTAATAAGATTTTTTTTACAGATAAAGCCCAAATTAATAGTTATTCCAAACTAATACCCTTAGAATAGTCATATGGGAGATGAGTCTGGAATTCTCCCCAACATTTGAAATTATACAAAAATGTTTTCTTTTAGAACTAAAAAAAAGAAACCTTGTATTTAAAACTATAGATGTTTACCTAGTAAAAATCTCTGCCCTTCTGCTTTGTATTACTTTATCATTTTAAAATTTCTTTTATGACAAGTGTTTTGTATGTTGAGGTTACTGTTTTATTTTGGGGAGTAGATCACTTCTTAAGTGTTTTTCAAGAGCATAATAAATTTTAAAAAAGCATAATGACTAGGAAAAGAATTAATGTAGGTTAAGTGGATTTTAAATTATGGTAGGTCATAAATTAAACATTTTAATTAGTAAAGTTTGAATTTTTCTTTAAAGAATAATTTTTTTGGTCAATATGAATATATATTTAGGCAATATTGTTTTAGGAGAAGCCTGAGGAAATAACAGAGTCATAGGATGGTAGTTCACCTTTGTTTATAAAAAATTTGTTTAGTCATTAGTCACCTTAAAGGAATTTGAAATTAGAACTTTGTTTTTCAACACACTTTTCAAATAACCTTGATATCAATGACCTAACAGTTTAGTGTTTTTTCACGTTAAAAAAATATTTTTTTAAAATGTGTAATTTACTTATTTTTAACTGTGTATTTTCAGGGGAATTCCTGGTAAGTCTGAAGATACCGAGTGGTTTTCTCGACCGTCGGAAGTTAGTGAAGCTTTATTCCGGGCAGCCTCAGAAGTAGCTTCAGACTTAGGTAACAGTCACTTTAATGTATCTCAGCACTCACTTACAGCTGTTGAGTCTCAGGGCTCTTTTTTACCTCCTGAACAAGGAACCAAAGAGGAGACTATTTCATCTGATACAGTTGATGAACTGAAAACCCCCAAAGACTCTGATAGTTATGCTCTTTGTTTGTATATGTCATGGAAGACACAAGAAGTTACACAGGAGCCAGAAACTGATTTAGCTGATAAAGATCACGTTTCCTTTTCAACTTCATCTGATACCGGTGATGAATACGTAACTCCTAAAGAAAGTGACACCTTTGTTGCTGCTCATTCGTATGTGCAGTATTGGAAACAGGAATTTTTACAGCAATCAGAGAACTGTTTAACCAGTGAGGACCATGATCCTTGCTCAGATTCATCTGACACAATTGATAAAAAGAAAATTCCTGAGGGAAGTGATAATTTTAGTGCCCCTATTTCATGTATGCCATGGAGCAAACAGGGAGTTTCATATCATCCGGAAACATGTTTAATTGGTAAGGACCGTGTTTTTTTCCCACGTGAAGTTGGTCCTCATTTTAATAATAAAATGTCATGTTCTTTCTTGCATTTCTTGTTGGAAAAAAAAAGTGTCTGATAGTCATTACTTTGAAAGTGTTTATTTAAGGGCTCCAGCTGAGAATGAAGTGAAACAAAAGATGGATTATTTGGAGGGTTATGAAAGAAATGAAGAAGGTCTGGGGAAAGAATTTTCTCAATGTTTTGAGATAAAGGAGAATAGCAGTACTTTAGTATTTTCAGAGGTGCATCCCAGATCTTCAGAAATACAGTGTGTTGAGAATGTTGTTCCTGATAATTCTGTAAAAGTTTCAGAAACAAATACTCTCCAGGGGACATGATACCTGTACTATAGAGGCTTCTAGTGGTCTTCTTCAGACTATTAGATCCAACTTGGATGAGACATCAGAACAACTGTATTTTCAAGAGGAAAGAAACCAAAAGACAAGTTCTGCTTTTGGTAGGAAAAATGTTGATGCTACTGGTCATGTAGCCTTTGAGGCAGTTATTGCCTCTATTGAACCTTCCAAGAAAGAGATTATAGTAAATGAAATCCAAACTGACATCAATAAATCTTTCACAAACGACAGCTGAGAAAGTAAACCAAAAAATTCAGAGTTTTCCCTATTAAGTTGTAATGATAAAAACTCTTTATTTGGTAAAGCTAGTCATCCACGCTGTCACTCTACTCCTGGGGTGTTTGAACCAGCAGTTTCAAAATCACTGTTGCATAAAAAAGATGATATTAGCTCCCTGTACTGTCATCCTAATTTAAAATCACTCCCCAGTGCTCCTCAGGAAATGTTATTAAGCTACCTTCTTTTATTCCACAGCCTAAGTCATCTGCTTCTTTAAGTGAAAAATCTCATAGCCAGGTGGTGGTTCTTTGCAAAATGCAGTTAGCTTTATTTCAGTGTGATATAGACAATGAACCATTTCTTTCTATTGGGAAGATAAAGTCTGTTCCTGTTCTTGACCTTGTAGAGAAGGTAGAATCTTCAGACATTATTTATCCACTGAAAGTATTGACTTTGGATTTTTTACATTTAAAGCAGCAAAGCTTTGAAGAAGTTGCAGATTCCTTATACTATATTTTGGGTAAGAATGTAAATTCTAGTCATGTCATTGAAGGTCCATCTGCAGCTATAGAAAGTAGCATTCTAGCAAACTTGGCTTATGATGCAAAGTCATAAGGTGCTTTACTAATGACTAGCAATGCATCTTTAATTGCACCTGGTCAAGTGACATTGCTGAAAGCTGATCTTGGTCTAGGTGAAATTCCTTGGCCTATAGGAGCCAAGTCCAGTTTAACGATACATACAATTATGCAAAATGACTCCTATTTTGTAGAAAGCCTCCAGGGAAAGGCTGAATCTGACATCTTTACTCTCGGTGATGATACTGAATGCTGTAGCCTAGATGAAAATGCTGTTGTATGCAGTAAAAGAGTTGCCGAACTACAAAGAGAGGTGAGACATAGTAAAATGATAGTTGGGTAAAACATTGGTCTTGTCCTGTATTGTTTCAGGAAATGGTATTGTTATTTGTTTTTATTTTACTTAACTATTTCCCAGGTATGTGACCAAGGTGACATGATTGATGAGTGCATTGAGCTAGCAGGCTTCGAAAATTTGCTTGATGATCTAGATATTTGTGACAGCTCCCTGCAGTGGCAGTCTGATTTACATCTGCCATCCAAAGAAGAGAGCAGTTTTGAAGAGCCTGTAAGTTTTTCCATTTGACATTTCTAATGAGATAAAGAAATACTGTAGTTGAAAAATGGGGATAAGAGTACCCATTTCTATCTTCTAATACCAATTTGTGACTTGTAATCTGGTCTTCATATGATATATAGAAATAAGATCCATTAATTTGTTAGAGATTGGCATAAAAGAAATAGTTGTATTTTGTAGACTGTAAGACAGCATTAGCATGTTCAGTGGTGTCTTGGGAAAGGCAATCCTTTGAGCTCCCAGATCTTTCATCTTGAGGCATCCCAACTCTTACAAGTTGTGCCAGCAAGAATCTTTGGGACAGTGTTAAGACTAGACTAATTCATGGAAGCATTGATTTGTGCTTTTTCTCCATCCGTCAATGTACAAGCCTTGGAATAGGCCCTGGAAGTATTTAAGTATTTCTTTTTAGAAGCTCATTAAAGATTTGACTTCAGAGGTATCTTGAAAATTATAAGAACTGTGTTTCCTAGGAAAGGGTACTGAGGTGCTTAATGTCCAAACTAGTCAGTATTGCCAAAGAAAACTACCCTCTTCCTAAATGAGCACCATACTAACATATTATTACATTCCCTTTCTCTCTCTCTGTTATATCATCATCATTGTGTGTGTGTACTAGAAAATTATAACTTTGAGGTATTAGAAAAATTCTGTGTCAACCTTTCTTTTATACAAGGCCTTATTTTCCTGGATCTTGGGGTATCTCGGATTTTTGTTTCTCTGGTTCCATTGCCCATTGTCTTTTGTCTGATACTTTAAATTCCAACCTGGGTCCAACTTCTTTACAATATATCCTTATATCCTATTGGTCATTGAATACAGTTAGATAATATATATGGTATACTTAATGTTACTTTCCTTTTCCTAGTTTCCTATGTATAAGATTAATATGTTATTGGAAAACTAGTTTGGGTTGAAATCATAATTAGACCTTTATGTTAAGACAATTGGCAAGAGGAAATGAATAAAGATATTTTGATGAACTTTTTCTTTTATTTATAATTTGTTGAATTTGAAAAGAATTTTAATATAGAGAATTGTTAGGTTAGTTTTATTATATCCAGCATTCTAAAGTAGGCCTTGTTCAGTTCTAATATTCAATCTAATAACAGTGGGGATGAAAATGATAGCTAACACTCTGTTAAAATATAATGCTAAGTTTGACTTATGTCAGTTTGTGTAGTCTTTTCATCAATCCTGTCAGGATTATTTTCCCCATTTTACAGTTAACCCTTAGAGGGATAGGGAACTTGCTTGTGATCATTTAGCAAGTAGGGAACTAGTATTTGAAAGTAACCTTAAATTGTACTTAAGCACTATGCCATGAACTGCCTCTCTCTTTAGCTATTCTTTTTGTTTGTTTCAAGTATACAATACATTGGTTATACCTTTAAATAGGTTATGAAACGATTCTCCTGATTACTCTTTCTTCCCTCTGGCTCTACACATACCCATTACCTTATTGCTGTCTGTATTCCCTTGCTTCCTATCCCAATGACCCTCTATCAACTACTTATTTGTTTTTAGCTATTCTTTAGTGAAACCATGGCTAAGATTTTGCATCATTTTGGCAGAATGAAGGTTTTGAAGTCAACTTCAATAAGAGTGACAAAATATGATCAATTTTAAACTTAGAGTTTCCAAAATTTTTGATAGTACTACTTTTGTAATTTGCATCAACATTTTCATATAGACTATATTTAAAGAAATGAAGATATATATTCAGTTAATAATGACATGCTAAGATGAACTCTGACCACATTCCAAATTTTATTTGCCCTTAACTATAGCCTTAAGTATATTTTTTTCATGCTGTTACCTCAGTCCTTCATTCTTAGCTCTATTCTATGGTCTTAGAGTTACATAATGCCAATATTAGGGAAGTAAGGAGTCAGATATGGCAGTAATTTTCCCATGTGCCTCAGCTTGCTCTCAGAGGGCTTGAAATACCTTGGCTTTTTCTTCTTTCTCATCTGTGTCTCAGTTTGCATCACTTTGATACCTACCTGTCATTCTCTAAATGATGATTGGGTATCTACTTATGTATGATGTAGCTTGTGGCAAGGATATTTGGAGTCAAGTTTTAAATGCTTTTCTCTGTGTGGATGGTTAACACCTCTGGTTTTAGACCCTAATAGACCTATATGCTGTCTTGCATGAAATTTTCTTGTGAATATTCCAACCACCTCAAATTCTACTTGCTGATATCAAAATAACATCTTTTTTCTAAAATCAGACTGGTAGATTTTCTCAGTTCTTTAGAGGTGTAAGCATTTCTTGGTTTCTTTGTTCGCAGTTTTTGATTCTTCGTATTGATTAAAAACTGAGATATAAACCAATCTTTGATTTTTTTCCCCCTCTGATTTCTTCCATTTTCAGTTAGTGATGAAGATCTGCTGATCTCTTAAATAAATACTTATCATCTTTTTCATTCTATGTTTTCTTTTGTTTTACCTACTCTAATATCTTTGTATTTATTTTGAAGCTTTAATGAAATTTTACTGAAGTCAAGATCGGAATGGAACTGTTTTCTTCAAATTAAACACACACATGCACACGTTAAGTATCATATATATGATATTGTATGTTAATGAGCTATACTTCAAAAACGTCTCCTTTAGGAGTGGAAAATTTGAAAACCAAGAACTTTGTGTTATGTTTAGAGCAGGGTTCTCTGCACTGTTGTCACTTATGGTTGGATAAATTCTTTGTCATGTGGGACTGTGCTGTGCATTTTAGGATGTTTAGCAACATCTCTGGCTTCTACTCACTAGATGCCAGTAGCATCTTCTCTAAAGTTATTACAGTGAAAACTGTCTCCAGGCCTTGCCAGGTGTTCCTTGGTAGGAGAAAGGTGGGTGGATACAGAATCTCCCCCAATTAAAAATCACTGGTCTAGAGAAACCTATACGGGCAGGAATAGTAGAATATTTATTTCCATACCCTACCAGCTTCCTAAGAATGTTTATTACTTAATATTGAAAAAACCTTGATAAAGAGGGTAGAAAAATTCATGCTTATGTACATATAATTTTAGACTCCCTCCCTAGAGGTCATCACTGAATAACCTTTTTAGGAAAATAAAGAAACCTAAAACTGAAAAGTTGTATATGTTTATGTTCACATCACCAATAATGGTTTCTAATTTCTTTCCTATCAAGGACTTGTTGGGATCTGATGAAACTTTAGGAACTTCTTTTTTAGCATTTAACCTTTACTTCACTATCAGTTTATACTTCCTGCTACTTTAGTTTCAAGAAATTTGAGGACTTGTTTTTTGGTAATTGATCAGTTTTTTGATGCTTTTATTTTTCTTCTAGACGTTTGTGGATATCTTGAAAATATTCCTGTTCTTTTTCCTTTTCACAGTGTACCTCTCTTTCTCAAAAATAAACAAATAAAATCTTTGTACCATAGTTCAAATCCTGAAATGATCATATTATTATAAGGAGCAAACTCTGAGTAACAGAACACACCTAAGGCCCCTGTCTATAATATTCAATACATGCAGACTTCCAGGCTTCAGAATAATTTGTAGAGCCTTCTTGGAATTGACCAAGCAAGATATGACCTGTATATGAATTCAGGAGGATTGAGAATATAATCTTAAGGAACTGGTATAACTGCTTAGTATTTATTTTCATAAAAATTAGGTTTGTTTTTTAGCTGATGAACTCAAATTAATCTTATTTTTTTCATTTTTCATCTTTCATAGGTAGGTCATTCTAATATGGACATTAGTCAGTCTTTTTCAACTGCATTGCCTTCATTCGTTCCTCATGAGCCAACCAGAGAGTTTGAATATCACTCTTCAGATCTCAGAATGTTAAGGGTATCTCCTGAGATAATGCCAGAGACTTTCATACATTTAGCAGGTATGTAGAAAAGGAGATATTAACTGTCCTTATGTCTAGCTTGTTAAAAATATCTTGCTGTTGCTAATTTATTTTTGAATTCCTGCAATAATGTTAACTTTGAATTAGGTATATTTATAAATGCCCAGGTCTTCTATGAGATGAATCATTTGATTTTTCTTTGCATTCTTCGTGACAGTGTTTAGAATTGAATTACATGGAGGAGTCAGTTTGTTTCGAGATTCCTTTCTATGACTCAAAGGGAAATATAAATTAATTGAATACAAGAGAGCGAGAGTGAATGCAAATGAGTTTGTAGAGAGGAAATTGAGAGCTCTGTATTGTGGTAGAAAGCAAGATTATCTGCTGTGGGAGATGGGGACTGGTGGAGGTGTTAGGAGGTTAGAGGAGGGTAGCTTGGTGAAGGCTCAGAATGTTGAAGTGAATAGGGATGGAGCTGACCACAGACAAGCAAAAGGATTGGCTGAGAAGTTACCTTAGATTGGAGATGATTTTATAACGTTGTTGGCCTGTATAGCATCTCTGATTTTTCTCTACTAAAACTCAGAAATGAAGATCAATTACAGGATTGATCTGTGGTTGAGTGGGTAGGTGTGGTGGAAGGATAGCAGTGAAAGGGAATCAGTGAGAGAATAGTTGATTAGCTGTTGTTTTCAACCTAAATAGGGAAAGAAAATAATTCAGGAGAGTTGTTAGTCTGGGAGAAAATAGAACAGAAGTGTAATAGATGAGGTAGGTATGGGTTACTGAGAGAGCTAGAAGAATGAGTAATTTTTGTCAGAGTGAGTTAGTACATTTAAATGGGGATCAGTCTGAAGGGTGATAAGATCCATTGCTTGGCCCTGGGGTTAGATAGTAGAAGTTGAATAAAGATCACTGGGATAAAGTAAATTGAGATTTTGAGGCTAGCTTATTGGATTGATTAAGTGTATTTAAATATTTTCTGATTATGTAGGATTTGGGGTTTAGGGAAAGCCTGTGTTCCAGACTTTGAAGTCTTCAAAGAATGAGTAGAAGTAACTGTGAGTTGCAAGAAGAAGGTGATAGATGGAGGATAGATTTGAAGCTGTTTATGGCTTAAGTTTCCAAGAGATTTTATGTGTTTGATTTTTTTTTGTTGTTGTTAAGTTTATTTGAGGAAAATGGAAAATAATGGTAAGGAAATCATTGTGAGAGATAGTTAAATGCCAACTTCCATATCTCCTTGTTTTTAGAGCATATTTATGTAAAGATGTTAAATTTTATTTTGTCAAATGTTTTTCTGAATCTTTTATAATGGGTTTCCCCATTATTCTAATAATATAGTACAGTATGGTACATTATCAATTAATTTTCATGTGTTGAACCTACATTGCATTAGTGGTTATATTTGCCATTTGTTTATGGTGTATAATCCTTTTGGTATGTTGCTGGTTTCTTTTGCCTGTAAGTTTTTTGAGGAATTTTGTGTTTGCAGTCTTAATAGGTATTGGTGTGTAGATTTCTTGTGATTGTTTTTGTTGGGTTTTGGTACCAGGGTAATAGTGTCATAAGTAGAGTTGGAAGCATTCTCTCTATTCTACTTTTATGAAGAGTTTGTAAAAGATTGGTATTATTTTTACTAATTTCATCTGTTTACTACCTTCTATAGGTCTTTTGAGTTTATATTTTTCATGAATCAGTTATCGTAATTTCTTTCATGGTATTTGTCCATGGTTATCTGGTTTGTTGATAATACCATATAACCCTTTTTATTTTGTGAGGCTGATCATAAATGCCCCTTCTTTCTTTTCTGGTTTTAGTAATTGCAGGACTACCCCCCACCCCCCATTACCCCACCCTGTGAGTCTAGCTAAATTTTGTCAATTTTTGTTGGTCTTTTCAAAGAAACAAACTTTGGTTTCTTAACTTTTTTTAATTTTCCCCCTCTACCTTTTGAATCTCTATTTTGTTTATTTCAATTTTAGTCCTTATTATTTCCTCGCTTTCACTTGTTTCAGTTTTAGTTTGTGCTTTTTACTATTTCTTAAGATGAAAGTTTAGGTTATTGATCGGAGATCTTTTTAGTATAGGTGTTCACACTGATAAATTTTTAAGCACTGTTTTAGCTGTATGCCATAAATTTTGGTTTGTTGTGTTTTGTTTTAATTCACCTAAAATATTGCCAAATTTCCATTGTAATTTTTCTCTGTTGTTGAGTCCTTAGTTATCTGGGAGTGTGTTGCTTTATTTCCACAAATTCATCAGTTTCCTTTTGTTATTATGACAGCTCATTTGATTTTTTTTCTTTCTTTTTTTTTGTAGAACACATATTTTGTATGATTTCAGTTTTTAAATTTTATTGAGGCTTGTTTTATGTCCTAGCATATAGTTTGTTCTGTAGAATGTCCAGTTTGTGCTTGAGAAGAATGTACATTGTGCTGTTGTTAGGTGGTATGTTCTACACATTTCTGTTAATTCTAGTGGATTTGTAGTGTTCCAGTCTTCAATATTCTTGTTGATCTTCTGCCTAGTTGTTTCTCCATTTCTGAAAGTAGGGTAGTGAAATCTCCAATTATCATTGTTTAATTGTGTTTCTCCCTTTTCTGTCATTTGCTTCATATATTTTGAGATTTGATATTAAACACATTTATATTTATATATTATAATTTATAATATAATGTTATATTCCTGATGAATAGACTTTTTTGAGGATAATAAATTGTCCTTTAATTTTAGTAACCTTTTTGTTTTAAAGTTTTGTCTTATATCAGTATGGATACTCATTCTCGCTCTTACGATTGCTGTTTGTATGGCATATCTTTTTCATCTCTTTACTTTCAACCTTTATGTATATTTGAATCTAAAGTACATCTCTTATAAACAGCTTATAGTTTGGACCTTTTTAAAAAAATGCAACTGATAATCTTTGCCTTTTGATGTTTAATTCATTCACATTTAAAGTCATTGATAAGATCAAATTTTCCTTTTCTGGTTTTACTTTTGTTTTCCATTTCTCATGGTCTTTTTTATTCTGTTTCTGTTTGCTGCTTTTATATTGCATTAAGTTAATATTTTCTAGTGTAACATTTTAAGTTCTTCAATGATTTTCTAGTTATTTTTAAAATTTGTGTTCTAAGTGGTTACCCTGGGGCTTAGAAAATTTATCTTATCAGAATATACTCCTGATTTATACTAACATTATTCTACTGTGATAGAAATGTTACTCCTATATACCTCTATTCTTTCTTCCCTTTTAGCAGTTGTAGTATGTATTATACCTGTATGTTACAAGCCCAAGAATACATTGTTATATTGCTATAATTATATAATTTTATATATTTTAAAGAAGCTTAGAGAAGTAGGGAGAGCAAGTATTTATTTATTTGTAAGTTTTTTAAAAATAATATTTTTCAGTTACAGTTGACAATACATTATATTAGTTTCAGATGTACAACGTAGTGATAAAACATTTATATATCTTAAAAGTCTGGTACCCATCTGATGCCATACATAGTTATTACTATATTATTGAATGTATTCCCTATGCTGTACTTTACATCCCTGTGGCTATTTTTATAACTGGCAGTTTATACATTTTAATCCATTCCTTCCCCCATTTCACCTATTCCCCCAGTCTCCCTTCCATCTGGTAGCCATCAAGATGTTCTCTTTATCTATGAGTTTGTTTCTGTTTTGTATGTTTATTTTTTAATATTCCACATATAAGTGAAAACATGTGGTATTGTCTTGGACTTATTTTACTTAGCATAATACCCTCTGTGTCTACCCATGTTGTTGCAAATGGCAAGAGTTCATTCTTTATGGCTGAGTAATACTTCATTGTCTATACATACCACATCTTTATCCATTTGTCTATCAATGGACACTTAGGTTGCTTCCATATCTTGGCTATTGTAAATAATCCTAAAATAAACATAGGGATCATGTCTTTTTGAGTTAGTTTTTTGTGTTCCTTCAGATAAATACCCGGAAATGGAATTTGTAGGTCTTTCTTCAACTCTTTATTATAGCCTTTGTTTTAAGGTCTGTTTTGCCTGATGAAAGTATTGCTACCTCTGCCTTTTCTTTTCTATTTCCATTTATCTGAAACATCTTTTCTTCATCCCTTTACTTTCAAATGTACTGTGTGTGTCTTTTGATCTGAAGTGGGTCTGTTGTGGGCAGCATATGTATATTAGTATGGTTTTCTTACCGATTCAGCCACCCTATCTTTATTGGAGCATTTAATTCATTTACATTTAAAGTAATTGTTGATAGATATGTAGTTATTGTCATTTTATTGTGTGTGTGTGTGTATGTGTGTATTTTTTTTTTTCTTATAGAAGCCTCTTTAACATTTCTTGGAATACTGGTTTGGTCATTATTTCTTCAAATAGATTTTCAATTCCTTGCTTTCTCTTCTTCCTCTGGTACCCCTATGATGTTAATGTTGGAACACTTGTTGTCCTAGAGGCCTCTTAAACTATCCTCATGTTTTTGGATTTTTTTTTCTTTTTGCTGTTCTGATTGGATGTTTTCTGCTGCCTTATCTTTCAAATCATTGATTCAATTCTCGCTTTTATCTACTCTGTTAATTCCCTCTAATGTAGTCTTCATTTCAGTTATTGTATTTATTGCTGACTGGTTTTTTTTCATGTTTCATATATCCATTTTTATGTTTTCTGTTTCTATTAAAGTTCTCATCTACTCTTTTCCTAAGTTCATTGAGCCTCCTTATAACCAATGTTTTGAACTCTGCATCCAGTAGATTGCTTACTCCATTTTGTTTAGTTCTTTTTCTGGAACTTTGTTCTCATTTTTTGTTTGGGACATGTCTCTTTGTCTACTCATTTTTGCTGCCTCCTTGTGTTTATTTCTATGTATTCAGTAGATCTGCTGTGTCTCCTGCTTTTAGTAAGAGTGGCCTTATGTAGTAGGTGTCCTGTGGGGCCCAGGGTCCCAGTCTCCCTAGTCACCTGAGTCACTGCCTCCAGATTTGTCCCTTGTGTGTCTTGTGCATGCACTCCTGTTGTAGTTGAGCCTTAATTGCTGTTGGCATGTCATTGGGAGGGATGGATCTCAGGGTGATTGGCTGTGAGGACTGGCTGTGACTACATTGGAGGAACTGTTGTACAGAGGCTCACCCTATGAACCCATAGAATTCACTTTAGCAGGGGTCCTGTGCCTGCCCAGTCTGCCCTCTAGGTAAGTCATTTGTGGAGGTAGTTGGATCATGTTCTAGTGTAGTCTGAAGCTGTGCACCATGTGTGTTGGTTCTGAGATCTCTTGGGAGGGGCTCTGGTGCAGGCTAAGGTCACTATAGGCTAAGCCACTGCCTGTCCCTAGCCCAGGGTCACATGTTATGAGCTATAGAGTGATCTACCAATGGTTGCTGCTTGTGCTGCGCTTAGAGGTGCCTGGGAGAAGCTAAACTGTGAACCAAGACTGGCTGCCACTAGTGCTGGATGAGGCTGCATTAGCAAGAGATATGGGGCATGCCAAGGCCAGATGCTGCATGTTTGGGATTTGTGAACCTTTGAGAGATTTTAGAAAACTGCATCCTGAGCCAAAACAGGCTATTTGTATGTAAAAGCCACTGGAAGCAGCTTAGGTGGGCCTGAAAGTTTGGTGGGGCTTGGTCTTAGAGAATCAACAGGGTAGGATGAGTGGTGTTGGCCAGGTTGATGGAAACTCAGACTTAGTGCCTCGCTGCATCTGCAGGATGGTTAGGGGGAAGGCTCAACAGAGGAACAGTGTGTCCACCTGCACTTCTGTCTAGGAGAAAACTTTGCCTCCAGTTCTTGCCGTGAGGCCACACAATTTAGTTCTTCCCTGAATGTCCCTGGCGCTTTTCGAGCTGCTACTTCAGCACTAGAGCTGAGTGAGTGAGTCCCATCATCAGCAAGTAAATTGGTGCAGAAATTCTTTAAGAGGAATACCTGGGACTTCAGCAGTCCTCTGCTTTGTTGTCTATTTGCTTGGTTTTTTCTTTCAAACATCTAGTTTGTATACTGCTTATTGGTATCATGTAGCTGCCAGCCTCCTCTTTATTGCTCACCATCAAGATTGCCATTGTTTTTGCCAAGCTCTTCATTATTCACAGTGACCAGAACATGGAAAAAAATAAACTGCTCTCAATCTTATCTGTCAGGTATCATGTGTTTGGCCATTCCTGTAACCATCATGCAGGAATCTCTTTCTTGTCAATGGGGTGAAGAGGAAGTGAATAAAAAGAATTGTCTGTGTCCATGTTCTGTAAATATTGTATAGAAATGGGCTCTTGATATCAATTGCCCTGATTCCTTATTTTTTATTTGCTTCCATGTTCTGTGAATAATGAAGAGCTTGGTTTTTTTAATCCCTTTTTTCTGTTGTTCAGATTTATTAATTGTATTGATCTGTCCTCAGTTTCTATCTTTTGCTATCTCTTCTATTTTTGAGCCTCTTTAGTGAATTTTATTTCTGTTATTGTATTTGTCATTACTTGAATTTCCATTTGGTTCTCTTTTTTTACTTCTGTTTCTTTGCTGAGATTTTATCTTACTTTTGTTTTAGAATTCTTAATTGCTTTATTATGGTGTTGGTATCATCTGAATCATCTGGTTATCTTTTTCATTCAAACTAACTTTCCCGGCACTTGGTATTGTGAATATTTTTAATTGTATCTTGTGCATTTTGGATGTTAGGAGACTTTGGATCCAATTTAATCTTACATTTTATCAGGCAATTGCCCTATTTATGTGTAGCACATAGGCCCTGGCTTACTTGTGCGGAGGATGCTTCCCTGGGCCTGTCCTGAGGCACATAGTGGCTGTGGGTCTCCCACTTGATCCTTGCTAGTGCCATCTGTGGGGGGTGAAGAGTGTTTTTCTAGGCCTCCTGGAGTATCTGGGTGGAGTATGTAGGTTGCTGGGCTCTTAGGAGACTGTTTTCCTGGGCCTGCTCTCTGGGCATCTTAGTGCTTGGGGTCTTTTCATTCTGTTTCTGCCAGTGCTTTTGGGGGAGGAAAACACCTACCTAGCTGGTTCCATCAGTGGGTTGGTAATCAAGAGTCTGGGAGTCAGTTGCTGGCTAGAGGACTAGGAGATGCCAGCTAGGCCTTCTCTTCCTCTTCTTTCCTTCCCATTTTTATGGTGGTTCCAGGTTATAAGCCTCTCCCAGGTCTATTTGGGATATATGAGAGTTAAAAAGAAAACCCTGGGAACATGCAACTTTGTTATTCCTCAAGATCTGTGGTCCCTAGCCAGCTTTCCTCTCTCCAACCTTTCAGAATCTTTTTATGGTTGTATGTCGAATTATTTCCAGGAGGAGCAGGGAAAAGTGGGTTCGTGCTATTTTGTCTGGGTACCAGAAGACAACTCGATTTTTGAATATATGAAAACTTGGGGACATTATTGTCTTTGGGCTAATCATGATGGTAAGAAGTGACGTGAAGATCTTTCTCAGGCAATATTGAATAAGCTAAGGGATTTCAAGCCACAAAAATTGGGGATATCTACTTTCCTAACTTTTCTAAACTTTGGACACCATGGACAAATAATAATAGCTATTTTTTGTTTTTTGCTTATTTGCTAAGCATTTTCATAGATCATATTATTTTGTATCTGTATTTGACTTATAATGATTAATATTGCTATTATCATATTTGATAAATAAGCAAAATGAAGCTTGTCCCATAGCTGGTAAATTGGTGGAGTGCCACTTGTCAACCCAGGCAACCTTCCTCCAGAGCCTGCATTCTTAATCACTATGTTATGCCACTTTTTATCTTTTCCTAAACCCAACTGTTTTATTCTTCTTGAACATTGATTATAATGTCCTTTTGTCTCCTCTGTTAAAATTAAACTCTCTTGGCTGGTTACCGAGACCTTCTAAATTCTATTTATTTAACTTTAATTTTCTCGTATAATTTGGTCCTTCTAAGGCAAGCCATTTTGTTATTTTTGTTTACTTCTCTACCCCTAGAATTATGTGCACTACTTTTCCTGATATTCTACTTTATCTTTTCCCCTTTGCTGAGTGCTATTTCCTCTCTTCAGAACATCTCTATATTCTACTTAGAATTTAAGGCCTAATTCAAGTTCTACTTTTTTGTATAAAGGTTTTTGATCATTTCATATTGTTCTCATCCATTTTTGAATTTGAAATGTCTCTGTAATGTCACCATAAAATAGTATACTAACAATTTATTCAAATTCTTTCTTAGGGCACCACAGTTTATTTTTGTCCATTGTTTAACCCAAAACTTTGTACATTATAAAAGCATGGAAAAGTCTTGAAGATTGTTCCTAACCTAAGAGTGTCCATCAGTGATATATTACCGGCTGTCCTTAGCTTGTTTATAGCCTAGGTAGAAACACAGTAGGAAACAATGCTTTGATCTTAACTTCTGAGGTGATATTTACTCCCAATGCTTTAATTACTTTCCATGGCTGATGACTTCCAAATGAAGGACTCTTTCCAGATATGTTTCATACTCCAAATGTTATTATCTACTTATGGGAAATCTTCATTTGGTTGTCCCATGGCACCTTAACCTCAGAACTTTGAGGAACTGATCAGTTTTTCTAGCCCACTCTTCTGTATTTCCTCAGTTGAATGGATAGCTACTTAGTTGCCAAGGCAGAAACTTATGTATATCTTTCTTTGCTCTCATCCTGGTCCAATAACCAGTGATTCTGTTGATTTTGATTCTCAGTTTTATTTTCTCTTATTTGTATTACTGCTTTATTAGTAGGAAACTGGTCATCTTTGCTGCCCTCCTATCCATCCTCTGTATTAAGACAGAATAGTCTTATTTTTAAGTCAGACTTGTTAATATCACTTGTGGTTTAAACCCTTGCTTTCTTTCCACTGTTACCTTCAGGATATATTTTATACTCCTGACATGTCATAGAAGGTCCCTGCTTACCTCTTAAGTTTCTTACTTGCCTCTTTGATCACCTTCAAGTACTACCATTTCTTCAATATGCCAGGTTCTTTTGTCTCCTTGATCTTATAAGTGCTCTTTTCTTTGGTTGGAACACTTACTTCCTGTACTTCTTGTGCCCGATTTCTACTCTCCATACTTTCATTTTCAGCTGAGGTGTCTTCTAGGAAATATATCCTAGTTTCTACTCACCATGACTTCTTAAGAAAGAATCAGGTACTCCTTATATGTGTTTTCATAATATCCTATAAACATCCTCCCTCATCACTGCAATCAGCACATAATAATCACTTGTTTACTTGTTTCAATCTCTCACAAGATTTTAAAGCTCTTTGAGGGTAGAGTTGGGGTTTTGTTCATATTTTATTTGCATCTGGCCATGAAAGGTGATATCAATAAATATCTGTTAAATGACTCAATGAATTATTGAATATTAAAGGAATTAAATGTCAGAGTAGACTCAGTGGAAATGGGTGAAATAAGGAGGTAGGCTTCTTTTGGAGATCAGTTCTTAAGAAAGCAGATCAGGTGAAAATAAAAATTGTATCTGGTTGAATTATTTTGAGTTGTTATTGTTTTGAGTTGTTATTTGGTGGTTATTGGAGTTTGTGATCCCTGCCTGATGAACTTAATTGTATTAGTATTCTCACCATAATTTACAGTTAATGCCCAGTTTTGGGTTTAGCCTAAAGACTGTAGGTTATTTCCCTCTCTCCTCTCTCCTCACTCTCTTCACTCTCCCCTCTCTTCCCTCTCTCCTCTCTGTGTTTGTGTATTTTGTTATCTCTCTCTTAGAGATGTGATCTAGGTCAGAGTAAGTGAGGACTTTGGTTTGGGGCAGGACTTTGGGAGGGTTCTCTTAAAGATGAGAGACTTGGAAGCAACACCCAAAATTTTATCTTCTTCCTTTTCTCTTTTCTGTGAGTAAGGGTGTACTTACTATTTGCTAAATGCTTTATATCTCATTTAATGTTTTCTACAACCCTGTGAGTGGTATGATGAGGGAAATAACTTTCTCAGAGTTATTCTGTTAGGAAGTAGTGTTTTTTGGATTTGAACCTCTGTCCGAATGCAGAGTTCACGAACTTTCCACAACACCAGCAGTTCTTTAGCTTCTTTGAAACTACTGACTTCTTAGGAGTACCGAGAGTCTACAGCCCACTTACCTTACCAATTCCCACTTTCACATAGAAAAAGAATTTAGTGATAGTAACAAAATATTAGGTTGTAGTTTGAGCTTGTATATATGAGTTTTATGCTACGAAATAATCCCCTATAAACTTTTAAAACTCAGCAGTTTTATTACGTTTAACTTGACATTGTGTTGGAAATTATTTAAATGGCATACATTTGTCAACAATTCAACATTAATGAAGTATCATTGTATAGGCACTTTGGAGGGGTTCAGTTTACATAGGCTTTGTCAGTAAATGTGCCAGTAATTTCTATTTTAACCATAATATATATACATGATTTATAGTATAGTGTTGAGAGAATTTAAGCTTTAGTAACAGTTTACTCAAGGATTAACCAAGAAACCCACAACAAAATTGTGACTAATCTAGTTATTAATAATTAATAATTAGGAAATTCTAAAAATGATAAAGGTACAGCAATTTACAAGGAAGCAAGAATAACAATAATGAAAACAAAGACTAACTTAAAATATTACCAATGTCTTTTTAAAAACTGCAGGAATTTCAATCCCCTTTCTTTTTATACAGAATAGGTACTTTTTTAGGATTGCCAGACCTCTAGCCGTGACTGAATTAAAGTTCTTAAAATCCAGAAATATGCTAGTTTCTTTTTGTATGTTAGTATTAATATCTTCAATAACTGAACTTGGAATGATTATTAGTAAGAATCTCTTAGTCATATGTAATATTAGTCTGTAATTGTACCTCCTTTTGTCTGTAAGAAATAAAGAACTTGCTTGTTCTTATTGAATCAGGTCATAGAAGACTTTGGATTATACTTTGGGAAATACAACCATGCTGTTTTTGTCTGCTAAGGAAGCTTTCTGTGTTAATAAGCTTTTGGCTCCTATGGGTAGAGTTCTTTAGCAGATCCTAACCAGGTTATTAGTTTCCTCTCTTAAAAGATGCAAGTATACAATGGTAGTATACTATAGTCTCTCATTTCTGATTTTAATTGAGTCCTGTCTCCATTTTCTTGGCGAGTCTAACCAGAGGTTTGTTAATTTTGTTTATCTTTTAAAAGAAGCAGCTCTTCGTTCCATTGTCTTTTTCTATTGTCTTTTTATTCTTTATGTTAGCAAGTTATTTCTGTTCTGATATTTATTTCCTTCCTTTTACTAACTTTGGGCTTTATTCTTTTTCTAGTTCTTTGAGGTGTAAAGTTAGGTTATTTGAGATTTTTGTTTCTTGATGTAGGCATTTGTTCCTATAAACTTCCCTTTTAGAACTGCTTTTGTAGCATCCCATAGTTTTGGTGTGTTGTATTTCCATTTTCATTTGTCTCAAGGTATTTTTTTATTTCTCTGTTGATTTCTTCTTTGACCCATTAGTTGTTCAGGTTTTTAATATGTTTTGATTTATTAATTTTTGGAGCCATTTTGCTCTTCACAAATTTTCATGACTTCCTATCCTTCTAAAGTTGTTATGCAGCACACATTCTTTTCTTTTCTTTTAGTTTTCTTGAAATGCTAATACTTGATATTTCTACCTTTTTACCTTACATTTCACTCCTCATCCAGTTTCATTCTATTATTCAGCTACTTTTTTGAAGTTCACTAGTGAGTTTAGAATGTCACTCAGCTGAAGTGAGAACAGTTCACATTTTGAGTTTGAAGGCTGAAGTACCTATTTTATCATTTACTTACTGTACAACTCTAAAAAATATATCTTTATTATTCAAAATGCGGCTTGAAGACCAGTAGTATTGGGTATCACCAAGGAGCTTCCTAGAAATGCAGAATTTAAGATTCCACTCCAGACCTATTGAATCAGAATCTAACAAGATCTTCCTTTGAGCAGCACTGTTATGTCATTATCTATGAGATTTAATTTCCCTATTTATGAAGTATAAATACTACTTGATGTATATATCAATCATCTTACTACCATCTGACATACAATATGTTTTACCAATTTACTTATTGCCTGCTTTCTATTAGAATGTAAACTTTGCAAGACAGAATTAGAATGTAAACTTTGTTTATTGCTTCCTTTTCCTGTGTCTAGAACAGTGACTGAGCCATAGTAAACATCTTTTTTTTTGAATGAATATTACTTGTCAAATCTTGCCATTTATATTGCAGTGATTTACTTTTTACTGCCATTTAGAACTACTTTTATTTAGAATTACTATATTAGACAGTACAGAACATTTCATTGTTGTAGAAAGCTCTGTTAGACAATGCTGCTTACACTTTTATATACTCTTTTCACCCATCTTAAACCTATATTTCTACAGTATAGTTCTGATCATGTCTGTCAACAATTCTCTATGCATATTGAATTAAGTTTAAACTTTAGTGTAACTTTTAGAGTATTTAGTTTCTTATAGTTAAAAATGCACATCTTATTATGATTGTATTTATTAGGGGAGTCATTTAAACCTACTGCATGCATAGCATCCATCTGAGCCAGATTGCATTGCCCTTGTAGACCTTGAGGGAAGGGGAACCTATGAAAATAAGGGGATGATTTTTTGCTATCCCATGGAATAAAGTATTTTGTCTCAATTGAGGAGTCTTATATTTTCTGCCAACATACATGACACAATAATAGGCTAACTTATTAGTTTATAAGTAGGGTGAAATCCAATTCTAGAGTAGACAGCATTTTCTCACCACATTGAAAATGATTTAAAAATACAAATTTTAAGGTCTGTATAATATTTCATCAAATATTTTATGTAAATATTTCATCAAATATATGTAAAAATTTCATTAAAAAACTGTTTTAATCTGTTGCTCTATTGTTGAGTAGTTAAATTATTTACTCATTAGATTATTGCTTTAAATGGCTTTGTAATAAATATCTTTGAGTGTAACTATTGGTGTTCTTTGATGCTTTTTCCTTAGGATTCCATTCTAGAAGTATAGAGTCCCAAGGAAGGAAAGCTTGCTTTATATTTTTAGTGCATAAAGAAAATTTTTTAATTCAAAAAAATATATATTAACAATATCAACAAATCTCTTTTTCTTTAGAAGATAATTCTAAAGGAGACACAACTGAAATTACTCAGCCCAACCTGAAACCAGGCATCACTGCAACTCCTGGAGATTCAGACTTCAGATCTCATTTACCTGTGTACCCTGAGGACTTTCCTCAATTTGTCGTAAGATCTTCTGTGGAGAATACTGTTGGTCAACACACTAGTACTCTCAACCAACAAATATTGGCAGATGGTCGTGTAATTGAAGAGACACCAAATGTTTTAGCTGTTCCTGAACTAGTAGACCAGAAGACTGGGATATCAACAGTACCCTCTAGTTCCTACTCACAAAGAGAGAAACCCAGTATTTTCTACCCACAGGTCTTGAGAAACAGTAATCTAACTGAAGAGGCTCTAAGAGTTTTAGCTGTTTCTGGAGCTGCTGACCATAAGGCTAGGATATCTACAATTCCTCCAAGTTTCTACTCACTTGGAGAGAAGCATAATATTTTCTACCAACAGGCATTGCCAGGTAGAAACACAGAAGCTGTTCTTGTACCTATTGACCAGAAGACTGAGGAAACAACAGTACCTTCTAATTCTTACTCAAATAGAGAGAAGCCCTATATTTTCTCCCAGCAACAACTACCAGGCAGTCATCTAACTGAACAGACTCTGAAAGTTTCAGGTGTTGCTGAACCAGCTGATCAAACTACTAGGATACCAACAGTACCCTCTACTTCTTACTCACATGGAGAGAAGCCCCATATTTTCTACCAACAGACATTGCCAGAAAGTCATTTAACTGAAGAGGCACTGAAAGTTTCAGCTTCTCCTAGACTTGCTGACCAGAAGAGTGGGATACCTACAGTAACCTCTACTACTTATTCACATAGAGAGAAGCCCTTTATTTTCTCCCAGCAAGAGCTGCCGGACAGTTGGCTAATTGAACAGTCTCAGCAAGTTTTAGCTGCTCCTGTACCCACTGAACAGAAGACTGGGATATCAACTGTACTCTCTACTTCTTACTCACATGGAGAGAAACCCCTTATTTTTTATCAACAGGCATTGTCAGAAAGTCATCTAACTGAACAGGCACTGAAGGTTCCAGCTGCTCTTGGTTCTACTGAAGAGAAGATTGGGGTACCAACAGTATCCTCTATTCCTTACTCACATAGAGAGAAGCCCAGTGTTTTCTTTCACCAGGAGTTGCCATACAGTCCTCTAACTGAACAGGTACTGAAAGTTCCAGCTGCTCCTGGATCTGCTGAAGAGAAGTCTGGGGTACCAACAGTATCCTCTATTCCTTACTCACATAGAGAGAAGCCCAGTGTTTTCTACCAACAAGAGTTGTCGGACAGTCATCTAACTGAACAGCCTCAGCAAATTTCAGCTGTTTCTGGATTTGTTGACCAGAAGACTGGGGTTTCAACAGTAACTTCTCCTCCTTACTCACATAGAGAAAAACGCAGTGTTTTCTTTCACCAGGAGTTGCCACATAGTCAACTAACTGAACAGGCACTGAAAGTTCCTGCTGCTCCTGGATCTGCTGAAGAGAAGACTGCAGTACCAAAAGTCCCCTCTACACCTTACTCACATAGAGAGAAGCCCAGTGTTCTCTACCAAGAAGAGTTGCCAGACAGTCATCTAACTGAACAGTCTCAGCAAATTTCAGCTGTTTCTGCATTTGCTGACCAGAGGACTGACGGCATACCAACAGTAACT
This sequence comes from Cynopterus sphinx, assembly GCA_030015415.1. NCBI lineage: Eukaryota > Metazoa > Chordata > Mammalia > Chiroptera > Pteropodidae > Cynopterus > Cynopterus sphinx. The sequence continues at coordinate 52,466,476 of CM057383.1, read as the reverse complement.
TCTACTCCTTACTCACATAGAGAGAAGCCCAGTGTTTTCTTTCACCAGGAGTTGCCTGACAGTCCTCTAACTGAACAGGTACTGAAAGTTCCAGCTGCTCCTGGATCTGCTGAAGAGAAGTCTGGGGTATCAGCAGTCCCCTCTATACCTGACTCACATAGAGAGAAGCCCAGTGTTTCCTACCAGCAGGAGTCACCAGACAGTCATCTAACTGAACAGCCTCAGCAAATTTCATCTGTTTCTGGATTTGCTGACCAGAAGACCGGTGGGATACCAACACTAACTACTTCTCCTTACTCACATAGAGAGAAGCCCAGTGTTTTCTACCAACAGGAGTTGCCTGACAGTCATCTAACTGAACAGCCTCAGCAAATTTCATCTGTTTCTGGATTCGCTGACCAGAAGACTGGTGGGTTACCAACAGTAACAACTTCTCCTTACTCACATAGAGAGAAGCCCAGTGTTTCCTACCAGCAGGAGTCACCAGACAGTCATCTATCTGGAGAGTCTGAGCAAATTTCAGCTGTTTCTGCATTTGCTGACCAGAAGACCGGTGGGATACCAACAGTAACTACTTCTCCTTACTCACATAGAGAGAAGGCCAGTGTTTTCTACCAACAGGAGTTGCCTGACGGTCATCTAACTGAACAGTCTCAGCAAATTTCATCTGTTTCTGGATTCGCTGACCAGAAGACTGGTGGGTTACCAACAGTAACTACTTCTCCTTACTCACATAGAAAGAAGCCCAGTGTTTTCTACCAACAGGAGTTGCCTGACGGTCATCTCACTGAACAGTCTCAGCAAATTTCATCTGTTTCTGGTTTCGCTGACCAGAAGACTGGTGGGTTACCAACAGTAATTACTTCTCCTTACTCACATAGAAAGAAGCCCAGTGTTTCCTACCAGCAGGAGTTGCCTGACAGTCATCTCACTGTACAGCCTCAGCAAATTTCATCTGTTTCTGGATTCGCTGACCAGAAGACTGGTGGGATACCAACAGTAACAACTTCTCCTTACCCACATAGAGAGAAGCCCAGTGTTTCCTACCAGCAGGAGACACCAGACAGCTATTTAACTGAACAGCCTCAGCAAATTTCATCTGTTTCTGGATTCGCTGACCAGAAGACTGGTGGGATACCAACAGTAACAACTTCTCCTTACCCACATAGAGAGAAGCCCAGTGTTTCCTACCAGCAGGAGTCACCAGACAGTCATCTAACTGAACAGTCTCAGCAAATTTCATCTGTTTCTGGATTCACTGACCAGAAGACTGGTGGGATACTAACAGTGACAACTTCTCCTTACCCACATAGAGAGAAGCCCAGTGTTTCCTACCAGCAGGAGTCACCAGACAGTTATTTAACTGAACAGTCTCAGCAAATTTCATCTGTTTCTGGATTTGCTGATCAGAAGACTGGTGGGATACCAACAGTAACAACTTCTCCTTACCTACATAGAGAGAAGCCCAGTGTTTCCTACCAGCAGGAGTCATCAGACAGTCATATAACTGAACAGTCTCAGCAAATTTCAGCTGTTTCTGGATTTGTTGACCAGAATACTGGAGTTCCAACAGTACCGTCTACTCCTTACTCACATAGAGAGAAACACATTGTTTTCTACCAGCACGAGTCACCAGATAGTCATCTAACTGAACAGTCTCAGCAAGTTTCAACTATTCCTGGATTTACTGAGCAGAATACTGGGATACGAGCAGGGTCCTCTGGGACCTATTCATTTGAAGAAAAGCCCCGTATTTTCTACCGGCAGGCATTATCAGATCATCATCTAACTGAAGAATCTCTGAAAGTTTCATCTGCTCCTAGACCAGGTGACCAGAAGACTGGTATCCTAACAGTACCCTCTAGTTCCGACTCACATAAAGAGAAGCCCTTTATTTTCTACCCACAGGAGTTGTCAGGCAGTCATTTAACTGAACAGACTCAGGAAGATTCAACTATTTCTGGACCATCATCTGACCAGAAGACTGGGATAACGACATTGACCTCTACTTCTTACTCACATGGAGTGAAGCCCTTTATTATCTACCCACAGAGTTTATCAAACATTCATCTACCTGAAGAGGCTCTGAAAGTTACAGTTCCTGGACCAGCTGACAAGAAGACTGGGTTACCATCAGAACCTTCTAGTTCCTACTCTACTAAAGAGAAGCCTATTAGTTTCTATCCACAGGTCTTACCAGACATTCATTTTACTGAAGAGGACCTGAAAGTTTCCACCATTTCTGAATCACCTGACCAGAATACTGGAATACCAACACAGAGCTTGACAAAGAGTCATGTGCCTGAAGAAACTCTGAAAGTTTTAGCTGTTCCTAGACCAGCTGACCAGAAGACAGGGGTACCCATAGTACTCTCTACTTCCTATCCACATAGAGAGAAGCACATTATTATTTCATCACAGGCCTTGCCAGACAGTCATCTACTTGAAGAGGCTTTAAAAGTTTTAGCTCTTTCTGGACCTGCTGACCAGAAGACTGGATTACCATCAGAACCTTTTAGTTTCTACTCAGATAGAGAGAAGCCTATTATTTTCTATCCACAGAGCTTAACAAAGAGTCATATACCTGAAGAGGATCTGAAAGTTTTAACTGTTCCTAGACCAGCTGACCAGAAAACTGAGACTGAGGTACCAATAGTACCCTCTACTTCTCACCCACATAGAGAGAAGCACATTATTATTTCACCACAGGACTTGCCAAGCAGTCATCTACTTGAGGAAGCTCTAAAAGTTACAGCTGTTTCTGGACCTGCTGACCAGAAGACGGGGTTACCATCAGAACTTTCTAATTTCTACTCACCTAGAGAGAAGTCCAGTATTTTCTACCAACAAGAGTTGCTAGATAGTCATCTAACTGAAGAGACTTTGAAAATTTCATCTGCTTCTGGAATAGGTGGTCAGAAGACTGGAGTAACAACAGTACCTTCAAGTTCCTACTTACTCGGAGGGAAACCCATTATTTTCTACCAACAGGCCTTACCAGATAGACATCTCACTGAAGAGGCTCTGAATGTTTCACTTTCTCCTGGACCAGCTGACCAGAAGATTGGGATACCTACAGTAACCTCTCCTTCCTACTCTCATAAAGAAAAGCCTCTTATTTTCTACTCACAGTCCTTGTCAGACAGGCAGCTAACTGAAGAGGTTCAGAAAGTTTCAGCTGTTCCTCTACCAAGTGACCAGAAAACCAGAATACCGTTAGTGACCTCTGCTTCCTACTCAAATAAAGAGAAGCCCATTATCTTCTACCAGCAGGCCTTGCCAGATAGTCAGCTGACTGTAGAAGCTCTGAAAGTTTCAGGTGTTCCTGGACCAGGTGACCAGAATACCAGAAAACCAACAGTAACCTCTGCTGCTTACTCACATAGAGAGAAGCCTGTTATTTCGTACCAGCAGAAGTTGCCAGGTCATCATCTAACTGAAGAGGTTCTGAAAGTTTCAGGTATTCCTGGAACAACTGACCAGAAGACTGGGTTATCTGTAGTACCATCTAGTTTCAGTTCTTATAGGGAGAAACCCATCATTTCTTACCAGCAAGAGTTGTCAGATCTTACTCAGACAGCTTTAAAAGTTTTAGGCATTCCTGAAACAGGTAACCAGAAGACTGGGATACCAGTAGTAACCTCTACTTCTTACTCACTTGGAGAGAAGCCTGTTATTTCTTACCAGCAAGACTTGCCAGATCCTGATGGAGATGCTTTAAATGCTTTAGTGGTTCCTGGACCAGTTGATCAGAAGACCGGTATACGAATTGTGCCACCACCATCCTATTCACATAGAGAAGGTTCTATCTCTTCTTACCAGAAAGAATTGCCCAATATTACTGAAGAAACTTTGGAAGTTTCCACTGGACCAGCCGACCAGAAGACTACAATACAAATAATCCCCTCTAGTTCCTACTCATATAAAGAGAAGGGCAGTATTTTTAACCAGCAGAAGCTGCCAGATACTACTGAAGAAGCTTTAAACGTTTTTGTTATTCCTGGACCAGCTGACCAGAAGACTGAGATACTAGCAGGACCTTCTAGTTCTTACTCACATAAAGAGAAACCCAGGATTTCGACTGTGATTGGACCAGATGACCAGAAGACTCCATTACTGACAGTTTTGCATAATTCTTATTCTCAGAGAGAAAAGCCCAGTATTTTCTTCAAACAGCGTTTGCCAGGTAGACATCATGGTGAAGATATTCTGAAGAATTCATCTGCTCCTGAACCAACCATTGTGAATTCTGGGATACCAATACATCTTCCTAGTTCTTATTCACACAGAGAGAAATCTAATATTTTCTACCCACAGGAATTGCCAGACAAACATCTAAGTGAAGATGTACTGAAGGTTTCAACAATTCCTGGACCAGCTGACCAAACAACTGTGTTGCCAACAACAACTCCTAGTTTTATTTCACACAGAGAGAAACCAAATACATTCTCTCAGTGGGATTTGGCAGATAGGCATCTAACTGAAAACACCCTGAAGTTCTCACGTGGTCCTGGGCAATCTGATCAGATTACTGGGTTATCAACAGTTCCCCCTGGTGCTTATTATTCACATAGTGAGAAGCACAAACTTGTTTCAGATCATGTCCAAAAACTAATAGATAATTTAGATTCTCCTAACTCTACTATTGTCTCAAACAACATGTCTTTAAATTCTCAGGGTGATGGTAGAATTGTAATAAATAAGCCAGAACCTTCAGGTTTTGACGATTTTGGCTCTGAAGAATTCCAATATGCAGACAATGGTTCTAAAACTCTTAAAGAGATTCAGACACTTTTAATGGAGGCAGAAAATATAGCACTGAAACGATGCAATTTTCCTCCCCTTGTCCCTTTCAGAGATGTTAGTGATATTTCATTTATTCAGTCTAAGAAGGTGGTTTGCTTCAGAGAGCCCCTTAAAACTGATGAATCTAATGTCGATTTGCCTCAGAGACAGCCATTCACAGAGGAAAGCCCAAGCAGCAAGTGTATACAGAAAAATATTAGCACACAGACGAATCTCAAATGCCAGAAAGGTATTGAAAATTGGGAGTTTATTAGTTCAACTACAGTTAGAAATCCTCTACAAGAAGCAGAAAGCAAAGCTAGAGAGGCATTAGATGAAACCCTTCAGCACTGTAAAGCAGTCAAATCTGTAATGAGATCTGAACCTGAAGGGTGTAGTGGAACCATTGGTAATAAAATTCTTATTCCTGTGATGACTTTCATAAAAAGTGATTCAAGTAGTGATGCAAGTTCCTGTTCATGGGACAGTAATTCCTTAGAGTCAGTTTCTGATGTTCTTCTAAACTTATTTCCGTATGCTTCACCGAGGACAAGCATGACAGATAGCAGAGAGGAAGAGAGTGTGTCAGAGAGTGATGATGGGGGTGGTAGTGTAGATTCACTGGCTGCACATGTGAAAAACCTTCTGAAATGTGAATCCTCATTGAATCATGCTAAACAAATACTCAGAAATGCAGAGGAAGAGGAATGTCGGGTACGAGCACGAGGTAGGAATAATTTGTTATTAAGTCAGATGAAGCTTATACACATAGTTTAATAATTTGTGTAAGTTAAGTGTTTGGAATTCTAAATTTATTTTTTTGTAGAATGTTAGGATGATTACACTTTCCACTACCCATCTAGTATATGTCCATTTAATCAATAATGTAGCTAAATCACAGTAATAATAGTGCTAGTCTGAGTTTAGGTCCTTATGAAAATTAGGTTCTTATGTCTAAAGGAGAGTAAGGAGATAGCTTGGGTTTCCAGACTCCTCAAGCTCTCATGTTTCCCCTAATCTGCCCATTATAATGTACTTATTTTGGATACAGAAAAAACAAATCACTCTGTATCAAAGAACTATAAATATTTTCTCATCCCTTTGCAAATGAAATTCTTAGAGCAAACCTTAGAAAAACTAATCAAGGTATTTCACACTAAAACTTGAGTTACATATTTAAAAGAGAATACTTACTAATCCCATTAGTCTCTAATAGTAAAATTCCATTAAAAAAAATCTTGACAATATGGGGAATATACTTTGGAGGGCAATTTATAAGCAATTCAGGCCTACCTGAATCATTAACTGCCTGTATCATTTCTTCTATTTCTTATGCATATTTTGATTCTCAAAAAACAACTGCAAATTTTATTATTATAAAATACTAGCTCTCATGGAGGTGAAAATAACTAGCATGAGCTAATGGGGAAGGCAGGGGGATTGTCCTTATTAGAAGGAAGATTAAGATAATATGATTGAATATCATATTTAATGTGACCTCTTTGGAGAAATCTCTGTAGAATATGGTAAAATCAGACTTTTAAATGAAATTATCTGAAGAACTTGTAATATTTTGTCATATAATTGAGAGGATATGTTTTTTGCTAAGCATGTGGTATGCATTAAATTAGATATATTGATCTTCTGTGCTCTTATAATCACTAACAAATTATCACATTTGTGTTATCTTGTGTTTTTATGCTTTCTTTTCAGCTTGGAACCTGAAGTTTAATATGGCTCGTGATTGTGGCTACTCCATTTCAGAATTAAATGAGGATGACAGAAGAAAAGTAGAAGAGATCAAAGCAAAGTTATTTGGTCATGAGAGAACAACAGATTTGTCCAAGGTATAAATGAAATCTAGTCCAACCAGTATACTGTGTACCAAAAACTAATATAAAAAAAAATATGGAATACCAACTGTAATTGGGGAGAAAAAAAAAGAAAAAAAACTAGAAAAGAGAAAATGTAGAAGAAAGAGGAGTAGAATTTGGATCTCTTACATAGACCTTGGTGACTAGCTGAGTCACTGATATGATAGTCTTTGGCTTAAAGTATTAGGAGTCTTAAATCTTCAAAAGTTAAGATTAAGGATTAATTCTATAGGTTTTGATTAATTCCAAATATATCTATTGAAAAAAACTTACTTCCTTTGGAAAATAAGAATGGATTTGTTTTATTGGTAAATTGTCACTTCTATTTTTCTCGTGAGGGTGATATCAGCTGTTTTTAGATGTATATTCTCTGCTTAGGAACACAGAGCTATAATAGCCTATGTATAAATGACTTTCTTTTTAATAGTATTCATTTTCCTTCTATTGTGAACTGTTTTAGGCATAGAAAAGAATCTATATATCTATATATATGTTTAGATATACATATCATGTATATAAAGAATAAAATAAAATTAATTCCTATATATTAGCCATTCTGTCTGAGAAATAGAATGTAACCAAAGAGCACTGAAGTCCTCTGTCCCTTTCCCCAGTCATAACTCTTTTACTTCCTATCCTGACATGTATCGGTTTTCTTGCTGTTCAGTATGGTTTTGAACTCTATAATAGGTGGAATTAACATGGTATATATAATTGTGTTTTTCATACAGTTGTAGGTTTTTGAGATTCTTCTGTATAATTGTACATAATTTTAGTTTATTCCTTTTTATTTCTGTACGTATTCATTGTGTGAATATATCATAGTTTATCCATCTCTTGTGGGTAGGGCATTTGGTCTTCTGTTATGAACGGTAATTGGGTATAATAATACCTGTCTTAATAGGGTTTTTGTATGGCTTACATGAGATAATGCCTATAAAATGCCTAGTAGAATGTGTGGTGTCTAATTAGTACTCAGTAATTGGCACTTGCAGTTATTTTAATCCTATAAAAATCGATATGGGTATCATATGTATAGATGTTATAGCCTAATTCATAGTTTCTTAGAAAATTGTTCATCAGTGGTATAGCATAATTATTTTGACTTATCAATTTTAGAAAAGTTTTAAAAAATTTATTTATTTTAATTAGTTTCAAGTATATAGCACATTAGTTAGACATCTATACAGTTCATAAAATGATCCCCTCAGTTGCTTCCTCCCTCCCCTGGCCCTCCACCTAGCTGACATATTAATGCTAACTGCATTCCCTATGCCGTGTTCCCCATCCCTGTGACTAACCATCAACTACTAATTTGTTCTTCTTTAACCCTTCACCTCATTCTCCCAGCTTCCCAACCCCTCTTCCTCTGTCCATCACCAAATTGACAAATATTTGTGAATCTGTTTTTGATTAGTTTTTTTTTGTTCCTTTGACTCCACATATATGTGAAATCATATGGTATTTATCTTTGTCTGACTTAATTTCACTCAGCATAATAACCTCTAGGTCCATCTGTGTCGTTGCAAATGGTAGGATTTTATTTTTTTTTTAATGGCTGAGTAACATTCCATTTTATATATGAACTATAATTTCTTTATCCAGTCATCTGTTGATGGGCATTTAGGTTGCTTCTATATCTTGGCTATTGTAAATTATGCCATCATGAATGCTGGGGTCCATAGATGTTCATGAATTATTGTTTTGGTTTTCTTTGGATAAATATACCCAGAAGTGCAATTGCTGGGCCAAAAGGTATATCTGTTTTGAATTTTTTGAGAAACCTCCGTACTGTTTTTCACAGCGGATATATCAATTTGCAGTCCCACCAACAAATGTATGAGGGTTCCTTTTTCTCTGGATCCTCGCCACCACTTGCTCTTTTTTGATTTATTGATGGTAGCCATTCTGACAGGTGTGAGGTGAAAAGGTTTTTACAAGTATAAATTAAATTGGATTTTAGGTTTACATATATGCTGTGAAAAACAAAATTAATAAACAATAAAATAGATGGTTAGTTACCTTAGCATTTTTTGTTTAAAGTCTTTTAGATTGGAAGCTGTGTAAATGGAGTTAAATTGTCCTAAATTCCTTAATTGTGATCAGTAGAAGGGTAGGTATATTGTTTACTTTAGATTGATAAATAATGTGTTATAATTTCTAGGATAATTGTGTCTCCTGTGTCATTCTCAAAATTAATTTAAGATGGATCATAGACCTTAATGTGAAAGGTAAAACAAGAAAGATTCTTGAAGAAAATCTCTTCATGATGTTGAGATAGACAAATATTTTTTAAATAGGATACAAAAGTCACTACTATAAAAGAAAGGATTGGTAAATTGCTCTTCATGAAAGTTAAAAACGTTTGGTCATCAAAAAGCACCATGAAGAGTAAAAAGTCAAGGCATAGAGTGAAAGATATATTTATTTGTAATACATATATTTGACAAAAGACTTAAATCTAGAATATATAAACAAGTACATAAAAATCACTTCTCCCTCCCTACAGACTTCAAAGGCTACTTCACAAAGGAAGATATCCAAGTGGCCAATAAGCATTTGAAAAGATTCTCAATGTAATGGCCTTTCAGAGTAATGCAAATTAAAACTATAATGAAATTCTGCTTCATACTAACAAGTCACTAAAGTTAACCAATACTAAATATTGGTTAAGTTGTAGAGCAAATGAAATAATCATGTAATTCTCGTAAGAGGATAAATTGGTACAATATTCTTTTTTTAATTAAATTTTTTAATTGAGGTAACACTGGTTAATATATGAGATTCAGATGTACATCATTATAATTTGACCTTTGTATACATGATAGTATGCTCACCACCAAAAGTCCAGTTTCCATCTGTCACTATATATTAACTCGCTTTATCTATTTTATCCTCCCTTCAACTCTCTTTCCCTTGGTAACCACCACACTGTTGTCTGTGGCTGTGAGTTTTTTTTTATTGTTTATTTGTTTATTTTTTGTTTTATATTCCACATGAGTGAAATCATACAGTTTTTGTCCTTTTCTGTCTGACTTATTTCATTTAGTATAATGCCCTCAAGATTCATCAGTGTTGTTGCAAATGGCAGTGTTTCATCTCTTTATGAAGTAGTATTCCATTGTGTGTGTGTGTGTGTGTGTGTGCGTGCATACATGTGTGCATGTACCACATCTTTATCCATTCATCTGTTGATGGCACTTAAGTTGTGGCCATATCTTGCCCATTGTTAATAATGCTGCATTGAACATAGTAGTATATATATATCTTTTCAAATTAATGTTTTCATATTCTTTGGATAAATATCCAGAAAAGGAATTGTTGGATCATATTGTAATTATATTTTGAACTCTTTGAGGGATCTCACTGGTTTTCCTAGTGTCTACACCAATTTATATTCCCACCAACAGTGCATGAGGGTTCTCTTTTCTCAGTGTCCTCTCCAGTACTCATTATTTCTTGCTTTTTGATAATAGCCATTCTAATAGCTGAGAGATGATATCTCATTATGATTTTGATTTGCATTTAACCAACAGTTAGTAATGTTGAACATGTTTTTTTGTTCATATATCTTCCTTGGAAAAACATCTATGCATGTCCTCTGCCCATTTTATAATTAGGTTGTTTGTTTTCTTGTTGTTGAGTTATGTGGGTTCTTTATATTTTTGGATTTTAATCCCTTATTGGAAATATCATTTGCAGATATCTTCCTAAGTTTGGTTTTCTTTTAATTTTGTTAATGTTTTCCATTGCTGTGTAGAAACTTTTAGGTTTGATATGGTCCCATTTGTTTATTTCTGGTTTTGTTTCCCTTGCCTTTGGAGTTAAATTTACAAAACTCCAGTAAGACCAGTGTTCAGAAGCTTTTTGCCTGTGTTTTCTTTTATGTATTTTATTGTTTCAGGTCTTGTATTTAAGTCTTTCTTTCATTTTGAATTAATTTTTGTGTAGAATGTAAGATAGTGGTCTAGTTTCATTCTTTGGATGTGGCTGTCCAGTTTTTTCAACACTTTATTGAAGAGACTTTCTTTTCTTTGTTGTTTATTCTTAGCTTCTTTCTCATAAATTAGTTATCCATATATGTATGGGTTTATTCCTGGTTTTCAGTTCTGTTTTGTTGGTCTCTGTTTGTTTTTCTGCCAATATACTGTTTTGATTACTGTACCTTTGTAATATAGTTTGAAATAAAGGAGTGTGATTCACCCAGCTTTATTGTTCTTTCTTAGGATTGCTTCAGCTATTCGGGGTCTTTTGTGGATCTATATAAATTTTAGGATTTTTTGTTCTATTTCTATACAAAATGTTTTTTTTTTATAAATGAGTATTATATCTTGTCACATGCTTTTTTCTGTACCTATTGATAGCATATGATTTTTATCCTTTATTTTGTTAATATAATGTATCATATTGATTGATTTGCAGATGTTGAACCATTCTTACATCCCTGTAGTGAATCCCACTTGATTGTAGTGTATGAACCTTTTAATGATTGTAGTGATTTGTTGAAGATTTTCACATCTATGTTTATCAGAGATAATGGCCTGTAATTTTCTTTTTTTTTTGCATTGCCCTTTCCTGATATCAGGGAAATGTTGGCTTTGTAAAATGAGTTAGGGAGCTCTTTTATTTTTTAGAAGAGTTTGAGAAGGGTGACTATTAAACTATTTTTGAATATTTGTTAGATCTCCAGTGCCATCATCTGGTCCTGCCTGGACTTCTATCATTTTCTTTAGTAGTAGTAGTCAGTCTGTTCACATTCTCCATTTTTTTCATGATTCAGTCTAGGAAGATTGTATGAGTCTAACAATTTGTCCATTTTAAGTTTTCTAATTTGGTGTTGTATAGCCTTTCATAGTATTCATTTAAGATCCTTTGTATTTCTTGAGTATTCATTGTAGCTTCTCTTTCATTTCTGATTTTATTTATTTGGGTCTTCTGTTTTTCCTTGGTGAGTCCAGCTAAAGGCTTGTCAGTTTTGTTTGTCTTTTTAAAGAAATAGGCTTAGTTTCATTAATCTTTTATATTGTCTTTTTAGTGTCTTTTATTTTTGCTCTGATTTTTATTTTCTTTTACTGACTTTGATCTTCCATTTTTCTTTCTACATAGTTACGATGTAATGATGGGTTGTTTATTGGGATTTTTCTTGAAGGTAGGCCTATATTGCTATAAATTTTCCTTGTGGTACCACTTTTGCTGCATCCCAAAGATTTTTGGTTTTTTGTGTGTTACATTTTCATTTTCATTTCTCTGTATGTTTTGATTCCTGTATCATTTGATTTTTATTTCTTCATTGACTCAACAAAGTTGTTCTGTAGTGTGTTATTTAATCTCCACATATTTGTGATTTTTCCAGCTTTCTTCTTTTAGTTGATTTTTAGTTTTATATACCATTGTGGACAGAAAAGATGCTTGATATGATTTCAGTCTTCTTAAATTTATTGACACTCGTTTTATGTTTCAGTGTGGACTATTTATGAGAATCTTTCCTGTGCACTTGAGAAGAATGTGTTTTCTGGTGCTTTTGGATGGAAAGTATTGTAAATACTAAGTCCATCTGGTATAATACATTATTTAAGCCTGATGTTTCCTTATTGACTTTCTGTCTGGATGATCTATTCATTGGTATAAGTGAGGTGTTAAAGTTGTCTACTATTGTTTTGGAGCATATTTTAGGTCTGTTAGTAGTTGTTTGATATATTTTGATGCTACTAAGTGTTGGGTGTTTATGTGTTAATGTTATGTCTTGATAAATTTTCCCCTTTATCATTATAAAGTGGCTTGATGTCTATCTTGTCTCTTGTAAGTAGGGATATACCTTCTTTCTTTCTGGATACCTTTGCGTGGAGTATCCTTTCACATTGAACTTAGATTTGTCTTTGGAGCTGAGATAGGTCTCCTGAAGAGAGCATGTATTTGGGTCTTGTTTATTAATCCGTTCACCTGCTCTAAATGTAAATGGACTGAACTCACCTTTTGATTGGCGAGTTCAGTCCATTTACATTTAGAGTGATTATTGGTACAATATTTTTTAATTCTAATTTAGCATTATCTAATAAAGGTAGATTATGTGTGCCTTAAGACACTGCAGTCCTACTTCCAGGTATGTGCTCAAGTGACATCAGTGTGTATATTGACCAAAAGACATAGTCAAATGTAATCATAGTAGCCAAAAGCTGAAAACAATGTGAATGTCCATCAAGAATAGAATAGATGAATCAGTTGTGATTTATTCACACAGTGGAATTCTTCATAGCAATAGAAAAGAACAAACTACTGCTGTCTCAACAATACTGAAGGATTTCACATGTTTAGCAAATGAGTCGCACTGAATAAGTCCATTTCTATGAAATTCAAAACCAGGCAAACTAATCTAATTTCGAATAAAGTAAGAGTAGTGGTTACCTCTGGTAGGGACAGGTGGGTGATATGACTGGGCAGAGAAACAAGAGGTCTTCTCAGGCATAAGAGGTGTTGTAATATTTGGATTTGGGTGGCATTTACACACATATAAAAATTATCAAGCTTTCAGTTCAGATTTATGTACTTTACTGAATACCTGTTATACATTCATAAAAAACGTAGAACAAGAGAGACAAGTTGAGATCACAGACAGCTTTAAGTAAGATAACAATTTCTTATAGCAGCAATAACTAAAAGTATAAAGAGATAAGTCTAACAAAAAGTATATAAGATCTTTATTGGAGAATATTAAAATTTCTACTGAAAGTCATAAAAGAAGACCTAAGTAAATAGAAAGACATTGTATGTATTAAAAGGAAGATTATTTAGGTTGCACAGGCTGCTTCAAAGAATCAAGGCATGGATTTAAAAAAATACTTTTAATAGTGGTAAAATACACATAATATAAAATTTACCATCTTAAGCATTTTAAAGTATATTGTTCACTGTTATAAAGTACATTCATATTGTACAACCATCATCACCATCCACACAGAACTCTTTTCATCTTGCCAAAATGAAATTCTACCCATTAAACTATTTTTCCTCTTTCCACCCTATCCTCAGCCCCTGGCAATCACCATTCTACTTTCTATCTGATTTTAATTAAGTATCTCATTAAGTGGAATCATATAGTATTTAACTTTTTGTGATTGGTTTATTTCATTTAGCATAATGTCTTCAAGATTTATATATATCAGCATATGTCAGAATTTCCTTAAAGCAAGTCCTTGGAGATAGCATATAGGTGAATCCCTCCCCCCCTTCCTGCATTCTGCCAATTTCTATTTCATTAGAGAGTTTAATCCTTTACTTTCAAAGTAATTACTGATAGGGAGAGCCTAGTTCTGTCATTTTATTTATTTTTTTGCTATGTTAAATAATTGATTTTCATGTACAAGTACAGTGCCAAATCATTAAGATTATTTATCTTACTGACCTCTAGTCCACAAAAGTGCAGAGGACAAGAAATTACATTTTGTAGGCTCCTAAACACACTGTCTTACATTGCTTTTGGCAGAAACTATTAAGACCATTTTGACTCCTGTCAGGCTATGAAAACAAAATCTTATTTGTATTTAAAAATTTACTGACTCCTCAGCAGGATATTGTTTCCTTGTTTTCTCTTTTTTGTTTTTAACTTATGAAGACAGGAAAAATTTGAAGTTAATATATATCATCATGGTATATGGACTAATAATTCAAGTTTATAAAGAAAACCATAAACTTGAAAGTAAAAATAATGCAATCCAAATGAAGAAAGTAATACAAAAGAAATTATTAAACCCAGAATTAATTAGTAAACTAAAACAAAAAAAAATGATAAAATTGGACATTAAAACTTAGTATTGAATCTTGGAAAAATTCTGAATCAATAGGTGACCACTAGCTAACAAGAAGGTTACAGAAAAAAAAATGGAATGTTATAAATGAAAAGGAGTGGGCTAAATTATGAAAAATTTTTAAATCATAAGAGAGTATACTGTGTACCTCTTTCCTTGTTAAGTTTAATGTTTTCATGAAATGGCTGAATTTTCAAGGACTATGTAAACAAATTTTGAATAGATTGAACATGAACAAGGTAGAAAATTCTTGTTGGTCAGAGATTTAACTTCTAAGAAAAGTGTCTGACTTATTAGGTAATATTATAGGGTATTTCACGGTTGTGATGTTGACATTGGAGTTATTTGGTAAGTTAATATTTCTATTTTTAAGAGATGCAGAGGTGAATTATTAGATCATATCCCAATGTCTGTGTAGAGATATAAGGCTGATAGGGGAAACTTCTGCAGTTGTTGAATCATGGTAGATGGAATTCAAATGTTTAATATTCTATAAACTAGGAAAAATAGACTATTTTTTGAGCTGTTTTAAGTTCACGGCAAAATTGAAAGAAAGATAAGGCCCAACACATGCATTTTCTCTACCATTATCATCTCCCACCAGAGTGGTACATTTGTTGCAATTGATAAACCTACACTGATGCATCATAATCACCCAAGTCCATCCTTTACATAAGGATTCATTCCTGGTATATATTCTGTGGGTTTGGACAATGTATAATGACATATATCCATCATTATAATATCATACAGAGCATTTTCACCATCCCAAAGTTTCTTTGTACTCTATTCAGTTCTACCACCTGACCACCCCCACTGCAACCACTGATCTTTTTTTTTTTTAATTCATTTTTTTTATGGTGACATTGCTTAATGAAATCAATAAGTTTCAGCTGTACTCATTAACAATAAGGCATATATATATATTTTTTCACTGTGTGTTCACCTTCCATAGATTTCTTCTGTCACCACATATTTGACCCCCTTTATCCCATCTGCCTCCCCACTTCTCCCACCCCCTACCTTCTGGTAACCACTAGACTATAGTTCCTGTCCATAAGTCTATTTGTCCTATTCATTTGTAGCTTTTAGGTTTATATCCCACATATAAGTGATATCATGTGATTTTCAGCTTTTTCTGTCTGGCTTATTTTGCTTAGCATGATTATCTCGAGGTCCATCTATGTTGTTGCAAATGGCAGTATTTTGTCTCTTCTTATAAATGAGTAATATCCATTACATATATGTATCACAGCTTCTTTAACCAATCATCTATTGTAAGACACTTCAGTTGCTTCCATGTCCTGGCCGCTGTGAATAATGCTGATATGAACATCAGTGTACAAATATCTTTTTGGATATGGGTTTTCAAGTCTTTGGGGTAAATACCCCGTAGAAGGATTACTGGATCATATGATAGTTCAATTCTTAGTTTTTTGAGAAACCTGCATACAGTTTTCCATTGTGGTTGTACAAATTTTCAGTTCCACTGGTCTTTGTACTGTTTCCTTACTTTTTTGCCTTTTCAACACTGCCCACTGTACATATAGTACTACTTATATATTGGAATCATACAGTATGTATCCTTTCAGATGGGCTTCTCTTGATTAGTGATAATATTTAAGGTTCTTCCATACTTTTTCCTGGTTTGATAGTTCATTTCTTTGTAGCACCGAATAGTATTCCATTGTCTAGGTGTGCCATAGTTTATTTATTCATTCACCTACTAAAGGACGCCTTGGTTGCTTCCAAGTTTTGGCAATTATGAATAAAGCTGCTATGAACATCCATATGTGAGTTTTGTAAGAAACTGCCAAACAGTCATAAAGTGGCTGCACCATTTTACATTTCTACCAACGACAAATTGGAGTTCCTGTTCTCCACATCCTTGTCAGCATTTGGTATTGTCAGTGTTATGGATTTTGGCCGTTCTAGTAGGTATGTAGTGATGTCTCATTGTTATTTTAATTTGCAGTTTGATAATTTCATAACAGATAATGTTGAGCATCTTTTCATATATTCCTGTGTTCCAGCCATATATCATCTTTGGTGAGATATCTGTTCAGATCTATTGTCCAGTTTCTAATTGGGTTGTTTTGTACGGTTGAGTTGTAAGAGTTAAACGTATATTTTAGATAGAAGTTCTTTATCAGATGTTTCTTTTGCAGATATTTTCCCCCAGTCTGTGGCTTGTCTTTTTATTGTCTTGACATTGTGTTTCACAGAAGTTTTTAATTTTAATGAGTTCAGGTTATCAATTACTTTTTTCAAGGATTGTACCTTTGATATTGTATCTAAAAACTCATTATATCCGAGGTCATCTAGGTTTTCTCCTATGTTATCATGTAGGAGTTTTATAGTTTTACATTTGCATTTGGGTCTGTGATCTCTTTTCAGTTAATTTTTGTGAAAGGTTTAAGGCCTATATCTAGATTCATATTTTGCATGTGGATGTTCACTTGATCCAGTACCATTTGTTGAAAAGACTACCTTTGTTCTGTTATATTGCCTTTGTTCCTTTTTCAAGGATCAGTTGGCTATAATTAGTGGGTCTGTTTGTGGGCTTTGTTATGTTACAGTGATCTATTTCTCTATTTTTTCACCAGTATCACACTGTCTTGATTGCTGTAGCTTTATGGTAAGTCTTGAAGTCGGGTAGTATTGGTCCTCCAACTTTTTTCTTCTCTTTTAATACTGTGTTGACTATTCTGGGTCTTTTGCCTCTCTATATAAACTTCAGTATCAGTTTGATAATATCCACAAAATAACTTGCTGTGATTATGATTGAATTGCATTGCCAATCTGTAGATCAAGTTGGAAGGGACTGAAGGTCTTGACAATATTAGGTCTTCAGTTCATAACATGGAATATCTCTACATTTATTTAGTACTTCTTTTGATTTTTGGCCTTTTACAAGATTTTTTTTTTATCTTTGATTTTCTGTACTTTGACAATGTTTTACCTATGTGTAGTTTTTTTAGTGTTTATTCTGAACTTCCTGGATCTGTATTTTGTGTCTGGCATTTATTTGAGTGAAATTATTGTTGTTTCAAATATTTGTTTCTTTTTTTCTTCTCTTTTGGTATTCAGATTGCTATATGTTATTATATCTTTTGTAGTTGTCCCAGAGTCCATTGACGTTCATTCTTTGTTCTCTTTGCTTTTCAGTTTTGGAGATTTTTATTGAGATATCCTGAAGCTCAAGGTTCTTGCCTTGGCCATTGCTAGGCTACTAATGAACCCATCAAAGGCATTCTTCATTTCTCTTACAGTGTTTTTGTTCTCTAGCATTTCTTTGTCATTCATTCTTAGGATTTTCACCTCTCTGCTTACATTGTCTTTGTGTTCATGCATACTGTCTACTTTATCCATTAGGGACCTTAGCATATTAATCATAGTAGTTTTACATTTTGCCATGTCTGGTTTTGTACTTGCTTTGTCTCTTCAGATAGTTTTTTTTCCCCCTTTTATAGTATGCTGTGTTGTGGGGCTTGTAGCTGATATATTAAATTAAGAATATACAGTTTATAAACTCTTAAATGAGGAAGCACAAGCTACATACATACATGGAGTTGGTAAATAGCTTTCTCAGAATCTGAGCTCCCACTTTGGGGAAATGAAAACCCTGTGGTCATTTTGATTGAAGACACAGTTTTGAAAAACATACTCACACGAAAAAAATAAAGTCACAAAATTTATTACTTACAAATCCCAGAAGTGTGAGGGGTGGAGTGCATTAAGCCAAGGGAAGGGCAGTCCTCTGTCCTGGAGGTAGAGAGCAGGGTAGCAATAATATTAATTATAAGGCAGTTGAGGCAGAGGTCACTAACTTTTCACAGTCTCAGCTCTAACAGATTATTTTAAAAGGTGCCCCAGAAAAAAACAAAGCAGGAACTTTTTTGTGGTGGGTATCCTAAACTCAGGTCTTTATCTAACTGTCATACTCTAGGTGGGAGCAGGGTTGTCATACTGTAAGCCTAGGCAGCAACTCAAAATAGCTGTTTTCTCATCACAATTGACCCTGTGATGCCTAGGCATTAGTCTTTAGGGAAAATCATAGGCACTGTCTGGATGGTGGAGATATTAAAAGCTCCTGGCAGGGTTTTGGTCACCTAGCATATGAAACATTTGAGCAAAGCAAAAATGCCAATCAAGAACATCAGTAGATAAATGATAGTTTGAAATCCTGCTGTAATCATCAACCCCATTTGTTGAGGACCAGCCAAGAAAATAAAGTCCATGGATAAGGTTAAGGTAGGTATTTGATTAAAAACTTGGGTGAGATTATGGAATACTCGTACCTGTTAAGCCATCTTTTATAAGTTTGTCTGATTTTTGTCCCGATTTATTAATATACATGTAGCAGATGATGCACTTTACAGCACATCTTTCATTGGCCAATATGTAAAGCTAAACAGTTATTTGAAACCATCTGCACTGAAGAATCATGTAGTTGTATTAGTCTTGGCTTTGGTAGTATGTTTAGATAATGTGGTTGACAGGGTGGTGTTTGCCTTAATTTATTCTTGTGTGCCTGTTGTGGTGGTGCCTAACCCAGTTCCTCTGAGGGATCGTAGCAGACCTACTTCAAAGATAATGGGGATGAATACCACACACTTGATGTGAGGGGCAGAAAGAGAAATGGATTTAGGGTCCTGGTTAGTGATTTGTATGAAGGTAGTCTCAGAGAGAGTAAATACATTGGTATGAACTTATAGGACTCCTCGGGGGCCAGCAAGTAGGTTGAGGGGACTAGAAGTGCACATTATGGAGAACTGCAAATGTGTGGTGGACCCAGGGCACTGGACCCATAGTAGATGCTGTTTGTTTGGGGAAGTTGATGTAATTTGGGAGTCCCCCTGGGCAACTGTGCTGCACAGCTCAATGCTGTGGGAATGTGCTTCTTGGGACAAGGTGTAGATCATATTCTTTCTTGTGGTATTGGTGCTTGGACAGATTTGGAGGATTATAAAGAGCATGTGAGGGCTCCTACCAAGTGCCACATATTGTATGGTAAGTGTCCTCCTGCACTGGAGCAGTTGAGCACTATAGAGGTTTGCTGGACAAGCCACAGGGTGCATGGGGTGTTATCTGTTAGGCAAATGGAGACAGGGTTAGTAAAAGCTGGGAAGGTCACTAACTCAGGAATATATTTTTGTTGAGCCTGGTAACGTGTGGTTACAGTGGTCCAAAAAAATGAGTTTTGGTTTCTGCTCATTGTATACGGACATTATCCTTGCTGTGATCTGTTGAAAGTCAGTCCTTGACACAAGGGTTTAAAGAAGGGGGAAAAAGAAGAAAAATTATGACTGAGGGCTTAAATGGGAGGATTGTGGAGCCCTGAGTGGTGACAGCAGGAAAGGGTTTCCTCAGGGTGATGTAGGCAAGTAACCCTGTGGCTGTGGTCCTGGAGGTTGTGTGTGTGGGGGTTGCTGTGGTGGTGATAGCATCCATAGGGAGGAGTCTTCCCAATAGAAATTAAATTCACTAACCCCTGATAGGATGTATAATGCAGACCAATCTAATGGGTGTAGTGAGGGCAAGCAACTAAGTGAAGTGTTTATAGGGGCCCCCATAAGGTTATGAGACTCAACACATGCCTTGTTCTTCTATAGCTCAGAGGTACAATGGAGAGCAGCCTTGTGGTCATAGTATCACGTAAGCATTGTAGTAAGCAAGGGGGCCTCTAAGTAAACACATAGTTAACTGCAAAATACCAAGGGAGTTGTCAACAGAGAATTTAGATAAACAGGTGTTCGGTTCAGCAAGCTCTATAGAATCTTTGCTGTCATCAGCCACTGTGCCTTCCTGGGCATCATCTCCTCTGTAGTGGACACTACATTGCCATTGTTGTCACCGGTAAAGGGAGCCATCCCAGAGGAGGTTATCTTCCTCAGGTAGCCACCAAGGAGGGGAACTTAAGGCCCAAGGGGCCTAACAGGGTTTTATAGATTTCGGATGCCCTGATTTGTCTCACAAGTTCTCAGCAAATCTTGGAGGTCAGGGGTGCTCCTCACTAATGATTGAGCGGTGCTTTCCTCTGAATTATAGGAGGCCTCCATCCATAAAGAGTAAAGTTTAGAGACACACATGTACCTTTGGCTTAAAGAAAATTTAGTTACCTGTTCCCAACAATTTAATGTTTGCCCTACATCACCAGAGATGGGTCTGAAGTACATAAGCCCGTCAGCTAATTAGGGTTGAAATTAGGTCAGTGTAATGACTCGTGGCCTTTAAACATTTGTGCCATTAGTCCCATTTAAGAGAGAGGGCTAGAATTGCCTGGCTAGTACATCTGGTAGCATTTTGGGCATAGCCCTTCTAGGGCTGACTTCCAAAACACACCATCTGCCAATCATGGGTGCAATTACGGGCAGGAGCTATGTACTTCCAGCAACTTTTTACTGTTGTCTCTGGGGTTGAGGAGTAGCCCCATGACCTAGGTAGCACAAAAGGCACAGAGTAAGGTCAACAGTAGTAAGCATGTGGATTTTATATTCTTGGCACCTGTCCAATGACTATCATATGTGAAGGTTTCTCATGGGGCCACTGTGGGTCAGTAGCTCACTGGTGGCCTCCTCCAAAATGGAGTAGGGTCAGGTGTTGTGATTGTAATGCCATGATGTCATCTTCTGATGTGTCAACCAACCTGAGTGCCTCTTCCCCCCTTTTAGAATTCCACACTGTTCTTTCGGTGGGTCCGGGTGCAATTATTTCTACTTCCTGTGGGGAGGTATGATTAGGAGAAATGAGCCATCTTCTAAAGCCACTATACATTGGAATTTCAGCTGGAGTTTCCATATTCAGTAGGTAAGTGTGGTCAAGCAGCAGCATGTGTTCTCCTAATGGGCGAGGACTATCTATGACCAGGGAGTCACAGAACCACCTGTTCCCAATCACATCGCCAATGAATACTGTCAGGTGAGATGATCAACATTTAAATATGTAGGGGGACGCAATATTGTTGGGGAAAATATCAGTAATATTGTCTTGTAAGATGAAGGCATCATATTGCCCTGTGATAACAATCATAGGCAACATGAGTAGGCAAGCCCGGTTGGTAGGCTTGAGGAGAGTGGTGGCCATATGGCCTCAAGTTTAAAGTGGTAAGTGCCTCTAGCAGCAAGGAAGTTCATTTACCACATGTAACTTAAGGAGCAAGATTTTTAAAAGACCATTGTGTTCAGTAATGCCAGAGGTATGTGGCCAGTATGGAAGATGAAAGTTCCATTACATGCTCTATTGGAGAGCCCTGTGCTGTCTTATATGGGCACTAAGGTGAGATCCTTCATCTGAGTCAGTGATATCAGGAGGGCTGAATGGAGGCAGGGTATACTTAGAAAAGAAAGAGATTACCTGTTCTTCTGGTGGATATGGTGAAGAAGATAGTGCCTGATTTAGGCAGAGGAAGATGCCCTATGAAATTAACCTGCCAGTAGCTAAAAGGGTGGTCTTTGTAACTGACGCATAACAGGGCAGTTACCTGTGTTTGGGAGTATAATTTACAATTCAAAACAATTCATTTTGCAAGGACTGTCTTGAGTGCAGTGCTTCTATGGTGACCTAGGCCAGTGTTGCAGCCGTTCCCTCATGACCCAAAGAGATACGGGATCATTTGGCCAGCGGACAAGGGATATGGAAGTGATGACTAGGAAGGGCCAGAATGGTGGAGTCGAGGATTGATTGATGGGGGGTGGAGGGGAGCTGTGGTTTTGTGGTAGTGGATGGAGCAGATGGAGTTGTTGGTAAAGTCATTGGTTGAGAGTCCTGAATGGTGGTGACATGGATTTGGGCAAGGTCATCCACTTTGCAGTTAAAGATAGACTCTGGTTTGCTCACTTTTGTATGCTCACTTTTGTATGTGGTGAAATGTGGGTAACTTTAATTGTGGTGGGTGCCTGAGCAATGTCATCCTAAATTGGGGCACCCCAAATGGGATGGCTTTGAGTGTGAAAATTGTCCCTCTGCCATTGGCCTGACTAAACTGCTAGCCAGTTAGCAACCCCTCGTGAGTCAGTAAAAATATGGACAGAAGGCTTGTCATGGGCAATGACACTCTGCACAGCTTTTTGTACCTCCATAAGCTCAGCAAACTGAGCCTTCCCTGACTTGCCATCTTTGACAAGTGAGGTGCTACTGGCAGGAAGGTACACAGCTGCTTTTCATAAGGCTCTACTGTGTACAGTGGTGGCACTGCCATCTGTGAAGTACAGACTCCCTTTCTCATTCTGTCAGCTCTTTCCAGGGGCTACCCCAGGTCTCCAGAGGTTTAAGCAATGGGGGCACCATCACCAATTCCACAAGGTCCATGGGCAGGGGACTGAGGATCAGAGAAACCACATCCTTATACAATTTGGAAAGACCTACCCTGTCAGGTTAGTCTATTGCTGAAGGTACCATTTTCATTTTAGCAAGGAAACACTTGTGGTCACACCGAGCTGCCATTGGGAGGAATGTCGTAATAGGAATGTGGGTACACAGGAGAATAGGCTCTGTTTGTGAGAGCTTCTGTTTCTAAAAAGCCCAATAAGCACCCAGAAATTGATGTTCTCAGGGTGTATAGCAAGGGGCTATGGAGAGCAACTGTCTAGTCTGAAAGTCCATAGGCAGCCAGGAGGAGCTGTGTTTAGTCTATAAGGGTCCAGGATACATAGTTCATGGTGGCCAGTGTCTCAGCCTGGAAGGAGGAACCAGGAGAAGGGCTTGATGAATTGACCTTTGTGCCTACTGTAGAGCTTGTTATGGAGCTACTCCCCAATAAAATATAGAGGATTTGCATGGGATTGCATAAATGGGTCTAAGAGGGATGGATAAATGTGGTATATGTTGCCTCCATAATGTGAAGACTCAAGACATATTTGCCTTGCTGTAGCATGGTAGGAAGCTGAATAGTTAACAATTTATATGTAACTGCAAGCAAAATTTCCTTGCCAGTAGAGAATTAATTAATGCCCAGAAATCTAACAGTTGTGGCAGGCCCTTGAATTTTATGTGGAGCAGTAGCCCAACCTCTAGGTTGTAGGTGAGTCACCAGCTGTGTCAGGGCCTTGAACATTGAGTCATTCTCTGAGGGGCCTCATATTAGAATGTTATCAGTCAGTCTAGAGCAAAGGGGCACTGGAAAGGCATCCAGGATTTGCCAGTAAAGATTGTGGGCAGTGACCGGGCTATTAAAATAAGATTATAGGCAGCTGGGTAAAGGTATATTAGAGACCTTCAAAAGTGAAAGCAGATTGCACCTGGGACTCCTTGGCAATTGATACTGAATAGGACATATTAGTTAGATCAGTCATGGCAAAGTAAGTCCCCTGGAGCCCTTTGAATGTCCCCAAGTAACTGGAAAATGTTGGGAATGGGAGCCTTAAGCAGGGGCATCTGAGCATTTAAACTTTGGTAGTCTACTGTAAGGTGCTACTCTGTAGTAGTGGCTCTAATAAGGGCCAAATGGGAGAATTGAAAGGAGAAAAGGTATGTTTAATAACTCCTTTCTTTAATAAATCTTGAATTATGCACAAGTCCCAAAGTACCTTGTTGCAGACAATATTGGGGGATATTTATCATCTTAGGGTTGCAGTCATAAGCTTTCAGTGTGCAGCTCCCACTAGGAAGGCCAGGAATTTGAGTTTGTTTCAGGTGGCATGGCACATTAAAGATTGTTCCAGTAGTGACATCCAATATAAGCTGAATACTACTACACTACCTGTTTATGCCTTGGTAATTTGAAGGGTGTTCTTCACTTGTGTTTGGAGGGGTTTCTGGGAAGCAGTATAATTTGGGCCCCAGTGTCAGTGAGAGTCATGAAAAGTTGTTACGTGTGTCCCAGTGAATAATTAAAGAAATGCACAGGTGATTTTCTCCTGGGCGAGGGACTAGATACAGGGGACTGATGGGTCCTTGACTCTTAAAAGTCAGTGTATTAGATCCTAGATCCTGCTGCCAGGGCTGTGGATGATGACATTTGCTCTCAGAGCAAGGTCAGTGGTCTCTTTGAAGAGTCTACAGTGCCTGAGCAAAGAAAGGTTTCTAACTTGTGTTCAGGCTGACCTGAGATTAAGAAATTAGGGACCACTGACTAAAGAGCTGCTAATAGGGAAGCCCAGTCCTTTCTTGGGGTGGGAGCTGGGTTAAGTCTCTACCTCTTGGTAGAGACTGATAAGGGGCCTGGAAGCCTCTACATCCCCTAGAGCCTCTCTTTTAGTTCCTGGCTGAGGGGGCCCATTTGGCTTTATTGACTGACAAGACTTGGGCTTCAGGAAAATTTGTTTTCATGTGCTAACTATAGCACCAGTGTGGTCTAATGCATGTTGTACTGTATTTGACATTTCTATGAATTATAAGGCATGGCCTTATAATTTGGTGGGGGAGGATGCCTTTTAAGAACTCTTTAGACTCTAGCCCCAAGGGTACCCCTTGGGGTCAGATTTTCTCTTAAATTGGAGTATTTATTTTCCAGTATGTGTCAGGCTGTGTCAGGATAATAAGAAGCCATGGAATAAAAATGGCAATTTTAAAGTGTTAGTTTTGTCCAGTGATGTTTAATTAATTTGTTTATTTAAAAAATTCAACATTTTATTTTGAAATAACTGTAGATGCACGTGCAATATTAATAACATAGAAAGATCTCTTATCCTTTACCCAATTTCTACCAATGGTAATGTCTTGCATATCTTTAATAATATATCACTACCAAGATATTGGCACTGATAAGGTCAAGATTATTTAACATTTACATTAGCACACTATTACAGCTTCACCAGCATCTGGTATTGTTACTATTTTTTATTTTAGCCATTCCGATTGGTATGTAGTGATATTTCATTGTAGTTTTAATTTGCATTTTCTAATGATGAATGGTGTTGAACATCTTTCAATGCCCTTATTTTTCATTTCTGTTTTATTCAGTGAAATGTATATGGGGCTTTGTGCCCATTTTTTGATTGGATTGTCTTTAACAGTTGAGTTTTGAGAGTTCTTTTTATATGTTAGATAAAAAATCTTAGATATGAGATTAGCAAATATTTTCTTTCAGTCTGTAGAGAGGGTCACCTCATGACTTCTGAATGGGAATGAAAGTTCGGTATCCCCATGTGGTCTCCACTGACACCACATGAAGACATAGCTTGTTACCAGCCAGTAGGGATGAAAATAAGTCCTGGGCTCCTACTTCAACATCTTTAATGTCATTTTGGCCTGGATGTTGGGGCGCCTCATTTTAGTTTTGCAAGCCTTTGCCAAACACCCCCTTGGTGTTTGGCTGAAACAGAGTAATTTTTGTCAAAAGTTTTCTGTTTAGCTAATGAGAGCAGGGTTTTGTTAGAACTTTTGTCTAGACCCTTTGTTCCTGAGTTGCTGCCTTCTTTGGATCCAAATCTGGTAAGAAAACCGAGGGATCTCACTACCATTCCTCAGGCCCCAAGGTCCCTAGCTAGTCTGCCTTCTTCTCTACATCTTTCAGATTCTTCTTAAGTTTGTTTATGTATATTGTCCAGGATTTTTAGTTGGACTTAGCAGGTAGAATAGGGAAAAGCACATCTACTCTATTATGTGGGAAGTGGCAGCATATTTTAAAATATTTGTATATGAAATTAAATGTCGCTATAACATCACATAGAATGCCAAGTTATGACTTTATAGGTCAAACACAGAAATCTGAAAGAATTTTATATTTATGGTAGCTTTAGGCAC
This sequence comes from Cynopterus sphinx, assembly GCA_030015415.1. NCBI lineage: Eukaryota > Metazoa > Chordata > Mammalia > Chiroptera > Pteropodidae > Cynopterus > Cynopterus sphinx. Next base: position 52,440,330 of record CM057383.1, on the reverse strand, counting down.
TGATCTTATACCCCAGGAAGAGGTACTAGTTCTTTTTCTTATTCTTAAATAATTAGGGTGTAGGCTAAGCTTCTATAACCAAGAGACCCCAAAATACAGTGGCTCAACTAAGGTGGAATTTTTTCTTTTATGTGATAGTCTAGGGTAGGAATAGGAACAAGCTCCTTAAGGTCATTCAGGGACCCAAACTGTGGGTAGCTGAGCCATCTTTTTACATGGCTTCCATGGTTATTCTAGACATGACTATTTTCAGCTGGCCATTAACAGTGATAGCAGTGATAATAGTACAAGGACAGGAAGCAGAAGCTTTTGCTCATATCCTATTGGCTTAAACCTAGTCATATAGTCATACCCAGCTACAAAAGAAACTGGAAATGTTTGCAGCTTGGTGGCTTTGTGATCAGCAAAGTCAGGGTAAGGGATCTCTGTTACTAAAAGAAAATAGGTATGAATACTGGGGAACAACAGTAATCTTTGCTTTCATTACTTCAGTGAAAAATTTTCAGAAGAAATTAATTGTGTTTTATTTATCATGAGCTATTTTGTTCTATAGTTAACTGTCTTATTCTTGTGTTCTTACCTATTTTATTGTGAAAGATCAGGAAACTGATTTTCATATAACTTTCTGCACTACTTCAGTTTAGAACTTGTTTATATTTTTTAGGGTTTACAGAGTCCTCGGGGAATAGGATACAAGCCAGAAGCTGTCTGTAGTCACATCATTATTGAGAGCCATGAAAAAGGATGTTTTAGGACTCTAACTACTGAACAACCACAATTGGACAGCCATCCCTTTGTTTTCAGATCTGCCGAACCCTTAGAAATGATCAGAGGACGACGGAGTCCATCATCATGGAGAACCAGGCACTTCAACCTTTCCAACTCACTAGACCAGAGCAACCCCCATTTCAAAGTTTGGAATTCTTTGAGGTTACAAAGTCATTCCCCATTTCAAAACTTTACAGCTGATGACTTCAAATTTAGCAAGGGTTTTCAAATGCCGTTTCGTGAAAAGATGGACCCTTGGCTGTCAGAATTAGAACCTGCTTGTGTGCCACCTGAAGAAATGGATTGTCATTCTTCCTCACAAATGCTGCCCCCAGAGTCCATGAAAAAGTTTACTACCTCCATCACTTTTTCATCTCACCGACATTCTAAATGCTTTTCAGATTCCTCTGTTCTTAAGGTTGGTGTTACTGAAGGTAGCCAGTGTACTGGAACATCTGTAGGGGTATTTAATTCTCGTTTCACTGAAGAGCAGAATCTGCCTAGAGATCTAAAACAGGAAACCTCTTCCCCATCATCATTTAAGATCATTAGTCATTCACCAGATAACGCTGTGACAATTTTAGCAGAAAGTAGTAGGCAAGGCCAAAAATTATCTATTGAACAGTCTCACCAAGAAGAACAACTCTTGGAAAGACCAGGCAGTCATTCTGAGCCTAGTCCCAGTACAAATATTAACAAGTTCAAGGAAGTTCATTTTTCTGATAACCATACTCTCATTAGCATGGGCAGACCAAGTTCCACACTAGGAGTAAAAGAGAAGAGTGTAACTATAACTCCAGATCTTCCTTCATGCATATTTCTTGACCAACAAGAGCTCTTTGAACAGTGCAAAGCCCCATATGAAGATCACCATGTGAGAAAACACCATTCTCCCCCTCCTCAAAATCAGGATTTTGTAGCTCCAAACCTTCCTTGTCACATTTTTCTTGAAAAACGAGAACTCTTTGAACAAAGCAAAGCCCCACATGTAGATCATCAAATGAGAGAAAGCCACTCTCCCCTTCCGCCAAGTCAGGATCATATAGCTTTAGACCTTCCTTCTTCCATTTTTCTTGAACAACGTCAACTCTTTGAACAAAGCAAAGCCCCAAGTATAGATCACCACGTGCGAAAACAATATTTCCCACTTCCTCAAGATCAGGATTATGTGGTAGAAAACAAAGAACAGCAGCAGCCTAAATCATACGTTTCTAATATAAATGTTGAAACCAAGTTCAATAATGAGGTCTCCCAATCAGCCCCAAGTCAAAGTACATTAATAACATCTCCATCTACTCCACCTTCAAATAGAAAAGCACTTTCTTGTGTCCGTATAACTCTTTCTCCCAAGACTCCTTCCAAGTTGGATAGTGGAACCATAGATAAAAACTTGATTACATTGGATCCTGCTTCTAAAACAAGGATGAATAGTGAGTTTGACTTTGACCTACAAAATATATCATCAAGGTCACTGGAACCAACCTCCAAATTACTGACCAGTAAACCTATAGATCAAGAATCTTTAGATTTTCCAGGATCTAAGTCTTCACCAGACTTTCAAGTTGTACAGTCTCCTCTTCCAGATAGTAATACTCAGGACTTGAAAACTATACCTTTTCAGGATAGCCAGATACTAACCTCAAAGCAAACACAAGTGAACTTTTCAGATTTGGAAGGATATTCCAGTCCAGAAGGGACTCCGGGATCTGCAGATCGGTGAGTCTTATTGTAATGACAAGCAAGCTGATGGAATTTATGACAAAGTGTTTTAAATACATAAGCAAATGTAGTTTTGGGGGTGAAAGAGTATGATTCTCTTCGGGGAAGTTGTATCTCACTAATCTGTTAGAGATCTTTCAGGGGATAAGTATCTAATAGAGAGTATCAGAAAGTAATGTATTTATACTTTCAAAGAGCTTTTGACAAATCTTGGCATCAAGTATTTTAAATTGAGTTACTCTGAGAAGGATCTTTGATCATCCAGTGGTACAATTTACTCATTCCGTATTTATTGTGTTGGAGATATGCTGAAGACCAGGCTTTGGGATGGGATCCATGCACGTGTTTACTGTACTGCATATGCTCTCTCTCCTTCTCCCTCTTTCTTTATTTCCATTTCTTGATTCCTCTAAAATATTTAGTATTTACAATTTAAAAAAAGTAACTTTCCAGTGGAGAAGACCAGCAGACATTACCGTAGCCAAGTGATCAAGGTTAAAATCACCAGTAATGCATATCAACATAATGTACCTAATGTGATGCCCTACTTCACAGTGTATTGTAGGAAAGGGAACCCAATTCAGGGTTAAATGCATTAGATTTGTATTATTCATCTTAATTTTAAGACTGTCATCATTACTTCAATTTTACATGAATGAGTCTCTGATAAGAGACTCATAACATTCTATTATGGTTAAACAGAACTGCCCTGTGTGTTTAATGTTTCCATCTTCTGGTTGAGAAGGCAGCAAGTCATAATGGGGAGCACTGGGCTTAGAAAGGAGGAAGGGAAAAACGTGCTTTAAGTATCCACATGTGGCAGTCATAGCAATGAGGGACTTATATATGTTTTCTCATTTAATACCTATGATAAACCCTATGAGGTAAAATGGTGGTATCTGTAATTTACCCTCTGGGAAACAGACACAGACATTGCTGCTTTGTCAGCAAGCAGCATTATCTCAAATACTGCTGTTTGTAAGCAGCAGATTGGGTGTTCAAATGCAGTCTGTTTAATTAAAGCAATAGTTTTTCACCACATGATATTATTATCTCTCTGGATTTTGAAACCCTACTTTCAGCTCTAATACCAACTTATCTTTTTGGACAAGTCATTTAATATCTTTGGCACTCATATATGGATGATGGTGGAAGGGAAAGGGTTGGAAATCTGAAAAGTCCTTTATAGCTCTGAAAGTTAGTAATTGAGAATTGAATTAGGGCAAAACAAATCAAACGGTCAATTCTGGTTTCAGTATTATAAGTAGGAGGGTGCTGTAGAGATCATTACTGATAATTTCTTTTGAAAAATATCTAGAAATTTAAAGATTGACAAGTTTATATACAATACTTAAAATCATCAGTAATAAAATGCCCAGTTATTGGAGCTGGGTTCCTCAAATGATAAAATTATAGGTGATTATAAATATGAACTCATAATAATGCCATTTATTCATAATGTACTAACTACCAGGCATTGTAGTGGTTGCTTATGTCTTTTTATACTAAGTATAATCAGAGGTAGATAGCATTACCTCAATTTATAGATAAAAAAAAACAAGACTTAAAGAAAGTAAATGTTTGCCTAAGGTCATATGGCATTGAGTGTTGGAGGTGGCATTTGAACCTAGGTTTGTCTGACTCCAGAGTCTATAGATAATTCAAACTGTATATACACATACACATTCATCTAAGTATATATACAGTCATGCTCTACATAACGACGTTTAGGTTAATGATGGACTGCATATATGGCCATGGTCCCATAAGATTTTAATGGAACTGAAAAATTCCTATTGCCTAGTGACATCTGTGACTCCAGAGGGTTTGCCAAGGATGAAGAGGCTACAAAATCAACCAAATTGTGGCTGAATTGACAAACTTTAACCTGGGTGTGAATGAGGATGACATTGAGGAGCTCCTAGAGGTGGTTCCTTGGGAATTGACTAATGAGAAGTTGTTGGAACTGGAACAGGAATGCATAGCTGGAGAAAAGGCAAGATAAAAAGAAACTCCAGGAGAAGAAAAAGAAGAGGTACCCCAAGAAAATTCACAGTGAAGGGTTTAGTAGAAGCTTTTGCAGATCTCAACAAGCTCATTAAAATTTTTGAAAACATGGACTTCAACATTTAAAGGTTTTTATTAATAGAGAGGAACATTCATGGTGCATTGTCTGGTTACAAGCAAATCTATGATGAAAAAAGAAACCAAGCAAGCCACCATAGACATATTTCCAAAAAGAGTGACACTCCCTCAAGAAGAGCTTCAGGCATATCCTTCAGGAGATATTCCAGAAGAAGGCAGTGTTATAGGAGATGATAGCTTCATGCCTGTTACTGCCTCTAAAGACTTTCCAGTGGTACAGATATGGAGGTGGAAGAAGATGATATTGATGATAGACCTAGGCTAATGTGTGTGTTTTTGTCTTAATTTTTAACAAAAAATGTTTAAAAAGTTAAGAATTTTTAAGTAGAAAAAGCTTATAGAATAAAGATATATGAAGAAAAATATTTTTGTATAACTGTACAATATTTGTATTTTAAGTTATGTTGTTTCGAGAGTTAAAAGTTAACTTTTTTATAGGAGTTTGTAAAATCAAAAAATTATAGCAAGCTGGGGTTAATTTATTATTAAAGAAATTTTAAAAAATAAATTTAGTGTAGTTTAAATGTATAGTATATATAAAGTCTACAGCAGTGTACAGTAATGCCCTAGACTTTCACATTCATTCACCACTCACTCAGTCAGAGCAACTTCCAGTCCTACAAACTCCATTTATACTGTATTTTTACTGTGCCTTTTCTATATTTAGATATGTTTAGGCAAATATTTATCATTTTGTTACAGTTGCCTTCAGTATTCAATATAATATGCTGTACAGGTTTATAGCCCAGGAGCAATAGGCTACACTGTATAGCCTAGGTGTGTAGCAAGCTATACCATTTAAGTGTGTGTAAGTGCACCTGATGATGTTCCCCACAAGGACGAAATTGCCTAATGATACATTTTGCAGAATATATCCCAGTCGTTAAGCAGTGTGTGATTGTGTCTATACATAAAACCTGTTCAAGTATATATGTATTAAATATTTTTAAACTTTTATTTTGAGATAATTTTTGACTTAAAGGAGAGTTGCAAAAAATAGTAGAAAAAGTTCCTTTATTATTATAAGATATTACCCAGAAATATAGCAGCTCAAAACAATGAATATTATCCCATAGTTTCTGTAGGCTTGAAATCCAGTCATGGCTTAGCTGAATCTTCTGGCTTTGGGTCTCTCACAAGGTTGCGGACACAGTCATTGGCCACATCTGTGGTATCATTGCAAGGCTTGACTGAGAAGCTGTGCTTCCAAACTTGCTCCCATGGCTGTTGGCTAGAGACATCAGTTCCTTCTATAAGACAGCTCCATTAAGACAGCAGTCTTCTTTCACAGTAAGAATGCAAGAGAGGGTGCTGAGTCAAAAGCCACAGTCTTTTTGCATAACCGGATCTTGGAATTGAATCTCACCACTTCTGTCACATCATTATTTCCAGCCTACCCTCGGGGGTTAGGGATTACACAAGGACGGGAATACCAGGAGGCATAGATCACTGGGAGATATTCTAGAGGTTGCCACATGCCTTTTACAAAAGCTTCCCCTTGTGTTAACATCTTACACTGACATCATAACCAGAAAACATTTACCCAAACTAAGAAATTATCCTTCATATAAAATTTAAAGTATAGACTTGATTTGGATTTCACCTGGTTTTTCTGCAAATGAACCTTCTCTCAGTTTCAGATACAGTCCAAGGTCCCACCTTGTACTTTAGTTATCACATTTCCTAGTCTCCAATCTGTGGCAGTTTCTCATTCTTTCCTTATTCTTCGTGACCTTTACACATTGAAGAGAATTAGTTATTTTTGAGAAAGTCTCGATTTGGCTTTGTCTGATATCTCAAGATGCCATTGAAGTCATACATTTTTAATGCTCAGGGAGCACATTATATTGATATGTGTTACTGGTGATACTAACCTTGATCACTTGACTAAAGTGGTGTCTATCAAGATTCTCCACTGTAAGGTTGCTGTTTTCCCTTTGTAAATGCTAAATATTTGAGGGAGAGATTGATAGACTGTTCTGCTTAAACTTTGATCACTAATTTTAGCATCCATCAGTGGCTCTTACCTGTAACAGTTATTACTCTGGTAAATTAGTAGAGTTTTTATATTTCATTCCTTTTACATTTATTGATTGAAATTACTCTGTAAGGTGCTGTTGTTCATCCATCCCATTCATTTATTCCTACTTATGTACATCAGTATGGACTCATACCACCATAGCATTAGCTAACCACCTCTATTATGTCACATAATTACCATTCTTTGTGCTGAAAACATTTAAGATTCACTCTCAACAACTTTCAAGTACTTTATTGTTAACTATCCACATCTGTGCACAGAGCCCCAATATTTACTCCTCTTCTAATTGAATGTTCATACCCTTTGACCAATATTTCCCCATTTCCCCCACTGCCCAGCACCCCGATAATTAACATTCTACTCTCTCTTTCCACAAGTTTGGCTCATTTAGATTTCACATGTAAGTAGTATCATACAGTACTCGTCTTTTTTTGCCTGCCTTATTTTTAATTAGCATAGTACCCTCAAGGTCAACCTGTGTTGTCACAAATGACAGGATTTCCTTCCAATGGCTGAATATTTCTGTGTGTGTGTGTGTGTGTGTGTGTGTGTGTGTGTATGTGTGTGTGTGTGTCTGTCTGTCTGTCTATGAGTGTCTTTGTGTCTGTGTCACATTTATCCTTTCACCCATTGATGGATACTTAGGTTGTTTCTATATCTTGGCTATTGTGAATAATGCTGCAGTAAACATGGGAATGTAGCTATCTCTTCTATATTCTCTTTTCATGTCTTTTGAATGTGTATCGAGGTGCTGGATCATATGGTAATTCTATTTTTAATTTTTCGAAGAACCTTTATACTGTTTTCCATAATAAGCAACGTAAATTTCCATCATAAACAATGTAAATTGTACCAATTTACATTCCCACTAACATTTTCTCCACATCCTCACCAACACTTGTTATCTTGTGTCTTTTTGATGATAGTCATTCTGACAGGTGGGAGATAATATGTCATTGTGGTTTTGAATTGCCTTTACCTGATGATTAATGATATTGACACCACCTTTTCATGTACCTGTACCTGTTGGCCATTTGTGTATCATCTTTGGAAAAAATGTCTCTTCAGTTCCTCTGTGCATTTTTAGTTGAATAATTTGTTGTTTGTTTTTTTTTTTGTTATTCAGCCACGTAAGTCCTGTATAAGGGACCTTAATCCCTTATCAGGTATATCATCTGCAGATATTTTTTCCCATTCAGTGAGTTGTCTTTCATTTTGTTGGTTGTTGCTGTACAGAAAATTTTTGACTTAATAGAGTTCCATTTACCAAAACTAACAAATTTGCTTTTGTTGCTTATGTTTTTGGTGTCACATCCAAAATATTGTTGCCAAGACCAATGTCAAGGAATTTTTTTCCTTGTATGTTTTCGGCGTCTTAGAATTTCAGGTCTTATATTTCGGTCTTTAATCTATTTTGAATTAATTTTTGCTAGTAGTATAAGAAAGGAGTTCAATTTCATTTTTGTGCTGTGGTTGTCCAGTTTTCCTGAAAAGTCCAGTTTTACTGAAAAGACTATTCATTTCCTGTTGTGTATTCTTGGCTTCATTGTCAAATACTAGTTGACTCTATGTGCAGATGTTAATTTCTGGTCTCTCTGTTCTGTTCTATTGGTCTGTGTGCCAGCGACATATTATTTTGATTACCGTAGCTTTGTAGTATAGCTTAAAATTGGGAAATATGAGGCTTCCAGTTTTTCTTTTTGCCCCTGCCCCCAGAATTGCTTGGACTATTTGAGGTCTTTTGTGGCTACATAAAAATTTTCTCTTTATAAAAAATAACATCGGAATTTTAATAGTGATTGTATTGAATCTATATGCTGCCTACAAGAGACTAACTTGGCTTAAAGGACATGCAGGTTTAAAGTGAAGGAATGGGAAAAGATATGCCATGCAAGTTGAAACGAGAACAGAGGTTAGCCCTACTTATATTGGACAAATCAGACTTTGAAGACATAAATGGTAACATGAGACAGAGAAGGTCATTATATAAAAATAAAGGGGTCAGTTCATCAAGATGATTCAGACAGACCTTGGAGACATTGGGAGTTCAGTTCTAGACCACTGCAATAGAGCAAATATCACAATAAAGTGAGTTACACAAAATTTTTTGGTTTCCCAGTGCATATAAAAGTTACATGTTTACAGTATAGTAGTCTGTGAAGTAGTTTAAAAAGACAATGTATATACCTTAAATAAAAAGTTTTTTACTGCTAAAAATACTAATCATCTGAGCCTTCAGTGACTCATAACCTTTTTCCTGGTAGAGGGTCTTACCTTTAGTTTGTTAAAACAAAAACAAGCCAAAAAAACCCGAAGCACAATAAAATGAAGTACAGTAAAGCTAGATATACCTGTATAATAATTGTAAATATGTACATACCCAATATCAGGCTGTCCAAATACATTAAGCAAATACTAACACCTGAAGGGAGAAATAAACAATACAATAATAGTGGACTTTAATAGCCCACTTTCAACAATGTAGAATAATATTTAGAAACCAATATATAAGCACTGGGTTTGCTCATTGATACTAGGATGTCACTGCTTCTAGCCCTTTCATTGAATAAAGCTAACAATTACATGTATGTATATTAACTCACACAGGTTAATGTGCATGCACATGTATGTGTGTATGTATGTGTGTTTTAAACCACAAGTCAATATTGATAACTTTAATTCAGAACTACAGGGTTGATTTCTAGTCTTTCTCCTTTATCTGTAATTTTTTTCTCCAATGGTGACAAACCTGGCTGTCATTATATGCAGTATGTTTACCTTAGTATATAAATTTTCAGAATTCATAACCCATACACAGGTGAGAAACAGATTCTCCAACTAGAATACAGTGTTTAAGTATAGTTTCTTTAGAATTTAGCATTACAATGTTAAGTTAAAACACTGCTGACATTTTCTAAAATGCTTTGTTATTCCCTATAATCTTTGTGAGTATGTGATTCATTTATAATAGTTAGATTCCTTTGTCACATACTGCATACCTTTGCTGCCACATCTTGGTTATTTTCTTTAATTAACATATTGTAAAGTTTTTTTGTGTGTTGTATAGTTCTATCAGTTTTGATAAATCCAACCATCACTGTTATGTATAAAACATTTCCACTGATCTGAAAATTCCCACATGACATTCATTTATAGGCATTTTCTCCTGTGACTCCCTGACCCCTGACAATTCCTGGTCTGTTTTCTGCCCTTTAGTTTTGCCTTTCCAGAGTGTGATAAGTGAAATCATAATCTATGTAACAGCCTTTTGGGTTTGGCTTCTTTTACTTTGCAAAACGTATTTAAGATTCACTTATCTTGTTTTGTGAATCAGTAGTATTTTACTTTTTATTGCTTTATTAAAAGCACTAATATTGCTTTTATTATTATATTACAATTTCATTGTGCAGATTATCACACTTTATCATGCATTCACTCTGAAGGATTGTTTCCAATGTACAGCCATTACAATTATAGCTGGTACAAACATATATGTATGAGTTTTTGTTTATGGTAAATACTCAGAAATGGGATTTCTGAGTAATATGGTAGATATGTATGTTTAACTTTACAAGAACTGTTTAGAACTAAACTATGCTAAACTTTTTCCAAAATGGCTGTATCTTTGCATTCCCACTAGCAATGTATGAGCATTCCAGTTACTCTGCATCTTCATCAATATGTGATGTTGTTGGTATATTTTAGCCATTTGTATCGGTGTATAGTGGTATTTCAGTAGATTATTATGTTTTCAGGCATGAATTTCTTTGGGGCATCCGTTTGGGGTTTGTTTGAGCTATCTCGCATTGTATTGGGGAGGTTTTAGTCCTTATTTCTTCAAATATGTGTGTATATATTTTATACTACACACTCTCCTTTGTTTCTGATGACAAAAATGCTAGACCTTTTAGTATTACCTTACAGGTTCCTGAAGCTCTATTGATGTTTTTTCTCTTTTGTTCTCTATTTGTTTCACAGGTATGCACCCTTGTTCGTTGGAACTTTTTATAGTAGCTTCTTTAAAGTTTTTGTCAGGTAGCTCTAACATTTTTTTCATCTCAGCATTGATGTTAGTTGATTGTCTTTTCTTATCTGAGTTGAGATTTTTCTGGTTCTTGAAATGCTGAATGATTTGGGCATGAGTTATTTTCATAATGTCTTCTTATTACATTTTCCGAATCTAGTGTTAAAAGCTTTTTTATGTCTGCTATTGGTTATTTGTGTTTTCTCTTTTTTTGGTCACTCTTGCTAGGGGTTTAACAGTTGAGGTTTTGTTAATCATCTAGTACGTGTTTTCTATTTCATTAATTTCTGCTTTTGTCTTTATTTTTTTCCTTCTGTTTGAGGTTTTAACTTGGTCTTTTTCTATCTTTTTGAGAATACTTAATTTTTTAACATTAAATTAATTTAAATTAATTTTCAGCCTTTTCTAATGTATACAGATTTTTATGTAGTTTTTCATCATCATCATTGTTCAAAATATTTTATTTCTGTTATAATTTCTTCTTTGGTCCATGGGCTATGTAGAGAGGTGTTTCTTAATTTATAATTATATGGAAACTTTCTGATTACTGTTTATGTCTAGTTTATTCCATTATAGTAACTGAGATTATATTCCAAATGATTTCATTGTATTTAAATTTTTTAGAACTGCTATATGAAATATTATGTTGAGTGTGTGTGTGTGTGTGTGTGTGTGTGTGTGTGTGTGTGTGTTATGTGTTGTTGAGTCTATTCTGACTCCTGGTGACTCCTACGAGTGAGTGATGTCCACAAGGTCCTGTGCTGTCTTCAGCAGCCCTGCTCAGCTCCCGTAGACTCATGCCTATGGCTTCGTTTGTGGAGTCATTTCATCTTATATTTGGTCTTCCTCTTCTTGCTGCCTTTTGTTTTTCCCAGCCTTGTCTTTTCCAAAAGAACTCAGCCTTCTGTTCTTGTGATACATTATAAATTTTACTCCAATATAATGCAATATAACATTATCTCATTTTTAAATGAACTTTTTTATTTTTGAATAATTTTAGATTTACAGAAAATATATAAATATGAGTTTCTCTTCCCCTCCAAGTTTTTCCTATGTTAATATCTTACATTATAGCACATTTGTCAAAATAAGCCAACATTTGAACATTATCTTAACTAGACTCCAGACTTTATTTGGATTTCACCTGTTTTTCTGTTAGTGACATTTTTTTTCTTCTTGGAGCCAATCCAGTATATCACATTCAGTTTAGTTAGTTGTCATGTCTCCTTAGTCTCCTTAGGTTTGATAGTTTCCTCATTGCTTTTTATCCATGATTTTGACACTCTTGGGAAATACTGTTCAAATATTTTGTAGAATGTCTCTCATTTTGGGTTTAGCTGGTATTTTTCTCATGATTAGACTAGAGTTATGGGTTTTGGCAAAGAATACCACACATGTGAAGTACCTGTCTCTTCACATCATAGCAGGGAGTATGTGATGTCTACACAACATCACTGGTGATGTGAACCATTATCACTTGGATAATATGATGTTTGCCAGGTTTTTCCACTGTAAAGTTACTGTTTCTCCTATTTTATATTCTTTTCTTTGGAATAACTTAACCATTTAAGGTTGATATGTATCCACAAAATGTTCCTTGAAGCTACTTAAATATTCCTTGAAGCAACTTTTGGAAAAAGGTTATGGCATTTTATAAGCCAAGGATATGACCTGCTGTGTCCTTTCTCTTTTTTTCAGGTCACTAGGGAAGATTAAGCCCTCATTTTCTGCCTTCTCTGGAAAATTATCATCTGATGCAGTCACTCAGATAACAACCGAAAGTCCAGAAAAAACCATGTTTTCATCTGAGATTTTTATTAATGCTGAAGATCGTGGACGTGTGATTCCAGGGCCCAGTACCCAGAAGTTGGGCAAAGTACCTGTCAAGTTAGCTTCATCCTCTTCAGTCCAGCAGATTACTGTTCCTCATGGCACAGAGGGAGGTAGGAGAATGATATTTTAGGTCATATTATTTGTATGTATAATTATCTCAAATTTGTGATTGTGTCTTTCTAGTCAGAAAACCTAATTTTAGTTTTAAGCATTAGGATTCACATGATGATAGCTGTCTTTTACTTACCTAGTAATGAAGAAAATATAATTTTTTATATTTTTTCCTTGATTTCTAGTGTAGTTAACAACATGTGGAATTCATGCTTTTTGTAGTTGACATGTTTTTATCTCATGATACTTGTAATAAGAATGTGCAAGTATTTCATAGAAACTTAAAACTTATAGAGGTCAGATTTTAGGTGGGCAAGTGAATTATTGGCATTTTGTTTTACAGTAAATGTTACATACTATAATAAATAAACTCAAATATATATAATAGTCAAACACAATATCAGTTTGTTTTTCATAAAACAATAACCAAGCACCCATTTTGACTATGGCCCTGCTGTCTTTGAAACATAGAGTCACCATCACAGTTAACTGAAAGAGATAGAAAGCATGGAAGAGTGCATGTGGGAAGTTTTTATGGGCTAGGCCTGAAAATGGTCCAAATTACTTTCTGCTGGGTAGGAATAGTTAAGCTGTTTTTTCCAGGATGAAGAAGAAATGGATTTTGGTGAATAGCTAGCTATCACTACCATAAGGTTTACATTTTAGGTGCTATGCTGTCGTGACAGTGATAGTTTGATAGTGCTTACACTGTATGATATTCAGAGTTAGAGCAAGTTACTTTTTTTTTTAGACCAGTAATAGGAAAATTAACAAGTTCTCAATCTTCCCTCAAAGGAGTGTGGAAACTTTAGATTACTAATTTTAAAGTATTTAATAGTTTGCACAAATCTATTTAAATGTATTTTAAGTTTTCCTACAGATGCAAAACATTTATCTGTAGATACAGTTGGAATATCCCTAAATGTATAAAGAAGATGACTTAGTTCAGCATTAAATTTCATTGAATTTAATTTAAATAAACACATTTATATATTAAAATGGTTATACTTCTTATACATTTTTATTGCAAAATAAAGTGAACTCCAAAAATGTATAGTTTAATAAATATCACAAGTAACACCTTTATGTGTTAGTTACCTATAAAACCACAGTGATAACATAAAACAGTCTCAAAAATCTCACTGCTTGTAACAGCAAACATTTGCTTTTCTCACTCACTGGTTTGCGTGTCAGTTGGAGATTGGCTCCAGGCATCAGAATTGTTTTGGTTCTGTTCCACTTGCCTTGTTCTGAAACTCAGGCTAATGGAACAATAGCTACCTTGGGTATGTTGTTCTCCTGGTGGTGTCAGAAGCACAAGAGGAGAAAGCCAACTGCGAAAGTGTATTTTAAACCTCTGCTCAAATCAAATCAATGTATATAGAGGCCACAAATTACAGTTTTACCTTTACATACAAGTATCTGAGGAAAAAGTATTAACATTATTTACTTTCCTAATAAAATATTTTTAATACTGTGGATTGAAAAATAAAATTTTATGACTTTTTTGGTATGGAAACATTTTATAGTACAAAGAATAGTATGTTAAACACGTGACTTTCTGCTCACTGCTCTCAGTTAAAATTTAGAATAATATGCTATATATTTATATTTGGTTCTATATTTCATATTTTTAAAAGAAATTTATAGTTGAACTTTAACCCTCTCCAGTCCCTTCTGTTTTTCCCAATAACAAGCTTTACTTGCTGTGTAGCCACTTCTTGCCCCACAGGCAGGCAATCCAAAGTAAGATTAAATTGTTGCATCTAAATATGAAGTTGACAAGAATTTCAAAGGTGATTTATCTTTCTCAGAATTCTCCATTTCCATGTGATAACCATTCTTGTTCTGGGTCAATTGTAATTCTTCCCAATTGTTGTTATTCATTTTCTACAACCTTTGAAATAAATGGTAAATTTAACCATTGCTACCAAGTTTTGTATACATTGGTGAAGAAAGGAAATTAAGTCAGTATTCTAATGATAATGACTACAGCAATGATCAAATATAAATGGAGGCTACAACTGTTCTTTTTTTCTGTTGTTTAAATTCTTCCCTGTATGAATTTTTTGTTCCCCTTGCCGTTAACCAGGTTTTCATTGGCTAGATTTCGAGGGGTGTGTGTGTGTGTGTTTTGTTTTATTTTTGTATGCTGTTTTTGCCTAATGGAGTGGTACAAATATTTCTAAATAGTCTGAGACTTTACTAGCCCTTCATATATAGGTTTAAGGTAATTTTTTGTTAATTTCTGTCACCAAGCATGGTAGAGTTGCACCTAAGTATTATTTGTACTCCTCCTAATGACTTTTTTTAAAGGCAGCTTTATTTATTTCTCTCTGACAGTTCAGGTCAGTTGTAGTTACAGTCAGCATTGTGGCATCCTTTTGCATGTATTGTTTCAGTGACATAAAGAATGTAAAAATGACTAAATAGCTCCTATATTCTGGTGGAAGTCCCTCTCTTATTTTTATGATTGTCCATCTAATAAAGCTCAGAGTCACAGAGATGGAAAGCAAAAGGTTCTAAAAAGGCTTCTACTTTTGTTCCTGACTCTATGCATTCTTTCTCTGGGATAGGCAAGTGCCATATTCAGTGGTTCCCAACTCCTTGGGCATCAGGAACTGGTGCTGCTATGAGAATCTAATGCCTGATGATCTGAGGCAGTGATGCTAGCGCTGGGGAGCTGCTACAAATACAGAGGAAACCTTGCTTGCTCCCCCACTGCTCACCTCTGCTGTGCTGCCTGGTTCCTAACACGCTTTGAACCTGTACCACCGGTTCATGGCCCAGGGATTGGGGACCCCTGTATATGGTTCTGAGTGTGTGCCATAATCTCTAAGCTGGCATTCTAGCCTTAGAAAGTGATGCCCACCAGCTCATGCCATAACAATTAATCAATAAATCACTCTTTTTTTTTAAGTTTAACATAATTGTGGGTGATGATAAGCTTGTGAATTTCTTTACAAGTCAGACTTTGTCTCGTTTCCTTTGCTATAGGTTGGAAGCATGGTCCTAATGTGGAATTCATTGTCAAAATAAGTCATCAGAATGATGGCATGGTCAAAGATGATAACAAAATTCTAAATAATATAAAGGTTGTTATTGTGCCCACAGTGGAGTAGACCTCGTTCTACTCTGGGACTATCAGACTCTATCTAAAGTATTTTGCTTTTATAAACTGTACATGGGCAACTAAGAGTTTTTCCAGAGGTGATAACAAGAAAGGAGAGGAAGCCTTGGTCTGTAAGGAAAAATGGAAGGAGCTAGAAGTGTTTAGTGAGAAGAAATGATAGCTACCTACAAAATTTTATTCATGTGAACAGTACAACACCATAAAATAAGAATAACCTAAACAAGAGTATTATGAGAACTGTGTGAAGGAAGTTACTAATCCTTTATGTAGAGAGAGAAGAGAACAGTTAATTAAATTAAGAGAAGAGTTAGGATATTTCTGGATGAGAAGGCTGAATTGTGTAAAGATGTCATTTATCCCCAAATAAATTTATACTCTAACAATTACATTCAAAATTCTGATGGAATTGTTCTCTTGAACTTGTTTAATTGATCTTAAAGTTTATCAGGAAGAATATTAACAAAGAAAATATGGAAGAAAAAGTAATGGGGATGATGAATTTTGGAAGCTGCCATATTTAAAGTACTAACCTAAACATCTATAAACTTATTGATAGAACAGAAAGCACAGAAATGAGTTCTATTTTACTTGAGTTAAAGGCTCTATCATAATAGAGAAAATAGGGATTGTATAACAAGTGCTCTTAGAATAAGTTGGTTCCTTATGCAGGGAGAAGATTGGAAGAACCTGACACTGTATCTCTAAACACATACCAAAATTGCTGTTTGATGCACTTAAAATTTTTTTTAGTTTGTTTAAATTTTTACAGTTACTCTAAGAAATAGTACCCATTTTGTAGGAGAGGAAATGACGTAAAAAGAATAATTTGTTAAAGGTCAGAAAAGTAGTAAGTTGCACCACCAGTGGATTTACAGTTAATTAACTGTTGACTAAGTATGTTTTGGGGTGCAGATTAAACTATTTTATCACAGAAACTACAGAATTAAAGGTAAGTGGTCTAGAGTAGAAAACTGTTCCATGTCTGATGGTGCTGGCATCCTTACAATGATACTTTCATCCCTGGTTCTAAAGTGGCTGCTGCAGCTATCATAATCTTCAGTTCTTGGAAGTGGAGTGTTTTAATGAGATACCTGGAAGTTGCACACATTATTCTCACACTGGTTCTATGGACCCAAACTTTGTCATATGTTCATATATGGCTGCAAGAGAGATTGGAAAATACAGTGTACGGATGGGCAGTGTGTACAAATACTGTGAAGCCACTACGGACAGACAGAGACAGAGAGATTGATTCTCTACCACATTATGAAAGAAAAATAGATATATAGAAAAAGATTTTATCTTCTAATAATCAAATTTATTACTTTGGCACAGACATTTTAGAAAGCATTTTAGCAATGAGTATTTTTTTTAACTTTATAAATAGTATACTTTTTCACTCTGTAATTAGAGAATTTACCAGAAATGGGGCAGCAGGGGAGAATGGATATGCTATAAACAGGAAAGTCTTTATTCACAGAATTCTTCATAATTGAGAATTTAACTCAACCTAAATTTTCAACTTTAGGAGAATGGTTAAATACATTTACTCCGTAATATAGTCATTAAAAATATAAAGAGAGGAAATAAAATGAACATTTTATTATAAATGTAAAGTAGAAAATCTGAATTCCAAATTATACATACTGCTTACTATGTAAACAAACAGAGAAAAGATAGAGGAGATACATTAAAATGTTAATAATAGTTATCTTGAGTGGTTGACTTTGTCATTTTTACTTCTGTGTATTTTCTTAATATTGGAATCTATTTTTATAATAAGAACTTTATTTTGAAGATCTGTCACATGGAAGAGAATTAGACTTATTTTCTATCACTCTAGGGGCAGAATAAGACTATAAGACCAGTAGTAGGATTAACAATGACCAGGTTTGGGTTCAAAGTAAGATAAAGTGTTTTTTAGTTAGAGCCACATATACATGGAATAGATCCTAAAACTCATCTTCTCAATGAAACCTACTCCTGCCACCCCACTTAAACTGCATCCTGCCCCAATTTCCCCAGTACTCCTGATCTCCCTCAGCATTTTCTAATTGTTTTCTTTATATCACTTACAGTTCTTTAAAATCGTAGATGATTTACATATTTAGTATGTTAAATTTTTCTTGTATGTCTCCCTCCTCTTAATGCAGACTTTTATGTGTAGTTCACTGATCTATCCCAAGAATCTTGAATACTGACTGGCACTTTGAAGGCACTTGGTATTTCTTCATTGAATTAATATAAGTGTTTTATTATTAATTGTTCTACTCTGTGTCTCCTTAGCCCAGCCTTCACTGTTGCCATATAAGCCTTCCGGTAGTACGAAGATGTATTATGTTCCACAATTAGGTCAGATTCCTTCATCTACGTCTGGAGATTCCAAATCAGATACCACCATTGAGAGCTCACACTCAGGTATACAGAATTATTCGAAATTTTATTTTTTAATATTTTATTTGTGAATCGACTAATTAATTCTGGAATGACATATGAAAGCTCAGTGCTATTTAATCTTTTAGTGAAAATGGAGCTTTTCATGCTTCAATCTCAGGTTCAGATAGATGAGTTATTTGGTCAGATATGTTATATATAATTAAACATTTAATAAATATTTGATGAATAAAATTATATAGATAGTTGTTTGTTAGTGGATTGTCTAGGACAAAAGTTTTCCAAGTTTTCTCTGTTCACAATGCTCTTTGTGTTTTGGTGATTTTTTTTCCCCCACCATTATGTAGAATGCATATTAATATAAGAAGTACTTTTTCAAATTGCTAGTAAGTTATCAGGACACAAATATTGTTTTAATCTAACAACAAACAAAAATATTAGGTATTTCTTTTTGATTTTGCTTTTTGAAAGAAAATATTTTACTTTGTTCATAAATAATCAGTTACTAATGATACATGCAGCAGCTAGGACACTGTACAATTTCTCAGACTTGAGATGAAATTAGACACAACCACCCTCATTTCCTGCTTTTATTACAGAAACTGTAAAAAAAATCCTGGTTTGTAAAGATACAACAGCATTGAAAGGAATGTAGCACTATCTAATGTTGACATTTTAAACTACCTTGAACTAGAAGTCTGTATAGTACACCAGATAGCAAATATCATCGCTGTTTCCCTCAAATTTTAAAATATCCCATAGTACCCCTCTGAGATCATCACAGGGAAACTGCAGGTTTTGAAAATGAATAGCACCCCATGGAGTTCTCAATAAATATTTCCTGTGGGGATTTTTAGGGATACTGAGTTGGTGTGGCCATGAGGTTTTGATTGATGAAATAACATTTTGAGTGGTCCACAGGAGATGATTTAGTTCTATTTAGATATAAATTGTTTTCTTCATGTCTGATTAGGTGTCCAATGCCATTTGAGGCCTCCATTGTCCTGTTACCTAGTCACATCCATAACTCTTTTGTCTAGTTGGAGACATTAACTTTGAGAAAAAAAATTAGACAGTGGTAGGAAGAAAAAATGACTCAGAGGTAGTGCATTATGTCCTGAGAAAAACTGTCCTTGTAAATCAAGCACTGAATGCATCAATAAGACAGGAAGAGATCTAGTAGCTATGTCCACTTGAGATTATAGTTTTTCATGTTCTCCATCTATTCTGAGAGAATAAATGATACTTTCTTAAACAAGTAGAATTAGTCTAAATGAAAGCTAAGGAACTATTTGAAAGCTATTGTCTATTAACATTGTGCATCTACTGATATTAGAAGTTTCCAATTAGAGTTTGCAGCCAAGGGCAAGTCATGCATTATCGTTAGCAAATATTTGGGCCAAATAGATTTCTCTTTAATTGAGAATGACTATGCAGTTGAACTCCTAAAATCCTTTAAAAAATACTAACAAGGCAAAGGTAACAACATTCCTAAGAAAGACATAGATGTTAGAAACTTACTTATTAGGCCCAATAACATTCGTTAGATAATAACAAGACTCCTGTGAAGAAGAGTATTATGTCTTTTTTTGTAAGCCATTTTATACTTCATACCAGCATTCATTAAAGACATTCAGATATTTATATATTAATAATCATTGTCAATAAGAGCAGAAAGCCACAATTGCTGAAAACTAGATGGAATTTTTTAAATGGTCTCGGGGTGGAGTTATAGCAGAAAAAAATGGTGGAGTAAATACCTCCAAGAATTTACCTCTCAATAAAAACAACAACAAAATTGGCAAAACTTTTCAGAAAACTTTTCCAAAACTCCTGAAATTAACTAAAGACTTTACAGCAATCCAATGAGCATTTATTCAAGAAGAATGGCTGAATCTTGGTAAGAACAGTAAGCTTTGTGGCATTTTAACTTGCTCTACTCTCATCCCTACACTTAGCTCAGTGATAACCTTGAAAAATACCCGCTGGCATTCCCAGGACTGAAGGGAGCAGAACAGAGTCAGACCTCTTTCAAAACTTTATCCCAAAGAATTGTCAACATTTGATCCATCTAGTGGTTCCCTGGAGTACTTCACTCAAAAGCCTTGTCTTTATTTGACCTCAGAGTTATGCAGTGTTAAAAGCCTCTTTGTGTATGTGTGTTAGGTGTTTATCAAAAACATTTATAGGCAAGTGTTTTAATGTCACGATGCCTCGGGCCATGAACAACAGTTGAGGAAAACAATAATTAACCAAAAGCTGAAAAGAAAAACTGAGGATGAGCTGTCCATAGACTTTGACATATTCCTGGGACTCTAGAAGACCACACACCTGCATAGGCCTGGGTGCATGCTCAAGAAAGACCTTACTCTTTACCTATGGCTGCTCTTGAAGTTCTGTGAAAGAAGAAAGGGAAGGCTAAGGCAGAGTTGACATCTGCCTGGCTCAGTGTTGAAGGCATGCCCTGACACATACACAGCCCCTCAGAAAAGACAAGGAGAGCTACTGGTTCTAGATGTTTAAGGCTGTCTCTGTCTAGGTATTAGTTGACCACTAAGCTAGTTGAGTGGAAACATTAAAAAACTTTACAGAATTAGTTTAGATTACTTAAAAAAACAAAGCAACAACAGCAACCCTAGAGAGGGAGTAGAATCTGATTTCTAGAATTGCCACATACTATTTTAGATGTCCAGTTTCCAGATATGGAATTTTAAAAATATGGTCTGGCCTTTTGAGCCACGCTTCTCTTGCTAAGACCCACTTCCATGTCTGAAAGTGTACTTTCCTTTTTAATAAAGCTTTTCTGCTGTATTTCGGTGTCTTGCTCGGTTCTTTGTTTGAGGCATCAAGAACCTGGACAATGTGCTGGGAGAGGGTCCCCACTCTCCGATAACATATCCATTCAGAACAGGAAGTCAAGAGAACTCTTGAAAAGTATAGTTCTGTAGAATATATAACCATATATCTACAGTGGAGTGTTATGTCACTGAAAAAGGAATGAAGATCTCTATGTGCTTCTGTTGAGTGGAAGCCAGGATCTACTACTGTTAAGTGGAGAATGGAAAAAAGTATACACAGAATGTTACCACTTAAATTTAAATTTGATAGAGCCCTGGCAATGGGGAAAGCTAGCTGTCACATTGTGAGGCACCCTCTGGAGAGGCCGAGATATCAAAGTATCGAGGAACTAAGGCCTGCCAGCAGCAGCGTGGATGAGCACAGAAGCACACCTCTCCAGCCACACCAAGAGATTACTGGAGCAGCCTGGCACCTAGAGTGCAGCCTTGAGAGAGACCCTGAGTCAGAATACCCAGCTAAACTCCCTCTGGACTCCTGACCCACAAACTGAGATAATAAATACTGTTTTAAGGCCCTAAATTTGGGGGTAATGTTACACAGTAAGAGATAACTGATACAAGTAACATAGGGAAGAGGCAAGAGAATTAAAATGCTAATCAAGCCACAATCAGATTAGCTCTGCAGCCTGCCAGAAGGACACCTTCAGAACAAAGCAAGATTTCTGCTAGATAACTAACAACTCATTCTCTACACCTGTGAAGAGGAAACAGGAACCTAGAGTCATTCCCTTTGGCTAAAAAGATGCAGAACCCATCCATGGATTAAAGGCTAGGAGCTGCCAGCAGGCCTTTCACTCTACATATTCTTACCTTTTCACGCTACATACTCTTCTCCTTCCTCACTGTATGTCCACATTAAAGGAAATGGGTTAACAAAGTCTTTTAAACTGACATATATATAAAGAATGATATATAAACTGAATGCCTCTAATACACAGGGTCCCTCTCAGTGCTTTTACTCCGTGTCCCTCTCACTCTCTCCCTTTGCGAAGAGACCACATTCTGTGGAGTGTTACCTCTTCTAATAAACTTTCCTTTTGATTCTAATATTTGTATTTATGTATGTGTATATGTGTATATGATAAAATAGCAGCTTAGAAACTGTCCCTGAGAAATCCCAGACATTGGACTTTGTTACTAAACAAAGACTTTAAATTCGTTATTTAAAATATGTTCAAAGAAAATATTTCACAATGAAGCCATGTCTAAAAATCTAAAGGAAGTAGACAGTGTTCTACCAAATAGATAATATCAGTCAAGAAATAGAAATTACAAAAAGAAACCAAATAGAAATTCTGGAGTTGAAAAGTACAATAACTAAAATTAAAAATTCATTAGAGGAGCTTATTGTCAAGTTTGAGCAGGCAGAAGAATCAGTGAACCTGAAGACTATTGCATTGCAATTACATTGAAAGCACTGAAAAACAACAACAATAACATAAACTGTCTACCAGCCAGCAAAGCTACCCTTCAAAAATGAAGGAGAAATTAAAAACAAAAGAGTTTATTGTTAGCAAACTGACCTACAGGAAATACTAAGGGGTTTCTTCAGGATGAAATGAGTGGACATTAGGTAGTAGCTCGAATCACATGGGGGGAAAAAAAGCAGCAGTAAAGGTAACTACATAAGAATTTACAAAAGACCGTATATATGTATTTTTGTAAACTCATTTTCTCGTATATGACTTAAAATACAACTGCATAAACAATAATTATAAATTGTTACTGGGCACAAAATAATAGCTATAATGTGAAAATAACAGTTTAAATGGAGAATAACAACATATATAGGAGAAAAGTTTTGTATACTAGTGAAATTGGTATTAATCGAACTAGGTTGTTAATTTACGTTAAGGTGTAACTAGTAATTCCAAGGACACCACTAAGAAAATAAGTCAAAAATATATAGTAAAAATTACTATAGGAATTAAATTCTAATATGATACCAAAAACAAGGCAAACTTTTGTGCATCAAAAAACACTATCAACAGAGTTAAAAGGTAAAAAGAATTGGAGAAAACATTTGGACATCATATATTTGGTAAGGGATTAATATCTAGAGTATATGAAGAACACTGTGACAATTTAACAACAAAACAATCTAATTTTTAAATAGACACAGAACATTTCTCTAAGGAAGATATACAGATGGCTAAAAGAACACAAAAAGGTCATGAGGAAATGCAAATTGAAACTGCGATGAGAGAAACTTCATACCCATTAGGATGGCTGTTATCAAACAGTAACAAGGATTGGCAGTGATATGAAGAAATTGGAAACCTTGAGTATTGATAGTTGGACTTTAAATAATACAGTTACTATGGAAAACAGTACAGTAGTTCCTTAAAAAATTAAAGCTATCGTTACTATATTATCCAATAATTCCACTTCTGAGTATATCCCCAAAATAATTAAAATCAGGGATATGGAATATTATTTGCCTTAAAAAGGAGTGAAATTCTGCCACGTTACATTGCATGACATGAAATAAGCCAGTTACAAGTTATTGTTGAGTATGCAGAATTAACAAAATAACAGAACAAGAACAGAAAATAGTCTTTAAGATAGCATAAACAGGTCAAATGAATGAATTACAAAGGAATGTTTTTAGCTATGATAAATGATTTTAGCATACATTGGCATTGTCTCATTCATGCATTTACAATGTGAGGACAGAGGATCAAGAAGTAGAAGTGAGGAAACCAGTTAGAAGACTATTGCAGTAGTCAGTACTAGAGATGGTAATATCTAGGATTAGAGTGATGGTGATAGAAATGAAGAGAAGTACATACAGTCAACTTATTTTTAGAAAATAGTTCTTTCTGGACTTGGTGATAAAATATGTTGAGGGAGAAGAAGGTGAAAAAATGATTTCTGGCATTCTAGAGTAAGCAACTGGATGAACAGAGATGCCATTTACTGAAGTGGAGAAGTCTGAGGAAGAGGTGGATTTGGGGAAGATGAAGATGATCAAAATATCTCGTGGGACATATTAATGAGATTCCTGTTCCACATCCACGTAGAAATGTTAAATCTGCAGTTGAATGTAGGCAGTCAGGTTACAAATGTTGAGGTTGTATGCAGGAGGCACTACAAAGAAGGTGATTAAGGATAGAGAGGGAAGAATGCCTGCTTGAAGAAATTGAAGGGTAACCTATGCATAACAGCTAAGGAGCTCATAAAATATATCAGAAATAAACACATGCTGCTGTTTTATGAAAACACACAGGTGGGCTTGAAGGTTCCAGGTCTTCTGTTAGAGATCCAGAGAAATAGTGTTAACTTTTCCTGTCCTAAACTAAGTCTATACTTACACATCCTACAGCTGTGTACAGATGCAGGAAAATAGTTACACATACACTCACTGGCATACGCACATGTGGCTACACTCCTTTTCACCTGTCTCTAAGCTCCACTGAGGTTGCTTTTCTTGCTTTTCCACCTTCTACTCTCAGGAACTTTATTATTGTTCCCCACCTGAATCTGAACCTGATATAGTTACCTCTCAGAATGAAGGCTGGTAGTATGCATGTGTATGCTGCTGGCAGTGTGTGTTTTCTGGTTATTTGGAAGTATTTGTCAGCAGAATGCCCCATGTATAGGTGTTTGTGTTGTACCATGATATATAATAATAAATTTTTTTGTAATTGAGGAAGGGGGTCATCTTTTTCTAATTTCTTCAAAAAATGCTGTGTCCTGAATGCTAGGATCTGATGCTCAGAAGAAAGGTCCCAGCTAGAGATATGTATGTCATCAGCATGTAGTGTTCCATACACTGGTAATCATTGAGTTCACCCAGAAGAAGAATGCCCAGCTATTACTCCTTGAGGAACTATTGGAATGAAAGATATGGTAGAAGAAAGAATAATAAGGATTTATCGGAGAGGCAGGGAGAGAATAAGAGAGAGTGATGCCACAGAAGCTGAGAAGACCCCAATATGATTGGTACATGTGACTCAGAAGCCTTAATAGGATCCTTGCATTCTGTCTTGAAAAATGCTTCATGGCTTATTTATATGGAACTGTACTGATGAGACTGATATTTACCTAGTTTTGTTGCACATACATTTTTGGTGCTCAGAAAATGCATGAAGTACAGAATCTCAGATTAGGGGGAAAAAAATTGTAGATGGTAAATTCTGTAGTTAACTATATGTTCTTATATTTCCAGAGATTTATTTTTTATTTTTTATTATTTTGCTTCTTATATGTGGCATAGATGAACTCTTATCAGTGAATATAGGAATATTGAAATATATTTTTAAAAATAAAATTAGTTTTAAATTTTATATTTATCACATATCTTCATTTCAGTGTTTTATCTCTCATTGTCAGATTACTCTTTCTGAAACATAGCTGATTATCTTTCCTCTTATTGAGAAAATCTTAAATGGTGTATTTAGTGCACAGTAAAATTTATACTCATTAGCTTGGAATTCCATGCCCTGCTGAATTTTGTCCCAAACAATTTTAATATGTCCCACCATTCTTTTTAATGTATTCTATAATCAAATGTGTCTGCTGTTCTTATATACATACTCTTTGCTTTCCTGTCTCCTTGTCTACTAATGCTGTAATCTCTGCCTAAAATGTCTTTATTCCCTCCTCTTCATATTTGTTAAAAATCTTATGTTCCAAAATACAGTCTTTTTTCTCCCTTCTCTGAAAACTTTCTGAGCTGGAAATTGTCTCCCTTCTGAACTGTTAGTCTACTTTCTCCTGTCATTTACTTCTCCATTTTATTGTTACAATTTATTTTAAATATCTTACAGCTTCAGTTTGACATTTCCTTCTGATTACCCTACAACACTCCCATTGTAGCACCTTTTTTTGAAGTGGTTTAAGACTTAAATTTTTTGGTTTTTTTTCAGCTTTATGTTTGTGTTAATTGTACTACTTTCTCTTTTTTCTGTAGGTTCCAACGATGCCATTGCTCCAGACTTCCCAGCTCAGGTGCTAGGCACGAGAGATGATGACCTGGCACTCACTGTTAATATTAAACATAAAGAGGGGATCTATAGTAAGAGGGCAGTGACAAAGGCATCTTTGCCAATGGGGAAAAAGGTCTTTCAGAAAGGTAAAACAGGTAACTGGACTGGCTTTGTATATTTTGTGGGTTTTTATTTTCCCTGTTCATCCTAAATGAGAATATTGTCTAGTCATTATCCTTTTCTGCTTTCTTATACAAACTTGTCTCTTAGTTATTTTATTGGCTACATACAAGAAGGTAAAATGTTTATAAAATCTTTTAAAATGCTTCACACATTTTTGAGAACTATAAACTTTATTTTTATTATGGAGAATAAAATACATTGCAACTTTTAGAGTGAAATTCTATTAAATATGTTTTAAAGACTAGAGTCCATAGGAAATCTTAATTAAATTGCCTGATGAATTTATCTGTCAAATGTTTCAATCTAGTAGCAGTTTGGTAGATGCAGATAACCCTGTGATCCCACTGACAGAGACTTTTTGAGGGGGAAGATATGGAAAAATTGGCAGGGAACAAAGTGATAGTCTAAGGGAACTTCATCAGAATTCTGCACAAAGAATTCACCAGCTATAACTCATCTCTAGGCTGCATTTGGTAAGATTGAAATAAACTGAGGCTCTGTTACCTAAGGGATCCCATAACCTCCCGACCTTTTATGAGGATCTGTTGATACTGTTATTCTTGGATTATGTTTTAACTTTGCATCTTAAGAAAAAGCCCTTCTGACTTAATCCGATGCAACCATTTTACCATG
Organism: Cynopterus sphinx; assembly: GCA_030015415.1. NCBI lineage: Eukaryota > Metazoa > Chordata > Mammalia > Chiroptera > Pteropodidae > Cynopterus > Cynopterus sphinx. Next base: position 52,413,557 of record CM057383.1, on the reverse strand, counting down.
GGAAAAGCCCAGCCTCAGATCGCTCACCTTAAAGGATTAAGGATAGAGAGGGAAGAATGCCTGCTTGAAGAAATTGAAGGGTAACCTATGCATAACAGCTAAGGAGCTCATAAAATATATCAGAAATAAAAATCTCAGTGGAAGGATTAGAATATAAAAGTGAGAAAGTCTCTTAGAAAATAGAACATAAAAAGAAGGGAAAAGAAAAAAATTTATAATTCAGGACGATTGGATTGGCCCCAAAGTTTTAATGTCAGAAAAAAGGTATTCTAGAGACAATAGAGAATCAGTTAATGAGAACCACATATATTAGTGTAAGTAATCCCCAAATCATAATAGTGAGTGGAAAAGGCATGTTACTTAAAGATTCATAGAGTATTATACCATTTAGATAAAATTTAAAGACATGCAAAACAATCCTATACCTTGTTGATTAATTCGTGCAATATAGTTTTAAAAATTCAGTAACTTCTTTGAGATTGATAAATTCTAAATTTAGTATAAAGGTTGCCACCAAAAAGAAAAAGGCATCCTTGAGTCTTTACACAGGGAATCATCCCTATAATATTTTATTTCTTAAGCACTGTGGTAAACAAATTGGTGTTTATTATGTTGTTTTTAATAATCTCTATTGCCTTCCTGATTTCTGTGTTGAAGTGTTCATTCTTAGAGATAGAAAATGAATCTCTTGTCAACCCATTATAAAAACATATAATTATTATTAACTACATGGTGACTTATTTTTGTAGTATTCGTGATTTTTTAAATGCATGAAACACTGTTGTGCATTTAAATTTTTTCATATGATAGAGAAAAGAGCTGATTTAAAAAGACCAATAAGATAAATCTCTAGCAAGTATTTCTAAGAAAAACAAAATAGGAAGTATTAGACAAGTTTAAAAGGATATAATTTAAGGAGGTTTTTAAAAATTATATGACTATGAATAAAATGTACATGATATAAATGCTTTTCTAGGATTACATGAAGTATCAAAATTGGATCCATAAGTTACAAACACTTCGAATAGGCTAAAGAACTCAAAAGAATTGTTCAAATCTACTTTCCTACTTTGAAAAAGATATGTGATCAAGACCTTTTTATTTACTGTTGCGTCAGACCAGCAAAGAACAGATTTTATTTAGAGCAATACTTTATTTAAACCATTGCTGTACACAGGAAAATAAAGAAAACTTTCCAATTTGTGTTAAAAACCCACCATAACTGTCACAGTTTTTACATGGTAGGGCCTAAGAGGTGCTTTTTACCTAATATGTATAAAAAAGGTTTGGGTTTTGTTCTGGGTTTTTGTGGTGAGGAGGATTAACTTGCCTTTGTTTGTTTTCTTACTCTGTGGCATTAAATGATGTCATTATTTCAGATGCCCAAGTTCAAGTTCTTATCACTGAAGATGAGAACCTCTCAGAGAAAAAACAGAAAACCGAGGTCTACAGTAAAATGGCAAAGACTAAGGCTCCCCAACCTGAAGAAAAAGAATCTTTGCAAAAAGACATTGCAGGTAAGTAAACTGGATTATCTGCATATTATTTCCTTTTGGCCTTCTAAAACGAGTATAAAAAGAACAGTAGTCTCTGTTCTCTTCTTGCTCTCTTCAGCCCTCTTCCATTTATTGCTCATATGTGAAATAAGATATTGGCTGTAATTTTGGGTATACATTGACTGATATAAAACCAAATATTTTATAAAACATTTTAAAGGTCTTCGAGACATTTCTAGAAAAATTTCTGAATATAGTACACGAATTAATTTTATTCACAGAAATTCACGTAATGGACTTTAAAAAACTCTGCTGATTAAAAAAATTCAGTGCCATGAGGTGCTGACTTTCTAATACCATTGTTGTACATAAGCCTTTATGCTTTAGGAATTCAACTTGTTACTTCCTTAACTTCCAATCCAGTTAATTTGCTTCAATTGGACTATGCTGATTTAAAATGCCTATAGTAGTGTGTTTAAGTTAGAATTAGTTTTGGCTCTGAGAGATGAAAACGAAAACAAAAAGTAACATTGACTTAAAGAAAGCAGGATATTATTTCTCTTTCTTGTAAAAATCCAGAAGTAGACATACACAAGTTGACATGGTACTCCAGAGTGTCAGGGAACCAAAGCTGTTTTTCTTCTATTACTCCAGCATTTTTAATCTTCATTCTCATGCTGCAGCCATATAGCTCATTTTCTAAAATACTTTTTTAAAAATACTATTTTTTTAAAATACTTCCAGTGCCATTTAAAATACTATAGATAAATGGTATTCCTCTTCTATCCTACTGGACATAGTTATATGGTCACACCAAACTGTGTTGCCATGGAGGCTGGGAAATATATTCATTATTCTGGTAACTGTCCACCTAGTTCAGGATTCTGTTTTAGAGGAAAAGGAAAATGGATTTCAGAGGACAGCTGGTAGTCTGCCACAATGTAAACAGAAAAATAGTTTGGAGCATAATTAGCCACTTCTCTTTTTTTGTGTATTACTTATTTTTTTTTCCAAAAGTTATATTATATTCTGGACAACACTTCAAAATTTTAACATCTTTTGCTGTTGCTAAATGAATGTTCCAGAAATAGTTTTGATCATGTTGATCTAATAAAATTTTCATTGCCCTTAAGAATAAAAACTTATTTAGCATCATCTTTCAGAACAGTAAAATCATCTTCCAGACAACTTTTCAAATGCAAATTTTCACGTTTTTTTCTCATAAATTCTATAATCAAATAAACCTTGTAGTTGGTTTCCTGATTCCATTTTTATGTAGTCACCTTTACCTAAAATTCTTTTCTCTTTCCATATCAGTGTGTATCCCAGCTCAGCTATCTTCTAACACCAAAATTAGTTGTTAACTTTCACTCCACAGTTCTTGCACAGTCCTCTTGGCTGGAATTAGTTTCTCTTTCTTTGAGTACTTAGACTTCTTTATCTGCCTTTCTCTTATGATATAATTCTTTTACTTTGTATGATATCTAATTTTGTACATTTTTTAAGCTCCAGTTTAGATGAGCAATTTCTGAACACTTTTCTGATTGATCTTTTTATTTTTTTCTTCAACATCAGTAACGGTGCCTTTCACATAATAGATGCTGGGAAGGTATTTTAATATTTTTGTCTGCTTCCTGTCTGGATATGGTATTAATTGCCCTCTCTTAGGTTCCAGTCATACTGCTACTACAGAGCGCTCAGCTCAACAAGACAAAAAAATTGAAAGCCCTTCAGTCATTAAAGCCATTAAACGGAAAGAGGAGATCCATAGTAAGAGGACAGTACCTAAGGAAGCCTGGTCAGAAGAGAAAGAATCCTTGCAGATAGATATTGAAGGTAATGGGATTGGGTTGTGTGTGTGAGACAGAGAGAAAGGGGGTGGGGGGGGGTGGGAGGGCGTGGATATGTCTGTATGTTTCCATGTCATTCTGATGAGAATGTAGCCTCATGATTTAAGACTTCTATTTTTTTCTTCTTCTTTTTTTTAATGTAAATTACTTCAGTGCTACTTTGTGTGGATGTCCATATTGATTTGTAAAATAATTGTTACCTTTTGGAAAAGATATCAGCAATTTAGAAACAGGATTATAAACAAATACCTAAGGCCAATGTATTAGAAGTGAAGTATCATGTCTTAGTACTGAACAGGGAAACTTAAAGGTATTCCAGAAGACTATAGCAAAGATAGAAAGAGTTTTAATATAAAAATTTTCATACAGTAAAAAAGAGCCAATATCACATCTATTTATATTTATGCATGGCCCCCTTTTTCTAACACAGAAGACACAAACCATTACTACTTAGCTGTCAAACTTTACCCAAATAAGGAAAAAAAGGAGTCGAGTAGCTGTAATCTGTCTATATTGTATTTTGAAACTAGTAGGGAAGCAGCTGCTCACATCAAGAATATATTAGATAAATGATTTCTCACAAGGGTGCCAAACCTGCATAGTGGAAAAAGAATAGTCTCTTCAAAGAATAATGTTGAAAAACTGGATATCCACATGCTAAAGAGTGAATTTAGACTCTTACTTTTCCATATGTAAAAATTAATTCAAAATGAATCAAAGATCTACACATGAATTAAAATTATAAAACTTAAAGGAAAACATGGGAAAAAACTTTATGGCCTTGGATTTGGCAGCGACTTCTCGGATATGATACTAAAAGCACAGGCAAAAGAAGCAAAATAATAATAAGTTATACTACATCAAAATTAAAAACTGCATGAGAGGACACAGAGTGAAAAGGCAGCCTATAAAATGGAGAAAATATTTATAAATCATGATAAGTGGTTAATATCCAGATTACATAAGGAACTTCTATAGTCAGCAGTAGAGAAACCCAATTTCAAAATGGGTAAGGGACTCAAGCAATTCTCCAAAGATAGGTGAATGGCTAATAAGCATATGAAAAGATGCTCAATACCACTAATCAGAGACATGCCAATCAAAACCACAGTGGGATGCCACTTCACATCCATTAAAATGGCCACTATCAAAAGAACAGAAAATAACCATTGTAGACAAGGATGTAAAGAAATTAGAACCATTGTACACTGTTGGAAATATAACATGGTGCAGCCATTATGAAAAATACTATGGAGATTCTTCAAAAAATTAAAAATAGAATTGCCATATGATCTAGCAATCTACTTTTGGGTCGCAGCCAAAAAAATTTCAAAGCAGAATCTCAGAGATAATCTGCATACCCATGTTCATCACAGCATTATTCAAAATAATCATCACAGAAAACAGGGTGTAGATGGTAGAAAAAAGAAACCAGAAAGTAAATTTTTAACAAAAGAAAAAATATTATAAAATGAGCTAGTATATAAGACTATGTATGTGAATGTATATTGGATAAATTCACCTATTTAAACAATGTCTCAGATTAGGTTAAAAAACAAGCTCATGTCATACTATATAACAAACACTTTGAAAATAAAATGACTCAGAAGGGTTGAAAATAAAAGGAAAACTAGAGACATGAAAAAGAAATTTGGAGACATTAATATGGATGAGATTAAATTTAGTACCAAAAGTGTTGTGGGAATTAAGGAGGAATATTTTTATATTGGTTTGCAATACACAGTTAAGCTCTAACATATAAATCTTTAAACATGAAATATCATAAAAATACATAAAGACTGGGAGCACTGTCTGTAAGGAAGTTTATGTTGCCTTGTAAAAGAATGAAGATATAGAATTACATGTAAACAACTCTTATGGTATATTGTTAGGCAAAGATGCTTAGTGGGAAGAGGAAAGCTTGCTAGTGCGGGGAAAAATGCAAAACACCATAAACTAACAGAAAACCTCAGAAGACCTTTAAGAAGAAATGGACAATACAGAATACCTGGGAAGTTTTCCATTTCTTTAGATCTTTAATTTCTCTCAACAATGTTTTATAGTTTTCAGAGAAGTTTTACACTACTTTTGTTAAATTGATTCATAAATGTTTTAATTTTTTGATGTTACTGTGAATAGAATGGTTTTCTTAATTTTTTTCAGTTAATTGCAAGTGTATAATAATACAGTTGATTTTTAAATAATTTTTATCCCACAACCATGCTGAACTCATTTATTAGTTCTGCTACATTTTTAATGTATTCTTAGGATTTTCTAGATACAAGATCTTGATATCTGTGGATATAGTTTTACTTCTTCTTTTGCAATCTTTATCCCTTTTTATTTTTCCCTAATTGCCTTTGCTGACACCTCAAGTACAATGTTGAATAGAAGTGGCAGGAGCAGACATCCTTGTATGTTCAGTCTAGGGGACAGACATTCTGTCTTCATCACTGAATATGATTTTAGCTCTGTGTTTTTCATAGATGCCCTTTATTAGATTGAGGAAGTTCCCTCTATTTTTAGTTGAGTGTTTTTTTCAAGAAAGGAGTTGGATTTTGTAAAATGCTTTTTCTGTGTCGAGATCAAGTGAGTTTTGTTTTTTGTTCTCTTCATTGGTTGTTCATGTCGAACAAACCTTATGTTCATGGGATAAATCGCACTTGGTCATGCTGTATAATTTTTTTTTATACATTGCTTGATTTTATTTGCTAGTATTTTGATGAGAGTTTTTGTGTCTGTATTCATGAGAGACATTGGTCTGTAGTTTTTTTGTGATGTCTTTGTTGGGTTTTATTATCACAGTAGCCCTGGCCTTACAAAATGAATTGGGAAGTGCTCTCTTTGTTTTTTGGAAGAACTTGTAAAAAATCAGCATTCTTTAAATGTTTGTTCGAATTCAGGTGAAACAATCTGGACCTTGACTTTTCTTTGTAGGTAATTTTTTTATTACTTATTCACATTCTTTACTTTTTTTTAGATCTATTCATGTTATCAATGACTTGGGTCAGTTTCAATAGTTTGTGGCTTTCTAGGAATGAGATTTACTTATTTCATCTAAGATATCCAATTTATTGACATACATAGTTGATAGTATTCCTTTATAATCCGTTTTATTTCAGTAAATAAAATTTATATATTGGTAATGTTCCCTCTGATTTTTGACGTTAAGTCTGCTCTTTTTTTTCTTGGTTAATCTAACTAAAACTTTGTCAAAAAATTTTTTTTAATCTTTTCAGAGAAACAAGGCTTTGGTTTTCATTGTTTTTCTCTTTTAAATTCTCAATGCTGATTTTTTATGATTTCCTTCTTTCTGCTTGCTTTAGCTTAGTTTGATCTTTTCCCAGTGTCTTAAGGTGGAAGTTATGGAGTATTGAAGTCTTCAACTTCCATTATCCATTTCTCTCTTCACTTCTGTCAGTTTCTGCATCAAGTATTTTGATGCTCTGTCAGGTAAATATATGTTTATAATGTCCTCAAGGTTCATTCATTATGTCACGTTTTGAAGAATTTCCTTTTTATGTATATACCACATTTTCTTTATCCATTTATCTGTCAATGGATATTTAAGTTGTTTCCACATCTTGGGTATTATGAATAGTACAGCAGTGAACATAGGAGTGCTAATATCTCTTTGAGGTCCTGATTTCAATTTTTTTAGATAAATACCCATAACTGGGATTGCTGGATCATCTGTGGTGATTCTGTTTTTAATTTTCAGTGAACCTCCATACTGTTTTCCATAGCAGCTACACTACTTTATCACCAACACTTGTCTTTTTTTTTTTTTTTTATAATATCCATTCTAATGTGTAAGATGGTAGCTCATTGTGGTTTTGATTTGTATTTTCCTGAAGATTAGTGCTATTAATCATTTTTTTCATCCACTTCTTGGCCACTTATATGTCTTTCTTGGGGAAATGTATATTGAAAGTCTTTTCCATGTTTTAATTGGATTATTAATTATTTTACTGTTGGCTTTTAGGAATTCCTTATATACTTAGAGATTACTTATCAGATACACGGTGTGCAGATATTTTCTCTCATTCCATAGGTTTCCCTTTCACTTTGTCGATAATTCCTTTTCCTGTATAGAAGCTTTTTACTTTGATGTAGTCCCACTTGTTTGTTTTTGTTTATTTTGCCTATGCTTTCAGTGTCATATTCATAAAATTTATTTCTAAGACCAATGTCCTGAAACTTTTCTCCATTGTCTTCTTTTAGAAGTTTTATGGTTTCAGGTCTTATATTTGAGTCTATAATCCATTTTTAGTTGATTTTTGTGTATGGAATAATGGAACAGTCCATTTTATTATTTTTCATTTCTCAACACTATTTGTTGAAGAAATTATTCTTTCCCTACTGTGTTTTCTAGGCACCATTGTCTAAGATCAGTTGATATGTGTGAATTTATTTCTGGATTCTGTTCTGTTCCATTGGTTTCAAATAATCTTTCTTACCTTATTTTCCTCTTTCCCTCTATTTTATAAATTGTACAAGCCACACAAACGGAATGTTTACACTCACTTGCTCAGTGCTTTCCCACTTCCATGCCTTTGCTTATGCTACTTAATGAAGTGGGCGGGAAAGGAAGGTATAATTATCAAGGAGTAGAGCGATGCATGGTGAAGGAGGAAAGTTATATAGTACTTGTAATACCATTATTAGGGAATTTGGATTTTGTTCTAAATTTATGAGAAAGCTATGGAAAGCTGTTAAATAGGAAATGACAAGTTCAATTTACATTTTTAAAAGGTTACTGTGACTATTCTTTATAGAATACAGTGGAAAATGACAAGAGTAAACAGGAGATTAGAGACATACAGTGTTGTGGGAAATGGAGAGACGTGGACTGATTTATGATTGTTTGGTGAAGATGAATGACAGGAACAAAGGAGGTATGAAAGACATAAGTATCAAGAGTAACTCCTAGATTTTGGTCTGCTTTTGAGTGATATGCCATTTAAAGAGATGTAGAAGATTGCAAGAGGTACTGTTTTAGAGGAGGCTAGGAAAGAGTTCAATTAGGGGCATATAAAATTTGAGTTGGCTATGAGAGCCAAGAGAGTATATTAAGTATTTAGTTGGCTTTGAATCTGGAACTCAAGAAAGAAGTCACAGCTTGAAATGTAAATTTGAGAGTAGTTAACAGCATAAAGATAGTACTAAAAGCTACAGGGAAAGATGAGTTTACCTAGAAAGAGAATAGAGACTGAGAACATTCTCTTAAATTTGGCACACTTGAAGATCATTGATCATCTTAGCAAGAGCAGTTTTAGTTCAGTGATACTCTGATTGGAAGAATGAAATTGGAATAGGGGAAGAGGTAAAGAAAAGGAAAAATTATATTTTCCACTTTAGAGGCTTGGCTGTAAAGAAGAGGGAGGAAATGGGCCAGTCTCTGAAGGAGAAAATGAGGTTTTTCTAAAGATATATTACTAAATGATGCTTTTAAGATGTTGGAAATGACCCATTAAAGAGAGAGAGCCTGAAGATACGAGAGAGATGTAATAGGAGAGGAACGGAGGTCTTGAAGATGAGTTGGGCTCCAGAGCATCAGTGGAGGGGCTTGCCTTGAAGAGAAGGATGGGTGGTTCTACTGTTGCATTTGAAAAGGTTGTAGGTGTGGGTGGGTTGGCAGAGTGTGGCATTACTAGTGATGCCTATGTAATGATCATTCTACCCAGAATGTTCTTTACTGTCTGTCTTCTTTGTTTACCTCTCATTTTTACTTTGTATTTCAGCCTCTTCAGAGAAGCCTTCTCTAATTACCATTTTCCATTTAAATTTTTGTTACATCACTTTGTTTTTATTCTTCATAGCCCTTAATACAATTTATAATGATATAGCTGCTATCTCAAGTATCTATAGAAACTAAACAAAACCTCTCAATTTTTAAATGTTGCTCGATAATGCTAAAATTTTATAGTGTTTTTGAGATATAATTGACATATAAGATTGTATTAGTTTTAGGTATACAGCAATGATTTGATATAAGTATACATTATGAAATGATTAGCACAATAAGTTTAGTTAACATCCATCACCACACAGTTACATTTTTTCCTTGTGATTAGAACTTTTAAGATCTACTCTCTTGGCAGCTTCCAAATATATGATTCAGTGTTGTTGAAACTATAGTTACAATGCATCTCCAGGACTTATTCATCTTATAACTAGAAGTTTGTAACTTTTGTGTACCTTCACCCCTTTTGCCCACCTCCCACTTCCCACCCTTGTCTCTGATAACTACCAGTCTGTTTTCTGTGTCTGTGAATTCGGTTTGCTTTTGTTTATGATTCCACATATACGTGATACCATACAATGTTTGTCTTTTTCGATCTGACTTATTTCACTTAGCCTAATGCCTTCAAGACTCATCCATGTTGTCACAAATGGTTTTTTATGGCTGAATAATATCCCATTATGTATGCATACCATATTTTCTTTATACATTCATCCATTAGTGGACACTTAGGTTGTTTCCATGTCTTGGATATTGCAAATAATGTTGCAGTAAGTGTGAGGGTACAGATATCTTTTTATGATAGTGATTTCATCTACTTTGGATAAATACCAGATGTAGAATTGCTGTACCATTTTTAATTTTTTATGGAACCTCCATACTATAGCAGCACCAATTTACATTCCCATCAGCAGTGCACAGCAAAAGAAACCCTTTCTCCATGTCCTTGCCAACCCTTGTTATTCCTTGTTGTTATTTTTGATAATAGCCATTCTAACAGGTGTGAAGTGATCTCTCATTGTGGTTTGATTTGCATTTCTCTGATGATTAGTAATGTTAAGCATCTTTTCATGTACCTTTTGGCCATTAGTATGTCTTCTTTGGAAAAATGTCTATGCAGATACCGTTTTATGCCTGTTTCAGCCTGTTGATGAGGATGCTATCAGTTAGAAATGCTTGAGGGCAATCGCCTGGGCCCCATGAGCTCCATGAAGACATCTTCCCTTTCCAAACCAGAGTTACAACTGGACTGACCCTTGTGGTTCTTATGATTGCAAGATGCCCTTCAGCAATAACTACCAGGAAACTTTGAAGAAAAAGGTTTATTACTTATAAGCCCTGGTGCATACAAGACATGCCAGGGGGCACACAGCAAGCTTATAGGTTGAAAAAGAAATCACAAGCATGAGCCTGGGGTTCAGCTTTTATTGGGGTAGAGGGTAGGGTAGCGGGTTTCATAGGTTAACTCTCTTTTTGGCAAATTTAAAACATAAGAACAAAACTTTAAAGTGCAGGAAGAGAGAAAAAGAAAAACAACAGCCAAGCAACCCAAAAGGCAAGTTATCTAAATGAACCAAGATCTCTGAAGTAAAGCTGGGTCATGAGTTAGGGATGGGCTGGTGAGGGCACATCCTGGCTTTTTATGTAGTTGTGTGGCTGGCAATGTATTTATTTGAGACAGCCTTCCTTAAAGTGGATAGCTCTTTGAAGAGGATGCCTGGGCAATCAAAGCTTAGCTTAAGTCAGTCACTTGTATTACATAAAGAATTGCCAGGTATCAGGGCTTACATACAGATTGCCCATTTTTAAATTGGATTTTTTGTTTGTTTTTCTCTTGAGCTATATGAGTTCTTTATATATTTTAGATATTCACCCCTTATCAGAAATGATTTGTAAATATTTACTCCTGTATAGATAGCCTTTTCATTTTGTTGATAATTTCCTTTCCTGTCAGAGCATTTTAGTTCAACGTAGCTCTACTTTTCAATTTTGCTTTTATTGCTTTTACAGGAGCTTACCTCCTGTTTTCTAGGAGTTCTATGGTTTCAGGTCTTACTTTTACGTCTCAATATATTTAGAGTTGATTTTTGTGTATGGTGAAAGATAGTAGTCCAGTTTCATTATTTTGCATGTGGTTGTTCAGTTTTCCCGGCACCACTTATTGAAGAGACTGTTCCCCATCGTATAGTCTTGGCTCCTTTGTCATAAATTAATTGACCTTATATGCATGGGTTTATTTCTGGGCTCTCTATTCTGTTCCAATGATTTATGTGTCTGTTTATGCCAATACCATACTGTTTTGATTATTATAGCCTTGTAATATAGTTTGACATCAGGGAGCATGATGCCTCTAGCTTTGTTCTTCTTTCTCAAGATTGCTTTGGTTATTGGGAGTCTTTTGTGGCTCTGCAAACTTTAGGATTTTTTATTCTATTTATGTGAAAAATGCCACTGGGATTTGGTAGGGATTACAGTGAATCTGTAGATGGCTTTGGGCAGTATGAACACTTTAACAATATTTATTCCTTCAGTCCATGAGCACAGAATGTCTTTTTATTTTTTTATATCTTCATCAACTTCTTTATCAGTGTCTTATAGTTTTCAGTGTACAGTAGGGATCTTTTACTCCTTCATTGACGTTATTCTTAGATATTTTATTGTTTAATGCAATTGTAAATGGGATTGTTTTCTTAACTTCTCTTTCTTATAGTTTGTTATTAGTGTATAGAAACGCAACTGATTCTCATTGATTTTATATTCTGCAGTTTTACTGAATGCATTAGTTCAATTTTTTTGTAGGTTTTTAGAGTTTTCTATATATAACATGTCATCTGCAAATAATGACAGTTTGCTGCTTCTGTTTTGATTTGGATGCCTTTTATTTCTTTTTCTAGCCTCATTGCTCTGGTTATGACTTTCCTACTATGTTAACCAGAAGTGGCAAGAGTGGGCATCCTTATCTTGTTTCAATAATCTTAGAGGAAAAGGTTCCGTTTTTCACCATTGGGTATAATGTTAGCTGCGGTATTGTCATATATGGCCTTTATTATGTTGAGGTACATTCCCTCTACACCTGACTTGTTGAGAGTTTTTCTTATGAATGGATGTTCAATTTTATCAAATGCTTTTTCTGCGTCTGTTGAAATGATCATATAATTTTTATCCTTTGTGTTGTTATTGTGGTGTATCACATTTATTAATTTGCAAGTGTTGAACCATCCTTGCATCTCTGGAATATATTCCACTTGATAGTGGTATATGATCCTTTTAAAATATTATCAAAGTTGGTTTCCTAATATTTTTTTGAGTTTTTTTGAATCTGTTTATCAACAACGACATTGGCTTGAAGTTTTCTTTTCTTATATGCCTTTGTCTGGGTATCAGGGTATTGCTGGCCTTGAAAAATGAGTTTGAAACAGTTTCCTTTTTAATTTTTTGAAAGAGTTTGAGAAGGTTTTGTATTAATTCTTCTCCAAATGTTTGGTAGCATTCACAGGTGAAGCCATCTGGTTTTTGTTCATTGGGATATTTGAGAGTCTTTTTATTCTTTAGACATAAAAGCAGTTCCATGTGTCTTACTGTATTCTTGGGAAATTGCCTTAATCATTCCCAGAGTATTTAATGAAAACGGTAGTTGCCAATAATCTTAAATGTAAGTGAAAAGGATCCCATAGTTACAGGTGTGACTTCGTTGCATATAAATTTCTTAGTTTTTACCTATGACCTGGAACTCCTAAAATGTGTATTGACCCTGTATTAATGTTTACAATTAGCATTTATGATTGTAAGATGTTATTATATCTAAAAATTCCTGTTTTAACATAGGTTAATGACTGTCAAAAAGTGAAAGTGGAGGTGGTAAATTTTGTTTGGTATATATTAACACAATAAAAAAAATTTTGAGGAAAAAAATGTAAAGATGGTTCACAGAAAGGAATTTTAAGAGGCTCTAAAACATGTGAAGAGTTTTTCTTTTTTCCCCACCCATTTAATTACTGATGATGAAAATGAAGTCTTGGGTTTCATACCAGAAAAAGGGGTTAACAATATCTATCTCTCAGTTTTATCAATACCATTGAATTAAAAGGGAGAAAAAAAACAGATTTGGAGTACATAGCACAATACCCCACACATAGCAGGCAGTGAATACAAACCAGCTGCTATTACAATCCATAGGAATAAAGTAGCCTTTTCTGGCAAAGTCCAGCCCAGAATCCAGGTCTCTTAAATATATACTAGTCTGATCACTAGGTACAAGGGCTAAATCATTTGTGCAGGCAGTGAATTTTCTGAAACTTGATATAAAGGGAATGAAAATATTTTGAAAGTCCTTCAAAATCTTTTTTTTTTCTCCTTTTCAGAGTCCAGTTGTCATTCAGAATTTGAAAATACTACCCATTCTGTGTTCAAGTCAGCCAAGTTTTACTTTCATCATCCAGTACACCTACCCAACGATCAAGATATTTGCCATGAATCCTTAGGGAGGAGTGTTTTCATGAGACATTCTTGGAAGGATTTCTTTCAGCGTCGTCCAGACAAACAAAGAGAACACATTTGTCTTCCTCTTCCTTGTCAAAATGAGGAAAAAACAAAGGCAGATTATACCAGAGTAGAGAGCCTTAGTATCAATGTAAACTTGGAAAACAAAGAAATAATACATCCTACTAAAAGTCAAGCTAGAAATTATGCAAAATGTGACAAACAGATTAATGATCAAAAAAAAGATCATAAGGTCACTCCAGAGCCAACAACTCAGCACACTGCAAATTTGAATGAACTCTGGAACAAGTATCAGGAGCGCCAGAAGCAACAGAAATGTCCAGGGTCCAGTGACAGGAAAGAACTGTCCTTGGTGGAACGACTTGATCGTTTGGCTAAACTACTTCAGAATCCTATCACACATTCTCTTTTGCCCTCAGAAAGTACACAGGATGATAGCAGAGGAGAACGAGATTCTAAGGAATCATGCAGTAGACACGAACAGCAGAAAAACAAGCTTCAGAAAAAGAAGCGGTATAAAAGCTTAGAGAAATGCCATAAAAACATCGGAGATCTTAAAAAAAACAAGATGCTTTCTACTCAGCAAGCTGGAAGGTCCGATCAAATTAAGATTGAACAGGTTAAATTTGATAAATATATTCTGAGGAAACAGCCGGATTTTCGATATATAAACACTACTTCTTCAGATTCTAGACCCTCAGAGGACAGTGAGCTGCTCACAGATACTGCCACCAACATCGTTTCTACCACTACTTCTCCTATGGAATCAGATATATTCACCCAAACAGATAAAGAAGTGACTTTGCAAGAGAGGAGCAGCTCTATTTCCACCATTGACACTGCCCGATTGATCCAGGCTTTTGGCCATGAAAGAGTTTGTCTGTCACCCAGGCAAATTAAATTATACAGCAGTATCACTGACCATCAGAGGAGATACATTGAGAAGCGGAACAAGAACAAGAAGAAAGCACTGACTACAGGTTATCCCCAAATGAGTTCTGAGCACACCAGAAGGAAACACATCCAGGTACATGGCTACAAATTGCACCTGGCAATGTGACTGCCCTTTTCATGGACTTTTTAATTAAGCTTTGCACACAGGTGAAAAAAAAAGCCAATTTGCCCTTTCCTCACTATATCATTTTTACCAACTGGAAAAGAGTGAGAAAGTGTAGTACAGTGCTATTGTGAGTTGTCATTCTTTTCATCAACACTCATTTATGAATTACCCTTTGGATGAAGGGCTTTGTTGCTGAATGCTTCAGAATCTGCAAAGTATATTCCTGGCACAGGGGAGCTTCGAGTTTAGCATGACCTCCATTCTGAACAATATTGGCTGGGTTTTTTCTTTGTTTTTTTTTTGTTTGTTTGTTTATTCATTCCTCCCTGCCTTTCAGGAAATTTTGAGTTGCTTTTAAACACACACACACACCATACACACAATACATTATGATTTTTTAAAGTAGGTGAAGAATTGGAATGAAAGAAAATTAAATGGAAGCCAGAGAGGGGTGAGCTACAACATGATTTTTTAAATTAAATAAATGAAGAATTGTGAGTGATGGGAAGACAAGGTGAAACCAGAGGGGAGATAAATATGCCTTGTAGATATGGTTGCTAGATGTTAACCACAAATTTCACTTTATGTTTTCTGCCAGTATCGCTAGAATTTTGTCAATTACATTAGTCTGTAATATAAAAACGAACTAAATTTTCAAAAGCATTCCAGGTATTTCTGGTACTGATACCTAAGAGAAATTTTACTCATCTGTCCTCATAAAGAAGACACCACAGTGTCACAGACCCTTAGCAGTACCCTTATAGTAGATTCAGTAACAATGCCTATAAGGCTAATACAGCCTCAGTGTAGGGAGTTCAGTAGAAGCAGCTCTCAAGGCATAAGCAAATGCAGTACACTATTTTAAACTTAAGAATAAAGTTTAGGGTATCTAGGGAAGTGTTTCTCAAAGAATGAGGCTTACAAAATGGTTTATTGGGTATAGGAAGAAAAAGATTTATATTCATTTGAGAATATAAATTTATACTTTTAAAATTTATACTTTTCTATATGTTTGTAATATATGAGTATAGTAGTAATATAATTTATAAATAAATATCTACTTTAATAATTTATGCTCAAAAATTTTTTATCAGTAGGACCTCATGATCAAATAATTTAGAGATTTCTAGAGGAAAGAAGGCACAAAACATTTGGACAGTTTACCATAAATATTATTTCTCACAATTGAGGTTTTGCTATTAAATGACAGTGATATATAAATAATACATATGACTTTTAAGTGAAAAAGAATTGGGAATAACAGACTAACGCTATTTGTTCCGTAATAAAAAGAGAGAAAAAGGATCCAGGTGGAGGGTTTTTTATGTGCATAGTAAAATATATACACATAACATGAAGTTTATAATTTTAACCATTTTTAAATGTACAGTTTAGTGGCGCTGAGTACATATCACCACTATCTAGTTTGAGAACTGTTTCAGCACCCTAAGGAAAGCTCATACCCATTAAGCACTCTCTATTCTCTCTTCCCATGAGCCCCTGACAACCACTTACTGAACCTCCTGTTTCTGTGAACTTGCCTGTTCTGATTATTTCATGTAAATGGAATCACACAATATGTGACCTTTGTGTCAGGCTTCTTTTACTTTCATGTTTGCTGTTCATCCTTGTCCTAGCATGCATCAATACTTAGTGCTTTTTTTTTTTTTTTTTTTGGTGAAGCAACCCTTGGTTGATCTTCAAGGACCTTGTCAGCTTACAATCCCTTATTTTATTTTTATTTATTATGCCTACAGCACCTGGTCTTCCTAGGTGGTCTTCCATCCAAGTGCTAACAGGGCCCGACCCTGCTGCTTAGCTTCTGAGATCAGATGGGATAGATGAATAATATTCCATTGCATGTATTACTACATTTAAGTTTCCATTCATCTGTTCATGTATATTTGGGTTGTTTCTACCTTTTGGCTGTTGTAAATAGAGCTGATATGAACATTTGTTTACAAGTTTTTGTTTGAAAACCCGTAAACAGTTCTTTTAGGTGTATACTTAGAAGTGGAAATACTGAGTTTGTATGGTAATTCTTTTAGTTTATTGAGGAAATGCCAAACTGTTTTCCACAGTGGCTACACCATTTTACATTCTGCCAGGAATATCCGAAGGATCCAGTGTCTGCACATTCACTAACACTTTTTATTTACTTTTCTTTTTGGCCATCCTAGTGGGTATAAGTAAGTTAGCTTCTCATACTCATTGTCATTTCATTGTGATTTTGATTTGCTTTTCCCTTTCCCTGTCCCTTTCCCTAATGACTAATTATATTAATTAAGCATGTTTTCATGTACTTATTGGTCATTTGTATATGTTCTTGGGAAAAATGTCTATTCGAGTCATTGCCTATTTTTTAATCTTGATTTGCTCTTTTTGTTGTCTTTGTCTACTTTTTAATTGTCTTTTTGTTTTTGAGTTGTAGGAGTTCTTTATATATTCTGGATTGTAGACCATTATCAAATGTATAATTTACAAATATTTCTTTCCACTCTCTGGGTCATCTTTTCACTCAATATTACTGTTCTTTGATGCACAACAATATACTTTTGATGAAGTACCAATGTACCTATTTTTTTTCTTTTGTTGTTATGCTTTTGGTGTCATATCTTAGAAACCACTGACAAATCCAAACTCAGGAAGATTTATTTTTATATTTTATTTTAAGAATTTTATACCTTTATTTGCATCTTTATACTTTTATTTGCATCTTTAATATATATTGAATTAATTTTTGTATATGGTATGAGGTGAGGGTCAAACATACTTTTCCATATGGCTATTCAGTTATTCTAGCACCAGTTATTGAAGAGACTATTCCCTTGAGTGGTGTTGGCATCATTGTCAAAAATTGATTGACCATAGATATGACTGTTTATTTCTGGGCCCTCAATTCTGTGCCTTTGATCTACATTCATATCTGTACACGATTACTGCACTACTTTGATTACTAGCTTTGTAGTCAATTTTAACATTGAGAAGGTCATTCTTCCAACTTTGTTCTCTTTCAACACTGTTTTGGCTATTTAGATTCCTCATTTCCCCATGTGAATATTAGGATCAGCTGTTCCATTTCTGCTGAAAAGGTTGGGATTTTGATATTAATTGCATCAACTCTGTACATCACTTTGAGGTTTATTGCCATCTTAAGACTATTACGTCTTCCAATCCATGAATACAGGATCTCTTTTAATTTATTTAGGTCTTTCATTTCTTTGAACAATGTCTTGTAGTTATCAGCATACAAGTGTTGTATCTTCTTGGTTAAAATTTATTTCTAAGTATTTGATTTTCTTTCTCTTTTAAGTTATTTTTAATTATGGTAAAATACACAACAAAATTTATCAACTATTTTTAAGTATGCAGTTTAATAGCATTAAGTACATGCTGTCACCGTCACCCACCTCTAGAGCTCTTTTTCATCTTCCAAAATTGAAGCTCTATTCCCAAACAACTCCTTATTTCACCTTATTCTCAGTCCCTGGCATCCACCATTCTATTTTGTGTCTCTGTGAATTTAACTACTCTAGGTACCTCATGTAAGTGGAATTATACAGCACTTGTCCTTTAGTAACAGGCTTGTTTCACTTAGTGTCCCCAAGGTTCATCTATATTGTAGCATGTAACAGGGTTTTCTTCTTTTTTAATGCTGAATAGTATTACATTTTATGTATACCACATTTTGCTTATTCATTTATCCATTATTAGATACTTTGGTTTCTTCTTTCTTTTGAGTAATTTGAATGTTGCTGCTATGAACATCGGTTTGCAAATATCTGTTTAAGACCCTGCTTTGAGCTTTGGGAGTCACATGACCAGAAGTGGAATAGCTGGATCATACGGTAATTCTATTTTTAATTATTTGGAAACTAATGTACTGTTTTCCACAGCATTTACACCATTTTACAGTTCCACCAATAGTTCATTCACAAGGGTTCCAATTTCTCCACATCCTTGCCAACACTTTTTTTTTAATGGTAGCCATCCGAATGTGTTATGAAGTGTATCTCATTGTGTCCACCATATTTATTTGCTTATTATTTGTGTATCATCTTTGGAGAAATGCCTATGCAAGTATTTTGCCTGTTTTTTAATTGAGTTGTTTGGGGTTTTGTTAAATTATAGGAGTTTTTTAAATGTTCTGGATGTTAACATCAGATACATAATTTGCAAATATTCTCATTTCATGGGTTGCCTTCTTTGCTGATTGTGTCCTTTGATGTACAAATATTTTAATTTAGATATTATCTGATTTGTCTTATTGCTTTTTTTATCTCTGCTTTTAGTGCCTTAGCCAGGAAATTATTGCCAAATCCAGTGTCATTAAGGTTTTTACCGTTTGTTTTTTTTTTTTAATGGTTTTAGGTCTTATCTTTAGCTCTTTAATCCAATTGAGGTATTTTGTATCTGGCCTAAGGTAAGGCTTTAACTTTATTCCTTTGCATGTGATATCTAGTTGTTTCAACACCATTTGTTGAAAAAAGACTATCTTCCCCTATTGAGTGGTCTTGGCACAGTTGGAATGTCCTCAGGGTTCATCCATGTTGTACCATATGAAAACATATGAAAAGATTTTCTACCTTTGTATGGCTGAATAACATTTCATTGTATGTATATATGCCACATTTTGTTTATCTATTCATCTGTCAATGGACATATGAGTTGCTTTTACCTCTTGGTTATTGCATATAGTGCTGCTACGAACATGGCTGTGCAAATATGTTTTTGAGACCTTGCTTTCAGTTCTTTTGGACATATATCCAGAAGTGAAATGTCTAGATCGTATAGTAATTCTGTTTTGAATTTTTTGAAGAACTGCCATACTTTTCCACAGTGACTGCAGCATTTTACAGTCCACCAACAGTACACAATGGTTCTAATTTCTCCACATCCTTGCCAACATTTGTTATTTTTTTTTGTAGTAGCCATCCTAATAGGTGTGAAATTATAGCTCTTTGTGATTTTTTTATTTGCATTTCTCATGATTAGTTATGTTGAACATTTTTCATATGCTTATTGGCCATTTATATGTCATCTTTGGAGAATTTTCTATTCAAGTTACTTGCCCATTCTCGAATCCAGCTATATTTTTGGTCATTGATTTATAGGAGTTCTTTATATATTCTGGATATTATCAGATAATATGATTTGTAAATTTTTCCCCCAGTCAGTTGCATTTTTACAATGTTGTGTTGATTGTGTCCTTTGATGCACAGATATTTTTAATATTGGTGTAGTTTCAATTGTCTTTTTGCTTTTGTTGCTTGAGCTTTGTCATCATATCTAAGAAATTATTACCAACTTCAGTGCCATGAAGCTTTCCCTTATGTGTTCTTCTAAGAGTTTTATGGTTTTAGGTCTTTAATCTATCTCTAGTTAATTTTTTTATATAGTGTGAGGTAAAGCTCCAGCTTTATTCTTTTGCATGTGGATATCCAGTGTTTCCAGCACCATTTGTTGAGACTGCCCTTTCTTTATTGAGTGGTCTTGTACTTTTTAAGGGTCGAAAATCCTTTGACCATATGTCATCTAACTATATGTACAATGTTTATTTCTGGGTTCTCCATTCTAGTCCATTGATCTGTTTGTATGTCTTTATGTCAGAACCACAGTTATATTATTGTACCACTCTAATAAGTTTTAAAATCAAGAATCATGAGTCTTCCAACTTTGTCCTTCTTTTCAAAATCATTTTGGTTCTTTAGGATTTCTTATTATTTTTAATGAATTCTTACTGTTTTTAATCTTTTTTGTTCATTGCTTTATGATTTCCTTTGAGTTTTTTTTGATAACTTAAATATCCATGTAATTTTAATTCACTGAAGTATGTAAACCACTCTTCTCTATCACCCTCAGATATGAAACAGTATCAGTTGACTCTGTCATATGAAAAATTAAGAAACTGGTTGTGCTTCTCCCCACCTACTCCCACACACACATTTTCCCCCAGCCTAACAATATTCATTATATTTTGTGAATTTCATTCAGTTCATTACAGTAGTATTTCTACTGCATTGACTAGCTTTATTTTCAAGAATTATAACATTTTGCTTATATGCTATAAGCAAAATCCACATTTTATTTACTTAATGTTTTTAAATATAGTATCAGTATTTACAATAAGTCTTTTTATATATCTTTATGAGTTTGTTCATTTAAATAATTCTTTTGTTTGGCTAGATTTTAAAACAATTTTTCAGGGGTGAACATCTCTTCAGTTCTTAAATTTTTGAGACTATTTTTCTATTACCTCTATATGAGAACAACAACAACTTGGTTGGTTATAAATTATAAAACTTTTGAATAATAATTTTCAAATCAAAACTGTCAATTTTGCTCCCCTTTTCTGGGGACCAGTATTTAGTGTTCCTGTGTCAGAGGCAACCTAGATATTCTTTCCTTATGGGAGCCTGGTATTAATTTTTTTTTATTGAAATAAAATTCATACGCCATATAGTTCACTCTTTTAAGTATACTTTTCAGTGGTTTTTAATATATCCAGAGAGGGTAAAACATAGGCAGACCCCTTGCATCCTTTACCACAACCATCACCACTAATTCCAAACATTTTTGTCCCACCAAAAAGAAATCCTGTGCCCATTAACAGTCCAGCCTCCCTACCACTTCCCTCTCCACCCCCATAACCATTAATCTACTTTCTGTCTGTATGGATATATGTATTTGGAGCATTTCTTACAAATGAATCATGTAATATGTGGCATTTTATAGTAGCATGAATCAGTACTCATTGCTTGATATGACTAATATTCCATATACATACACATTTTTTTATTCATGGGTTGATGGAAATTTGAATTGTTTCTGCTTTTGGCCATTATGAAAAAATGTTGCTATAAACATTAATGTACAAGTTTTTGTGTGGACATATTTTTTACAGTTTTATTAGGAATATACCTAGAAGTAGAATTGCTGGATCACATGGTAACTCTCCGTTTTAAACCTTTTTGAGTAACTGCCAAAATGTTTTCCACAGTGGCTGCAACATTTTGCATTTCCACCATGATTATATTACAGCTTCTCTACATCTTTGTCAGCACTGTCATTGTCCGTCTTTTGATTATAGCCATCCAGTTAGATGTGAAGTGATATCTCATTGTGGTTTTAATTTGCATTTCCCTAATGACTAATGATGTTGAGCATTTTTTTATATGCCTGTTGGCTGTTTGTATATCTTTTATTAGAGAAATGTTTATTTAGATCCTTTGCCCATTTAAAAATTGGGTTATTTGTTTTATCACTGAGTTGTTATTTCTTTATATATTCTGAATACAAGTCTCATTAGATATATGATTGTGAATATATTCTTCCAATTCTGTGGGCTGCTTTTCATTTTCTTGATATCATTTGTAGTACAAAGTTTTCAATTTTACCAAAGTCCCAGTTATCTCTTTTTTCTTTTGTCACTTGTGCTTTTCATGTCATATCTATTGCCTAATCAAAGTTCACAAAATATTTACTTTTTTCTTCTGAGAGTTTTCTAATTTTAGCTCTTTAGTTCTATGATAATTTTTTAACAGTACTTTGTTTTATAGAAGTGGCAAGAATAGATATCCTTTTCTTGTTCCTAATTTTAGGAAGAAAGCTTTTCAGCTATCAAGCATGATGTTAGCTGTGAGTTTTTTCATAGATTCATGTTATCAGGTTGAGCAAGTTCCCTTCTATTTTGTTAAATGTTTTTATTATGGAAGGGTTGAATTTTGCCATATGCTTTTCTTGTGATCAAAGTGATCGTGTTTTCTTTATTAATGAATATAGCATATTACATTGATTTTCATATGTTGAACCAAACTTGACTTCCTGGGATAAATTCTTGGTTTTGATGCATAATTTTTTTTCTATGCTGCTGAATTCATTTTGCTAGTATTTTGTTTGAGGATTTTGCATCCATATTCATAAGGGGTATTGATCTCTAGTTTTCCTGTGTCTTTGCCTGTGTTATCAGTAATACAGGCCTCATAGGATGAATTGGGAAATGATCCTTTTTATTGTTTTGTTTTACTTAAGAGTTTGTGGATAATTGGTATTCATTCTCTTTTAAATGCTTTTAGAATTCATTAGTGAAGCCTGGTCCTGGGCTTTTCTATTTTGAAAATTTTCTAGTAACTAACTTTGTCTCTTTCCTTGTTACAGGTTTGGACAGATATTCTGTTTCTGCTTACATTAGTTTCGATAGTTTGTTTTTCTAGAAATTTTTCTACTTTATCTAGATTATTTAATTTATTGATATTTGATTGTTCGTAGTATTCTCTTAAAATCTTTTTAATTTCTTCATGGTTGGGTAGTAAGGTCTCCTCATCCACTCTTAATTTTAGTGATTTGAGTTTTATCTCTTTTCTTTTCTTGGTATAGGTCTAGCTAAAGATTTGTCAACGTTTTTTGCTCTTTTCAGAGAACTAACTTTGGTTTCTTTGATTTTCCTTTTTAAAATTCTCTTTTATTTATTTTCATTCTTGATTTTTCTAATTTCCTTCTTTTTGCTTTCTTTGCATTTTCTTTGCTCTTTTTTTCCCCCTAATTTTGTAAGGTATTAGGTGAGATTATAGATTCTTTTAATACAGACATAGAAAGTTATCTAAGATATATCAAGTTGCTTTGAAAGCTCTACTTGATATATCTTAGATACCTTTCTATGTCAAATGCAGATTTATGTAGTCATTTTTAATGGCTTTATCGGTTTTGCTGTATAAATATGGTATTTATCTAATTAGTTCCCTAATGACAGATAATTATTGTTTTGAATTTATTGTAATCTGAACTTCAATGAATAGTCTTGTCACATCTTAATGAATCTTTCTATTTCCTTGAGATATATCTCTAAACATGGAATTCCTGGGTTACTAAGTATGCACATTAAAAATGTTTAATCCACATTGCTAAATTGTTCTCCCGAAATGTTGAATCAATTATTTTTTCACCAGTAATATGTAATAATACTTTGTTTAGTATCTGGCAATAGCATTCTTGTTAATATTTGCCAATCAGATAGGCCAGAAATATGACATCTATTCGGATTCACATTTTCAAAATCATACCCACTGAGTTTTTATTTTCTTTCATATGCTTATTAACCATTTCCAATTTTTTGAACTGCCCATCCCAGATTTCCATAGGTAGGCTAATGTTTTTTTTTTTTGTCCTGAACATGTACACCCAGCACATCTTTTTTGACCTCTTTGTATATTTGAGGGCTTAAGAGTCAATATAAGCGAATAAGTACAGCTGCCTGCTTATCCCTCCCTCTTTTCTTTGATGACACCTACTCTGTGTACCTCTCTCCCCAGTCTCTACAGTTCATGCTTCTCTCCCACTACTGTATCCTTTCACTCTGCTTCTATATTCTTTGTGCACTGTACTCTCCCCCTTCCACCCTCATACTCTGTGGTGTCTCTTTTGTTTTTCTGGTTGCTCCTCCTCTCTTCCCTCTCTCTCATGTTCGTTCTCCCCCTATCCCCACCCTGCTGCCCCCACTTTGTTTTCTCTCTTATTCTATCTCCCTCCCTCCCCCATCTTTTTCTCAGTGTCTGGTTTTGTATTTGGGTTAAAGAAGGGGAATAGTTTACTACTCTCAGTATAAAAGAAAAGTCAAGTTTTTCAGTTTATAGAAAAAAAGCTGGAGATTAATTATTTCTGTGTTTTTGTCCTTCCCGTTACCTATATTTCCAGCAGTTAGGTAAATGAACAATACAAACAACCAAAGTGATCTCCATGAGAGAATAAAATAAGAGCTTTAGTAATGTTTAGTAATGTCAAATCAAATTTTTACCAATGTTTGTTACATTTTTACAAAACAGGCTGATTTCATATTAGTCTTTATAATCACGATCATATGTGGAGAGAAACGACAGTCAAAAGCAGTGTCTTAGAACCCAGAAGATAAATTTCATGATATATTAAGAGATAAAAAGCAATATATAAAGCTATTTTTATGTTAACATCCCAAGTATTTACACACATATATATGACTGAAACAAAACGAAATATTAACAGATTTTCTTAAAATTATGGGATTATAAATTTTTTCTTCATAGTTTTCTATGTGTTTTTTTTTTTACAAGAAGCATATATTTTCTAATAAGAAACTATAACAGTTGTTTTTGTTTGACATTAATTAAAAATTGAGGTAAGACAGACTGATCAAACAGATAAAAAATGTTATAAACTAGAAAGGAGAATTCTCAAGGTTTTCACTGCATTCTAAGTTCTGCCTAAAATACCTGTTTGAACCTCATAATAACTTCTAGAAACAGAATGAAAGAATAGAATTAGAGAAGTATCATACACAGTTTCTATGACTAGATAAAGAAAAATTTTTAACTCCAGGTGCCAAGGGTTGAGTTAATATGCTTCTAGGTTCATGGTTTCTCTTTAATTTTATCTGCATATCCCAGACTCATCTTTGTTCTCCTACAGGCAATAGTCTTGTTATTTAAATATCTTTTGGCTTTTAAGAGTATTTTACACAATGTACATTTTATGTGTGTGCTTGCATGCATGTGTGTATTTTCAGCTTATTTAAAAGGTATATCATTTTTCTTATTTTCACTAAACATTATGTCTTCAAGATCCATCTCCATTTCTATAAGTACATATAATCCAGGTTTCTAGTCATTGCATAGTTCTTCATTTAGTGTATCTACAAGTTTACCCGTGCATTTTCCCTGTGATGGACACCTTGGTCACTGTCAACTCCCAGCACTGCAAAACACAGTGCACATTCTTTTCCATATCCCCTATTGGACCTGTGTGAGACTGTCTTTTGCAAATATATCCAGAAGTGGAATTCTTGGGTCTTAACTACACGTGTATTTAATTTTCTACATTAGTACCAAATTGCTTTTCAGTTATATTCCTACCTACAATGCATGCAAATCCCTGTATTTCTATTTCTCTGACAACATGTAGTTTTTTTTCTGAGAGATTTGAAATACAAGTTTTTATACCATGGGAAGGTAGGGTTTTGTTTTGTGTGTTTTTTATTTTTTTAATTAAATGTTAACTTGTCTTGAGAATCTGCCTTACCTCCACTGTGTAATTTCCAAGAAAGGAGAATCTTTTAGAGATTTCCAAAATTACTGCCGTGCTTTCAACCAGAATACATTTGTTTGTTCATTCATCCAGATATAATATTAAATGTGACAATAGTGCAAGAGTGAGATACTTTAACTGCTTTTCTCAGATTTTGACATATAGCAGATAAAAGATACGGAAGATTTTAATAGCAATGTTAACAAGCTTGATTTAAAGTAGTTATATAAAACTTCATTCTCAAAGCAGTACCCACAGTTGTTCCAAAGGCCCACAGAATATTTACAAAAATTAATTGTGCATTTAGACAAAATGTTGATAAATCTCAAAAGTCGCTTTCTAACTAAGCTCTTATTCTCTAACCACAATGCAATAAAGTTGGAATTTAACAACTATAACTTTTTTATTATTAAAAATATAAAAATTTGAAAGCATTCTAAACTTTTGAGTTAAAAGTACTAAAAGTTGAAATTATAGACTTTTTTTCATTAAAGCCAGTAAGAGCACATATCCAAAACTTATGGGATATGACTAAATCTAAATTTAGAGGAAAATTTATAACCTTAAATAATATTATCATTGAAGAAGGTCAATAGGAAATAATTGAAATAAGCATTCAGTCTAGGAAAAAAACTAACAAAATAAGCAAAGAAAGCAAGAGGTAATTAATATAATGGGAAATGTATAAATAAGTCCCCCAAATTGATCAATGTAATTAAGATCTGTTCTTGTAAAGAAAACAATAAGCCAAATCTCTGGTTATTCTGACCATGGAAGGTTTAACCATAGACAAAGAGGTGATTTTCTTCAAAAAGTTTACTGTGTGCAACTTTAGGCTGATATATTATAAAATCTTAAATTAGATAATTAAGAAAATTGATCAAAAAGTTTTAAAGCCCAAATAGATCACTAACAATAGAAATTGAAAGACTCAATAATCTACAGCCTCCTCACTTCTAACTATATGCCCTTCGGAAATTTTTTACAAATATATGTTCACACCAAAATGTAAGAGAATATGTGTTTCTTCATTCCCTTGCCAACTATGGGTAGTATAAGTCTTTTTAATACTTGCCAATTTGATATGTGAAAAACCTCTGCTTAAAATTGCATTTTTTTAAAATGTTTTCAGGGATTGCCATTTACATTTCTTGTTTTGAGAAACTTTTTTTACCCTTTATCCACTTTTCTCTGAAGATTTTTTCCTATTAAGCATTTAATTATATGGTATTAATATAGTAACATCAGATATTGCTGATCACAGATCAACATTAAAAAATAATAATGGAAAAGTTTGAGATGTTGCAAGAATAACCAAAATCTGACACACAAAAAAATGAACAAATGCTGTTGGAAAAATGGCACTGATAGTCTTGCTTGACACAGGGTTGCCACAAACTTCCAATTTGTAAAAAGAAAAAAAAGCTACCTGCAAAGTTCAATAAAGCAAAGTATAATAAAATGAGGTATGCCTGTAGTACTGTTATATACTCAACTTCTTTTTTTGTTCCATGCTAAGGAAGATCTCAACCTCAATATTGTAAAAAATATATACATATATATATATACTCCTGTTTTAATACTTTTACGGTAGATAGGGGCAATGCACTTAAACCCTTAATCTATGTGCAATTTATTCTATATGTGTAGGTATGATTTTGTTTTCAAATATTTAGCTTATTGTCAATAGAGGGTCTTAAATAAGAAAGTGATATTCCTAAATTTATTAGAAAAAGCTAATCTTTTGTTACGCTGCACTCTAGCCAGTTGGACTTGGTAATTAATAGCCATAGTTCTCTTGAAATTTCTACACCAAATAACTGAAATAATATGTGAAAACCTTATCAAAATGGAGAGATCTGAAGGAGAAATTTATTCTGACCAAAATACAAAGGAATTTCACTTATTAAACTTGAAATTAGATCAAAACATCCAAGTGAAAATGTCTAACA
Organism: Cynopterus sphinx; assembly: GCA_030015415.1. Classification (NCBI taxonomy): domain Eukaryota; kingdom Metazoa; phylum Chordata; class Mammalia; order Chiroptera; family Pteropodidae; genus Cynopterus; species Cynopterus sphinx. The sequence continues at coordinate 52,385,901 of CM057383.1, read as the reverse complement.
TATATTTGACCTCATGAGTATATTATCAGTGACATAAAGATTTCAGAGTCATCATGTAATCCTCATAAATATTAAAGCCAAGAGGAAAGAGATTTGAGAGAATGCAGAGAAGGAAAAAAAAAAAACAGCTACTTCCAGACCATAATTTTCAAACCTGATAGGAAACCCTTTGGTTTGGGACCCATGTCATTTAGGTCTGCCACCCTGTACAAGGTTTTATGATTATTTATTAACCTGGTTTTCCCCACATGTTAATTAAGGAGTTTGGCTCTTGGTTCATTTTTTTTTCTTTCTACCCTAACTCCTGCCAATTTCTTGGAAACTCTACTATTGTATTAAGAGTTTCTTGACCTTAGTTCTCATTTTAACCATCCAGTCTTATGACCATACTTTGAATTTTGGCATCATCCGGAATCATTCCATCTCCATAATTTTTACTCATTCATGTAGCAGAAGAAATTTTCTGAGGTGCTATTATTTCAGACACAATGCATTTTTAATTTTCTGGGGAGGATTTTTTATAGTAAGTATCTACCATTCTTGGGGAAATAAATGACCAGTTCTGATTTTCTAAAGGCGAATAATAGATAATTATCACCTGAGTTCCTGCTTTTGTAAGCTTTCATCTTGTCTCTAGGACTTAAGTCTATGTTAAAATATTATTTTTTGGAAAGACACTTTGATTACATCACCCTTTACTGGTTAGTAAATTTTATTATTGAAACAACAGTTGCCAGTTTGATCTACACATAACTAAAAACTTTACAAGAAAAGAATGGCTTTTGATGCCATAGACTATTTCTAATTTTGACTCTGTCTTATCAATGTATGATCCTAAACTTGAGTGGTTATAAATGAATTAGCATAAACCCATTCGTCTTGGGGAAGAAACATCTCCCAGCAGGCACCTGGCTGCCAGAAGTTCAGCAGTAACAATCTACATGTAGAATAGCAATTTGGGTCATGTAAGAAAACATGGCCTCTTTCCTATATCGAATGTGTCTCCCTATTTCCACCTAAAAACTAAATTTTTAATTGAAAAACTTTTTTTTTTCTGGGTCTGATAGTGTCTGATCAATAAATATGGGAATGAGTCTCGCCTAGATTTTAGTTAAAAATACTACAAAAAGCCTGGAACATCTGAGATGGTGACAGTTACTTTCTTTTCCCACCTTGGAATAAAGCATCAGCAGGTGGGTTTGCTCTCACTGTAGAAATTAAAACAAACAGCCAGAGAGACTGTGCCTCCTTCCGAGAGAAAGGTTAAACCATAATAGCCGATAACGTTAGTTGGATTTGTCACTTAAACCCTTATATATAAGCTCCATTGCAGAGAACTGAGTGGGCTGACCCACATCCAGGCCCTGAGGGATGATGAGATCTTTGGAGGAGATGCCTGAGCCTCTCCTGTGGACAAGGGAAGTGGACTGGTAAAGTTTACAGACAGCACCTGTAAATGTATTCATCAAAAATGTTCTATCCCATGCCGGGTTCTCAGCACAAATTGTCAGACGCAATGCAGGCCTGTCATTGTGATTATTGTATTGAATCTGTGGCAGTCAACGTGGCATAATTGCATGATTCTGACAGTTTGTACTTGGCTCTAGCCATAGAGTGTGTTTAGTGCTTGATCCTACCTGCAATATACAGTACACACATTTTTGTTAGGACTGTCCATTATGTGAAAATGACATCATTGATCAACTGCCATTATTCTTGTAACCTGGATTCAGTAACAGGAAATGCAGGACTATAGAGACAATTGAGCATGAGAAGATTTTCCTCCAAATAAAGCTTCATAATCTACATGTATTTTAGCCTGTATACATGAATAAATATATTTTATAGCTTGCTTGAGATCTTTCACATACCATAAAATTTACCTATTTAAAGTGTATGCTTTAGTGTGTTTTAGTCTATGCACAGAGTTATGCAACCATCACCCCAATCTAACTTTAAAACATTTTGAACAACCCCCAAAAGACCCTGTACACATTAACAGTCACTCTTCATTTCTCCCAACCTCTCACCCCTGCCCCAGCCCTGGCTCTGGTTGCTAATCTACTTTCTGTCTCTAGATTTTTTTTTTATTTTGCACGTTTTATATAAATGGAATCAACAAATATGTGATCTTTTGTGACTGGCTGCTTTCATGTAATTTTCAAGGTTTATTTACATTGTAACATGTATTTTTTATGACCAAATAGTACTATTCCATTGTATGAATATGTCACATTTTATTTATTCAACCATCAGTTGATGGACATTTAGATTTATTTTATTTTGGGGCTATTAGCAAAGCTACTGTGAACATACATCTATCTACAAGTTTTTGTTGTGTGTGCGTGCGTGCGTGTGTGTGTGTGTGTGTGCACGCGCGCGCAAGCACACGAAGGTGCTTAGGAGTGGATATATGCTGTATCACATGTAACTCTCTAACTTTTTGAGGAACTATTCAACTGCTATCCAAAGTATTATCATCATTTTGTATTCCCACAGCAATGTATGAGGGTTCCTGTTCCTCCACATCCGTGATAACACCTGTTTTTGTATGTCCTGTTTATTTTCACTACTCAAAGGGCTGACTATATTTTGTTGAAAGGGAATTTATTTTTAGAATATTTTCTGTTTTTAAATATTTACCTTTTTCTAGACAGGAATTAATCAGAGTCAACTGATTAATTAGAAGCAAACTCACACATCAAGGCTCATTTAATCAGATGTAAAAGTGTTCTTTCATACCACTAGAGCATACCATGACTGGTTGTGTCCTTTGGAAGTGCTTGAGGTTCTCAGACTCAGGCTTGGAAGGGACCATCAACACTTCTGCTTCTGTACCACAAGGCACCCCAACAGCTCCACTACTCATTCATTGCTCATGGGCAGCTCCTTCTGTTTGTCTAAGGCTCCAGTTATCAAAGGTTATAACTTGAAACGATCCAAACTCTACCTGCATTTGATTTCCTGGCTCTGTTCCCAGTTCTGCTCTCTGACACCACAGAAAATAGTCTAATCTACCTCTTGAGTACCTACTTTTTCCCTGAAGTGTGTTTTTCTTTTCAGTCTTCACTCTGAACCATTCATCTCAGGTCATGCTTTCTACTCCCTTCTCCTTTTTGGATCTATTAAGTTTGTCAATATCCTATTTTTAAACTTGTCTCTGAACTGATCATGCTGTACTTCAGATGGTAAGAGCATGTTGCCAGAGCAGATTTATCACCTTCCTTTCTGTGGCTATTACATTTCTGTGTCCTAACTTATGTTTTATGCTGTTGAACTCACCAGAGCCATTAGATCTTTATTGCCACCCTCTTTGTAAGTTTTCATTTTGTTTATTCTCATTTAAACCAGTAATACAATTGCATTATATAAAATTTTAAATGTATAGAAGAGTATTTGATAGTGTTCTTCCCATGCCTGTTCCCCAGGCACCCAGCTCTCTTCCAGAGTCACTCAATGTTACCTGTTCCTGCACATCTTTACAGAGATTTTTAAACAGCTTTATTGAGGTATAACATACCATAAAATTCATCTATTTCAAGTGTATAATTGAAATTTTTAGTAAATTTATAGAGTTGTGCAATCATACCACAATCCAGTTTTAAAATATTTCCATCACTTCATAAAGGCCCCTTGTACTTGTTTATAATCAATCCACATTACAGCCCCAGACAACCTATAACTTGCCTTTTGCCTTTTCTGGACATTTCATGTAAATGCAGTCATATATAGTCTTTTGCATCAGGCTTCTTTAGCTTAGTGTGATGTTTTTCAAGTTCATCCATGTTGGAATATGTATCAGTAGTTCCTTTTATTGGTGATTAGTATTTCATTGTGTGGATATACCACATTTTGTTTATTCAATTACCAGTTGACATTTGGACTGTCTTTTGGATAATATGAATAATGTGCTATGAATATTTGTGTAAACATTTTTATATGGACATATATTTTCAGTTATTTTGGGTATATACCTACAAGTGGAATTGGTAGTTAACATGTTGCTAACGTTTAATTTTTAAGAAAATGCCAGTGTTTTCCAAAGTGGCTGGACCATTTTACGTTCCCACCAGCAATATGTGAAGATTCTAATTTCTCCACTTCCTTCTCAACACTTAGTATTGTCCATCTTTTTGATTACAAGTATCCTAGTAGGTATAAATGATATTGTGATTTTAATTTGCATTTCCCTGATGGCTGATGATATTGAACATCTTTTCATATGCTTATTGGCCACTCATACCTCTTTGGTGAAATGTCTATTCAAATATTTTACCTATTTTTAAATTACATAGTGAAATATCTCACTATTTATTTAGATATTTAGTTTCTCCCATCAATGTTTTATAGTTTTCAAAGTGCAAGCCTTGCACTTCTGTTAATATTATTCCTAAATATTCTTTTTAATGATGATATGAATGGAATTGTTTCCTTAATTTTATTTTAGATTGCTCATTGCTAGAATGTGGAAACAATTGATTTCTTTATCTTACTTGATCTTATATTTCAGTCTGACTAAACTTAACTGTTAGTTCTAGTACCTCTCTGGATTCCTTCATATTTTCTACAGGCAGGAGGATCATGTTATCTGCACATAAAAACAGTTTTCTCTCTCCCTCTATATATCTGCATTCTTTCTTTCCTAGGTCTTTTATACATTAAAAAGCAAATAACTGCATGTGTTTTCTACTCCTTTTCACAAAGATGGCAGCATACTTAACAATCTGTCTTAGAAAGTGAGTTGATTTCATACCTAAGCGTTTTTCTGTGTTTTTCTTTTTTGTTTTTTTTTGTTTGTTTGTTTGTTTCGTTTTGTTTTTTGTTTTTTTTTTACAGCTGCAGAGGTGCATTATGGCCAGTCTTGCCTTCCTCACCACCCTTTCTGTACTCATACGTTTTAATTTTTTAACCTAATAGTAATCTCATAGTTTTATATTAGCTTTTTACTGTTCATAATCTAAATTATGTGTTCTTTTTAACACTTCTGTAATTTCAGAAATGCTGGCATTCCCTTTTCTAGAAGGGGGAAAGTGGCATGGAGAAGTTATGGCTTGCTCAAGTAGAGGCAGCTAATAAAGGGAAGATCTGAGACTGGCTTAGGTCTTGGACTCCAGACCCATAGCTTTTTCTGCTGCATCAGAGCTGCTACTGTTTCTCTTGTTTGTCGTGTGGGCCTTTACAATTATCCCTTGTTTGATTTGGTCCATCATTCCTGTTATTATTTGGGATTCTGGCAGCCACATAGGTCCTCCCAAGGTGTATGTTAAGAAGGAATAACCAGAGCAAGCAAGTGAATGGCACATAGTAGGTGCTTAGTAAATATTTGTTGGTGAACGCAAGATCTCAGTAAAGGGCTCTCACTGTGTTGTCATTTTATTTAAATCTAGTACTCAGCTGCACATTTTTTTGGTCTGCCAGTTAGTGATCATATCTACTAGGAAAAGCAAGGCTGACCTGACAGGGCTTGTTCTGCCTGCCTTACTAAGCCCTAGCTGAAATTTGCTCATTTTTTCTTCAACTTCCAAATGCTTCAAATTATCACATTAGTGATACATTCTAGAATTTTTTAGGTAAACAGTGTTAAACCTACCAGTTTGCAAATGATTAATTTTTTGAGGAATAAAGTATTTCCTGTGCCCAGACATCTAACATAACTCCTTTCCTCAAATATTTTCACTGCCCTGGAATGTAGTTTATCTACTTCAGGGGAGCAGATGTTTTATTTAAGTTTCCTGATTTGGGCTTTAATTTACATCTACCAAACTTAAGGAGATAAGCACTTGGCATTTATTCAAAATATAAATGCCCACACCCCTCCCCAAGAGATTCCAATTCATTGTTCTGGGTCAGTGCCCTTCCCTCAGGAGATTGTTATGATACACAAGTTTAAGAAATATTGTTTTATATTTATATTTAATAATTTTTTGTCATCCACTAATATTTCACCATAAGCTTCAATCTCTGAACTTTTCCTTCATTGTTCTCCTTGCTCTGAATATAACTTAAAAGGCCTGTTGGACTCTTAATTGCTTTTTGCTATACTCCACTCATTCAGGACTTCTCATGGGGACTTTCAGCTCTGTGGCATTTATTCCTGTATAAGTATCTGAATCTGATACTAGAAAGTACTTTCCAGCTCATTACTCTCTTTAATTATGCCCAACCCTTTATCTCTCATCAAAATTTTATTCAGGTGTCAAGTCAGAATTTCATTCTGAAAACAGTCTAATTTGGGGCTGCTATCCTCTTCAAGGTGTTTTCAAGTCCTAGGACTATACCCAGCTGTTGTTTTGTTTTGTTTGTTTGTTGGTGTTTTTTGCTTGTTTGTTTTTTGTGGGGTTTTTGGTCATACTTTCTGGAAATGGCTCAAGCCTGTATCCAACTATAGCAGCATTCTCCTCCCTGTCACAAATTATGTGGTACCATGTTCACATGGTCACAAGTTTTCTGGCAACTTCATCTAACGATTTGAATTGGATTGGAAAGGGTTATTCTTATTAACTTAGTGTGTTTTCCTGTCCTGTGGGTAATTGTGCCATTGCCTGCAGATAATGATAACAGCGTCTCTTGTTTTTTCTAGGTGGCAAAACATATGATTTCTTCTGACTCATCTACCAGTAGTTTCTGGAGCTCAAACTCTACCTTTTGCAACAAGCAGAATGTGCACATGTTAAACAAGGGTGTGCAAGCAGGTAAATTACTTGAATTTAAATTTTTTCCCTTTGAAATGCAAGTAGCTCTTAAACATAAGATACTCGACCTCACACATAATAAATGAAGACTAAAACTATATTCATGCTATTTTTCACCTATCAGATTGGCAGAAATCTAAGTCTGATAGCAAGTTCATGGACAAGAGTGTAAAGAAATAGATAACTCGCATACATTCTAGTGGGAGTGAGTATAAGTAGGAAGTACAGTCCCTATGACAGGTAGTTTAGGAGTTTCTATCAAAATTACTTTCACCCAACACTTTTACTTTAGGAATTTAGCCTACCGATATACAGTACATATGTGCAAAATGACAAGTGTAGAGTTAACCATTGTTGTTTATTGTAGCAGAAAATTAAAATCAACTTAGATGTCCATCAGTAGCCAAATGGTTAAATAAATTGTTGCACATCCATATAATGAAATTCTGCATAGGGTGACAGAGCTGTCTCTCTACAAATATATCAAGATCCCCAAGAAATATAATTAAAAAGAAAACCAAGGTATAGCACAGTGTATATATAGTGTGCTACTACATGTATTTAAAAAATAAAGAAAGAGAATTGCTTGAATGTGTACAAAAAATTCTGGATCTATGGGGTTAAAACCGAGTGGAGAACAAGAATGGGAAGGAGGCTTTTCATTTTATGCCTTTCTATACCGTTTGATTTTATAAAACAAAAATAAACTTCCCCCTTGATTTTTTTTTTCCCCTCAAGCCTTGTCTTTATGTCTATCAACCTCTTCCTCACCTGGGTGACTGCCAGTGGATTAGAACTGAAATCCTTCACTCATCAAATCTATATTAGTAGTTCTTTCCCTCTAATATCTAAACTGACTTAAACCCTCTTTCTCTCTCCTCTCTCACACACCCAGCAAAGGCAGTAGCTTGCATTTTTGAAGACTTAAAAAGTTTTAATTTACTGACTTGAATATACCTGCCAACTAAGTCTCAAGGCTGCACCCAGAGACAACTGTGATCTTTCCCCTCAGGTAACTTGGAGCTTGTGAATGGTATCAAAAAAAACACTCGAGATGTTGGGATGACTTTCCCAACTCCAAGTTCTAGCAAGGTTAGAGTGGAAGAGGACAGTGATATGACTTCTTGGTCAGAAGAAAAAATAGAAGAGAAAAGGCCTTTTACCAGTTGTCTTGTGGACAGAAAGTCACGGAAGAACAAGCAGAGTTGCTGTGAAGGTGAATTTCTAATTTCAGGTTTTGTAGTAGAAAAACTAGTGAATTTCAAGTCTCTTGAAATGCTAAAATTCTTTGTTTCTAAATGATGACTCTATGTTTTTGACCCCATCTACCCCAGTACCACTATGGAAAAGGGGGAGGGGAAGAGTGGGGGGATGTGGTGCAGAGTGAAACAACTTCAGAATATCTAGCCCTACAGTTTCAGAGTCATCCCTGCAGTTTGGGAGACTCCTAGACATCATGGTGGCTTCTGACAGCTGAGTCCACTGAGAGCCTATGTTATACACATCTCTGATGAAGAAAATGAAAACTCTTTTTTCTAAAAAATATTTCCTGTAGGAGTTTCATGGTTTGTTCCTGTGGAAAATGTGAGAACCGGTTCTAAGAAGGAAAACCTGCCTGAATTTCATGGCCCTGGTATCTCCTGGTTTGCACCAATAACCAACATCAAACCCTGGAGGGAACCACTACGGGAACAGAACTGGCAGGGTCAGCACATGGACTGCTCTTGGTCACCAGCAGACCCAGGCAGAGGTTCACTGAAGCCATTTGTGAGAGCATCCTTACAGGTACAGTAACATCAATTTAACTTTAGCTTTTGTTTAAGGAGGAAGAAAGGGCAAGACACAAAGAAGTTAAATCTGTGACTTGGTCTTTGAAGTACAAACATGTGACCCTTGTTTCTAGCACCTCTGTAATTCATCTTTCTCACTCTCATCATTAATTAAAGGCTGTTTTACTCTGTTAACTATTTCAAATCATGTGTCACCCTCAATATCTGGGGACAAGGTAGGGGAGGATGTTGTGATGCTACTCATTGGGTTTGCAGACACCTGCATGTGGAGGCCTCATGTTTGCATCAGCCTTATATTTGTTTCTTCATTTATATAACTTCTATTCCTGCTTTCACACAGGGTTTCAAAAGTGCCAAGTCTCTTCTTTATATGTCCCTTGGGAGCTAAAGGAAATGTTATTTAATGACATATTTGTTTGAAGAGAAGTTGAAAATAGCACAACGGGCCGAGCTCTTTCCCACTGACATTCGGGAGAGTTTTACTTGCCACAGTCTTAGTTCTTGGTTTATTCCAAAGGCATTTCCTTACTGGAGCTCCCCCCACAGAGAGTTGTTAGATTATGTTTTAACTTGAGATACTTTCTAGAGAATAGAACACATCTTTAGGAATACGCTCTCCAAATCTGTTGGTCAGAGACTATTTTTCTAGGCCCTTGGAGAGCAGACTGCATCATTAATGTGAGGACGGGGGCTTTTTCTCCTTCTCAGGAATCACTTCAGCTTCACAGACCTGACTTCATCTCCCGCTCTGGGGAGCGGATAAAACGCCTAAAGTTAATAGTCCAGGAGAGGAAGCTGCAGAACATGTTGCAGAGTGAGCGGGAGGCACTGTTCAACACTGTGAGAGAATGGCAGGGCTATCGGGACCCCATATGCCCACTCCCTAAGAGAGGTACGTCGTTCACTTTCCTCTTGCGGGGTAGGGGAGGCAACGGTCTGCCTGCTAAGGAGCACTGCTCAGTGCTGAGCCAGTTACACACACAGGGAGTGACCTTTTGCTTGCTGAAGTTTACATTTCCTTAGGTAGCAAAAACTGCTCAGTTTAGCTGTCAGCACTTTCATGATCTAGATAAGTGACATTTATTCTTGCCTTGTCATTGCCTCTTAACAATGTGAGTGTGCATTGAGAATGGTGTTTTTATAAACTATGTGTCTGTGAGCAAGTTCGTTCCAAAAGTAGTATAATGTTTTTATTTTTAAAGATGGGGCTGATTTCAGGTTTGCCTACCTTGTAGGCTGACAATAATAATAATAATAGTAGTAGTAGTAGTGGTAGTAGTAGTAATAATAGTTATATAGCTTTATGTTGTACCAAAACACTGTTCTAGTTTAACTCTTACAACACCTCCGTGAGATAGATACTGTTAATATCCCTTTTTACAGATGAGAAAACTGAGGCAAAAAGAGGTTAAATACCATGTCCAAGATTACACACCTAATAGGCTGAGATTTGAACCCAGGCTGACTAACTCCGGAGTCTGTGCTCTTAACAATTATGCTAGATGTAAGAGCTCAATAAAAAAAATATTCAAAATCTATGAAAACTATACAGTACTATCTACTGCTTTCATCACAGCCTTACCTATAAACTAGGTAGTGTTTTGATTCATACTGTGTAGTCTCTAACACAGACTGTTGTGTCTTCAGGAGACAGATTGCTGTTACAGTCAGCATAGTCTAACCTTGGCCTTGGCCTTGGCCATTGCTGACCATCTAGCTGACAGTAGGGGCACAAAGTCCTAACAGCTTCTTCTCACAGCTCTTGCATACTACTACACCCTACCTTGTTAAGTCACTGTCCACTGAAAATCCCTTCTTCTCTTGCTTAGGCTTCCTGGCTGCCCCAAAAGACAGACTCATTGGAAAGAAAGAAATGATTCAGAGGTCTAAACGGTAAGGCCAAAAAAATAAGAGTTGTTATAAAAGTACAAAATAGGCCACCTAGTTCTAGAGCTCTGGCTTGCACCACAAAATAGGGCATTTTGCTCAAGTTAAAACATAAGAAAATTAGTTGTGAAAGTAGTTTCTTACTTATGACACTAAAAAATAAAAGAAAAATAAGTAGCAAATCATGGTATGAATGACTCATACACAAGAAATACTAAGAATCCCACTAATTGGCATGCCTTAGTCAGGCTCATCTTCATTAGAAACCTAAATATAAATAAAAAATAGTTTGAAGTATTTATTTGGGGCCTTAACTTTTCACCTAGGCAATCCCATTTCTAGGAATTTATCTAGTATAGTGAGAAATAATGGAGTACTCTCTAAGACTCATTAAGTTAAGCTTTAAAAAAAAATCAGGTTTCAGAAGCATGTATGTATATACTGCTACTATTTATGGTCTTTAAAAAAAAAGTATGCAAATACTTGGTATGTTTAGAATATCTCTGGAAGGACACTCAAAAAAACTAGAAATAGTGGTTGCCTTTGGGAAAAAGAGCTAAGTGACTTGGGTACAGAGATAAGAGAAAGACTAAATTTTGGCCCTTTTATACTTTTTAAATTTTGTGTCATTGTATGCAGTAGCTATTAATTGGAGATACGCATATATTGATAATGAGAATGCTGTGAAATAGCTAAGAGTTAGTTACCTTTTAGAGGTTCATTAGCTACCTCCTTAAGTAAGAACAGTTTTATAGTCAGTGTACTGCTTGAAAATAGTTTATCTTAGGTAACTAATGCATTCTTGAAATTTTGTTTTTATTCTTCATTTAGTAAACCCTTGCCTTATAGGTAATTCAGAGGTATGCTTTAATCAGGTGGTTCTCAAAGTGTGGTCATGAGCCTCTGAAAGTTGCTGAGACCCTTTCAGGGGATTTTCCAGGTCAAAACAAATCTCAAAATAATACTAGGATGTTCTGTGCCTTTTTCACTGTGTTGACACTTGCAGTGGTGATGCAAAAGTAATGGGAGAGAGAGTAGAACTGCTGGTGCCTTAACACTATTCGAGACAGTGTCACTAAACTGTGCTTCATCTAGTAGGCATTGTATTCTTCACAGCCACCTACAAAAACTGTAATGAAAGTACACAGAAAGCACTGCTGCACACCAAGACTGATGATTGGTTTAAGGAAGAGCACTTACACCGAGATTTGTGGAGTGAGCAGAACTGCCTTTTTCATGGAAAACAGCTTTTACTTGAAAGAATGATAGATTAACTGATTATTCTGACTTAGATATATGACATTTTCTTGAAAATGAAGAAGTGAATCTGTCACTTCAGGGAAAACAGCTGACAGAATTCATTGCCAAAGAGAAAATATGAGCTTTCAAGCAAAGAATAGAATTCTAGAAAACTTGTATCTATCTCTAGGAGCCTGACTACCTCTCAGTGCTTAGACTTTTCTGAAGAGATCAGCAGTGACATTAACATTAACAAATGCAATGTTATTATGTAAGTAAACGTGTCAGCATTTGAAAGATCTGCATAAGTCACTGACCAGGATTTTCCCAATGACTGTTGCATGATGTTAACAAAATCAGGCAGGAATAGAAGATCCATTCAAAATGCAAGATAGACTGAAGTCCTCTTTTATGTCACAGAGTACAAAAAGTTCATTGATATGGTTTCAGATTCCACATTTCAACTAATTTTTAAGAAACCACCACTTGTCAAGTTTTGATGTAGTTTCAAGAAAATCAACAGTTATCTGAAAAAGAATATTAAAATACTCCTGTCTTACACACGTGTGTAAACTGGACTTTTTAAAAATATGTACTTTAACCAGAACAACATATAACAACAAACTTAATACTGAAGCAAATATAAGAATCCACCTGTCATCTATTAAACCAGACATTAAAAGAGATTTTCAAAATATGTAAAACAGTACCACTCTTCTTACTCAAATATTTTTGTTTCAGAGAACGTATTTATTATATATGTTAGCATATAACAGGCTTATTATTTTTATTTTTAAGTGAATTAAGAAATAAATATTTGTAAAATGTTTAGTTTTATTTTCTAATACAGTATCAACAGATAAAATTCATACTGACCAATATTAGCCTCAATTTTTAGAAGTATAAAGGGGTCCTAAGTCCAAAAGATTTAAAAGCCGTTGCTTCATTCTGTCACGAAATGTAATTAGGGGAGATTACACAGTGTGGCAGCTAATTAATGACACTCTACCTCAGTAAGAGGAGTTCTTTCTGTAATGAACTATGGAGCTTGCCAAAAGGAAAAGAGGCAGGGCATCTTCTGTAAGGTGCCAGTGCTTTAAAACAAATAGAGTTGCAGAACAGGATTAAGTACTCATCTCTGGGAAGAGACATAGGTTTTAAACTGATACATTTTCAATAGAGTGCTTCTATTCAATTTTATTTATGGTATGCCTCCCCCCTTTTTTTCCTAGTTTCAGGTGTACAACATAGTGATTAGACAATCATATAACTTATTAAGTGATCACCGCAATAAGACTGGTACCCATGTGACCTGGTATAGCCCTTTTTCAAGGAAGCCATCCACTTCCGTCTGAGAATCAGAGTTGAATGGAATCTTAAAGATCATCTGGTCCACCCTTGATTGTTAGGAAACTGCAACCCAGAGAGAGAAAGTGCCTAGCAAGTCAGGGCCAGAGTAGGGGTGAGAGACCAGTGGGGGGCTCTCCATCCAGTCCCCTTGGTCTTTGTGTTACTTACCATCTTCTCTCATTGCTTACCCCTGTCAAAGATTTTTAAAAGTTTCAGGTGAGAAGAAAGGATTTAGAGAAGAGAGAACTCGACTTTTTTAACTGGAAGCATTTCTCCCAGTTATTTCACTAACTTAATAATGCATGTATAACTTCATAATGTATGTGCCAGGCACTGGACTAGGTAGCAGAGCTGAAAGATAATTGACGCCAGACCACAAGTAATAGACAGGTCCAATGATATGTAAGAATTACTTTTATATTTTTGTAAATTACATTTACAAAATATAATTTTTGGCTACCAATTAGTCTGGCTCCCAGCTTTCTAGCCCTGGAACACAAATCTTTCCTGGTCCTAGCAGATTTTTCCTTCACACCACATGTTCTCCTTGGGATAAACCTACTTTTCCAATGACCTTTGTTATCCCTTCTCTAACACTAACTTTTTTATTTTCAGTTTTACTGAGATATAATAGACATATAACTTTGTGTAAGTTTAAGGTGTATAATGTGATGATTTGACACATATATTTTGCAGAATTTTTACCACAGTAAAGTTAGTTAACACTTCCTTCACCGCACATAATTACTATTTGGTTGTTGTTGTTGTTGTTGTTGTTGTTGTTTGTGGGAGAACATCAAAATTGTACTCTCATAGCAACTTTCAAATATGCAACACAGCATTGTTAACTAGAGTCACCATGCTACAGTAGATCTCCAGGAATTACACCAGAATTACCCTTTGCTCAGCATCTCCCCATTCTCCCACCCCTCAGCACTTGATAACCATCATTCTATTGTTTCTATGAGTTTGATGTTTTTAGATTCCACTTATAAAAACAATGTGATAATACAGTTTTGTGTTTCTACGTCTGACTTATTTCATTTAGCACATTGCCCTCAAGATCCATCCATGTTTTTGCAAATAGAAGGATTTCTTTCTTTGTTGTGGCTGAATAATTCATCGTGTGATTACACACACACACACACACACACACACACACACACACACGTGTGTATATATCACATTTTTTTATCCATCAGTGGACACTGAGATTGTTTCCATGTTGTCTTCACTATTGTGAATAATGCTGCAATAAGGATGGAGGTACAGATATCTCTTTGAGACTGTGATTTTATCTCCTTCAGATATATACCCAGAAGGGGGATTGCTGGATTGTATGGTAGTTCTTTATTTAGTTTTTTTGAGGAACTCCATACTCTTTTACGTAATGGCTGCACCAATTTACATTCTCACCAACAATGCACAAGGTTCCCTTTTCTCTACATCTTTACCAGAATTTGTTATCTCTTGTCTTTAAAAAAAAACAAAACAAAAAAAAACAAAAACAAAAAAACAAAAAAAACAGCCATCCTAACAGGTGCAAAATGTTAGCTCCTTATGGTTCTCATGAACAGTGACTTTTAAAAATGTATGTTTATTCCTCTTCAGTCTCTTTGCTGACCTCCACTTTTGTGTTTTCAATTAGTGATTCTCCTTCCTTTGTCCAAAATAGAACTCACATACTTGCTTGGGACACCCACTCACCCAGTTAGAAAGCTGGAGTGTGGTCACCTCCAGCTGTGTCACCCATCACTGCACATGCAGCCATCCAACCTGTCCTAAAGACTCAGCTTCCTGAGTGCCCTAAGCCACTCCTCACAGCCTTGATAAAGCCTCCACTCTCTCCCTGCTCCATACCCTTCTCTAACATATTTTCCACTGTCTCTACATCATTTCCAATGATTTTTTTTTTCATATTGTAGAAAACATTGAAAAGCAGAGAAAAATAGAAATAAGAAAATAAATGCCACTCAGAATCTTTCCATCTAAACATAACACTCTTCCTGTTTCTGGCAGTAGTGGGGGTTTTGCAGAGACTTGTATTGACACATTTTTTTACACCAACTTATTGATCAAACCATATATACAGGTTTTGGGTTACTTCATTTTGCTCATCATTGTGAACATTTTCTCATATCATTAAAAATTCTTTGAGACATCTTCTTTATGCTTTGTAATAACATTCCATAACCTGTTTAATTCATTTTTGTTGGAAATTTAGATTATTTCCAGTTTATCAAATGTATGTTTGATCATGTTCCTCCCTACTTAAAATCAGCAGCATCCCATCCCTAATAAGACACACCCCCAGGTTTTCACATGACTACAAGACCCTCCACAGCCCACCTCACCTTCACCCTGTCTGCTTCCCACCTGCTCACCTACACTCCAATCTGTCAAGCTTCGACTCCATTCTTCCCATACTTCCTTCTTCTTTCCACTTTCTGCCCCTATTTTTCAAGATCCACCTCAAGTGGTATCTCTTCTCCAGTCTTCCCTGAACTTTTGTTAAAACAAATTTCTTTTTCTCTAAACACTGTGTAGCCTATTGGAGATATGAGCATTATCGTATTTTTCTTTCCCTTTATGTTTTCTGTGTTTAAAAATATAATATTAATATATTCATTTTCTTATATTGAAAATATACATTTTTGCATGTAAAGTCAAAAGCAGTTTATCTCTACCTCTTCATCCTACTCTTTTCCCAGAAGTAACCACTATTAGGATTTTATTGTGTTTTATTTATCTGTCTCCCCTTCCAGATCATAAACTCCCCAGGCCAGGGTTCTTTGTGTCCAAATGTCTATCAAGAAGCTGAACACACAACAGGGGCCCAGAGCTTGTCCCAGAGAAACCAAATGCCTTGAAAGCAATAGAGCTTAGGGAAGTGTGATGGAAGAGCCTGTGTGCCCCTGTTGCCTAGTAACCTCTCTGCTTTCTGTATTTCCACTTGTGCCATTCCTAAGGATTTATGAGCAGCTTCCAGAAATACAGAAGAAGAGAGAAGAGGAAAAGAGAAGATTGGAATATAAGTCATACCGTTTGAGAGCCCAGCTGTATAAAAAGGTCAGTCAGCCCTAGAACAGGATTGATCAGGTTCAGCAAGGGAAAAATAAATTGAGAGAAGCACACCAGACCTGTTTGAATGAACAATATTTGGAGAGTGAACTTAAACTCATGATGCTTTGTACCACTGCCGAAATTTGGAAGATAAAGGTACCTGTGGCTGGATTTCAAATTTAAAAATAAAAAGGCAAATCTTAAAAAGGTACCATCCAGTCATACATTTGGAAGGAAGCCACATTTCATCCTTAGGAGTCTGTTTATATGTATGTCATGCTGAAAATGTTCCCTCTATTTGAATTGTTGGGTTCTCATTCCAGGATACAAGTGATAGTTTTATTCCCCTTACGGGTAAATCACATACCTCTAGAACTTTTGAAATAAACTGGAAAATGTCCAAGTACAGCTTAAGAGTCAGCAGCTTAGGGAGACAGAGCCTCAAAACTTCCACCATACATGCCTACAGCCTCAGTGCAGGGCCCAGAACCTCACAGACCAGGGTACTTGCTAGCAATTAATTCCTTGAGAAACCAGAGGGACTGCTCTGCCTGAAGGTCCATATTCTTCATTGTCTTCATTTTAGACAGTGAGAACTCTGAAAGTCAGAAACCGAAAGACAAGTTCATACCAGAATGTGGGGTTGGAAAACTGCTGGAGCGCACACCCCAGAGCTCTGGCCGGGCTTCCTCAAGTGGATGGCCTATCCAGTGTGTCAGCATCAGGCCTTTAATTGTTCTTGTGTGCTTATGAACTGATGGATGGATGAGTCTATCAGGATTATAGATTATCTGTATTTGTATAGAAATAACACCCACCCTTCGATTTATGCATCTTCTTTTTAAATAGAAGAAAAAAGGAGTCCACCAGTACAAAAAACAGCACTAGAGAAATAGGCCAATATAAGTCATAAAAATATTTCTTTCATGTTTTCACAAAAAATGCTAACGAAAATTCAGAAAAACCAAAATAAATTTTTTTCGCTGTTGGTGCCTACACTATCTCAAGCAGTCAACCTTCTCTTTTTAACTGGCACAAAGTCACTGTCTTCACTGCATGAAATATTTGGAAGTACTACTTCAGTTTCATTGCTTATGTTTATATTTTTTGAGTGATCTTTTTCCAACCCCATCTTTTGCTAAGTTTTCATAAATTTTTTGCTATTCATTACATTTTTAAAAATCTTTTTGAAATTTTATGGCTCGTTAGATGTTTGGATCAATATCTAGAATTGCAGTTTCCGGTTTTGTAGCCAATAGAAGAGCTTTGTAAATATTTTCAAGGTCACTGCCGTATTCATCGACAGGAGAGGCTTCAGATATTAAATGAATTAGTTCATCAGTTAATTTTGATCAACCAGTAATTTGTTAATATCATTCACATTCAAATTGTAAGACCCTTCTTGAAATTTATTTAATACATTAATAATGCCAATTAATCCCTCTTCAATTTTTGGAACCAAATTCCCTGGTAGAGCCAGTTCTTGCCATATTGCTTTCCAGCAAACATTTAAAGCTGACAGTTTTATATCACTCAAAGCTAAAGCAATATTCTTGATACAACTTAAAATTGTGTATTCCAGGCTTCTGTAACTGTTAAGTGATTCATTATCTTCAAGTTTATTAAAAATATTAAAATTTTGTTTAACATAATTCTTCTTAAAGGTGGAGATAATACCTCGATCTCAAGGTTGGATCAAGGAAGTTGTATTTGGTGGCAAATATACAACTTTTATAGTTGGATGTTCTAAATTATGTGGATGATCCAGGTGCATTATCCAAAAGTAAAAGTATCTTAAAAGGAAGATATTTTCCTTCATATAGTTTTCAGCTTTGCAACAAAACATTTGTAAACCAATCCCAAAAATCATCAGTAGTCACCTATGCTTTTTTATTTGCCATCCAGTGAATGAGATCATGAACAATTGTGTGCTAGTATTAGTTCTTTTTACGATGCTGAGTTGAGCTAATAATGGAAAGAGTAATCGCCAATAATGGAAATGAAAAAGAACCACATAAATGGAAACTGCATATAAAAAGTCCACATAAATGGAGGGAATATTTACTGTGAATAAAAACCTCATGTAAAAAAATAAAATGTAAATCAAGGGACAGCTGTAATAGGTATTCGTTATAAATCATCTTAAACAGCTCGGGAAGTATTTTTTATATAATTACCATAGTTTCTGTAGCTGAGGAAGATAAAGCACACTGGAAGGTAGAACCACAGAGGTCTCCAGCGATATGTCTGGGGTAAAGACTGCCTGTCTGCCTGATAGCAAAAGTTTCTAACTTCTTTCCTGTCTTTCTTTTCTTCCACAGAAAGTGACCAATCAGCTCTTGGGGAGAAAAGTTCCCTGGGATTGACATAAAATTATTTTCCTCAGAGCCTTGGAATTTTATTTTGTCAACCTGAAGAAGCACAATCTTTACTTTTATGAGTCCAGTTTAATAAAACTAACTCTTTGTCTATGTGTAATTTAGAAGTAGTAACCTTCTAAAGAATCTGGGGCAGAGTGGTGATTGAGATACTTAATGGTTTAGAAGCAATATTTTCTCTGCAGTGGCCTTGCCCACTGGGTCGTTTGTTACAATAATTTTATCTCTTAATTTTAGCCAAGAATAAATCTCTTTTTGTATGTGTTTTTATACTTTTAGAAAATAAATAACTTCTTATTGACTCATTGTAAAGCAAGCAACAGAGGGTTGTTTCTTTCCCATCTGGAGATACGCTGGGAGTTATGCAATGTCTCCCCTGAAGTATGTAGGGAGCCTCCATCTAAAAGCATCGATCAGACATTGTTTCCATAGTGCAGCGGTTAGCATGGCTAGTTTACATGCAGAAGGTCCTGGGTTCGCACCCCAGGGAGCCATAGTCTATTGTCTATGGCCATGCCACTCTGAACAAGCCCGATGTCTGACCTCAGAAGCTCAACAGGGTCAGGCCTAGTTAGTACTTAGGATGGGAGACCATCTAGGAAGACCAGATGCTGTAGGCATAAATAATAATAAATAACAATAAAAAAGAAAAGAAAAGCATCATTCAAGAGAAATGGGCTATGAGAATGAAATGCGGCCCTTCTTTAGAAACACAACTCAATGTGGCAAGAGCCCTATAATGGGCTTTGTGGAGAGGGTATCTGGTTAGGGGACCCACTGGGCATCCCCAGAGACTCCAGAGCCTTTCCTCAGCCTCATCCCAACTGCCCCAGGGGTTGGCTTCGTAGGCGGAAAGAAAGGCCAATAGGGTTTGGTGAATTTTTCTCCACCTTCTTGTTTTTTTGTATTGAAGCTTTAACCATTTCTCATCACACATGGAACCAGTGTTTATAATCTGGAAAACTACTTCTGAAAACCAGGAGTGAATACATGTGATAATGCACATAGAGCATTTAATCCTGTGACATGGAATTAAAGCTAAGGCAGACTCAAAGTTAAGCAGGTGCAGGTGCTAAGCAGCCTTATTCTAAGTTCAGCTAAGCTCCAGCAGGGTGATAGGGGCCAGTTGTCTCCCCAGAAGGCTTCCGTATCAAAAAAGCAGACTCTGCCACCAGGCACAGCTCAGAGCTTTCAAATGACGCCACCTAGGCTTCCTTCCTTCCTAATCCAGAAGAAGGCTGTGAAGACGGCTCAGTGAAAACGACCAACAGTATGTGCATGAGAACTACTAGTTCCCTGTCGTGGTGGGCAAGGTAAGTAACCACTTGGGGCCCGTTTACCTGTAAAGTGAGAGGGTTGGTATGGTCTAATCCCCCTTTCGGCTGTCAAATGCTGTGACTATTGGCATGTGGGAACTTCCACAACTATGATAACTACTATTGAGAATACAAACAGGAAGTTATAGAGACCTGTGTCTGCAAGGAAGCAGCAGGATGGAGTCAGATTAGGAATGATGAGTGTGATTCGCTTTACACCTTGGTTGTGTCTCCCAGGCATCTTCTCAGAGCATTAGGTTCAGGGTCTGGGAAGCTGTAGGCGGCAACTGGCAGCCCTCTGCTCATAGCCCCTGCCAGAGCACACCTGGGGAATGCTACCTCAGGTGCCCTGGGGAAAACCATGACCATCTCCACTAGGTTCATTTAAACACGAAATCTACAGACTATTTTCCCAGGCCACCAGGCCCACCTCCCCCCAACCGCCGCCCCAGCACAGTCAGTGCAAAGTCAGAGCACAGCATGAGAGGGGTGCTGAGAGTTCTCACAGTGCAGTTTTCCTTGTCTGAGTGCCTTTGCAGAATCCAAGCACTGGCTTCACAAGTAATCCTAGTTCCTCTCCTAGAATCTGTTCTGTCCCCAAAGTTCACGATGGTTCCCCTACTCTGCCCTTATAGGTCTAGGCTGAGCATCTAGCAAAAGCCACAGAGTTCACCACTTGGTTCTGTAACTCCTGTGGCCATTAGGCTGCTCTGTCCCCACTTTCCACCAGCCACACACCCCCATGCCAGGACCTTGCTCTGAAAATGCCTTTTCCAGCAGGCCTATCAAGATCTTGAGCCTAATTTCAAAGCTAATAGCTTTTGTCCAGGGAGGAAGCTTAGGAGCAATCATATTCAGGAGACACCCACCTGGTGCCATCATATGATAGGCAGGCATCAACTCCAGACCCCAGAAAATAACTAGGAAAGAATCTCCCATTATTAAGCACCACAAAGGCATGAATCTTTGTGTTTCCGGGGCCCAGCAAACCGTAGGTACATGGGTGACTCCATAAGGATTTGTTAAATGGCACACAGGATGATCAGTCCAGATTTCCAGCCAGAGGCTGTGGCAAAGACTTCAAAGAGATCTAATCGATAGTTTACATGAGGCACCTGAATGTCATGAGGATATCTGTAAACATCTGATAGAGTTTTAGGTTGAATAAGTGATAAATACATAGAAAACTAAACAACCAATAAAAGATCATCATCGTTTCTAAGGGAAAAAAATACAAACCTACAAGAGAGAATAAGTAATCCTAGTTTTACTATGGATTTTATTTTAGCTTAGCTTAAAATAAATATAGAATATTGATGTCCCCCAATCGGTGACCTAACCACGTTGAGGAAGCTGGGGAATGGGAAGGGTTCATGTGAGTGTTAGAGACATGACCAAACCCTCCTGTTGGCTAGTCAACAGACAAGACCAAAACCGAACAATCAAGAAGGAGCCACACAAGCCTATTAAAGTGGAAGTAAGTGTGCACAGGGAAGAGTAAAGGCTGTTTCACATCACAGATCCTTAGAACTCTGAAATTGGTAAGTACTGCTCATTTTAACAGATTTTTAAAATCTTTTAAAAATTAGATGAGTGTGAAAAGTGAAACATTAAAATATTAGAAGTAAATATAGGAGAGTATCTCTGAGACTTAAAACTGTCTTAAGGCACACAGAGTACAAACCCTAAAGAAAAAAGATTGATAAATTCAGTCAATATGTAAAAATACAAAGCACAAATGGGAGAAGATAATTGCAGCATATATAACCAACAAAGGATTTGTAGCAAAAATATATATTTTAAAAACTAAGTCAAAAAAAATTAAGACAATCTATAGGAAGATGGGCTCAATAAAACAGGCCATTTCACAAGAGAGCAGACACAACTGGACTGTAAAAATATAAAAATCTGCTCAACTTATTATCAGGGAGATGCACATTTAGAATAAAAATGCCTTTTTTTTTCACTCACTGGATTGGCAAAATTTTTTAAGACTGGAACTCTAAGTGTTGTTGACAAGGGTGTGGATCAAATGAAATTCACATGCCCCTTAAGGGAGTTTGTGTTGACTCTACAACCACCGGGAAAAGGGGCACACCAGTTATCAGCCCCAGGAAAGTACATGACAATGTTCATAATTGCAAAGATCTGGAAACAAGTCCAATGTCCTTGAACAAGGGATTGTTTAAATGGAAAGTGGTATATTCACACAATGGAATCTAGACAAAAGAAAATGAACGACAGCCACGCACATCAACCTTGATAAATCCTATAAACAATTTTGAGTCAGAAATGGCAAACTACAGAAGAAAATTGCATGACAGCATTGTTTAAAAATGAGTCATCAATATATTGTTTAGGGATACATATGGAGACACATGGTTTTAAGATAATAGGTGGATGATAAGCTGGACTTTAAAAAATAAAAAACAAGAATAGTGAATACCTCTAGAATATGATGGAATTGGAGAAGAGATATAGTTTCTTGTCAGAAATAGTGACATCTTGAAGATCACTATGACAGTGGCGTCTTTGGGGGCAGGGCCTGGGGCACCGCAGCCTCAGGCATGAGATGGGCCTCCCGCTGCCCTTCCCTCCCACGCCACATCCCGACTCTGGGCGCGCCCAGGGAACATGTCCCTGGCTGCCTACTGCTACCCACAGGTCCTGGGCAGGGGCAGCTATGGAGAGGTGATGCTGGTGAGGCACAAGCAGTACTACTGGCAGGTGGTAAGTGTGTCATCAAAAAACAACCTCCAAAAGGCCTCCAGCCAAGAATGTGAGCTGCCCCAAAAGAAGCCCAGCTATTGTCTCAGCTGAAGCACCCTATTGTCATCTACCACAGCGGTCACCAGCCTTTTTGGCACCAGGGACCCATACTCCTATGAGAATCCAATACCTGGTGGTCTGAGGTGGAGCTGAGGCTGAGATGCTGGTTCTGGGAAGCGGCTGCAAATACTGATGAAGCTTTGCAGTTACTTACCTCCTGCTGTGCCGAGCACCCGGTAACCCACAGGGAGTCACAGAAGGCAGGGGATGGTCTGCCATACAGCGTCATGGGCTTCCCTAAAGGAGGTGATCTGTAGGGGCAGCTCAAGGAGCAGGAAGGGCAGCTTCTGCCTGAGAACCACTGTGACATGGCTAGCACCCTCATTGGCATACCCTACTCCATGATTCCTAAAGTGTTCTCAAACAACCCCTAGAGCCGTAAGTCTGATATCTGAGCTCTGAGATGCTGTGCTTATGAAATGGCCACCCTGAAGCATGTTTTCAATGCAGAAGACACGAATTCTTCAGTTTATCAGATTATTGAAGGAAAGCTGCCACCAATGCTAAAAATTTATAGCCCAGAGCTGGCAGAACTGATAAGAACAATGCTGAGCAAAAGGCCTGAAGAAATATCCTTTGTTAGGAGCATACAGAGGCAGCCTTACATAAAGTGCTAATCACCTTGATTTTGGAGGCCACAAAGGCAAATACCGCCAAAAATAACATTAAAAATGATGACTCTAAATTCCACAGTTCCTGGATAAGGCTGAAACAAATCATGAAGTAGATCTCCCCAGACACTCTTCTGAGGGCTCCAAGACATTAATTATGTAATGGGCAAAGAAGACAAAGGTTTATTCCAGGAGAAACACATGGTCAGTCATTGGTTCCTGGAAGACACTTGAGTCCACACCTGCAAACTGGGCCTGCACCAGACCACAGCATCACTAGTCACAATTGGAAGAATGAATATTGACATCTTACCTGCAGAAAGGGACTTGAGAATGGCTTAGTGCAAGAAAATGATCCAAGACACTTAGATGCCTCTAATGAGCTAGAAGTTAACGCAATGTTTCTCAAGTGAAGGAGAGGTTGCAGGATAACATGGGGTCAAGCACTCGACCTGGAAACCTAATTCCTACGTGGTCCTCTGATGATGTCACTGGGGAAAGAAATGAGCCAGTGAAGCCTCTGCAGCCCCTAAATAAAGACCAAAAGCCAAAGGACTGGGACCAAGTTGCTGGTGAATGTATTACAGAAGAAGAGGACAGCATCCACCAGGTTTACAGCCACACAACTCTGAGTCTGCACTTTCCACCTCAACAATGATGGCAGGAGAAAACAGACTGAACCCAGTGGGGAAATGAGACAGTTCCAAGAGGCTACTCCTGGACTTCTGCCTTCTCTTCCCTCTGTTGAAAACTTGGATGTCACAACGACCCAAAAGGAAACTGAAAGCATGATCACTGAGTCTGTGAGCAGCTGGAGAATCAGTGAGATGTTGTCATCAACAAATCAACCATTATCAGCAAGAGAGAGGAAGTGACTAAAGCAGTCACAGGGAAAGCTAGCGCCCTCAGGCCCTTCGATGAGGGGAGCTTCTCTGAGCGCAGCCAGGCCAGGGGAGCCACAAGAAGGCCAGCCCAACCCTGCCCCATGCTGAATGAAGCTTTGCTCAGGAAAGGAACCTCACACACTGTTTCTCTGAGGAGGAGTGACATTCTTCAAGTTCAACTGAAAAATCAGATTGGGATTCCAGGAAAGGGAAAGGTTATATAAATGAAACAAGCGGCTTGGTACAATTGATGACTCAGACCCTAAAACTGGATTCTAAGGAGATCTCCCAATGTCAGAATTTCAACTTTATCAGAATGCACTACCACTTCACGGGGAAGTTGTGGAAGAGGCAGAGGAACTCTATTTTAAAGAGCTGCCTTTAGTTATGCCAGATTCTGAAAGATCAGAATAGTAGAAGTCTTGAGAGCTGTTGTAATCCATGGCCTGGAGATTGAGCTTTTAGAGCAGGTGAATGATCCTTTGGAAGAGAACAAATTGAAGAGAGAGGTACATTTGCGGGAGCATGTGGATGAAAAGTATATGACATACAGCGTGAAAGCTTGCCAGCTAAAATTTTTTGAGAAAATTTGAACTTTTGAGAATTCATTCTAATACGCTGCCAGAACTAAAGACCTACATTCAAAAGTTTTTGGCTTATATAGAAACAAATCTATAATGATGGCTGGGGGCCATTCACCATCTTTATCTCTTTGGAGTTTTTTTGTTTGTTTGTCTTTTTACTGGAAAAAATGGAACAGAACAGAGTAATATGAAGCAAGCTCACAAAAGAAAGAAGAAAAACTTTGGCCATCTAATTCTCTTTATGAGGAAAAATCTAAGACTTTGGTTACTGTTTACTTAGCCCTAAAACCACCAACTTTATATCTAGAGCTTTATTTTTTAGATACTAATTAGCTTGAATATAAGAACATACAATATTGAATTAGAAGTTTGATATTGTACTATGGTGATAAAAGCAATAAGAGAAATAAATAACCACTTGTCATTGTTAATAACCTTAGGTAGTAGTAGATAAAAAATTTTTTAAGTCAATTCACAATTCTGGGAGTAGAGTGAAGAATATGAAGTTGTACCTAGTACTTGAGCAATTAAATTTCTTCTTTACATATTGATGAATATTTAACATCTTATTTTCATGTAATATGCACCTCATTTTAGGTATACAAGAATTAAAACTAAGAGATATTTTGGCTTTGTCAATCAATATGTTTTTACAAGCTGGGTTTTTTTTTTAGATGTATTTTTTCCATTAGTGAAAACACTCCTTAAACACTAATTTCTTTTCCAATTAAGCAATTCATAAGTAAAGTCCAGCTTCTTTTAGTTATGCTGAACATATTTGTCTCCTGAAGTTTGGCTTCTTATATATTAAGATACTGGTTGTCTTCCTGTTTTAAATGTATGACTAAATATCACTTATTTTATTAGTTGTTTAATAAGGGGTAATGCCCCCTTAGGAAATAATCCTAATAAAAGTCTTGATTAGTTTAAAAAATAAAAGGATAGTAATACCTTTCTTGTTCTTTAGTTAGGTTTATGGATATTCACTTTACTATGTTATAATTTATATAAGATTATTTTATGGGTATCAAATATCTTCCAATCATACCATAAGCAGTTTGTTGAACAAACATTAAGTAGTTATACACAATTCCTAACTCTTATAAACAAGGCTGCCATAAATATCAGGACCAAACTTTGTCTCTAAGTGCTATTTGTAGACACAAAAAGGGCCACATGCTAAACCTAACAAGCACAGGGAGGCCAGCAAACTGAGAGACTGAAATCAACCACGTAAGATGGTCTGAACATACAAATTCCTAACTAAAAACAGGTCATGGCAGGTAGTCACATCCTAGGCCTGTAGCTTCCTTGACAATGGTCCATCTTTTCCTTAAGCGAGCCCATCTATGGTCTTTTTGCATCCTCGATAACATACCCTAGGAATGTCAGTTATCCCTCCTTTTTCAGACCTCTCAGGAGACAGCCCACCGCACCAGAGCACAGGAGCCCACAGAACCCCTTGTGGTTATCTTGTCCCCAGATACCACCTCTATGTGCCTTAAATGCTAATTATTAATTATCTGGTACCCACCAATGTAAAAAAAGTATGTGTCTCTCCCTTTTACTTTTTATCCAATCCCAGAGATGTCTCTGTTTTGCTTTCTACCACCTTCTTAATCTATCTCTAACGATTTCATGTAACCCTCCTTACATTTTCTTCTTTGATTTTAATGTATAAAATAAGCTACATAACTGTCATTATCTGGAGCATTTTCTTAATCCATTGAGATTTTGCTTCCCGGCAATTGTTTTCAGTTTGGCTCAGGTAAATCCATTAAAATTCTCAACAGATTTGGACATTTTTTACCTTGACATTTGGCACAGTCAGCAGAATTCCAAAGAAGCCCACCAAGGTCCACCCTGCAGACCTGTGCTAGTTACCAGTAGGGACCCATTGAGACTTACCAGTTCCTCACTTTGCATCAAGTGAACGTGGTGATCTTTTCTTGGAATTCCAGGCCTCCCATTTCTAAGGTAGGATACCCTGACTTTACTTGAGTTGTTTTTTAAAATCTTTGAGGTGGTATTAAGGTTAGCTGTTGAGATAACCTAGGCTAAGGGCAAGGGACAACTTAAGGGCAAGATAACTCAGGGACAAAAGAAAAAATAGGTGATTGGTTTTTGATTTTGGCTTTTCAATTGGAATTGTTTAGTGAAAGTCTGAACAAAACCTTTGCTAGATAAATGACAGTCTGAACTCAGTTTGGCTCTAATGGTACAGAAAATATACTCCCTCTAGCTCAAATTTTGGAGATTCTTAGATGACTAAGAATCTACCTGGAGGTGTTTGAGGTTACCCCTCAAACAAGCTTTTCTACATAGAAAATTCCAGCACAACTATAATTAAATAATTTACTCATTTGGGGACTATATAAGAAGGCTGGTTACTGAGCACTCCAACTCCTCGTAGTTGCATGAGAAAACAGGGGAGAGAAACCGAGACAGTTAAGAGCGGAGATACAATTTGGGATGAAATGTCACACTTAAACACACTATGGAACATCCCTAGAAATTTGTTCAGACTCTGCATATATCAAAATATATGAATAAATAAAAATAAAAGTAACATGGGAGATCATGCCTCCAAGGCCAAAAGTCTCCAGACCCCATACTACTCATGAAGACGTACAATTCCTAGGGAACATTTACTTGCAAGTACTTACAGAAATGGGAAGATTTAACTAGAAGTGATATTGGCTTGAGATGGCGAAATGGAGTTCTCAGACATCTAAATTAATTTTTGTGCACAGTTAGAAAAAGCGGGTCTACAATCAAACTAAATGAACGGGCAGCTTACATTGCCTGGCCAATAGAAGACTCTGAAATGGAGCTCAGGGAGATCTCCTTCTCTCCGGGAAGTTAATAAGAACACTCTAGAGGCTGTCTCTGAACTAAAGGCTTCTGAAGCTCTTCAGAGTCAGCACACACACACCACTTTCCTCTTCTCCAACTGCCCTACTGTACCCTGTACTTTGTTGCGTGGACTCACTCTCCTTTTGTCCTGTTCCCCTCGCTCTTCTGCACCACCTCCACCGCAGCTCTCTACCGACATCGGGAACACTCGGAGTAGAAGACCAGATCAGGCTAGACTAGGAAAAATAATAATAACAATCAGGGATTCAGCAGCTTCCTGTGGAAGAAGCTGTCTCAGGCAGAGGGGAACCAATGACTGGATATGTTCCTTGCACTAGATAGCACAGAACTAAGGAACCTACTGAAGAGCCTCACGACCCATTCTGGGACCCTGATGAGTTCTCACAGGAAATTGATTTAACTGTTAGAACATATGATCCTGCCTATTCTGACTTATCCCAGTTAACACACCTACTGGTTTCTGAGAGCAAAGCCACAGAATCACTAAGTAAGGCTTGCTGGGAAACTCCTGGAGAGGAGTTGCTTTGGGTGTAAAAAGTCAGGTCAGCTGAAAGATCATGGAAAGCTGACATGGGATTTAGAAAAAGAAAACCAGAAGCAAGTGCAGGGTTGTTCCCAGGGCCACAAGAGGGCACTTCCCCTTCTCCTCACCCATACCTTAGGAGAAATTGAAATTACCAGAAGTGGGGAAAAAACTGAGGCCCTCGGAGATACGGGGCTACTTCCTCTGTTCTTGGCTCCAACCAACTATGTTGCCCTCTTCCTCAGACTAGGCTTCTCTACAAATAGTAGGGAAAGCTAATGCACCGATGTCTGTTTTTGATTCAGAACCGGTTCCCTTCTGGGTAGATAATGCTATGAGGAAACATACTTTTGGCTAGTCAATGCTGCGGTATCAGGTGAAGACCTTTTTGAAACCAGTAATGCCCACAGATCCTTTTCCCAGAAGAGTGAAATTATTGAATAACTGAATCAGACACTGAACAAATTAGGAAAATGATGATTGTAAGGTGCCTCCAAGAAAGGAAACTGGTCTTGAGACTGAATGAATGTTCATTACAGGATGTTTGATCCAACTTTGGGCCTTTTCCAGTACAGATATTGGCAAGACAAAGTCCAGCACTTTTTTAAAACAAATGTTCACAATACTAAGCTTCTACTTAATATTTGCCAATTTCCCTGCAGACCAGCTGCAGTAGCTAAAAGTAGCTTGTTAGACAAGATTCCCTTAAAAGGGTGTGGGGCTTATAATTCCATGTATGAGCCCCTTTGATCCTCCCAGTAAAGAAACCCAATCGGAAAGAGTGCAGATTTGCACAGGATCTCAAAGCAATAGAATGACATCCGGCGATTCCAAATCCAAATTCCTTATTTTCAGCCATTCCTGTGGCCTGCCATTCTCGGGAGCATTTTTCTAATCCACTGAAATTTTGCTTCTTGGAAATTCTCAGTTTATCTTAGATAAACTCATTAAAATTCTCTGCAGGTGTTGACATATCTCATGCATTTCTCACCGTTGACACATTTGTAAGCCTGTTCTATGGGGAGATTCCTTCCCTGTGCTACACAAAGGAACTCAGGGAATCCTTTGACGGGCCTGATCACCTTTATATGATTATACACCCAACTATGCTTACCTTTTATTAAAAACTCATGTCCTACTCAATAAGTGAAGGGGGGCAGATTCAAGTAGTGAAAACTCCCAACTTAGAGTTAGATCTCTTCATTAGCAGGACCCCTCTGTACTCAGTCCGGGAGCTGAAATGCTTCTTCCCCCTGTAGTGTATAAAGGTTCTGCTCCTGAGTGCACATCTGGTGTGTGTATGGGTGTGTGTAGGGGTGCCACAGCAGGTGTCACAGTCTCTGACCATGACCATCCATCGTGTAAGGTGGCTTTTTTCCTGGGCACTCTTTTTGGTTCCTCTGAGACCCTCACCTGGAATATTGGACCATAGCTCTGTGATGTAGGAGATAGGTTTTCCTCTGCCTACTCCCCACCTGCCTCCACAAACCTGCTTTCTAGTTGTCACTACAGAGAATCTCAGTCTTCCTGGCCAGGACGGCAAATGGCTCAGGACAGCCTCTTCAGTGTGCATGCTGGTACCAAATCTGGTCCCCAGAAACATTCCTGCATCCCTTGTTCCAGTAAACTCTGGAGGGGGAGGCCAACTGGGGGAGGCCAACTCCAAGGCCATAGTCAAGCAAGACCCCATGCTCGCCCTCTAGATGTCTCTGGTCTGAGTCCATGGAGCCTCTCAAGCTGCAGGAAAAGGCATATCAAGCTGTCCAGAGGTGTAGGCCTGTCTTGATCTGGAGTCATGCCCCTGCATTGTACTTGCTCTCTGAAGTGGCCTGAGCCCTATATAGTAAGTGGATTATCATAGCTTAATACAGTCTTTTATTCTGTAGGGCCTTGCGGAAATGGCAAAGGGCCAAGGCCTGATCCTTCCATACTACACTTCCTGGACTTTTGAGGGGAAAGGTGGTCACCTGTGGCCTGGGCTCAAGTTTGGAACTCTGGGTCGTGTCCACAGTAGGGCTGCCAGATATAGGAATAAGATACAGGACTGCCAGTTAACTTTGCATTTTATATGAAGAAATTTTTAGTGTAAGTCTGTCCAGGGCTATATCTGAGACATCCTTAAACTAAAATATTACTCACTGTTTATTTGAAATTCAGATCTATGGGTGTCCTATATTTTAGCTGGCAACTCTATTCCACAGGTACTACAGGACAGCCTTTAAATGAAAGGGGCAGCAACAGGACACATAAAAAGGTAACAGCAGGATGAAACCTTCCAGTTGCCTTGTGGTTAGAGAAATAAGGCAGGTGAAAGGGGGGAGAGATGGCGAGAACCCCTGTTGACATCAGGATGTGGCCTCCAGGCAACCCAAGGATGCAGAGTGCAGGGGAAGGTTTTGAATCTGTCTCAAGTCAGACAGGAGACTTGCTTGGAGAGCCAACCTTAAAGAGGACAGAAAATCTCTTGAAGGGCACCAGAGAGCCAACTTCAAGGAGAACTGTAGGGTAAGAGAAGGTCAGCCTTCCGTAAGGAGTGACATTGTGCAAACAGGGCAAAAAGCACCATCATAAAACCAATTTTAAATTAAATTAAAGATGCCAGTGAAATAAATAAAAATCCAATGAGACAGAAAACACAAACAGCCATTTAGAGTGAAGGGCAAAAAGAAAGAATCACAGGACAAATATCGTGATTAATGAGGAGGCAAATTCATAGAGACTGAAAGTGAAATATCAGTTATTAGGGGAACAGGGAGTTGGTGTTTAATGGGTTCAGATTTTCTGTTTGGGATGATGAAAATGTTCTGGGGATGAATGTTGGTGATGGATACGTATTGATGTGAATGTACTAACGCTACTGAACTGTAGGATTAAAATGATTAAAATGGTTAAAATGGTCAAATTTATGTTATGCATGTTTTCCACAGTAAAAATATAAATGCAACATAACAAAAGGAGTTATAGCTGCTAAGAAATAAAAATCAAACATCAAGAAATTTGTAGAATATGTAGATTTGAAAAGTCTAAACTAAAATATCTAAATGTCAACAAAAGAGATATTAAAAACTAAAAGGCATGATGTATAAAGGTAATAAAAGGTAAGAAAATAATTTTTAAACTATATGATGAAGCCAGGAATTTACAAATTAAGATAATGTACATATAACAGACAGAAGGAGTGTGCGTGACAGGCAGGTTTGTCCTGCTCACCTTCTGTCACTCACCAGGCAGTTCAAGTTCAAAGATCCCAGGTTACCAACACCATAAGGCTCCAGCTGCCTCTTGGTGCTTCCAAGGAGAAGCTACTCATGTCTTCAGTACTTGGGGGAAAGGGACCCCTCATGTTGCA
This sequence comes from Cynopterus sphinx, assembly GCA_030015415.1. Classification (NCBI taxonomy): domain Eukaryota; kingdom Metazoa; phylum Chordata; class Mammalia; order Chiroptera; family Pteropodidae; genus Cynopterus; species Cynopterus sphinx. Next base: position 52,354,529 of record CM057383.1, on the reverse strand, counting down.
CCCAACAGACAACAGACCTCCTGGTTTCCACTCCTAGCTCTCAGAATGCCCCATGTTGAGAACGTCACTGGTGCCAGCCTCTGACCCAACCAAATTTCCTTTTCCCCCAGGCTTCTGGTAGAATCACGGCTCCATCCCAGCACCCATCAGGCTGCTCTGGTCCCCTGGTTCCTAGACCCAAAAGTCATGGGGGTTTTCACTTCTCCCCATGGATGTTTTTCTCTACCTCATTGGACAGCTGATTCAAGCAATAGGTGCCCCACTGAGATAAGAGTCCCCCAAAAGGGAGTTTTGGCTGGAGGGAACCCCCTTCAGGTTCTATCTCTCTCATGGTCCTTCAGTCGTAGCTTTAGACAGTTGGGCCTGCAGTGACATCACCTCTGTTCGATTTCCTCTAATGCTCCAGGTAGAAGTCTTACCATTTTGTCCTGTCAGCTGCTAATTCTAAAATCTGTCTGACACATGGTCACCAATCTGTATTTCCTGTACAGTTGTTCTTAAAATAGTCTTCTTATAATGAGACTTGTGTTTAGCAGTATCTGAATTAGGTCATCCGCAGTGTACAGATCTGAGCATTTTCACACGGATGTTTTTCAGAAGGAAACTACCAGGCTTGGGATACATGCAGAAAAGTTATTCTGGAACTCCAACCCCAGAAAAACTCCAAACTAAAAATTCACTATGTCCCTACTTTAGCTTAAGTATCATTTTATCCTGCATGGATAAGTCATTACGTCATTACGTCTTGTCTAAAGGAAACACCGCAAATGTTCATCAAAAGACAAATCAATAGATAAAATGCATTGTATACATACAATGGAATATTACTGAGTTTTCAAAAGTTGAAATTCTGACTCATGCCACAACGTAGAGAACCCTTGAAAACATTATGCCAAATAAAATAAGCCAGACACAAGAAGAAGGATAGCGTATGATTCCATTTAAGTGAGGTACCTAGAACAGGCAAATTCACAGAGACAGACAGTAGAATCGTGGTTACCAGAGGCTGGGAGGGGAGAAATGGGGAGTTATTGCTTAACGCATGCAGAGATGTTGCTTTAGGCGTTGGAGAGTCCTGCATACAGATAGTGGTGATAGTTAGGCAATGTTATGAATGTAGTTAATAGTACTAAACTGTAAAATTTAAATTGTTAAAATGGTAATTTATGTATATTTTTCCACACACAAAAAAATGCACAAGCAGAAAGAGAAGACAAGGCAGAGAGCAGGCAGGCAGGTTGAGGGAGCACAGGCTGGCGCCCTGCCTGTGCGTACCCAGTGCTCACATGGGCACCCATCGTATGAACAACACCAAATGATAATGATAATAATCACTCTAGTGTAACCTGTACATTGTTACATAAAAGGAAACCTTAATGTCTTCAAATTCTTTACCAAGTTCAGAACGAACCTCCACCTTCACATTGAGTAAGTTACTCATTAGCTAAAGAAAGGGGAAGGGAAGTTTGCAGAAAGCATTCTGCTATCTCACTGCTGGGTCCAAATCACTGACCCCTCAACTTCTCTTGGACCATGCCCCTATCTTCCTGCTGTTACGTCAGCCTCTTCAACTTGCCCAAAGGGATCCCTGCAAAAATCACAAATCTGTGCTTTTCTAGTTCCAGGATACCCTGTCTCTGTTGTCTGCATCCATGGGCCTGCAGGACCCACAGCCCTCAGTCCTAATTCAGAAAAAACTCTCCCACTACTCTACTTTGTATACCACCTGTGCCCCACCATGCCCCACTCAAACATTCTCTCTCTCTCTCTCTCTCACACACACACACACACACACACACACACACACACACACACAAACTCTGCCAGGCCCAAAGGTGCCAACTATCACTTTTAGATTCCTCAGGGTCAAGGTCCTTGCCCACAGTAAGTCCCAGGCCACTCCTAGCAGTCAGCTTGGGGTCAAAGGTGCCACCTCCTCCCTCCCCACTTTACTCATAAAGGGCAGACTCAGCACAACAATACTGCTCCCAATAAAATCTTATCAACATCTTTTCTCTCCTACATTTAGAATGTTCTTTTGGGCTTTATAACCATCACACTCTTCCTTTATTCCCCTCATTTCTTAGAAAATGAACTTCACTGAAGATAAATTATTTTAACGTGAACAATTCAGTGGCATTTAGTACATTCACCATGTACAACTCCATGCTCAGAAAGTGTCCTTCTGAGCCCATTATCCCTGCAACTCAGCTGAGAAGTGGAGAAATTAAATGAACAGAGAGGATGGGTGGAGGAGAGGCAGAAGGAGAACATTCCACAGAAGGAACAGCATCCACAAAGGCCTCAAGCAGAAAGAGATCTTCCATTTATTAATAACAAGAGCACCACAGTGCGGGTGGCAGTGAGGGCAGGGTTTGGAACAGGTGACAGGCCAGCTCTCTCCGGGTTCCAAGAGTGCAGAGCATGAGCCCTGGATGCTCTGGGAAGCCCTGACCAGGGAGTGGGTTGTGTGCCCTTTTGACGCGCTTCACGGTGCTAGTACCTCCCTCTCCCTCACCCTCAGGACAACATATTCCCACTTGCCTCTCTTGTCTATCAACACCTCTGGCCTGCAAGTCCGTGGAAGGTATGGACCACGTCTGCCTGAAATTCGTAGTCATTGTTACTTAAGAATTGTTACTTAAATCATTCGAAGTGTGGGAGGCACTGTGGGCCTCCCTTGTCTCCGGCACCAGTGGTGCCCACATGCGAACTCCTCCTGCGGGGCCACCAGGCTGAGCCCAGAATTGCTGAGGGAGCAGAGACTGAGGTTGGTTTCTCCCTATTGCCACCAGGGAGACGGACAGCATCCCGCAATTCAACATCCAAGCTGGAACACAATTCAGGGGACACAGAAGTTTAATTTAAAACCTAGAAGTGGAGGCACAGTTTTATGGGTGGTTTGGATGATAGTTCTGTGGGAAGCAGGAGGGGAAGATGCAAGGCAACAGTTCTGGAGGAGGAAGATGGCCTAGGAAAGCAAACTGAGTGGGACCCCAAAGAAGTTTAGGGAGAAAAGAAACTGAAATGAAGGAACAGCGTCAAGACCATGGCCATGGGTAACACAGTATGACTTGTAGGACACCAAGTGCTGGTGGTGAACTAGCTCAGAAGACTGTACATGCTGCACACACCAAATCTGGCCTCGAGCCCATCCTCTTCTTGTTAACCCATAAGGAAATAGGTCACAGCTCCCCTCTCTCTTGTAGTGCCTGAGAGACCTGGCCAGAGGGCAGCCGGCAGATTAACTGAACTTGTCTGACAGCCATTAGAGCAGAGGTCCAGTCTTGAAAGTACTGGTGCCTCTTCTGGAAGCCCATGCTCTGATAGAGCCCCAGGGCAGACTGCTGCAGTGAAGTGGTGACAAGGACGACTTCACTGTAGCCCTGGTCTCGTGCAAACTGGAGGAGAGTCCTGACCAGGGCTTTCGCTATCCCCTGACCCCGGCACTCCGAGGCCACACTCATGTGAAACAGCTCCACCTGCTTCTTCCTCAAGGTGGGCTCCTCAGCTGGCAGAGCTCCCACCATGCCCACCACCTGACCCTCAGACTCAGCCACCCAGAAGCAGGACCCACGCTCGCTCAAGTAGGTTTTGGTGATGTCAGACATGTCTGTGTCCAAACAGTGGTCCACATACTGGGTCCAGGGGAATTTAGCAAGAAACCTCAGGGCAGCCAGGAGGGTGAGGCCAGCCATGAGGGCAAGAAGCCAGGAGCCAGTGCCCAGAAATAAGGCAAGGGGCACCCCAAGCAAGAGCACTTGGGTTCTTGGCAGCTTCAGAAAATGGCGGTAGGTGTTGGGGACATGCTCAGTCATTCCCTGGGAGAACAAGTCCACGACCCTTTGGCGATCGCTCTCCTGGTATTTGCGGATGTGATAAGGAGCCATGGAAGACTTCTGGGTCTGAATCTTCAACTCCGAGAGAGAGAGCTAGGCTTCCCCGCACGCTTTTCTGGCAGTCCTGGTGAAGAGAAAGCTGTGTTAGAACACCCGTCTCCCCAACCTCCTGGGAACCAGACACACTCTGCTCAAGGTTGTGTCTTTCTGCTTCTGTCTGAGAGGAAGTAGGCAGCAGCCACTGGGAGAAGATGGAGGGTCAGAAACACCTGCATTTAACCAAGGCCCCATTGTTTTCTAGCTCTGTGACCTTGGGCATGTCACTTAACCTCTCTGAGCATCTTTCTTCATCTGTAGAATAGGGTAAAGTCAAAACATGCCTTCCCATGTTGTTTTAAGGATTAAAGAAAATAACATATATAAATCTCTCGTGTATAAAATATCCTCCCATAATCCCTCTTTCCGTTTGATCTGGGTCTATTCTCAGCTTCTTGGTACATTAGGAGACACACCATGCAGCAAGCACACGTCTCCCACTCTTTCCTTGGTTCCTCTCCCGGGGACCATGGATTGCAGAATCCTGAGTCCTCAGCATGGGATACAGCAAAGGCTTCTTTCCCCTTGACTGCAAACTTTTTGGCTTTTGAGGTGGCGTAAGAGCCAAACACCTAAAATGGCCCAGCCTTGAGAATCAGAAGAGGACGGTCTGGGACTTCAGGCCACACTCAGAGCACTGTACTTACACCCATGCCCTCTCACCTGTTACCACAAAAGCCGCAGGTTTGCTCAGCCTGGCCGCTCTCTTCAGCCTCTGACGGCCATTCAGGATGACTGTGCAGGGCCTATGTCACCCCAGAGGTGGAGCCAGCCCTGGGCACCACCTTATTGGCTGCCTCCCGGAAATCTGATAAACATAAACCTCGGTATCAAAGAGCTTAGATATGACAGGACACGGAGCTTGTTTTTATTCACTTCTGTGATCACCAGGCATTAGTACGGGGGTGGCCTGGCAGAGCAGTAGCAGGTTCTGGAACAGCCTGAGAAGAAGGCACAGGGCTTATGAGCCATTCCTGTACTTTTGAGAGCATGTTGAGAGGGTGCCGGTAAAGGATGTGGAATTAAAGACCCTTCCCCTAAGCTGACTCACAGCCTTGGTTGTCCTCAAGACTAGGGAGATGGGAAGCAATGATCACCTTGTTACAGAATCCCCTTCCCTCCCCTCATCTGATTACAGGGCAGACACCCAACTTTTTCCTTTAATGTGCGAACCTTGTCTAAGAAACCAAATCCATGTGACCTACCAGTCTGCATCAGTTCCCCCCTAGCACCCAAGCCTTCTAACAAAAGGTTGTTTTTGCAGGTGGGGGATTTAGGCTCTGGAGCTACCTGGTTCCTGTAAAGGACACTGTTCCTAAACTGGCTCAAAATGACTTTCTCTGAAGTCTTATGGAACTTGTGTTAACTTCTTTCCCAGGAAATGGCATTGCATATTTCTCTTTGTTTTCTTCTTGTTGCAGAGCTGAATCATCAACTACACATACTGAAAGAAAACCTGTAAAAGCACTCCCTAACATACAAACAAGTACACATACAAGTTCAACTTCACCAGAGTCTGACATTTCAAAATAGCAAATACGCTTACAAGGGCATTGCCTGCAAGCTTGCTGAGACCGGCATGTGTGTACTCTCCTGTGTGTACTGGAGTACAAACTGGCACCTTTGTGGTACTGAAAGCCTTTAAAGAGTGTAATCCACTTCCCAAATAATTCCCCTTCTAGCAAGCTAACCAAGAGAGAACCAAATACCAAGATTTACTTCACATTATGTGCCACTTGATGACGTGAAACGAGAAAGGCACAAAATCTATGTACTATTATTCCCCATAATATTTAAACTACCTCGAGTCATGAACAAATTGATAGTGGAATTCTGAAAGACATGTAGGGTACTTCTTTAAAATGTCAACATCATTATTTTATTTTTCGAGATGGTTAAAGACTTAAAGCGTGACTTTATGTCGTATTACAGAAACATAACAAAACACACAGTAGGCAGGTCAGTGTTAGGTCCAGGAGTGCCCTATCCCTACGCTGAAGAGCAGGACCTAGAATCCTCCGTTACCTTTGTGTGGGAACTGGACCTTGCAACGTCAGGATTGGCAACGCTACATACCCACCTCCAATTTCACTGGACTTTCCTCCCTTCTGCGTCAATTTACCCACCCGAAGACTCCCACCAAAAAAATCCTTCTCAAGCCCAAGTAAGTTTCACATCCCCTCGCCCTGGGCTGAGCCACCTTCCTCTCAGCTCAGCTCTCACTCTGCTACAATAAACCTTGCTTAACCCCTTCAGGCCTTGTGCGTTCCTCATCTGCAACCCCAACAGCAATGTCTATCAATACAAGACATTCTCTAAAGAGGTTAAGACCAGAGGTTCTCAGATTTTTAGTATATTTAAGAATTAAATCTAGTTTGTTTGAAATGCACATTTTCAGGCTAAACCCCAAATTTTCATTTAGAGCGACTGGATGGAGTCTAGGAATCTGCAAATTATTGACCAACTCAGTGACTCTGATAAGAGACAAAGAGATTACAATGGAGTTAAGCATGCCTTCGTTTCTCCAACTGGATGAATGAACCATGGGTACCACAGTTGAACATTATTAGCATAATCAGAGGAGAGGCAAGGACAAACCAAGGTGTTTTATCCTAGATTAAGAGCTTCAGATTAGAAAAGCCCTAAATATCAATCTACAAAACCTGGCGATTAGAATCTTGAAACAACCCAAGGTTTTAGAAAAAGGGAATAATACCATGAGAGTGATTTTTTTAAAAAGGTTGAGTTGATGAAATGAGTTGTAAAAAAGGAAATTCAAGGAGAAGGTTTAGAATGAGGTGATAAAATGAATGTCATGGAGGAGGTACTGACAATACAAAATAAATGCCAGAAGACATAGTGGTCCAAATGTTGAACTTCCTTTTTGATACCTAAGGGTAGGAAATTTATACTAAATATATTCAAAACTACTCATCCCTCTGGTGACCACTAGTCCATTGTCCATATCTAATGCTTTCCTTTAATAGGGTTTTGAGAAAAAAGTTTCTTTACTTTCAGGAAGAAAAGCCTTTGAAAGATCAGTGTTTGAGACCCAGAGCTATATTCAATTCCTTTTGAAGTTCTCTCTGGTCACTTTTATTGCTTTATCTATCTATCATCTAACTATCTATCTATCTATCATCTATCATCTATCTATCTATCTATCATCTATCTATCTATCTATCTATCTATCTATCTATCTATCTATCATCTATTTATTTATTGACAAGCTGAGAGCAGAGTTTTGAGCCCTCTGATTTGAGTTGGCTGTTTTAATCTTTTAATCTCACAACATGCTTGTTCTAGATTATGATGACCCAATCATTTAACATGTGAATGTTTATTTAGCTGTTCCTGAACATGCACCATGTTCATTCAACAAAGCCCGCATCTCTGCTTCAAAAGTATCATTGAGCTGAAAAGGTTTTATTATATAGTTTTTCATAAAGGAGACGCCACTTATTAATTTTCTCATTTCCAGCTTTCTTGCTTCTTCCTCTGCCAGCTGTTTCTTAAAATCTTCACCTCGTTGCCTGAGTCGGTTCTCCAAGTCAGATTTTTTAAAGAGAAGAAAGTGTGATTTTTAAATTTCTACTTCCTTAAGTGCTGAAGTGGTCTGCAGATCTAGAAGCATCCCTGTTTACTACTGATTCGAGCTCTCAGTTGTACATATATGATCAGTTTTTCTTTACCCATTTCTCATTTAGAAAAAAAAAGTACAGCTTGCTGCCAGTATTAACTTAATTTTACACAAACGCACTCTTGCAGACTGAAGCACATGACTGATTTTCAATGTGAAAACATAAAAATTGTTCTTGGAGTTATTTCTAAACATAATTTGTCTTTAATAGTAATTTAACAGAAATGTATCCATTATTCAGATTCATCAAATGCATCTTTGGCTAACTACTGTTTGAGAATGATGTTAACATCATGTGTAAGAATGTAACGCTTTATAGGGTTTGATATTTTCAGCAAATAGAATTTCTCTATTTGGTAAATGGAAATATCACTACCAAAAACAGAATTCTATAAATAGAATGATGTCATTTGTTTGCAGACTATCGATACACTAGAGCAATGAAACATAATAAAAGAGATATTTCGTGGCAAACTTTGGGTAGGACTGTAATCTGCGAGTTATCTCAGGTTCAACGCTGCAGCCCCAAGTGCCACTTGTGAGTATTCTCAGGGCAAACGGGACATGGGTAAGAAGGACAGTTTTAGGTTCAAAACATTAAAAGACATGATAATTAAACACATGTAGGGTGAATGAAGTGTCTTGAGGTCTGTAGCTAGCTTTCAAGTAGTTCAAAAGAAAAAAGGTCTGTGTGTGATGTGCATATAGGTAAAAAGGAGAGAAATCAAACGGTAACAAAATATTAACAAATGGTGAATTCACATGAAAGACACATGAATGTTCACTGTACTATTTTCAACTGTTTTGTATGCTTGAAATTTTTGAAGTAGAGTTGAGAGATCAAGCGTGGTTTCTCACATGCAAAATATCTTGGGGTCGTCGTGAAGACTAAATGAGGGAGTACTTTCGTGTTTTTAGGATGATACACACAGGAAACGTTAGCTGTGTGCTTTTGTACTTTATGATCACGAGGGAAATCATGCGTTTGTTCCCTAAGCATCCCTACCTCTCCACTTTCCAGCAAGAGGCAGGATCACACTTGACTACCCTTTCTGAAGTTGGCAGGGCCACGTGACCGGCTTTGGACAGTGACACCAGAGATAAGTGATATCTGTCACTTCTACATGGGAGCTTTATGAGCCACCTTATAATGCGGGCGGTTCCTTTTAGCTGTGCAGTAATCCATGGAGCACATGTTGAGACTGGGTTCCTGAGTCACTCACTGCCACTGCATCTCCCTACTGATTCACACTAGCTAGTTAGCAAGAAACAGATATTTCTCACATGAACCAGTGAGCTTCAGAGACCAGAACTGCAGCCTAACCTAATGCAGAAGTCCACGAACCATGGCCCTCGAGTCAAGTCCTGCCCACTACCTATGCCTATACATAAAATTTTAATGGAATATAGCCACAGCATCACTATATGCTGTCTGTAAATGCTTCTGCACTACAAAAGCAATAGGTGAGTCGATGCAACAGAGACCAGTCGGCCTGCAAAGCAAAAATATTTGCTATCTGGTCCTTCACAGAAAAGTTTGCTGACGCCTGACCTAAGCTACCTGGACTGATACAAACAAAATATAAAGTGAGAACAAAACTCAAACCATTTATAAAACATTTACACTAGCACAGGGCCTCAGACAAGTTACTATAATCTTTTAGTGGCTGTGTGTAAAATGGCAGTAATAACAGCGTCTACCACATAAAGTGTTGTGAGAATGAAATTAATTGTTGTAGAACACTTAGAACCAAGAGGCTTGGAAAGGGAATGCTGGAGTACTCAGAAGTAAGGGTAGATATACGAGCTGGCGGACAAAAAATCAATATGGCCTGTTACATTCTAGACAGCCAATAAATGTTTGCAACTACTATCCCAATTATAGAAAAATAAAATATATTTGAATAGAAATAGAAAACTAGATGACAGTAACATATAATAGTAACTGTAGCAAGCTTTTAAAATATTAAGAGTAGAAGTTGGTTTTTTCCCTTTGTTATACCATTGTCTTTTAAATTTCTCTACCGTGAACTTATACAAATTTTAACATCAAAGGAAAATCAATGTTTTTTATAAATGCTGAAAATTTTGTTTCTCTCATTTCATAAAACATCTTTTGTTGACATTCTACAAATGACACCATCCAATAATGTCCCAATACTTTCTTCTGGTGAAGATACTTTATATATCTGTAAAAATAAAAGACAAACTACGACATGCGGATAGTCATGAACTCCTAACTTTCATGACACAAACATGTAGAAGTAAAATTACTTATCGATTATTGGGACAATAGCATGAAATTACAAATGTGATTAAAATGTGTAAAGTAGGTGGCAATTCATCACTTATGTCCAACTGTACTTATGGTGGTAACTCCCTAAACATAGACGCCAAATTTGTACCAGTGTTAAAAACACACATCTACACATTAACTTCATACTCAATTTACTTACTTTCTGTTACAAATGTACTACATAAGGTTGACATTTAAAGATATCTATTCTTTCACAGAGAATGCTTTCATCAACAAAGTTTCTAATTATGTTTACATAAGCCTGCATCATCCAGTTCTTTGCAACTATAACTATTTTTCAAGTAATCTCTGTTCTTTTAACCTTTCTTAAAAGTTCGATAAAAACAGAAGCATTGCTAATCAACAGCACATGGCATGCGTACTGTCCCTAATCTAATAACACTTTCTACAAATGTGGATTTACAAATCTTATGAAAAGGACACACACATACACACACACACACACACACACACACACACACACGTCTATTTCCTTCTGCATGTGCCTTATCTCTAGTCCTCTTTGCAAATTCGGATCTTTGAATCTTCCCCTTTTCAGTCATTATTCTCTCAATTTGTCCCTATGTATGCTGAACGTTCATTATGATCTTGCTACAGCAATTCTCTTATTATTTAAGCTATTAATACTCTGTTCTTAGTAAGGGTTGCACTCTTCTGCTTCTATTTGCCTGATAATCAATTTACTCTTATATATTTTTGATGTTTTTGTTGTTGTTGTTTTGTTATAGGTGAGCTGACCCCTTTCAGTATTTCATGTAGTGTAGGCCTCGCAGTGGAGAACTCCCTCAATTTAGTATGTCTGAAAATGTCTTAATTTCTCTAACAGAGACCTCGCTGGATACATTCTTCCCCTTCGATAATGCCCATTATACTTGTTTCCTTTCCTGATGGTATCAGCTAGTTCTTGTATATCTTTCATTCTTTTTCATTTTCTGGTTTCTCTCATCTTCCTTCTGATTTATTTCTAGATTTCTGTCTCGATATCACTGATCCTTTCCTCCATTTGGTTGACTCTATTTCCAAAGCTTGCTATTTCAATTTTCAACTCTTGCAGTGTGTTCTTCCTCTCCAGAAGTTCTATTTGGTTCTTCTTGAAGGTTTCAGTCTCCTTGCTCTGCTCATTTAGTTTTTTTTCAATTCCCGAAGTTATTGTTTTGAATTCTTTTGGATCTCCTTGAGTTTGTTTCAGAAGTACCATCCTGAATTCTCTGTCATTTAGGTCACATATATCTATGTCTGTAAGATTATTTTATAAAAAAAAAATTTCCCCTTTCTTTCTGAGATAACTTGTCACCTTCGTTGTTCATGGTGTTTAATGGACTATTTCTCTACCTGGGCATTAATGGAAGTGTATTCCGTTGTTTTTCCAGAAAGATTTATTATATAAAGGTCTCTCTTTAGCCTACCACAAAGAAGGCACTTTTCTGTTAGTTTCCACTAGGTGGCATTTAAGCCTCTTGAATCCCTGCTTTATATAAAGCTTTAAGAAGGTATTTTTATTTTCTGATAGATATTTAATCATGCTCAATATCCTCAGTTTCAGTCCCTGTCAGTGTTAGCAACAGTTTCGGTAGCATTGCTCAGATTTACCTGGGGCTCCACATTGTTAGGTTTGGGAGGGTATGAGAGGAGGGGCCCACTGGTTAGGGAGTTGGGTGCTGGCTATGGCTCAGCTTCAGTTTTGCTACTGGCGCCGGTAAAAATCAACTGCTGTTTCTCTGCAGCCCTGCCCCGCTTCCCTGCTTTCTGCTCTGATGACCGGATCCTGCTGCTCGCTGCTAAAAGTGCCACACTTCCAGGCAGGCTGATCAGGAACATTGCCACAGCTTCACCTCTCTCCCTCCTCCTGCAAAGATATCTAGTGGATGCTAGAGGCACCTTGTTTCTCTCAGTCCACCACCCAAAACCCGGGGTTCTGACCTGCGGATATCCCACTCTCAGATGTGTTGGTGTGCAGTTTGGGTGTTTTTTGTTGAGTTTCAGACATTCAGCTTATTGTTGTTTCTAGGGAGAGCTCTGAGGACGTCTCTCACTATGCCATGTTTCTTGAGGATCCTCGAGATGTTACATGTCTAATCCTGCTGAGTTGTTTCTAGCTTTGTTCATCATTCTGAGAAAGGATCAAGGGTGCTGGCTGGTTTCCAATTGTACAGACTAGGTAAGCTAAGATGCATGGGAGGGCAGCTTCCCTAACCCCACTAGGAGCAGGATACCTGGAACTCTTTAGAATATGGGTTATGTATGATATTAATAAAACCTCACTCCAGCTTAGCCCTTTTAGCTTTTGAATCTCATCGTTTTATTTGTATTTAAGTAGAACCAAGACACACATATTAAGGAAGAAAATCATTTTATAGAACAAAGTGAGATACTCGGCTCAGAGATTTCATGTCACATTTGAAATTTGAGCAGAGCAGGTACAATTATTAAATAATCTATAATACTGGCCCTTTCTAGATGTTAAGTTTTACAAAAAAAGATATAAAACATGAATAAGAGACAACTTGAATAACAAAAAAGACATAACTGTATCTTTCAGTAGAAAAAATCTAATGCAAAAATGTGATTTCTGAGACTTTTGATCAAAGTCTTAATAAGATATTTGGGTGAGGCAATTTGACACATATCTTTTTCCCTTTTATATGGTATGTTCCATTCTAGGACTAAAAGTCAGGGAATAAATTGGAAACCAGAGAATTTATGTTAATAAGATGTCCCTCTCATCATCCTAACAGTACAAAGCTGAAAACTTGTTTACCTAATCACAGGGGACTGGTTCTGACTAAACAGTCATTAAACACTGAAGTCTTGAACCAGTTAAAGATGCGCTAAAATGGCAATAAATAACATTACGTAAACGAATCTGATAGGAAAACAGAACATAAAATGTGGCATAAACGGTGAGGTTTCTAAAAAAGTGCAAAGAAGAAAAAAATATTAAAAGGAAAATTCACAAAAAGTTATCTCTGACTTGGTGGAATTACATCTGACCTTTTATGCTCCAATCAAAAAATAAATAAATAAATAAATCTGTGAATGATGCCCTAGCATATAGCAGTTCAATCTTTATTGTCATGATACTGTCCAATGGAAAATAATGCAGAAAGATATAACAAATAAATGCCCAATTATACCAAAACATGTACGCAGAAAACAAGCCTTTAAAGAACACAGAGAAACAGGACCATCTTGGTTAACAGGGTTATAGGTTATTTACACGGTCCTCTATAAAAATGTTCTGAGATTTCGACAGGGAGCACACGGCATATGATGAGTCTATATAACGAGGGAGGGGGGAGAATGCGGTTGTTGACTTCACACTGGGAAGAAAAGGACCCCAGCACACATCAAAAGAGTTTTGTTTTCTGTAATTCCCTCGCTTAGGCCACACGTTTTGAACCCCCTCAAATCCCGTATCTGACCCATGAAGTCGTGCCAATGTTACCGCTCAAGTAACATTTTGATTTGTCCACTTCTCTCCACTCCCCACTGCCGCCACCCTAGGCCACCGTCCCTCGTGTGCTGCTGGGGCCACCCAGGGGTGGGCGCCTCACAATTCCTGCCCTCCCGTCGTACATCCTCCACCCGGCAAAGAGGTCCTTTCAGCACGTACACCAAATCTTGTCCTTCCGCTACTCTTCTGAGAAGGCCCCAACTACATACACCTCAAAGCGTCCCAGATCCGACGACCAGGGCCCGCCGCCCTCTTCTGCTGCCAAGCGCACTTCCCCCCCGACGGCGCTCTTTGCCCCGTCGCCGCAGTGGCCGCGGCTTCGTCACCAAGCTTTCTCCCCGACTCTGCCCTCTCCGACACCTCGTTCCCCCCTCTCGATTCCTCCCTCCCTTCGACTCGCTGCTGGAGCCCATGGCCCAGCGCGCTCAGGGCCCCGGGGCTGGGTCTCCATTCCCCGGCTCCAGCGCCTGCGGAGCGAGCGCCGTCAGGCGGCCTCACTACGCTGCAGAGACCTCGAGGGGCGAGACTGAGTCTGTACCTTCCGTGCTGGATTCCCGGCGCCCGCCCCGGGAAGGCTGGATGAACGAGGGCGGAGGAGCCCCAAGCATCGACTCAGAAAAGCAAACGGGCGACAGCTGGCGGGGACGGGCCCTCCCGCTCTCCCACCGCCAGCCCCGCCGGCCCTGCCCCTCTGGCCCTGCCCCGCCGGCCGCCTCCCGCGTTCGTCTGGGAAGACCTTCCCCCCGGAACCCAAGCCCTCGACTTCCGGAAGCTGGGCCGCAGCACCGCCCTTCCGCCCGCGCCCCCACTCCCAGGGGCCGCAAGAGGTTCCGGGTCGCCTTCCCCCCGCCTTTCCCGGAGCCCTACTTCCGCGGCTACTGAGTCCCTGAACGGTGGCGAGTGGGAGCCGAGCCTGCGAGCATCACTTCTGGCGGCTGCGGGGTGCAGAAAGGATGCGGTGTGCAGTCTGGGTGCCAGTCTCAGCCTTGGCCCTCACCGGTCCTGGGCCTTGGACGCGACGTCGCCACTTTTTTCCTGTGCAAAATCTTGGTCAGCATGTGCTCTACATACATTCGGCTCCGCTGGTTGACATTTGAGTTCTTTTTCAGGGCAGGAGGGGTTTCTAGTTACCTTTTTGCTCCCCAGCGCTCATTTAGGGAGGGTCCCTTAGATCCCAGCATGCTAGGCGAGTGCTCGAGCGTACATAAAAGATGGATGACTACATTAATGAAGTCAACCTCTCCTCATGTACTAGGCTCGGCCATTTGTTTTGTCATCGCTGAATGTATCAGCCTTCAAGAGAGGAGGTAATCCCCTGAACAGGCTGTAGAGAATGTTTTCCATGGTTTTTATGGTTGGGGCTCATCTTGATCCAGGCTTTCCTTTACACAGGAATGCGTTGGTTTATAGGGGTGAACGTAGCTGCCTTCCCTTACACTGGAAGACATGTAAACAACAAATACAGCTGTTGTGTTCATTTGTGCTATGGAGAAAAAAAATAAAGGGGAGAAAGTCAGGCTGTGGGTATGACTATTTTAAATAGAATGGTTATGAAATATCTCACCAAGCAGGGCTAGTCATTTGAACAATGAGTGGAGGAGGTCCGGAAGCAAGCTATGTGTGTGTGGGAAAGCAGCATTCCAGGTAACGAAGAGTGTTCAAAGACTCTGAGACACGTAAGGCCTTAGCCTGTTTCCCGGATAGCAAAAAGAAGCATGTGGTTTGAACGCAATGGGAAAATATATGGGAGAAAATTATTTATCCTGACAAAAGACTGGTATCTAGATTGTGTAAAGAATCCTACAACTCCAACACAAGAGAAACAACCTAATTAAGAATGGGTGACATAATTGAACAGACACACCACAATCAATCTATGAAAGGTCAACAAAAACATGAACAGATGCTCAACATCATAAGCCATCAGAGATAAGCAAATTGAAAACAAAAAGACATGACTACTCAAACACCCATGTGATGACTAAAATTTAAAAGACTGGTAATATCAAGTGTTGTCCAACATGCAGAAAAACTGAAACTCTCATGTATTGCTGGTCTGAAGAAAACATAATAAAACCACTTTGGAAAAGACTCTGGCAGTTTCTTTATAAATTACATATAATTTAATAATCAAAAGTTATTTATAAAATATATGTACCATACCCAGAAAGTTCCCTGCTTGGCATTTACCCTTGAGAAATGAAAACACATGTCCAAAGGATTTTACATGATCATTTATAGCAAATTTACTCCTAATAGCCAAAACAGAAATAGCCCCATCCCAAGGGCACATCAACGGATAAACAAATTGTGGCAAAACTATACAATGAAATGCTACTCAGTAATAGAAAGGAATGAACTACTATACTTGCAATAATACTTGCAATATGGATAAATTTAAAACACGCTCAGCAAAAAAAAAAAAATTGCAGGAAACTAAACTTATGTTTCTGTGTGATCCCATTTCTACAAAACTCTAGAAATTACAAATTTACTCTAGAGTAACTAAAAGCAAATTAGTGGTTGCTAAGGATGAGAGAGTGGGACACATTTATTGGAAAGGACCCCAAGGGAACCTCTGCAGTGAAGACAATGTTCTCTATTTTAATGTGGTATTACTTCCAAGGGAGTATGAATTTGTCAAAATTTATCAAATCATGCACTTTAAGGGGTATATTTTATAGACTATAATGTATGCTTAAATAAACTTCATTAAAAAATAGACAGGGGATCTTCGGAAACATGGCATAGTGAAAGACGTCCCCAGAACTCTTCCCTTGAATCACCAAGAAGCTGAAGATCCAAAACTCAACAACAATAACAATAACAACAACAACAGCAACAACAACAAACACCCAAACTGCACACCAGCTCATTTGAGCATGGGATCTGTGCATAAGAGCAACCATAGGTCAGAACCCCAGGTGTCAAGTAGTGGACTGTGAGAAATAAAGAAGCTGCCTCTCATAGCCAACGGAGCTACCTGTAGGAGGAGGAAGATGGGAGAAGGAACGGAGAGTTCCCTGAAAAGCCCTGCCTGGGAAAGCTGTGAGCTTGCTGCGGCCAGTGGCAGGGCCCAGTCCTCAGGGCAGAGAGCACGGAATCAGGAAAGCAGAAACACAGCAGTTGATTTTTTTCTGGCCACACTTGCAAAACCGAGACTGAGCCATAGTCCCCAAACCAGAGGGTCCCTCCTCACATAACATCCAAGACCTAACAACACAGAGCCCCAGGGGAATCTGAGCAAACACTACCAAAACTGTTGTTAACACGGACAGGGACTGAACCAGAGGGTAGCGAGTGTGATTAAATATCTATCAGAAAATAAAAAGACATTTTCAAGGGCTTTATGTAAGCAGGGATCAAAGAGGCTTAACACCACCCTCTGGAAACCAAAAGAAAAGCGTCCTTTACACAGACTAAAGATAGACCTTCATATAATAAATCTTTCTAGAAAAAAGTGCAAAATACATTTCCATTAATTGTCAGGCAGAAGTATAGTCAGTGAGACACCATGCACAACCAAGGTGACAAGACATCTAAGAAAAAAGAGAAAAATTTCCAGAAGATCAGCAGATAGAAATATGCGACTTAAATGATAGAAAATACAGGATGGTACTTGTGAAAAAAATTCAATTAGATGCAAAACAACTCAAATGAACAATTTCAGGAATTGAAAAAACAACTAGATGAGCAGAGCAAGGAGATTGAAACCCTCGAAAAGAACCAAATAGGACTTCTGCAGAGGAAGAACACACTGTACACTGCAAGAGTTGAAAAATGGAATAGCAAGCTTTGGAAATAGAATTGAACAAATGCAGGAAAGGATCAGTGATATCGAGACAGGAATCTAGAAATAAATCAGAAGGAAGAAGAGAGAAACCAAAGAATGAAAAAAGCATTTTCAGACAAATAGTGGACGAGAATTCCCTAAATCTAAGGAATGAGCTGGAGTTCGAAATTCAAGAAGTCACAAGACCACCCAATTATCTCAACCCAAAAAGGCCATGACCAAGACACACTGTATTAAAATTATTAGAAATTAACAACAAAGACAGAATTCTCAGAGCAGTCAGGGAGAAGAAAACAGTAACTTAGAAAGGTAAACCCAATAGACTATCCTCCGACTTCTCCGCACAAAGCTTACGAGACAGAAAGGAGTGGAATCAAATATTTAAACTATTAAGTGAAGGGAACTACCAGCCTAGAATAACGTACTCAGCTAAACTCTCCTTTATATCTGAAGGAGAAATCAAGACCTTTCTAGCCATATAAAAATTGAGGGAATTCTTCACTTCGAGGCCTGCACTACAGAAAATACTGAAAGGGGTCAGCTCACCTAAAACAAAATGACAAAAAAAAAAAAATACATAATTCAGAGTAAACTGACTGTCAGGCAAATAGAAACTGAAGAGTCAACCCATACAAAGAACAAGGTATTATAAGCTTAAATAATAATAAGAGAATTCTTATAACAACATAGTAATGAATGTTCAGCATACATAGGGACAAATTGAGTTAGCAGTGATTGAAAAGAAGAGGATTTAAAGATCCAAATTTGCAAAGGGGAACAGAGATAAGGCACCTGCAGAAGGAAATAGAGGACTGTGTATATATATTTTAACTATTTTTTTTTCATATTTGTAATGGTAAACACACACCATTTCAGATTCAAAACTGAAGTATATGACATAAAACAAGAAGAACCAAGGCAAAACCTGCCAAAGCCAAGCAAATTAAAGAAAACAGAAATACAAGGATAAGGAAGCAATGGAAACACTGAGCTACCAGAAAGCAAAAGACAAAATGGCTTTAAGAAGACCTTATATTTCAATCATCACCCTAAATGTAAATGGACTGAACTCACCAATAAAAAGGCACAGAGTTGCACATTGGATCAAAGAACAAAACCCTACCATATGCTGCCTCCAGGAGACACATCTCAGCTCCAAAGTCAAATATAGACTTATAGCGAAAGGGTAACGAATGAATTTCAAGCAAATGGTATTCAGAGAAGAGCGATACTAATATTGGATGAAATCGACTTCAAAATAAAAAAAATGTAAAGGTAGATATGGAAGGACACTTCATAATGATAAAGGGAAATCATGCACCAAGAAGACATAACACTGATTAATATCTATGCTCCCAATCAGGAAGCCCTGAAATATGTAAAGCAATTATTAGCAGAACTAAAGGGAGAAATAGACCAAAACATTATTGTAGTAGGGGACCTAAATACCCATCTGTCGGATATGGACAGATCATCCAAACAGAAAATCAATAAGGAAATCACACCTTTAAATGACACATTAGACCAGCTGGATATAATTGACATATACAGACCCTTCTATCCCAAAACAGCTGCTTATACATTCTTCTCTGGTCCACATGGAACAGTCTCAAGAATCAAACACATAATGGGACACAGAGAGAGCCTCAACAAATGTAAGAGGGCTGAAATCATAACAACCATATTCTCTGATGATAATGCTTTGAAACTAGAGATAACTGAAAAAAGATATCAGGAAGAACCACAAATACATGGAGATTACACAACATGCTACAGAAGAATAACTGGGTCAGAGAAGAAATACAAAGAGATCAAGAGATACATAGAAATGAATGATAATGATAGTACACATGTAAAAAACTTTTGGAACACAGCAAAGCGGTCATAAGAGGAAAGTTCACATCATTACAGGCTTATCTCCAAAACCAAGAACGAGCCCATTGAAAAAATTCATCTTAAAAAACTAGAAAGAAAGAACTAATGAAGCCCACAGTCAGCAGAAGGAAAGAAATCATCAAAATGAAAGCAGAAATAAATGAAATCAAAGACAGAAAAAAATGATAGAAAACATAAATACAACAAAGAGCTGGTTCTTTGAGAAGGTTAATAAAATTGACAAATCCCTGGCTAGACACACTAAAGAAAGAAGAGAAAGGACACATGTAAACAAAATCAGGGATGAACGATGGGAAATTATGACTGATATTGCAGAAATACAAAGGATCATACAAGAATCCTATGAAAAAGTATATAACGCCAAATTAAACAACCTAGAAAAAATGAACCAGTACTTAGAAAAATACAACCTTTCAAGAATGAATCAAGAAGAACAGGAAAATCTAAATACATAAATTAGCCGTATCGAAATTGAAATAATCATCAAAAACCTACCAAAATGTAGAAGTCCAGGACCAGACGGCTTTACCAGTGAATTCTACCAAACATTCAAAGAAGATTTAATACCTATTCTCCTCAAACTGCTCCAAAAAATAGAAGAGGAGACAACAATTCCCAACTCATTTTATGAGGCCGTGATAACTCTGATACCATAACAAGGTAAAGATAACACACACACACACACACACACACACAAATTACAGACCAATATCTCTCATGACCACGGATGCAAAAATCCTAAACAAGATACTGGCAAATCGAATACAAAACATATTAAAAAGATTATACACCAGGATCAAGTGGGCTACATCCCAGAGGCACAGGAGTGGTTCGACATATTCAAATTAATAATGTGATACAACACATAAACAAATCAAAAATAAAAGTCACGTGATCATATAAATAGGTGCTGAAAAAGCCTTCGACAAGATACAGCACCCATTAATGATCAAAACATTTAACAAAATCGGGATAGAAGAAAAGTACCTTTACATAATAAGGGCTGCAATTGACAAACCCTCAGCCGACATTATACTTAATGGTGAAAACTAAAAAGCTTCCCTCTAAGATCAGGAACAGGGCAAGGCTGTTTCTTCTCACCACTGTTATTCAATATAACATTGTAGATCCTAGCAAGTGCAATCAGGCAAGAGAAGGATATAAAAGGCATCCAAATAGGAAACGGAGAGGTCAAACTGTCACTATTTGCAGATGACATGATTCTCCATATAGAAAACCCTAAAGACTCCACAAGAACACTACTAGAAACAATAAGCAACACAATAAAGTCTCTGGATACAAAATCAATGTTCAAAAATTCATAACTTTCCAACACTCTAATAAAGAAGCATCAGAAAAAGAAATGAAAAAAATAATTCCTTTTGCAATTGCAACAAAAAAAATAAAATACTTAGGAATAAATATAATGAAACATGTGAAGGACCCATATAATGAAAACTACAAAACTCTTTTGAAAAATTGAAGAAGATACAAAGAAATGGAAAGGTATTTTGTGTTCCTGGATTGGAAAAATGGACACAGTTAAAATGACCATATTACCTAAAGCATTACACAGATTTAATGCGATCACCATCATAATACCATCAGTTTTTTAAAATAAATAGAACACAAAATCATCAGATTTGTATGGAAGCACAGCAAACCCCGAACTACCAAAGCCATCCTGAGAAAAAAGAATGAGGCTGGAGATATCACTCTCCCCGACTTCACATTATACTACAAAGTGACAGTAATGAAAACGGCATGGTATTGGCAGCAAAACAGATACATGGACCAGTGGAACAGAATTGAGAGTCTTGAAGTAAACCCACATTTATATGGGCAAATAATTTTTGACAAAAAAGCCAAAAACATACAGCGGAGAAAAGATATTAGCCTCTTCAGCAAATGGTGGGAGGAAAACATAAAAGCCACCTGCAAAAGAATGAAATTAGACTGTTGTCTAACACCACACATCAAAATTAACTCAAAGTGGATTAAGGGCCTGAATATAAAACTAATCTGTAGTGATAGAGAGCAGATCAGTGGTTGCTTGGTTTAGGAGTCTCTGGCAGAAAAGGGGAATTTCAAAGGGGCACAAGGAAACTTTGGGGGTGATAGATATATTCTATCTGAATTGTGGTAATGGTTTCACAGATGTATTCATGTCAAATATATCAAACGGTACACTTTAAAATAGTCCGTCGTATTGTATGTTAGTTATATTTCTAAAGCTGTTTTAAACATCACAATGAGACAACACTACATCTGTATCAGAACAGCTAGAATAAAATAAAAAACTGAAAATACCGTGCTGATGAGGATGTGAGTTACTGGAACTCCCATACCTTGTTGGCAGGGATGTAAAAGTGTACTTTGGCAGTTTCTTGTAAAATCAAACACACTCCAGAGCAGCAATCTCCCTCTAAAGGAAAACATATATGTTTATAGAAACTTGTACACGATATTTATAGCATCTTTGTTCAAAAGTCAAAAAACTGGGAAAAAAACATCTTTCACCTAGCGCTGGATAAACAAATTGTGGTTGATCCATACAAAGAATACTGACTCAGCAGCGAAAAGAAGTGAACTATTGAGCCACTCAGTGGCATGATGACTCTCAAAAGCATTATACTTAATTAAAGAAGTCACCTTCAAAAAGTTATATATTGTATGATTTCACTTACATGACATTCTTAAAAAGACAAAACTACAGGGACTGAAAAAAGAATCAGTGCCTGTCAGAGTCTGGGGTTGTTGGGATCACTCTGGCTAAAAGTGACATGAGGGAATTTGGGGGGTGACAAAACGGTACTCAAGTATAGTTATATAACTGTCAAAACTCATAAAACTGTATACTAAAAATGAATGAGTTTTATTACTTTTTAAAGTCACCTCAGAGGTAAAAATGATCTTTACCTATAGTTGCAGAAGGGAGATCATTATACATCATAAAATTAGTTCAAAAGATCTGATTTAATGAAGTGTTAACTGAGACCTTTCATAAGATCAAACCCGTTTTCCTCTGTAATCCATGGGCTTGCATAAATATGAATAACTGTTGTCATCTGTAAAAATGAATCGAACCTTGTAAGTGTTATCTGAATAAGTGGGTCCTGGAAGACACCCAGACTCTTAAAACTATTCCCATGTCATGTGAAAACAAATGACAAAATGAAACTTGCATTTCTGGAAAACCTGTTACCTTGTATGTAATTGACATTTCTCAATTCCTAAAAGGAATAAATATTTGTAGGGCGACAATGTCAAATCGGTAGAAGAGCTCTGATACTTCCCACTCTCATATGCATGGTTGACCAACTAAAACGATGACTGTGCCAGATTAACAAATACTTGACTGTCTTGCCTAGGGCCTCTAGAAAGCAGAGCCTAAGGCAAGGAATAAAGTGCTGCAGTTTTATTTGAGTGGTGAGGGTGAGGAAAAAGGAAAGGGAAGCACGGGGAAGATGCAAAGCAATGTAAGGTAATGGATTTCCTCATTTCCCAACTTCATAATGAGCCAGAAAGACACAATGGTTGGCATGAGTGTTCACTCAGCAGGCTGGACCTTCTCTGGACTTCAAAGGAAAAACCATTCCTGAGAGTGGTCTACAGGAAACAGGAGGGGGAATTTACCTGCCAGACTCCTGGGGTTTTTTGCTTTCCGTTTATCAAGACTCCCCACTGTAAGAGCTGACTCTTCCACACTTCTGAGCATCCCATTAAAATGGTGTCCTTACAAGAAGGGTAAATCTGGGCACAGAAGACACACAGGGAAAACCATGTGAGGACAAAAGAAGATGGCCACCTATAAACAAGGAGAAGCCTCAGAAGAAGCCAACCCTGTCAACACCTTTACCTCAGATTTCTAGCCTCGAGACTTTAAGAAAATAAATTCCTACGGTCTGAGCAACCCAGTCTGTAGTATTGTTATGGCAGCCTGAGCAAACGAATACAGAGCCCAGCCTGGAATAAGTCAAGAGAGTCCCAGGAAAGATTTCAAACAAAAACTAATCCGATGTGTTTATCCTATCCACGTTAGAACTGTCATAGTAGTATTAGAGAGCTGGGGGATGAATTCGTGACATGTGCACAGAAAGGAGGCAAACAAAGCAAGAACGGGGGTGGGGAAGTGGTATAAGAAAGAAAACATAATCGTACTATACTATGGCTCGGGGGTGAATGATATATACCTAGCAAGTAACTTGAATTTAGAATACTGATTGAACCAGAAGTTGGGGAAATAATTATACCGAAAAGATGAGGTAACAGAAGTACACATGTGGGTAGACATTGTGAAAAAGCAAAATCCTCATCTTCCACATTAGGAAGTCAATAGATAATATCACACATTGAAAAAATCAGTAAATGGCAATGTATGCATGATATTTAAACATAGAGGCAAATACTAGGAGATTGCAGATACTTAGCAAATGCCTTTGTGGAATGATAATCGAGTAGCTGGTGGCTGGGGACTATTCTTTCTCATGGAAATCTTGGTAGAGCTATTTGAATTTTAAATGTCTCATATGTGTGTGTGGTTTTTTTAATAAAAATAAAATTTAAAAGCTCACACAGAACACTAAAGACCTTTTTGAAACTGGAGTGGCTGTTCCTGTAAGCCAGAAAACTTTCAGTGGTACAAGCTGAAGCCAGAACCATAGTGTGTTGAAGAATAAATGAGACAGGAGATAGCAAAAGAAGACTAGTTTTTAACAAGACTTATTAATAGCTGAAACAGAAGGGGCAGGGGCAGAGGAGACAATAGGATCAAGAAAGGATTCTCAAAGGTGCCAGTGCTTATATTTCAATGGTGGCAGTGCTTATAACATGGCTCTTCTGGCAATGTTCTCCTTAGAACCTGCTTGCCCAGGAAATCCTTCGAACTATTAGACTTGTTAGATTCCCTTACCTGATCCTGCTGTTCTTCTTTGCCTCACCAGTTGTCTTGCTTCCAATTTCTTTCCATTTGAGCTTTCATAATATATTTGGGGGAACAATTCTATAAGAACAATCTTTTAGCAATAAAGACTCTCCTGTCTCTATTAAAGGTGGCGGGCAGAGAAAAACTATATGAGCCATCACTTAGATGAAGGGTAGCAACTCAACTGAGCTAATCAAAGACCAGGGGAGTAGTTGAGTTAGAGCACTTCTTTAGGGTCAGTTTCCACATGTTGCTTACATATAAGAAATCAGAGAAAATAACTACCACATCACACATTGTGATACAAATTTTCAAAATCAGAGGCTTTAAAAAATGAAGCCAAGTTACCCAAGTATATTCATTAAATACCTACGAAGGCCTATGATGTCATGATGGTGAGACACATACTTAAGCAGTGGTTTCTAACTTCCTCTGCAGTGATCCACCTATGTGTTCTAGAGGTATACCAGCAAAAGAGACAATTTAGAAAGAGTCAAGGTCAAGGCATCACTACCCTGTGAGAGGCAAGGAGAGATAGATCCCAGCAACTTATGTTCAACAGAGCAGCAAAAACACAAGGAGCCATGCAAGTCTTCCCAGACACCCTAGGCTTTAAAGGTCATATCCTAGTCTGTTCAGTAAGCAACCTTTATAGCCTATGAGAGATTTCAAGTTGTCTGAGTCGTTCTACCCAGTCGACACCACTTACCCTGTCAGGTAAATTACATTCCATTCAGGTTTACCAGTCAGTCTCTCTTCCCCAGTTGTGACAACGAATCCCTAACAGTTTCTCCACTCCTGTATTAGATGACATATCAGACAATTCTGTGAAAGGATCCCGGTCAAGTCCCACACTACACTGCCAAAAATTCTCTAATCACAGAAAAGACCAGAACTAATAACAAATAATGATTAAGTTCAAAGACATTGTCTCCCAGGTAGGTTTTAATAGAAATCTTGAAATTGAGGGGTCAAAACAATGATATTCTTAATGATTGGGTCAAAAATAGAACATGGCAGAATAACCTGCCTAAAACTTTTTGTACACACACATTCATATCACAAATCTAGTTAAAAGGGAATACATAGAAAAGTTAGAATGTTTTTAAAAAACTTAAATTAAAAAAATTATGGTCAAGGGATGTTCTTTATTACTTTCTTATAAAATAACATCTCCTTTAAAAAAAAAGTTAAGGCTGAAATGACAGATCACTTCTTTCACTGTTGCAAATACCACAAGTGTATCAGCAAAGAGTTAAGTATCAATATAATTTTTCCTTAAGTTTGAACACATAAGAAAGAAATAGAATAGATTATAAACCTCATTGAACTTGATCTTATAAAAAAATCTCCCCAGCCGTCTTCAGTCCTGTTCCGTTTCCAGACAAGTTTGTGTCACTCGGTCCATCTGCAATAGGTTGGATAGGACAGTCCGTGGTAACTGCCAGAATACCACCTCTGATTCTGGACTACTCAGCCGATATTTGGCTTTACATTCCAAGAGTACCTCCTCGGTGAATGGTCCTCTCCAGGGGGACCAGGAGGAGGGTGATGACCTCTCTGGTAAAAGTTATGATTCTGTGAACATTTTCTTAAAAACAGAAGTAATAAACTGTTATTAGTTTTTAAAAATACACAGTGAGCATTATAAAATAATACATAGACACTCCAGTTCTACTGTTTTCTACCTGTGTGACCTCAGCAGATAAATTGCTTAAACTTTGGACTTCTTAGTTTTTTTATAAAATGGAGTTATTAACACCTTCCATCTTCATGGGTTGTTTTGGAGGTAAATTAAGAAAACATACTTAAATTACCTACCATAATGCCTCAGTACACAGCAGGTTCCCAGAAGCCTTTCTCTCTCTCTCTAAAGAGATAAATGCCGACACTACTCTAGTCAGATACTCTCTCTCCAAGTCTGGTAGGCTGACTTGAGACAGAATAAGCTATTTATTTTTGAAAATATAAAGCTGCTTTCTCTTTATAAATGAATGGATATCCAATTCAACGGGTAATGTTTTCTTTTGCTCTTCCCCCCTCGCATCGTTTTTGACGGCTCAGTCATAACCTATTATTTTCACTTACTATTAAGTGGCCTATCATTTTCAATGGCATGATAAAATGTCACAGTATAGACATAATAATTGGCCTACCTCTTTTCCATTCTTAGTTATGCAAGCTGCTCTCTATTGCTTCGCTACTATAAATAATGCTGGGATTACCATCTCCAAACAAGTAATATCATATGCCGAGCACCTAGTCCAGTGTCTGATACAGAGTAGGAAGGTTTGAGAAATGTGCTGAATGACGGAATTTAACTTTCTCCATATTTTTAAGTTCTATCTTAATGTAGAATTGCCAGGCAGAAGCATTTTTATGGCTATTAAAATTATGTGTCAAAAGGATACCAATTTTCAGTGCCACTGACAAAACAGAAGCATTTTTTTAAGTTTACATCTTCTAAAAATGCAAACATCTTTTTGAAAGTGTTTACATACAATGTGCTAAGGTACTTCCGTGTAATAGTCAACAACGATCCCTAGGAGGTTAAGTATTGTAAACATTTCCATCCATCAAATGGATGAAAAAGTAGAAATTAGAGATCTTATTCAAGATCACATGGTAGGTGAATGGCAGAGCCAGGATGCAAATCCAGGTCCATCCTGACAGCCATTACACTGGACTGCTTTATCAACAGCTATTGCTATATAAGAGTCCAAGAATAGGCTTATTATAACTGATTCTCCCGTTTCCCAAGGGAAAACCCTTTTGTGATTTATCTGTTCAAATCCTTTGCAAATTTCTTTACTGGAATTGTACTATTTCCCCTGTAATCTCTATGGCCTCTTTAAATAACAACCTTCTTTGTTCTGAAAACTACCACTATTAATGTAGCCCAAGTATGTAGAATCCTTTTTGGTAGCCACCAAATTGTTGTTGGGT
The DNA here is from genome assembly GCA_030015415.1 of Cynopterus sphinx. Taxonomy (NCBI): domain Eukaryota; kingdom Metazoa; phylum Chordata; class Mammalia; order Chiroptera; family Pteropodidae; genus Cynopterus; species Cynopterus sphinx. The sequence goes on along the minus strand of CM057383.1, from coordinate 52,327,624 downwards.
TGAACCAAGTTTAGAATCCATGAAAAATTCTAAGTCTGATTCCTAATTGCCTCTGAAAAATCACACTTTCTCCGCCCTATACTTGATTTTCTAACTCTAAATGCAATATATGGAGCAAAAGATACCTCCTGGTTGACACTGATCAGCAAGAAAGCACCAAGTCCTCACCATTATCATAATGTGTTTGTACTAACTGATAACATTGATCACTCCTACTTTGATTCTAGGGAAAAGGCTAGCAGCGATACATTCCTGAAAACGCTATGTCTTGGGCCCAATCTTGGAAATGCCGAGGAGGTGTTGGTTTGTCCTGGGCCCAGGGCATGTTATTCCTTGGTCCTCGGTTAACGATGTGCTTAGCAATGTGAACGCATGTCGAGTAGTGACAGCCACCTGATCTAGAGACACTGGAATCCCAGTCCCTGGAAGAGAATGTTTTTACATTCAGTGTTATTGGCTTCCAATTTTGGTAGCCGATTTAGTGTCTATATTTTGGCCCATGAAATAACAATCCCATCCTCCCCGTCTCTCCCTCTCCCTGTTCCTATTGGTTTAGTTTTCCCTAGCAGGTACACAAGCTACAAGAAGAATGGGCATGTGTAACTTAAATGTAAAAACAGATCTCCGAACCACAAATCTCACACATAAAATGCAACTTACTCTCTGAGGGGACCATTCTGCAGGTCTTCAATGTAGTTTTGTCTCTCTCAGCAATGTCCCCGGCAACTATTGAATACTGAGAAGTAGAAAAACTGTTAGAGGTAACTACACAAAAAGCAAATCTTTTCCAGAGAAAGCAGATTAAAGCTGAAATCCACTGATTAAACACGCAGGCTGTTATATCTCACTGTTTCCAGATACACCGCTTTATAAACTTTTGGCAGAACATTGTCTTATGTCAGAACAAATGAATTAAAAGTATTTCTTTTTTTTACAAAATTTAGAAATTCATCTATATTTCCACCTTCAACTTTTTAAAAATCTATTTAGTTTAATTAGTTTCAAGTATACAGTACATTGGTTAGATATCTGTATAGTCTGTAAAGTAATCCCCCCAATTGCTCCTTCCCTCCGCTGACCCTGCACTAGCCAATATATTAATGCTCACTGCATTCCCTATGCCATGCTTCCCATCCCGGTGACTGTCCATCAGCTACTAATTTGTACTTTTTTAACCCTTCACCCCATTCTCCCAGTCCCACAACTGCCCCTCCCCTCTGTCTGTCACCAAAATTGTTCACTATATTTGTGTCTCTTGTTGATTAGTTTCTCCTTTTTGTTCCTTAGATTCTACATATAAATGAAATCATATACTATTTATCTTTCTCTGTGTGATGTCAATACTTTCTAGGCACATCAAGGCAATATCATTATTCATCCCCTTTCTTTTAGTCTGCGTGTTTCTTTTAATCTGAATCGAGTCTCTTGTAGGCAACATGTGGGGGTCTTGTTCTCTTATCCATTCATCCACTCTATCTTTTAGTTGAAGCACTTGATTCTTTTCCATTTGAGGTACTTATTGATAGGAATGTAGTTGTTACCATTCTTTATATTGTTTTTAACACATGTTTTCTTCTTCTTAAAGAAATCCCTCCAACATTTCCTGTAATATTGGATTGGTGGTGATGAATTCCTTTAGCTTATTTCTGTTTGAGAAACTCTTCATCTGTCCATCACCTCTAAATGACAGCTTTGCTGAAAAAAGTATTCCTGGTTGTAGATCCTGGGTCTTCATCATGTTGAATATTTTATTCCAAGCCCTCTGTCCTGCATAGTTTCTTTTGAGAAATCAGCTGCCAGTCATATGGGTGTTCCCTTGCCGGGAACTATCTCCTTTTCTCTTGTTGCTTTCAAGATTATGTCTTTGTGTTGAACCTTTGGCATTTTGATTATGATGTGCCTTGGTGTGGGCCTCTTTGGATTCCTGGTTTTGGGGATTCTCTGACCTTTTTAGGATTGTATGTCCATTTCCATCACTAGGTTAGAGAAGTTTTCCCCCATTACTTCTTCAAACAGCTGTTCAACACCTTGTTTTTCTTCAGGTATGCCAATCAGATCATATTATGACCCTCAATAGTGTCACATATGCTCCTTAATTATTTTGATAGGCTTGGCATCTTATCTCTTCTCATTCTGATATAGTGTCCTTGGATTTCACATCCTCTAGGTAGGTCATTTGATCTGCTTCTTTATTCACTTACAGGAATAGGATGATTTAAATAGAAGTGATATTGACTTGAAATAGCCAAAATGGAGTTCTATGACACTTAGTTAATTTTTTGTGCACAGTTAGAAAACATGGGCTCTAATCTCAAACCAAATGAATGGGAAGCTTACCTCGGCTGGCCAACAGAATCCTCTGAAATGGAGCACAGAGAGATCTCCTTCTCTCTGGAAAGTTAATAAGAACACTCTAGAGGCTGTCTCTGAACTAAAGGCTTCTGAAGCTCTTCAGAGTCAGCACACACACCCCTTTTCTCTTCTCCAACTGCCCTACTGTACCCTGTACTTTGTTGTGTGGACCCGCAAACCTTTTGTTCGGTTCCCCTTGCTCTTCTGCACCACCTCCACCACAGCTCTCTCCTGACCTCGGGGACACTCAGAGTAGAATTCCAGACCATGATAGACTAGAAAAATAATAATAACAATCAGGAATTCAGCTGCTTCCCTTGGAGGATGCTGTCTCAGGCAGAGGGGAACCAATGACTTCTTTGAATTAGATAGCACAGAACTAAGGAACCTACTGAAGAGCCTCACGACCCATTCTGGGACCCTGATGAGTTCTCACATGAAATTGATTTAACTGTTAGAACATATGATCCTGCCTATTCTGACTTATCCCAATCAATACACCTACTGGTTTCTGAGAGCAAAGCCACAGAATTACTAAGTAAGTGTTGCTGGGAAATTCCTGTAAGGAGTCTGCTTTGGGTGTAAAAAGTCAGGTCATCTGAAAGATCATAGATAACTGACATGGGATTTAGAAAAAGGAAACCGGAAGCAAGCACAGGGCTGCCCCCCTTCTCCTCACCTATACTTTAGGAGAAATTCAAATTACTAGAAATGGGGAAACAACAGAGGCCCATCTTCTTCATCTGTTCTTGGCTCCACCCAGCTAAGTTGCCCTCTCCCTCAGACTATGCTTCTGTACAAATGGTGGTGAAAGCTAATCCACCAATGTCTGTTTTTAACTCAGAACCTGTTTCCTTTCAGTTATGGAATGTTTTGGGGAAACATACTTTTTGCTAGTCAAAGCTGCCCCAATTCACCTGATACCGCGAGACTTTTTTGAAACCAGTAATGCCCACATATTTTTTTCCCAGTAGAGTAAAATTATTGAGAACTAAATGAATCAGACACTGAACAAATTAGGAAAAGGATGATTTTAAAGGTGCCTTGAAGAAAGGAAGCCAGTCTTGAAACTGACTGAATGTTCATTACAGGATGTTTTGATCCAACTTTTGGCCTTTTCCAGTACAGATATTGGCAAAACAAAGTCCATCACTCGTATTAAAACAAATGTTGTCAATACTTAGCCTCTACTTAATATTTGCCAATTTCCTTGCAGACCAGCTGCAGTAGCTGAAAGTAGCTTGTTAGACAAGATTACTTCAAAAGGATGCAGGGTGTAAATTTCATGTATGAGCCCCTGTAATTCTTTGATCCTTCCAGTAAAGAAACCCAATTGGAAAGAGTATGAATTTGCACAGGATCTTGAAGCAATAAAACGACATCCTGTGATTCCAATTCGAAATTCCTTATTATCAGCCATTCCTGTGTTCTGCTATTCTCAGGAGCATTATCTTAATCTGCTTTGATTTTGCTTCCTGGAAATTGTCAGTTTGTCTCAGATAAACATTAAAATTCTTTTTACATTTGGATATATCTCATGCATTTCTCACTGCTGACTCCCTTGTAAGCCTGCTCTATGGGGAGATTCCTTCTCTTACTTTACACAAAGGAACTCAGGGAATCAGTTGATGAGCCTAATCATCTTTATATGATTATACTTCCAATGATGCTTACTTTTCATTAAAAACCTATGTCCCACTCAATAAGTGAAGGGGGTCATATTCAAGTAGCCAAAAGTCTCACCTTAGAGTTAAGATCTCTTCTGAGACAGGACACCCTATGTACTCTCTATGGGAGCTGTCGTGTCTCCTCCCCCAGTAGTGTTTGAAGGTTTCTACTCCTGAGTGCATATCTTGTGTGTGTGTGTGTGTGTGTGTGTGTGTGTGTGTGTTGTGTGTAGGAGATGCTGCAGCAGGAGTCACAATCTCTGGCCCTGCCATCTGTCATCTAAGCTGGCTTGTTCTCCTGGGCACTCTCTTTAGTTTCTCTGAGACCCTCACTTGGAATATTGGACCATAGATCCTGTGATGTAGGAGATAGGTTTTCCTCTGCCTACTTCTCACTTGCCTTCCCAAACCTGGTGTCTAGGTGTCACTCCACAAAATCTCAGTATTTTTGGTCAGGATTGCAAATGGCTCTTGAGTGTACATGCTGGTACCATATCCGGTTTCCAGAAAACATTCCTGCATCCTCTGTTCCAGCAAATTTTGGAGGGGGAGGCCAACCCCAAGGCCATAGCTGAGCAAGGCCTCGTGCGATTTCTGCCAATCTTTCCATACTCCACTTCCTGGACTTTTGAGGGAAACTCTGGAACTCTGGGTCGTGTCCACAGCAGGGCTGCCAGTTATAGCAATAAGATACAGGACTCCCAATTAACTTTGAATTTTAGATGAAGAAATTTTTAGTGTAAGTCTGTCCTGGACTATATCAAAGACATCCTTAAGCTAAAATATTACTCAGTGTTTTTTGAAATTCAGATCTATGGGGTGTCCTGCTCTCGTCTACAGGTATTAGAGGACAACCTTTCAGTGGAAGGAACAGCAACGAGGTAAATGCAGGAGTAAAAACAGGAAAAAACCTTCCAGTTGCCCTGTCAGATAAAAAAATACAGCAAGTGAAAAGGGACAAAAGAGATGGCAAGAACCTATGTTGACATCAGGAAGTGGCCTCCAGGCAACCCGAGGGTGCTGAGTGCCAGGAAGGGTTTTGAATTGCCTCAAGTCAGAAAGGAGACTTTCTTGGAGAGCCAACCTTAAAGAGGACAGAAAATCTCTTGAAGGGCACCAGGGAGTCAACTTCAAAGAGAACTGGAGGGAAGGAGAAGGTCAGCCTTCCGTAAGGAGTGACACTGTCTGCACAACAGGGAAAAAAGCACCATCATAAAACCAATTTTTAATTAAATTAAAGATGCCAATGAAATAAATAAAAATCCAATGAGATAGAATACACAAACAGCCATTTAGAGTGAAGGGCAAAAAGAAAGAATCACAGGACAAATATTGCAGTTCCAGAGGAGGCAAATGCATTGAGACAGAAAATGGAATATCAGTTATTAGGGGCCATGTAAGAAAACAGGGAGTTAGTGTTTAATGGGTTCAGACTTCTTGTTTGGGATGCTGAAATGTTCTGGAGATGAATGTTGGTGATCTTTATGTATCAATGAGAATGTACTAATGCTACTGCATTGTAGGATTAAAAATGGTTAAAATGCTAAATTTTATGTTATGTATATTTTCCACAGTAAAAATATAAATGCAAAATAATGAAAGGAGTTATAGTTTCTAAGAAATAAAAATCAAACATCAAGAAATTTGTAGAATATGTAGATTTGAAAAGTCTAAATAAAAATATTTAAATGTCAACAAAAGAGATATTAAAAACTAAAAGGCATGATGTTTAAAGGTAACAAAAGGTAAAAAATAATTTTTAAACTATATGATAAAGCCAGGAATTTATAAATTAAGATAATGTACATATAACAGACAGAAGGAGTGTGCGTGACAGGCAGGTTTCTCTTCCTTACCTTCTGTCTCTCACCAGGAAGTTCAAGCTCAAAATCCCAGGTTACCAACATCTGAAGGCTCCAGTTGCCTCTTGGTGCTTCCAAGGAGAAGCTACTTATGTCTTCAGTACTTGGGGGAAAGGGACCCCTCATGTTGCACCCAACAGACAACAGACCTCCTGTTTTCCCCTCCTAGCTCTCAGAATGCCCCATGTTGAGAACGTCACTGGTGCCAGCCTCCGACCAAACCAAGTTCCCTTTATCCCCCTGGCTTCTGGTAGGATCAGGGCTCCATCCCAGCACCTATCAGGGTGCTCTGGCCCCTTGGTTTCTAGACCCACAGACATGGGGTATTCACTTTTTCCGATGAATGCTTCTTTCTACCTCATTGGACAGCTGATTCAAGCAATAGGTGCCCCACTGAGATAAGAGTCCCCCAAAAGGGAGTTTTGGCTGGAGGGAACCCCCTTCAGGTTCTTTCTCTCTCATGGTCCTTCAGTCATAGCTTTAGACGGCTGGGCCTGCAGTGACATCACCTCTGTTCGATTTCCTCTAATGCTCCAGGTAGAAGTCTTACCGTTTTGTCCCGTCAGCTGCTAATTCTAAAATCTGTCTGACACATGGTCACCAGTTCTATTTCCTGCATAGTTGTTCTTAAAATAATCTTCTCATAATGAGACTTGTGTTTAGCAGTATCTGAATTAGGTTATCCCCAGTGTACAAATCTGAGCATTTTCACACTGTTTTTCAGAAGGAAACTACCAGGCTTGGAATACATGCAGAAAAGTTATTCTGGAACCCCAACCCCAGAAAGACTCCAAACTAAAAATTCACTATGTTCCTACTTTAGCTTAAGTATCATTTTATCCTGCATGGATAAGTCATTACGTCTTGTCTAAAGGTGGAAACAACCCAAATGTCCATCAAAAGATAAATAAACAAAATATATTCTATATATACAATGAAATATTTCTGAGCCTTCTAAAGTTAATGAAATTCTAACACATGCTACAATGTGGATAAACATTTAAAACAAACTAATTGAAATAAGCCAGACACGAGAGCAAGGATAGCGTATGATTCCATTTTGCCGAGAACAGGCAAATTCACAGAGACAGACAGTAGAATCGTGGTTACCTGAGGCTGGGAGGGGAGAAAATGGGGAGTTATTGCTTCACGCATGCAGAGATTTTGTTTTAGGTGTTGGAGAGTCCCGCATGCAGATAGTGGTGATGGTTAGGCAATGTTATGAATGTAGTTAATAGTACTAAACTATAAAATTCAAATTGCAAAAATGGTAATTTATGTATATTTTGCCACAAAAAAATATGTACAAACAGAAAGAGAAGACAAGGCAGAGAGCAGGCAGGCAGGTTGAGGGAGCACAGGCTGGCACCCTGCCTGCGCGTACCCAGTGCTCACATGGGCACCCATCGTATGAACAACACCAAATGATAATGATCACTTTAGTTTAATCTGTGCAATTTTCTATTAAAGGAAACCTTAATGTCTTTACATTTTTTTTACCACGTTCAGAACGAACCTCCACCTTCACATTGAGTAAGTTACTCATTAGCTAAAGAAAGGGGAAGGGAAGTTTGCAGAAAGCATTCTGCTGTCTCACTGCTGGGTCCAAATCACTGACCCCTCAACTTCTCTTGGACCATGCCCCTATCTTCCTGCTGTTACGTCAGCCTCTTCAACTTGCCCAAAGGGATCCCTGCAAAAATCATAAATCTGTGCTTTGCTAGTTCCTGGATCCCCTGTCTCTGTTGTCTGCATCCCATGGGCCTGCAGGACCCACAGCCTTCAGACCCACTTCAGAAAAAACACTCCCCCACCCCTGTTGTCACCCACCATCCCCGCTCAACCCCCCAAACGTCCCTCACACATGCACACACACACGCACACACACTGCCAGTAACATCTTATCTTTGCCAAAGTTCCAGGCCCATAGGCACCAACTATCACTTTCAGATTCCTCAGGGTCAATGTCCTTGCCCACACCAAGTCCCAGGTGCCCTCCAGGACATGCCTATCAGCGGGCGTGGGGTCAAAGGTAGCCCCTCCTGCCTCCGCACTTTACTCATAAAAGGCAGACTCAGCACAACAGTACCACTGCCAATAAACACTTATCACCACCTTTGCTCTCTCCAAACCTTGGAATGTTCTATTGGGCTTTAGAACCATTGCACTCTTCTTTTTCCCCACTCATTTCTTAGAAAATGAATTTCACAGAAGATAAATTATTTTAAAGCGTACAATTCAGTGGCATTTAGTACATTCACCATGTACAACTCCATGCTCAGAAAGTGTCCTTCCGAGCCGATTATCCCTGCTACTCAGCTGAGAAGTGGAAGAATTAAATGAACAGAGAGGATGTGGAGGAGAAGCAGAAGGAGAACATTCCACAAAGAAACGCACCCCCACCCCTGCCCAAGGCCTCAAGCAGAAACAGGGCTTCCATTTCTTAAAAACAAGAGCACCACAGTGTGGGTGGCAGTGAGGGCAGGGTTTGGAGCAGGTGACAGGCCAGCTCTCTCCAGGTTCCAAGTGTTCAGAGCAGGAGCCCTGGCCCCTCTGGGAAGCCCTGACCAGGGAGCGAGTTGGGTGCGCTCTCGACACCCTTCAGGTGCCAGTACCTCCCTTACCTCCGCAGTCAGGATAACAAATCCCTACTTGCCCCTCCTGTCTCTCAGCCCCTCTGGCTTTAAAGTGCCTGGAGGCCCTGGACCATGTCTGTCTGAAATTCGTAAAGCCATTGAATTGTTACTTAAATCATTCGAAGCATGGGAGGCACGGTGGGCCTCCCTCATCTCTGGCACCAGTGGTGCACACGTGCCAACTTCTCCTGTGGGGCTACCTGGCTGGGATCAGGAGAGCTGGTGGGAACGAGGCCGAGGCTGGTCCCTCCCTTTTCCTGCCAGGGAGACGGACAGGCCCCTCCAACACCCCATTAAATGTCCAAGATGGAACATAACTTAAGGGCCATAGAAGTTTAATTTAAACTTAGAAGTGGGGGTACAGTTTTATGCGTGGTTTGGATGACAATTCTATGGGAATTGAGGAGAAGATGCAAGGCAACAAGATGGAGGAGGAATATAACCTGGGAAAGGAAACTGAGGGGAACCCCAATCAAGTCCAGGGAGAAAAGAGACTGAAATAAAGAAACAGAGTCAAGGCTGTGGCCACGGGTAACACAAGACAATGAGTGGGACACTCAGTGCCAGTGGTGAGCTGACTCCGAAGTTTGCGTGGGTTTCACACACTAGCACTGTGTCTAAGCCCATACTCTCCTGGTTAATCCACAAGGAAACAGGTCACAGCTCCCCTCTCTCTTGCAGTGCCTGAGAGACCTGAACAGAGGGCAGCTGGTAGATTAATTGAAAATGACTGACAGCGACTAGCGCAAAGCTCCAGTTATGGAAGTACTGGTGCCTCTTCTGAAAGCCCATGCTCTGATAGAGCCCCAGGGCAGACTGCTGCAGCATGGTGGTGGCGAGGACGACTTCACTGTAGCCCTGGTCTCGTGCAAACTGGAGGAGAGTCCTGACCAGGGCTTTCGCTATCCCCTGACCCCGGCACTCCGAGGCCACACTCATGTGAAACAGCTCCACTTGCTTCTTCCTCAAGGTGGGCTCCTCAGCTGGCAGAGCTCCCACCATGCCCACCACCTGACCCTCAGACTCAGCCACCCAGAAGCAGGACCCACGCTCGCTCAAGTAGGTTTTGGTGATGTCAGACATGTCTGTGTCCAAACAGTGGTTCACATACTGGGTCCAGGGGAATTTAGCAAGAAACCTCAGGGCAGCCAGGAGGGTGAGGCCAGCCATGAGGGCAAGAAGCCAGGAGCCAGTGCCCAGAAATAAGGCAAGGGGCACCCCAAGCAAGAGCACTTGGGTCCTCGGCAGCTTCAGGATATGGCGGTAGGTGTTGGGGGCATGTTCATTCACTCCCTGGGAGTACAAGTCTAGGACCCTTTGATGATCGCTCTCCTTGTATTTGCGGATGTGATAAGGAGCCATGGAAGACTTCTGTGTCTGAATCCTCAACTCCGTGAGAGAGAGCTAGGCGTCCTTCCACCCTTTCTGGCAGCACTGGGAAGGAGAGAAAAAGCCATGTGAGAATGCCCATCTCCCCAACCTCCTGGGAACCAAGACACTCTGCTCAAGGATGTATCTTTCTGCTTCTGTCTGAGAGGAAGTAGGCAGCAGCCACTGGGAGAAGATGGAGGGTCAGAAACACCTGCATTTAACCAAGGCCCCACTGTTTTCTAGCTCTGTGACCTTGGGCATGTCACTTAACCTCTCTGAGCCTTTTTCTTCATCTATAGAACAGGATAAAGTCAAAACACAACTTCCCATGTTGTTTTAAGGATTAAAGAAAATAACATATATAAATCTCTCATGTATAAAATATCCTCTCATAATCCCTCTTTCCGTTTGATCTGGGTCTCCTCTCAGCTTCTTGGTACATTAGGAGGGACGCCATGCAGCAGCCACAGCACACGTCCCCCACTCTTTCTTTGGTCCCACTCCCGGGGACCATGTATTGCAGAATCCTGTGTTCCACAGCACGGGATACAGCAAAGGCTTCTTTCCCCTTGACTGCAATCTTTTAGTCTTCTGAGGTAACATAAGAGGCAAACACCTACAGTGGTCTAGCATTGAGAATCAGAGGAGTGGGGGCCCTACCTCTACCCTGGCCACACTCAGAGTACTGTCCACCCATGCCCTCTCACCTGTTATCACAAAAGCCTCAAGTGTCCAGGTTGGCTCAGCCTGGCTGCTCTCTTCAGCCTCCGACTGGCATCCAGAAAAAGTATGCAGGGTCTCTGTCAGGTGGATCAGGCCCTTGGGGCCACCTCATTGGCTGGCTCCCGGAAATCTGATAATCATAAACCTCAGTATTAAGGATCTTACATGTGACAGGGCACAGAGCCTGTTTTTCATTCACTTCTGTGATCACCAGGAATTAGTAGGGGGGTGGCCTGGCAGAGCAATAGCAGGGTCTGGACAGCCTGAGAAGAAGGCACAGGGCTTATGAGCCATTCCTGTACTTTTGAGTGCATGTTGAGAGACCCTTCCCCTGAGCTGACTCACAGCCTTGGTTGTTCCCAAGACTAGGGAGATGGGGAGCAATGATCACCTAGTTACAGAATCCCCTACCCTCACCTCATCCAATTACAGGGCAGACACCCAACTTTGCCTTTAATATGCAATCCTTGTCTAAAGAACCTAATCCATGTGACCTACCAAAATGCATCCCTTCCCCCCTGGCATCCAAGGCCCTCTAACAAAAGGTTGTTTTTGCAGGTGGAGGATTTAGGCTCTGGAGCTACCTGGTTCCTGTAAGGAACACTGTTCCTAAACTGGCTCAAAATGACTTTCTCTGAAAGTTTTATGAAGCTTCCATTAACTTCTTTCCAGGAAATGGCATTGCTTTTTGTTTGTTTTATTCTTGTCACAGAGCTGAAACTTCAACTAGTTCCAGAAAGAAAACCTGTAAAATCACTCTTCATAGCATACAAGTACATATTCAAGTTCAACTTCAACAGTCTAACCTCTCAAAATGGCAAATATGCTTTCAAGTTAAAGGCATGCTGTGAGCTTTCTGAGACTGGCATGTGTGTACTGTGCTGTGTGTACTGGGAGTGCAAACTGGCACCTTTCTGGTATTGAAATCCTTTAAGGAATGTATTACCTCCTTCCCCAATAATTCCCCTTCTGGAAAGCTACCCGAAATACCAAATACCAAGATGTACTTGACATTATATGCCTCTTGAAGATGTGCAACAAGGACACAAAACCCCCCAAATTTAAACTACCTCGAGTCATGAACAAATTGATAGTGGAATTCCAAAAGACTTGTATGTTACTACTTTAAAATGTCAACACCATTATTTTATTTTGGGGGATGGTTAAAGACTTAAAGCGTGACTTTATGTCGTATTACAGAAACATAACAAAACACACAGTAGGCAGGTCAGTGTTAGGTCCAGGAGTGCCCTATCCCTACGCTGAAGAGCGGGATCTAGAATCCTCCCTTACCTTTGTGTGGGAACTGGACCTTGCAACGTCAGGATTGGCAACGCTACATACTCACCTCCAGTTTCACTGGACTTTCCTCCCTTCTGCGTCAATTTACCCACCCGAATATTCCCACCAAAAAAAACTTTCTCAAGCCCAAGTAAGTTTCACATCCCCTCGCCCTGGGCTGAGCCACCTTCCTCTCAGCTCAGCTCTCACTCTGCTACAATAAACCTTGCTTAACCCCTTCAGGCCTTGTGCGTTCCTCATCTGCAACCCCAACAGCAATGTCTATCAATACAAGTCATTCTCTAAAGAGGTTAAGACCAGAGGTTCTTAGATTTTTAGTATATTTAAGAATTAAATCTAGTTTGTTTAAAATGCACATTTTCAGGCTAAACCCCAAATTTTCATTTAGTGGGACTGGATGGAGTCTAGGAATCTGCAAATTATTGACCAACTCAGTGACTCTGATAGGAGACAAAGAGATTACAATGGGGTTAAGCATGCCTTCGTTTCTCTTTTCAGCTGGATGAATGGACCATGGGTACCACAGATGAACAGTATTAGCATAATCAGAGGAGAGGCAAGGACAAGCCAAGGTGTTTTATCCTAGCTTAAGAGTTTCAGATTGGAAAAGCCCTGAATATCAATTTACAAAACCTGGCAATTGGAATCTTGAAACCACCTAAGGTTTTAGAAAAAGGGAATAATGCCATGAGAGTGATTTTTAAAAGAAGGTTGATTTGATGGGATGAGTTGTAAAGCTCGAAAGTCAAGGAGAAGGTTTAGGATGAGGTGATAAAATGAGTGTCAAGGAGGCAGTGCTGAAAATAGAAACTAAAATGCCAGAAGACATAGTGGTAAAAATGTTGAACTTCCTTTTTGATACCTAAGGATAGAAAATTAATATTTAGTGCATTCAAAAATACGCATTATGAACATAATAACAAAAATAAAATAATTATATTCCACAAGTGTTTCTGAGGTTTGCTTACATTTTGCTTGAAATCTCATAGGACTTCAACAGTAGATTCTAGTGGCTTCATTATTTTTAATTGAAGAAACAATTTAAACTTCCACCCCCACTCCCGTCTATCTCCCTCCTTTCTTTCTCCTTCTTCCCTGAGAACTACCAGTCTCTTGTCCATATATCGTGCCTTCTTTTAATAGAGTTTTGAGAGCAAAAGTTTACCTTCAGAAAGCCTTTGAAAGATCAGTATTTAATACTCAGAGCTGCATTCAATTCCTTTTGATGTTTTCTCATTTTATTATTATTATTGACAAACTGAGAGCAGAGTTTTGACCCCTCTCATATGAGCTGTTTTCTCTTTTAACATGCTTTTTTTCTTTTAGGTTTTGATGACCCAAGCATTTAACATATGAATCTCTTATTTAGCTGTTCCTGGTCAGCTATATGTTCATTCTACAAAGCCCGTATCTCTTCAAATGCATCATTGTAGCTGAAAAGGTTTTGTTTTATTACATACTTCTTAATAAAGTAGATGCCACTTAATTTCCTATTAATTCTGCCACTGAACTTTCTTTTCCTGCCTTTATCTTTTATCTTTTTCTTCCTCTTTCAGTTGTTTCTTAAAATCTTAACCTTGTTGCTTGAGTTGGTTCTCCAAGTCAGATTTTTTTAAAGAGAAGAATTATGATTTTTTAAATTTCTGCTTCCATAAGTGCTGAATTGGTCTGCAGATATAGAAGCACCCCGTATACTATTGATTTGAGCACTCAATTGCACATTCTGATCAGTTTTTCTTTACTCATTTCTCATTTATAAAAAATAAAATTGCCGTTCACTGTCAGCATTAGTTTAATTTTATATAAACATGCTCTTTGAGACTGAAGCACAACTGACTGGTTTTTAATGTGAAAACATAAAAACTGTTCTTGAAGTTATTTCTAAACAGAAAACGTCTTAATTCTAATGTAACAGAAATGTATACACTAATCAGATTCATCAAATGAATCTCTGGCTAACAACTGCTTATGAATAATGTTAACATCACATGTAAGAATGTGACGTTCTCTAGGATTTACATTTTCAGCAAATAGAATTATTCTAATTTGTAAATGGAATATCATCACCAAAATCAGAATTCTATAAATAGAATGATCTCATTTGTTTCCAGACTATTGGAGCAATGGAAAAGTAATAAAACTGAGATATTTCATGGCAAACTATCTCCTTTTTTCTTGTTGCTTTCAACAAGATTCTGTCTTTGTGTTGAACCTTTGGCATTTTGATTATGATGTACCTTGGTGTGGGCCTCTTTGGATTCCTGGTTTTGAGGGTTCTCCAACCTTCCTGGGATTGTAGGTCCATTTCCTTCACTAGTTTAGAGAAGTTTTCCACCATTACTTCTTCAAACAGCTGTTCAACACCTTGTTTTCCTTCAGGAATGCCAATCAGATGGATATTATGACCCTTAATAGTATCCCATATGCTCCTTAATTATTTTGATAGTCTTGGCATCTTATCTCTTCTCATTCTGATATAGTGTCCTTGGATTTCACATCCTCTAGATAGGTCATTTGATCCTCTTCTTTATCCACTTCGTTATTCCTTTGTGTATTCCATTTAATATACTTCTCATCTCAGATATTGTGTTCTTCATATCAGACTGGCTCCCTTTTATAATTTCCTTTTCTAATTTTACGTTTTTTATCTCTTTGTTAAAGTGCTCACTGAATTTATCTACACTTTCCAAAATTTCATTGAGAATCTTTATAACCAGTGTTTAGACCTCTGCATCTGTTAGCCTCCATTATATCTGGATCTCTGTTCTGTTCTCTCACAGGGTTTCTGCTTCTTTGTCTGCCATTTTGGTTAAAGTTTAAGTGCTAAGATAACCCTGCTAAGGGGAAGGGTTGAGATAACTCATGTACTGAAGGAAAAATTGAGTGACTGTGTTTTGTTTTTGGCTTTTCAGTTGGAATTGTTTAGTGGAAGTCTGAACAAAACCTTTGCTAGATAAATGACAGTCTGAACTTAGTTTGGCTCTGAATATACAGGAAATTTACTCCCTCTAGCTCAAATTTTGGGTATTTTTAGATGACTAAGAATCTACCTGGAGGTGTTTGAGGTTACCCCTCAAAACAAGCTTGTCCACATAGAAAATTCCAGCACAACTATAATTAAATAAGTTACTCATCCAGGAGCTGCACAGGAAGCTGCTTACTGACTGTTCCTAGTCCTCACAGTTGTGTGAGACAACAGGGGAGAGAAACCAAGACACGTAAGAGTGGGGATACGAATTGGGATGAAATATCACACTTAAACCCACTATGCAAAATTCCTAGAAATTTGGTCAGACTCTACAGCTCTCAAAAAAAAATAAGTAAGAATAAAAATTAAAAATCATGAGAGATCATATCTCGAAAGCTGACAAGCTCTCAACCCCCATTGATGCTCCTATAGATGTAGAATTTTTAGGGAACCTTTACTTGCAAGGACTTACAGAAAAGGGAAGATTTAAGTAGAAGTTATATCAATGTGAGATGGCCAAAAAGGATTTGTCAGACACTTATCTAATTGTTTGTGCACAGTTAGAAAAAGTAGACTCTAAAATCAAACCAAATGAATGGGAAGCTTACCTCGGCTGAAATGGAGCACAGGGAGATCTCCTTCTCTCCGGGAAGTTAATAAGAACACTCTAGAGGCTGTCTCTGAACTAAAGGCTTCTGAAGCTCTTCAGAGTCAGCACACACACACCACTTTTCTCTTCTCCAACTGCCCTACTGTACCCTGTACTTTGTTGCGTGGACTCACTCTCCTTTCGTCCTGTTCCCCTCGCTCTTCTGCACCACCTCCACCGCAGCTCTCTACTGACCTCGGGAACACTCAGAGTAGAAGCCCACCAGGCTAGACTAGAAAAAATAAAAATAACAATCAGGGATTCAGCAGTTTCCTGTGGAAGAAGCTGTCTCAGGCAGAGGGGAACCAATGACTGGATATGTTCCTTGCACTAGATAGCACAGAACTAAGGAACCTACTGAAGAGCCTCACGACCCATTCTGGGACCCTGATGAGTTCTCACAGGAAATTGATTTAACTGTTAGAACATATGATCCTGCCTAGTCTGACTTATCCCAGTTAACACACCTACTGGTTTCTGAGAGCAAAGCCACAGAATCACTAAGTAAGGCTTGCTGGGAAACTCCTGGAGAGGAGTCGCTTTGGGTGTAAAAAGTCAGGTCAGCTGAAAGATCATGGAAAGCTGACATGGGATTTAGAAAAAGAAAACCAGAAGCAAGTGCAGGGTTGTTCCCAGGGCCACAAGAGGGCACTTCCCCTTCTCCTCACCCATACCTTAGGAGAAATTGAAATTACCAGAAGTGGGGAAAAAACTGAGGCCCTCGGAGATACGGGGCTACTTCATCTGTTCTTGGCTCCAACCAACTACGTTGCCCTCTTCCTCAGACTAGGCTTCTCTACAAATAGTAGGGAAAGCTAATGCACCGATGTCTGTTTTTGATTCAGAACCGGTTCCCTTCTGGATAGATAATGCTATGAGGAAACATACTTTTGGCTAGTCAATGCTGCCCCAATTCACCTGATACCGCGAGACCTTTTTGAAACCAGTAATGCCCACAGATCCTTTTCCCAAAAGAGTGAAATTATTGAGAACTAAATGAATCAGACACTGAACAAATTAGGAAAATGATGATTGTAAGGTGCCTCCAAGAAAGGAAACTGGTCTTGAGACTGAATGAATGTTCATTACAGGATGTTTGATCCAATTTGGGCCTTTTCCAGTACAGATATTGGCAAGACAAAGTCCAGCACTTTTTGAAACAAATGTTCACAATACTAAGCTTCTACTTAATATTTGCCAATTTCCCTGCAGACCAGCTGCAGTAGCTAAAAGTAGCTTGTTAGACAAGATTCCCTTAAAAGGGTGTGGGGCTTATAATTCCATGTATGAGCCCCTTTGATCCTCCCAGTAAAGAAACCCAGTCGGAAAGAGTGCAGATTTGCACAGGATCTTGAAGCAATAGAACGACATCCGGCGATTCCAAATCCAAATTCCTTATTATCAGCCATTCCTGTGGCCTGCCATTCTCGGAGCATTTTCCTAATCCACTGAAATTTTGCTTCTTGGTAATTGTCAGTTTGTCTTAGATAAACTCATTAAAATTCTCTACAGGTTTGGATATGAGATTCCTTCCCTTATGCTACACAAAGGAACTCAGGGAATCCTTTGACGGGCCTGATCACCTTTATATGATTATACACCCAACTATGCTTACCTGTTATTAAAAACCCATGTCCTACTCAATAAGTGAAGGGGGACAAATTCGAGTAGTCAAAACTCCCAACTTAGAGTTAAACTCTTCTCAGCAGGGCGCCCTATGTACTCTCTCTGGGAGCTGACATGTCTCCTCCCCCAGTAGTGTATGGAGGTTTCTGCTCCTGATTGCATGTCTGGTGTGTGTGTGTGTGTGTGTGTGTGTGTGTGTGTTGTGTGTAGGGGTGCCACAGCAGGTGTCACAGTCTCTGACCATGACCATCCATCGTGTAAGGTGGCTTTTTTCCTGGGCACTCTTTTTGGTTCCTCTGAGACCCTCACCTGGAATATTGGACCATAGCTCTGTGATGTAGGAGATAGGTTTTCCTCTGCCTACTCCCCACCTGCCTCCACAAACCTGCTTTCCAGTTGTAACTCCAGAGAATCTCAGTCTTTTTGGACAGGACTGCAAATGGCTCCAGGACAGCCTCTTCAGTGTTCATGCTGGTACCAAAACTGGTCCCAGAAAACATTTCTGCATCCTGTTTTAGCCCACTCTGGAGGGGAGGCCAACTCCAAGGCCATAGTCAAGCAAGACCTCATGCTCGCCCTCTAGATGTCTCTGAGCTGAGTCCATGGAGCCTGTCAAGCTGCAGGAAAAGGCATATCAACCTGTCCAAACGTACAGGCCTGCCTCAATCTGGAGTCATGCCCCTGCATTGTACTTCCTGTCTGTAGTGGCCACAGCCCTATTGTAAGTGGATTTTCATACTTCAGTACAGTTTTTTATTCTGTAAGGCTGGCAGAACTGGGAAAGGGCCAAGGCCTGATCCTTCCATACTCCAGTTCCTGAGGGGAAAGGTGGTCACCTGTGGCCCGGACTCAAGTTTGGAATTCTGGATCGTGTGCACATCGGGCTGCCAGATATACAATAAGATACAGGACTGCCAGTTAACTTTGAATTTTAGATGAAGAAACTTTTAGTGTAAGTCTGTCCTGGGCTATGTCTGAGACATCCTTAAACTAAAATATTACTCACTGTTTATTTGAAATTCAGACCTATGCGTTTTTGCTGGTAACTCTAGTCCACGGGTATTAGAGGACAGCCTTTAAATGTAAGTGGCAGCCACAGGACACATAAAGGGGTAACAGCAGAACTAAACCTTCCAGGTGCCTTGTGGGTTAGAGAAATAAGGCAGGTGAAAGGGGAGAGAGATGGCGAGAACCCCTGTTGACATCAGGATGTGGCCTCCAGGCAACCCTAGGATACTGAGTGCCAGGGAAGGTTTTGAATCTGTCTCAAGTCAGAAAGGAGACTTTCTTGGAGAGCCAACCTTAAAGAGGACATAAAATCTCTTGAAGGGCACCAGGGCGCCAACTTCAAAGAGAACTGGAAGGAAGGAGAAGGTCAGCCTTCCGTAAGGAGTGACACTGTCTGCACAACAGGGCAAAAAGCACCATCACAAAACCAATTTTTAATTAAATTAAAGATCCCAGTGAAATAAATAAAAATCCAATGAGATAGAATACACAAACAGCCATTTAGAGTGAAGGGCAAAAAGAAAGAATCACAGGACAAATATTGTGATTACAGAGGAGGCATATTCATAGAGACTGAAAGTGAAATATCAGTTATTAAGGGCTGTGGAAGGGAACAGGGAGTTAGTGTTTAATGGGTTTAGATTTTCTGTTTGGGATGATGAAAATGTTCTGGGGATGGATGTTGGCAATGGATATGTATCAATGCAAATGTACTAACACTACTGAATTGTAGGATTAAAAATGGTTAAAATGGTCAAATTTATGTTATGTATGTTTTCCACAGTAAAAATATAAATGCAACATAATAAAAGGAGTTATAGCTGCTAAGAAATAAAAATCAAACATCAAGAAATTTGTAGAATATGTAGATTTGAAAAGTCTAAACTAAAATATCTAAATGTCAACAAAAGAGATATTAAAAACTAAAAGGCATGATGTATAAAGGTAATAAAAGGTAAGAAAATAATTTTTAAACTATATGATGAAGCCAGGAATTTACAAATTAAGATAATGTACATATAACAGACAGAAGGAGTGTGCGTGACAGGCAGGTTTGTCCTGCTCACCTTCTGTCACTCACCAGGCAGTTCAAGTTCAAAGATCCCAGGTTACCAACACCATAAGGCTCCAGCTGCCTCTTGGTGCTTCCAAGGAGAAGCTACTCATGTCTTCAGTACTTGGGGGAAAGGGACCCCTCATGTTGCACCCAACAGACAACAGACCTCCTGGTTTCCACTCCTAGCTCTCAGAATGCCCCATGTTGAGAACGTCACTGGTGCCAGCCTCTGACCCAACCAAATTTCCTTTTCCCCCAGGCTTCTGGTAGGATCACGGCTCCATCCCAGCACCCATCAGGCTGCTCTGGCCCCCTGGTTCCTAGACCCATAGACATGGGGGTTTTCACTTTTTCCCATGGATGTTTCTCTACTTCATTGAACACCTGCTTTAAGCAACAGGTGCCCCGGTCTCTGCTTCACTCCCCACTGAGATAAGAGTCCCCCAAAAGGGAGTTTTGGCTGGAGGGAACCCCCTTCAGGTTCTTTCTCTCTCATGGTCCTTCAGTCATAGCTTTAGACGGCTGGGCCTGCAGTGACATCACCTCCGTTTGATTTCCTCTAATGCTCCCGGTAGAAGTCTTACCGTTTTGTCCCGTCAGCTGCTAATTCTAAAATCTGTCTGACACATGGTCACCAGTTCGTATTTCCTGCATAGTTGTTCTTAAAATAATCTTATAATGAGACTTGTGTTTAGCAGTATCTGAATTAGGTCATCCCCAGTGTACAAATCTGAGCATTTTCACACTGACGTTTTTCAGAAGGAAACTACCAGGCTTGGGATACATGAAGAAAAGTTATTCTGGAACTCCAACCCCAGAAAGACTCCAAACTAAAAATTCACTATGTCCCTACTTTAGCTTAAGTATCGTTTTATCCTGCATGGATAAGTCATTACGTCATTACGTCTTGTCTAAAGGTGGAAACAACCCAAATGTTCATCAAAAGATAAAATGTATTTTATACATACAATGAAATATTACTGAACCTTCAAAAGTTAGTGAAATTCTAACATGCTACAACGTGGATAAACCTTGAAAACATTAAGTAAAATTAAATGAGCCAGACACGAGAGGACCGATAACGTATGATTCCATTTAAGTGAGGTACCTAGAACAGGCAAATTCACAGAGACAGACAGTAGAATCGTGGTTACCAGAGGCTGGGAGGGGAGAAATGGGGAGTTATTGCTTAACGAATGCAGAGATGTTGCTTTAGGTGTTGGAGAGTCCTGCATACAGAGAGTGGTGATGGTTAGGCAATGTTATGAATGTAGTTAATAGTACTAAAGTGTAAAATTAAAGTTGTTAAAATGGTAATTTATGTATATTTTGCCACACACAAAAATGCACAAGCAGAAAGAGAAGACAAGGCAGAGAGCAGGCAGGCAGGTTGAGGGAGCACAGGCTGGCGCCCTGCCTGCACGTACCCAGTGCTCACATGGGCACCCATCGTATGAACAACACCAAATGATAATGATAATAATCACTTTAGTTTAATCTGTGCAATTTTACATTAAAGGAAACCTTAATGTCTTTACATTTTTTTTACCAAGTTCAGAACGAACCTCCACCTTCACATTGAGTAAGTTACTCATTAGCTAAAGAAAGGGGAAGGGAAGTTTGCAGAAAGCATTCTGCTGTCTCACTGCTGGGTTCAAATCACTGACCCCTCAACTTCTCTTGGACCATGCCCCCTATCTTCCTACTGCTAGAAGTCAGTCTTTTCACCTTGCTCAAAGGGATCCCTGCAAAAATCACAAATCTGTGCTTTGCTAGTTCCTGGATCCCCTCTCTCACTGTTGTCTGCATCCCATGGGCCTGCAGGACCCACAGCCTTCAGCCCCACTTCAGAAAAAACAATCCCTCACCCCACGGTGCCACCCACTCCTCCGCCCCACTCAAACACACACACACACACACACACACACACACACACACACACACACACACACTGCCAGTAACATCTTATCTTTGCCAAAGTTCCAGGCCCATAGGCACCAACTATCACTTTCAGATTCCTCAGGGTCAACGTTCTTACCCACACCAAGTTCCAGGTACCCTCTAGGGCACTCTTATCAGCTACCTTGGGGTCAAAGGTGGCCCCTTCTCCCTCCCCACTTTATCATAAAGGGCAGACTCAGCACAACAGCGCTGCTCCCAATAAACACTTATCAACATCTTTGCTCTCTCCAACCTTTGGAATGTCTTTCGGCCTTTAGAGCTCTTCCTTTTCTCCTCTCATTTCTTAGAAAATGAATTTCACAAAGATAAATTATTATAAAGCGTACAATTCAGTGGCATTTACTACATTCACCAGGTACAACTCTGCTCAGAAAGTATCTTTTTGAACCCATCATCCCTGCAACTCAGCTGAGAGGCAGAGGAATTAAATGAACAGAAAGGATGGGTGGAGGAGAAGCGGAAGGAGAACATTCCACAGAGGGAATGGCACCTGCAAAGGTCTCTAGCAGAAAGAGAGCTTCCATTTATTGAGAACTAGAGCACCTCAGTGTGGGTGGCAGTGAGGGCAGGATTTCGAGCAGGTGACGGGCCAGCTCTCTCCAGGTTGCAAATGTTCCGAGCAGGAGCCCTGGACCCTCTGGGAAGCCCTGACCAGGGAGCAGGTTGGGTGCCCTTTCAATATCCTTCATGGTGCCAGTACCTTCCTCATCCCCACACTCAGGACAACTTGCCCCTCCTGTCCCTCAGGCCCTCTGGCCTTAAAGCACCTAGAGGGCTATGACCATGTCTGCCTGAAATTCATAAAGCCATTGAATTGTTACTTAAATTATTCGAAGTGTGGGATGCACTGTGGGCCTCCCTTGTTTCCGGCACCAGTGCAAACTCTTCATGTGGTGCCACCTGGCTGGGCCTAGGAGAGCTGGTGGGAGCAGAGGCCCAGGCTGGTCCCTCCCTCTTCTTGCCAGGGAGTCGGACAGCTCCCTCTCCATTAAATGTCCAAGCTGGAACACAACTTAGGGGCCACAGAATTTTAATTTAAACCTAGAAGTGGAGACACAGTTTCATGGGTGGTTTGGATGCTAGTTCTCTGGGAAGCGGGATGGAAGGATGCAAGGCAACAGGATCGAGGAGGAAGATGGCCTAGAAGAGGGAACTGATGGGGACCCCAACCAAATCCAGTGATAAAAGAGACTGAAATGAAGGAACAGAGTCAAGACCATGGCTTTGGGTAACACAATATGACATATAAAATACCGAGTCTGGTGGTGAGCTAGCTCAGAAGGTTGCTCAGTCTGCACACATAGCACTGGGCCCCAGCCCTAGCTTGACATTGATCAGAGGCTTATAGGACAAAGCGGTCAGACCTGAGGGAGCTGTGAATATCTGGAACCTCCGAGCATTTGGGGGCAGAGGTAGGGTCCCAGAAGTGGTAGATCTGGGATACCTGTTAATCCCATTTTCCAGCCTCTCTCAGGCATGTTGGGGCCACATGACTGGGTCCTGGATAGTGGAAGGTGAGTCCCTTGACTTCTAGAACAACCCCATGTGACCATTCTACACCCTTTCCCTGGCTGCCTTCTTCCTCTTCAGCAGAACAGGTGGGAGCCAGAGCAGATTGACGGCATCCGTGGCCCCAATCTTTCTCTTAGATTTATCACCGTCCTTTTTCTCTATGTCCCTTTGCCATGTGACTCTGCAGCATTTCTCACTGAAGGCAGGTCCCTTTCTCTCCATGGAGCCTGGAATGTTAGCTGACATAACCCAAGCTGGGACTTGAGAAAGCATTTGCTTGTTTCTGCATTACTGTGGTTCATCTGCAGTTACACCGAAAGCATGAGTGAGCAAACCTGCTGGAACTTTAGAAAGCCCAGTCACTCTGGCACTTCAGCCAACCCCACACATGTGAACGTGGCCAAGATCCAAAGAGCCGCCCAGCCAAGCCCAGACTAAACTTTGACCCACAGAATCAAGAGTTAAAGAAATGTTTATTATTCTTTTGAGACTAACTTATGCAACATGTCAGGACACTAATTAAATAAAATGGTGCAACTCCAAAAGATTGAACGGAGCACACTCACCAGCTAACCCATTGGGTTGGCATGGGAATGAGCAGCAAGCTTTTACTGCACTGTCACAGTGAGATTTCGAGGTTAGCTTGGTACTGGCTTGTTACTGGCCCAGATCCCACCCTTTCCTGATTAATGCACAAGGAACCAGATCACAGCTCCCCTCTCTCCTGCGGTCCCTGAGAGAACTGAGCAGAGGGCAGCTGGTAGATTAATTCAACTTCAGGGATAGCGATTAGTGCCCAGCTCAAGTCGGGGAAGTACTGGTGCCTCTTATGGAAGCCCATGCGCTGGTAGAGCGCCAGGGCAGAGTGCTGTAGCATGCTGGTGGCGAGGACGACTTCACTGTAGCCCTGGTCTTGTGCAAACTGGAGGAGAGTCCTGACCAGGGCTTTCGCTATCCCCTGACCCCGGCACTCCGAGGCCACACTCATGTGAAACAGCTGCAGCTGCTTCTTCCGCAGGGTGGGTTGCTCAGCTGGCAGAGCTCCCACCATGCCCACCACCTGCCCCTCAGACTCAGCCACCCAGAAGCAGGACCCACGCTCGCTCAAGTAGGCTTTGGTGATGTCAGACATGTCTGTGTGTGAAAACTTGACCACATGCTGGTTCCACGGGTATTTGGCAAGGAACCTCAGGGCAGCCAGGACGGCAAGGCTAGCCACCAGGGCCAGGAGCAAAGAGCCAGTGCCCAGGAATAAGGCGAGGGGCACCCCAAGCAAGAGCACTTGGGTTCTTGGCAGCTTCAGGATATGGCGGTAGGTGTTGGGGACGTGCTCAGTCATTCCCTGGGAGTACAAATCCAGGACCTTTTGGCGATCGCTCTCCCGGTATTTGCGGATGTGATAAGGAGCCATGGAAGACTTCTGGGTCTGAATCTTCAACTCCGAGAGAGAGAGCTAGGCTTCCCCGCACCCTTTTCTGGCAGCACTGGTGAAGAGAAAGCTGTGTTAGAACACCCGTCTCCCCAACCTCCTGGGAACCAGACACACTCTGCTCAAGGTTGTGTCTTTCTGCTTCTGTCTGAGAGGAAGTAGGCAGCAGCCACTGGGAGAAGATGGAGGGTCAGAAACACCTGCATTTAACCAAGGCCCCACTGTTTTCTAGCTCTGTGACCTTGGGCATGTCACTTAACCTCTCTGAGCCTCTTTCTTCATCTGTAGAATAGGGTAAAGTCAAAACATGCCTTCCCATGTTGTTTTAAGGATTAAAGAAAATAACATATATAAATCTCTCGTGTATAAAATATCCTCCCATAATCCCTCTTTCCGTTTGATCTGGGTCTATTCTCAGCTTCTTGGTACATTAGGAGACACACCATGCAGCAAGCACACGTCTCCCACTCTTTCCTTGGTTCCTCTCCCGGGGACCATGTATTGCAGAATCCTGAGTCCTCAGCATGGGATACAGCAAAGGCTTCTTTCCCCTTGACTGCAAACTTTTTGGCTTTTGAGGTGGCGTAAGAGCCAAACACCTAAAATGGCCCAGCCTTGAGAATCAGAAGAGGACGGTCTGGGACTTCAGGCCACACTCAGAGCACTGTACTTACACCCATGCCCTCTCACCTGTTACCACAAAAGCCGCAGGTTTGCTCAGCCTGGCCGCTCTCTTCAGCCTCTGACTGGCATTCAGGATGACTGTGCAGGGACTATGTCACCCCAGAGGTGGAGCCAGCCCTGGGCACCACCTCATTGGCTGCCTCCCGGAAATCTGATAAACATAAACCTCGGTATCAAAGAGCTTAGATATGACAGGACACGGAGCTTGTTTTTCATTCACTTCTGAGATCACCAGGAATTAGTAGGGGGATGGCCTGGCAGAGCAGTAGCAGGTTCTGGAACAGCCTGAGAAGAAGGCACAGGGCTTATGAGCCATTCCTGTACTTTTGAGTGCATGTTGAGAGGGTGCCGGTAAAGGATGTGGGATTAAAGACCCTTCCCCTAAGCTGACTCACAGCCTTGGTTGTCCTCAAGACTAGGGAGATGGGGAGCAATGATCACCTAGTTACAGAGTCCCCTTCCCTCCCCTCATCCGATTACAGGAGAGACACCCAACTTTTTCCTTTAATGTGCAAACCTTGTCTAAGAAATCAAATCTATGTGACCTACCAGTCTGCATCAGTTCCCCCCTAACACCCATGCCTTCTAACAAAAGGTTGTTTTTGCAGGTGGGGGATTTAGGCTCTGGAGCTACCTGGTTCCTGTAAGGAACACTGTTCCTAAACTGGCTTAAATGACCTTTTCTTATGGAGCTTACGTTAACTTCTTTCCAGGAAATGTCATTGCATTTGTTTGTTTTCTTGTTGTCACAGCTGAAATATCAACTGCAGGTACAGAAAGAAAACCTGTAAAACCGCTCTTCATAACATACAAACAAGTACACATACAAGTTCAACTTCACCAGAGTCTTACATCTCAAAATGGTAAATACCCTTACAAGTTAAGGGCGTTGCCTGCAAGCTTGCTGAGACCGGCATGTGTGTACTCTCCTGCTGGGAGTGCAAACTGGCACCATTCTGGTATTGAAAGTCTTTAGGGAGTGTATATCTCCTTCCCCAATAATTCCCCTTCTAGGATGCTACCCGAAAGAGAACCAAGTACCAAGATTTAATTGACATTTGTGCCTCTTGATGACGTGACACAAGAACTCAACAATCTACTATTATTTCCAAAATATTTAAACTACTTCGAATCATGAACAAATCAATGGTGGAATTCTGAAAGACTTGTACACTACTTCTTTAAAATGACAACATTATTATTTTATTTTTCGGGATGGTTAATGACTTAAAGCATGACTGTCATATTAAAGAAACATAAACAAACACCCAGAAGACAGGTCAATGTTATGTCCAGGAGAGCAAGATCTAGTCTCCTCCCTTACCTTTGTGTGGGAACCAGACCTTGCAAGGTCAGGGTTGGCAACGCTACAGGTTCACCTCCCGTTTCATTGTATTTTCCTCCCTTCTGCACCACTTTACCCACCTGAATATTCCCACCAATAAAACCTGCCTCAAGCCCCAAGTAAGTTTCAGGTCCCCTTGCTGGCGGCGGTCAACACTTCCACCTTTTTTTCAGCCCTATTACAATAAACCTTGCTTAACCCCTTCAGGCCTGCACATTCCTCATCTGCAACCCCAACAGAGAAATGCCTATCAATATAAGACATTCTCTAAAGAGGTTAAGACCAGAGGTTCTTAGATTTTTAGTATATCTAAGGATTAAATCTAGTTTGTTTAAAATGCACATTTTCAGGCTAAACCCCAAATTTTAATTTAGTGGGCCTGGATGGAGCCTAGGAATCTGCAAATTATTGACTAACTCAGTGACTCTGATAAGAGACAAAGAGATTACAATGGAGTTAAGCATGCCTTCGTTTCTCTCTTCAACTGGATGACTGAACAATGGGTACCACAGACAACAGTATTAGCATAATCAGAGGAGAGGCAAGGACAAGCCAAGGTGTTTTATCCTAGTTTAAGAGTTTCAGATTAGAAAAGCCCTGAATATCAACCTACAAAACCTGGCAAGTAGAATCTTGAAATCTCCTAAACTTTAGAAAAAGGGAATAATAACATGGGAGTGATTTTTAAAAGAAGGTTGAGTTGATGGGATGAGTTGTAAAGCTGGAAAGTCAAGGTTTAGAATGAGGTGATAAAACTGAATGTCAAGTAGGAGCTGCTGAAAATAGAAAATAAATCACCAGAAGACATACTGGTCAAAATGTTGAACTTCCTTTTAGATACCTAAGGATAGGAAATTAATATTAAATATATTTAAAAATGGTCATTATGAACATAATAAGCACAACAATAAAAGCAATAAAATAATCTTCCACAGGTTTTACAGGGCTTTAGTTGCATTTTGTTTGAAATTCCATAGGACTTCAGCAGTAGTTTCTAGTATCTTCTTTAATAGTGTTTTGAGAGCCAGTTTACTTTCATGAAAAATAGGCTTTGATAGATCAGTATTTCATACCTAGATCTGCATTTAATTGCTTTTGAAATTTCCTTTGCCATTATTTTTATTTTTAGGAAGCTGAGAACAGAGTTTGTACTGATTTTATTTGGTAGTTTTCATCTTTTAATTTCACATGCTCGATTTTTTGTTTTAGATTCTGATGACCCAATTGAAAGAAAACCACCAGAACACGCGGTAATCCGAAATGAGAGAAAACACCAAAACACGCAGTAATCCGAAATGAGAGAAATCACCAAGACGCGCAGTAATCCGAAATGAGAGAAATCATCAAGACGCGCAGTAATCCACAAGGAAGGGAACCACCAGGAAGCGCAGGAATCCAAGACGAAAGAAATCACCAGGACGCACAGGAGTCCGAGAGGAATTCCAATTTATTAAATGGAGGAGCGAGCTTATATAGGGGGAGGATCCGGTTGGGGACGGCTAGTGTTCGTGTAGGGTGTTGATTGGATTGTGGTAGGGGGGCTAGTGTTGATAGGTCTCTTGGGCCTTCACTAAGATGGAGGGGGCTTTTGGCGCCGGCGGGCTTTTCACTAAGATGGAGGGGGTGAAAAGTTAAGGGCCATTTTGTTCCAACATTCCCCCCTCTTTGTTTTTGGGGAAAGGGGGCGCTGACCGTCTCAAGCTACTTCCTGCTGAAAGGGGGCGTAGTTTTAGGGCTGTTTGGGGAGAGGAGGGGAGTTGCTGCGGAAGGGAAAGTTGGAACAAAAAGACCTGTATATAATCCCATGTTAGGCGGGAGAAGAAGATAATTTCTGTTGGCGTGAAGTCCTGGAGTGTTCCCTGCAGCCAGAAATCGTTGATCTGTTCACAAAAATCTTCCCAGGAATCCTCGGGGTGGAGGGCCCACAGATCAGAGTCGAGAGCCTCCAGGAACTGTACCTAGGTAGCCATCAGCATTCAGTGATTTGTTCCTTAAAAGAAACGGGATCCTGAGCCAAAGGACGGTAGTTATAATTCCTGAGGAGAAGCTGATTAAAGGTTTGGTTAGAAATTCTCCCAACCTGTGTCTGAAGAAATTTAATTAAGCAGGGAAGGAAGAGACAGCCGAGAAGGATTATAGTGAGTGGCCCTAGAATGGGCCAGAGCCAGGTGAGGAAGGGGTTTTGTAAAAGAGATGTCCAGGTGGCGGGTTGGGCATTAGTTTTATAGAATGAAGTGGCTAGGTCCTCAAGTTTTTTTATGTTGGTTTCAATAATACCTGATTCATTAACATAGTAGCAGCATTCCTCTTTTAGGAATAAGCAAGTTCCACCTTTTTCTGCAGTTAGTAAGTCCAGAGCCCTCCTGTTTTGCAAGGCAACCTTTGCGAGTGATGTTATTTGTCGTTGGAGAGAGCCTAAGGACTCAGCAGTAGATGTAAGAGCACTCTCGAGTTTAGAATTAAGATCGTGTACGGCCCATAGAGTGCGTCCGAGGCTCCCGCCTCCCAATCCAATTCCTGCCACTGATGTTGTAAGAGAGATTCCAATCAAGACTGGGAGGAAGGCCGCTCTCTTATGTCTAGAAGACCGGTTGAGGAGGAAGAGTAGTTCAGAGTTAGAATAGAGGGTGAGCTGGGGAACAATGGTGACGGGGAGACAGGGAGTAGTAACGTTGGGAAAGATGACAGTGTAGAGAGTACCGTTGCACCAGAAAAAAGAACCCGGGGATGCTGCGGTGGGATTAGAAATGATGATGTTATAGTCGCAGTGGAAAGGCGATGATAGAGAGGGGGCAGAGTTTCCTAGGAGGCACAGTCTGGGGATAAGGGTGTGATTGGACTGGTCCTCGGGTTCCCATAAGGGAACATTAGGGAGATGGGGGGGGAGTGTATGTTTCGAGGTTTTAGAAGGAAATGAAGTTAAGTTTAGAGGGACAGCGGCCAAGAGTGGTCGTCTGAGAGATGCACAAAGAAAACAGTTTTTGGGAGATATAGAAGGGAGAGTGTGATTAAGAGAGATAAGCGTTTCGGAGAGGATTTGTAGCCATGTGTAGGTGTTTAAGGTAGTTGACTTGTCGGAGTCAGTGGACTCTAGGGCTGAAATGAGTTGAGTCTCTTGATGTTTGATGTCAGTAGATACCAGAGAAACCGAGTGGTTAATGGGAATGTATTGGCGGGTGATAGTAAGGCGTCCGCAAGGGCGTGAAGCATAGCCATTACAATAAAAGGCACCAGGAACTACCCCCGCCCATCTAGAGTTCCAAGAATCTTGGATGTGGAGTTTGAAGGAGCCACCTGAGACCTGTAAAATACTGCCACCTACCTTGACCTGTTGGAGATAGGGGTCATGGATTTTACAGGCCCAGTAGGGACAGCCACCATAAGTTTCCGGCCATCGTTTGCAATAATCCTGTCTTTGGTCAAATAAAAAGCAGACATAGGGACGGGTGGCGTGGGAGATAAGCTTACTGTCTGTCAGGGGTATAGTGACTGGCCCGGAACATCCCACTAGGGGGCAGTCAGCAGTGGCGGTAAGGCGAGTGAGTTGGATTTGTTTTTCAGTGTAAGTTTCCTGAACCTTGAACCTCCAGACAAACAGACTGGATGAGAGCCCAGGGTAGGGGAGAGAGACTAAAAAAGAAAAAATAAGAAAAAGGGTCATAGTTACTCTGGGATAGGCGACAGACTTCCGGTGCGAGTGATTTTGAGTTTAAGGGGGTTGGACGGGTGTGGGGAGCAGGCGTAGGTATCGCAGTGGCTGGTGCTTTCCGCTGTCTGACTGGAGGAGAGGTTTTTCGAGGTGTATGCCTTCAACCTGGAAATGTGAATCTAAGGAGTTAGATTTTTGTCTGGAAGGAGTAATTTGGCCGCTGTTGGAGTGGTTAGGACAACTGGGTAAGGACCCTCCCATTTTGGTTGGAGGTCCTTCTTTCCGTCAGGAGGGGTGTAGAGGACCTGATCGCCAGGTTGTAAGGGGGTTAGTATTTCTGACTTACGGGGTGCAGGCAATAGCCAGTCCTGATATTTCCATATTTCACCTCTTATGTATGACAGGAGAGGAATGGTGAGGGAGGAAGGAATGACAGAGTTGGAGGGAACTATGCCAGGGGGTAAAGGGCTACGCCCATACATAATTTCAAAGGGAGAAAGGTTGGTAGGTTTTTTTGGAAAGAGCCTAATCTTTAGAAGAGCCAGTGGTAGCAACTGAGTCCAGTCGAGATGTAGAGCAGGAGCGGAGAGGAGCTTGTCACGTAAAGAGCAAAAGGGAGTAGCAGAAGACGTGGACAGAGGTTCCTGGGGGTCTCCCTTGGCTAGTTCATAGAGAGGTTTGGCTAAGAGAGAGAAGTTTGGAATCCAAGCCCTAAAATACCCAGCCAGTCCTAGGAAGGACAGGATTTCGGACTTGGTTTTAGGAATGGGCCAGGAGGAAAGGGCTTGTTTTCTATCCAAGGTGATAGACTTGTGATGAGGGGTCAGGGTAAAGCCGAGGTAGATGACAGAAGTGGTAGAGACCTGTGCTTTTGACGGAGACACACGGTATCCGTGATCTGCGAGAAAGTTGAGGAGGGTAGCGGTGTCCTCTTGGGAGTTCTTCTCGGATGGGCTACAGAGAAGGAGATCATCTACATATTGTAGAAGTGTGGATTGAGGACAAAGAGGACGGAATGATTTTAAGTCGGAGGCTAGGAATTGGCCAAAGATGTGTGGGCTATCCCTGAATCCTTGAGGGAGGACTGTCCAAGTATATTGTTCGGAGTGTCGGGTGTGTGGATCGGTCCAGGTAAAGGCAAAGATATCTTGGGAGTCAGAATGTAAGGGAATAGAAAAGAAAGCGTCCTTAAGATCTAGGACGGAGAAATGGGTGGTATCTGAGGGGATAAGGGAGAGGAGGGTATAGGGATTAGGTACTAAGGGATGTATAGGAACTACAGCCGAATTGATTGACCGCAAGTCTTGTACAAGTCTATAGGTCCCATTAGGCTTTTTTACTGCCAGGATAGGGGTATTAAAGGGGGAGTGTGTAGGGCGTATATATTGTTTGTGGAGTAGGTCTTTAATGATGGGAGTGAGGCCGAGGAGAGCTGTTGTGGTGAGAGGGTATTGGGTTTGATGGATGTAGCTGGAGGGGTCCTTTAACACAATTTTGACTGGGGAACAATGTGCTGAGGAGGGGTTATGGATATCCCACACTACAGGGTTTACAGGGTATGGCAGGGTAGGGTATGAGGGAGGATTATTGGATTCTTGAGAGTCAGATAAAGTCAGGGCCAGGATGAAGGAACTGGAGGGGTCTGAGGAGGGGATTGAGATGGAAGCTCCAAGCTTAGAAAGTATATCTCTTCCTAGCAGAGGAACTGGGCATTGTGGGATAACTAAAAAGGAGTGTGAAAAGGAGTGGGGAGGCGTTTTGTAATTGGCAAAATAGGAGGGGGTTCTATGAGGGAGTATCGTGTTCCCCTACCCCGACAATAGGGGTTGAACTGGGTGTGGTAGGGCCTCAAACTCCCTCAAGAGTGAAAAGGTGGCTCCAGTGTCCACTAAAAATGAGATAGGCTGACCGTCTACCACCAGACTAACCCTGGGCTCTGCTTTAGTGATAGTAAGAGTCGGGACAGGCCCAGGGCCCCATCAGTCATCGGCCAAGGCGATCACAGGAGGGGATTGTGGAGAGTGAAGATTCGTTGTTCCATCTCCCCTTCGGGTGGTGGGACAATCGGATCCCCAATGTCCCATCTGTTTGCATTTAGGACACGGCCGGGTGGGGGCCGGGGGGGTGGACACGCCGCGACCAGTGGCCCTCCTTGCCGCATTTAAAGCACGCTCCGGAGGTGTCCTTGTGGTAGGGTTGGCCTTTGTCTGTTTGGACACTAGTTGAGCCACCATCTGAAAGTCAGCCTGGGCGTGCCTTATTACGGAGTTTTTCTTTTTCCTCCTCGCGGCCGTGAAAGACCTTAAAGGCAGTGGAAAGGATTTCGCTCTGAGGGGTTGCCGGGCCATGCTCTAGTTTTTTAATTTTGTTTTTATGTCGGGGTAGGATTGGGCTAGAAAGAGGGTCATTAAGATATGTTTTCCTTCGTCCGTGTCTGGATCTAAGCTGGTGTACTGTCGGACGGCCTGTGTTAATCTGTCTAGAAAATCAGAGGGAGTTTCTTCCTTTCTCTGTATAATGTCTTGGACCTTCTGGAAATTAACTACTTTCCGGGCAGCCTTTTTTAGGCCCACTACCAGACAAGAGGCGAATCGGTCACGGGATTGGACACCTTGAACAGTATTATAGTCCCAGTTAGGATCTCTATCCGGAACTGCCTCGGGTCCAATGGGAAAGGTAGGGTCTGTTCGTCTAGTCTCGTTGGCGTGTGTTTGGGCAGCATCCCATACCCTATGGCGTTCCTCTGATAGGAGAGTATTGGCCAGGAGCATAAAAATGTCCTGATAAGTAAGGCTGTATGCTTGGAGCACCCATTGGAATTCCTTAATATAGGTGGTGGGGTCGGAGCTAAAGGAGCCTAGCTTTTTTTTTTTTTTTTTTTTTTTTCAATTTGGGAGAGATCAGAAAGAGAAAAGGGCACATGGACACGGACTACCCCTTCTGCCCCTGCCACTTCCCGAAGTGGGGCCATTAAGGTGGGAGGATTGGAAGGGGTAGAAAGGGAGGGGCCGGATGTGGGGGAGGGCCACGGGATCGTGTGTGTGGCGGGCTGAATGGAGGAGCGGAAGAGATATGAATTGGGGGAGGTGTGTTAGAGGCAGGTAGTGGTAGGGGTACAGCCAGATTTTGGGGCGGAGATCGATACGGAGGAGGCTCATCCGCGGGATCGAAGGTTTCGTTGGTAGCAGGCGGGGGGGAGGAGGAGGAGGAGGGAGGGGTGGGCGGAAATGGCTTTGGAGTGACGGCCAAGAGGAGTTGGGAGGGAGAGCATGAGGAGCAGAGAGCAGGGTGTTGAGATAGGAGACGGAAAGCTTGAACGTAGGGGATTTCTGCCCATTTGCCCAGGCGCTGGCAGTAATTGAAAAGATCATGGATGAGGTTAGAGTCAAGAGACCCCTCGGAAGGCCAAATGGACTGATTATCTAAGGGGTATTGCGGCCAATTTTGAGTACAGAGTCTGGTGAGAAGTTTAGGTTTGATGTCTCCCTTTAAAGAGAGTGTGGAAAGGTTTCGTAAAAGGCATTGGAGAGGGGAGTCTGCGGCGGGGGAGGAAGAGGAGGCTCCCATAATGTTGGAGATACGAGGCAGGAAAAGAAGTCTCCGAACGGCGGGAGAACCTCCGCACAAATATATAGGGCGTCCCCTATATAATGTGGGGGTTCCGGAGGGTTCAGTAGAACCGGTTAGGAGACCTCCCAGAGGTCGTCACCCGTGGGAGGTTCCTAAATTGAGTCCAGGACTCAGGATTCGGAGAGTGCCGGTACCGGGCTTTAGGAGGAAGGCAAGGAACGTGGAGGAAGAGTATAGGAGAAGGAGGGAGCCAGCCCCTTTCTACCCCGCGCAGGTGTTGTCCCTATAAATTGGTGTAGGGTAGGACAAGAGTCCACCGTAGTCTTGAAGACTGTGGTGGGGTGTATTCCCTCTCTCCTCGGTAACGTCAGGAGGCCACCGGATGGTCACGGCTGGCTCTTCTGTTGTAGTAACTGGGGAGTATCCGTCCCTAGAGGGGTTACTCACGGAATAGCCGGTTGGTCGGTGGTGACTGTGATGAGCCAGAGCCGGGTCAAATGGGCAGGGGAATTCCGGACTGGGTCGTTCTAGGTGGCGAACGGGAGACAAGGGGCCTAATGAAGGCACTCCTTGTCCCGGGTTTCGGCACCAATGAAAGAAAACCACCAGAACACGCGGTAATCCGAAATGAGAGAAAACACCAAAACACGCAGTAATCCGAAATGAGAGAAATCACCAAGACGCGCAGTAATCCGAAATGAGAGAAATCATCAAGACGCGCAGTAATCCACAAGGAAGGGAACCACCAGGAAGCGCAGGAATCCAAGACGAAAGAAATCACCAGGACGCACAGGAGTCCGAGAGGAATTCCAATTTATTAAATGGAGGAGCGAGCTTATATAGGGGGAGGATCCGGTTGGGGACGGCTAGTGTTCGTGTAGGGTATTGATTGGATTGTGGTAGGGGGGCTAGTGTTGATAGGTCTCTTGGGCCTTCACTAAGATGGAGGGGGCTTTTGGCGCCGGCGGGCTTTTCACTAAGATGGAGGGGGTGAAAAGTTAAGGGCCATTTTGTTCCAACACCAATCATTTAACATATAAATGTTTATTTAGGTGTTCCTGAGCAACATCATGTTTATTCAACAAAGCCTCATCTCCTCAAATGCATCGTTGTCGCTGAAAATGTTTTATTATATAGCTCTTCATAAAGTAGATGCCACTTATTTTGTTAATTCTGCTACTGAATTATCTTTTTCAGCTTTCTTGCTTCTTACTCTTCCAGTTGTTTAATATCTTAACCATGTTGCTGGAGTTGGTTCTACAAGTCATATTTTTTTAAAGAAAACTGATTTTTAAAATTTGTTTCATTAAGTGCTGAATTGGTGTACAGATCTAGAAGCACCCCTACATCTTATTGATTTGAGCTTTCAGTTGCCCATATCTGATTTTTTTCTTTACCCATTTCTCATTTAGAAAAAAAAAAGTGCAGCTCGCTGCCAGCGTTAATTTTACTAAACACACTCTCTGAGGCTGAAGTACATCTGACTGGTTTTCAATGTGAAAACATAAAAACTTCTTGGAGTTATTTCTAAACAAAACTTATCTTCATACTAATGTAACAGAAATGTATACATTAATTGGATTCATCAAATGAATCTTTGGCTAACAACTGTTTGAGAATGATGTTAACATCATGTGTAAGAATGCTACGTTTTATAGGATTTGACATTTTCAGCAAATAGAAACTCTATTTTGTAAATGGAAATATCACTACCAAAAACAGAATTCTATAAATAGAATGTCATTTGTTTCCAGACTATTGATACACTAGAGCAATTAAAAAATAAATAAATAAATAAAAGAGAGATGTCGTGGCAAACTTTGGGAGTAAGGTTAGGACTATAATCTGCAGCCACAAGAGTCACTTAAAAGTATTCTCAGGGCAAACAGGACTTGGGTAAAAGAATTGTTATCAGTTAAAAAGAATGAGACATAATTAAACACAATGTAAGGTGAAGTATCATGAAGTCTACAGCTAGCTTTCAAACAGTTCAAAAGATAAAAAGTTGTGTGATGTTCATATAGGTAAAAAGGAGAGCAAATATAAATTAACAAATGGTGAATCGACATGAAAGACATGTTCATTGTACTATTTCCAACTGTTTTGTATGCTTGAAATTTTTGAAGTTGAGTTGAGAGATCAAGCGTGGTTCCTTACACGTAAAATATCTTGGGGTTGTTGTGAGAACTAAATGAGGTAGTGCGCATAACATTTTTAGCATGATACACACAGGAAACGTTAGCTATGTGCTTTTGTACTTTATGATCATGAAGGAAATCATGTGTTTGTTCCCTAAGCATCCCTACTTCTCCACTTTCCAGCAAGAGGCAGGATCACAATTTGCCCTTTTTGAAGTTGGCAGGCCCACGTGACCAGCTTTGGACAGTGAAACCAGAGATGAGCAATATCTGTCACTTCCACATGGGAGCTTTATGAGATGCCTTATAATTCAGTGTTTCTTTTAGCTGTGCAGTAATCCACGGAGCACATGTTGAGATGAAGCCTTCAGCAGACTGGGTTCCTGAGTCACTGCAGTGACTCTTTCTACTGATTCGCACTAGCTAAATGAGCAAGAAACAGATATTTCTCACGTGAACCGGTGAGCTTCAGAGACCAGAACTGCAGCCTAATCGAATGCAGAAGTCCATGAACAATGGCCCTCTAGTCAAGTCCTGCCCACTACTTATATCTGTAAAATTTTAATGGAAAAAAGCCACACTCATCACTATGTACTGTCTGTAGATGCTTCTGCACTACAAAAGCAATAGGTGTGTTGATGCAAAAGAGACCAGTCGGCCTGCAAAGCCAAAAATATTTACTATCTGGACCTTCACAGAAAAGTTTGCTGACGCCTGACCTAACCTACCTGGACTGATACAAACAAAATATAAAGTGAGAACAAAACCCAAACCATTTATACAACATTTACACTAGCATAGGGCCTCAGGTGAGTTACTATGATCTTTTAGTGGCTGTGTGTAAAATAGGAGTAATAACAGTATCTACCATATAAAGTGTTATGAGAATGAAATTAATTGTTGTAGAACACTTAGAACCAAGAGGCTTGGAAAGGGAATGCTGGAGTACTCAGAAGTAAGGGCAGATATATGAGCTGGTGGACATAAAATTAAAGAGGAAAAACCCTACTACACTCTAGACAGTCAATAAATGTTTGCAATTACCTTCCCAATTATAGAAAAATAAAATATATTTGAATAAAAATAGAAATTAGAAGACAGTAATAAATAATTGTTAATACTGGCAGTTTTAAAATATTAAGAGGTTGAAGTTGGTTTTTTCCCCTTGTTATATCAATGCGTTTCAAATTTTTTAAAATGAACATACACAAATATATACAAATGATTTTAACATAAAAGAAGGAAAATCAATATTTTTTATAAATGCTGAAAATTATATTTCTCATTTCATAAAACATCTTTTGTTGACATTCTACAAATGACACCATCCAATAATGTCCCAATACTTTCTTCTTGTGAAGATACTTTATATATCTGTAAAAATAAAAGACCAATTATGACATGTGAATAGTCATGAACTACTAACTTTCATGACACAAACATGTAGAAGAGAAATTACTTATATTAGGACTTTGGTATAAAATTAAAAATGTGATTAAGATGTGCAAAGCAGGTGGCAATTCATTACTTATGTCAAATTGCAGGTATGGTGGTAACTCTCTAAACATAGAAACCAAATCTGTACCAGTGTTAAAAACACACATCTACACATTAACTTCATACTCAATTTACTTACTTTCTATTATAAATGTACTACGTAAGGTTGATATTTCATCAACAAAGTTTCTAATTATATTTTACATAAGACTGTATCTTCCAGTTCTTTGCATCTATAACTATTTTTCAAGTAATTTTGTTCTTTTAACTTTTCTTAAAAGTTCAATAAAAACAGAAGCATTGCTAATCAACAGCAAACGGCATGGTACTGTCCCTCGTCTAATCATACACTTTCTACAAATGTGGATGCACAAACCTTTCTGACTTCTGTAATATTTGTTATTTCAGCAAGATTTTCCAGAGAAACTTGATGACCTTCTACCTGAGATAGCAGGTCTTCTTGATCTACATGTTTTTCTCCATCTTCAATGTAAACTATTAGAATTGAAGTGTCATTTGCTGAGGTACCAAATGTTTTCAAAGCCTCTGAAATCTAAGGAAAAATAAAGACAATGAATCAGTAGTTTCTCTATCTGAAGCATCTCCTCACCTGCCTTCCTCCCTGCTCAGGTTATTTCCATATCCTAAGGGTTCTCTCGGCCTATACTTTTACTCTTTAATAATCCCTTCTCAACATCTACCAGTTCTGCCTCTAGTACTCTCTGTTCAGAGGTGCACCTCATTCCCATGGAATCAAGCCCAGACTTCTTGTCATGGCACAAAAACACCTGTTCCTTCTGGCCCCAAGTGAAACCTCAGTCATCTACTCCTGTCCTATAGCCAGTCTGGACTATCTAAGGATCTCATCATTTCAAATTCCTTGCCTGTACTGATACTCAGTCCTCTGCCTGGAGTGCCCTCATCTTTCAAGGTCCAGTTCAAATGGCACTCCCATTGTAACTTCCTCCTCACAGACTGCATTCTTTGCTATTCCCACAGATGTGAATTATCCCCATTATATCATTTATCTTAGGGCATCTGAACTTCTGTCTGTTCATCTGCCTTTTTCTGGAACATATCGTTTCTTCTGCTCCTAGAACTGTAACTGGAACCAAGAGGCTTGGAAAGGGAATGCTGGAGTACTCAAGAGCTGTTTACTGAATTGAATAGTTTCTGGAATTATTTCAAACAATCTCAAAGAAACAAAAATTATCAGGTAATTTTTTCTTCCAGGTACTGGGGAACTCTATTACCATGCATTTGATAAATTGTTCAACAACTGTATTTTAAACCATGCCACAGGTTTCCTGATTTTTCTCTTGATGATATTAGGACATGGATGTATTAATCATAGCAATAATACTACAACTTCATCAGTAAAATTTCAGGTTTATTTTTACATGCCACATGTGGAATGTCTTCAGCTCAGTAACTTTCAACACTATCAGAAGCTTAAACCACAAACTCTTCTTATGTACTGGGTACGTGAATGAGCACGTATGTGTCCAGGGCTGTTCTAGGTACCACGCAGCCTTGTGTTATATGGAAAAGACATGGATTCTTCCTCAAAGAATTAACAGGGAGAATAAAAGATGTGTATGATAACACACAAATATCCATACCTATCCATATCCATCATTTAGATTTAGTTATATTTTAGAGGGATCTTCCTGATCCCATGTAGCCAGGAGGACAGATAAACTATCCTCACTTAGCCAAACTTTTGTTTCCTTATATGTGAAGACATTCCAAACCTTCTTTGTCTAGTAAGAGGCAGTGCTAAACCTTAACTCTCTGTCCAGAGCTCTCTTCATTTATCATTTTGGTTGTTATTAACACTAGGTTTACCCAAATTTATCCTCCGACCCAACACCGGAAAACACACGTTATCATGACAAGGTCAACAGAAATAAAGTAAGCAAAATTCAGAGTAATTACATGGTTATTTGGGGAAAGGTTGAAAATAACTTCACTGTATAGAGTTCTCGTCTTCATTTTTCCCAGTTTGTAGAGGTGAACTGCTTTGTTTGCTGCTACAACTACCTGAAATGGATCGATGATCTATGAAGGAGAACAAAAAGAATTACGCACAGAGACTCTGGAGCACTTTGAAGGTACATGCCATAAGTCACAGTAACTCCAATTTTTAAAATTGCTATTTCAAGGACCTGGGTGTTCAGAATGTCATAGACTTTTAAACCTGCGAAAAACAAATCATAAAAAGTTTTAAAAATAACATTTATTGAGGGCTCATGGTATGGCAAAGGCCATATTCTAAACATTTCATGCCTGTCTTAATTGCTAATACTACGCTATGAAACTGTATTATTATGCACATGCAGTAGATGAGGACACCTCGGCAAAGAATGTCTGGGTTGGAATCCCAGCTCTGTCACTTACCACCAAGGGAACTTGAGCAAATTCCTTAGTGTTTTATCTGTTAGATGCAGGTGATCACAGTATTTACTTCACAGAGTTGTTGTGAAGTGAGTTAGCATATGTAAGGCACTGAGAACAATGTAAGTATATGTAAAGCCAGGAACAGCATGAGCACTCTATAAACACTGGCTACTACTTGCTCAAAGTCCTAATGAATGGCAGAACTGGCATCAAGTCCTGGCAATGTGATTCCACAGTGTGTGCTTTTCACCACTATGCAATGCCTCCTGTGCAGAGATTTTCTCATTCAGATAAGAAGATGAAAATCCAGGTATCTGCCATATGTCAGACCCTGCCCACAACCTTCCCTGTCTCCTAGGGCAGTGCCTGGCATTTCAGCTGCTATTCACTGGTAAATTTAAGGCTGGCGAAATCTGACTCCACTCAAAAGCTTGGACAAGAACATTTTCCCCAAAGATGACAATTTTAGGCTAACCTATAACATCATGGAAAATTAACATATTCTTAAATGCCCCATACAGCTCACTCATTCGCACTTGTACTTACCATTGCAGGGTTTATTAATGAACCAACAATGGCCCCTTCTATGGCCTTTTTTCTCAAGACTCCAGCATTTTTTACATCTTTAAATAACAGAAGGGTCACTCTGCATTCGGGAAATAGGTCTAGCTGTTCTGTTAAGTGCATTTCATAGATAAGCAGGATTCTGTTGCATAAAACCAAAAGACAAGTTAAACTTATTATTTACAAGTTAACTTTATAATACATTAACAAATATCTTTGCTAACAAGTACACTTTAAAAGCTTTAATGATAGGATCATTAAACTAAAATCAACCCCAAAAGCATCCTCACAAGATGTTATCTTTCTAATCCTGATGAGCTGTTTCTTGCTTTATTCATCATTCCTAGAAAAGGATCAAGGTTGCTGGCTAGTTCCCGATTTTACAGATGAGGTAAACTCAGATGCACGGCGACGGTTGTTTCCTCAACTCAACTAGGAGCAGGATAACTGGAACTCTGTAGACTACAGGTTACGTATGGAATTAATAAAATATCACTCCAGCCTATCCTTTTACCTTTCTGATCTCACTCTTTTATTTACATTTTAGCAAAACTGAGTCACATATAAAGGGGAAAATAATTTTACAGAAAGGACACTTGACTCAAAGATTTCCTTTCACACTTGAAATTTAAGCAGAGCAGGTACAATTATTATATAAGCAACAATACTGACCCTTTCTTAGACATA
The DNA here is from genome assembly GCA_030015415.1 of Cynopterus sphinx. Taxonomy (NCBI): domain Eukaryota; kingdom Metazoa; phylum Chordata; class Mammalia; order Chiroptera; family Pteropodidae; genus Cynopterus; species Cynopterus sphinx. Next base: position 52,286,966 of record CM057383.1, on the reverse strand, counting down.
AGTTCTATAAGAAAAGATATAGAACATGAATTAGAGACAACTTGAAAAACTAAAAGGACATAATTATATCTTTGGGTAGAAAAACAAAGTATTGCAAAAATGAGATCTCTGAAACACTTTCGATCAAAATCAATGAGATATCTGGATGAGGCAATTTGATATGTTCCTTTTACCCTTTTATCTAGTAGCTTCCATTTCTAGGACTCAGACTCAAGAAATATATTGGAAACCTGAAAATTTATGTTAATAAGATGTGCCTCTCATCATCCTAACAGTAAAAAGCTGAAAACTTGTTTACCTAATAACAAGGGTCCGGTTCTGACTAAACAGTCATTAAACAATGAAGTCTTGAAGCATTTAAAGATACACGAAAATGGCAATAAATAACATTACGTAAGCGAAGCTGATAGGAAAACAGAACACAAAATGTGGCATAAACAGTGAGGTTTCTAAAAAGGTGCAAAGAAGAAAAAAACGTTCAAAGGAAAATTCACAAAAAGTTATCTCTGACTTGGTGGACTTACATCTGACCTTTTGTGCTCCAATCAAAAAAAAAAAAATCTGAGAATAATGCCCTAGCATATAGCAGTTCAAACTTTATTGTCATAATACAGTCTAATGGAAAATAATGCAGAAAGATATAACAAATAAATGCCCAATTATACCAAAACATGTACGCAGAAAACAACCCTTTAAGGAACACAGAGAAACAGGACCATCTTGGTTAACAAGGTTATAGGTTATTCACACGGTCCTCTATAAAGACGTGTTGTTCTGAGATTTCGACAGGGAGCACACGGCATATAATGAGTCTATATAACGAGGGAGGGGGGAGAATGTGGTTGTTGACTTCACACTGGGAAGGACCCCAGCACACATCAAAAGAGTTTTGTTTTCTGTAATTCCCTCGCTTAGGCCACACGTTTTGAACCCCCTCAAATCCCGTATCTGACCCATGAAGTCGTGCCAATGTTACCGCTCAAGTAACATTTTGATTTGTCCACTTCTCTCCACTCCCCACTGCCGCCACCCTAGGCCACCGTCCCTCGTGTGCTGCTGGAGCCACCCAGGGGTGGGCGCCTCACAATTCCTGCCCTCCCGTCGTACATCCTCCACCCGGCAAAGAGGTCCTTTCAGCACGTACACCAAATCTTGTCCTTCCGCTACTCTTCTGAGAAGGCCCCAACTACATACACCTCAAAGCGTCCCAGATCCGACGACCAGGGCCCGCCGCCCTCTTCTGCTGCCAAGCGCACCTCCCCCCCCGACGGCGCTCTTTGCCCCGTCGCCGCAGTGGCCGCGGCTTCGTCACCAAGCTTTCTCCCCGACTCTGCCCTCTCCGACACCTCGTTCCCCCCTCTCGATTCCTCCCTCCCTTCGACTCGCTGCTGGAGCCCATGGCCCAGCGCGCTCAGGGCCCCGGGGCTGGGTCTCCATGTCCCGGCTCCAGCGCCTGCGGAGCGAGCGCCGTCAGGCGGCCTCACTACGCTGCAGAGACCTCGAGGGGCGAGACTGAGTCTGTACCTTCCGTGCTGGATTCCCGGCGCCCGCCCCGGGAAGGCTGGATGAACGAGGGCGGAGGAGCCCCAAGCATCGACTCAGAAAAGCAAACGGGCGACAGCTGGCGGGGACGGGCCCTCCCGCTCTCCCACCGCCAGCCCCGCCGGCCCTGCCCCTCTGGCCCTGCCCCGCCGGCCGCCTCCCGCGTTCGTCTGGGAAGACCTTCCCCCCGGAACCCAAGCCCTCGACTTCCGGAAGCTGGGCCGCAGCACCGCCCTTCCGCCCGCGCCCCCACTCCCAGGGGCCGCAAGAGGTTCCGGGTCGCCTTCCCCCCGCCTTTCCCGGAGCCCTACTTCCGCGGCTACTGAGTCCCTGAACGGTGGCGAGTGGGAGCCGAGCCTGCGAGCATCACTTCTGGCGGCTGCGGAGTGCGGAAAGGATGCGGGGTGCAGTCTGGGTGCCAGTCTCAGCCTTGGCCCTCACCGGTCCTGGGCCTTGGACGCGACGTCGCCACTTTCTTCCTGTGCATGTGCTCTACATACATTCGTCTCCGCTGGTTGACATTCAGGTTGTTGTTGTTGTTTTAGTGCCTTTGGTGTTGCGGGAAACGACACCCCTCAGAGGACTCTGGACTCTCAATCTTGTTACACGAAGGAGAATTTATTGGCCGGCGCAGTGCGTGCGCTTAACAGCTCCATGCAGGAGCTCGCTTTGGTTAGATTTATTAAGTTTATGTAGCTCTGCAGTGTCCATGCAAGGGGCCCGTGATTCCCTTAAGGTTTCACGTGTGCTTCATGACTCGGGATGGGATGGGGAGCTTCCCGTGGGAGGTGTATGGGGGCGGGGGGATTTTCAGACCACTGTTTTTACAGGTCATTTGTCTTGCGACATTGGCTTTTCAGCACTGTTATAGGAGTCTCAAACAGAGACAGGACAGAGACAGGTATAAGCTGGAAGCAGTACTTACTGATGCCAGCTCATGCTCAGCAGAATCCTATCCAAAGGGTGAGCCCCAATTGTAACATAACAGGCAGTTTTACACGGTTTGGTATTCCTACACGTCTACCAAAATAAGGACATTAGTTGGTGTGAGCTTGAGAGTCCTTCAGGCGGGGAAGGTAGCTATGGGAAAACATGTTAGTTGGAGGGTCCTGGAAGGGGAGAGGGCATTTAGGAATTGGCTTTAACCAGGTGAGTCAGTCATTTCTGTGTCTTTTCCTTTGCATTTTTCAGAATCCTCTCCTCGCTTAGTGGGGCTCAAGATACCTTTTTGCCCCACTAGCACTCATTTAGGGAGGATCTCGTAGATCCCACCATGCTTGGCAATCTGCCATGGGTACTTAAGAGATTGATGACTACATTAATGAAGTCAACCTCTCTTCATCTACCAGGCTCCAGAATTTGGTTTGTCATCACTGAGAGGAGGTAGTCCCCTGAATAGGCTATATTTTCTATATAGCCTATTTCTATAGAAAATATAGAGAATATTTTCTATGTTCTTTATAAGTTGGGGCTCATCTTAATACTTTCCTTTACACAGGAATGCGATGGTTTATAGGGGTGAGCACAGCTGCCTTCCTTTACACTGTAAGACAGGTAAACAACAAATACAGCTGTTGTGTGCATTTTTGCTATGTAGAAAAAAATAAATGGGAGAAAGTCTAGAAGTGAGGATTACTATTTTAAATAGAACCATTAAGAAATATCTCACCAAACAGGGCTGGCCATTTGAACGGTGACTGGAGGAGTTCGAGAAGCAAGCTGTGTGTATGTGGGAAAGCAGCATTCCAGGCAACAGAGTTCAAAGGCTCTGAGACACATACTAAGGTCTTACCCTGTTTTCAGGATGGCAAAGAGAAGTATGTAACTTGAATACAATGGGAATATATAAGGGAGAAATATATTTATCCTGACAAAAGACTGGTGTCCAGATTCCATAAGAACTCCTCCAACTCCAACATGAGAAACAACCTAATTAAGAATGGGTGACAAAATTAAAGAGACACTCCACAATCGATATATAAAAGGTCAACGTCATTAGCCATCAGATATGCAAATTGAAAATGAAAAGATGACTACTCAAACACCCATGTGATGACTAAAATTTAAAAGACTGAGAATATCAAGTGTCCAACATGTGGAACAACTGAAACCTACATGTATTGTTGGTCTGAAGAAAACATAATAAAAATACTTTAGAAAAGACTCTGGCAGTTTCTTTACAAATTACATATAATGTAATAATCAAAACTTATTTATAACATATACGTACCATACCCAGAAATTTCATGACTTAGTATTTATCCTTGAGAAATGAAAACGTGTGTCCAAAGGATTATACTGCAACTGGGCAATAAATCAACTATTGCTACAAACAATAACAAGTGAAGCTTAAAATAATTATGGTGAATGAAAATGACATAAAAATAGTACATGCTGTAAGATGCCATTTATATAAAACTATAGTGATAGAAAGCAGATCAGTGGTAGCTTGGTTAAAGAGCATGGATTGTAAAAGAGGAATTACAAAAGGGCACATGGAAACTTTGGGGTAACAGGTATGTTTTATCTTGTAATGGTTTCACGTCAAATGTATCCAACTGTATACTTTAAAAAATGTACAATGTAATGGGTGTTAATTATATTTCTAAAGCTGTTTTTAAAATCACAATGAGACATTATTACATCTGTATTAGAACAACAATAATGAAAGAAAAATCTGACAATACTGTGCTGGTGATAATACGGGTAACTGGAACTCCTGTACCTTGTTGGCGGGGATGTAAAATTGTACTCTGGCAGTTTCTTATAAAATCAAACACTCTCCAAAGCAGCAATCCCCAACTGTAATCCTGCTGTAAAGGAAAACATGTGCTCATAAAAACCTGTACACGATATTTATAGCATCTTTGTTCAAAAGTCAAAAAGTGGAAATAACCTATCCTTAGCCTGGCAGAAGGATAAACAAATTGTGGTAGATCCATATAACAGAGTGCCGACAAATAAAAAAAAGAATTAACTATATATCCACTCAGTGACATAGATGACTCTCAAAAGCATTATAACAAATGAAAGAAGTCACATTCAAAAAGTTATATACTGTATGATACCACTCACATGACATTCCAAAAAAGGCAAAACTACAGGGACTGAAAACAGATCAGTGGTTGCCAGAGTCTAGGGTTGGGAGCAGTAGGTTACGAAGTAAGATGAGATCATTTTTGGGAGTGATGAAACTGTACTCAATTATAGTTGTAAAACTGAATGTATCTGTCAAAACTCACAGAACTATACACTAAAAAAAGGAATGAGTTTTACTGTTTTTTAGGTCGCCTCAGAGGTAAAAATGATCTTTACCTAAAGTTGCAGAAGAGAGATCATTATGCATCATAAAGTTAGTTCAAAAGATCTGATTTAATGAAGTGTTAATTGAGAACTTTCATATGATCAACCTTGTTCTCTTCTGTAATATGCAGGCTTGCATAAATATGCAGAACTGTTACCTCCTGTTAAAGTGAATCTAACCTTGGTAGTGTTACCTGAACAAGTGGATCCTGGAAGGCACCCAGACTTCAAAATCTGTTCCCATGTCATTTGAAAATAACCTGCAAAATGAAACCTGTACTTTGTGAAAAACTGTTACCTTGGATGTAATTGACATTTCTCAATTCCTAAAAGCTATAAATATTTGTAAGACTTCAATGTCAAATCGATAGAACTCTAATACTTCCCACTGATATTGCATGGTTGACCAACTAAAACGATGACTGTCAGTTTAACAAATACTTGCCTGTCTTACCTAGGTCCTCTAGAAAGCAGAGCCTAAGGCAAGGAATGAAGTGCTGCTGTTTTATCAGAGAGGTGAGGAAAAAGGAAAGCCAAGCAAAGAAAGACGCAAGCAATGTCAGGTAATGGACTTCCTCATTGGCCGACTTCAGAATGAGCCAAAAAGACACAATGGTTGGCATGAGTGTTCACTCAGAAGGCTGGACTTTTCTGGACTTGACAGTGGTCTACAGGAGACAGGAGGGGGAATTTACCTGCCAAACTCCTCCTGTCTTTTCTGTCCCATTTATCAGGTCGGCTGTGGGAGCTAACTCTTCCATGCTTCTGATCATCATCTCACTCAGATCCTGTGGCATTTCCTCCAAACCTAAAATGGAGGGATGACTGAGCAGAGAGATGGCTTGCTGGGGATGTCATGACAACCATGCAGGCCCAGTTTAACCTGGGCTCTGGTCAGCTTGGACAGCCCAATAAGGTTTGCTGGCAAGGTAATAAAGAAGAGTGTGGTCCAGGTGGCAGATGGCACAATCATGAAAGAGGGAGATGAAGAAATGTGAGACCATGCTTAGAACCCATTTCATATAACAGGAGATATAAACTAAATCAATGCTAAACGCTGAAAGTAGGTACCATATAGAAAAATAAATCAATAGGGAAGTAGAGTTGGGTAAAAAGGTTTTACTGAGGGAATGGGCTTCAAAAATCAGAATGCTTTGCTCACAGAGACCGCAGGAGAGCTATTACAGCCCAGCAACGACCTGAAAAACAAAGACATGGTGGCAGAAATGTGTGCAACATAATGTACTCAGAAAATGCCTGGCACACTGATAAATGGAGTGAGACAGAAGCTTTGAAAAGTTAGCTGGCAGTCAAATCACAGAAGACCTTGAATGAGGAGTCAGAAGTGGATTCTGAAAGCCAAGAGCCACTCAAGATTTCCAAGAGGGGAATAATATAAATGAGCTTGCTTTCAGGACGTAATTTGGGGGCAGTTTTTAGAAGTACATTAGAAAGGTGGTTCAGAGAAGACTCTGGATGGGGTCTCCCTCTATAGTAGGAGTGTTTGTGGTTGACCCTCTAAGACCAAATCATGACTTAGGGTATTCAATGGCATATACTCCCAGGGCATGATGCATAAAAATTAAGATGACCAGACTGAAGGTAAACCCCAAACCCAAGTATATTGGCTTATTTAGTCTCATTACATTGGGTGGGTTGAACTCACGCCTATCTCTCTACTCCCTACTCAAAATGACAGTAAAAGGAACTTTTACAGAAGAAATACTCAGAAGAGAATGGGAGATATGACAAATGGTACATGAGAGAGAGTAATAAAATAATCAGAGATGGTAATGGTCACAACAGAGAAAAATAGAACCTAAGTGTGTAAAACATAGGAAAGTAAACACCAAGTAAGCTCCAAATCCACAACACAACCAGGGCTTCCATCTGCCTTAAATTCCTCCATCCTAAATACAGAAAAATTGGCAAAGGTCACCAGATATTTCAATAACACCTTCAACATACGAGATAGGCATCGGCAAAACTGTAAAAAAGAACAGAATAACCTAAACATAACTGATATATTCATTAAAAAACAATATATTCATTTAAAAAGAATCGATTCACAAATACGTGCTCCTCCAGCATGTACATCACTGACATTGTGTAAGTCTTAAATAGGGATTAGGACTATGATAAAAAATAAAATGGGGGTTTTAATATGTACTTGTTACAGTTAGTGGTGATAATCATTTGTCAGGACATACTTTCCTTGCGATATTAATATCTAAGATTTTTTCCAATGAAGTACGTGGGAAAACATGCCATTTGGAAAGATTTCAAACAAAAACAAGTTTGATGTGTTTATCCTAACCACATTAGAACTGTATAGTAGTATTAGAGAGCTGGGGGATGAATTAGTGACAGGTACACAGAAAAGAGGCAAACAAATGAGGCAAGAAAGAGGGGGGAAAAGTGGTATAAGAAAAGCATAATCGTGGTATCCTATGGCTCGGGAGTGAATGATACTTACCTAGCAAATAACTGGGACCTAGTTATTGATTGAACCAAAAGCTGGGAAAATAATTATACTGAAAAGATGAGGTAACGGAAATGCACATGTGGGTAGACACTTTGAAAAAGCGAAATCCTCATTTTCCACATTAGGAAGTCAATAGGTAATATCACACATTGAAAATTCAATAAGTTGCAACATATGCATGATATTTAAACATAGAGACAAATACTTAGAGATTGCAAATACTTAGCGAATGCCTATGGGGAGTGATAATCGAGTAACTGGTGGCTGGGGATTCTTCTTCATGGTAATCTTGGTGGAGCTATTTGAATTTTAAACATCTCATATGTGTTTGTTTTTTTAATAAAAATCAATTTTCAAAGGTTATACAGAACATTAAAGACCTTATTGAAAAAGGAATGGTTGGTCCTGTAAGCCAGAAAACTTTCAATGGTATGGTACAAGCTGAAGCCAGAACTACAGTGTGTTGAAGAATAAATGAGACAGAAGATACCAAAGGAGACTAGTTTTTAACAAGACTTATTGATGGCTGAAACAGAAGGGGGAAGGGATAGAGGAGACAATAGGGTCAAGAAAAAATTTTGGAAGGTGGAAGTGCTTATATGATGGCTCTTCTGGCAATGTCCTCCCTAGAAATTGCGTGCCAAGGAATTCCTTAGAACTATTAGACTCATTAGATTCCCACACCTGCTCCTGCTTGTTCTCCTTTGCCTCACCAGTTGTCTTGCTCCCAATTTCTACCCAGTTGAGCTTCCATGATGAATTCTGGGAAATAATTCCACTAATTCCACAAGAACAGTCCTTTAGCAATAAAGGCTCTGATATCTCTATTAAATGTGGTGGCCAAATTTAATAGAGAGCCATCACTTAGATGAGCCATCACTTAGATGAAGGGGAGCAACACGACTAAACCAATCAAAGACTACTTCCTTAGGGTCAAGTTCCACATATTGCTTACATATAAGAAAACAGAGAAAATAACTACCACATCACACATTGTGATACAATTTTTAAAATCAGAGGCTTTAAAAAATAAAGCCAAATTGCCGAAGTATATTCATTAAATACCTACGAAGGCCTATGATGTCATGATGGTGAATCATATACTTAAGCAACAGTTTCTAGCGTCCTGTGCAGCTAAAAATTAACACTCTCTAAGGGATCTACCTATGTGTTCTAGAGGTATACCAGCAAAAGAGACAATTTAGAAAAAGTCAAGGTCAAGACATCACTACCCTGTGAGAGGCAAACAAGAGATATGTCCCAGAAACTTAACGTTCGACAGAGCAGCAAACACACAAGGATCCATTTAGGTCTTCCCAGGCACCCCAGGCTTTAAACGTCATATCCTAAACTGTTTAATAGCAACCCTTATAGCCTATGAAAGTTTTAAAGTTGTCTGAATCATTCTACCCACTTGACACCAATACCTTGTCAGGTAAATCACCCAGCACTCTGGTTTATCAATCAGTATCTCTTGCCCAGTTGTGACAACCAACCCCTAACAGTTAGTTTCTCCACTCCTGTGTTAGATGGCATATCACCAGTAAAAGGATCCCAGACAAGACCCACAGACACTGCCAAAAAAACTCTAATCACAAAAAGACCAGAACTAATTACAAATAATGATGAAATTCAAAGAGATTGTCTCCCAGGTAGATTTTAATAGAAATCTTGAATAGTGAGGGGTAAAAACAATGATACCCTTAATGATTGGATCAATAATAGAACATGATGACAGAATAGAACATGACTAAAATTTTTTGTACACACACATTCATATCACAAATCTAGTCAAAAGTGAATACATAGAAAAGTTAGAATTTAAAAATTAAATTTAAAATTATGTTCAAAGAATGTTCTTTATTACTTTCTTATAAAATAACATCTTCCTTTAAAAAAAGTTAAGGCTGAATCGACAGATTACTTCTTTCACTGTTGCAAATACAAGTTTATCAGCAAAGAGTTAAGTATAAATATAATTTTTCCTTAAGTTTGAACACATAAGGGAGAAACAGAATAGATTATAAACCTCATTGAACCTGATCTTATAAAAAAAGTCACTCCAACCGACTTCAATCCTGTTCCGTCTTCAGATAGGTTTGTGTCACTCGGTCCATCCACAATAGGTTGGATAGGACAGTCCGTGGTAACTGCCAGAATACCACCTCTGATTCTGGACTACTCGGCTGCCATTTGGCTTTACATTCCAAGAGTACCTCCTCGGTGAATGGTCCTCTCCAGGGGGACCAGGAGGAGGGTTATGACCTCTCTGGTAAAAGTTATGATTCTGTGAACATTTTCTTAAAACAAAAAGTAATAAACTGTTATTAGTTTTTAAAAATACACACTGAGCTTTCTAAAATAATACATAGACACTCCAGTTCTACTGTTTTCTACCTGTGTGACCTCAGCAGATAAATTGCTTAATCTTTGGACTTCTTAGTTTTTTTATAAAATAGAGTTATTAACACCTTCCATCTTCATGGATTGTTTTGAAGGTAAATTAAGAAAACAGACTTAAATTACCCACCATAATGCCTCGGTACACAGCAGGTTCCCAGGAGCCTTTCTATCTCTCTCTAAAGAGATAAATGCCGACACTACTCTAGTCAGATCCCTTCTCTCCAAGTCTGGTAGGCTGACTTGAGACAGAATAAGCTATTTATTTTTGAAAATATAAAGCTGTTTTCTCTTTATAAATGAATGGATATCCAATTCAACGGGTAATGTTTCCTTTTGCTCTTCCCCCCTCGCATCTTTTTTGATGGCTCAATCATAACCTACTATTTTCACTTACTATTAAGTGGCCTATCATTTTCGATGGCTTGATAAAATGTCACAGTATAGACATAATAATTGGCCTACCTCTTTTCCATTCTTAGTTGCTTCACTACTATAAATAATGCTGGGATTACCATCTCCAAACACGTAATATCATATCCCGAGCACCTAGTCCAGTGTCTGATACAGAGTAGGAAGGTGTGAGAAATGTGCTGAATGACAGAATTTAACTTTCTCCATATTTTTAAGTTCTATCTTAATGTAGAATTGCCAGGCAGAAGCATTTTTATGGCTATTAAAATTATGTGTCAAAAGGATACCAATTTTCAGTGCCACTGACAAAACAGAAGCATTTTTTTTAAGTTTACATCTTCTAAAAATGCAAACATCTTTTTGAAAGTGTTTACATACAATGTGCTAAGGTACTTCCGTGTAATAGTCAACAACGATCCCTAGGAGGTAAGTATTGTAAACATTTCCATCCATCAAATGGATGAAAAAGTAGAAATTAGAGATCTTATTCAAGATCACATGGTAGGTGAATGGCAGAGCCAGGATGCAAATCCAGGTCCATCCTGACAGCCATTACACTGGACTGCTTTATCAACAGCTATTGCTATATAAGAGTCCAAGAATAGGCTTATTATAACTGATTCTCCCGTTTCCCAAGGGAAAACCCTTTTGTGATTTATCTGTTCAAATCCTTTGCAAATTTCTTTACTGGAATTGTACTATTTCCCCTGTAATCTCTATGTCCTCTTTAAATAACAACCTTCTTTTTCTGAAAACTGTACCACTATTAATGTAGCCCAAGTATGTAGAATCCTTATTGGCAGTCATCAAATTGTTGTTGGGATAAACTAAGTTTAGAATCAATGAAAATTTCTAAGTCCAATTCCTAATTGCCTCTGAAAAATGACACTTTCCCCACCCTATACTTTATTTTCCAACTCTAAATGCAAAATATGGAGCAAAAGATACCTCCTGGTTGACACTGATCAGCAAGAAAGCACCAAGTCCTCACCATTATCATAATGTGTTTGTACTAACTAATAACTTTATTCACTCCTATTTTGATTCTAGAAAAGTGGAAAGTAGAGATACCTTACTGACCGCGGCATGTCTTGGGCCCAGGCATGGAAATGCTGAGGATGTGTTGGGTGGCCCTGGGCCCAGTGCATGTTATTCCTTGGTCCTCGATTAATCATGTGCTTAGTGGTGGGGACACATGTCAAATAGTGACAGCCACCTGATCTAGACACACTGGAATCCCAGTCCCTGGAAGAGAATGTTTTTACATTCATTGTTACTAGTTCCAATTTTAGTAGCCAACTGGGTGTCTATATTTTGGCCCATGAAATTACAATCCAATCCTCCTTGTCTCTCCCTCTCCCCGTTCCTATTTGTTTATATTTCCCTGAGCAAGTACACAAGCTACAAGAAGAATGGGCATGTGTAACTTAAATATAAAAACAGATTTCCTAACCACAAATCTCACACATAAAATTCAACGTACTCTCTGATGGGACCATTCTGCAGGTCTTCAATGTAGTTTTGTCTCTCTAAGCAATGTCCCCGGCAACTATTGAATACTGAGAAGTAGAAAAACTGTTAGAGATAACTACACAAAAAGCGAATCTTTTCCAGAGAAAGCAGATTAAAGCTGAAATCCACTGACTAAACATGCAGACTGTTATATCTCACTATTTGTAGATACACCCCATTATAAACTTTTGGCTACAGATTATTTTATGTCAGAACAAATGAATTAAAATCCTTTCTTTTTTCATAAAATTTTAAAAATTCATGTACTTTTCTACCTTCAACTTTTATAAAACGGGAAAAAAAGTGACAACCCTCATACTTACATTCAATTGCATCATCTGGCCTCATGCCTTCTACATCAATCAAATATCTAACAAAACAACACAATTTGAGTCATTTATATATAAAAAGAAAAACAATAATTTTCAGAAAAGATTCAAATCACTTACAAATATAAAAATCCTAGGAAAGTATCAGCACATCCAATCCAACAATTATTAAAGAATAATATACCATGAACACAAAAAAGGCTTTATTCCAAGGATGCAGGGATGTCCCAACTTTAGAAAGTCTATTAATAAAACTGTTGACTGTACTACAAGAAATTAATTAATAAATAAAAAACATTTACTTAATATGACAGCATATTTACTAGGAATCAATAAATAGGAAAAGACAAATGGAAAAAATACTATTATCATGTCTAAAAAATATCTAACTGAAAGTATGGTCCAGGAAATTAGGAGTCACCAGCACTGTCAGCCATTTCTACCTTACCCTTATCTTCAACCCACCACCAATAGTAATTATATTACCTAAATATCTTTAGAATATGTCCACTAAAATTAACCACTATACCCTGGTCCAAGCCACCATCGTTCTTTGATTTCCACAAAAGCCTCCTAATTTATCTACTTGGTTTTCTCTTTGCCTCCTGCATTGTATTCACACTGAGTACCAAAATGACAGATTGAAAATCCAAAAACTTGATTATGTTCCACACACTCACCCTCAAAAAAAAAGAAAAAGTTCAATGATATTCTATTACTCCTAAGTTAAAGTCCAAAATCTTAAAAATAGGCCTCCATGATCTATCTAGCTCCTACCCATACTTCCAGCTCCATTTTAATGCCATACTTCTCCTTCGGTTCAGCCTCCCTGGCCAATTACTCCAACACAGCATATGCTTTACTGTTATAGGGTCTTTACTGTTCCTGAATTCTCTCCTCAATGTCCCTATCCCATTAATACCTACTCATCCTTCAGATATCAGCTCAAACATACCCAGAGAAACCGTCTCTAATCTCCATGACGTGGTTAAATCCTATTGATATGCTCTCACAGTACCAGGTTCCTCTTCTTCTTGGTATGGTCAGAGCTATAATTCCATATACATCTGTGTGATTCTTGAAAAGGTATTCCCTCTCTAGACTGTTAGGGTCCACAAAGAGCAGGTCAAGTCTCTTTGTTCATGAAGTCTCACAAGTCTTTTTGCTAGCATCCAGCAGTGCTTACACATAAGAGAAATTCAATAAATATTTTTTGAACGAACAAACATAAATCACTATACTGTAGCAACATCCACAAAAAGCATAAGGTCATAAACTCTGATTCTGAAGTTCCATTCCAAGTTAAATTATTTCTGAGACAATAACATATATATTCAAAGGTGTTCACAGAGGAATTTTCCGTATTTCAATGTTTTATATCAAAATCTTCTGAGTTTATAGTCATCAGTAAGCAAAAGAACAATGTCCTTAAAAAGAATGAGGTCTCCAAATACTTCCATAGGAAGATGTCCACCACATATGAAATTATAACACAGAATGTCTAAATATTATACTATTAAATTAGACATATATGCTTATATCTGCATTTTTAAGTTTGAAAAATAGGTACTAAATTATTATTGTGGTAATCTAAATGGGGGACAAAATTGTTTCCTACTTCATACATTTCTATACCAATTGCACTTTTGCAACTTGATTACGTTACTATTTAAACAAAACAACTTAAAGACAGTCTGCTTCTTGGGGTTGGCCACTCACCTGCAGATAAGGTAGCCAGTCCTGTTTAAACCATGGGTACAGTGAACACCAATAAGTTTGTCTATAAAACAAAGAAAACAGAGTTAAATGAAGTAGATACCCTAAAAACAACTTACACAATTTTTTGAAGAGTAACACTCATTAGTTACTACAATTCTACCACTATCCCCAAAATAACTCTGAATTATGTTTTGTTAAAGAACATATAATTATCTAATATAAAGTCAAAATTCATTGTCTCTGAGAAATTTTGCATAGCCCTCAATTAGACACAATAGTATAAACTGGTGAAGGTTTGGTCAGGTACTAACTGTAAAAATGCATTGACATAAACCCATTTGTCTTAATATAGAGTGCTCATCAGTAATTGATTTAATTATAGAAAAAGGGAGTTAAAGAAAAACAGGCTATCGAAAGAATGAAATTTCCTTCTGAGTGAAACAAATGGAATGCCTTCATTTTTAATACTGAATATTAAAAAGAAAGGACAGTTTCAGTAGTACTCTTGAGTTCCCAGGGCGCTTCCATGCTCTCTCTCATTTGCTGCTTCTAACTCACTACAGATCTGTGTGTCCTGTGAAGTACATACTCAGGTAAATTATAAAAGCAAGACCTGGTGATGTAAGCCCAGGTTACACAGCAGGCAAATAGAACAAAGACGAGAATCAAGTCTTAATATTTTCCAACTACACAATAGGATTTCTTAGTCTATCATTTTAAAAAATTATGAGAAATTATAAAAACCACATGTAACTGATCTCTGCAAAATTTATGCCTACGACTAGGTGGTGTCTGGTAGGAAGGTACTTGTCATCTCCTGCCTAGATTACTACCTCCCTACATCTAATCTCTTCTATTTCAATTGATCCTCCATATGGAAGATATTGTCTTTCTAAAATATACACTTGGCTGGGCTGCTCCCTTACTTTAAAGTCTTGCATAAATTAAAGCCCAAATGTTTTGCACGGCATTTAGAACTCTTAATAAACAAATATCAATCTGTCTCACCAACTGAACTCTAAGTGTACCATGATCTGAACTATGACTTACAGGGACCCACATGACATACCTCCCTCCTGCCTCTCTCTCTGATCCCATTTTCTACTGCTCTGACCTCACTCACTCTCCCCACTCCAGTCACACTGACCTCCTCACTATTCCTCAAACATGATAAGGACAGTCATGCCTCAGAGACTTTGTACCTATTCTTCCCTCTGCTTTAGAATACTAACCATCCTGTCTTCCCAGATATCCAATGGCTTGGTTCCTTTCTTCCATGAAGGCTCTGCCTAAATGGTATCTTAACAGGTCTTCCCTGATTATCTACTATATTCCCTCACCTCTTTCATTATTCTGTTGTTATTCTCCAAAGCACCAAAGCACTTATCACCATCTGACATTCCATATATTCACTTCCTTCTCTCTCTCTCTGCCACTAGAATGTAAAGAATATAAAGGCAAGAACTTTCTCCTGTTCCTACTTCCTAGAACAGTGCCTTCAACTTCAAAGATGTTATATAAATATTTGTTGACAACGAATATGTGAATTCTATGCCGTTTCAGACTACTCTCTAGTGGCACCTGAGCCACTTCTCCATGCTACAAATTCAAGACCTGAGCCTTTTGTACCTGTTCCCAATACCTGAGCTGTCCTTTAAAATCCTCTGTCAAAATCCTCTTTCACTCAGCCCAGTTCGAACACTGACTACTCAGTAAGGCCTTCCTCAATCTCTCTTCTATATTCCCAATGCATTTAATTTATTCTTTTATTATAATTAATCCACTGTCTTATAATTACAACATTTATCTTCCTAAATGAGTATGAATTTCTATTGAACAAAGACTGCTATTCACCTCTGAATCCCTGTACCCTAATCATAAACCCAAAAGGCTCTCAAGTGGTTACTAAATCAATTTATTTTCTGAGTCCCTATCAGTTCTAGGAGTGGACTTTGTAGGGCTCTCCCTTCATCAGTGAGTTTGGTATCTGTAGGAGGGGCGTATAGCAGGGGTAGCCAAAGGGATCATAAGCCAGATCCCAGGACCACTATGGCAGGGAGCACTGCAAGACACAGTAAAGTCAGCATAACACAAGCAGAGGACCAACATGGGGGTCAGCCTATGCAACAGACTACACTCAGTGTAACAGGTGAACAACTAAAATTACAAACACGTTCTCATGCACTCATACAGATCTCATTCAGATGGAACAGTGTATAAAATGGTTTCCCACAAAGGAACCTGGAAATGGTGAGCAGGCCAACAGTTGGACTCTAACATCTTAAGAGGTAATGTTTTTGTGACTATGGTTTATACAAATGATAATTTACTCCCCTGTAGATGCTGTGTTTATCAAAGGCAAAGTCCAGCCTCTCAAGTTTTAAAGTACAAGGGAGGTCTGTGACCAGGCTTAAGACAGTTAATAGCTAGTACCTACATTAAGCGACCAGGTTACAGTTTGAAAATTTATCTTAAAACCCACTGGTCCCATCTCTCTCTGACCTCCCACGCCCTATTTTCCCATCTTCATCTATTCCCTGTTCATATATATATACATGTACATACATACACACATACACACACACTATACACACATACACATATATATAGTGTGTGTGCGCATATACATACATACATACATATGTTTATATACATATAACATATTTACTACATATCAGAATTACTTAAGAGTATATTCCTTAAGCTAAATTTAGAAAGAGAGCAAACACTGTACTGTGAGTGAGTGGCTTTCCAAAAAAAAGATTCCTGTCTTAAAATAAAGCAAATATCACATTCCTCCTGATAGATAGTTGCCAGAAAGAGGAAACTGAATCCTTAAAATTCATAAGCTTTTAAGATCTATTTTCAACAGAGTAAAGTAAATCTCAAAGCAGGAACAAGAAAACACCACCCCTTTTGAGTTCTTCCTGTCTGAAGTCTAAGAATAGGAGGTGGTAGTGTCCTTCCTTTCTTGTACTCAATGTGGAAAAACAGCAGAAATATCCTAAATATGTATGATGAGGATGCAACTCCACTGGTTCTTTCTGTTTTGTTCTCCTTCTAGCTATCTCACTCCAAACCTTGCTTTTTTTTCTTTCTTCATAAACTCTAAGATGCTGAGATTCTGAACTTTTCTTCCACCCAATTCTCACCTCTTAACCAACAAATAAAACAAAAGAACATTTTTATTTTATTACGTTTTCCATTCAAATTTTTTAAAAAAGAGATGAGTGAGCTAGTTCAGTTCATATTTCTCACTAAATTCAGTTTCCAAACTAAATTGTTTGTTTGCAACCATAAAAAGGAAAAATGCTTTACTCTATTAGCATCACCTGATATGTCCACATCATCAAACACAACAGGTTGAATGTCAGAACTACTAAAAATATTAAAAATCCCCAACCCCATTCAAAATGCAAACCAAAGTTCAGGTAGAAAAAAAAAAACTCACCGTTATCTTTATTTTCTTTCAAAAACCCATTAACGGCACATTTGAATTTAAAAATAGTGTCATCATCAGGTACCTGATGCCCAACTGTATAAATTTTTAAGTAAGGAATAGTTTCTGGTAAGTCCTATAAGGTAAAACCATGAAAAAGTGTGTTACTTCATTTGTAGGGAAAGAATTAAAAATTAATTAGAAAAACCAGAGTATAAACTAAGAGATTATAATAAACTTAGTTTGTCAGTAATTCTGATGAGAAGCCATTTTCCCCAAAGCTGCTTCAACCAGGAAGTATCACTTGATTTTCATTAAAACTACAAAATGGATAGGCAATAGGTATACAAAACTGAAAGCAAAATGTATGTGAATGCATATATAACTACGTATTGTATAGTTCTACCTAATATTTTACATTTCAAAGGCCATAAAGCTACTATGATTTAAGTAGAAGAGAGCCAGAAGAACTTGAATTTGAATTGTGAGACAGAGCAAATACCAGGCACTACTGAGAAGTGGTATTCTTGGGGTAGGAGATAGTAGATACCGATAAAAGCCAGAAGTAAATGAAAATCTTGTAGTTCTGAATTTAATGGAAAAGTATCAGTATGAACCTATGACATATTTTATATTAAAAATAAACATACAAACACATTTCCTAAGTGTGACCACTGAAATAGTGTAGGAACAATTGATGTCATATCATGTCAAAAGGACTCAGGAGCCAAATTGAGACGCTCCAACTGGCCAAAGATAGGTCCTCAATTTGTGCCTCAATAAAAATAATTGCAATGAAGTCCATAATGACACAAAAAATAACAAAAAATAAAATTTACTTGGTCACCACTGGAGGGTATTAGTAAATCTACTCATTATTTTTAAAACTGTTAAAGAGAAAGAATCATTCCTCTGTAACTGGGCAACCAAACAGTTAATTAGGGAATGCTTCTCTTGACAAATATACCCAGCTAATGAATGAAAAAAGAACGAAAGAATTCACCATTTTTGAAGCCCCAAATGAATTAATTGATGTAGGTATCAATCATCAGTGACTGCTGATACGACAGAAAGAGGCATTTACTTATATGTCTCCATGGAAGAACATATTATCACCCATGAAAGTATCTTGAAAAAAAAAAAAAATCAGGCCTGAATCTGATCAAGCCTCTAGGTCCAACTACCAATTTACAATAAAAGGACTGAAGAATATGTTGGCTCTTGCGAGTGATGCTGCTATAATATTGGTATACAAATATTCATGGAAATGCAATCATGAAAATCTATATTGGACAAACTACCTGATTTCTTCAAATCAGAGAGGCACACAGGGAGAACTTATTGAGTAAATAAGACTTCAGAGACATAATCAAATGCAAAGTGTGGACCTTATTTGGATCTAATTCCAATTCTTAAAAATGATTTTTTAATGACATGTAGAAGACAATTGCAAATTTGCATGTTGACTGGATAGTTAATATTAAAGAATGACATTAAGGAAAAAAGTCCTATATTTTAAATACACATACAAATAATGTACAGGTGAAATGATATAATATCTGGAATGTTTCAAAATAATCTGGAATAGGGTGAAACAGGTAGAAGTATAGATGAAATACAGTAAACAGGTGATACTAAAGCTGGATGAGTTCAATGGTATACAACAAACACCCACAGTATTATGTCTACCTCTGTATATGTTTAAAATTTATGATACTTGTTTAAAAACAAGATGACACTGGAAAACAGTCTGGAAGCTTCTCAAAGGTTAAACATAGAACTACCATGTGATCCAACAACTTCACTCCTACCTATACGTCTAAAAGAATTGAAAGCAGGTATCTGAATATTTGTATACCAATATTATAGCAGCATCACTCGCAAGAGCCAAAAAGTAGAAACAACCCAAGTATCTATAAATGGATAAACAAAATATGACATAAAAAGCAATGCCATTTTGTTACATATTATAACAGTGGATGAACCGTGAAAACATTATGTCCAGTGAAATAATCCAGACACAGAAAGAAAAATATAGTGTATGATCCCGCTTATATGAGGTACCTAGAATAGGCAAATTCACATAGACAAAATAGGGCTGAAGTGAAGGGAAATGAGGCTGTTATTAATGGTTATAGTGTTTTTGTTGAGGATAATGAAAAATTTATGGTTATAGACAGTGGTAATGGTTAAACACACTGTGAATGTATTTAATGCCACTGAACTATACACATATAAATGGTTAAAATGATAATTATTATTTATATACATTTTATAATAAAAAAAGAGTAAGAACTGAGTTCAAATTTTAATTCTTCCTTTTCTGAGTATCAATTTCACAACCTGAAAAATTAGTAATTGTAATCATTTATCCTGAGCTTAGTGTGGAGGAAGGACTCAGTAGGAGATATCAGTACTACTACTACTTCATCAGCAAAGGATTTTTGTGCAGATTAACTAATTTAAGGTATGTGAAAGTACTTTTTAAATGGAAAACTGCTAAACAAATATTAACAAACATTAAGTATTATTGTTTCCCAAGGTGATGGAACTAGTCAGAAGGAGGACAATTCTTTCCCACTGACATGTCACACAGGCCAACAGAATATATAGGTTTCTGTAATATTACATCAAAAGATATTAGGAAAAGAAAGTGTACAACTTGGGGAACAACTTGTCTTTTACTGTGATGCTTACACATGCTCAGGCAACTGGTTAAAATAAGTGCTGAAGACATAATGAGTATTCCTTTCTTTCAAACTACAACTATTCCTACTAAAAGCTTACCTCACTCTCAAAATATAGAACATGGAAGCTTATAGAACCTCTTAAGCACATATGGAGCCTACTACCAAATATTAGAGATCAAATCATGTCTTTAATTTCCTTTTGAGACAGCAATTAGAAATGTGTAACAGAGACAGAGAGGAAAATGGCGGAATAGGTAAAAGCAGGGTTCGTCTCCTCCCAGGTCCATATTGAAATTACAACAAAATTATAAAATAATCAACATGGAGAATCCCCTGAAGTCCAGCTGATCATAACACCTATGTCTGAAGGAAGGAAGGAAGGAAGGAAGGAAGGAAGGAAGGAAGGAAGGAAGGAAGGAAGGAAGGAAGGAGGGGGAGAAGGAGAGAGAGGGAGAGAGAGGGGGGAGAGAGGGGGAGAGAGAGAGAGGGAGGGAGGGAGGGAGGGAGGGAGGGAAAGATAGATGTAACAAAGAAAACCACTTGGTTCCCTTTTTGAAGTATTACCCACTAAAGACCTTGATTCACCTTAGCATAAGGTGATAATTACTAATTACTATGAATTATTATAGTATCAAAAAGGAGGTCCTTTTCAATTAAGGTTTCTATTTACCTCTGGTTTATAATAGCGGTGAGTATATGTTAAGTCAATAATCAGTCCAAGTTCTTCGTTCTGTTCTTCAATTTTGTCAAAAAGATCCAAAGGAGAAAAACGTTCTTCTGGAGCAAGATTCTCTTCAAAACTCTGTCAGAGAGAAGAAATAATAAGAAATAGCAAAGATGTGCTTAAAATCTTTTATTATCCATTTATTCAAGCCCTATGATGCTATCATACAAAGAGGTTCAAAGGAATGTTTTCACTTTTCTGAAATTTACAAGTTATATTACAATTCTTTCTTCCAGAGTGGAGGGAAGAAAATAAGCTCACTTTATATGTTTGTGTTTGTTTCACGTTGGTCCCCTAACCGGACTATAAACTCCAAGAAGGCAGGGACCACATCAATTTTTTCCACCACTGTATCTCCAGCTCCAAGTAGAGTACCTATATATAGGCTCTTATAAATACATCTTGAATGTCTATATATGAAGAATGGGCCTTATTGTTAAATATTCTTAATGTATTTGACTTATTCATGTATTGATTTCATTGGTTATTCAAGTGCCAGCAAGTTGGGTTTTTTTTTTAACAGACTAGGTTTTAGAGCACATTTAGGTTCATAGCAAAACTGAGCAGGAAGTACAGAAAATTTCCACTTATACCCTCTCTCCTTCACCCCACACAGCCTATCCCACCATCAACGTGCCATATCAGTGTGGTACATTTGTTAGAATCAATGAACCAACACAGCACATCATTATCAATTAAAGTCTATACTTTACATTATGAGTCACCCTTAATGTTGTAATTTCAAAACTTTTGACCACTTTATGTATGAAACGTATCTACCCTTATAGCAACACTTTTACTGCCCTAAAAATCCTGTGCTCTAGCAACTTTTAATATGGCTTCATATCTGGTAGGGCTAGATGACCCCCTTCCACATTATTCTTTTTCAAAATTTTTCTAGCTATTTGTTTATTTTTCTATATGAGTTTTAGAATCAGCCTATTTCAGATGCTGTTAAATTTAACTTATGAAGATTTAACAGATTTATGATGTTGAGTCTTTCGCATAATATTTAAGTTTTGAAGAGTAAATTAATTACAAGGCATATAATCTTTCTAGTCAGTTTCTTTGACTTGGAGCTGATAGGTCAATTATCACCTCTAGCTATCTAAACAATAACTAACTTTAGATAACTAAGTAAGTCACAACCATTTAGGAAGCCTTCCTTAATTAACCCTGTTATGATTTCCCACTCCTGAGAATTCCTAGGTATTTCTTGCCATGGCATTTATTTGATGCAGAATTGACAATATAACCCATTTAGATCAGTCTTTATTTGCAGTTTTTGCATATTCTATTTTATATTCCAGTGTGCTGGAGTGGTGACTGTTAAGTATAGAGAACGCTTTTCCTTGAGTGACTTCTATAAACACACAGGAAACCAATGCCACACCTCACTGCCATTAGTAATTCATCTCTGTAAGTCTACTGCATGAATAGGGACTGTACTGGGAGAGGTTATACAGCTTTGTCATTCCCATTATGGTGCCTTAAACAATCTCAACGCCAAATAAAATCACTTGAGTATACAGAGCTAGAAGAGGCTTTCTATGACATCATACGGTAAAGATTTGTGGCTGTGTGGAAGAAAGGAAACTGAAGAGTCTGTTTTCTCTCTTGCTGATGTACTTTCAGGCATGAGCTAAGCAGGGACTCTTGTAAAATCCCAAGAATCCACTTTTAGAGACGACAGAGTAGGAATTTGAGGAATTAGGACAACTGCATAGAGAAGAGGAGGAATAAAGGAGAAATGTCTCAGCAATGGCAAATGTGGGTGAGGAATCCATTCATTCATTCAACAAAGACTTAAGTATTTATCATATGTCAAACACTATGCTTGGTGTTGGTGGATATAAATGAGAACCATATGTATATCTTTAAGAAATGACTAATTATTAAGACCAGAGATGCAGAATTGACATACAGGTGAAAAAGGAACCCTGACCTAAATTGCAAATTAAATAAATTCCCAATATGTTCAAAGTGTGCTTTTTCTGATGCTAATCCATGCTATGCTGGGCAGTTTGAGACACAGAATCTCTTCTCGCCTTATTTATATTGGTCAAATGCTTTCCCCACCTATTCCTTTCTTAGTTTAAACAAAAACACAATTTTCAGAGTTTTCATGCTGAAATTCTGACCTTGCTGATTCAGAGGGTTTTTTGTTTGTTTCTTTGTTTTTGGTTGTGACAAAACAAGCAAATGGGTCTTACTGACACTTAATAGGTGGGGTCATATGTGCTAGACATCTGGCCAAATTCAGAACAGTCCTACAAATGTGTCTCATACCTGAATAACTCTTAAATGTCCTACTCAACATTCACACAGATGAAAAAACTGTTCATAGTTATCTAAGCCTTAGAAACTAACTCCATTTCACAACTGAAACAAAGGGTTTTTGCAGTTTTAATGTACATTGGATTTTCCAGGATAGCAATCATCTTACTAACAAATGAAGACTGTATTTTGTTTTATTTGGCAGTCTACTCAAGAGCTGTTCACTGCCATGGAAACTCCTACCACTAAGGCAATGTAACCCATTTAGATCAGTCTTTATTTGCATTTTTTGCCTTCATGGTGCAAGTAACTACTTCTTTATCTCCAGTATAGTCATGCCTAAACATTTACATACTGAAACATAAAATATATAATATTTTATTATAAATTCTTTCATTTAGTCTTTTATTTAGTACCCTTCTTTAAAACTAAGTATGAAGTAGGTCGCATTTATCTATGAATTTCATTTCAGGATGGTAAAGAGTGTATTACAAAGTATTTGCTATAAAGAAAGAAAATGGAGTATGCAAGAACGGGAATCAGTGTTTTACATGGTTAATTCAGATTTCTGAAAGAATATTGTATTAACTTTTGCTTACCTTTTTCAAAGGAACTTTGAAAGCAATAAAACGAGTCCCAGGCATCCGCTGTCCAACTGGAAGATAGTCTTTCCACCTATTAATACATTTTTTGTTAGCCAAATGTTACGTTGGACTGTCTCCTTCAACAGACTGAAGACTTCTTGAAAAGGAAAATCACAGCCCACACTGCTCCATTAATTCAACACCACCTAGTAACAACCTGTACTTCCTTTGTTCCTGTTTCCCCATCTTAAAAACAGACACAAGGCAACAAAACAGGGCAAAGGTCTCAACAAATAAGGCATATCTAAAACCAGAGATAGCAGAACTTCTGTGTCCCTGATAAAACCAAGCTTGGTCCTGAATATGAACGCATCATTAATACCCACATGTTGACTGAAATCGTTTAAATTCAATTCCCTTATTTAAGTTTTAGTACTCATACAATCGATTCCATCAAATTCAATCAATACGGAAATTCATGTTGATGTTTTAAAAGAAAACTGGTAGAAAAGAGGTTGTGAGCTTCACCTAATTCTAGGAGCAACAGTGAAAAGTAATATTTAAGCTGACTTCTATCAGATAAATGAGAACTAACTAAGGTTAATTCAGTATATCCAAAGTATAGAAAGTGAGGGCAAACTGGCACAAGTTGGGGCTGGAGAAGCAGAAAGGATTCTAGACCATACAGTCTTAAAGGTTACAGTAAAGAGCTTGTTTTTATCCTTGAAACAACGTTTTTGAGTGATGTTTATGAGCAATGTTCTGATTTGCCTATTACAAAGATTTCTTATGTAAAGAATGGATTGGAAGGAAATGAGTAGATACAGATACACTACTTAGGACCTAATTGCAACAAATCTGGGAACGTATGTATTAAGATGCTGACAGAAAGGAGTTGAAAGATTCAAAGATTTTCAGAAGAGTAAATGAAGGAGACTTAATGAGGTATGAGATGGAGGAAAAAAAAGGTCTCAAGGAATAAAGAAGAGTTCACTGAACATATGCGCAATCTCAAAGTTAACTGAACCTATAAAAATAAGTATCTCAAATAAGACCTGTTAGGAAGCAACAGTACGTCTCTCGTGATTCCTGGAAACAATACAAACCAACTTCTTCTGTGAAAAGTTCGGCGGTACTGAACTTTAATTACATTTTCAGTGCCAAAACAACATAGCTTCAAGAATTCGGGGGGGGTGGGGGAGAGGGGGCCTCCATTTTGACAATTGAAGGGTATCCCCATCACTGACAGTCCCACCTTAAAAAGCAGTCCCTCTGCATTTTACCAGCGAGGCAATGACCAGAGCCTCTCTTTTAAAAGGGTAAGAGAAAGCCGAACATCACACACGGTCCGCTTCAGCTACTGTGGGCGGAGTGGCGAGTGGGTCAATACCCCCCAGCAAGGGACGGACGGGCCAAGCGCGGCAGTGGCAGGCAGACCACAGGAGATGAAGCCTGGGCCCAAGAGCTACGCGCTCGAAGGGCTACTATGTCCAGGAGCCGATGTATGTTACCTTTCCGGGATGCGGTTTCCGCCCTTCCTCTTGGCTGAAGAACGTCCAGAAGAGACGCGACCCTGGCCCCAGCCGCCGCGGGCACGATGCCATTGGCTCATGTGGGCCCCAAGATGCCGCCCACCAAATGCCAAGAGCGCCCAAGACGCCAGAACAGCTCCTTCGCTGTCAAAACGACACAGCGGGCCGACAGCGCCTAGGCAGCACCCCAGCAGCTCCCGGGCTCCTGTGCTACTGCACATGCGCCCCCGCGCTCCGTGATGACGTCATCGGGCCGGCTGGCAGGGGGCGGGGTCAGCGCCTGGGACGCGGGTGGCGACGGCGCCTTCCTTAGCCCGCAGCGCGAAGCTCAGGTCGAAGGTTTCACGTACGTGCCCTTCAGGATTCAAATACTCCGGGACATGGAATGAAAAGTCAACACCTATCCCCACCGTTTCTTGTGTGGTTATTCTAGATATTTCCAAGGGCTTATACTCACACTTATTCTATGTTGTATATAAATATTTGTACATATTCATATGTTCTCTATTTTCTACAAAAGCAGTATATTATACATATGCTACAATATATCTTGGATACAGATTTTTCCCGTTTTATGTGTACATCATACTATTATTTTTAAGGGCTGAATAGTATTCCACTGAGTATAAGTACCATTTTGAGTTTTTTTATTCTTTGTTACAAACACAATGCAATGTAAACATCCTTAAACATATCTAAATTCCTGGAAGTAGAATGGCTGGGATGAAGGATGCGCAAACAAAATTTTGAAAGATACTGCCTAATTACCCTCCAAAAATATTGTATCAATCTACACTCCCACTCACAATGAAATTCTTACTGGTTCCTATCAGGTGCCACGTATCATGCTAGAGGATGACAGAATGTATTTACATTTTAGAGAATACAAAAATAACAGAGAAATAAGAGTGGAGCTCAAATATAATATTTCTACACAATGCCAGACATGGGGATTTGTTCCTGTTAGGAAAATCTCTGAATTCTGCTACAAGTGAAAGAGCAAAGAACAGCGTGTCCTACAGTAGGTCTGAAGGCAGAATGGAGTACTAATTCCATATTAAACTGTATATAATTATAATAGAAAATGTTTTTTTGTGTTTTTTGACTTCTCAGCTTCTAACCTCTGAAAGTATCTTACCTATACTGTTAGTAATCTTCACAACCATTTGAGCTGAGTAAATGGAGAGTCAGAAAGGTTGGAGTGAATGAATGAATGAATGAATGAATGAACAAATGGGCAGAAGGAGTACTACATTTTACATTTCTGGGACAGCCATATTACAACCAATTTTAGATATCCAAGCATTTACAGTTCTGAAAACAATTAAAAATGGGTCAATATTAGTATATTGCTATTTGGAGAAAGTAAAGACATAAGTTAGCAAGGCACATTTTACAAACTTACAATTAGGCACATTCAAATTCAGTGCTAAATCATAAAATGTTCTTTTAAATTTGTGAAAAAATCACCCAGTAGGTATGTAGTGGTCAAGAAAAATATGAATGGTACAAATATCTATAAACATAACAATATACAAAATGTGACATAAATCTATCAGAAATTTAAAAAGTTATATTCATCTTGCATTTCCAGTTTGCTAAAAGACACAGGCTTGAGGTGGGAACGAAATGCAGGAAGTGGGTCTATGGGATAAGATACTAATCTAACTATAAAGATAAGGCTTTATAGGTAAGGATAGCGCTTGATGCTGAGTTTCAGAGTGTTGGACTACAGTTCTTTAGGTTCTTCCTCCTGCCCTTAAGATTCTTTTGGAGGTTAAGATGATACTGATCCTGCAAGCTGAAGTTAAATAGCTGGAACTACAGAGAGAAGATAATTATAGAGGCTGAGAACAAGGAAGGGCCTAACTCAGGGTTTGCCTAAATAGAATTGAATGTTGGAACCGAGTATTTTAACATAACATTTTTACTGCTACCAGAATTTGTCTTACCATACTTTCCCCAGTCTTATACCAACCATCCTAACCTGAAGTAGCGACGGATGCCTTTGATTTCCATGAGAACATAGAAAAAAAGACTGATCTGGCTTGCAGATATTTAGTATATGCTGTTAGCCTCATGTTATGTACTAGCATCATGGAAGTATGAAGCTTAGGGGGAAACCTTGAAAAAATTTACATGTTTAAGCTATACATTTATACTGTTAACACCCTTCACAGTTTCTTCTCAAATAAGCATTATCTCCATCATTGAAAAAACTCATGTATCATAATAGGAAAAAATAGGCCTATAAACAAAATAAATCTCTTTGGAGAGCCCATTTATGAGCTATTCTCTTGGGGGTTCTTGGTATCTTGTATCACATGCTTCCTACTTATTGGCACTAGAAAAATCCCCAGGCAGATCAATTAGGCACCCTTAAAAGCTTACCACCAAGGAAAATGACTAGATTCATGGATTTCCTCCCCCAAATCAGCTTACTCCCTAACTCAGCCACAAGAGTGGTTATTGAGAAAAACATTGAGTGAAGAAAAACAGAGTCAATCCCCACCAAGTAAGGCTGACTGCAGACAGTTGTTCTTTATGCTTGAGTGTACAGTGCAACTCACCACAGTGTTTCTGTTACAGAACCCTTTTTAAGTTTCTCCACAAAAATTGATCAGGTCAAGTTAGTTCGTGATGTTTCAAAATAAAGTCATCAAAAGAAACATGCATATATGCAAAATGAAAAGAAACTGGACCACCTTCTTACACCTTATACAAGAATAGACTCAAAGTGGATTAAAGACTTAAATGTAAGATCTGAAACCATAAAACTAGAAGAAAACATAGGCAGTAATCTCTCTGATATTGCTACTAGTAATTTATTTTTGGACATATCTCCTTGGGCAAGGGAAACAAAAGAAAATTAAACAAATGGGACTATGTCAAACTAAAAAGTTTTTGCACAGTAAAAGATACAAAAAGACAACTGAATGGAAGAAGATATTCACTTATGATACATCTGATAAGAGGTTAAAATCCAAAATATATAAAGAACTCATATAACTCAACAACAAAAAACCAAATGATCCAATTAAAAAATGGGCAGAAGACCCAAACAGATATTTCTCCAAAGAGGAAATACAGATGACCAATAGACATATGAAAAGATGCTCAAGGTCAATAATCACCAGAGAAATGCAAATTAAAACCACAATAAGCTATCACTTCACAACTGTCGGAATGGTTATCATCAATAGATCAAAGAATGACAAGTGTTTGACAAGATGTGGAGAAGGGGGAACCCTCATACATTGTTGGTGGGATTGCAAATTGGTACAACCACTGTGAAGGTTTTGGAGGTTTCTCAAAAAATTTAAAAGTGGATATACTTTTTGACCCAGCAATTACACTTCTGGGTATTTATCCAAAAGAAGAAGTAACAAAACAATAATTAGTAAAGATCTACACACCCCTATGTCCATGACAGCATAATTTACAATAGCCAAGATATGGAAAAAATCAAAATGTCTATAAATAGTTGTATAAAGAAGTTATGGTTCATATACACAATGGAATATTGCTTGGCCATTAACAATGAATTCCTACCATTTGCAATGGCATGGATGGACCTAAAGGTTATTATGCTGAGTGAAATAAGTCAGACAGAAAAAGATAAATACCATATGATTTCACTTACATGCAGAATCTAAGGAACAAAAAGTACAAACTAATCAAAAACAGACTCACAAATATAGAGGACAATCTAGTGATGGCCAGGGGGGATGGGATTGGGGGAGCCGGGAGAAAGTGGTGAAGGATTAAAGAAGTACAAATTGGTAGTTGATAGATAGTCGTGGGGATGAGGAGAATGGCACAGGGAATGCAGTCAGCGTTAATGTAATGGCTATGTGTAGAGCCAGAGAAGAGAAAGTGCAATTAGAGGGATCGTTTTACAAACTATATAAATGTCTAACCAATGGACTGTATATTTGAAACTAATAATAAAATAACATTTAAAATAAAAAAGAAGTATATGCAACATGCCATAATGTTGGAGTCTTTAAAGATACAAGGAAAAGTAACATGTAGATAAAACCAGAGCATTGGTACAGAGCGTAAAAACAACCTATATTCCACAAACATACCAAAAAATGATATGTGAGATAGTATGACATAAAACAAAGTGAAAAATATATTTAAGATCATTCTCTTAGGTGTACAGACTTTGTGACAGTTGCTACACTGTTTAGTTACATAAATATAATTATATATTTACATTAAATATATATATTACATTTTCTATTAGTTAAGACAAAATGAAACCAAAATGTGTCAACTTATTTCTCACAGAAACCAAAAAATCCACATGAATCTCTTTTTAACTGTACTCTCTCACCTTGCCTGTTCCCTATTCTCCATGAATGTCCTCTTCTTTCT
This sequence comes from Cynopterus sphinx, assembly GCA_030015415.1. NCBI lineage: Eukaryota > Metazoa > Chordata > Mammalia > Chiroptera > Pteropodidae > Cynopterus > Cynopterus sphinx. The sequence continues at coordinate 52,257,633 of CM057383.1, read as the reverse complement.
CTATTCTCTACTTCATTTGTTCTGGCCTTGAACCTAAGCATAAGCAGACAGAGAATTCTAGAGTCCCAAGATTCTACAGTGGCTGTTTGCAACGGGGAAGAAGACTATAATAACTGCCACACTGGATAAACCTATGTGAGAAAGAAAAAGAGAAGTATTGTGAATGCCTTTCACATACAAAAGAGCAGGATGGCAGGATACCTTTGTGGTCCAAGGAACCAGAAGTAGCAAATTATGGGCAAAAGAATTGCAACCAAGGGCTGGAAAAGGAACGATGTGCAATCAGCTGTGTTTCCTAGCTCTCTGGTATTTGCTTCTAATGGGCAGAGTTCATTTTTGGAAACATCAGGCACGGAAAAGAAGACCCCTGCTCCTGGAAAGTGACAGGAAGTAAGATCCATACGTGTAAGAATGCAAAGCTTGTCTCAGAAGCAATGTCTATAATGAAGAGGAAGAAAAAAGGAGAGCAGAAGAATGATGCAAGTTCAGTATGACCCAGCCCAGCCCAGCCCAAGGAAGGTAGAATTCAAAAACAAACTGAAAGAACAGAGCCTTGGACCACATCATTTTCCACAAGGTGCACTCAACAAACTTCTCCCTACTCTAACCAAGTTACAAAAGAAACTCCTTAATCCCTTCCTTTGCTCCTTTACTGCTGCAGTAAATTCACTAATCAGATAGGATGACAGGATATCAGAACAACTCTAATTGGGCAACCTAGTTGTCCCTTTCCTTACTCTCTATTAATTACCAGTAGGTATAATTACAAATATATATGTTATAAAGTAAAATATAGAGAATATAAGCAACTACTAGTTAATTATATTAATGAATGTCCACAAGAAACATTGAGATTATTTCCCTAACAGAAGAGCCTGGGGAAAGTTAGACTATCATATCTGTTTTGTAGACTATCACATCTATCCCTGGAGCCTAGCCAGTTAAATGTGGTTTAACTCCTCTACCACTCCCTCCACCCAATCCTGTCTTCTTGCTGGGAATCTGACCTCCCTATTGGTTCTGTCATACCTTTAAACTGCCTGCTTTGTGACATCATTCTCCCACCAAACCTACCACCACCTGGTAGAAGTTTGGAGTTTCCATGGAGCTGTTTGTAAATAAAATCGGATCATCGCAAGTGACCAGTGACCAGTGTGACCAGTAACCTTCTTATTGGGCACATGCGCACTTTGGCTTCAGCCACTCGGATATCCTCTAGCATCATCCCATCATCCCTTATATCTGCAATTGATGTTTCTTCTTCTTCTCTGACCATGTCAGGTAAGAAAAGAAAGTTTTTAAAGTTTTTCATTAGATTATTTTGTCCATGAATATAGCAGTAGTGTCAAAATAATATAGAATAATGGGGGAAAGTATTAAACTAGAAATCTGGAGACCTGATTTCAGTTTTGATTTTGACATTTACTAACTGTGTGACTTTGGACAAGTCATTGACTCTCTTACAAAAATCTTTATTTTCCTCATCTGTTACATTATGATATTAGATTAGTTGTTACCTCTAATTCCTTTCTTTTCTAATATTAAGTCTTAAAGGACACCCATATAGAAAATGAAATCAAAGACTTTTTGAGAGTATTTCAACAGAAACAGAGGGAAAACCTAGGGTGATGTAGAAAACCAGCAATATGTACATGATGTCTCAGCGTAATAGTTTCCCACCACTAATATTTCAACTTTATTATTTTAAATTAAATGCTATTCAAAAAGTAATATTCACCTGTCTTGAAGTTTTCTACCTAAATTAGGTGAGAAGAGAAAATAGGGAAAGAGGATGGAGCATGCTGGACTAAAGGGAGGCAAATATTAAAAAGTAAGGAAGTTTAGGATTGTTTTCATCAGCACAGCCCACCTGGAAACAAGAGGGTGGAGAAAATATAAGAATGAGGGAGCGAAAAATATAAGAATGAAGAGAGAGAGCATGGAGGAGCTCTCAAGAACAAAAGAGGTAGTTGGGACGATGGAATGTTGAAGGGAACTAAAAATTTTAAATTAAAACAGAGAGTAGGGTGAAATTTGCTCAGAGCTGGATAAAATAAAGTTGATTTTAGCAAATGCTGACATTAATCAACTAAAAGAGAAAGTAAGGCCAGAATAGGGTATCACTAGGAAAGTATTTTATCAAAGAAGTTATATTCAGTTTGTGTTTGTGTTTTTCTGTTGACTCTCTGAACACAGATGGCACTTGACAGTTTTAAATATAAACATTTTAGAAATGTATTTTAGAAATGATGCTTCCTATACACAAGAAACTAATAAAGGTAGTTATCTAGGAGGCTGGAAGAAACAGAATTTCTAGTGTTTCATTTCATTCTGATTTTTAAACTATGTAGATGTTTTGCCTATTAAAAATAAAATTAAGGGTTTTTTTTAATTGTATCTCCTACCTTGAATCAGAAGGCCTAATTCCTTTGTGTTACTGCAGGTTCCATGTTAAAGCCGCTTTCATCTTTATAGTTATTTTCTTTCTAACACCGAGAGCATACTAACAAACAGCCATCATGTCTTTTTAGATTTTTAGCTACCTAAAAAGAAAAAGAAAAAGTCAAGCCCCACATATCTAATTTCACATTTATCTAAAAACAATTTTGCTACAGCCATGCCACCCTGAATAACAAACAAACAAACAAACAAACAAATAAATAAATAGATAGATAGATAGATAGATAGATAGATAGATAGATAGATAGATAGATAGATAAAGGATTGTAAGATGACAAAGTCTTATAATCTATGAGGTCAACCAGGGGTTGCCTCACCTAAAAAATAACTAAATAAATAAAAATAAAACAACTTTGTGGAGTCCTCTGGGTTTTCCTACATTAATTTTTTAAACTTGGATTCTAGCAATGGTGGTTTTTAAGACTCTGGGGATGACACTTTCTTGGATGTTGAAGATGATTATAATCTGGGTTTTAAGATAAATATAAAAATCTTCATGCTACTTTTTAAGTGTTCTTTTCTGTTTATTATGGGGTTATGTTCATTGAAATATCCATTTATACTAGGCTTAATATCTGTTACTTGCTGGGTAACATTCAGAAAAACATGAATGAGCACAATGATGGAATTTCTTGCCACTTATTTAGCTCTCTGCTTTGTACTAATTTGTACCAAAATATTTGTCTGCATACATTGGGGCTACTTATCCATTTGCATTTATTGTATTTTGCTGCTTGTTATGCAATTTTCCTGATTTATCTTCTCTGTATGTAATGTCTAGGAATTCATTCAAAATCATTACCTTTTGTGGGCTGTTTTTTGGTTAACAGTATTCACTAAAAGAGTAGGTAATATTCACATTTATAATGTTGCACATATGATACAGAACTTCACTTACTAGTAAGTTTATTATGCTTTGATGCTTGCTATATACTCCAGTTTTCATTATCTCTATATTCCTTTTTCATTCTGATACATTTTTCAAGATTTTTCTTTGTTTTTCTAGAATTTATTGTACCTTTTTCATATAAATTATATGCAATGTAGCACTTATTCATGTACGAATTATTACTGTTATTATTATTATTACCACTTTATAGATGAGTAACCTAAAGTTCAGAGAGTTTAAATAACATTTTTCTCTCAAAAATAACTTCTTGAGAAACTCACTCTCTAATAGACATTTTGAGGTAGTATCAGAAGCCAGGCTTGAAGCGGGTAAGAATGACCCTTTAAATTTACCGACTGGAGTGAGCTATATGTAAATTCTAGGGAACAGGATGTGAACTGCATAAGCAAAATGAGACACTGAAGATCACAGTGGTAATAGCCATACTGTTTTCTAATGGACACACACACACACACACACACACACACACACACACACACCCCTATTTAGAAATTCTATTGCTCCCAGTTTGGGGCAGTATAATGCTCAGAGCAGAGTCCTAGCAAGGAAGTCAGGATGCTTAGGCTATATAACCTGGTGATAGTACTAACATAATGGAAGAACCTGAACAAGTCTATCTGACCTCTCTGAGCTTCAGTTTCTTCACTTATAAAATGAGAATGTTAGAGCAGAGGTTCTCTAAAGACTCTTGGGTCTAAAATGTTTCAATTCTAGGAAGTTTCATACAAGTCAATACTAGTACAGCCTCAAGGAAAAGATAGGGCAGGGAGCATTTGCTTCTAGCCTAGAAAACCATGTATGAATCGTACCACCTGGGTCTTCTGCAATTTGTGCCAAAGATGGGAGCGCAGACAGTTAATACAGAAGAGCAGCAAACTGCTCTAATACTTACAACCACCATAAACTGTTTGATTTTTGCTATTTCAGTGAGTATTGGTATTAGAGGCTTCCTGATAGTAACAACCTTAAGATAATGCTACTCCTCAAATATAGTAAGAGTTTATCAAACCCATTGATTTTTTTCATCACCCTCTTATTTCCTACAGAGAATTTCCAAAATCCACCTTTACTTGGAACTCCAAATTCTCTGCAGCTCTCTCTCCCTGTAGTGAGTGATGCAGCATCTCTAACAGGAAGTGTCTGCAATTTCTCCAGAGTCTCTGCTCCAGCTGTCAATTCAGCATGGCTACTGCCATCAGCCTCTGGCACCTCTTTTCAGCCACTCATGGGTAGTGCCTACCTTTACCAACATTGTAGCACAACTATGTTGTCTGGAGTTACTGGTCAGAGCCAGATCTCCACTTCAGCTGCTACTTATCCAGAGATTTTTGAATGGGATATCATAAAGGGCACTGAAAAGAAGTCATCATCACTTGGAGACTTCACTGTAACTGTTATTGATCAGGACACAGCTGTTTCTTCCATGTGTATGGCATCCCCATATGATAAAACTTCAGATGCCAATAACTTGGTCCCTCTGTATCCATCCCTTTCTGCCAGTCTTGTTCAGGGGGCACCATCTCAGATTCAAAATCAGGGACATAGCCTGTCACTTCCCTACCAGGAAGGAAGTCAGATATATTACTATAATCAAGACACACTGGGGCCTCTACTATCTGGAGAACTTGGCCCCTGCCTGCAACCCTGTGGCTCCACATCATTCACAGGGAGTAGGGCCTCTGCCCCTCAACCAGAAATGGTCATGGTACTGAAAGAGGTTCAGCCCACAAATGTCCTATCACCAGCCTCCGCCTCTGGAATTTATTACTCTGTGTCTGCTCAACCCATCACAGAGACAAGTTTTCAAGGTGAGTACAAACATCAAGAAGGGAGAGAAGTACGGTCAGCCTTCAAAAATAGGGTGGATCTGTAGTGGGAAGTGGTGAGTCCACAGATAGATAGAATTTAAGTCCTGAGATTTCAATACCCACTGCCCTCACTCAGTGCTCTCCACTTTCAGACTGTATATAAGAACACCTAATAGAGGTGGGAAGGTGGGACATTGCAATGGCCATGTATGCTATATATATGAGAACCCTAAGAGCATACTAAGGGATACCATACTTCACTGCCCTACTTGATCAGTCCCACTGTACTACCACATGGTAATAAACTCCCTTCTCTGATCTATTGCTTTAGTCTCTTTCAAAGGCATTTCAGAATTCTCATTGGGATAGTGCCAGTCTAACTTTTCCTTACTTGCTTAATTTACAATGAGACATTGTGTTCTAAGATCTTGCCCAAAGCAAGCAGGCTGAGAATCTGTCCTTGCTTATACATTTCCTCTCCTAGATTATGGTGTGAAGCTTTCTTAATTCTCTCAAGAAAGTGGAAAGAATAGCAAGATTCCATATGAGAATGCTAAGCTTGTAAAACATTTTAGAAATCACTTTTATTTTTTATTTGATATTTAAAAAACCCTATTAAATAAAAAGAAAACCTAGAAACAATGACATAAATGCTCACCAGTGAGAACTAAAACAGTTCTTCCTATATTTTAGCACAGGGCGCTGTGCATGATCCTTAGGAAGAGGTGGTAGAAATGCCTTTCCCTTTGTCGGAAGGTGCATGATTGCTCTATTGGTGATAGGAGAGCATCTTACCAGGGACTGACTTCTTCCTTGGTTTCTTCGTAGTGATGGAAACTTCCCTGGGGATGGAGATGTCCCTGGGATTGCAACCTCTGAGCCAAACATTTTGTCTACCACAAACTCCAGAATTGCCCAAGTCCTGCAGTAGCAAAAATATCCAGATACTTGAGAGTAACCCACTACCTGAGCTTGGGGATATTTCAATGGTAGCTCCAGTCCAGAGTTCTAACAATCTCTTGGCACTGCCTCCAGCTCCAAGCCAGGAACAAAAAGAGAATAAGAATTTGGATATTAAAATTAAACTTTCAAAGTCTCTGGATGCCTACCAGATTCCAACAGAAAACCATGATCCCCCACTGCTCCCGTTAGAAATCCCTGATATTCACCAGCTCCTGGCCTGCATTGATCCCCTTGGCCAAGAAGAGCTGCTTGGTTCCGAAAATGCTGATCTGGGAAAGAATAGCCTGAGTCTTAAGGACCAAGGGATACTTGAAAATGGGATTGAATCTAGTGATGATTTTGCAGACATTACTACACTGGTGGAGGATATTCATCTTCCTCAACTCTTCAATTCCTTGAGTGACCTTGATCAATCCAAAAGTCCCAAGGTGATCAAAGCCAAAGATAGCAGAGCCATCGAGTTGAACCAGGTGCAGGAAAAGTCAAGTGTCATAAAGGCTCCCTCTGATCAAGCTAGGAGGAACAAACATAAAGCCTCTGAGCCTATCAGTGGTGCTCCCAAGGCCAAAATCCAGGCTAAGAACCCACAGTGCCTATTAGGGGGAGATGAGGTTATTTGCAGTGCTGCAGCCAGTGACAGTGCTCCTGTGAACATGGCTAAGCAGTCTAACAGCAAACCTCAGAAAGCTGCATCCAGCAGGATTAGCAAAACTAAGAACCATGGGCAGGAAAAGACCAAAAAGAGCAGAGAAAACAACTCCAAGAAAGCTGAAGAGAGTAAGCAGTCAGGGAACAAAGTCAAAGCAGAAGAGAAGCCAACCATTCCCAAGATGAAGCGGAAAAAAAATCAACCTGAGCTGAGTCAAGAGACATTCAAAAAGCCCCGAAGCTGCCTAGGCATGCACATGCTGGAGTCTGTGCAGGTTTTTCATGCACTGGGGAAGAAGAGTGATAAGAAAACTGGACTCCCTTCCTCCTGGGCCCTGGGAAATTCAAGCAACAACAAAGGCCCTCAGCCAACCCCAGCTATCAAACGATGGGTGGATACTCCATGTGAATGCAAAGGTCCTGAGAAAACTCAAGTCAAACCCCAGAAACCAGATGGCAGTTCTGAAAACGAATGTTCATCTGCATCCCAGTATGAGCTGCCACCTCCTGGGAAGGTCAAGTTGGTACCTTTGCCTTTTCCAACCTTGGACAAGCCTCAGGCTCGACCTGTTTCTCGCAGGCCACAGTCTCTGGCATCGCATCGGCCTACTGCAGCTTACAATGCCAGGCCTGGTTCTACTAACACATCTCAGTCTACTGCAGTCAATTCATCCCGGCCAGCTCCTGCATCTTTAACAGGTCCTGCCAGACCATCTCGGCCAATTTTGACCAACCCAACTCAACCAAGTTTGACAAACCCTACCCGGCCTACTGTCTCTCAGTCTGCTGCTTCTAGGCCTGTGCCCTACAAAACATCATCCTGCACTTCTCTCCAGCGGGAGCCTGTTTCCACTGCTGTGACCAAGGTCCAGTCTCCACCAAAGCCTCAAACCCAATATCTAATCCAAGACTTCGGCTTCCAACCAATTCCATGGAGGAAACCAAATGTTCCTGAGCCAGTAATGTCAAAGCCCATCACAAAAGAGCAAAGGCCAGAGCGGGAGGCCATGAAAAGGAAGGCTCAACAAGAGCGTGAGAATGCTGCCAAATACACCTCTTTGGGGAAAGTACAGTTTTTCATTGAGAGGGAAAAAGATATGGAGATTGCTCGATACTATGGCTATGCAATATAAAGTACTAGGATTGTTGTTGCTCCTTTAGATACCAGCTGTTTTTCCATAGATAGATATAATTTCTCTATTTATTCTGATATATTTTAAAACAATAAAAGTAAAATAAATGCAATAGAATTAATAGATGAGTAATAAAGAAGACTTTTGAGTTTTGAAATGCTATTAACTGTGGTTTTTCTTTGGTGAGGGTGAAGATTAAATGCTGTATGAGAAAGAATTGGAAATTTGATGAGAGAATGAGAGAAAGGCGATAAGAATTGAGGAATGAGGAAGAAACTTGGTCCAGGGCCAAAAGTGGAGAGATCTTCTAGGTTTATAAAAAAAAGCAAGAGTGGGAAAATGGCAGAAGCAACAGGGTCTGAGATTAGGGTCAAAAGAGTAAAATTTGAATAGAGTGAACATAGCAGAAAATGAGTCTAGGTTGGCCAGGAGAAATGTAAAAAGTCTCTCATGGAGGCCGGCCTTATGTCTCACAACCACTAGATAGGTATTTTAGAAAACAGATTCAGGACACATTTCCAAAAGGTTTGGGTTGCCTTTTCCATGTGCAATTGTAGTTGGGGAAGATGAGTACAAATCAGGGGAATCAGATAAGTGGAAAGGGCTCAGAGTTATTCCTGGGGAAGCTGCTAACAGGGTCCTAGTCAAGTGACTGCTACAGCAGGAGGCCCACCCAGAACAGGCATGGGATCTAAATGATCATTTACTCAACACCTCTGCAGCAGGCCCACTAATGCATGACTTCAGTCAGCCTTCACAACAAGCAAGGCCAATGTCACCATGCCACGAGTGAGGTTCAGCAATGGGCTGAGGTAACACTCCATGTGGTGGAGCAAAGCCTCAATTTGAGGCTTATAAGGCTCCCCAAGTCCCCAATATTCGCAAGTGTCTGCAGGGGGCCAACGGAGCTTTCAGAGCACAGCACCCCAAGGTAACTACTGGTAAATGAGCTCAAATTTCAGGAGGGGCCTATATATTAACTTGAGGGGCCGACCAAGTCCCCCTCCAGCAACCGGCCCGCGCGAGGCACCTTTTCTAAATGCCGCCATTAACTGAAGCCCACGAGGGAAACCCGCTGGCAGCGTCCACGTCCGCCGGTTGGGAGCAGCGGGCGCGCGTGCGCACGGGGCGGCTGAGACAGCCCGCAGGCCGCAGGACCCGGTTCAAAGGCGCTCCTTGCGAGTCCTCCTGCGGGCCCCGGAGAAAGCAAGGGATTGGGGAAAGTCGGGGTGGGTGGGCGTGAAAGGGAATGGAGTAGAGGAAGGGGAGACAGGGAGATCCTCACCAGGAGAGAATTTTTAAATTTTTTTTATTGAGATTTATTTTACGGACCATAAAATTCACCTTTGGAAATTATGAATTCAGTGGCATTTAGTACAGTCACAAGCTTGTGCAACCATCACCATTACTTAACACATAACATTTTTATCAACCCCAAAAGAAACCATTTTAATCATTAGCAGTCACTCCTTGCACCCTTCTGCCTCCAGTCCCCGGCAAGCACTAATCTGCCTTCTGCCTCTGTGGATGTGCCTTTTCTGGACTTTAATATATGTAAAATACTACAACATATGACCTTTGTGTCTGGCTTCTTTCAGTGTCATATTTTCAAAGTCCATGTTGTAGCATGTGTCAGTGCTTCATTTTTATGACTGTGTAATGTTCTATCATATGGATCTGCCACATTTGTTTATTCATTCATCAGGTGAAGGACATTTGAGTTGCTTCCACTAGTAATTTATATTTATTGAGAGTTTATTCCGTGCCAGGCTAAATTACACATTTCACAGATAAGGAGATAGGCTTGGAGAGTGTCAAATATTTGCTCAATATTAAGATCTAGCAATTGAGGGAGCTGGGGTTTGAACTCAACTAGTCAGGCTTCAGAGGTAATAGATTCACACAGTAGAACATTAGAAACATATAAAATAGTATTCAGTGGAAATTCACTCTTTTCCACAAGTTCCCCAGCCACTCGTTTCCCTCCACCCTATTTTTGCCATGTTGTGGCTCCTTCCAAGAAAATTACTTATACTTCATCATATATGTATCAAAATTTATTGATAAATCTATTCCACTAATTTGAAATGTCACTTTTATGGTATACTAAATTATTATATGTATTTATAATTTTGAATTACTCTTTTCAGATTGTCCTTCTTTTTTTTGCCTATTTTTTCTATTTGACATTTCTTTTTTTACCTCCTTGTTTATTTTTAAAAATTTCTTCTTGTTGCCCTTAAAACATTATCCATTTTGCTTATTCACTCTTGTACTACATTTAATTTACTTTTAATTTCTGAAGATTTTTCTTTTATTTTTAATTCTCTCCAGTTTTATCATCTCACCTAATTCTGATTTACATTGTTCTTTCATCTTATTTAATTACAGTAATATACATAACACACAATTCACCATTTTAACTATTTTTAAGTATATAATTTTATGGCATTAAGTACATTCATGATATTGTGCAATGATCACTACCAAGAAAATTTAAAATTATTGTGTCAAAAGGCTGAGCAGGACTTCAGAAAGATGGAGGCAGCAGGATAGTTTTGAATTCTGCCAAACCCTCTTATGAAAATTTGTCAACTCAAACCAAACACCCATGAGTAGCATTTACCAGCATTTGCCATTTTCAGAACTTTTTCATCATCTCAAACAGAAATTCTGTCCCCCTTAAATAACTTTCCATTTCAAACTCTCCATGTCCTTTCATCTCTTGCATTGTTTTTCCTAATGTCTTTTAGCTCATTTTGAAATAGCAGGTTACAGTTTTGACCTGTTTTGCAGACTTATCTTTTCTGACTTGTGTTTCTGGTCTGAGGGGATGCTGTTCGCCTTATTCTCCTTTTTACTTATACTACCTTTGTATGAAATTTGATCTCAATTATTTTCTGTTATTCAGTTTTAGATGAAATCAGCTTTAATGCACTTAGAAAAGGAGATGGTGTTGAGAATCCCTTTTCTAACATCACAGAACTCTCTGTGTGTGCGTGTGTGTGTGTGTGTGTGAATGTAGTATTCAGAAACATGGGACTTGCTTTCTGAGGTTTTCTGGCTCTCTTCCCCTCCCAGACTTTATCAAGACATTTCTCCTTTGTGTCTGTGATTCCTCCCAGGAGTGTCTCCTCTGTGTGGGCCACATCCTGGAAAAGAACTCTGGTGCTCAATTTTAAGGGGCTAGATTGCTCCATTCTTTCACACTCTGTCCCAGGCCCCCTCATACTTACTTATTTTGAGGGCTGGTTGGGCAAAACCCTTTCTGGTCTCAGCTGCTTTTCTACCACTTCCTTTGGCATAAATGCTGAGAGCAAGCAAGTCTGTGCCTGGTGGTAGTGGTCTGCCCCACCCTCTTTTGGGATTTCTAATTTCATGGTAAATGCTAATCATAGGCATTTGGTTGGGGAAAATTCACCAGAGGGTTTGGGGAAGTTCAAAACTATGCTACTCCCTCTATCTTTCTGAAATTCTGTTCCATCATTTCACATAATTATTTTAAATTTGCGGGCCCTGTTTCCCAAAGGAGAGCCTCATCTACCCTACCCTTGTTAGGACTCTGGGTCAGGTAAGGCTTCTTTCCAGGTCTCCTCTGTCTGACATGGTACCTCATGTCTGCATTTGCTCAGTACATGTTTTGAGTAAAAAGTCAAAAACAACCTAAAGGGACATTTGGCCACCATGAAAGGTGGAATAAACCTGTGGGCAGGTGGAGAGTCTAGAGGTAGGCTCTGGTCAAGAAGGTATAATTTTTTCCTTCTTTTCTTTCTTTCTGTACCTACTCTTCTAAACATGTACAAAACAGTATTTCCAATCTGCCCTCCTCCCCCATAAATAAACTTGATCCATGTAAAGTTTTCTTTATCTCAGTTTATGGTAATGCCATTTTTCTGGTTACTTAGGCCAGAGACTTTTGAAATCATTTGACTTCTCTTTTTCTTTTCCTACCACACATCCAGAATATCAGCAAATTCTATCTGCCTTACCCTCAACTTGCATTTAGAATTTGTCCGTTTCTGACCACTTTCCTCCATTTCTACTCTAGTCCAAAGGTCTCCATCATTTCCTGCCTGGATTATTAGAAGAGCCTCCTAACTCACATGTTCTCAAACTTTCTAGATTCACAGAGAATCTCGGGTGCTTACCGCTAGTCAAAAAAATAAATAAATAAAATGAAACTAAATAATAACAAAAAACAAAACGACTTGACAGTCCCATTTATTAAGTAGTTAGGCACCAACAATTTATAAGTATTTATGCCTATAGTAGGCTAAATAATGGCCACCCAAAGAGATCAAGTCCTAATCCCTGAAACCTGTTTAGGAAAAGAGTCTTTGCATAAGTGTTTAAAGATTTTGAGCTGGGGAGGTTATTCTGGATTATCAAGGTGATCTATAAATGCAATCATATGTGTCTTTATAAAATGGAGGCAGAAGGAGGTCTGACAAACAGGAGATTGTAATGTGATCATAGAAGCAAAGACTGAAGTTTTGTAGTCATTAGCCAAGCAATGCCAGCAGCCAGCAGGAACTATAAGAGGAAAGGAATGAGTCCCTGGAGGGAGGGTAGCCCTGCTGACACCTTAATTTGTCCCAATGATACTGATTTCAGACTCCTGGCCCCCAAAATTGTGAAAAAGAAACTTCTGCTTTTTTTTTAAGCCACTGAGCTGTGTAATTTGTTAGAGTATCCTCAGCAAAAAAAAACAAAACAAAACAAAACAAAAAAAAAAAAAAAAAAAAGCTCTAGTAAAGCAATACATCATACAATAATACAATGCTCCAACAACTAAGTAGACATTTGAAAATTAATACATATACTGGTCTCATTTCCTGCTCCACATTGATTTTCAAATAGTAATTGCTTTCTATTACAGCTACTGCCCAAAACTCAGCTTCTAAAAGAGATGACAGCATTGAAAAGAATATAGCATGACCTAATGTTGAAACTGTGGACGACCTACTAGATACAAGCTCACATAGTATCTAACAAATGCCAAGCAGTGCTGTGAATCCTTTGAAAAACGTAAAATAACCTGCTACACCCTGGCGAATCTGCTGTGGTGTCCTGGGGGCACCCCGGTGTACCTCGTCGAACCATGGTCTTAACTGGCTTACCTGTTCCCATCTTCACCTCTCTAAAATTTGTCAGCACAGCCACCATAATGATCTTGCTCAAATCCTCCCAAAGCTCCTCCCTAAAATAGCCTATAAGACCCTACCTACATCAGTGTTCAGAAAGCAATGTCTATCAAGAGGCAGACAGTAAAAATATTAGTCTTTGTGGGCCACGTTGTCTTTGACTCAACTCTACAGTTCCAGCATAAAAGCAAACACAGAAAACATGTAAAGAAATGGATATAGTTATGCTACAATAAAACTTAATTTACAAAGAGAGGCCTCAGTATAGTTTGCTGACCCCTACCCCACATTATGTTCTGTATGCTCTCTTTTGCTCATTTCATTCACTTCATGCTGAGCTCTTGCTGTTCCTTAAATACATCAGCAAACTCCTGGCTAAGGACCTTTGCACTTGCTGTTCCCTGCCTGGAATGCTCTTCTTATCTCTAAGTCTTACCTCAAATCTTTTCATTGAAGGTGTAACTGACCACATTATTAGAAAATGCAACTGTCTCCCTGCATATTTTTCTTTCTTTCAGTCCGATTCCCTTCACCAAGACCCACTTCTCCCATAGTACTTAAACTATTCTAATATACTGTGTCATTTACTTAATTACCACAGTAATTGTTTATATAATTCATCTCTCCCTCACCCATCACTAGAATGTAAGATCCTGGAAGGCACAGGAGGTGTTTTGTTTTGTTTTGTTTTGTTTTATGCTTTGTTCACTGATATATGTTCAATGCCTCAAATGGTGTTTGTAACATAGCAGGTACTCAATAATATTAGTTGAATGATGGAATGAATGTTTTTCCGAGTAGAAATATATGCAATTCTACCTCACATTCAAAGTTATAGTGCTTGGTCATATGCCAATATTTTTGCAAAGAAGATATATAGACTAAATATAAAATGACAAAATCCTTCAATCCAAAGTTTCCAATTAGAATAGCCCTAAAGTTCTTTATCTCATTTAACACTTGCTGAAATTTGTAATTTTGAGAATAGCACTGTTACTTAAAACAAAAGGCTTTGGGTTATTAGGAAATAAATTATATAATGCACAGCTAACTAGCAGGTAACAAAAGAAAATATGTCTCAATAAAAGTGAGCTTTTATGTACACATTTAAGCATTGCTATAATACAAATATATTGAAAACTTTCCAAGCACGCATAAGAATTCATTTTCCCAGCTAGACTTCTTTCTTTGTGACAGGAGATACCACTCTTGAAACAAACTGTAGGTGGAGCTCCAAATCTGAGATTCCTCTTAATGTTACTAGTTTTACTGTATGTAGCCTTCTTCTCAAGGAAATTCTTCATCAGGTAATTCCAACTCCAACTGAAAAGAAACATAATTTGCATTCATTTGTTATACACGAGTGTAAAAGATCCCAGTGCACTTGCTGTATTACCTTTTTTTCAAATAGCTCATCCCATATCTTTTTCTAGCTGGCAGGACATTTTTGGGAAAAGGCTGTTCATATGTTCACATATACACATATACACACACAGAATGTGCTACTTCATTTGTATTTGGTGTAAATAACTGTCTTATTCTGGGCACAGAGGTAAAAACTGTGTCATACAGATCTTTGTGTCCCCATTGCTTTGTACAGGGACCCTTAGAAATTAAACATCCATTTTAAATAAATTTTATTGCTGTTCTGACAATAAAAATTAACCTTAAGTTCTTTCCTAGGCTATACACAGTACAGCCTAATACCTCAGGCCATCAATTTCGTGTAGGAATTAACACAAACAGGCTGAAATTTTTCCTTTCGCTGATTTAGAAACCCTGGTTAGTTTAGCCGGGTACTTCAGATCAGCAATCCCTCTTGAATGCTGGATTTGTACGTGATAGAGAGACTGACAGGCATCCCCACTGCAAATGAAAATAATTCTACAAACAAGTCAGTTTCGTCACTGGTTCCTTTAACTACCCCCTTCCTCCCTGTTGATTTCCCTTACCAAGATGGCCGCCGTCGAGCTCGCTGCTCATTGGTCGGATCGCAGCAGGTGGCCGTGGTGGCCCCGCCCACCAATCGCCCGCAGCGCCTAAATTCCTGGGATTTTAACTCTTCCGGACCAGCGGTCGTGGGTGGGGCGGGCGCCGGATGTGACGTTCACGGAAGCGCCGAGCGCCGTCCGCAGGGACAGGTGGGGAAGGGTCCCGGGAATCCAGGGCGGGCCGGGGCCCTGACCGTACTCAGACTCTGGCGGAGCAGCCGTTGTGAGTGTGAGGCCTGCAGCTTTCGCCGCCCCCCGGCCCCCGGGCCGGCCCGTCGCGCGCGACGCCCCTGGCGGCTCCGGTCCCCAGCCAGGCCCAGCGCGCCCCCGCCTCGTGCACTTGAAATACCCGAAGACGGGGGATGATTTTGTCCCGGGTTCGCAACTTGGGCTTCAGTTTCTTGAAGATGGGGGCCTCAAGCAGCTGTCAGGAGATCCCTGTTCACCGCGTACGCCCCCTGCGTTCGTTCCTTTCTCGTCGTCTTTTCCCCCTCAGCCCCTTCACCACTCCTTGCCCCGCTTTTGCGGAGGCTGATCTCCTTGGAGTGTTGTTGCTCGGCCCTGTAGTATCCGGCACCGCTTGCTGGCCCCGGGAGGGGTTTTCATGCTCGACCCCAAAGATCCTCTCCTGAGAGGTACTGAGGTGCAACAAGCATCATCCTCTGCTCCAGTCAGCTTTAATGGGCCCCAGTCTGAATTTACTTATTAGACAATTTGGTGTGTGTGTGTGTGTATTAGAGAGAGAGAGAGAAGGAGATAGAGAAGGAAAGAGAGACTTGCTAGCGGCTGTATGAGACCGTCTGTGGGAATGGAATGCCTCTGCGTCTCTGGCAGTATCCACAGCTTTTACTATGAGTGAGGGTGTTTTAGAAAGGAAGCTTGGTGGGGGAAGTGTGACCTAGAGAGACAACTGGCCAGGAGAAGACTATCTCTGATGGAAGCGTTCCAGAAAAACAGTGGTTAGGATCAGAATCCTTACTGAAGCTAACTATAGTGGGAAAAAAGTAAAGTTTACGATTGAAAAGGCAAAAAGGGCCAGTTGATATACAGGCCCTTGAATTCCAAAATGAATTCTACCATAGCATGTATATGCTAAAGAATGCCGGTTAGGATGTACTTTAATTCAGTGTGTATCCAATACCCAGATTCTTTTTGGAAGTGTAGAGTGACATCTAATTAAAAGCTAGGTTCTGATTCTCATAGCAACACTATCTAGAACGTTGTAGAATTACTGCAGTTTGAGACCTGGGAAGGGAAAACTCCCAGGTTTCTTGTTGGTTTTGTTTTTTTGTACCCTTTCGTTAGTCAAACGAGACTTAGTCTTTGAAGATAGATTTGAATAAAATTTTTTCAAGATTTAAATTCTTTGCCCTGATAAATGATGTAGATTGAAGAGTGAGGATTATGAACATTCATTCTCAGACCAATTCCCCTACTAACTTCGTGCTCAAATATGAAAAAGTACACCACAGAAAAATGTCAGTTACTTTCAGAATAAATAAAAATCACACTTGAAGTCAGTTAACAATCATCATGAAAGTTCATTGACTTTACTCTGCCAAGTACTGGGGAGGATGGAAGTGAGTAGTGGAGGAGAAATAAGGCAAAAAAAATTTAACATGCTGTTCCTCCTTTTAGGGTGTTGAGACAGGGCCATCTAATAACAGAATGATCGGCATGAAGGGTGGAAGTGAATCCCCTGCAGCCCATTATAGTTATACTCCTCGCACCACCTAATTATGACAGGGATTGTGGATTTTTGAGTGTGCCAATCCTTTTATCATTGTGATATGGGCTTCCTTGATGTTCTCAGCCTTTTATGAGAAAGGGACCTTATTTAATATGAGTCACAACATATGGTATTTTTCTCTCAATGTCTTTGTAAGGTAGAAGTTTGCAAGATAAACACTCTGTGTGCTAGTTTGTGCTGGGATGATGTGGGCCATGGTGTTGATGCCCTCTTTTTTCTCTATTCTGTCTTAGAACTTCTTGGTCATGATGTCTGACCATGGAGATGTGAGCCTACCTCCCGAAGACCGAGTGAGGGCGCTCTCCCAGATGGGTAGTGCGGTGGAGATAAATGAAGACATTCCACCCCGTCGGTACTTCCGCTCCGGAGTTGAGATTATCCGAATGGCATCTATTTATTCTGAGGAAGGCAACATTGAACATGCCTTCATCCTCTACAACAAGTATATCACGTAAGACACCTCCAGTTACCTTTTTCTTTTGAGTGACTGACGCCTCACTCATTTTGCTCCTGTGCTCATTTTCTCAAAATTGGTAAAGCTAGAGAACTTAACATTATTATCATTAATCATTTTTTTCTGGCAGCTTCTACTTATTGGCTGTCTTTGACATTCAAAAGTGTTATTTTAATGACTCAGTAATTTCATGAGTAAAAGACTAGCTCTTTGGCCTGTGCCCACATGGCCCAGCTGTTAGTTAGGTAAGAGACTTGGTGGTTAAACCACACATGTTTTGTGTTGATGAATGTTTTTCCTGTCCTCTCTCTATTAAGGCAGCCAATCATAAGATTAATGCTGACGCTTAGCAGAGCAAAAATTTCTCACCTCTAGCAAATCAAATGATTCAGGAAAAAGTTTTTTCTCCTTAACCTTTATCATAATCATGCAAATCATCAAATAAGTATTGACTACCTGCAGTTTGTGTGACTTATCATAAGACCTTTCCCTTGAGTTGCTTAGCATCTCAGGGTGGGCAGCAAAAATGGAAGACTTCTGTACGATTAATAGGGAACAACTCCTGAAGACCCCGTAATCATGAAATGATGCGTAATATAAGACGGGAATAATGTTTAATTCCCAGTCTTGTTCTTTTGTAATACCAGGACCTTTTAAAAGATAATAATAATTACAACGTATTTGTATGGCTCTAAATCTGAATAGTTCATAGAGTATTTCTCTTGTGTTATTTCATTTGATCTTCACAGTTCTGTGTACATTGAGTAGTATTCTTGTATATTCTCCTATAAGGAAACAAGCTCAGTGTTTAGTGATATGATTTGTTCCACAGTTTGGAGTGACAAAGCCCAGATTTTCAAACTCTAAATTCAGGATTCATTCTACAACATCAGTCCTGTTCCTTTTGTTTTTCTTTTGGTAGTGTTCTATGAGTTGAAGGTAGTCTTTCAAGATCATAGTCTTAAGCCACACTGACTATTTTTTTATTATTGTTTTTTGAATAGGTCACATGTACATATGGTGCAGAATTCAGAAAGCACAAAAGGGTATAAATAACTAAAAGCAAAGTCTCCTACTATTCCTCTTTCCCCCAAAACCCTCAGTTTCCCTCTCAGAGACATTTCCACTTAGTTTCCTATATGTCCTCCCAGAGATGATATATGCATATCAATTATATCACAGTAAGTTTTTGATCACATACTCTATGAGTATGTCAACATTGACATCAGTGACATCTTGGGCTGAATAATTCTTTGTTGTGGGGATATTGTAGGGGAACATCTATCCTGTGCATTGTAGGGTATTTTTATTGTCCCTAGTCTTCTACCCACCAGATGCCAGTAGCACCTCCTCTAAAGATGACAACCAAAAATGTCTCCAGACATTACCTGATGTTCTCCAAGGGACAAAATCACTCTAGTTGAGAATCAGTGCTCTAAAGAAAAATGGATATTAAGAGTGGACAGGCTAGGATTCATATTGTAATTGTAGAGAGGAGAAAAGAGACTGTTTGTTTGTTAATTTTAGAAATGGTGCCTGTTTCCTCAAAAATCTCTTTCTATCCATGTCATCATACTTTATCATTTCTGCATCTATTTGCTACTGGCCCTCTTTATATACTCTGCTGCTGATAGAAATAGTATTCTTGTCTATTTCCAGTAATGGATAGTTCTCCCAGAATGAGACCCTGGGGTATAATTCCTTTGGGAAAATTCAGTATAATTGTGGATTCACTCTACCAGATATTTTCTGAAGGGTTTTCTGTGTCCTATTGCCCCACATAGAAAGTGTTTCAAGGGCAAGGACCATATTCATTCAACAAATATGTATCACATAGATCTACTATCTATGTGGCACTGTGCTGGGTGTAAATAAAATGGCTCCTACCCTTATTGGTGTACCTTTCTAGTTATGGGAGAAGACAGTAAACAGGTAAGCAAATAAATATGTAGTCACAAAATGAGGAAAGTGCCATGAAAGCTACAGAGAAGGTACTGTGACAGAGAACAACCAATATCTAATTCCATATCTAGTCAGGGTAAGGTTTGTCTGAGCAGATAAGATTTAAACAGAGACTTGAAGGATGCAATAGAGTTGGTCATTGTATTTTGAATGTTGTAAGTAAGGAGGGAGAATGACTTTCAGATGAGGTTAGTGAGCAAGCAGGGCTGAATCATGAAAAGAAGTGGATGGATTTGGTGCTCTAGATGTAGACACCATGAGACTTATTTAAACTAGTTTGGGAAAGAAGGTGATATTAAAGTTGACCTCAGGTTTCTTCCTCGAGTAACTTCGGATGTGGTGGTCCATTTATTGAGATGGGGAGAGTGGTCCATTTATTGAGAAAGGAGTTGGGTAGTGGGTAGATTCAAGACTGCACGTCTGGGGTTTTCTGTTTTTTTGACTTGTTAAGTTGTTAAATTTGAAATATCTGTAAGGTATCCAAGTTGAGATGTCCAGTGAAAGGTTGGATGTACCAGTCTGAACTCAGAGAAGTCTGGGTTGGGAATACAAACACAGGAATCCTCAGTATACAGTGGTTCTGAAGCCCTGTTAACCACTGAGACCTTCTAGCACAGAGATTTGTTGATAGAACTTGGGATCCATGAACTTGATTGGGAATAACTTTTCTTAATTTTGACTAACCTCTAATTAAAATTTAGCAGTTTCTTCAATTTTGAATATAGGACTCAAATGACAGTGATAGTAACATAGGCATATTTTGGAGATATTACGGATTCAGTTCCAGACCACAGCAATAAAGTGAATTTTGCAATAAAATTAGTCACATGAATATTTTGGTTTCTCAGTGCATATGGAAGTTATATTTACACTCTACTGTGATCTACTGAGTGTGCAATAGCATTATTTCTAATAAAAACAGTGTATATACCTAAATTTAAAAATACTTTATTGCAAAAAAAATGTTAACCATCCTCTGAGCCTTCAGCTAATTGTAATCTTGCTGGTGAAAGGTCTTGCCTCAATACTGATGAAAACACACTATCTGCAGAGCATAGTAAAATGAGGTATGCCTTTATTTGTAATTTTGTCATTAATAAAAATCAAGATATTTTCATATCACATTACAACTGTTGCTGATATTTCAAGGTAGCATTTACACCCATGACTAGATCCTGTTTTTTAATATATTAATGATACATTAATAAATACTTTAATAAAGAAGCATACATCACAGTTTTTTAATATTTTGAAAACTGTATTTCAGTAGAATTGATTTGTAATCCTTTGTATTTTATGTTGTTTCTTTTAAAAAATTATTCTGAGGCATCCATGGGTTTCATCAAATGCCAAAAGGATCCATAGCACACAAAAGCATCAAGAATCCTTGATAATGAGACTGTAGAATAAAAAAGGAGCCTTGGAATGAACCTGAGGTTGGTTAGTGGATGGAGGCCAGCAAAGGAGACTGTAAAGAAAAATTGACAGGCAGGAAGAAGTCCAGGTGTTAGTAGTGTTGTAGAAGCCAAAAGAGGTCAGTGTTCACAGGAGAGGAGCCAGTTGGGTCAGATAGGTCAGATGAGGGAAGAGTAGGATATAACAACATGAAGTCATTGGTGGTTTTGGTAAGCAATTTCACTAGAAGGGTTAGAGAGACACTAGATTAGAGTGTGTTGAAAGGTGAATGGAAAATAAGAAAGTGGAGACAACAAACTTTTTGTAAAGGGCCACATAGTAAACATTGGCTTTGCAGGCCATTTAATCTCTGTCACAACCTCTGCTTTACAAAGCAACCATAGACAATAATATATGTATCAAGTAGGTATGGCTGTGTTCCAATGTAATTTTATTTATGAAAACAGGTAGTGAACTTCATTTGACCTACTACTAGTCATAGTTTGCTAAAACCTGGCATATTGTGTAGACATCTTTTTGTAGAAGTTTGGATAGGAAGTAAAATAGAAAAAGAATTAATTGAAGGGGGACAAGGAGTGTATGAATGTGTGGTATGTATTTTAAGATGGGAGATTCTAGATCATACTTTTTTGCTGATGGAGAAGAATAGACTGGTGTCACAGAAAAGAGAGTTTAACTGTAGCAATAAACTCCTAAATAGGCAAGAGGGGATAGGATTAAGAGTACATGGATTCTCAAGCAATAGATATTTTTCTGTGATTTGGTGCTACTTTGGGTGACATGAATATCAGTGTTAACAGTGAGACATGTGGAGAGTCCATCCCTGTATGTGGTTCCACTTATAGGACCATTTGATGTGATGAATGAGGCCTGGCGGAGAGTTGCATAAGAGGGGGTGGGATATAGATGCTCATTTATTTTGTTAGATTTAGGGTTTAATTTGGGATTTTGTTGGATAGCATGACCTGAATCAATAAAAGTAGCTACCTCCATTTTTCTTGCAGATATCTTCAAGACCCTAATCCCGATTCTGTGAACTGACAAGCCCTAAAAGTAGGAAAAAAATTCTAGTTTAGTATTCTTGGTCTGTCTTTCTACTGCATTTTACTTGATCTATTTCTGTCAGTAACAATGGCTCACTTTGGCAATTATTAAACTGAGGAGAGAAGAAGGAGTAGGGCAGGCATTCACCTCTCCACTCTCCTGCCTCCCCCACTACTGAGTCACTTTTCTAGATCTTTTGTGGATCCTTTAACTCAGAAGTTTGAAAGACATGTTTGTTCTTTTCCCAGGAGCAGTTCAGGCATCTTGATGATCGCAAGCACATTTACCCCCTCAGAGATTTTCCCTGCAGTAGGAATGCTTTGCCTTTTGCAGACCCTGGTGTAGAAGGATATCCAGCATATTAAAGCAGTACATATTTTCATGATGAGCATAGACAATCATCCAGGCAGTGGATTCTTTCACAGCTTTTTATGGTCATTGACTAGAAGGGAGTTACAGAAGACTTAAGCAATTCCTGTCTGCTGTGTGAGCCTCCTATAACACCACCTTGCTTTCTGACAATGATCTGTCACCTGTACTGAAAGTGGTCGCAGCTAGGACTGGGACTTATAATAAACTAAAGAGGGTTTTCATCTATGATTATGCTTTTCTGATTAACTTTTTAAGATTGGAAGAAATGGGAGTCCTTAATACATTTATGTTATATTATTTCCAGTTGACTTTTTAATTAGTTATTTTTATACACAATATTTTTTCATGATTAAAAACATTTTATTTTCAAAACATATAGCAAGGGAACTATTAAAGTAAAAAGTCTCATCCACCAGAAATAACCACTGTTATGTTTCTTGTGTGTACAAGAAAACGTTTATGCCTATGTAAGCATGTGGACTCACATGTTTATCCTTTTTAGTCAAAGCATGAATGAAATCATACAATATATTCTGTTCTATAACTTGTTTTCTTAACAGTCCTGTCTTTCCATATCTGGGCATACTGGTTTATCTCACTCTGCCTCAAGGCTCTTTCTTCTGCATGAAACAGTCTTATCCCAGATCTCTTCATGGCTCACTCTCTTCGTCCTTACTTAAGTGCCACCTTCGCAGTGACACCCCTAGCTGCCCTATCTAAAATCTCAATCCTCCCATCACTTCTTATTCGCCTTCCCTATTAATGACTTTTTCTTGCACTGATTACTATATACTTTCTATTTTGTTTATTGTCTGTTTCCCCATTGTGATATACACTTTGAAGAATTCATGACTGTCATTCACTGCCAAATTCCCAGCTTTTACAGTAATGCCTGAAGCCTTAGTAGATGCTCTAGCCGTGTGACCTATAAATATTTGTTGAATGGGTGAATGAATGATTATATTGCTTATCACATTTGAGTACACCATAACTTAGTAAATAATTTCTTACTGGTGAACATTTAGATTTTCAGTTTTCCCTACGTTTTATGAACAATGCTCTTTGAATATTCTTATACATATACCTTTATACTATTGTGTAGGATAAATTCCTAGAAAGGGAATTATGAGTTTAAAGGATATATACATTTAAAGTTGTTAATAGTTGTCTCCCACCTGCCTCCCTCCCCTAAGAAAAAAATATCAACTTATAGTCCTGCTAAGAGTTTATAAGGACATTCATTTCCCTATACCCTTGCCTACACTGGTTGTAATCGATCTTGAAGGCCTTGTCAATCTGATGGATGAAAATGATATCTTAATTTCAGTTTATTTTGTTATGAGTACCATTTCATAAACTTATTCACCTTGTATCAGTCCATCTTCTTAACTACTCGGCCACCTCGTCACTTATTCACCTTTTATATTAACATTTTCTCCTTTGTTTATCTATTCTGTTAGGTTGTTTTGCTTGTGCTTTTGCCAATGCATCTTTGTTTGCTTTGGCATATTCCCTCACTCTGGGCTACAGCCAGATATAATCCTAGAGAACAGTGTACATTTGGGCCATAGCTATTCTATGCCTAGAACGTTTCTAGTCCTGGTGTTCGCATCTTCATCTCTTCTTGCTCACATTTTTTGTTTATTTATGTGTAAAAACAACCATGTAAACACACAGTAGATGTTAGCTATATGCTAGGCATTATTTGCTTAGCACTTTTTTTTTTATCTTTTGAAGCATAACAGCAACCCTATCATTGGTAGTATTTTCTATTCACATATATAATTTATACACACACACACATACACACAGACACTGAGGGATGGTGAAATTAAGTAATTTGCTGTAGGTCATACGGCTAGTAACTCACCAAACCAGTATTTGAGCCTCGGCAAGGGTGACTCCTGAGCTTGTCCTCCTAACTACTAAGCTCTGTTTCCTCCAGTGTGGAAAGGGGTTATGTTCCCCATTCTCTGTCCCCATTCAAAAAATGGAAAACGGTTGTTGAAAACAAGGGAAAGTTTTCATGTACAGGTCTGGAAGTTTTATCCTTATAAACTCAATTCCAATGCTTCACAGTCTAAATGATATAAAAAGATTTATGGTGACAAGTTTCACTCCCACTCTTGTCTCATCCACCCTATTTCCCCTGCTTCCTATTTTTATTGGTTTCTGTATATACTTTCTATTTCTTTAGATATTTAAAGGTAGAGTAAATAGATATCTATATACATATGTATAATTTTTCCCTTTTCTTACATATGAGGTAGGATACTATATATACTTTTTTACACTTTTTTTCCTTCACTCAGCTCATCAAGAGGTTTTAAATCTATTTTATTCATTAGATATTTATTGAATGCCTCTTTATACAAGGCTCTGTGCTGATTTTAGAGGAATATACAAAGAAGTATGAGACAGTCATCTCTGGCCGCAGGGACTTTACAAGCTATCTCTTCAGGTTGAGAGCATAAGTGAACATAAACTGTGGTGGTTTATATGACATAGATTTTCTTGACTGATTCAGGCTTCAATATGAAGCACATTCAGCCTGCTAAAGTGAATGTGTATCTTGGTCTTTGGTGCCAAGGTGAGAGAGTTACTGAATTATAAGTCTCTTAAACTTTAAGAACTGTGTCTTTTTATCTTAATATCCTCTTAGAACTTTATGATTGAACAAATAAATCTGTACTTTTTTTAAATATAGACTGCAAGGAAACTGTTTTACATCTTTTGCATGAACCCAAAGGGAAGATTTTTAGAATCATTTCAATTTTAGAATTCCTCCCTGCCTGAGGAGTCTTGTCAGATTCAATTGAAGTAAAATTTTCACATGTCAAATATAGCACTGAAGGAGGAAATCTTATCTCTAGAAGGTTTGTTTTGAGGGAAACCACCTTCTTTTCCCTTTACTGAGGCTTCCTCCTCCATTTTCTCCTGCCCATAGGCAGAAAATGGAAAAGAATCAGTAAATCTCAACTACAGCAGAGTATTTTAGGGCTGTGGGCAAGCTAACTTCAATTTATTTGTTTTGGGTCTTGGCTTGTATTTATTATAAACTAATTCTCTTAAAAGACCCCTCTGTCCAAAACACGGTCAGTAGTCATGGCAGTGTTGAGTGGTGGTTAAATGAGTAAACTGGAGCTGGCCTGTTGATAATGAAATCTGAATTTGCCACTTTGACAGGATACTGTCAGGCTCTGACAGGATACTGGACTTCCATTCATTTTCAGTGTCCCCAAGTTGACATCCTAAATGTTAGAGGTCTGTGAATTGGGTCAGTTTATTTTTCCCATTGAGCTTTACAGCCAAGGGCAAGAATTGAAAGGGAAAATCTAGCACTGTACTTCTCTAAACACTTTTCATTAGAGATCATAGTGCACATTAAACATGTAACATGCACATATTACACATGTTCTCAGTGCTTACTATGATGCAAAGAGTATTCTTCTCTGCAGGAACATGAATCCCAAAGGAAAAAAGCCAAAAAATTAAAGGTCGCACAGGGGTAGGAGTAGAAACAGAACATGGGCTGTCTTTTAGCCCTTGGCTGCCAAACGGTTCTCTGAAGAATGATTTGGGACAGAGGCCCTTTGCTTTGTAAGCCTGTTGCTGTCACATCATGAAAAGAATCTCTTTGGAGATATATTTTGAGGCACAGGATAGGCTTTTTTTTTTTTTTTTTTTCTATCTTTTTTGTTGTAGGAGTCTGGTGCTTGCTGCTGCAGGCCCGATTTGGGAGAAGAGGAAAACACTATTGCTCTTTACAGGGCTAGAGATGGTTACAGGAAAATGGTCTGTCTGGGTATGCCTGTCACCTCTCCCCTGCTTCTCTGGAAAATCATCATGCAATGGCTGCAGGATAAGGGAGTTGCACTTCTTAAGAGTCTTTCGAACATGTGGACATTTTCTTTGTATCATAATCATTCTGATCTTTTCCCTTAGGTTGTTTATTGAGAAATTACCAAAGCATCGAGATTACAAATCGACTGTCATTCCTGAAAAGAAAGACACAGTAAAGGTGGGTCTTCACTTTCACCATTTCTCATCTAAAAGCTTCAATATATGGCACGCATGAACTTCAAGGTAAAAGTAGTAGTGTCTATATCTGAGCATCAAATCCTGCAATAGGAAATGAGACTATTTCACCAAATCAGTATGAGTAACAGATATGGTATAGTAGAGGATATTTTAAATCACTTTTAGAAACGTTGCCATTGTAAATTTGACTTAAAGCTTCTTTTTACTTTTCTAATTAATTAGCTGGGAATTGTTCTAATTCTCAGTTTTGTGTGTATGTCTCAGAAATTAAAGGAGATTGCATTTCCCAAAGCAGAAGAGCTGAAGGCAGAGCTGTTAAAACGATATACCAAAGAATACACCGAATATAATGAAGAAAAAGTAAGTATAGAACAACAAAAAAAAGGAAATTATTTTGGTTTCTAAAGCTGTGCCCTGGGATTATAATACAATATTTCAGCAGATCATGTGATTTGAATGTGATACTTTACTTTATTTGACAAAGGCCAAAAGCTCAAAAAACAGAACACGAAAAGTGTTTAGGCTGAGGATTCTAACACTGATTTAGCCTGCTTATCCATGAGGGCAACTTAAGGGACAGAAAATATTTTGCCTGTCTGCTATATGTAGAGCAAGAACCAGAGAACAATGGAAATTCTCAATAAAATAGAGGTTTTCAGATCAGATAATTTGGCAGGCTTGATTCACGTTTGGTTATACCTGAAACAAGCTATAACTATTTAAAATAATTGATATTTTTTTCCGAGCCATTTTCAAATGATTCTTGTTAGGAAGAGTCAGTTCAGGCATGTGGAGAAAATCCCAAGGCACCATCAGTGGTCTGTGTCTGATGTGAATACACGCTGCAAGCACTTCCACATTATTTTGTAGCACTCCGCTGAGCTTGGTTCTGGACTCTGATAGTAAAAATCAGCAGAGGGGTGAAAAGCTATAGGGCATATATTTCTAAGGTGCCAAGTGAGTGAAAACCTAATGAAAGAGATTATTACCTGATATTTCTTGTTCATTAAAAATGTCACACTATATGGAACTGATCACCAGAAAGATTTCGGAGGCTTCATTTTCAGAGGTTAAAATTCAGTAGAGACACCCAACATAGCAGCTGTAAGGTTGGATTTGGTTCTGTTTTAAAGCCTCACTTGGGATAGAATGTATACATGGCAGTTAGAGAATAAAACTGCATATGATACTAATTATGAGGTACAGACAATAAGTTGCATCAAAATTTCAGTAAAGAAGAAAATGCATTAATTAGAGTCATTAGGAAGGCTACTGAGGGGATTGATGTTTTAACTGTCCTTGAAAAATAGTTATGCAGTGGCTAGACAGGAGTGGTGATTCTTCTGTGTCTGTATAGGTACTGAGGGAAGCATGAATTCTATGTTGGGAAATCAGGCCAGAGCAAAGTACATTTTGGGAATTCCTCCTGTAAAAGCCTTGTCCTCTTGAGGTATGCATTCACTTGAGTGTAGTGTTAGCCTAACTCCTATTCTTTCTTTGTAGAAGAAGGAAGCAGAAGAATTTGCCCGGAATGTGACCATCCAGCAGGAGCTGGAAAAGGAGAGACAGAGGGTAGCACAACAGAAGCAGCAACAGTTGGAGCAGGAACAGTTCCATGCCTTTGAGGAGATGATCCGAAATCAGGAGCTAGAAAAAGAGCGACTGAAAATTGTACAGGAATTTGGGAAGGTGGACCCTGGCCTAGGTGGCCGACTTGTGCCTGACTTGGAGAAGCCCTCCCTAGATGTGTCCCCCACAGCACCTGTCGCATCCACACAGCCTTCAGACTGTAATACAACTGTAAGGCCTGCCAAGCCACCTGTGGTGGACAGGTCCTTGAAACCTGGAGCATTGAGCAACTCAGAAAGTAGTGAGTCCTTTTGCTCATGTCCTCTTCCATCTTAGCTACAACCAAATGGAATGTCATTCTGGGAGATTCAGCCTAAGATTACCTCCATGATCCCGCTCATTAGGCTCTGGTCACGGAAACCCATGTTATCAGTATTGCCATACTGTGTCCTGTAATACTGGCTATGTTATGAAAGTGGCCTTTGCTTAAGCCATGTAATTTACTGGCCCAGGCTGATTTTCTAAAGAGATAATAATATCCTTGAAAATCACACCTTCAGCTTTTAAAAGTTATATAGAGATTTGAAATATTCGGTGAACCAGAGACCACTGTTAGCCTTTTGTAAAGAAAACTTGAAATTTATTGCACCACTTTGCACTTTAACAAGTGACTTTAAAAGGGAGAGGGCAGGGTACCTACTGAGTTGTGCTTGCCCTAAGCATTCCTAATCTTTAAGGAGCTTAGTCAAGGTAAATATTATGTGTAGTTGGTGATAATTCTGTCTAGCCATAAAAACTGTTGACAATCTTTCCTCCTCTCACCATTGATTGACTATCTGAGAAAATAACAATAGCTATAAAATGATGAGTATACCTTGATTATTAGAATAGATACTTTTGGATAGAAATATCCTTTCAAGATGTCAGTTTTGCAGAATATCTACTTAGAGGACAATGTAAGAGTGGGCAAAGGATGCTTGACTCTGAAGCCTGGCCTTTAGAGTTTCTTCTCATGGCAGACTTGTCTCTCACTACTGTTCCTTCATATATTTCCTATACTCTGGTCAAATTGGATTCTCATGTTCCCAGAATAGTCCCCTGGACTGCCTTACCCAAGTAGATCTGTTAACATTTCCCTGAACCTAAAATCCCCTTTCTTTATCTCTGCCTTCCCTGCTTTTCTTAAAGTTTTTCTAGGTACCCTTCCCTTCAATTTTATTGATTATGTTCTTAAAACTCCCAGAAGTCTTATTATCTATAATATAGTGAAGATCATTACCAGATAGTGTAATTAGTTGTCAATAACTAGATTTTAACTTCTTGCAGGTTAGGGCTTGGGTCTTATTCCCATTTGAGTTTCCTGTGGGTTGAGCAGTGTTTACTTGATATGCACTTGGTAAGTGATTTTTGAATTGAAAGGAAAGGACTGTGCCAAACCTTAATCCAGACTCCTCATGTACTGTCATCAGACTGCCATGTGACTGCTTGGCTCCTGGCAGCATTTCAGATCTCGCTGTTGAATGTGTAGAAGGAGGAAAGATTGTCAACAGTTTTTATGGCTAGACAGAATCCTTTTTCAGTTGTTTGTTTTTATTTTTGTTTTTTAAGAAAATGTAACTGTGAAAGACACCCTCTGATTTTAGCCTGCTGTCTCTCTCATGGGATTTCCCCCTAGATTTCAGGGTCTGGGTTCATTCTTGGCATGCTGAACCAGGCTTATGAGCTGCTTTGTTCATGAGTGCCTTTTTGAGGACCAGAGTATGTTTTTTGTTACATTTTACCATTTTAATTTTCTTCTAAGTAAATAAATTCAGAAGTAAGTAGTTACCCAAATTACTTCATGTTATGTAGAATGTAGCCTGGTGTATTTCTTTAAAACATACTCTTTGATATTCCTCTCTAAAATAAAAGAGATTTAAAATAAAAATAAAATTTAGTTGAATGAGGTTTATTTTAAATTATTTATATTAGATGGTGTCAGAATTCCTGAATAGCTCAGAAACATCTTTCAGATTTACCCTGTCTTAACTTGAATGGGTAAAGGCCCTCTTCTTTTCTTGAAATAATGTACTCCCAAACAGCTGTTGCCAGAGGTTGGAGAAGAGACTTTACAATTCTCTTTCTCTGTCATTTAGGAAGAAATTCCCACTCACTGCCTGAAGTTTGGGTGTTCCCAATAATTTGACATTGCTCTCCCAGCGCTGCCAACTCTGAGTCTACTTAGGGAGGCTCTGCCCAAGGTCTCAGACTTTTCCTGTTTCTCCATTACAGCTCCTACGATTGATGGACTGCGCCACGTGGTAGTACCCGGGAGGCTCTGCCCACAGTTTCTCCAGTTAGCCAGTGCCAACACTGAACGGGGAGTAGAGACATGTGGAATTCTCTGTGGGAAACTGGTAAAAATGCTTTCCTGAGCTGAGATTCTTTCTTTCCCCTTGGCTTCCTGTGACTCTCAGAGAAGATATCCAGTGTCAGATACTCTTTGCACTGAACCCTCTGGGGAAGGGACCATGGAAAGCATAATGCAAAGTCACTTTGAATTTGGTAACCTTGTATTTCATTGATTTTCAGAGTCCATTGAGTTGAACTGATTATTTTAATGCTAGCAGTAAGATATACCAAATTCTAAATGTGATAGATCCAGTCATTACCTGTATATCATTTCTTGAGAACCTGCTTTATGGTAGGACCTAGAAATATGAAATATGTAAGGCACATAGCACATGTCCACACAAAGTACCTGAGTGCTCTGGAGAAATGGGAGATAAATACCAAAAGATAAATGACATGACAGATAGTATGTACAATAAGAGGACTAGGAATTTTTGAGGAAGGAAAATCATTCAATAGAGATACTTACAGAATCCATTACTAACTCCTGAATGAATAAATGAATTAAGTGGAATAGAATTAGACTGCTTTAGAGGATGAGAAAGGCTTAGAGAAACAGTGAAAGGCAAATTACTTTAGACATGAGCAAAGAAAGGAAAGTACTATATGTGGAGCTTGTTAGGAACCACTAGTAAACCCATTCACTGCAGCAGGAAATTTCCCAGGGCTGTGGGTATCTGTGGCTTTGCAAAGCAGCCCCAGGCAGTGCACATGAACAGCCAAGTCTGTGAACCACAGAGGTGAGGGACTCAGGGAGCAAAATGTAGACTGGGGTGGGAAGGGCCTTCTCCTTTGTGGGTGTTTAATTTGCCACTGCTGTGACAGAGTGGGCTTGCATAAGCACCAGGGAATGGTGACAAGCTGTTTTCTCCTTTAACAGATGAGGAATGAATTTACCATCACTCATGTTCTCATCCCCAAGCAAAGTGCTGGGTCTGATTATTGCAACACCGAGAATGAGGAAGAGCTTTTCCTCATACAAGATCAACAGGGCCTCATCACACTGGGCTGGATTCATGTAAGCAATTCCAAGCTCTCTAAGGGTTGGTCTCTTCTCTCACAATGTTATAAACACACTGCTAGTTTCTTTCTTTGAGCAAAGTAAATCATATTCAGATTATTTAGATGATTATATTTCCCTCAGTTGGATGCAGGCTTGACTTTCCTACCATACTTGATTGCTTGTACTCTGGTATTGATTTTTGGGAACTACTTAGGGCTTTTTAATTTTTTTACTTAAGAAATTTTTTTTAATAAAAATAAACTTATTTTCCTAAAGTTCCAGTTTACCTGTGAGTACGAATGATGATGGGATGTTGGCCTAGAATAATGTACACATTGACTACATCTACTTCATATATACTATATATGTTCCTAAAAGTATATAAATCAAAATATTTTACATGAGCCAAGGAAGTTAATCAGATGCTTGCATTTGTTTTTGTTAAAGTAGCATATACCTTTATGTAATCCAGAAGGGCCCCTAATATAGGTGATTGTAAGTGTCTGCATGTCTTATGTAATCTTTCGATAATAATTAGGTAAAATATGATTCTATTCCTAAAGATTATTTCTTAATTTTTCTTGCTATTCCTTTTTAATCCTTCACACTCATTGATTGAGCTGCTTTTCATTTTGTGTAACAGGGTTACATACAAACAAGTCAGCTCATTTCTGGATTTGGGAAGATTACACAAACTTCTATGTTAGAATGTGAGAAATTCCTGTGAGGCAGTCCCATGTGCCTCTTGTCATTTTTTTCAGTTTAATTACATGAATATTCGCCTTCTATTGTGTGTCCCCTATTATAGTATGTGGGAGACAGAAAACTTGTTCCTTACCTGCCAGGAGATACAAATTTGAGTAAGATGTGATTTTAGTCTTATAAAGGAGATTAGACACATAGACGAGTAATAACTCTTCATGTGAGGCAAAATGTACCAAGTGCCTCAAGAGGTGCAAAGAGAGCATTGGAATTCAGAAGAGGGGAAGGTTATACCAATTTACTAGACAAGATGGGGTAAAGGGAAATTCCCTGGAATAGGCAGACTGTGTTCCTAGAGCATTGAGTGGTCCAATTTGTTGGAGTTTGCAGTTCCTATCAGGAAATGGATAGTAGATAAGTCAACATGATACAGGCAGAATAGTTCCCTTTTTTCGTAAGCAGAGAACTCATAAAGGTTTTTTGTTTTTTTTCTCTGTATTCATGATTTCTTTTTTTAATTAAAGTTTAGTTGACATACAATATTATATTAGTTGCAGATGTACAACATAGTTATTTGACATTTTGAGTAGATCAATGAATGATGATCAAAGCTTTACTTTAGAAGATTTATAATAAGGGTAGTTTTAAGATAGGTCAAGGCAGAGAGATCACTTAAGAGATCAGTGTGGTGATAAAATCTCATACTAATGAGAGTGTGGGTGATGGCATTGCATTTGGGAAGAAGGCGATGAATGTAGGATCAGAGGATGTGGGAGTATGAGTAAGAGGATGATGAGTAAATGTCAGTGATGACTTTGAGATTTTTGGCCTGACTCATGGGAGTGGCAGTGATCATCTCATAAGCAGAAACAGGGACTCAAGGAAGGGAACGTATATTGGAAATGGAGTAAATGGTGTGATCACTTCTGAGTATGTTGAATTTAAGGTTCTGGTGAGACAGGAAATCAGTGGAGATAGTTATCCAGAAGTTGGAAATGTGGCTGGAACTTGGGAGCAAAGCAAAGGCAGGAAAGAGATCTAGGAGACCGCTGGATAGAGCTGATGTGGGAAGCCTCAGAACTGGAGGAAAGTGGAGAGCAAGAAGAGATTCACTGGCAGCCTGAGGTACAGGCTCCCTAGGGGATCATAGGGTGTATAAAGTAATGAAGCAAAGAGATGTAGGAGAAAGGTGAGGGTAGTGTTATGGCATGGAAGCCAAAGGAAGAGGAATATTTTAAGAAGAAACCTCAGGTTGTTAACTATATCACACATTGCAGAGAGCTCCAGAATGATAAAGACCTGGAAGGGCCTGCTGGATTTGGCGGAGTCACTGACAACCTTGATTTAGTGGGTTTTAAACAGTGGTGGGAGTAACTTATAAAGGTTTAAGAAGTAATGGGGATTGAGGTTGTGGTGACAGGGAAATGCATACTAATTTTTTGAAATGCTCAGCTTGAAAGTAAAGAGATGTAATGGTTTAAGAAGTAGCTATGTTGGGAGAAACTTTACTTGATATATGGTTTCATGGAAAGCCTTGACTATGTGTTTTGTTTTGATTTTTTTTTTAAGACCTTTATATATGCGAAATACAACATATATAAGAAAGTACATAAATTGAATTATGAATCATTTAGCAAACATCTATGTACACACACTACCTAGGTCAAGAAAAAGAACATTGCCAGAAGCACACTCCCACCCCATGCTCCTGCCTAGCCACACTTCCTCCCTGGTACAGGTAATCTCTTTCCTGACTTCTGGAAATCCTTTGCTTCCTTTATAGTTTTACTACCTAAATGTGATAGTTTAATTTTGCCTGGTTTTGAACTTTACATAAATAGAATTTTATAATGTATATTCTTTTGTGTCTGGCTTCTTTTGCTTCACATTTGTTAAGGTTTATCTACATTCTTGTGTGTAAAAACACATTCTTGAATGTGTTTTTAGTCCCCAGTAAGCCAGTGGAGGAGATGTTAGAGTGCAGGAGAGACAGGTAATGTGGAGGTAGGAATGTATCAAATTAAAAGGACATTGATGTTCATATAGGGGAGAAAACATACCTCTGAGATAGAATTGAAGGAGGAAAGAAGATACAGAGGGATCTTTGAGATTTATTTGGAAAGGTTGAGGAAATTCATTTTAGGTGGTCTTTATTTCAATAAGATTGGCGTCAAGATCCACTGCCCAGTGGGAGGGAACCAGAGGAGGTTTGAAACTGAAGGAGATAGGGGAAAATCTGAAATAGTTACTGTTTAGACTTCAGGTAGACCATAGCTACAAATGGATAAAAAGGTTTCTAATAGTAGTTAGGGCCTACCTAAGAACAAATATAGAGCCTAAATTGATAGTGTCTCAGCTTTTTTCCTCATGATATTTCTGTACTATTCCTTCCTAACCTGGGATTAAAAACAAATAGACCACACAGTATGCTTAGATCTTACAATTGGCAAGAGAAGAATACAAAAGAGGAATTCTTCCTTCTGTACATTGCCAGCTATAAATCAGGTTCACTGGTCAAAAGCACTACATGGTCTTGTATTGATCACCAACTATTGTGTAAACCCCAGCCCAGTATTCCAGAACTCCACGTACTCTCAGCCTGACTTAGCCAGCAGTGCTCTCCTATGGCCACTCCACTCCTATCTGGGTGCCCAGGCCGCCCTCAACATTCACTCCCTATGCTCCTTTCTGTTCCTTTGGTGTATTGTTTTCTCTTCACAAGAATGCCTTCTTCTGTCTCTAGCATGGTGGACATAACTATTTTTTCAAGAAACTCAACTGTGAAGGGAAGGAGAGAGAGAAGGCATAATAGTTAGAGGGAAGCAGAGGCTCAAGGCAAGGTTTTTTAAATTTAGTTTAACAATTTTTTATTGAGTCCTTGCTGTGTGTGTTTGTATTATCCTTCTAGCCAACTGTTGTAGATCAGAGGTCTAGATCAGCTGTGTAGACCAGTTAAGAGTTCCTGGCTCTAACTGTGGGGTGAAATGTGTTGGCACAACCCATTTGTCCCTAGCGTCTATAAGATCATATTATTATGAGGTTGAAAACTTTTCCTTTGTGGTCACCAACGTTCTTACCTGCCCCACGAAGACCTGTGTGCAGACTTCCTGTCATCACTCAGCTAAAATGTTCCTGTTCCGCAGACCTGCTCTGCAGTGAGCTGGTCACAGCATTCTGTAGAGTGGTGCTTCTCAGACGAGGCAGCACATAAGAATCATTTTTTAAAGAAGAAAACTCCCTTCGGTGTGGATATTTCCAGGTAGAGCACAGGAGCTTGTGCTTTTGATAAGCTGCCCAAGAGCTTTATTTTTTGCACAGCAGGTTTGAAAACCCAGTCAAGTATACTTATTTGTTCTCTGTGCTTTTCTGTCAGTGAAAGTTGGTGGTCTTTTTGAGTCATATTGGGTCTTTCTTTTTTCATTCTTGTTATCTAAAATCACACTCCCTCTACGGTGAACATAAGTCATTATGTAGTTCATTTGTACACAAAGAATGTGCTCAATAAAACATTCAATAATTGAAAACAACGAAAGAACTTGAATGCACATTTAGATGGTGCTTTAACAAATTACCCTCAAATTTCAATATCTTGACCCATTTCTCAAACAAGACTGAGTCCTTTGTGTGATTTAACTACTACCCACTGAAATCCCAGTCACCAGTCACCCCCTGCCTCTCATATTGGTAGATAATATGCTTTATCCATAGGATAGCTTTTTCCACTTTTGCCTTTAGAGCCCCAGACTCATGTAACACTTCTATCAGGAAGAAAAATCATTCATCTAACTGTGGTATGTTACATCCTTGACTTCTATCATGTTGAAGTATTGGGTAGCATATACTGTCTATTCCAGAATGGGATATTACAGAGAGAGCTTGTGAGGAGCCAAGTAAGTCATGGTCAATTAGAAATTATGAGTTTCTTCACACACTATGTTAAACTTGTTTACAGTGCTAGAAATTATGATTAATTTGTTTACGATGCTAGAAATTACAATTATGAACTTGAGGCCTACTCCTCATGGTTGCAAATGGCTGAGAAGGACATTATGGCCAGCTGTTGAGAACTGACTCTAGCTTCCTTCATGGCTGAATATTCTCACTGAAGGAGTCTCTGACTTTTTTTTCTCTTCTCAGACTCATCCCACACAGACCGCTTTCCTCTCTAGTGTTGACCTACATACTCACTGCTCCTACCAGTTGATGTTACCGGAGTCAATAGCCATTGTTTGCTCCCCCAAGTTCCAGGAGTAAGTATATAGGATGTAGTTCAGGGCATTACAAGGAGATAGTGGGGGAAAAGCCTCAGAAGATAAGGTCTTTGTTCTTAGGTCCCTTGTTCTCTATAAAATATATAGAGTGTGGTATTAATTGGTTTTTCTGCAAGACTTCCTTTTAAGCCCCATATCCTGATAAACCTTTTTTATGCTTATTTAAAAAGATATTCAAACAACAATTTAGGTGCTTTTCTAAGAAAAAGACAAAGAAATTTGAAGTGTTTGATTTGAAGCAGTAGGAATTTCAAGAGATTGACGTCAGACTAGAGAATTTCAAAATCAAAGAGATTATCTCAGTGTTAACTTCTTTTTCATTCTAAATCCTGTTATTTACTATGAAATCTCTCAGCAAAATTAGTGCAGTGGCAGTGATGAGTCATTCTGTGATTCTGATTCATTCACCAGAAAAGAGACCTATGAGCCAGCGCACTTTTGAAGCTGTCCCAAAATGAGCTCTGCCTTGCTGTGTGTACAGTGTTAGGGACTGGGAGGTCTTCTTTGCTTGATTCCTGGCCTGCTTTTTTTATTTCAGAACTGGATTCTTTAAACTAACTGACCATGGACTAGAAGAGATTTCTTCTTGTCGCCAGAAGGGATTTCATCCACACAGCAAAGATCCACCTCTCTTCTGTGTATGTAACTGTAAGACAAAATTAGGGGCTATGCCTCAAGCAGGGAATACAGAGCTGATAACACACATAGATTAGCTTTGTCATTCAGCTTTCCAGCTCTTCGTAATAAATACATACATGGGAAGCATGTGAGATAGGAGCGGATTGGAGTCTTAGCTTTGCCACTTAAAGACTCTGTCTTTGGGCTACTTAACCTTCCTGGGCCTCAGCTTTCTCCTCTGTAAATGGGGATGTTAATAATAGCACCTACTTTATAGGATTATTAAGAGAATTAAGTGAAATAATGTATAAAAACTATCTAGTGCTATGGGCTGGCTTATTAAATGTTAATTTTATTCTTCATCATCAGTAGCTAAGCCTATTTCAATAAGAGATTTGAACTCAAAGGGAAAAAGCCACTTAAGATGGGTAAAGTATATTTGATTCTGGAATTATGCTTAAATATAGGGATTGATATGACCTTCTTAGGAAGTTTTTTCCCTCTAAGTTGCATTGAATAAAAAGTTTCTGTTGGTGATCAGATCAGTGTGTTTCAATTT
Organism: Cynopterus sphinx; assembly: GCA_030015415.1. Lineage (NCBI taxonomy): Eukaryota > Metazoa > Chordata > Mammalia > Chiroptera > Pteropodidae > Cynopterus > Cynopterus sphinx. Next base: position 52,220,424 of record CM057383.1, on the reverse strand, counting down.
GCCCCTCAAATCTAATGTGATGGTGTTGCTTCTCTCCTTGTTGGCCATGGTGTATTATTATTTCTTTGGGGTTCACTGAAAAATGAATAGTGTGGAAAAGGGACTCAGAACCTTGTCACATAAAAGGAACTGGGGCTGTTTAGAAGAGAAACCTGAGGGAGAATCTGAGAACTGGCTTTAAGTATTGTAAGAATTGTTGTATAAAAAGGTATTGAGCATATTTCTTATGACATCGAAAACAATGACAGTTTTTGGCTAAGAATGAGAAAGAATTTTTGACAGATCTATTCAAAAATAGGTTAGTTTTCCTTAAATGTAATAAGTGCCTAGGTACCAGGATATTGCAATAGAGGCTGTGCAACCCCCCCCAGAATGCCCAGGTTTTGAGTTATAAAGACCCCTTTTGCATGCCAAAAGTGAGCGTTTCTCATGTGAGAGTAGATGTGCTTTATCCTGTTGACATAGTAACAAAAAAATTGCAGTGCATTCAGCAATTCTTTTAGATAAATGTATACTTTATGAATGACTCTAAACTATAGATACATCTGAAAAATAAATGAGAGTGTACGGGCCCACGTTGATTCAGGCTACCAGTAGGGATTGGCGGAAGTAATGATACCCAGACTCCTTACGATAGCCACCAGATAAACAGCAGTGGTTTCAGGCTGGGAACCACAAGCCAGAATGAGCAGTTTTAAAAATGACTTTTCGGAATTTCCCAAACTTTCCCTCTCTTTTTCCCTGTTACAGAGCTGCAACCATGTGACTGTTGTGGACAGAGCAGTGACCATCACAGACCTTCGATGAGAGTTTGACTCAAACACCTGTCAAGAACTATAAAACTACATCAGTGTACTGTAGCCCCTTAATTTAAACTTTCCAGAAAGTTCTGGAAGCTTTTTTAGACAGAATAGAAAGTGAGTATCACCTGGGGGAGACTGATTTTCTATTTCTAGTTTGAAAAGAAATAATTGAATATGTATTTTTGGCAACTCTGGAAAATAGCACTATCATGCTAAAGCAACTTTTCAGTCTACTTATAACTAAAAAACTAAGATGAAAGAATGGTATAATGAACACTCATATACTCTGTTCTAGAGTCACCAATAGTTAACATTTTTTCTTTCAGCTCTCCTTCTATTTTCTCTGCCAACTCATTTATTGTCTACCTTTGTACTAATTAAAGACATCTATGCAGAAATTTGAAGCTGTTCAGAAAATCTTTGGGTTTTCCTGTGACATCTGGCAATATTAATGGTTTATTATAATGGCCAAGGACAGCTTACTGTGACTGACCAGATGTTAAGGCTTGAAAACCCTGAAAAATGATTTTTGTCAGGAATTATTGTTATTTAACAAATATTTCAGGATATTTTTTCCTTTACAATAAAATAACAGTTAATTTATTTATGTGTGTGTGTGTGCACGTGCACATGCGTGCTCTAGAGCAATCTATTTAATCAAGTATTGTCTAAAAAGGCTAACTGAAAGGTCTAGTGGTCTGGGGAAAGGTGAGGGAAAATGGAATTTGAGACGTACTACCATTGAAGGTGTGTCCCAATTCACTTTTAATTGTTCACTGCCTTTTGTCTGCCTCTTGCCATCGTCCAGGGCTGTGAAGTCATCTGTTCTTTTGGTGCTGGCTCAAGTGGGTCATCCCGTTCACTTCCTCCTTATGCCCTAAAAGCTTTCAGAAGAAAATAATAGAGCCTTTATTTGGAGCGCTAGGTTACACTCCAAATAAATAATTACATTCCCATGCTGTCCTACCCGACCAATTTTATTGCGTTGATTGTTCTTTTCTAACTTAGGCAACATCTAGGAAGGTGTTTACAGCTACAGTGGATCCTGTGTTTTTCCTTCTTTGAGCTGAGCCCAGTGTTCTAAGGTGGCCTAGAAATAATGGTGTGTTGTTTGTGACCCCTCAGGTGAAGGCACAGACGAGTAGACTTGGAGAGGAGAGGAATGATTTCTTTTTATATCAAAAATCTGTGGGAAAAAGTCTGCAATTGTATGAAGTTTTGCTTCATTTTAAAATTTTGTGTCCTGAATATGTTCAGTCTTAATCACTTAGTTTGGTGGTCCTTCAACTTTTCTCTTGAAAAAGCCAAGTCCCTATATTCTTGCCTTTCTCTTGGGTTCTTAACCTCCAAGATGTTGGAAATTCTCTCTTTCACAGTTTTGGTGTAGGAGAGAATGTGGGGCCAAATAGGGAAGAGTGCCTCTCCTGTCACTGTCCTCTTTTTCCTACTGTTGCCACAAGGCAGCCTGGACTGTTCCACCTTGCCCTAACAGTCCTCCCATTACCCGGCCTCAGACTTTCCAGGAAAATCATCCCTTCTTTCCATTTTCAGTGCTATTACTTAGTTTAGGACTTTATTATCCCTTACTTGGACTATCGCAATAGGCTTTTACTAGGTCTCTCAGTTTTCAATGTTTCTTGGCTCCAGTCTGCTATGCCCAGTACATTCAGAAGAAACTTCCCACATTATAGCCATTCTCGTCTTTCCTCTCTTGCTCAAAAACTTGCAATAGCTTTCCATTGCCTAAAACCTAAATTTAGTCTTTATTCAGAACTTTCTACATATGGTCACATAAAGTTCTTAACCCTGGCTACCCATTGAAATACCTGAAGAGCTTTTAAAAAAATACTGATACTTGTGCTCTACCCCACACCAGTGAGATCTGGGGACCTCAGATATAATTTTTGTTTTATTTTGTTTTTGTCTCAGGGTTGAAAACCACTGCACTAGTCATTTATACCTAAAAGTGGCAAGCTCTCTTATCAGTCTCTGCACATTGGAGATAATCAGCAACTGTTTGTTGAACCAAAGTGAACTAAGTGTATCATGTATGGCAACCACATTGATCACTTACTGTTTATCAACAGCTACATCCCCTTGCCTCTGCACCTGTGCACAAGAAAGCTCAGTGGCTGGATGGGCACAGGAAATCAGTCTGCAGATGCCCTCTTTGTACCTGGTGCAGTCAAGCCATGGCAGAGGCACTTTGCATGATTTTAATGTCTCTGTCTTTACCCCACCTCTGTGAGAGAGACTCCTGTGGTATCAAGCCAGCCCACAAAGAAGCAGGAAGGCTAGGAAGTCAGGGGAAAGAGAGAAGGAACCAGAATTGTAGGGAAAGGAGGAAAGGAATATTGCAAATAAAAGGAAATTAGACTAAGAAATCAGAGGAAAGAATCTCATATGGGGGTTGGGGACATGCTGGGTTTTTACAAATGATCACTTTCACATACTTAAAAGGTAGCTTGAGGAAAAGCAGACCCCAGTTGAGGTAGTGTTGTGGATATTTGTAGCTTGAGAGGCAAGGGTTTCAACTCTCATTTTGGCACCCTGGTTTTTAAAATCATAATACATATTCCCTTTAACTGTTGGTTACTTCTTCTAGATTTCATTTACCCCAAGGGAAGGAGAAATTTTTCATGTGGGGGTTGAGAGGAATGAAATCTGCCAAGAGCAAAGCTTTAGTGACATGAAAGCCCAGTAAACAACTTTGGTCTGTTTCAAATGGATTTTAAAACAGTTTTAGGACCAGACCAAATGCTAGTCCCTATAGAACAGTTTGTCAATAGGTATTGTGCCCCCCAACCCCTCTACCTTAGTATCTCAGTGTTTTAACCCCACAAGGTTTGGAGACCAGTGTGTCCAAGAATCTTTCTTCTGCGTCAAGGCCTCTTTCTGTGAGGAGCTTTGCTTGGGGCACTGAGAAGGCCTGTTTGGATCAGGACCATTGGAACTTATACTTTCAAGAAGTGCCAGATAAGACATTTAAGACTTTGTTTCTAGGCCCAGCTATTTATTCACCAGTGAGTTACTTAACTTCCCAAACTTCTTTATAATCTATAAAATAGGGTCAGTCTGATACATCTACCATTTTAAGCTGCTATAAAGGCTTAAGGTATTTGTTATTTGTATCTCTGGAAATGTTAGAATTGAAGTCAGTGGCTCTCACCTACTAGACTTCTACCCCATCCAACTTCCAGCTAAAGGACTCTCAGGCAGATCCACATTCCTTATCACTAGCTGGGTCTCAGCTCTAAGTATCTTGTCTGGTCTGCCCTGATATTCTGAGCTGGAAAACTGAGAATCTCAAGAGCCAGAAGAAACATTCCAAGTTTCTACCCATTTCCCCTAAGACTCAGAGCAGACTCAGGACCTAGATATTGCACTATGTCTTTGATCCTCTGGCTCTAACCTACTCTGATTTGAACCTCCCACTTTTGTTGTTCCAACTGCTTCTTGAGATGAAAGAAGAGAAAGAGAACTTTGACCCTCCTTACAGACATCTTCACTTCTTCATCCAGGGTTGAATTTTTTGTTAACCTTAGACTACTTGGGGTTAGAACAGGGCCTTATGCTTACAGAATGTTTCCAGTATCATTCATTACACCTGTCTGATCCAGAATCCAGCCCTGTCACCTTGCATAATCAGGGCTCTTGTGTCCTTCAGTGATCAAACCTGCTTCCCCTAGGGCTTGGTTCAAGTTCACCTTCTAATGTCTTCTCTCACTGGTCAATTCACTTCAAGGGCTTGCTTCTTTGAACTCCCATGGCATTTATAGCCTGTTTCCCACAACTTGATGTGTGGTGTATTGGATTGGTTTGGTTTTTGCTGTTTTGCAGTGTTTTCTTAATATGTGAGTCATGTCTCTGAGAACTGTCAAGTAATGTAGAGGTAGGGACCATGTTTGCTTTCTAGCACTGTGTTAAATGCCTTTATATCAGCACTTCCTTACTTTCTTTTGCTTAGCCTTTCCTTGAAATACTGTCCTTGATGTAGAATCATGTATTAGGAAGCCAATCGGACCTATGCCCTAACTTTGAAGCTCCATCTTCACCTTGTGGGAAGGCATCTTAACGCCTTGACTCAGACATATCTTGGGCTTGTGCTATCATCCAGTGTAACCTGTGCTGAAGGTCTGAATACAAGCAAGAACTCTCAGCAGAGGGAGCCAGTAGTTGAGTTCTCCTTCCAGCTGCTGGGACAGATGGTTCACCTGCCCAGCAAGCTCATTTAATGAGTAGTCAAGGGAAGGTGTGCCGACAATAAAGTCTAAAGGGGTAATTCACAAAAGGTGGAAGGAGACCAGAAGATAATGACACTGCTATTTTGTTGCAGAAACCAAGGAAGGCAACTGTTTAAGGAAAGGAGGGGAGTGGTATCAAATGGCTCCAGAGAGGTTTTCTGGGCTAAGGACCAAGATGAGTCCATGGGATCTGGCAGTTAGCAGAAGTCTTCCCTGGCAACCCCTCTAAAACATCTCCACCCCATCATTCTACCACAGCTCCTTTACTGTCTGGACAGCACTGTCATTTGCTAAAGTCATCCTCTAGGTTTATTTCTAGCTTATGTAACTCCTTAAGTAACTCCTTAAAAACGGCAACTTTGTTTTGTTCACCTTGTGTTCTCAGCTTGATAATAGTGCCTGACATGCAAAAGAGAATAAATGCACAGGCTTGTCCAGTCACCAGTTAATAAGTGGGAAAGCTTTGGTTTCATGGGGAAAACAGAGAAGTAAATGTAGACATATATTAAATAATGATTTTAAAGATTGTGTAATTTAAAATTTAACAAGTTAATTATTAAAAGTTACTTTTTTGAAGGTAAAAGAAGGAAAGCATGAGAAAATAAATACTACATATATAGCCATTTGTTTTTATTTAGTGATAATACAGTATCACAAATTAAAACTTCTGGAAATTCTGCAAATTAAACAAGGAAATTTAGAACTTTAAATGCTTTAATTATTCAATAAAAATCAAAAGATATGAATTAAGCATATGACTCAAATTAGAAAAAAAGAATACCAAAATATACTAGGAAAGCCATGAAGGAAGATATACTAAAGCAGATATGACTGAATTTTAAAATAGAATTCGTAGATAAATTCATAATATTCTTTGAAAAAGTAAGTAGCCATAAAAGAAAAAAATTAGAAATGAACAAGGTGATACAATAAATGTTCAATAATGTTCTATATAGAACATTATAAAGTTCTATATAGAACTAGGCTAAATGAATTTGCTACTCAACAAAATAGATGATTTTATGGTAAAAAAAAATATATATGAATGAAACTAAATCTTAAAATAACTGAAAGACTTGAAAAATCAATATTCAATGAAGAAATGGAAAAAATGTGCAAGTATTATCTCCACATGCTTTTACGAATAAATTCAAATGTTCAAGGAACAGATAATTCTTAATGCCGTTTTTGTTCTAAAAAAATCACTTAAAATTTGTCATATTAATTAAATAAGTATTCTTGATTATTGTGAAACAGACCTCCAGAACTTTTTCATCTTGCAAAACTTAAACTCTGGTCTATGGTCATGCTACCCTAAACAATCCCAATCCCGTCTAATCTCAGAAGCTAAGCAGGGTCAGGCCTGGTTTAGTACTTGGATGAGAGACCACTTAGGAAGACCAGGTGCTGTAGGCATAAAAAATAAAAAAATAAGGGATTGTAAACTGACAAGGTACTTGCAAAGCTGAAACTGTACCCACTAAACAATGTCTCCCCTTATCCTCCCTGCAGCCCCAGGCAACCACCCTTCTATTTTCTATCTCATTGAATTTGAATCTTCAGATATATAAGTGGAATCATACAATATTTGTCTTTTTGTGACTGGCTTATTTTACTTAGCATAATGTCCTCAAGGTTCATCTGTGTTGTAGCATGTTAAAATTTTTTTTTTTAAGGCTGAAATCCATTTGTGTGTGTGTGTGTGTGTGTGTGTGTGTGTGTGTGTGTGTAACATTTTGTTTATCCATTCATCCATCAACTGACACTTGGGTTGCCTCCACTTCTTGGCTATTGTGAATAAATGCTGCTGTGGACATGGATGTATAAATGTATCTCGCTGTGTTAACTGTTTTAGAGCATAGGAAAATTAAAAAACCAAAATAATTCATTTTTGTGAGCACACCTAATAGATCATGTACACACACACATTCACACAAATCTCTATATAAATGCAAAAACCTTAAGTAAAGCACTAACAAATTCTTCAATATGTTAAAGGAAATATATCATAATTGCCAGCATTTATTGTTAATTCTCATTTAGAACCTGCCCCTAACCCCCAAGCTCGTAAATGGTGGGCTAGGAAGGCAACCCAGGTTTGTCTGCCTCCAGAGCCCATGATGCATTTGGTGAGTTTGTTGGGAAGTTATTGATGGCCCCATAAAAGAAATCCACTAACGTAATGCATCACAGAAGTAGGTCAAAGGAATAAAACAGACCCAGGAATCTCTCATAGATAAGTATTGGAAAATGAAAATCAACACTTATTTTTTTATTTTAAAAACTCCCCTAATAAATTAGGAAAGTTAAGAAGCTTCATTAACAGGATAAAATAAATCTTCTGAAACAACACCCAGCATCAATTTTAATAGAGATAATGTTGTCAGGGACAAGACAGACCCATTCTAACTACTATTACTGAACAATGTCCTGAAAGGATAACTAGCCACTGTAATTAAGCAGGATAAAGAGTTTACTATTGGAAAGGAGACAGTTTTTGACTCAAACTAGATACCTACCTAGAAATCTGAAGATAATCATGAAAAACAGACCTAACGAGAGAGCAGCAAAAGATATATATGTGATATATATAAAACTTTTAAAATAACTTTCTAGTATAGGTAATTACCAGTTGTGATTAGGGGGCAAAAAAATCTCATTCACCCTAGCAACCAAAACTATAAATTACCTTGGAACAAAATTAACAGGAAATGTATAGGACTTACATGAAGAAAATTACTAAGCTTTGCAGAGAGACATGAAGAAAAATGGAAAGACAGATATGCTATATTCCATGAGAGAAGACAATTCTTTAAAGACGTTAATCCTTCTTTAATAACTTTAAATGTAAGCCTACAAAAATATTTATTTTTAACTTGAAAGATTATTCTAAAATTAATCTGGAATGAATGAAATAACTATTTTTAGAAATCGAAAGATGAAGAATGTTGGGGAAAATTTTATTACCAGTTAACTCATTATAAACCTATAAATTAAAATATGCTGATGGAGGACTAAATTAAAATTTCACAAACTTTATTGTTGAAGGAGATAAGACTTAATGAGATTACATTGCCAAAGCCTACAGAACCCTAAATGAGTAGTGTCAGACTTCCAAACCACATTGTTAACCACAATGTAATTCTATCCTCCTAAAATATACATAAATACATGGATTTACAAAAACTATGAGAAATAAGTACACCAAAATATTATTATTAGTTATCTTTAGGTGATAGAATTATGATATGATCTTTTTTCCCCCGCTATACTTTTTTTTTAATTTTCCAAATATTCTACAGAGAACATGTATTGCTTTAATAATTGGACAGAGAGAACAATTCTACTATTTTCAGAAACCAAAGCTCCACTTCCCTCCAATGTGGGAGTCCAGCCAAAACCTTATTCTTGGACAGCATCAGTGAAGAGCCTTGGGAACGCTCTTGGGCACAGAAGCAGAGGCATGTCATATATGGAAACCTTCCATGAGGATGACCTCACCATGGGAACCCATTCAACATAAACCTTGCCTTCAAGAGCTAGCAGAGTTCTTTGGACCAAACCTGGAGGGTAAAGAGCTAAGAAAGAACTGACCTAATGAAGAGAGGACTGTGCTTATGCCTGAAGAAGCCCAGTGTAACCATCTGGGCTTAGTCAGTCTCCTCTGTGATCAGGTCCTAGGAAAGGCTTACTTTTCCCCACCTCACTCTCTTCTAAAAAAGAACTCCCACAGTGGCCCAGAGTTATTTCTGTCTTTTTCCTGGGCCTGAGTAAGAACATAGGATGTTACTTACTTGTGTTGGACAAATAGTAATGGGTTCTTTGTGGGTGAAAGAAGTGGAAATATCACCTAGGCTAAAAGAAGTAAGACTATTCTTAGATATTCCTAAGTCATTCCCTGTAGTTAGCTCCCCCATCCCTGGCAGTCTTCTCTCTTCACCTCACTTCACCTTAAAGCAAGCCAATGACATCATACCCAAGCACAATTCCATCAAAATATCATACCATCGACAGCACTGACACTTTGCTACTTTGAACAGCTCTTAACACCTTTCCTTGCTCACTAGGTTTAAGTACCTGTGTCTAGAACTTCTTTCACCTCGCCTAGTGTTATACACCTTTTCCATGGCTTTGGAGTTTTAAATTATTTTTAATTGAACCATGGTAGGCTCAAGATACATTGACACAAATATTTTAGTTCTCAGTCTCAGTGTTGCTCTGTAAGTATAAGGCCTCTAAGTACGGTGCTTGGGACTTTAGCATCACCTAGGAAGAGACCATATAATGAAAACAGGTAGAGTGGATCTGAGCAGGCTGAAGCAACAGATGTCTATAACAGGTGCATAGGAGAAAAAGCTAGAACTACCATTACCACTTGTGTCATATGGGCAGTATGACCCAAGGTGAGCAAGCTAAAAATATATAAATGGGATCACCAGGGGCTGCTGTCTTGGTTAATAGCAGTTGACTCATTTCTAAAAAAAAAAAGGTGGGTCACATATCCAAGCTATGGGTCATTTATTTATTTAATTTGTTTTTATTGAGCATCTACTGTGTGCAGAGCTCTGTTCAAAGTATATGGGAAGTAGACATGCTCTCTGGCTTTGAAGAAAACATAATTGAGTAAGGTAAAGCAGCCCATGAAATAATAAGAGCAGTTTCTTCATAACTGATGAGTGTACACAGGATGAGCACCAACTTTATGCATAAGTATTGTGGGAACCCAAGTAAGGGAGAAGTAAATGTTTTCATTTTAATTTATTTATACTCTTTTATAATTTAATTTATACTCTTTATAATTTATTTGTACTCCACTTTTAATTATTTCAGCAAATATTTATTGTATGCCTGTTAAGTGCTAAGCCCCATCCTAGCCTCCAGATACTTAGTAGAAAGGTTTTCCAGGATATGTCAAATATTACAAAGAGGAAATAAATTGGACATAAGGGCAAAGGAATACAAGGATACAACAAAATGGATCCAGTAATAGAGGAAAAAATGTAAACCAGGATCACTTACATTTCTACCATGAAAGGGCCACATGATGTGTGATGTCGTAAATAATATAAACATTTGTAGAATAAGCAAATAGCACATAGAGGTTTCTGTTTTCCCATATAAAAGATGGCATCTCACTAAAGCACAGCACAGGAGAAGTATTTCTGCTGAAACTCAGGCGGAGGGGTGAGGGCAATATAGTTCAACTCACATCCTAGCCGGCTGCTAATCTGGTTTAACCTAGGGATGTATTTTATCACATCTGAGAGTTCGGATGGACTGCATGGATTATAAACAACTCCAAGTTTCTTTCTGGTATCATTTTAACAAATATTAAGTTATAGGGAACTAGGAATTGAAATCTCTGGCAAGTGCCTGGGGTGCAGCTGCCATTCTTTATTGGTGGCTGAGTAAGAGCCAAGGTTCTTGACTTTCAAACCATTTTTGTTTTGTTGTAGCACAGCTCATCCAAGTGGAGTATGAGAGCCCCTGGCCCACTTACTACATTGATTTCCACTTTAAGCAGAAAAGGAACTTGCAGTAACCACAAAGTTTCTGTACGAGCAAATTCAGGAAATCAAGTTTTGGACAGTGTGGTTTCCTCCTTATTTATGAACTTGGGAATAACACAGGAATAACTACCTAGGCAATGACCTTAACATTAAAGGTTTTGATCTGTAGCCTTTCATTCTGTCCTAATTTGCTAGCAGGGTACATTTATATTCAGATCATCCCTTGTCGAAGAAAACAAATTCATATCATCAGAGTAAAAAGAATATCTCCCTTTTATTTTTTATAGCAAGGGGCTATGCAGCCAGCTTATCCAAAGATAGTGTCAGATTTTTTTTTTTTTTTAATTAACAAGTGGAAAAACATTAGTGCCAGAACTCAGCCTGGATTGGCCCTCAGGAAAGCTGTTTTCTCCAGCCCTGGCCCATGAAGTAGAACAGCAGCACTGAATCAATTTGTCCATGGTGCGACTGAGGAAAGGTCAATGAAAATTACAGACAATTTGATATTATTCTTGCCACTTTAGGGCAAAATTAATGGCAGTGACCTGTGGTGGAATGGTTGTTCCAAGCCCATCTGTTGCTTATGTCAAATGCTGATCTGAGAATCCTGGATCTTCACAACTTGATAAAGAGAGGGCATAGAATTTGGGTAAAATGACCAAAAAAAAAAAAATAGACCTTTAATTTGAGTTAGGAGAGACACAGGTTTGGATTCTGGGTATAGCTGAACAGAGCTAAGTCCATAGAGTAAAAGAAAATAAATAATAAACACAATCAATAAATAAAATGGAAAATAAAACCGGGGACAGAAGCCCACCATTCAGGGGAACTAGTAACACCTCCAAAGGCAAAAAGTCCACGCATAAGTGCTTTATTTAGCTCATCTGGGCATTGAAGGGCCATAATTGGGTTCTAGTCAGAGACTGGCCTCATATTTACAAAAATTGGGGCACTTGACTGTTTTGTGAGAGCCAAAGGAAGTGAACTTCCTAGGTGTTATCCAGTGTTTGGTCCCACACAAGCTCACTTCGCAAGCTCACTTTCCAAGATAACGGTTCAAGATAAAAGCCTCTTCTGGAGTCTGACCTTGTTGCCAGATTCCATTCTCACCACAAGGTGTTACCGAAGTAAAGTATTTTTAAGACAGTAAAAATGTATTTTTAACTTTTATGAGGTCCTGAGTGGCCATTTCTTATTTTGGTTTTTCACAGCTTTATTTAATAAAGGTTTTGTTGGCTACCTAAGAATTCTCATGCCAAATGTAGGAAAACCAGGACCTGCATTTATGGTAACATTTTGAAATTAAGACTAATTCTAAATTATTGTGTTATGTTGTTAGGGGAGAACCTCAACTTTAGACACTACAAATGATGCTTCTAATAGTTCTCGGCTAATACCAAGTTGCAAGTGTATTTTTTTCCCCTCAGTACTTGGGGATACTGAGGTTATGCAAACAAGCTCTGGAGCTGGACTGGCCTGGGATGGATTTTTGGCTTCTTCACTTACTGCCTATGTCACTTTAATATGTGTCTTATCTTCCCCAACTTCAAAGTCCTCAACTCCATAAAATGTGAATAATACCAGGATTAAATAAAAGAATGCATACAGAGGGCCTAGTAAAATGTGTAGAATGTAGACACAACTCAATAAATGGCAGCTATCAATAATAATAAATAGCAGTAATAGTAAAAATAATGAGGCCTGAGGTCTATAGTTCACACCAAATCGCTCTATGGGGACTCTAGTCTTAAAGCGAACATCTTTGACTTTCCTAGAGAGATGGGCAGAGGATCCTAACAGCCCAGGCTCAGCTGAGTCCCTATGTGCTGAGGCCTTTCCCTGGGAAACCACAGCCCCTAACACAAAATGCTTTCCATTTAAAAGCTGCCCTTCTGGGTGGGCAGGCCTGTGTTATAAGTACAACTTGACTTTTAAAAGAACCATCCAGAAGGGAGGCTACCACTCCACCTTTCAAAGCCTTCCAGTCCCTTTCCCCTCATCATCCTGCCTCCCGAGCTACTCCAGTCTTCTGGAATGAAGATAGGCACCTGGGGCTTCCTGCATAGACACCTAGGGGGTGGGGCCGGCGGTAAAACCCTTCTCAGTAGCCCCTGGGGGAGGTGTTGGCCTCCATTTTGAGCCATCTCTTAGAGCCTGTTGTTTGCAGCTGGGGCCTTAGCGACAGTTTCAGGGAAACAGAAGAAAGAATGTTCACTCAACATTCTGTACACAGATACATTTTAATCCTCTTGTTTAAATCCTCTGTTTCCTTACTGATTTTTTTCTCTCCTTGTTCAATCAGTTACTGAGAAAGTTGTGTTAAAATCTCCCATTATAATTGCAAATTTCTCTTTTTCTCCTTTTTTAAGACAATTTTTGTTCTCTCTCATATATGTTCACTCTAGATTTTGGCAGGTAGAATTCACTTTATTTCAATCTGGAATTAAACTTATACAAAGCTGTGTTCAGTCTTTGTAAGGCCTTTTCTATTTCTGGCTTGCTCTTACTCCTAGCACATAGTTTTTTTAAAGGAACCGTGTTAGTCAGGGTTGTGCAGAAAAATAGAACCAGTACCGTGCGTGCGTGTGCGTGTGCATGTGCGTGTGTGTGTGTGTGTGTGCGCGCGTGCGTGCGCGTGTCTGCAGCTAGCAGTCTGGAGACCCAGGGAAGAGTTGCAGTTTGAGTTCAAAGGCAGTCTGCTGGCAGAAGCCCTCTTCTTCCAGGAATATTAGTCCTTCTCTAATGAAGCTATCTACTGATTGGGTGAGGCCCACCCACATTGTGGAGGATAATCTGTGTTACTCAAAATCTACTGATTTCAATATTAATCTCATCTAAAAAATACCTTAACAGAAACATCTAGATTAATATTTGACCGAATATCTGGATACTGTAACCTAGATAAGTTGACAGTAAAATTAACCATCACAAGTCCCAGTGGACAGCCTGGAGTGTTTACCAGTGCCCCTCTTCCACAGTGGGCTCTGAGCTTCATTATTCTTCTCTCTAGCTCCATAAGTCTGACAAAAACACTGATAACCCTCTCAGTCCCTTAGTTACTGCTTCTTGCTCAACTTCTTGGCCTATTTTCTGTGCTACTTTAACAGTGAAAGATGCCTCAAGAGGAAAATGGATTAGAATGTCAGGTTCACCCAAAAGAGTTTTTTCTCTCTAGAAACTTGGCCTCTCACATCCTGTCTTATTGGTAGTTCTCTGATTTTCAAACAGATGTTTTTTTCCATGTTTTATCCTAGAAAAAGGATCACTGGGATACTGGAAAGACATTTTATTAAATCCAATTCCCAATTGATAACTCTTAATAAACCTAAAATGAAGTAATACTTCCTGAATATAAAATAATGCATATTATATTGAATAATATTTAATGGGCTCTTCAATGGTATAGTGGGAGAGAACATACTTCAGTATTGTTTGTGTAACTATATGTATATATATTTTCCTATTTGTCAGTAATCAGAAAATATATCAAAATGTTCACATAGTAGGAACAAAAAAATATATAAAAACCTAGCTAAAAAACCAGAACTGTGCAAAATCCATGATGAAAATTCTGAAATATTATTGAAGAACATGAAGTTTTAAATAAATTGGAAGACACAAATGGAAAGTCCAACAATGTAAAGTTATAAATATTTTCTAAATTAGCTATAAATTCCATGAAAATTCAATAAGAGCTCAACTTTGTTAGGAATGTAGTGACAGAATTTCACAAGATGATTTTAAAGTTTTCCTGAGAATAAATAAGCAATAATAATGAAGAAATATTTAAGAGTGATGATGCAATATTTACTTGAGCAGATAATTAAAACCTAGAGTTATATTTAAAATGGTGAGATACCGGTACAGAAATAAACAGACAAAGGAAGATAGCAGAGTATAGAAAGGGGGAACATTTCAAATCATGGAGATGGTGTTGACTAATTAATAAATGGTGTTAAGTACTAGCCCTTGAGGGAATAGAGAAGACAGGAGAATTTGATCCCTGTGTCATGGTTTAGAATGCATTTAAAATACATTTCAGCCGAATTAAAGATTTCAATATAATAAATTAAATAATTAAATGTGCCAGAATAAGATGTAGGTGAATATTTACATAATTATGAGTTAAAGAATGCTTTTCTAAAGATAGATACCATGAAGGATAAGACATATTATTATGATAAAAGTTGAAACTTTAACAGAATAATGTTTACCTTGGGAATATTAGTGGCTGGGAGAAATTACGTGGAAATCTGATTTGAGTAGTGGTTTTGTGGGTGCAAAGACTCATTATGCACTTAAAATTTGTGTATTTTTCTGTATGTATGTTATCCCTCAGTTTTAAAAAATGGATAAAAGTTCTATTTGAAAAAAGATACAGTGAAAACATTTTGGGAAATGGTGGACTAGGAATATTTACAATATTTACAGGCTACAAAGGGTTAATTTGTATCTTTAATATATAAAGAACTTTGTAAATCAATAAGAAAATATTGAGCACTCAATACAAATATAAAAAGCAAAAACAGGCAATTCACAAAAGAGAAATACAAATGGTCAAGGGACAAGATGCGTAACTCACTAATAAGCAAATAAATGCAAATTAGAACCCAGTACAGCACTGTTTTTTAAGTGTTAGATTGCAGAGGTTAAAAGGTTTAATGCTCTCTATCTGGGTTGTCAGAAAATTAATATTCTCAAACCTGAGTGGGAAAATAAATTGCAATTACTTTCTGGACATTTGGCTTAACGAAGTGATTTTTAATTAAAATGTGCATTCTATTTGACCAAGAAATTTCTTTTTTTGGAATGCTCTGTGGAGGGAATCTCACAGGTACACAAACAAATAAAAACACTCATTACAGTATCATTTATAAGAGCAACAAATTGGAAACCACTTACACTGTCAGTCCATAAAGGACTGGTTTGATAAACACATTGAAGTATGTACAGCCAATAAAATAGATAGTGCTAAAAATGTATATTAATGAACACAGAAAAAAGAATTCCAAGACATTTTTAGGTGGTAAAAGTACAATTTATTTATTTCTTCATTTAGCAGGTATTTATTGAGTGCTCATATGGGTCAGGCTCTCCTCTAAGCATGGGGGATACAACAGTGAGCAAAAAAGAAAAAGAAAAAGAAATTACTACCCTCCTGGAGTTGATGTTCTTGTGGCAAATAAAAGATAATAAACATTGAAATAAATTATGTAATATATAAAGCAGTGTTATAGTATGATACTATTTTTCTAAATGTGTATTTGCATTGAAAAATATCAGAAAAATTTTCATTTGTAGTGGTTATCTGGATGGTGGGTTTTTTTTTTTTTTCTACTTCATACTTTTTTTCCTGAAAATTTTTGAATGAGTATTTCTTTTATATCAGAAGAAATAAATTAATTTCTTTATTGAGGAAAATAAAATCACAAAATTTTATTTAAAGAATGTCTGAATAACTGATATTTGCTATTTCTTTCCCTCAAAGAAATTAAAAGATCTACTGTCAAGTGAGAGAAATTTTTTGACATTAAAAATAGCTCAAATGCAAATCAAAACCACAACAATGTGGAATAGTAGAAACTCTTATTCACTGCTAGTGGGAATGCAAATAGTACAGACACTTTGGAAAACAATTTGGAAATTTCTTACAAAACTAAACATACTCTTACCATATGATCCAGAAATCTTGTTCCTTGGTATTTTGTCAAATGAGTTGAAAACTTATGTCCACACAAAAACCCGCTCAAAGATGTTAAGAGCAGCTTGATTCATAACTGACAACATTTGGAAGCAACTAAGATACCCTGCAATAGGTGAATAGATGAAAACATTGAAACACATCCAGACAATGGCATATTATTCAACACTAGAATGAAATGAATTCTCAAACTATAAAAAGAGATGAAGAGACCTCAAGTGCCTATTACTAAGTGAAAGAAGCCAATCTGAAAAGGCTACCTACTGTACAATTCTAACTACATGACATTCTGGAAAAACCAAAACTATGGAGAGTGTAAAAGATCAATGATTACTTAGAGTTGGTGTGAGTGAAGAGGGAAGAATAAATGGAGAATAGAGGATGTTTAGAACAGTGAAACCATCCTGCATGATACTGTAATGATGGATACATGTCATTGTACATTTGTCAAAACCTATAGAATGTACAACACCAAGAGCGAATCCTAAATTGAACTATAAGTTTTGAGTGATAATGATGTGTCAGTGTAGGTTCATTGATTATAACAAATATACCACTCTGGTTGGGGATGTCAATAGTAGAGGAGAATATGTATGTTGCAGAGGAGTTGGTTAAGGTGTGGGAAATTTCTGTACTTTCTACTCAAGCTTACTGTGAACCTAAAGGTACTTTTAAAAATAAATTCTAATTTAAAAAAACACACACACACAATAAGATACCACCTTACACCCATTAGTTTGTCTACTATCCAAAAAAATAAATAAATAAATAAATAAACAAACAAACAAATAAATAAATAACAAGTGTTGGTGAGGATGTGGAGAAATTGGAACACTCGTGCACATTGGTGGGAATGTAAAACAGTGTAGCCACTGTGAAAAATAGTGTGGGTGTTCCTCAAAAATTTAAAATAGAATTACCACATGATCCAGAGATTATACTTCTGGATATAGACCTAAAAGAATTGAAAGCATAGTCCCAATGAGATACTTGTACACCCATGCTCATAGCAGCATTATTCAAAATAGCCAAGAGTTGAACACAACCCAAGTATCCCTCAACTGTTGAATAAAGAGGCAAATGTAGGATATACAAACAATAGAATATTATTCAGCCTTAAAAAGGAAAGAAATTCTAAAACACCACAACATGGATGAATCTTTAGGACATTATGCAAGTATAATAAGCCAGCCACAAAAAGACAGGTACCACATGATTCCACTCATATGAGGTATCTAAAGAAGTCAGATTTATAAAGTTGAAAAGCTGAATGCTGGTTGCCAGGGGCTAGGAGGAGGGAGAAAAGTGGCAATATTGTTCAATGGGCACAGAGTTTGAGCTTCATAAGATGAAAAATTTTTGGAGATTGCATAACAAAGTGAATATACTTAACACTCTTGAACTGCACACTTAAAATGATTAAGATGGTATATTTTACGTTATGTGTATTTTACCACAATTAAAAATAAAATAAGAAGTGTTCGGCCTTCCTTAGGTATTAAGAAACTCAAACACTGAAAAGGAAAGACATTTAATTAAATTTCAATAAAGCCAATGGTATCAGACAAAATCAAAAGGCAAAAATGAAATCGAGGGTGGGGGGCATATTTGCAACCTTTGTGAGAGACAAAAGGCTGATTGTATCACCAATGTACTATGCCAAGGAAACAAAGCTCAAAAAGAAAAATTTGAAAAATCTAAGAGAAAAATGAACCAGCTATTCTCAGAGAAAGACAAAAAAGTTAATAAAGGCCAAATATATTCATGCTCATCAGTTACCAAATAATTTCAAATTTCAATTTTAAAACAGGAAGATGCTAAGTGTCTCCTTTCAAATTAGAAAAAATTGAAAAGATGAATAATTGTCAGTGTTCCACATGGGACACAATGAGAGCCAGCTGGGCACAGTGGCTCAGTTGACACCTATTTCACTTTTTTTTTTAAACCTTTGATGTATTACTTTTATAATCAGGAAAAAAGGTAAACAATTCTTAGGTGATAAGTCATATAAAAATTAACAAGTTTCCACATGTAATAAACAAATGTTCTGGACAAAAAATTTTGATGCTCAGTGTCTGAAAGTGTATGAAGAGGTGGTCTCACATACTGCTGACAGAAATATAAACTCGTACAAACTCTTCGGAGGACGGCTTGGCAGTTTCCATCAATATTTTGAATGTTCTTGCTTTAACAAACAGTTCAGTTTAAGAAATTTACCAGATAAATATACTCACACATGCACAAAAGTGCATATAAAGT
This sequence comes from Cynopterus sphinx, assembly GCA_030015415.1. Lineage (NCBI taxonomy): Eukaryota > Metazoa > Chordata > Mammalia > Chiroptera > Pteropodidae > Cynopterus > Cynopterus sphinx. The sequence continues at coordinate 52,201,907 of CM057383.1, read as the reverse complement.
TTTATTATGAAATTGCAGCAATGTTTGTGTAAGTAAAAAATTAGAAATGATTCAAGAACCCATCAATAGGATATTGGTTAAGGAATTTATGGTATATGCCTACTATAGAAAACTATAGCAGGGTTTTTAAAGTTATCTAAAATGATTTGGAAAGACATCCAAGAGTATTATTTTAAAAACCTGGCAAGTTTCAGAACAGTTCTAAAAACATATGTTATAATTCTATTTTTATGAAGTGATATCAAAACCTTAGAAAAATCTGAAAAAAATCTGAAAGCATAAATCTGTTAACAGTGGCCATCTCTGACTCAGGCCTGTGTGAGGTTGAAAGGGAAGTTTGCTTTTTATTTTTATTTATTTATTTATTTATTTATTTATTTATTTATTTATTTATTTATTTATTTATTAGGCGAGGCAACCCTTGGTTGACCCCACAGATTGCAAGGACCTTGTCAGCTTACAATCCCTTATTTTTTTATTTTTTACACCTACAGCACCTGGTCTTCCTAGGTGGTCTCCCATCCAAGTACTAAATAGGTCCAACCCTGTTTAGCTTCCAAGATCAGACAGGATCAGGTTTGTTCAGGGTAGCATGGCTGTAGACTGACATATGCTTTTTAAAATAAACATTTTTTCATTCTTTGAATTTTTTTGCATTGATTTTTGAAAGGAAAAAAAGAGCTAAGGGAGAGTTTGTTCATATTAGAAAAAAAATGAGTACTTCTGGCACCTGGATTAACCTGCCACCTCCCTTACCTCCTTCTCTCCATCAAAGTCAAGGCAGACTCCACCTCTCTCAGCATTTCCTATGAGCTCTGGTTTATTCAGACAGCCTTCCTTTCTGATTTCTGAGCTCTGTGGACCCTGAGTCACAACAGATTCCCTTTAATCATGGGCTCTTTATTGTTTATCAGCTGACTGCACCAACCAAGGTGCGAAAGTCCACTAGGCCTCAGTGCCGAATGATTAGAAGGGAGTGGAGCCAACCCTGCCACAGTGAGGGAAACGATTACCCTCTGGTTCCCTGATCAGGGCAAAGGAGACTGGTACCCCATCCCCGCCCAGGGTGGGAGAATTGGAGGGGAACACACCATCTTAGCACTACTCTTAGTTGCCTCTGCCAGCCAGGACTGACAAGTCTGTTCCTGCTGGACAGCTCCCACCTCAGTGTCTGCTTTGCATTCCCCCATCAAATAACCCCATGAGGACTTTCCCAGGGACCCGCAAGTCTCAGGGAAGCTTCCCAGGAGTCCTGGACTTTAGTCCTAGTGCTAAGCATGCAGGACAGTGGTCAAAAGATGAGAAAGTATGTGCCATGATAGTTACACTGTCCCTACGGGGGGTTCTCTCAGCAGCAGGAACTCTTTAGCCACACCCCTAGTCTTCTGTTAATGGGAAGACTCCACCAAGTCATTGTGCCAGAACACCAGAAGCCACCAGAACTCTCATGTAGTATCCCCAAAGTGGGTGCAATTGTTCCTAGTCTGATACAAGCCCAAGACAGCTAAAAGCCAAAGAGAAATGTCATCCACACCTGGGAAAGAAATGCTCTGTGTCTTACTCACTTGCTGCCACTCATACAAACTCCTAAGCCCTGGGCTGAGTCACCTGCGGTCCCAGGACACTTTAAACAGGTGCTCAATGCATGATGCATGCTTTTTTTGGTGAAGCGTAGGTATCCTGGGCACTTGGGCAGGAGAGGGGTATAAAACGCAAACAGCTAAGCCCCACCCCCAGGGTCATCTGGGTGAAGCCTGAGAATCTGTATTTCTAACACAGTCCTTAGTCAAGTTGATGCTGCCTTCCATTGGGACGAGGGACTATACTTTGGGAACCACTGGGTTTGAAGATAGGAGGGCCAGTCAGGAAGCTGTGTTGGCTCAAGGCCAGACAGAACCAGAGCCTGAAGCAAGGCAAGGCCAAGCAGGGATGGACCAGGAGGACTGGAAGGGAGGACACAGAGCTGAGAGACATTTCTAAGGGGACAGCCACCAGGAAAGGTTCCCAGGTGGTTGGGAGCATGAGAGGGTATGAGGCATCTAGACTGACTAGGGGTTTCTAGTTTGAAGAGCCAAGTGGAAGGACTCAGGTAGGTAACCCAGGAGGCAAACCCGCACTGAGGGTAGGGAACAAGGGTTCAGTTTTGCAGCATCCTCTGGGTGGATATATCCCATAGACAATCGGTAATTTTAGTCTGGGTTCAGCATGAGGTAGTTGGACTGTGCCACAGAGGTGGTAGCTGATGATGTGGGAAATATAGCAGCTGTCCAGGAAGAATACATGAATTATAAAAAGAGCAGGAACCACAGGACTGTGAAAAATTCTACCAGCACATGAGTCTTGTTAGGTGTGCTTAACCCCAAGGCAGCTCTCTTGCTCTGCAATTCCCAATATGTAAGGACTGGTAGAGGGAATCCAGTAAGGAAGGGAAAACGTTAGGAGACAGTGAAGTTCCAGAGACAGCTTACAATGTCCTGGGAACCCAGGTGATTCAGCCAGGGCTTAGGAGCTTGTGTGAGAGGTAGCAGGTGAGTAGCACACAGGGCATTTCTTTCCCAGGCATGGATAACATTTCTCTTGAGCTTTTAGCTATTTTGGGCTTGTACTAGACCAGGTAAAATTGCATCCACATTGGGGACACTGCATGGGTGTCCCAGGCCAGCCGGGATGGCGCATAGCAGGGCCTGAATAGGGAGGTGTGGAGGGAGGAGGCCCACTGCCATTCTTGGTATGGTTCTCTTTCCAGGAGCCGAGCTACATCTGGGCAGCTTATAAGGCCTGGTGTGAGTTTTGTTTATGAAAGTGCAGCATAAAAGGAACAAACCCTCCAGCACCAGGGCTGTTGCCACTCAAGTCCTTTTGCATACATTTTTCAAATGATAATTCATTCTACCCAGCCCCCTTCTCCACCACTCAAGGCCGATTTATTGAAAAAAACACCTTATATGGTAATATTGCTAACACACCGTCAGCTGGCCTTTTTAGGGACTCTGTTTAAAGAAGATCCGCCTCTCGGTTTTATATTGCTCTGGTATTTTTGCCCAAGACACACCAGCCCTCTGTCACTGGGAGAAGGACCTCTCATACATTTGGTGAGTACCATACAGCTTCTGGCAGCCTGTCCTTCCTGGGGCTTCCTGGCCCCCTTGGTGCAGGAGCATCTCTAGGTTGGCCTGGCCTCAGTGACGCTGGCCCAGGTCACGTTGAGGCCCTCGTTGGGCAGGAATGCCTGCAAGTACACTGCTGCCTGCCAGTGAAAGGCATTTCTGGCCGTGGGGCATCCCAGGGCAGGGGCAGACCAGAACAGTGCTTCCTGACCTACTAACTGGGTGGTGGGTAGGATATCACATCTGTGGTCTCTACTCGCCCTGCTTGCCAGGGACAGTGCACGTCTATACTCTTACATCCTTCATCATGGCTCCGAATGTCTGGCAGACTGCTTAGGGGAGGCAGATGCTTTCTGGAAAGCCCACTTCTTCTCAGGATATTTGTATCAAAACCGATAACATCCAGTGTCAGAGAGATGATTGTGTTGAGAATAAGAGTGTATTCAGTTTCCAGCAGGTCGCATTGTCCTCTAATTTGTGCTTGGCTGAAGTGAACAGAGAATTGTTTCACTCTTTGAAGACTCCAGGGTCACTGGGGGATGTTTAAAGTTGGGGATAGCATAGGGACGAGCATTCTGTGGCATGGAGCAGTTTTAGGAATAGAAGAAACATAGAACCATCTAATTCATCCTCTGATGAGGATGCTGAGGCCTACAGAAGTTAAGTGACTTGTCCAAAAGGCTCACACCCACCTGTGAAACCACCTGCCAATGCAATTATTCCCCCCACACACCCCACTTCACACACACACACACACACACACACACACACACACACACACACACACAAATAATTAAGAGGAAAATGAGAACAAGGAGCTGTTTCCACTTTGTGATCAATCTGCTAACATCTCTTTATGGCTGAGGCAAGCTGGTGCAGTGGTGCAGGCCTTGGAGGCAGACTGCCAGCTACCAAAGTTACTGAGTAACCCCAGTTTGCTCTCTTGTAACATGAGAGTAATAGCAATACTATCTACTTTAAATGAGACAATATATGTATAAAGGGCTCAGCTCGGCACTGTCCCTGAGTGCTTAAACTTTACGAATCACCTAGAGGGCTGGTTAAAACACAGAGGGCTATATACCCCACCCCAGATTTCAATTCAGGAGGCTGAGGTGGGGCCCGCTAATTCTCATTCCTAATAACCTCCCAGGTGGTGTTGAGATTGTACGTGTGGAACCACACTTTACACAGGAAGGTTCTTAAGTGCTTGCTCTTATTATTTAAAAGGTTTAGACTTTGAGATTATTCCTTGGGCTGAAAAGAGAGCTTCTTGTGACAGAGAGGAGTGGGTGCTGGAGAAACTGCAAAGAACAGAGATTTTAAATGTCAGGCCTGGGAAACCAAGATGGGTGGTATGACATTCTGACCTTAAGGTGCTATTTCTTTCCTCCTTCCCTTCGTTCATGCCACTAACATTTATTGAGCACTTACTATGTGCCAGAAGTTGTCTCAGCTTCTTAGGGACAGTTTTAGGACTTCTACAATCATTGGGTAAGGCAGAAAAGCAGGTGGGAACTATAGAACAAATAAATGTATGAAAAGACTCCAAGAGGAGCTTCTCACTCAGCCCAGGGGTTATCAGGGAATGCTTCCTGGAGGAAGAGGTCCTGAAGTTGAGATTGCCCCAGTAGAGAGGAATCATGATCTTTGGGACCTTTTAAGTGACTCAGTTGTACTGAATTTAGACTTCAAGGCAGGAAGCAGGGAGAGCTAATATCAGAAGGCCAGGCAAGACTGGATTATCAGGGTTGTGTATATACTACACTAAAGGATTGGGCAACGGGGAACTCCAGAAAGGTGACGGAAAAGATATGTCCTTTGAATGGATTTCTATGGCAGCTATGAGGAGAGTTTACTGGAACAGAGCAAGAGTGCTGCTGCTGTGTGTAGTGGTACTGAATTAGTCATGCAGGGTGGTATGGAGATAGAATTAAGACAGACTAGGGATTGGTTGGGAGGGAGGAGAAGGAGTCAGGGTGTTGGGTGTAGGCTCTAGGGAGGGTGGCATGATTCTCTGAGGGGCAATTCCACTTTAGAGGGTGGCAATGGGGATAGCAGTCTTGGAAGTGGAATGAGGTGCCAGGGGGCATGCGGCGTAGATGCCCAGCAAGCAGCTGACTCTGCCTATCCAGCAAGCAGCTGACTCTGCGGCCCAGGAGGCGGTCCTGAACTGAACCAGGAGAATGAATGAGAGGCCCAGAGAAAAGCCAGCAGAGCGGGTCCAAACGGCAGAATGCTGAGGATCAGAAATATCACTAACCAGGAATCATTTTAAATTTATATATATACATACATATATATACACACACACATATATATAAATCTACCAAGTCTAGATACCCTGAGGTTAAATTATAGATAGTACTAGAATTTTTCACCGAAGGAATGTTTTTCGTGAAATTATTTCCCTCTGCCAGGCTCTTTGATCATGTGAATATATGTGTGTGTGCAAATTATAATAGGCAGCTGCTTACTTGTCATTGGAAGCCCTCACCTCCAAGGTTTCCTTCGTATTGTTTGAAGTCTCACCATCTGACAGGCCTTCCTTTTAGAGCTTAAACTTTCTGCTAATTTCCAAACTGTCTTTGGAAACTAGCATAAATTCAGCCTTTAATAATTATTGATTTATGAAATGGATCAGTCAGCTCCTTCCAATATGACAGACTTCATCCTGGGTGCAAGTTTTGACGGAGAAGCATAAGAGGGAAAATAAAAGGTATTATTTTTGCAGACTTTTACAACAGGGGTGGGCAAACATTTCCTGGAGAGGGACAGATAGTAAATATTTTAGGCTTTCTGAAACTAAATGTCTCTGTTGCAACTGTTCAACTCTGTCATAGCAATAGCAGCCATAGACAGTATGTGAATGAACAAAGGTATGGCCAAGTTCCAATAAAACTCATTTGTAGATACTGATATGTGAATTTCATGTAACTCTTTGGGTCATAGAAATATTTCTCTTTGGCTTTTTGGCAACCATTGAAAAATGTCAAAAACAGCTCATGGACCACGCAGAAAAAGGCCTTAGTTTGCCAACCCTGATTTACAATTTATAAAGCACTTTCATTTCCATTATTTCATTTGATTCATCACCTCAGGAGATAAATGTTATGGTTTCCATTTCTTAGCTGAGGAAACTGAAGACCAGAGAAGGAGACAAAGAACTGGGCCACAGGAAGGGGATACCCGGAGAAGGGCAAAGAAAGGAGAGGTGGAAGGAACTCTGACGCCAAACCTTCAGAATCACAGGGAGTGGGTTCAAAGCCTCTGTCCTCGTACTTGCTTGTGAGTGGCTAGGGACATGAGTGAGTGAGCAAGTTCTTTGCACCTGATACATATTTGGTTTTTGGCCACCTTTGGGGCAGCGCGGGGTGGGGGAGGGGCAGATAGCTAACTTTGTGAAATCCTCAATGAAGCCCAAATGTAGTACAAGCTGACAGAGCCAGACACTTTGCTCAGCTTTCAGCAAGTATAAAGCAGTTGTGACCCCCAGGAAACCACAGTGACTTTGGCTCTGGTTCAGCTGACACACTCAAGCCCAGACACAAGTTACCAGCAAACAGCTGAGGAAGGTGTAGAATTCCCCTCCCCCATCCAGCGCAGGGACACTCCGGGGGAGTCAGGCTCCATGGCAAAGCCCTTCTTTCCAGGGCCGCAAGGCGCCGGGCAGAGGCTCAGTCCAGAGCAGCAGCCCTAACCCCACCTTCACTTCCCTCCCTTTGCCTTTGCTACCGCCTTTGAGAAAGCAGATTTAAGTTCACCCATAGCGCTGCAGAATGGCACTGTTGACAGCTTGTCTCAGATGCTGGGTCACAGCGTCCAAAGCCCTCTTTCTGTGCGGGAGATGGGGGAGAACTCAGGGGGAGACAAAAGGACTCACTGAAAGCCAGACAGGCTTGAGCTATGAATCACAAGAGAGAGATCCTGAGGGGACCCTAGAGTGAGATAGTCACAGAGGTGTGGCTTTGCCTCTTGGCCACCTTCTAGCCTTTAAGGTTGCATTCCCCTCAAGGTGGACCCCCTGCCAGAACAGGGAAGCATACCTGCTTGCTGAACAGCTTGTAAAGAGAAAACTTTACAAGGCCCATGTAACCAAGCCATCATGAGACTGGACTGTGGGGACCTAGAGAAACCAGGGACAGCACAGACCAGGTCTAGGTAGGCGACACGTGGTGGAATTGTCATCTGACATTTATTGATCACCTACTATGTGCTAAACAGTGAGATAGGGGTAGGAGCTATAAACATAAATCTAATTGTACGCCAGGCATTGGAGAGACTCAGAGGCTCAGAGAGAGAAAAGAACCTAGACCCTTTGTTTTAGGGCTTTGATGCTAACAGTTCTAAAGAGGTAGAGAGGCAGAAGCAAAAACACCAAACATGGAGAAGTTATGACAGTTTCACTAAGGTGGTGACGAAAGGTACAAGCTCAGGCTTTGGAACCTGTCCTGGTGATGCCAGCCCTGCCTCTTCCCAGCTAGGAGAACTTGGGCTATTTCTTTTTAATTCTCTGAGACTTGGTTGCCAAATCTCTAAAACAAAGATAAAAATGTCTTCCCTTAAGGCTTTGTGAAGATTAAATATATGTGAAGGGCACTCAATTTTTTAAATTAAAAAAAAAATTTTTTTACCTCAATACTGGAAACACCGAAATACTGCTGTGTTTCACCTAACAAAGCAGCTGTAACTTTTCCACCGCATTAAATATTCTGCTCTCTCCACTATATGGAGGTTTCCAGCAATTGGTCTGCAAAATAATTTATTGGTTATTCAATAACTTTTTCAATATTAAAGTTGTTTCTGATTTTAGTTATTTTAAACAAACCTGTGATAAACAGTTCTTGGCCAAATCTTTGAAGTCACCCATGAGTGTTTCCCAAGAATAAATTCCTAGAAGTGACTTTATGGAGTCAAAGGATATATAGATTTTATAACAAAGGAGATTGATATACACGTTTTAAGTCTTTTGAATAGCATTTAAAAATTCCTCTTCCAAAAAGTAGTACAATTCGACATGTCAGCAGTGAATGCAAGCCCACTTTCTCACACTTTTCCCAGCAGGTCTGTGTCCCCAAACTGGACACAGTATTCTAACCAGCGGTGAGGTTAGCACTCATCCCAGCCTCAGAACACAGCTGACTATCGACGAGACCCCAGGACCTGCTTACAGGTGCTATATGAGAACTTTCACAGTTTGGTTATTTAGACTCACATGCAAAACCTCATATTTATCCTATTAAATTTAATCGTATTGGATTCAATTTATTTTCTCTTCTAAGTTTTGGTTCTCCATTCATCATATTTAATATTACTTTCTCCCAGGTCTGTTTTATCTGAAAATTTGATCAGCATATGCTCTATATTTTCATGCAACTCATTTATTATAATGCCACATGAGAAAGAAAAACAAGAGTAGAGCCCTGAGGCACATCACTGTCTCCAGGTTGATGTTGACCCATCAATTAAGACCTTCCAGTGACAGTAATTCAGGCAGCTACAAATATGTCTAATTGATTTATTGTTCAGCCCACGTGGCTTTATCAAAAGGGATATCACAGGAGACCTTGTCAGATGTCAAGATCAAATTAAGCTCACCATCCCCACCTTCTCCTGCCCAGCAGTCCTGAGAGGAAAGGGAGGGCTGCTACTCTGACGACATTTGCTCTTGGTTAACCATTACCGATTGTAAGAAATCACTGCTTCTTTAATAATGTATATCAAACTTGCACATCAAGATTATCTGAGGTTTCAAGATCTTTCTTTTTCCCCTTTTGAATATTGAACATTTGCCAATCTCCAGTCTTCTAACATCTTGCCACCTATCCATTCTTCCAATATTGTCGGAGGTTGGGGATCTTCTCTGCAATCCAGAGACTGTCCAGACCCAGAGACAGTATTGTTTTAAGCAGCTAGGTGTTTTCCTTCAATCTCCACTTTACCTCAGACCTGGATTTCCTCTCGCCATTGCTTGTTTTATCTTTATTGTTCTGAAAAGCTTTCTCCTTGACAACCATTGATTCATTCATTCATTCATTTTGATAACAAATGTTTAAAAAGCCCACTCTGTGCCAGATATTGTATTAGGTACACTGAATCGCAGGGGAACAAGACAGACCTAGCTCCTTCCTTTATATTCAGCTGTGAATGAGTAGGGATAGTTTGAGGTGCCATGAGGCAAAGAAGAGGGGCCACTAAGATAGTTGGCCAGAGAGGCCTCATGAAGATGCAATGTCAACACAGAAGCCTGGCAGGTGATAGAAGTTAAGAGTAGCAAACAGGTGGGGAGAAGGGTGTTCCAGACCCTTCGTCTAAAGGTCCAGAAGGGAGAAGATGAACACTGCTTTGAACATAACAGGAAAGGGCTTTCTTTTATCCTAAAAGTTTTGTTAATAAGCTTTTTGCTCAGTCTCTACTTGCCCTTTCTGACTTTGGCTCATGCTTTGTCTCCTCTTTGCTTTGTCATCATCTTCATTGTCCAGGTTCAGCATAAGGTTATTAAGGGCCAAAGTCATAGGTTTCCTTAGCACTCATCTCCTTCCCCTTCTGTGGTTGCACATTCTTAATGAAGCTTGGTTGGGGCTTCCTTCGCCAACACCTTCTCTTTCCATGCCTGATGCTCCTTTTTTCTGGACTCCAGAAAGCCAGCCTTCTCAACCCTTCAGTTAGGACCTTTTCCACTCCCATCCACCCTGTCCCACCCAGGTGTTCCCAGGCTAAGAGGCAATCTGCTCACTGCCTCCTGGGTGTCTATTCTCCATTATCACTGAATGCCAAAGATTTGTCAGATGTCATCTTTTAACCTCTCCCAAAGAAAGCTCGCAACAGATGTTGGAAAAAATTAATTCCCTCATTCAATTTACAGCAGTCCCATTCAGCTATCAGCATTGGAAAGAGGGACTTCCCTGTTTTCTCCATCTGAAGCGTCAGGAGGAAGTGAGTCCCACCATGCATCTCTTGCTTTCCTTTCCTCTCAGGCTGCCCCTTCCTCCTTAGGATTGTATGTTTCACCTATAACTACTGAATCCTGTTTTTTTTTAATGACATGTTAAGTTGGTTTTAATTATAGACTATTCATGAATAAGTCTCCTATTTAAAATTTAAACATTATAGCTATAACCCAGCACCTCTGCCCCCAGCCACTTTCCACCTCCAGAGGTAATCACTGTGATCAGTCAGACTTTTTTTCCAGAGCTCTTTTGCTATGTGTTTATATCCACACATAGAATATCATGGAAAATACACCATATTTGTTTTCTTGTTTTAAAAAGAACTCATACAAATGGTTTTATGCTGTACATTCATTCTATTTGGCAACTTACGTGGTTCAATCAGTAGAATTGTTTAGAAACCTGGCCATTAGTCTTTAAAGATCAGCCTGGCTCCTCTCTTAACTTCAGTACAGTATCCTTGGGGTAGTTCCAAATCATGCATTTGCATCTTCCTCTAGTTAAAGAGTGCCTGTTTATTCAAGCCTTATTAATGCCTATCATAAAAAATTTGACTCTTTGACACTGGGTGAAAATGGCCTTATTTCATTTGTTCTTCCCTGATAACAGTGAGGCTGTGCGTCTTTTCATATAGTTGTTGGGCATTTGGACTTCCTGTTAATTGTCTATTCGTAGTCTTTGGTTTTCTTTTGAGCTGTTTCCTTTTATCTTAACGATTTGTAAGAGTTCTTTAGATATAGGAAAGAATAATTATTTGTCATATATACTGCACATTTTTTCAACTCCTTTCCTAAACTTCGAGTATTTTAGAAATTCTCTCCATTGAATGAAAACTTTGTAGCCATTTCAGGTTTTGAAGAGGCAGTAATTTGTTCTGACTGCCATAGCAAAATATCACAGGCTAGGTAGCTTAAACAACAGAAGTTTATTTTTTCACAGTTTAGAGATTAGAAGTCTAAGATCAAGGTATTAGCAGGGTCGGTTTCTCCTGAGGCCTCTCTTCTTGGCTTGATGTCTGCCTTCTTATTGTGTCTTCACCTGGTCTTCCCTCTGTGCATGTCTGTGTCCCAATTTCCTCTTCTTATTGAGACACCCATCTTATTAAATTAGTCATATTAGACACCAGTCATATTGGATTAACAACCTCGTTTTACTTTAATTACCTCTTTAAATGCCCTATCCCCAAATACAGTTAAGACTTCAACATATGAATTTGAGAGGTACACAACTTAGCCCATAACAGCAAGGTAGAGAAAAGAGGCCCAAGTGCCAGAGACCGGGAAGCCAAGTACACACTTGTTTCTCCTGGAACTGAGCCCTGCCTGCAGGTGGGGTCAGCCCCGGTAAGTCAAGAAGACTATCTCCAACATGATTTTGACAAGTGGCTGACTAGTTTTTTCTCCCCAAACCCCCAAGGTGCTCCTGCCCCCAGTTCACTTTGCCACACTCACCATGTGTGAAGAGGAGACCACTGCACTTGTGTGTGACAATGGCTCTGGCCTGTGCAAGGCTGGCTTCGCAGGAGATGATGCCCCGCGGGCTGTCTTCCCTTCCATCGTGGGCCGCCCTCGCCACCAGGTGTGTGCTAATCTGTATTCAAGGCTTTGAGCCACTAAGAGTAAGCACTGCACTGTGGAGACTACGTTACACTGTGTTCATGTGTGTGTGTGTGGGGGGGGTAGGGTTCTCTTTTCTGATTAATAGAACAAGACCTTTTAAATAGAAATATCCAGATCCCAACAAAACATCCGTCAGGCACATAATGATGTTACTATGTCTGGCTTAAGTCTTTGGAGTTTCTAGGTTTGAAAAAAACCTTTTAAAAATATATGCAATTAAACAAGTCCCTTGCCTTTAAGAAATTTATGTTCTGTGAAGATATACCCACAACTAATTTGAGATCACAAGCTGAAATAGAGGCAAAATATTTCACCAGGGTAGCACAGAGGAAGGAGAGAATAAATATGAATGAAGGGGGGACTAGGGAACAAGAACCGTTTGTAGAAAAAAATATGGGTAACCAAGGTTAAGGAGGATCTCGGCATGTGGTGATAACAACACGAGCAAAGCTTTGGAGGTGTAAAGTTCAAGCATAGGGTATCTGAGGAGGGCTAGTACAAGTAATGCACGTGTGCATGTGCGTGTGCGTGTGTGTTGTCGTGTGTGTGTGTGTGTGTGTGTGTGTGTGTGTGTGTGTGTGTGTGATTAGTAAGGTAAGGGGAGGAAGTATATGTGTGCGCCCTGTTCTCTCTCAGAAAAGGACATTATCTTAGGAAAGAGAAGAGAAACAAGCCCACAAGAAACCCTCCATCTTCTCTCCCCATCATCTCCTCATTCACTGGTATCTCCCTTACCCTTGTCTTCTGCTATTTTGTTTCCTGGGGAATAAGGATGTTTTTCCTATCTTCATCTTTCTTTGGAGACCCTCTGATGCCTGAGTCCTTCTGATGTGAGCCTTCAGTCAATTCACGCCTCTCTTCTTTTGCTTTGTAGGGTGTAATGGTGGGAATGGGCCAGAAAGACAGCTACGTGGGGGATGAGGCTCAGAGCAAGCGTGGGATCCTGACTCTCAAATACCCCATTGAACACGGCATCATCACCAACTGGGATGACATGGAGAAGGTATCGGTGGACTCCTCCTTCAACGTGCTTATTTTAATGATAATACATCATCATGACCCTCATATCCCACAGTCTTCTGTGCCCTGTCAACTTTTCCTCTAAAATGTTTCTCACATCCTCTTCCTTTTTGTGCATCCCATGGCCATTTTCCAATCAAGGATGCCGACATCTGTCACTGGACTACTGCAGTGACTTCCTGACTGATCTGTCTCCTGCCTCACTCACCCAATTAATTCTCTGCACTGCTGCAAAGCTTATCTTTCTAAAAACATCAAGTCATGTCACTCACATTCTCAAGAATCTTTTGTAGGTCCTCACTAACCAACAGTAGGTTCCGAACTCCCTCTCTGGCCTCTGAGGACCTGGCCCTGCCTTAATTCCTAGCTTCATCTTTTCACACAGCTTTCACTCTAAGCCAGTGGCTTATCCCTTCTTTCAAATGCTACTACTGTCCCTAGAGAAGCAAATGGCTTTTCTTACTTTTATTTTTCCTGTCATGACCTCAGATAGCAGCATTGATACTATATGATTATGATGATTCTATAATGAAATTTTTAAGTAGGGATTTATTGGGGTTTCTAGAAGCTTTGTGTGTGTGTGTGTGTGTGTGTGTGTGTGTGTGTGTGTGTGTGTGTGTAAGAAATACCAGGCCGGGGTGCGGGGCAAAGGGGGGAATTTTTAAATGGTGGTTTGTGATCAACAAAATCGTGTGTGCAAAATGCTAATAGAGACTTTTTATATCCTTTTGATAAATTCTGCTGACGGTTGGCTGAGAGTTCTTGTTTCTGTAGTGACTGCCTTTTGAAATGTAATAGAGGGCTTATTGAGAAGACTGCCCTGGGAATAAAGAATGTTGATTTGCAATCTGTAATTCACTATACTTCTCTCTAACTCATAGATTCAGTCATTCTGGATGTGAGATAAATAGATAAAAGGCAATAGCTTTCACTTCATGCGGTGGAACAGTGAAGAGCAAAGACACTGGAGTCAGTGACTAGGAGATCTGGTTGCAAACCCTTCCTTCCAAGCCTCAGTTTCCTTATTTGCAGAGATAAAAATATTTCCTTCATTAGGTTGTATTGGAGATTGAATTAGATAAATACTTAGTATAACCCCAAGACATGGGACACACTTAATGCTCAAAAATTGGCACATACTGGTCATATATTCTTAACAATAACTAGTTTGAAAACATAACAGACAAAAAATTTTATTCACAATAGTAAAGAAACCTCTAAAAATATATTATGTGCCTAAAAAGAAAAACTGAATAGGATAAAGTTGTCAAATCTTCTCAAATTAATTTATTGGCTCATTGCCATTTCAATAAAAATCTCACAATTTTTAAATTGTATACACTTAAGGTGTATAATTCGATGATTTGAGACATATATACACACACATACACGTTATGTAGCAGTCATTCCATTCAAGCTAATTAACATAGCTATCACCTCACATACTGACGTTTTTTCTTATAGTGAGAACACTTAGAGATTATTTTCTTACCAAATTTGAAGTACACAACATATTATTGAAACCTATAGTCACCATGTTATACATTAAATCTCCGGAACTTATTTATCCTGCATAACTGAGACTTTGTGCTCTTGATCAACATCTATTTCCCCCTCCCCTGCCTCCTGTTAACTACCATTCTACTCTCTACTTCTATAAGTTTGACTAAAAAAAATCACAATTTTTAATTATGCAAGATAATCATAAAGTATGTTTAAAGAAAGAAATAAGGCAAAATTTATTAAAACAAAATGAATAAGAAAAGCTATGAGAAGAGACTTGCCATATCCAGATATTAAAATGTAATATAGAGTTATAAAAATTAAAACAATTTGGTACTAGCACAAAGGTAAAGAGAAAATACATGTTAAATTAAACTTCCAAACCAGAGGGGAGAAAAGGATTATTCAGTGAATTATTCTGGGACAACTAATTACTTATTTTGGGGGTGAGGAATCTTTGTTTATTTCACTTACTTCATACCATTTACCAAACCCATAGCAATTGAATATAAAAGTTAAATATAAAAATTTCAAGTGATAAAAAAATACAGTATAGTGAGAATATTTATCAAATTTTGGTAAAAGAAATTATAGGGAAAAAGAACAACAAATATAATTTCTAAAAAATCAGAAATTTCAGCATGTGAAAAATAAAACCAAATTTATTTTTTAAAATTTTTTAAATAAAACCAAATTTAAAAGGCAAACAACAAATTGCAAAAAATATTCACAAAAAGTGCAGCGAATGATTAATATCAACCACTAATGCAAATTGATAATTAAAAATACAGTTGCCACCAGACAAAGAATCTGAACAGGTAATCTGCCAAAAAAAATTATAAAAAGTTGCAAATCTGAAATAGTTCAAACTCATTTGAAATAAAAATACTAAAAGTGAAACAACTAGGTATTATTTATATGTGTCAAATTATTTCATATTTGAAGAGCAAGAATGCTGGATACAGGCACTTTATAGTTCTGGAGTAAAGAGTAATTCAGCCTCTTTGTTGATAATAAAAATCAAAAAGTCTTCCAATTGCCATACTCCTTAGCCCAGTAATTCCACTATTACAATTCTTTTCTTTGAAAAATATCCTGAATAGAAAAAAATGTAATATGTACAAAGATGATTATCACAGGATTATTTAAAAACAAAAATTGAAGATATCACAAATAGTAATATGATTAAATATGTAATAGTATATGATAAAATGATGTATAAGCATTAAAAATAAATGTTCAATTTGTTAAAGATAAATATTTACTATGAAAAAGAAAATTATTTGTTATATTAACTGAAAGTGGAGGAAAACAAAACTAAACATAAAAATATAATAATAAATAAAAGTATATGAAATAAATGAATAACATTAGTAATAAATTTGAAAATACATAAAGGTAAAATTTAGGAAGAAGAAAAACGGCAAGTTGTTAACAGTTTATTATTAGGTAATAGAAATATGGAGAAAATTTTAGTCTTAAAAATATTTTTCTAATTTTAACATTATTAATATCCTTCATTTTTAAAGGACTTTATATAAACCCCCCAAAATGAAATAAAATGCAGATAGATGTTTGGGTCCAACACCCAAAGATTCTGAGTTGTGGCTCTGGAATACTCCTTCCTAGGAGTATTCCAGGAGTACCCACCTGGAGCAGTTATTCCTGGTGATGCTGATAGAAGGTGTCAGGGGCCCATATTTGAAGATATACTGACATCACTTCATTAAGCCTGATTGCCATCCCTTTTGCGTCTTTTGTGACCCTTTCAAACTCCAGGACGTCCCACTTGTGTCTTTTGCTCTGCCTCAGATGGCCTCCTCATCCTGTGCAGACCTTCCTTGCCTTCTGGGCCTACCTAAATCTAGAACTACTGTTGCCTCAACCTTCACATAAAATATGAATGTCTTTATATTTAATCTTTTTGTCTGTCTTTCTCCCCTCCAGACTTTGAAAGTAGGATCTATGGGCCATGTCTGGTTCATGTCTGGCATCCTTACACTTAGCACCATTTTAGCACAAAGCCAGGCATCTGTTAATATATGGGTACAATGGAGTCTAATGATCCTGTGCCCCACCTGTGAGGAGATCAAAGCCCTTAGATCCCTGACACTCTTTGCTGAACCTCTCTGATGTAAAAAATAAAATCCTTCTGAAATTAAAAAAACAAAACATCTTTGAAATAAAAAATTAAAAACTCTTTTTGTGGTCTTGGATCACTGAAGAGGGAACTGGGTGCAAAGGGAAGAAATAACTTCACCTAAAACAATAGTTCTCCACTGGGGCTATTTTGCCTCCTCAGTGACATTTGGTAGTCTCTGGAGACATTTTCATTTGTCACACAGCTGAAGAGGTGCTACTGGCATCTAGTGGGTGGAGGCCAGGGATGCTGCTTAATATCATACAATGCAAAGGTCAGCACCCTTCTGCAACAAAGAATTATCCCACTCGAAATGTCAAAGTGCTGAGGTTGAGGAACCCTGCTCCAAGGTACCAGCCCAATCAATAGCAAACAATAGAAGTTCAAGTGTATCTGTCAGGTTTTCAGCAGGAGACAGTACACACTCAGCTGGGGTTAGGGAGTTAATTTAATGAAGGACTACTTACAGAGTTAGGGAACCAGAAAGAGATGTTGAGGCACCCAGGTACTAGCAACAGAGGGAAGCTCTTACACCCATAAGACTGGGGGTGAGGGTGAGAGGTGGGAATGTCACTAGAACTAGGTGAGAGCTGGAGTCCTGGAGGAGGGGCTACCCGATGTAGGGCCACTGTTACCAGGGGAAGCACCCCAACTCTCTCCCTCCATTCACTCCCCAACTCTTGCTGGTATCATCCATCAGCCAAACATAATCAGATGACAGGAAGCAAGGAACACTAAGTAGCATGATATGTTTGGCCCCATTGGGCACAAAGCAGGGGAGAGGGAAGAGAAGGAAAAGAGTCCAATGAAAAGAGGAAGGAAGGTCTAATGGAAATAATCAATATACTAAGTGTTTTGGCTCCAGGTCTGAGTCCTGTCTGGGCTCTGTTGGGAAGGAATATGACCTGTAAAGGTCAATCAGAAATTCTCAGGGTTGACAGCTCTCCTCCCCAGACTCAGCCCACCCTGAGAACATTGTGCCACACTTCCACAGCACAGGCATGTCAATGGGGACTTTCCAGCCCACGGGGAGTCTGCTGGACTCATCTGACTTTGTCCCAAACAGATCTGGCACCACTCCTTCTACAACGAACTGCGGGTAGCACCTGAGGAGCACCCTACCCTGCTCACAGAAGCACCCCTTAATCCCAAGGCTAACAGGGAGAAGATGACCCAGGTAAGAGGCCAGGCAGATTTGAGCACTGGCTCAAACATGCAACATGGATACTCGTCCAGATCCTTTCTCCCATTCATGCATCAATGCAATAGAATTTTTTTAGGACAATGCTGGGCCCTGTAGGGAGTGGGAGTAGAGTAAATAGGCATAGTTCCTGCTCTCAAAAAGATTACAAACAATTTTTTGGGTCAAGAGCTACTGTGATTTCTGCCAGACAGTCTTTAATTCTTCATTGTCCTTTCAGATCATGTTTGAAACCTTCAATGTCCCCGCCATGTATGTTGCCATTCAAGCTGTGCTCTCTCTCTACGCCTCTGGCCGCACAACCGGTGGGTAGCCCTGCTGTAATCGTCCCATTTCTGATTTAAAGGAGAGGAAGGTAAAGCAGGACTCCTGCAGAGGTTCAATTGAACAGCCAAAGTCCAAGGAAAACCTCACATAGGGATAGCAGAGGGGAAACCATGTAGATGTGAATCTGCCCAGTGTAGCTGGGAAGAGTTCACATGAGCAAATCATAACTAGTACATCCAGCAAGGGCCATTTCCTTCACAGTAGTCAGTCCAGGAGCTTATACACACTTTCCAACAATATCAGAATATTTCTGCTCATGAAGCAGCAACAGCAAAACCTGTGATGGTGGCTATGCAAGTATGTGTCTTTGGTATAGAAAGGTGCTTAAAGAAACAGAGGAAGCTTCAAAATGAGTGATGTTTAACAAGGACTTGACAGCTTCAGGAACATCATTCAAACATTCATTCATGTATTCAGTGATTTGTCCATTCATTTATTGATCAAATATTTTCCATTCCTGCCTGCCATGTGCCAAACATTGCACCACGCTGTGGGCACACACTGACAAACAAGGCAGACCCTACCATTATGGAGTGAACAGTCTAGTGGGGGAGAAACAAAAGTAAAAGGTAATTTCACTGTAGGTGACAGAGACAGTGATAGGGAAGTACAGGGTATAGAGTTTTGAATCCTGTGCTTTGCACTTGATTTTATGTTGTAAATATCATGTTTAATGGCCTTGTGGTAGTCACTGTATATGGTTCCATAATTTACTTATTTATTTTACCATTTGTCTACTGCTCGACCTTTATGCTGTCTCCAATTTTTTTATTATAAAATATGCTCTGATCAACATCCTTGTGCAAGACTAACCTACTAGTCCCTGGATATTTATTTTTCCATCTAGCCTTTACTGAATCATCTTATTAGCTATCCAGTTGATTCTCTTGGGTCTTCTAGGTATACAACCACATAACCGGCAGATTGCAGTTCTGTTTCTTTTTGACAACAATACTCTTATTTCCATTTTGTGTCTTATTGCATAGGCTAGAACACCAGGGAAATACTAAATAATAATAATAAAATAACAATATTATAGTGTTTCTCAGCTGTTAAAGAAAAATATGGCAGTTGAAGATCATTGGTAACTGGTTCCAGAATGAGACAGATGGAAGAAAGATTTTCATTGGTCATATCCCCTCTGTCCATAGGCATCGTCCTGGATTCAGGGGATGGTGTCACCCATAATGTCCCCATCTATGAAGGCTATGCACTGCCCCATGCCATCATGCGCCTTGACCTGGCTGGCCGCGACCTCACGGACTACCTCATGAAGATTCTCACAGAGAGAGGCTATTCCTTTGTGACCACAGGTATCCAGCCTCTTGTGTGATTCCAAGTTTAGTTCAGAACCAAATCTGATCTAGGGTGAGAAGTTCTCAGGACTGATGAAAAGTCTGTAGCTCTGTGTCCTCGAACTCTATTTGGGTTGATGGGAAGGCCCTAGGCTGGAGCTGGATCTCTAGATAAGACCAGATAATTTCAGAAGGCTTATTTAAGGAGGAAGGTTCTGGACCAAAATGCCCTGGGAAGGGAGACAAAGCTTAGGCCTACTTGTTGTAAGAAGAGCTCTTATGGGCCTCTTAAGTGCCCTTTCACAGCATTCCCTCCTTCCCCAGGGACGTGCTACCCCTGTTCATGTCCACACCAGGATCACAGCTAGTTTTTAACAGTGCTGAATGGTAGTAAGACCTGGTGATGCATTTTATTACCTGAGGCATTTATGATTTGTCTGAGGATACAGGAAATGAATAATGTCTGAATATCTAAGGAGGAAGTATCATGCCTCCGTGGCCACTCTGGGCAAGATGAGATTTTAGGTAGGGGCTGCCCCAGAGTCTAAAGGTCACAGCATATACGCCTACATCCAGACCAGAAGTGTGTCATACAAGGCCCTCAGAAGGTCTGCAGCATTGTCAGGGCAGAGTGAAGACAGCAAAGAGAAAAGCCTATGCAACATTTTACTTGAGAATCAAGACTTTGAACTCCCCCTTTAGGAAGAGAAATTAAAAAATTAACATTCATTCTAAAACTGAATCCAAAGTAGAAGTAGGAAGGAGGTTTTTGTGGAGATCAAAATGGGACAACCAAACTAATAGAACCGAGTGTCTACTTTCTGTCATTTCTACTCCTTCCAGCCGAACGAGAAATCGTGAGAGATATCAAAGAGAAGCTGTGCTATGTGGCCCTAGATTTTGAGAATGAGATGGCCACAGCAGCCTCCTCTTCCTCCCTGGAGAAGAGCTATGAGCTGCCAGATGGACAGGTCATCACCATTGGCAATGAGCGCTTCCGCTGCCCTGAGACCCTCTTCCAGCCTTCCTTCATTGGTGAGGTGCTGCCCAGTCCCTGCCAATCAGCAGTGGGTAGGGTGGAAGGGTGAGTGAAAGATGGGAAGAGAAACACCAGGAGTCACACACACTTTGTTTATTGTTTATACATAGCCCATATTTTTCCAAGAAGAGGAAAAATACATAAACAGTACAACGAGATAAAATCAGATTTTTATTAAAAAGGTAAGGAAATCAAGATAAAGAAAAAGCAGAAGGAATGTAATATGAAATTAAGAATGAGGTTAATATACAAGACATTTCTTGAATCACTCAACATTTAGCCCATGGGGCTGAAATTTATAGTAGTAAACCGATGAACTTAGGGGTCAGACCTGGTTTTAAGTCCTGACTCTGGCATTTCCAAGCCCTGTCACCTTGGACATGTTACCTAATTCAAATCTCAGTTTTCTTATCTATAAAGTTAAAATAATGATAGTACTGACTAGATAAGGTTGCAACAAGGATTAAATAAGAGAATAATACAAGGACAACTACTTTCTTGAGGAGTTTATAAGAGATAGGCCTATAAGCAATTATTGGTATACAGTGTAGTGGGAAGTAGCAAACTGGACAAGGAAGGCTTCTTAGAGAATGTGGATATGTGAACAGGACCTTGAAGAATGAGTATCATTTTAGGGTATCTTGGGATGGAAAGAGTGCACAGTGGAGAATGGCATACAAGGCAGATGGACTAGTATGTTCAAAGATATAGATATGTGAAAGGTTATGTTTTATTTAGACACAATGGGAGAATTCTCTGTGTGTGTGAGTGTGCGTGTGTGTGTGTGTGTGTGTGTGTGTGTGTGTGTTGTGTGTTTGCACAAAGGGGAAATCGGAGAGAATGGCTGGGCCACACAGTGAACATGGGGGTTAATCACATCAGCAATGGAGCTTACCTGAAAGTTTTTGGTATCAGTGTAGCAAAGTCAGGTTTATATTTTAGAAAGATTCTTCAATCTACTAAGCAGAATTAAAACACATGGACAAAAGACTAAAGTGGAGGAGGCCAGGTAGGTGGAGATGAACTGGTTTGGCATGTAGGAAGATCTTGGTGTCAGGCTAAGGTAGCTAAAGGTCAACCTGTAGGCAATAGGGGACTGTCAAAGGTGAAATGATGGATATATCCACACAATAAAATATTATGTGGCAATTAAAGAGAATGAAATACTCACACATGCTATAATGGTGGATGAACCTTACAAACATGCTAGGTGAAAGGAACCAGACACAAAAAACCACACTGTGTATGATTTCACTTATATTAAATGTCCAGAATAGGCAAAGCTATAGAGACAAAGAGTAGATTAGTGGTTGTCTAGAGCTGGGGAAGGGGTAAAGAGGAAAATGGGGAGTATCTGTTAATGGCTATGGGATTTCTTTAGGGGATGTTAAAAATGTAAAATTACATTGTGGCAGTGGTTGCACAACACTGTGAATATATTAAAAACTACTAAAGTGTACCTTTTTAAAGGGTGAATATTATGGTATGTGAATTATAGCTCAATAAAGATGGAAAAAAAGATGATATAATGAAAATATTCCTTTAGAAGTATACCTCAGGCAACAATGTGAAAGATCATTCAGAACAGAGGGAAACTAAAGGCAGGGTGATTACCAGTTAGAAGGCCTGGTCTTGCAGTCCATTTAGTGAGGTGATTAAGGGGCTGAACTAGCATAGTTGCAATGACAGAAGGATCACTTGAGGAGCTGGAGGTGTGGGCATTTTTGGTGATGTATGCTGACTGGATGGATACTGTGATCTCCACTAGGCATGGAGTCTGCTGGAATTCATGAAACAACCTACAATTCCATCATGAAGTGTGACATTGACATCCGCAAGGACTTATACGCCAACAATGTCCTCTCCGGGGGTACTACTATGTACCCTGGCATTGCTGACAGGATGCAGAAGGAGATTACAGCTCTGGCCCCCAGTACCATGAAGATCAAGGTGGTTCTCGACCCAGTTCTTTCCATTATGCTCTTCGTATAATGACTTGTCAGATGCTCAGACACACTGCCAGGCCTGTAGCTCAGTGGTCTCTTGGGTTCAGCACCATCTTGGTCTGGGCCAGATTTCATCTTGGGGGATTGTGTTCGTTGGGCCCTGATGAGCTGGACACACATTTAGCATGAACTCTCAAACACAATCACATGATGTCATATGAGAAGGGGGTGAAAAAATTTGGGATGAAGAGAATAGTGAGGAGGTGGAGGAGAAAAACAAGAGGAAGAAAATAGAGGGGAAGAAAAGGAGGAAGCAACACTTCAGCATCTCTAAACTTTAAAAAGGACTTGGGTGTTACCCCAGAGGAGGGTGGAAGTTTCAAAGAGAGAAAGTTAGCAATGGGGCAGGCTGCTGGTTAGAATTCACAGAGACATTCCTTGATTCCTGGACAGCCTGTTGTCCCAGGCTATGTGGCCCTAGATTTTGGGTCTCCCCAGGCCTTCTCACTTCATAGGCTTTTGCAGAATGGGAGCTCTCACTTGTCTTACTGCTTCTCCCTCTGGTCCATAGGCTATCAATAATACAGTCCTTTGTAAGGGCTTCTAGGAACTTTGCTGCTAGCAGGTTTAGAAAACAAGTTAGGAATAGAATAGAAATAACAAATAGGTTGAAAGTTACAAAGTCTCACAATAAAATTGGTCTCTGAGGAGTAGGCCTGATCCGAGGAAATATATTCTCTGTCAGTATTCTAAGAACCTTCTTCACACAGGAAGGCTGCCCCAGACCTTCCCACTGCCAAGCAGATAGTGCTCAGCACAGGGAAGCAAAACAGAAATAGGTGAGAACCTGCAGGCTGAAGCTGAGGACCTCTGAACCAAGACAACCCAGAGTTTTCTCATAACTGCCTAGCAATAAAATATGTTACCTTCTTAGTGCCTGTGCCAGTCCTTGAGGTATCTGTTCAAGGAGTGATGTGGTGACTTTTGTCTGCCTGAATAAGATAACTTCCAAAGACACCTCTTATTCTGCAATACTGTGATCTCTATAAGTTAGGAAATACGTAGAGAGATTCTAAGGAGACAAAAAGGCGATTTAGTTTCTGGTTTGTTTTAGCACTGGATTCTTAGACCCTTCAAAAACTGGGAAATTAGTTGAAGAATCACAGTCCTGCTAGATCTATTTTTAGGTGGTGTTTAAAGTTGTTTGACAGGACAACCAATTTCTGACAGCTAAGCTCCAGACTCCCAATGGCAAGAATGAACAAGATATGTATAATTTGAGAACTTCTCAGATACAATATAGATGAAGCTCAAAACAGGGTATGAGTAGGCTGGCTCAGACATAAAAATGGTGGGAGCCCAGCCTGAGCTACCCATGTATCCAAACTCCAGGCAAGAACAGAGCATACTCCCCTTATAGGTGTTTGTACCGGTCAGCTATTGCTGAAAAACAAACAACTCTGAAATCGCAGGGCATGTAACAATTAGCATTTATTGCTCGTGCATCTGTTCAGCTGGGAGTCAATTAATCTAGGTCAGGCCTGCTAAGCCAGCCTGTCCAGCCAGCTCAGGTCAGGTCCACATCTCTCATCATGGGACCCAGGCTAAAGGGCCAGCCGCTCATCAAGGGAAGCTCTTCTCAGAAAGATGGCAGAGGCACAAGAGATCATGCTCAACTGCATGCCTGAAGTGTATTTTAAGCTCCTGTTTGGGTCATGTCTGCTAACATTTTATTGGTCCAGCCAAAGTGACAGGGTGGAACAGTGCCCTCTTCCTGGAGGGGTGAGGGGATAGAGGAAAGCAAAGATTTGCGCAATAAGGTTTACCCTCTTCCTTTCTGATCATTGAGGCTGTCCTTTTCCATGGCAGCCTGGCAGTGTAATGAGATGATTCCTGGACCACCTTTCCTATTTCCTTAGGGACTGATCATGATTCACTTTATTTACTCTTTGCAGATCATTGCTCCCCCAGAACGGAAGTACTCGGTCTGGATTGGAGGTTCCATCTTGGCTTCTCTCTCCACCTTCCAGCAGATGTGGATTAGCAAGCCAGAGTATGATGAGGCAGGGCCCTCCATTGTCCACAGGAAGTGCTTCTAAAGTCAGAACAGATTGTCTGGGGATTTCCTTAAGACTGCTCTGCTACCACTCATGAAACATTAAAACCTGCAAGCCTTACTTCTCTGTGTGGGGCTCCTTTATTCCCCTGGGCTGTGTCTCAGAGTGCAAAGGGATTTCCACCCTTTATTTCTAATCCACACATGACTCTGTGAGATAGGTGATATTATTACCACCAAACTACCGATGAGGAAATTGAGGCCCAGAGAAGTTAAGAACTTGTTGAAGCTCGCCCAAAACCAAGATTAAAATCCAAGTGTAGCTGACTCTAAAGCTAATTAGTACTCCTACTATATCATCTTATTTCCTTTCCCTTGAACATGAGTAAGAAAGAGGGCCAAATGACTCTTGGGGAGGGGGGATTAAGAAACAAGGGCTTTAGTCTACAACCACGCCACCCCAAACAAGCCCGATCTCGTCTGATTGCAGAAATTAGGCGGGGTCGGGCATGGTTAGTACTTGGGTGGGAGACCACCTAGATACTGTAGGTGTAAAAAATTTAAAAAATAATAAAAAATAATGGATTGTAAGCTGACAAGATCAAGCCATTTGTGAGGTCAACCAAGGGTTGCCTCACCTAAAAAAAAATTTTTTTTTTAAATAAAAAAGACGAGGGCTTTCAGAGATGTAAGTCCTTGTACTCAAAGGTGATACACAGAGAATAGAAACTGAAAGAGAAATGCAAGGCTTATAGGATGCAACATGAGTGGTTCAAACACAATATTATTTGAACTTTGGTGAAGGAAGGTCATAGTGGGCTTGAAGTCTCTACTTGGTCCTTCGTCATTGAGGACTGGGTTGTATTTTGCTTCCAAACTAACCGTGAAAGCTGCAGCACCCTCAGGAAAAATATTTTTTCTCCCCCTTCCCCTCCTCTTTCTCTCCCTCCGCTTCCTACTCTCTCTCTTTCTCTCTCCCTGTCATTTACTTCTCATCCCTGCCCTTGGTCAACTTTGTTTAATTTCACAAGTATTTACAGAATTTTGGGCATCTACAATTACTGGATAAGGCCACATGGGATTTATGTATTCCACAAAAATGACTCCTGTCCATGGGGTCTCACTGTATAAAGTGGGAAACAGACACATACAAGACAATAATTTGAGGTGAAATAGAAGCACCCACAAAGTACTATAAGAAAATAAAGGATAACAATAAAAGCTAACATTAATTGAGTACCTATCATATGCTAGGTACCAGGTTAAGGGCTTTACATGGATTTCCTCATTTAATCTTCATCATTGTCCTATGAGTCAGGTACTAGTATCCTTTCTTTTTTGTAGCTAGTTTACTAATTAACTCAATCACCCAGCTAGTTCATGTAGGAACGAGATCTTCACTTCTGCCTGGTATACCCTTCACTCTCTTCACCTAGCCAAGTTCCATCCTTAATGATCCTGGGCAGATCCAACTTTGAAAGGTCCATGAGCTTTCCCAGACACACCTATTTGGAGACAGCAGAGCCCATTGGAAGTGCAGAAACCTCAATGTCAGGCATTCCCCTTCTGCCATCTCTGCACTTTCCCTCTGAAGGTGGGGTGGAGAAGCATATATTCAAAAAACCCTAGAGTGTTTATGTCTTAGGAGGGGATTCTCAGAAGCAGATCCTAAAGTGAGGATTTGCATGCAAGTGACTTATTAAGGAAATGCACAAAGGGGAAACTGGTGAGCAGAGTGGGAAAGGCAGGACAAGACAGGAGAAGAAGCCCAGCAGGGCACCTCTCAGGCATAGCTTCAGCCTGGTCCCCAGGGAGCTCTGTAGTAAAGTAAGCCTATGAGCTGGGCTTTCACAAGAATGTAGTCCCAGGCTTCCTTCTTGAACAGGGAAAGGGCTCCAGTAGGCAGAGGGCAGTCCTGCAAAGAAGAGCTGCAAGCATGGCTGTTGGGAGAGAAAGCACAGGGAGGAGGTTGGAGGGTGGGTGTGCAAGCAGGGACCCATGGAGCTGTGGAGCACTGACAGACCCACTGTAGAGGGGCATACTGGACTCTCCATATGGGGGAAGAAGGGGAAGCTGACCAGTCATTCCCCTCCCTCCTTCACCCAATCTTGCCCTACTTCAAGAAGTGCTGTCCTAGAATTCTTCAGTAGTTTGTTATGATGGCTTGAGGAAAGTGGAAATCCAACAAACAGGAAGTCAACTAAAGATAAATAGTAGTTATGTCTCAGGCACTGAAGGAGTCATTACTTATTATATAATGTCTTTTGGGTGGTAGCTGTATGTCACACATTACATTAAAAGCTGTGTGTGGATTATCTTTGTTATTCTTCACTCCTGGCTGTTTGAATCCAGAGTCTACACTCTTAACCGCCTCCCTATATGCTTCCCTTTATAATAAGGTATATCAGTCAGACTTCATTCAGGGGAGCAGATCCACCAGGAGCCTTGAGGAAATAAGGGAGTTATTATAGAAATGAGACTTTGCCAGAAGGTGATAGGAGCTGGGGAAGTGAAGGTCTGAATGGACTGTAGGATGATCAGAGAGGAATCACTAAAGACTTGAGGACTAGCTGGGATCTCTGTGGGCACATCTGTCTGTCACAGTGTCTGACAATGGAGATCTCTCCAGGAGAGTGGTTGAGACTCCTATTCTGTTTTCCAAATCTCACACCAAGTCCTCTTTTAGCCAACTTTAACTCAGAGGCCTCTCAGGAGGGGATGCTGGAGCATACTTAACCAGCTTCCAACTTGAATTAGCCCAGTCAAGCATATTAGAATATCTTTGGTGAGATGAGAATATAACTGACCAGACATCCAAGCAGCAGAAGAAAGTCAAGGTCACATTCGTGTATATTTAGCTCCCCATTTTTAATGGCCACATAGCATATTTGTAATATGGGTCAGTATTTTGTCACCACTGTAGTTACAAATATTTGAAAATTGTAATTCCTTTAGAGGAGCACTTAGAAAGAACTAAGCAAAGTGCCTGGTACATAGCAGATGTTCAGCAAATATTAGATGAAGGGATAGATAATGAATAATTAGAGTCCACATAACCTAATCTGCTCTTACTCATAAACTCCAGCAGATATCTGACAATCCCATGGGAATAGGAAGTAGATTCATTCCTCCAGGTAAGTGGGATGTAATTCTGTTCACAAACAAGCCACTACTTACTGTCTTCTGGCCAAAACCCTGTTTACTGCTTCCAGAAGAAACTGATCACTACCTTTTTGGATATCTTTCTTGCTCATAATCTATTTAATCACCCTCTTTCCTCACGCACAGGGGTGGGGCCCAAAACTCAATTTGTTCTATGAGACCCTATTTTTGGGCACAGCTGGGCCAATCAGATTCTCTCATGGTAATCTGGAATTAGGACCAAGAAACATATTGAATTTTTATGCATGGTATAACATAATAAAACAAGCATAAAGAAATAAAGGGGAATAGAATCATTACTAATATTGGGATAACCCATAGGCGTTTGGGCAAAGACATTTTAGTTTCTTACTTTATACTATATATCAAAACATGTTAAAGCTTTTAAAAGCAAGGAACAGAGTAAGAGAAAATGTTTACAAAAGACTAATATCCAGAATGTATAAAGAATAATAACAATAATAAGTAAAAGACAGACAGCCAATAGAAAAACGGGCACAGGACTGAATAGGTTCTCCACAAAAGAGGTTATTGAAATGGCCAATAAACACATGAAAAGGTGTTCCACTTTATTAATCATCAGGAAAATGCAAATTGAAACTACAATAAGATGCCATTATATAAAGTAAAACAAAATTTAAAAAAAAACTTACACTACCAATTGTTGAGAGAATGTAGAACAACCAGAGTGCTCACTCACTGCTGGTGGCAGTGTTGAATGGCACAACACTATAGAACTATCTACTATTAGGGAATATTAACTAAAGTGGAGCAAACAAATAACCTATTATGCAGCAATTCCACTCACAAGTGTATACCCAAGAGAACTGCATGCTTAACTTTACCAAAAGATGTTTTCAATATTCACAGCAATGCTATTCATAATAGCTCAAATCTAGAAACTCTCAAGTGTCCATCAATAGAATAGTTAAAATATATGATGGTATAGTGACATAGTGAAATACTATCCAGCAATGAGAATGAATGTACAACTACATACATGACATATAAATCTCACAGATATTACGTTGAATGAAAGTACTACTATATGATTTCATTTACATAAGAAACAGGAAAAACTAATGTCTGCTGTTAGAACTCAGGCTGTTGGTAACTGGCCAGAGAAATGGATTCTGGGATTCTGGTAATAATTTATTTCCAGATCTGAATCCAGATACCAGGGATGTGTTTAGTTTGTGAAAATTTTATAAAACTGTGCACTTAATGATAATATGCTCTTTTCTTCACTACATATTATATACTTCACTACAAAGTTTTAAGGAATAATAACTTTTAGGAACTCTAACTTTTAGGAGCAGGTTAGTTAGTTGCCTGTCTGCACATAAACCTGCTGACAATTTACTCATTTAACCTTTACAGAGACTCTGAGGGCAGTGAAGCATCTAGACAATGGAGATGCAGCGAGCCTCCCAAACTTTTTAATGAATAGTTTCCAAGTCTGAGTTTGCATAAAGAAATGTAAGCATTATTTTTACACAGAGGTGACTGCAGGAGTGGGAATGGGGGGTGGGACAGACTTTAACAGCTCCAATTTCTATTAACCTTACACCTGAGTTATCTTAAATAAATTTGCAATCTATTTTTTAAAACAATGTGTTTAATATACAAACATGACTTCTACCATCCCATATTAAACATCGATAGAGGGGAAAGGCCCTGCGCTTGCTCTGCAAAAGGGGTCCCAGCCACAGACCCCTCCCCACTCTCTTGCAACCAAGGCGCTGTTTCCTAAAAGCTCCCACCTCTAAGATAGCTGCCTGAATGTTTTGCCTGTTCACTTCGGGTTTGACTTTTGCGGTAAAAGCGTGGAAGATGGAAGCACTTCCTGACAACATTCCATCAACCTTTAGTTCTGAGGTCGTTTAGAAGTTGGAGTGTGGCAGGACAAAGACAGTCAGGGCCTCACGCAGTGGCAGTCAGAATTGTCCCTGCCCCTCTCTCTGTACAGCAGTTCTCCACCGACAGCAGGACTCGTTTTATACACTAGCAAGTTGCTCTCCAACCTGCCTCTTCCCCACATTTCACACATCCCGTTTGGAACCCCACCCCACCCCGCACTTCACCCCCGCCCTGTCATTTTTCACGCCCAAGAGCCCAATCCATCAAATTCAAATGCGTGTCAGGTACTTCCGAGTCTACCCACTTGATCCTAATGGGATTTTTGGCTACTATGCAAATCGACTGGATGAACGTTTATTTATTCAAGAGAAAAAGGAAGAGGTGGGGGTGTAATTGAACCAACTTGTTGATTAGGCAATAACATGCCAGTATTGTGCTGCGAGTTACGCGGAATGGAAAAAAATGAATTTGTGCAAATTATCAGATTACGTCACTTACCTACTTAAAGCCATCCGATTTCATCCCATATTAGGATCAAAACCAGACGAACACCGGAAAAAAGAAATCTCGTTTAAAAATTACAATTATTTTACTTGCCTTTAGTTATAAAATTTATTTTAAAGTTACTTAAAAAATGCAAAAGTGATGGAGTTGTTACGTCTCTCTTAAAATGCTATTTATCCAACGAAAAAACCCGAAAGGGCTGATCGTGCCCTTCCGACTCCGCATCAGCGAACTCCGACCTCGAGCCAGACTTCCTCCCACCACGCGCGCTACAAACATCGCGAGAACAGGGGTCCCTTTGGCCCCGCCCACCAGGCAGCTCAACCCCACCTACTTCCGGGCTTCTGACGTCCGACGCCCGCCAGCCTGCGTGGGCGGCGCTCCCGCGGGCGGAAGTGCGCTCGGCGGAAGTGCTGGCGGCGAGAACCGTGGGTGGGATGGCCGCGGGAAGGCTGTTTCTAAGATTGCTGCGAGTACCCTCCAGTGCCATGGCTCAGGGCCCAGTAGAGGGTGTACGCCCTTCCAGGGGTCTGCACGCGGGGCGCGGGCCCCGAAGGCTCTCCATCGAAGGCAACATTGGTAAGGGCCGGAAAGTAGCTGCCAAGCCTTGGCCTCCGCTAATTAGGTGCCCGAGAGGCTGGGAATGGAACTGGGCCCGAACCCCTCCTCCCCCACTCCCCCTTCTCCTCCCCCACTCCCTTTTCTCCTCCCCCGGTCGGAAGCGGCGGGGCTGCTTGTCCCGAGCTGCCAGGGCCTTTACCCTCCCGAAATGCACTGTTTGCCAGTGCCTCTTGGATTTTTAGAACTTCAGCCCTCCGGACTCTCCAACAGGGACACAACTGTTGGGGCATAAAAGCCACACAGTCCGTAAGAAGTACAGGAGTTCTACCAGCTTGTACGGATAGATGGAAATGGAAGCTACAAGGATCTGGGTCTAATTCCTTTGTTCTAAGAGAGGGTTATCAGATTTGGGGGTGAGGGCGGATGCCCATTTAAAATAAAATTTCAGATAACGAGTAATTTGTTAGTGCAAGTGTGCGTTATGTGACAATTTGGGGCATACGGTAAAAAAAAAATCATTTAGCTAAAAAGCAAATTTAGCTGGATGTCCTATATTTTATCTGGCACTATCCTAAGAGTTCCTAAAGTTCAGTCATTCACATACCACTTTCATTATTTTTGCCATGTCTCTGCTAGTTCCACTATCATTAACGTTTTTCTTAAAAGAAACTCACTTTTCAGACCTAAAAACGTATTAAGTTAAAAATAACTTAGAACTTATAGAAACCCAGTATCATTAATTAAAAGTAATTTGAAAACAGAATGAGAGCAAAACATTTCAGTTTAATATTACTAAATTCTGACTGCTAATATTACTAAATTACCTGCTAAGGTTGGAGCCCTAAAGGGATTAGCAAGTGTTGAATATTGATGACATACTAGCAGTAAACTGAATTTATTTTGTTTATTCAAACAATTTATTTTATTCATAACCCTTTAAGCCCCTTTCACATGCCAGCACTGTTCTTGACCTTGAGGATACAGCAGTGAATAGAACAGGTTACTTAAGTAGAGAGAGACAAGAAACAGGAAGTAAACCATGTTAGATGGTATTTGGTGTGCTGGAGAAAATTCAAGGATGAGAAATTGAAGAACACTGTAATTTTAAATAGGATAGTCAAGATAGGTCTCATTTTAAGGTGACGTTTGACCAAAAAACCTAAAGGTGAGAGAGTGAACCATGTGGATAACTGGGAGAAGAATCTTCCAGAGAGAAGACCAAGGGCAAAGGCCCTTAAGTAGAAAGTCTGTTCAAAGAACAGGAGGGAAGCCATGGTTGGAGTGGAATGAGCAAGGGAGAGACAAAGTCAGAAAGTAAGGGGTGGTCAGATTGTATAGGCCTTATAGTCCATGATGTGTTTTTACTCTGGTTGAGATGGGAAGCTACTGAAAAGTTTGAACAGTCAAGTGACATGATTTAACTTAGATTATAAAAGATCACTCTGGCTGATATGTTGAAGGTAGCTTAAAGTGTCGAGTAATTGTAATGGTGAGTTTCATAAGTTGGACTAGGTGGTAGTAGAGAAGGTGGTGAGAAGTGATTGGATTCTAGTTACATTTTAAGATAGGGCTAATTAGATATAATAGATGTAGAATGTGAGATAAAGAGAGGAGTCTGAATAAGTTGAAAGATGGAATTTTGATTTTCTTGAGAATGGGAAGAACATGCATGGGGTAGGGAGGGAGTGGTTTCAGGATTTTGGTTTTAGGCGTATTAGGTTTTTATATGGTTATAAGATATCTAAGTGGGCATATTGAATAGGCAGTTGAGTAGGATGTTGAATGGAGATGTTGTATGAGCCTAGAGTTCAGAGTCTCCTTGCACTGGAGTTATAAATGTAGATAGTATTTAAAGCCAGGAGACTGTGTGTTGATGGAAAGGACTAGGCCCTGGAACACACAAATGTTAAAGAGATTGGAGAAATGGGAAGGAACCAGTAAAAGAGACTGAAAAGGAATGACCACTGGAAAACCAAAAGAGAATCTTATCTTAGAAGCCAAGTGAATAACGTGTTCATGAGGAAGGCGTGATCAACTGTGTAATGCTGTTTGGTAATGGAGCTCTTGGGTGAACTTGAACAAATTTTAGGAGCAGTAGGGGTGAAAATCTCGCACAGGTTGAAGGAGAATGGGAGGCGAAGAATTGGAAACAAGTGGGTTAAACAAACTTAGATGTTTTCCTAGACAGGGGAGACATGGGGGTAGCTGAAAGGGGAAGAGGGTTTGAGAGGAATTTTTGTTGTTTTTAGAAATTAGATCATATTTGTAAGCTGGTGGAAAGGGTCTGGTAGAGGGAAAATTTTGGTAACAGGAGAGAGGGTAGAATTGCTGGGGTAATGTTAGTAAGCCAAAAGGAATGGAACCTATAGCCCAGGTGAAGCAAGGTTGGTCTTAGCTAGCAGTTTATTTCTAATAATGGTGACCATGGTAAATGAGTACTGACTCAAGTAGGCATAGTGGGAATTTACAGCAGGTCTGCTGGTTGTATTTATTTTCTCAGTAAAATAGGAAGAAGTTCAGCTAAGAGTGAGTGTGAGGAGAGAAAAGACATCAAGTATCTAGTGAGTGAAGGGGAGAAATATAGAATTGCTGGGCAGCATTAAGAAGCCATTGGACTTGATGGTCATGGACTTTGTGGACACTTTAAAGTGAGACCAGTCACCATGGCTGGGTGTGCTTTTTCAACCAAATCAAAAACATGGAAAGGAGTGGAAGGGAGGGTCCTGCTACCTGCCTGATGGTGTTATTCAAAGCTGTTCTGTCCTGTACTTTGGGAAACATGCTGCTAAAGGAAGCTCGGTCCTCAGAGCCCAGGGAGGTACAAAGTACTTTACAAAATAAATACTTGGGACAGGCCATCAGGTGAGATGTGAGCTCCCTCTCCCAATTTTCTTGACCTTTGCTTAACCTTTCCATATTTCTATGTTGCTTCCTTACTTTCTCATGCAACCGAGGCTTACCAAGTGCCTACTATGAAGGTGGACTCTTGTGTGATACAGCTTCTGTCTTTTAAGGAGCTCACAGCCAAATGAGAAAAGCAGACTTTTAAACAGAACTTATATACCATGATGACTTCCAGAGAATCTCTGGGGTAGGGAGAGAAGAGGAAAAAGTGTTCCAGGCACAGGAAGTAACATTTACCAAGGCAAAGCCTGAAGAAACTTGCAGTTTTAATAACAGGGAAGTAACTGGATATGTCTGGATTTAATCTATAAGAGGATGTCAGAACAAGAGGTTGGAAGGGTAAAATTTGCCAGATGCTGGACAGTCTTGTGGCCATGGTAGGAGTTTCCCCTATAGGTAATGGGAAGACTTGAAGCCAGTATGTGCCATGACCAGGTTAATTTTAAAAAGAGAATAAGCTAGAATAAGCAAATGGAAAGAAAGGTCCATAAAGCAGATATTTTCTTTGCATGTCTTGTTTGCTGCAGTACCCATAATGCTGTGCATCCAGTTTGTTGAATAGGAACAGATTTGGAATAGATAGACTAGTTTTGTAACTGGCATAGTAGTTGGAGAAAGGGAAGATGCCAGCCTGCACAGAAGTGATGACAGGACGGAGAAGAGAGAGACCCTAAAAGTAGGATTGATAGGATTGAGTGGCCAGTTGGAGGTGAGGGATAAGGAGGCATAGAAGATGACAGTGAGGTTTATAATTGGGACACTGACTCTGAAAACTGAGGATGGAAATGAAGAGAAAGTCTGGGGAGGTAAGAGAGAGATTTTATATGAGGTGCTTCTGAAACAGAGATAGGTGTTCTGAAGTTGATTAGGATACATGCCTGAAGTCAAGAGAGATGGCAGCAGAGGTTTCGAATGTAGACGTTGACTTGGAGTAGTTGTTGAAGCCTTGGAAATAAATTCAGTTGCCCAAGGAAAATGTGACTAATGAGAAGGTGACTGGGTTTTTTTTTAATCTGGCTCTCTTTAATTCTCTCTCTCATTACTCTCCATCATCCCACACACCCTGATGACTCTCCCCAGACAGAATTAGTCACTGCCTCCTTTGTGTGCTCGTAACATTTTGTACCTACAACTGCTGCAGCACTTGAGATTGTTTGCATATTCAACATCTTCCCCAGGTTGGCCACTTAGTGTCTTACTCATCTTTGTGTCATGAGCATAACCCCCTGCCTGACCCATTGTACTCATTCAGTGTTCACCAGATGCTTGAATCCTATGCTGTGATATCCATGTGGAAGTTAGTCATTGGTATCCACAGAGGAAATATTTTAAATTGCTATTACAATCAAATCAAGAGTTACCTTGTTCTCTAATTATAGATGGCATCTCCAAACAGATCAGAATAAGAATACCTCGTCAG
Organism: Cynopterus sphinx; assembly: GCA_030015415.1. NCBI lineage: Eukaryota > Metazoa > Chordata > Mammalia > Chiroptera > Pteropodidae > Cynopterus > Cynopterus sphinx. Next base: position 52,167,293 of record CM057383.1, on the reverse strand, counting down.
CAAATCTGAACAGGGGAAGGTGAACCCCTGTCCTAAGTGAAGTTAGATATCTTTAAAGTGGCTTTTCTTGTAGTTGTACTGCTGTGAGTGTGTTAATCTGGTCCTGCAGGTGTAGACAGCAGAAGCATGTATAAGGGAAATGGATCAGTGAAGTAACAACTCATGGTACCTTGCATGAGTTGTGAAGCCATATGCCATGAGTGACTGAAAGTGAAAAGCTTGGAACCTAGAATCCTTTAAAATCCCAAAAATAAGATACCTAGCTTATATTTTCAAGAGTATTCACTGAAGGAAAGTATCGCTTTCCAAAACCAGTTATTTTATCATCACAAACCTAAATTGAAGAAAGGAACGTTGTTTGAAATATTGTCCCTGAGTCAACTTAGACCATTCTCACTTTAAGTTTAAAGATCCCACCAGAGAAGAGGAAGCTTTTACACTTTGCAGTCTGGAGACCTGTACATAAAGCAGTGGAGAGCTTCCCTGATAACGTTTTTCTTCTAGCATTAGTGATTTAAGGTCACTAATCTTTTATTGAGTAGAAACAATTGGGCATAGAATTCCAGGGGAAAAAGACCTATTTATTCCAAACATTGTAAATGGGAATCTTCCTTTCCATAATTCACCTCATTCTGTCCATCCATCTCCATTCTTAGTACTTGGCTATATACCCAGTATGCAAAGGGAATAAAGTCTGTCTGTGTCTTCAAAAAGTGAGCCCCCAGTCTAACTGGAGAGAGTGATGATGAGTCAACAAATAATTACAGTGTAATACCTTGGTAAACCATAGCAGGCAATAATTAATTCTGCCTAGGGATGAAGGAGCTGGAGAGAGTTCAAGAAGGCAACAGTGAAGGGATGAATCAACTGGTGGGAAAAGTGGGGGAGGAGGGCATTCCAGATCAGCTGAGGGTCTCACGATGACCAGGATAAGTTTGAATTGTACTCTGGAAGCTGTGAGAGACCTTTTTTTTTTTTTTATTATTGTTTTTCCATTAAAAAAAAAAAAAGGAAAAGCCTGCTGAGTGCTCTTTGAAGAGTTTTATTACCAGAATGCCTGTGGGCTCAGCCTGTCTGATCCTGAATACGTGTATATTCTGGGTTGGAACATAGTTCCTTGAGGGCAGGATCTTAGCATAGTTCTTCGTTTTAGCTATAGTACATACCACATAGCAGCTACTCAGTAAACATGTGTTGATTTGAATGACTGAGAATGAATGCAGCATCAAATGAAGTTTCTGGAATAAAGACTTTAGTTTACTTTGAAGAATTATTTTGTTTAAAGATAGACAGTTTTATATTTACTGCTTTTGTTTGCCTTTTTGGTTAAATGTTTTGGAAATGGATTTTTCCCATGTTTTTTATCTTATTTAGGAGAAAAAAAGCTTGGAGGTAATGGTAAATTGAAGAGGCTCCCATGAAATAGAACTGTATTAAATTTAAAATATATTATTTTGTATGTTACATCAAATACTATACTAGATTTTAGCATAATGTAGTTATAGCAGGCATTATATATAGTTTATAAAAAAAATTGTGGGAGGAAAACACCATGACTTAGGAAAAGGTGAACATTAACAGCAGAACTGTGGTCCAGCTTGTGCAGTGACAATCCTAGTGCTAATAAAAATCAACTTGTTGAAGTAATATGCTCTAAGAAAGTAGCTCCCAGTTCTTTTGAAGTCATGGCACATATAATAAAGTACAAAGATAGCCAAGACCCTAAAGGGAAGGTTTGATGCTGAGATCTGATACCCTCCCCGCCTCCAAATTTCATTATGTTAAAAAGTATATTGATTTTTTTTTTTTAGACAAGGCAGTCCTTCATTTACCTAACAGATTGCAAGGACCTTGTCAGCTTACAATCCCTTATTTTTTTAATTTTTTATGCCTGTAGCACCTGGTCTTCTAGGTGGTCTCCCATCCAAGTACTAAGCAGACTCAACCCTGCTTAGTTAGCTTCCAAGATCAGACGGGATCAGGCTTGTTCAGAGTAGCGTGGCCATCAGGGACATGGACAATGGACTAGTGGTTACCAGAGGGTAGCGGGTAGGGGAGGAGGGAAGAGGTAGACAAGGTAAAGGGAGTCAAATATAGTAAGGAGGGTGAAGTGAGTAAAGGGGATCAAATATATGGTAGCTGAAGGAAAGTGGACTCTGGGTGGTAATCACACAATAGAATATAAAGATGTCAAATTATAATGTACACCTGAAAATTATATAATAAAAAAAAAGTATTGAAAGATGAAAGTTAAGCTGGGATCTAACTAAATCGTGATAATTATATAAGAGGCTGGTGTTCTGCATAGAGACCAGACAAAGGAAAAATTTGTCAATTTGCCCAGTGTTGCATGAAGAAGATTGGCACTGGGGTGACCATGAGTGTTCTGGCCACTTGGAAGAGGCCAGTGTAGCAGTAGAGAACCAGCCAACACCATTGGCATCATCACTGGGCAGCCCCTGGGAACACTTGAAAACATTTGTCTTTAAAAAGAACCCACATAGTCAAAACCAAAGCAGGAAGAAAAACTATTGCAATCAAGTATCACAGCACTAAAAAAAAGTTGCTGTGTCTGGTTTTAATATAAACATTTAACTTTGAATCATTTTTTAAAATAATTATTTCATACCTGTAGGATTGAAATGCAATTTAAGATATACTACCCTGTGATAAGGGACCTAGGTGCTCTGATCATGGATGGCACAGCTCTTAGGACCTTCTACCGCCCTTACTGTCGTTCTTTGCTGAAGCCAGCTTCTGATTACTAAACTGACTTTCCAGAAGCTTTGGAATGAGGAGTTGGGTGCAGGATGGGGGCATTGCCCTAGTGTGATTGTTCCAGTAATTGGAACTGTATATTTCCCATTACATCTAATTTGTTGGCATTACAAGTTTTGTGTGTTTAAATGGCATGAGATGGTTTCTGAGAGTCTTGAATGCCTTTTGATGAACTAATAGTGTCTGATCTCAGAGGTAAAGTCAGCACTCTGTAGAACCAGGGCCCTTCCTTTCCATATGCCGTCGTTTCTTGGGTAATTTTTTTAACTTATAAAAATTTAAGTTATTCTAACAATCATTCAATCCAAACCAGCTAACAACTCAGTTACCTTCTTCTTTTCATATTAATTAAAATAGCTTTTCAGCTGATAGGCAGGGACTGTGTTTTAGATTTAATCAACAACCTGCAATCTAAATATTGACCATCTGTGCCTGATATGTTAAACTAGGGCCTACTCAATATAAGCAGGTATCTGATGATATATAAACTCAACCAATTTATAATTCCTACCTTAAGAAGCACAGAGTGTTTAATTTAGTAGTCTAGTATGTGGTTTTGGAATCTATATTTTTGAAGAATTACCTCTGTTGACTTTGATCAGATTGTTCTGGATAGCATTCTCGAAAATGAGTATGCATAAAAAAAAAAGTATGCATCAAGATCACTGGGGTATACTTTACAAATGTGAATTCCTTGGGCCCAATCCTAGAGATTCAGATCCTGTTAGGAAACCAAAATCAAGACATGAAACAATCAAAACAATTAGACACTAAACACATCATAGGCAGTTTTCTGTTTAATTCAGCTGTCCAGTATGGTAGGAATTTGGTGTGAGCTAGAGAAGTCCTGAACTTCATGGATGAGATGGGACCTTAGGCTATGTAGGGGACAGGATTTAGACACAAGCCTAGAAGAGCAAGGGAGAGCATTTATTCACTGAAGTGTGGGAAGAGCTGAGGCTGAGCAAATGTACAGAGGTACTCATAAGTTGGGTGGAGGTAGGACTGAAAAATGAGCATGAGTGTACAAAATGCATAGATTCATGGTGTTTGTTCTTACCCTGTGTATTCAGAGAGGAGTTGGAGTAGTGTGTAATAAATGTCACATATTGGATGTGTGTGCTCTTCTGCTGAGACATCGCTATACTCCCAATTAGTAACTGTGAGTGGCTGATAGCGTTGACTGAAAGGGTGCCTCCCTTCTCTTGGTTCTGTTTGGGTTCCTCCTAAGGCTAGAACTCACTTGAGAAAGATCATCTCTGATAGAAGAGATTGAATTCCAAATGTACTCTTAGGATTCATTTTTTTTGGTTTTTAATGAATATGGGTTTTAGAGGGAACCAAAATTAATGTTAATTAAGTGTTTTATTCATTCAGTCAGGTCATTAGGGCTTTGGATCCTGCCCTGGAGGAGCCCCATCTTGTAAGGAGCAATTACAATGGCAGTGATGGAATCTTACGCAGAATGCGAGGCCAAGCATAAAGGAAGATTAGCTAATTCAGCTTAGAGGTGTCAGGGTTTGAAAAGTCTTCACACCGGAGGTACCTCTGAGCAGAATCTTGAACACCAAGTTAAAATTGGCCATGTGAGGAGAGGAAGTGAATCAGGAAATGAGAAAGTATACACACAGTCACACTTACAGCAAAGGACATGCATGATTGGAGTTGCAAGGTGTTTGGTCCAGCAGAAACTTGGGATACCTGAAGGGAAGTTGAGGCCAGACAGGTGTATGCAGGAGCTAGATGATGATGTGTCTTGTAGACCATGCTGAAGCTTTGGATTTTGTCATGAAGGTGATAGGGAGTTTAAAGCAATGTAATTTTGTGTTTAGTGTGGCTGCAGTATGAATGATGGATCAAAGAGAGCAAGGCCAGAGTTGGAAGGCAAGAGAAATAAGAGAGCCTGGTCTTGAGCAAGAGGTGGAAAGAGAGAGAAGGACAGGTGGGGAAATTTTAGAAGGCAGGTGCAAAAGCACTTGGTGGTCACTTGAAGTCTGGCAGATAAGGGAGTTCTGACAATAAGTGGATGGTGCTGCCATACCCTGAGGTCTGGTGAGGAAGGTAATGTGTTCATTGGGGGAATATATTGACTTTAATGTGTTTGTGAGACATCCAAGTAGAAATGTCTAGAGGGCTCTTAGATATTGAGTCTGAAGCTCAGGAAGCTATGGGCCCAGACATTGGTGTAAATGGGAAAAGATAACTTAAATGTTGTGGTACTGGGTTAGTTTCATCTCCAAAGTATTTCTCCGAGCAACTGCTACTTCTAACATCCTCTATCAACACCTTGGTTTAAACTGTCTTTTAACTGGTCCGCCTACTTCCATATCAGTCCATTCTTACATAGCTGGTGGAGTGATCTTTTAAAAAGGAAATGGAAATTTGTCATTTCCTTCCTTAAAACTCATCATCGCTGACTTGCCTTTGCCCTTAGAATAGATTCCAACTTCTTGAATCTATGACAAGACCCTGGGTGACCTGGCCCTTGCCTGCCTGTCTACCTGCCTCTCCACACATATTTTGAGTCACTCTTCTCCCTCACTGACTTCTAGCTGCACTGGCTTCTTCAAGGCCACAGACTTCTGTTTTGTTGTGCACCTAGTACTTTTGCTTTTCCCCATCTTTGTTCATGTTGCCCCTTTTACCTGGATTACCTTTCCCCTACCCTTGGCTTGGCTAACTCTTCATCTTTCAGATTTTACCTCAGATATTTTTCAGAGGAACCTTTCCTAACCTGAGTTATATTAGAGCCATCCTAAATTTTTCTTTGCTAGCACTTAACACAATTTGTTATTAGTTGCTTGTGTGTTTGCTTAGTATCTATGTCCATGCAGGCTCTGTGAGGCAAAATCCATCTGGTGTTCATCATTGTATCAGACAGTCCTGACCATGTAGTAGCACTTCCTGATTTGTTGAAAGAATGGGGGTCATAATCTTTGTTTTCTATCTTGAAAAACTTGCAATTTTTACAGTCACAGACTAAATAGGACTATGGTCCAAGCTTTACAAATAATGTAGCTGATTTTATCTACTTTTGACAGTCTATTACATTTTAACTGTTATTAAATACTCTGCCTCGGGGATATTAGGACATTAAAATTGCAAATCAGATCTTAGGGGTGTTTCCCCTCTCTGTTGCCTGTATTCATTATGGTAACTCTGGTTAGCATGGCCTGACCCATCATCAGTCTGACAGTGGTATGGCTGCTGCATTTTGAAATTGTAAAAACCAGTGCCTGTTCCCTTGAGTGGGGCAGAGTTTAATAGCTGGCTTTTCTTTGGCCCTGATTGGGAAGTGTCCCAATACATGCTGTTTGCATTGCAGCTGTGGGAAAGTCCACCTTTGTGAAGTTACTCACGAAAACTTACCCAGAATGGCACGTAGCTACAGAACCTGTAGCAACATGGCAGAATGTCCAGGCTGCTGGCACGCAAAAAGTAAGTTTTTCAGTTGTGGTGGGTAGTTGGCAGGCATGGGTGAGTAAACTAATTGTAATAATCTAATTTGCTCTGAGTAGGTGAGGTAGCCCAGTTTGAGTCTCCTTTTTAAAATACCTTCATTCCAGAAAGTAGACCATGTATACCAGAGAGGATATGACTTGTTTGAATATGTTTAGTTTTGATTTTTGTGGTTTTTTTATGTGTCTACAAAAGTGACTGCCTCTGTTCTGTGTGGTTTCCCAAAGCATGTCCAGCCATCTGGCTTTGAAGATTAATTTTGTCATTCCTGCCCTTAAGTATATTACTGAAGCTGACCATCAGAATCAACAGTTAATTATAGTGATTTTAACTTATTTATGAAGTTTTAGAAATTGGAAAGGACCTTAGAGAGCATATTGTCACACTTTGAGTCAGTGCAGATATAACTAACATTTATAAAGCACATGCTATGTGCTAGGCACTATACTGTGCCAAGCACTGTACATTTCATTTATGCCTTGTGGCTTAGGCCCTAGTGTCAGGTCTGCTGCTTTGGGGAAAGATTGTAGGGTAGGTTTCAATACCAGCCAAATCAGTAGGGAAGGACCAGTTTGGACATGTACCTTAGAGGTAGCTGAGGGAGTGGCAGCACCATGCCTCCCACAGCCAATGGGAGCATTCACTGAGTGGTTCATCCTGGTTTTTAACAGCTCCGATTGTTGTTGTATGAGCCACTTTGCACACTTTGCAAACTCATTAATTTAAGTTCTACCTTTTAAGCCTTTTAACTTTCCTACATGGCAGATCTTCATATAGTTGAAGGCAATGATTTGTCTGTCCTTTCTCTCCCTCAGTTCTTCTCTCTTTCAAGTCAGACACCATTTTTTTCCTTCTGACTACTCTTCATTCCGAAGTAATTTTGTCTAGGTGATGAGCTCCAGTTAGTTTTCCAATTTAGAATTTCCTAAGAATGGTACTGTAAACTGAATGGGACATTCTGGGTATAATCTAAATGGTCCACAATATCATCGAACTTGTTTTGGGTGCCATTTTTCCATTATTTCAACTCAGGATTGTGTTACCTTTTTTGGCAGGCAACATTATGTTTATTGAGGATATTTGTTTTTTTAATTGTCTTTTTGTATATATTTGTGAAGTTAACTTTTTCATTAAAAAAGTTATGTATCTTTCTGAGTATGTATGTATGCCACAAATCACCTATTGTGGGAGTTTTAAAATATATCCACAAATTGATACTCTTTCCTTGGAGAGGTGGACCTTAATTCTTCCCTTGAGTGTGGGCTTAGTAACTTGTTTGTAATGAATAGAATGTAGCAGGAATAACAATATGACTTTCTAGGGTAGGTCCTAAGAGATATTGTATCTTTCCTCTTGTTCTCTGACCACTTTTGCCTCTGGGGGTGCCAGCTGCCATGTTATGAATCATTCCCATCTGTGAAGAGTCCCACACAGCAAGGAACTGAGTCCTTCCAACAGCTGTGTTAGTGAGTCTTTTTGGAAGTGGATCCTTCAGCCCCAGTCAAGTCTTCAGATTACTTTAGCATCAGCCAACATCCTCACTGAAACCTGATGAGAAACCCTGAGGCAGAACCACCCAGCTAAGCTGTGTTCCAAATTCCTTGCCCACTGAAACTGAAATAATGGGTATTTTTGTTTAAGCCACTAACTTTTGGCATAATTTGGTAAACTGTAATAGATAACTGATATTCCCATAATCCCATTATCCAGAGGTAAAACAGTTAATTAACATTATGTTTTTTTAGATTCTTTTTACAGAGGAGAAAATGTATGTATTTATATACATTTACATGAGTGTATAAGACATATATACTTTTTTAAAACAAAAATTGTCACTTGATATACAGTCTTCCTTTCATAGTAATATTTTAATGGTAGCAGTATACTGATAAAATGATATACTATCATTTACTAATCCTATCTTTTATTTTGAATATTTAGTTTTCTAATTTCTTCCTATTATAAACAGTGTTACAATAATGAATGTCATTGTAGCTACATGTTTGTTCTCTTTAATAGCTAAATTTTGTATCCCTATTTTCTTTCAGTAATCTAAAAATGGAATTTTGTAAACATAAATTATGTGTTTTGTTGACACCTATGTTTAACAAAATTTTCCTTCAGAAAAGTTGTACCAATTTCCTCATACTTTCAGCAACACACATTATTATTATTTTTCATCCTTGCTAATGGGAGAGGCAATTGTGTGTGGTTTTATTTTATATTTCTTTGATTACCAGTGAAAAAAATATCTTTAGTGTTTATCAGCCATTTATTAGTATTCTTCAGTGCATTACCTATTCAAACCTCTTGCTTTTTTTTTCTATTGAGTTCTTCAGATTTTTGCAGTAGATTCATAAAAACTTAATCATAAGTATCTTAACTCTTTTGCTGCTATTTTCCCCAGTTTGTCATGTTTATCTTTATATATGATGTATTTTGCCACATAATACTTACAAGTCTTTAGTCAAATTCTTCATAGCTACTGCCTTCAATGTTAAATTTAAAAAGGCCTCTTACAGACCAAGATTATAAAAACGTGCGTCTATGTTTCTTTCTCCTCCTTTTATGGTTTATTTTAAAATTTATGAGTCTAGGGAGTGTCCTTCGACTTGCTAGATGGGATGCTGTTTAATTCACAATTGCTTAATAAAGCCAATTAGATCTTCGAAATAAAATCAAAAGTTGTCGGAGTCTAATTTTTCCCAAATATTTATTTGTCCCACTAATAGTCTTGTTTAGTTTATTCCTGAGTGGTTATATATTTTTTGTTATTGTGAGTTGTTTCTGTTTTCTCATCATCTTTTTCACACTGGTTATTGCTGTTTTAATTTTGAAGGAAAGCAGCTAATTGTTGTATTTGTCTTAATGACTTCTCGTTTGTTTTTATTTCACTCGTTTACCTCTTCTCTAATTACTAATCATTTGTAAGAATTTTTCAATATCCATACTTCATTTCTATTTTTTAATTTTCTTTCATTGGGTAGAAGTTCTAAAATGATATTAAATAATAGCAGTGATGATAGTCACTCTTATCTTGTTCTGTCTTTAATGAAATTACCTCTAGAGATATATGTGTTAAGTTCTATGATTTTTCATTTCAATAGACCATGTGGAGAAGGACCTTTCTGTTACAAGGATGTTAATTGTTTTTTATCAGGACCAGATGTTGAATTTTCATCAAAAGCCTTTTTAGCATCTAGTGAGGTAATTGTAAGTTTTTCTTTTTTAGTTTCTTAGTCATAGATTTGATAAATGGTGCTATCTTCACATTTCTAGAGTTAACCCTTTTAGTCATAGTGTAGTGTTCCATTAATTTGCTAACATGTTTAGAATTTTTCATGTATATTTATAAGTTTGATTGGTATTTTTGTGTGTACACTTTTAACAGGTTTTACTATCAGGGTTATGAAAATAGATTGAGAAGTTTTGCATTGTTTTTAGCATAGGAATTATCTATTCCTTGAAGGTATGATAGAAATAATTTTTAGAGATAGATTTAGTATCATTTGGGGGAAACACTTACTGGATAACTGCTTCTTTCTCAAATATTCAGGGTTTTTATAACCATCTTAAGTCAATTTTGATAATTTTGTGTTCTTGGAAAATTGCTCTTTTATTGAGATTTTCAAATTTAACAGGGTAAAATTAGTACATTTATTTTTTATACTTTTAACTCTTCTGTATCCAGAATTATTGTATCTTTTCTCTGATGTTGCTTATTTGTGTGAATATTTTGGAAGAGGTAAATTAGATAAATGATTGTTGGTCCTTTAAAAGACCCACTTAATGGATTTTATTTTTTAACTCTATGGGAGTGTGCCTTATTTTTACCTTTTAATTTATCCATGTCTTTCTCAGAATTTCTTTTATTTTTAAAGCTATTTAGTTTGAATGATTAGTGTGTATATTTCTTTTTTTTTTTTTGCCTTGATAAAAGCAATTGCAACTGGAAATTTTCTTTATAGGATAAGCTTTGGCCCCATCTTCCTGACTGACATGTAAGGTTTTAACTCAGATTTCTAAATTGTTTGTAATTGTAGTTTTGATTTATTTTTTATCCAATAATTATTTTTAAAAGATTTCACATTTTCTGATTAGATTTGAGTGTACAGTGTTTTGTTATTCTAATTTTACTTTGGTGTGATCAGACAACATGGCTTATATAATTTCTAATTGGGAGAACTTACTGAGGTTTTTCTTCATGTCTTATATATGATCAATTTTTATGTATGATCAGTTTTGGTAAAGATGCCATGGACTTTTAAGAAAAATATATATTATCAGTAAGGTATGGCATTTGTGATGTATTTTATAAATTCTAAGATGCCGTTGATGGTGAGACACATCATGAATTTAATAACATTTCTACAGAGTAATTAAAATGTCTTTTAAGTTTAATTTAACAAACATTTTAAAGATATACCCAGTTTTCAATATGTGAAAAAAAAAATTATTTAGAGCCTTATCTTCCAAGCTGTCATTCCATGGGTCTACATTTTATATTAAATTCTGAGAGAACTGTGTTAAAGTTTTGTGCTTTTGTTGTTTTGTCCAGTTTTCCTTGTATTTTTATTGGCTTTGCTCTGTATTTATATATTTCAAGCTTTATTATTCCATGTAAAAAGATTCATGACCTCTTTGTGAAGTCTTTATTGGTTTTTTGGTTTAAAAAGCCCTCTTGTGACATTTAATGCATTTTTCTTAATATAGTTTTGCCACATCTGCTTTCTTTTTATTTGTATCTGATACTTGGTGGATTTTATGACCCTTTGTCTTCAATTAACTTATGTCATCTTGCTGTAGAGTTTTCTTGTTTTAGGTGTTTCTTTTATGAACAAGATTTTTAGTTTTTACCCAATCTTAGAATTTGCCTTTCCTGAGAATTTTTCTCTTTTATTATTGTTATGTTTAATAATCCTACCACCTTATTTTGTGTTTCTATCTTCTTTTTTTTTTTCACTGTATTTGAAGTTTTCTCCCCTTCATTCATAAGGCAGATTTACTATTTTTATTCTAATCATAAACATTCAAATTTAAAAAATATGTATGTTTAAACCTATCAATGATTTTAATGGAGTCTCGGGGGGCGAGGAGGCGGGAAACTCTGTTTTTTATTACCTTTTTCTCCAGACTCCATCCTCAAGTATATTGAAATTAGGTGAAATTTTAGAACTCCAGAATGTTTTAACATCATGGAATTTCCTTTTAACAACAGAAATTGTGACTAAACCCAATAATCACATTAACGAGAGTGATTTTATACCTAACTCTGTTCTGTTGGTTATTATTGACCACTGTTTTTTTTGTTACCACATCTTCCCATTTCTTAATTCCTTATTTTGATTAATGTTTCAGTTGATCGAAATATATTTTAAAGAAATGTTTTTTCAGGAAAGTTAAGTGGGTGGTATAATTTCTCAGTGATTGCTTGTCTAAAAGTGTCTTTTGCTCTGGAATATAAAAGGTAGTTTTTGTCTTAGAAAACTGTTATATGTTTCTCATCTTTTTTTTATATGTATAAATAATTTGTGTTTTCCTCTCCTCTTTAGGTTTTTGGTTTGTTTTTATGAATCATTGACATTTTGCCAAGATAGGTCCCAGTTGCGGGGTATGTGTGTGCAGTTGCGAGCTGTATATGTTAATATATACAGAATCTTTTCTGGCACTCAGTGAATTTCTCTGGTAGAAAGTCTTACATCTCAGAAATTAAAAAAAAAATTTTTTTTGGTTTTAGCTTTTTTTTTTTTTTTTTAATCTGACCAGTTACCTCTGGTTATAACTCCTAGTTATCCATGGTTTTAAACTTTATTAAATGCCCAGAGATATGAAGCGTTTCTATTACATAGTGATTCTCAGTGATGGTGAAATTTGATGTGAGGGAGACATACATCCTATGAAGAGTGGCCTTCCTCTGTCCACCTCTTTTTTTGTTGGAGGGCGCATTTTACCTCTCTGCATTGAACTCTCGTCACATGAGAAGGAAAGTTGTTTCCTTGGTTAGATAGCCTTGTCTGAGCTGCAGGTGTAAAACTGTAGATTATTTTAGCCCATTTGGAAAATTGTTTTATTCAAAATTTAATTAATTGCAATGAGGTGAAGTATAGGTGGCATTACATTTTGATGTGTCTTTCCAGAATAAAGCAAGAAAAAGCAAAAAAAAAAAAAAGTTTTTAAATAAAAACCCAACCTTATCACTATATTACAATGTATATTGGCTCTCCTTCTAAATTGTATGTCTTTTAATTTATTTCATAATTTTCAGCTTTTCCTCCTCCCTCTTAGTTTAGTGAGAATTTCTTGAGCTGACACCCTTTGTACAATATTTAATAATTTGGTTTACTGCAGTATATAGTCTGCTAGTTACTTATCTTCATTGGGTGTTTTATTTAGGCAATTGCATTTTTCTCTGAGAATGTTCTTTTCATGTTGCTCCTTTTTTATGACAGCGTGTTCTTATCGATGTGGCAGTCTCTTGAATCTCATTGAAATTCTGTTTTTTCCCATTTCTGGCAACAGCTGTCTTCTGAGAGGCTATGTCCTAAGCACACAGATTGGTCTCCTTTTGAATTGCTGAATATTTTTATATCCAATGATTATTCCTCTATTTGTTTATATGTTTGAAGCGATGTTTGCATCTGTTCTCTGTAGCTGAAATGTTTTTTTCAGAAACTCTGTAGGCCCCGTGCAGTTTTTTGTTTCAGAACAGTCTCTCTTTGGTAACCCAAATCCTACTGGTAAAATAGCCTCCACCCAGTCAACCTAGTACATCTGTCAACACAGTGCCCCATTCCATTCAGCAGGTTTCTGTGAAGTCTCGGAACTGTGCCACACACCGAGGGCTCCTTACAGCCTCTAGTGACACTATCAGACCCCAGTAGATTAGAATTTGTCCCCCTGCTTCTACCTCGAGCTCTTAACCAAAGGCCGTTTGTGAAGCTGGGTCTGTGGTTTGGGGATTGGAAAGAGGGAAATCATTTTGTGATCCACTCTGCTCTACTTACATTGCTCCTGTTAAAGCCTTCCAAAAAGCTTGGAACCCTTGTTTGGAATGTAGGGGTAATATTTAGCCAAATTGGACCATTCACGGTTATCTAACCTTTTTCCCCCTCCTGTATCATTGTCTCTGCCTGAAGTGCTTTCTTCTTAATCCCCATTTCGATCTGTGAAGATTCCACGTATCATTCCACATAGCTACCTTATAGGTAGGTACCTACCTGAAGCTGTTCTGAAGATTAAATGAGCTAACATAGCACAGTGTACATGGAAATAAATCTTGGTTTTGTTCTCTGTACCCCTTGCAGCACCTAGCCCATCTAGCACCTTATCCACACAGGCCTCCAGTTAACGATGACTGGGTGAATGCAGATCCACAGTGCTTTGCACAAAACTCTCTTTTGCACTCAGTGGCAGAGCTCAGAAAAGAATTCAGGGAGCCTGAGTATCCCACACATGCTGAGTAAGTGGGTCTTCAGATGCTTTTCATAAAGTCTGTAGAATGGAGGGGGAGGGTTTCATTTGTTTAACAAATTGTAGCCCTTCTTTAACAGAGATAGAATTTCTTTTGGTTTGTCGTATTTTCAAATAATCAGTTGCTTTCTTCTTTGGGTTGAAGTTTTATAAAGAAATACTACAAACGGAGGCTCAAAAGGGAGGCAACATAGTGTTACAATGGAAATTTTTGTTTCCAAGTAGAGTTTTAGATGGTTGTTAATTGTTAACTCCCCCTCAGACAGATTCCACAATCCCATCAATCAGTAATGTGATAATTCTATGTGTGCTTCTCCCTCTGCTCTTCTCTGGTATGTTGAAGGTGGCATGTCATCTCCCTCTATAAAATTCTTGTCTAACAAGGTAGGAAAATTTCTTCCTTGACTTCTATCTTTGACTAAGCTGGGAGACGTGATTGTATCTTTTTAGTAGGAGGAAACTTTTGTAATTGCTTCTCTCATTGATTAGTAAACCTGCAGGGGGAAAGGGAAGGTAAACACCATGAAGTAAACATGCTTTCTAGGAAATTCTCTTTTGTAATTTCTCTGTAGGCCTGCGCTACCCAAAATCTTGGAAACTTGCTGGATTTGATGTACCGGGACCCAGCGCGATGGTCCTTCACATTCCAGACATTTTCTTTTTTGAGCCGCCTGAAAGTACAGCTGGAGGTGTTCCCTGAGAAACTCTTGCAGGCCAAGAAAGCAGTGCAGATCTTTGAGAGGTCTGTGTACAGTGACAGGTAAGAGCCTGAGCTCTCCACCAGTCACAAGGCTCCTGTTTAGTGCTGTATGTGTTCTCTCCTTGCTTAGACTCTGCACCACTCTGGTCACTAAAAAAAAGTACTTTAAAATTTTGTATTCTTTTTAAAGACAGCACTATACAGATTTGTTCAGATTCATAATTCCACAGGTTTGTCATATATGTATTTTTCATAAACTAAATGCACTTAATTTCCCACATTGCCACTTATTATATTTTCCCATATTCTGGCATAGAGGCCAGCTGGTAGCTACTTAATATAAACATTACATACTAAAAGGCACTGAGTAGACACTTAAGAAGCAGCATGTGTTCTAGGAAACCAAATGAATCAGTGGTTGGTTATTACTGTGAAGAAGAGAGTAGACTTAAACTTTGTGTTTCTAAAATGATACAAGAAATGTAGTCATCTTTTTTTGTTGTTGATCAAAAAAGGATTTCTAAGTAGAAATAACAGATTTGTGAAATTGGCTTATGTGACAGTGCTTATTGCTGGCTAGAATCTATAACAGACATCCACTGTCTGTGTCAGGCTAGGGGAAGAGCAGTGTCCTGACCACCTGAAGGCCAGCAGTTAACTTGGGAAATAAGTCCATCTGTTCCAGAGGAGCTAGTCTATCCAGGTTCCAGAATTCCTGGCTATGCTACCAGACCAGGCTGTGACTTAAGTCATTTGGAGATAAAGTGGCGGTGCCTTGATCTGGACGCTGGTAAGGTTTTGTTTTATCTGAAGGCTATAAACGACCTATGTCAGTGTGAAATGGTGGTTTAAAGGGTAATGGTCTATCTTAAGCCCCTTTGAGTTATCAAAATGGAAAATGACACATTTTCATTGTCCATTCACTTCTGAAGAAGCTAGTTGGTTACCCATTTAATTCTAAGTTAGACAAACTACTAGTTATACTTCTTAGCACTACTGTAAACAGGAACCTCCTGGGGGAAAAAATAAGGGTACATTTGTAATTGTGATGTGATTTGTTTTAATATTACCTAAAATTATTCAAGATATTGTAAAACAAACCCTATGGGTTATGCATTTCTTCTCTATAGACCCCAAGAGAGAGCCTACATGTTAAAAAAGCTGAATTTGTGAATACAAATGTTTGTGCTCTAGATTTTGGTTTTATCGCCTGTTGGTTATACTACCTATTTTCCTCTCCCGTCTCTCAAGCCATGCCTGCTGGACTATGAAGATTGCTTATAACAAACTAAGTTACTTAAAAACATACCATCAGGTTTTTTACTTCCAGCTCTTTAGTGAGGTAGGCATATGAGAGACCCCTCAGAAATATAAATACTTTCTTTGGGAGCTATAAGATCTTAATATTTACTTGTAAAGGAAGAGATGAGAATTGATTGTACAATAGGCAGCTGTAACATCCTAGATTTTTTTCTTCAGGCGGGGCATTTTTGAGACAAAGGATAACTAATTACACATTCTAATCCTGGTGGTGGTTTAGAGCCTTTCCATTCTTAAAAATTTACACATTTACTCAGCACAGGCCTGGGAGCTGCAGCAGAAAGCAAAACAGACCCAGTCCCTGCCTTCACAGTGACCCTAGTCTAACAGGGAACTCAGAGACTGCACACGTGCTCAGGTGTTGTTATATGTGTTTCAAAGGACGAACATGGTTGTTGGGAGAGTGGATGATAGGAAGAAGTCTAAATCTTTTCTGTTTGAGTTAAAAGAAACAGTAGCATGTGGTTTTAAGACAGGGACCCTGCCATCTAGGTTCTTGCTTTGGATCTTCTCTGCAGCCCCTACGTTCAGACTGCAGGAAATTCCTCTCCTTAGCATTCAGCACCACGCCCTTCTACTCCCACTGTCCTGTCACCACCAGCTTTGAAGAAATAAAGAAGTGCTCATCCTTAGAAATGGCAAGGGCCCTTTTTATAGGGCTTATTAACAGATATTTAATTTCTTTTTATAAGGTCTTAATTTCTACATTACCTATGAAGAAGTTGAAAACCTTTTTTTAGAAATTGAGTTACAAAAGTCACCTCTTTTCTTTGTTGCCTTTAGTTAGGCTATAGCTAAACCATTCCAGACCAGGACAGTTGACTTCTGGAGCTCCCTAATTAGTTTTTTCATAGCCTAGCAAAGAAGCACTTAAAATGCTGACTAGGACATCTTGAATACTATGTGTCATTCACTCCTCCAAGCACCTAGTGAGTATTATGTACAATCTTCATAACAACTCTGTGAGTTGGGTTCTACTGTCTGTCTACAGAGGAAGAAATAGGCTGAGAGAGTTCAATGATGTGCCCATGGTGACACTGCTGGTGCTTTTTGAAGCCAGAATCAGACGCAGGAATGTGACTCTGCAATCCATTCTCTTAATCCCAACATACAACCTTTCAATGTATACTTCCCTGAGCCATTCATAGGGATTCTGAATTTCATTTTCTCAAAAGTGGCCAGTAGCTGAGCTTTGCCTTAGAAACTGGAATTCATTGTTTAGGATGTAAATTGTGTTTGTATCAAGATGCCTGAGGCTTGAAAGCAGAATTGATCATTCAGAAGCGTTAGTTTCTGATTAGCTCTGACTTCCTCTTTACCAGATAGATGCTCCTTTGGTTGCAGAAGTAAGCAAGGGGCAAAGCTAGTTGATTTTTAGATTTAGCTTTTTATATCTGGTTTAGAGGTTCAGCAGCACATGAAGCAAGTAAGAGCCATGTAAGCTTTGGAGAAAAGTCTGCTTTCTTGGTAATCCCGAAGTTAGTAGGAAATGCACTTCCTGCTCCATAGGTGATACCACTGAAACAGTTCTTTCTACACTTCTAAACAAAACAAAAGGGTGGCTCAGCAGCCTGGAGACTGAGAAGCCCTCAGTTCTTAAATGAAATGTGCTGGGTGCTTTATACTAGATAGATTTTTGTTTGGGGGCTTGCTACAGTAATGACAAGGAAACCTCAGGAGATTGGGTGTACATGCATTATTTGCTGTGTTTCCTAACAGGTTTCCAGGGGGAAATTGTTTGTGGCCAATTATAGACACACTCTTCCAATGCCCCTTTGTGCTCAGAGCAGGTTAATCTATCTGGAGAGCTGTGATTTTAGCTTCTATAGATGCTGCTTCCCATTTTAGTGTTGAGCAAGGTTAAATATTCAGATTTCTTCAAAATTGATGGAGAGCTAAAAGGGTTAAGTAACTTGAACAGACATGGATCTGGTTGGTTATTAATTTTTCTGCTTCTCTCTTTTGCCTTTCATTCTATTTCCCATTCTTCTCCCCTTCCCCCATTCCACCTACATTTCCAACCAGGTATATCTTTGCAAAGAATCTTTTTGAAAATGGTTCCTTCAGTGACATGGAGTGGCATATCTATCAGGACTGGCATTCGTTTCTTCTGCAAGAGTTTTCCAGCCGGGTCCAGTTTCATGGCTTCATCTATCTCAAGGCTACTCCCGAGGTAATGCAGAACCTAAAGCCTTAGACTTCAGGGCCATGTGAAACTTAAGAGGAGATGTTCCCCAAGCCCCTGATTTTCTGGCTGGAGAAATTAGACTGAGGGTATTATCTGGAGTACAGAGAGCAGTGGGTAAGCACCCTCCCATTCTAGCACACAGCACCCCGTTTTCCACAGACTTTCTGCTACAGAGGACTAAAGCAGTTGACTGTGCATAGAAAGCGTCCCTCTTGACGTAGCAACAACATAGAGCAAATTGGGCATTATCTTTATCACCTGGGGTTTGCAGGATGGACCCTCTGACCAGGTAACCTATACTAGTTGCCTCATGTTTCCCCTCCCTCTGACTGGATTGTCAGAGTCTGTGGTGGTCTTGATGGTTTCCTGAATAGGATGTGGGGAGGGAGAGAAGGAGGGTTTCCTCACTTCATCCTGACATCACCTATTTATAGTCTCCTTTTGAACCTTGAGGATGCCACTGGAAAGACAAGGTGGACTACAGAAGTTGCTTTCCATGACTCTGGAAGCCATGACTATGAAGCCAGCATAGCACATAACAGGGTAATGTCACAGAGGGAACACCAGGGTCTCTGGGCACAGCAGTGGTCCTTAGCCTCTGCTGACTGGAGTGACCTTAGGCAGCCCCTAGAAACCTTTCCCCTGGAAGGGTTCTTATCTATTTAATCCAGTGCCTCAGACTAGTGGTCTCTAAGGGCTCATTTGGAGTGGGATTCTGAGTCAGACGGGAGGTATTTTTTGAGAGATGTGTTGTTCTCAGCCTTCGAGACTTATATATCATGTATAGTCAAATGCCAGGTATGCCAGTAGTCTTAGGAGGGAAAACTGTCTTTGGCCTAGAGATTTTGCTTTTTAGAGACCAGACTGAGCCTTGTGGACTCCTTGTGGAAGCACAGGCTTCCAGGAGCTAAAGAGGAGAGGACCAGAAAGAAGGGCCTCACCTCAGGAAGGTGGCAGCCAGGAAGGAAGCCAGGAGTGTGACTGGGACTAGATATTGAGAGTTCTTAGAGATTATGAGGATGAAACTAGATCATAGGAGGAAATAAAGAGGTCTCACAGAAATAAATAGGGTCTCAGGTTTAAAGTGAAACTGAACTAGAGATTTAGTGAGGCCAAGAAGGCTGAGAACCTTCAATGAAAAGAACCAAGCTGCAATTAGGTGCATTAATTGTAAGTCGACTGGTTGGGTCATATTTATATGACTTCTTTCAGTAATCTTCATTGCCTGGGAGCATTCATAGAAGAGGCATATTGTGAAAATGATACTTGAGGGGTAGGGATTGAGGTCAGTGATTACGGGAAAAGGAGACCTTTGCCAAAGAGAATGGCTTGAAATAGCTGAGTGTAGGATTCAGGGCGAGGAAAAGGCCTGGTCCACAGAAGGGCTCCTGGCCTGGGCCAAGGAGGAGTGATTGTACTGTGGACTTGGGCTGAGTGAAGTTTGTAGGTGGAGTTTGAAGTGGTAGTGTGTTTCCAGTAGGAGTCATGGGATGGATGGCCAAAAGAAGCAGTATGTTGCGGGGCTGAGCTTTAGGAGGAGATTTTAGAGTGCTGACCTAAGCTTTTTCAATAGAAACAGACCTTCTTCATAATCAGCTTGGTGCCATGAAGACAGTATTGGAGACAAGAAAGTGGGTGGACTCAATTCCTGAGAGCAAAGCAGGGCTGCAAAGGCTTCATTTCTGGGGAGTTAAGGTTGAACCCAGACACTGGGGCCCAACGAGGTATGCAAGGAAGTCTTGATCACTTCTTTGTGTGTTCAGATGACTTTGTGAGAAGGAGGCGATGATGACGATGGTGATGGTGATTATTATGATGGTATGGCTGATATATCTCTTTGGAGAGACTAATTCAAGGGTAGAAGGAGGGGAGTTGGAGGATTATTGTAACCTAATGATAGAAAAAGAAAACCAGCTTAATTTATTTTGAGATTGAATGGAGATTTTGGTGCTGCTTTGATGGTGTTAGAGCCAAGGACCCAGAAATCCTGGTATCCTTCCCCTGAAGTCACCCTGACCTCTTCTGTGAGATTCAGAGGTAACTATATATAAAAGAAGAGCAGAACAGAAATTAAGACATCTCTATAAAAAACTGTGCAAGTGATCAATACTCCAATATAGAGTCTATATAGAAATACTGAGTTCAGAGCATGTGAGATGGACCTGAGTAGGACCTTCTTCTCCTTTCCACTTGCTCTCCCCTAAATTCTAACAAGCGAGCAAGCCAACAATAGAAAATATCAAAACAGAAGTGGCTGGGCCTCAGTGTCCCTACTCAATCCCATGGACTCAAGAAGAGAGTATGCAGCTGGCTAGTGTGCCTCAAAGAGCCAGGCCCTTACTGGGACTTATGCAGCATAGAAGACAGTGTGTAGAAAAGCTCTGGGGGCTCATACTTGAGGACCCATCCACTCCTGAGCCACTTGTTTCCCTTCCTCATGCCTATGGCAGGACCTGGTCAGGGTCCTGAGAACGATTCCTGCCCTGGCTTGTCAGTGGGAACAAGTGAACATCAGGAAAGTCTGCTTGGTGAAGGATTCAAAAAGAAAAGCTAAAACTTTTCTCAGGTGAAAATAGCTAGTTCAGAGAGGAGTTCAGGGCAGGCACCAATAGATATGCCGAAATTCATGAGCAACTGCAGTAACAAAATAAGCAAAAGGCAAATAACTTTATTTTATATTTGAGATACAAAATAAGACCATCAAAGTCTAAGGGTAACAGAAACCACACAGGAGAGAAGAATCAGTTGCTATCTCTGATTCCAAGCAGACTGTGTGGCCAGGGGAGTTTGGTGGTGGTGGAGAGGGTGGTTGGTTCAGCAGATGAGGAGATGAGGTCTGTCAGCATGAGCCTGCTCATCCCTCCCCCAACCCCGGCGCCCCCCCACCCTCCCACCCACCATTTCCATCTGCACTGTCTTTCCAATTTACATTCAGGTGTGTTCTCCCCATGAAGACTGAGTTGAAGTAAGAATTTGTATAACCATATCAGTAAAGCAAGAATTATGCCAAATGCTCAAAATAGTTTACCTAGACTTTGGGGTGGGGGATTTGCTCTGTTAAGCAAATTAATAGTAAAAATGGATATGTTAGCCTGTTTTAATAGGAGAGACCTTAGCATCAGTGTTTGCCTGCAGCAATGAATGAATAATTATAGCTTTTATAAAAAGAATTGTTCTGCCCTTGTGTATAATTGAAAACATTAAGTCATATTTTTAGAAATATGCATTTTCATTAATTCTGATAATATATTTTTTTTTCAGAGAAGAAAATTGGGTAGCTTTGCTATGTTTAGAAACCCTGAAGCTACCTTGCTGGTGGGAATGTAAAATGGTTAGCCCCTAAGGAGGCAGTTCTACAGAATGTTCTAGCAAGTGCACATACGTTTTGACCTATTAATTATGCTCCTTGGAATTTACTCTGTAACTACTCTCCCATGTGGGCAAAATGGCTATTGTGCAAGGCAGCATTGTCAGTAAAGGCAAATGATTGGAAACAACCCAAGTGGTCATCAGTAGGGACTGGTTGACTAAATTATGCTCCATCATGCACTGGAAAACTCTAAGTCATGAAAAAGAATGAGAAAGTACTGTACTGATATGTAGCAGTCTTCAAGACATATTAGGAGAACAAAGACAAGATCAGAGTATATGGTAGGACACTTTTTATATGTATGTTTTAAAAAAAGATGGGGACAAAAATGAGTATTATGTGTAAAATATTTCTGAAAGTAAGTTAATAACATAGGTTGGTTGTCAGTGGGGTGGAGAACTGGGTAGCTGAAAGTCAGGGGTGTAAAGCTGTGTAATTGGGTTGGCAGGGGGATAAAGGGAATGATCTTGAAGCCATCAGCTGTAGGGTGGGGATGGAGGGGCAGAAAGATATAAAGAAGAAAAGAAAAAGAGGTTCAGAAAGAAAGTAGAAATGAAAAAAATTTAAAAAGGTAAATGGATAGAAACTAGGTCAAAACAGAATTGCCTGGGCCTCAGTGTCCCCACCCATTTAAAATGTTAAATGAATACCTGTAACAAATATTTATTGACCACCTACTCTGCCTTAACAAGATGGACTCTGGCCTGGCTCCTGGTCTCCCTCAGTCACCCTGTGCAGAGTTCCCTCTGTTGTCTAATACAGCCAAAACGCCACTGGTGGTCTGCATTTGCCCAGGGCCTAGCACAGTGCCCAGCTCTCAGAGTGGGGCTTAGTGAGCTGTTACCAGAGATAAAGTGGGGGCTTCTGCTGCTTCCAGGAAACACCTCTCAGACTGCCGGAGCCTGTTAGCTTATTCCCTTATCTGGTGGCTTCACTTAAATCCATACCTCGCAGTTTAGTACTTGGTTCACTGTACAGCATATTTTATTTAACTTATTACCTAACAACATTATAGAATCCCTAGGATAAAGACTTCATATAAATGTGGGATGATTATTGAATCAGGAGAGAGACCAGAAGAGATAAGTAAATGCTAAAAGTATTAATGTGTTAGATCTGTCTCTGTTAATCAGTTTGAAAAGTTGGACGTAGAATTACAAGTGAAATTTGTTTATATATTTTGTTTCCTTAAAGGAAACATGGGACAAGAGGGAAACAGCAAAGACTCTGTGCCTTTGGGAATACTGTTCACTGCAGTTTGGGGGTAAAATTTTTTAAGTGTTTAAAAGAGAGAACTGTTAAACCAGTGGGTTAATCCACTTGTTCTTCCAGGACAGATGGCTTTGAATAATGAAATGTTTGCCAGGCAATTCAGGTAAAACAAACATTTGGAGCAAAAGTTTGGAGGGGTGAATGAAGTTGGTCTGTCCTGCAAGCTAGAGGTCAAATCTGGCCAAAGCAGTGAGTCCAGGGGAGGAGCTAAAGAAGTTGAGAAGGGAGAGGTGGCCAGACTTCGGGAATGGATGGCTCTGTGTGACAGGTAAAGGAGAAGGTGACAGTGTCTGAGCCATTGTACTTTAAAGTTTTGTGTCAAGTGAAGGCAGGAAAGAATTATGCACACCCTGGAAGGAGTGGGGGAAGGAGAGTTAGTTCTGAGCCTCACTTTTTTTTACTTCTTTATCTATGCCTATGCAGATTTTGTATTCTGCTACAGTGAATGAGTGCTGTGATGTGAAAGAGATGTTTCAAATTACTTTCCCTTTTATAATGTCATGCTATTTATACTTTCTTGAACCCTGGGGTGATGGCTGTAGGCAATAAGGAGCTGGTGAAGTATTTTCAACGAGAGTAAGACCATTATATTGGAGTCCTATGGAAGGACAGACAGGGAGAAAAGTACAGCTCTTACCAGGAACTTGACCTACCTTACTTCACAGTGACCCTCCGCAGTGAGTAGAGGATGAGGAAATAAAAGATTGCACCATCGGTGCATGGTGGAGATGGGAATTTAATCTTGAGCTTCTGATGTTAGGGCCATTCACTCCACTGCCTCCAGGAGGCAGAAAGCCAGAAGCCCTTGCTATATAGTCCAGGTGACAGGTGGTGAGGACCTGACCAGGGCAGAGGTGAGAAAGAGGCAGGGAGAGAATGAACTGGAGAGAGATTAAAGAACATGAGTGGATCTGAGAGCCCCACGAGACTGCATTGTAACAGCCAAGAAAACCAATCAACTCAGTGGGGCCTGGGATTGTCTTTTAGGTTTGTTTGAAGAGACTACACCGGAGGGCCAGGGAGGAAGAGAGAGGAATTGAGCTGGCGTATCTCGAGCAGCTTCATGGTCAACATGAAGCCTGGCTTGTTCACAAAACTACCAAGTAAGCGGAGAAGAGAGTGGCAGCCTGCCCCCAGTACCTAGTCCTAAAATATAGAAAGTTCAACATGCAGCCCATAAGCAGGTTCAGAATGTACTAGAAGTGGTTGGAAATGTGAAACATTATTCCATTCAGAAGTTTAATTTTGAGTGTAATCTGCATATTCCGAGAAACTGTTTGTTAGATCCTATTTCCCCAGCTTTTTGTTTTTTAAAGTTCCGCTAGGTTGAACACGGTGATTGATGATGATAACATAGTTGGCTCAGGGTGAAAGGCTAAAAACTTTTAGAGAAATTGTCCATTTCCTAAGTTGACATTCCTACTTTTGGCCTTTCCTCCCTTCAGGACAGCTATGCTGTCCACTTAAAATGTTTGGGGCCCCCACCTTCAGGATTAGTCTAAAGACTAAAAAGGAATTTCAGCCTTTTTCCAGCTAATTTTATTGAATTACTTTTTAAAACTGCTGTTTAAATGCCATTTCATTGAGAAGCCATGTGACTATAGATCTGTTCTCAAAATTATTAAGACTTAGTGAGTGTGTGAAGCTTGGCTTAGTGTTCTTTTTTCTGTTCCTTGAATGTTCATGCTTCTTATAGGCTCCACTTTGAGGCTCTGCTGAACATTCCAGTGCTAGTGTTGGATGTCAATGATGATTTTTCTGAAGAAGCAGCCAAACAAGAAGAACTCATGAAAAAGGTGTGGAAGGCCTGAATTCCTGCTTTCTGATGGATTTCCTCTATTGTACTTTTATCTTCACTTCAAACTTCAATATAATGGGTCATGTGCTCTGTGCCTGTGGGGCATTGTGCAAGTTGCAAACATAATCCCTATTTTCTAAATTATTTTGAGTTAATGACTGTTAAATAATTGATTTGTAATATGTACTTCCCAGCTAACTTCTAAGGTATTCCAAAACTAGGGAAAAGAAACTTCTGGATTCTATTCCCAGCTCTGCCTCTTAATACCATATGGCCTCGGGCAGGTCACACTTCCTAAAGATACCCTATTTTTCCCTTCCTCACAAAATACTCATGGGCTTGTCTGCCTATGCATTGTAGTGGACTATGGTATAGTATGCTGAAAATGTGAAATCTAACTTATGGGTTTTCTTTTTCCCACAGGTAAACACCTTTATAAAGAATCTGTAACTAATACCAGGTGTTCCGGCCGTGATCTGGGCTCTCTGACTTTCCGAAGCTAGAAGAAAACTGAGTCACCTTTCCATCCCCATTCCCATCTCCTCTTACTTCTAGAGTGCTCTGAGACTCCCATGTATGGTTTCTTTTACCCTTAGATTTTGCCATGGTCTTATTTTGTATCTCAAAGGCTTCTAAAATAAAGTTTATTTGCCTTTTGCTTATTTTGCTAATGCAGTTGTTCATGTATTTCAGCATGTATCTATCAGTGCCTGCTCTGAACTCCTCTTAACTAGCCATTTTCACCTGAGAAGGATTCTTCTTGAATCCTTCACCACGCAACTTCCCTGTTGTTTACTTGTTCCCTCTGACAGGCCAGGGCAGGAATTGCTCTCAGGACCCTGACCAGGTCCTGCCACATAAGGTTGAAGAAGGGAAGTAAATGGCTCAAGAGTGGGTGAGTCCTCAAATATGAGCCCCCAGAGCTAGAAAATGGAGCCTGAGCTCCAGGAAGCTTCTTTATCTCTTTCTACCCAGCACTTTTGGTGTGGAGGATGGGGTGGGGATTTAGACCTTTGTCCTAGAACTGAAAACCTGAACAAAAGAAAGAAAGGGAGGGAGGATGAGAACAAATCAGGAGCCCAGAAATTCAGCATCTAAGGTTTAGGGTTTGGTCATCCATCAGGATGACTGTGGCCTGCTCTAAACACTTTGCCCAGTGAGTTTCAGGTGACCTAATGGAGAGAATCTTTCTACGCTGGAAAGAAAAATTTTGTGCTGCACTTCAAGCTTCGAGGACAATTTATTGTTAAGAGAGAAAAATACATGGCTCTCTATTAAAAACAGTGCTCCATTGCAAGAAGCCTGCAGGTCCATGAGTCACTGAGAATGGAATTCCTGCGCTGAGCCCTCGACAGTTGTGCAGGCACACAGGAAAACGAATGAGCTTGGGACTCGGACTGTCCCAGAAGATAGAAATTGTGTTTTCCTTTATACTTGGGAAAATGAGTGTGAGATTGGTTTCTAACAACTTTGATGTTTTAAGTAACAGCACAGCATTTCTTGATTTCTACTTAAAATTTTAACAGCTTTATTGAGATATATTTCGCATACCATACCAGACACCCATTTAAAGTATACAATTCAGTGGTTTTTAATATAGTGGTAGGGTTGTACAACCATCACCACAATCTATTCCAAAATGTTTTCTTCACCCCATCCTGCCCTAGGTAACCACCGATCTACTTTCTGTCTCTATAGATTTGCCTATTCTAGATAATGTTTCATATAAATGGAATCACCTAATATGTGGTCTTTTGTGACTTCTTTCACTTCCCAGGTTTTTAAGATTGATCCATATCAGAACTTCATTCCTTTTTATGGCAAAGTATTTTATGGATATACTGCATTTTGTTTATCCATTCACCCATTGATAGACATGCAGATTCCACTTTTGGGCTGTTATGAATAATACTGTTATGAAAATTCATATACAAGTTGTGCGGATGTGTTTTAATTTCTCTTGATTTTATGTGGAGGCATAGAATTACTAGGTCAAATGGTAACTCCATGTTTAACTTTTTGGAAACTGCTGGACTTTTCCAAAGTGGCTGCACTGTTTTACGTTCCCCCCAGCAATGTATGAGGGTTCTAATTCCTCCATGTCCTTGCCAACACTAGCTGTCTTTCATTTTGATTATTGCCATCCTAATGGGTGTAAAATTGTATCTCATTGTGGTTTTGATTTACATTCCCTAATAATGTTGAGCATATTTTCATGTGCTTATTGGTCATTCGTATGTCTTCTTTGGAAAAAAAAAGTTTACTCAGATCCTTTGTTCTTTTTTCAATTGGTGTTTTATTGAGTTGTAAGAGTACTTGATATATTCTGAGACAAGTCCTTATCAGATGCATGACTTATTTTCTCCCATACTGTATGTTGTGTTTTCATCTTACTAGTATCCTCTGAAGCACAAAGGTTTTTAATTTTGATGAAGTCAAATATATTTTGTCACTTGTTCTTTGGCATGTCTAAGAAAGTCTTGAATAACCCAAGGTCACAAACATCTGTATTTTCTTGTAAGAGTTGTAGTTTTAGCTCTTATTTCATGTCTGTGATCCATCTTGACTTAATTTTTGTGTGTGGTGTAAGGAAGGGATTCAACATTATTCTTTTGTATGTACATGTATCCAGTAGTTCTAATACCATTTGTAGAAAAGATTAATCTTTTCTCCCATTGAATTACCAGCACCGTGTTGAAAATCTATCTCACTTGTTCTTACATTTGTTTGCTGCTTCAGGCTTTGGACAAGACCAGGGGTGAACATAGGGTGTTAAGTGTGTTTTGGAAACTCAATTTTTAGCTTTGAGGGGCCCAAATAATTTCCATTTATATTTTCAGGAACCACTAATGTAGAAATCATGTGTAAACCCAGAGTAAGAGCAGTAGGCCCCTATCTTTCATTCATGTATTCAGTTATCAATAAACATTTATGAGTGTCTGCCATATGCTAGAGACCAAAGTGATGAACAGTGAACACAACAGAAAGCAAGCCTTGTCCTTGCCTCGCAGAACTTGTCATCTGAGAAGGTGATAGACACTGAACCAGTAATTTCAGGTGTGGCAAGTGTTTCAAAAGGGGAAGTACAGGAACACTGGGGGACTATAACAGAAGGAACCACGTAATCTTGCATACCCACACCCTACAAAAGTCACAACTGTTCTGAATTCTGAGGAATGAATGGGGTAGAGTATTGAGGCAGAGAAAAAGGTATTGTGGCAAGGCCTTCCTGTGAGAATGAGGCATTAGGCCCAGCTTGTCAAAAACAGATGAGGTTGGTGAGTATAAGTTAAGAATACAACCTCTCCTTCACATTCTTCACTTGGTCTTAAAGCCTAAAAATATACAAATTCAGTGTTTTCATTTGTGAACATTGCCTTTTAGAATATATTTAAGGAAAGTCAAAGCCATCAACAATCTCACCTGGGTAAAACAATGTGCCATTTTCTAAATTGGTAGCTGAGGTAGTTTGGAGAAAGTAAATATTTTAATGAGGAGCAGTAGTTGCAGAAGGAGAGGTCTGGGTGAAGTTGAAATATGGAAATGAGGATTGCACTGTCAGGCCAGATGGGTGGCTGTTCTCACTTGGTTTAGGCTGTCCCCCAGAGTCAAATAATTTGGATTAACATATAATAATAGTTACACTTCTTTCTGGCTTACTATGTTGTAAAACCTGTGCTGGAAACAATGTTACCTTGATGGGTTTATAATGTGGATTGAGGCTATGAAAGTTCTCACTTTCCAGCTTTCAACATGAAGGGATAAGGTGTTAGTTTCAGGTGAAAGAAGCTGTTTATTATATGCAAATGCTAGTATCACAAGGAAAACGAAGCAAGGAAATAACATGCATTTCAAATCTGAAAGACTGTTTAACCTCCTCCAGCCCTCACTTTAAAGAGTAGGCAGTTTAAAACTCTACCACTTTCTCCTTGGAAATTGTTCCTTCGGTGGGCTCTTCTGGCTCTTCCACTGCTTGAGTCTCCTTTTCTGTCTCCTTGGCTGACTCATCCTTGTGTTGGTGGCCCTCAGGCACCCTTGGCTCGTTCTGTCTCTTCATTCCTCTGAGTGATTTTGTATTCGTTTTCTATTGCTGCCATATCAAGTGGCCATGAATGTGGCTTAAAGCAGCCCCGACTCACCACCTTAACAGTTATGTAGGTCAGAAGTCTGACACGGTCTCATTGAGCTAAAATCAGATTATCAACAGGGCTGCATTCCTTTCTGAAGATTCTAGAAGAGAGTCTTTCCTTACCATTTATGTCTCCTAGAGGCTGCCCACATTCCTTGGCTCGTGGCCCCTTCCTCCATCTTCAAAGCTGGTGATGTTGTACCTTTGACTTTTCTTCCATTGTTACATCTATGACCACAGACAGGAGAGGGTCTCTGGTGATTACGTGGAACTCACCTGGACAATCCAGACTACTCTTTTTCATCAAGGTCTCTTAGCCTTAACTACATCAGCAAAATTCCTTTTGCTAATACAGTAGTATTCACAGGTGCCAGGGATTAGGATGTAGACGTCTTTGGGGGCCTTCCGCAGATCTCAAACATTGTCATGGCTGGTACTATTATCATGGGGTGAGGACTTTTTAAAATTTGGAAATTTATGGAAAATGGATCATTGGCAGTAATAGAGGGAATCGTACCCATGTCCTGGCCCAAACAGCCTAGGACCACCAGGAACAAGCTTGTAGTTTGACAAAATCAGATTTATTAACTCATTATAACAAAGGAGGCACACACCAGAGGAACAGTGGGGTGTCTCACCAAACAGGCAAAGAGAAAGTTACAGGATTAGGGAAAGGAAAGCGTTTCAGTAAAATTTAAATGCAGCAGTGTTTTTGATTGGCTCAAAGCAAGGCAGGAGTCAGTCTGGTCTGAACTGCACAGCAAACTCAGGTTCATTTCTTTCGAAAGTACAAAGTTGGGATAAATGTGGAATATTGTGTTCAGAAGCCCCTTATGTGAAGCTCTGAACCTGGGTTGCAAATCAAGACTGCTTCTCTGTCAAAGTGACTTAGATCCTCCTGGCAACAGAAGAGTGTTTTATTTTTACTGATAAAATTTCAATAGCAGTTTCTGTGGTCTATCGTTTTAGAGAACAAGGTTTCTCAGTGAGTCAGAAAGCAGTAGTCACGCAAAGAAGGGGGCGGTTATGACACTTCAGCTGCAGCATGCCCTTGGGAGGAATATTGTTTCATGGTAACTTTGTGCCTATGTCTGTCCTCTCAGCCTGATGAATGTCAGGGTTTTTTCTTAGTCTAAGTTAATTTTTTACTTCGTCACCTACTTCATTTATCTACTCATAGTCAGTTTTGTTTCACGTATACCCTACCCACCATTGTCATTATTTTGAAGTAGATCCAGACAGGAGGTTACTTTTAAAGCTAGAGCCATATTCAGTGGGTATCATTACCTGGACATCCCTTAGGCTCAGTGTGTACAGAACAGCGTTCACATCCCACCACCCCCACTTAAGCCAACAAAGCTTATTTGTCCTGCTCCTCCATTTTCCCAGTTGGCCACATTAGAAGCCTTGGAGTCGTCATTGCCCTTCTACCTTGCCTTGCACCCTTTCTCAACAAATTCTGCCTGTTTGCTGTCATTTCTGGTGCAGGGACATTGTGGTTGACTCACCAGCATTCATTCACTTTACCTCCATAGTGGTCCTATGGCTTCTCTCCTGGTGTGGCCAGGAGTGGCTGCAATGCCTGCTCCCATGCCTTCCCCACGGTCACCTGTTATTATTACTAGTAATCTCTTCTCCAAGCCACCCCAACTAAACCATGAAAAAAAGAACCATGGTTGCAATGGAGAAGCACAGTATCAAGGTCTCCCACCCCACCCCTACCTCCAGACAGTTGCCGCTCAGCCCTTCCTGTGCAGAAGTAGCAGAGGTGCCATGTTTTTATAACCTCATCTCCCACCCCTCATTCCATAAACCCTGCAAGACTACCTATGGTTTCAGAATACACTGTGCATTTCCTACATCATGGAATGCTTCTCTCTCTTTCCCTCTCACCTCCTCCCCACCCTTTTATACTGGAAGAACTGCTCATTTCATCAGAGTCAAAATCTCTTCCCTCGCCCCACACAAAAGTAGCCAGTCTTTGTGCTCCTGGGCACTCTGCTTATTAAACTATGTCAAACTATGAATCAGACCTGGATGCAAGTAGTCTGGAGACATTGCTTCCCTCCTGAGCTCTGCCATTCTTGACACAGACCATGACTTGGTCACTTGGCATAGTGGCTGGCATTTATTTATTGCTACCAAGTGGGTGCCTAATATAGACTTGTTAAATAAATGAATGAAGTAACCAAAGACATGATCTGCCCTTTCTGAGGTCACTGGGTTTGTGAGCACCATGTTACAATCATCAGTTTATGAAGTACTTTCTGTGTGTTAAGCACCATGAGGACATTCAAGAAAATGTCAGGCCCAGATCCCACCTTCAAGTTGTCAAGAGAGTTGATGATTATTGAATGCCTACTGTGTGCCAGCTACTTTACTGAACACTTAAAAAATGTTAAATCAATTATCTCAATAACCCTGTGACAGGAGTTTAAGATCCCAGTTTTGCCAGTTGAGAAAACCAAAGCTCAGGAAATTTCAATAACTTGCCTAGGGTCCCTCAGGAGGTGGCAGAGTCGGGCCCATCCTGACTCCAAAGCCTGTTTTCTTTCCACAATATCAAACTGCCTCATAGGGGAGACAGGACTAGACTTTCAGAAAAGAAGGCAAGTACACATTTCTCTGGCTGCCTCTCTGGATTTATCAGCCTGCTCTGGTTGCCTGGGCAGAAGGACCATCTAGCTTGCCAGCACTGCTGGGTGGAGACCCCCAGGTGCCTTTGGCCAACTGAGGCCCTGAACAGGCACAGAGACACTTCCAGCAGCCCAGATTTCCTCTTCCAGGCAACACAACCTTCAAGGAAGTCCCTTTCAGGCACTGGGCATTGGGGTGCATTTGGCAGTTTGGTGAAAGTTCTGGAATGCCTTTACAAAAGCCTTTCTACCCTTCTTCTGGGTCCAACCTGTACGCTGTTATCAAATGATCCTCCTAAAACAGCTTTAAATCATATTAAAATTCTCCTTAAAAAAAAAAAGGTTAGTATCTAAATGCAAAGTGGTACCCTGGATTGGTTCCTGGAATAGAAAAAGGACGTTAGTGGAAAAACTAGTTCAAGTCTGGAGTTTAGTTAATAGTAATGTACCAATGATGGCTTCTTAGTTATGACAAGTGTACCGTATAATGTGAGTCGTTAGCATTAAGGGAGCTGGGTGAGGGGTATATGGAAATTCTGTACCATCTGTAATTCTCTGTATTATCTTTGCAATTTTTCTGTAAATCTAAAATTATTCCAAAATAAAAGTTCACTTTTAAAAAAGGTTGGTGCCTCTTACAAGACAACCAGACTCAACTGGGCTTTTGGGGTCCTCTAACCTTATCTTTCCCTGCCCCTGTGAAAGGACCCTCTGTTCTAAATTATTTTACTCACTGCCCTCTGAATGGAGTTATGCTTTCTTCATCCCTACATTTGTCCTCATCATGTACCCTGAACCCTGATGGACTGATAAGCTGCCCCCAAATCAGTCCTGGGCCTTAATTGCAAACAGAAGTAAATCATTGTGAACCTGATGAAGCTTAAGCTTCAGGGCTCATCATTTGCAAGGCCCTGGAGGGCCCACCGTGGCTGCTGTCACAGAAAGTTCCTCATGGACCCAAGACTCTGATAGGGATATCTAACTGGCAGAGTCTGGGCCAAATGCCCCTGACTTGCCAAGTAGCTGTGAGAGACTCTGGGAAAGATAGTATGTGACTTCATCTTCACTGTGGGAGGCGGGCTCTACTTCCAACCAAGGTGGGTAAGTGCCCAAACACAGGGAGGGGATTCATTTGCTGGCTCTCCACAGCGTGGCAGATGTTCACTGCAGCTGGGGTTTCCAGAGCCAAAGCTTCTGCTAGAGACCATCAGGCTCAGGCGACACTCGTGAAACTCCAGCTTAGTTTGGCTTGGAGCCTGCACAGTGCACACTATGCTCCTATATTTGATTCACTGTACCAGGGTCATGAGGACTTCATCTCCTGAGAGTACTTGAATTAAAACCCTTAAAGTGAAAAAGGCCCACGGGCACGCCTTTGGGAGCAGCAATGGAAAATGATGACACCAGGAAAGTGATAGCTTACTCTGTGGCTGTGGGTATTCCCTACGGCAACAAAGTCCTCAGTCTCTGGAAGAAGACCCTGTGATGTCTCTCAGTGGAGGCCCCATCACTCCTCGCACCATCAGGAACATTGAGTCCTCTTCTCACTCATCCCCAATATCCAGGCAATCATCTGGGGCTAGCCACTTCCCCCTAAGATTTCTCAGATCTTTTTCATCAGCCAGCATCCTGTTCAGGAAGCCTTTGCTGGCTTCCTCCCCATTTGGGTCAGGTGCCCTGCCTTTGTGCTCCTGTTAAGTGCCTTTTGCATCTATCTTGTTGAACGTGCCACATAGCATGAAATAATTTTTTTGGGGGGGGGGTGTTGGGCAGAGCTCAGAACATATTTTAGAGCTCAGAATGTGCTTTAGTCCCTTTTGAATCTCCAGTGCCTGGCACTTAGGAGTAACTAAGTAAATACTAGACAAACTGAAAGAAAGGAGAAAAGGCAAAAGGAACTAGGCTGAGTTTGAGAAGGGCCCCTTGGACTAAGCAATGAAATGTTCCTTATACCCTTATCCCTTTGTGCTGCCAGCTACATATTTGTTACATACTTGCCGAGTCCCAGGTCAGTTGGTAGTTAGGCTCTGAGCAGCTTCTCCACCTCTGGACTAGATTATATTACTGAGATCCTTAGAGCAAATGGTAGAGATACAAGATGGGAAGTGAGTCCTTTGATTTTGCTCTCAGAGCACTGCCAGGTGGTCCTCAGGACTACTGTGGGCTATGAAGTGCCTCATGAGGAGGGAATTACCAAACATAGAAGCCCCAGGACCTGACTCAGTAAAACTGCAACATCAGCCCTAGACTGCCCTCCTTAGACTTACTTTACAAGGGAAGATATAAACTCTAAGTCACTATTTGGGATTTTATCAATATATACAGTTGAGCTAATAATCCTGTGGCTCTGAGTTTATTGCAACATTCTCTCTTGCCTCATTTAGGGCCCTGCTTGCAGGGCAACTGTGTGTCAAATTGCTTGTAACTGGAGCCCCCAGAGAATGTTACCTAGTACTGGGGGACCCCCTGCAGTTGTGAGATGGTTCCAGGGCCACCCATGCTGGCACATGGCAGGAGCAAGTAAAGGAGATAGGGAGAAGCGTGTCACCTTGGACAGGTCACCAGGCCTCTCTAGGTTCCTTGCCTTGAAAACAAGAAAGATGACCTTCGGGGTCCTTACAGCTTCAAGCTCAAAATATTGGCCTTATGAAGAAGTCGCTTGGAATAGATGGAGGGCTTGGGTTTAGGCATCAGACAAACCTGAGTTCCAATCCTGACTGGGCCACACTAACCAGCAGTACAAATTGGACAAATTTCTTAACCTCTCTGAGCTTCTATTTTCCTGAAATATGAAAGTGAAACTAACTTTGTACCTACTTTGCAGAGGCATTCCAAGAATTAGAAATACTGTAGACAAACATCTGGGCACAGAACACCCACTCAATAAATAGAGCCGGTAGTGTAGGTGGAAAGATTGGAGAGCATTGAAAAGTCTTTTGAGAGTTGAGCTGAGCTGAGGCATGAAAGATGAAATGAAGACTATGTTGGCAGGTAAAATGGTAGGACATCTCAGACAGGTGAGCAACATAGGCAAGGGAAGGAATACTTATGATGTGATGATGAAGAGTGTGTACAATGTGGTCCCAAATGGGGAGAGACAACATGTCCCTGAGTGTGATGCAAGGCAGAGTGTAACAGGTGCTACTTATAGCTAAGAGCTTCATGGATCACATGCATTTGAGCTGGCCATTAAATGATAGGATTTTCAGAGCAAAAGTTAGGAGAAAAGTGGCTTTCGAGAGTAAACACCATGGGCAAAGCCAGGGAGCTAAGAAAGTGTCCAGTTTATCTGGGGGAGGGAAGGCTGTGGGGCTGGAGGAGAGGGAAATAGTGGAGGAGGAATGCTCAAATGTTTTAAATGAGGGGTCTCCAATCCCCGGGCTACAGACTAACACAATCTGTGTGACCCGTTAAGAACCCAGGCTGCACAGTAGGATGTGAGCCAGTGAAGCTTCATCTGTATTTGCAGCAGCTCCCAGTTCTAGCATCACCACCTCAGCTCCACCTCAGATCATCAGGCATTAGATCCTCATGGGAGCCCCAGTCCCTGGTGCCAAAAATGTTGGGGACTGCTATTTTAACCAGAGTGCTTGGGCCCCTCTTCTCCGTAAGGTGAAGATAAGACAGGCCAGATGAGCCTCTATTACTCACACTATCTTGTACTGTGTCCCTGCAGCACCTCTGCCAACTCTGTAAGGCCAAAGCCAGAATGCCTGGGTCTGGAAGAAGCCTCTGAGGTCCCCTTGCTGACCTGACAAAGGGGCCGATGCAGGACTTGTGTTCAGAAAGTGGAAGGCAGGGAGAGCAGGCAGGCAGGCATTCATTGCAGCTTCCTTCCCTCCTGGCTGCTGGCTGCATGCCCTGAACTTGACCTCAGATGACCTGTGTGCTCCCTTCCTGGAAAAAGTTCCATTGCCAGGAGCAGTTGAGTTTTGTCTTTGGCTTTCTTTCCCTTCAAAGCAGGGACTTTGTCTCGGCCTGAGACTGGCTTCTGCTTCTCCAAAAGCTACCCGAGCAGGACCTTGCTTTCCTGTGCATTGCATGCCAGCAGGGCAGTTTAGAATTGATGACTTTAAGAGTGCAAGATCATGGTATAGATACGAGCTATGAAATGTTTTCCCTGGACCACATAGCTAGTTAACAGCTGAGCTGGAACACCCCAGGAGTTCAGAGTCTCAGGACCATGCTCGCCACCTATCTAAGAGCTGCCTAAGGCCACACTCCTCAAATTCATTAGGGCATGACATAAGTCCAGATTAATGTCAGTGTCTTGAAATCCCTGTGTGAAAAAATGAGTTATGTTTCAGGCATTGTCCTTGTTAACAATACCATGCTTGGAGATTTCGTGGATTTGGTTGGCATGAAAAATAATTTCAAAAATACCTAGATCTGCCCAGTGTCTCTGATGACTGTTGCCCTAGGAGACTGAATCCAGTGTTAGTTCTAGTAATGGGAAAGAGCAACATCATTTTCTCCTAAGTCATATGAGTAAAGTATACATCGCATACTTATCCAAGAAAGGGACTGATTAGTGATTGACATATAAGCTAGAATTTATTAATCTCAAGTATGCTGCTGTACTTTAGAGATAGTTTATGGGGCCCAGTAGAGAGCCAGCTTCTATTCTCCGTTCAACAAGAATACATTAAACTTTTGGGTCCCAGATGCTGTTCAGGGTGCTGGGAATACACTGGGTAGCGAAACAGACACGTACATACCTTACAAGTGACCCCTTTACTTAGCAAATAAAATGTCTTACCTAGATTTGAATACCATCTTAATCAAGTTTAGTTCTGAAAGATATTTTTGCTTTCTAAGATTAAGCTCCTCTTTCAAAGGAGGGAGAATGAATTCGCTGATTGAAAATACTTAGAAAAACATGTAGCTTACACAAAGGTAATCTCAAAAGAGGAATCCCCAAGATATTTTAAACAATGGTCGCATAACCTCCCAAAGAGATAATTTAGATAAGAACCTTCTATTTAGACATAGACATTTTTTGATGTTTGTTTGCTTAAAAAAAAGGCATGTTTTCATAACAAGGTGGTGGCGTCTGTAGGCCAGCCACTTCTCAAAGCAAGATGACCAAATGATCTGAAACAACCGGATCTATTGGCAGCTGCCACTGCTCATGAGCCCTCTGGCTAGGACTGCCCCAGGCATCCACATTTGACAGCACCTACCTACAGAATTTCCCACTCAGATCAAATTATAAGACTAACACAGCTTAGAAACAACCGTGCTTATTTGCATGGGTTCTGGTGTTGCCAGGGGTATTTCATTGATCAAAGATAATGGCCATGATTGGGATTTCCAGATTCTAACAATATATCCTATATTCTTTCTGTTTCATACAGCACTTTCTCATTTATTCTTTCTTTGAAGCCATACTCCAGTTCTTGCAGTAGGCACTAAATATTCTCGTTTTGCAGATAGACGAACTAAGGTTTGGTTAAACAACTTGCCTAAAGCACACAGCTAGAGTCACTTATGGGGCTTGAAACCAGGTCTGACAGTTCCTCCTTCATTAGAGGACACTCCCTTAAGAAACTCATGATCACTGGCATGAGCTTGGTTCCCAACCTGGCTGTATGTTAGACCCCAAACCCGGCATGACTAGATATTACCAAGGACACCAGGCCTGGTCCCTAACTCAGGTCTATTAACCAGGACCTCTAAGGGTGGGGCCTGGGCATCAGCATCCCTTAAATTCTCTAAGTGGTTTTGATATGCAAAGTCAGTAATTCAATAGTAATCAGGATTTAGTCCCTTCTTTCTTAAGCACCTGCTTTAAGGTATTGACATTCCACTTGTCTTTTTTCAAAAATAACTTTCTATTTCTCTAAGAGATCCATTGTTATTATTTTGATGTATTCTTTTTCAATCTTTGTGCATACACATTTTTGATAATACAACACATAGAAAATATTTTCTTTTGATTACCTTTGATATTTTCCAATATTACCAAATATTTTTCAGAAACACAATTTTAATATTGACAGAAAAGATTTTGAAGATATGATCCATGGCATTAAAGTGATTATCAGTGGACTATAGATTATTTTAGATTTTTCTTTTTGCTCATCTGTATATTCTTATTTTTCTATAATTAACCTGTATTTAATTTTATAATTAATAAAATCATTATAATGGCTGCATCACGTTCTGATGTGCTCATAGCCCATAAGTTGATCACTCCTTAAAGTGAATTTTTAGGTTGTTTTCAGTTTTTTGTTGTTCCAAATAAGTCTTTGGTGAAGATCCTTGTATGAGATATTTGTGCGCCACCTTCCCAAGAGTGAAATTATTGAGTCAGAGGGTATAAACAATTGGAAGGTTATTGATAAACGTTGCTAAATTGCTTCCCAGAAGAGCACTCAAGTTTATGGTCCCTTCAGTAGCATATCTTGGGAAAGAAAATAGTTAGTCTTTGCAAAATTGAGCACGTTCATCTATGATCAGTCAATTTGCTTTGATTACTAATAAGGTTACTTTTGATATATTCATTGGTCATTTGTATTTCTTCTTTTGTGAATGTTCACCTCCTTTGCCTTCCCCCCTCTCCCTTTTAGGTGTTTTTCTTTTTCTTATATATTAAGTATGCTTATAACATTTTTCCTATTCATTTGTTTTATAACTGGTTTTCCCTCAGTTTATAATTAAATTGGGTTTTTGACATACAGAAGGATTTGTTGATTTTATGTTTACAACTACCTTTAGATTGCTTGATCAGGTAAACAGTTACCAACATTTTCTTCTCAGGTCTCATTAAGAAATGCTTGCCTATATAAGAGCAATTGTCTGACTCAGCAATATTTGATTGGTCTGGACTAAGGAACAATCCATCTCCTATAGGAACCTGATTTGGAATTATCAAAACTACAATACTTTTATAGTATGCATTCCTTGAACTATCCCACCTGACAGTGATAATGTTAAAAAAAAATGTTGGTAGTTCCCACCTATATTGTAGGGCAAAATATTTTCAAAGCAAACATAGCATAGTATTCAAAACAGGGTGGTTTTTAGGATGGTACTGCTAGACCAGGTGGAGACCATCCTGCCCTGGTCCCATGCCTTGGGGACAGACTCTAATCCTAGGCAGGGCTGTTCTGGCAATGTAATATGTGGGACATTGTATACTAACAAATTATTTGTTGTTTCTGACATTCAAATTTAACTGGATATCCTGTTTTTTAATTTGCTAAATCTGGTCACTGTAATACTCAGGTTTTATTTCAGTATTGACCTTGTGTCCTATGTCCCAGTGGCATACACTAGAAGGAATAGAGAGACCAGCACCCCTGGCATATCACGTGAAGGAATTTACTTGCCTGCCTCCAAAAGGGGCTCTCAAGGCTAAGGAGCAGCCTAGGCCACAGAGATATTTTTTTAAAATACCATTCTGTTGACTCAGCTACTCAGGTCAGCATGTGCTTATAAAACTAAGCTCTTTGCCCAAGCCTCATGGGTGCTTCCTGGTTTCCTGCACTTCCTTGCTCCTCTTCCTTCTCTCTAGGAGCTGTGGGTCTCCTTTGTGGCCAATGCCTGCATCAGGTGCCCTTAACCCACTGAACCTTCCTGTTTCAGTGGCCAGTCTATTTGTTTCCTGTGGCCTCTTTCTGCCTTGAACACCATATTTTCTCTTATAGTTTATTTTTTATGGATTATGAATAATTAGATTATTTTCCAAAGGCTGAGTGTTCAAATTTGAGTTTTATTGTGGTTTGAGGTGGCCAAATGTTATGTGTCTGTGGGTCATGGCTTAGTCACTCGACCATTAGGGCAGTCCCAAAGAATGGCAAGAAGACTGAGACATCAGCTGATAATCCCCTCCCTGGCTTAGTAGATAAACAATACAATGTTGAGAATACAGTATATTTCCCCAGGAACAATGCTGGAATGGCCTTGAATGACTCCATCCATTAGTGCAGGTGGTTTCAAGAACACCTCTCCCAGCTCAGTGGTGAATGCCTGTGTCCTTTTTATCTCTAGCCTACTTATTCCTGCCCCTGAAGGTTTCTAAAGCAGAACTTCTCAGTCTTTAGGGTGCCTTTGAATCATCTGGAGGTCTTGTTAGAATGCAGATTCTGATTTAGTAGCTCTGGGGCCCGCTGAGATGCTGCCCTTCCACAAACTCTCAGTGGTGCCGCTGCTACAAGTCCAGTGATCACACTTGGAGCTGCAAGAAGCTGAAACTTCTTGTCCTGATTGGCTGCAGGACATCCCAGGCACCTGGCCTTTTTAATTTCAGGACTCTGGGTGGGACGCCTAGGGCCCAGGGGGTCTGAATCAAAGGCAATGTGATCTACATCTGTGAGAAAGGAGAGCACAGAGTGAGGACGAGGGAAGTAGGCTAAAGTAGGAGAGCTGGGTAGGGGCTGGAAGCCTGTAAGAGGGACAAGTTCAGAGCAGTTTAGGGTGGAACTGACAGGACCTCAGGCTCAGTGAATATGAAGGGAGGCTTTTGGGGAACTGCCATCTCCCACTGGGAAGGCTGAAGTAGGGGCTTCTCAGTGGCAAGCCTCATCCTGGTCACCAGGACATCGTTATCTCCATTACTTTAAGTGACACAATGTCTCCATTGATTATATATTTTAACTCTAGTTGTTTTGGCTAAAATATCTTAAGACTCTTTCTCTGTGAAGTAGGAAGAGGAAATCAGGGGATGGAGTTGGGTTGGACAAATGGGACAGTTTGAATGCCTACTATATATCAAGGTCTGCAATAGGACTTTGCTATATTGTGGCTTGACTCAAGTAATCCTCTGCAGAGGGAGGCCAGGAAGGGGAATATTCTCACCCACAGTCACAAACCAGCACTTGGAGGAGCTGAAAATGCCAGGAATTCAAGGGAGCATCTCTGTGTGCAGGGAAGGGGAAGGTGTCGAGGGGAAGGCATAATGGCTGAGCGAGAAGAATGAGGTCTGTAGTAAGGCCTCTGAGGATAGGCCCCCTGCATTGCACAGTTCCTACAAATGGGACTTGACCCGCACCCATCAAAAGATGCAGGAAAAGGGGAGCCTCTAGGATGAAGGGGTTGATATCAACTTTAGGTCTCAGATGGGACAAGCAGGCTCTTAGTCATCAGGAATTGGGATGGGAACAACACATGGAAACATGATAATGGAACAAACCAGTTGAAGCAGCCTTTCAGGGATGCTCAACCTTTTATAAAGCCTTATCCCTGCTCTGACTGGATTCTTAGGAATTTAACCGTTTTTATACTAGACACATTTTCTCTGCTTTCCTTTCCCCAATCCCCACTTAAAAAAGAAAGAAAGAAAGAAAGAAAGAAAGAAAGAAAGAAAGAAAGAAAGAAAGAGAAAACCAACCAACCAAACAAACAAACAAAAAACAAGTTTCTTTTAAAAATGCTGAGATAGATCATAGGATCTGGGCCCCACCAATTTCCCTACCTGAACCTCAGGGCCCTATGTGCGCTGCTTCCTGGGTCTGTCTGTGGGCATGTCCCACAGGCACCTCCAAGGGATATGGTCTTGCTGACCCCATTCAACAACCTGCTTCTCCTCTGGCCCTTTGGTGCTACCAACCATCCTGTTGCTCTTCCAGAAAGCTCCTTCCTATCCCCTCATCCAATCAACCCCATCCTGTCGATTTGATCCACAAATCTCTTAACATTTCTCTAACTGCACCCCCAAAACGTTAGTGGAAATCATCATTTTCTCTCACCTGGGTTCCTGCAACAGTCTTCTAGCTGGTCTCTCTGCTTCCATTCTCAGACCTTATTCTAATACATTTTCCATACTACAGCCAGTGCAGGGCAAGATGTAGTCTTTGTCCAAAGCACAGTGGATGGGATAAGCCTAGGCACTCTTACCATGTGATTGGTGGGCCCAGTCATCAAAGGCTTCCTAGGGCATCACCTGAGTATAGCCAGGAAGGATGAGTGAGAGTGAATGGCAACAAGGCAGGAAATGCTTCTATCAAAGCTATGCTGTTTTAGAAGTTTCCTTTAGCAGGCAAGCCATTAGTGACACATACATCCTGGGTCCTTTCCTTTGCTAGATTTTTTTTTTTAATTTCCAGATTAATTTCTCCTGAGTTTGCCTTACTGCTACTTACCCCTTCTACCATGATTTCCTTAAACTCAGATTTTTC
Source organism: Cynopterus sphinx (assembly GCA_030015415.1). Classification (NCBI taxonomy): domain Eukaryota; kingdom Metazoa; phylum Chordata; class Mammalia; order Chiroptera; family Pteropodidae; genus Cynopterus; species Cynopterus sphinx. Next base: position 52,126,052 of record CM057383.1, on the reverse strand, counting down.
AGCCTAGTCTAGCTAAACCTCTGAACCTGCTCTAAGGTGAGGAATGACAACCCATTAGAGTGCAGATCTGAAGTAAATGTCCTGAGGAGGGAGAAGCACTTTGGAAATGGACAGACTGATCACACTTACACATATCTCAAATGCACACGTACACACCACCTCCCATACACACATTCCTTGTGTGTTAGTTATTAGTGCTGTTAGCCAAATGTTTTTGCTTCTCTCTCCCGGCACATGGAAACATTACATGTATTGCACTTCCCTGCCCCCTTGTGACTTGCCTTGGCCAGTGAACTGAGAGCAAAAGTGCTGTGTTACTTCTAGAAAAAGGCTTTCAGAGTCAGTGTTCCATTTGTTCCATCCTTGTTTCCTGTCATCAAGGCTAAGTAGACAACATGACCATTGTAGCAGCTTGCATCCCTGAGTGGCTGTGGAAAACAGAACTCCTACTGAGCCCACAGTAAATATAAAATTTTATGTAAAAGTAATGAGACCTGAGGATTGTTTGTTAGTACAGCACAACCTAACTGATCCTGACTGATATATTCAGTCAAATCAGGTTTGGGGGTTCCAGTCCTTTATCCTTGTTGGGTTTTCAGCAGCTTGAATCTCTGAGTATATCAAAGTTCCCATCCTCTTGCCCAGCCCCCTTAGGTTAAAAGATATCCAGCTTCTTTCATCTCTTTCTCATTATGATGGGGACCCTGGCATTCTCCTTGTAAGTCATTTAGTCTATTTGATTTAACCTAGATTCAAATGAAGTCATAGAAATAGTTATAACACATGAAAGCATTTACTGAGCTATTCAAAAGCATATATGGTCATGACTACCCTATACATGTCACACTAAACAACGCATATCCAAAAGCAATCCACTATTGAATATGCCTTTCCCCAAGCATAAAACGCCAGCTTCTGCCCCATATCAGCTCTGACATTAGTAGGCTAATTTCAGAGGTCCTGGATTGTAAGCCCAATTCTGCCACTTAGTAGTGATGACCTTCAACAAATTACCTTTCTGAGTCCCAGTTCCCTTATCTGCAAAATGGTGATAATCATAATAAAATCTATGACATAGGAAGAAAAGGAAAGTAACAGTTGGTGTATTAGCCATTCTGCACAGACAGAACAATAATGTGTGTGGAAGTGCTTTGATTAGGGAAAGCTCTATGCAAATGTTAGCTGATAATGTTTTTTTAACCAATATATGACCAAAGAAGAAACAAATCCCAAATCAAATAAACTTCCCAATGCCTTCAATCTCTTCAGCCAAGCCCCGATGTAAACATAGCCTGTTTACATTTCTGCAAAAGGTCCCATAGTACAAAGCTCATTCTTCAAGTAGTACAAATTGCTTATTAGCTAGAGAGAAGGACTGGGGTCAAGCACCTCAAAGGTGGTTAGTCACATTCAATCATTTGCAGGTTCGGCAAACACCGGGCAGTGCTGGTTCCACGCAGTGACTTCCCGGAGAACCACAGGCACTCATCCGATTATACTTCCTATGTCCCCACTCGGTGCTGAATCAACTGCAGTTCATTAATGGAGCTGGAAGCCCTCCTTATTTCCCAGCCACAAGTCCATATCCACCGCGGGCATGCTCCCTGTCAACACTGTATTGCCTCCAGTCTGGACACTTCCCCTAGCGAAGGGATTTCCCTTTCTAGCCCTTGGCACCTGCGCCGCCTGGTCCTGACCTCACTCAGCAACAGCCTAAAAGGCTCAGCCTCCGGCCGGCCGCTGGGGGTGGGGCCGCCAAGCGGCGGTCAAACCTCCTCTAAGCGCCTGGGGCCTGATTCTGGCCGCCGCCTAGGTGTTGAACTCGCTTCTTGCCAGCTTCCTCCAGTCCAGTGCTTTTCAAACTTGAGCGAGCATCACCTGAAGAGCTTGTTAAGACAGATCGCTGGGTCCCACTCCTGAAGTTTCTGCTTGAGTAGGTTTCGGGTGGGGGTCAGAGCTTGCCTGTCTAACAAGTTGCCAAGTGTTGGTGATGCTGCGGTCCCGGGATGCCCTTAGCGAAACTCCGCCTCTAGCTTAATGCTGCTCTCGGATAGAGAGGCTCGCTGGCCACCTCCACGCTTGGCCCAGCCCTGAGCGCTGTGCGGTAGGGTATAACTGCCTAACCAGAGGCTGGAGGCCGCAGACCCCGGAAGGCGGGGCCCGAAGGGTTTGGATTTTATCTTGGGGGCCCCTGAAGAGCTCATACAGGTAGGAAAGCAGGCAGGAAAAACCCTTGGGGGTATAGAGCCAGAGGGAAGATAGAGTAACCAGGGGGATCATTTCATAAACTATAAATGTCTAACACTAGACTGTGTACTTGAAACTAAAAGCAAAACAAAACAAAACAAAAAACCAACCTTGGGTCCGCAGGTGTTACTGGGATACTTCATTGATTGAGTTCTACTGACCTATTTCTTCAATGCCCATGTATTGATTGAGTGCTAAGTCTAGGGTTATGAAGGTGAAAAGACAGGGTCTCAGGCTTTCAGGAGCTAAATAGTAACGGCGATGAAATATTCCAACAATGCCAATGCCAGTAAGATAACTGTTTCTAGGAGGCAGTGTCAAACTTCTGCTGAGGGTGAGAGGGCGGGGCTCTGGAATCAGGAACAGGAAAAGGTTTCCTACGAGAATTGGCATTTCTGCCGAGACTTGGAGGATGAGTGGGAATTTGCCAGGTAGAAGGAGTAGCTGGGAGGGGCTGAAGTGGGAAGTGGTTTCCACAAACAGAAAGAACAAGACTGCTGAAGTGCAATATTCCAGGAGGAGAGGTAGTTGGGAAGACTTGACAGGCAGATCTCAGTCCTGGATCTGATGTCCCTCCTACCTTTATAGTGCCTCCTTCCCTCTTTTGCTGGCCCTTTGTCAGTTGTTGTCCCTCAGGTGCTGGTGTTCCTTGGGGCTCTGTCCCAGATGCCTGTTTCTCTCTCCATTTCTACTCCCAAAGAGCTCCTCCACCTCTGAGGCCTCACTTACAATCTGCTCACTTGCGGGGCCCACACGTGTGTTCCAGCCCAGACTTTGCCCCCTCAACTCCACATTCATCTCCATACAGATGTCCCCAGGCATCTTTCCTCCTGCACTCTGTTTGGTGAATGGCACCAGCATCCACCTAATTACCTAAGCCAGAGGATTTTGTGAAGTGACCCTCTCAAAGATAGCTGATGAAGAGTAAATTGGCACAGTAAATAGCTGCTATCACTCACTAAGAATACAGGAGGAAAGATGCTGGTCTCAAATTCTGAGTCTACAATTTACTAGCTGAGTGGCCTTGGGCAAGTTACTTAATATCTCTGTTTCCTTATCTATAAAATGGGTTTAGTGATTGTACCTACCTCACAAGCTTGTTCTATAGATTAAACAGTAATTGTTGTCATTTATTAAGCCCTATGTTAAGTACTTGGATTCTCTCCGAGATGGTGAGTACCTGATCCAAGGTCACTCTGCTAGCAAGTGGCAGAGCCAAGTCTGGAACCCTAAGTTCTCTGGCTTCTAGGCCACCTTCTTCGCCTCAGTGTCACAGTCTCTCTGGAGATTGTATGACAAATTGGGAAGTGCTTATAGTAAAATATTAAGTGAAAAGAGGACAGCAAATTGCATAGACAGTCAATCATTTTATTAAAAAAAGGAAACTAAACTACAAATAGAAAAGGCTAGAAGGAAATACAGCAAATGGTTCAATGTTGTGTTAGAGTGATATCTGTCTTCTAATTCTCTATATTTTCTACATTTTCTTTAATATACATAATTTTAATTAAAGATTAAATTATTTATAACAATTATAAGATTAAAAACAATAACAAGTCAATAATTTGTTCTTGTTTGAAAATTACACTCTATTGGTAGGTATCTCCTCTCAGTTCTAGACTTACTTCCCCGAATAGAAACTCTTCAGTTTCCTCCAAGGCCAGGGTAGGAAGTAGGTACTGCAGCCATGTTCACCACCCACTTCACAACCCACTTTACAACCTGGCCCCTGGAGCAGGCTGTCAAAATCAGGCCTGGAAGGAAGTTCCAGACGACCCGGGCTTCTCTCACCGCCTAGGGCTTTCTGGACAGCGCTACAGATCAGTTACTTTTTTTTTTTCTTCCCTAAATAGCCGGCCGAATGCTCTTTTCCCAGTTTTGACTGACTTAAGCTTCAGCCTGGTGGGGATGCCTGCCAGGTACCTGGCTCTGTGAGCACCGCCCAAACTGGTCAGGCCAGTCCGCCTGTGGTTGTTTCTGCCAGGACTTGTCCGCGCGCGCGCGCGCGCGCGTGTGTGTGTGTTAGAGACCCACCCTTCTCCCCAGCAACCCAGGTAGGTAGAAGGCAGCTGCGGGCACCAGCCTAGCAGTCAGGCCAGATAGGTGGAGTTGAATTAATCTAACCTGGAATTTCCACTTGGCCTGCACAACAGGTGAGGGGATAAAACCAACAGAAAGAACGGGCAGTTTGGCAACTTGGAACTATTCTTGTGCCTTGCCCCTTGCCCCCTGCCTGGAAAATAGCCCGGGTGACTTTTCAAAGTGTCTGCGCCTATTTACAGGGCACGGTTGCGCCATGGTCCCCTCCAGACTGTCCGAGCCTCTCCCGAACGCTGCCCTCCTAGGTTACCCTCCGCGACGCTCCCGTTCCCCCTCCTCTGGGAGGCAGGGCGCGGGTATCGGATTAGTCTTTGTTTTCGACGCGAAAGAGCCGAGCGCCGCGCAGGGGAGGCTGGCGATGGCAGGGGCCCTGGGGTCCGCCCGTGGAGGGCACTCTGCAGTGGCCCTCGCGAGGGTGCCCCGCAGCCGGCCCGCGGCCTCTGTCCCTGGGTGCCCCCTCCTTGCCGGCCCGGCTGACTCGGTACGCAAACGCGCGATGTCCCCCATTGTCCTGCCTCGGAATGAGAGGACCGCAGCCGGGAGGGGGGTGGTCAGTCGGGTCCGGAGTTCAGGGCTCCCGAGGACACCGGGGCCGTCCCAGAACACTCCGGCCCGCAGGGAGTGGCAGGAAGTGGGGACATCGGGGCCAGCTCCGCGAGGGCCTAGCCTGGGAGGTCCGCGTGCCCCACCCCATACGGCCCGCGGGAGCCGCAGGAGCGCCGGAGGGCGGGGGCGGCCAGCCCGAGGGGGGCGGCCAGGTCCAGGGAGGCCCGACCCCGGGGGTGGGGAGCTTCTGCAGGTGCAAAGGCGCGGCGGCCGGGCCGGGCCCTGCCCCCGCCCGCGGGTCGCTGGCTCCGTCCCCTCCCCCTCCCCAGGAACTCCCCCCACCGCGCAGCCCCGGCCCCGGGGAGGGGGCGGCGGCGGGGCCGGCGGGGCTCGGCGGGGCCGCACGTGCGCGCCCTCCCGGGCGGGGGAGTCCCCGGGCGAGCACGTGCCGCGGCGCGCGGGGGGCGGGGAGTCCCGCGGCTGCCTTCATTGCTGCTGCCGCTGCCGCCGCGGCCGCCGCTGCCTCTTCCTTCCTCCTGCGCCGTCCCCTCCTCGGCCTGGGCGGGGGGCTCCGCGCACCGCGCCGCGCCGGGCCGGGCGCTCCGGGAGGCGGGCGCCCCAGGCGGCGGCGGCGGCCGCGACGGCGGTGGCAGCGGCGCGGGCCGGGAAACTTTGCCCCTTTGTGCGCGCCGCCCCGGAGGCGGCGGGCAGGTCGGTGCAGTCGGTGCTTTTCCGGCTCCGGGTGGGGGAGGGGCGGCGGCGAGGCGTGGGGGGCCCGGCCTGGGGGAGGGGAAGGGCCGGGGGCCGGCGCGGGGGCCGCCTCTGTGTTGCGGGGGACGGGGCTGGGGTGCTCCGGGTCACTGTGTCGCGGAGCCGGGCGGGGGCGGCGGGGCGGGGCGGGGGCTGCGGAGCCGCCGGAGCCGAGCGGCCGCGGCCCCAGAACAAAGGAGCCCGAGCGGCGGCGCGCGCGGCCCGGCCCCCGCCGGAGCGCGCCCCCCTCCTCGCGTCCCCTCGGCCGAGCCGGCGGCCCTCCCGGGCCTGGCCGGCGGGCGGGGGCGCGGCGGGGCGGCCGGCGCGGGCGACCCTGAGCCCCCCCCCCGCGGGCCGCTTCCGCACCGGGGGCTCCCGGGAGCCCCGCCGAGTGCAGCCCCCGCAAACTTTATTTGGAAAGCTCTGCTCCCCGGGGAGGCCCTAGCGACCTCCGGTGAGGGGTGTGTGTGGGAAGCGGAGGGGAACTCTCCATGCCCGTGGTGTGGGGCACAGGACAACTTTCTTAGAAATCACCTTGACTACCCTTTCCGTTTTACCGTCCAGCTTCTTTCAGCGCCCCGTTAGGCCCTCGGCCTCCTCCCCCCGACGGAGTGGGTGCTGGTGCGCATTGCCAGGGGTTCTGGGCAGAACTTCATTGAGCAAGTCCCTTCTCTTTCCCCATTTTCTCTTCCCAGAAGCAGGAAGAGGTAACACGTGAAAGTTGTCCCTGAGCCCCAAGTGATGCGCTTCCCCTTTCTGTCTCTTTTTTTTAGGCAGCGCAGCCTTCTCAGTCATCCTGACACAGGAGGAGAAATAGGAGAAAGTCCTCACCCTGCCCTGCCCCCGCCACATACCCACCTGCTCGCCTCATGCCTGGGTCCAGGGTGGGTGAGGGTGAAGAGTCCACTCAGCCAAGATGATCCCTCCTCTGGGGACTGCTGCTGAAGTCCTCTCCCAGACCCTGGGCCCCAGCAAGTGGGAGAGTGGCCCCCAACTGAGCCCTATCAGACTGCTGCAGAGGAGGTGAAGAAGGGTTGAGAAGAAGCCCCACCCCGGAGACTGGAGCTACTTGCCTTCACCTTATAGACAGACTCTTGACTGTTTTAGGAGAGAAGTCACCTCTTGGTGGCTTTTGTAGTCAGGCGGGAAGCTGGATTGTGGGTCTGCCCTGGCACCTATGCCCCCATCTCTGGCAACGTCATGAGCCAGTTTCAGGTGCCCCTGGCAGTCCAGCCGGACCTGCCAGGCCTTTATGACTTCCCTCAGGGCCAGGTGATGGTCGGAGGCTTCCAGGGGCCTGGGCTCCCAATGGCTGGGAGTGAATCTCAACTCCGAGGGGGTGGAGATGGGCGAAAGAAACGGAAACGCTGTGGTACTTGTGAGCCCTGCCGACGGCTGGAAAACTGTGGGGCTTGCACCAGCTGTACCAACCGCCGCACGCACCAAATCTGCAAACTGCGCAAGTGTGAGGTGCTGAAGAAAAAAGTGGGACTTCTCAAGGAGGTAAGCTGGCCCGAGCTCGGCTACCTGGTCTCTTCTTTGAGGATGCTGTATGCGCAGGGATTTTGCTAAAGAGGGTTAAGCCCATCCTCCCATTCTGATCCTCTTGGTCCAACTTTGAGGTAACTGTTGTTGGAAGCTGGCTTGGGCTCCTTTGCCGGGCTGACAGTTTGTAAGTGACTGGGTTGCAGAGGATTCTCTGGTGTAGCACTCTCATCTCTAATGTTTGCATTTGTCACTGGACAGTGCCATCCAGCTTTATCTCTAGAAGTTTTGTTCTGCCTGAAGCCTCAGATGTATATCAAGGTTATACTAATGCTTGGGTGACGTGGGGAGTGATGGTGTCAGGTAAGAGATGGAGGCTGTTGGATTTTTGAAAGAAAAATTTGGAATGACAGGTGGTTTTATGCTGTCATGATGGAGTGGGATGTTTCTTTTTGTAAACCTTTTCTTTGCTACCATCGTTTTTTGTTGTTTGTTTGTTGTTTCTCCGGAAAGACGGCAGGAGAGCCAGTTGAAACTGCTTGGGAATTTAATGAAAAATGCAGGATTTAGGTTCCCTTGTAAAGTACTTCTTGAGGTTAAAGACTGTTTATCTCTCTGTTTCAGGACCCAGCTCAGTTCCTTGGTGTGTCAGAATCACTCAGATACTAATTGAATGAGTAATGTGCTTCTCAGACACTGTCAACCCCAGGGAGGAGTACTTCCTTTATTTGGAGTAGCAGGGTGGGGGGTGGGGGGAGGAAGAGTTGGGATGAGATCAAAGGAGGGAAGTGGAGAGACAGTGACCCTGCATTGGCCATCTTTCCTTTCCACGAGGCTGGTGGCAGCCGTGACAGCAGAGAGTTGGCAAAAGTAGGGATGAGAGAAGTTGAGCAGCTTGGGAGACGCGGTGTAACGGCTAGGTCGCTCTAGGCGGCGGAACTGGCGCTGGACAGAGACTGAGGCCTGCGCTGTCTGTGGACAACTTGGCCCCCTCTCCGGGCCTGTCTTCTCCCTGAGGAAATAGAGGGGTTGTGCTTGATGGCCTTTGAAGCCCTTTCCAGCTGGGCTGTGAGCCGCTGTGCTTCAGAGGGTTAGGGCACCTGTGGCTTTGATGGGATGGCGGCTGGTGCTCAGGATTTTCCTGACAGCTCAGTGCAGAGCTCTGCGCAAGCTTGGTGAGGCTGTGGTCCTGTGGCTGAAAAAAATGACCCAAGCGTTGGGGACAGGAAAGTGAGTGTTGCTGGAATATTTCTGCCCCTTCTCACCTCTTGTCCACTCCTGGTGGAAGCTGCATATCTTGGTCTGGGGACCACAGACTCAGCGCCCTGTTTCCCCAGGCTCTAGTTAAAACAGACAACTGGATCACATCTGCAGCTTAGGAGACAAGTCTTGCTGGTGTTGGGTGGAGATGGCATCCTGCTGGCCCAGTGCCCTGGGGTCATTTCTGAAAGGGGGGTGAGAACAAGAGTGAGGTCCCCTCCTGTGAGATCTGGTGTTTTGGAATGAGGAGACCTGCCAGCGTGCTTTGTAAAGCTGGGTTCCTTTGCTTCCCTTCCAGCATTCACTCCATTCTCCACCCAGTTGTCTCATTCCATTCTTCCCATAATCAGACCTGAGGGGTAGGGGTTGAGCTTTCCAGGCTGGAACCAGTGGCCCTTGTGAACCGTATTTAAGCTCTTCTTTCGGCAATGATGAGGCACACTGAAGTGAGAGGAGCTGGAGTGAGGCCAGGGTCCTGTCATCCTTGTGTGTGAGCCACTGGCACGGGCTGCTGGGTGGTCGTGGTTAAGATACCGGGGATTTGGGTTGGCTTAGGCTTGGAGACAGCCCTGCTGAGAGATGTCTGCCTCCCTGAGGACCTTGCCATGGCTGGCTGCCCCTCAAGGCCTCTAGGGTCAGGGAAAGTACAGCTAGTGGCCTGCGGTATCCCAGGACAGGAGGTCCGCATGCTGGCGGAACATAGACCAGGACCAAGGATAAAGTCTCCCAGTTTCTTGAGAAACAGTGGAAAGGCGATAATGGAGTGAGGTTTTTGTTGTTGTTGTTTGTTTGTTCTTTGTTTGTTTGTTTATTTTTTGGCTTAAAGAGAAGTGCTTTGTTTCTACCTCTTAATGTTTAAAATGTACTTTATGAAATGAAGGTGCTGCTAGAAAGTTGATTGTTTTTTGTTTGTTTTTTAAAGAAGTCTTTACTTGGCAAAATACAAATGGTAACCAGAGGCTGTCTCCATCATTTTTAATTGGTCTGTGAATGCTGACCAATGTAGGATGTACCCCTGGCAGAGCCGAAATACCTAGAGGCTCCACTTGAGTGAAGGAGCCCCAGAACCAGCCCAGCAATTACCAGCCCCTGAAGGGATTGCCAGGACCTTAACCATTAGTCTGAGCATTCATGTAGCAGATGGAACAGGTCCCGGAATTGGGGAAGTTGGGAAAGGAGGAGACACATTTCTGGCGTCTGAGTTTTCTTTAGTTTTCTCTCAGGGATGAAACTTTAGAATTTGGCCCTGACTATTCAGGTGGAACAAGACAGCATCCCAGGAGTCTCTTAGGAATCAGACCATCTCTTTGCATCCCTGCTCCCTGGCATTTCCTCTCTGGGCACCCTGTCTTTACTTCCGTCCTGTCTCCACCTCCCCCATCTTCCTTTGGGGCGTCTTCCTTTGAGCTAGCTGTCTACTGACAGCTGCTTTGTATCATCTTGTAAGCTGGTGAACATTATCTTGGGTTTCCTGTCTCCCTTCCCTGCTCCTCACTCTTTTTCCAGTGGGGTAGGTCTGTGGTGGTGTTGCAGAGCCCCTCTACTCAGAAGAGAAGTTTAGCATTTTAAGAGTAGAGACAGCTCCCAAGGCAGGCCTTCCACCAGAGGCAGGTGACTACTTCTCTGGGTCCTAAAGTGCAGTAACACACCTGAAGGGGTTCGTTCCTGTATTTGGATCTTCCTAGTACCAAGAGGGATTTAGAGCCTGGGCTGTTTGACCTCTCCCTTCTTTTTGCCTGAGTGGTGGCTTGTAGCACAGACACCTGATTAGAAAAGTCAGATTTGGCAGGAATGGAGATAGTTGACTCAGAACCTGAAGTGTGCACTGTGCCACTTACTCTTCTGGGAGTCTGTTTTCTCATTTATCAGATGGGGCAACCTTTTTTTGCGGGGTTGTTGTGAGAATTGAGATAAAGTATGCATAATGTCTGGCACATAGTAGGTAATCAGTGCACAGAGACAGAACACTCTTAGGACATCTAAAAATGGATAAATCTTATGTATGAACAATTGTCATTAGTGAATCTCTAGGTTGTAATTGTATAGATGTAATTGAAATTCAGTGTTTATCCCAAGACATCCCCTAACTTGCTCACGGAAGAACTGTGAGGCCAGGCAGAGGGAGGGAAAGGCTTACCAGCCTCTCTGCTGGGCCTGACTGCAGAGTTGCTCATGGGAGAGGGAAGTAAACACTTGATAGGGATGTAGGAGAAAAACACTGTGTAAAAAAACCTGTGTAGGAAAATGTATGCATAAGGGTGGAAGCATGACTGAAAATTATCAATGAAAATGAAAAGAAATGGAAACACATATGGTGGGAAACACTGTTTGACCCTCAGCCAAGTGGATTTAGCTGAAACAGCCCTCCACACCGGTTTTGAGACAAGATACCTTGGTATTGAGGATCTCTCAACAATACCAGGACACTTGATGGATCGCCTTGCCTACTGGTAGGTCTGTCTTCCTGAAGATAGAGCCTGTGGCTCGATCCTTTCAGGCTGAACCAATTCCCACCAACAGAGAGAATTGATGGGTGAAGTAGAATAATAAGACTCTTTGGAGAAAGGGACCCCCATGTCGGCATTTGTGAGGCCAGAGAAAAGGACAGGTGTTTACCATAGACTTTAGGCAATTGTTTTTCAAATGCAGTTTTTAACCTTGTGGCCACAGACTCTAAAAGGGAAGTTAGCTAGAGGGATAGGATTGCCCTTTAAAAAGGAAATGCTGACTGAACAGTCCTGAATGGTGCCCTAAGGAAGGAGGTGGTGAGAGTGGGGAAGAACTGAGCGGTCCGTGTGGCCACGTGGCCGCTGTCTAGTGAATGCGGATGGTAAGAGACCGTGCTCCTTACGGGGAAAGGGGAAAGGGGGTGCATGATACCAAAGGCAGATTCAAAAGTTGTCTGACCCCTGAAGAGGAGTGTTGGGAAGTCCAGTGGCCAAAATGCGCTGAGGCTGGTGGAAAATACTTAAGACAACAAAAGCCTTTTATATACTCCCAGCAAGAACGAGAAGGAAGGGGTAGGTTCACAACTTCTGGGAGCATGACTGACTGAGAAAGCAGCCACTGGGTCCCTGTTGTGTTAGGAGGTATAAACTGGAAAGGACCACAGTGTGTAGTTAGAAAAGAGCCAGCCAGCCGCTCTGAGTCTGAGTCATTCGCTCTCTAGTGAACACCTTTAGATATGCTAGTGGAATGACAACTTTATGAATTATGATGATTGAAAGAGCACCAAAAGAGCAAAAAGTCCAAATTTTCAATGAGATTTTGGACAGTTCTAGAGCAGATTGTTAAAGTGGTTTGCGAGACATTAGAAAGGCAAGTGGTGGGCTTTGGGGGTCCTGTGGTTCTTTACAAAGCAACCCAGTCAAACTAACAGATCTGGGTTTCTGCGAATAAATGTTGGTATCTCCTGCCAGCTTCTTGGACAGATCAGAAGGCCAGTTTTTGATTTAAAGTCAACCTGGAGAGGGAGGGCACTGGTAAAACTGCTCTTTTCAATCTTTTTATTAACATTGTGAATCAAGGGTTCCACACTGGGATCACCTGGGTCACACCCTCAGAGATTCTGATTTAATTGGTGTGGATGGACCCAATTGGGCTGGGGCTCCCCAGGTATATGTGACCTGTAGCTACAGTGGAAGTCCTCTGATGCAGATGAGAGCTGAGGTGATGGGCACCTACCTGAATTTTTTTTTACTGCAGATTGCTCACCTGAGTCTTCGGGCACCTGAATGGCTCCCACCCTACTCCCACCTTGCTAATTAGTGGAGCAGAGTCATTGGCATCACCTGAGAGTTTGCTAGAAATTCAGACTCTTGGGCCCCACCTTGGACATAGCGAGTCCAAATCTGCACTTTAACCAGATTCCCAGGTGATTTGTATATCCACAAGAGTATGAGGAGCTGGCAACTGGGAGAAGGGCAGGGGGCATGGAGAAGGGGACAGAAATACATCTTGATAAACAGGTGAAAGAAGTCAAGTTGCCAACAAGGGTAAGGAAGGTGACTCACCCACCCCCCCTTTATTATTCTATATGTTAGGACACAAGAACCTCTTTAGATTTATTCCAGGTTTATACTTGTGTTTCTGGAGTCCATTTCCTGCTACTCTTATGAGTTGTCATAAGGAACCAGTGTGTGTTCTGTGAATAGTCAGGAAAGGGCTCTCAGACAGTTTGCTGCTCAGCAGCCTGACTCAGGATGTTGTAGTCCCATGAGAGAGTAGTAGCTGGTAGTGGTTGTGAAGAGGGTGTGTTCATAGAATCTTGGGTGTCATGGAAGGGTCTGGAGGCTTATGCAGCTGAAGGCATGTGCACCCTCTTCACATATAGGTAGGGAGTAGGCCTGTCAGATCAGTGGTGGGGGTGGGGGTGGGCTGGGGGGTGAGGGTGGTGCAGGTATTAGGTTGAATGATAGAACAAGGAGCTAAAGAGATTGGAGCAGTCTAGAACAATGGGCCCCAAACAAACTTGATGAAATTTAATCAGGGTAAATCCAAAGTTCGGTACTTGTTTAAAAAAAAAAAAAAAAGAAAGAAATGCTCAAGGAACCCTGCCTTCCTAGCAGGTAAGAAGAGATAAAACTCTAAAAAGGGATGTTGATAGCCTATATTGAGGAGATCTGTCAGTGGTCACATGAGGGACAGTTGATGGAAATAGGCCTGTTCAGCCTGATAATGGGTAAAGGAACGCAGGCTGAGACATGCCTTGTGCAAAGGAGGGAGTCAATTCTGTCATGTGTGTAGAACTTTTGTTAGTGGGTGGAAGTTATAAGCAGGTAGACTGAACCCATGTTAGAAAAAAGAATTGTCTAATGTTTGCAGCTCTTCCAAGACTGAAGCGCCAGCCCTGGGAGGTGGTGCGTTTCCTGTGCCTGCACATGTCAGGGTAGAAGCTGGGTGCTGATCGGCAGGGATGTTAAGAGGACATCCTCTTTAGGGTGGGGCTTCCATACTTGGTGTCTCTTACTAAGACTGTATAAAGTATAATATCAAATCTATTTATCATATTCCTCAGGTCACCACGTTGCAGCAGAAACATCCCCTTTAGGCTGTAAAGGTTTTGTTGAGTTCTAGATAATCTTATACATAGATCTAGTAATCTCAGACCTAGGTTGAAATAGAATTTGTGAACTTTCTGAAAACTTCAGCTAAATGTTTGAATGTGCAGGGGTATCTTTTCTCAGGGGAGAAGAAGGTCTTTGGTTTTCCATAGATTCTCAAGAGTATTCAAGACCTCCCCAAATTTAAGTAGCATTGTTTTACCTGAGCTGTCCAGTATGGTAACCATTAGCCACATGTGGCTATTTAAATTTAAATTAGCTAAAATTAAATGTAGTTTCTCAGTCATACTAGCTGCCCTTCAGGTACTCAGTAGCTGCATGTGGCCAGCTGCTCGTGTGTGGGAAAGCATGGGTGTAGAACATTTCCATCAGCATGGGGAGTTCTCTTGGACATGGAGTTACCCTGCATGGTCTCTCTCTGAACCCTCACCTAGACCTCTTTCTGGGTAGGGGACAAAGCTGTCCAGGTTAGCAGCTTTCAGAAGGATATTTTGGGTTGGGATCCCTATCCCCACCCCGAGGTAAGTGGTGAGGGGTGTGGAAGGGGACAGTGCTTTCCTGGGTTCTGACCTACACTGAAGCTCATTGCTTCTCCTTGAGGGCATGATTGTGTTTACTTGTCTGCTCTGGGGTGAGAACAAGAGGAATGAGGTGTGGCTCTCCACCCAAAGGCTCTCTCTGAAGCTCCCTAGGGGAAAGTGGCCTCTCCCACCCACAGATGTGACCAGAGGCCCTGGTGAAACCTAACCATCTTTACTTCTGGTTCCAAATTTGCTTCTGCAAAGATCTTCCCAGAGTTCATTCTTGCCTCTCTGCCTTGGACCTCTCATTTAAAAGGCAGCGAGGTGACAAGGCAAGTTGGAAGACCATGTCAGGGGTCTTAGGAGTTGTCAGTAATTCCCCATTCACCTTCCCATCACTTCTTTACAGCTCCCTTGGGGATTGAGGGCTGGATGCTCAGGAAGGAACTTCATCTTCCTTGAGCCCTGCGGCAGTCCAGCTGGCTGTTTTTGGGAGAGTCTGTGAGGGTTGCAGTGACCTCTACCTCAATGTGCAGGGCGGAGTCAGCTGGAACACCTGAGTGGACACACCCCTCTGTGGACTTGTCTCCTATCATTTGCATAAGAAATCGGATAACCTAAGTTTTTATTAGTCACTGCTGGAGGGGGGAAAAAAGCCACAGCTTAGTGACTGGCTGGCCTCCAGGTGACCACAGGTCTCAGGGTTGCTTGCTTGCCTCAGGTCACACAAGCCCTATCCCTGTGGCTCTGAACTGTACAAGTTCCAACTCCATTGTGCCCCACAGTTCCCACACCCAGCAGAGAGTTTGGAGAGCTCATGGACAGAATAATGTACCTCCCGCCACTGGCAAAGAAGCAATTCCAGATTCTCCAAATGGAAGGAGAGTTGCGTTGGGTAGAGTCATTTGAGGGCATTTGCCAGACAGGCTGTTCCCCAGGAGCCTCCTACCCCTCCTAATCATGGCCAGGAAGTCTCAGGAAGGAAATTCTGGGTCCAAAACAAATAACAAAGGACTAGGCTAGAGTCTGTTCTACTTCTGAACCATTCTTGCGAGGAGGACATCAGGTGGTTCTCTCTCATTTCATGTTTTTCTTTGTCTTTGTATTGATTGTTCCACCTTTTAAGGGTAAGCTCTGGGTGTCCCAGTTCCCTCGTTGATGCTGGGTGTGACCGTGGAGCCCTAGAAGTGAGAGGAATAGCAGACTCTCACTGTGAGAGCTGTGTCCTATCTGGACTATGTTTAAATTGTAGGATGAGGGGCCAGTGGGAGGAGAGGAGCCAGTGCTAGGACAAGGAGGAGAGATACCATTTTAGAATGTTTCCTTGGTCCCAGGATCTACAGTGTTCCCTGCGCTGGAGGAGGGAGACTCCTCCCTCTGGCATTGCTTCAGCTTCCAGAGTCAGGATGTAGACCTGTAGACCTGCAAGTTGCCTTCCCAGCCTCATTCAGCGAATCTCGCCCGGAACTGGCTGTGTGTAAGGCAGTGCACTGAGCCTGAACTGTGGGTAGAGGGGAGGCCATGTGTACTCAGGGTGTGCTCTATCTATAATGAGTTCACAGGCTGTGGAGGGAAATGAGTGTGGAAACAAATCATTATGGCCCAGTCTAGAAGGGCTATAAGGAAGGAATGCCTTGAGGGCAGAGAGAGACCAATTTTAGTCACCTTTGGGCCCAGAGAGTTCAGGGGAAAGGGAAGGACAGTTTCTGTATGAAGATGTGTGAAGGATAAAGGGGTGTTTCCAGGAGGAGGGAGGCATCTCCCTTCAGCATAGGGTGTGTACAGTTGCTACTGGAGTGCTCTGGCTGGTGACAGGAGTGTGGAAGGACACAGACTGCAGGGGTCCACACATGGCTGGTCCTGGATCGTCCAGGTGGAATATAAGACTTTTTGTGTTAACTCCCATTGTAAGTTCTCCAAGGCTGCCCCCAGGTGCCTAAACCACTCAGCATTCCTGTGTTCCACCTTCTCAACAACCTCTTAGGGTCCTGTGTTACTTACCTACTTGGGTCCTGGAACATTTAGTGGTCCCAGGCTTTTGAATGAAGGTTGGGGAGACCCTGATGAGGTTCATAGACCCTGAGACCTCCTCATAAGCATCTAAGAGGGCATGCGGGGTGTGGGCAAAGCTGCAACTGCTGCTGTCAGCCTGGGTGGGCCCAGGTGTGTTCTCTTTGTTGGTACTGAAGTGTGCAGGTAGAGTTGTTGGCCAGCTGTTTCCCTTGGACATTGCTGGGGGCAATGGGTTCAGTCTGGTTCTGTATCTCTAAGGAGGAACACCTTTTCTTCTGTTGCTGCTGCTCCTCCGCCTCCTTGAGACTGCTGTTGACATAGACTTCCACTGCCGAAGCTAATTGTGAGGCCTGATCAGTGAATGAAGGCAAAGGCAGTTCCCATGACAACTGCAAAGAGTTTCAAATATAGAGAATGATGTGTGTGATGGGCTGCAATTACTTGGGTGGAAATTGATGTGTGGACACCCAGGACTTCAAACATAGGTTCTGAAGGTGGAAGGGGTGTTGGGTTTCTTTGGCAGGATCCTTTGTGCACTGGAGAAGGAAGGGAAGGTCACAGACTTCCCCTACAGTCTCTTCCAAATGCTTTCAGTGTGTGGAATGTTGGGCAAAACCCTGCAGGGGCTTTGGAAAGGCATGAATGACTCCAGCCATTCTTGCTGGAAAGGCAAAATACCCAGAGTGACAAATAGCAGTACCAAGTGTCAAATGAGAAAGAAGTGCTGTAGGCTGGCAGAGGACCATGGTAAGCAGAGAAGGCTTCCTGGAGGAGGTGTGCTTGAAGTGAGCTTTGAAGTAAAGCTTTGCAGGGAGTGACCTCATTTAGGACATAGCCATGGCCAGTCAGGAAAAGTCTTTCTACTTCCTACCAATACTAGAAGAGGTAGGTTAATATGAAAATTGTAGAGCCACATGGAGCAGCACAGACTGTATAGCTACCAATGAGGGGGTAGTGAGAACCCTGCTCATTTTCTAGCTGTGTGACCTTGGGCAAGATGCTTTAGTCTTTCTGTATCCCAATTTCTCCATCTATAGAATGGGTATGAATAATTCTTATTTCGTCAGTTTGTTTCAATGGTTAAAGACACATTACATTTTACGCCCAAGTATGAGGCCTAATACGGGTTTAGTGCTTAGTCTATGTCTGGATGTGTCCTCATTTCCTACTCTTTATATATCTGTGTGGGTTCTAACCTATGGGTATCTGAACTCTTGAGGTTGTTGTTGTTGGGGTATTTTGTGTGAAAACATTCACCTCTCCCTGGTGGGGAGGGCTGTGGCCCCATTTCTCCTACTGGGAATGGGAGACTGGGGGTCATGATGGAAGGTGTGTAGGAGCCCTTAGCCCCCTTGCAGAGGGGGTCCATGTGCCTCTGGGTTGGTCACTGAGAAGCCACAAATGTAGAGAAAGGGGTAGACAGATTGGACCAGGTCATGTGTGGGTTGTGGAGAGCATCTCTGCTGAAGGCAGAGTGGCCCCAGCATGCGCCTTTATGACTCCTTGGAGCCTTGACATCAGGTTGCCTCAGAAGAGGGTAGAAGGCCAGGGTGGAACAGAGATGAGAGCAGAGGGACTGCCTCAGGGACCATGGCTCCTTTAGGATATCCACAGGGGCTGGGCTGCGAACTGTGGCTGAGGTAGGACTGGGTTACCACTGAGGGCTTGCTGAAGCAGAAAGTCAGGGTGGCTCCTGCAGGCTGGTGAAGAGGTGGGCTGGGCAGAACAAGGTTAGGACTCAGCTCAGGTTCAGTTGTGGCAGGTCTTGCCCTCCCAGGAGAGCAGGTGTCCCTCCAATCCTCAGGGACCTCAGAGAGAAGGCTGACCAGGAGAGTGGACTCCGTATCTCAACGCCCAACCCCCTGCTTCTCCACCCTCCTTGCATAGAAACTCAGCTCAGCACATTCCAGCTCTGTGCAGAGCTTAGTAAAGTAGGGAAGACAGGGCCCCCGCCCACGTGGGGAAGACTGCCGTGTAAATAAATAACTGCACTTGGTAGTGACTGGTGCGCTGGATGAGGCCCTGCACTGCTCTGCAAAGGCCCTGGGAGAAATGGGTGTGCTCATAGGGGCTGGAAGAGCTGGGAAAGTGGCAGAGGGAGGTGACCTTTGGATTAAGCCTTTCCCCTTGCATAGGGGTTGGGGAAATTAGGGGAGGAGAACCCAGGCAAGAGCAGTACTTCGAAGTCTCCAAGGCATGAAAAATGATACTTTTCTCAGATCCATAGCTTAAAAGGATGTGGTTGGGTTCAAGTGACCCCATCCACCTTTGCATTTCCCTGGGATTGGCAGAGAGGGGGTGGTTTAGAGAACTGGGGGAGAAAGTCCTAGATTCGTATCCTAGCCCACTACTCACCAGCTGTGTTGTTGTGTGGACAAGTAATCAACATCTATCTCTGAGTCCGTTTCCCCATAAGAGACAAGGTTGTGTGTGGAGTAATTCAAATGAGATGCTCCTACAGAGTGGTTGGCACAGAGCCTGGTACATAGCAGGGGCTTGATAAACTGTGGCAGCCACAGCAGCAACAGTATTAATTGTCCAAGCAACAGACTGTGTGTGGAGTGGGTGGGTGGGGCCAGGGTTTTGGGGACCAGGATAAAGAAAGGACTTCACTTGGCCTGGCCAAGGTAGGAGCAAAAGGATACAGAGGTTCAACTTCTCATCTTGAGCCAGGACACTGCTCCTTATTCTGCCTTGCGTGGGGAGGAGCCCCACAGTGCTGCCTTTTGTCCCTAGGGATGATAAAGGTATGGGCCCTAGTATATCCTGAAGTCTTCCTTCTAGGGGCGAGCTTGCTGTCTCTCCAAAGGCAGCTCTATCCTATCTGAGTGCCCCTTGGGGGTCCAGGGAGGGGCCAGCAATTGGGCATTTGCAGTGGAGCAGGTAGCGAACCACATCTCACTGAAACAGGGGCTGTGACACATCCTAACTAGCCTGAGTCACTTCTCCACTCTGGTCTCAGCTTCTTCATCGATGAGATGGGAAGTAGCACAGAATGAGCTCTCCCAGAAACTAAGAGTGATGGTAGCTAGCAGCACCTATAACATGCAGGGCACATGCTGTACTTCCGTGCAGAATCTTCACATCTATGTAAGAGGTTGTTCTTTGTAGTTACATTTTACAGATGAGCAGAGTGAGGCTAAGAAAGGTAAGGCACCACCAGCAGGGCCCCGCAACTAGGTAGTGCTGGAGCCAGAGATGGGAGTAAATATGTGAGGACCAGAGTCTGTGATGTCACCTTCCTGGGAGGCGGAGGCTCAGGGTGTTCAGCTACAGGGAGAGAATGGGGTGGGGCAGGATGTGCCCAGGGATGCCAGGAATTAAATCCAGGAGTGGAGTTCAAGGCCTTTCTCACCCCATTTCTGTTCTTCTGACCTCAGGCTTCCGTATCAAAGTTTGGGAACTGGAGGTTGGAGCTGGAGGTTTTGGAACTGGAGGAGGGGTCTGGGCTCACCTCCTCTCCTCAGCCCTTCCTGGGGATGGGAAGCCCCGAGGCCTGAGGTGGGAGGGCTCTTCTAAGAGAAAGAAGCATCTGGAGTGGTGGTGTGGGGAGGCTGTCTGGATGAGGCAGGTATGTTCAGTCACAAGGATGAGCCATTCTAGGTGAGGTGTGGGTGTTTGTGTGCACAGGGACGGCCAGGCTGGCTTGGCGAGGCTTTGAGCCACAGGCAGCGTGGGCTTCCAGAAGTCTTTTTGCGAGGAGGGCGTTGGAGCCAGGGAGGAGTAGGACTGCATAGGGTTCAGCGCGGGGTGTTTACAGTGCGCAGACTTGGCTTGGAGTCCCAGCTCTGCTGTTTTCTGGCCGTGTCACCTTGGGTAAGTTACTTCACTTGTCTTGCCTTGTTTCATCTGCAAAAGGGGTAAAGGTTCATACTGCCAAGGTGCTTTTTTTTTTTCCTCCTAAGATTGCAGGCGCTATTCTTGCTCTTCATGCTCTTACAGCGCTGGCACTGGGTGAGGGAGGCAGTCGCCTGGTGTTCTGGGGTGGGACAGTCGTGGGAGGAGGAATCCCACCAGGGTCCGCTCTTCCCCAGGCGTGGCCTGTCATTGGGCCCTGGAGATGCAGGGGATGCCTCCGGCACGACCTTCGGGGTCCCCTGCTCGGAGGAGGCGGGGTGCCCCGGGATCCCCGGCCGGCCCGGGAGCAGCAGGGGCCTGGGCCGCAGCCAGCGCGTCTCCGCGGCAGGCACCCTCGGCCGGCCATGCCCCCGCCTCCCGGTTGGGCAGGTCCGGCCCCCAGCGGCTCGGCGCCCGCCCGGCCAGCCGCGGGGATTGGCTGGCGCGCGCGCCGCCCCCTCCACACCAGCCCCGGCGGCGGGGCGGGGCGCCCAGCCGGCAGCTGGCCTGGCCGCCGCCGCCTCTGCAGTGCCTCCCTCCGCGCGCCCCGGCGGGGATAATGGGAGGCCCGCCGGCCCGTGCCCCGGAGGAGGCCGGCTGAGGTAGAGCGGGCAGGGCCGGGGGGGGGGGGGGACAGGCCAGCCCAGACACAGGAGGAGAGGCAGTGGCCTCCTGGCTCGGGGAGGGCGGAAAAAGGAGACGTGAAAACAAAAACCCTGAAGGCGGACGAGCCCCTCCACAGCAGCGCGCCTGGGCGGCAGCTGGAGGCAGGAAGATGGACCCTGCTGTCCTCTTTTTCCGAGGCCCCATCCCTCCCCTCCTTCCGCTTCCCTGCAGCGGGGTCGGGGGTGCAGCAGGAGGAGTTTGCCTCTCTCCTGCTGTCATCCTGGCTCATCAGTCTCTCTGGCTTCTTTTGCAGGTGGACATAAAGGCTGGTGAAGGACCTGGGCCGTGGGGACAAGGGACTGCTGTCAAGGTACTTTGTGTGTGTGTGTGTGAGTGTGTGTGTGAGTGAGTGTGGTGGGGGTGAAGTGTATGACTGGATCGGATAAAAATAAAGGGTCTCCTCGGGTGATCCCTTAATCTCCCACTGTGTGTAGCAGCAGCTGAGGGGGAGGGGCAGCGGGGGTGTGGGTGGCCAATGAATTCTCAGGCCTGTGTGGGTTTTGTTTGGATTCTTTTTGCTTTCTCAGCTGGATGGTTTGGGTGCAGTTGTGATTGGGTTTGTTGAACTGTATTTTTTTTTTTTTTTTTTAAAGACGTTCAGTCTACTCCCTCTACCCTTGCCTCTGGAAATCTCTTGAGACTGTCCCTGGCACTGTTGGTTTGCATCCAATCTGCAGAAATCCCTGGGTGGGGTAGGGGGTAAGGAGGAGGGGGAATTGAGCTCCTGAGTCTGAAGCTGATAGGGTGTCATTAGTCATGCTGCTGTCACCATGGAGATGGCTGGAGAGGAGAGGAGGTGGTGGGGGTGAGGATATTTTGGGTAGGGTGGGGGCTGATGCAACATCATGACTGGGAATTTGGTGGGTGGCTGCTGTTACTGTGTGGCTTCGTGTCTGGGGGACTGGGAA
The DNA here is from genome assembly GCA_030015415.1 of Cynopterus sphinx. Classification (NCBI taxonomy): domain Eukaryota; kingdom Metazoa; phylum Chordata; class Mammalia; order Chiroptera; family Pteropodidae; genus Cynopterus; species Cynopterus sphinx. Next base: position 52,104,656 of record CM057383.1, on the reverse strand, counting down.
GGAAATGCTACCAGGTGAGTTGGAAGCAGAGAAGGGGGTATTAAGCTTCTCCATGTGGTTGTCTGAGGGCCGGGGCTGGCATATTTGGGGCAGGGTCTGGTAGGGTATCAGCCATTACTAGGAAACACAGATGTCCCTCCCTGGTTGACAGGGACCAGGATCAGTGAGTCTCCTTGGGCTTTGCCTATGTTTTCAGGGCTGGGGACCCATAGGGAGTTTGGGATTACTCAGCAGTATCCTCTCCTGGCCCAGGGCAGAGAAAACGGAGCGGGAGGCAGCTCCATGTGGCTGCTTCTCAAGTCCAGAGCAGAGAGGCTGGGGAAGTAGTGTGGGGATAGGACCTGATGGGACTTTTCCTAGGAGTGAGAGAGCCCTTCCATCCCCTGCCTCAACTCTACCTTCCCCTTGAGTTCCCAGAGTCTATGGGGAGCTGGGGGAATCTAGTTGCTTAGGTAGCCTGTAGGAGAGCTGCTCCTGTCCCCAGACACTCTGCTCTGAAAATTCTACTCCTGCTACCTGGGAAAGCTGTGGGAAGCTGTGTGGAGGTGCTGGAAGTGGCACTCTGCCACCTCACTGCCTGGGTGGGGAAGCTGGCAGGGAGGGGCTCTGCTTCCCCATGTGGGATGTGGGTTCCTGGGTGAGGCTGCAGGGTGGATCAGAAGCCAGGGTGGTTCCAAGGAACTTGAGAGAAGGAAGTGCTTGGGGGAGGGCAAGAATTTAGCTTCTGGAGCAGCTTTTGGGGGAAGGAGAAGAGCCAGGTGGCATTAGCTCCCTTGGGGAGCTGGATATGCCTTGGTGAAGCTAGGAGGTGGGGGTGATCACCTGGGAAGGGACCGTGGGAGGCCCCTGAGGCAAGCAGAAGTTGTTGATACTGGTGATTCTGTGGGTGGAGAGCAGAGAGCTGTGAGCTCACTCTACTCTCTTCTCCAGAGCAAAACCCCCAGGTTCCACCTCTGCTTCCTCCCCTGGCCTCTCACCACTGACTGGGGAGCTGTAATCACCATGTGTGCTGTTGAGGACTGTTGAGTGCAGAGATCATGGAGTGCACCTGTTCTGTCCCCCACCCTGGGGAAAGCAGGACAAGGGGAAGAGGACAGATGGGCTCAGGGAGGGGGCAGCTTCTTCTCTCCTCTGTGTCTCCGGCCTTGTCAGCCAGAGCTTCCCTCTCTGTAGGGAGGAAGGACTGCTGGCAGTTTTGTTTACTTCCAAAAGCACCTGCTCCCTCCTGCCTAGCAATGGCTTCTCTTTACCTCTTTCCAGGTGTGTTCTCCATTTCTTTCTGCTGGCCCTGCAGTCCTGCTAGAAGCTCCCAGCCTGTACCTTGACCCTTAATGTTGTGGACATGTGTTAGGGCTACTTGGAAAACCAGGGAAAGCCCTTTAAAAATGTCTTTCTTCTTTCCCTGTCTCAGAGTGGGGCCTGAACTGGCTGCATTTTGACAGGTTGTGCCTGTGCCTGTTTTTATTGTTAAGTTGTTTGTTGAAGAATCATTGCTTCCTCTTGGCCCATCTTGGACAGTGCCAGCAAGCAGTGGAACCCTATTCCTGGTGCTGTTCCCCTCCCCCCCCCATCTAGGTGGCCTATTTGGTACACTGTCCCACATATCCTGGTTGAGGTAGTTTGGCCAGATCCTCTTCTATCAGCAGGTCATGATGTAGGATAGGAAGATGTGTCTGGTACGTGAGCTCATTTTGAGGTCAGGCCAGGACTCTGGAACACAGGGGTCTCACAGTATGTGTTCCCATAGGGTAGGTGCAGGCTGGGAAACCCCATGGGTGAATGGTATTCAGCAGCCAGTGGGTAGTCACCTATTGGGACGTACTTATCGACCACGTGCCGAGTCCTGCCAGAGTTTCAAGAATATTCATGATGTAGGGTGTACAGAGTTGAGCTTGATAAACACAAGTTGTCATTTTACTGGCTAGAGTGTTACGTGTCTACCCATGATATCCCAAGGAGCATGCCAGAGCACACACTGTTGCCACCGCCTTCTTGGCAGTGAGGGCCCAGTGCCGAGAGCACCAGGCCGCCCGGCTTTCAGTCTCCCACGCTGCTCCCATGCGCTGCCGCATGGGAATCCTCAACTGGCTGAGGATGTCTAGAAACTATTTTGGGACTGAGCCCAGGATTTCTGCCTTCTGTCTCTTCTTTTGACCACTGCAAAAGTCCTCTTTTGTCGATGATCTATGACCCTTGACTTTCCACACTCCTATCAGTTTCTTGCCTGCTTTGCTTGCTCTTACCACTCTGCAGCCCTTTGTGCGGGTCCCGCTCTTGCTCTCTGAGGTGCGTTTACAAGCAGTCTTGAACTTGGAGAGAGATGGCAGCAGGTGAGCTTGTCAGAGTGGAGCTGGAAGGGAGCCAACCAGGAGGACTTCCAGGTTGAGTTTGGTGGGGGCGGGAGGCGGGGTGGCGGGGGACTTCCCTCATGCATAACAAGAACTGGAGTTAGAGTTCCAGGGCTCAGCTCCACCTCCTGGGGACTCCTCACCAGTTTTCAGATGTCTTGAGAGAGGGAAAAGACTTTATAAGATAAGTGAGTGAGCTGAAGGTGGAGCCTTCCTGCCCACTTTGGTGCCCACAGGATCCCTGTGAGGGTTCCTGCAGCCCTCAAACTGGCTCCCTGAGGAGGGGCCGGGCCCTGAGTTCCCTCCAGCTGCAGATGGACGTTTCTGCTAGAAATGATCTTTGCCAAGTCTCCTCCCATACCACCACCACTCCCCCCTGCCTCCGGCAGGCAGGCTGTAGCCAAAGGTTTGGCTGGCTGGGGGTGGGGATAGGGAGTGTGGGGAAGAGCTTTGGTTTGGCTCAGCTTTTGGGTCTCCCAGTCTGACCTATTGGGCTTTTGGCCTCATTTGCTCTCACACTTGGGCATCTGGCAGTCAGCTGAGGACTCCCCCTCTTGTTCCCAGCAGGTCCACAGCTTCTAAGAAGATGGCTTTCTTGTGGGTTTGTTTAGGAAGCTTTGGGCAGATAGGGGACAGAGATGGCTTACATGAATAGAATCTATAGATTATTATGCTATCTAGGACTAAGACCCCATCACCATTCACTTTCTCTCCTTTTCTTCCTCTGTTTGTCTTTCAAGTTTACTGAGCATTTACCATGTTCTAGGTAAAGTACTGGGTCCTGAAAAATAAGGTAAATCATTATTATTTGATCTTTACAATGCCCCTGGAAGCAAGAGATATTGACTAAATTACCTAGAACCATAACTCTCAAGTGGGCACACTGCATTGGCAGTTTTCATTTTTTTAAAAATACAATGAAGACTTTTGATCTTTGTATTTGGGGCTTTGAACCTGCACCTGGCAGACCCTTTACCCTCAGCTGTGCCTAAGTCTTTACCTCTGCTTTCATCATTGACTCAGGGGACCTCAAAGGACTTTAAAGGAAGAATCAAGATGCCATCCATGTTTTCAAAGTTAGTGTTCCTGGGATCTGGCAATTACAGATTGGGGTAGTGGGGTCAGAAAAGAAATGTCTGGAAAGAGAGCTTAGTTTTGAAAGGAAAGTGTTGGCTTTAGACATGTAGAGTTTGAGAGGTGAGGCTGCATAGAAATACTGTGTCTGGGTGCGTTACCTGGAACTTGAAATTGCCTTCTACACACTGGGGTCGTGTATGGGCCCTATGGCCCTGACTGCTCAGGGGCTCACTTCCACGGAGACATCTGGCCAAGACGAGGAGGGCGAGAAGTGCAGTTGTACCATTTCTTTTCCTCTCTTTTCCCAACTCTGCTCCTTCTCTTGCATTCTGTCATTAGTCAATGGGAGGTCACTTAATGTCCCTAGATTTTACTTTCCTCTATAAAATGAAAGGGTTGCCTTCCAAAGTATTTCTCAAACTAAATGTGGCAAAGGGCCTGTTTGTTCTGTTCTTTTCTTTTTTCTTTTTATTCCTTCATTTCATTTAATTTCACTTTTAAAATGTTGCAGACCAATACTCATTTCTACTTCATACAAGTAGTTTGCAGCTTGCGCCACACATGGCTCAGAAGTTCAGCACCATCCAGACTGGTCTGTGAGCCACTGGAGGAGGCAAGTCCAGTGAACTTGCTCTTGGTTGTTGTGGCAGGTTCAAATCGCTGTGACTGCTTCTAAAGGTTTACTCTTGGTTCCTGTGTTTGTGTTGTGGTGGACTGGTGGTAAACAGTTATAGGCATTACTTTTGAACTCTGCTTCCAGTCTAGCAGAGGGTCTCTGTTTTGACCATTCCACCCCTTTCTGGACATGACTTTCTCTCTTCTGCACTGTCCATCTTGGGAACAGAAAGCATCACTTAGAAGAGAAGAGATATTGCTATACCAGAGATTTTCTCAGAGTCTGTCATAAGATTTACTTGCACTTCAGCTTCTGTAGATAAGGATGCCTCCTGTTTGCCGATTCATCTTTGCAAGCCTCAGATTCTGATGGAGCAGTGTCAGAACCTGTAGAGCCCCCGCCCTCCCCACCGGAAGAGGCAGGACTGTGTGCATGTATGTGTATGTCTGAATATATGAATTCCATGACTTAGAGAGAGAGAACAATTAAGGGGGAGGTCATGTCTCCGGTAGATGCTGGAGTGGATTTGGGTCCTGAAAGATACTAAAGCTCCATTGCCTCAGGCAGGGCACCTTGAATTTTGAGCTTTTCCCATTTGGTGTCTCTCAATAATCTAGAGACAGAAGGCTTTTCCCCTGAGGGTAGATCACAAACTCTGCCCTGGTTTCTGTGAGGACAGACATCCCAGTATTTTTGATTGCATGAGTTTGAGCATGCAAACTTTATGCTACCCACCCTCACCCACAGGGATCCCTGCTGAGGATCTTTGGCCTTTTCTTTGAAGATGCTAGATTTTAAAAAGTAAAATTACTAATTTTCTTCTATTCCAGCTGCCTCATCCTAGTCTGGAGAATGGGGAGGGGGCAGAGGGGTAGGTAACACAGTCTTGCCACAAAAAATATTCCTTAAGAGGGAAACAGCGTGAGGACAGTAAGATTAGGGTCTGAGCAAATCCTGGTTACCTTTGCGGCCTGGAACTCTTGTGCCCTTGGTGCTTAAGTAATTGGATTTCTCAACCCCGCCTCCAAGCATTTTTCAGTGTAATCCTAACCTCATGGGCTTTGCGAAGGAAACAAAGACATTGAAGGGGTTGCAACTGGTCCCTGACAGCGAGCTCTTAAACTCCCTGCCCTGTTGACTGAGTTTTCATGCATTCCCTCCTCTGAAGCATAGATACTGCCCCCCAACACCCACTTCCTCAGGGATCTTAGCCTATGGGCCTTGGGTTCCAGACCTGCTAAGCAGAAGGAGTTTACAGAAGCTGTTTTCTGCCAGTCCTGTACCTTAGAAAGGTTCCGTCTCTGATTCCTGCTGGCCACTGTGCAGAAGGGGAAAGAACTGGAGAGGCTTGTAACTCTGGCAGAGGCAGACACCCTGGAAGGGCTCGGGCTGAGAGCCCAGATTGGATCACCAGCAGACTCCCTCTGCTGCACCTCTCCCTTGAGTGTGGCCCTTGGGACAAGTCACTTCTCTGCCTTCTTGAATAAGTTCAGGATGGGGGTACAGAGGGTATCTCCTGACTTCACCAGGCTCTGCTGTACCCAGAGAAGGGAGACTGTGCTCTACCAATTGGGACCATTGCTTCTGTACACTCTCTGCTTGGAGGGGTACAAAAATGAATTTTCAGTTGGAGTTCTGGAGGCTGTGCCCAAGAGATGCCCACCTTGTTTTTCCTGGCACTGTGACCCTTTTCTCTCCATCCTAGGACACTCTTCACAGCTTCAGTCCATTTTCACTCTTGTCCCTCATGCTTTGAGCTCAGCTCTTAAGTTTTAGACTCAGTAGAGATGACCTCTGAGGGCACTGCTTTGTGGGGCATGGGCCAAGGGCTCCTTGTGTCAGAATTATCTAGGAGCTTATAAATGCTGTGCAGCTGCCGGGCCAAGATGGGAGTCATCTGCTGGGCTCAGACCAGTGGGTTCCTATGGCACAGTTAGGTAAAGTGGATGCAGGAGGAGGGTGGTGTGGGAGCCCCAGAGATTAGTGTTGGAAGCTCTGGGCAGGTGGGCCATGAGGCATCCCCCTCCTTACTGGCACTGCCATTTTTCCCTAAGCCAGGTCATACCTGATGATTAAGGTATATGCTGACCTCTGCCCTGTGGCCTTTCTTCCCACTATTATTTCTCCTTGGTTTCCTGTTTTCTAGCTGTGGGTTGCCAGTGGTGTCATTTGGACCTTGGGTAGTAGTTAGGGCTTAGCTCTGGGGTTGTGTGGTTGGAGTGGTGTATGTCTTGGGGTTGTACTGGCAAGTGGTCCAGAACAGTCTGAACACCCGCTGGGAGCCAGTGCCCAGGGTTCTGTGTCCAACCCCTGGGACACCCCTTCCCCTCACTTTCCAGAGGATGCCTCCTCCACTACGTGTCTCTGTCTGAGGTCTGAGGGAAGCAAGATGTGGAGGAGGATTTGGGTGGGTGCCAGGGCACTTCAGCTCAAAACACCAGCTCGCACCCCAGCAGCCTTCACCAGGACCGGCAGGGCCATGCATGCTTCAGCTTGCCTAGAGAGTTTTCAGTGGCCACTCCCTCTGGTTCAACTAGTTTAGTGGCTCCCAGTTTCACTGTATATTAGAATCATCTGGGAGCTTTTAAAAAAGAAAATATCAATGTTTGGGCCCAAGCCCCAGAGAGTCTGATGTAATTGGTCTGGAGTGGAGCCCAGGCCCCAGCAACTTTCAGAGCTCCCCAGGTGATTCGCACATTCCCTAAGGGTTAAGAAGCCACTGCCCTCATCCAGTGAGGCTTGTGAGGCTTTCTCTATGTCTCCCACACACCTGGGCTGCCCCAGAATATTTTTCTCATCCCTTGATAATTTTAGTGATAATCAATCAGTACAGAGTCTGGAAAAATTAAGAAAATGAAAATGTCCGATAAAGATACTGGATCGAATGTTCCATTTCATGAAACTGACCCATGAGTTCAGATTTATTAAAACCAGAATTTGAGGGAAACTCTGTTGCAAATGAGAGAAACTGAGTGTTCTCCTCTCAGTTTCTAATTATTTAAAAACTTGAAGAATAGCACACCCATAAAAACACATACAATGTGCATCAGGGGTCCCCCAACCCTGGGGCTGTGGACCGGTGCTGTCCATGGCCTGATAGGAACTTGGACATGCAGCAGGAGGTGGACTTGCCAGTGAAACTTCATCTGTATTTGCAGCCACTCCCCAGTGCTAGCATCACCGCTTCAGCTCCACCTCAGATCATCAGGCATTAGATTCCGGTCCCTGGTGCCAAAAAGATTGGGGACTGCTGGTGTATATCTTGGTGAGTTTTCACAAAGTAAGCACACCTGTGGGACCAGCACCTGGCTCAAGAAATGAGTACCCCCACCCCATTCCCGCTGTTTTTCCAATCCCAGAATTTCTATGGCAGTTGGGCAAAGTCAGGGTGTGTTTTGGTTTGGGGCCTGGAGGGCTTCAGTTTGCCCTTTGCACCTTTACACACCTGTGTGGGGCGTTCCTGAAGCTGAATGGGTTTCACCACAACAGGGCACAGGGCAGAGGAATCCTGCAGGCTCCCTCACCTGCTGTTAGCCTCTTCCCCATCACACTTAGTTCCTTTTCCACCTTGGCCTTTAGGCTTGCCAGTCCTCAATCTTGGCTAAATCCAAAAATCTATATCATTTTTTGGCTTTTTATTCTCTTTTTTGATTATATAGGTAGCACATGTTCTTTGGAAAAGTTGGGAAATAGAAATAGGAGGGGAAGAATATGCCCATAGTTTCACAACCCAGTTAACCACTGTTACCAGGGGCATCCCTTCAGACTTGTCTCCACATGCATTTGTTTTGTGCTGTTTATGAAAATGGAGTCATGCTGCATTGTAGCCTGCTTTTCCCTGCGTAATGACTACCTGTAATGCTCTTTGTGGAGCACTTATGGTGTGTGGGGTGCATGGGGGCAAAGTTTTCATTATTTGCTCCCTTAATTCTTATGACAACTCCAAGACAGGTGGTGGTAGCCCCACCTTTCAGATAAGGAAATGGATTAAGGCTAAGCGTGACCAAGGGTTGATATTTCACAAGGGGGTGAAGCTGGAATGAAGGCCAGGGGTATCTGACATCAGCAGAGCCCCTTGTTAGTAGACTACTGCCTTTTTCCTAGGACCACATTCTATGTTAAATTCATTTGGCAACTAACTATATTAAACAGAGGATAATGATTTGTTTTCTTTTCACATTAATGTGAATATCTCTAGTGATTCACCAGTAAGCTTGGTGTTGCTGCTTGGTTGAGGTCTTCTGTGTTATGTTAAGGAAATGGTCTCCTATCCCATTTTGTCAAAAAAATTTTTTTTCCCCTCTTAGTAGTGGATATTTCATTTTGTCCAATCTCTTGAGCATGATTTGAAGATGAAATTATACTTATCCTTTGGCTCTTAATAAGATGAATTGTGTTGATACATTTCTTAATGTTGAACCATTTTTGCACTCCTTGAATATACCTGTACTTGATAATGCAGTATTTTTTTTAATGTGCTGTTTGATTTGAATTATTAATTTTGGAGTTTTACACTTATATTTTTGAATGAGATTCACCTATAATTTTTGTGTTTTCATGGTGAACATTTATTTAAAAAAAAAACTATGGAGCAATTGAAATAATACAGTTTAATAATTTCATTACTCAAGGATTTGAAAAAAATCTGTTGAAACCATCTGAGTCTGGTACCTTTCTTGAGGGACAGGTCGTTGCAGCTTTCTCATCCCCCCACCCCCCAGGGGGCTATCAGTATAAAATGTTTACTTTGTTTCCCATGAAAGTGATCTGTTTTCAAGTATGGAATCAAGTATGGAATAACGTGTACACAGTTATTGCTTTTCAATTCACTCAGTATCTGATTTTTTACACTTAATTTCTAATGTTATATGTTATTTTTTCTTTCATTAGCTTTGCTAGAGTTTTATTTAAAAGTGCAGAGATTTGTCAGTTGTGCTGTTTTCTAAAGCATTAATTTCTGCATTAGTGTTTATCCTTCTTTCCTTAGGTTTAATTTGGTATGCCTTTTTTCTAGATTCTCAGTTGGCTCCTTAGAACACTCTACTTTTTCTGTTCTTTTCTACATTTTTTCTTTGATCACAAACACGTTTAAAAATGACCTTTTTTTCTAAGTTCTACTGTGGCCTCATTGTCTAGGTTTTGATATTCTGTGCCTGCTAGAGCTCTGGGGGAGATGCTGGTGGTGTACCCAACGTGTGAGTGCCACGTCCTGATTTAGCCTGACTCCCTTTCCTCTAAACAAGGGCCCCGTGGAGAATTGCTATACGAGATATAATGCAAAACCAGACAGTGTAGTGCTTAGTTATTCTTGAGGGTTTTATCTCCAAACCCCTGGGTTGAGACCTAGCAATAGCTTACCAGTTTAGTAGCCAGGACTTGTGGAAAACTTTTTTTTTTTCTAAATCCAAAGCAAAATCAGTTTGAATTTATTGCCTAGGACCAGAGCATCTCCTAAGCCCAAATGAAAGTTTTAGTAGTATTTAGAAAAGCCTGACACATTAGCACCAGAGGAAATGAAGCTAGAAGCTAAAGACAGTGAGAGAGAGAGGATAAAAGAGCTTTTGACTCAGAGCTCATGGCTTAGCTCATCTGGCCTAGGATGCAGGTTCATCTTGCTCTCTGCTTCTTTCATGCATCCCTAGAAGATACGGTCCAATTGGTGTCCCTTGGGCTGGGGACAGTGTCCTAGGGTGCAGAGCACAGTGGGAGAAGGGAGAAGGATCATAGTTCCAAGAAAAACAGGGTGGGCATCTCTTGGGCACGGCCTCCAGAGCTCCATCGAAAATCCATTTCCGTAACCCCCAGAATGCAGAGTGTAGGGGAACAATTATCTCAATTGGGAAAACATGATGGTCTCTTCTCCCTGGGTCTAGCAGGGCCTGGAGGGGTAGGGGAGCCTTCTGCACCCAGCCTGAACATGTTTGAGTCATCATAGAACTGGACCCAGGGGTCACAATCAAGGGAAAATGCAGCACCTTGGGAGACAGGCTTTCTTCCCTTTATCTGACCTCCATAGGTAGCAATAAAGGCCATGGGTATAGATTGGGGACAGAAGGGATGGGCTGTAAGTTCAACACAGAAATCAGTAACAATATTTTTTTTTTCAAAAAATGAGAAAAGTTTTTGGACTCTAAATAAAAGTAATACATACTAGTTTAAAGAAATCAAAGAATATTAAAAGTATATAAGTTGGAAACTGAAAATCCCTATTCTTCATCCCAGTGTAATCTCCTTCCAAACTTTATAATGAGTACATGAACTTACTATCTTTCCCACAGTAATGTGTTCATACCATACATTTTTAATTTCGGTATTCTTTTATTTGCTCATGAATATGTTGAGGACATCTTTCCATTTCAGTACATCTATCTTAGCCCTTTAAATGGCTATGGAGTCTTTCATTTTACAGGTTTATTGTGATTTGTTTCCTATTGATGGACAGTAACAGCTTCAATTTTTGGCAATTATAAATGATATAGTAATCTATATACTTCTACATATATTTTTGGTTATTTATTTAAATAGGACAAAATCATACTAATGGAATTTTAATTGACATTACTAAATGACTCTCCCAAAAGGTAATTTGATAATCTCCATCAAATTTGCTGTCCCATCTACACTGAATAAAGAATTATCAGTCTTTAATTTTTGCCAGTTTGGTAGGTGAAACTGATATCTCATTATATTAGTAAACTTGAGAATGTTTTAATTGTTAATCATTTTACATTTATTCTGTGTATCACATATCTATTATCCACTCTTAATTAGGTTGTCTTTTTATTGATCCATAGTTCTTAATATAGTATCAATATTAATCTCTATTATATATTTTTTAATGATTTAAATTTTTTTCAGTTACAGTTGATGTACAATATTAGTTTCAGGTGTACAACAGATGATTAGACATTTATATAATGCATGAAGTGATCACTCTGATAAGTCCAGCATCCCAACCAAAACAGTACATCACCACTACAACACTATTGAGCATATTCTCCATGCTGTAGTCCACCTCCAAGACTGTCTACAAGACAGTTAACCTCTGTTATATTTTGCAAAAATTGTGACCTCTCATTTGTATTTCATTGTGTCTGTCCTATGGAAATTGATTTTTATACAATTAGAATTCATGAATATTTTCATGCCCAAGTTTTTACTTTTAGAATTGCTTTAGATTCTTAGATCTCTAAGCTGAAATTTATTTTTGTATATGGTATAAGATAGGGATTGAATTTTCCCCAAATAGACATCCTATTATGTCCAATCTATCAAATATTTATAGTTTTCCAATGGTTTATAATTTTACCTTAAGCATTTTATAATTACTTATATAGTCACGGGTTTTTTAGGGCTTCTCTTCAGTTCCATTGAATTATTTGTCTGATTTTTATGTCAGTATTCCATTGTTTTAATTATCGAAATTTTTATATAACAGTTTGGTTTAAAAAAAAATGAACTCATTTTTTCCACAACATTTTTTTTCTGGCTTTTCTTTGCATTTCCTTTTCCAAATAAGCTTATAAACAACTTGTTAAATTCTATGAAAAATGTTGGGATTTTTCAGTTGGAATCCCATGAATTTATAGGTTTTGGGGAGGAGAATGGACACCTTTATAATGAGTCTTCCAATTCAGGGAATGGGAAGTTTAGCTTTCTATTTATTCTAGTCTTTTTGTATGTCCATCAAAATTTTCTTCATATGGCCCTACACAGTCCTCTATAGTTTATTCCTAGGATATTGTAGGTTTTGTTGTTGTTGCTGAAGTGACAGGGATCTTTTCTGTTACACTTTTTAACCTGTTACTTCAGGTGTATTAGAAATGCTCTGGTCTTTGTCAGCTGCTCTGGGATTCTGCCTCTGACAACTACAGCTTCCTAGGCCCAGGCAGCCCCTTGCTTCCTCAGTCCCCAAATGTGTTGTCTCTGTCTCTGTAGCAGTACTTCAGGGTCTGGTATAAGTTCCTAGTTCGTGAAGTGCTCATCTTACTCGATTTCATTCCCCAGTACCTGGCACAAAGCCTAGTATGCAGTGACTCCTTTTAATAAATACTGTGGAATCAGATTGATGAGAGAGATGGTGAGCTTCATCTCTTCACAGTGTGACAGCCTAGGCCAGGGCTAGCTGCAGAATCTAAAGCAACCCTGGCTCTAAGGCTGGGGGCCGTGAGCTGGACTACAGAGATGGGGCCCTTGCCCTATCCCCAAGTGAAGAGATGGTCCTGGGCCATTTTCCCACAGCAGACATCTGGGAGGAGCCCTCTTAATGGACACCTCTTAATTATCCTGGGACTGACAGCCCACTTGTCATTAACCCTCATTAGTACTAACTAGTAGGGAGAGCTGCCTTTTTGGTTCCCAGGCCCCAGAAGGCAGCATGAAGCTCAAACTTACCTGTAGCTGCTCTTTGGGGATAAAGAGTCATCGAGTCAGAAGCCAGGCTTGTGAAGACCACTGGTGACATTGGCTCCACATCAGTGTGCTTGGTCGTCTTTCTCAAAGGTAGTATCTGTCTCCTTCTCCCTACTCTTCTCCAGTCTATGACCTCTCCCCACCCCCAGGTAATTTCTAGGCAAAGTTTATTCCTGTCAGTGTGCTGATCTTCCTCATCATGTTTATATTTTAAGCTATTACTTGTAATTGGGGGAAAACAGACACTATTTCTTAATGAACTGTCCAGTGCAAGGTACTCTGCCCTGCCCTCCTGCCATAATGCAGGTCTGCCATCTCTGCTGCCACAAGAGCTAGAATGGAGATGGAAATCTCTGCTTGCCTAGGAAGGCTGGGTTCATCAGGACCCATGAACAAGGGACCCCCCTCATCCCTGGAGCACAGGAGCTACAGACCTGGAGATGTGAGGATGCTTGCTGCTTTTAAGCAGAGGTTAGGAGTCCTGCCTGGAAAGAAGGTGGGGAAAGGGGATCAACTTGGTTTGCACGTGTAAGAGGAATGCCAGTGAGAGGTGGGCTGTGAGCCACTTCCCAGTCTGTAACAGTTCTCATGTATCTGGTTCAGTGTATCAACAGGTTGTGTTTGAAGATGGTGGTGAATGGTTCTCATTTAGCCTGTGCTCTGTGCTCCTCCTCCCTTCTGTGCTTAGGGCTTCAGAGGAAATAGAAACATTGTCTCTGGCTCTTCTGCTAGTTTATTTAAACCCTCAGGGAAATAGTGGTGCCAAAGGTTGGCCCAAGAGGTCGGGAGGGAGGTGGAAGTACTGCTCTGTGCCCGCCCCCCGCCCCCCGCCCCCAATCCATGTCTTACTCCCTGTCCTAGTACCTACCTGGGGTTCCGGAGCAGTCTCAGGGCTGGGAACTGTCGCCATGGATCCTGCCTGCAAGGTGCCAAGTCCTAGGGCCCCTTGTGGCAGCCACAGCTGTATCTCCGCCAGCTCTGGAGGAGCCGCCTTCTCAGGGTGTCCAGCAGAAACTCTGACAGATGGACCTCTGTGAACTTGTGGAATTGTTCCAAATGCCTTCTACCAGAGCGGAGCGAGTTCTGGCAGTGGGGCTCCAATGCCGGGCTGCTCAGCTTTAGCTCACCTGTTGGAGAAAGCCTTTTCCACGACCCTGTGTCCCTGCCCACTTGTTCTCTCTCTCAAAGAGCAGAGACGCTGACCAGTGACCCTCATTTCACCCAATTTCTGAACCAGCTGGTTTCCCCACTTTCCTGCATTCATTCTCAGCCCCATAGGGCTCTTGGAGGGAGCCTCTCACAGGGCAGCCCGAGGACAACCATAGACACCAGGGTTGATCTCTAAGGGTTGGACCTAGGAAGCTGCATTTGTAGCCAGCTCCCTACAGGTGATTTCTCTGCCCACTGGACTTTGAGAACTGCCAGACTGTGAGGTAATATAAAAGAGGCTGTTTATTTGGGGCTTCTGATGCTTGACGAGGACTGAAAAGACATTCTTTTAAATGCTGCCATGGTTTTTGAAAAGGCCAGGCCTTATGCAAGCACTTGTGAAAAACCAAGAGAGACTGACTATACAAGGTGTGAAATTTCAGATAAGATCAAACTGTAGGAAATAGTTAAAACTTTGTTACTGTCTATTACAAAGAATGCAAATCTATTGCAGAAAAATTAGAAAGTTCAGGTAAGCAAATAGAGGAAACAAAACATCTATAATTTTACCACTCTTTCTAGAAGTCATATATATTTAAAATTTTTGAATGTTTATTGATTCCCCCAATTATCAAAATTATGTTTATTATAAAATAATCTATTTTTAATTGTTATAAAATTGATTTAAAATGTTTTGATTTGCAAATCTTTTATTGCTCTTTTGTGATCCACATTTCTTTGTGAATATATTTTGATTTGCTTCACTTATATTTTATGTGTGTGATTTTTCTTATGAATTCCTAAAAGAACTTCATATATTAGTGGTATTAACTCTTTCCCCTAGTTTAGCAAATATTACAAATGTCTTTTTAATTCTTAATATTTATTTTGGTTTTATTTTGACAAACTTTTTTTGACCTGTTTATCTGATCAAATCTAGTTCTAGTAGTTTATCAAGTTTTTTTGTTTCGTTTTGCCAATCAGAACAAACACTGCTTTTGCAAATTTGAGAGGAATTGAAAGAGATTGGACAGTTAAAGGCCAGACCAGTGCTTCTCACATTTTAATGTTCATCCAGATCACCTGCGAATCTCTTTATACTGCTTCTAATTCATCAGGCCTGGGTAGAGCCTGAGGATCTGCATTTCTAGCACACTCTCAGGTGATGCTGATGCTGCTGGTTATTGGACCACACTTTAAGCAGCAAGGAACCAGAGGTTTCCAGACCCAGCTGATCAAAGAGATACTTGGGCATTTTGAAACACAGAGATTTCTGGGCCATATCCTGGAGATGTCCAGCTGTGGGACTGCATCCCTGTGTGGCTCTCTGTGACTGGGTGACTTAGACACAATGCCTTGGCCCTTCTGAGCCCTTGAGTTCCTTGTCCTTAAGGTGGAAAGACAGTGTTTACCTCATAGGGACATGGGAGAATTGAATGAATAAAAAAAACCCAACTTTTTTATGAGCCAGAAAAATAATGTCATAATCAACTGTTGAGGCTGGTGCCTTTTTTGGGGGGTAGTTCTGACAAACTTCTACTTCTCTGGTGATTGATATTTTTAATATTCTTACCTCTTCTTTAATAAATTTTCATAAAATATTGTCCTTTTATTTTTTTCAGAGATTTGGTAATGCACTTCATGTTTTGTTCTTCTGGCAATGGTTATATTCCTCTTCACATTTTCAATACTGTTTGTTTATGTTTTTTTTTTAATGGTTTGCCTTGCCAGTTTATTTTATTGGTCTTTTAGAGAGTCACCTCTTAGATTCCTTTATAAATACCACCACATTTTGTGTTCTAATCAACTCTTTCTGTCTTTATCTCTACTGATTCCTTTTTCCTGCCTTTCTTAGTTTTTATTTTCTAGCTTCTTGGATTGAAGCCTTCATTTTTTTTCTTCTTATTTAACAAAAGTGTTTTAGAAGCATGAATTTTTCTCTGTTAATAGCTATTGTTTTCATTGATATTAATCTTCAAATCTGTAACTATAACTTTTTCTCACAGAAACAACTGTATTTTTATACTCATATCAGTTTACATATTAATGATATTTAAAGTACATACTTACCATAACAAGTACAACTAGCATAAACAGATTGGAAGTAAATGTAATTGTGATTTTTATTCCCCTTGCCCCCCAGAGTGATTTAGGAGACTTACTTCCAGGTGTGTTTCTTTTGGTTAGAGAGGGCTTGTCCAGCACATTCCAGGCTGTGATTCTGTGCTCCTCGTGGGCTGATGTGTTCTGGTGGAGCCTGTGCATGTGTGTCGCTGAAGCTTCAGGTTAGCCCTCTACAGTGTGCATGAGGAGTTGCCTGTGCCCGAGTATGTGGAAGGAAGGGGTCTCGGGAGGAGAGCTGCTGGTTCCTGTTCCAAAGCTCTCTGCTTCTCCTGATAGCCAGCCTAGACACTGTCCAGATGGCTCCTTTCTTACTTGCCTGTTGCTCTGTGGTTCTCATCCAGGGCCTGGTGCCTGATGCTCATTTTCCCTCATTGGTTGGAAGAGCTGGGGTCTGGGGCAAGAGGGGACTTGAGTCAGAGACCCCGAATTCCAGAGCCATGCTGCTGCTGCTAAGATACCATGATACCATCCTCATCCTGTTTCCTGTTTCTCATCTGTAAAATGCAGATAATGTCACCTTTTCACAGAAATGGGAAGAGTCTTGGAGATCATCTAGTAACATAACTTTTAAAAAATTTATTTTATTTTGGCATAATTTCAGGGCTTCAAAAAATGTTGCAAGAATAGTACTAAGAATTCTCTTCACTCAGATTCCCAAATAGTAACATTTTACTGCATTTGCTTTATTTTTTTCTATCTCTCTATAGTTTTTATTTGAACTACTTGCAAGTAGGTGGTAGATGTGATGAGTGTAGACTTTCTGAAATCATTTAAATAACCACAGGGCAGTGATCAGAATCAGGAAGTTAATGTGGGCGCAACACCACTGCACAGTTAACCTATGGACCTTATGAATATGAATAACTCTGCTCTATGGACCTTATTCACATTTTGCCCATTGTCACAGCCTCTCTTGTAGGAAAAAAATCTAAGGATCACATATATTCAGTGGTCAGGATTTTTGCCTCTTTTCGTCTGGAGCAGAGCCTCAGTCTTTCCTGACATTTTAAAATAATTTTTTTAAAAGCAGAGGAGGAATTTGAGACCAGATAGGTAAAATGACTTGTCCAAGGCTTACAGCAAGACAGCCTTAGAAGAGCTGGGGCTGGGAATCTGGTCTCTCTGAAGTGCTCTCCTTGTTATACACCCAGCTACCCCCCTCCCAATCCCAGGTGAACACTTAGCTCCTAGGTCTTTATCTTCAGCAAGCTCCTCAAGCACAGAGGTGGGACAGGCACAGTTCCCAGGGAACTGCCTTCTTACTTGTCCTTTTTTGCCCCTCTGTCTGAAAGCCTGGCCACAGCACCCCACCTCCACCCCTACTCTTGCTGGTTTGGTGTTGGCTGGGGATCAAGGCCATAGCTGGGGAGAGAGAGGGACTTTAAAACTGGTCTAGCCACTGCCTCTCCCTTGAGAACAGGGCTGAGGAACAAGGATCACAGCCTTGGGTGGAGCACGGCTGCTGCTTTCTGAGTGACACCCATGGGCTGGGGGTGTGGGTATTAACCCCCCTCCTCCCCTTGGCAGCTTTGGGATTAGTGGCTGGGACTTGTTCATCACCGGCTAGAAAAGGGAGCTGGAGATATGGCCCTAGGCTGAGCCAGAGTAAGCAGGTCTAAGCAGGTCACCTGTTCACCTGCCCCAGGTCCTCCAGTGCAGATTCTGGGGCGGTCTTTTGCATTACAAGGGGGACACTTAACAGATAGTTGACTGAAGCCGCACCCTCTTATATTGTGAGTATTAAAAACATTCATTTTCTTTAACAAAACGATTTGCCTTTAACTTTTTAAGGGCAAATTGCTTAATTGGTGATTGCTTAATTTATATTATTTTATTGAATCTTTTGTAAACTCTCCTCCCCAAAAAACTTTGTTTAATAAGGACCTTTGGAATCAACCTGCATTTCCTATCTGACTGTGTCTGTGACTATTCCACTCATCAGCAGGTTTTTTGTCACTGGTTCTTGGATCGAGGGACCCCCGCCTTTGCATTTTCAGAACTTGTGGGCAATACCAGCTTGCTTGCTTCACTCAGGAGTTTCCGCGCCCTACAGTCCTGAGGGATTCCTCTCTCCAAAGCTTGGCACTGGAGTGGGAGGTGGTCTCCTCACCTTGACTACCACTTTTCCCTGAGATAAGATCTCTTTTGTTTCCACTTTCACTTGTAACCCAGGGAGGAAGTAAAAGGAGAAGAGGTTTTGCCTGTCACTCCTCTGTCCTTCTCCCTCCGCCTTTGGGGTGGACTTACCAGATCACCTCCTTGAGCAAGTGTTTAGTTTCTGCTTTTGTCTTAAAGCTTCTTACAGAGACAGAGACAACGGTTTCTCAATTACAGTTTTATTGAGATATAATTCACATAACATACAATTTACCCATTTGAAGTGTACAATTCAGTGGTTTTTAGTATATTTTTAGTATATTCAACCATCACCACTGTCTATTTCAGAACATTCCTACTGCTCCAAAAAGAAACTCAACCCAGTAGCATTCCCACCTCCTTGCCCCGCTCAGTCCCCTCAGCGTCAGGCAACTGCTCATCTTTTTGTCTCTTTGGATTTGACTGCTCTGGCCCTTTCATATAAATGGAAGCATGTGGTATATGGCCTTTCGCATCTGAATTCTTTCATTTAATTTCTTCAGGGTTCATCTGGGCTGTAGCCAATACCAATACTTTGTTCCTTTTTATGCTTGCACAGTATTCTTCCCCAAAGGCAGGCTAGAGACATACCTTCTAACTTGTCACCCAAATGATGAAATGCTCGTGCTAATGTGGTAATGTGGGTAAAATCCTACCTCCTATTATCAAGGTTGTTACCTACAGCCTTTGGTGCTGGCAGAGTCCGTCCTTTCAGACCTGACTTTGTGCTGAGTTTTTCCATCCCTGTCCTCAGAGGAATCACAAGCCCAAATAGAGGTGGGAGAAGGAGGAAATAAACCATTCCGATCACAATATGTGCCATGGGAAGGCAGCAAAATGTGACAGAAACGAGACATTCAGTCTCAGGGGCTTTATGTATGTTATATACATACCAGGGAGAGCAGTACAACTATTAAAAACAAAACTCTTGCAAGAGTAAAGACTATGGAAAATACTTATGATACAGAAAGGGAAGAAATTAGTATTAAAAAAAACCCTAGTGTACTTAATTTCTCCAGTTTTATAAATTAAGTTCATGTTTCATAGGAAAGAAAAGGCACCGAATGTAAACTATGGCCATCTCTGGGAAGTCAGAGTTTCTTGTTTTTACTTCTTTTTTTTCCACTTTGTAGACAGAACTTCCTGTTCTCCCATCTCTCTCAGCTGAAACTATTCTTATTCTTCCTTATTCTTCTATTCTTATGACCTTTCCTTATTGTCTTGGGTCCTACCAGGGTTCTCCCTGGTTGTAATGAGTTTTTAGTAAGCCTTTGATATTCTGTCAGTAACTAGACAGCTTCACTCAGAGATAAACTCACAGTTAATGAGTTTCATTGCTTTCAACACATACTCAAAGCCACAGGCTATGTAACAGATTTATGCTGCCCCACACATTTAGAGATAGTGGTACATGTCTCCTATAAAGGACCTACCTTTGCATGGAACCTAAGACAAATCTAAACACCTGGAAAATCTGTCTGTGAGGCAGAGACTGCTCTCTCACTGCTGTATCACCAGTGCCTAAAAGTGAGTTTCAGGTAATAAATGCTCAATACATATTTGTTGGAGGGATAAATGAATGGCTATATAATTAT
This sequence comes from Cynopterus sphinx, assembly GCA_030015415.1. NCBI lineage: Eukaryota > Metazoa > Chordata > Mammalia > Chiroptera > Pteropodidae > Cynopterus > Cynopterus sphinx. Next base: position 52,085,199 of record CM057383.1, on the reverse strand, counting down.
ATATATTTCGTGTATAAAAGGTATGATTGTTGTAATGTGCTGATAGCATCAGTAGGTAAAATTTCATAATTCTGTGGGGCTACTACAGCTATTTTCACTTTTAAAAAAAAGTCCCTCTTGTTATTTGCATGCATAGTTTTGCATAGTTGTAATCATAAGCTTCATGTACAGTATAGAGTTCTGCTATTTTTACTTTCCATTTTATCCAACATTTTCCCTTGGTGTTTATAATTTATGGATTTTGATGACTATGTAGTGTTCTACTGAGTGGTATCATCATTTTCCAAACTGTTGCCTTCATCCTGAGTTTTTAGTTTTTACTGAAATGTAGAAAAGATTTTTTGAGGTGCAAATTTATAAACCTAAGTTCCTAGGAACCATACTATGAGATGGAAGGGTCTTTATTGCCCTATTTATTTGCTTTATTTGCTTACTTTGTTTTGTTTATTTTTGCCTTTTGAACAAAAAGAGAAGATTGAAGTTGCAAGTCAGATGGCACCCTGGCTTGGGTTTGAGAGACCTGGGTTTAAGGCCCAGTGGATTATGTTCATGACAGTGGTGTGCTGGGGTGAGAGCAGAGGGGTTGGCCAGTCAGTGAGCCTCCTATTGAGTTTGTCACCATGAGAAATAAGTGAGGAGAAATCAGAAAGAAGGCAGGTCTGAAGTATTCTCAAAAGCGGTTGACAGGGCTAGGGTCTGCTTGCATATGGAAACATAAACAAAGATGATGGAAGGGCATTCTCAGGAGGCCCAGGACAATGATTCTTCACATGAATTTGTAAAAAGGAATGTCCAGAGGAGGAGTTGCTGGGAAAGGGGACAGGTGCTGGGTTAGGATTTAAGTGTGTTGGGCCTAGTTGCATCCAAGTAAAAAGTATCTGGTAGCTGGAAAGCAGGTCAGAAGCTTGAGAAGCAGTCAGGAGAAAGGAAGCTTTGGGGTTCTACGTGCAGGCTGAGCGGTGGAGCCTTGAGTGGAGGTGAGGTTTCCAGGAGAGCTGTGAGGGTGATGGGGGAAGGGTGGAGAGCAGCTCTATTGAGGGGATCCAGAGAAAAAGGAGAGAATGATGGAGGACCAGGATCCTATGGAGGGAGGTGTGGGGTGGGTAGGGGAGTGGGGGTCTGCCACAGAGAGGCTGGAGGGACAAGGACTCCCAGGGCCTTCCTCATCACCCCTGACCCTTGGGGAGAAGATAATGGATGATGAGAGCCCCGAGGTTCCTGTTCCTCTTTTCCTCAACATTGCAGACAAGACTTTCAGACGAATTTGTACAAGAAGCCAAACTGCTGGCATCTTTCAGTTTTCTGGGCTAACAGACCAGCAGTGACTGTGAATAATGAGACTTTACATGGAGACGTGTTGTACGATATTTCCAGGGGGTTAGAACAAGTAGAATGTATTCACACTCCCTAATTTCCTGACTTCTGGTCAGCACCAGGTTTCCCTTGATGACAGCTTTCCCCCTTTTCCATTTCCTAGCCCACTGAGCAAAGTCAGTTTTATGACTGATGGGTGAAGGCCACTCTGCCAAAAATTACTTTTCCTCCAGATTTTTGGGTAGTGGCTTAAAGATTAATTTATTTGAATGAAAGAAATTTCAGTCCTCTTGAGTCCTTGAGAAGAGAGTGGATGGGGACAAAGTCTGTAGGCAGGGGTCCCATGAGAGGCTTGAAATCCACAGTTATTGATAGTCTCCTACAAATGTGGGAGTCATTGTCCAAAAGATGAGAGCTCTGGCAGCGGGGAGGCCATGGGTATCCCCTGTCAGCTCCAATGTTAGGTTCAGATTTTGCACCTGCCAGTTATGAGCCTTGGAGTATGTCAGTTAACCTCTCCGTGCCCCATGGGCTCACCCACTAAATGGATGTTGGCTTACTGGAAGAGCTGAAAGGTTACATTTAAACTTAAGCATGCTTGCTTAAATCGGAGTTTAGCACCCAGTGCTCAAAACTGTTAGCTGCCGGCAGCCTTCACCCTTTGGACACACCCGAGCTGTCCACCTTTAGGGAAGGTGCATGGGGCCACTAGTCAAGGTCAGCGGACTGCGGTGCCGGCCGGCCGCGTGCCCTGTCTCCTGCCCTGAGCGTTTTAGACTTTGGGTAGGAGGAGGAGGGTGGCGAGGGCTGGGTGCGAGCCCCGGGGAGGCGGAGCTGCGGGGGTGCCCGCCCTCGCTGGGGAGCGAGGGGGCCTTCCTGGCGGTGAGACGTGCGCCGCGTGGTCCGGGCCATGGCCCCGGCGCGGCCGGAGCGGGCGCGCGTGTCTGTGTGCGGGGGAGGGGGGGTTTGCGGGGCTCCCGCCGGCCGCCCCGGAGCCGCTGCATGCAGTGCCCTGACCCGCTGCTCGTGCGCCCTGCACCAGGCCTCATATGTGGTCGGCTCAGTTTCCTCCGCCGGCCTGAGGCCGGGGCTTCGGCCAGGGCGCAGGCTCCCGCCCGGTCCGAGCTCCGGGGCTGGGGAGGGAGGGGGGAGGCGGCGCTGCACCTCCCACCCCCACCCTGCGGGGGGAGGGGTTTCTGCTCCTCGGGCCGGAGGTGCCGGGCTGTCCCGGGCAACCCCGCACGGGTCAGAGGACTTTTAATGCGGGGAACTTCAGGCTGGGTCCCCCACGTCGGCTGGACCTGTCTCACCCTCCCAGAGTGCTGCTCATCTTGGAGGCTGTTTCTTGCTTCCCGCGTGTGTGTGATTGTGTGTGTGTGTGTGTGTGTGTGAACACGGACGATTCTCTAGCAACAGAAATAGCCAGCGGAAAATGCACCCATGAATTCCTCTTCCCCCGAGGCTCCCCTCCAGCCTTTGTTCAGAGGCTCGCGTAAGTTGTGCAGTTTCAGGTGTCTGGTAGCTACTCTCTTCTTAAACTTACCCCTAAATAAAAATGTCAACACCAAAATAAATTCTGGAGAAACAAAATCTAGTCACTCTCTACACCAGAGAGGAGTACTGATGCGTTAACATTTCCTTTTGGTGTTCTGTGTGCATTTTCAGTGGAATCGAATTCTTAAATTAGGCAACATTTTGATTCCTGTATCTTTTTCCACTTCAAATAGTATAAACACTTCCCCTGTCATAAAAACCGTCAGCATCTATTGATGACTACAAGTATATTCTTGAGTTTGATTTTTTCACTTACGACATTTCTGTTTTCATATGTCCTTATTCTATACCATCTGAAGCAGTTATACCTCTACTTATGAAATATGCATTGTAATTTTTCTTACATATTGCCAGAAACATGGACTTGACCTAGTGTTTTATATACAGGCATACCTCATTTTATTGCATTCTGTTTTATTGAGCTTCACAGATGTTGCGATTTTTACAAATTGAAGGCTAGACCCTCCACCATCAAAAGGGTTATGACTCACTTTATTGTGGTGATCTGGAACCAAACCCGCAATATCTCGGAGGTATGCCTGTGTGTTAAACAGATGAAGTATAATAATAAACACATGTGAATTCCCTACCCAAGTTAAGAACTAGGCTGTTGCCAGCCTCACTGAAACTACCTGGGTATTTTTCCCCAACCCTATTTCCCTATTTCATCTGTGGAGATAACCACTACCTTGACTTCTGTGTTTCATATTTCCTTGCTTTTTTAAAAAAGTTTTAATTACATATGTTTGTATTCTTATGCAATATATTTAATTTTCCTTTTTTGTTGAGTGTTTTAGAGTTGGTAGACTATATGTAGTCTTTTGAAGCTTGTTTTTTTTTTTCACTGAGCGTAGTTTCTGAGATTCATTCATGTTCCTGTGGTTCATTCACTCGCACCTTTTTAAAATATTCCATTGTCCATTCTGTGGTTGGTGGGCACTTAGAATACTTCTCTGATTTAGTTTTTATGCATCATGCTGCTGTGAGCAGTGTGTGCACACCTCCTGACACACAAGTGCAGTTTCTCTAGGAGTGGAATTTCAGGATCATAGGATACATGCATGTTCAATATTAAAAGATAACACTGCAGACCTTTTCCAAATGGTGTTCTCTTATGCCCTCTGCCAGTGATATTTAGAAAAAGTTTCTGCTACACCTCACCAGTGCCTGTTATTAAACTAAAATACCGTTTCATAGTGCTTACTATGTACCTAGTACTGTTATAAGTGTTTTTCCTGTATTTGTTTAATCCTCATGCCAACCCTGTCAAGTTAGGTACTGTTTTTAATCCACAGTTTGCAGGTGAAGAGATGAGGTACAGAGAGGTGGGTAAACGGTGGGGGCAAGATTGGAACTAAACGTTCTTGCTCTTAAATTCTATATACTGGATATTAGATGGAATCTCACAGTGGCTATATTTTGTACTTCTCTAGTTACTAATGAAGCTGAGTATTTTTTCATATATTCCCCATTTTCTTTTCATGATCTATCATAACATTTTAAAACCATTCCCCTATTGTTGGACTGCTTAGGTTACTTGTAATTCTTTACTGTTAATGCTTCTGGGAAAATCTTTGGCACATTTAACTATTTTATTTCTTCTGTTGTCATAGTTATTTTGTTTATATTTCCTGCAGTGAGATTAAGAATAGTACTTAGTGGTTAAAAATGGCTGTGCGCTTTTGGATTGCTGTGTGATCTTGGAAAAGTTACTTAACTTCTCTGTGTTTTGTCCTCATCAGTGGAGGTACATTTCTACTTTGTAAGAGTTTGTGATGATTGCAGGAGATAAATGAATGTGCTGTGATTAGCATGATACTCAGCACATCGTAAAAGTGTTCCATCCTAGTTATGTAGAAACTTTTCTAGTTTCTCCTTTTCTTCCCTGAAACCACATTAATTACTATTGGGTCAGAGGGCATGAACAGTCACAGTCCTATGCTTCTGCCAGATATGATGACCTCAGGGAGTTTGGCCTCATTTCAGCTTTTTCCTGTCACCTCAGCCGTTGAGAAATCTGCTTTATCTGTCCATTTTGTAGTAGGAAAATGTTTTATTGCTATGTACATAGTAACCACAGGAACCAGTACCTCCCCTCGCCTCACACAACAATACCCTCTGCCAACACATAACAGACTTGAGAAGTTAGACATAACTCTCCGAGCTTTGCTGTCTGCAGAGAGAATTTGGATGTGGAGAAGGTGCAGACACAGGACCAGGCTAGTCAGTGTACACAACACATACACACACTCACACTTGTAAAAAAACAGGCATTCTCAAAGATTCTTCTAAAAGTCTCTTCCCTGCTCACAGAATTTTTTTTTTTTTTCATCAGTAAATCTTAGGAGAGGAGAATCCTTTTAGGAGATGAATAACTGATCAGATCTAGACAGAACATGCCATGAATACAACCCACGTGGTGTTAGAGGGAGTTGGGCTGACTCTCTGGGTGAGGAGAGGAAGGAATGGGCTTTGCATGGAGGTGGATACTGAGCCCTAGAACTGGGGCACAGGCTGGAGCTGGAAAGTCCAGCTTCTTGAACAGGGGCTGGAGGAATGGAGGAGCTGAGCTGGTGGTGCGACATGGGATTTACTTGCCAGCTGAGTGGGGAGCACCCACTGCTGTCTGGAGTTTCCTGAGAATTCATTCTTAGAGATTCTACTGTACAAGATGCACCTTAGACTAGCCTGTCTCCTGGCCACTCACCTTTGTGGAGGTTGACAGCAGACAGATCCATCCTGGCTGAAAATACCTTCTTAGATCTGTTTCTTCTAAAATGGTGCTTAACTGCTAATGGTCATTAGAACAGTCCTAGGTACTCTGTACTCTTCTAACTTCCCCTTCCTAGAAGTCCTGAGAAGGTATCATCAATGAGGACTTTGTTCTCTCAAGATAATAGTTTTTATCTTCCCACCTCCTTTCCCTTTCTCTTTAATAGAGGACTGTCGGTCTGGTTTTGATATGTTGATTCTCTGAGATTCGGGGGCAGGGGGAAACTTTGAAAACCTGGTGGTGTTTCTGCACCTCTAATTGTGTTGTGGACCAAATGAGGTGCCTGAGGAGTGGAGTTCCACACTTCTCCAACCTTTTCCGGCTTCCAGGGGCCTGTTGTTGAATACCTGGGGATGTCTAGGGGACAAGCTGTGGGGATTTGAGCATAAGAAAGGAGTTGGCTGTACAACAGGAGGCAGGTGGGACCTCGGGAATCCTGACCGGCAGGGTTCAGGGACAGACTCCAGCAGAGATTTCTGGACCCCCCGGGGAAGACCTGGAGTCTTCTGATGGTGAGACTTGTGACTGAGGGTAGCGATGTTGTATGTATACATTACCTCTTCATGAAGCAAGGTGAAGGTCAGTTCTTTTCTTGGATCTGAGAAGAGCATTTACTCCTCCCATCTTCTAGTGACAAAACCATATTGTCCCCAGATGATGGAGCACACCCCTAGCCTGGGCAATGCTTAGCCCAGAGCCCTCCAGAGATACTGTGTGAGGCGGAGAAGAGACCTGGTAAGGCTATGAGTGTGGGTCCCAGTGAGGGCAGAGTGGGATTTTGTACCTGGAACGTGGAAGTAAGAAGGGCCGGAATGGACACCTTTGGTGGGCTTTTCTACACAGGGCAGATGGGGGTTGTTAGAGATCGGTTGTCAAGTTCTTGAGTCCTTTGTGGCAGAGGCATTCCTGATGGCATTGGCCATTTTCAGACCTCTTCTGTGCATCCACTGTGACAGGTGCTATGATAGAGGACCACCGATTCTGCCCAAAAGCTTCTGCGAGCTGTCCTCTCCAAAGTCCAGGGATGGACAGGCTTGTGCCAGTCATGTCCCAGGAGGAAAAAGCAACAGATCTTTTTGAACACATACTAAGCACTCTCTGCTGGGTTCTGAAGGTGTCATGAAAGCTTGTTCTACCTCCTGGTTGTTAGAGGGACAGGGCTAGTGCGTTTTTTAGTGTCTCTAAATATAAAAACTTTCCCCTAAGTTGAACCTAAGTTCTCCCTAAAGCTTTAGCCATTTTCTAATTCCACCTCTTAAGGCCACTTAAGATGAGTCTAATTTTCTTCCCAAATGACAGGTCTTTAGATAAAGACCTTTTCGAGTTTTGTCTTCTTCAGAACCTAAAGGACCTATTCTTCTTGTGATTTTGAATGGTCCTGCTCTGTTCCCCCTCCAAGGGTATAGCCCCGGAGAGAAGGCTGTGTTTCAGGTAGGAACTACCTGGGCAGAGCACGGCTGTCACTGCCTGTGCTACAGGTCTGTTCTGGTCAGTCCTGTGTGTCTGTGGGTTTGGACCCATTAGTGGACTGTGAAATCAACTTAGAAAGTTGCAACCTGCAAGAAAGAGGAGGAAGGAATGATTCGTGAATCTAGTAAGGGGAAATACTGTTTAGCAAACTTGTCGCATATATAAGTATGTAATCGATCAATTTCTTCCTCTGGATTGTACTAAAAAAGTTTGAAAAAACCCTGCGATGTAAGACCCACTGAAACTGCCAAGTCACATTATATGGTCACAAGTGTACCATCGGTTAGAGTCTTCTACCCCTCCTGACTCCTAAGACATCCTTATGTACACTACTTCCATCATTATGTGCTTCTTCCACCTTTAATTTGCACAGATGTGGTTTGGAGCCTAAGCATAAGACCCTATTTACCTTGTTAGATCTTTTTTTCTCTCCAGCTTTTTGACCTTTAGGGTGTGGTCCTATCACTTAACACAGGTTGTGTCTCCTGTTTTAGCCTGTTTAGTGAGTGTGCCTTTGCTGTCATTATTGATAACTGTGTTGAACAAGACAGTTCTGGGGACATAGCCCTGTGGCAGGCCACTGAAGACTAGCCCTAGTTGATACGTCGCTTGTACTCTGAGCATGGTCATTCAGCCAGTGGTGAGCCTGCCCGCCCAGCCTGTACCTCTCGGTAGCTGGCCCTCTACTGGATCACTCCAACCTGGAGCTCAGTCACAAACTCGAATGCCTCAAGGGCTTGACAAGTAACACAGATGAATGAAGTGATAATTACTTCAGTGATAATTACTGACCCTTGGCCTTGGTTTCAAGAAGTCAGTGCTGAATAGCAAAGCTGGGGGGGACCTGGAACAGTAGTGCCCAGTTGTAGACAGAGTTGCCAGGCAGGAAATCTGGATTTCATGTGAAACTGGATTTTTTTTAATGTTGGCAAAACAAACAAATACCTGACACTGTACAGATTTCCCCAGCTATCTGAAAGTAGAATGTTCCTATGAAACCTTTCGTAAGCTGAAATGGCATAAAGCAAAGAAGCAGTTACTATTAATTTACATGGAAAAATTTTTGAGTGTTCCCAGATCCAAAAAAACAATCTACCGAATCATACTAAATACACTAAATTATGTATAGTTTTACACTAAGCATAGCACCCTTAATGAGCTCTCTTAGGCTTTTCTGATACCTGAGGGCACATCTTGCTAACAGATGCACAAAATCTAGGTATAGCATGGATGCTCACAGACAGTTCAATTACGGCTCTCGATGCCAAGATTCTGAGTGTAGCTCCTGGGGAAAGGGTTTGGAGGTGCCACTCCTGCTCCCCAGGGCACACACTGCCTCTGTAATGGCTCACTGAGAAACAATGCCAAACGCTATTTCCACTTTTTGCCTTTTTTTTGTAAAAGTGAAAATCCTCTTAGAGTATCTTTCAGTTAGCGAGAACAGGCACTAATGTTGGTCTTTCATAAAAGTGAACTGGCGTAATGCAAACTTTTGAAAAGCGGGGGATACCTGTATAGGCCCACAAAACAAATCTGTGGTGGATTTTGCCTTATTTGCTTTATCATTTCCTCTATGCATACGGATTTCTATGTATGTATATATAGTCCCGCGCCGCATACGACATTTCAGTTGATGATGACTGCATATGCGATGGTGGTATACCACACAGCTGGGGTGTGTCGTAGGCTATACCATCTAGATTTGTGTAAGTGCACTTTGTGATGTTTGCATAACGAGGAAATCGCTTAATGACACATTTCTCAGAACATATCCCCGTTAAGTGGCTCATGACTGTAATTTTTCTGAACCATTTGAGATTAAGCTGGTCATACAGTATTCCTCTACCAATACTTCAGAGTTTGTGTGTGTGTGTGTGTGTGTGTGTGTGTGTGTGTGTGTGTGTGTGTCCCCTAAGGACAAGGACATTCTTTTCTATAACCGTAGTATAATGATCCAAGTCAAGAAGACTGAGATTGAGGCAATATGGTCTTATCCACATCCATATTCAGATTTCATCATTATAGCTATTTCTCCCCAGATCTACCCCCATGAACATGCATTTTGCATGTCTCCTTAGTCTCATTTAAACTGGTAGAGATGTCTGTCAGTCTTGTCTTTGAAATTTTTGGAGAGAGCAATCCAGCTGCTTTCTAGAGTGCCCTTCAGTTCGGGCTTATGTTTCCTCATGATTAGGCTCAGGTGTACATTCTGTCTGGAGTTCTGTGTGACATATTATAGCCTTCTTAGTGTATTGTATGGAGGCACATGATATTGGTTAGTCCTGATATTGGTGATGATGGTAACTTTGATCATTTGGTAAAGGTAGTATCTGCTGGATTTCTCCACTGTAAAGTTACTATTATAATTGATTTTGAGGACATGTTTTGAGACTAAGTATCTATCCTGTGCCTCAGCAAACTTTCACCTGTTAGTTGCAGCATCTGTTGATGACTTTCTAAACTTATCATTCATTCATGCTTGCATTCATTCATTGGCACCTACAGTGAGGAAGGGCTTTCATTTCTGGAGAGATGAATCTTGTAAACTCAATTCTGCATCTTTGTATTAACTTTTAGTTTGATGGACCAGGCCCCGGCTCCCTTCCTCTTGCACTGTCCCTGTGCTATGTGCTTTGGTGAACATCAGCTGTAAAATGATGCTTCCTGGGCTTGGGGCGAGGCCTGGATCTTCTTTCAAGCAGTAACCGGCTTGTTATCAGCATAACTGGCTCAGCATAGGGCTAAACACATGCTGTGTCAGATCATCAGCGTTTCCTTCAGGACAGGGGCTGGGAATGGGAATATATTGCTATCCAGACTCTGAGCTCAGCTTAGGCTTACGACAGGAACAGACGGGAAAGAGCTGTGGGTTCCTTCCCAATGAGAAGCTATAGCTGACCCCTTGTTCTGGCTGAATTTGTTAATCAAAGCTGCTCATTTCTTACATTTATGGCACATTGTTATCTGGTGGGCTTGGGTAGCTTTCTTTCCCTCCTGACCAAAAATAAAAAATAAAAAGGAAAATCAACATGGTCCTCGGGTCACATTGGTCATTGCAAGTTAAGACCTTTCTGTGTATCCTTAACAAATGCTTAGTTTCAGGGGAGCCTCATCAGTGTGATTGATCTGAGGGAGGCTCTAAAATGCCTGAGCAACATTCAGAATTCCGTACTAGGAGTCCTTAGAGATCTGCCTTCCATTTCTGCTGGTGCAGCTAGCTGGGAAAGGAGACAGGGAAGATGAGCTGAGGTTCAAGCTGTATCAGAGAGAAGGTTTGCAAGAAAAGCCGGGTTTAGGTGTGCATCTAAGTGGTGTGAAGTAGGACAAGCTTTTCAAATATTTTGGCTCATCTTTTTTTTTTTTCCCTCCTCTCTCTCTTCCTCTCTCTCCAGACAGGCTCAGAGCTCAGCCCAGTTGATGGACCTGTTCCAGGTCAAATGGACTCAGTGCCAGTGTACCATGGGGACTCAAGGCAGCTAAGCGCCTCAGGGGCGCCAGTCAATGGTGCTAGAGAACCTGCTGGACCCAGCCTGCTGGGGGCTGGTGGTCCTTGGCGAGTAGACCAGAAGCCTGACTGGGACGCTGCCCCAGGCCCAGCTCACACTGCTCGCCTAGAAGATGCCCACAATCTGGTGGCCTTTTCGGCTGTGGCCGAAGCTGTGTCCTCTTATGGGGCCCTTAGCACTCGGCTCTATGAAACCTTCAACCGTGAGATGAGTCGCGAGGCTGGGAACAACAGGGGACCCGGGTCAGGGCCAGAGAGCTGCTCTACTGGCAGTGAAGACCTTGACACGCTGCAGACAGCCCTGGCCCTTGCTCGGCATGGCATGAAACCCCCCAACTGCAACTGCGATGGCCCAGAATGCCCTGACTACCTCGAGTGGCTGGAGGGGAAGATCAAGTCTGTGGTTGTGGAGGGAGGGGAGGTGCAGCCCAGGCTCCCAGGGACTCTGCCTCCTGGTGAGGCTGGCCTCCCAGCACCAAGCACTAGGCCTCTTCTTAGCTCGGAGGTCCCCCAGATACCTCCCCCAGAGGGCCTGCCTCTATCCCAGAGTGCTCTGAGTATCGCCAAGGAAAAAAACATCAGCCTGCAGACCGCCATCGCCATCGAAGCCCTCACACAGCTCTCTTCTGCCCTCCCCCAGCCTTCTCACTCCACCTCCCAGACTTCTTGCCCGCTTCCTGAGGCCTTGTCCCCTCCTGCCCCTTTCAGATCTCCCCAGTCCTACCTCCGGGCCCCCTCGTGGCCTGTGGTCCCCCCTGAAGAGCACCCATCCTTTGCTCCTGATAGCCCTGCCTTCCCTCCAGCAGCTCCTAGAACAGAGTTTCCTGAAGTCTGGGGCACTGACACCCCACCAGCAACTCCCCGAAGCTCTTGGCCCATGCCACGCCCAAGCCCTGACCCCATGGCTGAACTGGAGCAGTTATTGGGCAGTGCTAGTGATTATATCCAGTCAGTATTCAAGCGGCCCGAGGCCCTGCCCAACAAGCCCAAGGTCAAGGTTGAGGCTCCCTCTTCTTCCCCAGCCCCAGCCCCATCACCCATTCTCCAGAGGGAGGTTCCCACACCATCCTCAGAGCCTGACACCCACCAGAAGGCCCAGACCGCCCTGCAGCAGCACCTCCACCATAAGCGAAGTCTCTTCCTGGACCAGGCCCATGATGCTTCCTTTTCTACTCCCACGGAACCTCCTGCCCCCAGCTGGTGGGTACCATCAAGCTCACCTGTCCCACGGCCTCTGGACAGACCTCCCAAGGAGAAGAAGAAGAAACCACTGGCACCTGTTGGCGGTCCCCTGGGACCTGAGAAAGCCACTCCTGGGATCAAGCCCAGTGTCCGGAAGCCCATTCAGATCAAGAAGTCCAGGCTGCGGGAAACACAGCCTCTCTTCCTGCCTCTACGGCAAATCATCCTGGAAGGGCCGAGGTCCCCAGTCTCCGAGGATGCGCAGGCACATCCACCTGCCCCCGTCCCCGCCTCACAGGGCTCTGCTGTCCCCCTACCCCCAGAACCTTCTCTTGCGCTATTTGCACCTAGTCCCTCCGGGGACAGCCTGCTGCCTCCTACTCAGGAAATGAGATCCCCCAGCCCCATGGCAGCCCTGCAGCCGGGTTCCGCTGGCCCTCTTCCCCCAGCTGATGACAAGCTGGAAGAGCTCATCCGGCAGTTTGAGGCTGAATTTGGGGATAGCTTTGGGCTTCCTGGCCCCCCGTCTGTGCCCATTCAGGACCCCGAGAACCAGCCAACGTGTCTCCCAGCCCCTGAGAGCCCTTTTGCTACCCGCTCTCCCAAGCAAATCAAGATTGAGTCTTCAGGGGCTGTGACTGTGCTCTCAACCACCTGCTTCCATTCAGAGGAGGGAGGCCAGGAGGCCACACCCACCAAGGCTGAGAATCCACTCACACCCACCCTCAGTGGCTTCCTGGAGTCTCCTCTTAAGTACCTGGACACACCCACTAAGAGTCTGCTGGACACGCCCGCCAAGAGAGCCCAGGCTGAGTTTCCCACCTGCGACTGTGTTGGTAATTCCTCCTGGGTGTTGGGGAAGGGCAAAGGGTTGTGGCCTGGCAGGCTTGGGTGCCTAAGCTCTGTCTTTCATCTGGCAAACAGTTAACTCTGTGCCAACCACCACTCGGGCTTGGGGACACAGAAACGAGCTCACAGGCCAGTGGAAAAGTCATTGAAGGAAACTAATGGTGGTGCTGTGTGGTGCTTGACATGTCGATGGAGGTGGAGGCAGGAGCTTTGTCATGCAGACTGAGGCAAAGGCATCATGGAAGCCTTTCTATGGGAGGCGGTGCTTCTGCTGAGGTCTGAGCTTGGTGGCTGTGTGCGGGGGGGGGGGGGGGGGGCGCGGTCTTATCTGTACTGTTCTTGGTTGGGGAAGAGCAAAAAGCGGGGTATGTGTGGGGATGAACAAAAGGTGGCATGAGAGGCAGGCAGGATCTTGCAGGGACCAGCGAGCCAAGGTTGGGAGTTTAACTTGATCTCATAGGTAATAGTGACCTCCTGAGGATTTTAAAGCAAATAATGACCTGTCATCTTGTGCTTCTGAAAAACTGTTCTGGCCTGTGGTGGGGAGGAAGGATTGTGGGGGGACCTGTAAGAAAGGTGTCTTGAGCCAGGCAAGAAATCACGAGGGTTTGGACTGAGAGAGTGGGGGGTGGGGGTAGGTGCAGAGTGAGGGCCTCTGAGGAGGGCATGAGTGGGGATAAGGGCAACTCAGGTCTCTGCCTTGGTGATGGTCACTGAGAACACAGGTTTGGAGGAGAGGTGATGAGTTCTGTTTGAACCAGCTGTGGTTGAATTGGCTGAGAGACTGGAGATCTGTGTTAAGGGTTTGGACATAGCTAGCATCCAGGTGGTGGCTGAAGTTGTGATGTCGGTGAGAACACTGAGGACTGGGTCCATTTCTTGTCTTCCAGAATAAAAGCAGGCCTTGGCCTATGAGGACCATTCCCAGGACTTCTGCTTTCTTGGGTGGAGGGCTCCAGTGCATTGGCTCCAGGTCCACTCTAGACTCTGACTCTCTAGTATTTATGGAGTGTTCCCTAAAAGACACGTTTCAGATGTTGACCAAAAAACACATTGATTCTGTTGATGAGTATGTGAAATTCTTCTGATTTGTGGTAAAAAGGTCCTTCAAAGATACTGTCTTCTCTGCTTGTTGAAATACGTTAGTATCGAGTGAGTTGTGCAATTTGTTGGGATGCTTTGTCCCTGCCAATGAGACGGAGCTTGGCTATCCTGCCTCATCCAGCTATCCCAGACTCCTGGGGTACAGGGCAGAGGGGTCAATGACAAGGAATCACTTGGGAGCAAGGAAGAGTTGGCCCCAGGGCTTCTAGCCGAGGATGAACAGATGTGCAGGGTCCCGCCAGATGCTCACAGATGTGTTCCAGGATCATGGCTCCCATCGAGGGCTTCCCTCATTCATTGCTGGATGTGACTCATGATAATATGATGTCAAGGGCACCTTATTTCCCAGCATTTAGAGAGGCTGATCATGGGAGCTGGGCCCCCCTTTACCCTTTTCTCTCTTTGTGTTTATATGTGCCTGTCCCATTTGCCTTGTGTTCAGTGCATTGTTAGGTGTTTCTCCCCCTTCCCCAGGGCAGGCAGTATCCTTACCCAATGCTTAGACCATAGTTGATCTTTAATACATATTTTAATTGTTGAATTCAATTATATGGATATTGTTTGATCAAACTGGTTTTTAAATTTGAATTCTAATTCCATTACTTCTTCATGTATAAAATGGAAATGATAATCATATCTTCTTTCCAGGGCTGTTGTGAGGATTAAATTAGTTCACATGTGTGAAGCACTTAGAAGTATGTCTGGCACATAGTAAGCGCTGTAAGAGTGTTAGGTGTTATCAAGCGTATTCAATATAACAAGGCAATAGAAAGAAGTAAAAACATACATATTATAAAGGAAGAAAAGTGGCGGCTTTACTCGATTCATCAGTCATTTATTGATAACCTAGCTCTGTGCTAATTACCAATAAGAGTAAATATTAGGAGAAATAGTTAATCTCTGAAGGACTTTTGGTTTGTTTAAAGAGACAGTATAAACAATAAAATATTCAGTCGCCCATTCAACAGGTGTCTGCCGAGTGCCTGTGATGTCATATGGAGGTGGCTAAACTGTAAGAGCACTCTGTAACACCAGGCTTGGTTGTCCTTATGGAGAGAAATGTTTTATTTAACGAACTCTTGTTTGGGTCTTGAAAATGGGGAAAGAGGCGAGAAGGTGGCCCCTCTAGATGAGAAATCCATGAGCACAGCCAGGGGCAGCAGGGAGGAAGCTAGCAGAGTGTAAGACCAGTAGCACAGGGCTGGACCTGAACCCGCAGGGTTCTGTGTTCCTTGGACCAGAGGACCCCCCACCAGCTCCCCCTGCCCCCGATGTCAGGACAGGTCTCAGCTTAAAGCTGATGAGCAAAAGTGCAGGCAGAAGACTGTCAGGGTCAGAGAAACTTGGCAGTAGCTATTAGCCAGTAACTGTTGCCTTGGCAGACAGGGAGGGCGGGACATTGGGAAGAGGTAAGGGGAGCAGCTACCAATCATCTATTGCTCCAATTACATCTAATGCTAAACAAAGAATTATAACTGAACCAACCTTGTGTTGTTAAATGTTAAATTATGGGAAAATGCTTAGGTGAAAACAACAGGCACAAATAGTATATAGATAATCATCTCATCTAGGTTAAAAAAAAAACTAGAAGGAAATATACAAACAGTCATTTCTGTGGTCAGACTATGGGTGACTTTTCCTTCATAGGTTTTCTGAATTTTCTATAATAAAATATGTATTTTATAATCAAGAAATATGTTTGAAAGTACATTCTAGAAGTGGCATGGAAGAGGGATTGGTGAAGGGTGGTAATCTTGTGGCAAGAGACCAGTTAGGAGGCTATTGATGATGATGATAATGATGATGATGATGATGATAATGACAATAATAATAATAATAATAAAACCTTGCTCTATTCCAGGCACGGTGCCAAGTACTTTACAGTCACCACCTCATTCAATGCTCATAACATCTATATGAGGTGGGTACTATCAGTGCTATAGTTCCATCTTAATGATGATGAAAGCAAAGTTAGATTAAGTAATTTGCCCAGGTCATACAGCTAGCAAATGGTGGAAGTGAGATTTGAACCTAGGCAGTTGGACTCAACCCATGTCACGTATGACTGAGATTTAGTTGAGAAATGAGTCCTAACTCAAACAGTGGTGTTAGAAATGAAAAGGGCTACAGAAGAAGAGACTTGCTTGGAAACAGTTTCTAGAAGTGCTGGGGTTCCTGGTAGGGAAAGCCACCCTGTTTTCCAGAAATGTCTGGAGCCCCACACCTGGACAAGTGCTTCCATCAGCTGGTATGGCAGAATTGTTTTTGTGAAACTGGGCTCAGGACAAGCGTTAGGAATAAAGTTGCTCACTCTGGGATTCATGTCAGATGGAACTATTTCCTATTCCAGAAACTCACCCCTCAGCATTGGTAGCTAGAGGGGTATAGACTGCATGTCAGTGTAAGGAAGACTTTCCTTAGAAGTGACAATGAAATTTGGAGATGCCATTATGTGCTCATAATAAATGATAAGTACTATAGGAACAACTTTATAAATGTATCAGAAGATTTTCTAGCATAGCAAAAGAAATGTAATGTTCAAGCTCTGTGGTGATTTTTGCCAAATAAGCTATTTTGGCCTATATGGGCATCATCATGTAACCAAAAACCCAAAGATCGAGAGATTTGTTTTATCCTTGTATAAAGATATGGGTTTCTGAAAGTATAGGTGGGATTCACGTGAATTTGTTCTCTGAATCTGGAAATACTAGGACGAAAGGCACTCTTCAAAGCTTTAAAGAAATAAATTTAAAACACATGAAAGGAAATGCCTTACTCTAAAAGGCAGTATGATATGTTCAGGTGTGAAAAAACTTCACACAAGTTGAATTCTAGAATTATTGGGGGAAGAGAGTATTGATATATTTCTAATATTTTGAGGCACATTTTAAAGCTCCTTCTGACTATTCTGTAGCCATCCTATAACCACTGTCAGAGATAGGGCAGTGAGTTGCGGCAACTGTTGGCTAGGCCCTTTTGTATTTTATTCGCAGAAATGGGGAAATTACTCAGGAGAGCCAGTATAAGACGGATTGAGTCCAGATGATGTTTCAGTGGGAAAAGCATTCTTTGCAATCATCTGCTTATCATTTTATAGATAAAGAATCAGGTCTGTGTTAACTTTTAAGCCTTGTCCTGGTGTCTCTGAGGCATAGTTCGTAGGCAACTGGAGACATTAAACTGTAACAAAAGCAGATTAGGAGACAGATGATAGGGGTTGTCTTCCTAGAAAAGCTGTATTTTTATCCAGTTGATCATCCTGCCCTAAAACAAGTGGCCAGAGACCAATACTAGGAAAACATCTCTTTTGCTTGGAACGTGGTGAAAGTTTAGGTGAGGAAGGGATCTTGTCCGACAAATTTGACTGACAGCAGGATCCACTGGGTCACTTCCATGTGGACCATGGTTCTGAAAGGGGGACACAGAGACTCATCTCTGCTTACAGTCATGTGAAGATTACTTCCTACAGTTTTTATGAGAATGTATTTTCCCCTTTGCATTCAGTTTGAAATGAAGAGGAACTTCATCTTTTAAATAGATGGTAGGATATTTGGACACCACCAGTATATGGAGGTGGGGAATCTGACTCCGGGGGGGGTGGGGGTTGTATCAAGAAGAGTTTCCTGGAGGAGGTGATGGCTGATCTGAGTTTTAAAAGATAAGTAGAAGTTTAGTAGATTAAGAGGGAGAAGATAGAGTGTTCTAGGCAAAGGGACATGAAGATGTGGAGATGATAAAACTTGGGACATGCAAGTCATTCCGGTGTGACTGGTGTTAGATGAAAGATTGGGAGTGGCCAGAGAGGAAAGTTTCAGAGTAAGTGAGGATAGTACCAAAGGCAGAGAAACCAGTTTGCAAGCTCAGACATAGTTCAGGCAAGAAATAATGTGTGCCTGAACTAAGAAGGACATTGAGTAGGAGGAAGAAGAGAGAGTGGATAAGACAAATAATAGGGAAAAGAATTAACTGGTACGATAACCAGTTAGACTTGGAGTAAGGAGAAAGAAGCAGTCACAGGTGGCTCCTGATGTTCCATGTTGGGTAACGGTGGGGTGGTGGTGCCATTCACCCCAGTCTTTCTAAGATTTGAAATACTGGGAGGGAAGCAAGTTCCGACATGCAGCCTTCGAGGTGTCGGAGGTGTGTGTATCCAGTTGGATCTGTGAATTGGAGGTTTTCTTCAGCAAACTAAGGGTAGTTGAAGTTTCAGTTGGTGTCATTTCTCTAGGCTAAATGTGTAGGTTAGAAGAGAACCGAGAATGGAGGGTACTAACACTTAAGGGAGAGAATCTCAAACAGGAGGCTACGAAGGAGGTGTGGAAGAGATATGGAAAGAAATTGAGAGGGTAAGTCAACCAACAGGTAGTGTGAGAGGTTGAGAGGGCTAACATCACCAGTACTGAAGAAAGGTCAAGATTTAATGCTGGATTCTTCTTTGTCTTACATTATATATTATACATACACTAGTCTTTTCAGTTAATTCTCAGTTTTATTAAAAATAGGGACTAAATGAAGTATTTCTAAAGCATCTAGACTGATGCTGAGGGCATGGTAAGTAGTCTACATATTTTTTGGTTAACTGGCTAACCAAATTCTACCTCCATATTTAAACTTTCCAAAGACATCAGATCGATTTAGAATGACACCCTATTCTATAATCTTTATCATCAGTGAATGTGCCCATTGTTGCAAAGGTATTTCGCTACTGCCAGCAGACCCAGTATGCTGCCCATGAGCTCACAGGCAGCTGACCTGGGATTTTAGTTTTAAAAAGCTCATCTGGCACACCTGATCCAGGGTAGGACCCAACCATCTACCTGCCCTTTGTATGGATTTGTGACTGCTAGGATTGTGCTAGCAGTCATTGATTGTCATGAAGTAAAATCTAATTAGTTAAATAAGCTTAAGCTGTTCAGCTTCAAGTCCATGAAAATTACATCAATAAACTGAGGCATTATATAGGATTATGTGGAGAAAGAAGATAGCTACAATAAAACCTTTGTGTGATCTTGACACCTGTGAGTTAATTATATGCCAGTTATGAACCATCTCTCTGTATCAGTGTTATGAAGAAATTCCTCAGCATATATCTATACCTGGCCATGAGGTTCCCCACCAGGAAAGTGTGGGTGCCCTAGTCTCTGTGTAGAAAGGGAAAGGTGCAAGGTACATTTAGAAATTAAGGGGCCCTCTTTCTGTTAGGCAGAAAGAAGTAGTTTCTTGTGTGCAGTATCTCTTGGTGATAGCAGAAAGAATACATTTCATTCTCTCCCCAGCCTAGTGCAGATGTGGAGCAGAACATTTTTTTTTATCTTAATGAATATAAAATTAAAAGCAAGAAGCAAAGAAAAGCACCTAGAGCCACATAACCAGCATTTTCTCAAAAATTGGATTTTGCTCCCCCGAGCTCTACCCCAGGGCTTTCTACTAGGTATTTTAGAAAGAAAAGTTCATTTCTGCTCTTACTGCTCAAAGTGAGACATGAAACGGATTTTTCTTTAAGAGTTGATCAGTTTTCTTCCTCTCTCACTTTACCTCTATAGAGAAGGAAGAAATATTACACCAGGGACTAAAAGGAAGAATGGTGACCTAACAGCAAGATAGCAAAATATCCCTTTTCTGAAACCAGGTGAAAGGAACAAAAATAGAGCAGAAATTTCCTCAACTGAACTCTGGGAACAGCCCCAATCTTAAAACATGAATTCCAGGGGCTGTATGCCAGTTTAAGGTCGATTTGAATTAAAATAGAGGATGATGTGGGATATACAACTCCCGGTATTGGGAAAAACAATAGTGGAGGTACAGAGGGACCATCCACTTAGAAGGCATTCTCTTTGGAAAGATGGAATACAAACAGGCCCCCTTTTCCTCTCTGCTCCAGCTTCTGATGGGAATAAGGTCCGTGGGGTGAGGACGGTTGGCCAGAGAAATGAGAAACTACATGCTAGGAGGCAGCATTGTAACCAAGGGCCAGCAGCACCAAACAAAGGCCATTGTGCAGAGAGAAATAATTGCTGAACCACCAGACAAAAATCTTACAAACTGTAGGGCTTTATTTTAACTTGATACCATATCAGAATGACCAGCTCACTCCCAGATGAGGAAATAAACCAGAATCCTAGCATCAAGACAAAGCAAACAACCCAACCCTTAGTACACACATTTAGAGGTGTTGGCCTCAACAAACAGAGGGCATGGAGATGAATGTCCACAGTCAGCCTCAATTCTTCCCATCCCCCATCAGGCTGCTGAACTTTGGAACGAATAATTTAAATCTCTGTAACATTCTCTAGCTTCATTTCTAAGAGAAGAAGTTGAGTGGTGTCCAGGTAGAGAGGAGTAAAGAGATTCTACCCATTCTATTTTGGGGCAAGTCAGTCTAGACCGGCGGCTCCTGCAGGACAATGACAATGAGTTACTGTTGTTACAACCAGTGTGGTACTACTGGCATCTAGTGGGTAGAATCCAGGGATGCGGCTAAACCTCCAGCAATGCACAGCACAGCCCCCACAATAAAGAATTATCCAGTCCCAAATGTCAGTAGTGCCAAGCAGGAGAAATCCTGGAGATAAGCTTCCTTCATTGAAAGATTAATTAACAAACAAGCAAGCAAAAGATCTAACATGCAGCCCAAATTCTGAGGGAAAAGTAGAGGGGTTATTATGACATTCAAAATGAAGATGACATTAGAAAATATAGGAATAGTTTGAATAACTGACTTTACCTTCAAGGAAGTTGAATAGAATGTTCACAGTGAAACTGGAAATGAAAGATGGGACGCAAGAATAAAATTACAGAGAAATCACAGGAGATATGGATTGAATTCCAGAACAAGCATTGCCACTGCACAGAGCACTTCCGCAAAAAAGCAGAAAAGCAGAATCAGAGTTACAGATAAAGCAAATCAGGACAAGAGACAGGCTTGAGATCACTTGAAAACAGGAAAAGAAAATAGAAATTTACATTATCAGAGTAGTGATAAGGGATACGGAAAGGATCATACATACAGATTTATTCTGTAGGAATGTTGGGGTCGTTTGTTGGTGTTCCCAGGGAAGAGCATGGAACAAACTGCACAAAGGCAAGAGGATTCAAAGATAAAATAGCAAACTTTTTATTATTTATGAAAAAAAAATTAAAAATCGACAAATGTGGATCCTGATGAAGGTACTGAATTTTAGGATGAAGAATTGCCTACAAATAAATTAACCAAAAAATTAAGTTGGTCACACATACTTGGTTTTTTAAACTTATTTTTTTACTTAAAAAAATACTTTTTAAAAATGCTTTTAATTGAAATACACATATAGGAAGGTATATACATCTCAAGTGTACAGCTCAGTGTGTTTTTACAAAAGGCGCATAATTAATGTACATCTAGATCAAGAAACAATTTTGCCGGTCCCTCAGAAGTTCCCTTAGGCTCCCATCCAGGCACCACACCTAGCCCTCTCAAGGAAACTATCGCCTGCAGACCAATGCTGGCCTGCATCTGTGAGATAAAAGATTATTGTGTCTTTAAGTAGTTAAAAAAATTGTTTCAAGACTCATGAAAATTATTCAAAGTCCAAATTGTAGGGTCTGTAGGTTTTAATGAAACAGCCATGCTCATTTGTTAGTGTCATGTCGGTGGATGCTTTTGTACTACATCAGCAGAGGGGATAAAGAAAGGAGACTACACGCCCTGCAAGGCCTGAAATGTTTGCCATCTGGCCCTCCGCATAAAAAGATTGCCGACCCCTGTCCTAAGATAACTGCTGTCCCAATTGCTAACCACACTGACTAGTTTTGCCTGTTCTTGAACTTTATATATATATGGAATCATTATACATATATATTTTTTAAGTTTTATTTTTATATCTATATATATTCTTTTATATTTTGGCTTTTGTTCACTTGTGCTTGTGAGTCATCTGTGTGTAGTTGCACCTGTAGTTTGTTCATCCTCATTGCTGTCTAGTATTCCATCTTATGAGCGTACCACCATTTACCAGATTGTTGATGGTCCTTTGGATTATTTCCAGTTTGCTGATATAGCCTCTCTTGGTACATGTATGTGTACACTTATATATTTCTGTTGGGTGTATACCTGGGACTGAAACTGTGTGAGTTCAGCTTTAGCAGGTACTATCCATTTTCCAAAGTGGTTATAACAGCTTAAACTCCTAGTAGTGCTGTACATCCTTACTGGCAAGTGTTAGGAACAGGTTTTCTGCCCTGGTGGTAGGTGCATAATCCTATCTCATTGTGGCTTTAATTTGCATTTCCTTGATGGCTAATGAGGTTGAGCAGCTTTTCAAATGTCCTCTTTTGTACCTGTTCAGGCTATTTGCCCACTTTTGTGTGTCTGTCTTTTACTTATTGCTTGGTTAGAGTTATTTATTTATTCTGAATATGAGTTCTTTGTTGGACATATGTGCTGCAGTTCTCAGAGTACTGAGATAAAAAGTTTTACTTAAGAATTCTATACCCAACAAAGTTGCCATTCACATGTAAAGCCTCTGTAAAAACATTTTCAAATATGCAAGAACTCAAGATTTCTGGAGATGAATCAGATCAGTAACAGATTGGAGAAATTATGGCATGAAGGGCTGGCGGTGAACACCAAAGGTACTCGAATATAAAGTCCAAATTTAAATAATTGTGATATTTTTTTCTCTAAGACAAGAGGTAATATATTTACT
This sequence comes from Cynopterus sphinx, assembly GCA_030015415.1. NCBI lineage: Eukaryota > Metazoa > Chordata > Mammalia > Chiroptera > Pteropodidae > Cynopterus > Cynopterus sphinx. Next base: position 52,062,764 of record CM057383.1, on the reverse strand, counting down.
TCCACTGTACTTGAAATAAATTTATTTTTATATTAAATATCTCTTTTATAACAGGGGGAAATGTGTTTATGAGAATACCAACAAAAACAGGAGTTTAGTAAAGTAAAGGAGGAGATGGGAGGAATTATAAAGTTGCTAACTTCTTTTCCTCTGAAAGTGTCGTTAGCATTACTAAAAACATACTTGAGATTTTCCAGATTACTGGGGGTTGGGGAGTGAAAAAACATACACAAATTATAACTAAAGATAGGCAAGAAAGAAAACAAGGAAACACGAATATGGAAAACGTAAAATGACAGAACACCATGCACGTGTTAACAACCATAAATGTAAAGAGAGTAAACTCACCTATTGAATTGAAGACTAATGGCATTACACAGCACCAAGAAGGTTAATAAACTTTGTTTTGCTGTGGGAAACAGAAACACATGTTGGTCACTGATTCAGAGGATTTACTGCATTCTGTGGAACATTACCACAGCCTTGCAAAGTATAACCTGCCTGGTGCCATAACAGAGTACAAACCTATTACCACACAGAAGACACACACACACACGATGCGGATACATAAAAACATATCTAGAGAAGTTAGGATAATTGAATTTGTAAATGTATATAGTTTTATTAATGAGCATACTTGGTTATAAGTCCAGTTTCTTCCCGTAGAATATCTTCTCCCTGATACAGACATATAATCAAGGAAAGGGATATAACCATGGAAAGAGGGATGTAAGTAAAAGAAACAGCACTTTTAAAGACTTCTTGGGCAGCCTTGTAAACTGTTAAAAGGAAGAGAGTGACTCTGGTTTTTGGTACTCGGAGCTGTGTCTGCCCTTTGTGTTGCCATGACTTGCCCCAGAGAAAACCTGGCTATTCAGTTTCCAGGTTGGCTTGGTTTTGGATCTTCATTGCTTTTTTCCTAGCTACTGGGATGGAGTTGCCAAGATTTGGTTTGCATCTTGAAAATCTCCTTTCTCTGCCCTTAACTGTGGAAGTTTTGTTTTTCTGATTCAGGGCACAAAGTAGTCACCAAAATCTACATCATGTTCTAGTTCTAATGTAAGACCCTGTGGTCAATCCATACTCTGACTTTTCTCTAGACAATAGAAATTGGAATAGAGACCAGAAGTTCTGGCATGTTCTTATGTTCTGTTTTTTTGTATACCACATAGTATCCTCGTGCCTATAAAGAGCTGTCAGACCATTACCTCCAGCACCCACATTCTTACATTCTCTTTCCCGATACCCTGCTTGGTCTCCTCCCCTCCCCCACTTCACATACATCCTTCTGTAATCCTCTGTTTTATGTTCAAAATAGTATATATTTGGAGAAAGTTATTTTTAATAATTTGGTTGAAAATATTCAAGAGATATATAAGCATTGATTGGTTGAGAACAATACTAGATACCTCACATTTCATCTAATACTCAATAATTCTATAATTTAGAAATTTTATTTTAATTTCTTTAAGGCTCATAAGGGTTGTGTAACTTGGCCACAATTACACAATTGGTTTGGCAGAGTCTGGACTACAACTACCTACTGAGTTTATATAATGCACCAAATACTGCATTTGGACCTTTATGCATCTTACATGTGAAGGCATGAGGATTATAGAGGCTGGGAAGATAACTCGTCACAGTTGCCCAAGTCTCTGTCTGCAAAAGCCATGTTCATTCTGTTGTTCTGTGTTAACAGTTTTATAATGTACTGCGATATGTGCTTTGATACTTTTGTTCTCTGAAGGTGCTCTGGGAAAATGAGCCTAAGAAGTCCAATAGGGTTTCACAGAACAAGAGACATTTAAATTAGGCCTTAAGAGATGAGTTTTCCGAAGATAGCAATAAAGGAAGGCGTTGTCATTATCAGTGAGAAAACATGTTTAATGACACAGGGATGTTGACCAGTTGTGTGGAAGGAGCTGTGGTGGCTGTTGCAGGATGCAAGGCTGGGAAGTGGACAGAGATGGCTCTGCAGGAACCTTGTGGACTGTGCTCTGAATTTGGGGTCCTGTCCTCTGTTTAGCATGGAGTCGTCAGAGGGAAGTGATGTGATCAAATTTCTGTTTTGGGAAGTATAACTGATGGTGTTGGGTAGGGTGACCTAGGAGGGCTGAGATGAGTTAGAAGACCATGACAATAATGTAGGCAAGAGCCCCACCCAGGACATTAGTGGGAAGTGAATGAAGAGCCTCCATGAGCAGAAGCCATAGGTGGTAGGTGACTTTCACGAATTCTCTGGGCTGCACACACATTGCCAAACTTGCTCTTACTCTTACACTTATTCTTAGTGTGGGTGTTGGCATATACCCCTTTTTGCTTGCATTTATGTACACATATACTGATGTATGTGTGATTGTGTGTACGTTAACTAGCATAATATACATGCTCTACTGAAATTTGCTTGTTTTCCTACTTAAAATAACTTGGAAGTCATTTTTTTCAGTAAGTCTGGAGCTGCCTAATTCTTTTTGATAGCTGCTTAATATTTCATGTGAGTGTGCCATAATGTATTTATAATACATAATGCATTATGATGGACATTTAGATTTCTGATATTATACCATCACAAATGGTGCAGTGAGTATTCTTATATGTATATATCATTTTGTCCATATAAAAGGATATCCAAATTCCTAGAAACAAATTCTTAAAAGTATTTGACATTCTTTGAAATTGTAGTCAGACAGGTTGGGCATTCATAATTTTAATATATTGCTAAATTACTTTCCATACTGTGTGTTTTCCTATACCCTCACCGACACAAGGAGTTACCAGAATTTGATGGTGACTCATCTGAAAGGTAAAACTGGTACCTTATTGTACCTTTACATGTTCCAACCATTTTTATTTCTCTTTCAAAGAGCCATTTTTATCCTTTTTTCATTTTTCTGTTGTATTATTGACCCAATTTAGCTGTAGAAGCTCTTGATATATTAGGAAATTGGCCTTTTGTCTGGTATGAGTTCCAGATATTTCTCCCCAGTGTGGTGTTTGTCTTCGGCTTGACTTTTGGTTATTAATTAAAAATTTTCTTTAGTTAAATCTGTCAGGGTTTCTTTCATATTATACTTAGAGAAGATCACTTACCACTTCCGTGATTATTTTTAAAAACTTTTCCATCATTTTTCTTCCAGAACTTGTATAGTTTGTTTGTTTGTTTGTTTGTATTTAAAGCTTTCAAACATTTGGAATGTATTTTGGGATAAAGTATTAAGTATGGATCAAACTTTTCCCCCAGTTGTACCAACACCATGCATTGAAAAATTAATCTTTCCCCATTGACTTGAAACGCTGTAAGTTATCTTTTTATGTGTGGGTCTTATTTACTCAATCAGATCATAAACTTTTTTAGGGCCCAGACAATTATTATCTCATTTCACCATAAAGTTGAGCATAATGTTCTGCATAGGATAGGTATGACATTAATTTTTACTGTTTTAAAAATTACAGATTTCATATTCTGCATGAGAAGTACTCAAAACATTCATGTACAGTTTAATGAAAATTTATAAAATGAACACCCGTGTAACCTCAACATAGGCCAAAATTAGGCCATTCTATATCCCCAGACATCCCTGCATACCCTTCTCAGTCACATTCCTCTGCCACACTCCGGAGGTAACCACTCTTTTAACTTATGACAATGATTTTCTTGTTTTTCTTTATATTAAAGTTGAACCATATAAATTGCCAATTTGTAGGTAAAAAAAATTCAAATATCTTTCATATTTCAACATAATAATTTTACCACCTATGGATCTCTCTCAACAGTATAGTTGAGCCTGATTTTGAATATTATTTCAGTGTAGTCTTACTGTGTTGGTCCTGTGCTATGCTTTCTTTCACTCACTGTGGTGTTGTAGTATTCAGCCATGTCGTTGCAAGTTGTCAGTTCTTGTTGCAGGTTGCTGGATGTATGCCATTACATGACGCTACTACATTTTATTTATCCTTTCCACTATTGCTGGATTATGGGTTGTTTCCTGTTTCAACTACTGCAGCTAATGTTGCTATGAAAATCTTTGTACATGTTTTGATGCCTGTGGCCAAGGTTTCCTCTGGGATGGGATCAGCAAACTAGGGCCCTAATTTTTTTGTTTTTGTTTTGTTACATTTTTTCAAACTTTATTTTGAAAAAATTTTGCATTTATAGAAGAGTTGCAAAGTTGATATGGAGAATTCCCCTAATATAAACATCTTATGTAATTACGGTACATTTAAAACTAAGACATTGATGTTAGTACCAAACTATTAACTAAAAACTCTGGATTTCATCTATTTTTCTACTAAAGTCCCATTTCTGTTATGAGACCCAATGCAGGACACCATGTTGCCTTCAGTTGTCATGTCTCCTTAAACATGAAACAAACTTTCCAGGCATAATACAGTAGTTGTATAAAGTTCTTTTTGTTTTTACCCTTATAGAATCCAGTCAAAACACTTTTCCAGAGCTGTTATTGCATAGTCTTTTGGGTTTCCTTTCTCTCACTTAGAGCAATTTATTTAAAGTTCATCCGTGTTGTTACATGAATCAATAGTTTCTTCCTTTAAAAAAAAAAATCAGTGAACTTCACGTAACATAAAATTAACCATTTTAAAGCAAACAATTTTCGTGACATTTAGTACATTCTGTGTTGTACAACCACCACCTCTATCTAGTTCCAAAACGTTTTCCAAAGTAAAACCTTGTACCCAGTAAGCAGTTATTCTCCATTTCACCTTCCTCTCAGTTTCTGGCAACCACCAATCCGCTTTCTATCTCTATGGATTTTCTATTCTGCATATTTCATATGAATGGAATCATGCAAAATGTGCTTTTCTATGTCTGGCTTCTTTCACTTAGCATAATGTTCACATTGTAGCATGAATTAGTACTTCATTTCTTTTTTTAAATTGTGGTAAAATATACATAACAGATTTGCCGTTTCACCATTTTTAAGTGTACAGTTTAGTGGCATTAATTACGTTCATAGTATTGTACAACCATCACTACTATCTATTTCCAAAACCTTATTATCACCCTAAACAGAAACTCTGCACCCACAAGAAATAACTCCCTAATACTCACTCCTCCCAGCCCCTAGAAACCTCTAATTTTTCCTCAATGAATTTGTCTATTCTAGATAGTTTACACAAGTGTAATCCGACAATATTTGACCTTTGGTGTCTGGCTTATTTCACTTAGCATAATGTTCTCAAGGTTCCTCTATGTTGTAGCAGGTGCTGGAACTTCATTCCTTTTTGTGGTTGGATAATATATGGCTAGACCACATTTTGTTCATCTGTTGATGGACACTCTGTTGTTTTTACCTTTTGACTATCGTGAATAATGCTGCTATGAACATGGGTATATGGCTGCTGTTGAGTCCTTGTATTCAGTCCCTTTGGGTAGATAGCTAGGAAGGGAGTGGTTTGCTGACCCCTGGGCTAGAACCACAGTCTTGACAACACATGGTTTTATCAGATTTAGAAATTTTGGGCCAATTTGGCCTGTATGTGATAGTGTTGTTATGATTTTAATTTGTATATCTTGATTTCTAATAGGGTTGAACACATTGTCACATACTTATAAGCCATTTGAATTCCTTGTTTTGTAATGTGCCCATTAGTTTTCCTATGGGTGGTTTGCCTTTCTAAATGCATGTTGATGAATTGATGTTCTCCAAATAATGTTTATTCTGTGTTTCTGCAGAACAAATAGTGGAGAAAGATGAAGGTCCGTATTATACTCACCTGGGATCTGGCCCCACGGTAGCCTCTATCCGGGAACTCATGGAGGAACGGTGAGTGATGCACAGATGTCCAAGGAGAAATAGGCAGGTTGTTAATAGAATATGAATTTTAAGCATCTCTCATACTAGACAGCATACAGAAGGAATATTGATATTCAGATTGTGGAAGGTTGAATGTGGGATCTTTACCCCTAGTGCTTCTGGGTTTCTGTCTGTAGGTCTGCCTTCCATCTGTCCCCCTCCCCATTTTTTCTCTCTCTCGCTTTTGAAATATTTTTATTTAAAAGTGTGGTCAAATGGCTATATGTCCTAGAGTTTCCCACGGTCTGAATTTTACTGCTAGCTTTCCTGTTGTGTTAACATTATCTTCTGCCTTACAACCTATACATTGGTATGTCGAAAGACTTGATCAGGATCAGATTGTTTTTTCTTTTTTTTCAAAACCACTCTACAGGTGATGTTTTGTACCTCTACCGGGAGGAATGCACTGTCTCATCTTTGGCCTGTGGGGGACTCTTCAGGTTGTCTCCTGAGTCTTTTTGATATGATCCTCAGAGTCTTTAATAGCTTTCTTGATTTTTCATATGACAAAACATTCTAGGCTCATATTGCACATTTATCCAAGAAGTCCCGGCTTCTTTTATTGTGGGAAAAAGTATTTAGGAAACAGACTCTGGGTGATAGACATGCTTGTTGCTAGTGGGGCGCTCATTGTTTCCTGGCCATTTCAGTAGAAAGAGCTAAGATGTGCATGTAGGTTTTTGATTTTTTGTTATTGTTCTGTGATTAAATACGTCATGAATTTATATTAACACTTCCAATTCAAACTCAAGACTATAAGGTTTTTAATAGCTCTGTTTTGTTTTTTTAAGCAGTTTGTTTGAGTAGAGACTTTAAAATTGGAGTATGTGTCCACAGCAGATATTAAATGCTATGAGTTTCAGTGTATAGAGAGATAAAATAGCTTGGTGTGATTGAGAGCATATGGACACTGAGGCTGGGCTAAGGTTTAGTCCCGGCCTTGCCACTTACTACTGAGTTCTTGGGTAGTCACTCAAATTCTCTGTGACTCAATTTTCTTACCTGCAAATTGGGGATGATGATAAAAGTACACACTTATAGGAAGGTTGTGAGGACAAACTGAATTGTATGTAAAACACTTAGAGCTTGTCTGTAAGTACTACGTACAGGGCATCTATCTCATACACACATGTACTAGCTGTACATTTTATAACAAATAAGAAAGGCAGAGATTATGTAGAGGTAAAATGTTTGTTCACACATATACATACAGATGTGTGGAAGGCTGACTGACTCAGAGTTTCTGCAGATTTGGGAACCAGATTTTATCTGACTACGGAAGCTAGGATAATCCTGTCATTAATACAGCAGGGAACGTGATTTTTGAACTGAGTGACTAATAACACTCCTGAATGAATAAAAGGTCACACGGATCGACAACAGTGATCTGCCATAATCACTTTTAATTATCCTGTACCATCTGAAAACATTTATATTCAAAGTATCCCATCAGAAAAGCATGTTATTAAACACCCTGTCTGTAAATTCAAGACGTTTGAAAGGGTACTTCTGAGTCCATGAGAATGAACAGGTTTAAAATAGGGTGTGTGTGTTCATGCCTGCCTAACTGCATGAGCCCACATGTGTGTGAGTTGCAGCTCCAGAGTTGGACAGGGCATCATTTTGGCCATTGATTTTTTGAAAGGAATTCGTACGCTATCATTTGCAGGTTGAGGGCTGTGGGGGAGTCATAGTTTTTGTGTGTTTGTTTCTTGGTCACAATTTTATGAGATTTCTAGATAGCTGTCTAAATAACTCGTAGTTATAGAAGAGTATGTTTTGACATGGGATTAAGTGATAGTGATAAAGTGAAGATTTGTCTGTTTGTTTGTTTGTTTGTTTGTTTTTTCCCCTCGTTGTTTTAAAAATAACAGCCAAGTGTAGATTATTCAGAAACTGCTCCAGGGGAGAAATTTCTCTCAAGACCATGAATACTTGTATTTTTTCTCAGCAGTTGATATATTTTTATCTGGAGGACCTTGTAAATGATGTAACAGATTGCGTTTTCATCTTTATGTTGACTGGTAGTAAGCTTAGAGGCCAATTTGTGTGTCCCCATTAGGAGGGATGTATGTAATTTCTCATCTTTGGCCCATGGGGGCCATTCACATTCATTCCAGAGTCCTTTTGACATGACTCTAAGGGGTCTTCATTAGCTTCCTTATTTTCTCACACGATGAAATGTTCCAGACTCATCTCAGAAATACACACAAGACCCCATTGCTTGCATTTCGTGGACGTCATCATGTCTGCTTCCTGCTTTACGCTGATTCCATCACCTGTTATTTTCACATATAGACATATCTTTAAGCTCCTTTCTGGAACAAGGAGAGGAATGAACGGTTAATGAAAATCACCTGGCCAGGGGTCTAGTTTGTGAATGGTCTCTTCCCTAGACCTCCCCTGAACTTCTCTGTAAGACTGTGCTACTGCCAGGAGTTGGCCAAAGGCAAGGAGGGGAAGCAAACTGAAATCAAAGAGATGTCTCTGCTTTTGGCTTATGTGATAAAAATTTGGAAAAAGGAGGAGGGAGTCCAAAGCAAATTCCAAAATATCCCAATTTATATATGCATTCCATGCCTCCTGAGTACCCAGCTCCTCATTTTCATAGATAGTTGGAGTCCGTTGTTCCAACCCATACCTGGGAATAGTGTGCTGCACAGAGCCACACACATATCCTCCAAATGGAAGGGGAGTCTGCGGCCTGGGAGTTCATTAAATGTTCGTTCTAGAAGTGAAGAACCAGCACAGCAGTGTGCTGGCAAATGCTAGATTTTAAGGGAGCTGGTCTCATTACTCTGTGATAGAGGTAACCCCGAAGAAGCACCACTTTAGATCAGTGGTTCTCAAATTTGAGCTGCTCCAGTCTCCCAGAGGGCTGTGAAAGCATGGGTCACAGGGCCCCACCCTTAAGTTTCTGACCCAGAGGTCTGGGGTGGAACCCCAGAATCTGCATTCCTCCCAAGTTCCCAGGGGATGCTGATCCTGGCACTACCATTTAAGAACTATTGGCTAAGATGATCAGGTTACTCTTGAGAATAAGATTTCAGCCAGTCCTTACAGACTTGTTTTAGGGTCTAGGAGTTCATCTGCATTCTAAAAGGGCCTCTTAACGATAGGCCAGAAAGTAAGACATTTAAAAAAATAAGAACAATGCAATATATATTTACATATGCCTTTCTGGTAAATTGTACACCTGAAACTTACTGGATTTCATTAACCCATGTCACCATAATGAATGAATGAATGAATGAATGAGAGAGAGAGAGAGAGATCTCAAATTGGTTAGTTGTCTTTAAAGACCACAATAGTTCTGGTTTAGACAACAACAAAAAAAGTCTAGTGGATTATTTAGCTTGGCCCTTTTATTTGCTCTTGAATATGAAGTTGGCTGCAGGAACCGTTTCTTGCAAGAATGGGTAGGTGGGAAAGGTGCTGGCTAGAAAGCCCGTGTCACTGTCCTCAGTTCACCCTCCTCTGGGGAACATGATATTCTTTCTGTTTTGGTGAGAGCTCTGTAGCCACCTTGAGCTGTGTTTCCACAGTGACCCTAGCACATACCTAGTGCCCAGGCTTTACGCTGGTGGGTGGCTTCCTGATAAATGCTTATTGAGTTGAAAAGGACCTAAACAAAAGCAGCACTATCTGCTCTTTTTTTCTTGAGCCAGACTGTGCTATATAAACTCAGAGCTCTGTCTCCGGACACATTCTATAAGGGACTAATATAGTCTTAGAATTTAAATGTGGTAATTATCAGAAACACTTTTCCTCTCTTCACTGAGACCTTGAGTGAAGAGAGAACTGAGAGAAGCCTTAGATCAGCATTTAAATATTTGTTCTCTTTTCCAATTACAAAAATAAAGCATATCTATAAAAAGCCTTTTAAAAAAGTTTAGAGTGAATAAACTCAGTAGCAATTATCCTTCCCAGGAGAAACTTTAAAAAAATGATGCTTACCTTTCAGTTTTTGTAAGCATTTACAGAGATATAAAGAAATTATGAACCAAATGGGATCAGTCATACTATACCCACTGTTTGCAGCTGCTTCTCCCCCGCAACCCCCTTTAATTTCTTCCATGTCAGCACATATAATTTTGTCAAATTCCTTTTGATGGCTACATGATTTTTTTATTGTATGGAAATTTATAGTAATTATATTTTATTTAGCCAGTTTTATACTGGACACGTAAGTTGTTTCTGATTTTTCTGTTGTTAGTGCAACAATGACTATCTTGTTCCTAAATCTTGGTGTATTTGTACAGTTGTTTCTGAGGTAGAGATTTCTAGAAGTGGAGTGGATGAGATAGAGCATATGCATAACTGTATGTGTATACACACAATACATAAACATCTATGATAATATCACCTTTTATTAAATAGTGTATTAAAATAATATGCCGTAACCAAACTGGATGCATTACAGAAATCTAAGGACAGTGTGATAAAATAGCATACCTATGTGTTAATTGCCCAAAGGAAAAAAACTATTTAATCGTATATCTCCTTAGATGCTAAAATGTTTTGAAAAAGGTAATTAATTCTTGATAAAGAATCCTTAGAATAGAGACTTTTAGTAGAACCCTTCAAAGTGAAGAAGTGTCTGTCTCTATCCGAAAGTCAGCTGGATTCATGCTCAGTGATGAATAGTTGGGAACATTTCTGGTGAAGTCAGGAAATAAGCAAAGATGCCCACAGGCACTTCGGAAGCATTGGCTTGTACAAAGAGATGAGAAACTGAGATAGAGGCATAAAGAGTGCAAAGGAAAAGATAGCAAGTGACTACTATTTGCAGATGATGCAATATTGTACCTGAAACTAAAAAGGGGTTAAAAATAAGACAATTCAGTAAGATGGCTGTTTACATTACTAAGAATAATTAATATTTATTTGGCTCTACCCTCATGTCAGGAACTTCAAAGCACTTTAAATAATGTACTCCAAATGGATTACCTCATTTGATCTTTTTCCAAGCCTAGGAGGTAGGAATCATTTTTACCTCCATTTTACAGGTGAGAAAATTGAGGCTTAAGGAAGTTCAGTCATGTGGCTACAGTCCTTATAGCAAGAAAGTGGCTGGACTAGTACTCAAGCCCAGTCAGTCTGACCTCCATGGCTGCACTTTAAGCATCTTTCCCCCCAAGTGGTTGTGTGGCCTTGGACTGGTCAGTTCAGCTCTGGAGGCCATAGTTTCATCAAGTGCGAATGTGCTGTGGTTAATAAGATGATCTCAGAATCCCAGAGTGTGTACAGCACATATGGGTGGGCCAGGGCAGGAATGTGTGTGGGAACCAGACATGTTCACTGTCCAAGGGACTCTCAGAGCCAGTTTGTGCTTTGTAGGGTCACTTCCCCCCAGCCTCAGCTGTCATCATGTTCAAATGTCAGCTGGGGATTGTTGAAAGAGAACAATAAGAGTTTCCCCCTTTATTTTCTTTTGTTTATTGAATTTATAAATAGCTAACTTGGAGTGACTCAGCTAACAGGGCTGGATACACATGCATATGCTTGGCCTTTGGTTTGAGTACCTTCCTGGATGCTCAGAGGCAATAATCAGAGACATTCTGCTGGCCTTCTCCCTCTGCCCTGGACAGAGCTGGGTTGGATGAAACAGAGGCCTTGGAACCTGGAACTGGCCACTGTGTCCTTAGAGGCTCTAAGCACAGAATATCTACACCTTTCTTTCTTCTCTGTTGCCCCCACAGTAACGAGAAACCCATTGGGGCTTGCTTTCTTACTGTACATTGCTCTTCTGTGGGTTCCACTGTACTAATGGTGCTGCTGTCTCCCTCTCCAGGTATGGAGAAAAGGGGAAAGCCATCCGGATCGAGAAGGTCATCTACACCGGGAAGGAGGGGAAGAGCTCACGTGGCTGCCCCATCGCAAAGTGGGTGAGTGTCTTGACCCTGCAGCCAAGGCTGTGCCTCACTCTCCAGAGCTGGAGTGTGTGGAGGAACAGACACGTTTATTGTTCAACCTTGAAACTGGCATCTGGTGCTTGTTAGGGTCATTTTCCCCAGTCTCAGCTATTTGTCCTTTTGTTTAAATGCCAGCACCTGGCATCCGGGGCTGGCCTCAGAACTGCTCTATTCATTATACTCGGCTCATACTGTCCTGTGGTTTTATTTGGAGAACAGGAGAAGCTGGAGATGGTGTCTTACCTGAGGCATGAAAAATCTTACCCCACTGTGGCCAACTGTTTGACTCCTCTGCCCTCCTCCATGTGCTGGAGCTTCTGGTGTTCCCATCTATCTGGAAGGGGCCTTGCTTCTACCTTGCTTCTGAGCCACTGTTTCCTATAAGCAGCCTGAGTGTCTCAGCAGGCAGCTGTCAGTGCCTCAGACCCTAAGTTCACCCAAAGTTTTCTGACCTTGATTTCTAGAACCACCACAGAATGAGTGCTTGGAAGCAACAGTAAGGTCATCAGGTGGCTGTGAGCTCAACCAGGTACAAAGTAGAGTAGGGGGATATGCAGGGGAAATGGAAGGCTCTGTCCTTGTGTTCCAGTTGCTTAAGATGTCAAGATACAGGAAATAAAATTACAGAGATGTGAATAATTGAGGTTTAACTTTGAGAGGCTGATTTGGTGCCATATAATTCATGGACAGGGACATGAGTGTTGGGAGGAAGTCAGACTAGGTTTCCCAGAGAAGGTGGATGTGTGTGGGGCCGTGAATGCAGGGCCCATTAAATGGGCTGAGGAGAGGGTAGACACACTCCTGATGAGGAGGGTCACGTGGGCAAAGGCAGAAAGGCCAGATGAACATACCTGGCTCACTTTGAGTGAGGGACGATGGTAAATGGCCAGATGAACATACTTGGCTCACTGTGTCCATCTGTGCATGTGCCTGTTTTTATCTGGTATCTACCCCATGAGTTTTTACCTTTTCATTGTCTGTTATGGCCATGCCACCCTGAAACATGCCCGATCTCATCTAATCTTGGAAGCTAATCAGGGTCGGGCCTGGTTAGTACTCGGATGGGAGACCACCTAGGAATACCAGGTGCTGTAGGCATTAAGAAAGAAGAGAGAGGGAGAGGGAAAGGGAGAGGGAGGGAAGAGGAGAAAAAGTGTCTGAATTTGAACTACCACATATCTATCTGGAACAATTTTCAGTCAGTATTGCAGAATTATGTACAACAAAACAATCTAAAACTGCTTAGAGCACTCACAGGCATGAAGAAGCATGTTGTCCCCACCCTCATGAAAGGTGACCATTTTAGTGGGAGGCTGACTGAGTCTGCCTGTGGCTGATCAGGATGGGGTGTTATCCCCGCAGAGGACCCATCAGGGAAGTGACATCTGCCCCTTTCTCTTGCTAATTCATGCAGTCCTTGAGGAATTCCAAATTCTTGGGCCAGAAACTAAAGATCCTTGGAGCACAGGTAGAAGAGCTAGGGACTGTTCCAGGTTCAGGAAGAGCTGGCTGTGTAGAGGCACTGAAGAGGAGACTATGCATTTCCAGCCCCTAGATACCCATGGTGTGTCCCTACCGAGGACTAGCAAGAGCACAGTGACCTGAGCAGGGGAGGAGAGAGGTGCCCAGGTACAGCGTGAGGTCAGTTCCTAGGACTATGAGAGGAGGCTAGAATGATGGAGGGGGAGGAATTGGTCCTCAGTGTGTTCTCCAGGTTCTGTGGACAGAGCACTTTGAGTACTGCGAACTTGAGGTTTTATCCAGAGAATGAAATAGCTTGTGAATGACATCACTGAGCCCTGGTAGGTGATGCCAGCTTTGAAAGAGAAGCCTGGATAGCAGGGAATGGATAGTGACAGTGTTCCCAGAGGGGAAATTCCTGTATCTGATGTGCGAAGATAAAAGGAAAGTGGAATAAAATTGTTTTTTATGAGAAGAGCAGGTGGTGGTAGAGCATAGAACTCTTACAGTGGCAAAAAAAAAAAAAAAAAAAAAAGGCTCTGTGTGTGCGTGTTTTCTAGCTAATCCTTAAGTGGAGTGGACTTCTCTTGATATTGTCTATACAGCCACCGAACGACTATATATTTTGGTTGGTAGGGCTTATCTAAAGAGTTCTACCTCATTGGAAGTGGAGAGGAGCCAGGTGTTTCCTTCCCTGTCCCCCTGGGGAAGTGACCTGCAAACACCAAGAAGGAAAGGTCCTTCTTGGTAGCAGAGTGGTATCAAGAGCTCGGGACAGTGATGTATGGCCATAGGCCAGCAGCACTGTCCAGCTGCCTTTGGTGGATTATGTATCCTGTGGTTCTCCCCTTCCTGCCTTCTCCCATGTCTGGAGCCTGGGTATTCTTTACCAACCAGGGTTCATGTTTCTGTTTGCAGCCTCAAACCCAACCAGTACCTTTAGCTAAAAAGCAGTGCACCCGAAAACTTCTAGAGTTGACTGGCTAGGATCTTGGGGACAAAGTTGAGGCATATCATGGGTACCCAGGAAATGTTTGGTAAGAAGACAGGGGGATGACCCAAACAGCCGTTGGTAATCTCTGATTTTAAGGTGGCCTCTATGAAGTATGAAAGTCACTGAGTGTAGGAGTAAGAGAGTGACCCAGATAGCATTCTGAAGGCCCAGATAAATGGGGGTATGCCGGGAGCAAACACCACAGACAGCAAAAACAGGCTTTTGGTAAAAGACCCACAGAGATGCTGCTTGGGCCAGTCTGTGAAGGTAATAGGTCCAAAGGCAGGTATTTGAAGGCCTGTCAGGAGCATGGTGGAGCAGACTTACTGGGGAACTGAGTGGGGTTGGAACTGAGTACCAAGCGTGGGGGTTACAGGAGGATAGACTTGTGGTTCTACTGGGCGTGGTATTGTTCTTGGTTCAGTGTGTGAGGAATTCCTGCCCAGGATCTAGGTGAGATGTTTATGATGCCGTGATGGTGTGTGACCCGTTTATGATGCCAAGTTCAGGTGTTGCTGTGTTCGGGCCTTCGGTTGGTCTTTGACTCTTGCACTATGCATTCCATCCTGTTGGGTTCCTTCATAGGATGTGGGTAGGGAGCTCTTCTTTATTGTTTTCTTATAGTTTTTTTGAGTGTACCCATAGGCCTAAAAAGGTGTGGCCACTGAGAGCTTCTGCTTGTGCCTAGTGACATTTGTGTGTTTGCAATTGGGAAACCAAAAGGATGTGGATCAATCACAGCTTGACAAGTCAGGTGTCTCCCTTCATACTCTAAACACATGTCCTAAGAATGTGATAAGCTAGTGAGGGGAGGTTGACAGTTGTGCCTCAAGAACCCTAGTCACAGAAACTACTGTCTTATCAATACCTGCAGGTTTGTGCTGGTGTCATGAGTAGGAAGCCAGGCAATCATCCAGAGAGTTCTAAAACATATGATTTAACAGATGCTGTCACGTTGTTCCTGATCCCAAAACAACAATTAAAATAATATCATTGATGCTTCCATAGGAGGCACCATCATCACTATGGCTCAAAGCAGGAACTCATGCCCAGAGATATGTTTTGCTTAGCATGCAAAGCATCCTTTAGAATTTTGAAGGAAATTCTGACACCTGCTACAATATAGATGGACCTTGAGAACATTATGCTAAGTAAAAGAAGCTAATCACAAAAGGACAAATGTTATACGAGCCCATCTATGTGCTGTACCCAGAGTCAGAGTCAGATTCATGGAGTCAGAAAGAGGGGTGGTTACCAAGAGCTGGCTGAGCTCATGGGAGAATGGAGAGTTAGTGCTTCATGGGTACCGTTTCTGTTTGGGAAGATGGGAAAGTTCTGGAGACAGAAATTCTGATGATGGTTGCACAACAATGTAAATGTACTTAATGCCTCTCAACTGTACAGGTAAAAATAGCTGAAGTGGGAAATTTTATGTCATGTGTATTTTACCACACACAAAAAATTAGATTTGATGTTCACATCTTTATAAGGGGAGATTTCGTATAAAAATCTGGATTTCTGTTTTTTCCTTGCAAAATTAAAAGAGGTAGCTGTCTTAGGCTGGGATTCCCTCCAGGCAGCAGTAGATGGAGAGGCCTGGCTTACTTTATTTGAAGGGGATGGTGCTTGTATTTGCCATGGTCCGCACCACTTCCTAGTCTTACTTCTGGCCAGGTTTCCTCATTTATACTGCCTGCCTGGCTGCCCCTTTGACACTCCCTGCACTAACATACTTGTGACCAAGTCTGTCTCCAGCTGGGTGTCTCCTGACCTCCAGACCCGTTCTGTTGGGCTTACTGGAAACAGCCACTTGCATGTTTCAGCCCTGCCGTGTTCCCTGTAAACAACAGCCACCCATTCTCCTCCACCACAAAACGTAGAAGTCATTTAAGACTTTCTCACTGTCCCTCAGCCCCTATACTCAGGTGGTCCTAAAGTCACCTTTCTCCTAAATGTCTCTGGAATCCATTCCTTTTCCTATTCATTTTTCCCTGCCCTAGTTCAGGACTTTCTTTTTGCTGGTGTTATGTCCGTGGTTTCCCAGCTGGTCTCCCAGTCTTTCTGCTCCCCCAAGCATCCACCCCACCCCTTCCTATACCCCACCCCTTCCTACACTAGGAAGCTATTTGCATAAATAAGCCCCCTGCTGATAGTTCTTGGAACCCCACCTTGAGTCCTTTTCCACCAGCCTGCTACTCAAAGTCCTTCCCAGTCTCCCCTCTTCATAGACCCTCACATTTTATCTGGTCACAGAACTCACTTGGGATCCTTTAGAGAGATTCAGCCACTCATCCCTCAGCCCCAGGACCTTTTGCCTTGATGGGTTGTTTTGTGAGCCAGGACAGTGTTCGGGGAGTGAGTGACCAGTGATTTAAGAACTTGGGTGAGGGAATGGCCGGATCCTGAGGAGCAAGCAGTGCCGTGCCCAAGGCTCTAGATTTCTTGTCAACAGTCTTATTGAGATATAATTCACATATGGCATAATTCACCCATTTAAAATACACAGTTCAATGATTTTCTAGATATTATGTTATCTTTTTAAAATTGTATTAGAATATACATAACAAAAGTTGCCATTGTAACTCTCTGTAGGAGTATGGTTCAGTGGTGTCAACTGCATTCACTTAGTCATGCAGCCATCACCACAGTCTATTTCCAAAAGTTTTTCATCATCACATACTGAAACTCTCTACAGTGACTCCCCAGTCCCTTTCCCCTCATACCAGGAACGACTATTCTACTTCCTTTCTCTATGAGCTTGCCTGTTCTAGATACCCCATGTAAGTGGGATCAGTAACAACCTTTGTCCTCTTGTGTCTGGCTTGTTTCACTTAACTTGATCCTCAAGATTCATCCATGTTGTAGCAGAATTTCGTTCCTTTTTAAGATTGTATATATTCCATTGCCTGGATATGCCACGTTTTATTTATCCTTTCATCAGTTGATGGACACTGGGTTGTTTCTACTTTTGGTTGCTGCAAATAATGCTGCTCAGAACATGGGTGTACGGGTGTCTAGCGGAGTCCTTGCTCTCAGTTTCCTTTGGTGTATACCTAGGGGTGGAATTGTTTAGTCATATGGTAATTGTATGTTTAGCTTTTTGAGGAACTGCCAAAAGGAGTTTTTCACAGCACCAAGGTCCTTGCTTTTTTAACTGAAAACGTAGAGATATGCAGCATTTTCTCTGCAAATGTTTTAGGACAACATAAAAATCTCAGTATATTTTGGCTTACAATTTTATCTCTATTTTTACTCCTAAGTCCATATAAATCATCAATAACTTAAATGCTTTAACCATTTCTTATTTTCTTCTTAAAAGAATAACTTTTGTGTTTCTCATTCCCTAATTGTAACGGTCTCTTAGCCTGTGTGGTTGCTGTCACTAGAGTGTGACACCCCCAGGGTACTGTCTTGAAGACCTGCACCCCCAGATTTGGTTGGCAGAGGTGAGGGGCATGTGGCACCCTGTGCAGAGGAGCATGGGTTCCTGGCTCCCGCAGTTAATGGTGCTTGCCCTGCGTTCTTGTAGGTGATCCGCAGGCACACGCTGGAGGAGAAGCTGCTCTGCCTGGTGCGGCATCGGGCGGGCCACCACTGCCAGAACGCTGTGATCGTCATCCTCATCCTGGCCTGGGAGGGCATCCCCCGCAGCCTCGGAGACACTCTCTACCAGGAGCTCACCGATACCCTCCGGAAGTACGGAAACCCCACCAGCCGGAGATGTGGCCTCAATGATGAGTACGTGGGCAGGGCTCTGGGCAGCAATTGCAGGGGACTCTGGGTAGCCCTGAGAAGCCACTTGCCTCATTCAAGGCGCTATTTGTCCTGCAGAGTTAGGCCTGGGTGGAAAGAGTGCTTACCCATGGCCCTGACTTGGATTCTGGTCCTGGCTGGGGAGGGTCTGTTGACTTGGCTCAATGTTACTGTTGTGCCCCCATCAACTCTGAGGCCCTAATGATGGTAACAAGTGTGAAAAGTGTGAGTGCCACACCAATATAAGGCGCCAGTGGCATTCATAAAACCTACCCTCAGAGGGTTTTTTTCCATTGTTTAAATTATGGTATTTTTGCTTACAGTAAAATTCATCATTTGAGGTATACAGTTTGAAGAGCTTTGACAAATGTTTACAGCCACATAGCTGCCACCACCATAATGAAGATATTGAACAGTCCCATCATCCAAAAATTTTCCTCATGCCCCATTATAGGCATGTTCCTCCCCCGGCCCCAGCAACCACCAGTCTTGTTTCCTATCCCTATAGGTTTGTCTTTGCAAGAATGTCATATAAATGGACCCATGCAGTGTGTAGACTTTGAGTCTGGCTTCTTTCCCTGAATGCAGTGTTTCTAAAGTCATCTGTGGATGTGTATCAGTACCCCATTCCTTTTCACTGACAAGTAGTATTCCACAGTGTAGATGTATCACAGTTTGTCCATTCCCCTGTTGAGGAACATTTGGGTTGTTTCTGGATTTTATTAAGCATTGAATTGTGATGTCAGTATTTATTTGCTTAAAGGCCTGTCAGCACCCAGGCCTGCAGAAAGCAGGCATGTTCACACCTTGTGGGTCACGTCATCCCCGTCTATGTGGTATGTGTTGGAGCTAGTCAGGATATTAGAGGTAAAGCAAAATATAAACCTTATTGGGTTTTTGACTGATTCTTCCCACTTATTTCAAACAAGGGCTCTGTGCTTCACCCAACAACAGACTCTCAGACCTCCAGGCTCAGGAGTGGAATGGGCTGCTCAGAGCTGGCTCTGTACCCAAGGAAATTTGAGGAAGTGATTGAGGGCAGGGAAGGATGTAGTCCAAGTCCCTGGGAGGCCAGTGGCTACCAGGACTCAGCAGGGCCTCCTGAGGGAGGAGGAAGATTTCAGAACAACAACAAAAAAAACATGTCTGTGTGCCTAACACGTGATATGTATTACAGCCGGACCTGCGCTTGTCAAGGCAAAGACCCCAACACCTGTGGTGCCTCCTTCTCCTTCGGTTGTTCCTGGAGCATGTACTTCAACGGCTGCAAATACGCTCGGAGCAAGACACCTCGAAAGTTTCGCCTTGCAGGGGACAACCCCAAGGAGGTAAGGAGTTCACAGGGAGTGGTAAAACACTCCCACACACCCTGTCCCACCTGTGTCTTTAGTGGTCCAGGTGGGAGCTGGGGTTAACACACCATGACACAGATGTACAGAAAGTGGAACTTGCTTTATTTGCTTATTTGCTGTGAAATGTGTAGAGGAGGTACAGTGAGTAAAAAATTAGGCTTACCAGTTAGAGGTAAGTTTCAGACTCTTCCGGTTTAAAACAGGCTCTTTAAGTTAAACGTTCAGATTCCTCAAACGGACAAGGGGCCCCTGGGAACCAGGAGTGTCAGGTCAGGCCACATCCTCCTCTGTTACTTCCCCTCTATTGCCTGTGCTGTGAAGTGGGGTCCTAAGAGGTGGTCTCCACTCAGAGTTCCAAATGCTAAGAAGGTGCAGGCCTGTCTAGGCTCTCTGTCATCTCCACCCCAGCCTCCCTGCCTCCCTCCTGCCTACACTTCTGTGAGGGTGCGGTTCTGGGTTCCTTTACTAAAATTCAAGCAACATTTCAACCCCAGCCAATAGCTCCCAAATCTCTCCAAGCTCCTCAGATGAGGAGGGCATCCCCCTTTTCCACAGGGTGGCGACTGCCCTGGGGCCTGTTTGTTCTATACCACATATACACTATGTTCAGATTTCAGATTTCCATGTTTGGTGTTTCAGAAGTAAAAGGAAGCATTTTCAAATTTAGAATCCCTTTTTTTCCCTCAAAGCCTGGCTTTGGACTGTCGCATGAGGTAGTCTAATAGTCTGATCTGACATTAGACTTTTATTTATGACAGCATCTGCCCTCCCCAGAAGCAGCAAATGCAGTAGCTTCAAGGAATACAGGAGTCTCAGGGCCACCAGGAACTAGGAATTACCAGGAATGAAAATACATTGATTTAATTTCTCAGCAATATGTTTCCTGTTCCATCAGCTACTGTTTCTGTGTACTTACTATGTCCTGAGTCCTCTGCACAACACCTCTCATATCTCAGTTACTTTTACAACACCCTGATGACGTAGGCACCATTACTCCCCATTTTCCAGGTGAGGCACACAGCTTGCCCAAGACCATCTGACTGTAATGGTGAAGTTGGGTTTAAGCCCAGGCCTGTGTTTCCCCAGAGCTTATGAGCCTCACCTCCATGTTGTGCTGGCTTAGGGCCCACTGTGCTGGTGGCAGCAATGGGGTGGCAGCCAGGTTGGTGCAGTCAGGAATGGCTGACAGCTTTGCTATCCCTAGTGGATGGACATCTGAGCCGCTGGTCTCGTTCTTTCATTTCTAATTTTATAAACTTGGTTCTTTTCCTCATCCCGCTTTCTCCTGCTTACTTAACTGAAAACTCTCTATGCCTTCTCCGAAAACCCTTCGAGGCCTGCTAGGAGCTTGCCCAGTCCTACTTGCTACTCGCAGAGGGCCAGAGATTGGCTGTGGACCCCTGTAACTTTCACCACGTGTAGTTGTGGGGGGCTGCTACATTGTCTAGGGCAGCATTGTCCTTTGGAACTTTCTGTAATGATGGAAATGCTCTCTGCTCTCCAGGACAGGAGCCACAGGTAGCTATGGAGCATTTGCAGTGTGGCTACTGCAACAGAGAGGCTGAATTTCAATTTTATTTAATTTTAATTAAAATTAGTTTGTATTTCAATAGCCACATGTGGTTTGTGACTAACACATGAGATGGTGTGGGAGTAGAGGTTAGAGCTATAAAATCTGTGTACATGGCTCAAGACAGGCTCTGGGCCTGACTGACTAAGGACTTTCTGACATAGATCTTGACTTTTATTTATTCTGTAACATGAGAAAAACAATCCACAGTCATTGCTCTTCCTCTTACTTGCCGCCACACCACACCTCTAACTGAGGGTGTGGAGCACTCAAAAGCAAGAACCATTTTTCTGTGATCTGAGCATCACTGGGCTAGAGCCTAGAAGAACAGTCGCTTGTCAGTCAGGATGACTGGACTGTCAGGCAGGGGCTTTTCCTGGTGAACTTCAGTTTCCCAACGTTAGAATGGACATGGCAACACACCCTTCACAGAGGGAACACTGTGAAAACTACCTGATGGTGCCTTACTTCCTAACTTCCCAGTGGCAAACCTGTGATGGTTCTGAAATGGGAGCTAATTTCCAGTGTCAGGGTTTGCCAGGCAGGCTGCTCTGGATGTGTGACCTCTCTTCTCTCCACAGGAAGAAGTGCTCCGGAAGAGTTTTCAGGATCTGGCCACCGAAGTCGCACCCCTGTATAAACGGCTGGCCCCACAGGCCTACCAGAACCAGGTACTGGCTTCTGGGCCTTTCTGTGCCCACATGTCATCCACATCTGTACCAGGCTCCCTGAAGTAGGGAATTAGGAGAGAGCTTAGGAAAGTACTACATCCCTGCTCCATCTCTGGCTGGGCTTTTCCCATAATGTGCTCCTTATGGGAAAAGCCCAGCCAGAGATGGAGCAGGGATGTAGTTCTTTCCTAAGTTCTCTTGTCCACACCATGCCGACCATACCCCAGACCATCTCTTCTCCATCCCTGGGCTTCTTCCCCATCCACTGCCTCTGGTCCAGTTTCTACCGATAAGGCTTGAGTTTCTCTCCTTTTTCACTCCTGCATCTCCCAGATGAGGCAAGGGGAACTTGAGATAACTCAGGAGAAAGTAATTCCTACAGGGGCCTCAGCCAGAAACCTCTTTCCTGCAGCCCAAAGGCAAGGTGGCTGATCCTTAATGTCCCTCCCCCAAGATCTGGCCTTCCCATGTGCAGAATCAGGGCCACTCACCTCAGGTCTCATGAGCAGATTTCCTTGGCCATCCATACAGGTGACCAATGAGGAAATAGCGATCGACTGCCGTCTGGGGCTAAAGGAAGGGCGGCCCTTCTCGGGGGTCACAGCCTGCATGGACTTCTGTGCCCACGCCCACAAGGACCAGCATAACCTCTACAATGGCTGCACAGTGGTAAGGAAGCCTGTGTCTTGTCACAGCCCCACCCATGGGACCATCTTGGAAGAGGGCCGACTGGTCTATGCAGACAGGTGGGCTCAAGTGGAGAGATCAGGAGACAGATTCTCAGGCTCAGGACTGCCCTGCCAGACTGCCCGCACCTACCCACCTCTCTGAGAAAACCCTCACCAGATGCATGGACAGAGCTGGCCTTGCTTCTGTGGTTAGGCGGATGCTGCAGAATGCAGCCCCTTGGGTACCAGGAGCCCCCCAATTATCTAACCTTTTTCCTATTTAGGAAAACAAAGTGCAGCTCGCTGCCAGTGTTCATTTAACATCACATGTAGGAATGCTACATTTTCTAGGTTTTGACATTTTCAGTAACCAAAGTATTAAAAACAGAATTCTATAAATAGAATGATGCCATTTGTTTCCAAAGACTATCGATATGCTAGAGTGATGCAAAAATAATAGTGAGACATTTCATGGCAAACTTTGGGGGTAAGTTTAGGACCATAATCCGCCAGTTATCTTGAGGTAAATGCTATAGCCTCAAGAACCACCGGAAGTATTCTCAAGGCCCTTGGGAAAAGGTCTCAAATGTGGTTCCAGGTCTCTGTGGACACTTGGATTTAAATCTAAACAACTTCTCCATTCATTCATTCAGCAAATGTTTTACTGTGCCCAGGTATGGCTTTAGATGCCAGGAAATAAAATGGACAGTCTTGCCCAAGTATGTATGTACTGTCCAGTAGCAGTGAGGACTGTGAGGAGGGGATGACATGATAGATATTTTAGATGAAGTGGCCAAAGAGGCCTCTCTGAGGAGAGGCACCTGAACTGAAACATGAATGAAGCTACAGAGTAAGGGACTAAACTTCCAGGAGTGGACTGCTCCAGGCAGAAGGATCAGCACAAGCTAAGCCTCGGGGGAATGAGAATAGAGAGGTAGACAGGGACCAGGTCACAGGGAGGCCAGGCAGGGTTGTGGGTTCTGCTCTAAGTGTGGTGGGGAGTCCCTGGAGGGCTCTTAAGCTGGGGATGGTAAGATCTCGTTTATAAAGTTAGATGTGCTCCCTCGTTCCTGCAGATGGAGAATAAAGTGTGTCAGGTAGGGGTAGGGGAGTGTGGGAGAGAATTGGAGGAAGAAGGCCAGTTAGGAGGCTGGGACCGATGTCTAGGCCAGAGGTGACAGGGCTAGGGCAGGGTTGAGCGTGGGGATGGGAGTAATTGGACAGAAGTTGGATGATTTGGAAAGTACATCTGAGAAGATTTGCTGATGGACTGGATGTAGGGTGAGAAAGGAGACCTGAGGACCAGTCCAAGGTTTTTTGCTTGAGCAACTGGGCAAGTGTTGGTTTTATTTACTGAGATATACACTAATGCAGGAAGACCAGTTTGGGGGTGAAAAACCAAGAATTCTGTTTTGAGTTGTTTGCTAGATGTCCAGGTAGAGATGCGGAGCAGTCAGGGGATAGGGAGAGTCTAGAGAAATGAACTTGGGACTGAAGAGCATGTAGTTCATGGTTATAGCCTTGGAGCTGGATGCAACACCAGGGGCGTGGATGTACATGGGGAAGAGAAGAGGTTTGGGCTTGAGTGGGGACACCCTAAGAGGGCTGAGGCCAGCTTTCTTCTCTGCTTTTTAAGTAGGTTCTGGGGGAGCTGTGAAAGAGGCAAGGGCACTGGCACAATTATCTCAAAGGGGGCTTCCAGTGTCTGGTGTAGTTTGTGTCCCCATGCAGTCTGATGGACCTAACCCTAGGATTTCATTTCTCCACCTTCTCTTCCTTCTCCGTGTGCAAGCCTGAGAAGCAAGATAGGACAGGCTCCTGTCTAGACTGTGTTGTGAGGGTTTCTAGCTGAGATAGAAAGGGCGGGCCCACCAGGATGTTAGGAGAGAGGCAGGGAAGGAGGTTGGGAGCACAGGGAGGTTATCTGGGTTCCAGAGCGTCTAGAGTTTGGAGTGAAAAAAAGTAAATTTTTTCCAAAACAAATAGTATTTTTTACTAATAACTTGTTCATTATAAAAAATTTAAGTGATATAAGGAAGTATAAAGTAAAAATCGCCTGCAATCTTGTAGAAATAATCAGTGTTCGCATTGTGATGCCCATCCATTCAGACACCTGAATGTGTATGTGCGCATGTACAGCTATATGAGTTTTACACCAATGGGATCACATTATGTGGATCCCCTGCTGTTCCATGACCTGCTTTGCTTAACTCAAGGATATGTGGTGGACAGCTTTCTGTGTCAGTGGCTGTAGGTTTACTTCAGCACGTTCTAAGGCTATATGTTTGGCTCTGCCATCATTTATTTGACCAGTCCCCTCTTGATGGACAGTAAGTTCTTTCCAACTTCCCCCTTTGTAAACTATGGGAAGGACCATGGTCACACACCTGTGTAGTGGTGTGTAATCTCCTAGAGGTCCTGGGGTGAGGACACTTTCAGGCTTAGTGTTCTTATTCTCTGGCTTCCTTGCCAACAGAGTGTTTTGTCAGCCTTTTAAGTTTGTACTTGCCTGAGTGGCAAACATGACCTTATTTTAATTTGTATTTCTTTTATTACTAGAGAGTTTGAATACCTTTTCCTATTTTTCTTGCTCATTTTAATGTCATCTTTGTGACTATCATACTTAACGTCCTTCTGTTATTTTTTAACTGGTTATTTATTAACTATTATTTTTTTAGTTACATCTGTTGACATTTGTAAGACATCTCTATATGTCAGGGAGAGGAATACACCTTCTGTCATAGCTCATCCTTTGCCTTTTTTCTTTGCTTTGTTGTTTACAATACTGGGTTTTAGAGAATTGTAGGAAGCAGGACTGATGTTCAGTCCAATCCAGAAAGTGCGCAGGGGTCTGGTAAGTCTGAAGACCCCCACAAACTCTGGAAAGAAGCATGCTTGGTAGAGCACGACACCTAAGGAGAAATGATAGATCAAAGTATGACTACAGCTGACTCCATAAAAATGTTCAGTAATAAAATGCCATAATCAAAATTGAAAAGCCAATACAAACTGGAAAACAATATTTGTCACAAATGACAAAGGGAGTGATGGAAAGATTGTATTAATGATAATGAATGATCTAGTAAAAAAAAAAAAAAGGGCAAAAGTCATAAAACAAAAAAGGAAGACAGATTTGTGTTCACACATACCCAGGATTAGTAGTAACTAATCCTGGTGTAAGATGTGAAGTCACAGAAATGATTGTCATGAAGGAAGAAGTTTTTACTCACAGAGCCCCAGAAGCAGAATACACAGCAAGCTACACAGGGCCATGTGGAGAAACAGCAGGGTCAGTCAGGAGGCAGAAGGAGTGAGGGAGAGAGTGCACCTAGAGCCTTTATTGGGGACTTCGTTGGAAGGAATGGGTGAGGCAGGGTAGGTACACTGAGTAAGCTTAGGACTGGGTCCTTTGAATAAAGTCTGTGGGTTCTGGGCTATCAGGGTGGTCCCTAGTTGTCCATGCCTAGCCCTGGGGTGATTTAGGGCAGGGGGAATCTTATCAACATGCAAGTTGCTGAAAGGGATGGTTGGAGGTACAGACTCTGGATTGGTTCATTTGTATATCAAACGAATGCTCACAGGGCAGTCATTTGCTGTGTCTAGAAATTAGCCCTGAGAGAGGCAGTCCCTCCAGGATCACAGCCCCAAATACCAGCACCTCAAGACAACAGAAAATAAGAAAATATAGTCAACAAAGAGTAGCGAGTACACTTGAGAAAAAATAGAACCTTGTTAGTAAACAAGATATGTTTTGATAAGGAACAAAAGGTTTTTAAGAAACTGGTGGCAAAATTACAGGCAAAAGTATAAGAAAATTGAAACTCGCCTTCGGCCAGTATGAGTGAGACACTAATGATGATAATCATTTTGGAGGATAGTTTAGCAGTATGTGGCAGATCTACCTCACAGGTTTATTCTAGGGAATTGAATGTCTTTAAAATTTTAGCCAAAAGGATGAAAGTATTGTTTATGATAGGGAAAAAATGGAAACAAGTCTAAATGGTTATGAGAGAGTACGTAAATTAATGCATTGGAACTGTAGATTCAGATCTTAAATCAGATTGAAGAATATTTAACACATAAGAAAACGTACTATATTTAAAAAGATGAAGTTATTACAGAAACTGCATGCATCCTATTTAATTACCAAAAAGTGAGTGTGTGCATGTGTATATGACTAAAGTGTTTACAGTGATTATTTCTGGGTTGGTGGGATTATGGAGAAAGTTTTTATTTCCTTTTTGCTGGGCTAAGTTTTCTACAACCGGCACATGTAGTTTTTAATACAAAAGAAAAGTATTTCAAGAGCAAAAAGAGGCCGAATGTTCAGGGCAAGGAGGATGATGGTGAGTGTTCCCAGGCTCCACTGGTGGGTTTATTGCAGGGGTCATACCGCTGTGCTGGAGAGTGGAGCATGTGCCCCAGCCCTGCCCTGGCCCCTTGCCAGCCGTGTAACGCTGGGCCAGCTGTCTCACCCCCTCTTGGCCTTATTAAGATCGCATGAGACAGTGTGAGTGGACATGCTTTGAAAGCTATAGAGCACGCTAACTGTTGGTGATGCTGTTATGCTATGAACCAGGATGGATGTGCTTTCTAGACGCTCAGAAGTAACAGGGAGCATTAAGACCAAGTGAATGCCTGGTGTTGGGGCTTTTTGGGGAAGGAGTATCACCCATGGGGATGCTCAGCCCTTCCTCCCAGTACTGGGCTCCCCCAATTCATGCCCCTCTCACTGCTGGAGCAGGTCTGCACCCTGACCAAGGAAGACAATCGCTGCGTGGGCAAGATTCCAGAGGACGAGCAGCTGCACGTGCTCCCCCTGTATAAGATGGCCACCACAGATGAGTTCGGCAGTGAGGAGAACCAGAACGCCAAGGTGGGCAGCGGGGCCATCCAGGTGCTCACTGCCTTCCCCCGCGAGGTTCGGCGCCTGCCGGAACCTGCCAAATCCTGTCGCCAGCGGCAGCTGGAAGCCAGGAAGGCAGCAGCTGAGAAGAAGAAGATTCAGAAGGAGAAGCTGAGCACCCCGGAGAAGATCAAGCAGGAGGCCCTGGAGCTGGCTGGCATCTCCACTGACCCAGGTGTGTGAGCAGGCACCCTCTGGGGTGGTACTGGTGCTGTTGGGTGGGGGCTCTGAATGGCCCCCTGACTGCTCCCTTTCTGCCTTGAGATGGGACTCCAGACGAAAAAGTCCTAGGGCCTCTCTCAGCCATCTGGACCATCCCATTATCCTAATGTTGTCATGTTGTCAGTCAGTGTGATAGCCGCAGCAGCCCCGGGACACCAAACTGTTAGGCGGTCCCTGGGGAGCAAGTGCAAGGAGGTCATTGTATTTTCCCAAAGAGGAGCTGGGTTTCCCCTCCGGCTCACCTGCTCCCTCTGAGAGTCATTGGAGCGAACCACGGCTTTAGGCACGTGGGCTGCAGTTGGGGTGGCTGAGTGGCACAGCTCCCCCTTCTCCTGGCCCTTGTCCCTGTACATGGGTTGGGCCTCAGTGAGGACTCGTGGCGTTCACTAGGGTGAGGGGGGAGTGACACAGAGGGGGCCATAGGCTCTGGACCACTTCTCCCGAGGCCTCAGAAGGTCCAGAGGCCATGCTGAGCAGTGCCCAGAGCAAGTCCAGCCTCATTCATCTTGCATGTCCTGCAGAGGAAACCTCTTAAGGAGAGAGGGAGTTTCCACCCCCAGTCCATCTGCCCAGGGCCTCGCCAACTGTAGTTCTCCCTGCTTTTCTGTTTTGCCTCCTGTTCTCAGGCTTGTCCCTGAAAGGCGGATTGTCCCAGCAGAGCCTGAAGCCCTCCCTTAAAGTGGAGCCTCAGAGCCACTTCAGCTCCTTTAAGTACGGCAGCAACACGGTGGTGGAGAGCTACTCGGTGCTGGGCAACTGCCGGCCTTCCGACCCGTACAGCATAAACAGCGTGTACTCCTACCACTCCTACTATGCACAGCCCAGCCTGACCTCTGTCAACGGCTTCCACTCCAAGTACGCTCTTCCATCATTCAGCTACTATGGCTTTCCATCCAGCAACCCGGTCTTCCCCTCTCAGTTCCTGGGGCCTGGCACCTGGGGGCACACTGGCAGCAATGGTAGTTTTGAGAAGAAGCCAGACCTCCATGCTCTGCACAACAGCCTGAGCCCGGCCTACGGTGGTGCTGAGTTTGCCGAGCTGCCTGGCCAGGCTGTTCCCACAGACACCCACCGCCCCACTCCCCACCACCAGCAGCCTGCTTATCCAGGCCCCAAGGAATATCTGCTTCCCAAGGTCCCCCAGATCCACCCAGCTTCCAGGGACCCCTCTCCGTTTGCACAGAGCTCCAACTGCTACAATAGATCCATCAAGCAAGAGCCAGTAGACCCACTGGTCCAGGCCGAATCTGTACCCAGAGACCCCGGTAAGATAGGCAAAATGCCTTTGCCCGAGGCATCACAGAATGGGGGTCCCAATCACCTATGGGGACAGTACTCAGGAGCCCCAAGCATGTCCCCCAAGAGGACTAACAGTGTGGGTAGCAGCTGGGGTGTGTTCCCTCACGGGGAGAGCCCTGCCATCATTCCTGATAAGCTCGGTTCTTTCGGGGCCAGCTGCCTGACCCCTTCCCACTACTCGGATGGCCAGTGGGGGCTGTTCCCTGGTGAAGGGCAGCAGCCAGCCCCCCAACCTGGAGGACGGCTGCGAGGCAAACCGTGGAGCCCCTGCAAGTTTGGGAACAGCACCTCGACCTTGGCTGGACCCAGCCTGACTGAGAAGCCATGGAGCCTGGGGACAGGGGATTTCAACTCAGCCCTGAAAGGTGGTCCTGGCTTCCAAGATAAGTTGTGGAGCCCCCTGAAAGGGGAGGAGGGGCGGATCTCAACCCCGGCGGCGAGTCAGCTGGACAAAGCCTGGCAGTCCTTCAGCATGCCCCTGGGCTCCAGCGAGAAGCTGTTTGGGGCCCTGAAGTCTGAGGAGAAGCTGTGGGATCCCTTTAGCCTGGAGGAGGGGATGGCCGAGGAGCCCCCCAGCAAGGGGGCTGTGAAGGAGGAGAAGGGTGGCATGGAGGAGGAGGAGGAAGAGCTGTGGTCCGACAGCGAGCACAACTTCTTGGACGAGAACATCGGTGGCGTGGCCGTGGCCCCCGCTCACGGCTCCATCCTCATCGAGTGTGCCCGACGGGAGCTGCACGCCACCACGCCCCTCAAGAAACCCAACCGCTGCCACCCCACCCGCATCTCGCTGGTTTTCTACCAGCACAAGAACCTCAACCAGCCCAATCACGGGCTGGCCCTCTGGGAGGCCAAGATGAAGCAGCTGGCGGAGAGGGCACGGGCCCGGCAAGAGGAGGCCGCCCGGCTGGGCCTGGGCCAGCAGGAGGCCAAGCTCTACGGGAAGAAGCGCAAGTGGGGTGGTGCCCTGGTCCCCGAGCCCGAGCATAAGGAGAGGAGGGGGATTGTCCCCACTCGGCAGGCGCTGGCTGTGCCCACAGACTCGGCGGTCACCGTGTCCTCCTACGCCTACACGAAGGTCACTGGTCCCTACAGCCGCTGGATCTAGGTGCCAGGGTGCCAGCGTACCTCAGCGTCGGGCCCGGCCCGAGCTGCCTCTGTGGTGCTTTTGCCCTCACACCTGGGGGCGGGTTGGGGGTGCAGAAGTCTTTTTATCTATATATACATATATAGATACACATATATATGTATTTATGGTCCAAACCTCAGAACTGACCCGCCCCTCCCTTCCCCCCACTTCCCCAGCACTTTGAAGAAGAAGCTACGGCTGTCGGGTGATTTTTTTCGTGATCTTAATATTTATATCTCCATGTTGGCTTCCCCCCCCTTGTTTGGGGGGCTTTTATTTTCTCTTGTTTTTAAAACTCTATCCTTGTATATCACAATAATGGAAAGAAAGTTTATAGTGTCCTTTCACAAAGGAGTAGTTTTAAATTCCATTTAAAATGTGTATTTATTGGATTTTTTAAAAAGCGACAATAGTAATGGTAAAAAAAAATGGGCAGGAAAAGCCAGAAGTGCTCACTCCTGCCCAGTCTTGCCGGGCCCGGCGAGCCTGGTCCTTTTGGGAGCTGACGAGGTTCTCTCAGCTTTCTGCCCCTCATGAGCCAAGTGCAGATTGTAGCCACCCAGTCCATCCCTCCAGACAGATAAGCCTTCCTTTTGGGGGAGGGAGCCTTCAGGACAGCCTCTGTCCTCTACAGCAGGATGGGAGAATCTGTAGAGAAACCTCTGGGGTCCCTTTTTCCAGGCACCAGCTTGGAGTCAGGGGGACGGGGCAGCTGTACCCCAGGCCAGGCACCTGAGAGGCTGGTGTAGATTTCTCCAGAAACCAGGTTGGAAGTAGACAGCTTCAAGCTTGCTAGTCTCCACACTGAATCCTCTCTGTTCGTTATTTATCAAGTCACATGATGTGGTTCCCTAGGCAGCACCTCGTGATGGAGCTGGAGTTGAGAGGCTCTTAGGAGCCTTTTCCATCAAGTTGACGAGCCAGTGAATACTGGGCTGAAGGAATTTGCCTTAGTGGCAATTTTTAAAAAGCCCCAGAGTCGATGCTGATCCCGAAAAAGGGCTACTGTATCTTTAAAAACAAGAAGTTGAACCCAAGCTGTGAAAAGCCAGCGCTGCCCCACGTGCAGCGCTGTGCAGAGCCTGGTGCTGTAGTTTTGTGCTGGGACTTCCTTGACTCTCAGGCAGGCCGCGTCCTGCAGGAGCTCAGCACACCAGTGTGACAGCAGTTAACACATCTCCTTATTCCTGGATTTTCACATTGGACAATGGTGCATGCCTCACACCCAAGCCCACCCCCTCCATGCTGTCACTTGAGGAGTGGGCCTACACTTAACAATTGTAAAACGCAAGAGTCAGACGTTTTCAGCAGGTAGCTATGATTTTCCTCCCTAATTGGTGCCATTTCTCTATTCAGTCATTTTCTCCTTTCCTCCCTCCCTTTTCCACCCACTGTAACACACCCGTTTGAAAATTCTGGTGCATTCGTTTCGTTCTTTGAGAATGTGGTGCTTAATTTTCACAACATTGTTGAGAGAGGTTGGGGCCTGGCAGGGAGAAGCAACATTCATGGACAGCAAGTCACACTTCTTGGAGTTTTTGTTTTTCCTGTGGTATTAGCAGCAGGCGTATCAGTGTGGACGTGTGGCGAATGGGAGGCTTCATCAGGACGCACAGAGGGGAACGTGGCCACACAGTGAATGACAACCAAGCCCTGAGATAAATAGCAGATATTTATTGAGCAGTTTTATTCAGATGTGGGTCTTCGTAAAACAAGTTTAACAATCAGATGACGATGCTGAAGGCAAGTTCCTGAGCTTCCAGGTGCCTTGTGTAAGAGCTGAGAACGGACCCGCTGAGTGTTTACTGTAACTGTTCCGGAAGCACTGGCGGAAAGTCGTCGTAAGATGTCCTGAGCATTTATGTGGTCTGGTTTTAACTGTACATAGTGAAAGATTTTTTTAAGCACTTTTGCCTAGATTTAAACAGCAACTTGAAAAAAAAAAAGTATGTTTTAACATGTAATTGTGGGAGAAACTGTAAATAGTAGCTGAATATTTAACGTGCTTTGTCTATCCTTCACTTTTACCATATTCTGTAAAGTTGCATTTATTTTACAGGACAAAAATGAAATATTATTGCTTTTGAAATAAATACCCAAGAGCTTATCAGGATTTAGAATTATTCAGAACTCAGATTTATAGGAAAACCTCTGACCTTCAGTTTGACAAGCTAAAGGAAGCAGAGTCTTTAATGAGCATGCTAATTTTCTAGTTTTGAGGAAAAGTTGGGTCCTTTAAATGCTATTTTGCTTATCGCATCAGTACTTTTATGCAGGTCTCATTTGACTCCGTGCTTAGGTAGATACGGGGGTGCCTTGAAAACTTCATTTTAAATGATCTTAAGCAAGAAATACAATATTTTACGAAATATTTGGAGAATGTGACCGTCTGTATGACCGGGAAAGCCCCAGGTTGGCTGTTGGTTTGGAAGGTCCCGAGTGTAACCCAGGTGATTCTGATCCTTGGCATGTGTGAATCTTCCTGATGTATGTTAAATATACTCTTCCCCTGTCACCCTTTGGTAGCAAAGCCATTAGCCGAAAAGAGAATCCAATACAAGCTAAAAGCATGTGATGTCTGTCCCCCCAGCTCAAACAGCCTTTGGTGCATAAATTTCTAGATTAGCAAGCAGACTGCTGAGAGGTGAGTCGAGAGGCAGTCTCCATTGGATGTTCCCATCCCCTCGGAATGGTGTTTCAGAAATTCGGTGGTGCTGGTGCCATGCTCAAGCCCATGCTGATTTGTACACACTACTTGTATAACCTACCTCAAATCTCAGTCATTAAAATTAGCATGCTTTAGACATATATTTAAAAAGTAACTATGCACAGCTCTTTATTCCCCCCCTTGCTGCTGAAGGTTTCTTAAAGAGAAAAAATCAAATTTTTATTTTTTACTGGCACTACCATTTTTTAAGTCCTAAAGATGATTAACAGACATTTTTATCATGAGAAGAAAAACAAAGCCATCGCAACTAAAGAACCGAACAGCATGACCAAGTTTTAAGAGTAATATTATAGCAACAGAAAATGATGGAGTCTTACTTATAGTCATCTCCCCAGTGTGCCCTGTCCACAGACACCATCCACACGCAGTGCAGACATTTGGTCCCCCTTGCTTCATTTAGTTTTCCCTGCCTTTTGTGTGCAAGGGAAGTGCTTGCAAAGTTCTGTGCTAAGAGATATTTGAAATAAAAATCGCTTCGCAGCAGGTTCTCACAAAATAACTGGTGCTAGCTTAAGAAACCATTATCTAACCATCAGAGATCTTGACTAAAGGTGTTTCGTGGATTCTGAGGTCTTTTGTTTTTGTTGTTTGGTTTGTTCTTTGGCAGGGCCTACCTTCCCCACACGCTGGCTTCGTGGGTACCGCTTTACCTTCTCGCCGAGATGACAGTGGTGTGCATGGAAAGAGATCATACCCTGCCCCCTCTTGGTCCTTCCACCAGCCTCTCTTGGATACAGTAGTGTGCAGAGCAAGGGGTTTTTAAAGCAAAGAAAGAAGTAGCAGAGCTAAACTGCTTTGTACCAAACAGCAGTAGGTTTTTGAGGACAGTTGGCAATGAAGAGTTGGGAACCTGATTTCATTGAGAGAAATCCAGCCAGACTTTGTGACGTTGAACCAGCGCCACATCTCAGATCAAGGCAGTGCTGGTGGGAAATTAAAATAACATCCCTGACGTGCCTCAACCAATCTCTCTTTCCTTTTGTTACTGAAGTGTGTCCTATGGACTAGAAAGCATTTTTATGAAATGAAATAGTCTAAATAAAATGGTGCTATGGTGTTTTAATGTGACTGTCCCTGATCCTGTCCTGCTGAGGTGCTATCAAGGTTCTGAAACCACAACCAACCAAAAACAAGCTGGGCTCCAGTCTCTCTTGCCCCCCCCCCCTTTTGGTGCTGTCTCCTTAGACCTCTGTTTACCGTGCTATAACCTGCTCTGAGCGGTTTTGTTTTTTGTCCTTCCCTTGGTGGCCAAACACAGAAAGGCAAGTCTCAAAGGCAGCTAGCTCCCTGACTGAACGGGAGCGGGCTTGCCTGGCTTGGCTGGTGCTCTAGTTTTAATCTGTCCTCTCAGGCCTAATGAGAAAGGAAGGGTGAAGGGCTTTTTTTCTTTTTTCTTTTTTCTTTTCTTTTGAGGAAGGGGAGTCAGGTTCTCCTGCCTCTTTTAACATGGCAAGTATTCTCATAGCCAAGGACACATGTTCTCCTGCGGTCCAGGGTGCCACATAGATGTCTCTGAGAGTCTCAGAGGCGCTCTGCACACCATGGCAGACTAGACGGATCTCCTTCCTCACCTGGCACTGGCCAGGGCCATGTGGGCAGGGGGCTCCTTTTTTGGCTTCTTGAAGCCTTTGCCCCAGCATTGCTTCTGCCTCTCACTGATAACCCGTCATGTTCAAACTAAAGGAAGAAGCTTGCTTTGTTTATCCGATGCCACTGAGGCTGCTTTTTTAGTTGGTGCTATTCTAAATTTCTTCTTGGGTCCACAAAAGTTGATGTTTTAAAAACTCAACAAGAAGCTCCATTTGGTGTCATCCACTGTCACAATAATTTTTTTTTTTTTTAAATACCTCGAAAACAGGACATCATGACAACTTCAGTAAGGTAGATTCCGTGAGGGTCTGATACCTGCAGGTTGTCCATTTGATGATGTACTTGACCTTGAAGAATCACGGGTCGTTTTATTTTTCATTCATTCTTTAGCAGTTAAAATGGCAGAATGCCTAAAGGAAGGAGCATGGTTGGCTTTATTTCATTTTCTTCTTAAGTTTTGCTTTTCTATAAAATGTGAATTTCCTATACCCATCTCATTGAGCTTTTCAATCATTGTTGCTGTCATTTGAAATGACTCCCTCGAAACCCAGTTTTACTAGCCAGGTGCATCTACAGTAGTACATGGCCAATTTCAACATACCCTGGACCAAAACGAACACTTTTTGAGGTGCGTACCCCCAGCACAGGTTATACAGTCCCATACCTACATGTGCAGAGTTTTTTCTACCTGTGAGACCTCTGTCTTGGCACTCCCGGCCCTTCCTCCCACTGAGCTGCCCACAAGAGCAAAGCAATAGGCTTCTCCCCTGAGCAGAGACTGCAGCACAGAAATGCAAGGTCTAGCGTTGCTTTTTGCATAGAATCGGTGAGTGATTTGGCCTACTTCCTCGTTTGCTTCTATTCTGATATCAGGGATGCTTTTTTGTAGTGGTGTTATTTGGTCTCTCTTCTCATTTTGACTACCCGTTATTCAGGGATAACTTGTCACTATCCACATGGGGATTTGCAAAATACTATTTGGCTCATTTGAACATCCAGATTTTCTTGGTTCCAATATTTTTTTTTCTTTTGAGGGGAAAAAGGAGGAAAAAACAGGAGTGATGTTTCTTTTCCATGTACTCCAATTTCAGAAGAAACAAGGGCAGGTCATATTGTGGCATATACATGCATTCGACTTAATCTAGAACCCCTGTAGTGTTTTGATGTGTTTTATTTCTTCTCTCTGAATTCCTGTTTGGTTACTTGGCTTCCAATGGAGGTGAACTTAACAACCATACTTGAATATTCCGTCTTGACTTTGTAACTGTGGCTACTTGAAATGAAGTTTATCTGGGGTTGATGGATGAATGGTAGATTTTTGCAATGTCTCAAGGCAATAGGATGTGTATTATTAAACTGTAGATATTCTTAGTACAGTAAATTTATGCTGATAATTTTATTTTGTATAATTTTTACCTTTTTGTTAATATTTTTTCTCCTACTTTATTGGTTTGCCTCCTGAGCTACCCCTCTTTACCCTCCCTTATCCCCCAGTGTTTCAGTAAATTTAATTTAGGGTGCCTAGAAATTGCAAGTATGTATCCTTTTTTGATTTGTATTTTATTATAATTTACACAAACAACTGGGTTTGTGAACTGTATTACTCCTGGTATCTTTAAAATATTGTGGGTGTTTTAATAAATTTTATATTTATTTTTTGCACTCAAATTCCGTGTGGACCCTTTTTCCCCTCAACCCCAAAGCAAACTCAAGGTTGTTGCGTGTGAGATTGCCCGTGGTCCCACCCCCATCCCCACCCCCTGTGGGCTGTAGATGCACAAATAAAGCCCTCGCTGAGAACGGCGATAGAGCCCATCCTAGTCCCCTTCCGCCACTTGCAAAGAGTAACGTTCAAAGGCTGTCAGCTGTTGAAGCTGGCTATGAAGGGGGAAATGGAGATGGCTTTTGCTTTCTTTATGTTTTATCTTTTCCCCTTTTTTCATTCGTTTCGGAGACCACCCCATTAAAATGTTTCACTTCTATCGCTTCTCAGCCTTTCAGCTAGGAACCAGTGTGGTTTATTTTTATCAGTTTAAAATTGTCCACTTCTGATATGTTTGCTAAAGGATCTCTGAATCCTGCTCCAGTCTGATGTCTGGATGCCATGTCTAGTAGGGAGTGCCAAATAGGGAACCCTAGATTTCGTTGTCCTTGGGGCAAGGAGCTTTCCCACATATTCCATGTCCAGGCTACCTCAATTCAGATTGCCAGTGTGGTGGCCGATTGTGATTGTGAAAAAGGGAATCGAGGAAACTAGAAGGGCATGGGAGGGGAAACTGTCCCCTCCTGCTTGAAATATTTCCCTGAAATTGATTCAGGGTCTCAGAGAAAGGAGCACCCCCCCCCACCCCATGCATGAAGACGTCAGCATTCTTTCTACTGGGTGACAACATCCTGTTAGGTCACTACAGAGGAGAGCAGAGCGCTTCCCTCTGGGCACAGTAGTGAAAACCCCCCAGTCCTAACAGGGCTCCAGACGACTAGCTCAAAAACTTTCATCTCTGTTTTGTTTCACTTGCAAAGTGACCCTCTGGAAGTGCCTGGGTGTGCATGGCTGTCAGGGGTCCGCACACATGTTTGCATGTTTTACAAACATGGGATTGCATTGTATTTGGTAAAGTGCTTTCCACTTGACATCTGTGGGTTGAAAAGACCTAGACCGGTCCCCTTCCCCAGCCCCTGTTGTGTGGGCCCCATTTCCAGGACCTGAGGTGAGGGCTGGGAGCTTCCTGCTTCAGCAGGAGCTGACTCACTACTGGGTGACTCCAAATGTGCTTTCATCTCTTCTTATACAAATTCCATGTTAAATATAGAAAAATTAGAAGACTGAATTTTAAAAATTATCTCAAATCCCACTAAAAGAGAACCACATATTGCTTGCAAACATTTTCTGAGGGTGTAAATACAACTATTGTGAGTAGTACATGCATTTTTTAAATGGATTAATACGGTAATACTTTGTTGTGATCTCTTCCACTAAATATATCTTTAAATGCCAGTGATACAGAACTACATCTTTTAAATGGATATAGAAGCATTTAATCATCCACATAATATTGAACTCTAAGCCCCACCCACTGCACTTCTTTCTCCTCTAAGAAGCATCCTAATTAATCCCTCTGCTACATGTCCTTAATTCCTAAAACCTTCCTGTGACATAGTTCCAGACCCTGTTCTACCGATTTCCCATGATTCCTGTTCACACCTTGAGCATCCTTCTTCATATTGGGATCTCTAGGAATGAACACTGTCCCAGATGGCTTCTGGCTCTCCTAAGCCAAGCACAGAGACACCAAAGAGTCCCACATCTGGACACATCATTTTTATAAATACTCACCAAGGTTTATTAACTTTTTAAGCAGCTGAGAGCTGGGTGGCTCAGTGAAAAGAACATGGCTTCTTCATTTCTCAATCATGTGTGAGATTAGCCGTTGTATCTGCCTGTGTCATTTTCTTTATAAAGCAAGCCGATTACACCACATAAGATTGATATGAGGATTAAAATAATACTACAGAAAAAGCACCAGGAATTTGGGTCATGGCAGATAATAGAAGCTGCCATTATTACTCTTGGCATACACAAAACTTTAGGACACTAAAGAGTTCAAGACTAGCCATCGACCACAGTATTTAGGAGAACTGCTGCCAAGGCAGGCCCCCAACTCCAGAGTTTATGCACCTCATCTTGAGTTTTTAATTCTACACACAGCGTGTGAAGCTTAGTCATTTTAAATTCACTGTTTAACTCGTCCTCCTATTTCGAATCTCAATCTTGTCATTATTGGTTTAGTCTTCCGCTGATGTTCTTATGGGCTCCTTAACCTCGGAGACCTGTCGTCTCTCTGTCTCCCATGCACTCGGGGGGAATAACAGGCGCTCACCATCGTGTGAGAGGAACCGAACCCTTTAACACCCCCATGACTTGGTGGTTCTGCTGAAGATATATCCAACGCACATAACCCAGTGCCCATTCCCACCAGAGCCACGGCCACCACAGAAGACATGAGAGCACCACCCACAGAGAACACCATCAAAGCATGTCAAAATCGAGATCCTTCCAACCCCACCCCATTTCTACCCCCAGAAGCCTTGGCAAGTGCCTGCTTTTCTCTACTGAGAAGCCCAATCCCAGACCCAGCGAACTTGACCAATTTTCCTTCCCTGCACTTCAAACACCTTCCTGCGTTTTCTTCCTTTTTCTTTACACACACCTGATCCCTACTCCTCCGGGCTAGCTGCCCTCCATCCTCCACATTTTCTCTAGGTTCCCACCCTTTGCTTCTCCTCTGGGACAGGCTTTATCAATTACCTGCTCTCTGCCCCGCACCATGCTCTCAGGTCTCTGGTCTGATCCTACACTGCCC
The DNA here is from genome assembly GCA_030015415.1 of Cynopterus sphinx. Taxonomy (NCBI): domain Eukaryota; kingdom Metazoa; phylum Chordata; class Mammalia; order Chiroptera; family Pteropodidae; genus Cynopterus; species Cynopterus sphinx. The sequence continues at coordinate 52,024,329 of CM057383.1, read as the reverse complement.
TCAGCTTACCACCTTTCTCACTGTTTCCTATCACTACTACATTCTGCAAGTGTAGACAACCTCCTGGCTTCAACTTTCATACCACTCCCTCACCCGTGCCCTCGTATCTCCAGAAAGAGCTGTCTTCTAGACCAAGGATCCTGTCCTCACTGACCCCTCCAAAGCCCCAACCCCCCGAAACTCTCCACTCTTGGGCCATGCCACCAGTAGCATTCCATTGTCCCTGGGCCCTGAAGCCCTCTGCCCCTCTCATGGTTCCTTTATGTACATACCCTGTTCTTGAAACACAGATGTCCTTGCTACAGCCTGTAGGCTTCTCTCAGGGGCCTCATGCAGCCACCAGGCTTCAACTATGACCCCAGCGCTGGTTATCTCCAAAGCCACGTCTAGCCTAGACCTCTCTCATGAGTTTGGGCTACTGGACAGCTCTTAGTGGCTGTTCGGCAGGGCCAAAGTCCTAATTTACCAAAAATTGACCTCTCACCTCTCTGCCAAAATTCCCTCTGACTGTTGATGGCCTCATCGTTCTCCTGGTCACATCCTGACACCTGCCAAGTCTAGAGTCTACCCCCATCATTGTCCTCAATTTTGTCCTCCTTGTCACCGTTACTAGCAGCCACACTGTGCAGCTGCACTGCACGATTCATACAGATTACCATGTGGGCTTTGATCATTGGCATAGACTCCTCCCCCCACCCCCATGAGCAGGGTCATGCTGGAAGACCACTGCAGGGCCCTATGAAACTGGGGCCCAAGGCAGAGGCCTCTCATACTGTTCTAAAAATGAGAACTTTCAGAAAGATTGTGACTTGCCCAAGGCCATCTAGCTAGGAAGTGGCAGAACCCGTCCTCACACCCAGGTGTGTCTGACACCAAAACCTGTGCCCTGTCCAAATGTACTCATTACTTCAGCATTTTAAGAGCCATGTTCCCATCTGACACATGTCACCTCACTAGCAGGAATACCCACAAGCAGAACTTAGGGCACAGCCGGCAGCCTGGAGGTCTGTGGACACAAGAGGCACAGGTTGCAACAAGGGGGCTTTGCAGAAAGACTTGTGTTCTTTGGAGCTTTTCCAACAGGCATCCATATTTGAGAGGCTGACATCTGGCCCCCATTTGATCTCCCTGCCCACCTTACCAAAGCCAATCTCCTTACTCAGATAATCTTCCTAAGAACCAAATTGGACTATTTCCCTGTATCACTCCTCCATGCTCCCCATTGGGTACAGCTCTCAGGATAAGGTACAACATCCCAAATTTGTCATAGGGCCCTCCAGGACCTGACCCCAGCTCACATCTCTAGTACCACTAAAGGCCACTTGGTGTCCTTGTCCGATTATCTCAGTGCCCTACCTCCTAAGTGGCTTCTCAAATATGAACAGGCTTTCCAGCCAATGCGAGTGCAAGTAATACCCCCAAGAACTCCTTTCTTTTAAAATCCATTAAAATATTTACATAAACTATAAAATGACTCCAAATAAATTTTCAGTAAGAACAAAAAGGTCACCAAGATTTTACCCAAGGAAGTATGAACAAACAGAAAGCCAAGTTATCTGAAACCAAAGATAATCTTTTATTTTACAAAGAACAACAAACATTAAGAATTCAAAGTGTCTACGGCCATGCCACCCTGAACACCCCGGATTCCAGCTGATCTCAGAAGCTAAGCAGGGGCGGTCGGGCCTGGTTAGTACTTGAATGGGAGACCACCTAGGAAGACTGGGTGCTGTAGGTGTTAAAAGAAAAAGAATTTGAAGATTGGTAATGAATCCTTCGGAAGAAATAAGAGGTCAGTGAGTGATTGCAATATATTTTCAAAAAAATTTAAAAGGACTTCTGTCTACTCAACAAAAGTGAGGTACTAGATAACAGACCAAACTATGCCTAAAGCACAACTGATATGCGGAGAACAGAATAATCAAAGCAGATCAGGAAATGCCATTTAACATGAAAGGATAGATAGGAAGCTCAAATGACATAAAAAAACCCATGAGACTGGAACACTGAAATGCCTCTTGAGAATACCGGGAGTTCCCAATAAAGGATTCAGGAGAAATGGTTCTGAATCAAAGGTCTATGGGAAGAAAACTGTACTGAGTGAAGTCAGATGAGAACCGATAGGTCCAAGGCATCGCAAACTGTGACTCGCTTTATTAAGAAGTGAGAGTCCTGGGAACTAGCTTCCTCCTCATCAGCTGGGGAATCATTTCTGCAAAGGCATCTGGACTCTTCAGCTATGTTTCCATTTAGAACCCTGAGCAAAATCTGCAGCCCCACAGCCCACGGGTCTCAGATCCTCTCACTCCACGACCAGCACTGTGCACCTTGCTCTCTGCAGGGGCCGTGCTGGGTGCTGGGCACATGACCAGGCCCAGACATTCACGCCATTCAGAGCAGAGGTCCACGCTAAAAGACTGGGCTCCTTTTTAATTATCCCCACGCGCTGGCAATTCTAAACAATGTCATTGCTCAAGCAATACACGTGATAAATATTACAGTATGAAAAAGGGCAAATGAATGAACACTTTCTGGTTTTTTAAATTAATCAACTTTATTTTTAGAGCGGTTCAAGGTCTACAAAAAAATTGAGCAGTAAGTAGAGAGTTCCTTTATACATACATAACCACCTCATTTCCCTTATTAATATCTGGCATTAGTATGGTATATGTGTTATGATTGATGAGCCAATATCTATACAAAATTATAAACTAAAGTCTGTAGTTTGCATTAGGGGTCATTCTTTGTATTGTACATCCTATGAGTTTTAATAAATGTATAAGGACATGTAGCTACCATTACAATATCATACAGGATAGTTTCACTGCCCTAAAAATCCTCTGTGCTCCACCTGTTTACCCCTCCCTCCCCTCTAATCCCCGGCAATCACTGATCTTTTTTCACTGTCTCCATTGTTTTGCCTTTTCCAGAATGTTATATAATTGGAAACACAGTCTGTATCCGTTTTAGTTGGTTTCTTTCACTCAGTAATGTGCATTTAAGGTTTCTTCCGTGAGTTTTCATAGCTTGCTAGCTCATTTCTTTTCATCACTGGAATAAACACATTTTAATAGCATTAATGTGTTTTTGAGAAAGCCGAGAAAAGTGTTTCTTGTGGACAGAGCAGCAAGCCTTAGCAAAAGCTGGGGGTGGAGGGGGGGAGCTGTCAGAAGAAGATGGGGTGGGAGAGGGAATGGGAGGGGCAGAGGAGTCACCTGATAGGATCTGAGTTTTGACAACATCATTCTGGCTGCTAGGTGGTCCCTGAGAAGTGCTGCAGAAAACCACTAAGTCAGAGGGCAGCCAGTAATTTTTAAACCTGGTCTCTGTTTTTAGTGAAGTGCTTACGGACAGGACCGCCTACTTCAGAAGGCAATTTTGTCCATCTAAATTCTAACCTGTTTTAACAATATGTATCCTTCAGATTAGCACATTTTAAAATTACTTACTCTTTAATAAACAATGTATTCTGCAACCCCTGACACCGGCACTCAGCTGCATGCCTTTTTTTTTTTTTTTAGATTATTACTGTTGTTGGGTTCTCAGTGGGTTTTTCCCTTGGCTTTGTTTGCTTAACAGTTTTTTAAATTTATTTTTTATTGTAAAATGTACATCACATAAAATTTACTATTTTAATTACTTCCAAGTTTACAATGCAGTGTGGCATTAAGTACATTCTCATCGTGCAGGCAGCACCATCCCCACACTTTGTTTCATCCCCCCCAAACTCTCTGCCCACGAAACACCAACTCCTCCTTCTCCTCTCTCCCTGTCTATCACCTTCCTACTTTGTCTCCATGAATTTGATTACCTACTACCTTATATAAATGAAATCATGCAATATTTGTCCTTCTCTGTCTGGCTTAATTCACTTAACATAATGTCTTCAAGGTTCATCCATGTTGTAGAATGAGTTGCAATTTCACTCTTTTTTAAGACCAAATAATATTCCATTGCATGTGTGAACCACATTTTGTTAGCCATATGCTTTGAACAGTGAATTCGTAAAAGTCTTAAACTTTGCCTTTGGCTCTGAGGTGTCTCCAACACCATCCCCTCCATTACCTCCTTTGAATCAATAGTACATTTGAAATAAACGATGGTAATGCAGTGACTGTATGGATAGAAAAATAGAACTTATATTACTTCAATTGTGTCATTATCTGCAACCACTTGGAATTTTCTTGTACGTTTAACATTTTTAACTCAAAGACAATTTAAACCCACTGGAATCAATCTTGAAATAACAGATATGGACATTGTTGCAACTTTGGGAATTTATTGTAAAATGGGATTTTTATGAATCTCTACCAAACTATCCGTTTGTTTGCAACTCTTCCTATTTGCTTTTTTCTTTCTCAATAAGATAGATTAACATATCTGTCTATACCAACTATCAAATATGAATATCCAAAAATCAGTTTTGATGGCATTGACAAATTTGCAGAAATTAAGAATAAAAAATTATAATTTTTATTATTTATTACAACAGAACAACATATAGGTATAGACATATATTTTAAAAGATAGATATTGATGTAATTTTAAAAGATATATATTAATGTAATTTAAATGTAATAATCCATTTTTTCCTATTTTGTACTGTAGTTTTAATTTATTTTTTATATTCACTCCCAAATATAGAAAGTTCTCCCTATAAGTAGCCAGTTAGGGGCTACATGTCTCTCAATATTTCCTTTTTTTGCTACAATGAAAGCTTTCACTCCCAACAGTATCAATATATTTAGTCATTTGCTCAATCCTACAATACACACAAAATAGTGCTGGAATTGTTAAACTCATACCACTACCAACAACATAAATATCGAGTATTAAGCTTTCTTTATAGGCCTCTTTCATCCTCTGAATTGTCCAAATAAGAGTGCTGTGTTCAGATGGAAAAAGATATTACTTTGATGGACCTAGAAGGTGTTTAAGTCATATAGAGAAAGATAAACACTATATGATTTCACTTACATGTAGAATCTAAGGAATAAAAAGAACAAACTAATCAAAAACAGACTCACAAATTTAATGAACAATTTGGTGTCAGACAGAAGGGAGGGAGATTTGGGGGGCTGGGAAAATAGGGTGAAGTGTTAAAGAAGTACACATTAGTAGCTAGTGGATGGTCACAGGGATGGGGAGATGGCATAGGGAATGCAGTTAGCATTAATACATTAATACGTTGGCTAGATGAAGGGTCAAGGGAGGGAGGGAGCAATTGGGGGGATTGTTTTATGAACTATATAGAGTGATGTATTTAAAGTTACTTGAACTAATTTTATTTTTTGTTCTGTATGAATGATTTGTTATTAATTTGACTTAGAACTAGGTTCATTTTAAATGAAATTTTAAGATTCTTTCAACATAATTTTTATTTCTTGAATATGTAAAACATCATTACCACAGTTTAAAAGTTTTAACTATATGAAAAAGTATATTCTGAAAAGTCACATTTTTTTTCTCTGCCTCATTCTCACCTAATTCCTGTAGGTAAGCCATTTCATTTATTTCTGGTTTAGCCTTAATTTTTCCTTCTACAAAAATAAGTAGATACATATATAGACTTTTATTTCCCTTACACATAATACAGAAACATACAAAATATGCTTTTTCACTTTTTAAAAGAGGGTTTATTGAAGTATGATATATATATATTCAGTCAAATGCACCCTTTTTAAGTGTACTTACTGTTTGATTGATATTGATCTGTATACAGCCAGGTAACCACCACCAAAATCAAGACATAGAATACTCCTATCACCTTAAAAAGACCCCTATGCCCTTTTGCAGTCAATCTTCTTTCACTCCAAGCGTTTGGCAAACACCAATTTATTATTTTACCTTTTCTAGACTGTCATAGAAATGGAATCATCATACAGTATTTAGCCCTTTGTGTTACCTGGCTTCTTTCACTCGGCCTAATACTTTTGAGATTCATTTATTGTTCTTAAAAGTGCTAGTAGTTCCTTCTTATTGCTGTGTATTATTCGGTTCATGAACATTTGGGTTGCTTCCAGTTGGTTACACTTTACTTTTATTTCTTAGCAATATAAACTAGAAATTATTCCATATCAGTTCATAGAGTTCTTGTTCTCATCCTTCCACTTTTATTCACTTTTTCAAATAAAAGTTTTATTGGGATATAATTCACAAAGCTTAAGTCTCACACTTTTAAAGTGTACAATTCAATGGTTTTTAGTATATTCATAAAATTGTGCATGAATCAACACTTATACAGTATCAGAATATTTTTCATCACCCCCAAAAGAAACTCCATATCCATTAGCTGTGACACCCTATCCCTAATCCTATTTCCTTTTTCTAAAGATTTGCCGATTCTAAACATTACATATGAATAGAATCATATAATTCGTGACCTTTGTGTCTGGCTTCTTTCATTTGTCATAATATTTTCAAGGTTCATTCACATTGTAGCATATCAGTACTTCATTCCATTTATAGTCTTATAATATTACATTGTATGAATATACCACATTTTGTTTACCCATTCATCAGTCGATGGACTTTTGGACTGTTTCTATTTTTTGGCTATTATGAACAAAGCTATGAACATTCGTGTGCAAGTTTTTGTGAAGATCTACATTTGCTCTTCTCTTGGGTAGATACATAGGTTGGACCAGCTGAGTCCCATGGTAACTCCATGTTTAACCTTTTGAGAAACTGTCAGACTGTTTTCCAAAGGAGCTGCCCCACTAGCAAACATGAGAGATCCAATTTCTCTACTTTCTCTCCAAACTTGTCTTTGTTCATGTTTTGATTCTAGCAATACTAGAATCTACAGGGGTCAATTCTGGTAAACAGTATTTTCTTGTGAAAGTATTCATTTTAATCTGTTTTGAAATTTATTTGCATAAAGTTGTACTAAATTATCTCATATGTTTTAATTTCCTCTGTTGCAATGATTATTTCCCTATGTCACTTCTTATTTTGTATTTTTGTGCTTTATTCCTTTTTTCTTTATTAGTTTAGTTATTGGTTTGTTGTTAATTTTTTTCCAAAGAACCATCGTTTTATTATTTCTACTACCTTTGTTTTCTACCTGATTAACTTATACTTTTATGCTTATTATTTCCTTCCTTGTACTTTCTTTTGATTAATTTTGTTGTTCTAGCTTTTTGAGAAAGTTAAAAATTTAAACAAAAGAAAGCTATAACTTGCCTACTATTTCTGAGTAAAAGCAGGGTTGTTTGTTTGTTTGTTTTTTCCTTTTACTTCTATTCGGGGCCTGAATTCTAGGAACAAAGTTCCTTCTAGAAACATCTTACTGAAAAATCTCCTTCCTGAATTAAGGCTAATTAGATCAATAAATATACTTGTGACTATGAGCCCTTGTTTCATATGGCAAATGTGTAGCATAGGGACCACAGGAGCCATTTACAGCTGCCACTTCTGAGACATTGTCTACATCATACTTTATCACTCTAAATTTTTAAACAAAATTTCAGATTATTAAAGTTAATTATCCCCGAAATTGATTCTCTGAGGGTAGTATCTATCCCATTTCATGCTTGGCTTCGGCTTAGCGTTTATTTTGTCCTATAACCCACTTCTACAAGGAAGATGGCAAGATGGTACATTCTGGTTTGGAGGCGGAGGGAAGCAGGCTTGCGGGACCAGGGGAAAACCCCCTAGTGGCCCAGGGATCCCGTTCCCGAAAGCGCTCTGGGACAGCCCCCGGGCCGCCGCCCTTCTCATTCGAGAGAGCCTCTTGGACCTCCAGGTTCCTCTCCAGGCTGCTGCAACCCCCGGGCGCTGCATCCCTGGGCAGGCTGTACTTCTCCGCCAGGTCGCTCGGTGCCGGCACCGGGGTGCGGGGACAGTCCATCCTTGGACCTGGCGAGCGGCCTCCGCGGCAGTTCCTCCGGGCCCGGCCAGTGGCAGGCGACGCCCCCACTGCCCGGTCTGTCCCTTCCCGGCCTGTGCGCGCCTTCCCTGTGCGATCGCACCCCTCTGGACTCGGCAATCTCCTGGTCATTCACAAATTCAAGCTCTCGGGGCGCGGGGGCAGCTTGGCTGAGGAGTGGCGGGGTCGGAGGGGCCGCCGAAGAGACTCGAGCCGAGGCGGCGGCCGGTGAGGGCACCCCCAGGAGCCGCGCCCGCCGCAGCGGGAACCCCTTCCCGCTCCCTGCACCGAACTGAGGCGCCGAGCTCGGGGCTCAGGTGGACTTAGGAAAACACACCCAGTGGGAATCTGGCATTTTGGAGAAATATTTCACATTGGTCAGGGAGAGCACAGGGACTGAATTGAGCTATGCAAAACTGCTTAAACATCTTTTGAAGAAATACCAATCCAAAACCTGGAGGGAAAAGAGTACCAGGAGTACATCGTGTAAAGCTTCTCTTTTAACCTTGGTGCAGAATGAGCGATAGCACTGGGCAGCGTGATCCTCGAGAGCTTGACCTCACAGATCACACTTTCATGAGGCACAGAAGGCACAGCAACCCACAGATACTTGCTGGAAGCACCTTAAATCAAGTAAAAGAAGACTTGAATGAGGTTGCATAAAGACTGACAGAGCTCAGTAGTATTTTGAGAAAACGACGTTGATTAAAAGTTTTAAAAGCAAATGTTGGAAAGGCACACCAAGCTCAAAAGTATCACCACTGGCAGAGGACAACAAAGAGAATTACTCCTCAGTTCTTCAAGAAATTCGACCATGAGCTGCATGAATATTGCCATGCTCACTCATATTTCCAGTGTCTTTCAGAAAATACAAGCAATGGAGGAAAGGCGATAGTGAGAATGGTAGAATCAATAGAGACATGCAGGGGTTGATCACCAGGTGATAGAAATCAATGGGAAATGCTTGCATGGAATTGTAAAGGCAGCTGAATCAGTGCTCAGAAAAACGTCACACCTGGTAATAGACACTTTGAAGTCAGAGTTTGAGCCTTCCGGAGACATCTGAGGATGCAACTCAACCAGTGAAGTGTCCTAGGGCTGACAATCATTCAGATTCTAGAGAAGGCAAACCGGAGGTCAACTCTAGTGGTGAATCCAAAGCAAAGTAATTTCTGTTCATAAAAATAAATAAGTCTCTGAAACAGAAAAGGGAATCCTTTGATTCAATGAGTACATGATCTCCAAACCCCAAAATCACTGCTTCAAAAGACTGAAGTGTAGGGGTGCCACACCAGAGGTTTTCAGCAATCTTCCACCACAACAAAGAAGGAAAAAGCTATAAAAGAAAGTCATAAATTAAATAGAGAGATCCAAATGGAGATGAAGCAAAGAGATGGCATATAACAAAGATGAAGAAAGATTGTCTTCCAAATGGGAGACCTAGCCAGTTTGGGTTACAAATGAATGAAAGTCAGACAAAAATATAGAAGAACTATGACTAGAAGCCCAGAATTTCAAGTCTGGCTGACTGAGGTTGCAGGCAGTATCCTAGCATGGAGTGAACAGGCCTGACAACAGAGTGGAATGCACAAAAAACTGAAACTTCAAATAACTACACTCAGACTGGGAGAGCACAGATGGCAATTACATAGTAAAGCAAAGTCAGGAGAGTTAGATGAAGGTTCTGGCTACGGATTTTAATAATGAATCTGATAACAAGGAACCCCTTGTTATCAGATTCATTATATCGGGACTTGTAAGGCTCTCTGTGTATTTGAAGGTTGAAATGAAGGAATCATTTCAATAATTGAAGCAGAAACACATCTTGTAGAGGAGAATGAAGGTGAATCTGCATTTGGAGAAATGGAGATGAAAAGGGTTACATTCCTACATTATGTATCAACGTCTATTGGACAAAAATGCCGGTGGTGCCAAGCTGTATATTTAATATCACTTCTAAAACGTGTTTATAAAGAACTGGAGGGGGTAGCTCCATGGTGTAGTGGTTAGCACGTCTGCTTTCACTCAGTAGGTCCTGGGTTCCCTCCCCGGTGCGCCAGGCCCCAGGTGCACACTGCGAGCATGTGAGCGTGTGGGAGGAGACTCCTCACCTTCAGAGATACAGCCCTTAAGGGGAACCGGCAACATCCATAAGTCAGGGGTGGAAGTGTGTTTGTGTGTGGGTGAGGGGATTAAAGGGCGGGGGAGAACTGGCTGTGACTGTTACAGGCAGTTAGAGAAGCAAATTTCTTCAAAAGTCTGGGTAGGTGGATAGCAGCGTAATACAGATCTTCTTCATATGATCACACAGTGGGCTTTGGCATCACACACCTGAATTTTCCTTGACTGGTTTTGACTCTAATCAAGTTTCTCTTGCTAAGATGAAATTTTACATTGAAAGCTGTCAACTGCCAATTTACAACTATGTCATATGAAACTGATAAACATTTCTTCTTTTGGCAGCATCTATAAATAAAAATAAAAATGTTGGAGTCTAATCTATGAATTATTTATGAATCAAAATATGGCATAATGGGGTACAGGAGACTTTAGGTCTCTTATGTACATATGGTACCTGCCATAAATTGAAATACATTAGAATATTACATTCGTAGCTGAATAAATTGAACTATGCTAGTTCGTTAAATTTTACTGTTATTCACTTAGAGGAAATCATGAACAAAATAAAATCTCATTCTTCTTTATTGAAGAAGAAAATACTTATACTAAATATTTGTATTTATCTTAACTGTGGTTAAGGTCATGGGTAGTTTATCATGATTGTCCTATCATGTCTATTTGATCCCACATAACCAATTGAAAACTGGAAAAGTTGAGGGGGCGGGAAGAGGGAAGAGGTAGATGCGGTTTAAGGGGTCAAATATGTGGTGACAGAAAGAAATCTCACTATGGGAGGTGAACACACAATGTAAACATATATGTGCTTTACTGTCAAAATGTTCAGCTGAAACTTACCGGATTTCGTTAACCAATGTCACCATAAAAGATAATTAATTAAAAAAAAGCTGGAAAAGTTTAGTCAATTAACCTTTTATATTTACATATCACATTTGGTTGATCTAGCCACCAAATTGATGCAGTAGATCAAATGTTCTAGTGCTGTATAGACACCCTTACAAGGCAAACAGTGCATGTCTATTTCTCAATCTTGTTGGTTCTGTCAGCTGGTTTTGTGGCAAGAGAAACTGTATTCAGCTCATGCTTCCCTAAGCTTATAATTAGAATGCAGTGTGGCAGTACAGTTGCACAGAGACAAAACTCAACATATTGCTTTTCAAAGGGTAAGATTTTTAAACCTAAATTTTGAGCTTGTTAGAATTAAAAAAAAAAAAAACAGTAAATGTAAAGGCTCACTCTAGAAAATAAAATGATTAACTTCAGCCAGAATAAAATAAACTCCTCACTATCTTTAAAGAAATCTGGCCACATAAATAGATAGCTACCATGCCCAGTTTTTAATCATATCCAGTAATGAGATCTACCCAGAGAACACAGAGAACCAGCTATAAACGAATGGAGGGAGCCAGGTTGAGACTCTCCTTTTTAAAAAAATTTCCTTTGAGAAACAATTATTCATGTCCTTCCTGCTTTTAGACAGGAAAATTAGCTTCTTGCCTCTACATTATGGGCTTATTTCATGAGAAGAAATTAAAGGATTGGAAAATGGTGGGAGGTTATTCATGCTTGCTGCTCTGGATGGCAGTCTTTCAAGGTTCTAGGTGTGAGTTAGCTTACATTTCTACCAAAGTGAAATGCAGTGGACTTCACTTAATGACAGCAACTATGACTTACAACTATGTGATTTTTAAACGTGGTAATTAAAATTTCTTTTGAATTATGCCTTCACTGACATGATACTGATAAAGCCACTTACCTCGATCCAGACTTCTTCAGGGGTTTGTTTTCCTTAAAAATGTATTGTAGTAAGAAAATCAGCTGACACTCAAACCCTGGGGATTCGTTTCAGTGATCCATAAATGCTTCCCCCACTTCCATGCCAGTAGGTTACCAGTTTTAGCCATTTAATCAAATGAATGGGACACCTTCCTCTATCAGATGATGAGCTAATTTCAAAACTGTTAACTGCCAGAGAAAGCAAACAAAATATGGAAAAAGCCTAGAACAGGGCAAACAACATTAGCTTCTAAAAACCCTGCCTTGAAAAGCATCTTGTTCTTGGAAGTTTTTTTTTTCTTTAGAATTGTGTAAATCTGAATCAGAAAATAATTTAGTTTGTATAGAGCAGGGGGAGCACTTTGTGCATAAATTTATAAGCATTATTATAAGTTGTATGCTTTAGCACTGAGATGAAGATGTGGAAAATTGACTAAAAAGTTCAAGATATTTTGTTTCAGTTTCTCTAGTCAATGCCTGAAGTATTAGAAAAAGTTTTGAAACAATTTTCAAAGCAATTTTATTTTTAATAACACCAGTGCACTCCTTTGGCATGATGCCTAAGATGTGATTATTTAACATTTGCCAAAATGTTTAGAATAACAATTGGCCAACAGGAATGTAACTTCTTTTGTGGTCTTGTTCTTGTTTTTAAAATTGCTTTCTGTCAAACACATCCATAATTCCCCCCCTCAGAATGTATTTCTATGTACTGCTATTTAAAAGCTAAAGGGTCATCAAAAACAAGAAAATTCTGAGAAACTATCATGCCCAGGAGGAGGCTAAGGAGCAATGACAACTACATGTGATGTGGTGTTTGGAGGAGAGACCTGGGGAAAGACGAGGAAAAACTAAGAAAATCTGAATAAACTAAGGGCTTTAATTTGCAATACTGTGTCAGTGTTGGTTTATTAATTATAACAGTGTAAGCAGTGTAAGTGGTTAAAGGAGGAAAGTGAATTTGGGGTGTAGAGAAAATCTACTATTTTCTGTTTTTCTGTAAATCTAAAACTGTTCCCAAAACAGTAATAAAGAGTTATATAACAGTTCTAAATATAGATTATAAATAAAAACTAAAGTTATTGCTTGAACTTCAGTTGGTTTAACTTTTTACTCATTTACCTATTTGTTTAGCTGGATGTTCTGCCCCTAACAACCCTTTGTTTTTCTAGTTCTGGGGAGGCGCCTGCTGGATGCTACACATGAGACAATTATAGACAATTATAGGGTTGTGAATAAATTGTGTTTGAATGAAGGTCAACATGATTACTTCTTTTTATTCTTATTTTTAAAGGATACATCTAGCATCTTTTAGTTGTACTCTTTTACCTGCCTCTCCAATAAACACAGCTTTTTCAAAACAATTAAAGTGCATAAATATTATTTTTAAATTCACAGTGACAGAGGATCTTACAACCTATGAGATCAGTATTTTGAAATGAGGTACCTAACGATAGACCTAATCCTACCAGCATTATTAGAGCAAATGCAAATATAAAAGGTGCCAAAAGTTGGGCTCCTTTGGCCAGGAGTTGAGACCCCTCCAGAGGGTCCCAGTAGAGGGATGTGCGCGGTGTGGCATGACATCTTTAGGATGCACCTAAGAAAGCCAGCTCTGCGGACTCAAGACAGCAGGGTGGGACTTTTTTGCCGAAGTTCCTTAGTCGTCTCGAGAAAGAGCGTGGAGGCGCGGGGACCCAGACCCGCTTTGCTGCCAAGTGCTCCTGGGCAGACGATCGCCGCGGTGTCGGCCCGCATCCTGCCCAGGTGAGGTCAGGGACCCGCGCCGGCTTCAGGTGGCACTGGAGCTCGTCTGCCCCTTACCCTATGGGATTAGGGGCGTCGGGGCAGCTCCTGCAGATGGGTGGTGGGTCGCGGTGAACTGGCAAACTGATGCGTGCGCAGCAGCTCCCTGGGGGGACAGCGGGGTGGGTCGGGCAGGCCTCACAGGGTTTGGAGGCAGGGTGGAGGGGGGCCGAACACGTGGGGCTCCAAGGAGTCCCGTGGTTCACATCAACTGTGACTTTAATGTGACTGCCCGGTCCCTGTATGCCCGTTCTCGGCGCCCGTCATTAGCCCACCCCTTAGACCTGGGAGGGGTATTTAAAAATCCTACGTAGTTCTCATTCACAGCGGATTGAGAATCTCTCTACCTTCTTCATTATAGTGGCCACTTCCTCTCAACTCGGGCTTGCCAATACCCCTCGTGACATCTCCCACGTGGCCTTTTTCAACTTTCACTTCTCCTCACATATCAATTCTCTCCACATTTCCCGATTTGAATGCCCAGATTTGTTTGCCTTGAGATTTCCACCGGCCATTAGTAGTCTGTGCCTGGCTGTTCCTGGGTCACTTACCCTTTCCAGTTTGGATTCTCAAGAATTGGATCCATTGAATCCTTGCCGTTGAGAGTGTCTGGGTGGGGCTTTGCAGCCCCAGGTCCCCTTCCACGTTGCAGGCCAGTCTGCTCCATGACTACTAGTGGGTGGTCCAGTGAGGGGTGCGAGGCACCCTGCAGAAACTCATGGAACAAAATAGGCCTGGGGGAGGGCTGTGGACAGGGCAGTTCCCCATAGATTAACTTGCCTAGTTAGCGAGCAGCACCTACCTCAGGACTCTGAATTTTCCACTGGAAAACCATATACTGTTTTTAAAAGGACAGACACTGAGCTCAGAAAACCTACCATGTTTCATCACAATTCAGCAGTTTCCACAAGTAGCACTTCATCAAAAAGCTAGGAGTTGGCCTCTAACAATTTCTTCTCTTTTAATCGACTAAAATGAAACCTTGTGATTCCTCTCCCAACTTTCCATTTAATTTGGGGGAGGGGGAAATGGGGAGAACTAGTGTGTGTGTGGGGGGGGGCAGGGGATGGGGGGAACTGCTTTTTAAAGTTCTTATTGCCAGATTTGGGCACAGACATGCAAAGGTGGTAGAAGTGACACATTTCATTGAGCCTGAAGAGTCCCCTAGGGTGGGGTAGGGTAAAGCAGAGGGAAGAGTCCTGGACTCCTAGGAGACCTGTCAGGCCATGGTCTCCTTTGCCTCTAGTTGAGAATACCTGTTGTTTTGTTCCAGCCTCTTTTTTGGAGAGCCCCTACTTCTTTTGACAACTACCCTTCCTCCCTCCAACCCAAGCCAGAATCCAGAAAGGCTACAGTGCACATGGATTCCTGGACTCCAGCTGTTTAGTCCAGGGTGGCTCCTGATTCCAGAGGAGCTGATCAGAGGCCTTCCCTGGTGCTCTTTGAACTGCTCTTCTTGTGGCATGGACACTAAAATATGAAAATTAAGAGCTACTGGCATTATAATCACTGCTATATGGTGGAAGCTAATCCAGAGTAAGGGATAATAATGTTGATCTGCAGAGAGAAGCAGGATGAAGATGCAGAGACCTGGTGGCACTGGTGTTCGACATTTAGCTGTACCCGTCCTTTCTGAAGTCTGGCTCTTCAACCCGTACTTCAATATATGAAATGTCCCAAGAAATCACAATGCACCTAATTCTCTGGTCTCTCTGTTGTCGCTGACCACTACCTTATTCTGGCCTCTGGGGCTTGTCTTATGTGACTCCTCACTACACCATCTAAGAGCTGTGCTCCGAGGCGTCTAACTTTCAGAGGTGTCTTGGGCCCTCAGTTCTGTTTTATAGCATCTTCTCAGCTCTGATACAGATGAATGACTCTATTCCACTTAAAAGGCAGTTCAGCCCTGGCAGGACACCAATCCCTTCTGCCTACTGTGGAGATAGACTATTTTAAAAAAAAAAAAAAAAAAACAAATAAACAAAAAAAGAAAAAAAATTGGTATGCAGTATATGAACAGAATATTTAAAATTTGTGCTGTTCCAAAATTCTAGGGCCCAAAGTTGTTTTACCTATATATTCTTATTTATTGGGGAGGCACGGGAGGGACCTTCAGAACTGACAGTGAATACCCATTACCCTGGTGACTGGTTCCATAAAAGACAGAGAAGTTTGAGAAAGGAGTGGATGATCAGCCTGCCATCACCACAGTGACTGAGGTGCTAAGCACTGAGAACAGCAGAGAATGTGGTGGGAGGGCAGGAGTAATACTGCCAGTGAACCCATCAGGGCTCTCGGATGTAAGCAAGAAGCTCTCTGATACAAGCAAAGGACACTGACTAGGCTGATGTGAGAAAAGCATTTAGAAAAGGATATGGGGCAATCACAGAACTTCTGGGAACACAGGTGAACCAGTTTCTGAAAATAGGCAGGGAGTAGAAAGCTCTGTGGCCAGAGCAAATCACACTGTGCCCACCACCATGATTTGAGACAGCAGCCTGCAACACCGACTCTGCTGTTCCCACCACCCAGAACACTCGACACTGCTGGCAGCGCTGCCAGAATCAATGCACCACTGCCCCTCTTTCTTAGTGTGACTTGTTCCTAATTCAAAGTCCAGGGCAGATCTATCTGAATGGCTGAGTCTAGATCATCTTCCTGTACCTAATTTGCAAAAGAACTAGAAAAGCAAGCCTTTCAGCTTCTCTTGGGGGAGATGGGCTCCACTTCCCACCAAGATGCAAAAGGTGGGAGTTCTTCAAACAAAGGAAAAAGATCCTGATCCAGGGAGCTCGAAATTCTCAGAGTCCACTCCAGGGAGTAAGGATATGAGGGTCCACGATCATTCTCATAAGAAGTTTGGAGGGGAAGGAAAAGAGAGTGGTAAACTATGGGAACAGCAAAACCAAAGGATCTTTTCTTTTTCTTTTTGGTAATATTAAGGGACCTGAGCAGTTTCATGGAAGACAAGAAAGTCTCTTGGCAAGCCAAAATTAGCTGGCACTCCATTCTGCCTCTACAGCAGCAGGACAGAACTGTATAAAGATAAATCCACTTTGGACAAAAGGACATTGCTTCTGAAATAAAGAAGTTAGAAGCATTACTAATATGACTTCAAAAGCCTCAGTTGTCTGTTGCCTTTAATTAACATCTAAATAGATAACATATTCTTCTATAATAATAATACAGAAATGTCTATGAACAAAATAGATAAATTTTTTGGCAAACGCCTAGGAAAGAATGATCAAGTTCATCCAAGGTTTTAAGCAGCAGCATCTACGCAGCCAGGGTGTGGTCAGTGTTTGGGGATCGAGGTAAATATCCGCAATCCATGCATTCCTTTGATTTCTTCTTTTAGTGCCTAAATAGGTAAAAGAGAATCATCATTTCCTTTGCATTTGACATTGATTACAGTCACTCTGAGAGTATTTTTACATAGCTCCATGTCTGTAGGAGATTTTGCACACACTTCCATTAAGCAGTTTTTCCCTTTTTGGAAAACAATTAAAAAAAATTTTTTTTTGAGTCAGAATCTAACCAGACTCAAAAATCAAAAAGGTATAAAAAGGCATAAAGTGAAGTCTCCCTCCCACACCTGTCCTCCGTCCCCCAGTTCCCACCTCCATTCCCAGGTAGAGAACTGTTGTTCATTTCTTGTGTGTCTTTGCAAGGGTTTAAAAATGCATTCAAGATAATGTGAATATATATTCCACCCCACACTACCTTTTTAAAACAAAAATGGTAGCACTTCAAACACAGGATCTATGCTGCTTTTCCATCAGAGATCTTTCCATATCAGGCGTGAAGAGCACCCTAGTTTGTGTTTGCATCAGCATATGTTCTGTTGTGGAGCTATCAGCCAGTCCTCTAACGATGAACTTTTAGGCTGTTTCTTGTATTTTGCCATTTTGGACAATGAAAGGCTGTTCTTTAAAAACCATGCTAATTAGCACAAATATCCCAATTTTACTTTAGATCAAGAAAAAGAGTTATAAAGTAATTATGAGACTTGTTTAAGGTTACAGATGGTATCAGGGCACAAATCTGAACAAGCCACCACAATCAAATAGATATTGATTATTTCTCTGCAGTGCCAGGAGAGAAGCTACAAGACCTGAGGGAGGCATGAACCACTGGAATTTATAATCAGTACAGAGGGAGAGTCAAAGTCCTTTATATTAGGTCCAAATCTTATCATCACAGCGGGGTGCACATTTTTTTCCAGTCTGTCCAGAAATCTTCCTTCTCCTGAGGAACAATTCCTTATCATTTTAATTGTATACTACTGGTGGGCCTACCAACTGGTCTAGTATTGATGTAGCTATGTGCCCCTGGCCCGGCCTGATCGGTTCAGATGTGGCAGATGACCCAAACTGGGCCAATCAGAATCTCCCTGGGATTTTTTTGGTATAGCGCCTTCTCTCTTGGGTCACCATGTTGGAATAATGTTAGTTGGAAGCAACTGGGGGCCATGTTCCCCACCAATAAGAGAAGGCCCATCTCCAGTAGGAGAAAGTAAGGCCAACACACAGAAGCTGAAAGTTCAGAGAGAGGGGATATGAACGAGAGCAAGCAGATGAACTAAGACCCTGGATCTAGATACGTAAGAAGCCAGATAATTTCATGACATGGGCCACTCACTCCCTTTGTTTGTTCATGCCAGTTTTAACTTGCTCCCTGTCACATACAACAAAAAGAAATCATGTGGTCAGGTTTATCAAGGCATGAGCCCTAGAGATAATCTGGTCTTATCCTCTTCTTTAATAAAAGAGAGAGAGAGAGAGGGAAAATATTTATCCCCTGTCCAAAATCAGCAGGTGAGTTGCAGACAGAACCTGAACCTGGTATCTTAATGTCCTGGCCACCCATTTCCCTTGGGTTCCTGTCCAGCCCTGATGCTGGGACCTACTGTTGAGTTGGGAGCCAGTGAGTTGTCCCACCATCTCCATGTTCATATACAAGCCCCCTCAACTCTGCAGGTAAGCAGAAGTGCCCCTGAAAGAGCCTCATGTCATATCTGAGGGAAGGAGACACAGCCACTTAGGCCACATGTTCTCTGCTTTCTGCAGGCACAAAATGCTCCCTAGAGGCTGTCCCTATATCTGTGCCAAGGCCACAATCTCTAAAGCCTTCATGGCTAGCTAGGCGAGGGTGCAGTCACACCTTCAGATAAAAGATGCTGACTACTCATGCCCTGAGCAGTGCCTTCTCTCTGCTCTCTTACAGCCTTCTGAGGGCTCCCCAATACAGGTCACAGTATCTGACAGCTACAGAGGGCCTTAAAGATCACTGGAGTTGGTTTACAGTTAAGGAAACTGAGGCCCTGGTGGGGAAGTGACTTAGCCAGAGTCCCCCAGTTTATAGGATATAGTCTGGATAAACATTTTTCAGCACCTGCTACATCCACAGCATTATGCTGGGTGCTAGAGGCACAGATGTAAAAGGCATGGAGAAATTATGACAAAGATAAGGGAAGTTAACATTAGTTTACAAGAAATGAACTTGGCACAGTGATGGGTGCTGCCAGACCCCAAGTCAGCTCAAGACTACCTTGCATGTCCTACGAGGGAGCGCTCGCTACTGCACTGGCCATTCGTGGAAGAGGCAGCCCTGGAGTTGGACAGGTTGGAGTGGAATGGGCAGAGAGGGACAGGGCATCAGGGCCGTGAGCACAAGGAGAGGAAAGGCAGGGGTGCACCATGATTCACCGGGAAAGGCCTGGCCTCGATTGGGGGCATGAGGGAGAAGATCGAAGCAGACCACATAGGGGATCAGAAATTCCAGGCTGGGAGGTGGGATTGGACTCTGTGGGCAACCAGGATGCACACTGAAGGGCTCTGAGCTGGGGAGACACAGGTTGAGGCACTTTTAGGGGAGAGTGACGGGTACCAGGCAGGAAAGTAAAGAGAGGGCAACTGCCGGCATGAGGCTGGGCACGTGGTTAATATCTCATGTGATCCTTGCCAAAGAAGAAAACTGAGGCTCAGATCCCACTGTGAAGCTGAGCCAAGAAGGACCTAGCTCTGTTCAACACAAAAGGGAAGCTGGTACTCACTCTCCTACCGATGGCTGCTCCCCAGGCTGGGAATAGGATGGATGGGGAAGGAACATTCGTCATCCTGGCATCCCTAGGGCCTGGCCCAAAGCAAATGCCAGTGATTATTTCAGAAGAAAAGGCTGACAAACCATGGGAGCTGGGAGTGGCTGAGCCACCAGTTGGCAGGGTACGCAAGAAACGATGAGTTTGCTCCTGAGGGTGGAGGTCATGGTGACAGAGGCATCCAGATCCCAGGGAATCAAGTGGGAACTATATGATGAGAAGCAGGTTCAGCTTTAGATAAGCCAGGTAGCCTTTTCTGGGCCTTTTGGGCCGGAGAGTCTCAATTTTACTAGGCTGACTTAGGCAAGATCAAAGAATAAAGCTTCGCCCTGGCCCACAACCACCACGCCTCCCACCTGACAGCTTGGGCATGCAGTGCATCTGGATGGAGCACCTGCCCCCTCTCACCTGCTCCCTAAGAATCCACTTACTTGGCACCTGGTTAACAGAATCCAGTCTGCTTTCTCCTCCACTCTACTTCTAATTGGCCTCCTCTTATATGGACCTGATTCCCTGATTCCCAGCACCTCTAAAAGATGGGCCACTAATTCCAGGTCCCAGCTCAGGTGCCTAGAGGTCAACAGACTTGCTCTCAAAGACGTTTCGTTTCGCTCCTCCCACAGCCAACATCCACAGATGGAATCCTCTGAAAATGCCCATGAGCACAGCAGTACATTGAGACACACACATTAGAGCCTTAACAGCTTGCTGTGGCTAACGAGGGCCTCTGCTCAAGCTGAAGGTTAGGCTCAGAACACCCTTCCTCCCCTGCCAACCCCATTCCGGCGGCTGTGGGTGCCTGGCTAAGGGACCGCATGACCTGCTCCATGACCAGCAGTGCTCTGGTGGGCAAAGGGGCCACTGTGGTATCCTAGGTTAAAAGGATATCAATGCTAGGAGAGGAATTCTCTGAAACAGAACACCTTTCAGGTACTGAATGTATAATTTCTCTGTAAGCCAATGACCAAATGGAGGCTAGCTCTCTTTACTGGCTAAAAACTCAACAAATGCTGATTGAGCTCCTTCATGTGCCAGATCCTTTGTTAGTTGTGGTTCACTAACAATACAGACCCAGGCCCAGCATGCACAGAGACAGCTTTCTAGAGCAAGACACAAATTGAGCCACATTCTCCAGCTAGGCCAGAGCTGGAGGAAGCACACGTTCTGTAGGGGCCCAGAGGAAATCCTGAACATTCCCCCAAACCTAAGGAAATGCTGTCATCCCTCCACCCAGTGTTGTAGATGACAATGACAATGACGGTGGTGACAGCTGACATTTATTGAAGGCTGACTATGTCAAGCACGCCTCTCAGTGCTCTATGTATACTTAATCACTAGTCTTCAAAATAGCCTTTTGAGTCAACTACTGTTATTCAAAGGAAACTGAGTTACAGATTAGGAAACGGAAGCACAGGGAGGTTGAATAACTTGATCAAGGTCACATAGCTAGAAAGTAGCAGAGCTGACATTTGAAATGTGCAGTCTGACTCCCAAACCTGCATCCTTAACCGCTTCTAACTGTGGCTTTAAGGCAGAGGATGTACTCAAATTACCAACACTCCTGGGAGTCTAGTTGCACAAGGTGGCCTGAATAGTTTTGGGAACAAAACCCAAAGCCCCATCAGCTGGGGATGATCTGGGCCAGTCAGGTCTTTCCTGTTTTGTCTTCAACCTTGACTCCAATCCCTGAGATCATGTGGGCCTAAAAGCTATTGTACCTCAGGCTGCGCGGGAAGACCACTGGCATGCCTTTGGGCTGTACGTGCCCACATGCAAGTGAAGGGCTGGGCTCCAGGAGGATCCAAAAATGGATCCAGAAGGGAACCAGCCCACACAGGGCTGTCAGGGCCAACGGACACAAGGTAGGAACATAAGTATCCAGGACACAAAGCAGAAAACACTGGAGTCAGAGTGTAGAGGGCATTCATCTCCACCAGGCAGGTAAGGAGGCAGAATCTGAACTGGGCAGAGAAGAGAGGGAGGGAATCCTGCAGGCAGTCTGATCTGGACAAAGGTCCAGGGGCACACAGACCAACACGTAGGGGCCGAGGGAGGGTGCGTGGTGAGATGGGTGGGGAAGGCCTGGAATAGTGACCTGACACACCTTAACTTGATGTATATAAGGGGTCACAGAGAGACTCTCATGACCAAAGCTGTGCTCAAAAAAATTAAATTAGGTCACAATGTGTAAGACCTTCTAGAATGATGTCAAACACACCTGCTGAAGGGAGTGAGTTTATATACACAGGCCCATGGGTCAAGGTTGGTATTAATTCCAAGTAAAATAAGCATAGATAATGAATAAACTTGGCCTTGCCTTGTTAAATATAATGTTTCAGACCCCTATTGTCTGTCACTAAGTCTGGGGCAGCGGGAGTAATTCTCGACCCTGCTGTGCCTCAATTTACCCATCTGTAAAGTAGTCCTAAAGAGAGGCTAAAAAAATCTTCACATCTACGAAAACATATATCTTTTAGTATTCCTACATTTACAAATACTATTCAATATGTGACTATAACAGTACACTTTGGCAACATTATACAAAAAAAAGCAATATAACTTTTGGGTAGTTTGTTCTCAATTTTGAATAAAATTCCTATTTGTCTGCAATCAGATTCCAGGTAGTTTCAGATTATATTTTTCTCAGGTCTTAAGTCCTGTCCACATGACTGTGGTATTACATTCTTCTTTCCTAGGATTGCCAAGAAATTATTACCCCCACTTAGCAGGCCCTTTCAGATGCTGGAGACTGGTAGCAAAGGAGCACTGTTGCCTCTACTGACCTGATTTACCATCTGGTGCTGCTGGACAGTCCTCTTCTCCTTAAATTCTTCTGACTCAATTTGGATTTCATACATCGCCCCACAACCACCTGAAATAAATGCGATTTGAAAGCATTTCAATTATTAAGTTATGGCAGCCACGCTCTCATATGTCCTTGAAGTGCCACACAATCTGAATATTATTATTATTAATATTATTACTCAGCATAAAATTGCTAAGACTATCAGAAAAAGATCATGGCTTATAATCTGACCACATACACCTCCTGGCAGGCTGCCTTGATCCAAAATGTGCTCCTCCTTTTGCAAGGCAATGTCTCCACACAGGATTATTACTTGTGGGTAGGAAAGATAAGGCACAAAGCACTGAAAACCTGGGAAATGTAGGTTTTCATAGTATTTCCTTTGAATGCCATGGAAGAGGGTGGGTGGAGCTGAATTTCACTGTTCCAGCTTCAAAAAATACCAGCAATCTTTTTTATTAAGTGCAAAAATACACTAAAATTTGGTTTGAAAACTGTGTAATACTATCCAAAAGAAAAGAAAGAAACAAGTGCGAGAGAACAGGGACATAGCATTACAATAAAAACAGTAGACAGGTTCTCTCCAGCACCTCTTGCTCTATGACTGACACTGAGTGTTCCATCCTGGGCTTCCACAGGGAGGGAACAGTTTCCTGGTGAAGCTCTCAAGGTAAAGCTTGTGGTGGACTCATCTACCCACTGACCAAGCTTTGCCTTCACAGGGCAAGAGAGCTAGTGATGACTGATGAGAAAACATGCTGCTGTAGCACAAAACAATCTGGGCAAAAAAAATGTCCCCTGTGCTGTTAACACCGGGCCATTGGATGAGAAGAGCTCTCATGAGCTCTAGGAGTCTAACCTTTGGTTAAACCAAGGATCCAGGGCTCAGTTCCCTTTCTGCACTCAGTCCAGGGCTAGGCAGAGGACTGGGGACATCAAGGCCTTAGCATTGTCCTGAGACCCTGCAGAGTTTTCATCCCACCTATTATTCCAAAGGATCTTTAGACTGATTAATTTCCTCCACTTTCCAGAATAAAAACTACTTTCTAAACCTTCACCCAATCCTTGTAAATGGTATGTCCTCAGAGAAGCCAGCAAGCCACTGCAGCAATGCAGAGTGGCAAAGACAGTGTCTGGGTGTGGGGAGTCAGGAGGATACCCACAGCCAAGCTGCTCCCTGGGTGTGTCGGGATAAAGGCCCTATCTTCTCCATCCTGTGGGTGCAGAAGGCGATTGCCTAGCCTGCTCCTAACACAAAGCCAGCCTGAACTTCTGTGGTGCCAGTGACCATCTGAAAAAGCAGGGCCCAGCTGGGGCAGAAAACTGGCCTTAGGCCAGAGTCTGCCCTGGGTCCTGGTTCTGGCTCTGGTTCTGCTGCCTCCTTCCTGTGAGTGATTGGGCAGATTCTTCGGCCTGCCTGGGCTCAGATTCTCGTGGAGAGAGTGAAGCAGTTACTTTCCTCAAAAGGATAAACTTCTCCTGGGGCCCATTTCAGCTCTGACATTCGAAGGTATCAGAAGAAAGTAGGGAAATTTTTGTAAAGCCCATCTTGCAGTCACACTGAAGGCTGTAGACCAGAGCCCAGGGTGACTGAGACCTTGTCCCTGCACACAGTTTCCCTTGATATTTCTGTATCCCCACTTCCACATCTGCCCAAAAGCCACACATATTGAGAAGCCATGATAGCAAGTTCCCTCTGCCAAGCCTCCTGCCTCTGACACTCAAAGGCAAAATCCTACCAAACTCTGTAGGAAGGAAGAAAAATCTTACCTGAAATGTCAGTGACTTTGATAGCTGTAGCTTGAGGAAAGTTTTCTTTGAGAATTTGGGTCACCTTGAGCTCCCCCTCAGTCTGTGAAGCAAACATCCGCTGGACACAGTGGAAAAGAGGAAGCTGCCACAGAACAGAGGAGTCATGGCTGAGCAAGATGAAGCTGCCCTCAGGACTGCTGGGCCACTGTGCAGACCCCACCGTTATTCCCCTGCAAGGCAGGGCCAGCATAGCCAAGGCCTAAGTCAGAGGGGCTGCATGGTGTCACATATCTAATTAAGTTCCCCAGGATGTAAAATAAACTTTCTTGGGGTGGGGAAGAACGGTAAATAACTCACTTTCACTCTAGAGACAAGGCCCCAAATCTAATTCAATAGATGTTTAACTTGCCATGATAATGCCATGAGAGAGAGATCATCATGATGGCAATTTCACAGGGAGGAAGCTGAGACACTAAGTAATATGCCCAAAGCTGGCTGTTAGTAAAAGGCAGAGCTGGGAGAAACTGGGCAGCCTGCCTCAGATGTGCTCTGCTGGGCCAGTGTGCTATTGACCACGCATTGGTGGGCCAAATGCCACTCACCTTTTGGGCCTGACTAACATTCCAGTCTCTCCAGTGGGATATGACCTTGTGACCTACTGCTCAATAAGCCAGCTACCCTTTGCAACACGTACTAATTCCCACTGGGGAGAAGCAGAATTCGATTAAACGACCTGAAGAAGAAATATTTTTAGATTATTTACACTGGCAACAGCTCTCTCCCAGCCCCCGATGGCTACCACAGGGAGTCAGCGCTTCTGAGGGGAACATGTCACAACCATTAGGGATAAAGGGGCATAAAACCAGGTTAGCAGCCCCTTGGCTGGGTTGATGTTAAAAAGGGCAACTGAGAACAGAGCATGGCAGGCCTTGAATGTCAGGCGGAAGATTTTGGACTTGGTTAGACAGTCCTCTTGAAGCTAGTTGGAAAAGAGGTGCCCGGATAAGAGGCATTACAAAGGGAGTAACACCAGGTTGGTCCCTGACTGGAGGAGGATGGCAGGTGGGTGAACACTAGCTGTTCATCGAGTGCTGGTACTAAAGTTACTTCCTTTCCACACTTCTGTTAAGCCTTTTCTGACCACCCAGAGCAGAGTCCTGTGTTATAGAACCTTGGAGCACCCTCTTTAAAATGGCCTGAGCACTGGCTCTTTCACCATGTGATCTCAAAGGCCGAGACTGAATTTGCCCTGTAACTGCAGCCTCCGACAGCTGAGCCTAGGGCAGGCCCTCAGGGGCACTGGGATGATGGATGCATGGATGGATGCATGGATGGATGGATGGATGTGCAGGGGAAGAACCACACAAATCAGGACATGTGTACTGGGCACCCACAAAGAAGACTGGCAGGCAGCTGAAATTCGGATCAGGAGAAAGGTCTGGATTTAGGTAGTCTGCGTGCTGTGTGGAAGGAGAGAATTGATGTGGACCTGGATAAAACTGGAGGATGGGGAGGGGTGGGGTGGAGTCTCTTCTGAGGATAGATAGCGCCGTGGGGGGCAAAGGCAGATGGTGACCAGGTGGCAGGCAGAAACATAATCTCTAAGGACTGAGGGCAGTTAGCAGTGCAGATTCCTCAGGAGAAGCCTTTCCTTCTTAGCGCATCAGCCGCCTTTACTCCGCCAGGCTACTGATGAGGCCCCCGATGCCGCCAGCCCACGCCGACACCCGTGGGGCTGCCAGGGGGAGGCAGGGCCGAGTCCAGCAGAGGAAAAGGAAGAAAGTGAGAGGAAAGAAAGCGAAATGGATGAGGCGAGGGGAGGAGGCGTCGGAACGGGCTGGGGGAAACCAGGAGCGCGCGTGGCGAGTGCCCGGTGCTGGGCTCCCAGTCCGCGCGCGTGGGCTGTGGGAGGGTCAAGGTCAGCGGGCGGCCGTCCGCAGGGCCCAGGCGCGCCGGGACCCGGGTCCGGGCTGCCGGGCCTCCCGCTCGCCGGCGCAGCGCTGCGGCCCCCCACCCCCCATGCCCGCGGTGGCTCGGCCGCCGGGCGTCTGCGGTCCGCGCCGCGACCCCCATCTGGCTGCTCGCCGGGGCCCGACGCTTCCAGGGCCCGGGCCCGCTGAGCGAGCGAGTCCACGGCCGGACGGAAGGGGACAGGAAGGGCGGCCCCCGCCCTGCGGCCCGCCCGGCCCCGGCCCGAGCTCACCCCGCGCGCCCCGCGGAGCACACGCGCCGCCGCGGCCGGGCTCCACGCCGCCATGCCCGGCCGACGCGCCCGCCGCCCGCGGTCGCCGCGCAGCGCCGCGCGGAAGGCGCGAGCCCGGGGTCGAAGGCCGCGCCTGGGCGACGCCGCCCCCTGCCGCCCGGAGGCCGCTCAGCCGGGGTCGCGGCCCTGCTCCCCTGCCCCTCCCCGCCTGAGGCCCCCTCGCTCTGCCGGCAGGTCCTGCCCCCCCAGCCTGGAAACTCTGTGTGGCCGCCAGCCCCGCGCCGGACGCACGGGCCGCCAGAACCCGGCGAGTGACAGCAGCCACGCCCCGGTCAGCCGCTGGGTGCGCCAGGGGCACGCAGGCCCCAGAGGGCGCAGCCCGAAACCGAGCGGTGCGGCGTTTTCAAGCCGTGAGCCCCATTCTCCACCCTGTCTGGACACTCTTTACTGTCAACCCGCAGGTCAGCCGTGCGAGCGCGGGGACAGAGCAGAGAGCGTGTTGTTAGGGTGTTGGGTCCCTGTGGGTGACAGCCTGGGATCCCGGGCGGCAGCCCGACAGTGACTTCCAGCCAGCGGTCGTCTTTCGGCCCCAACACCGCTCCCGTCACTGGCCCTCTGCTGCGTCTTTTCTCTCCCCGGCCCCGTGTGCCCTGCTGGGTGGCGCTTCACTCCCCCCCTCGTCCCCACTCCCCACCATGGGCAGTCTGGCTTCTCACTGAGGAGTTTAGGTTTCTCTCCCCAGAAAAGGGGAGCTGGGGGCGGGGGGGGGGTGGTTTAACCAGGACGTCCTTTACAGATTTGCGTTTTAGAATGATCACTGCGGCTCCTGCGAGGAGGGACCGCAATGGGCTGGGACTGGAGCCGAGGACACATGTCCTGAGGCTATAGCAATGGTCCAGGCGAGACCTGAGACCTGAGCTGGAGCGGATGGGAGGAATGGACCGAGCCATTTGGGAGGTGAGCAGAATGCAGTGACTGGATTGGGAGGTGTGGGTGAGGAAGATGCCTGGGATGACTCCCACGTTTCTGGCTTGGACAACAAAAATGGGTGGAGGAGGGCCAGGTAGAGAGTGAAGAGGGTCGACAAACTCAGCTTTGGATTTGCCTGCGTTTAAGTGGCCTACAGGACATGACCCTCCAGAAGCTTCTGCTCTACAGTGGAGTTCTAAGAATGTCGTGGCAAGTTGACGCCTTGACGGTTTGTTATAAGACGTGCAAGGTCGTTCCTCGGGCTTGGCACCCCTAATTCCATTTTAAAGAGGCTGTTTACACTTTGTTTACATTGGGTTTGTCCCTTGTAACTAAGAGATCTATGTTAAACTCACTGATTTGTATTTGCAAAATTTCTCCTTTCCCATTTATTGAAAATCAGTACTTTTGCTTATCTCCAAACTTCCTCTTCCCCGTAATTTAACAATGCTCATATTGGTTATTTTGGCCTACAATTCTACATTCCCAGTATCTTTCCTTGCCCTGTCCCCATACTGCCATGGAAGCCATCTGAGATGAAAATCTGTCCATTATTTGCTTACTTAAAATCCTTCCAACTCTTCATCATGTACAGGCAAAAATCCAAATTCTTTCATATTATTTAATCACTACTTACCAGTCTAAATGAAACCCACCCTTCATTAACACCGGACTACTTGTAACTACCTCTAAAAGCGATGGTACAAGTTTGGTTATGCAGTTTCTCATCTTTTAAGCCAATTCAAGTCTTATCTTCTCCACGAAGCCACCTCTGACTGGCCCACAGAAAACTAAGGGCCCACAACTTGTCTGTAACTTTTAATGCATATATAGCCCGTTAGTACTATTGATTTGTCTGTTTATCCCACTGGTCTGTAAACTCCATGACAGGATCTTCCTTTATTCATCAATGTCACTGGCTCAGGATGGCATGGGACAAAAAATACATGCTCTGTGATTACTGAACAGAACTGACAGTGGTTTAGCAATTCTAGTTCCAGTGTGAATTGGAACCTTTTCAGAAAAGGATCTGTAAATCGATCTTACCAATTTTGGGATTCCAAATTAGTCTCAACTTAACAGTTCAAGTACGATTTTATGACAGGAGCAAATAAAAGTCCAGTTTTACTTTTGATTTTAAGAGCAATGACTTTAGTCCCAGGAAATGGGTCTATCCCTACTGTTATTTTACTTTTTTGCCTTAACTTGAGATTCTATCTTCACTTATGTTGATTATCACTCCCAGCTTTATTTCTATCTGAGCTAATTGCAAAATACTCCTTAGATTACCAGTAAAAAAATTAATTGCAGTCATTTTATTTCATAAGCCTTCTAGCACAGCATTTTTATAAATGCAACCGAGAAACCTGCCTCGCTATGAACTATTTCAAGTCTGAGCTTTTGTGAGTTAAAAACACTGAAAAATTCCTAAAATACTTCTCAATTGCCCCGTGGGGTTGCTCTGTGGATTAAATGAGATAACCTGCTAAAGAACTCCCCTGAAACAGGTAGGTTCCTCTAGAGAAGGGATATTCAAAGTGCTGGTCAGCCACAAGAAACTTGGCCAGAATCTGAATCAATAATCTACTTACTTCATTTAGCAAATATACAAAAAAAAAAAAAAAAAAAAAAGTCAGCTGAGCTAAAAGTACTCAGATACTTACATTCTGCTGAAAACCCCTTATCTTTTCAGAGAACAGAAAAGCTCACAGAGCTTTTGCCAAGCTTTCAGACCATCCAGTACCTTTAAAGAATTTTGCTGAGCTCTGAATCCTCAAGTAAAATCCAGAAACTTTTCCCCAGCCTCTCTTGTAGCCAGGAGAGAGAGATGTGACCTAGAATCTGCCAGAGGAATCTACTTGTTTTGACTAAGAAGACACACAAAAGTGCTCAGTAAAACCCTTTATTCTCCTCAGGACAGACAGTTTTGGGGAGTAGCTGCGACAGACTGACATCTAGTGGTCAGCAATAGCAGTACAGACTGTAGTGCCCAGACCTCTTCCCACAGCAAAGCGGTTATTTGCTAGAAAAGGCCGAAGGCAAGGTTTGGACTGTTTCTCGCTGTGTAGCTTTGAAGTCCCACTGGCTCTTACAAAAATTATTTGTTACTCTACTATTCATTTATAAAATTTGAAATAGCTTTCAATTTGTTATTTATTCTTACAAACTCAACATTTTTGTTATCATTAAGCCTACCGAAATAGGTCCAAAAACTCCAAAACTGATTTTAATAACCGTTATCTTATGCACAATGAATGCTAACCCATGTTATTTAGCCACATTGTTTTCATTTTTTTCATTGTTTTCAAAAAAAGTCGAAACAATTCTAGCACTATTCTGAACAGACCTAAAATTAGTTATCTATACTTTGGACCTCTAAAAGAAACTCTTTCCTACAATAATGAAAAATGGCTGCCTGGGGGAAAGGGGAATGTCTTTTAGATATGCTGAGCACTCAATATCAAGATCAGAAAAATTAAGGAGGCCTGTCTCTCCTTCCCTTATCTCAGTCTCACAGCCAGGAGTGTATAAGAGGTCAGGAGCTTGTTTAGCATGGTAGGAAGGAAACTACTTATTTTTTGTCTCAGATGAGTTTTAGCCATTGTAATCAGAGACATAGTTTGTTCTTTGTGTGTGGGGTGTGATGGGGGGAGACGAGTGCTGGTATTATAAGATATTTATTTAGGAACTTCCCTTTCTTCTAAGAATTAAGAAAACATTTTAGCTACTAAATGATAAAGACAACTTTCCACAGAAGTTGCAAAAATCTTAAGTTATACAAATACTTTAATCAGTCATTTCTTTTTTAATATATTTTATTCTGATGAAGTTACAAAAGTAGATACAAAATATTTTTTTAAAGTACACTTAAATGACTTAGAAAAATAGATAAAGCCCCTAAAGGTTTAAAAACACAACACAAATTTTCATGTAAAGAACATTTAAAATATTTTAGATGGTAACCAAGACTAACTTATGCAAGCTATTTTTGAAGTAGACCAAACAATGTTGTTCTATAATAAATCTACAGCACACTGGCAGTCTATTTGGACTTACAGAATACTTGTTTAAAATAGAATCTGATGAGAGAAAAAAGTGAATTTCAATGCAGTTGCTTCAGTTAAATTACTGCTATCATATGTAACATCCCCCTAAAGCCTTTACTGTCGGAAATATCACACAAAAACACAGGAAGACTGCAGCCAGCTATTTTCCCTCTTTGCCAGATTTCTACAACAGTATAAACCAAATGATCTTACTAAATAGATATCAAGAGGAAATGAGACCCCTGTTGAAGGTGCTCAGTTTGGTGTCCAGCTGGCATTTTTCAGGCCAGAGTTCTACAGAGAGGAGACAGCCTCCGAGAAACAGGCAGGGCTAACACCAGCATCATGACAGGTTGCTCAGAAACAAACTTCTCGGACTCACCCTCTTTGGGCTTGCTTTGTACATGCTTATTGAGGTAATCACGTTAAGTTCAGAAGTTCCACTTCTAGTATAACCTAGTTGCTCAGAGAAAAAACCAACAGTATAATCAGGAAACCTCAACAATGTTTGCGAAAGTTTAATATCACCACCATGATTGCTCCTGCTTTGCACTACTAGGAAAACTGCTTTTGTTATGAGTCATGATGAAAACAGATTGGCATTTCTTGGGCAGGTAGCTACATGAGCTAGGACTCCACAAGTCTAAGATAAAAGGAAATACTTTGTTAGCTGGCAGCCCTCTAAAATCATTTTATTCAGTCTGGAGGATACATTTGGTTGTCAACACAGGAAGTAGTACAAGAAAGTTTCAATATTTAAACAAAAATATGCACATCACTGCCAAAGTTTTTTTAAAGGCCTGGAAATAAAAGCACCAAAGAATTAACTGCATAATGTACAAAACACTCCCCACCCCATGACAGTTATCAGGTGTGAGGCACTGCAATCGGACAGAGGAGATGACGTGATTTGATTAGGAGTGGGCACAGGAGAGACTGTTGTGGAAGAGGCAGACCCTGAGCAACAGGGAGATAAATCAAAAGTAAGAGGTGTCAAATGCAGACTGATTTCTTCCAACTCTAATCAATGTTGGCCCTCTAACAAAGTCAGTAAAGGGTCATTCTCTCCTCTTCCTCCAATTCTCCTGCCCTCAGCTCCCTAGCCTTGGATGTAAACGTCATCGATACAAATGTTTAGCTGCACTGCTGGTTGAGCCAGATTAGTTTGGGAACCTGGTAATGTATGCTTGCTTGTTTTGTTTTAAAAAGTTTGTTCTGAGTCTCAAATTACCAACAATGTTATTTGTTTCATTAATAAGCTGCCTTTACTACTATTCTAACTTGACCATCTTTGGTTTGTTTTGGGGCTGTCATGAAGAGAGGATTTCTACACTGAAAAGAACTGGAGAAAAGTGAGCACCCTTTGAGAATACTGAAAATATTAGAAAAGATGACGAAGGTACAACACTAGTTGAGTATCCAATTTCATTCCTTGCAGACTTAAAGTCAATAAGGTTTAAAGTCAAGATCCAGTAACATTCTAGGTCACATCTAGAAACCTGTTTATTTGTAAATGATCAACATAAACATACAGACAGGATGACAGGGACCTTTGCATAAACTTAAACCATGAATTGTGGAATGTCTCATAAAGGGCTTTTCTCTTTTTTTCACAAGTGATTATCTCATTCTTTAGTCCCTGAAACAATGAGGTATGGCTTCCACCTAAATCAGATGAAATGTTTTGTTTCCTTTAAAATTCCATATGTTTAAGAATTTATTGAAGTTATTATAAGAATGGAGTTTCTAAGCAATTATTTTCTTTAAACTCTAATGAAATAATAAAAATAAATAACAAAAAACCCCATCAAGGCTAACCTTTTTCAAAGCCATCAAGGATGTTGGCAAGTACTCTGCAAGTCACATCTCTGAAACAATGCTGATGAACTTAGTGGTGGGAGTCTGGCAAGGTTTGAGCACACTTGTGACTTAACAGTCAGCTAGAGATTACTAAATCCTAGAAACCTAATGAAAATCAGATCTTTTCTTACTAAAAGGAAAGATTCTCTTTATCCCAATAGAAATAGAATAATTTCAAGTTTTGTTACAAAAACAATTAAAACAGGATAAAACGCTTATGGATGCTGAATCCATCCTTTGACTACCAACAGATTTTTTTTTACATATTCCTCCCAGTCTATCTCCTTTAGACATAAACACACACAATTAAAAAATAGGTAACACCAAATTTTTAGCTGTGTTATAAAATGTGTATACCTTTTTTTTTTATTGTGGTTTTCCTTAAGTCTGATCCTTATCGTGATAAAGTTTGTGCATTTCTATACTACTCAGTTAACTAAGTCTTAAGTCACAATAAAAACATAGAAGTAATTTTTTCAAAAAGGAAACTCATGGGTACTTTCTTCCATTCCCCTACCCTTTCAAGGCAATGTGAATAAAAATCACTATTTTGAAATCTAAACTTGTCATAATTTTTTGGAAGTTTTCTCAGCCAAAAGCTACATATTAAAATTAATCTGAATGAAGTATTTCAAAATAAAAATCTATAAAATGCCTTAAAAAATTATTTGATACCATACTCCAAACATTTAGATAGGTTCATATGTGAATAAAATCCCAAATAAAGATTAAAAATTAAAAGTCATTTTAGAAATAACTTTGATTATTCCCATACATGTCATGATTTAAATTGAAATCATGGATTTTGAGAAAAGATACATGTATTATCAATAAAAAACATTAGTATAAACAACTTCACACTAGATTATCCAATGTGACATGAATGTTCTTAATCTGAAGGAAACATAAAACTGTCTCTTCTATTAAAAAAAAGGGCAGAAAAAAACCAATCTAAGTGTGTTCAGAAATTTGTGGGGAAACTTGTTACTAAATTATTGGTAGAAATTCTTAATATCCATTATGCTATAACCTGAAACAGATTAAATCTTTTCTTCAGTAAAAAAAATAAGTAAATTAAAAACCACAGGTTAATAATTGCATGTAACAGCAGTGTGACTCTGTGACAATAAAAGAAGTGGTCACATAGTTCCTCAGATGTGGCTATGTCCTGAATTTCTCACTCTGAAGATACTGGGCTGACCTACCTTTGGGACAATTTTTATCAGTAGACACAGACAAAAGGTGTCTTTTTATCCTGTTTTCTTAAAGTTGTATCACTAGTCTATAACAGATAGCAAATGAGATAGCTCTAGCAGTAGGTGAAACAAGAGGGTAACTGTGTTCTAGAAGAAATATTTATCTGTCTTTCGATCCAAGCTTCTCAATTAATTCCTGAAGAGGTGCCAACTCACGCCTATCAATCAGATTAAACTCCTAAAAGAGAAGAAAAATAAAATTTAAAAATAGATTTAAAGTTAAAACTCTATAAATGTAATTCAGAGAAATTTCCAACCTCTAGTTTTCTGAAATCCAAAAGAATGATGAAATGATCTGTGACCATTTTAAAAAAGGATTTTTACTCCTTTTCTTAAAATATAGGATAGTTACAACAAATAAGTAGCTGTGTGTATTAGCATGATACTAATTATGTAAAACATTAAAATTAAAATTGTATGTTTGCATTTACAAGACATTATCTGAAAACTGTACATTAGACCTTTGACAGTGGAAACCTCTGGGGCAGTGGATCTTTTTGTTTCATATATCTATACTGTACCTCTATCTATGCCATGCAACAATCTCAGAGGAAAAATATAAAGAGTACAATACATTCCCCTTTGTGTGATATACAGAACTGTAATACACAGTTTTTACGCTACTAGTTTTTCCACCAAAAAATGATATCTGGACATACTATACTTATATTTTGCACATAAAATGATATATCTTTAAAATGAGATTACAGAAGTCCTGATTCTCTGATATCTTTTTCAAGCAATGTGAATTATTTCGATTTAAAAAAGTACCAATTCCAACTAAGGATCCATAAGACAATGGGCCACATTTCCAAAGGGGGTTGCCCGGTTTTAAGTTTCTAGCTGCTGATTTCAAAAGTTTTGGCCTGAGGTTGAGACTTCTGGAAACTTAACCCATGATAGCAACTAACAGGTTATTCCAAAAATTTCTTTTCCAGGCAGAAACATCTTATGAACAACAAAACTACAGAGATATTTCAAAGTATCTTTTCACCCAGCAGTGGTGATGGAACAGAAGTGTACGGAGAAGCTGTCTTAGGTCATATCCTAACCAGAGACCTGGGCAGCTAGAGGCAGAAAGTCCCAAATGTCGGGGTGGGGAGGTGGGGAGTTTGTGTGATTATTTCTAGACTGTTATGTATATTACTGAAATAAACAATGTGGAAAAGAGAACCCTGCTATATTTGGCTCTACATCTCTAAATAAGACTCTATAAATCGCTCTTTATTAAAGCTATCAAGCCAAATGCGTCAACTTACCTGAACGAAGAAAATAAAGTGCTTAAATGAGGTGTTGAGGTGGGCCTCCTCCTGCAGTTGCATCACAGAATCAAAGTGCTGGTGATAAATATGGGCATAAACCCTGAATAGACGCTTTAGAATGGTCTTTGCCACAGACATAAAGTTTTTGGGAAATGGGACACCTATAATTAAATATACATGTATATTTGTTAGTCGTTTATCTAATTGAACAGCAGAAATTTCAGACACTGCAATGAACAACTCCAACACAAACACACATTCACAACACAAGCCTATTTCCACTTTTTTAAAAAAGGCAAGGGAAAAACCTAAGCATATGAGGTATGTTCACATACCACGTTTTTTCTGACTGCCTTAGAATAGCAAGAATAGGTTACCAAAAGTTATATAGGTGGCTACCAAATCAAAGTTAAACATAATTTTGCTGTTTAACACTGGAGAGCCTCTCTAAGATTAAATGCATCAAGAATAAGTATTTTAACTATAAATAGAAAATTTTATTTTGTAATTTGTTAACTATAAAATAAAATTTGCACACTCAACCAGGACTGGAAGCTCTCCTAAGCAAAAGAAAAAAATTAAAGGCACACTCTGAGTCATCATAATCTACTGTTTACAAAGTATTTTATCTTCTGAATTACTCTGAAATGCCAGTTT
Source organism: Cynopterus sphinx (assembly GCA_030015415.1). Lineage (NCBI taxonomy): Eukaryota > Metazoa > Chordata > Mammalia > Chiroptera > Pteropodidae > Cynopterus > Cynopterus sphinx. The sequence goes on along the minus strand of CM057383.1, from coordinate 51,988,826 downwards.
TTCTTTCTTAAACTAGGAGTCCCCAACTTTTTAATTTTTTTAAAGTACTATTTTCGTTTTCCAGTAGTCTAAGAAGGGGATATACTGCCTGAAAAGGGAAGGAAGGGTAGGCTCCCTATTTTTCAAAGAAAATAAATGCTTCCCTAGAAAAAAACTACGTAATCTCTCTCCAAGCAGTGCAGGTGGGGATGTGACTGTTTACATTTCTGAGAATATTAGCCGACAAAACCAAAGTCTCTTAGAAGGTAGGCACAGAAGAAAGACAATACAACTGGCACTGTAAATAAACCCACAAGAAGGTACCTGCTTGCAAACAGCTTAGATTAGTTGGCCTTAGAGGTCTATTCCAAGCATTACTCTTGAAACATTTTCTTTCTTTAATCTTTCAAAGGACCAAGGCTAAAAACACTTTATCCTTTCCTGCATTTTAATTTCTCAATCAGTCCTTAGCAGCTTGAAATTTAGTATATTTTGCTCTTATAAACTGATTTTCTTGAGGGTTTCCCCAACCCCCAAGTGTTAGCTAACAACTTTCCCTGTCAAACATTATTCTAGAACTCGTGGGCATGTTATTCTCAACTGGCTCTTGTATTTATGTACAGAAAAGATGTATTTTAAGTCAAACTCCCTTTCTCTCAGAATTTACAAATAGGCATCTTGATAATAAAAGGAACAGTAATAACTTGGGTATATAGTTTAAAATTAAAGTGTCATCTAATATGAATAAATAACTGGAAAAAGATGTGGATAATAGCCTAAAGAAGCAGGAAAAAATTCCAGAACATTAAGATAACTAATGGGAAGCTGAGAAAATAGAATAAAGCTAAAAGTACTCTTTATCCTCCAAGAGGAAAATTTTAATAAATAAATATATGTTTTAATCCAAGCAATTTTCCAAGCTGAGTTTAACAGAAACATTTGAGCATAGTTAATATACAATAATGAATCTGTGAAAAAAGAAAATAAAAGGTTTAATAGAATGGAAAAGTTGACCAATGGCAAACAAACAATATGATACAAAATTTTACCTTGAAAGAGCTTTAATTAAACTGCATAAAAAAGGAATCTGCTATAGTCTGAATGTTTGTGTCCCCCTACTGCAAAATTCTTATGTTGCCATCCTAAGCCCTGGTGATGGCATTAGTAGGTAAAGCCTTTGGGAGGTGATTCGGTCATGAGGGCAGAGCCCTCATAAATGGGCTTAGCACCCTTATAAAAGAGGAACGAGAGAGACTGCCATTCTACTATGTGAGGACTAGGTAAGAAGTTAGCAGTCTGCTGCCCAGAAGTGGACCTTCACCAGAACCCAACCTTGTGGAGCCATGATCTTGGACTTTTAGCTTTCAGAACTATGAAAAATAAGTTTCTGTTATTTATACACCACCCAGCCTCTGGTACTTTTGTTATGGCAGCCTGAACAGACAATACAGAATCCAACAATGTGTTGTTCATAAGACACCTTTAAATTGAAACAACAAGGACCAATCTCATCCATGAATACCAATGCCAAAATCTTAATCAAAATATTAGCAACTAAAAAATACTCTTCCAGGAGAACATTAAAACCTTATAGCCATCAACAACAGATAAAAGTATCTGATAAAACTCTACAATCACACCTGACTTAAATTCAAACACCTTTAATCAAAAGCAAGATCCCTGCTTAATTCTGAAATACTAGAAGCACTCATAAAAGATAACAAGAAAAGGATGTTTGCCATCATCACCGTTAGTCAGCACTACTTGGTAGATATACCAGCTGGTGCAGTTAGGTAAGAGTTACACAAGAAGAATTCATGTTAGAAAGAAAAAGGCAAAATTAATATTATACTTAAAAAACTCAAGAAAACCAACACAAAACAACAGAAACAATCAAAATCTGATGGTCAACTATAACATTTATAGAAAAATCAACAGCTTTTCTATATGCTAAACAGTAACAGGGTGGAAACAAGATATCAATAAAAAAATATTAAATGTCTAGGATAAACTTAAGAAACTTGAAGTAAAAGCACAAACTATAGAATTTTATAAGAGAAAATAATAAGAGACATGAATAAATGAAGAAATACACCCTGTTCTTGTCTAGAAAGACTCAGCATTGTCAAGAGAATCAGAAACCCTATATTAATCTACAAATTGAAAGAAACCATAATCAAAATCTCACAAAGTTTTTTTTTTTTTTTTACCTTGACAAAATGATTCTAAGTTCTTTGGAAGAACAAATATCCCAGAATAGCCGTGAATATTCTGAAAAAGAAGAGCATGGAAAAAAGACTAGCCCTACAAGATGCTCCAAAGTACATGGCTATGGTTAATTAAAACCATCATTTCTATAGGAACAGAAAAAGAGATTAAGAGACTCCAAAATATGTGGCAATTGGATAATCCGGAGAAAAGACACATGTATTTGATAAATAGTACTGGACAAACTGACCAGTATTTATAACTGAAAAATAAATAAATAAATAAATAAATAAATAAATAAATAAATAAATAAATAAATAAATAAAGGGAACATTGAGAAAAAAAATTCCTGATAGATTTAAATGTAAAAAAACCACAAAAATACTAAATGAAAACATGGTCAAATAGGAAAACCTTTCTAATCACTGATTAAAATCCAGACATCATTAAAAAAAAGATTAATAGGATAAAATTAAAATGTTACATATAGCAAAAACACCTCATGAACACAATAAGACAAAAGGCAACCTTGGGAAAAATACACGCAACATGTATGACAAAGAGCTAGATCCTTAATGTACAAAGAAATGAACAAAGGATATAAACAGAAAACACAATGATTAATAAACCAAAAAAAATGCTCAATCTCATTAATATTTTTATAATGGACCTTAAATTTCCCAAATTATAAAAGATTTAAAAATGAGTAACAACTGCTATCGGTGAAGAAACACAGGCAGATACAAACATGTTTGAAGGGAATATACATTTACAATCTTTTTGGAAAGAAATTTAGCAATGTGTTACATTTTTTAAAAGTGATATAGCTTTCAAAAGAACATGTTAACCATTTAAAAGAAAATCAGTTCTATAACCTTAACTCACCAATCTTAGAAGGAAAAAGAGTTTCATCATCAAGCTGATCCTGAACCCAAGTCATCAAGTAGTCAATGTATTTTGGTGCAGAACATTTGATTGGCTTTTTAATATTAGTACCATCTGCCCAATGATATTCATATCTGAAGAGAAAAAGGTTTTACTGATAAAGTTTTCAAAAACATTAACAAATATGCAACTTGTAATCAAAGAAGGTTCACAGTTTGTCAACTGAAGTTATTTAAACCTTTAGTAAATTACCTAAACTTCTACTGAAGGTTGCTTTGAGTTTCCTATAGAACTATTCTGAAATGCAATGGCTATAATTGGAAGAGAAAAGGAAGATAATGTGGCAGCTGGCAGTGCCAGAATGGAAGTTTTCTGACAGAGTCCTGGGAAAGATAAAGGAACTGCATTCTTGTCTATTAGGCAGAGAGTGCTGAGGACTGGGGAAGGGGCTGATGGATCACTATATTCTGAGATCCTTGGCCATCAAATTATTACCCACAGAGTCAAGATTATAAAATCCTGTTTCTTGGAGAGGATGTAAAGAAATATCCTTAGGCATGCCATCTTTTTCCTATTCACATTTGCTGAGCTAAAATGATCAACAAGACTTACACAAAACTTCACTGTGTAAAGTGTTTAAGCTATAGGTATGTTTAATTTTCCTACTTATTTTGTTTAAATTTCTTTTAAGGAAGTTTGAGAAATAAAACTCAAAACAACACAAAATAAAACATCTCTCCTAAAATACTATAATCATAATCAGACTATGGATTCATTGGGAACTTTTTTTTCCATGAAGTAAACATCTTGATACCATCTATTAACACATAAAATCAGTTATTTGCTATAGGAAAGACTGAAACACACTAACACTATTATGGGTGACAAAGAATTCCATCTCTTTCTCAATATTTCTTGAAATTTATTATAGTCAAATTTTAAAATCTAGACTCTAAGCAAGATAACTAAAGCAGCACAATTTAGAAGTAATTAACACTAAATAAGCACAAGAAAAACTAATCAAATATTAGTCAACTAAAAACTTTCAACAAATTAATTTAAAAACCAGGAACAGAACCATACTGTTAATAAAACTGAAAAAATAACTTACAATGCAAGATAAAATTTTTTAACTAAAATTTTTTCCTTTTACTCCTACAATTGAACATTCTTACTTACTCTAATGCAATTACAAAATAAAACACTAAGTACCAAAAGCCAAAGTATTTAATAACTAAAAGCTTGTAAGTATTCAAGATCTCATAAAAATGAACTGGTTTTACACAAGCAGACAAAATCAAAGTCTTCATTATTTAATTTCTATATCAATCAGCGATGATAGCTTTACTTAGTAATTCAACTACCTATATAATTGGTAGTAATATGTACCTTGGACCTGCAGACATGACTGGACAGCTTGCTTCAGTGCAGAATTCTGTAATAGTTCCATATAACATGTTGATTTGGTTGAAGAAATCTACAGCTGGAAAGATAATAGCAGAATTGTATTAAAGTGTCTGTGAAAACAACAAAGCATCAGACCTCTCAACTGAAGGATAAATAGATAATGCATTGCAATTTTTGATGAATCCTTGAGAAATTCAACAATCCAGGATACCGTAAATTCTCTTTGTAAGTTGTCATATCTAAGTTAATCTTTTACATATATTCACTTTTAATATGCTAAGCTCTTCACCAGCATATAATATCAGAAAAAGAAAAGTTAGAGCTAATTCTAACTTAATGTTGACTGTTATGTCATTAGTATATACAACTTGATTCCATCCTAGGGAATGAAAAAATCCATAGTTTCTTATCAATCTGAATCAAACAATACCATTTGTTAGAAAAGTGTTGTAGAATATACTATGAGGGAGGCAGTGTATCAGCTGCTATTAATAGGTATTTAAAAAATCTAATTCATCATAAAAAATTGAGGCTTAATGCATACTGAGGACATAAAAACATAGGATAACGTCCCTTGCCCTGGAGCCTCCAAGCTCCAGGAAGAACAGGAAGAACAAAATTATCAGAGATGAATAATACAACATATAAGGTAGTATCCAAAGGCCAACAACAAAAAAAGTGCAAGAATTCAGAAAAAAGGCAACATATTGAGGAGCTAAGGTGCAAGGAATACTTCCAGATCAAGCTGAAAATGGAAGAGGTAGGGGATGAATGAAACAACTGAGTGAAACATTATATTCTGGGAAAAGAGAAACACATAAACCTTAAAACCACACAAGTTTTCAAAATATTTTAGTTCCCCTATCTAAACGAGTACCTAAAAATCCACTAGGGCTTTTCGAGTTTCTTAAAAAACATTAAAAAAAAAAAATTCAGCTTGTCAAAAGGAATTTTGTACAAAACCCCCTTTTATAAACCTTTCTCTTAATTAGTCATGTTTCTAAGAAAGTAATACTTAAGCATACAATATTCATTCAAAACAAAGAGTATGCCCAGATAGTGTGCTAGTTTATTGGTCTAAAGCAGCTGTTCTCCAAATGTGGTCCAGGGATTCCCTGTTTCAGGGGAAATCTGTGAGATTTCAACACTTTTAATTGCTCTTTTCATTCTCATTCACTCAGGAGGCACAGTGGAGTTGGTCAGAGGCTCCATGATCACATCACAAAAGACTGGATGCGAAGCAGACAAATGAATACAGCTCTCTACTATTAAGCCAGACATTAAATAAGATTTGCAAACATGTAAAATAATGCCATACTTCTCACTAAAATTTATTCTGGGAAATAGTCATTTTTCATTAAAAAAATATATATTATATATATAATAGGTTTATTATTGCTATTTTTAGTTGAATTTAAAAATAGTATTTAAAATTTCTCAATTTTAATTTCTAACAATAAGTTAACCTATATAATGAAAAGCTCTATGGGATTCTCAATAATTTTTAAGAAAATAAAGGGATTCTGAAACCAACAGGATTGAGAACAGTGGATCTAGAGTAATAAGTCTCAAAGGAAACTCTAAAGCTAAAGGGCCAAAAGAACAGATGCCTTCAGAATAAAAAAATGATAATTTGAATAAGGTTTTAAAAAAAGGGGGGTTTTCTTAATATATAATACTACACATGGTCCACATATCAAGAAATACAGAAATATGCAGTGAAAAATCTGAATTCCAGCCACTCCAAATCCCCCACTACAACAGGCAACTACTATATTAATTTTTGTTTCTTCCCACCTGTTTCTTTATCTTGTTTTACACAAAAAAATAACATATTACATAGTTCTGCATCTTGTTTTTTTCTTAGTAATATGAATAATGGCTTTTTAATGAGCTGAGAAAAAAGTTTTTCTTAATGTGGCTACTAGAAAATTTTAAATTACATTCGTAGATTATATTTCTATCAGATACTGCTGACCAAGTCAACAATTATCAATAGCTGATTAACACCACATAAAAGACAACCAGACACTAGGGGAGTTATTTACAGGGTTTGAAGTATATACCACCACCTATGAAGTAGCCTTACAAATCAACAAAATCAAATCTGACTGATCCGAGCTCCTTATCTATGCCAACACAGTAGCCACTAGCCACATATGGCTACTTGAGTAAAATTAAATTAAAATATAAAATTCAGTTCCAGTCACATTAGCCACATTTCAAGTGCTAAAAGGCCACAGTGAAGATATGACATCATTTGCATTACCACAGAAAGTTCTATGAGACAGTGCTGTTCTATAGCAAACGTTTTAGAGGAAAAAAGAGGAACAGAACATCATAATGGATGCCTTGATATGATCGGCAAAATTCATACTGGAACACAAATCAACTGGTTTATTCAAGAACAACAAAACAAGGAAAAAAGATTATGAGGGGAAACCTATTAAGAGATTCAAGAAACATATGTACAGGCCTTCCAGGATCCTGATTCAAACCAACCACACATTTTAAAAAAGAAACATTTATAGGATAATCAGAGGAAATATGAACACTGATTAGATATTTGATAATGTAAAGGAATGATAGTATCGTCATTATTTTTCAAAGAGGAGCTGTTTTAGATACTGAAATATTTATAGATAAAATATCTGAGATTTGCTTCAAATTAATGAGGAGGAAATATATAGAAGAATCATGAACTGCACATGAATTGATCATTGTTAAAGCTGGATAATGGCTACCTGGAAATTCGATGTACCAGTTTCTCTCCTTTTATAATTTGAAATTTTCCATGAAAAAGTTTTAAAAATTCCTGGAACAGCTGAAATTCTTAATAGATTTAAACTTCATCACCCAGAACTTATCTCAGAAATGATACACTCTTATATTCAAATGTCTAGCCACAGCATATCCTTCCATGTCATACCCCTGCTTTCTTGAACTCAGAGTGACTTTTTAGTTCATGGGCCCCTCTATATTCTCTCAATTTCTCAATTTCCTATGACTAATCCTAAATCACAATAATCGATCCATTGATGATCTAAATTGCAACTGACTTTTCTGTATACACAGGCAGATGAGAGCTACTGGAAATAGGAGCACAACTCTCCAGACTGGTTATCCTACAAAGTCATAGTCTAACAGGTAGAATCTTTGCATTTACCAATCTTTTTACTGACCCTACTCAGCTCCATTCTCCCCAGAAATTACCCCAAAGCTCTCATCAGCTCTCTCTACTCAATCACAAAAGCTATAGGCAAGTATTCTGAAGAGAACACTACAGTTTTGAATGTATTTGTACTTACATGTTTTTTTAATCTACTATATTACAACCCTTCCTTATATTTGTAAAAGAAAATTTACTAATAACAAAATTTTAGCAAAATCTTTCTATAAACCAGCAAAGTAGAATGTTATTTAAACTTACTATTCACGGCAATCCATTCATTGAGATCCTCTCCCTCTGGCAACATAACAGCTTGTCTCAGATTCCCACTTCCTAGAGTTGCCTCTGCATGTTTTAAGAGTTCATACTGATGAGACCCTTCAGGGATATTCTTCTTTGGTTTGAATGTCTTGGAAGAGCGGCTGCTGCTGTTAGGTTAAAAGAAAAAGCATATTGATTTGTATGTCTAGAAGCAGAATGGCACAGTTTTAAGCACATAAACTGCTCATACAATAAAATAAAAAATACTCCCTAAAAAGTGCCAGGATTGATGAGGTGGGGAGTGGAGGTGATGAGCACAATGAAAGAATGCTTTAAGTTTCTTTCTTTACATTGAAACAGGTTAGCAGCACAATTTCACATAGAAGGCAATTGAAGTACACCTCATGAAGCAAAGTGCTGTAACAGAAAGGGCACTTTAACCAAAAGAAGAAAAAACCTGAATTCTAGTTCTTGATCTGCCACTATCTCTGTGACTGCTTGAGAAACCTAACCTCCTTTTGACCTCAATTCCCACCTACAGATAAGGAGCTGGGAGGGAGGTAGCCCTGAGGTTCTCATAGGTCAAAAATCCAGTTTCTATGTCAAAATATTTGGGATACCATCAAAGCAAACCACAGCGGATGTGACACATTTTGATGTTTTTAGAGGAAAAAAATAAATGAGACAGAGATAACTGGTTTCTGAGGGAAAAAACAAGTTTTTATTCCGATCTCACACCATCCATAAGTACTTCCTAACATGATGCAAAATTCCAAAAACCTTGAAAAAAAAAAAAGAGATAAATTTCAAATCATAACAATTAAAAAACTTCAGTAACAAAGTATAAAGACAAGAAACAAAAAAACTACTTGCAACCTACATTACAAAGGATAAACTGGATAATGGGCTCATATAATCTGTTAAGAAAAAAAAAATAAGGAACCCTTTAGAAAATTGGGTTAAGGAGATAAATAGGCAATTCAGAAGGAAACAGATAATGACCAATGAACATCTGAAAAGCTGTATAATTAAAGATTCATTTTTCTTTAACCTGAGTGTCAAAAGTTAAAACCACCTAATTACAGTACGTGTGGTATAGAGAAATCAGTACTTTAACACACTCCTAGTGAAAGTGTAGTGTTTTGTAGAAGGCAATATGGCAGTATATGTTAATACTAAAATGCTCCTCAATTTATCCCTTCCACTTCTACATATCTCTCTTAGATACGAATAAGAATGTGTTTTCCACAATTGTTTTTAATGGTGAAAAACCTGGAAACAATTATAAGGTTTATTAGTAAAAAGAATAAATAAGCTATGATACATCCACATCATGGAGTCGTATATAGTAGTTAAAAACAAGAAACAAGAACAAGCTAGAGCTACATGTATTCACATGGAAGGATACAGCAGGAGCCCATTTTGTAAATGCATAGACAGTGTCAGAAATGATTTACCTCAAATTGATATTGAGGATTACTTCTAAGAAGAGGAAGAGAACAAAATTGTGGGCTTTCACTTTACCTGAGTAATCTGAATTTTAAATAAGACTGATTAAGAAGGGAAAAAAAATTTACAAAACCTAAAAATCAAATAAGAAAAGTTTTAACATGATAAATACCTACATTTAATAGGAAAAGTACTCATTTAGAAGGACTGGCCCTTTACAAATAGTAAACTAACAAGGAAAAAGATGGCTCATGATTCAATATGATCTTCACCTGAATTTAGACTCTTGAGCTTCAAATGGCACATTCAAGACAGGGAAAGCAACCCACAAAATGGGAGAAAATATTTGCAAATCATAGATGTGATAAGGGACTTGTATCAAGGATAAAGAGTTCTTAAAAATCAAAAACAAAAAGACAAATAACCTAATTTTAAAATGGTCCAAGGCTGTCAACTAAAAAAAAAAAAAATTTAATGGTCAAAAGATTTGAAGACATAACTCCAAAGCATATGAAAAGATGCTCAACTTTTTCAGTCTTGAGGAAAACAGAAATTAAAATCACAATGATACCATTAAACATCTAATTAGGACGATTATAATCCAAAAGAACTTAAGTGCTAGCAAGGGTGTGGGGAAAATGAAACTCATGCAGTATTGATAGGAATGCAAAATGGTGCAGTGATCTGAAAAAGTTTGGCAGTTCCTCAAAACGTTAAACACAGTTACCCTGTAATTCAGCAATTCCACTCCTAGATATATACCCAAGAGAAAACACATACAGCCAATACAAAAATCTATAGTACACAAAAGTTCATAGCAACATTATTCACAAAGCCAAAAGGTGGAAACTCAAATGGTTATCAACAAAATGAAGTTTAAAAGAAATACCCAGCCTTACATTTTGGTCCAAAGAGCAACTAAGCAACTATACATCCACGAACAAACCAATAACTAAACATTAACTCATAAGAAAATTATTTGGGGGACGTGGGAGACTGTTCTATTAATATAGAAATCTGCCATTAAAATCTAAACCACAATGACTTTTCGACATGGTAGTCACACCTTGCAAACTATCCCCTTAAAAAATAATTGAAAGGTGGGACAAAGCGATTTGGACAAAGATTCTCAGTAGTGCTATCACTGTAACAGCGAAGAATCCAAATTTCTCACCATCAGGAACTAAGTAAAATGTGGTAATGAAACACCCTGTAACTTAATAAAAGCGTCAAGTACGTGGGTGATGTCCATTGACTAAAAACGGATATTTGTTCAATCATACAAAACACATCGAAGCCACACACTACGCGGAGAGAGCCACCTGAGAATATGTGCGCAAACGGCAGCACTCCACGTTTTCCCGGGGCGGCACTTTTCCGCGGGGATAATTTAATTCTGACGATAACAAAGCTGGGCAAACGGTGGAATAAAAAGCCAAGTCAGCGACGGACGGGTCGTCACCAGAAAAGGCTCCAGCCGAGAGAGAAACTGAGCGCCTGCGGCAGGGCCCGCGGCTCCGCCCCCGGATCGACCCTCCGCCCCCAAGGGTTTTCGGGCGGAAAAGTTTGGAGGAGGCGCCGCCGGCTTCCGGGCCTTTCTGCTCCCCCCAACCTGCTCGCTCCGTTTCCTCCGCGTCGACTTTCATCTCCTCCTGTCCCAGGCCCACGTCCCAGGCTCCGGCGCGGCCCTGAGCAAAAAGCAAGCGCCACCACCCCGACCCCGGCCGCAGGCCCGGCCGTCGCCGCAGGCCCCCGCCTCCCCCTCCCGACCTCGGCCCCACTCACAAGAGGAAGCTCATCTTCTCTCCTCGGAGGGGAGGGGAGGGGCCGCTGGCCCCGCCGCGCTGAAGATACGGAGCCGGCGCGGGCACCGAGAGGGAGCGGACCGTCCTCAGCCCGCCCCCGGCGGAAACGCTGGTGCCGCAGCGCCCAGGCGGGGTCCACACGGTCCACGCCGCTGCCGCTGCCGCCGCGGCGCCCACCCCACTCGCCCTGCCCGCCTCCGCGAGCGCAAATGCGGAACCAGCATAGTCTCGCGAGAGCAGGCTGCGCCCCGCCCCGCCTCGCCCCGCCCCGCCCCGCCGCCCCCTGCTTAGCAGCTCACCCCGTCGTCAGGCAGCAGGCAGGGATCCCTTTCCCAAAGGCGTAGTGGCACTTCGGTCCTAGATCTGGGAGAGTGGCTGGTGCGGGTACCTCATCTAGTTTGTTGCTGTTGGCTTCCGAGCCCTAGGTAGCATGGGGCTTCTAGGAATGCTGCAATTTGTAAACATTCAATTTGGCTTTTAACTTGAGATAGATTTCACATGGCATAAAAGTCACCCTTTTAAAATGTATCTCCAGTGGTTTCCTTCGCGTGTTTGCAGTTGTGCAACAACCATCACCACTGTTTAGTTCTAGAATATGTTCATCCCCCCAAAAGAAACCAGTCCCCATTAGCGGTAACTCACCATTCCTCCCTCTTTATAACCTGTGGCAACATTTAGTCTACGTTTCATATGCATTTGCCTAATCTGGACACTGCCCATAAATACCTATAAATGCCTATAAATACCTTTAAATGGAACCGTACAATGTATAATCTTTCATGACTGGCTTCTTTCTTATGTTTTCAAGATACATCCGTGTTGCAGCATGTATCAGTACTTCATTCCTCTTTATAGGTGAATAATATTCTGTGCTATAACTATACCTTCCTTTGTTCATCCATATATCTGTTGATAGATTTTCATTGTTTCCACTTTTTAGCTATTATGAATAATGCTGCTATGAACATTCCTGTACCAGTTTTTGTGTAAATGAATGTGTTCATTTCAGCATATACGTAAGGGTGGCTGGGTCATGAGGGGAAGCAGCGTTTGCCACCTCAAAATACGCCTTTTGGGCTATAGATTATTTTAAGCTGGTAATTTTCAAGAAAAAAAAAGGACCCCCACGATCATATAGTAACTATATGTTTAATTTTTTTGAGGAACTGTCAGACTATTTTCCAAATCAGCTGCATCATTTTGTATTCCCACTGGCAAATGTCTGAGGGTTCTAATGTTTCCACATTCTTAATAACATCTGCTATTGTCTATCTTTTTTTATTACAGTCATCCTAGTGGGTATAAAGTGGTATCTCATTGTGATTTTGATTTGCATTTCCCTTTTGGCTGATGTTGAGAATTTTTTCATATGCTTTTTGGTCATTTGAAACAAATTTATTTTTATCTTACTTTAAAGTTAGCTCAGGCCCCTGAAACACCATCCAACTCAAAAGGGGTGCTGGTCCAATAAGTCTTTATTCACTGTCCCCACACTGTCACCATACCCTTGATCCTCAACACTGTCCAGATTCTGCATTGTGCCCACTCTCCCACAGAAACTTCTTGCCATGCTTTCAAGTGTATTAGTTTATAAATCCATGGGCATTTTTCAGTCATTATCTTACTTGCCACTTAATTCTATCTGGCCCCTCCTACCAGACTCCTCATTTGATCTCTGTGATCTGGCTTCTATATGGTGGAAGTGGGGGCACAGAAAAGGGAAGAACACCATGACTGGGTTTGTTGATTGTAGTCTACTTTAGCCAGTATTTTTGTTAGCAAGTGAAAGAAACCCACACTGTTCACATTTCCATCAAAACTGCTTTACATTTTATTTCCCACTAGACTGTGAATTTTTTTGGAGATAGATTGTTCGTTTATCATCCCCAGTGCTCATTATAGTGCCTGGCATACAAACTACTCAATAATTGCTCATTGAATAAATGAGGATATAGACTGGAAATACCAGTCTAATAGAGGAGATTGATATAAGAATAAGTGGTACAGTATTACGGATATAAGGAAGAGGCATGAAAACTAAATATTAAACTAAATTGTATTCAGAGCTTGCAATGTGCTGCCAGACCTCTGGAAAGCTATAGAACAGAGAAGATTCCTACTAGGCTAACTAACAATTTATTTACCCATACTATGAAAAGAAAACAGGAAAACAAATTCTACACAAAATAAACCCAATCATTCAATTCCTTTGGCCAGACCACAGGGAACCTACAGAAGAATAGAGGCTGAGATTACTAACATGCCTTTAACACCAAATATCCATACCTTTCACATGGCATATCCATACCATTAAAGAAAAATAGGGAAACAATGTCTTTAAATTGTAATTCAAAGAAACTAAGAATCACATATAAATTGAATTCCTCAAACACTCAGAGTTTCTCTCATTCTCTGTCTCTGAGAGGAGACCACACTGTCAATGGAGCATTGTTTCTTCTCTGATAAACTTTTTTTTCATCTCTGACTCTAGCGTGTGCTTGAATTCCTTTCTGTGTGCAGTCAAGGATGCTCTCTCTTAGTGTGAGACTTGAGTCTCTACTTGGAGGATCTGCCCCTTCCTGCATCTTTGCCAGTACTGATAGGATGAAAGGTGAAGTGATTCTGGGCTTTTTATGACTTAGTTTTTGGTTTTCTGGTTTTATAGCTTCATTGCTCAAGGCAGTGCTTGGGCCAAACAACTTTTTGCTATTTCCCCAAAAAACCCTGACCTCTTTGAGTCCATGTTCCTGTTCTTGAGATTCTTTCTGCCTGGAATACTCAAGCATCCACATCATAACTGTCCTTCAAGATCAAGCCAGAAGTTCCTCTTTCCTTCCTCTGAACTCTTGTAGCCCTTTATCTACATCCTTCTTACAATATATAATTATAATTCAAGTTTTAAAAATGTAGTATTTGTGTATTGAACAGCTGTTGTGTTAGAGGGTTGGAATGTGAGCATTTATTCTCATACTTTTCTGAATATTCCATTTTTTCTCTAGTAAGAAAATACTTATATTATTTTTGATTTTTTTTTTAAGAGAGAAGCAAGATAGAATAGTGACTAAACAACTTGTATTTTGGAGGTGACTATCTGAGTACAAACCCTGCCAGTGTACTCATTAATCATATGACCTTAATTATTTTCATAAGATTTTGTCTCAGTTTTCTTATCTGTAAAAAGGAGGGCAATCTCACAGGGTTGTGAGGATTAAATGAGTTAAGGTATAAACTCATTTAGACAGTTCTTAGAATATAGATAGATAGATAGATAGATAGATAGATAAATAGATAGATACAATCAACATTTTCTACTTAAAAAGAAAGAAATTCTGACATGTTTTATCATCTCTATTAGATGACCAGCTCCTTGAAAGCAAATCCTTGACTGTTTATCTTGTGTTTTACATGTAACTACTGTAGTGCCTTGTATCAAGGTAGATATTTAGCAAATATTGCTAAATGAATACAACTAGATATTTGCCTAAATATTATTTTAGGCCAATTTTTAAATTGATGCAGTCCCTGAATTTCAGGAGTTTTGTGTAGGTTGGGAAGTAGTTGCATCTGTTTGTCCAGAGAGTACTTCCTCATTCTAAACACAATTTTTGTACTGTAGGTCCTTTTGTGCTTGCTCTTGTTGGTGCCAAACTACCAAGTTGTTACAATATAATGAAACACTAACAGAAGCATACAATACAAATATGTTGCAGTAGCACCAAGTGACAGCTACATGACACCTTGGTGGAATGAAAAAACCACGGAAAAGAAAAATTGTGGGAAAATCAAGTCACAGCTCAGCAAATGGTGATACAGGATGCTCAGCACAAAATAACTTGCTTTGTACCTGTTACTACCTTATTTGTGTTGCAGGTGATTTTATTTCATCCAAAAATCACCTGTCACATTAAGTAATGATATCATTTTGGTTTTAACTTTTATAGTTAGTTTTTTTAGCGTTCAATTTATGTATAATTTGCTAGCTGCATAAAAACTATAAACAGAGGACATTTATTGATTATACTTTTATAATCATTTATATTATTTAAATATTACAATTATCATAAAAATATTTCCAGACAACATAGAGAGAAAGGAATTTATGGGAGTTTCCACCTTTTTTTAATGGTATTGTTCTTTAAGTCGGAGAATCACTGAACATATGAAAGGCCAGCTATGTATTAGGAAAACCTTTCAGGAGAGTTAGATTTTGGGGCAAGGCAGAAAGTCTCAGAGATTTGGGAGGGGAATTCTAGGTCAGTATTTGACCAGGATATCAATAAAGTTAAGTTTGAGAGAGAGACAGAATGAGACAGAGGGAGCGGGAGTGGGAGCGGGAGCGCTGGGTTGCTAATTGCTGCAGGGCATTTTATTCCCCGCCCCGCCTCCCCCCAGACACAGTAGTCTACAGTTTACAAAGACTGGGAAGGTTTTGCTCCCTCATCGGTTCAGTTGGCCAGAGAGATCACTGCATACCATCTGGTCACAGCAGATGCTTGAAAGCAGAAGCTAAGCAGCAAATTATAAGGCCACCGGTACTGCCTTTTTTGGAACTTCTCCTACCTCCCACCCCCACTTCCACTCCCCCACCACATTCATCACACAGTTCCTCTTTCCAGCTCCCTCCAGCAGGATTTGCAACCTTGTATTTTCATTCTGTGTAATCGTCCTGTCTCATCATTTGAAAAACTCCTGCTTTACCCTAACAACCTCACCCATGCAGGGCGTCTTTCCACTTTGATCACAGTGAAGTTCCTATCCCTTCTAGCTAGTGGGTGCTCTCTTGGGAAGCTTGTCTTTTAGACCTTGTCACAAGTGGGTGAAAAAAGACAGACAGGCAGAAAAGTTGCTTAACTGTCCCTGCCTGTTATTTTAGGACTCACGTTGCAGATTATGAAAGAGAAATTCCAATTTATCAAACACTGAGAACTCATTCAGCAAAGAAGACATATGAAAGTTTCCACTTCAAAAATGTCTTGTCTAGGGTCAGATGTCTGTCAGTCATATACATTGGTGAATAAAATGGATGGCCTTCCTGGAGCATACATTCAGTTGGAGAAGATAGATATTAACCAAATAATTATGTAGTAACTACTGGGAAGAAAAGCACAGAATGCGTTAAGAATTAAGAGAGTGTAACAGGAGAAACCTGAGAGACTGGGGAGTCTTACATGTTGTTTAAACTGAGCCCCTATAAGATGAGTTAACTGAATGAAGAAAGAGGCAAGAGGCTCTTCTCAGAGTCAATATCATGTGCAAAGATTTTGAAATAGGTAAGAGTTTACTGTGATCAAGAAACTAAAAGAAGCCAGAATAATGTGAATGTGGTAGGCAAGGGGGAAAATTAAGGGAGCTGAAACCAGTCACCAAGAATTTTGGCTCTTAGTTGAAGCAAGGTGGCCAGCCATTGAAAGGTTTTTGGGAGAAGAATGATGCCATCTATACTTTAAAATGCTGGATCATTTAAGAGGCTATTGTACTTCTCTGGGCAGGAGATGGAGTTGACCTGTACTTGATCAATGGAGAGGAGTAGATGGAACTGAGATCTATTCTGGGAAATGTACAAATCTCAATGATTAGCTGCATGTGAGTTAAGGCTGAGTCTTGGCACAAGCAACTAACTGGTAGCTGGTTGTTTCCAGTTACTGAGAAGGAAAAGACTGGGAGGAAAAGAAGCTTTAGGGGTAGGTCAAGAGTTCTGTTTTGAATGTCTTAACTCTGAAATGTCAATAATGCTGATATATACAGATCTGAAGTTCAGAAAAGAGACCATGATGGAGTAAACTTGGCAGTTATTAGCATATAGATATTTTCAACCATGGCAGTGGATAAAATAACTAAGAAGAGAGTAAGAGGTGCCGGGAAAGAACCTTGAGACCTGATATTTAAAAGCCACATAGAGGAGAAAAAACTGTCAAAGGAGGTTAAGAAGTTACAATCAGAGAAATAGGAGGAAAACTAGGAGAGGATATTATAAAAGCAAAAGCAGAGTGTTGAGGAAAAAGAGAGGGGTCAATCCTATGGCATGATCTTGAAAGTTTAAGATGAGAACTAAAGGGAAAGTTTGTAAAAGTGGTGCCATGGGACATCTTTTGACAGGGTTCTCATCTTCATGCTCCACTGTTGTGAGTTGGGAGAGAAGCCTTGTAAATGGCATGGGTGTTGGGGAAGGGATTCAGGCAGGAATCCTTTCAGTTGTACTAATGAAAAACTTTGTCACCCAGACACACCTTATGGTAGTCACTGAAGAGGCATTCTCTGAAAATGTACTGTTGAGTGAGAAATGATGACAAAAATTTGGGTCATAGTGTTTTCAGCCATGGAGAAACCCCCCAAACTCTGAACTTTTTAATGCCTTTTTGCTTATATATTTTTGCCCTTTTCCTTTGCTATCTTAATTCTACTAACTTACTGGCTGTGCATCTAGAGCAAGTTATTTGACCTTTTTGTGCCTGTTTGCTCTGTAAAATAAAGGTAGTATTAGAACAGATAAGAAGATTGGATAATACATGTAAAATACTCAGAACAGTGTCTACTATATGTTGGCTATGATTATCTGTCTCAGAAACTGAGATTTGTGTTATTGACTTCTTTCTTTTTCTCTTAAAGTTCAAAACCTATTTGTGTGTGTGTATGTGTGTGCCTTTAAAAAAAGAAAAGAAATGGATTGAAAATTAGACCTGTCATTTACTAGCTGTATGATCTTTGGAAAGTTACTAACCTTTCTGTGCCTTAGTTTCTTATCTATAAAATGAGGATAATGCCATACTATTTTATAGGGTTGCTGTGAGGATTAAATGAGTTGTTATGCATAAGCAGTTAGAACCATGTGCCTGGCACATAGTAAGTGCTGCCTGTCAGTTATGTTGTTCTCCACAGCAAATCATTTCCCTCAATATTACTACTACCTTTAACTTTGTAAATAATAAAATCAGAACAAATAGAAAGTGTGTAGAATCTTTTTCATGATAAAATACAAGTTGTAATTTATGCATAATTACTTATAATCAGATAATATGCACACACACAAAAAAACTCCATGATGGATTGGCATTAAGTACCGAAGTTTGGAGGACAAACAACATTTTTCATAACAATTTTTGGTGCTATTTTCAGGATCATGTATTTTTAACTATTTGGTAAAACATCTCTATTCTTTAAAAAAATCATATGACATTTTGAAAATGGTTTAAATTTAATAAGTTCATTTTAGCAGGCCAAAAAGAAAGAAAAAGGAGGAAGAATAGAAAGAAAAGCAGAGAAAGGAAGGAAGGAAGGGAGAGAAAGGAGGAAGGGAGGGAAAGAAGGGAAAACATGTTATAATCTTCAGGAAGAATCATTTTCTTTAATGTTCTGTAACCTTGTTGGGGTTCCATGTTCTGCCTTCTGGCCACTGCATTCTGCCAAAGCCCTGTCTTTAGTCTGGACTAACACAACAGTGATAAGCATGTTTTGTGGAAGAACATAGGTTTGGATGAAGACAACCCTATTTTTAATCCTGGCTCAACCATTACTAACCGGCAAATTACTTTAACTTTTAAATTTGTCTCTTCTTCTATAATACAGAGATGATGATATAATGACCTCACAGGAATGTTACAATTATATGAGTAAATGTAGGGAAATATCTAGCACAGTTCTTGGAATGTGGTTAATGGTCTATGAATTTAGTTCCCCTCTTCCCAACCCTCTGACTCTCTGTCCCCTTTCCTAACGTGTCAAACAAGTAAGATCTCCTTACTTCTTCTTTAAATTAGAAAAAAGCTAAGTTGCATCTCTTCCAGAGGAGTCCCTTAAACAGAAGGCATCCCCAGTTCACAAGACAGGAAAGAAAAAATGTGAAAAACCTAAATCCTGAAAACTCTGAGTCTGGTATTCTCCAACCACAAGATCCTTAACAGCTGCCTGGTTCATGAAGGATATACGCAAAGAGGCCCTGCAAATCACTGAAGGCTTTGTGTAGTCTTCTGTATGAAGTTCCTAGTTTTTTATGATGTGGGTGCATTGCCTATGAACCTTGAGGTTCCCTTTTCCCTGTTTGCCTTAAAACCCTGCCAAAAAGGCAGAACATGCTCCTCAGCCTTCTTTCCCAGCCCATACTTTTTGCATGGCCATAAAGGTGATTCCAGTTTAAAGGCAAGGAGAGGACTTGTCATGGGTCAGAGGTTCTTCCACCAATTTCTTAGAGCCTTCTGGGCATATTTCTGTCACCTATCCACCAAACAGCTAACATGATTTGTCTTCCACTGGGCTAGAAACCTGGTTAGGACAAGTTTGCATCTTATTTGACTTTGTTATATCCTAATTTCCAAGCACAATGTCATTTATCTAATCCTGGATATCTCTGATTGGTGATGCAGTGGGTGTCATTTTGTCTCTGCTTCTAAGTCATTTTTGTATTCATATATGCATGCATGCGTGTGTGTGTGTGTGTGTGTGTGTGTGTGTGTGTGTGTGTGTGTTTTAACCAAAAAACGTGAATTGCTTTTATAGTAAGAAAAAAAAAACGTAGCTCTCTCTGGCTGGGTGTTTCAGAGACTGGGTTGTCTTCTCTTAGTGCTGTCTGCTTTAGTGATATTGAAATAGAAGGCATGTTGTCTAAAAATTAGAATGTTCCAAGATGAGAGAAATTCAGGGACTATGCAATGGATTGGGTATGACCCAAGCTGGCCTAGTGTGGAAGCAGGATCATGGACCAGGTGTTGATATTAATTTCTCTAGGGAGGGGTCCTAGGACATCGTAGACAGGGAGCTTAAAAGAGTAGGTTTTACCACTTGTAACAGAAATACTTCAATATTTTCACAACCACAATGGCTATCCCGGTACATATAGACTAATTATCAGTTCCAGGTTATGAAGGGTGAAACTTCAGTGGCAAGCACGATCCTTGCTTAGAAAGTCCTCTGAGATGGTAAATGTTCCTTTATTTCTTCAGGTTAGTCCGTTAAAAAATGAAAGTTTGACCAGTGGTGGAATGGGTTGGAGTTCATAAATTCTGTTGTTCCTTCCAGACATGGAACTCTGTTGTAGTTCAGCTGCCCTTCTGTGCATTCTACCGCCATGGCCTCCCCTGTCCCACTGTCATTTCTCACTCATTTGGAGTTTTAAGTGATTTTGTCTCCATGTGTTCTGGATTTCTCCTTATGTATCCATGAAACATTCAGGCCCACGTGAAGTGGAGGGCTAAAGGCAAGGCTTTCATGTCAGGCCCATCTGGAGGTGGAGCCTGCCTCATCTCCATGAGTGACTCCAGGCAAATGGCCAAGACTCTCTGAGTCTCAGTTCTTTCAACTCAAATGGGGTATATAATACTTACTTCACAGGGTTGATGGGATTAAAGGAGGTTGTATTGAACCCAGTGCCTGGAACAGAATAAGTGCTCGAAAAATGATAGTTAATACTATAGCATAGGCTCTGGAGCCAGACCATGAGGGAAATGAGGCACCAGAGTTTTAAGGTATCTGTCTAAGGTCACAGAACTAATAAGGGAAAGAGCAGAGATTGAGCCCAGACTGGCTGGCTCCAGAGCCCATGCTCTAATACTAGCTATCATTTATTGCAAATGCTTCATGGGGTTATTGTGAAAATTAAAAGGAACACACACAAAATGCTTAAATCAGTGTCTGACACATAAATATTTAGTAAAGCTTAACTATTATTAAAATGATTATTAATAGAGGTTTGGTTGTTCATCTGCTTTGTGCTTGCCTGATTGAAATGAGTTATGAGATATGAATTGTCTTGGTTAAATAAGCCCACATTGTATTGGGGGAGATAGGTGTACAAATAATGTTAGGATATCATTCTGAGGACTGAAATAGTATTCCTATATGCTATAATAGACCAGAAGAGAGCGTGATTTATTCTGCTTATCTGTATTGTGTTGGAGCAAAAATACTATTTTGCCATGATTCTCCCTTATGTGTCAAAGAAATATTGGGGCCACATAAAGTGGAGGCCTATAGACAAAGCTCTCAAGTTAGGAAGTCTGGAGGTGCAGCCTTAAGGAATGAGTAGCTATGGTTCCGGGGAGCAGGGTGAGGAGGGCACCAAAAACAGACAGAAGTAACGCAGAACAGAAGTACAGGATGTACTCATTGGAGGGTCAAGCAAAGAAAGAGCAGGCAGGACAGTTGGGGCCCCAGTGTAGAAGTGCCTGAGCATCTTCAGCCTATGGAATTTGGGCTAAAAATGTCACCATAAAATATTTTTGTTAAACAAATGATATTTTAATATACTACTGTGGGAGTATAGAAACAAATCCTTTTGTTAATTATATTAAAAATACATAACAATGTTCTCATGGTTTTCACTCTTGAGAGTTCATATTTTGTGAAAAGAGAATTTCCAAAATATTGCAGAATGGTGAGAGGATTAGGTACTTCAAAATCTGGGCACATCTCATTCTTTTCTCTCTGTAGGACATTCTCTGACCCTATACAATCTTACACAATTGCTGTCTTGAGGGGTTATTTTTCTTTATTTCTTTTCTGGTTTATTGTATGTTTCCCGTATTCCCAAGCACCACAAGGGCAGAAATCTTACTGGTCTTTTGAAATAATTTCAGACATAGAAAAACTGCAGGCAAAATTCAAAGAATGCTTGTATATTTTTCACCCAATTCTTCAGTTTTTAATGTTACATTTACCATATGATTTGTAGATTTTTCTCTATGTATATACATTGTTATAGACTGAATTGTGCCCCCCCATTCATATAAAGCCCTAAACTTCAGTACCTAAGAATGGGACTGTATTTGGAAATAGAGTCTTTAAAGGTAATAAGGTTAAAATGAGATCTTAAATGTGTCCTAACCAATCTAACTGGTGTCCACGTAAGAGGAGAATATTAGGACATACAGACAGATGTCAGAGGTTTACTGCACCAAAGAAAAGGCTATGTGAGTACAGTGAGAGGGCAGCCATATGTAAGACAAGGAGAGAGGTCTTAAAAAAAAACAAACCTGCCAACACCTTGATCTTGGACATCCAGCCCTTAAAACTGTGGGAAAATAAATTTCTGCTTATTTAAGCAAACCAGTCTGTGGTATTTTGTTATGGCAGCCCCAACAAACTAATATTTATATTATGTATGTACATATATTTTTGAAAACTATTTGAATGCAATGCCCCTTTATCTCTATAAGTAAGTACATTTTCTTTTTTCCCCTCTTTAATTCCACCCCCTTCCAACCTTGACCCATAGATGTTGCCATTTCCCGTTAAGAACTGGATCTCTGAAGGCGGGATGTCTCCTCCTACACACTCGCAGTGAGCACCTAGGGTATGGTGCACTCGGCGAGCCTGGCGAGCCCGGCGAAATCCTGGCACACCCGGGACGCGGGCCTGGCGGGCCCGGCGAACCCCTGGCACACCCAGGGTGTGGGCCTGAAGGGCTTGGTGGGCCAGGCGAACCCCTGGCGGCCGGCGAACCCCTGGCGTACCCCTGGCGGGCCTGGCCGGCCTGGCGAACCCCTGGCGGCCGGCGAACCCCTGGCGTACCCCTGGCGGGCCTGGCCGGCCTGGCGAACCCCTGGCGGCCGGCGAACCCCTGGCGTACCCCTGGTGGGCCTGGCCGGCCTGGCGAACCCCTGGCGGCCTGGCGAACCCCTGGTGTACCCCTGGCGGCCTGGCGAACCCCTGGCGTACCCCTGGCGGGCCTGGCCGGCCTGGCCGGCCTGGCGAACCCCTGGTGGCCGGCGAACCCCTGGCATACCCCTGGAGGGCCCAGTAAACCCCTGGCTGCATTGGGGGTTTGAGCCTGGCCAGCCTGGAGGGCCTGGCAAACCTGGGGGGCCTGGTGTACCTGGGGTGCAGGCCTGGCAGGCCGGGCAAACCCCTGGCGGGCCTGGCGGACCCGGCGAACTCGTGGCAGCCGGCGAACCCCTGGTGCATCCCTGGCGGGCCTAGCGGGCTCGGCGAACCCCTGGCACACCTGGGTGCGGGCTTGGCAGGCCTGGCACACTCGGGTACGCAGTGCCAGGGGTACTCAGGGGGCCCGGCACACCTGGAGTGGGTGGGGGGCCTGGCGCACCCAGGGTGCAAACTCAGGACCTTCTGTGTGCAAAGCAGACTTGCTAACCACTACAGTATGAAGCCACCTCCAGGACATTTTCTTATGTAACCACAATTTGACTAGTTAAATCAGGAATTTAACACTGAACCCATGCTATTAGATGATCTACCGACATTATTAACATTTTGTCAATTGTCCTATTATGCCTTTTTAGCAAATGAGAAAGCGAATAAAAGAATGAAAGAAATAAAAAAAAAATATTTTGGTTTGGAAATCATACATTACTTTTAATTGTCGTGTCTATACTCTTTTAGAACAGTTCCTCATTCTTTGTCTTTCATGACTGACATTTTCAAAGAGTACAGGCTATTTTTCTTGTAGAACATCTCTCAGTTTGGGCCTGTCTGATCTTTCCTCATGATTAGATTATGATCGACCGGCACATTCCAAAATTTCAGAAATATGGCTTTTTCTTGAACTGTTTTTACATTTTAGGTCTGTCATCTCTCCTCTCAATGTGTAAATGCATAATTAAGAACAATTTTTAGGAAACTCGATGGTTTAGGAAAATGACTTCATTCAATTTTCAGACTTGTTAAGAGTTAGGAGGTGATGCTTCTGCCTCAATGCATCATATCTAGGGGACACACAATCTGTGCCTATCCCATTACTGGTGGTAACTTGGATCACTTGTTTAAGGTGATGACTGTCAGGTTTCTTGACTGCAAATTTACCTTTACTATTAACATGCATTTCGCGTACACTTAGTTTCATGAAACTAATATAATATAGTATGCCAACTGTAATAGAAAAATTTTTAAATACAAAATAATTTTAAAAATATGTATTTTGTGGAGGAGATACTTTGAGACTATACAAATAGGGCAGTCATATAAAATACAGGAAGCCCAATTTAATTGGACTTTCAGATAACCAACAGATACTTTTTCTTAGCGTTAGGACGATCCTCCACCCAAATTATTTATCTAAAATTCAAATTTAATTGAATGAGCGTCTTGCATTTTTATTTGCAGGATCTGAGAACCTGCTGTGTGAGTATCTTGCTCCCAATCCAACTTCACCCAGTTGTTTTGACATCCATTGATGATTCGGAATCCATTTTTGCTACGATTTGCCAACTAGTTCTTTTCTAACCCCAACACTCTACACTTATTAGTCGGTATTTTCTCTGACTATCTTTTTATCCACTCCGTGGGGTGCCTGGCACACAGTAGGTGCTCATACTCGCTCGAGCCGCGAACGAACTAACGCTCCTGCGGCCGAGCCTTCGGTGACACCAGCTGCGTCCGGCAGGGGCCTGCGTCGCTCAGCCAATCCCGGCATGCTCCCGAAGCTTCCGAGGCTTCCAGGGCCTCGCTCTGGGGCCCTTCTTGCTCCAATCACAAGCGGGGCTCTCCCGGGCAGGGACCAATGGGTGTCGGCGGGAGGCGGGGCCTGCCACGCGCCGGCCGTATAATCGCGCGGCCCGCGCGCGCGCTTTCCTCCTCGCGCCGACACCTGGGCGGGCATGGCTGCTGCTTCCCTCGTGTCCACGTTGGCCGCCCGGCTGCTGCGGCCCGCGCGGGGTTCCCGCCTCTACCGCCGTCCTTTCCACCTCTCGGCAGTTCGGTAAGAGGCTCGGGAGCTGGGTCAGCGCGGAGGGCCGAGGGGAACCGAGCGCTGGCGGGCCGCCGGGGCTCCCGAGGGACCCCGAGGGATCTTTCTTCCTGAGCGTCCGCGTCTCGGGCGGCGGTGGCCACCGCGAGGGGTGTGGCCCGGCGACGTGGCAGCCGAGCGCGGCCGCAGCTGGAGACTGGGGCGCTCGCTGGGCGGGGCAGCCTTTGCCGGGAGCCTTCCTTTTGGATGGAGCGGGCCTCCCTCAGGCTGCGGGCGTCGCCGTGTGCTGCAGCTCGCCCGCGGGCGTGCGGGCTGGCGGGCCCGACGGGGCCCCGGGCGCGAAGCAAAGGCAGGCTCGGGGGCGCCCTGACGTACGGGAGCGGAGACGAGGCCACGGGCCGCAGCGTGCCCGCCGCCCGCGGCAGCGAGGCCGAGAGCCGGTGTGCGGAAAGTGGAGGAGACACTTTGGGGAGGGTTCTGGGACGAGCAGCCTTCGGCGAACGGCCCTCGCCCACGATCCCGGCGGCGGCGGGGGGGCGGGGGGCCTTCGGATGGAATTCCAGAGGCGGCTCGCTCGCGGGGTCCCCGCATTTCCTTCCTCCTCCCTGAGGTGGGTGTGGCTTGCGTTGCTCTTCACGCGGCCCCTTTCCCTCCCGAGAAACCAAATGTGCTGCGGTCACCGGGGCTTTGACTGCAGCCCGCCCAGAGCTGCTCAGTGCCAGGCTGAGTAAATTGAGGTGATAAATACCGGGGGGAGGAAAGCTGTGTTTCCATAGGAAGGGAATAAGTTTTTCCAGATCTTTCAGATTCAAACTCTCAAACCCACGTTGAAGGGTCGTTTTGGCGGGGGGCGGGGCAGGCTGTGAGCACTCTCCCTTCCATCTTTAGAGCGTTGGTATCGCCGCAGATCTAAGCCTTGTAGCAGCAGCTCCTCCTTTCATCCAGACGCTGTGCTAGACAATGCAAATTCACAGACGATAAAAACTTGCTCAGTGACACTCACCTGTCAGGGGACAAAATCCTTGTGTAATGTCCACTCTGTAAAAATGTCATTAGAAACATTGCCACGGTGCAATTGAAGCGCAGAATGAGGGTTGATGCGTTCTTGAAAAAAGACTTGGGAGGGGAGACGCAAGGATTTTCTTGGTGTGACCGTCATGACTTGCCTTTCCAGTCCCATCTCTCGTTGCTTTCCTTTCCCCTTTACCACCCTTCCTGAGTGCTGGCCACATGTGCCTTTCGTGATTGAAAAGAAATTTGTAAAAGATCCTCTAATTCGTTACCTGAAGAACTGGACCCGTTTGCTTATCTGCAGTAACAAATGCTTTCCTTTCACTTGCCTTTCTGAAGGAGCAATTAGACTTCCACGTGTCTGAAGACAATGCTATGATTGGTTATTATTGTTATGTTGTATTGCTTTAATTACTGCTGGCTGGTAAAATAATATTTTTAAAAATATGAGTCTACACATATTCCTTTTGGGGGGCAGTGGTAAGAGGGTTTCAGGAACATAAAGTCATGCTTAGAGAGAGTACTGTAGTCTAGGAGACAATGGGCTGTATAAGGGGAAATGGACTTTGGAGGCAGAGGTTTGCATTCATATATTTTTTCTTCTGTCCTCACTTTCCCCTTCTACATTATAGTGTTATTATAAGAGCTGCAAGGTAACCAAGAACATGCAAAAATCTTAGCAAAATACCTAGTATTTAATAGATGTTAGTTCCATCCCCTTTTGTATCTGTCTTCACTCGTTTCTGCTCCTGTTAATTAGTGGATCACAGAACTTTTCCTAAAATGACACTCATAAATCTTAAAATGCACCTGATATTAATTTTTTTTTGTGGAACATTACAGTACTGCAAGCTTTTGAATTAGGAGGAAAGTAAAGATACTACTGACTTGGATTTTAGTTTTGAACTTTATTCGAATAGTCCTTTTGATTTCTTTTTAGTTCATAATTTTAATGGAGAATTTTCTAAACACATCTGTGAAAGCATTTAATTATGAAATAAATATTAGCTAATATAGTTTATACATTTTGGATTCCTGTGGGACTGAGCTGAGTTTGTGTTTCTGTTTAGGGATAGTAGTTTGTCCTTTAGCAAAAGAGATGATGGGAAAGCAGGTGGTGACTCACTTGTGGGACTGTTTCACATTGCAGAGTGTGGTATGCAAGAGGGCTAAAACAGTACGTCATGAGAGATATGCAGGCATAGTGCATTGTGTGGCTTTTTTGTTCTTACTTTTGACAGTGTGTGTGTGTGTGTGTGTGTGTGTGTGTGTGTGTGTGTGTGTGTGTGTTTAAAGCAAATTGGCATAACATTCAGAACCTGCCTTTGGGACTTGGAACACTGAGTTCTCCCAGAACCCTGTGTCCTTAACTTTAATGTATCATTCTTCGCATAAATGTGCTGTTTCCATTTTTTCCAAGCTTATTGCTTTCAAAAGGGACTTTTTTAATGAAGTGCAAGCTAAGTCCTTCTCACTGATATCTTCTTATGTATATAAATAGATAAATATATCTATTGCATATTAAGAATATGCATGTATGCGTGAAATGGATCTATCATATATTAAGGGTACATGTGTATGTATGTTTTGATATAAATCTAACCAACAGAGTAAGAAATTAATTTTTATTGAATATATATGCCTGGAACTTTATATGTGTTATTTCATTCAATGTAAATACATGTCCTGAGCCCTCTGTAAGTAGCATTTCCCTCTGTAGTATTCTAGGGTTAGGAATGTATTTCTGGCCTGGGGTGGGTATTCCTGGTACTAATATAGATCAGGAATGTTGCCAGGGGTATTTGTATCAGCAAAGTCCTTTTAATGAAGTCCCCTTCAACTCATTCTGAAATTGATTTGTAAATATTAACATGTTTCCAGTTTCTTAAGGTACTATGGGTGTATAGGAAATGCTGTTATTATTTTGTGCTATGCTGGTATCATTACATAAAATCTGGGTAAAAGTATTTGGTTTGCTATAAAATTATATCTTCTTAATACCTCACAGATGCAAATACAGATTAACATAAGGTTTATATATAAAATTACTGCATTATATCTAAGACATTGAGATTTGGTTTAAAGTAGGTATTTATTTGTAAGCCAAATAAAAAGCAGGCATTTAGGCTTAAAGGGTGTTAAAACTTTGAAAGAATTAATCATGTCTAACCATATGAGACATCAGTACCTGGATGTTATTCTTGAGAATTAAAAATGTGTCATAAGGGGAAACAGATGGTTTCAGTGTTCCCAACAATTATACATTTTAATGGTCTTGAGGTTGGAGCATTCCTCATGATACAAATCTAAAGGGAAAAACTTGTTTTCAGAGGCATCTTTTTGCTTAAGGAGCAGATGCTTATCTTACTTTAAGTAATGGGAACTTTATTGGAAGGATTTGTGTAGGAACATGAAAATCATGAATCTTCTATGTTAGAATCCAGGAAGAGCTACCTAAGCAATTCTTGATGGGAAGAGATAGCCTTTCAGAGATCTGAACATGGTTTTGGTAATTGGAGTTTCCTCCAGATCTTGAGTTTCCTCATTGCCCCACCCCCAACAGCAGTTTACTCATCTTACTCTACCACTAACTTGTCTGCTATTATTTCTGTCATATGACTGGATGCTAATAACATGGGCAAAACACATACTACAAATTTATATTAGCACACAAGAAAAACTATTTAACCTCTTAATGGTGAGGGGTAAAATAAAACAATGTAAATTAAAACAGTAGAATTTTTTTTAGTTTTGCCTCTCAATTTGTTGATGATCAGGAGGAAGAATGGTATGGCATTAAAAGCCCAGACTCTGGATTTAGACAGAGCTGGATGAGACCCAGCTTTGCCAAATACTAGCTGTCAGTTACTTAAAATTTCTGGGCTTCAGATTAATAATAGGAACTGTTTCAGTGAACTTTATCCTTCTGAACATACAACTGGACACAGATTTTTCGCTTTCAACCTGTCCTTCAGATTTCAGTTGTCCTTCAGATTAGGCACCATGTATTTTAATTTAAACTTTAAGTTTTAGGTATTTTTTTCTTTTTTCCCCCCAATGTTATTGAGAAATAATTGACATATAACACTGTATGAGTTTAAGGTGTACAGCATGGTTTGATTTTACATATATTGTGACATGATTATCACAATAGGTTTAATTGATTATTATCTTGTATAGATAACAATGCAAAGAATGTAATTTCTCCTTGTGATGCGAACTTTCTTAACTTTCCTGTATATCATATAGCAGTGTTAGCTATAATCATCATGTTGTACATTGCATTCATGGTACTTATTTGTCTTATAACTGGAAATTTGTATCTTTTGACCACTTTCCTCCAATTACATCTCCTCTCACCTCTAAGGTTTTGGGTATTTAATAACACTTTTTTATAGTCTGAAATTTGTTTTTTACAAAAATTCAAGTTAGTATTGGTTTTGTGACTGTTGCTTTCTGCAGAAATGAAGCTGTTGTTATTTCTGGAAGGAAACTTTCCCAGCAGATCAAGCAGGAAGTGCGGCAGGAGGTGGAAGAGTGGGTGGCATCGGGCAACAAACGGCCACACCTGAGTGTGATTCTGGTTGGCGAGAATCCTGCAAGTCATTCCTATGTCCTCAACAAAACCAAGGCCGCTGCAGATGTGGGTACGTGTCATTTCCAGATAGCGACTGCTATTAAACTGAGGCTTCTCTGAGACCAACTTCATTGTAATTTATAATTCCTTTTTTTTTTTTTTTTTCTGATTAGAAACCCAAGCAGAAGAGGCTAATGTGATTGAGCTGTAGCCAAAAATTTGTCGTAATGAAATCAGGCTGTATCTATTGGGGAGTAGACTAGGACAGAAGGAATATGGTTTCTATTTTTGGTGACTTTTGAAATGTAAGCTAAATTCTAAGGTTATCTTATCTTTGCCTATCATTCTTAGTCTTGGCATTGGACAGACAGGTGGCCTTGAACACAGTTGACATCTACTGACTGATGAGCATCTCTGACTATAGTGTCTGAGTACTTGCAGTTTAAGGCAACAAAGTGTTAATGGGGGAAGATCAGGAGACTTCAGCAATGTAGCCTAGGACACAGTCATAGATTCGAAGAAGATTAATTACTCTGACTTCTGGGAAATAGCTTTCAATTTTCTTACCAATTGGTTCCAAAGCCAATGAAATTCTGCAGTTTAGAAGTGGTTGGAGTTTTGAATTCAGAAGGAATAGGTCTTGGCAATGGGAGGTTTGTGTTCTAGATCTTGCTGTACTACAGACTGTGTGGCAGTGGACCAGGAGTGGATGAGCTCGTCTGTGGATCAATAGTCTGAGCGCGAGGTGCTCTGCCCTTCTGAAGGGCTGCAGAAGCACTAGCATGGCTGGGCAGTGTTACTGAACCATGAGTTCTTTGTATACCCTATTTTTTATTACTAAGGATTGAGGCTTCCTGCCCTTTTCATTGGGAACCTTTAGAACCTCTAGAAAATAGCAAGCCATGGCTTTCTAAGACATTGGTATAGTGGAAAGAACAGGGACTTTGGAACTTGAAAGACTGTCTTTGTCACTAGCCGGCTTGTGTTGTTTTCAGTTTTGTTGTGCCTGTCTCCTTTTCATAAAATGAGATTAATGAAGATTGTGTAATGTACAGAAAATGTCAAGCTGGCATTCGCTAGTGTACATATTTGTGAAGTTGCTGTTTTAGGTTCCTTTCTAGCTGATTCAAGCTTTTCAGCTACCAAACAAACCTCAGTTGTAAAAGACTGGCAGGCAACAAAGCATTGCTCATTAAATGGCTTAATGTTTTTTAATCTAGAAATTTTCTTATAGGAATCAACAGTGAGACAATTGTGAAACCAGCTTCAATTTCAGAGGAAGAACTGTTGAATTTAATTAGTAAACTCAATAATGATGACAATGTCGATGGCCTCCTTGTTCAGCTGCCTCTTCCAGGTGAGTTTTGGACTCCGCCATTTTAAAGTGATTTCTGAGGAATGGAAAGGCTTTGTTACTTTATACAGCTTTCCCCTCTTATGAATTTGACTTAAAGAGAGTGAATATTTTATTAGATATAGGACAGACTACTCAGTGAGGGGAAGCAGTTTACCACCCTAAAAATATGCCTTTTGGGACATGGATTATTTTAAGCTGGTTATTCCCAAGAATCAAGAGACTTGGGGAAAACCTTTGACCTTCTCCCTAACTGCCCAAAAGAATTTAGATAGAGAACCTGCTCCAGCAAGGGAGATATCCTCAGAGATAACTATAGTTCAGTATGAACTAGGCATGATAAGCAGGGAGGAACCTAGCAAGGCCTCTTCTCTGGGTCCCATTGTTAAAGATGGTTGAGCAAAAAGCAAATGCTTTTCCATTTCCATGTGAATTGCCTTCCTGTCCTTTGAAGTCCCCAACCACAACCTCCTTTTTCCTTAGTTTAAGATGGCATATAAGCCTCAACTGCGCAATCTGTCATGGGTCTCATATTCTGATGGAACCCCCATATATACATATGTAATAAATTTGGACATTTTCTCCTGTTACTATGTTTCATGTTAATTTGATTATTACTCCAGCCAGAAGAATTTAGAAAAGTAGGAGGAAAAGTAATTTTTCCTCCCCAGCATCAGAATACCAAATACTCCTTGATTTTGAGATCTTGATACAAAGGTCAGAGCAGGGAGGCAGTTGTACAAGAGGACATTGACTTTGATGTTGGCATTTGGCTTTGCTTGATATGTGTTCATTCTGTGCAGATAGAAGAAATAAATCATGGAGGCAAACAGGCACGTTTAGGAAGGGGAACAGGTTTGTGCAGCGAACCACGTACACTGGGGTCAAGCAGTGCCAGCTCTACAACTGTGACTTAAGGCCACTGCTCTGATTTCTTTTTCAGAGCACATTGATGAGAGGAAGATCTGCAATGCTGTTTCTCCAGACAAGGATGTTGATGGCTTCCATGTAATTAATGTAGGGCGAATGTGTTTGGACCAGTATTCCATGTTACCAGCTACCCCATGGGGTGTATGGGAAATAATTAAGCGGACTGGTAGGTATATCCCATAATTGTATGTTGTGTTAGTATATTAAAAGTAGTACTTGCAAATGGTAATTCATACAGTAGCAAAAAGTGGCAACTCTTCACCCCATGACCTCTAGTTCTCCCCAGAGCCTTCCTCTCTTAGCAATTGCCCATGACTGTTTTTGCTATTTAATCCAGAAGCCTCAGTGAGGGAAAATTAAGCTTTAATAGTGGTGATAGTTCATATTCATATAACATTTTGTAGCTTACAAAATGTTTTCTTTTAGCCTTCACTATGTGAAGCAAGCGATAGGGCTAATTAGCAGCTTCCTTCATTATTATAATTAGATTCATGTCCTAGGCCATCTGCCTTTCTTTTCCTTGGGTTCTCATTCTAAGACAGTCTGGCACTGCTTCTAATGCAGGTATGCATATTTTTTCATAGGCATTCCAACCCTTGGGAAAAACGTGGTTGTAGCTGGAAGGTCAAAAAATGTTGGAATGCCCATTGCAATGTTACTGCACACAGATGGGGCCCACGAACGTCCTGGAGGTAAGAAAATAGTTTTATGAAGAGTGTCCTCTTTGTGTGAAAGCCTTCAAAGGCTATCCTGTGGGAGTCTAGAAGTGCTCACTTTCAGGGAAACATTGCATTGGTATTTGCATTTGTTATAATTTTGTTAACAGATATTGGAGGAGTAATCTTTGTAGGAGAAGCTACACTCAGTGTTACTTGAGAGTTTATATTATTGTGAAGCTAGTTCAGAAATGGATATGACTCAAATAAATTTGAGTTTTGAGTATAAGCATGGTTGTAGGAGTTAGAAATTTTTAGTTATGGCTTTAATAGTTGGATTTAAGAAGCGATTCTTATTCAAAGTTAGTATCCCATTCTGTGTCATTGGTAGAAAAACATTTTAGAGGACTGAATTGATATGACTATGATGTGTCATTATGTCAAATTCTTGTTGATTTGAGAAAAAGCCTTAATTCAGTTATTGTATGTGATTATCATATGATCCTATATGATTATATCAGAAATAATAGCAAAACTAAATATTTCCAGATATCTTTTAGCACTTTTAAAAAAGACCTTGAGTAATTCTTGTGATATTTTGTTTAGAAAAAATTCTTGAAAAACTTAAATAGGATAAGGAATAAATCTAATTATATATGACTCTGAAGAGTAGAGCTAGGACCAATAGGTAAAAGTTACAAGAAATTGAGTATTAATTTTTAAAAAAAAATAATATTTGGCTGTCCAGAAAATATGGCACACAAATTAAGTCAATTATTTTTCAGAGATGTTGAATTTCTACAATGGTTTCCCTAGTTGAGACATAGTCTAATCCCAGCTTTGATTCAGAAATCATGATATTTAATTTTTAACTCATAGGCGATGCCACTGTTACAATATCTCACCGATACACTCCCAAAGAGCAGCTGAAGAAACATACAATTCTTGCAGATATTGTGATCTCTGCTGCAGGTAAGAACACAAGGTGAACAGAAGGATGTCCCCCCAGAAAATGGACTAGAATTTGCCTGCTTCACTGTCCTTTCGTTATTGCCCTAGGATTGACAGTGAGCTGCCTACAAAGATGAGAAAAGAGTTGTGGATGGAATAGTGGTTTCTGGCATTCCATTATAGACTTGCTGGATGAATGTTATTTTTACAATTTCTAAAGATTTTTAGTTACTGTATGAAGTTTAAATGTTTCTTTGTTTAATAGTTTTTATAAGTTTTTATAAAACAAGCTAATTAGTTCTTTTAGGTCACTTGAAATTGAAATTAGATAAGAATCTGACAGGTGGAATCTTTTCAGTAGTAAATTGATCATTCCTGTCACCATTTCCAGGCATTCCAAATCTAATCACAGCAGACATGATCAAGGAAGGAGCAGCTGTTATTGATGTGGGGATAAATAGAATTCAGGATCCCATCACTGCTAAACCCAAGTTGGTTGGAGATGTGGATTTTGAAGGTAAGTAGTATAATTTTTTAACAAAATATAAAATCAGTAAATATCACCTTTAATGGACATTTAGGATGAATCATTTACTTTTTAACTTTTAAACTTATGTTACCCTACTAATACCATTTAAAATGTTTTCCACAAGAATTAAGAGAAATCTTTTTTTAAATTATAGATATTTTAGAATTATTTTAGGTGTTTATATCATAAAATTATAGAGACCAGGTATAAATTTTTCAAGGATTTTTTTTTTCCTTAGCAATATCATAATTAAAACACTTCAAGACTTTTATCAAGTCTGACAATTTAATGTGATTTTCTTAAACTGCTGAGCTCCTAAAAATTGTTACGGATTTCTTATTTCCATATTGAGAGGCGAGATCCCAGACCTGAAATGTTAAAACAGTCCAGGAAAAAGCCATATTCTTTAAATTATGGAATTTGCTAGTAGATTTCTCCTCTTAGTTCTTAAGGTACCATGTTTATCTGAATTTTGTGGTAATAATTCTATTTCTAGCTTTCTGTTTCTGTTAAAGCAGTCAGATCCAAACTTAGGTATCCAAGTATTTTTCCTTTAAGATTGAGTTAAAAAAATGTTTTTGTTTTCCAGAAAATTACTTTGCTTAGTGCTTTGGGAAACAGTATCATTAAATATATGTAGAGTAAAATTAAGAAATTGTTTTATGCAGATATTAAGTGAAGTAATGCTTATTATTATTATAGATATATTTCCTGTACAGTTAACCTACCTAGATGTTTCTTTTTAAGTTAATTTAATATGGAGGAAAGTATGGATGGTAAATTATAGATTATTTAGATGTATAAATATTCATTTCTGCTTATTCCGTTAATGTTACTTTATTAGTATATTCAAAAGCCTTTAGTCTTGAGTAATTAGATGTGACTTTTTTTTATGAATTCAAGGTTTATGAAGGTGATTATGTATATTATTATTTGAATGCTTTTTCCATGACATATTAAAAAATACTTGCATTTTCTTTGTCGTAATAAAGCAATCTGTCTTGTTTCTATTTAGGAGTCAAGAAGAAAGCTGGTTACATCACTCCAGTCCCTGGGGGGGTTGGCCCCATGACAGTGGCGATGCTAATGAAGAATACCATTCTTGCTGCAAAAAAGGTGCTGAGGCTTGAAGAGCAGGAAGTACTGAAGTCTAAGGAGCTTGGAATGGCAACTAGTTAGCTGTTGTGTCTTCTGTGTCATGAACAGTATTCCAAGTCAATTCAAGAGGCAAAACAGGCCAATAGAAATGCAGAATTTTTATTTATTCTGCCAAAGTGGTTTTAAATGATGCTTTGTATTTACTGAAAGCTTAAATGGGTGGGTGTTCTTCATATAGTTCTGTAGCACCTCGCCAGGGAGCATGCCAGTATCATGCTGGGTCATGTGATCTAGCTATAAGAGAAGCCATTAATCTAGTGATTAACGTGGAAGAACACTATCACATTGAGAATGGCTGCTTAATTTTGTCAGACCACTACAATTACAATTTGCCTTTTCTAGGATTGCATTTCCTAAGTGCTATTCCAGAAAGATTTGATACTCAACGTTAGTTTCCAAACCTATGCCTGGTCAAACCAAAGGAAAAATGTTGCTATAGAAAATTAGGGAAAAGGTAAAAAGGATGGTAATTGATTTAAAAAAGTTACCCTAATTTTATACATATTGACTGATGACCAGAAGAAAAGCTACATGTTAATAGTTTCCTGAGTTGTCATTTTATAGCTTAGTCATTGGGAAAATGTCTAGGGTTTTTCCATGTGCTATTAGCCCATGTTTTATGTATCCATGAGGTCTCCCATTTTAGTTTTCTAGGATTGAAAGGCTTATTTTATAAATTGTGTGTATTATCACATTTGGTTTTTTCTATATCCTTAAACTTCATTGTTAAGTTGGTTTTTTTTGTTTGTTTGTTTTCTTACTATTGGGGTTTTCTGGGTGGTTTCTTTGGTAGATCTTGAAACCTATATTTAAAAAACAAAACTTGGGCTTGATGATCATTGGGGCAGCCTGTAAGTAGGGAACTTACTTTTCTACCAAAGAATTGTCATCTGCCTGCTTTTCTCTGAAGCACCTGTTGGTCCACCACCCCCACCCTACAAAGGTTTTTGAGAGCTTGAGTTACTATTGAATTTAACCAGACTTTCTGATTAAAGGGTTTTCTTGTTTTTTTTTAATAAAACACTTCTGACTGGTATGGAATGAGTTTCTGAAATACTGTATTTCCCTCCTCTTGTATTTTTTTTTTTTTTTTACCTAACATAACTTTTCTCATTGGATGTAATCGATCTATATATTCCTATATGTGATAACACCCAATCCTATGCCTTAAACAGTTTGGTTTAAAGAGTAGTGGAGAAACCAGCCTACTCTTTTCAGTCTTACATCCCAACAGGTTGTACCAAACTAACGTTTAACCTGTAAGATTCATTAAAGTGGTTAGTCTTCTAAACCAGTGGTCCCCAAACCTTTTGGCACCAGGGACCAGTGCTCCTATGAAAATCTAATGACTGATGATCTGAGGTGGAGCTGAGGCTGTGATGCTAGCGCTGGGGAGCAGCTGCAAATACAGATGAAACTTTTCTCGCTCGCTTGCCCACCCCTTACCTTCTGTGTGGCCTGGTTCCTATCAGGCCATGAACCATTAATGGTCCGCAACCCAGGGATTGGGGACCCCTCTTCTAAGCCATGTGTTCAGTTTACACACTGTTCAGTTTGCAAAGGACTTGACGTACTTACCACGTTCTCTCCACACACACACACACACACACACATTTTTTAAGTTAGTGTGTTTGATTTGACAGATTGTGCACATTTTGATGCTAGGATGGGTCACTGTGTATCCTCCACCTGGTCTGGGTATTTGGTTTTCGTGGAGGTAGAAACAGCTCCTGCTCCAGGCAGCTTAAGGCAGACAAAGGAGAACAATGGAGAGTTGGCCTACTTCCTCTTGTTCCTCTGCCAGCTGCCTTTACTCTTTTGTTAGTTTTCTGGAGATGAAAGATGATAGTTTGCTGGATATGCTTTTGTTTAAGTGAGGTGTGTAGCTTGTGTCCATAGGATGCCTGCTGACTTATCTAAATTATTAAATGTGGAGCAAGATGAGCAGACAGTATTAAGTTTTATTGAATTGTAGTTAAAGTGAATTAAAGTACTGACCTACTGCATAGGGAAGTAACATGTCAAAGCTATCAAAATGATCATGTATATACAAAATATAAATGACGTATAAGGTGAAAAATTAAAGCGATCAATTTACAGGAACAAAAAAACATTGTTTTCCAGCTTGTTTGATTAATCAAGCACATCTGAATCCATAACATTTTTAAAATTAAGTTTGGACAAAATGCTATTGAAAATCAGCCAAGTTTTAAAACTGAAATGTTAAGGGTGGATTGTTAGCTCTCCCAGGATTGGTACAGATAGATGAAGATAAAGAATTTTTACTTAAATTCAGGTGATAGTTCTAGATTGGTGAACAGCTAAGAAATTCTCCAGCTATCAAGTGATAGAGGTTTAGAACTTTACCTCTTGGCAGTATCCCTTGGAAGGGAGCTCTGAGATTTAATAAACAGTTAAGAGTTTTCTATGGACAAGTCACTGTGCTAGGCTCTGGGGATTACAGAAGCATTTAACTGTCCCCTGTACACAAGGTGTTAACAATCTAGTGTCATTTGTCTTTTAAAAATTAGAAATGAGCACCTGCATTTGTCATCTTGAGTAACTGTAGTAACTCATCAAAATGATTTATTGAAGATTCAAATCCGTAGTTTTTGAGAAGGTAAATGTCAGATGCATTGTGGCTATCAGGCACATAGTAGGTACTAAATAAACATGGATTGACAACAAAGACATAAGTTTTATGAGGAAAGGATTTGCTTCATTAATGACAGATTTTAATCTGACTTGCTTTCAATCATTCCTTTAAAGTATAATCTAATATTGCAAGGTTATAATCTTTCAAAATTTGACGTCAGCTCTGCCTAGCATGCAATATTTATGTGAATCGGAGTTTGACTTAGGGAATCAGGCCATTGAAAACTTGCAGAAAAGATCTACCCAAATGCATAAAGAAATTTGATTCTGGGCATGAAAAACCAGTCATGTTAATTTAAAAGATCACTTTTTTGATTTAACATGGTTTTGGATTTTACTCTAACAAGAACTATTTTCTTTTAAAAAAAAATCCACTCAAATGTGTTGGTTCTTTCATTAACAGAATTTTGGAACTGGCTTTTAAATCTGGAAAAGCCCGGTTACACTTCTGTGCTGGAGCAAGACGCATTATGCAGAAGTCTCAAATTTTCATAAGACCCTTAGCAAACGGAGTGAGGGGGAGATAAGATAGGGAACTTTAAGTATTTCTTAATAGTCAAAATTGCAAAACAAATTTCCAACCTTGTTTTGTTGAAGTACAAGTATTTTCAAAGTTTTTTCAAGATCATTTAGACACTTTAAAATCTAACTTTAAAAATTGACTATTGTTCCTTTATCTTAACTACAGTTTTAGGAGGCAAGCTTTTTTCTTTTTTTAATTTCAAAAGAAATGTTATAATTTCTATGTTGGACTGCATTTTAAAATAAGGTATCATATTGAGCTTTAGTTTTCATAATTAAAAGGGAAGAAGAGAGTTGTATCTCAGTAGTACTTTTTATCGACAGCTCTCCGGTTTTCTATCAAGTGGAATAACGGCCCAGTCTGTTCATAAGGTAAATAAGGAAACAGGCTCCGAGAAGTTCAAGGTTGTGGTCCAGACCCTCACAATGAATACTAAACCATGCCCTCTCTCTCTACCCTATCAGGGGACACCATGTCCTAGAGGGTGGTTTCGCTGGCAGTGTCTCTTCCATATATGTCCATGTCTGTGAAGTCACAGTCTGACTCCATCTCTATCTTCACCTGTGGCACCATGAACATTGGGCTCTGCGAATAGTTGAAAGCAGGTGATGCTGGACAGGAAATTTTGAAGTGCAAGGTAATGCTAAAGGAGAAAAAGGAGGGAAGCATAATTCATTTGTTTAGTTTTCATGCTATTCCCCAGAGCAAGGCTCTAATGCAAACAAGTAGTTCTGTCTTTGCTTATGAATTCTTAATACACCATGAGAGCTAGCAGGATCCTATTTGCTTGGTCTTCAGCTGTCATTACTGGTCTCACCCTGTTTCAGCCTATGCCAAAGTGAACTCTCTGGATCGCACATCTGTGGTTCTGCTTAAAATTTTCTAGATTCAAAACAATCCAAGCTCCTTAGTGTGGCAAGACAAGGCCTCCTATGCTCACACCCATTTGCTTGTAGTTTGACTGCTCCATCCATCCCTGTATTCTTTGCTGTGTCTGAAATGCCCTTTTCTCTCCTTCGCTCTATATGATGGTCTCCTGTTTATCGTTCCTAGGCTCTCCGGATAAGGCAAATTCCTTCTTTTAGACCACTATTCTCTTACATGTGCTCTATTCTTGGCACAAGGTGCTGTGTGCCTTTGTTTGCATGCCTGTTTTTATCCTCAGAGATTAAACATCCTGACTGATTGATCATGATCCTTAATCTTTGTTAAACTAGGTCATTTTGCTAAAATGGAATCCTGCTAGTTAGTGGTCTCTGCTTCCAGATAATTGATAGAACACTAGTGTAGTTGAGAAGTGCTATTGCCAGCTACCAAATTTTCTACATTTCTGACCTGGTCCCCTGTTTTTTATTATTTAGCAGGCTTTTGGAAATGCCCTATCTTGGTCCAAATTCTTTCTCCACTGATTACAATTGGGGCAATTAGAGATTCAATTTAGTGTAGGCTATTTTGAAATGAAAATAAATTGAGGTAGGCAGACTGCTTTCTCCTAACGTATTTGTACTTAAAGATCAGTGACTTTAAGGGAACAAGAGCCTTAGTTGGGGAGATGGGATAAAAAGGCAGGCAGGGATGTAATTTGGAAATATGACATTTGGCTAGAGTGGTCCAGGGCCCACTGTTTAGGGAGACTTGTACCAGTGTTAAGTTTCTTTTCATCCTAGCATGTGATAACGGCCCCAACTTATAACTCAGATCCCACACATATTTCCTAAAATCTCTTGAGACAACTACCTACGTCTGGAAATTTATCTGTCTCTAGACTTTCACTGGCTCAGTACAGAGTGATTCCTGTCCAGTTTAGGGCACAACACAGGAGTAAGACTGCCCCTACCATCTTCCCTAGTAATAACTGAGGAAGACTTTCTTGCTTCTGAATTCCTCATTTCCATTTTTGAGCCCCCTTTATTTTCAACCATCCAGGAGTATACCTTCTTCATGGGTGGCTTCTTATTTAGAACAGGTAGGAATCACACAGCTGGCATGGGGTCTCCTGGATATCGGGTCTTGAATCCTTTCTGGGCTGTTCTTATCTCCTCTTAATCTTTGATATTTCATTAGCTTTCCCTTTCTGACTTTTGATAATTAACCAAGCTGTTATTTTATTCCACAGAGTATTAGATTAGCTGGTGTTTTGATTCTTAGAGTTCATTTATCCTAGGTTTCAATAACATATACTTAAGTCATGTCTAATTTTCTGCTTTTTTTTTTCTTTTTTCAGTATTTACTTTCAATTTTTGTTTTACCTAATAAAATTCCCTTTTTTTAAAGTGGAATACCATTGTGTGTTGCAATCATGCTGTTATGTCAATAAGAGAACAAATTTGTTAGTGGACACTCAATAATCATACCTGTCAGCCTTTCTGTGTTGGACCACAAGGGGCTTTTACTGAGACACTGGCTAGTCTGGGAGATCCATGTCCCTCAAGCTTTCTGGTCATTGCCTAGTCTCTTATCCAACACCCAAAGCATATAATTCATGGCTGTTACCTTCGATCAGGTTCTGAGTCACTGAAGGAAGAATCAGAATGAGTAACTCCAACTGGAAGATCTTTTTCCTGGCAGGAAAATTAAGATGTCAGATGTGGAGCAGTTTTGAGGACTATACTGAAAAATATCCTCTTTTTTTCCAGTGCTTCCCTCGCCCATTACTTTTTTCTATTCTCCAACCCATGGCTAACACTACTCAGAGGAATACAGGGCCCTCAGAAGGATAAATGACTTCTGGTTCAATTATTCCTTCACCCAGAGGGCTCTTAACCAGGGAAGAGTAAGAAAGGATGATGTAATTATATAAATAGGAAGGAGGAAGAAGATTGAGAAACTCAAAGAGGTACCTCTGATGGAATGTGATGGGAAACCCTTTGAGGGCCTTTGAGGAAAGTGGCAAAATCTATTTTAGGAACTAGGTCTGAACTCTGGGATCTCAAGTTGTGCTGTCTCACTGACAGAACTGTCCATCGATAGGGAGCTGAGGCTGGGAGGGGGTAAAGGCAGCTATGGAATACCCCAGGATCTCCATAGGCAATGCCTGATCCCTTCCAGGCAGTCTCCCTTTCAGCAGATGGAAGGTGCTTGTGATTCATACAGAATCACAGCCAACCACTAGGACTTTTCTAATTTATAATGCAAATGTGATGCTACCTGTTGCTAAAGGACAGCTCAGCTTGGATTTGAGCTTTCAATCTTTTCAACAACCCCTGGAAAACAAGGAAGGCTCAGCTGGTCATGTTTGGTCATGTCTGTAACAATGCAAGAGAGGGCCAAGCAAGTGGTGCCACAGGTAACTAAGGGAACCAGGGGAAAGGAGAGGATGATGGGTTTTGCCTAAATTAAAGATTGATTATTGGAGTCCTATTCCTGTGGCCCAATACCCTTTGGCCTCTACCTAGCATAGGGGTCCTATAGCATCTAAGATCACTAGATCCCATGAATTACAGATGGAAGTTCCTTGAGGGAGAGGTGGAGGATTAGTAGTAAGGGAGAGACATTATGTGTTTTACTTACTGGCAATGCAGTGGATACCATTTTGGGGATCTGTTTGAACACTTTCCATGGGAATCTTTATAACTGAGGGAGGAGGGAACTGGGGCTGGAGAGAAACAGTGGGAAGAGCTGATAAACACCACCAATACAACAGCTTTGGCATTCTTGCCAAGATGGAAAACACATCCACAATGTGCAAACTACCATCCTCTTCACATCCAGACTAAACAGGAGGTGCTACAAATACTCTGGGGCTCACTGAGGGGGCATCACACAGTTAACCCGCTGTCCTCTTCTGGGAACATTACTCATCAGAACAGTTTCAGCTTTCACGGTAACCAGTCCCTTTGTAGTGAACCTCACACAATAGCTGTGTAAAGACGTGTGTAAAATGAATTTATGTAAATTGAATCCCATTTTTCCATTGAATATTATATCATCTAGAGATACTTATTCTCAACCCTGGAATGGTTCCTGGCACATGGTAGCCACTCAAATATTTATTGTATGAATCAATGAAAG
The DNA here is from genome assembly GCA_030015415.1 of Cynopterus sphinx. Classification (NCBI taxonomy): domain Eukaryota; kingdom Metazoa; phylum Chordata; class Mammalia; order Chiroptera; family Pteropodidae; genus Cynopterus; species Cynopterus sphinx. Next base: position 51,946,678 of record CM057383.1, on the reverse strand, counting down.
GATAACTATTTGTCTTGAAAAGGCACTGAGGTTCTCAGTTTCTTTGTTCTCAGAACCCATCCTTGCAAATACTCTAAAACATCAATGAAAACAAGTAAATGACCAATGGGCCTTCCTGGAAGAGGACAGTGATTAAGGACAAGGGGAGTTTCAGTCTATTGCTACCACCAGAAGATGACTTAATTGCCACCAATCAGCAAGGATTTGCCTGAGAATAGGTTTGATCTGAAAAGGCAAGGTCACTAGCAGAATAATTCAAGGATGAGGCAGGGATGTGGTTTCGGGTCAAACTGGGAGGTGTCATGGGGAGCTTAGTATATTGGAAATATCAGATTCAAAGTGAGAAATGGTTTTCTTAATTTCTTCTGAGACATTTAGATATACGCCCATCTTGGGTAAATCACTTCCTTTTGGGGGACAGTTTCATCATCTATAATAAACACTTGAACTAGATAATCTTTCTGCCTAACATTTTGTGGTTTACTCTAAGTTCTGAACTGGCTTCTTGTCTGTTGATTCCCTGAGTGTTTTGCAGGTGTTATGGGGAGGAAATGTGAGAGAAGGGTGGGGTAGTCAGGGCAACCTTGCAGGTATCTGAGGAATGTAGGCACCCTTCTTTCAGCGAGGACAGGTGCCTCTTTCCCTACCTTTCCCTTTTCTTAGGGCAGGACCTGGTCCCCAGTCCTCCCATCTGTTGTGGGGAGTGAGCGCCCATCAGTCTCCTCTCTAAACCTGCTTCATTCTTTGGAGTCAGTTCTCATAACCAACTCCAAGTAGAGCCAGTCTCTGCCCTGTTCCCTCCGGGGACTACACTGCTGTTGATAATGACCCCAAGAAAACACCAGAACTGGAAAGAGTGGGTTTGGCTAAACTCTTCCCTGGGTAGGGGCCTCTTTCACTTTGGCTCACCCTGAGGATATTCGCATTAACAGATAAGCTCTCAGCACCCCAGACCAACATAAGCAGAAGCCTCAGCTCATCCTGGACTGGGTCGCTGCTGGCCACCTGAGAAGCCACCCCACCCCTGGCCCTGGCAGAAGTAGAGAGAGAACCTCTTGATCTCTCCCCCAGCCCAGGCCTCATATCCTCCCCACCTCCTCGTCACTGTCTTCGTGGGCCCCTTTCCTTTTCTTTTTCTTCTTGTCTGTCTCCTTTTTCTCCTTCTCTGGGAGGATGTTGTCAATCCAGGCCAGATCGTGCTGGGAGAAGATGAGGTCCAGCAGCCTTCGGACAATGATGAGGCCCAGGATCTGTGGTGACAGTTCATAGGAAATGGCAGGCTCAAGGCCCCAAACTTGGGCACAGTTTTTGCTCCCTCAGCCATGTTCAGGGGCTTTTTCTGGTCAGTGCTTTTGGAGCCATCTCCAAGCTCTCACAAACCATTATTCACCTCCCACCCACCATGGTTCATCTCTGGCTTTCCTCAGTTCAGTGACAATGCCTACCAGTGACCCAGAGGGACAGAGGTTGCGATGGCTGAGGTGGGGAGCCAGGTAGAGACCATGGGCTAGAGAACTACAATTATTCTTTAAATCAGTGCTTGACACCACTGACACCAAATTACTTGGCGGGCTGTTAATATACATACTGCTGGCTGCTGGGTGCCTCAAATGAAAAGATGGGGTCAAATATCAGTGATATAGAGCCCTCTCAGGGGGGCACATTTTAACCCCTACCTCTGCTTCCTCACTCTAGCCCCAATTCCAGCCCTGCAGCTTTGGGGCCCAGCTAGGGCTTTCCCTAGGTGCCAGCTCACAGGCTCCAGTAACCCCCAGCAGGGGCCTAGGGCATCTTCCCTGCGGTGGGTCTGGCTGGATGCAGCATGTTATTGGCTTTTTCATTTTTATTTTGGAATACTTTCAAAATTTGGAATATTTACATAAAACTTGTAAGAATAGTCAAAGAAGTCCCATGTTCTTGCCCCAGCTTCACCAAATATCACATTAATGACATGGACTTTGAAGTTCTTGATGTCTGATTCTAGTTCTCTCTCTCCATCCCCATTTATCTTTTCAAATGCAGTTAGTTTGAATGGTGGGAGGATTTATATTTAGCATTCATCTACTTCTGCACTTGGTTTGAATTTCAACAGTGGGGCCTCCATCTCCTTATTGCATGTGCCTAGCTTCTCCATCCTGCCCCAGAGTGGGGGTGGCTGGGACTTTTGCATTCTCACTGAGCTGTCCCACCTGACCTGGGAAAGGGCGGGGGTGCTGAGTTGTCATTACAGGGTCCACCCACCAAATGTACCTTCCCCCATTCCCTCCTCTCCATTTCCCCCAACCCATCTGAACTGGATTCCAGCCGCAATCCTGTTCTGTGCTTGTCACTGTGACCCGGAGAGAGTCAGGCCATCGGGGAGGAGAAGGCGAGGTGGACCTCCCCATGGACACCCACCCAGGATGAATCCACTGAGCAGGAGGGGGAAGTCGACCCCACCTCACCATGACTGGGAAGATGATGGCGGCCATCGTGGACTTGAGGATCCAGAGCACGGCCAGGCAGAGCATCTGCACCAGGGTGAAGAGGTGGATCCGGCGCAGGGGCACGTGCCGCAGGAAGGCGTGATCTGGCTGGTGCTTGGCTGGCATCAGGAAGAGCTTGCAGCGTTCCCAGAACTGGCAAGGACAGCTCGAGGCTCAGCCAGGCAGTGGTGACCCGAGTGGCCCTGCTAGGGGCTTGGGATGCGGGGGAAGGGGTGCTGCGGTGGGGTCTTGCAGTGGGGAGCCCCTGGTCAGACTTTAAGGATGCACAGGAAGGGGACTGGAGGTATAGGAGGACATATGGCAAGATTTTAGGGGAGAGGGCTTGAGCCCTGGGTGAGGGGTACAGCCATGAAGCTGTCACAAATGAACACTGTTCACAGTCAAGAAAAATGCAACTTAATTGCAACATAAACAATCCAAGACATCCTGGTGTATCATAAATAAAGAACAAAGCGAAATGTTTTCTTCCGCCAGAATTGCCTTAGAGAAGAGACAGAGGTAGTGAAAGGCTCATTGGGTTTTGAATTCCAAGCCTCAATTTTCTCATCTATAAAATAGATATCGGAGGACCAACTTATACAGGTTTAATTATATAATACCTGTAAATTGCCTGGTATAGTTATTTTACTTGGCACATAGTGAATAGCAATGTCATTATTACTGCTATTCTTTCATTGAACTGAGAAAGTGAGCACTTGGGGTCTTGGTGACAGAACCAGTCTTGGAGCGCTGACTGTATCCCATCAGTTTGGGGAGGGGAGGGCCTTACCTGGATGCCATTCAGAGAGGCCACGCCCATGTAGAGGAAGACCCCATACAGCACTGGCATAGGGATGTACTGAAAGAGAAAGGGAAGTGAGCTTTGCTCTGGACCTCCACCTGTCTGTTCTGTATGACAGTGTCTGCCAAGTCACAGAGGCAGTCTGGCCTGCTTTGACTTTCTCCAGGTGATAAAGGATGTTTGGAAGAAGTGAAGGTCTGAGTGCAGATCTGAAGCCAGAGTGTCAGTGGGGAGAGCGATGGTCCCTGGGCTCCTCTAGCTGGGGATAGTTAGCTCAGTGTGCCACCGCTCTTCCAGCTGGTCCCCCACTTCAGGCCCTGCCAAAGCCACATGGTCTGAAGACATACCTTCTGGAACATGAGAAAGCTTCATAGAAAGTCTCCTGCTTACTCCTGTTAGCCCCTTCCTACCTCTAGCCCTAACTGAGGGACACCCAAAGCTGCACTGCTCAGATTGCAGGAGGTTGGAGACCTTTGGTGAGCTGACTCATACCTGCTAGGAGTACCTGCTGATTAACAAAACTCATGAATCACACATATCATACTATATATATAAAATAGAATATATAAATCAGCTGCCACTGATTGCCCGCTAAGCAATTTGGTGGATATGGTTTGGTGGGTATCCTTCCTTCTGATTATGCTCATAGGTAGTTTGTTTACTTTTTCAAAAAGGGATTATATAATTGACACTATTCTAAAGTCATCATTATGACTCTTTGGAAACTTTTTAAGATATTTCTCCACTGTCATTCTAAGCTGTGTTTCTGCTTCTTTTCTCTTCCTCTTTGTCTGCACCCGCAGCTCGCCATAGCTTCTTCTCTCTCTGCACCAGGCTGCTCTGGGGTTGTCATGTTGGATTGCATGGGAGAACCAAAGTACTATGCTCAGCTGTTACATGACATTTCAGAATGTCAATAAATCTAACCAAATAAATACCTTCTCTTTTAAAAGAAATTAGACTGTTTTTTAAATTTTTTTAAACAAAAGCATGATTTGGACCCGTGTGCTGTAAACCTCATTCTAAGACATTTGAATTTAAAGAATGGAAATATGGGGCCATGGCATCATTGTATACAATTTATGAGTTTTTGTCCTAATTATGAAATAAGGTAAAAATTTTAGTAAACAACACTGTCCTTATCATTCTCAAAGTTCAGGAGCAGTTGAAAGAGAAATAAAATCTTAAATAAAAAACTTAGATATAATCTGAAACAAGAGAAATTTAAGATGGCTTAAAACTTCCTTTTTGCCCTAATGAGTATGAAAACCATATTAAACAGGAGAACTGGGCCAAATATTAGATAACTTGTAGTTACTAGTGACTGATAAGCAAGCCTAGAAAATTGTCTCCAGTCCTGTTATTTGCAGGTTCATGCAGTTTTTCCAGCCCAGAGGCCCATGACATCACATTCCAACCAGTGATGGGGCTGTGATCTCGAATTCTAGATTAATCAGCACAAATCTTCCCTGGATCCCCAGGGAAAGGCCCCTTTTCAATACTAATGATACAACAAAGTGGCAAAAAGGTGTCTGTAGTATTAACTTTATATCGCATTTTAACTCTTTTCCCATTTAGAAAAAAAGTGCAACTCACTGCCAGGGTTAATTTAACATCACATGTAGGAATGCTATGTCATTTAGGACTTGACATTTTTAGCAATTGAGAATGACTATATTTTGTAAATGGAAATACCACTACTAAAAACAGAATGCTATAAATAGAATGATGTCATTTATTTACAAAGACTATCAATATACTAGAGCAATGCAATAATGATAATAAATGTGAGATATTTTGTATCGGTCTTTTCTGCTATAAAATTTACCAAATGGATAGAGATAAGAGTAAAGATAGAGAATATACAAAATGGAACCATTTTAACCAAGCTGCTAAAATAATTAAAAATGAAAGTTGAAGCATGAGGAAAGACTATTCTTGTTCTGACTAGCCTGGGAATTTAAACTTCTTTTGAACTTTTCATTTCTGTGTCAATGCCTGGATATGCATCTGGACCTCCAGGTAACCCTCTAATTACCCACAAAGGATTCATATATACATCCACATGACAGCCATTATCCAGACCACGGGGATGTGACCAGATCTCCTGACAACCATCTTCTAGACTGCCTGGCATCCATCATCCTGACTGCCTGACATCTGACTGATAATCATCTTGGAACAAGCCTAGAGGTAAGAATGAAGGACTAATAATTCTCAAGAATATACTTTTTACTATAAGAACTTTTAACCTTTCTTTCTTATTGGGAACATTTCTAGGTTTTTGCTTAGCTGCATTCCCAGTTTGGAAACTCCAAGACCCTTGGATAAATTTCTATCATTTATTTCTAGCAAAGCCTCCAGATTCTTTTTGAATTTGCTTGATAGATTAATTGGTGATTTAAAATATTATACTTTTTTATGCTTATTGTAAAAGAACATGGGCAGGATTTTTCAAATCCTTTTGTGATAATATCAGAGCATTTGGAGCTACGTGGACCCGTGGAAACTTTTCATAATGGCCAGAGTAATAATTAACATCTCCCCACATCTGGCATCTTACCCTATTGATAAAGCCCATTTATTTTTATAAGGTGCATAAACTAATACAGAAATACAGTCCACGGCTTGGAAAAGTTACAACATTTGAGCCAAGAACTGCAGCAGAAAGAGGTTTCCATTACTGCTGAAAATAGAAAACTATTACATATCACCCCAGAATAAGCAATATGACAACACAGCCTTTCAAGGATGACCATCCAGGGTTTTGGTAATGTTAAATCCTATGCACAGAACTATTTTCATTTCTATTATTTTAAGTATATTCTGTGGGCATGCTATTTATATTCAGAAGATAGACAATATTAGTGCAAAAACAAAAATTTACTAAAATCAAATGTCAAGTACAAAGTGCAGAAGCTAGAAAATTTATACTCATAATATAATAAGTGTGTCCTAAGATAACTAAACACATTGTAAATAGAACAAAATAAAGGGAACTATAGTGCAATTTTCTAACTGCGTTCTATTCAAATACTAATGACAGCTGATGTTAAAAGACTAAATCGCTGAAGACAGCCGACAGGTGGCGAGGCAGGGCTGGGAAGCCTGAGCCCCCTCTCACAGGGAAGTGGACACCACAGCCATTGCAAAGTATTTGCAGGAACTTTTGGCCCCTAAAGTAGGATGTTCTTGGATTTGAGCTTTTTAATGCAAATGCTTGCATTTATTACTTTTAAATAAATAAAATGCCTGCCTACCTGTATGTAATCTGTTGCCTGCAACAGATTAGATAAAATATCCAACCTCAGACCTACTGTTTGGGTGTGTCCAGCACCAGTTCTCAAGCTAGAAATATTTTCCAATGTAAACACATCGATTAACATCATGGTTCCTCTGCCTTTGTTTTTTACAATGTCGTCCTTGAATGAGGTGTTTTGAGATATTCAAAGGGGAAAATATCTGCAGAAGATTGGGGCAACTACAATTAAGATTAATTCTAGAAGAGAAAGTCTTTGTAGGCATTAATTATGGGAAAGGACCATTGAAAGGTGTTATAGGCTGAACTGTGTTCTCATCAAATTTATATGTTGAAGCCCTAACTCTCCGTACCTCAAAATGTGACAGACTTTGGAGACAGGCTCTTTAAAGAAGTAATTAAGGTAAAACGAGATAATGTGGGTGGACCCTACTTTAATGACTGGCACAAGAAGAAGGGGATAGGACACAGACATGTGCATACACATAGGAAAGACCATGTAAAGACACAGGGAGAAGGTGGCCACGTGTAAGCCGAGGAGAGGTTTCAGCAGAAACCAATCCTGCCAATATGGTCTTGAACACTTCTAGCCTCCAGAACTGTGAGAACATAAGTATCAGTAGTTGAAGACACATAGGCTGTGGTATTTTGTTATGGCAGCAAACAAATAGCAACAGGTGAACGGCTGGCATGGCGAGAGGGAGAAACCTGAGCAGAGAGAGACGTTTCTGGGGACACATGCTCCAAAGGTTCTCCCATTTGTTTATGTCTCTTCCAGCTGGTCTGGTGGGACATGAGCAAGAGGAGCTTCAGACTGTGGGGAAAAGCCACTTAAGTGCCCAAGACATTCAAGACAGAGAAGTAGAAAACAGGCCCCAAGAACACCCACAGAGGCCTCCCCTGCAAGTTTTAAACTTCAGAAAATGGCTGAGCAAGGAGGGCTCTAGTGAGCCATAAACACAACAATGTAGAAACACAACCAGCTCAGGAAATTGCTGATCTAAGCAAGGATGGATCTTGGAGGAACCTTCTGAAGGAAGCGTGTTTTTCAGAAAGGTGAGGGTGAATCCCGGGAGGGGTGGAAAAAGCAATAAAGACTGCCTGCTGCTGATTACAAATGATGCAATCGCCCAGAAAACAGTGATGACGATGAACCATGTCTTTGGCTTAACAAGATCCTGCCTTTTTATGGGCCATGTGGGGACCCTCCTCCACCTCTGACAAATCAGGCCAGTGCTTTCTCAGGTAGATGGGGCCATTTGGACCTGTTCTGGGTGGGCATCCTTATGGCCCTGTGCTTCTTCAGAGAGAGGAAGGATGCAGAGCCTCACCTTCAGGATAGGAGAAAGGGTGCAGAGCCTCACCTTCAGGATAGGAGCCAGGAAGACAGAGATCCCAGTTAGGATGAAGACGATGGTGCCTGTCACTCTCTGTTCCCTGGCAGAGAAGAGGACACAGTCAGGGTGGACTAAGAGATGCTTCCTGACCATTCCAGCCTTGGGCCCTCTGTGGCACCTTGAGGTGTGTCAAGGCCCTGGCCTCTGCCTTGCTCCTCTATTCCAGAGAGTAAGCCTGCCGCCCGAGGCTCAGCTGACTGGCACTTAGGGAGAGGGGGCCCCAACAGAGGTGAGGGCATTTTGTAGGGGTATTTGGGAGGCTGTCCAGTGCAGTGCTAATAGCTAGGGTGCTTGAGCCAGACCAACTTGGGTGTGGCTTTGCCACTTACTGGTTGTGTAGCATCAGGCCAGGCCCTAAATGTCTTCGCCTAAGTAGGAGAGAAAATGGCACCTACCTGGAAGGTGGGTTGTCGTGATGATGAAATGGGATATAAAGTGCTTCTTAGCTCTGCCCTTTGACTATAATAAGGTCTCATGTTTGTAGGGCATGACTAATGAGGATTCAGAGGAAGGGGGCCTGCTGCTGGCAGAGTGGGTAGGAGGGGTAGGAGGGCAGGTGTGCTTTCCCGCGTGCCCAGGCCCAGGCCCAGGCACAATATAGGTGGGAGCTGGTGGCTCTGGGATAGATTGCTCAGGCCCAGCCATCTGGGGCTCAGGGGTCTGGCAGGGGACCCCGCCCTCAGTAGAGAAGCCTCACTCTGGAAGGCTGACAGCCCAGGTCTCCAGAGGCAGTGGGGAGAAGCTCACAGGACAGCCACTTCTGAGAATGCCAGTGTCTGGTGTGGGCTCACCCTGGAGGCCCTAAGAGGTAGAAGACATGCTTCTCTGTCTGAAACAGGTCAGGAGCCTGATATGGGGCATGAGAGGAAGTGTGAGTGAAGGAACAGAGGTGACAGGCCATGGGATGGGAGTGGTCCTGGAAGGCTTTTTGGAGGAATGGAGATGGAGTAGGATCTGAACCCACAGGAGGGGTTTGGGAAACAGTAGGGGCAGAGCATCTTAAAGAGTAGACAAAGGAAAAGGTCAGAGGTGGCCTGTGGGGCTCTTGAGTGGCCTATACAGGTGAGAGGTGAGAGTGTGAGTATGGGGAGAGGTGGTGTACTGCTTGGATTCTATTAAGAAGAAAGCACCACTTAGGACTGAATCTTCATCTCCCTCCCTTCAGGAATATCACTTCTCTATATGTGGCTCTTGTCAGAGCCCGGGCCCTTTGTACCAAGATACGGTGATGGTAAGAAAAACCTGCTTCCCTTCCCTCAACCTGACCACTCCTGCTCAGGTGGTCCCCAGGCCTGGACCCCCACCTACCTGACCCCGAGGAACTGAGGCTGCTCGCCAGGGGCGCTGGTCTCTGTTTCCATCTTGAGGCTGTCAATGTGGGCAATGGAGATGACTGTGGCGGCCACGTACCAAGGGAGCCCCATGAAGGAGCACAGGGCCATAAGGATGCCCACCCAGAACAGGTCCAAATGGTAGCCAGCAGCCTTCTGCAGGGGCAGCAGGAGAGAAGAAGCTATGTAGGAGCCTGTTGCTGACCATCTGTTGGGGCGGATGGGTTAGACAGAAATCTCCCCAGAGCAGTCACTTTGTGGACTGTGGTTCAAGGGCTCCTTGGGCCTTCCAGAGCATACCCTGAAGTGGCTGCCATCCTGAGGTGCTTAGGCCTCACCAACCCCAGAGTTTGGTGAACCAGGGAAGGGACACAGGTGTGGGAAGAGTGGGGTGTTCAGGCTTAAAGAGGCCCAGGGCTTGGGTCCTTGGGAAGAAGGGCTCCTAGCAGTGGCCACAACATATTTGCAGTTCCTAAATGAAGGGCCCTAGATTGAGCCTAGAGTGGTCAAGATTAGATGGGGAAGAAAGTAGCCCAAATGTGCTTAGATGGAGGCAGGGTGGGGAGCTGCAGGGACCAAGTGGGTGAAGGATGCCTCTGCCTCATTGTTCTGGGCCAAAATTTCTATTACGATCTTTTTAAACTTCCAAGTTCGCTGTCAGGAGGCACAGAGGCTGGAGGCCCTCTTTGGGAGAAGCAAGGTGCCCAGTGGTTTGCCCTGGGCTTGGTCGTGGTCTTTAGACCAAGTCGCCCTGGCCCTGGTGGGCTTACTGCCAACTGGAGGTCACACTTCCTCGCCGCACACACAAGAACTCCAGTATTCTGGCCTCATATTTTGCTTCACAAGTGGCCCAAAATTTTGATAGACCATCTCTCTTCTTTGTTCCTTCTGACTTTGTGGGAAGAAAGAGGCTGTGCTCCTGCTCCTAGCACCAGACTTACCCTCAGCTTGTTCTCCTTCCGGTTGACAATTACGGCTGTGATCTGCTGGTCCATGAAGATCAGGATGGTCACCAGTAGGGCAGGCAGGATACTCGCTGGGTACACCCACCATGGATTCTTTCCAAAAGGGGCCACAAACCAGCCTCGGTCTGGCCGTGTGGGCTGAGTAAAGGAAACAGAGAGGGCCCTTTCCTCTCCCCCTTGTCCCAGGACACTTGCTGCCCAGGCCCCACTCTGCCACCGTCCTGCCTTTCCACCACCAGGGGTACTTTTCAAAGGTAATCTTTTCCCTAAAGACATTGATGCCTGCAACTTTACAACAAAGAAACCTGATGCAAACAGACTTGAAAAGGTCATGGTGTCTGCAGGATGAAGATCTTTTGTGGCAGCCACCTGGGATTGGCTGGGAAACAGGGAAGTGGGCATTGGGAGGGAGCTTGCAGTTACTACTTAACTGCAAACTAAAAAGAAGCAGAAATGAGGCCAAACAGGCAAGAATAAAGCATTTGTTGGGGCCAGTGACTGATGCTTTGTTCTCTCATCTTGAGTCACCTGTCCAGAAAGTATTATACAATTGTCTATAAAACACTGGATATAAATTTAGCCTTACATATTGAGAATAAGAGATTATCTGTGCATATCTGTCTGAAGTTCATCTTTTGTTTTAAGAGAAAGTGGTACTCTATTTTTCAAGGCCCATACCAGTTTTACGAGATAAGTTTAAGCTCCTCATGAGAACCCTCCAGTAACATTGTGAAGGTTAAGCCCTCAAAGCAGGGAGGGCAGGTTCACCCATACCCCCCAGCCAGTGCCTTTGAGAGGGAGAAGGGCTCAAAGCTTAGCTACAAGCAAATGGCACCAACTCTGGACTAATGGGGAACTTGGGAAGCAGTGATTGAGCAGCCCCCAGAATGCCCTGCAGGTCTTGTTAAGATGGAGAATGCTGGGCCCCACCTAAGTGCTTCTGATTCCATAGGTCTGGGGTGGAGCTAATTTACATTTCTCAAAAGTTCCAGGTGATGATGTGATGGTGGTCTGGACACCACACTTTGAGAATCACTGTGCTAAGGGATCATTTTCAGAACCCAGATGGCCCAGCTTGCAGACTGCCAGGAGTTGGGAAACTGTAGACCCTCGAGTGGAAATCAAGGGGCTTCAGCTAGATTCCAGCACCTTTCTCCTCCTGTGGCTACACAGCAGGATTTCAGTATTGTGAATACTGTGCCCAACCCACCCTTTCAAAGGACCACCCCGTGTCCTAATCAAGGAGGGAGGAGCTTGCACGGAGAAGCCACGTGGTTAAAGTTTGATCACTGAAAAAGGGAAAAGGATCTGCAACTGGGGCCAGGCAGAAGTAATGCCCAGAGCAAACCTTGATGACACTGGGAACGTGAAGCTTGGGGGTTTCCAGCCCAAAACAGGCATCGATTCCACAGAACAGCAAGATGGAGAAGATGATGGAAAAGTCAGCTACCAGGGCCCGGACCTGCAGAAAGATGAGCAAGTGAGTGAAGTCCCTGTCCACCTGCAGGTGGACCCAGTCGTCAGGCAGCAAAGTGGAGACAGATAAAGAGCTTGGGCTCTGAAGTCAGCAGGCCTAGGCTTGGGGAAACATGTTATCTCTTGGTGCATTGTTTTCCTTATCTGTAAATGGAGATAATAATAGCCCTCACCTCCTAGGCATAAGTGAGCTATGATGCATACTCAAGGCTTGGCATACATCAGTCAAAGTGGAACCTGTCATTATCCACGTGACATGGCAGCCAGCGCTGACCACACTTTCTGGTGTGACAGACTGAATTGGGTCACCCATGAAGGGTGGTAAGGGCAAGGGCGGAACCCTGAAGGAAATCTTAGCTCCTAAAAATGTGTGATACAATGTTGCATTGCCGCCCAAGCTGGAGGGGAGAGCCCCCCAATTCTGTTGGAGACCCCTGGCTACTCTCACACCTCTGTCTTCTAACAGCCCTTGGCTTCTTGCTCCTCTCTTTCAGGAGGCCCATCCTAGGCCAGGCTCTGGACCTCACCTCCCTGCCCTTCGACAGACTTTCTAGACCACCAGCTACCCTGTGTCCTTTTCTCTGTCTCTTTAGAGACATCAGTTTCCAGAGAATAAGGAAAGAAATTAGGAAGGGCAGGGGCAGTTTACGGCACAATAAATTCATTCCCTACACCTACTTCCTACTCCTCTTTAAAACTGATAGCAAAATAACATATGCAATTAATTAAAAACACATGTAGTATAACAAATAAAGTCCCCCACTTCATCTCTTCTTACTCAGGTTTCCCATCTGGATACTCCAATATGTCTACTTGATTTCAATTTTTCTGGTGGTTTCTTTCATGTCATTAATGAATATGCTATACTTACCTATTGATAAGACTTTGCTTACTTTACTATCCCTCCTGCCCTTTCCTCATTCTCAGTCTTTGAGAGTTAATTTTAGGCTCATTCTATGGGTTTCCTTGGCACTTTCAAGTAATATAACCAAACCTCTCCACTAACTTTTCCAGAATCATTCATTCTCCAGCACGAGTCCAGGCTCGCTGCCCCAGCCTCCCCACCACAGTTCTCCTCCAGCAACTCCTTCCATTTTGTGACTCCTCCACTTTGATCTTTATTTACACTGTCAAAGCTGAGAATGCTCATATTCTCTTCTGTAAACACATCTTTTGTGTTTCATCTATAAGGTGACCCTAAAAGTTGAAAATCAATAACAGCTTTATATTATGATCATAAACAAAAACATGGGTCACAGCAAAGCTAAGCAGTGTGCCAGGTTTATACTTGCTTTCCTACAGTATTCCTGGCATCCAGATCAAAAGTTATTAAGTGAAACCATACGAATTTTTTTGTAGGTCAAAGCAGTCATAGATAACAGTAGATCCTCAAATAATGTTATTTCATTCAACATTCTTTCATTATAATATTAAATTAAAAAAAAAAAATCCAATTCCCAGCCAGGACCACTGTCTGTGTGGAGTGCGCAAATTCTGCCTATGTCCTCATGTGTTTTCCCCAGGGACTCCGTTTCCTCCCATACCCCAAAGACCTGCCCACGTGGTGAACTGGCATGTCTCCATTGTCCTAGTGTGAATATGGCTGTGAGATGCGCCCTGCGATGGAAGGGTGTTCTGTCCAGGGTGGGTCCCGCCCCGTGCCCTGAACTGCTGAGTTTGGTCTGGCCACCTGCCACCCTGAACTGGAATCAGCCCATGGGAAAAGAACGGTCTTACTTGTTTTTATTTATCTTTCTTAAATTTATATGTAGTGCACATTTGTTTCAATGTGTAATATCATATGTCATTTTGCTTAAAGCCACAGCCTCCAGGAATTCATCAATAATGTTAAGTGAGGACTCACTGTAAATAATTTCACATGGTCCAACCTAATATAAAGGTGGTTATAACAAACAGCTGTGAATTCTTCCATATTATATGATGAATGTAATAAACACGATAATGAAGCAGATGCCTCTTTTATCGTTCAGTGGTATCCCTGACCCTGCTCTCTAGATTGATCCACTGGTCTGAAGTTATAGTTTATTATTCTAATAATAACAATGTCTTTATACTTGTACTAAATATGTACATAACCCTTAACAAAGTATAGCATTGTTTCACATGATTTAAAATTTCACATAAATGGGATCATGTGATTTGTAATCTTCTGTAATTTGCTTTACTTGCACAACATGTTTGCAATATATATCCTTATAGCTGTAGTCTGTGTGTATGCAGTGCAGCTTCATGTTTGTATGATTGTTTTCCACTTATTTCTTTATCCTCCTGTTTACAGACACATTTAGATTATTTTCATTGCTTTCCTCTTAGAATCAATGTTTTTATGAACATTCTTGTATGCACGTGAGAGTTTCTCTGGGGTGTATACCTAGCAGTGGAAGTGCGAGGTTGAAGCTGGTGTCCATCTTCACCTCTATCAGAGAGTGCCAATATACTCCCACCCATCGCTTTTCATCTCCAACACTGGGTATCCCAAGCCCTTTCTATTTTTACCAATCTGATAGGTGTAAGATGGTGAGGTCTCATTCTTCTCTGCAACACTAAGTTCCAAGAGGCAACTGATCAATTTGGAAGTAATTTGGGGGTGGGGGGCGATGGTGGTTAAAGAATTTCATGCTACATGAATTATATTTCATCCTTCATGAAACAGACATTCAAAGATGCAGTCACTGCTCTACAATTTTTATGTAAGAGGTGACTTAGGGGTGTGATCTGGTTAGAAGTGGGTAAGGAAGAAGACAGTTTGTCTTGAGGAGGCATTTGTGTTGCAAGCACACTATTTTTTACTCATTTTATATATTGCAAAGCTTCCTAAAGAGCCTTTTCTTTAATCTTTACAAAGTATTGGGAAAGATCCAATTGAAGATTTTTTATCATTATTGTTATTAGTAGTAGTAGCAGTAGTAGTGGTAGCAGTATTTAAGATGGCTTTAGGAGAATGCTCATGGGTTTATGGTGGAAGAGGGTGGCTAAAATTCTTCTGAGTGCCCCTCCCCATTGTGCAGCTATTGTTCACATATGCAAGTGCTGTTCTGATTAATTAATATTTTTTTCCTGGCCACAGAACAGAAAATAAAATTAAAACTAATAGTTAGTATTTATAATAGCATTTTAAAAACCCTAAATACCTAGGAATAAATACAGTAAAAAATATGCAAGACCTAAAGACCAAAACCTGTGAAACATTATGGAGAGAAAAAAGACCTTAATAAATGGTGAGGGATACACCATATTCATGAGTAAGAAGATTCAAAATTTGAAGGGTGTTAGTTCTTCCCAAATTGACATGTAGAGTCAAGATATTCTTACCAAAATTCTAACAAGTTTTTATTTTGGTGAAAAATTTAAGATGGCTCTGAAACTTATGTGGAAATGCAAAAGGCCAGGGTATTATTGAAAAGGAAAGACAAAGAAAGAGAGGTTGGTCTGTAAAATAGAAGCCATGGACTTATAAGCCATAGAAATGAAGATTATGATATTGGCATACAAATAAACCAGCGAAACAGAATAAAGAACCTAGAAATAGACCCCAGCATGTGTGAACATTTGACATATCAAAGAAAGTATTGCAGAGCAGTGGAGAAAAGAATGATCTTTTTTTTTAAAAAAGTGCTGGAACAATTGGCTACCTATGTAAAAACAAAGAAATATTATGTCACACTGTGTGTCGAAAGCAATTCTGATAGATTGTAGATCTAACATAAAAAAAAAAACAACAATGAAACTTTTAGAAAATAACATAGGAGAATATCTCCTGTCCAGTATTTTCCTTGAGGAAAATTTTGGTATATTTGATTACAATATACCTAAGAATTTTTATTACTCAAAAGATACCATTAAGAAAGCAAAAAGGCTAGTTACAGAGCGGGAGAAGGTATTTGCAACACATGTGATCACAGGTAGGTTTCTACCCAGCATATGTAAAGAACTCTTGCAAATCAAAAATAAAAATCTAATGTAAAATGTGCGAGAGATTTAAACAGGCACTTCAAAGAAAAAGGTCAAATGGCTGTATGGCCAATACACACATGATAAGATTTTCAACCTCATTAGTCATGGGGGAAATGAAAATTAAAAAAAAAAAAACACAAAGAGTTACTACTAGACACAAAGACTAAAGATAAAAGTCTGACAACACAAAGTATTGTCAGGGGTACTTGACCACAAAGGAACCCAGTCCTCTCTGACTCCAAGTCTGAGCTCTTAACTTGAAAAGTCTCAGTGCGCCAGTGCGGATGTGTCCTTTCTGTGAGTGGGTCAGAATCCTTGTAGGGAGAGCTTGAGAACAGTCTGACTATCGGTCCCCTCCTAAGTGCAGGGTGAGCTTACCTTGGTAGGGAAATAGCGGCTGAATTTAAACTTTTTCAGGGTCAGGGTCATGGAGTATGTCCCGAAGAAAAGGATGAAAGACATGAGTGCCAGGTCTGGGATGAACTGGCAGGAATTCCCAAGCAGGCGCCCACCATAGTTCAGACATTCCTTCTTGCTCAGCAGGGACCAGTCGAGCTCTGTGAGGTTAAGGGGGTTGTACTTGGATACCAAGCACAGGAGAGAAAAGGTCAGGACCTTCCCACCAGGTCACCTGTGTCCTCCCCCTGCAGTTCTCAGGCAGCCCACACTATCCTCCTGACCTCAGAGGGGCCCCCACCCTGCCTGGTCCTGGTGCCCAGCAACAGAGTGATGTTCCTGGGACAGTTTGCTTTAAGGAATGACCAATTGGAGGCTCCTTGGAAAGATTAGGAGCTGACATGTGTTTCCTCATTGTGTTCTAGGATGTGCTGCTGTGTTAGCGAGGAGCAAAAGCAGAGGGTGGGGTGTCCTCTCCCACAGCAGGTCTGGCTTCTGGCTCAGTCAATAAACCATGGGTCCTGTCAGCACTTCCTAGAGTGTATCACATTTATCCTCCATTTTCTTTCTCCTATGCACACCACTTCACATCTGGAGGCTCACATCCCACCCTTGTCAGATTCTTCTTGGGTCAGTTGCTTCAGTCACTTACCCTTTTGGTGTCCCAGATGCCTAAAGTCCAGGGTACACAAAATAATTATTTATATATTCTTATTTATGTTCCTATACATATATATTCCTATATATATGTTCCTAAGTGTGTATATATATGTGTGTGTACAAATATTACATATACACACAGATACAGACATGTGTTTATATGTGTTTCTAACTATAATAAAAGGAAAGTAATTTATAATAAAATTTAAAATATATTTAAAAAATTTAATGTGTAAATGTTCAGGAACCTACATAATGAAGTAAACAGATGCTTGCAACTAGCAATGATAGATGTTTGGATTAAGAGAAGTGTGGCAGTTTGATATGACAGTCCCCAATAAATCATGCCTCCATGTGTTCATCCTCCTTTGCGATGTGATGCTGATAGTCCTCCCATCAAAAGGAGAACTCTATTTCTCCACCTCTTTGAGTCTGGACTCCCCTGGGCCTGCTTAGACCAACAGAATGGGGAGGAAATGGTTTTGAGCAGGTTCTCAACCAAAGCCTCGAGGGGCCTTGCAGTGTCTGCTCTACCTTCTTGAACCCTGAGGACCATTATGCTGAGAGAAAGCTCAGGGTTGGAGAAAACCACATGAAGAGAGAGGCCCAGCCATCTTCTGAATGTCAGAGTGTCCCTCAATCACTGTAGCAATTAAAAATGCTTCCTGCAGTGTAGCATGCCTATATCGCCAACTGGCCTGGCCTAGCATCTCTCTCCCAGCTCATCTCTCGAGGTTTCCCTGTGCGACCCCACCCTTATGCTGTCTTGGCTGATAGTCCACCCACTGCCCTGGAAAAAGTTTGTGCTTTTCCTCTGGTGATGGTCCCTTGGCCTGGAATGTGCCTCTCTCTGCAGAACCAACTTTCCCAACCTCCAAGACCAGATCTCGTTCTGGTTTCTCCAAGAGGCTTTCCTCGCCAGCGTGGAAGAGCACATTTGGCCATATTTGACACATGGTATGCTCTGCTTGTGCTGTTCATTACTTTTCATCTTTGTCTCCACAGGCTTATTGCAAGCAAGTTTGAGGGAAGGCCATGTCTGTTTCTTATATGTCTTTTTAGCCTTCAAAGTGCACACAGCACTTTGTTGAATATAATAAGTATTCAGACACAGGTAATGACTGATTCCATTCTTTTCTCAAAATCAGATATTTGAAATATCTTCAGTTAAGCTGCCAACTGAGCAGTCAGCTACCTGTGTGGTGGTAACTAAAGCAACCTTGGGGACATGAGAGGTCTAAGAATCCTCCCCAAGGCCTACCAGGTGCTACCTTTCACCTGGTTTTGGACTTCCCACCATTAGAGCCACTTAGGCTGGGCTCTCTCTCGTGAGGGCCACCATTCATTCTTATTGGAAGAGGCAGACCAGATCAGGGAGCCAGGGAACTCATGCGCACAAAGGACAGATCAGATTCACTGACGGGGGAAGCATGAATATACTTTCTGGTGCTGGGGAATGACATTGTTGGGTGAGAATTGAGAGTCCTAGGCAGGAAGACAGGGAAGAAGGTAGAAAGATGTGGGAAACTTTGTTTACAGCATTGTTTGTGTACTCCCATTTACCATTCCTCATGTCTACCCCCCCCTTTGTCTGTGTGTATGTGATATTTATGCACATGGATTTAATGGACTGAGACATGTTTTAAAATGGGATTTTGACAGTATGTATATAAAATAAAATTGTACATTGACTAGGCTCCACAAGTGACCCTTACGGGCAGCTGGGGTTGACCTCTGTTAGTGTCGGGTGCCATAAGATGGTCTCAGTTTCCCAACTTTCCTCACTCTCTCCCAAGACAAAAGCTCTTGAATGTCTGATGTAAGAAGAAAGGACTTACCAGAGAAGAGTTGGTGTTTGGTGGCAGCAAGGCTGAAGCATTGAACCCAGTTGTGTTTGCTGTGGATGAACACAGAGCACAGGGTCAGCAGCTGTGGTGAGAGGAGCCTGTGATTGCCCCCCTGCTGGGCCCCCGGCCTTTCCCATCTCCCTTCGCTCCTTGGTGCCAAGAGCTGGCTTCCATTGTGAGGGCGGCTCATTGAACCCCTGCCCCTTTCCACTCTCTTCTCATTGTCCAGGGAGGTGGTGGTGGTCAGGGGAGCCTGAGCCACAGCTGTGACAGACCAGCTGGGCCAGGCTAAGGCAGCTCCTGACTGATACTGAAAAGCTGGCTTTAAAATCTGAAGTAAGGAATCTGCTGCCAAGACAGTGCCGACAAATTAGTGAATGTGCTTTATGAATCCCTACCAGCCATGGAACCATGTCTGGGCTCTTTTTATTTAGTATGTGTGTATGTATGTATGTATGTATGTATGTATGCATGCATGCATGTTTGTTTGTTTGTTTTTACAGCCAAAAAGAAAAGCTTTATTAGAAGGGATATTACACTTCCAGACATGGAAGCAGGCCTGAACAAGAGAAGCATGGCTAAAAGGACAATGTCTTACTCTATGTCATGCACCATGCCAAACGCCTACACACACATTTTGCTAAGTTCTTAAATCCGGAAGAACTAACCCTGTTTTAAACTGAGGTAACTGAGACACAGAAAGGTTAAGTGATCTGCCCATTGCCCAAGGTCACACAGCTCGTGCTTGGAGGAGCCGTGACCCATACCAGGCCGGCCTGGAGCCTGGAAACCTGGCTCCGTACAGCAAGCTCCCTTCCCTGCTCTGCTTCCCTCCACACACACTTCCCTTCTCTCCTGCCCTGTTTATATGTGCTATTTGTTGTTGTTGTTGTTGCTGCTGTTGTTTTTCAGGTCAGCTGGACCTATAAGAACTCATTGGCTTCTAGATATTATCTTCGCTGATCTGCCTCTTGAGTGTAAGCTGAAGAAAATTAAACCCAGGACCTGGCCTCAGCATCCTTAACTTTAAGCAGAACATATGGGAGTTCCCACCAAGAGTTGAGTGGAACTGTGACCCCCTCCCTGGAGGATGTGGCCATTCATTATAAAGGCAGGCCTTGGACAGCCCCATTTTTCCTCTCTCTTGCTCCTACCCTGCATGGGTGGAGGAGAAGGGACAGATCCTCCTCACCTTCCTCCTCCAAGTGAAGGCAGACAGAGTAGGTTTAGCGGGGCAGAGTCAGGGAAGGCCCACCAGTTTGCTGGCAATAAATCTGAAATGCATTGCAAGCCCCATTTAGCTCCTGCTGGCTGTGGTTAAGAACCCAAAGAAAAGAAGAGGCTATTATTAAAGCTCTCTTCAGCCTTCTAGCTGTCACAGGGTAGTTGTGATCACAGGGCTCCTCTATGTCGCTCACTTCTGGGGCAGTTGGGCTGGGAGTGGCTAAGAAATTCGGCCTCAACCTAGGTCAGAATACTCCTAGAAGCTCTCTAACTCAGAATTTTGTTATGATTATTCTGAAGAAAGCTTCACTTCATAGCCATCAGGGACATTTGCTTGCTTTCCTCATACCACTGACCATTGCATGACGTGCAATGAACCATGGAGCAGAGCAGATGGGCATGAAGGCTAACCTGGGGCTACACACACAAATGCTAGAGGACCCCCAGCTAATGCCTGAGCCTGGCGAACCGAGATGCCTTTCCACTGCCATGGTATCAGACATTCCTTGATGTCTTCTGCTGAGGCTTAGCCATTCTTTTATATCAAGAACTTAATGTGATTTATCTGAAAGCCACTTTGAGAAGAAGGGAGAGATATAATATGGAAAATTCCAGAGAGTGCCCAAGTATCAAATATTTTTAAATTCTAGTGTTTACTAATGGTACTCACTTGGGATTGAAAGCAGCCAAGTCAGTGTGTGCAGCGTCCATAAATAGAATACAAATCAGTTACAAAGGAAACAAGACTAAATTTTAGAAGAGCATGCCCCCAAACAAGCTCTTATGATAGATGAAGAGTGATAATGAGTGATAGTGCGCCATAGTCAGACTGGGTTTTACAGTAAAACTAGGAATATGAAACAATTGATACGCGAGCAGTCCATGACAGAAAGAAACCCTCCTCGGTGAGACTCCCCAGTCTCCTAAATGTCTACAACTTTTCTTTTCTCATTCTCCTAATCAAACCTAACTTGTCTTGGTTTCAGTTCCTTTGTTCTCTGTGAAGAAACTGAAGGTCCAATCTTACTAGTTAGTGGTTAATAATGGCTCAGTATTCCTAATTACTGGTTCAACAGAGCAGTAGCTCTCAAACTTAAGCATGCCTCAGAATCACCTGGAAGTCTTGTTAATATACAGCTGGTGCCACCCCAGACTTTCCGATTCAGCAGGTCTGAGATAGGGCCCCAAAATTTGCATTTCTAACAAATTCCTAGATGGTGCTGATGCTCTTGGTCTGGAGGCCGCACTTTGAGAACCATGGCAATAAGCATAACCCAGAAATATGAGGTGACATCAGGCACCTGGGTCAAACCAGAGGGGATGCTGTTTGGAGGCAGGTGGATTTCTTTATGGCCCTCAAATCCTATCTTATTGCTTCTACAGGCCCTGTTTTTAGGGTACCCCTGGATTTGATTTATCCTGTGGAACGGGATGCTCAGGACGGCCAAAGACCCTCAAATGACCCAAGAATTTGGGCTATTTCTCAAAGATAACAAGGACGTGTATTTCCAAAGGCTTTGTTTGTAGGAATATTTGTGTTTGGTACAATGCATCTACAGAGGGCACACACAGCACACGAGAATACCCTGATGGGGCCCAGCCCACAGAGGCAGGATTTGCTGTAGGGCAGAACAAAAAAGGCCTACAGGTAGTATCGCCTCGATTCCACGGGCAACCAAGGTGTCCCAGCTTGGGACAATATGTCCATTCACCCATCACTGGAGCTAAATGGAGTAACTCAAAATTAATGATAGAAAAAAATTAAGTCTGGACTTCTTTACAAAATCAGTGCAGTGATGTAGGGAGAGAGGACACAACCAGAATTATACTTCCTATGGTCAGGACAACTTTATCTCCACAAGGCCTAGACTGAAGCAGGGTGCATAATAATTGTGCAGCATATATTTTTGATTAACTTTGATACATTTTTTAGTTGATAGTATTATTAAGGGCTGAGCAACACAATATCTACTTATTTCCTCCTACCCAATTCGAGTACCTCACAAGAGTTCCATGAGCCTGGTAGGGCCAGCATTGATGTCCCTCTTTTACAGCTAGGGAAACCAAGGTTCACTGTGACCTTGGGTGGTCTCTGGACCTCAGTTTTTTCTCTGTGGTTCCAGCCTGGTGGTACTCAGAGGTATGGATAGATTTCTGGGTCCTGCTCTGTAGCATTCTGGGCAGTCTGGGCACATCCCACTGAAGGCTCTTTGGGACATGATTATGACTGGGAAGGAGGTCAGAGGTTCAGACTATGGGATGCTCTAACTTTACAGATGACAACTTTTTGGTCAGAAAGGAACCATAGGATTGGCACAGAGGATTATCAGGTTGACCAGTTCTTGATTTAGTCTGCTGTCTAGTTCAGGGGTTCTTTTTATAACACCCTTGGCAGATGGACATCTAGGTAGTGCCCAAGTAGCTTGCGACCACTCAGTGGGCCAATACTCAGGATGATGGTTCCTGCCACACTCTAAGTTATCCCCTGAATTTAGTCAGCATCTCGTTCCCTGGAGCTTCTGCTTCTTGCTCCTTGTTCTGCATCCTGTAGTAACACAGGGTGAATCAGGAACCCCTGTGACATGACAGTCCTCTCATACCTCTCCAAGATGCTGAATAACCCCAGGTTCTCCAATTGTTTTTCAAATGACATGGTTGTCAAGCCCCACCCCTCACCCTGAGCAGCCCTTTACCCTAGATGTATCCTCATCTGTAGGGATGTTCATCTCTCTGGTGTGGCCTCACCTTACACCCTGGGAGCAAGGTCATGGAGAGCTCGTGGTATCATGCTCTCATAGAATTGGAAGGAATTTTGGGCCCCATCAGATCTACCCTTGGCCTGGAGCAGAGACCTTGGGCAGCATTACTGATAGGTGTGGCCTCCCCATCACCCCCACACTGAGGCAAAGCAGGCCTTTTCTTCTTGGGGTGTTCCTGCTCACTCCTGATTATGACTCTGGTCTCTGGTATTATGATCCTCATTAGAGCTACTGTCCCTTTGGCTTTCTTCCAAATACTGGGTTCAAAACCCGCATTTACTCCCTTGCGACAGTAGTTGCCCTCCCAAGCAGGCTCACCCTCCTACATTTGAGTAGAGAGAAGTGAAGTGGGGGAGTGGAGGAGTGGGGAAGAGGGTGGGCACCCAGGGCACCATTGGGGTTACTGATCACCTGTGTCTGGAGCAACGCACTCGCATCTGTAGGTGGTGATGGAGTCAGGCTTAAAGTCCATGTTGATGGGGTAGTACTTGAAGGCACCAATCATCTTCTTGATGGCATCATAGATGAAGATGAAGCTGATGAGGGTGGAGAAGCCCTCCTCAGTGAAGCGGGTGATGTACTTGATGATGAAGCTCGCATCTGTGGCCACCAAGATAAGGCACTGGATGGCTGAGTGTAGGCCAATCCAGAGGCGGAACTCCATGTAGTCCAGGCCATTGCCTCTGGAAGGCAGAGGAAAGTGGGGGCCTCCAGCCCAGAGCTCTGGACTGTGCTTGGCTCCCCCGATACATTCCAGAACCCCCGAGAGGTTCATCTGCTCTCCCTATGGCACAGATGCTTTCCTAGAAACTGCAAGAAACTACAAAAGGACTGAGGACAGGGGCAATTCCTAGGTGGGGTTTTCTGGTCTTTGAGAATTCTGGGAATCTCATGGGAGTGGCAGGTAGGTGCAAGGACATCTCATGTCTCATAATTTGGAAAAAACATCCAGAATGAATGCAAAAAACAAAACAAGAAATTTCAAACTGACAGAGCTGGGGTAGGTCTTAGAAATGGTCCTTCCCATATTGTAGATGAGGCAACTGAGCCTGGAGTGGTGACAAGAGCTGCCCAGGTCAGGATGTAGCCTTCTGACCTCCAACTCAAGACTTTTCATACACCGCACTGACTTCTAAGTCATAATTGTTCACGAGCGGAGTGGCGTGAATTCTCTTCTCTCATCTTGCCTGGATGTCTCCCTAGTGGCTATGCTAATATGCACTAAGATGGCTTTAAGGCAGGTAGCTTGAGGGATTCAGGAGGGACCACCCGTCAGTCCTTCACATAGGTAAAGATGGCTTTGGTACCTCCTACCCCTGCCTCCCCTTTGGGGTTGTTCTTCCGCCCCAACCTCAGTGGACTGCCCCAAGAGTGAGAACAGGTACTGGGGCCCAGCAAGGGGCACCTACTTGCTAAAGTCAAAGAGGAGCTTCTCGAAGATGAGGATGGGCCCTGTGCTGCTGAGGATGATGAGAGGCTGTCCCGAGAAGAGGCAGAACAAGGAGCCGGCCATGGCAGTGCCCAGAAAGCTCTCCATCACTCCCTGGGGGCACAAGGAGTTTGAGGCTCCATGGAGGCAGGAGAAGGGCCTCTTGGCACAAAATAGAATCCAGCTATCTCACCGGGGACCCAGGCTACAGTGCTCATCCTTTATTCTAAGACTTCTGCTCCCCAAATTCCACTTCCCATCTCCCACTCTACAACCTGCCCCCCATAATCACCAGAATCACTCTTTCGAATTCCACTAGGATAAAGGGCCTGGGTGACTTCCTTTGGATAACCTAGGGCCTCGAAAACAGGGCTGCCAATGGTTCTGCTTGTCCCATTCTACTCTTAGCTCAGCCCATTCATCTATGCAATCATTTATTCATTCAAATATTGGTTAGGTGCTCTTGGGAGTTAGACCATTCATTAATTTGAAATCCATTAAATGTCTACTGTGCATCTGGCATTGTGCTAGATATTGGGGACCCATCAGCAAATGAGCTAATGCACCTCCAGTCTAGTTGGAGGTACAGACAAGTAACCACACGACTTCTACACAGCAGAGTCTTTCAACCTCAGCACTTTGACATTTCGAACTGGTTAATTTTTGTCTTGGGGAGCTGTCTCTTATGATGTTTAACAGCATCCTTGGTCTCTATCCACCAGATGCCAGTAGCACCCTCCCCAGTTTTGATAACCCAAACTGTCTCTAGATATAGCTCAATGTCTTTTGGCGGGGTAGGGGTGGGGGGTCAAAATCGTCCCTTATTGAGAACCACTGCCAAGGAGTGTGATAAGCTGGGATATGGTCGGGGTGCCACAGGAGGACTGAAAGGGTGGTCTGGAAGCCCTCTCAAGAGGTAAATACATGGAAGCTGAGACCTAAACATTAAGCAGAGAATTGGCCAGGAGAAGAGGTTAAATGGAGTGATGAGAAAGAGTATCTCAGGAAGAAGGGATGATGTTTTTTTACAATGGCTGGATGTGGAAGAGAGCATGCCTTTGGAGAACTGAAAGATGAAGACGACTAATGGAAAACAATGCAGAATGAGTGAGGACAGGAATCTGAGAAAGGGAATATTGGGAGATGAGGTATGAGAGGCAAGTAGAACCATGTCATGAGGGCCACTAAGGGTAGCTGGATTTGTGAGTCAATGCACAGATACCTGGGTGAACCATGGTGTCACCCATTCGCTGTGCTGGTGGAGTGAAGGGAAGGAAGGGAAGATAATAGATGCGGTGTAGGCCCTGTGAGTTGGGGTCCACAAGGGCAGCTATATGAACATGCCCAAGAGGCCTCTGGATAGTGGACTGAAGTTCAGGAGAGTAGTGTGGACAGGAGATAGGCTTTCATTTCAATTTTTCTGGGAAAATGAGTCTTCACCTGAATGCTCTGAGCTTTCCAATGGTTATATCTTGAAGGTCCCCTTCAGAGAAGATCCTCGCTTGGGTCTCAAGCTAGTGTCTGCTGAGCTGATGTTTTTCCGCAGGGAACACTATGTCATTGCTACAGTAATAGTTTACCATCTTTCTAAAAATGCCTTAACTCTAAGCTAAAAATTTAAGGTTTTGTGGTTTAAAAAAAAAGTGTTGGGGAGAAGGCCACAATTGACAACTCAAGTAATTGTGCTGATTAAGTTTATCCAAGCATCAGTGGGAAAAGTATCAAATTAAACAGATGATACCCCTTAGAAGTTTGATCTATTTACATCATCCTTAAATTCAATATTTAGTAACATGATATAGCTTTTGATCTTTTACTAATGTTGGATTGATATTAATTTTTTGAAGGGCAAAAGATTACTAAAAGTGATGGTCTAAACCTGGATGGCGGATGAAACCCAAGCCTTGGTTTTGGGGTTATGGGACAAAGCTCCTTGCTGCCACCTGGTGGCAGCAAATCTTACTGCGGCTTGAACTCAGGTCCCCACTCACACACCTGATAATTGTCAGTGGCATCACCCAGAAGCCCACCGAAGGTGATTGCGTTGGTGATGCAGCCGAGGTAGATGAATAGGATGGCAGAGATAGACTGGATGTGGAAGCCATCATAGAAGTCACTTAGGAACCAGGGCAGCTTCCTCTTGACATCCAGACACAGGCCACCGAAGAACCTGCTCAAGACAGGCCAAAGGGCTGCTTTCTCACCTCAAATACCAGCACAGAGACAGGGCTATTTACAGGAGCCTGCAGAATCTGGAGCGAGGAAGGGAACTTGACTAGGAGTAGATGGAGGCAGAATGTTTAAGACGAGGGAAGAACTCTCTCAAGACTGAAGTTTCTGGTTGATGCCCTCCGCATTGGGAAGGGTGGTCATAGACAGCCAAAACGGGGGAGGGAAGGCCTGATGGGACTATGTCTTGGGGTAGACCTAACACTCCTCGGGGAATGGTCCACAGATGGCCATCCTCCCCATGTCCCTGATCATCCACAGAGCATCTGTGATTGGTAAACAGAGGTGTGTCCAAATTTAGGAGACAGAGACATCACAGACGATAACACAGATTCATTGTGTTCCCCCCAAAAGTTATATCAAAATCTTAACCCCTGGTAGCTACGAATGTGAACTTACTTGGAAATAGGGTCTTAGCAGATGTAACCAAGTTAAGATATAGTCATTAGGGTGGGCCTAAATCCAATATGACCAGTGTCCTCATAAGAAGAGGGAAATGCCATGTGACAATGAAAACATGGGGAGAACACCATGTGACAACAGAGGCAGAGATTAAAGTGGCACAGTTGTAAGTCAAGGAACACCCAGGATTGAAGGCACCACCGGAACTAGGAAGACACAAGGAGGGATCCTACCCAGAGTCTCAAATGGAGCATAGCCCTACTGACACCTTAATTTGGAACTGTAGCCTCCAGAACTATGAGAGAATAAATTCCTATCATTTAAGTCACCGAGTATGGGGTACTTGGTTATGGTAACAAATAGAGGTAACAAAGGATATCTAGAGAAAAGTTTGGGTTCCTCCACTCCTGTGCTGGGTCCTGCTTCCCCCCTTCTGCAGGAACTTTTTTTTCTTGATGCAGGAGGGGCTAGGAGGGTGTGGGGGAGAAAAGTGTGCAATGGCCAGACCCTGTGGCCAGACCCCATGGTGTGAAGTGGGTGCTGCAGGGAGAGGTGGGGAAGGTTCCTACAAACTGAGTAGGAAGGAGACAAGTGTAAAGGACAGCTAGTGTGACTGTCACTAGCTAGGGTGGGCACCTTCCTGTCCAGATAAGTTCTTCCCCGATTTCATGCATGGCCGGCATCTCTCCGTCATTCCTGCTGCTCCCTCCGGCACCGACTCCACCGCTGCCACCACCACCGCCGCCGCCTCCAGCGGCACCTCCTGCAGCTGCTCCGCCACCTCCCGTCACAGAGCCATTCATCTGGCCTAGCTCGGTCAGGGAGAACACGGATTTCCTGGAAGGAGAACGGGGACATGGGACAGTGTGGCTCCCAATTCTGGAAAGGGCTCGGCCCCTCCAGACCTGTCCCCAGAACACCTCTCCAACAAAAATCATGAAATATCTTAAAACACAAAGAAAAATGCAGAAAATGATGGAACAATACCCACACATGGGCCACCCAGATTTTACGGATGTTCAGGTTTGGCGTGTTTGCTTCTGATTTCCTTTTTAGAAAAATGATATGGAACTGGTGGGGTGGAGTATAAACCCACTTAAGCCGACATCTTTCTCTCAAATCCAAATAAAGAAAAGAACAGACTGGAAGCTCCCTTTGGACCACTTCTCCCTTGTCCTTTCCATTCACATACTCACCTCTTGTCCGCAGAGGGCACCTTCTTGGGGGGCTCGATTCGGATATTAGGGTCCCATTCTCCAGGGGGAAGGACGATGACCTCATCCAGAAACTCGTCAATCCCGGCGATCAGATCCTCCCGGTTGCGAGCTTTATAGGCCACGTCACTGAAGAGCTGGCAGCAAAGAGAAAGAGAAAGGTCAGCTCTCTGTCCCCTTCTACCCATGTCCTGGGAGCATCCCGCACACGGTTTCAAAGAAAACCACTTTGAACCATTGCTCCTGCTGCCAATTTGCTCTCAGTTTTTGATATGAAAACAGACGGGCCAGTGAAACAAGGCCCAGTGAGAAACAGCAGCCTTGGGGGCAGGTGGCCCCTCTTGGAGCCGAAGGCCAGGTCTTCATGTTCCAGCTGTCAGACTTTGGTTAAGTGACTTGACCTTTTTGTTTTTAGTTTGGCAAACTCATCAGAAAACCTGTGTAGAGCCCAGTTTGGGAAGCTCACCTATTTCAAATCTGTTTATAACTTTCTAGCCCTTCGTCCTTGGACGGCCGGGTTGCCTCATTCCACATTGCGTCCAGAGTGTTCTTTCTGACTTACAGATCTGACCTCATCAAGCCTGTGTTTAAGATCCCCTAGGCTCCTCATCCCACTGGAGACAGAGTGTGAACTCTTTGCTCTGCTCACAGGCTCTGTGTGGTCTGACTTGCCTCTTTGTGTCATCTGCTGCTCCTGAAGCTCTAATGTCAAGCCTAAGTTGAATCCTTTCCATCCAGTTTCTCCATCTCCGAACCTTGGCTCCATTCCCTTTGTCTGGAATGCCTGCTTCCGAGGCTTGTGCTGGGTCTACCTGCCTCCTGCTCATCCTGAGCTTTGAAGCCCCTCAATGTGCGAAACTTCCCAGGCTGTCTGTATTATAGATCTGTCTCCTCAACTGGGTTGGCATTCCTAAAGTGCAGTGTCTATTCCCTCATTCTCATAATCTTCAGCACCCTGCACGGAGGCTGGCACACCGTAGGCTCAAACATGCTTGCTGGATAAGAGAATGAATGAAGGCACCATGCTCGATGTGGGAGCCACGACATTGTTTTTTGTTGCCACTTACATCATCCACCATGAGTGTTGCAATGGCACGGCCTATTTCATTGTAGGATTTCGCTCTCCCAGAAGGTCCCAGCAGTATGAACAGAAATCTGCAAAGAAGATGAAGGAGGAAGAGGAGAAAAGTGAGAAGGGGAAATAAAAAAATTCTCTGGCCCTAACCAGTATCCATTCTTATCTTTTTACCTGCCTGTAAACTTCCCTTCCCTCTTTCGACTTCCATATTTGCTTAGAAGAGGCATTTCCTTTTCGCTCCCACAAGCTCCCCCTTCTTCACGACGCTCTGGCATTCCAGAACCCACCCAACAGCATCTCTCCCAGCTGTTGGCTCCTGCTTTTAAATGATTATTTTAAACAAACTTTGTAAAACTCTTTCCTAGCCAGAAGATTTCCCTCCCCAGCGAATTCCCTGATTTTCCTTCTGTTTCAGCAGTGTCTTCACCAGTGCTGTGTGCTGACTGCATGGACAACAGGCTGCCTGAGGGCAGGTGTGGTGGGCAGATTTCAATGGCCCTCACCTGGTGGGGATGGGGACCTCAGTCACTCCTCCCAGCATGGCTGACTGGGTGAGACGCACGAAGGCGATAAAGGGCTGGTCCAGGAAGTCCACCTCGCCCACGAGCACGTTGGAGGCTTCTGAGTCCTTGGGGATCTTCTTCATGAATTTGTTTTTCCGCTGGTCAAGGAGGGGAAAGGAGACTTTCATGGTCACTTACACGTAGTGGTTTCAGTTCCCACCCCCTTGCCCCATTTCAGATTGCTGTGGGGCCTATCTTTAAACAGTTCCCTCTGCATTTCTCAAGAGACTGAAAAAAATAACCACCCTTCCCCTTTCTGCAGGTGAGGGGACTCAAAGCTGATTAACCCCAGTGACCAACTCAGCCTTTTTAGATGGAAGGAACAAGCAATGACTTGATCCCTGAGATGTTCTGTGATGGATGAAAACTTTGTTCAACTGAAGAGTGAGTTGAGGGGTCAGAGATGAGAGCCCTGGGCTTACTGGACGTCACGCCTCATTCCCCAGCTTGTGAGGCCCAAGCAGACAAAAGTCTTGGCTCTTACACTCCGGCTGCCCACCCCTTCCTTTCCGCCTTCACCTTGGGTGGCTGTGGGAGGGATAAATCTCTTCTGATGGCCACAGCAGACACACTTTGTTTTTCCTTTGCTGCCTGCTTCCTGGCTAACAGGAACCCCTAGACCTCTGCAGGACACTTCTGGGCCCCCAAGTCACCCCCAGGGGACCTCCCAGGAAACTCATAGCTTCTGAGACTCTGCAACTGAGACTTTTCAGGTGCTCTCTCTCTCTCTCCAGTCCCTCTGGCTGGTGTCTATTCAGGGCAGGGAGATCCAACAGGCAGAGCAAGTGGGGTTTAATGGGAGAGGTGCTGGAGACAAGACAATAATTCCCCAAATTATTCCCACCCTCTGCATTTATGATGTTATTTTTAGAGCAAGACATTGTCTTCTCTTGAGACCCCTTTTGCAATGAAAACGCCCCAAAGACAGTCACATGCAAGTATACTTCTTAGAATGCACTCATTTTTCAGTGCTTTTCTTCTGGGCAGCACGGGGATGGGCAAGGGACAGACAATGTTATAGAGAGAGGGTAGAGAGGAAACATCTGGGAGGGCAGGGCTGGTAGAAGTCCATAGTGATCAACAAAGAAAAAAAAAAAAAGAAGGCCCAGAAGGTGGAGGCCAGCACTACAGAGAGATCCTGTGGACACCATAAATTTGCCACCCATTCCCACTTGGCCAGAGCCTCCCCTGTGGGCACAGAAATGTCTGTTTCTCATAAGCTTAGTGAAGACACAGGTTCTTTGTTTCTCTTCATAAACTGGAACGGGGTTAGTTGTGGGCATGGGCCTGTGGGCCCATAGCTGTTTCCTGATCCCCTCATGGTGGGCGTGATATACACAGGGCTGGGTGGCTTAGCAGCATGAGAAAAGGCATGTGAGCAAGGACTGCACCCTTATAATCTTTAAATCCAGTCAAAAAAATAAATAAATAAAACTCCACAACCCTCTGTTCAACAGCCCCAAGGACCCTGAGAATGCAATGAGAACGAGCAAGGGCAGGAGTTAACAGAAAGGCCAGAGTCCCCACAACTCAAAAAGTCTCTTTGTCCTAGCTGCAGTCAGCTGACTCATAAGCAGCGTTCTTCGGGACGGAGGGCTGGTGTGCCAGGGAGGCTGCCATCCCCTGCCTCCTCCGTGCCCTTGAGCACCAGATGGGGAGTGGGTCCAGGGGACAGAAGGCAAAAGGACCCCAGAGAACAAGGCTTTGACAGCAACAATGCTATAGCCCAACCAGCACACTCCAAGCAGGAAAGGAGAGGACCTGGAACCAGCTCATGACCCTCCCTTGCAGGCAGAGACATGTTTGGTTAGGAGGTCAGGTGGCAACATCTCAGAAATGGGCCCTACTGGTGTTCTGGCCACCCTGGCTTGGCCATGGCCTGGACCAGACACTTGGCCTTGCTGACCCCACTTACTGATTCTGCTCTGCTGAGTCACCACACTGAGATAGCCGGGCTGTCTGAATCCACACTCTACTCCCTGGAAACACGCTGGCCTGCCCACGGCGGGCCCGGAGCAAGGAAACACCTCTGGGCTTGCACCTAAAGGGCACCTGTTGGCAGGCAAACTGCTCTTTTAATAACAGGCCGTGGCTGCCGCAAATAGTGCAAAGCAGCAGCATCACCTGGTCTTAAGAGAGCCCGGGATGGGCTCCAATCCCTAAATCAAGGCAGTGTTGCCTGGGGAAAGTGGCAGCTCGTACTCTTATTACCATTTAGACGTTTATTAAAACAGGTTGTGAACGTGTTTGATTAGGCAACGCTTCGCTGTCATGGCCCCACTGTCCACGTGCTTCACCACAGGTAGTAAAGTGAGAGAGGATCTCTGAATATCCCAGGATACTCATTCCTCAGTCACTTCCAAATCAAGGGCTCTGGAGGCAAACTGCTGGAATCAAATCATGATTCCGGCACCTTTCAGCCGCATGAACCTCTTTCTTTAAGCCTCAGTGTTCTCAGTGGCCTGGACGGCACTAGAGATGCACAGAAAGCGCTCAGCGTGTGTGGTGCGTGCAGCACGTGGAACTCGCATGTTGGTTGATGCCGTTATTGTTGTTTTATTATTTTGGCCACCACAGGGCCCTCGGGACACCAACGGGAGGAACTGTTTTCGGTGTGCCTGTCACCAAACTTAGGGTGCCTTGAAGTCCTGGCAGACACCCAAGCTCCTGAGGAGTCCTCACTAAATTCCAAGGTTTTAAAAAAACTCACCTTTCTTCCTACTCCTAGGGGCACAAGCAAGGGATCATGAGAACTTCTGTCTCTGAGATATGCAGGGGTTGGAACTGAAGGGGTTTCTCCAGGGTTCCCAGCTGTGGGCCTTAGAACATGAACCCAGCCTGTGTGTAGGGTTCTGTTCTCATCAAGAGGATTTCAGCCAAGCTGGTGAGGGACAGAAAGTGACTTTATCCTGCTCAGCCAAGGAGAAGACACACTATTAGGCACTCCAATGGGCTCAGTGTCATTGCTGTCCCCACACAAAGGCCCCATTACTTGCCTGTACCAGCCTGAATCCCCGCTCCATCTCTACAGGTACTCGTGTGTCATGCAGGAGGTGAACTCTGCATGTTGGTCTTCTCTCTCCAACAAAGTCCAAGCTCAGAGACCTCTGGCACCTCATTTGATCGTACTTCTCTGCCCCCCACACCTCCCAGGGCTTGGCACAGAGCCAGCACTTGGCCTCAGTCAGTACCCAAGTGATGGACTGGGCAGAGTCACCAAGGCAGCCCAGAGCCCCCATTCAGATCCTTCCTGGGGACTCCTGCTCCTTCACGGGATTGGAATCCTGTGCATAGGGGCTCCCGGCCCCTGAAACCAAAGGCTTCTTCCTAGCCTGGCCTTCCAGGGTAGGTGCGAGGGCTTTACTACCTGATCAGTGTTCGGAGTGCGCGAAATATCATTCATGCTTCTGCTCTGGGCGTGACCTAGGAGACAAGGAAAAGAAGGTCCATCAGGGGAGGCCAGGCTCTAATATGTCCTTTTCCCTTGGCCCTTACACATGCTTCTCCTCTATTCTTAACCAAAGCAAGAGCCCCCTGTACCCTAATCCTGAAGCCCCCTTGAGCTTGCCTCTACTCTCTTTTCCTTCTTCCAGTGGTAGCTTTGCTAAAAGGGTTGCCAGACCCCAGGTTCTACTTCTTTCTTCTTACTCCTCAATGTGCTGCATTCTCCTCTCTACCCTCCCCCCCCCCACCTTCTTGGACAGAGACCAAGATGTCTGCTCTATGCCAGGCCATAGGGGTGGAGAGAGACACAGACACATTCTCAGGTGAGGTGCCAGGTGTCACTAAGCTTGGATTTTGTTGGAGAGAGAAGACCAGTTTCAGCTCCATCCTCTATGATCCATGTGAGTCTTTAAAGACAGAGATTTGGGCCGGCAGAGGATCGGAAAGTGGGCTCCCCATGGAGAGAACAGTGGTGGTGACTTACTTGAAGTTCCTCCCTTTGGGTAAGGCAGGAGATCAGCCAGATCCAGGCACACTCTCAGACCTGTTACTTCTCGGCTTTCTGTGGCCTCGGGCATCCCCTCACTTTGAGAACATGCTCCCTTGTCTCCCCCCCTCTTCTTTCCATTCAGGACCCTCTCCTGCTGGGCTTTCCTCAGGGTCTTATTTTCCCCTCCGCCCCTCCAGAGGCTTCTCCCCTCCACCTTTGGTCTATTGCACCACTCCCATCACTTCCACATCCACATTAGCTGAGGATGCCCAGCTGGGATCTCCAGTCCAGATCACTCCCCAGAGCTTTCGACTCCTCTGGCACCTCAAACTCAACACTCTGGGAAATGGAACTCATTGTCTTCCATCAACTGACTCCCCCCACAGACCCTACTGCACCCAGCACCCCTCCCTCCCATCCACTGGCAATCAGAGTAGAGATCTAGGTGCCAGCCTCGACCCCATCTTCTTCCCCGCCTCCTACTCCCCCCCAGTCATCAACTCCCACCTTGACCTTCCCTCACCTTTCTTGTTCTCAGAGCCCCAAGGCAGGCCCAGTCTCTTGCTTCCAATCTCCTCCCCTTCTAGTTTATTCTTTCTCAAATAAAAATCTGAGCACTGTCTGCCCCTGCTTAAAACTTCTCAGGGGTCCCTGCTACCCTTAGAATAAAGGCTGGGTCTTTCTGCAGGGTACATAGGCCCCCTTCAATGTAACCCTCTTTCCCACAGGCCCTACAGACCTGGTGAACTGAACTTTTTTATTTCCCTGAATACACAGCACCCTTCACAGTGCTTTCCCTTCACTCGCTGATTGTCTCCTTTGCTTAGAACACCCTCCTCCATGTCCTGGAAAACTATTTATTTTCCAAGAATCAGGTGAGCGACCCCTCCTCTCTGAGCTGTCCTGGGAACCACCTCCAGGCAGGCGTGCTGTAACTATTTATTCATGCCTCTTATCCCAGCCCCCGCCACTGTAGCCTGGCATAGGAGCGGAGTGACCTCAAGCACAATGAATAAGTGAGCAGAGGGCCTGTTTAGGAGGCATTTATGCCTGCTGACTGCTGTCTCCTGGCATCCCTACATAGAATAATCAAGTCCAGGGGTGACTAAGAGAACCCAGGGTCCTGAGAACAGAGACAAAAGCCTGTGACAAACTTCAGCTGAGGCCTCAAATGGGGATCCACATCTCCCACATCATTTTTTGGGCCTGGGAGGGGCACAGCCTTGGGATGTGCTTGGTCATACCATGGCATTTTAGTAAGAGTATTTAAAGGAAAGTAGGATTGCTATTTTCACACTGCTTTTACTTTGCATTTTCCAAGTTCCCTCTTTTCTTTGCCTCATAGCTCACCCATCTGTTCATTCCTGATGAGTTGTCTGAAAAAGCCCTATCTGTGACCAGGCACCTCAAAGCCCCCTCCCCTATTCCCAGCCTCAGGAGGCTGTGACTCTGCCAGCATTTCATTGTTGTGATGGCATGAGACTGTCACCCAGCGGTAAGAACATTCTTTGACTGTTCTGGGGGAAAATACTTCACCTGTTTTTAATTCAGTTTCTAGGGAGGCTTCTCAGAGTATCCCCAAACTCAGTACCCCCGAAACAGGGCTAATGATCAATTTGATGAAAGCAACAGTGTAAGCTAATGCTTAGCACATAGGATTGGGTGCTGATTCTGCCAGGATGTGATTTGGAGCTGCAGTTTTGGAAGTAGTTATACAGCAAATTACAGTAGTAAACCAGGCTCTGAGAGCAGCCCCGGTTTGGGATGAAAGATTTCTCCTCACGCCTGTCCTGAAAACTGTAGACAGATCCTGATCTTGAGCTCCTCTGCCTTTGAAAGTCTCTGAAAGTTGAGACGTGCCACAGCTGTCACGCCAGGACGAAGCTGTGGCGCAGTGGCAGAGAACACACTCACACAGACGGCCGTAGCTGACGCTTCGCTGCACCCTCAGGTCCTCCGTGGAGTGGTGGAGGTTGGTACCCACCTCAGGGCTGCGTGCCAGGCTGCGATCTGGGAGGGGGAACAGAAGGGGTTTGTCTGGGCGGCCTGGCTGCAGTGGCCCAGCCTCTCCCGTTAACGTGGTACATTTATTGTCATTGTGCCTAAATGAGGCTGGGCTACAAGACATAGCTCTTCCCCTTCCAGGAAGAAAGAGTGTTTGGGTTGTTTTGGTTGCTCTTCTTATTTGGAGTTTGGTTTTTTTGTCTGTTTGTTTGTTTTTGTTTTAAGCAATTTAATAGTCTGAACAAGATTAGAGAAAATATCTGTATTGTTAAAAGTGAGATACCCAATCAATTAAATAGGTACCAGGTGTTGTTGATGGCCTGGCTGCATCCCTAATTGCACCACTTACTGTGTGACCTTAGACAAGTGACTTAACCTATCTGTGCCCCAGGGTCCTCATCTGTAAAATGGAAATGACAAGAACATCACCTAGTCATAGGGCTATTACGAAGATGAGGAGAATAATCACATGTACTCAGTGTCTGCAAGATGGTAAGCGCCAAGTATGTGTCTGCTATCATTGTGATATACTAAACACTTCCCCACTTCGGACAGTTCATCTAAAAAGATTCCTCAAGGCTCTTTATTTAGCAACTTTATCAAGTTTGTTCTGATTATTGCATTTATCTGACAGGCCCAGCAAGGCCAGCATTTGGGCATCTCAGCTCTGGGGTATCAAGAGTGGAGGGTAGCAGGTTTAAGATGCATGCATGGGACAAGCCATTCTCCCTAATAGCCTGAGGCTCTGCTAATTGGAATGACACCAGCTGCCGGGTTTACCAGCCCTGGCACCCTTGAGAGGACCCAGTCCTTTCTACCACCTTGATGTGCTTTGGTTTTTGCAGAGGCTCTGGGCTCTTCTTGGGGGTCTGGTGGGAAAAACTACAAGCCCTTACTGTACACACACCACCTCTACAGCATTCTGCAACGCTGACTGCACCGAAGAATTCTTAGAGAGCTTTATAAACTCCCTGTTCCCAGGCAAAGGCCGAGACCAATGGAATACAATGCTCCAGGGTAGGGCCTCAGCTTTAGAACACATTTCACATCTCCCAGGTGACTGCAAAATACAGCCAGGGCTGAGAACCGGTTCTCTTCCTAGACATGGTTCCACTCCAGGTGGAGACAACACTTGGTGTGCCTGGGTCCCTGAGGCCTGCCACTGAAGGAGGCTAAGGAAGCCTAAGAACCTCAGAATTTCTCCAGGATCATAAAATCCAGGAAGCTTCCAAGTTCCAAGATTCTCCAGCCACTAAGGTGGGCTCACTCGGGCACCAGGGCCTGACACCAGCCCCAGCATGCCCAAGGCCTGCCAGCATATGGCCCGACTCACTGGTGGTGGAGGAGACCGACTTTCCAATGTCAACCAAGGAGCGGTGGATGGGCTTTTTGGTTTGGTGACGATGTTTCCTCAGAAGGATGTAGCTGACCCTCTCCCGGAGCTCCGGCCGCAGGAGGCCATCCTCAATTTGCTTCTCAATGACATCATCTAAGTGGGAAACAAACATGCCTCATCCGTGAGGAACAG
The DNA here is from genome assembly GCA_030015415.1 of Cynopterus sphinx. Taxonomy (NCBI): domain Eukaryota; kingdom Metazoa; phylum Chordata; class Mammalia; order Chiroptera; family Pteropodidae; genus Cynopterus; species Cynopterus sphinx. Next base: position 51,909,741 of record CM057383.1, on the reverse strand, counting down.
AATGGCCAGGGGTGTGGGGTCTGCAGTTCCATCTGTCATTTGTGGGATTAAAAGTGAGCTAAAGGAGGCAGGGAATGTGGAAACAGTCCTGTCTTTGCCACAGACTATTGAAACTTGGGTAAATCATGAACCCTCAGCCTCCTCATATCTAAAAGGGTATATGTGTGCTCATGGATATTCGTGTGTGCACACACATGTGGACGCATGTGTGTGTAGAAGTCTATCAATTCTATTATGAAAAGTAAATTAAATCATATACAACAAAGCATCCTAAGAAGCACAGAAGTACTGTATTAAATGGTTTTACTCCTAACATGAATTCTTTTTAGAAAAATATTTTGGGCAAAACACTTCTGGCAAACATGAATGTGCTAGAACAAAATTCACAAATGTTTCGGGGACAATAAGGCAAGTCATCTTCTCCTTTGGGCACTCCACTGAATAAGAGGTAATTTCCTAAAGACGAATGATGAGCCCTATCCTCCAACAAGAAACAGGTCGCCACGGCAACAGGTGGCTCTGATCCATGCTAAGGAGCCGCTCTCCTTTTTGCTGTGCTGCCAGATGGCATTTCAGAGGATGATCTTTTCCTCCATCGGACCTGTACGTGTGACTGAAACTTGGAGCAACTGTGATGCCGCCTTGGGAGCATCAGACCCAAGGCCCTGTCTGCAGAATCAGGCAGGTATCAGAGGTGGGAATGTCGCATAGACGGAAGGTGGGCATGAGGCAGGACGGGGAAGGGTTGCCCTGGTTTGCGGGACCTCAGCAGTTCCTGCCTCACCTATGATCTGTGGTAAGGACCCGCTGTTCAAATCCAGCAGCACTGTTCCCGTCTGCAGGCAGGTCCGGAGCTCAAAAAGGCTGTGCAGGGACAGTGTGGCCACATGGGGTTTACTCCAGCGTTCTCCTCCTTCCTCTACCTTTTCTTCAAACTTTATCCACCTGGAAGAAGTAAAGATGGGGCTCAGCATGGCCAGTGCTCTCAGGAGGAGCCCCTAGCTGGGTCTCCTCAGGAGAGGGCTGCTGGCCTGCAACCCATGATGTTGGGGTGTTGATTCTAGACTCACAGGCAGAGGATACCTTGGAGACCCCCCTCACTCTGTGTCCGATTCCTCATGCTCAGGGCAAAACGGCATCCCGAGAATGTCCATAAATGGGCATGAGGGATCTTTTTAGTGTGGTGGAAATGCCCCAAAATTAGATTTGGTGATGGTTGCACAACTTTGTACATTTATTGAAAACCATTTAACTATACACTTAAAATGAGGGAACTTTATGGTATTCTATAACAACAAAGCTGTTTTTTAAAAAAATTTCAACTGGAACCTGGTTACCCGGGGCTGGTCACACACGTGTTCAGTGTCTGCTGTATGGTTGTGGTTTGCTGGGAGCAGGGACAGTAGGGTCTGAGGTTTCTAACTTTCCACTCTGGACTTTGGTTCTAAAAGTTCAGGTTAAAGTTCAAATGTCATCTGGGGAAGGAAAGAAATTAAACCAAGAATGTGTAGAATTTATCTTGTCTAGAAGCCTTGGAATTTCAGGCTGGGTGGAAGGGAGCCCGGTGGGATGGCCTTGTATAGCTGCAGCACCCGCCTGTACCTCCCAGAGGGCAGCACCAAATGGCCTGGAGAACGAGGTCCCCTAGCTCAGCTTTGCGAGATGTCCACCCAGAATTAGTGGGGAGCTTTAAGCTAATCCAATCAAAATCCTAAGGTAGTGTTTTTGGAACATGACCACCCAATTCTAAAGTTTCTCTGAAAAAGGTAGTGTCTGAGAATAGTTGGGGAAAGTCTCAAAAAGGAGAGTGGGGATGGGACATGCTTCTGACAGATATAAAAACATGATGAAAAAATTGAGTAATTAAAACTGTGATTCCATTCTGGATATAGACAAGGATCGCGGGACAACAGTCCAGAAACAGATTTGGGCCTCCACAAGAATGTGGGTTTTGTTGGAGGAGTTGTTCAAAAGATGACCAACCTAAAAATAAAAAGTTACTTCTCACCGACTTCTCACCAAACACAGTATTAAATTCTTCATAGATTTAAGTCTAAACATAAAAATAAATCTATAATGGAATATCATTGAGCTTTAAAGAGGAAGAAAATTTTGACACGTGTTACAACAGGGACAAAACTTGATGACATCGTACAAGGTGAAATAAGCCAGTCATAAACAACAAAGACTCATTCCACTTTTATGAAGGACCCAGAGTAGTCGAATTCATAGGGAAAGGAGAATGGTGTGTGTACCGGGGCTGAAGTGAGCAGGGAGGGGAGTGGGAGTTACTGTTTAATGGGTACAGAGTTTCAATTTTACAAGAGAAAATAGTTCTGGAGATAAAGGATGGTGACAGTTGCACAACAGTATAAATGTACTTACTGCTGCCGAACTATATGCTTAAAAATGGTTAAAATGCTCAAGTTTACTAGTAATTAAGGATGCTTAAATTACTGCGAGTGAAATAACATTCTTTACTTCACATATTGGCAAAAATTGAAAAGACTAAAAACTTCCTGTGTTGGTGAAAACAGGCGTGGGGGGTGGGGGAGTGAGAGTTTAATTACTGAATGTATGTATACAGTATATGTATGTATCTATACATTGTATGTACGTGTATAGTATATTTCATATCTACTGTATATACTGTGTGTATAGTATATATGTGTATAAATGTATGTATATACTGTATGTATTTAAATAAAGTGCATATATACAGTGTACGCATGTATACAGTGCATGTATGTACATGGTAGCAAAACAGCCTTCTTGGTGTGGGAGATTGGGCAGCCTCTTTGGACATTTAGTGTGCATGTCTTTTGACCGAGTGGTTCCACTTCTGAGAGATTATCACAGGAATATCATCATACAGCTGTGCACAGTAGTATGAATACCAGGATGTTCACTGCACCTTTCCCTGCTAGGGTGAAGAGATGGAAACCACCATTTTCAGCAGAGTCAGGTCACATGCATTCCTGTGTTCATGATTCAGAATATTCCTCAGAGGTAAAAAGTCTGTGGATTAACCATTCATGCTGACAAGATAGATAGTACCATCTCTCTCTCTCTCTCTCTCTCTCTCTCTCTCTCTCTCTCTCTCTCTCTCTCTCTCCCCCCCCCTCTCTGTCTGTCTATACACACACACACACACACACACACACACATACGAACACACACACATTTGTGTGTGTGTGCATGTGTATCTAAAAATGCCCAGTTAACAGTGGTTACTTCTGACGAGAGAGGTGGGGTTACTGGCAAGGGAGTATTTAAGGAACTTTCACTTTATTTGGGTTAATTAGTGTAGTAAGAGAACAGAAGACCAGGTTTCAAATCCCAGCTCCATTAATTACTAGTTGTGGACCATGGGCAAGTTACTTAATCTCTCATCACTTTTGTTTCTTTTAGGAATAATAACAGTGAATAGCAATTACTGACACCATAGTATCTAAAAGACATCCTTTCATGTTTATAAAATTCATATCATTTTAAAGGCTCTTTAGTATTCCAAATGAATGAATCATAATTGATATAAATAATCCTCACTTTGTGAACATTTATTTAGATTATTTCTAATTATTCTTTATTATAAACAAGGCTGGCTTGAATAACCTTGGCCCCTGCCCAATATTTCCTTGGATGAAGTCTCAGAGGTGGAATTGCTGTGTCTGCACATTTATAAGTATATGACATACGTTGTCAAACTGTTCTCCAACAAGCCTGTGCCGTTTTACACTTTCCCTAATGTCTCGGAGACCTCCCATTTTTCTCTGAAGTCTCTCAAACTCTACTGGTGTCATTCTTTTTCACCTTCGCTCATTTGGTAATTGAAAAATCATATCACATTTCTATTCTTTTGATTACTAGTGAGGTTGAAATCTTTTCCTTTGCCAGATTCCCTCTTTACATGATTGTGTGAGTACTTTGCATTGTCAGTGTTCAACATCCTGACTTAATACCTTTATCTGAGACCAGTTAGCCAGGTACTCAGTGGCGCCTTGGGAGCTTGAATGGATACGGTGTGGGGAGGTTTGATTAGAGGGGACCTGGGAGGTGAAGACTTAAAACACAGGGTCTGGAGCAGAGACCGCACAGACACTTGCCTGGGAGACTCACCAGTGTTGCTGACTTGTTAAATGGGGAAATCTATTTGGGAGGGCATTATTTAAAATATGGTATATCTAAGTCTGTATGATACCAATACAAAGTTTTTTAAAAAATAAATTATTAACATAGGGTTTGCAAAGAAGAGGACAAGGCCAAATGTTGTGGTTGAAAGGAACCTCACCTTCTCCCCGAGAGTCTTTCTTCCATTCAAACAATCACATTCCTCTTTTTCCCCTCAAAAATACACAAGATAAGTTATACTGTTATCTTGCACTGAAGACCCTTTTGCTACTCCATGGCCTTACTCGATTCACTCAAAAATGGTATGTTCCAATGCATGGGTTACTTGACTTGATTTCTCTCTACATTGTCTCATAAACATCCTGGGATACATTCGTGGACAGCTCTCTCCCTGACATCCCATTCTTCAGCTTTCTGCCTTTACAAATGCACCTCAGCCTGGAAGGAGAGGTTGAGAGCATGCCTCCTCTTTGAGACATCCTCTATTAACTCCAGATAACAAGGGCCGTGGGTCCTCCCCACCTCCCAGAACTTCAACTATTTGTACTGAGTTACTCACCCACAAAACAGCTCTATACACAAACAGATGAGGGCACCAACTCACTTGAGCACAGACTGCAGAAAAGCGAAGTTACCTCTTCTCAAGTTCAGGGTAATATCAGAACTAGACTCCTACTACTGGCATTCCCTTGAGAACTTGATTTCCAAAAATTCTGAGATACTTGACAGCTTCACTAGAGACACCTCTCCAGTCCTCCCTGCAACTATTTTGGGACTACAGATGTTGAAACAGCGAGCCTGTGACCTGGAACTTAAGTCTGTGTTTTAATAGCTACAGCTAGAAATTGAGCTCACTTTTCACCTTAAGTGGAACATGGAAACATGGAGAACCCCAGACCTGCAACACTGTTTTTCAGCTTTGACTGCCTATTAGAATTGCCTGGGGAAATCTTAAAAATAATGCCTGGATGTTTGCCTCACCAGGAGGGTGGCCTGGCCATGGAAGCTCCCAGGTTATTTGACTGTGTGTTGAGGGTTGAGGAGCCTTTGCTATATAAAACTGTGCCTGCATTGAGATAGTCTGGGATCCCAATGTAGGCAATCCACTCTGTGCACATGGATCCCATTCTCCTTACACAAGAGGGGACATGGCCTCTTTCTCTTAGAATGGCTCTGAGAAGACCAGCTGAAAGGTGGAACTGGTTCTCTAGAGCCTCCTTCCTAGCATGGCCATTCCATACGTTTGTTTCTCTGTCTTTATAACTGGAGTACATATTCTACACCAGTGCACGTCGAACTTTAATGTGCATGCAAATCACTTGGGGATCTTGTTAAAATGCAGATTCTGATTCAGCAGGTATGGGATGGGGTCAACAATTCTGCATTTCTGGTTAGCTCCTGGGCATACTGACACTGAAGTTCTGCTGGTCACCTTTAAGGATCATGGGTCTATACAGTAGAATGTCCTCTTTCTTCTCTTTTCCAGATCCAACCCCTTCTTTCTCAATTGCTCAGCAAGAGTGTCACTTCTTCTAAAAACCTCTCCCAGTTATCCTGCTTATTTCTCCTATAACAAATACCTAGAACAGTGTTTTCAATCCTAAGTATGCATCAGTATCACCTGGAAGGTTTGTGAAAATACAGATTACTAGGCCCCACCACAGAGTTTCTGATTTCATGGGTCTGGGGTGGAGGTGGGGGAATGCCAAGAATTTGGGCTTTCCTAACAAGTTCCCAGGTGTCGCTGTTGCTACCCATCCATGGACCACACTCCAAGATTCATAGTCCTGAGCCGACGATTCTTAAACTTGGTTGCACATAAAAATACCTAACTTACTTAAAATCTATAAGTCTAGGTCATATCATAGACCAGTTTATACCAGAATATCTGAGTGGGTCCCAGTAAACTCTGCTACAGCCTGTTCCAGGTAAAATCCCTGACTTCTGGGCCTCAAAGGCTAAAATAACAATTAATTATAGACGATTGTGTTACCTGGTTATTTGGTATATACAGATGGTCCCTGACTTATGATGGTTTGACTTAATGATTTTTTGACTTTGCAGTGGTGTGAAAGCAATAGCATTCAGTAGAAACTGTACTTTAAATTTTGATCTCCTTTCCAGGCTAGCGATATGCGTTATGAAACTCTCTCATGCTGCTGGGCAGCAGCAATGAGCCTCAGCTTGCAGTCAGCCATGCAATCAATCATCAGGGTAAACAACTGATAACTCTACAGTGTGCTGTACTATCAGCACTTTTTGGATATTGTGTTTTGTGTTTTTACATCCATCATGTCCACAAAATGCCCATCTGTATCTGATGCTTCTGATGAGAAAAACAGGAAGGGCACTTACTCTTGAGATGACACTCAAGATAACTGCCAAGCTATAAGCTACTGTGAGTGTTCTGAGCGCATTTTAGGTAGGCTAGGCTAAGCTATGGTGTCAATAAATTAGGCATATTTAATGCATTTTTTACTTATGATATTTTCAACTTATGCGGGGTTTATTAAAACTTAACACCATAGTAAGTTGAGGAGCATCTGTATCTGCCTCCCCAAACAGACATCAAGCTTCTTGAGAATGGAGAATGTTTTTTATCTGGTGTCCCAGACGGTCCCCTAGCCAAGCAGCCCTCATTAACTGCTTCTTCCCTCTTCTTGAGGGAACTAATCACTATGAGTAAAGTCTGGCTGTGAGGAACTGACTGGGGAATTGAGAGCTCATCAATTGTGGAGTTGAAGTGCGTTTTAAAATACACAGAATAATCTAGTGATCATCACAGTCCAGGAACGTCACAGACACACACAAAAATCAGCTGGGCAGAAGCTGCCTCCTGATGGAAGTAGACACCACCACCTGTGAAACAGTCTTGTGAAAAAGTCAGACAGAAATCAGATAAGCTTGGATCCAGCTATCACTTTAGAGAAAATATAGGGAAAAGGAATGTGTTAAATGTCACCACAGAGACGCGATGAACAAAATCCAGAATGTGGAAACCCGTACAGGACAAAAGGTGCTGTTTCTTTAATAGTAAGAACAACTATGAGGGGAAAATAAGGGAGGAAGAACCTGTAAATTAAACATGGCTTAAAAGACATGTCTCTGAAATGCAATGTGTTGATTAATTACATTTAAAAGTATGAGATGATCTGTAAATATGGATACTGCCTGGATAATTTGATGAAAATAAAGAATTACCATTCTTTTAAAAAAGATGGACAGTGCTATTATGCTTGTGATAAAAAGGAAGAGGCCCTTACCCAAAAGAATTAAAAACGGGGTCTTGAAGATATGCTTGCACCTCCATGTTTATACCAGCATTAATCACAACAGCAAAAATGTGGAAGCAATCTAGGTGACCACCAATGAATGAATGAATAAGCAAAATGTGGCACATGCACACAGTGAAAGATTATTGAGTCTTAAAAAGAAAGGAAATTCTAACGTATCTTACAACATGGATGAACCTCGAGGACATCATGCTAAGTAAAATAAGCCGGTTGTGAAAGGCAAATACTGTATGATTCCAGTTATATGAGACATTTAGAGTTGTCAAAATCAGAGACAGAAAATAGAATGGTTTCCAGGGCCTGAGAGGGGTGTGGTGGGAGAGGGAGTTTTTGTTTAATGGTTACCAAGTTTCAGCTTTATAAGATAAAGAGAGCTATGGAGATGGGTGGTGGTGATGGCTGCACAGCATTATGAATGTGTTTAATACTGCTAAAATGCACACTTGATATAGTTAAGATGGTAAATTTTATGATAAGTGTATTTTACCTCAATAAAAAAAATTGAAAAAGGAAGAGGCCTTATCTTTTAGAGACACAGACTAAAATATTTACAGATGGGATGATATGGTGTCTGAGGTTTGTGGCAGCATGATTCAGTCTGGGTCTGGGTAATGGGCAGAGATAGAGACACAAGAGTGGCTATGAGTTAGCCTGTACTCGCTAACTCTGGGTGATGGGTACATAGGGGTTCATTCCACACCATACGACTTTTGTATACATTTGAATTTTTCATAATAAAATGTTTAACCACTTTTAAGAATGAATAAAGGAACAGGCTCTTTAAAAAGCCCCCACCCAAAGCCTGGTTTAAACTCTTGGGACCCTGGTAAAAGAGTTAATGTGTAATTCTAAGCAACTCATTGCAAAGTGACCTTGATGCCACGGTTGGCTTCAAAAACCGGGGAATTAGAGTTGGCGAAGCAGGTCAAGTCGAAAAAAAATCTCCAGGCTGGAAAAGGACTCTCAGGGATTTTGTCTGGGCCGGATCAGGGCAGCGTGCCAGGCGCCCCTCTCCCAGCCGGGATGGAGCTAAACAGAACCTCAGAGTCACATGTTACAGAAAGCAATTCTCTGTCACGCAAAGGGAGTTCATTACTGAGGCCTTTTCTGTGACTAGTAACTCAGTCACAGACACGATTAGAAGAATTGCTATTAGGTTAATACCAAGGGCGGTGGAAAGCGTATGATGCAAGCTACCAGGTGCAGCCAAGACTCTCCAACGCTCAAACCATGAATGTGAGAAGAGGGAGGGAGGTTCTGCTTAAAGGAGGGTCTGGAAAGGGCTGAAAATGGAGAGACCTAAATTCTAGCTCCATCCTCTGATGGAGACTTAAATTATAACCCTCGCTCACCCTGCCCTGGCTGGCATATGTATCTGCAGCTCTCAATCTCAGCTGTCTCAGACCATCTAGGAGCTTTTAACAAATTCCGACATCTGGGATGAACCCCAGACTAATGACATCAGAATCCCAGGAGCCTAAGAAGCAGACTTCCATGCTTTTTAAAAGGAAGACACAGATCTTTGAGGAGACAAAACAGGGAATGGGTCATTATGTGAAGTTAAACAAGAATAAAATCTGGAGACTATAAATAAGCATGTGATTGGGGTGAAGGTCCTTTCTGTACTTATTTTGCATATCATTATCATTAAATTGTGTCCTGGCTAATTTGTTTGCAAAAATTCCCCTTAGGACATCCTAATTTTAAACATTTTTAAAAATGTAATCTATAGAATGCATTCTTTAGCCTTGGGGTTATGTTGCCTCTAAATATTTGTTTTACGACGTACTTGTGTGAATTTATTTCTTAGATGAGGTTAAGTTTACTCACCTAAAAGTTGTAAAGCACACACTCACACTGTGGTGATTTTCTATCTATGTGGCCTTGCTGACTTTATTCTGTACTGTCCCATCCCCACCCGATCACTCATCACCCTAACTCTTGACATCCATGTACTAGTTACAAAGCATCAAGACATGGTGTTTTCACTTTCTGCCTAAGGTCCATTGGTAATACATTTTCTGACTCTAATAGATTCATTTCTTAAAATAATACAAATGTGAGTTTTTTTCTCATTATCTAGGAAAACTACCTAACTTCACGTCGAGTCATATCAGGGACCTGAATTTTCCAGCAGAAACTAAAGGCGAGTGTGAATTCTCTTATGGGTCAATGAAGACTTTTCCTAGAGATGTCTGAGGAACCATCAGATATTCTCATGGTTCAGTCTTTGACAGAGACACTTTATAATTTATGGAAAGAAAGATTTTCAATAGGGTACTTCCTAAGCAAATTCTTTCCCATTTCTATGATTTATTTGACAAATTCTCACTACATATTGACAAGCACATGCATTAAAATATGTATGTGAAAAATGCAAATAGTTATCTCTACAGTTGATTAAAACTACACATATGGTGTGTACGTTAACAAACCAAACTTGACAATGAATTTGAAAGACTGTAAAGTATAAAGGACAGAGTGGGTAGGCATGGGTAAAGGTTCAACAGGCACATACAAAAGTTTTAAATGTACCAGGAGGACCTGATGAGCAACAGAAAGCCCTCATAGGCCTCTTAGGGTATCTACCCCAGACCACATCCAGAAATTTGTCTTCTTATTGTCCCAGAGATGATTAGGTCCAAGGATATTAACCAATGCCTACCAGGTTCACAGGGGTTGATGTATAAACCCACAGGCCAATTTATTTAATTTACGATAAGATTTACAACAGATAGAGGAGTTATATCTTATAGCCCTTGCATTCTCTCTTTATAGGAAGATCTATAGAGAAAGTTAAATTATCATCAGAAAGATATAGAATCAGAATAATGCACATTCAAATGTTTAATATACTCAGGATAAGATGTCTAGAATCCTTCAATTTTACAAATGAGATTTGCCTGGGACTGAGACCAGGCAGGTGGGGACCTGCGTCTTTGATTATTTGGAATTAACCATTCAGGCTTCCATGGCTGACTAACTCCCTGTGATTGAAAGTCTTACCTTGTGCTGACCTAAGTCTCCTCTAAGAACCTTCAGTTATGCAGTGCAATCTGGGCTCTACTGGAAAACTACTTCTCAGAAAGTGCACCCAGTGGTCAGCTGGGTCTATGCTTCAAGCTAATGCATGTGGTAAGGGTCTGTCCTGCTCCACATCATGTCTTCATTCAGGGGTGAGGGGGAGCCCACAGCTAAGTGAATGTCACTTGTCCTTGTCCAAGAGATGTTTGTAATTCCCCCATGGGACTGTCATTTACAGACTCGTTAGTTTTCCTCAGAACCTGCTGGCACCTTCTCCTCATTGCCCCTCAGATGTCCTCCCTCCAATTGAATGCTGTCTCTTCCACCTCTGCTATTCAAGAGCTACTTCAAAGGCCACCTCCTGCATGACAGAGCCTCCTCAGTGGCCCAGATTGAAGAGACAGCTCCTTCCTTTGACTCCCACTGCATTCTGTGTCCGTCATTACATAGCACAAGAATACCAAAATGGCTAAAGCTTGCTGAGCACTTTCTATGTGTCAGGCACTATACTTTACATGCATTACCTCATTTAATCTTCAAATCAATCCCATAAAGTAGGTCGTGGCTATTTCCATTGTACAGGTGAGGAAACCAAGTCTCTTAGAGGATAAGGAACCTGCCCAAGGTCATGCAGCTTATAAGAGACAGGATTTGAGGGCAAGTCTTTTGATTCCTGAATTGCGTTCTCACCGCTTCACACATGTTGCCCTGGGGTTATCTGTTTATGTGCGTACATTCCTGCCTTTTAAAGTGGATCAGAGGGTCAAAAACCATGCCCTGTGCACTAAATATAACGGCCTGTTTTCATATGGCCAGCTAGCTGAGAAAGGTTTTTTACATATTTAAAAGAGTGTAAAAAAGAAGGAAAAGAGCAACAATAAATTATATATGAGCAAAAAAGTTAAAATATTTACTATCTGGTCCTTGGAAGATGTTTGTTGACACCTGCACTGAATCATAGGCACTTTGAGAACAGATTCATGTCTTACTCATTTAAATTCTCCCAAGGACCTAAAACCTAACATCCCCTGAAATATTTTTAGAATGAAAAAAAGAAAGGCATGTATAAGATGTTTCCCAAGGTCTCCCAGACCCATAGGTTAGAGCTTCTACTTTTCTACTGCACTAGAGATTGATGTAGAGCTGCAATGACATCAGTGAATGTCCGCGTGCAAAGATAGGGTGTGACCTCCGAGGTGCTTGCCCAAGAGGGGGATGGGTTTGCAAAATGTATCACCTGTACTTTCATGGATGATATGAAAAATTCCAGAAGTTCCGGTTGGCATGAGAACTGAAACTGCAGCCAAAGAATAGATTACATATAGTGCATATCTTCACTACTAAATGTGCCAAAAAATATACTTAGGTGTCTGTTCTGCTGCCATCCAGGGGAATGTGCTCCCCAGGCTATGGCCAGCCATCCCCATACCTCCCTGTAACTCTGATCTGGGTCATAGTGATGAAATGACCAAATTTAGGCAAATCAGACTCTCTTTGAAGAATGAGGAATTGGGGATGAGGAGCAGCCAGGCACTCTGACACAGTCCTTTGAGTAGAGTAGATGTAAACATGGAGGCTAAGGAATGATTAAGGGCAAGAGTTTAAAGAAGATGCTCAGATAGAGGCAGAGATTAGAAAAGGAGAAAGAGGACAGCTTGGTTTCCCAGGTCCAGTCCTTGAAAGGTCTGACTGTCCCTGGGTGCCATGAGATCACCACATTCTGCTGATGCACCCTCCTTTTGCATAAGTTAGCTTGAGTGCCTTCTGTGACTTGCAGGCTAAAATGTCCTGACAATGACAGTGGCATTTTAGTGTCCCTTGGGCATCATGCACAGGCCTGGACCGCTCACTGAAGCTTATATTGTGGTCATAGAAGATGGGGGTTCTTAGCACAAAGAACTGCTGCCAGAGGGTTTTCAGAGGGGAACATTCCTTCAGCATCTCTAAAATCTGATGGTTCTGATCCTAACAAGATGGGAGGCATAACTGCCAAAATCTACGAGTAGATCTTGCTTTGAGTCTAAGTTGTATACATTGAAAGAAAAGATGTTTTTGAGTCAGTAGGAAAAATTTTAATCTAGACCGGATATCTCATCATGTTAAGGGATTATTCTCCATTTTGATAGGAGATATAATGGCATTGTGGTAGTGTTTACACCAAAATGTACTAAAATATTTACAATGGTTGGGATTTAAAAAAAAATTCCAGCAAAAATGAACAAAACAAATCCCTGAAAGGAAATAAAAAACAGTGGAGGAGATAAATATTATTCATTGATGAAGGTGGGTGATGGATATGTAAGAATTTATTACACTATTCTTTCTATTTTTTATGTTTGAAATTTTCCATAATAAAAAATTAAATGTGTATATATGTGTACAATTTATATTATTTATATGTGTGTATGTGTATGTGTATATATGTGTGTGGGGGGGCTAAATCGGTGGGGGTCTTGGCATGCAAGGTACTCTGAAGGTAAGGTTTCTTCCCTCCTGACAACTGCAACTGTGAGACCTGTCCAAGGATGTCCTCTGGGGGAGGTGGTCCAATGGCTGACCAGCCTCCAGGGGCTCTGAGGAGCTGCCAGTCAGGCCTGGTAGAGTCCCTGATCTCTCTCCTCACTTAACTAGCCTTCCTACCATGCCCCTTGACCAGCTAATCTAACCTACCATCCTGGGTCCACTGTGTGATGGCCTCATGTCACTGCCTGGCTGTCCCCATGGCTGTGGACTGGTATTTTTTTCACCTGACTGCAGGCCCTTTGAAGGTGGCCCCTCCTGGTGTGCTAGGCCCCGTAGCTATGTTAACTATAAATAATCACCAAGTCCCTGGGGAAGGAATTCCCCTAGTGCAGCCCCCATTTTGTGTTCACACAGCTCAAAGGTGAGAGCACTGGCTGGAATCAGGGCTCTCAAGGCCGGGCGGAACCTTGCCCACTCTACCTGGGACTGGATCCAGGTTCTAACATGTATAAAATCACTTTTTCCTGTTTACCCAGTGTAAGCATCAGGTTTCCTGTTTGACTAGTGGAGAGAGAAGGAAGGACCAGGTTAGACATTGGATGTGAAGCTTGATGACAAATAGTGTGATTATTCAGACCAGGAGATAAGCATCAAGTCAAAGTCAAACAACCATAAAAGCTTTCTTCTGACCTGAACCTCCATGTGTGTCTCCACTGCAATAAAACAGGATGGCCCTGGGCCTGGAGCTGCTTACCTGCCTCAGGACCATTTTGCAATCTGCAACAGCTCCTCCAGTCAACTATCCCACTTTCCCCACTCCTTAAACAAAAGGAAATTACCAGCCCAGGACTCTCTCAACTCTGCTAAGAGCCCCCAGACCTCACTGCAGGGGCCCTGCCCTACTCTCCTTCTATCCAGTCACTGGGGAGAGCTGTGGGCCTTCTTGGCTGGGGAAGCCCCCAACCTGTGCCCAGGATCCTGTGCCCTCTATTCAGAAGCCCCTCTCTGTTTCTTGCACCTTTAAACCATCCTCTTTCATCTGGTCCTTCAATATACTTGGATCTTTCTCATCCTTAAAAATGGAAACCAAAAATCTACCTTGACCCTGTATTCCCCTATAGAGCCTCTCTAACTCCTGCCCTACAGAGGCAAGCATCTTGGAAGAACTGAACCTAACTTCATCCTTCTGATTCTGTTCTCCACCCTCTGGCTCTATCCCTCCCCTGAGACTGCTTGGGTCTCTTAGGTTCTATCCCTACTCATGGGCCCTCCATTATCTTAATGTCTCCCTGCCCTGGTTTCAAGGATACGGCTAATCTCTTTTTCCCTTTTCTCTCCTGCTGCTCCTGCTCCATCTTGACACTGTAGATTCTTCTTCCTTTGTCCACTCACTAAATGTCAGTGTTTCTATAGTCTCTGGCTCTGTCCTGGGTACTCTTCTCCCTTTGCAGATCTTGTGGGGCAACCGAATCATTTTCTATGGGTTTAATTTCCATCTAGATGCTGAGCTCCTAGCCTTTGTGTCTCCATGGTGACCTGCTTGACCGTTCTACTTGGAGTGCCCTTGAGCATAACATGTCGGAAATGGAACTCATTATCAGTCTCCCCAAAAACACAACAAAGCACAATTCTCATCACGACAAAACCTTACTACTCCTCCTGTGCTTCCTAAGTTGCTACTGTGAGTTACCCACTTGCTCAAGCCGGAAACCTGGGCATCTCCTTGACTATATGTCTTCCTCACATGCCATCTGTCATGAAGTCCTGTTGGTTTTACCCATTAAGACATGACTCAGATTCAGTAAAAAGACCAGAGAGGAATGAACAGGCAGGACTCAGAGGATTTTTAGGGCAGTAAAACTACTCTGTATGATACGAGAATGGTGGATAAATGTCATTATATTTGTCCAAACCCATACAAGGTATAACACCAAGAGTTCCCCTAATGTAAACTGTAGACTTTAGATGATAATGATGTATCAATACACATTCAACAATAGTAATGAATGTGCCACTCTCATGGAGAAGGTTGATATTGGGGGTAGCTGTGCGTATTTAGGGCCCTGGAGGCATTGCAAACTCTGTACCCTCTGCTCAATTTTTCTGTGAATCAAAAACTGCTCAAAAATATATTTTAAAAGAAAATAATATATTAAATTACATGCTCAAAAGAATATGTCTCAATCAACCTCTTCTGTTTGTTCCCACTGCCGATATCTGGGGCCAGGGGCTCATCATCTTTCACCAGGACCATTCTCCTATCTGGCCCAGTCTTGCCTCCTTTCATATGTTCCCCACGTTGAAGCCAGAGTGATCTTTCTTAAACAGACAATCCTGCCCTCCCTTCCCCCAAATCTGTCACTGGTCCTCTGAAACTCTCAGCATCGGGTTTGAACTCCACAACATGGCCTGCATAGGACCTGCCACTCCAAGCCCCTCACTCTATAGTCCAGCCACGGGGAACTTCTGCCCCTTCCACTGTGTGTCTGTTTTCACTATTCCAGGGTTTCTTTCCCCTTCTGCACCCTCTCCACCTTTCGGGTCTCAGTGTGAACACCTTTTCCTTCTAGATATCTTCCTTGACCCCTCTTGTCTGGTCTTGTGCTGCCAGGCTATGATTTCAGAGCACTGCCATCACCAAATGCCCAATTATCCACTTCTGTGCCTCATTAGACTAAGAGCAGGGGTAGCATCTGCTGTGTTTATTTTTCTATCTCCAGCACCTGGCTCAGAGCTTACTGATAATAAACCCTTAGTAAATATTAGTTGAATGAGTAAAGGAAGTTTGTCAACTTCTGTGCTAAGAGCTCTCAGCTTCCTACTCTGCTTTATACAGAGTGGTCAGCTCTGGCCCCAGATAAGGGGTGAGACGGAGGGCTGGGGGTGCATTCTGCCCCAGAGAAGAAGCAGAATTCATGCTAGGAGGGCAACCTATAAGAGCTTATGCGGGAGCAGTTTCAGACTGAGACAAAGTTCAGGCTTCCCCTCCATCATATGTAGAGTGAAAAAACCATGCCCTCCTATGTGCCGAGAGCCCTTTAGGGCTTTTGAAAATGTCCTGATCTGATTTGACCCAATTAAGCTGACCCATTTCTTCTGCCCCTCTTTTTGTCCTTTCCCAGTCATTGCAGGAATGTTCTCAGGGCATGTGCCTCATAAAAAACCCTCTGGCAAGTTCATGCTTTTGGTCTTCTGAGTTGAGATCAGAGGAGCTTGGATTTGAAACTCGCTTGCAGAGCTCTTGGAAGGCTCTTAACTCTGGATATTTTTGAGTAACCCCAAAGGGCCCTCCACATTTGGTCAGGTTCCAGCAAAGGTCGTTCTCCTTCCCTCCCTGTCCTTGCACCCATGCAGACTTGGGCTTGAGAAGGATAGGAATTTGGGGCAAATCATTTGTCTCCCCCACCTCACCTGACCCAACCCTCCCTTTCAGCAAGGTCAGTATCAGCAGTCAGCTGCATTTCCCTCCTGGGAAAGCTAACGAGACAGAGTTAATAAAAATCTATCTCATTAACAGCCTGACCTACCAGCATAGATCACATTAGAAATGACGCTTGCACACACAGTCCCCATTATGCACAGAGGGGCAAGGCTCAGAGGAGCTCAAACAGCCGTTTAAATCTGTCCCAGTCCAGCGGTGACTCCTTCTCTGAGGGCCCGAAGTATCCCCCAAACTAATAACCAGCAACAAAGCACTGCCAGGGAAAATTCTTTGCGGATTTGAGATTTTCACTCTGTTAATCTCCTGACTCAATAAAGTAAACACTCCTTCAGCAAATTAAATACTTTTATTAAAGGGTTTCCTCCCCCATTCTCTTTGATGTGGGGATAGACCTGCAACCCTCCCAGGGCCTGAGTGTCCATGTGAGAGGTTGACCCTCCTCCCCACCACTTTCTCCTGTTACTCCAAGGAGGCCCAGAACCCACTAGAGTTTGCTCATTCTTGGATTCTGGAAACTTCTGAGACCTCTGACTTCCCTGAGGAGATCCCATAGCCTTTTGGCTGAGAAAACTGCTCCTAATTCTTTTGTGGGACTGACAGACCCTAAGCAGCTCTACTGCCCCAGTCTGCCTGAAGGGGCTCCCAGTACAGCTGCCCAGGCCAAGGTGGGCCAATGGTCAGACACTTCCTCTGGCCTCTCTAGAGTCTTGCTGGTCGTACCTCCCATGGTTGGCTGGAAACCACATGGGGTTAGCTGGAGAGACTAAGGGAGGCTGGGGTAGAGAATGGAGAGCCATTGCTTCCTACCCCTGGGTTGTTCATTAAGCGCCTCCTCTCTCAGATCTGCCTGGATTTGGGCTCAACCATTTTAACCTCTTCTAGCCACCACTTTTCTCTCACTATTGGTTTGAGGTCCACTCAGGTTACACTGGGGCCCTTCCAGTGTCTCCTCAGTTGCTATCCTCAGAAAGGCTACCTTGTGGGCAAACCCACCAGCTTGCAGATGGTAATTGTCAGGCCCCTATATTTCAGGAGACACCTCCTTCGAGAAACCTCATCATCTACAGTTTATCAGTTTCACTGCAGGGTCTGGAGTGAGGAAGACTTAATAGACCCACTGTTAGAAAAGCTAGAAAGTGGGTTTATCTATGGACCATCAGGTCTCCAAGGGCCCTGAGGCCTTCTTAGCGAGGGCTCTGTGAGTACGGGCTCTGTGAGTACGTGTGACAGGCCCTCAGGCAAAGTCTGGCTCTGAGGCTGGTGGGGAAGGGAAGGACCCAGGCCATGGTTGGGGGCAGCTATCAGCCTCTGGGTGTCTTGTGACCCCCAGGCAGAGTCAGTCCTGGGCACAGCGAGTCCATGTATTCTCAGCTGGGGCAATACCAGTCCTGACTGGGCAACAGTTTGTTCTCTGGGGATTAAATAAGTTTTAGATATTACAATGGTTTGTGGCACTCTAAGCTCGACCCTACTTGACAAAATCTTATTTCTTAGTAGTATTTAATTTCTCTCATTAGAAATAGATTCTAATTTAATAAAGTTAACATAAGTTAAATTTTTCTCAGGGTGGGAGATGTTAATAGGAAAACAAGGTTGAGAAATGTTGATATGGCTTGTCTCCCAGAGTCTCTGAACTTCCCTCCCAGGGTCCGTCCTTCTCCTTTCACCAACCCTCCTGTCGCCTCTACCAAATTCTCCTCCTCCTTGGACTCTTGGCAGCATTCAGCACTGCTGACCAGTCCAGTTCAATTCAGAGGTCACTCTGTCCCAGGTAATACGGGATGGCCGGCACCACTCCTCACCCTGGTCCCCTCTGGGCTCCCGTGTCTTCACTCAGTGGTTCCCCTCTAGGCGTCTGGTCTGGCTCTCCTCTTCCTTCTACTGCCCCACGCCTGCCTTCACAGCTCTGCTGTGCTTGTCCTGCCCCAAACTCCACCGAGCCCTTTTCTTCAGCAGCCCACTGGACCACTCCATCTGGATTATTCCTGCCACACACCTTCTCCCTCCCTGTCTGCCCCAGCCAGCTTGGTGCTTCCCCTTCTCTACAGCATTTAGTTTGAACCATTCTAAGTAAAAGAATATATGGCTTTGTATTATTCTCTCATGGTCTCATGGGTGTCTGTTCTATCTTCTCCCTTAGATTTCAATTTCTTCAAGGATAAGGACAAAGTCATAAGTTTATATTTTCTCCTTAGTGTCCAACCCAGTTTGGATACCAAGGAATGCTGATGAGAAAGGTCGTCAGGGGCCAGGAAGTACCCTGGCAGAACTCAGAGTTTGAGATGCCGTTGGTTGACAATCCTCCCACCAGCTCAGCCTGACCCCTAACAGATGGCAGTGGGAAGCCCCCTTCTACCTCCCACCTGGGGCTCTGCCTCACCTGGCCGACTCCTTCCACTCCATCTGGTCTCCAACGTGCTGTAGAGTGTCCATTTCTGTGAAGAGAGTGGGATTGGGAGCCTCATCTTCCTCCCCCAGGATGTCCTGGAGCTGCTCAGCAGCTGGGGACCCTGCAAAAGGAGGATAATAAGGTCCGCTGAGTGCCTTGTAGAAGGTATAAGGCTGCAAGGCTGACTGAAATGGAGCAGCAGCCAAATGCAAGGAAAAAGTATTTCCTAATTTCGTAAAACTAAGTCCAGCTTCTGGGCAAAGCTGGATTCAAGCCTCTGTGGGTTGGATGTGGGTGAGATATTCTTTGAGATAGCAGAGATGAAAGGATTTAGTCTGCATTCAAACTCCAGGGTCTCACAGCTGACAATGAAGAAAGATGGAAAATGGCCAACCCCAGGGCAGCAGCAAGGACGGGAACAGAATAGAAAAGTGAATGAGAACAACTCCGACCCAATTTCTGTATAACAAACACAGAAGGATTCTTTTCCCACCGGGCCTCAAACCAGTCAATTGTCAACGTTGACATTCAAGGAGCAGAAAGCCATATGAAAGGACACGCTCATAGCAGTGTGTCCTGTGGGCCCACCTTCTCCATGGGCACAATGACAGCCTATTCTTGAGCTCCTAGTCTGCTTTCTCAACTGCCCACTGGACGTCACCACCTCCTGGGTGTGTCTCAGGCACCTCAAAAGTTAGCATTCAAACATTGAACACAGACCCCTCCCCAAACGTGCTTCTTCTGTTTTCTTTTCTTTTCTTTCTTTCTTTCTTTCTTTCTTTCTTTCTTTCTTTCTTTCTTTCTTTCTTTCTTTCTTTCTTTCTTTCTTTCTTTCTTTCTTTCTCTTTCTTTCTCTCTTTCTTTCTCTTTTCTTTCTTTCTCTCTCTCTCTCTCTCTCTCTCTCTCTCTCTCTCTTTTCTTCCTTCCTTCCTTCCTTCCTTCTTTCCTTCCTTCCTTCCTTCCTTCCTTCCTTCCTTCCTTCCTTCCTTCCTTCCTCTCTATATTTAATGTGCTAGGCATTGTTCTAGATAGTAAAAAACAAAACTGTGAAGCCCATATGTCATGACTCTCTTAAATGTCAATTCTGGTGGAAGAGACAGATGATAAACAAGTAAACAAATCATAAGCAATTATGTCAGGCAGTGATAAGTATTCTGAATAAAATAAAATAAAATAAAATAAAATAAAATAAAATAAAATAATAAATAATTACCAGGGAGCTACATTAAATAACATGGTCAAGAAAGGCCACTCTGAGGAGGGTGCATTTGAATCGTGATGTGAAGATGGGAAGAAGTCACCTGTGCACACCTGGAAGAAGAAGTTCCAGTATTCCAAAGACCCTGGAGTGGGGGAGTATGCTAGAGCATGGTGAGAAAGAGAAAGAGGTATGACATGATGTTGAATGCCTTGGTTAAAGGCATAAGTGCCATACAACTACACAGGTTACACACCCAGGAGTCATCCTCACCTTACCTCTTTCTCTCACCTCCACCCAGATTGAAAGTTTTCAAGAATACATTGCCTCATCACCAAGCCCATTGTCCCTGCCCTAGTTCAGTCTCTCACTGACTGTCTCCTGGGCTTCACCAAGTCTTCCCTTCCTCCAAATCTCCTCCATCCCCTCAGCACATCATTCCCTCTGGCCCTCATGTATTTCTGCATGGACTCCCAATGGTCAATAATTTCAATCTCTCTTTCATCACTACTTCTACTCTCTTACTTATTGACTTTTCAATAAAACCAGCCAATCAATGCCCAAACAAGAATCCACTGCCTAGTCTTCATCTCTGCCAGTGTGTCCTGGGGGTACAGGGAAAGGCAGTGGGGTACGGTGGTAGAGCAGAGTCAGGGTACTTTCGATCTAGCTAGATATGGGTATGAATCTCAGAATAATCGCCACTTATTTACCAGTGAAGTCTGAGTGAACAGGGTTATTGGGAGGAATAAATCAGACGAGGAGAATAAGACACAGGACGCAGGGCCTGGAATGTAACAGGTGCTGATCTCTTTCACCAACAATTCCCATCCCAGGCTCATTGAGCCCCACTGATGAAGCTCAACTATGCAAATAGAGGGTTTTCACTCTAGAAGGTTTCAGAAGTGCAGCCACCTTCCACTCATCTTTGTCAGCACCCTTTCCCATGTCCCTCAGTGCCATCCCTAACCTTTGCTCCTCTCTTCAGGCCCCTTGAACCATCTCCTACCCTACTTCATTAAGAAAATACAGGCCTACAGGTATGCAATCCATCCTCTTCTTCCTTTCCAGGCCTTTCATTCCTTACCACTGTTGCATTCCATCTTTGAACAAAGGAGTCCTGCCTCCAGCTTAATATCTGGCACCATCCATTCCCTTCTGTTGGATCCTTATTTCATCAACTAGCTTTTCCTTACTGAGGTCCTCAACTTCTCTTTCTCCGCCCTCTTTTGCCAGCCTATAAATAGCCCTTCTTACCCTAAAACGCCTTTCTCTGATCCTGCCTGCTTCCAAACTCTCCTGCTCTCCTTTCCCCCCAACTTCCTGAAGGAGTGATCTGCACTTGTCTCCACTTCCTCCTTACCCAATCACTTTCCAACCTGCTGCAGTGGTTCAGCCCCACCACAGGAAATTAACTAAGGCAGAGATTTCAAAGTGACAGCTCGAAGATGTGTTTAGTTCAGCCTTCATAGAGCATAAAAGTTTTTGAAATTTTCCTAACACAAAGAATTGTGAGATCTCATATAAAAATCAAAAATTTTAACTTTTCTAAAAAAAGCTTAGATGATCTGATGACTGTGCCAACATTTCTGCTTGGCAACAACCAAGTAGAGCTGAGTGATGGCTGCCTTCCGTACTTGGGCACAAGCATTTCAGTTTGCCACAGTCCCCTCTACTCCCAACATGTCCTGCTGATTTCATTTCTGTTATGCACCTGAGTTTACAACCCTACCCTCAGATCTCTCTTGTTATCTTTATTCTCAAACCAATATCAATTAAACCAACAGCATTGTGAAGCCAACATCTGGCCTGAAATGAACTGAAATGCTACTCTCGGCTTTCATAACACAGCACTTTTTTGATATTTTTTCCTATCTCTCTGAGGACTCCTTCTCAATATCCTTCACTGGCCCCTCTCCCCATCTCACTTAAATCTTGTTCATCCCAAGTCACCCTTGTCTGCTTGTATCAAGCATTTCTGACTGTCCACTGGACTGCTCCGTCTGAGAATTCTGCAGTCTTCTTGAGTCATCCTTAACAGATTTAAAACAGCTTGTATTCTTCCAACCCCCCAACACTGCCCTCCTCTGTTTTGGTTAATAGCACTCCTACCCAGCCATCCAGATGAGAAATGTTGGACTCACTCCAGAAGCGTCCTTCTTTTTACCATTCATGTCCAATCAGATACTGACTTATTTCTTTTGCTTCCTAGATAGTTTTAACTCTCTCCCTTTTTCCCCATTCACTGCCACCATTTTGGTTCAGGTTCTCATTATCTCCTATTTCGATCACTGCAATAACCACCTACTGCTCCCATTGTCTCTGGTTGCCCCATCCAACCCCATTTCCTATGTAGCAGCAGAGTTTGCTTTTTAATCTTTTAAATATGTTCATGTGGCAGATTCCTGGGAGTCATGGTGCTCTTTTGGCAGTACCATGAGTTAGAAATATGAGTTAGAAATAGTTTAGTAGCAGAAAATACTATTAATTTACTATATATATCTCAATGGACCTCATTTATTTAAATGGATTTTACTTTAGAATTTTATTATTACTTTAAAAGTAACATCTATTTTGTTGGCTTATTAATTGCTGATACTCGGTAGCAGATGTCAGAGGTTTAAGGAAATTTTATAAAAGAAACTAATAACTAAACAAATAACCTCATTTTTTTTTTCTTTAAATGGGGAGAAAGAAGACTGACTGCTTGATTCTGAGAAGGCACACTAAATTTCCATATGGTCAGAGTTCAAGAACTACTTTTCTAAAATGTAGATTTGATTATGTTATTCTCTAGGTAAAAAACATTAAATGGCTCTCGATTACTTAAAGCCTAGGGTCTGTGACACAATTCAGAATATCCCTTGTGATTTAACCCTAACTTGCCTTACCAATATCTGTCACATCCCTCAACCAGATGCCCTGGATCCCAGCCACCTGAACTCTAGTACCCTGGCTATCCTTGACCCCAGACACCTGGACCCCAGACACCCTTGCCCCGGATTCTCTAGACTCCAGACATCCTTGACCTCACATGCCCTGGACCCCTGCCACATTAGACTACACCCAGTTCTCTAAAGAAGAGGGTACACCATTCCCCAAGTCTAGAATCTCCTTCCCCTTTAAGGCCATATAAGAAAGCAAATAAATGAAATGGTCATGGAGAGGTGAGAAAGGAAAGAGAGCAGGATCCCAGAACCAGCCCTGTCTGGGGCATTACCTGCTCCCTGGAATAGCTGAGTGCTGGGGTCTCCGGCTGTTGGCACTGCCCCTGGCCCCAGCCTGTTTCTGCGGCTTCCACCCTGGCCACTGCTCCCACACGTCCTCTGCCGGATACAACAAACTCACTTTTGTTTCCAGTTAAGCACCAGGGGAGGCGTGGGGTAAGGAGAAGAGGGAGAAAGGGCGGGGGAAAGAGGGAGAGAGAGAGAGAGAGAGAGAGAGAGAGAGAGAGAGAGAGAGAGAGAGAGAGAGAACATATGAATGAATAGGGAGGTTGGAATAGGGAGGCTGAGGGAGAGGGCTGTGTGAGAGAGAAAAGAGATATAGTGTGAGAGAGACTGTGTATATAAGAGAGAAAAACTATATTGAACATGTATCAAAATACTGTTAGTATGAGAGAATTATGTATAATTGTGTGTGTGTGTGTGAGTGAGAGAGAGAGAGAGAGAGAGAGAGAGAGAGAGAGAGAGAGAGAGGTTGATTGATTCTTGGATACACTGAAAAGAGCAGCAAAACCTCCAGCAGCCAGTCCCCACAGCAGCAGGGACCGTGGCAGCTAAGGGCTGCGAGGGGGCTGGCAGAACTGCCCCCTCCTCCCTCCCCGATAAACCCTTCCCTGAATGCCCAGGTGCCCAGGCACCTCTCCTCAGACCCCTTTATAAAGATAGAGGTAGGATTTGCCTTGAAACTCCCCAGGGTCTCCTTAAGAGCTTTGGCCCAGCAGGTGACCTGGCTGGAGTGGCCTGGCAGGACAGGTCCCTCATTCCCTTTCCTTCCGTGGAGGTGGGATTGTCGCTGGAGAGTTGCTGTGGAGTCTCCCATTTCACAGCAACCAGGCTCAGTCAATAATGCTCCATGGAACTGGTTTCTCTCCTTCCCCAACTTTAAACCCAAACTCCTGATTCTCTCTCTCTTCATCTACTTCTAAGACAAGGTCTCAGATGTCATCACTCAGTAGGTGTTTCCTGAGAGTCCGTGGACAGTGGGAACTGGCCACTTCAGGGTGTGTGGTGAACCCCACCCGGGAATTATTTGCTCTGCAGAGAAACTCCTAATCTCCTGCATTCAGTTCAACAAGTGTTTATTGAGTACTTAGAATGTGCCAAGGTTGACTAGAGGTCATGAGTGGCTGCTGCTCCAAGGAGCTCTGAACCCTGAATTTACTCAGGCTTAGAGCTAGAAGGGAGCTTAGCGATCATCCAGTCCAAACCCTTCATTTCATGGATGAGAAACCTGAGACCAGTTTACATCACAGAAAGCCCCAGATTCAGGGAACCTGGTGGAGGGGGGATGTCTGCTTACGTCCTCCACCCATGGCACCCCACTGGCTGGCTCCACTTAAACCATTTTCATACCTGAAGCTTGAGGACCTAGTATGGTCACTTTAACAGCAGTGGAGGGTCAGCAGTGAGGTTTTTCTGCAGAATCCAAGCAAATGCCACCATCATGGAGTTCCTGGCTTGGTGAGCTCCTCGGTAGGCAGGATCATGAGGGGGATGGGCCTCTCTGAGGGTCCCAGGCTGTACAGCTCACATTGCACTGTGGCTGAAGTTGACCCAGCTCCTTCTAAGCGCTACTGGGCAACTCAGTGACATACCACACCAAGTCAGGGGCTGTGGGTCACCTTAACACCCAGAGAAGCACCTAAAAAGAGATCACCAAGGATCCAGAGGGTTCTCTGTATTCATGTGGTGCTTTCAGAGCCCAGACCTGGGTTCAATGCCTGACTCTGCTTATTATTAGCAGTAGGATCCTGGCAAGGCATTAAGCTCTCTGAACCTGAGTTTTCCCATTTATAGAGTGGAAATTTTCACACGTGCCTTACTGGACTGTGGTGGCCATTAAGATAATATATGTGACATGCTTGCAATCGTGGCTGGCACAGTGCTTAGCATATACCAGTCATCCAATAAATATCACTATTTTTGTTGTTGCCAACAGGTGACACCATCTTCCCTTATTACTCATCACCAGCTTGGCCCTTCTAAACATTCCAAGGGCTCAATCCTTCTCAGCTTCCAAGTGCCCACGCTACTCCCATGATGCTCCCCTACCCCTCCACCCTGAGGCCTCTCCCCTATCTCTGCTCCCCCGTCCTTCCCAGGGGAGGTTTAACACCCCACATGCTGGGCTGCTGGATCAGGCAGCTCTAATGCACCGCGAGCCCCCATGCCTGTAGCATGTCCAAAGTTAATCCACATGATGGGAAATGCCATAGATAACAGCCCTTCTGGTCAATAGCTCACAAGTTGTAAAGTGACACCCACTATAGGAATGGACTCAACCAGCAGTCAGTTGCTGGGAAAATCACAACCTCAATGAAAACAAGCTTTAGGAAGTGCGCTAAAATAAGCAACCGTAATCGATCTCTGACTGGATGGGATTGTCTAGTCATTGGATGAGCAAAGCACCAAATGGCCTATTAGACTGTGAACTGGCAAGCTTTCAACTTTTAATAAAGAGCTAAGAGGCACTTAGGACCATCAGCAAGTCAGTATGAGGACTTGGTCCTGGGGTCTTCGCTCTGGGTCATCTGTTCAGAGGCTCTCCCTTTCTTAGGCTCCACATAAATTGCTAGCCATCTTGGTGGTCAGTAACTGTCTTTCTCACATCAGGCTGCTGGAATCCGTCACAGGGCTCACACAGAATAGGCACTTGATAAATATTGGCTGGGTGAATGAATTTTACTGATTAACACTCACGAGTTTATCAGCTGGGATTAAGCTCAGCAAAAAAAAAAAAAAAAAAAAAAAAAAACAGCCAAGAACAAGTAAGTGGAGCTGGGGACATAGCTGGGTGGGCACTTTGAGTAGCTCAAGGCCAATGGGTGTTGGAGAGTGGGAGAAGGACCTGAGGATTCTAAAGTCGTACTTATAATCATGTGAAGTTGGTCTTGAGAGGGGACTTGAAGGCCCCAAGTCCTAGTTTCATGGGCAGTAAAATTTTTTCTTTAGAAAGTTGTCCATACACTCCAAATGTGTTTGCTGAGAGAGGAGGAGAGAATATGCCCACTTGCAGTGTTTATGGGGGCCCCTCCAGGTAGGTAGCTTTGGGGATGTCAGCCCACCACATAACACTCCTCCCAAATAGATAACCCTCTGGCAGCAGTGTTTGTGAAATGTGCGACTTGTGTTTCTTGGCTACAATTAATTGGACCAGGAACTGTTCTTTGGACACCTGACCCAAATCTGAAAATTTTGAATTAGTCTTCTGAGATAGCTGGGCCTTTCCTGATGGTTTTTGGAAGGGAGAGCATGTAAACAGTTAGCTGAGGGCACGGAGAGGCAGAAACAGCTGCAGAGAAAGAGGGCAATAAAGCAGGTCTACAGGAGAAGCCTGGGAAAGAGGCCATGCTGTCCCAGAGAGGTGAATGAGAAGGTCCTGTGTCCATCCGCTAAGCCTGGCTGGGGATTCTGCTTTGGGACTGTGAGAAACTCCTTTGCTCTTATTCTTATAATATAAACTACCTACCTACCTACCTACCTAACTAACTCTCTCTCTCTCTCTCTCTCTCTCTCTCTCTCTCTCTCTCTCTCACACACACACACACACACACACACACACACATCCATCCTTGGCCAAGCCAAATCCAAGGATTTCCTTCTTAATCATAAGTCCCTTATATAAAATTCTAGGGTATGAAGATTTGCTTCTGTGTACCTTCTTCAAAACTGGAAGTGTAAGACTAATAAAGAATGTTGAGCCACAGCAATAGAAATCAATAGAAATGGTTAGAATAAGAAGGAATGCGGAATCAGTAAAAAACAAACAAACAAACAAACAAACAAACAAACAAACAAATAACGGGCAGAGCAAAGGCAGAGCAGGCTGAAAGAAAAAAAGAAAGGAAGGAAGGAAGGTCAAGACAGGAACCCTTGGCCCTGGCTAAGGGAGGAAGCTGTGTGAGAGGGTCCACGAAGCCTGGTAAGTTTCTTGCTAGCTCCCCTAAAACACTCTCGGATGGAACCAAGGCTGGAAGATCTCCATGTGTTGGGTAAGAGGAAGACTCAGCTAAGGCCGGTTGAGAAAGTCAGCCTTCCCCCACCCCAGCCTCCGACTGGGTGGGGAAGGGCATCAGTTTCACTGTGAAATCAGAGAGATCTGAGTGGTTGTAGGAAACGCCACAGAGAAAAGACAACAGCGACACTGTTCTTACTGGAACCCCAGAGGAGGAGATTCTGTCATTTCTGGAGAGCCAAAATAGTAAAAGGCAATTGTTTGTACCATATCCATTACTCCGAATTTAAGATGAATAAGATGTCACAGATATTCTCCAGTTAGCATGTAGTCCTTACTGGTTTCCTTCCTTCCTTCCTTCCTTCCTTCCTTCCTTCCTTCCTTCCTTCCTTCCTTCCTTCCTTCTTTTTCTTTCTTTCTTTCTTTCTTTCTTTCTTTCTTTCTTTCTTTCTTTCTTTCTTTCTTTCTTTCTTTCTTTCTTTCTTTCTTTCCATGTGAATATAAATGCAGTAAAGTGAAGAAATTGTTGTTTAAAATCAAAATAAAGAGCTGCTGCTTCTCCCTTTTAAGACCAGAGGAACATGGGGTGGCCTGATTCCTATGACTGAATCTTGATGCTGCCTCCTTCCTTTTACAGAGACCGATGGGGAGGGAGAAAGAGGAAAAGGAAATGTCAAGGCCTCTCTCCGGTTTTCTAGGCTGCAAAAGGGCTAGAGGAGATGGTCTTTTTGTTTAGTTTAACACATTATGTGCCTTTAGTTGTGCAAAGATGGACCTGGAGCCAAGGTGAGGGGCAGAAGGAATCTGATATGACTGAAAAGGGAGGAGAGTTAGTTTCCATGTGCGTGAGGAGACGGGGCTCAGAAACCAAGAAGCAAGGAGATGTGAGGGACTCAGGAGAAGGAGCAGGGTCAGGTGTGAGTTGCCAAAAATATGGGAAAAAGCTGGAACTGCAGAAAAAAAGTGGCCAATGAGAAACTTCCAGTCCAAGAGGGTTTTAAAAACAAAGGTATCTAGTACCTCATTTTAAAAATTTGTGTTTCTCTGCAATGTTAAATGGCTCCATGATTCTGAACCATCATCGAAGCCTGCTATTCACATATATACTGTACGTAACCAATTTGGGGGAAATCAAAGAAGGCCTGAACTCTATGCATGAGCTAGCCTGGAGGTGAAAGCAGAGAACAAATACAGGAGGTGACACATAGGGAGCCCTAGAGCCCATCAAGGAGGGACTTGGAGCCAGAGTGATGCTGAGACTGAAAGCCTCTGGGAATTCACAGAAATTGAGGTAAAAGTATGGATCTCCCCCAGGATGCAGGTGAGGAGGCTAGAATCCTTTTAGTTACCCTTCAAGAAATGAGGTAAATCTGGCTAATGTATGATTTATAAAAACTTTATACATATTTTTAATGTATTAAGACTTTTACTTAGCATATTAGGACTTTCAGTGGTTCACTTGCAGACTCTGGCTCTCAACCCACTGCTGTGGTTGGGGAAGGAATGCTGTATATGTTGACAATTCCAGGAGACCCAGGTTTTAGGGTGTCAAAGGGCAAGAAGAGAGAGAAGAGTAGATTTTGGGAAACATGGTGGAGTGAGAGACGTCCTCAAATCTCTCCCCTTGAGACAATAATAAGCTGAACATCTAAAACTCAACAAAAAACACCCAAACTGCACACCAGCACGTCTGAGCATGGGATCTGCACATAAGAGCTACCACAGGTCAGAACCCCGGGTGTTGGACAGTGCATTGAGAGAAATAAAGAAGCTGCCTCTTGCAGCCACTGGAGCTCCCTACAGGAGCAGGGGGAGGGGAGAAGGTATGGCGACTTCCCTGAACATCCCTGTCTGGAAGTGCTGTGAGTTCCATGCAGCCAGTGGCAGGGCCCAGACATCAGGGCAGAAAGCAGAGAAGCAGGACAGGACTGCAGAGAAACAACAGTTGACTTTTACCAGGCCAATTGCAAAACTGAGGCTGAGCCTAAGCCCCCAACTCCCAACCCAGAGGGCCCCTCCCCCTATACCCTCTGAGACCTATCACCATGGAGCCTCTGGGGAATTGGAGCAAGCACTGCTGAGACTATAACTGACACTGACAGGAACTGAAGCTGAGAGTAGCAAGCATGATTCAATATCTATAAGAAAATTAAAAAGGCATTATTTAGGCTTTATACAAAGCAGGGATCCAAGAGGCTTAGACACCGCCTCCTGGAAACCCAAAGAAAAGCACCGTCTTCGCAGCAGGCTAAAGAGAGACCTTTATATAATAAATCTTTCTGGAAAAACAGCAGAATACATTTCCATTAATGCCCAGATGGAGAAATAGTCCATTAAACACCATGAACAACCAACGTGGCAAGGCATCTCAGAAAGAAAGAGAAAAATCTCCAGAAAAGAAGCTTACAGACATAGAAATATATGACTTAAGTGACAAAGAATTCAGGATGGTACTTCTGAGAGAGAGGAGTAAATGCAGACAGACTTCCTTTGGGGAATTTCAGTTTGCCTTCCTGCCTGCCCATCTCCCACAAGGGGGCATAAAAGGTCTAGAACGATCAGCGTTGTTTCTGCCTTTCCTCCCGCTTGTCTCTTCCTCTCCCCTTGCATCCTTCGAAGATACAAGTTGATAATGTGGACAAAGTTGAGGAAGCCACCCATTTTAAAGTTTTAGACTCTAAAAGAAACCCAATTGTCTTTCCCCCTGCATTGGAGACATGGAACTTCTGTCTCAGGAACTCCTCCGTGGAGGAGATGCTTTAGAGACTGAAGAAGGAGTGAAGATAGGGAATATGTAGTATGCAGTCACTTTAACCAAGCTGCTAAAAGTATTAACATTATGAAGGTTGAAGCATGAGGAAAGACCCTATTCTTGTTCTAATTAGCCTGAGAACTTAAACTTCCTGAACTTTTCAGTCCTGTGTCAATGCCTAAACATACACCAGACCTCCAGATAACCCTCTGGTCACCTCCTGAAGGACTCACATGTCCAGGCCACCTGACATCTATTATCCAGACTATCAGGCATGACTAGATCTCCTGGGTCTATCCTTTAGATCACCAGGCAACTATCATCCAGACTTTCTGTCATCTGACAACATCCTGGGCCAATCCTAGGACTAAGTAAGCAGGACTGATTGTTCTCAAAATGTACTGTTTAGAACTCTTAACTTTTCTTTCTTCTTTGGAACACTTCTGGGTTATTGCCTAGCTGTGTTTCCAGTTTGCAAACTCTAAGTCCCTTGAATAAATCTTTATCCTTTATTTCTAGCCAAAGCCTCCAGACTATTTTTGAGTTCATTCAACAAGATAAATGTCTTCTGTCCCAACCTTTGCTCCTTTCTCATCAGAAACAGGAAAAGAAAGAGCATATGAAATACATCCTTGGTTTTCAGGCCTTGGAACCTCATGAGGCTCAAAAGTCCACCTAGAAAGCTGCTTTTCTCTCCTTTATTGCTCATTGGTGTGGTTTTGATCTTTTAATGGTCCCAGAGTTTTTCAGTACATTTTCAAGGCCTTCATAATTTTTCACACCCCTTCAACCAGAAGCATCTCATAAGCCCTTGGTATCAGTCAACCAAATCAAATCAATATCTACTTGTAGAGGGAAAAGATTTGGACTCCTTGTTGTAAAACTGGGTTACTGTATGTCAATAGAACTAACTTATGTTACATTCTTACCGTGTTCTGTGTGAAGTATTTTATATCTGCAAGGCCCCCCACATTATGCACAATTACCCTTTTGGGTAGCAGGAGATCCCACTTGTGCTATGTGGTCAGGCCAGCTGCCTGGGCTATCTGGATGGTTCACAGAATAGACAGGACACTCAGAGAGGAAACACATATGGGATCAGCTTTCCTGCAGCAAAGAAAATTGGAGATTCAGATAATTTTCTAGATGATATTGGTTAAAGGATTCTGGCACTACTTTGTTTTCCCTTCTGTAGGTCATTGTCACTGCCCTTGTGGTGTGGTAGAGCAGGGTTTATATCTGAATCACAAAATCAATGACCCACTTGGCTGAGAAGAAGTGAATGACTGAAGGGGCCTCTACCGCCTCTACTGCCTCTACCACCCCATGAAGAATGGCAGGGACAAGTTCAGGCCCCAAGAAAATACAGAAACATCACTGTGGCTGTTGACCTGACTAGCAGGCTTTGGGACTCCCTTAAATCAGTGCACCTAGAACTGGGTCTGAAATGTATTCTTAGGGGTAGGTGGGTTCTATTTGAATTTTTAAATTTTGTGTTTTTATTTTGATGATAACCTTAAAAAGATTTCTTTTATCAGATCTAAGGGTGAAACTTTTCTATTGTTATAATTCAAAATTGAAGTACATTTTTATGGAATATAACCTTAGTTAATTAAGATGTTTCTCAAACTGAAATTTTTTTGGCTTCTCCGGGGCTCTACAAACATTCAGATGAATTTTCATGGGTCCACAAGAAGCTATTTTCCCTTTAAAAGGGGTCCCTACTTACTCCAGTTTGAAAGACATAGCTTAAAATTTTCTGTCCTCCCAGACTCTTCCATTCTCCCTCCCTTGTTCCATAGCCACAGCAGGGACAAGCCAGTTTTGTGTGTGCGTGGTATGGAAAAGGCAGCCTGTGAAAGGAATGAACCAAATGTACAGGGGTAACAAAGGAGTCTACATTCTCCCCATTTTGGTTTCCAGTGAAAGCCAGGGTTCTCTTAAGTGAAGCAGAAACCACCAAAACAAAGTAAATTTCACCATTCATGACCACTCTTGTGATGCACCATATCACATCCATAAATATCATTTTTTTAGGCCTCCTTCAAACCCTTTGAGCATAGAGCACCAATCTAAACCATTTTCCTCTCTCTTGGCTCGGGAGGGACCCAGCAGACTTAACTTTTAAGGGGTGACTTTGTCCCTGAATGTTGTGCAGCAGTATGGTGACAGGGGGAAGCCCCAGAAAGTGAGTGTGAGGCATCCAGATCCTGCATGGTGAGCAAGAGTTCTTCCCAGCAGGCTTGCTCTCTGCTGGGCCTCTGATGTTCTTATCCCTGAGCATGCGTGTGTGCACATTCATTTGTGTGTGTGTTTGCATGTATGTGTGCATGGGCATATTCTAACCAGTACTTATCTCTTACCCTAGACACCTCCAAAGGACTCTCCATTAACCCATCTCACACAAGGACACATTTACTCTGAAAAAGCCACAGTCCCTCGTAGACTTGGTGCCAATAGGGCAGCTGAAGGGTTGGGGGTGGCTCTGATAGCCCTTAGGAGCATATGTGTCAGGTCTCCTCTTATAGGGACATGAAGACACTGTTACTGCCTCTGACACTCCTTTGAAGGTTTAAATGGTAAAATAGCTAATTTTGCCTTGCTCAAGACAGTGGAAATATGTAATGGAAGCCCATTCTATACCATTTGTTAAGCAGATTTGGGATATGTGGGGCAGCGGGGGGAGGCGAAATCATATCCCTAGAAACAGTAGTCTCAAAAGAATAAAATGCTCTAAAGAGTCCAGTCTTTCTACTCCCCTTAAGAGCAATATCTTTCTTTCCACAGGAAAGAACAGAAGCCTGATTTTTAGACAGCCCAGAACTGCTTTTTATAGTAGCAGAGGAAGGCCTCCAGGCTTCGCTGACCTGGGAGAATGCTTCCCAGGATTCTCCAAGCCCCTATGCAGGGTCCTGGACAATTCTGTATCATTCCTTCAAGCTCTGTGGAGACAGAGGGTAGAGGTAACCTGAGCAGGAGTTCTATTTACTGAGCACAATGACTCATACCTAACAGTCATGTTTGTGTCTGGTTCTTAAGAAGGGCAAGGGCTGTGGTCCTTAGGAATGTAGAAATGAGGGAAATGACTCTGAGAATTAAATCATGACATAAACACAGAATGAATCTGAAGCAGAGGACTCAGAGTCACCAGGAGGCAAAGGGGCTCGGCCTGACTAAAGGGATGTGGGAGCAGCAAGGCTACCTGCAATGGCAGCAGCAGAGCAGAATGGGCCTGAAGGCCTGAGGCCCGTTCCCAGAGAGTCCCCCTGCCCTGCTGTGCCTGTCAGGACCCACAAACAGATGGCTTCCCAGACTGTGCCTCTTAAGAACTCACGGGTCCTGCCGACACGATCCACACTGCTGTCCCGCCTGCTCCCCCTGCTCCCCGCACCAGTCAGTTCCTGCCGCGGCTTGTCGAGCCACAGGCCCCAGCGGACCTTTTGCCGGCCTGAAAGATGTTCCTTCTGGTCTCTTTTCCTTGGAGGATAACTGGGGACTGAAAGCCCAATGTGGATGGAACGATGGTCTATGGGCACAGCACAAAAGAGAGGGAAAGCGAGAGTTACTAAGAACTGGCATTTCTCCTTCATATCCTCCGGTTACCAAGTGCTAAGGCCACCAAAGCAAAATGGAAGACATGGGATTTCTGGACAGGGCCACTGCCCCAAGGCTTGGGTTTGACAAAATTCCATTTCTGAACAATTCAACAGTTGCTGGAAAAGATAGCCTTGGTGCTATAGTGAGAACTATGAGAATGAGCAGAACTCCCACACCCACTGGGAAGCCCAAGTACTATCAAGGCCCCCACAAGGTCTGTGCACACAGAGGCAGCAGAATGCTCTCAGCTCAAAGGGAGGACATTCTGCTACAAGCTTCTTATCAGAGTTGTCTTGAGTTGGTCAACAATTTTTTTAAATAATTAATAGACTTTTTAGTACAGGTTTAGGCTTATAGAATAATTGAGCAGACTTCCATATACCTAGCCTACCATATCCCTACCTCCACAGTTTCCCCTATTTTTTCATTGAGGTATAATTGACATATAACACTGTATTCATTTAAGGTATACAACTTAATGATTTGATATATGTATATATTGCAAAATGATCACCACAATAAGTTTGGTTAATATCCATCACCACACATTGTTACCATTTTTTTTCTTGTGATGAAAACTTTTAAGATCCACTTTCTTAGCAATTTTCAAATATACAGATAGTTAATTATCTTCCCCTTGCTGTACATTACATCCTCAGGACTTATTTATCCTACAACCCGAAGTTTGTACCTTTGACAACCTTTGCCCACTTGGCCCACTTCCCCACCACTCACCTCTGGCAGACACAAATCCGTTCTCTGTTTCTATGAGTTTGGTTCTTTAAGATTCTACATATAAGTGAGATCATATAGTATTTGTCTTTCTCTGTCTGACTAATTTCACTTAGCGTAATGCCCTCAAAATCTATCTATGGTGTTGCAAATAGCAGGGTTTTCTTCTTTCTCAAGTCTCAGTAATATTCCATTAGATATGTGTGTGTGTGTGTATAATATTCCATCATATATATATACATGCACAAAATTGATACTGATATCTATATATATATATAGATATCAGTATCAATCACATTTTTTTTATCCATTCATCCATTGTTGGACACAGGTTGTTTTCATATCTTGGCTATTGTAGATAATGTAGATAATGTTACAATGAACATGGCTGTCAGATATCACTTTAGGCTAGTGATTTTGTTTCCTTCAGATATATATCCAGAAGTGGGATTGCTGGATAATATGTTAGTTTTATTTTTAATTTTTAGAGGAATCCTCATACTGTTTTCCGTAGTGGCTGCACCAATTTACATTTCAACCCAAAGTGTACAAGGGGACCCTTTTCTCTACATCCTCACCAACATTTATTAACACTTGTCATTTGATAATAGCTATTCTAACAGGTAATTTGCATTTCCCTGATGATGAGTGATGTTGAGCACCTTTTCTTGTACACATTTGTAATTGGATGTCTTCTATGGAAAAATATCTATTCAGTTCCTCTGACTTTTTAATTGGATTGGTTTTGTCTTTTTGTTTTTGTTTTTCTGTGGTTTTTCCTTTTTTTCTTTTTTTTTTTTTGCTATTAAATTGTATGAGCTCTTTACATCTTTTCAATATTAACCCCTTAACAGATATGTGACTTGCACATATTTTCTCTCACTCTGTAGGTTGCCTTTTCATTTTGTTGATGGTTTCCTTTGCTGTACAGAAGCTTTTTAGTTTGGTGTAGTCCTACTTGCTTACTTTTACTTTTCTTGCATTTGTTTTGGTGTCAAATCCAAATTATATGTGTATATATATATATATATATATATATATATATATATATATATCTCCAAGCCAGATGTCAGGGAGCTTATTCCCTGTGCTTTCTTCTAGGAGTTTAGGCCTTACATTCAAGTCTTTTATCCATTTTGAGTTGCTTTTTGTGTTTGGTGTAAGACAGTGGTCCAGTTTTATTCTTTTGCATGTGGTTTTCAGTTTTCCTATCAGCATTTATTGAAGAGACTATCCTGTCCCCATTGTATATTCTTGGCTTCTTTGTTGTAAATTAATTGAACATCTGTGCGTGGCCTTATTTCTGAACTCTGCAGTCTATTTCATTGATCTATATGTTTGCTTTTATGCAAATGCCATACTGTTTTGATTACTATAACTTGATAATACAGTTTGAAATTAGTTGTTCTTCTTTCTCAAGACTACTTTGACTATACAGGGTTTTTTCTGGTTCCATGCAAATTTTAGAATTATTTGTTGTATTGCTGTGAAAGATACCATTGGAATTTTAATAAGGCAGCACTGAATTTGCAGATTGCTTTGAATAGTGTTGACACTTCAACAAAATTAATTTTTCCAAACCATGATCATGAGATCTCTTTTCATTTATTTGTCTCTTCAGTCTCTTTCATCAATATCTTATAGTTTTCAGTGTATAAGTGTCTTACCTCCTTGGTTAAATTTATTTATTACTAAGCATTTTATTCTTTTTGTTGCATTCTAAATAGAATTGTTTTTTTGTGTGATAATTCATTATTAGTGTATAGGAATGCAACTGACTTTTGTATATTGATTTCA
Source organism: Cynopterus sphinx (assembly GCA_030015415.1). Taxonomy (NCBI): domain Eukaryota; kingdom Metazoa; phylum Chordata; class Mammalia; order Chiroptera; family Pteropodidae; genus Cynopterus; species Cynopterus sphinx. The sequence continues at coordinate 51,873,744 of CM057383.1, read as the reverse complement.
TATCCTGCAACTTTACTGAATTTATTAACTCTAACAGTTTTTTGGTGGCTTCTTTAAGGTTTTCTGCATATAAGATCATGCCATCTGCAAATAGAGTCAGTTTTACTTCTTTCTTTCCAATTTGGATACCTTCTATTTTTTATTTATTTATTTACTATTTATTTATTTATTTATTTATTTATTTAGCCTAATTGCTCTGTTGAGGCTTATAATACTATGTTAATAAAAGTGGCAGGAGTGGGTATCCTTATCATGTTCCTGATCTTAGAGAAAGAGCTTTCAGCTTTTTCAGATCTACATTAACTTGATATTTTTTTTCCCCTGGAGGGGTTTCCTCTTAGCCTAAACTCCTGAAATGCAGACGTTAGATGCGTGGGCATTCATTGACTGTAGATCACACAGAAACCACATCAAGCTGAACCTTGGAGAGTCAGCTGCCCTGCATGCTCCCTGGCTTGTCCTTCACTTGGTCTATGCCCATGGACATCTCCCTTTCTGGGACTCATCTGTGATGTGAGAATAAAAATTATTTTTCTACTTGCTGGGCAAAGTTTTTGAGAAGATAGAATGGGATGGTGTATGAGAACATGATTATGAAAGTTATAAGGGGCTACATACATAAAGAGTATGCTTATTAAAGAAATCAGGGGAGGTTGACTGTAAGAGAAATATTTTACTTCTGTCTTGGATCTATCTTGTCCCATTTTTTCCCAGCTCCTGTTATAATTATCAGTGGGTAGCCATTTAGCTGGTGAACAGTGGGGAGTGGCTAACCCTCTCCCAAGTTTCCTTTTGCTCTGCGAGACTTCTCCTCTCACTGTGAACAGCTGGGCAGTGTGCTCAGGACAATGCCAAGGTCTCCTAGAAACTCCTCACTGCATCCTTCTCCACTGACAGCCCCAGAGTGCCTCTACACATTCTGCAGCTCAGTGATCATCCAGCTGGGCAACAAGATTAGTGTTTCTCTCCCAATGGAGCTGGGGTAGTGGTGGGGACACAGCCTTTCTGTTGCCTCTTCATAAGCCCTGTGGCTGCTTCTCTGTTGAGTGTAAGATACTTAGGGCCTCTGAGTCAGCAGTTCTGGAGCAAGAGAAATACCCCTGTTCAACACTCTTTTGCACTGGTTTTAACTGAGCTGTCATTTTTAGAATTTATAAAATGGTGATTTTGGCATTTTGTATGGTTTGTAGATCTTGTAAAATTACGTGAATTTAATTTTGTGACTAATCCATAGAAACAAAGTGCCAGTTTCATGTCTTTAGCTTAATTATATAGTTCCTTTAAGGCAGAGTGAAAGCTGGGTCCATTAGATCTAGTGAAGACATTGTGGGTGGGTCAGGGAAAGGAACCAGCTCTCTAGATTTCCAGTTAGAAGGGCTGTTGTAAGGATATTCAAGGAAGTCTCAGACCCTCCTAGGATTTGCATCAAGTTCTCAAAGCGATCTTACCTTCCTGATCCTGACATCGCCTCCTGTAGTTAGCAGGGTCCAGTGTCCCTACCACAGCCTTCTTCTCCTCCACCTTCATTACTATAAAAGATGAGCACAACCTCAAAATGTATGCAGCACAGTAGGGTAGGATTTCAAGGAGAAATGGTCAAATTCACATTCATAGTAGAAGACTTTAATGCAGATTTTTTAAAAAGGCAAAAGAATATATAAACAAATTGAAGAAGCTCAACTATCTGTCTCCAACAGATAGAGAATGCACCTCTTTTTCAAGTACAAATGGAGCATTTACAAAGAAAGCACATATGCTAGATCACAGAAAAACCTTAGTAAATTTTGAAGAACTTGTATCATACTTTTATAGTAAATGTATATGTATAGACACGTATATGTTCGAAAATTAAAAATATTTTTCAATCATGGGTTTAGTAAGAAATCACAATGGAAATTATTAAATATCTGGAACTCAATGATTACAACTATTACATATTGAAACTTGTGGGATGCAACATACATAAAGGGAAGAAGGAAGAAAGAAGGAAAATAAATATGATAAACATTCAGCTAAAGAACCTAGAAAAAGAACAAGAGAGAAAACCCAAAGAAAGTAGAACATAAATTTAAATGATAAAAGAAAAAATAATGAAATGGGAAATAATCAAGCATAGAGATGTTTAATAAATACAAAAGGCAAGTATTTGGAAAGATTATTAAAGTAGAAAACCATGCAAGACTAATCAAGAAAAAAAGAGAATATTTATAAGTAAACAACATTAAGAATAGAATAAAAAAGAAATATAGTTAAAAATATAATAGAAAAAATAAATTATAAGTTAATGCCATTAAAAACTTTGTCAATACATTTAATTTAGATAATAATAATAATAGCTACATTGCAATATGCCAGATGCTATTTTAAATTTTCTGCATGTATGAATTAATTGAATCTTCCCCACAACCCTATGAGATAAGTAACATTATTATTTCCATTTTACAGATGAGGAAACCAAGGCACAGAAAGCTTAATTGATTGCCTAAATGGAAGAATAGGGATTTAAACCCATATACTCTGTTTCTGGAACTCTAGCTCTTAGCCACAAGGCTAAAACATGGGTACTTTATTAGAAAAAAATAGAAGTGATCGAAATTTACTTTAGAAGAATTAGAAAATCTGAATTAACCAATAACCACTAATTGAAATGATTATGAGAAAGGATCACAATCAGCCACATATATTGATAATTATTGGAGCAGGATTATAGGTACAGAAAGATAATCCTATTATTTTGTCTGTTTTTGTTATGTTTGAAGTTTTTTCTATAATAAAAGAAAAATAAACACCAGGAGCAGATAGTTTTTAAAAAACGTTTTGTCTGAGCCTTCAAGGATTAGATAGCCTCTAACTTCTACAAAACAGTTCTCAAAAGTAGAAAAAGAGGATTTAAAGTGGGACTAAACACAGAAGAGTTGGTTAAAAATCTCCATAAGGAGTCAGTTAAACACTCAGATTTCTCCTAGGTTCCGGGTTCCTAGAATTCCACTCCCAGCCCCTCAGGTAGATGGAGGGGTTAAGCCAGACGGATCCCAGAGAGCTAAGGGCAGGGAGTAATCTCACTGAGAGAAATAAAGGGTCTAAGTAAAGGCAGTTAGACTCACAGCCTTCTGTCTGCTTTACTCTTAGAACGCTAACAAAGCCTTCATGCTCCAGGCAGGAGACTGAAGGACTTACAGATTCTGACATTTTGGAGACCTCTAAAAAAATGGCAAGGGCTGCACCCAATTGTTCATCATGATCTATCAATCAATAGTACGGCCTGTCAAACAGCTATCTGGCAGCTCCACCCCAATATATAATGGCCAGCCAAGAATCACCAGAATGACAGAGACCAAACAGGAAAAAAGGAAGCCTGAGGAAACAGGACCAATACAGGCAGCCAAAGAACCCTTTTTAAAAACATATAATCAACATCTTCGAGTAGACTAGTAGAGACATTGTAACTATGACAAAAAGAAAAACGGAATGCTATAAACCTGGATCTCTAAAGAATAAGAAACAACTCTTGGAAATTAAAGATATGTTAGAAGTAAAATTTCAATAAAAGAGTTGGAACATAAAGTTGGAATAATGTGTTAGATAATAGAGCACAAATACAAAGAAAAATTTTAAATCGTGGAAAAAAGACAAGGAAATCAAAATCAATCCAGGGGATCGAACATCAAATAAGAAAACTTTCCAGCATTTATTACTTCCTCTTTCCTCCCATTTATAGAAAAAAAATAATACACATTTTGTTCAGGTAGAGACACAGGGCCCTTGATTATGGTAGACATCTTCCCCAGTTCAGAGCATGAATTGTGATCTGTCTACACCATTCATAGAAATCTTATTGCCCTCGGCCAGTAACTGATGTTAGGAGTAATCATGTGACCCTATCAAGCCAATAAGGTTTAAATGGGTAGGGCTTCTAGGAAAGCTTTTATTTTCTTAATAAAAAAGTGACAGACACAAGTGGAGGGCACATTTGGCCCTTTATCCTCCCTCTTTTCCTGCATTGACATTGGACATGAGACTTCTAGATGAAACAGCCATCTCGCAACAGTGACATGACAGGTACGAAGACCAAAGACACAGGCCAAGGACAAAACAGGCTAGAACAAACCTGGGTTCCTGATAATATCACTGAGCTCCAGATGGCTTATATCTGGGCTTCTTGATATGTGAAAAAAAAAATCTACCTTATATATTTAAACTGCTAGCCAAGTTTCATTATTTTTAGCTGAAGGCCTTCTGAACTGATACATAATGGAATGCTACAGGGAGTTCAAATCGATGAACTAGATCTCTATGTATCAACATGCATAAATCTCAGGGACATAATAAGTAAAAAAGCAAGTTGTAAAAAGGCACAAACAAAATGACATTATTTATATAAAACTTTAAAATACACAAAACTTTAAAACACACAATATTATCTATTGTTACATTTATAAGTAACAAAAGCATGAAATCCGGCAGGGAATTGAGACACACTGACTTCAGGTTACCACTGGGGAGAGTAAAGCTTAATGGTGATGTTTCAGCTATATCTTTGATGTTTTGAATAGATATAGATGTGAAGCAAGTATGATAAAATGTTCACATCTGTTAATTCTGGACGGTGACATATAAATGTGTATAATTCAACAAGTTTGAAATATTTTTATTAAAAATTTTAATGTTTTTTTAAATAAGAGAAGTCTCCACTATGGCATAATTCTCTCAGATAAAATGGGCCAAGTACTCTGCACAAAGAATGATTGGAGCAGGGAGGGAATCCTCACACTTTGACATGTTGTTGGTAAATTTTAGAATATTAAATGTGAAGAAAATAAAAATCTAAAAATCTTCTAGAGTGAAAGAAACAGAAACAAGTCACCTACACATGAATAAAAGTCAGTCTTTGGTCAAGCTTCCCATCTACCTTTCTTTTTTAAAAAAAAGTGAGGATAGAAGATATTTTTGGACATGCAAGAAATTATTTTACTTTCTCTGCTAAGCTCCTAAGAAGTTACTCAGGTATGTTACAACCATGAACCAAGAAAGGGAAGACAATGGAACCCAGGAGGCAGTGGTCCAGCCAGAAGAATAACAAAGGGAGGTCCCTAGATGACAACTGTGCTATAGCCCTAGAAAGCAATCAGTCCTCAAAAGAGCTGAAAGTGAGGTTTCAGAAGGAGCCACTCCCCAAAATAAGATGAAACATGAGAGATTTGACATACTCCTTGACAATTTGGAACACCTTAAGGGAGTGACAAAGACAAAAAAATGCAAAGAAAAGGAAAGGTAATCAGAAGCACCAGGGGAAAATTAAAACTGCAAGAAATAAAATGGTACCTAATCATGAGTATAAATATTAACTTTTGAATTAACTAAAAACATGATATATCTACATTGGGAGGGTAAAGAAGAGGAGATGGGTGTAGAGTAAGACAGTTAAACATTCACCTGTTAGGTGGCTAATTTCTAACTTGGATAAACAGCAGGATATATATAATTATAGGGGTAACCAACAGAAAAATTATAAAAATTCCAACTGGTTGTCCTTAGGGAGTGAACTGTGGGGTGTGTGGAAAGCTAGGATAGCATTCTATTGCTTTTTATTATAAGTTCTTACATATATTAATTGATTTTTACACTGTGGTTCTGTATTATTTTTATTTTAAACATTTTTAAGGCAAATAATTCCGTATGACACGCGTGATCCCACTATATGTGATAATTGTATCCTTTGAAAATCCATGCTTAAATCCATTCGTTCAAAGTAAATCATGTTTAAAATGCTCAGGAGAACTCAAAACAAAGAACCTTTAAGACAGTGGTTGTCAGATTTGAGCATGCATCTGAGTCATCTGGAGGGTTGGTAAAAACCTAGATTGCTGGAATCTACCACAGAGCCTCTGGTTTAGTGGATCTGGGGTGCAACCTGAAAGTTTGCGTGCCGGCAAGTTTTCAGTTGATGCTACTGCTGCTGATCCAGGGATTGCGCTCTAAAAACCATTGTTTAAAGGAACGAGCTCCTATTTATATTTTCTATTAAATTGAGTCTCCATACACTGTGTTTGCTTCATATACATAACGATATCACATTTTTCCATTCTAACTGGGCACCGTGAACTGGTAACTTATTGAGAAGGCACTGGTAGCCTCATATAGGTTAGTAACTATTTAGAAAGTTGATACCTTCCTCCTACCTGGCATGGCATGAAGAGTGAAGAGAAGCTGATCTTCTTTCTTACCGAGAATCACATGGTTTCAGTAGGGCTGACTCCATCTCTCCTCAGCCTCAAACAGGAAAGGCCATGTGACCTAGCATGGTCCAGCAAATGCTCCTGATTCCCCAGCTATGGAGACTGGGATGAATCTTGGCCCAAAGCTGGGCCAGTGGAAATTCTTCCCAGGACATTTCCACTTGATCCACACAAAAGCACTGCCTGGACTCTGTGCTGGCCTTATGAAGCTGATAAGCATGGGGGCTACTATCTCGCCTGCCACGTCCAGGGAAGCATCCAAGGAACGCAGAGAAACAGAGTCCTGATAGTACTAACTGCCTGAGTCAGTTAATTCTGAACTGGCCTTGTCAGCTGTGTTGAGCTGATACATCACTTTGTTTTTTCTCACATTTGAGTTGGGTTTCTGACACTTGCAGTCAACAGTTCCGGAGTGATACGAGTGAAATCATTTTCCAGCATGTTTTTTAAAATATGTTCTTTCATATTTGAAATAGTATAGGTTTTCAAATTGGAAACCGAACAAAAGTGAATACAAAATGACAATACAGATGTGAACAGAGATGAAAACTCTGCAGAACTGTGGAAGCACAGAGATATAAGGTAGCCCATATCCAGGTTGATGCATCCCTCCCAGTTCTGCACTAGTTGAGAATGTTCCCTTCCCACCTCCTCACCACTTGAGGGAAACTCCCTTCCAGGAGTACTCAGAAGTCCATCGCACCACATCATCTTCAAAGGAAGCCATCTCTTTGAAGCCGGGTGTTGGCCATATGGAAAGTTTTGATTAACTACTGTTCTGATCAGCAGCTACAGGGCCCATCATAAAAATTCCTAATCATGACCTAACCCCTGAAACAGAATTTCTATCTCCAGCATTTCATCCAATATATACTAATTGATTGTTAGATGTTTTGCTATGATAATCTCATTTAATCCTGACTAAAATTCAGTGAACTACATAATTTTCCCCACATTTTTCAGAGAATTAAGTAATCTTTCTTGTGTCAAAGAGCCAGGTATGGTGGAGCCAAGATTCAAATTGGAATCTCTCCAATTCCCAGACTCAAGCGAGGGAGGGAGGAAGAAGAGGAAAGAACGAAGTGAAGACATGAGAGATGAGGGGACGGGAGAGTCTCAAAGAAGCCTTGTACTTCTGGGTCCCAGGCCTTTTCTGAGGTCTCACTGAATTGCCATCACAAAACCTCCCAATGGCCTTTTGTTACCCCCGCTTTTTCTCTTCAGTTAACTTCAGTCGACCTGAGTTACTTTCATCCAAAGAGTATTAACCAGTAAATCCATACACTACAATATGTCGCCAAAGGAACTGTGTTAGCAACACACCAGCCCCTGCCATGTAGCAGACGAAAGAACTTGTAGCAGCAGTTTTTCCTTTGCCAGTGCCTCCACTACCCAACTAGCTCACCCACCATTATTTCCCATCCATCTTTAGGTCATAGATGGTCTTGGTGGGAAGCCAGGCTTTATGGTGAGGGATCAGATCAAATTCTATTCTGTCCTGAGTCATTTAAGGGCCCAATTCCACTTTATTGTCCCTGACACCAATCTGGGCTCACATCTGAGATCCCGGAGAATCCAAACCCTGCTGACAAAATAATTGTCCTAAGACTGTAAGGCTAAGGACTGTAAGGCTACGTGAGTGAACAGATACTCAAAGCCCCTGCCCAAGCAGCCTTCAGACCTACTGCAGCAAGAAGGTGGTGATATAGCCGTCCTTATAGGTGAACAACACGTTTTGACAATCACGATCGAATCATCTGCCATTTCAAACCCCCACCCACATCCACAAGGGCACATCAGTTCAATCTAACAAATCCAATTTGTTCCAGATATTTGCAGAAAACACTGGAAACCGAACAAAATAGTTTAATTATTAGGGGAAAGGACAAAATGTGTCCTTATTGGGATGTTAAGTTCTCAAGATTAGATACCCATGTCTCTGGGAGAAGACTAACTAGAAAAAGGGTGTGCTACACTCATCAGTCAGCCTGTGGGGAGCTTTACCTTTCACCTCATCTTTTAAGTCATTTGACCTTATTATATTTAAGAATATGGGACCAACCCAGCAAGGTATCCAGGGAACCCTCTGAACACTCAAAATAGTTTAGAAAAGGACACATCTGGAGTAATTTTGTGAACTAAATTGACAAGAATGACACCGGGTCATGTTGGGTTTTAAAAAGCTAAATTAGAAGGTAAAGAAAGGCCACTCTCCCAGCCGGTGGCTTTTCCATTGCCTCTGGGCCCTCAGACCCTCCACCCACCTACTATGGAGAGGAAAGACAAAACAAGCAAACAAAATATCCCTAAGCAACTGCCAGTAACAAAATCAGGTACTGTATCCAAAACCTAACAACAGACACATATAACAAAAGGAGGCTAGCTCGCTGTTACTCAGTTTCTATCCCAAGATGTTCTTATTTTTCCACAGAGGAAGAGGCATATCTCAGGATTTTTGTATACTTAAGAAATATTTCAGCCAGTCTCCTAAGTTTGGCAAAGACAGTAGAAATTTACGTGCCTAGAAGATAAAGATTCTCAGATCCGTTAGACGAGACAAAAAAGAACCAACTCACCAGTTTGTCAGAGAAAATGAGTCTGCTGTCATTTCTGTTCATGTGGCATAATGTCTTATGCCCCAAACCAGTGAACTCAAGGCATCAGGGTGACCAATACAGTATAACTTTTTAAAGGAAAGGCAGATATCCACTGGTCATTTGGCAGATGTATCCAGCTTTCATGGTATTCTCCTTCTCAGTGTGTGAAACTCACTCTGAAATACTCTGTGCTTTTACTGTAAAGCACATTTTCCCTTATCTGCCTTGCACTGTCCACTCTCCATGAAGTGCCGAGCTGAAAACTCACCTTCACAGTCTTAGCACCAGAAACCACAATCCAAATCGCAGGAAGGCCAGAGTCAGCTCTGTTGCTGTTGGGTGGCAAGAAGGAGGCTCTGTGATTTCTAGGCTGAACAGTATTTGGGGCATTGGAGATTGACTTGTGGGGCTCAGTGGCGGCCAGCCATGTGACCAGGGTGGGGGAAGGGACACTCCTTGCAGGGTGAGCATCGATGCCTTGTTGGCTGACAGACCAGGGTAGTGCAGGGTCTGCACAGAACAGGCTAAGATCATAGGGAGACGCCTTTGCTCTCAGTTTCTTCTTGGATTTTAACTTGGTGATCTTTTTATGGCATTGTTACGTTTCAGCCTGGATTTTGAACAGTTGGTTTGTCTTCTTGAACAGTTTCTATCCTAGATCTCTTTTGGATTCTGCCTTGAGGAGAGGAGTGTGTTAGAGGTAAAAATTTAAGAGCCCTTAGAGATGGTCCAGCCCCCACCAGAGTCACCCATTTTATCGGCAGGTAGACTGGTGACAGCCCATCCGGGAGCCTGCAGAGGCCTCCATCTGGTATTACATATGGGGATGACCCCAGCTGGCTGATACCCAAAACAACAGCTCCTTTGGATATCTTTAACCTATAGGTCTTTAGATTTGAGGACTGCTGAGATGCCAATAACAGATCTTATCACATTGGAGGAACCTAAATCTTCAGCTATTGGATTAGGGCATGGCCTAAAGGTAATGGCAGTTTGTACTTGCGGTTAACTCATTTGTGTTTATGTATCTTCATCACAATCTTCACAAAATACTTTAAGATGATCTTTTTTGGAGGGATCAGGGACATGAAGAGCTGGAGAGGTCTTGGATCTCAAAGATCCGGAAGCCTTTTAGAGGCCAGAGCCATGTGAATGACTTTCTAGTTCACGTCTGCCTTTCCCTCCAAATGGTCTGTGCTGGCTGCCTGCTAACAAAAAGGGCAGAAATGGTAGAGGGGGAAGTAGTAGGTGGAAAGGCAGATGGGGAAATGTGGTGGAGGTGTAGACGGAGGTGGGGAGGTGTAGATGGGGGTGGTGTGGTGTAGATACAAGTGGTGAGGTAGAGGTGGAGGTGGTGGAGGTCTAACAGGAGGTTGTGGGAGCAGTGGTGGTGATGGAGGAAGGGGTGGGAAGGCCTCCTCAGTGATGGAGTAAGAGATTCATTTACTGATTATTATGCTGATGACCCTGAATGAACTTGACTTGCTGTGATTACAAGTGTGAAAGGGCAAAGCCTTGGCATTAGGAGCCTATAGAACCTCATTCTGTCCCCGGAGCTGTGTGACTTTGGAACAGAATTTGCACGAAATACATGGTGGTTTGTTAGGGGGAACTCATCTCTCTCTAAGCACTTTATCTTTCCCTACAAGATAGGAGCTTCTGTCCTTTCTGAAGTTTTGAGAAAAGTACTCTACTCACAGCTCCCTCCTCATACTCCTACCCAGCAGAGCATGAGTGGCTCACATGCCTATGAAATTTGGGAGAATAAAATGGTGCCATGTCTCATCCTTCTGAGAACTGCCTGCCCCAGAGGAAGCCTGAGCTGCCCTCCCCTCCTCTCCTCTTCACAGTAAACTTCTCAGGACAGGCTCTTGCCCAGCATGTAAGGGGTCTTTCAGTGCTGGGTAAATAAGTTTGATTCTGGCGGGGAAACGAGGAAGCCTGATTGTTATACATACTAAAGCAAATTCTCCAACCGGCTTTACCTGTTATAAAACTGAAAGATGGATTGAGAAGCAAGAGCGAGAGACCTAGGTCCATGGTGCCTATGACCAACTCCATCCCTGCCCTCCTCCTGCAGTGTTTTACATTTGTGAGTGAAAAACTACTGGAAGAAGATCCAGCCACCCCTTTCTTCCCCTCCATCTCCTTCTCCTCCCCTCTGGCCTCTTTCTACATTACTGCCAACGAGGCTGGTTCTCTCAGCTGGGTTTAAGCACTAGGGTAAATGTCTAGGGCTGTCAGCCCTTCCTCATCACCAGAGTGGTACAGCTGAGACTCGTGCATTGGCTTAGGGCAAAGGGAAAAGCCTGGACCCAGTGGTTCTCAGTCAGAGGTGCTTTCTCTCAAAGGGATATTAGTCAATATCTGGAAACATTTTTGGTTGTCACACTGGGAGGAAAGTACTACTGGCCTCTAGAGGGTAGAGGCCAGGGATGCTGCTAACATCCTACAATGCACAAGACACCCTCCACAACAAAGAACTAGCTGGACCCCTTTCAGCCTCTCTTGTTCTATGCTCTAGGCTCTAACTCGGGTCAAAAGAGCACTCCATATGGGACCCCCGCAATCACGGCCTCTACAAGGAGGAAGAAGGAGCAGAGTCTTAGTAGTTTGCAACTTTTGACCTTTGTGCCTCCATTTCTTTTAGAGACCTGGAGGACAGGGGTGTTCACAGGGACAGATTCCCTTCCATCTCCAGGCCAAATGCCATCTGAACCCCATCTGGATTTAACACTTGGCAATGTTTAGGCAAGATTGATGCGGGGCCCTGGTGTGTGTGGGGTGGGGGGCAAAGTTCTGTGAAGAGAAAACAGACTACCTACGCTGCAGAGGCCTGAAAGGTCCAGGCTCCTGTGTTGGTGGGAATAAGGATTAATTTGGGGGCCCCGGCAGGCTTGCCTAGAACTTTTACACAACTAAGTCCCCGTGAGCTGGGCAAGACTCACTCCAGCATGTGTAATTTTTGGTTCTCCGATTGCTTTTGCCAAGCTTTGGTGGGTGGTACAAGACTGGCTACCCCAGATTCTTGTTGACTTTAGCTGATTTTGAACTGTATCCAAGGTTGAGGAGGGAATATACTGTGATGTTATCAAGACTGTACAGGAGAACAGAAAAAGATGAGAGATAGCTTAAAGGGAAGCAGAGAAACCTAAGGAGGTCAGGCTCAAATTATACAGTAAATGGGTCTTCTCCTTTCCCCATTTCTACCTGCCTCCAAACATTGCTGTGGACTCTGGCAATAGAACAGAGCTTGGCTCACTCTGCACCAGCTACACTGCACGTCCTGCTGTTCCTCTAACACTTCAAACTCATTCCCAGCTCAGGACCTTTGCACTTACTGTTTCCCCAACCTTCAGCATGTGTTCAGCTCTCTGATCAAATGCCACCTACCCAAGGAGGTCCTCCCCACCAGCTCTTCTAAAATGCCTCCTCTATAGTCCTTAAATCTGAATTATTTATCCAGATAATATTTCTATTCAAAACCATATTATGTGTTTGTTTATTCATTTATTGTCTGTTCCTCCAATATGACAGGAACCTTGTCTTGTTTACTGATGTATCCCTGAGACCTAGAATGGAGGCTTGTATTTAAATGGTTGGGTCATTCCTGGCTCCACTAACTGTGGAATCTTAGGCAAGTCACCAATCTTTTTTTATTCCCTTAAATGAAAAATGGGAATAATAATCATACCCATCTCAGAGTTGTCATGAGAACTGGTTGAATCAATGTGTATAAAATCTTAGGTTAATATCTGGCCCACGAGAAATAATTGGTGTTAACTAGCAATATTATTATAATGATTACACTCCTAGGAAGCTCAAGACATGCCTGCTGTGAGAAGGTGGTGTATTCCTGGCAATTTGCAGGAGTAGGAGCCACTGCTACTTCTCTGGGAACCTGGGCCCGGCTGCAGGCCCTGAACCAGGCTCCTTCCCTTCCACTGCACCTGCTCTCTGCTGCCCTCTGGAGGCCTGGGTTGGAGCTGGCAAAGGACATTTAGGAACTCTGCAGATGTTCTATTTCTCAGAAAAGAAAGGCTTTCCTGGGCGACAGCAATCCCTTTACTTAAGCAAGCCAGACTCCCAAGGGGGCAAGCTTGGCCCTTGACAAAGCTGCCACTGGAGCCATCGTTTGGCAGATGTGATTGGGGATATCTGAGGCTGCAGAGGAGCTGTGGGTACCTGGGAACTCAGCCCTCAGACAGGCAGGGGGAGGGATGCAGAGCAGGCCACCCCTCCCCTTCCCCCAGCTATACTTCCTGGGCCAGGAGACAGTTCTCTGGCCACCTTGGCAAACCTGAGCCACCCTGGAAAACCACCCTGTGCCTCATCTTCTGTCAGAGTATATGTGACCTTCATATCATCAGCCTAAAATAAGAGGACTATGGGGACATCTGGGGGGGGGGTCACCAGTGAGAACCTGGGATACCCACATTGTCTGATTAAAATATATAATGGGGAGAAATTTCATTTTCAACAGTGACAAAACTCCTAAAATGCAAGTGTTATATGAAGACACATGATAAAATTGCTAAAAAATAAGGTACCATATTCCTATTCCTAGATGGTAAAACTGAATAGGGCCAATATGTTAAACATTCAGAAATTTGTGTACATTTTAAATATAATTTCAATGGTATTTTGGATGTGACAGACCAAAAATCATGTTAAAATATAAGCTTAGAGGAGGAAAAAATAATGGCATAGGTGATAGAGTATCTGTTTATCCCTTTGGCAATCAAATCAAAGTTATGACAAAAACAAGAAGCAAGCAGCAAGAAAAATCACATGGGATCTAGAAGAACAAGCCATACAACCAGGGAGAGGTCCAAGAAATCACCCTGCAATGGCAGAAGGTAGGATGGGGAGAGGACACAGGGCTGCTCTGTCTCCAGCAGACAGAGGCTGCGGCAGGGTCAGACACTTCTTAAAGGGGCCACGTCTGTGAGTGGATTGTCGTGGTGATGAACCTGCTCACTCTGAACACCAGTGCCAATTTGGCTGCATGTAGATGGCACCAGGACTTACAGGGAGACATTGTGGGAGTGAGGGCCAAGGTGAAACTCACTTGGTACAGAAGTGCCAGTGCTATCTATTGTTCCCTGTTGAGCCCTCATGACTACCAGTACACCAGACAGTGTCACCACAGCCAAAGTCATCAAACTGGATAACAGAGGTTGCTCCGCCCAGAGGATTCCCTGAAACCCTGCCTCCCCCAACTTGTGGTCCCACCCAAGCCACATCCAGGTGTATCCTCAGCGAGTCAGGTGCTCCTTGCTGAGCAGCACCTAGACTCACACTGGAGGCAGCTGGCCTCAGTTTCTGGTGTGGCCTTTTGAGGCAACTATAAGCACAGCATCTGTGGATCGCTTGCTGAATCTTAACAGGTGGCTCCGGAGGGGCAGAGGCTTGGGCTAAGTTTGGCCTGCAGCTGAACCCCTCTCAGGACTGTGCCATCGGAAACCTCCTTTGCAAATCCACACTAATAAGACCAAGAGACTTAGGAGCTTTGTTAGTACATAGAAACAGACATGGCAAGGCAGCTCTAAAATGGGAAGAAAAAGAAGCAGAAACCATATGAGAGAACAGAACAGAGATCCAGATATAATCGAGTCAAGTAATCTAACAGATGCAGAGTTCAAAACACTGGTTGTAAAGATGCTCAATGAACTTTTGGGAAGTGTAGATAAATTCAGTGAGAACTTTAACAAAGAGACAAAAAAACATAAAAATGGAAATGGAAATTATAAAAGGGAACCAGTGTGATATGAAGAATACATCTGAGAAGTATATTACATGGAATAAACAAAGAAATAAACAAAGTGAATAAAGAAGAGGATCAAATGCCCTAGCTGGAGGACAGGAAAGCCAGTCAGGACACTCAATCAGAATGGCAAGAAAAAAGATGCCAAAACTATAATAATACTTTAAGGAGGATATGGAACACTATTAAGGCCCCAAATATTAATCTGATCGGCATAACTGAAGAAAATCAAGATGTTGAACAGCTATTTGAAAAAATAATGATAGAAAACTTCCCTAACCTGGTGAAGGAAATGGACACAAAACCCCAGGAAGTTCAGAGAAGTCCAAAAATCAGGGATCCAAAGAGGCCCACACCAACACACATCACAATTAAAATGCCAAAGTTTAAATACAAAGAAAGAATATTAAAAGCAGCAAGAGAAAAACAAATAATTATATATAAGGGAAATCCATAAAACTGGCAGCTGATTTCTCAAAAGAAACTATGCAGGACAGAAGGGCTTGGCAAAAAATATTTGACAGAATGAAGACCCAGGATCTACAACCAAGAATAACTTATCTAGCAAAGCTATCATTTTGAGTTGAAGGACAGATCAAGAGCTTCCCAGACAAATAAGCTAAAGGAATTTATTACCACCAAGCCAGTATTACAGGAAATGTTGGAGGGACTTCTTTAAGAAGAAAAAAACATGTATTAAAAACAAGAATAAAGAATGGTAACAACCACATTCCTAGCAATAAGTACCTCAAATGGAAAAGAACCAAGTGCTCCAACCAAAAGATAGAGTGGATGAAAGGATAAGAAAAACGAGACCCTTACATGTGAAAAAAAAGGGGATGAAAAAAGATATTGCTTTGATGGACCTAGACGGTATTTAAGACAGACAGAGAAAGATAAACACTATATGATTTCATTTGTATGCAGAATCTAAGGAATAAAAAGAACAAACTAATCAAAACCACACAAATATAGTGAACAATTTGGTGCCAGACAGAGGGGATGGGAGTTTGGGGGGGGGCTGGGAGAATAGGGTGAGGGGATAAATAAGTACAAATTAGTAGCTGATGGATGATTATGGGGATGGGGAGCACAGCATATGAAATGCAGTGAGCATTAATATGTTGGCTAGGTAGAGGGTCTGGGGAGGGAGAGTGTAATTGAGGGGATCGTTTTATGAACTATATAGATGTCTACCAATGTACTGTGTACTTGAAACTAGATAAAAATTAAATAAATTTTAAGTATATATATATATATATATACTTAGAATTTATTGGGCTTTTACTCATGTATCTCACATATTTGTGGTCAGGATTAAATGAGGTAATGTACAGGAAACATTTAGAATAGTGCTTGGCAAGTGTAAGCACTTAATTGTTATTAACTACTGTTACCTTCATTTATGGATGAGGAAACTGAAGCACTGAGAGGATAAAATAACTTGCCCAAGTTCATATAGCTGGTAAATGCCTGAACTGCCTGGGGGTGGGGGTAGGGAGGCATTCCTAAAAGGTATAAAAAACTACGAAATCATAGTAGTTAAAACAGGAAGCACTCTTTAAAAAATACCTTTATCTATGCCTTGCAAAATAATGTTCTGAAAGATTAGCCACTGCTTCCAGCAGCCTTGTATATTCTTTACCTCTTTTCCTTTCCCCACTCAAATAACCAGACCATTCTGTGCTCTATGTCAGGGAGGTGTATGAGCAGGAAGAAAAGATAAAAGGAGCCTCTACCCTTAGGGAAATAGAAAAGCTTCCTGGCCTAGACCCCAACTGAAGTGTGGGAGAAGATGGTCAAAGCTCTCCTCTACCCCTCATCCAAGGCAGCATGGAAAAGAGACTCTAAGTGCCACAGTGACCTGCAGAAACCCATGAACAAGGACTAGATGGGACAAGGACAGATGACATCGAGTGTAGGGAGCCTTTGTAGGTCCTTAGGAGTCTAGAACTCTCCCCACCCATTTCAACCCTAAAATGTAAACTCAGAACCAACAGGAATTTAGGGATTTAAGTGTCAGCATTTTTTTTAAATGGGGCCTCAAAATATAGATGGAGAGTTTTTAAAAATAAACTAATGTTTCTTACACGCTTGAGTTTGGGAGCTGAAACTGGTATTCCAGGGGATAGATTTTATCTGTGAGGCAACCCTTGGTTGACCTCACAGGTTGCAAGGACCTTGTCAGCTTACAATCACTTATTTTTTATTTTTTATGCCTACAACACCTGATCTTCCTGGGTGGTCTCCCATCCAAGTACTAACCAGGCCCGACCCTGCTTAGCTTCCGAGATCAGAGGGGATTGGGCTTGTTCAGGGTGGCATGGCCATAGACTACTGGATTTTTTTTTTTTTTTTAAGAAAAAAGTGTTGGGGAAATGTGCTATTTTTTAAAATCTCACTTAGAGGAGAAGCTTGAGCAGTGGACAATGGCAGCAATTTAATCATTCATTGGCCTCAGTGCTTTTATCTCTGCCTTGAATTTAAATGTGATTGTTCCCTAAGAGTGGGATTGAACTTGCATGCCAGTTTGCCCTAGTCACCATCTGCCCTGTTGTCTTGGCTTCATTATTAGCAGTGTCCCTTTTACTCTCAAAAGCGTTCCGGTTTGGAAAATAACTAGATGGTTACCCTGCTTAAGATTTCAAAGAGAGTAAGCATTGCCAGGCAGGTGCCCCTGGAGGCCAGTAGGGCAACCAAGCGAAGGCCTGGAGTTATTGAGAATTCATCTGCGTGAGAAAGAGGGCGGGCGGGTGGTGCAACACGGGAGGAATTGAGGTGAGGCTGATGGTCAGGGGCTGTGTGGACAGTGGTGAGATGTTTGAACTTAACATTTCAGACGTGGAACAGCTCAGGGTAACAGCCTGGACCTTGTTATGAAAAGGGCACAGGCGGGAGAAAGGGCACACCAATAGCATTTTGGGACAGGAAAGACCGAGAAGTGGCTGGCTATTCTATATTCTTTTACTCCTATCGAATTTTGAATCTTGTGACCATATTATTTATTTTTAAAGATCAGTAAATAAAATTAAAAATTAAAGATATCTAGGCTACCTTGCCCACAGATTCTCTGAGATCAACTGTGAAAACATTTATCAAGTTTTTAAAACCTCATTAGTAAAACAGGCAGCCTTCAAACATTTGAAAAGATGTAACTCATTCATTTAGAAAAAAAAGAAGCAAATTAAAGCTAAAAACCATTTTTTGCCTTGCAGACTGGCAAATATACAAAAGTTTCACAACCCAGCAGTGGAAGGAAAAAGGCCTTCTTTCTCACTGGCTGGTGAGACTGTGATGGGCACAGACTCTGTGGGGGCACATTGGCAATATCTGTAAAACTTAAAAATGCGTATATCTTTGGGTAGCATCAGCTCTTTGTCTAGGAAGTTATCTTACAGACATACTCCCATCTGTCGAAAAAGACACACATGACAGTTAACTCACCTCTCTGCACTACGTTAGAGGGTTATCGTGGGAATTAAATAACATAATACATGAAAAGGATGTGAAAGAGGGCCTGGCATACAGTAAGTGCTCAGTAAATGCTGACTATCATTATTGCAACATCGTTCACAGCAGCAAACCATTGGAAACAACCTAAATGTCTCACCAACAGGAAACCGACTGATAAAAGGAAGTTTCTTCTGTACATTAGAAAACCATGAGGCTTTTAAATAAAATGAGGAGACTCTTTAATCAGTGCACTGGAATGACCTCTTAGAAATATTGTTAAATAGGTTAAAATCAAAGTTTAGAGGAATGCTTATGGTTTGCCAGCATTTGTGTGTGGGATGTGCCTTTGAGTACACAGTCTCTCCAGGAAAGAAGTCACAAGAAACTGGTAACAGTGATGATTATTGGGATGAGAACTGGGAGGCAGGGGCTCAGGGTCACCGTACAGTCTTTGCATCTTTTATATTGTCTACCATAAGGATATATTCTCTGTCAAAAACAAATGAGTTCCACTTCTAGGTATATATCCAAAAGACTTGCAAGTGGCACTCAGATACCTGTATGCCAATGTTCATAGCATCAGACAATGGAGTTACTCAGCCTTAAACGGGAATGAACTTCTGACGCCTGCTACAATGTGGATGAACCTCGAGGACATTGTGCTAAGTGAAATAAGTCACTCACAAAATTACAAATGCTGCATGATTCCACTTACATGAGGATCTAGAGTAGCCAAATTCATAGAGACAGAAAATAGAATAGTGATTACCAGGGACTTGATGGAAGGAGTTAGGGTTTAATGAGTACAGTTTCAGCTGGCGATGATGAAAAAGTTCTGGAGATGGAGCAGAGATGGTTGTAATGACATTGTGAGCACACTTAATGCCATTGAATTGTACACTCAAAAGTGGTTAAAATGGTAAATTTTATGTTATGCATATTTTATCATGAGAACAATAAAATAATTTTAATAATAAAAATAGGGTTTTTAAAAATACTTTGATTGGAGCTGTGTTAAACATAGGGATGAATTACAGGAGCTGTACTGCATGAGCCACAACGAAGAATAACCCATTCAAAAAAGGAGTCTAGGTCTTCAAATCCTGGCGTTTTTCATACCAGGTGAACCTGCTGTGCTGACTGGCTTCTGGGCGATTGATGGTACAGAGCAGAAGTGAAAGGCTGAACCAGGACCAGAGGAAGGCAGCTTAATCCACAGAAACAAAAGGGAAGGGAAGAGGTGACGGGTTGGGGCAGAAGCAGAGGAAACTCCCACCTGACCACATCGGCTTTCTCCATGAGGGAGGAAGTCAGAGGTTGGAGTGTGAGGTGGTGGTATTTTGAGGAGGGTGGAAAGATTGGCCTTCGAATAACAGAAGGATCAGACCAGGAATGTGTAAAAGAATCTCCATGTTTCATGTATAGAGAGAATTTTCCTACTCCTCCCACCTCTTCTCCCTTCCTAGGCAACAACCCTGAAGCAGTTGCAGACGCCTGGTAGCTGAATGAAAACAAGTAGAAACCAGACTCTGCGTCCAGACTACCAACCACCTCAGGCTTCTCCTCTTCAGAAGCTCCAAGTTGGAATGGGAAGAAGCCTCAATTTTACACTGAGATTGAAGTTTGGATTATTATTGGATAGACATTATAACTACTGAAATGAGACTGAGACCAAGGGTGACCAGAACAACCATGTGATTTGTCTAAATTTCATCCAGGGGCAGAGCAAGATTTAACCCTAAAAAAACAAATCTAAAAGAGTAGAAACCGATAAAAGTCAAGTTGCTTTCTGATTTTACCCCAAGAGTCATGCTGGTTCAATAGAATAGTTAACACAATTTTATCTTCAGTTGTTAATTAACATGCATATATCTTGCAACTCCCACCAGATTGTAAGCTCTCTGAGGCCAAGGCCCACGTGCTATTTACCCTCCTATCACCCCTACAGCCTAGCGAAGTGCCTTGCATGTGCACAGTAGGCACTGAAATGGCTGCTAAGAAGAGGCATTACCCCATATGAGGCAGCACTAAGCCATTACTGTGTTTACACCGTGCCTGGCACAGAGCAGGTGAGTGACAAGACCTGGCTGAGCTGAACTGACTCTTCTCGACGATCTAGCCTCTGTTCTAGGAAATCTGATATAAAGTGATGTTGCAGGTTGCCCAGACTTAGAGTGAAAGGGGCAGAGATGAAGTAGGTGTGGATGGTCATTTTCTGTTTCTCTGTTAAGGCTAAGACACAAAAGGAGGGTGTGGTCAGACCCAGCTAATGACCTATGATACCAGAATCGAGCGTTGCAACGCCTCTTCAGGCCTCAAACCAAGCTGAACCCATTTTTGAGTAAGAGAATCTTAAAGGGCTCCTGTCCTCAAGATTATGTACAATCATCTCAATTACGTACTTCTGAGGTAATAAATTAGCAGAAGAAGCACAGAGCCCAACTCTTCAGACAAGGAGGTAGACCTCAAGTAGCCCAAGAAGCAAACTTCTACAGATGAAGGCTGAGAAAAGGAAACCCATGACCAGTTCCTTCTAGTTTGGGGAATGGTGACATTGGAGAATGCTCTCTCCCACCAGTTTTCTTGTGACATGGCTCATCCTGAAGTATCTCCTTTGTTGGCTTTGCCATAACCCCTGTTCACAGAGCAAGAAAGTGAAAGAGAAGATGTTTGGGAGTCTCCATTATTAAGGCTAAGTGCTTCATTACTATCTCTCTGGAAGATGAACGTAGCTGGAAGGAGAGGGGGAAGGTATTCATTCGGTCAAGCAACAAGCACTTATGGAGTGCCTGCCATGGATGGGGAAAGAGGGCTCTCCTCAGACTTGTCCACCCAAATTAGATGGGTGGTGAGGGGAGAGAAAGAGCACAGGTGGTAGGTATTCAGAGTACTCCTGAGAACATCCCTCAGGTCACGAGCTCACAGCTCAGTTCCAAATCCCAGGATGCCTGCTTGAAGAGAGGGTAAAACACACTCCTTCAGAGTCAGAAGCCCACAGAGCTAAGGCTCTGGATTTCTGATCCAGAATTTCATCAAGGGCTGGATGACCCTGTTGTTGGAAAGCTCGTTGATCTTGACCTCAAGAACTACACAGCCTGTTACATCTACGGAGAGAATGTGGACTAGCTCCATGGCTCTCATGCATCCCCTCAGTAAAAAGACATATCCTTTGGGTCAGAAAGCTTAGCTGAAGTGAGCATTTTTATACAAGTCCCATGTTCCTTGGGCTCTTAGGGGCTCCTGGAAAAATGCTGTAAATAACCCTTATTGAATTTGAAGAAGGGTAAAGTAGGCACAGGGCCAACCATTGTGAAAAACATGGACTGAAGAGGGGTAGTCAGACCTCCATGCAGAGAATATGACTAGTTATAGATCTCAGCCCCACACTGCAGGCCTGACGTAGCACAGATGTGCAGGCATATTCACACGCCCCTCTCCGAATGTGGGAAGAGGGGAACATAGGAAGCAACATTGCTACAGGACAACCTGGTCATTATCTAACACAACCTGTTACTGTGTTGGTGTAGTTATAGATTCATTTAAGCAATCAGATTATCTCTTACCTTTGCTATCTAAGTCTTGCACAGGCCTTTGGAAAAAAAGCAATCAAATCCTCACCTGACTCTCAGCAGCCTGTACTATTCAGTTCGTTCACTCATATCCCAAACCAGAACCTACAACCAAGCTGTATCTCCATAATTTAAAATCCACTCTACTCACCCCCAGTGCAATGGCCTGTAGCTCCTAGGCCTTTGAATCCGATTCTTTGAGGGTGGGCCTTAGAGTTGGAAATCAACCACCTCCCCTTTTCCTACCTCTGCAATTAACATAGCCCTTCCTCTATTGCCTCACCAACCAAACATTTTAGAACCAAAAAGGCTTTGTCTATTCATAGACACAGAAAGTAACTTTCATTTTATGTTTTTTAATCTAATGTGTGACTTCCATGATTCTCATTGGCTTATCTAATCAGCATGTCCTAGGGAGGCTTATTACTGGCCCCTTTGACTTGTCCAGGCACAACAGAGTGGGTGGAAGCAATTCCCCAGGGGAGAATCAGCTCCTCTAAAGTAGACAATTTTTGAGAAAGATGTCAGACCTTCCGCCTCTTTTCTATGTGGGCCTGAATCTTCCACAGCCCACTGCCACTCCAGCACTTCCAACCCCAAATCCTGACTCTTCAGAGGATACAGACTAGGAAAATAGGGCATTTGAACATGCAAAATGCAAGAAAAATGTTGCATACTTGTGGTTTTTCTAAGTTTTATGCAGATTTTTGGCTTCATTTTCATTAATTCCTTTCCTTTAAGAAGGAAAGGCCTGATGAGAGAGGAAGAGGTGGGAAATAGGAAGCTTGGAAGGAGAGACAGTGAGTGGGAAGTAGATGTGGAAGGGAGGTGAGCTCACAGCGTGGGGAGGTAAAGAGGAGCATATGCTGGCAGATCCAGGCACCATGTGTGTGGTGCGGTACTACACACATTTTTCCCTCATTGAAGTCTCTCAACTGTCTTGTGAAAAGAGATTTTCATATCCAACCTTGCAGATAATGAAAGCTGAGGCTCAGAGAACATAATACTCGCCCAAGGCCCCATGAACACAGGAGAAAGAGCAGGGGTTGGAAACTCGGTCAAAAAATGAGCTCTACTCCCTTCTTCCACAGGCCCATCTATGAAGTCTCTCAGTTTCTTCAGACACATATTTCAGGGTTTACTTTCGCTTAAGATAAGAAATTTATATTCTGGTTTAAAGTCCTCATTAATTCCTAGCTCACATGGCATTTTCCCTCAGTGGAAAGCCATACCCTTGGACCTTGGGCCACTGATAGCAGACATATAGAAAGATGTGTTTTGGAGGCCTTGGCTGAGATATGACATTGACCCTCCACCCTAGTTTCCCTTATCAGTCCATGGAATCAAAGACTGGCAAGACTAGAGTGACCAACTAATCCTGGTTTGCCTGGGACTTTCCCAGGACCCAGGACCCAGGTAACTCCTGAGTTGAGGGCAGATCAGGTTGGCCTGGGGAAGTCTAGGTGCCTCAAGGAGTTTCAAGCAAGACAGGATTAGAAAATTTCACAAGCAGGAGAGGCCCCTAAAAGAAGTGCAAAGGGAGAGAGGGGTTTAGTTTAGTAAAAGAGAAACTGCAAGTGTTTGGAGGATGAAGTGTCCCACAAAGGAACACTGCTTGCCTTCTAAATCGCTTCATGGAGAAAATAGCCTTGTGTTGGACAGTGAAGGGGGCAGGTAGGGGTAGGATTTGGAACAGCAGAACTACCAAAGGGAGTGTTTGAGGCAGAGGGATGGGGACTCGAGAGGAGGGCTGGTTTGGAGAGAAAAAGGTTGGGGCCTGAAAAAGAGGCTTGGTCTTTCTAGGGAGAGCGTAAACATCAGCAAAGCTCCTCATCTGACTCCTAATCGCCAAAGTCTGTGGATGCTTTTCAGGCCTCTCCTCGATAGACCTGTTACGTTTGACATTATCAACAATTCTTTCCTTCTTGAAACCCCTTCAATTGGAGTGGTTTTGTTTTCCTGTTTGTTTTGTTTGGGAATATTTTGGGACTTCTGGATCACACTGGGTATGTGTACCTTCATCTTTGCTAGAAAGCAGCACACAGTTTTCCAGAAGGGTTGTAGTACTTCACACCCCAGCCAGCAGTGTGAGATCATCTAACTGGATTATTTAAGGACAAGAGTTGTTAGATCTGGAATATTCCAGGTCTCCGCCTCCTGGCATTTGCTCAGTTTCCCCTTTGCAACTTCTCCCCACAAATCTCTCTCCTGTGAGAGTGAGTCCTAAGCCAATCCCGCCACCATCAGCATTCTCCCCGCAACACAGAACAGTTAAAAGCTTTAAAGACTCACCTTCCTGAAATCCTGTTTTTGCATTTTGTCTGTGTTCCAAAATTGCCAGTGGCTTCCCAGGGAAGTTGAATAAAGTCTGCACTCCTTGGACTGGCCCCCAAAGTCTCCCCCTGCCTGGCTTCCTCATTCTTTCTGAGACTTATCTTCCCCTACTCCCTCCCCAAGGGGGCACCCTTGAATCCAGCCAAGGGGACCCATTTTGCTGGTGGGGGGTGGGCACAAGTTTGTAGAGCCACTCTGCAAAAATAATGTGGCAATATTTAATAAAGATGAAAATACACCTCCTAAATGACCAAGCAATTCCACTTTTATATATACCGGGGCACATAAAAAAGGTTTCGACAGCATTCTGTAGGCGCTCAAACTTGGAAGCAATACAAGCATCCATCAAGAGTGGAATGAATAAGTAAATTCCATCTCTGCACCTATATTTGCTTTCTTCCCCCAGTGACTCTAGGTCAGTGGGCATGTTAGTTTTTGAGACAACATATCTTCATTTAAAACAAGAGAAAGTTGGGATTTTTTCACTGAAAAATGAATTTCCAAAGTCATTGTGTTAATATGTAGGAAAACTCTAACATGTTTCACCATTTTGTTAATTTAAGTGTTCCTTTTCTTTTTTAATTCACTTTTTAAAATTTATATACAGCAAAATCCATTCTCTTTTGATGTTTGGTTCTATCAGTGTTGACAAATGCATACAGCCTATCCTTTGCTTTTTTATTTTATTTATTTATTTTTTAACAAAGGAGTATCAGGATGGGTTTAAAGTGATTTATCTTAGATTTTGTTCACTGGGGCTTTGGAAAACAAAGTTTAATTTCACAACTTGGTAGGGAAGCTGTGTTTACTCCATGAGTTCACAAAAGTTCAGTTCCACCTATTGGTCCTTGCTTAATTGTTTGAGGTCCTGATTGCCTGCCAGAATGACCAGTACTGGACTGACCCTTTCCACTAAAGACAGAGGGGTCTCTTCTGGCAAAACAGTCCTGGCTTTCACTCTCTATGGAAACTTGACAAGCCATTAGTGCTGCTGAAGGGCACAGCCAGGGATCTTTCTAAACCAGGTGCTCTTGGCTGCTAAGTATGTAGGTGACCTAAAACTCCAAAGGGCTTGCTGTATCTGAACTACCTTGTACCCTAGAAAATGTCAGAATTTGATGACCTAACCACTGAGAGAGTGAAAACTTGTCCCTTCACTTTTCCAAGAAGGGCAGGGAATATTGTACCGTTAGTAATCATACAGTTTTCAAAGTACATTACATTAGCTAAGCTAACTATTCAAACATAGTGCAGCGTTCCAATTGTTATGACATTATGCAAAATTTTTTAAAATTTTTTCACTGTTGGGAAATAAAAATCTAGAAATACCTGCATGCCATCCAATCAAGAGACCAACAACTACCTTATCCAATATTTTACTCCTCCACACCCCTGTTGTTTTGACCTTTTTACTTCAATGCATGACTACAAAAATGGGATGCTAGGCCCCACCAAGATGGCGACGTCAATGGCCAGCCCCACTGGGGTGAGTAGGAGCTAGCTGCTCTTGCAAGTTCCCAGGTGATGCTGATGCTATTGCTCAGGGGACCACACTTTGAGAATCACTGGTCTAAATTTAACAGTTTGTGGAAAATGTATAAGGTAGAGGAACTCATTAACACCATGAGGATGCATTAAAACAAAAATCTAGACTCAGATAAATTGTTTTTTCCAATAAATAAGTTATAAGGAAAAAGTGAGCAAGGAAGAACCTAAAGATTAAAGAAGACTAA
This sequence comes from Cynopterus sphinx, assembly GCA_030015415.1. Taxonomy (NCBI): domain Eukaryota; kingdom Metazoa; phylum Chordata; class Mammalia; order Chiroptera; family Pteropodidae; genus Cynopterus; species Cynopterus sphinx. The sequence goes on along the minus strand of CM057383.1, from coordinate 51,848,055 downwards.
ATAGGCACAGAGAGAGGATGAGAGAGAGAGCAGCCTAGAGTACAAGCCTTGTCCTGTGCATGAAGCTGAATGTTCACATCTACCAGTCTCTCATGGGCCTCCAACAGTAGCTCCAGCCTACTTAGACTGGTCATATCCAAATCACGTTAAAAGGGAAGATGCCTATATCAACTCGAGTATAAAATATCGGGGAAGCTCTTTGCTCAGGCACCAGTAGAACAATATCCTGGCTTTGCTGGGGAGACAGTGACAGATTTTAGCTTCTACTTTGTAATCTGGTTCCAAGATGACACTAGATGACATGGGCATTCACTTCATAGATCAGAGTGATGTCTTTGACTTTAATATGTTTTTGCAAAATCATTTTAAGTGAGTAAAGCAGGTATCTGAAATCAAACATGGCTATGGAAACCACTCCTTCAACCTCCTGTAGGTCAGAATATACAAATTACATGTAGTTAGCTATGTTGCATTTAATTATTATTACACTTAGCTTGAAATAAGAATTGACATTGCATTTATAGGGATCAATGAATGTTACTATTTGTAAAGTTGTATGTTTTGTGTACCACTTATCAACATTACTTATAAATCAGCACTTGGGAAAATTTTGCTCTCTTAACCTATTGATATCAGAAATAAAGTATAAAAAGTTAAATAGAAGAAAAATGACGCTGGGAGCATAATCTTTGTGGTTGGAAACCCCTTCTCTCAGCATTTATAAGTCCAGAATTTTAACAGGGACAGAGAGGAGAAAGACATCTTTCCTGGTCACTGTCCTATACCCTTCTGCACTGTGCTCAGGGCGGTTCCATCACCCTCTTGTGTGTTCATATGTCACTTCCCATGACAAGAAGGTTGTTCAGTGGCACCTCCACTGTTTTCTGTTGGTTGAAAAGTACATCTTTGGATGAGTTGGAGAGTTATAGCTTTAGTTATTTTATAGGTTTTCCCAAAGTGAAGGCTTTGATACCCATCACCTCAAAAGCGAGTTGCTCTCCATCACTTTCCTTTCCCACTGCCTGGCCTTTGCCATATACAGTCCTTCTCAGTTGGATGGGTGCTATCTAGTTGGTTCATCAATGGACAATTTAAGGCAGAAATAAGAGGGTATAATTTCTTTTCTTAGCACCTATTTGGATGCTGTTACTAATTGAATGTTTGTGTCCCTCAAAATTCATTAGTTGAAATCTAATCCCCAATGTGATGGTACAAAGTGGGACCTGTGGGAAGTGATTAAGTCATGAGCATGGGGCCCTCATGAATGGGACTAGTGTCCCCATAAGAGATCTACCTTACTCTCTTTCTGTGAGGATGTGAGAAGTCAGTTGCCGACTAGCAAAAAAAGCACCCTCTTCAGAACCAGACCATGCTAGCACCTGATCCAGACATCCAGGCTCCAGAACTGTGAGACATAAATTTTCATTGTTGTAAGCCAGCCAGTTTATGGTATTTTCTTACAGCAGCCCAAGCTAAGACAGATGCTTACACTCTGAATGAAAGAAATCTTTATAGTTTCAAAATATATTCTCTCTCCTTGACTTCCATCTTTTCTCTCTTCCTATCTTGGGTCCATTTTGTTTTTCATTATACTCCCCTCTCCAGTATCTCTATTCTTGCAGTCATGGTAGGACTTCTAAGTTAATGTTTCAAACAGAAAACACTAAAAGAAAAATCTCTACAACCACTAGTGACTAAAGTACTGGGAAGCTAGGTTCTCGATCTCTGTATCCTCAGGATGATAATATATTTTATATTTAAATTGCTGGTACATTGAAAATAAAGTTTAAGATACATGAATCTAAAGCAAATGTTGTATTGGTGCAATAACGCTAATTTGAAATTTGAAATATTTGTAGTACATTGCTTTTCTCTTGAACCTGTACAATACTGTAAAGCACAACAAAACATTTATGAGATAATTAGGGAAATTTTAACACTGGACATTTGATGAACTCTTTGTTTAGTTGTAATAATGGTATTATAGTTTTCTTTTTCTAAGAGTGCTATCTTTTAGTACTAAAACACTTTGGGATGAAATGATGATGTCTGAGATTCGCTTCAAAATAATCTTCAGGGAGAGGAGAGTGAAGAGGGGGTATGGATGAAAGAAGATCAGTCTTGAAATGATAAATATGGGCACATAGAAATTCATTACACTCTTACTCTCTTCATTTGAATGTTAAAGTTTCCCATAATAAAATGTAACGAAACACAGGGGGACAGACATATGTTTCCTGACACTAGTTATCTGAGCAAGACAACTCCAAGTCTCACCCCTAAACTCCTCAGACTTCTGGGGAGAAATAGAAGCGAACATCCCAGGCCACCCCTCCGATCACCTCAGCAGTAGTGATCGCTCTGGGAGCAGTGCTGCCTGTTTAAGCTGGTGAATGAACATGCTTCTCAATATTCACAGAGGAGGAGAGGACTATATGGAGCATAACACCCACAGGGAGGCAGGAGAGGCTGCTCACCCTCAGAACCCATGTTCTCTGGGTGTCCTGGGCCTCCTTAGCAGGGGTCAAGATATTCTGTGCCATGAAGCTTCTTCAGATGGAATACAAGTGGTTCACCTTCATCCCCAAGGCTGGGAAGGGTGGAACCAGCCTGGGCCTTGCACATTTCCTAGGATTAGTGGCAGATTTGGGTCTCTGTATTGCCTCCACTGCTGCTACCACTGTGGAGTAGCACAGAAACTGGGAACCAAGCAGATAAGTTGGCTGGAAAAGGTGGAAAGTGCCACAAAACTTTGACTCTCTCTCTCAGCCTTGGCCTGCTAAGAATAGAAGAAAACAGTACCTGAATAGTAGAAAATTAGACAGTAGCTACCCATGGAAACCAGTCAAAAGCTGGGCCACCAATGGCTACCTATCTTTTGGGACCCAAAATATGGTTGTACTGTGTATCTTGGGAACATGGTTGCTTGTATCTATTTCCTTTTCATTTGTTCAGTATCAGCCTCTCTCAGGTATCCTTTCTTATTGAGTACCTATGTAAAGCATACTATTTCATTTAATCTTCCCTGATGATTACCTGAAGAAGGGATACCACCTGAGGAAGGTTCTATTAGCCTCACATTACAGATAAACTGAGGCACAGAAGTTAAGGAACTTTCCTAAGTCCACAACTTGTAAGTGGAAGGGTACAACTCTTACTTCACAAAGCTGCCTCAGTACTGGGGAAGATGATGGTGACCTTGAGAATCTGCCTAAGAACCTCAAAATGAAGGGGGTCCTAGGGAATAAAATTGACACTGCTCACACCCTGCCCCTACCAGCCAGTCTGCTTGGTTCTCATGTCATAACTGGCAATTCTAGGTTTGGATGGATCAAAGGAGGCTGTTCCCATGCTGTGTTCCATTCTTACTTCCCTAGGCCTCTCTCTCCATCATCACATCCCAGTTTCCAGAAATCTCTCAGGCCCCATGAGCAACAGCTCCCACTATCATCAATGGACAGTGATGCTCGCATCAGCTATCTGCCATCCCCTGGCCACCTAACTTCCCCACTGAGTATCAGGCCACAGTAATGCACTTGTGCTGCTCTCTCCCTTCTATCCACATCCCAGTTTCTGCTCCCTCTAGCCAAAGAGCCTGCTCTGGCCAGCTTGCCAGATTCCCAAATGCCACTTTCTAGAACTCAGCCCACCTGACATCTGAACTCTGCCAGAGGCTGCGACTACCTCTCCTGATGCTGGCCCTGTGACACTTCCTCTGGGGGCCTCTGCTCTAGTGGACGTGAGCCCCTTGTCTCAGGGCTGCACAGAGCTCTGCCCTCCCCATCCTGTACACTTTCCTCAGGTAACCTGTAGCCTCCCCTGACTCCCAAGCCTCTGGCAGCTTTCTCTGCCTTGTCCAAGTCCTGTAGGCCAGTGCCCTTTTTCTGCCTCACCACTTCGAAGTTGAATAACATGCCGGGCCAAAGTAATGCAATCTGAGCAAGCGGGAGTAAACGTGCCATAGGGCAAACCGGTAGCAACAAAAGACAGGCGAACTTGTTCTCCATTCCTCTGACATAACGGTCCAGCCAGGCATGGTATTTCTGTAGTCTCTCCGGAGACATCACACATGGGCAAGGGGCCACACATGTTTTTGTGAAGCAGCGGCCAACTCATTAAAACAAATATTTTGTTTTCTTCTCCTTCTCTGATGAGTTTCCCTCTCTCATTGCTCTGGGGTTACATCTGCCAATAAAGTACCCAAATTTCAGCTTTGCCTAGGTTCAGTTTTCTAAGTAACCCAAATTAAGACAGTATCTCACTCAAATCATGCCTTCGACTACCACTGACATGTTCCCTTCTCATTCCCCAACCTTTATCTCCAATCAGACTTCTCTACTGAGCTCCAAACCTAATGGACATCTCCTCTTGGACATTATCACAGGTACCTCAGACTCATGTCCAAAATGAAATTCAGCTCTCCTCCCTAAACATGTGTCCTTTTCCTGTGTTTTGGGGATGCAGAGATGGAAGACACCCTAGAGGAGCTCTCGGTCTGTGTAAAGTAGGAAACAAATGGGTTAACTAACAATTACAATAGCAAGAGATGTTTAATGGCATACAGCAGTGTCCTAGAAAAGCGGTCCCCAAACTTTTTGGCACCAGGGACCAGTGCTTCTATGAGAATCCAGTGCCTAACGATCTGAAGTGACTGAGGTGGTAATGCTAGTGCTAGAGAGTGGCTGCAAATAGATGAAGCTTTACTTGCTTTCCTCCTGTGCAGCCTGGTTCCTATCGGGCCACTGACCAAATACCAGTTCACGGCCTGGAGGCAGGGTTAGGGACCCCCTGTCCTAGAGGCATGTATTGAAGGAGAGCAGAAAGCCTGCTGTGCACCAGGTGCAGTGCTCGAGGCATCCCTCTGTTACCTCATTTAGCCTTTACAACGGCCCTGTGAGGTACATTATCCTGATCCTGCAGTTGAGAAAGCAAACCAAATAAACCTAGCAAGGTCACAATACAACTAAATTCAAGCACACTTGAAAGAAAAATATTCATAGTTTTTGCTGCTTCCAGGAGAGGAGCACCTAACAGGTCAAAGAGATTAGAGATTTCCTGATGTGGCAATGTCTCAGCTGTCTTAAGAGATGACAGGATGTCAGCAGAGGAACAGGGTGAGGTGGGGACAGGGAGGTGGAGTGGAAAAGGAACTAGCTGGCCTCTGGGTAGTGGGAAGTCCTGAGAGGACAAGGTGGCAAACTGCAGGTGTTTGCTACAGCTAGACCACAAAGCACATGTGGAGAAGTAGAGGATGAAGAGGTGGCAGGACCTAAATCATGGATGGCCTCATGTGCCATTCTAATGAATTACAATTTAAATTTCTAATTTTAATTTCTAATTGGAAATTAAATTTCAGAATTTAAGACATGGAGTGACACGGCCCAGTATGCATTTTGGAAAGGTGCCTCTGACATCACTGAGAACCGGTAGAGATAAGGGAGATAGGATGACCAGAGGGTAGAATGCGGAAGTACCCAGAACAAGAAATTATACAAAGAGTTAGCAGTGGATGAGTGAAAAAGAGTGAACAGATCTGAGAGACAATAATAATGAAAAAATTAAACAGGACTGGGTAACTAAATTAGCTAAGGAGTAAATTAGCTAAAGAGAGTAAAGAAGGCATCAGACATCCAGGTTTGTGGCTCGTCGCATCCAGGACATGGAAGAGATGATTTCCGTTTTAAACGTGCTGATGTTGACACAGATGGATACCAACAGGCAACTGGATGGATGAGTATAGCACTCTAGAGAGCAGAAGTGGTGAGATCACTACCAAGGGAAAATGACAGAACCAGCCTTGTCCCCTTCTCAACAAGTCTCTAGGAATTGCCCAACCTTGGCCTTTGGTATCTTAACTACCAATCAGAAGCCAGGTCAGCAGCTTGGGTAAAAAGGACAGGTTCACAATCCAATCCCAGGGAAAGGACAGTGTGGCCAGCAATTTCCTTAGCCATAGAGAAACCCAATTTGGAGAGGTGAGGTGAAGACTCTGGTGTCAAGACACGGCGACCATTCTGTGGGAACTAGTTCTGTGAGAATTAATCCCTAACACCCTGAAGTTATCACCTGTCTGTAACAAATTATAACCTGAGCATCTAGAATGGTATTAACCATGCCTCATCTTGAGTACTGGAAAGTCACCAAATCATTTTCTCTTTGAACCCCAGTTGAGAAAGGCTGAGATACAGAGCAGCTATCAGGCACCAGAACCTGGCCCTTCCCAGAGGGTGCTCAACTGGGACTGTGCCCAGCACCAACTGTGTGCGCTAAGCTCCCAACATGGAGCCTCGTGGACCTGTCTGCTTCTCTCTCTCAAGAGAGAAAGCACCCAAATGGAGGGCCTGCCCTAGCCAGAACTGCTCTTAAGTGCTAAGGGTTTCTTCTATCAGCTGGATCAGACACCTCTGGGAGCCGGGCCAAGATTTCCCCAAGGAGGTAATAAAAGAGTAGAGCAAGGAGTCAGCCAACTAGACTACATGGGTGTTAAGCTCTAAAATGACAGGGTGCTTGCTGCTCACTGCCCTAATGGGCCCCAAATCTAGAAGTGATTTCAGCAGGTCTGGGTCAGGGCTCGGAAACGTGCACGTGATAATGAAGCTCCCCAGGTACTAACTTGTGGAGGAACCTGGGAGCAGCTTTGTAACTTCTTCCTTATTGATCTGTTGCTTTGGTCTTCCCTCACTTAGTAAATGTTCCCTCGGAGCGGCCCCAGGAGACTGTGACCAGCACATCAGAAAGTTGGCTGGGCTGATGATCACATCTTTCACCCAGCTCCAAACAGCAGTCTGAACAGCAGTGGAAGATCCAGCAAGCAGAGGCAGGCATGACAGAGGCTGTACAGCCCCTGCCCTCCTAACCCCACAAATGAATGCAGGTGCAAAGCCCTCAGTCTAATCCTTTCCCCGGCTGCTCATGACAACATACCGCATATGTTAATCTGAGGGATGCAGCATTCTTCTTGTCACTACAGAGGGGTCCTCAACTTTGGCACAACCAAAACCTCCTCGGCATCAGTTCTCCTTCACTCACTGAGCCAAATGTCCCAGGACTCATTCCACACACCACACAGAAAGCACTGAAGCAGAAGTTGCTTTAATCAAGGCGTGACGTCCTCAATCAGGTGGACCTCACTCGACCTTTGGTGGTGGGGTCTCAGCCTATCCCCCCACATGCCCTGAGGCCCCTCAGGAAGGAGGGAGCAGCTGAACAGCAAATATAGCAGAGGTCAGGAAAATGGGGGAACCCAGGTCAAGCGGCAGGGGCACAGCACTGACGAGTGTAGTGAGGCTGAACGGGGGCTGGAACAGCGTTACACACACGCTTCTACCTGGGGGCCAGCTGAGGTGGCTGTGCATCAGGCAGTGCCACCAGGAGGGCTGAGAACAGAAAAGGGTAACGGGGGAAGGAGCACTTAGGAGATGAGGCGACAGTGAAGCTGGTATAGCTGCTCCTGGGTCAGCACCAGCCGGTGTCGCTGTCCGAGGCCAGCTGCACATGAGAAGGTCACTTTGCCCATGTAGACAGTGTCGTCCTGCTGCTCCTCCTTGGCCTGGGAATTGGCAAGAAGAGAACCCCAGGTCAGTGGCTCACTTGTCCCTGAGCCCAGAGATTAAGGTAGCCCCTGGGAGACAGGTTTGGGGGCTTCTAGGCTATAGTGACGTTTTCCAAATCAGAATTGGGGTACACAGTCTCACAAGGGAGTTTTGAGCCCATCCTGGTGTCAAAAGTCATAGAAGTTATTTAACTGCTGAAATAGTGGAATTTCTGGAAGCACTGCAAGAACTTTTGAGTTGACACTTGGACACTCAGGATGTGCAGTTGTTGGACCTGAACCCCAGAAGCCACAACAAATTTTCAGGGAGAGGAAAAGGATCCATTTGAGCCTCCATGCTGCCCACCTCCCTCCCCACGCTCCCTCTGACCCTGAGGAAGGCTGAGGAAGGGAAGGTGGCGAAATCAGTGGGGACCATGGCTCCAGGGCGCTGTGATACAGTCTCCTTGAGGACTTCATCCTGGCAGAAGAGGGAGGGGAACAAGGGTTCATTTAGGAGACAGACCCCCTCCCCCACACACACACACACAGGCTAGTCCAAAATGTCCCTGGTTTCACGGGGACACTAATACCAGAAACAGAGAGACCCGGTCTTCTCTATCACTAAATTTCTGCTCTCGCCTCCATCCCCATTCCCCACCCCAACATCCTTCCTATGCTTGTCCTTTAAGGCCCCATGCAGAATCTACAGGCTTTGGAAAGCCCTCCCCAACCGCCCTGCCCCATGGCAATCTCAGCTCTGCTAGAAGCTGCACCTGAACCATATACTCTTAAGATCAACCCATTTAGTTGATAAGAATCTGCCTTCTGTCTGCACCAAAATGGTGAGCTCCCAAGGCAGGAATCCTGCCTTCCCTTCCACCTCCCCTGCAATGTGCCATGTAGCACAGGCCAGAGGAATGCTGGGAGGGCCTGTGGGAGTCAATGTGCTAAGACTTCACCAGGGACTGCTAGAGCAAGCTCTTAGGGTAAAGGAAATCAGGGTCAGGACTGACCTTGAGCTTCTCGATGGTGTCACTTAGGGACTTGAGCTGAGCAACCTGCTCCAGGAGCTGGGCCGACGGGCTCTTGGCAGCTGTGGGAGGGAAGGCTGGTGAGGGCCACCAAGGCCCCAGACGGTGGCTGTCCTGGATTAAAGGTCAGCAGTGCACACACTGGACCCTCTCATAGAGCAGGCACATGAAAGAGTGGATGAATCGAGCAAACTGAACACTGAGAAAAAGTGGTATAAGAACTGCCTGGGCAGGGTCTATACCCCTGAGGCAAGGGGAAGGGGTGTGTTATTCATCTCAGGGGTTGGCAAGTCCATACCAGGGCTGGAGCGAGTAATATCTACTACGTGGGTGTGCGCGCTCAGCTGATTCAAAGTCTCCAGCAGCTGGTTGGTCTTACGATACAGCGCTCCAGCAGCTAGCTCACTGCCAGGGCCCTCATGGGGTGGGAGGGAAAGCTTCGCCACATGCAGAGGGGGCAGGGCTGCTAAGGAGGCCTTCATCTGGGATCCCTGTGGGGTGGGAAAAAGAGGGGTAATGGTAAGAGTTGATAGAAGACCCTGCCATCTACCATCAATGGGGCAGATATGCTTTACCTCCACCCCAATCCTCCCTGCCAACCCCCTCACCTTGAGGATGCTGTTCTCATGCTGGAGTTGGGAGATGTGCAGCCTCATGGCAGAGATCTGCTGAAGCAGCAGTGGCGAGTCCCTCACCAGCCCGGGGCCTGGCATAGACCCCAGAGCCTGCCCGGGGGCGCCTCCTGTGTCACCACAGTAAATGTCATCAGTCCCAGAGGTAGAGGGCTGAAGATGGGTTCCATCCCTGCTCATCCCCTTTCCTTATATCCTCCCACCCCAAGTCCTGATGGCTTCCAAGAGGGAAGTCTCACCCTGCTCCCCCAGCCCCAATTCCCACCAGCACGGGCAACCACCAGCCAAGGTGGATCTCTACCTCGCTGCTGTTCTTCTGTGCTCAGGGGAGCCATGGGGAGCAAGAAAAGAGGAGAGAGGAATTAGGTGATTGGGGGGTCAGGAGGATACCACAGAGGAATCCTGGACACAACCTACAAAAAAACCCTTTTCCTGCTCACCATACCTTCTCTAACAAGACCCTGCCTCTGCCCCTCACCTTTGGGAAGAGCAAACGTGTGAAATAAAGATGGGAAAGGGAAGTGAGGCCATGAGACACAGTGTCATGTGTGAGGAAGACGTGCGAGTGTGCACTGGAGAAAGCACCTGGGGCATGAGGCCATTCCTGCCTCCCTGACTCATACTCCAGCTCCAAGACAAGCAGAGGGGATACTCCCAAGACCCTGATGTGTCTGTGCCCTTACTGCTTCTAAGCAGCAAAGCTTAAGTTAAGGATGGAGACACATTCATGTTCCTCAGGTTCTCCATTGCTCTGAGGCAAAAGACATCCTTTTTTAGTGGGAAGGTTCATACATTCAGAACCAGTATTTAAAGAGCCTGTGCTAAAACAATACAAAGTGGTAATTCTTGAAATCCCTCCCACAAAGAAAAGGAGCCATAGGAGTCTACGGTCAAGAAGGTACTTGGTCACCTTCCAAGCTCAAGAGGCACCAGTGACAGGGGCATTGATGAGGATAAGACCCTAGGTGGGGCCAGCTGACAAAACAGGCACAGGAGGGGCAGTCAGGAGACCCTGAGGCCTCACTCCAGGGCAAGAAGACTGTCTTCCAGAAACAAGGGAGTAAGTGAGAAACTAAAGAACAACAAACAAACTCTAGGTTAGATGAAATCAAAGATGGCAGTGGGCACCTCCTTGGCCAGGAAATTGGGGAGACTGAGCCTGGAAACCATAAAAACGCATAAGAGAAGGAGCCCTGACCACGCCAAGAGACACGCAAAGGTCAGAACATAAGCCCCAAGTTTAACTAAGAGAATTCAGCAATAGAAGAGACAGCCACACCTCCAGGAGAAGCCACGTGAACTTAGCAAGGAAAACCTGGTGCCCATGCAGAGAAGCAATCAAAAACAGGAATCAGGCACAGCTGGATACTGCAGCAGAGTCAGCCGGGCCACGGCAAGGAATCAGGGCTGGGTCAAAAAGGCCACACCGCAGACCCAGAGGGGACATCTACTAGAGTCCAACCGTCACTATAATTCTGAGCGGCATTGACTACTTGATAACACCCCACCTTGGTTAGAGGGAATCTACACATATCTTTGGGAGAAGTCAAATCTTGGTGAAAAGTGCCACAGAATGAAACTGGGCAAGCTCATTCTTGGCTGAACATCCGGGGGTAAGAATGTGGCAGAAGTCAAACTGAGGCCAAGGACAAGAGGGAGGCCATTCAATCTCCTGTGGGCCAGTGCTGCCTGTCCCACTGCACTCACCACCAGCAATGCCAGAGACCAGAGTAGCAATACCGGAGGGAGGGGGCCCCCGGAGGCCCTCGATTGTGCGCTTGGACTGGCTGTTCAGCCGCTGCTTTAGCTCTGCCTTCTCTGCCTCCAGCTGGTCAATGTCAGCCTGAAGTGCGTCCATCGTCTCCTCGAACTCTCTGTGAAAGAGAATCTGAGCTTGGGCAGTGTCCCTTCCCCATGGCCCATTCCTACTTCTCAGTCCTGGCAGGTCCTTGTAGTAGCCCTGCTGATGAGGTCCAGAGGTAGCACGGGCTCAAACTGGGGTGATGTAATGGGTTGGCAGTAGGTGAGGAAAATGGCGCCTGTTCCCCTGGGGAGCCTCAGGATGAGAGAGTAGGGCAAGTCAGGAGGCAGAGCTGCCAGCAGGAGAGAGGGCTGGAGTAAGTGGGGGCCAGGGAAGTGCCTAACTTTTCTTTCTTCCGCAGCAATGCCTGGGTTTCCTCCAGCCGAGTCTGGACTTTCTCGATGCGCTCATCTGCATCCTTGGCAGCACTGTCCAGCTTCTTCTCCAGGAGGCTCAGCCTCACGTTGGCCTCACTCAGCTCCTCCCCCTGGACAAGGGCAGAGAGCTTCTAGTTCCCTTACACCCTCCCATGGCCCCCAGGGACCCAGGATAGACCATACGATGAAAGCCTCTCTAAAGGCCCACTAAGCTCCCACTGATCACAGGCACTTCTTATCTCAACTTTAATCCGTCCCAGTCGCAACCAAGACTCACTACTGCCCTGTGCCCTGCAACATTTCCTGGCCCCCAGACCCTGGGTCTACCCTACTCTCACCTTGATCTTGAGTGACTTCTTCAACTCCTTGATAACTGTCTCTCGATCTTCAAGCTTCAAGCCCAGGCCTTCAGCATCTGTGATCTCTGCACGAAGGGCTGCAGCCCGTAGTTCAACAGGAGGAGGCTAAGGACCAGGGTGAGGGCAGAGGGCAGAGGTCGAGAGAAGGTCACCAATGTGCTCCTTTCAGAGAGATCCAGTTTCTTGTCTTTTAAGCAGGATGATGCTCTCCAGGTTCCTTCCTCCACATCCCAGCCCTCCCAGAACTAGCAGTGTCTCTAGGTCTCAGCCCCCTGGGTCCAAGGAGCGTATCCCCACCTTGCTGGGGGGCCGCTCTGCATCATACTCTCCCTCCTGCATGGCTGTAGCCAGCTTGTTCATGGTGCTGATGAGAATGCTGCATGACTGGCGCAGACACTCATAGGGACTGCTCGACGGGGTCCCATAGATCTGCAAGAGCCAAGGGCAGTAGTGAAACCCTCGTACTGACCACTTGATCCCCCACACCTTCTGCCCTGCCATCCAGGCCCACCTGCTCGCTTGCTTTGAAAGCCAGCTCCTCCAGGGCAGCCACAGGAAGTCCCTCATTCTCCGCCAGTGAAGCAATGAGCTGGGCAGCAGCAGCTGCCACCTCCTGCAGCACAGCCACCACCCATGTCAAGTGTTTTCTGCAGTCTAGGAGTGTGTCGGATACCTGTGCGATAGGCCAGGGTCAGGAGCCCAACCTGGGTCCAGCACCACGGCTCCTAGCTACCTCAAAATCATTCCTGCCCCGTGACAGGACCCACAACTTGACATGATAGGCCCTTCCTTATTCTACTCAACTTCCTTCCCTTCCTCCCTCACAGCCCTAAACCTGTGATCCAAAGGCCAGTGCAGCGGGGATCCCAGGAGCATCTGTCCCTGGCATTCGCCTTCGGATCTTCTTGCAGAACTGGCGGATGTCACTGCATGACGTTTCCAGGTCCCGGAGCAAGAGGGCAATATCTGAAGCCTCCTGTCCACCCTTTTCAGGGAACAGGAGAAAATGGATGGGGAGCTGAGTCAGTATTAGGACTGGAGGTGAGAAGGGGAAGCTAAGAAGAGGAGCCAGTTGTGCTCTCACCTGCAAGAAGGCACGCAGCCGTCCCACCTCCACACTCATGCAGTCCAGGGCACTCTGGGTAAACTGTGAGAACAGAAGCATGTGCTTGTCAGCCCCCACGAGGAGCCCTTCTGCCCCGTCATCATCTCTAAGAAGTCTCAGCCCTCTAGTGAACCCCATACGTAGTGGGTTCCCAGGCTTCCCTAATTTGGCCTTACTGACTCTGTTCCAGTCCTATGTGCTACCCTACTCCTGAGGGCCAGATGCCTCAACTTGATGGCCTCCATTTCTGATCTCTACAGGGGGCTCGACAACCGGCTCAGACACTTCACCTTGATATGGTCAGCCAGCTGCATGGTACTGTCCTCGGGCTGTTCAGCAAGGTGGATACTATACAGATGCTGAGGGATGACAAAGAAACAGAAGCTTTTAGGCCTTGGAGGGATGAAGGATTCTTCTCCAATTGCAGTTTGAGCCCCAGTCACCCCAGGACTCCAGAGGTAGGAGAATTTGAAAGCTCCAAGGTCTGCATCCTGAAGTGAGTTCATCTAGAGCATGCTGAGCCTCAGGCACACAACCTAGGCTATGCTGACCACAGCCCTAGAAGGAGAAACCCTCCCTCCCTCCTGCACCAGGCCAGAATCTTCATCCCAGACCTGGTAGTACTTGATGGCCTTGGTGAGAGGCTCGACATTGACAGTCTCGTCCAGCTGGTCCTTGTGCAGCAGTTCAATGAGGAAGTCCAAGGAGCGCTCATGGGCACTCATCTCAGGGTAGAGGCTGCCCACCTTCTTGTACACGTCCACATTGCACTGAGAGAGAGCACTAGAGACCAGAGAAGGGCCCTGTGAAGCCAGGGTCTGCCAGGCAATCTCAGTTCCAGCCAATCTGAGACCGGAGGCCTAGAATAGAAGTCAGAGGTCACTTACTGCTCATAGCGGTGTAGTGTGGCTTGCAGCAGACTCAGTGAGTACACCAGCCCAGCGGCAAAGCTGAGCTGCTCCCCTGCAGCTCCTCGAAGCCCAGGACGCTCTGAACAGTTCTCACTTAGGTCAAACTTCTCCTGGGCCTGCTTCCGGATCAGCTCTGCCTGTGGGAAGAAGTGCCAGGGACCTGGGGCTCAGAGCAGAGGATGGAAGACACAGACTCAAGAATACAAGACATACTGCTGAGCATCTATGAGGAGGTCAGTGGAGATGGCAGAAACAGCTCTTAGATGGGCAGTGAGTCTTGCACAGGGAAAGGGTAATGATGTGGTTACTGGTAGCTATGAGGATTTGGGATGTGGGGATGAAAGGACAGTGGAAACAGGGGAAACCAAGCTCTTTCCTACAAGCTTGAAGCTGCTGCTCCTGCTACCCTTCTACTAAAATGCTATCCTGATAATTATCTCCTCACTAACTCCTAGTCATCTTCTGGGTCTCAGCTCAAATGCTATTCCTTCAGTGACAACCCTCCACCTAAATCAGCTCCCCACCTGTGCTCTCTCAAAGAAGCTATGCCCACTGTAACAGGCCATCTGTGTCATGTGACCACCTGCAACTTTGGTGACTACGTTCTCCCACTACATCATGAACTTGGGATCAGGGACGCTGACTGCTGGCTTCACTGTACTTTCTCAATGACTGGTTCACAATAAGTTCAACGGGTTCCCGCTGAACATGTGATTGACTGGCCGTACCTTGCAAATGAGACGAGGCATGAGAAGCAGCACCAGGACACAGTCATGGTCCCCACCTGGCCGAAGGAAGCTGTCAGGCATGAAGGCTGTCATCAGGGACATGTGCCGATTGGCCTGGGCTACCTCCATCTGCCTCAATTCCATCTCAATAGCCTGTGAGATAGACAGAGAGCCAGGCTCTCAGACAGGATAGGGTTCCAGACCTACTGTGTCTTGCTCACAAGATCCCCTGATTCTAGGACAAGCCCAGGCCAGGAGTCTTCCAAACCATGACACAAAGCACCTGGTCCCCCAGGAACCTCACACCAGGTCAGTCCACAGCCACACTCAGGCTAGGCTCTCCCACACTCTCCCCTCACTGGCCAACTCGCTTTCCTGACCTTGGCATGGGCCTTAGTCTCAGCAAACTTGATTTTGAAGTCAAAAGTCTCTGGGGGTGGCTGCTGCTGACGCTCCACAGATGCTTCCTGCTGGTTTGTCAGTTCCCGATTCACGTCCTGGGAGCAAAGATGGAGAGTAAGGCACAGGTGGGTCATGAGGGAGCCCTGGGGTGATCACAGGCAGAGAGCAGGGGATGCACAGATACCTGTAGGTGGGCAGTCAACTGGCGGTACTTCTTGATAGTTTGCTGGTAGTCTGCAACTGTCTCCTGAGCTGCCTCCACACGCTTCTGGGCCTCCCGTACCCGGGCACCAGCCATGTCCAGCTGTTCCCGCAACTCCAGTTCTGTCTCACGTGCATTCTCTTGCAGCTCATCGTTCATTTCATTCATCGCTTCCTGGGAAGCCATGAGGGAATTGGGGCAAAAGCGAGGCAAGGTTAGGGTAGCACACTCTGCTCAAAGGTCAAGGGTCATGTGTCAGTGTCTCTCTCAGCAAGTCCCTTTTAAATACTCTCCATTGGGGTCAGAAGTCAGGAGTTGGCTCTCCTCTTACCAAGTCCCCCACGGTCTCTCTCAATTCCCGCACTTTCTCTTCTAGATTTAGGTTCCTATCTGTCAGCATCTCCACCATCTCCTCAGCACCCAGAGCAGCATCCACCTGTGTTACAAGGAGGGAACAGGGAGAAGGACTGCTGAAAGGTGCCTAGTGAGGGGAGGCACCTGTGAGAGACTCAGAGCATGGGGCTGGAGGGAGACTCCAAGTGAGGGACTGGACTCCCCAGACCTGCTCCTTCAGCTCATCAATGGTGCTCTCCGCCTGGCTCAGCTCCTCCTGCAGACGCTCCCGCTGCTGCCTCACAACTTCCAGCTCTTGGTTCTTCTTTTCCATGAGCTTCTGGAGTTTCACATGCTCCTGCTTCTCTGAGGAAGAAAGATCTCGCATCCTGCGGGGAGGTGGAGAGAGATGTGGCATGTGTGAGAGGCACTGGGCAGTGGGCACTCTGGCACATCTGGAGCCAGGAGCATGGGTCCTGGAGCCAAGCGGCGAGGGCAACCTACCTCACCAGGGCATCCTTGAGGCGGGCATTCTGCTCCTCGAGCTGCTTGAGTTGATAACTGGACGCAGCTCCATCTGAGCCTGAGGAGAGCCATCAGCATCTTCAGACATGGTTCCAAACCCACCATTCGTTCCCTAGCAGCTCCCAGGCCCTCACCTTTCTCCTCAATCTCAGCCTTAAGGATCTCCAAGTCAGTGGTAAGCTCGTCCACACGCTCCTTCAGTGCCTCAACCTCTTGCTGCAGGGACTCAGCCCGCTCTTCAGCCATCTCCTTGTCCAGAGTGGCCATCTCGATGGCGTCAGCAGTATCGGCCATCTCCTCCATGTAGCGTTCCTTCGCCTCTAGCGCCTCCTTGGCTTCCTGAGGAGGGGGGGAGGTTGAGGGAGCCTAAGTACAAGAGACGCCTCGCCTCACATGCCCTATCTCACAGAGCGTTCTGGGCTCCAGCTCCAGTGGAGTTTCCAAAACACTTCCTCAGGTCTGAGGCCTCCCCAGCCACCCCCTTCATGCCCGAGTCCCACCTTCCGCGCCTCCTTGAGGCGCCGCTGCAGGTCAGCCTGCTGCTCCTGCATTTTGCTCTTCCATTCCTGCACCTGCTCCAGCTGGATCTTGTGTTTTTCCAGCTCTTTTAGCTTTGCCTTATCTTCTGCCCGTTTCAACCGCAGGGTCTCCAGTTTCTCCTCCAGGTCTCGTACCTGGGCCCTCAGCCCCTCCTCCTCCTGCAAAGGAGAGACCCCTCATTCTGTGCATAGTCTCCCCCTCCTCCCCACCAAGGCTATGCTGGAGCATAAAGGACAGGAATGTGTGCACACATCATTCTAGTCCCAGGGTCAAAAGGTATATAAACATCTGAGAAGAAACTAATACATATGGAGAAAGTGTGAAAGGGCAGAGAGGGAAGGGCAGCTTAGTCAGTGGCAGGATAATGCTATGTCCCCACCCTTCTGACCCAAGTTCGAGGTCTCCCCCAACTCTGGGAAATGTCCAAGACCTTGGAAATGTCACGGGCCCCTTTGTGTCTTGGTTCATCTTCACTCCAACCCCAGTCCTTACCTTGGAGGGGGAAGGAAGTGGGGGCGCTGCTCCAGGAGAAGTGAGGGCTGGCGTGGGGATGATGGGTGCTGCCAGCGGAGTCTGAGCTGGGGTGCTGGGCTCACTGCTACTCAGCTCACCTGCTGATGCTGAGCCAGAGGGGCCTAGGGAGCTACTGGCTCCGGCCACCCCAGTACTACTGGCTGGGCGGGTGGGCTATTCAGAGAAGGTAGGGGCAGACCAGAAGAAAAGTAGGAGAGAGGGGTGGTGAAAGAACAAGAGACAAAATATGACAATATGGTGAGGGAAAGAAAGAAAAAGGCAGGAAGAGAATATCAAAGCACAGTTAGTACACAGAAATATATTGAAGGGGAGAGGGAAAATGACACAGTCAAAGATAGTGACAAAAGACAGGGGAGGAAAGGGGGAGGCAGAGGGGAAGGAGAAAAAAGGATGGAGGAAGACATAAGATTACAAGGCTCCTCCCTTGGCAATGACCCCACATTCCTCACAGCTCTGGCACTACCCCCTTAGAGCAGAATCCTAACTCCCCAGAACTCCCCTTGGTGACCCACTTGTAATCATTTTAGCAGTTTCTTAATACTCCCAATCCTGCGATTGCTCTGGACCTGCACCCTCCTCCCCCCAGAGGTAAAAAGTGATTCAATGTCATTTCCAGAGAAAAAGAACAGATTGTAGTTTGTTCTCTAACTTTCATGTTCCCAGTGAAGGCTGGACTGACTAAAAGTGGGGAGACCAAACTCTACACCTCTGCTAGGCCCTCCCTGCTCTTCGGGAGTCAAGTTGATTCTCCCTCCCTTAGTCTATTTCAGGGCACCCAGCAAGTATAAGGGCCCCAGGTGAAAGTTGTATTCCTTGACTCTCCCTTGAAACAAGGTCAGCACAACCAACTTTTCTGTCCTCTCCCTCCCCCAAGAGAAAGAGGCTCTAATCAGGCACCAAATCAGGCTGGGGCAGAGGAGATGCCCTGCAGCCTCCAGCCTGGGAGGGGACTGGCCTTCCCAATGCTCTCCCACATAATGCTGGGCTTTGACATTCAATTGGTGGGCTGATACTCAAAGACCACGTGTATCCACAGATACTGCCACCCAAAGCCTTTCACAGACATTTACAAGGACAAGTTCTTCTTCACCTCTTTTAATTCCCACCCCATCAAAACTAGTCAAAATGTCTTTCTTCAATAAAGCCTGCCTTGATTAACCATGACCACTCTCATTTCTCTTTTGAACTCAAGCTACTGACTCAGAAATCCTCCCAAGAGCCAGAAGTCACTTTCTCAGGAGTGGTCTGTCACTACCCTCAGACCCCTCATTCTCATGAAAAGAGAACCCAGGATGCACTGTGACCAAGTCTTACTTGACCACACACATGCCCACACACATGCCCACACACACGCACATGCCTGAAATGGGTGTGTACATTCAGCAGTAGCTTGTGCAGAGGCCTGTTTTTTCTCACCTTGGGCCGCCGAGTTGTGGTCTGGACAGGCAACAGGAGCCAGAGGAGAGGTAGTCAGGAAAGAAAGAAAAACGGCACAAAGATAGACAGCAAAATGGACAGCAGTGAGAGCATAAGAAGTAAGGGGAATGGGGCTATGGTTAGCCACCCTCCCACTCCCACCCCACCCCTTTCTCCCTCCAGTGAATCACCCTGTTCCTACTCCAGTAACTCAAGACTCCAGTTCCCCATTGGTTCCTTCTCTCATGTTTGCCCAAGCTTCACAGACCTCACCCCTTCAGACACCCTGGAAAACCCAGAACCCATCTCCTAGGCTGAGCCACCGGAGACCGAAAGCAGTAAGTAGCCGGTGGAGAAGGTCTCCAGAGACCAGGCCTTTTGCAAACAACTTCTGGCACTCCAGCCCAGAGCCTGAGGCCCCACCCATCCATCACTCCCAAGGACTTTTCCAGGTCAGCCCCTTCCTTCAAGTGCTAGACTCCACAGAGGGCTCCTTACACATGCCATGTGATAAGACTAATGACATGAGACCAGAAGTGAGTAAAATGAATCCAACAGAGGGAGATCAGGTCCCCAAAGCAGAACACTGCTTCCCTATCCTCACCCCAGCCCTTGCCCAGGACCCGATCCTGCAGCAGTCCCCTTCCCTAGGGCAGAGGGCTCAGGTGTCAGGACCATGAATATTGCATTAGCCAGAAGCTGAGCTCAGCAAAGTAACCCCACCCCACTACAAGAAAGGGCGAACAGCAGCACACACAAACTACTGCCCTAAACCAAATCTAGAAACCCCTCAGGTTACTGCAAAGTTGTAAACAGACGATTAACTCCAACTGTCAAATAGTCTTCTTGTTATCCAGTAGCTCACGGCTCCGGCAAAGACAAGGTTTGGCTTGCCTTTTTCCCGTTGACACTGAGCCCAAGGAAACCAATCCCCACATCTCCTACCCTGAGCTAAGCCTCCACAGCTGCAGGTCAAAAACTATTTTAGGGTCCGCATCCCACCCTGGGAAAACCCCCTGATACAAATCCTAGTGGGGGAGGGATGCTAGGAGTACAATCAAGTCATTCTAGCAAAGGTTGGGGGAGGCAGGCCTGCTAAAGGCACAGAGACATCTGGAGCTGCTTCCCCAGATTTTCTCACAGGAAACTCTCCCAGAGCTGCTTTGCAGCAGAAGCTGCCTCAACCCCAAGCCTGTAAGGCCACTGGGTACAGGCCCTGAACACAGACTCAGAGCCAAACACAGGCAAAACAGGGAACAAATGCTCAGTGTGGGGCATGGCAGTGACACACACCTCTCCCTGCCCCCACCTTCACCCTCCTCCTCCTCCCCCATCCAGGTAGACAGATGAAATCAATCAGCCCCCACCCCCACCCCAGCAGCCTGCTGCCACCATCGCCCTGGCAACCCAGCAGCAGGACCAGAGCAAGCAAGAGTACCTTTCGGGCTGTCGGTGCCTGTCTCATCATTGCAGAAAACCAAAGAAAGCCAGGAGAGGAAAGAGGGGGAGAGCGGAGGATGGACACACAGAGGAAGGACAGACAGGGGGAGGGAGGGAAAGAGACCGAACAGAGGGAAAGGCGGCGGAGACAGGAGATTAGTGCATCAAATCCCAACAATGCAGCCTCAGCTTCCAGGTCAGCGGCTTCCCAGCCCGCAAACGGCCGAGGCACCGATGCAGAAGGCCTGCAGGTGCGCAGAGGGACAGCCGAGCTCTGGCGGGCACCGGGGAGGCGCCGGCCCAGTTCCCCAGCTTAGGCTGATGGCAGCCTCAGTGGCCGCAGCACCAGCTCCACCTGACGTCATGCACCCACCCTCCTCTGCTCCATGGGGGTGGAGCCACTGCTCCTCGGTCACCTAGCAACCAGCTGGCTCCACTGGCTCCTCCTCCTCCTCATGACTGGACATGGTGCTGAGCAGAGCCCGCCCTGCTTCTTCCGCCAAAGAGCAGACTGTGGCTCCTCCTTCACCGCTCGCCAGTTAGCTCCAAGAAACTGGGCAAGGGGCCATCTCAGAAATGGTACCGTCTGGGGCCAGGACATCATTGGGCAGGGACACAGGGTCTCAATGCTCCATCAGGCCCACTCATACTCCCACTCCCCTCAGCTCGCAACCCCATCAACTCCACTTCTGTCTCTAATGATCACACAACCCAGAATAGCCCTCCTGCCACAGCATCAGCGCTGATGGTCAACAGCGAGTTTCAGGGACCATTCAACAGCAGCTCTAATGACAGTGTTTGGCTCCTCTCCCAACCCTCCCCTGGCTGTGGGCAGGTTAAGCCTGTCTCTAAAGAGCTTCCAGAAAGGACTGACCTTGCAGAGACATCAGTTCTCTTCTGCTCTTCCCCTCTAAATACAGTCTTTTGTTTTGAAGTTAGCTCCCTGTTCCCCATGGGGTGAGAGCAGGTCCCTGGGCTAAGAAGCACTGGAGAGGAAGCCTGGGCGGGGGGCACTTTACTTGACACTTTGCACCATGAGCAAAAAGGTGCTACATCCCAGCACCAGCAGCCCAGGCTGGGCTTTGCCACATTTCCTCAGGCAGCTGCCAAAACCCCAAGATTTGCACATGGCTCAGGTGCCACCAGCATCAGGTCAGGCTGCAGCCAGAACTCCTCCAGAGGCATCAGACTGCAGGTCCATGCTCTTCTCTATGCAGGAGCCTGATGTGAGAGGGAAGCCCAAACCAGGAAACAATACTCAAAGGAAGAAGCCCAGTTTCTGTGACCTTGGAATGGGTCCCACGTCCTTCCGAGCATCATTTTCCTTCTTACAGCCCATTCCCATCAAGCTAGGACCCTCTTCCATGGCAAAACTTCAAAGTGAGGACCTGTCATCAACCAGGATTCAAAAGGAAGATGTTTTCCTCTCCTCTCCACTGCCCTCAATTAGTAGCTCTTCATGCAAGGTCAGAAGGGCCTGAGACAGGCTGACAAGGAAATCACGGAATCATACACACAGCACAGTACAGACAGATTAAACAGGCACATGCAAGTCAGAGATAGCTGAGGCACATGCCCAAGATAGGGTCTGGTGTGAGGAAGTGGTCATGGCAACAACTTAAGAGTTTAAGAGTCCGGGGGACAGCACAGTTGAGACCCACTCTGATAATGGCTGACGGAAGCCAGCAAGGCGAGGACGGTAGGCCTCAGGCACAATACCAGAAGGAAGAGGCAGGCATGGAAAGACTGGTAGAACAGATTGAAGGTGGCCATTCATGGCAGTGCCCACCCAGAGGCAAGCACACAGACTCAGGTGTTCCAACCTGGGACTGTTCTTACTGTGCTGTTGCCTGACCTCGTGCCCCCATGTCCAACCACCTCACTTGGTATTTTTCATAGACCCAATTCCCCAGTCTCTCCTACTACTATCCCCAGACTCAACTAAGTGAGAACCCACTATAACCCAATAAAGGCTCTATGCCATGCTCCAGCTATTTATAGTCAAGTACTTTCAGTCTCTGACTAGAAGTCCTAGGGCGAGGAAGCATGGGGATCAACCCAATGAGTACTACTGAGCCTGATATCCTTGCAGCCCCCAGGGGAAATCTGGAAGCCAAGGCCACCATTTCCTCTGGCCATCCCAGCCCAAGGTCACACACACATACATGCAGCAGCCCAAGACATGCAGGATGGCTGGGGAGGGGGCTCGTAGCCCTCACCCACCCAGGCACAAATAGTAAACACACCACCTTCTTAGGCTTCAGTCCCCGCTGCATGAGGAGTAGGAAAGGGCAGAGTTAGAGAACAGACATCACACTACACTAGCTGGCCAGACATGCTAGGTGTAGGCATTAAGACCAATTCAGGCATACACAGGTGAAGAGGGAATTGAGTCACTCTCAAGTTCTGGGTAAGTGAGATGAGGGGTCCCTCAAAGATCAGCTTCCAAGATGTCTACACCCTGGCCCAAAGAAGCTGGAGAGTCTGGAGCCCCACCTCACACACCTGTGCAGAACAACAATGGGAGCTAGGATGGGCCCTCTGCATTCTGCCTAAAACAGATAGCAGAGGGCTGGTTCCTTGCCATTCTCTTGGGAACAGAAGAGCTCCTTCTCCTCTAGCTCCCACCTTACCCCTTCCCTGAAACCCTTTAGACCTTGGCAGCTTTGGGTACCAAAAGGTAGGAAGCTGACAACAACATACAAGGGTCAGACCTGTCTTTCCTATCATCCCCAGCAATCGTCCCATTTGACCCTAAACTTCCAGGCCCCAAGAGTTGTTCCCTACCACCACCTTTACTCACCCCTAAAATAGCAACTGATACCCGGAAAGCTTCCTTCTCAGGGATGTTGGAAATCAGAAAGCTAATGCAGTTTACTCACCTACTGCTTCTACCTGCCTGGCAGTGGGTTCCCCTCCTTTCTTTTTCCTTCCCCTCCTTTTTTACTCCCCATTCCCACCCCAACCACTCACCAGTTTGCTGGTCTTTGCAGCTGAGTCTGTTCCCTCTGTAGAAAGCAAACAGAAACAAGTATCTGTTTGTACACAGGGGCAGGGCAGAGAACATTACAGTGAGATAAGAAAGATATAACAGATATTACAAGGGAATATGATGGTGATGGAAAATCTCTGGATCCATGTTCTGAGAAGAAGTCTTGAGGACTCCTGAACGTGGGATAGGGGGGTAACTTAAGTGGGTGGTTGTTACCTCTCTTGAGGATCTTTGAGGCAGAAGAATCAGGTGTCTCTGGCGAAGTAGTATCTGCTCCATCTTCAAATACTTGAATCTGAGGCCACAAAACAGACTCAATATAGCCAGATCAAGAATGTTATACTGTAATACAGGTCCCTCCCCAGGTCCTAAGCAAAGCAACTTCCCAAAGATGTATCTCCAATCTTTCCTCCCCCATTACATCCCACTCTCCCAACCAAAGACTTATGCTCATGCCCAGGAAAAGGGAGCACCAGCACACCAGCTGCACAGACAACAGAGCATGTACACACACATACACAGAAGCAGGGCATGAATACCTGGGATTGGCGTACAAAGATGCCATGCCCTTCATCACAAGTGAAGTACTTCCTGCCTTGGACAGTTCCATCATTCTTGCCTTTTGCTTCATCTAGGATCACACCTACCCATTTGCCAGTGGCAAAGAGTGTGGCTCCAACATAAGCCACAGTGCCTCGGTGCCCTTTTCCAATCACCTCCACACGGGAGCCTACTCGCAGAGGCCGGGCGCTTGCCTCTGCACTCATTCTGCTGCCACTGGGCGCCTGAAAGAAAGACACATGCAAACATACATCGTTATAGGCCTCAGGTCAAGGGTGTCATCCTGATGCATATGAAAGGCCCCTGTCAGGATCCTGGACTGAAAAAGGGCCAGAAGTCACTTCCCTGAACCCCATTTATAGGGTAAAGTGGGCCCCCAAATTCCCTTCTGAAAAATGTCGGTGATGTACTCCCCTAAGACTTCTCCCAACTCCTCTGGAATCTGCCAGAATTTTTAAGAGTTTATATTTAAATTTTATAACAAATCAGAATTCATTGATAGATCTGTGAATATCACCACATGGCTGCTTTCTCAGGAGCATCCCCCTCCAAGGAGGAGAATAAAGCTCTAGCAAGTAATTCATTTTAGACCATGTTCCCCACAAACCAATGCCCTGACTCAGGAGCCTGAGTGAGAAAGACATATGATTCAGGTGTTTCTGCAAAGGTAGTATCTGTTCCACAGAATCCTGTTCCCCTCCCCACTGTTACATGTCTTCCCTGTTTTCAAACATCTGTTAGGGGCACACCTGTGCCTCCCTCCAACCTTCAAGTCACCACTACTCCTTCTGGACCTGACTTCCCCCAACCCCGTCCACACATACACCATGATACTCCTGGATGCCTCAGTGGAGCCCATTCAACCATTTAATTCCCTTCTTCCTTGCCTGAACATCATTTTATCAACATTCTACCTTCAAGTTCTAGAGATCCTTCCCCTGTGCTATGTTGCTACAAAAAGTAAAAAGAAAGCCCAGTAAATCAGGTACCTCAGATCTGTCCTACACTCTGGCCCCCAGACTCTGCCCAGTGGTCTAAATGGATGATTTATCACCCCAAAGATAGACAAGGCAAAGGAACAGACTAAACACTGTCCTTGAGAAGCTCTGACACACCTGTGATGACAGGACACATGAAATTAGGTCCTAAATAGGCCCACAGTTTAGAAGAAAATCACACCTAAGCCATTTTTAGCAATAGCAGCTCCAAGAACCAGGGGCCTTGTAGCAAATAAATGAATGAGGCAAGAACAAGTGACACCATGGTCCTAAAGACTTTACAGGGCTCCCTTCCATTGCTTCCACCCGGCTTCAGAAGGGAGCCCTGCCAGAGCCTGTCACTCCCTAACTCCCTTTCCCAAAAAGCTCATCTAGGAAAGTAAGGAAGGTGAGGTGCTCCTAGGGGCTCTAGGACCCCAAATCATATCTGGGATATGTAGGGTACCTGTCACGGACCTATCAATGAAAGGAAGTGACAGTGAATCAGGGCTGGCCCTAAACTCAGAGACTTTCCCCAACCTCTCAACCCTAAATAAGCCTCTCAGAACCAGGTGAACACAAAAGTGGGTATAGATTCAATCATAGCCAGAAGAGAGAGAAAGCAAGTGACAAACAACAAAGCAGCTCTAAAAAAGGCTTCAGTGTAAAGCCAGTCCAACCCACCAAACCCATTCGGAGTCCCCAAGATAGCCTTGTCCCCCTCGGGAACCTTGGGCCTAAGGTCTAATTAGAGTCAAAGGCTGGGCCTCACCAGTCCCCACAGAGGGTCAAACTCTGGGAGGGGAAACCTGTCCAGCCTAATACCATCAGGGCTGGAAGTGGCCCCATCCCAGCTCTAGCCTGTTTCCCCAGCCCCCACAGCAATGTCCATAGGTACCCAGGCCTTTTCCAGCAACCCTCCCAGGGCCATCCCAAAACAGGGCCACTTACCCGGCTATACACGTGCCTCTTGCTCTGGGCCATGTTGCTCACCCAGACTCTATGGCCTCTACCCCTTCCCCAGCTGGCCAAAGACAGAGAGAAAAGGCAGAAACCTAGGCAGGAGGGTCAGGGCTCCAGGCTCTCATGGACAGACACAGAAGCCATCAGGCGTGGCCCTCCCCAGTCCATGGACCTGCTGGGGTAAGGGTCGGGGCACAGATGGGGACCGTGAAGCAAGTCTCCTCTGCTGCCTGAGGATTCCTAAACCCACAGACACCGAATCCTGCTTGCCAGCTGATGAGACTCACTCTGCGCTAGTGCTGCTCTAGACTTGTCAGGAACAGTGCTAGCCTCTGGGTCCTAGTGCCCCCCTGCTTCACCTGGGCCAAACAAGAAGGACAAGGACTGAGGGGCTAGGCCCAGCCACAGACCCTCAGCACTCACTTCTAGAATACACTGTTCCAGGGCTGGGAGTACAGCCCTTTCGGGTCCTCCTACTCTGCGCCCCCTAACCATCACTGCCCCTCCCCCCCAGGATGTGAGGCCTCAGCAGGATGAAAGCATCAAGTGACACTTCAAAACCATCAGGTACAGGTTTCACACAGCCAAAGGGTCTCTCGCCCCCTTTTCTGGTGCTCTTCTCCCTCTGCCTTCTAAACTCTAGACTCAGAATCCAAAATCATGATATTAAGAGACTGGATTTTAATCTCACACTGGGCCGCAGGAGCCAGGCCCTGCTTGATATCCAGCAAAGGAAGGACACAGTAAGGGAGGTCACTTGACATACAAAGCAAAGCAAGTCAAGTACCCAATTCCCACACTGCCAAAGGTTGCCACAGTCATTCTTTCTCCCTCTGGTTGTCACAAAGGGTCAGGCTCTGAATCCCAAGAGTTTCCGGTACAACTGGATTCACAAGGGCAATAGTCAAAAGCACAAGGCCCAGAGCCCTGTACCCTTGGCCTTGCCTCCTAGGCATCTCCTTAACAGAAATAAGATGGGTTATTTTCTATATATTTATTTTCACAAAATTTCATTAATAACCATGCATTACCTTTATAATTAAAAAAAATGTTTAATTTAATAAGACTGTACATTCTAGAGAAAGGTCTGCAGATGGCTATGTAACAATACCACTTCATTTACCCATCTAACATGGGCTAGGGTCCAACTGGCCAGGGTCCCTACCGTTAAGTAGTCAACAAGGTTGGCCTGGAGTCTGACTTATGGCTCCACCAAGTGTGGTGTGGACCTAGATCCCCTGGGCCTAGGGATATCTGCCTTGTCACAACTGGGCTTCACGGCTGAGCAGGGTCTTGCTCCATGCCACCCTCTAAGACAGCCCAGACAGCCCAATAGTATAGAATGATAACCAACACCCAAAACACCTTCCCACATATTCGATCCTGGTCAAACCCCCTCGGAAACCATTTCTCTTCTTCCCCACAAAATCTCCCTATTGCTTCCTTCCTTCCCTAATCACCATTACAGAGGTGGGCAAGGCCATGCAAGTCCTTGCAGGCTGAACTTCGCATGTTCAGAACACTTTACAGTCTACGAGCACCTTGGTTTTAGACTCAGGCTACTTTCATACAATTCCTGACTCCACCGCTTGGTAGCCATTGCTCTCAAAGAGCTGTTGTGAAGATTAACCAAGATATTCCACGTAAAACACTTAAGACATTGTCTGACACTGTCATTTTGTTGATAAGTACTCAACAAAAGTTATCTAAGAATAATGTTGTTATATTATCATATTTGGACATAAGAATAACACCACAGAGAGGCAGACCACGGGCAATACTAACAAGGAAACTCGGGCTTAGAGAAATGGGCAAATTCCCCAAAATTACACAGAAGGTAAGGAGTAGGGCCAAAACAAGACCCCAAGCCTGAACTGGAACCCTCTGCACATTCTATATCCTCACTATTATCACACAAAGCTCTAGGCTTCCAAGGCAGACCACACTGTCTTCAGAGATTCTAAAGAGCTCAGATCTAAGAACAACCTCAAACCTCACTAGCCACACAGGCACATGTGGTCACCTCATTTTTTGGCAGCTGTTTCTTCTCCTATAACATAGGAATAATACCTGTATCTATGTTATGAGGCTCAAGTAAGACAAAGCACATAAAAAGTGCAGAAGCTGTAGAAGTACAAAGAATCACCTGACATGGTAACAGATGGTATATAAGTCTTAAAATAAAATATCTATACAATAAACATTATAAAGATTACTGGCAGGAAAAAAGTGAGCTAGAAAGAAAAGGGGTACCTACCTGACTGTGCCTTTAATCACAAGTTGTGTTTGTATATGTGGAGAGGAAAGGCCTACAAACACTAAGTTGTAAACACAGTATAAGTAAAGACAGAAACAATTTCCCATTACTAGGGAACATCAAAGAAGACTAGATGGACTGAAGTGAAGAATGCTATGAGTTCTTCTACTGAACGATAAGTTTTTTAAAGCAGAGCCCACAACTTTTCCTCTTTATGATCCCATCACCTTTAGTTCATGGAGCCAAATATTTATAGGCTAAATAAACATATTAATATTGAGACGCCCTAGGAGATAAGTATGGATAGTCAGGGAATTTAACATCAGGTAAAGATAGATGGACTTGATACAATAACAACAGGAAGCCAGTCTCCTCCTGAGCAAAAGACCAACCTAATGAAAACTACGTTAGGAAGATCAAACTGGTGGCAGAGTGGGATGGAGAAGAAAAGGGACAACTTGGTAAAGACTGGGTACCAGCAAGGGAGCTACTACAATAATGAGCAAGGGGTGAGGAGGGTGTGAACAAGGCTCATAGAGAAAGAAGAAAAAAAGGGTCAATTTAGTGATGGTACCCAAAAGTCCTGGTAAGACCTGATGATAGATCAGACATGGGGAAAGAGGCAGTGGGCCTGCGTGGGCTCTGGAGACTGGCCTAGATACAGCATTGGTTCTCCAATTTCCTCACCTGTACGACTCTGGTCAAGTTATTTAACTTTCAGAGCCCAGCTATGTCATCTGAAAAAAGAATGACTACCTCAATGACTACCTCACAGGGATGTTGTGAGGATTCAATAAGATTGAAATAAAGCATTCAGCACAGTGCCTGGCACAGAACATATGCTCAACAGATTGTAGACATCGTTTTCTTCATTATTGAGAGAGAATATCAATGAGGACCTGCATATAGTAGGAATTCAAAGGCTGCATGAAGAAATGGGTGGACAAATGAATGAATGCATATTAAGCAAACAAATGAAAAAACTTGTGAGTTTTCAAGAATGAGTGATGAAAGAATGAGTAAAAACAGTAACAAAACTAGAAAAAATGGGAAGGAAAACTGTTAGGAACATGTTAGGAAAAAGAAAATTAGTCTTGTTCTTAGGCCCTCTCTGGGGCAAATTTATTTCACCATCTCCTTTCAAAATGCAGGCAAAACAGATTCTGTTCTCTCCATTCTACACATGATGCAACAGAGCCTCAGAAGTCAAAACATCTCACCTGAGTCTCATGGCCAGAAAATGGCAGAGAACATATCTGGCTAGCTGTATAGGTGCATGATCCTTCCACAGCACCAGTGGGTGCCACCCAATATCACAAAGGACCATTCTGAGTTACAAGCTCCCTCAGTCAGGGAGAAGACAGATACTCTCTGGAATTCTAATGCATTTTTATCCCCACTTATATTAAATACTATTAATATGTCCAGGAAAATGGGAGAAGGAAAAATCCGTGTCTGATGAATAGGTTACTAGTGGTCTTGGAGAACATTCCAGAATATGACAGGAAAACAGGTGGATTGTTGGCAATTAAAAAGGAAAAAGAAAGGAGGCAAAGGCTCTGGCACCCAGCCTGTTATCATTTCTACTTTGCTTTAACTGGAACGCCAGCATCCTCTGAGCCCTTGACCTCCTCTGATCTGACCTCACCTAACCTTGACCCTGGGACTAAACCAACTGTTTGCTTTCCCAATCCTACTGGTAGAGGAGCTGGTGTGAAATCCAGGCAGTCTGACAGCAGGTTCCACACACTTGACTTGAACTGACTGCATTAGGCACTGGGCTTAGACTAGTTTGGTTGCAAAGGGGGGAAAAAAAAGGAATGCAATGGTAATTAGCAAGATCCAGATCTTCTTAAGACTAAAGTTGTACATCTCTGAAAACATTAGAAGAGAAGGATAAGTGTGGACGGAACTTCCTCATGAAAGGAGAGGGTCTGCTTACTGGGTGATGAATGGAGCCTCGGGAGCTGGAAGCCTGAAGGCTGGATTCCATACATAAACAGGAACCCAGAAAGAAGATACATACAGAGACTTTTGTTCCTAGGTCTTACTCCTGTATTTGCTTTACAGATCTCATACAGAGAGGGCCTAGACCCTAAATGGACTTTACCTCTCCAGCTCCTCATCAATCCCAGAAATGTTTGCAGCCTACTCCCAATCTGCATGCAGCTCTACCCCCTCCCAAAGTATTCCCTTACCCCAGGAATAACCAGTGATTGCCAGGCCCACCTCTAAAGGGTCCAGACCTCCAAAAGCAAACAACAAGGAAATCTACACAATATGCCTCATTTATCCTCAATAAAAGAATTTTTGCAGGAAGGGAACAGGCACTTGAATGCAGCTCTATACTCAAAAACTGCAACCCTACCAGGGCTAGCAAGAGTCCTACTTAACAGCCTGCTCCAAGTTCCTGCTGGTTCCTCCCCATGAATCAACCAGCAAGTCCCTGGCACTAGGACCCTGCAGACAGGGAACCCTGAGCCTGCGCTCTATAGAGAGAGATGCACCATTTCACAACTTCAGCAAAAGCCAAAGCAGCCAACAAAGCCACAGCCACCTGGGCTGTGCTGGGCTCTGCCTTTTGGGCAGCTCTCTGGCCACTCCCCAGAAGCAGAACATTCTGTCCTTTCTCTTTTTAAATCCACGTCATCATCTGATCATAATGGAAATCAATCTCAAGTCACCACGCAAAGGCGTATCCATGGCAACCTCAAGACGAAGGACACGGAAATGATGCTCCAGTGGCTGCAGCAGGAAAAGGTAAGTCTGTTTCTCCTCCATCCTTGCCATCCCACCATTTTCCCTTTTCACTCACATCAGGTGTGCACCTTATCTGCAAATTCTATCTATCACACTAATGGAGAAAATACAAAAGGTTAAGTGTTAATAATCTATGCTATTATATAAGGTTATAGGTCTGCCTAGTACCATAATAGCAGAAAAAATAATCTTTTTCTGGCTGACAGGGACAAGATCTCTTTTCTTATACACTGTCTCAGGTAACACAGTCTCACCCTGCAGTACCTTACACTATCAGTCCCTTGTCTTTCTATTCAGGGTGCTGAAAAATCACTCAAGGATTTCAGAGTTCCTTACAAAAAGCCAGCAGTAACACTGACTCCACCGCCCTGCCCACCCATGCCATGATCATGCCCACAAACTGGCCTGGTACGACTCCCTCAACAGCCCTAGACTCCAGCCTCTGGAAGTACAGAAACTGGGAGTTGGGATTAAATTTCTGCCTTCTCTGATGCCTCAGGGGAAGGAATGCCATTTCTGCAGAAGTAAAAGATTCATCAAATCTAAGTACTAAGGCTAAGTAATCAATCCTCCATGTTTCAATTTCCTCTTCTATAAAATAGAGACAGTAACAATACCTTTCTACCAAAGTTGTAAAAATCATATTATGAATGCCTGAAAAGTACTTAGAAGAGGACCTGATACAAAATGCTCAATAAACGTCGGCCATCATTATTATTAAGAGGAAGGAGAGACTGCATTTCAGTTCAGCGGGTACTCAAAAACTCTAGGAGCATATCTCAAGTCTGCTTTCTCTCCCTTTTCCCTAGACAGCTGTTTCAAGTTTCCCTTACTACTTTCAAGTCCCTAATTCTACTTTAACCCACACCAGCAACCGCTCTGAGAAAGAAACTGAGCTTATTAGATAAGAATGTCTGTGCAAATTCAGGTCTATCTGCAACCATCACTGCCTCTTTCTTCCTACATCCTTTCCTGTCTTCCCTCAACCCTCTTCAAAGGAAAAGATGACCTCTCCTTTTCAGGGCCAACCCTCCCCCACCCCGACGTCTAAAGATCTGATTTAACAATCATCTTTTCTCTTGCGCCTTCGATTGCATCCTCTCTACTTGTTCTTACATATCATTAGATAACCCATGCTCAAGACTCTTCTATCCTAGGAAAAGCTGCCTCTAGTCTCTGCCACTTCCACCACATGCTGCCACCATCTCTTCATGCTGCCACCTTCTCTTCATCCCTTCCCTGGCAAACTACTCACAGTGAGTATGCCCTCCCTATCCTCACTTGCCATACACTGCTCACTCCACCAGGCTCCTGTCCCTACCACTCCAGTGATGCTGCTCACACTAAAAAAGAGCCCTAGTGACCACAACCTCTGACTGCCCAGTCTCAAAAAGTGCATTTCTCAAGCTCATCCTACTTGACCTTCCTGAGGAAACTGAGGCTACTGCTCTTCTTCCTGGAACTTTCTCCTCTCCTAGTTTACTGGGCAACACTCGCTCTCACCTTGAACACCAATCCTCACCTCCTCTGTCATCTTCAGCCTTCTATAAACGTAGCTGGGCTCATCCATTCCCAGAGCATCAACTACCACTTCCACCTACTGCCCCCAGGCACAGACTCTTCTCAACCTCAAACACAGATTGCCACCTGTCTGCTAAGTGCCACAGATGTCCCCAAGTTCAATATGACCCAAAACACACTTGCTATCTTCTCCCCCCAAAATGTTCCTCCTCCATATGCCTTCTTTACTACTGGCAGTATAATCCACCCAAAATAGAAAACTGAGTCATTCTCAGCAACTCCCTCCCAATTAGTCATCATGTCAGGTGAGTTCTGTCTCCAGTCTCTCTCATACTCAGCCCCTGCTTTACAACTCCACTAAACTAATCTGTAGTTTGGCCTTAGACCAAGCCTAGGTTATCACAACAATGTCCTGATGTACCTGATCCAGATTCTCCCCTTTCAATCTATTTCCACAGTTAACCTCAAAATACAATCACATCACCTCCCTGACTAAATCCCTCCAGTGGCTTCCCTGCCCACAAAACTGAATCCTCTTAGTACAGCACTACAGGCCATTAAAAACCTGTCGTGCTTATGAACCTAGTCTCATCAAGCACCTCCTTTGACCCTAAAATTCTCTTACATCCCAGCCACTTGGATCTACTTATCTTCCTCCTTATGCCTTGGGAAATGCTTCAGTGTCACCAGGGCCATTGCCTTTCCCCATCTTGAAGGCTGAACTCAATGTTCACCTCTTTCCTAATGATTCTCCTGACATCTCCATGTAGAGCATGTCATTCCCTCCTTGGCCATCACATAGCACTTTGGACCTATCTCATTACAATACCACATCTTATTTAAAATACTGTCTCCCTTATCCTACCATAAATTCCTCCAGGGCAGAGAGTTTTTATTCACTTCAGTATCCTAAGCACTGAACACAGAAAGCACTCAAGTTGATTCTGACAGCTTTCCCAGAGAGTAGCTCCACCCTTAAAGACCACCTCCAAGGTGGAAATTACTAGTCATGCACTCACTGTGTGCTGAAGTCATGCATACACACACCCCAGCAGACGTAGCCCTTTTCTCTCCAGATAGGAGAAAAACTAGAAATACAGAGACAGCCCCAGTTCCTATGGAATTTAATAATGACATTAATCTCAATCTCATGTGCTTCCAGGGTAAAAGAAACACAGAAAGACCTCTAGGCTCTGAAGAAAGTATTGATCTTCTGGGAAAACAGCTTTAGTGAGGCTTTGGGGGTTACAAGAGTCCAGTATCTCCTTCAGTGAAGTTCTCTTGGAATATGCAGGAGCTTGAGGAGGTCAGACTGGACATAGAATTGGTCCATCGGCCAAATGCAACTGTTATTAGCCTGAATGCTGAGGATCCAGTTTTCATTTCTCTGGTATAGGACAGATAACCCAAGTCACCACAGCACCACCCAGTGGCTGGAGACAGGCCAAGCAACCTGGGAATCCTCTGTGACAACCCCTCCCAAACCATAACTCCACACAGCCACTAGCAATGATAAAGCTGGCAGAGTAAAATCTACAGTGGCAGTTGTCAATGGTATTATGATTCTCCCAACTATTCTGACTACTAACGACTTCTTTTTTTGTACCTCTATGTCAGGCCCAACTTATCAATTTTTCCTCAGTACTGCCTCCTGCATCCTTCCTTTATCCTCCATTGCCTGTCAAAGTTACCTGTCATAACTTTGGTCTGCCACTTTATAGCTTTGAGAATTAAAGCAAATCATTTACTTCTTTGGTACCTCATCTGTAAAACAGGGTAACAGCTGCTCTGCCTGCCTCACAGGATTATTAAGTCAAATGAGACCATGCCTGTGAAAGGTTCTGTAATCTGTAAAATGTTATACATAAATATAAGGTATTAATCTTATCAGCAATCCAAGTCCTCTATTACTGATATGTGAAGATCTGCCTCCCTGCCTCTCTCCTTCCCCATTTCCAACGACACTACACACCAAAGAAAACTATACACTCTAAAATATTGCTTTGCCCATACTCTCCTGCCCAAAATCTTTCACTAGCATACCATTTCTTACTTGAGCCAAACACTTCTGGATCTGATATATGCACTGTCATCTCTGCAGTACTGTCAGCTACTTAGGATGCTTTCCCTAGTCTTGCAAGCCCCACCCATCCCTTCAAAGATCAGTTAAAGCCTCACTACACTACACACAGAAATACTACATTTAAAAAGAAAAGGATTTGAAACAATGTCATGTGAGAATTAAGGGCAATTTTTCCAGAGAAAGCTTGGTAAGAACAGCTGTCATCTAATACTTCATCACCTTTTAAAGAAAGAGTACAGTTTCTTATATTTAATTCTAAGAGATAACTTATAACAACCAGATGGAAGTTGCAGAAATGTATTTCAGCAACAATATCTTCAATATGGAACTATACCAAGATGAAAGGGTATGTCTTATATGTAGTAAATTTCCCATTATCAGAAATGTTCAAGCCAAAATTGACCACTGGGCAAGGATATTTTAGATGGAATTCACTATAGCAAGGGTAACTGTACTACAATCACAGGATTTTAGATATGAAAAGAACCTTGGAGACCTGATCCAGTCTCCTATTTAATAGGCCTGGACAGGTTAAGTGTAAGGCATACAGCTTGTTCTGGAGAGCAGGAAGCAGAACATGGTCTCCAACTTTCAAGCCTTGCTACTCAAAAGTGTGGTCCCCGGACCAGCAGCATCAGCAATACCTGGGAACTTTTTAGAAATGTACAACCAACCAGACAACCAGAATCTGTGTTTTAAAAAGACCCCCAAGTGCATGCACCATTAAAGTTCGAAAAGCACTGACCTACACTGCACCTTCCAAACACTGAGTTACTAATTCTGGAACTGCATTTCCCAAACTGTTTCAGATGTTAAACAGAGGCAGCACCCAAGAAAAACAGTTCCTGCCCAAATTTGGGAAACTTTAAATCATACTTCCAGTGGGAGATTCGTAGCAAGAGCACTAGCATATTGAAGACTCTGAAATATTGTGTAGCAGAGAAAACTTTACCCACGAAGTTTCTAAACACATTTGAGCACAAAATGCCTTTTAGAAGTTTGGTATCTCTCTTAACATTCCCATGGCTCAGGCTTCGGCAATACACCAGGTAAAGAATGTCAGCCTCAACCTCATCGCTTGTCTCAGTACCTAAGCACACTGGATTAGTAGGTGGTCAATATAAGCGTGCGGTTCTCACTGCAAAAAAAAAAAAAAAAAAAAAAAAAAGAAAGAAAGAAAAGAAAAAAGAAAGAAAGCAAGCTTCTAAATCACTGCTTCTTTTAAAACAGCGGAGTTCCTCATCTGTGTGATTTAGCTGTGGTTCTGCCTAGAGACTAGAGAGAGGGATGCGCAAGATGACTTAAGGGGCATCCTACAAGCTAAAGTAGACCCTAGCACTGGGAGACGCAGACACATCAAATCCATAACCAGGCCCCCATGCTTGAGTCCTCTACTGGTTGTTTGTTGTTTATTGTTGTTGTTGTTGTTTGGGGGGGGGCTTGGCGGAGACAGTTGTTATTTTTGTTTGACACAAACTTCTCAACCATGTGCCCACAGGAAACCTGTGGCTCGGAATGGTTTCAGGGGAGTCTTGGACGCGCCCAAGAAAAGAGGGGAACCCTTGCAGTTCCCGAGTAATTGGGAGGCGCAATCACCCTGCCCCTGGGAGCACACAGCCAGGCTGCGAACGCAGGTGGGTCGCACCCGCCGGGACCCGCCGGGACCCAGGCGGTCGCCCACCCTCGCCGCGGCCCAGCCCCGCCGTCCCCCGCCCGGCACTCAGGGCTCCATGCTCCCCCCAGGCCAGCGCCGAGCCCCGAGTCTCCCGCCGGGATCCTCGCGAACGCGCGGGGGACGGGGGCGGCGGCGGTTGGCCGGGTCGCCGCTCCGTACCTGTCCGGTCGGGGGGTCCGCGCCCGGCTCCGGCCCCACCGGCGACCGACGCCCAAGCCCTTGCCGGCCCCGCCCCGCCGCGCCCGCCCCGCCCCGCCGCGCGGGCTGCCCGAGGCGCCGCCCGACCCCTCCACGCCCACCCCACACCCTGTCGCCCCGAGACCCAGAGGCACTGTGGGTCCAGGAAACACGCTTCTCTTCCCGGAAAACCTGTCCATGTTAAAAACTGCGCGCTGAGCGCGACCGAGGTGACGCCGACCAGGCATGAAGCTGGCCGCCCGGGGCGAGGCGCGCGCGTGCGCAC
Source organism: Cynopterus sphinx (assembly GCA_030015415.1). Classification (NCBI taxonomy): domain Eukaryota; kingdom Metazoa; phylum Chordata; class Mammalia; order Chiroptera; family Pteropodidae; genus Cynopterus; species Cynopterus sphinx. Next base: position 51,811,933 of record CM057383.1, on the reverse strand, counting down.
TGCGCCGGGGCTGCCGGGGAGGCCCGCCGGGGCGAGGCGCGCGCGTGCGCACTGCGCCGGGGCTGCCGGGAAGGCCCGGGGGGCGCGGCGCGCGCGTGCGCACTGCGCCGGGGCTGCCGGGGAGGCCCGGCGGGGCGAGGCGCGGCCGGCGGGCTCGTGGGCCGCGGGCGAGTGGACTCCAGTCGCGCAGCCTCGCTTTTCAGTGCCGCACTGCTAATGAAAGTGACAGCGACAAATCGTATCTCGTCCGTTAGCTTGAGGAAAACATTAAATTTTGCTGGTGCTCAGTGTTATCCACCCTACGGGGGAAACAGGCGTTCTCATTCCCTTATTCGAAGGTAAAACACGCAGATTTACAGAATAGCGTTTTGCTTTTTATTTAAAAAGGGAAAACATTAAAAAGTACAAACATTTGACCCAATGTGTCCACTTCCAATAAGATAGCCAAAGAAATGAAGAGTAGCAGAGCAAGTGTTCAAAGATACTTGTACGAGAATGCTGGAGAGCAAGGTTTTGATAGACGATGGGCTCCAACTCTATTACTGTCTGTGTCAGATCTTGGCTTGGTTACTCCACCTCTCCATGCCTTTGTTTCCTCGTGTGTAAAATGACAATGCTAATGACAGTATCTATCGTATTAGGTTGTTAGGAAGATTAAGTGAATCTATATAAAGAGCCCGAAATATAACTATGGTGATGTTATGTTTATCTCAGTGAATCTCGGATTGAAAACAACCTGAAAAATCTATAAAGTTGGCAGTGGGGTGGAGGTGAGGGGCAAATGGTAGAAAGGATGAATTTTGCAACCTCTCCACCACTGCCCCCTTTTCCCCATTTCATCTTCAAAATATTTTTAATTATCATTCTGAATAATGTATTTGCATGAACCAAAAACCAAAATGACAAAAAGTATGCACTGAAAAACCACCCTTTAACTCCTGTTTCTATCCACACTTTCCCCCTTGTCCACTACAGGCAACCCTTATTAGTTTCCTTCTTAAGCTCCCAGTGTCTTATGCAAATGTAAACAAATATGAATATATTGTATTCCTCCTCCCATTTCTTATGCAGAAGGTAACATACTGTGTACACTTGTGCCTTAGTTTCTCCACTTAACGGTATATCCTGGAGATCTTTCCAAATCAGCAAATAAAGCTCTTTCTCATTCATTTTTCAGCTGCATGGTACTCTATAGCATGGATACACTTAGTTTATTAACCAGCCTCTTCTAGTGAGATACTTTGTTTCTAGTCTTTTGCTATTGCGAACAACACTGCAATGAATCATCTTGTATATATGACATTCCATATGTGAGCAGGTATATCTGCAGGATACATTTGGGTCAAACAATAAACGCATCTGTAATTTTAGTAGAAGTGACTGCCATCCCCTTTGTTTAAAGAGAAATGCTATAAAAATAAATGTAAAGGTTTTAAAAGGCACTACATACAAATATTTCTTATTGTGGGAAAGTATATATAACAAAATTTACCATTTTAACCATTATTAAGTGTATAGTTCAGTGGTACTAAGTACATTTACATTATTGTGCAACCATGGCCACTATCTCCAAAACTATCTCATCTTTTCATACTGAAACTCTGTATCCATTAAACACTAACTCGCTTTTCTACCCTCACCCTAGCCCTTGGTAACAAGCATTCTACTTTCTATCTCTGTGAATTTGACTATTCTAAATACCTCATATAAAGAGAATGCTACAATGTTTTCTTTTGTATCTGGCGTATATCTTCAAGGTTCAAGTCAGCCTTTTCTCCCTTTTTATGGCTGAGTAATGTTCCATTTAATGCATATACATTTTGTTTATCCATTTACCCGTCAATGTGCATTTGGGTTGTTTCTACCTTTTGGCTGTTACAAACATGCACATATTTTTAAACATAAATACAAATCCCATTCATCCCATCCCCAAGCTTCCTACCCAAAGGAACTCCATACCATTTTTTTTTTTCCATTTCAGAGTCAGTCTCTGAAAAACTAAGCATTTTAGATGCAAAGAGCAGTTTCCTATACACACTGTTCTGAACCTTGTTTTTATCTCCACTGGACAGTGTATCTTAGGGATTATCCATATTACTACATGTTGATCTGTCTTGAAAATTTTTATGTGTTTTTTTGTTGTTGTTATTATTCAAGCTGGAGTCATCCATCTGAGTGGCTTTAACAACTTTAACAGATGTGTTGAGTTTTCAGGCCTCAGGTGGAATGGGGATAGGGAAACAGGAGAGACTCAGGTGCTTCTCAACACCATAAAAGGGAGTCCCAATAAGTCTAAGAAAAGAAACATGATAACACGAGAAATATTGTTTCCTTTACATTGGATTAGGCTGAGTGATCTTCAAGGGAAATTAATATTGTCTTTGTCCTATGTGTTTCTTCACAATGCCAGGCTGAGACTCCCTCTGTTGGGGGAACCTGAACAGGACCCCTAGGACTCCCAAATTCCTGTTAGTGTGACTGGAGCCCAACCTGTCGCGCTGAATAGAGAACACCTGTGCTCATCTGGGTGAAATTCTAGGCATTCCAGGACATCAGAATGAAGCAAGAGGGAAAACCTCCCCTTGAGGAAAGGAATGCTGTTTCCTAGAGGGAGGAGGTGGTTTTCAGGCTGAGAGATTTGGAGAGGGGATTGGATTAAGTCAGAGAGAAACCAAAGGTGGCAGGTATGGGGAGGACATAGGCTGGAGAGAGAAGCATCTGGCTTAGCTATACCAGCACTGTCCAATAGAAATAAAATGTAAATTTTGAAATTGTCTTTAATTGACATGTAGGCTAATTTAAACATAAATTTAACTTAATTAAAATTGAATAAAATTTAAAATTCAGTTTCTCAGTCACACTAGCCACATTTCAAGTACTTAATCACCATATATGGCCAATGGCTTTCATGTTGGACAGTCTAGAGATAGAATTTCAACCCTTTGATATATGACAAATTTATATTATTGATCAGTGCAGGAAAGATGCACTATTTAACAAATGGTGCTGGGACAATAGAGACAAAAGGGGAAAGGAAGGGAGGAAGGAAGGAAGGAAGGAAGGAAGCTTTTCCTTCTGATTAGGAGGCAAAGATAAGGGTATTTGTGAGAAAGAGAAGGGGAACAATTATATCTGTAGAAGGAAGGCATAGTTATTGGTTCAGATAAGCTAACAATGTTTTTAATTTTCAGTCTGATAGACATTAGTCCAGTAGTCATAATATCTGCTTTCTTGTTATCTTTGCAAACAGTTCTTTGGGACGCGATGTTGTTTTAGGCCCAGTCCAAAGGTTAAGTTACGGTTTTAACATTCCAAAGGTCTGAGGCATAAGGTGTACAAAGTGGTTCCTTTGGGATGGCAGCTCCCCGTTTAAAGTGCCTTTGTTTAAATTATTTCTGACATAGCTGAAGAGGAAAGTAGTGAATTGGAAAATAGATCTTTAAAAAATGAACCAAAATGCAGCTTTAACACATAAGAAGAAAAATGTAGAAGAGGTTAAGAGACATGAAGGATAAAGTGATACAGTCTAACCTTCATCTAATTGCAAATCCATAAAGAAATAAAGATAATAAAGGAGAGGCTATATTTAAAGAGAAATACAGGATACTTATATATCCTCCAATTCAGGAAATCCAAGGGATTCTCACCAGAATAAACAAAAAGAAGTGCACATCTGGATTAATAGTGAAGCTGTAGAAAAACAATGACAAAGATAAAACCTTAAAAGAAGCAAGAGAGAAAAGGCAGGTTCTCTACAAAGTAACTGTTAGATAAATTAACATCTGATTTCTCAAGAGCAACAATGAAAGCCAGAAGACAAATACTCAAAAAAAAAATATAACAAAATAACTGCCAACCTATAATTCCTTAGCCAGCAAATGATTCCTCAAAAATGGAGGCAGAGTTAAAAAGAAAAAACTTCAAACAAATAAAACTGAGGAAGTTTACTATCATTAGAGCCTACATACGTTTTTTATTGCTGCATAACAAATTACTACAGGTTCAGTGGCTTAAAAGCACACATTTCTTGTCTCTCAGTTTCTGTGGGTCAGGAGTTCGAGTAGGTTAGCTGGGTCCTCTGGGACATCACGGTCTTACCAGGCTGAAATCAAGGTGTCTTCAAGGGTTGCATTCTCAACGAGGTCCCAGGTCCCCTTCCAAGCTCGCTGGTTATTGGCAGAATTCATTTCCTTCAAACTGTAGAACTGACACCTTCACTTCAGAGGCCACATAGCCCTCTGTAGCCCTCTCCAAAATGTGGCACTTTGGTTTTTTCATGGTAAACAGAAGAATCTGACTTCTGGGAAGGTCTGACCCTTTTAAAAGCCTCACCTGATTAGGTCAAGCCCACCCAATATAATCTCCCATTTGATTAACACAGAATCAGCTGATTATAAAGTTTAATTACAACAGCAAAATCCCATTTTCCTGGTACATACCATAATCACAGGAGTTAAAGTCTACCATATTCACTAGCTCTGCTCACGCTCAAGGGGAGGAGATTATACAGAATGTATACAAAAGAGGGTAGGAATCTTGGGAGCCATTTTAGAATTCTTTCTACCACAAATTCTCATTAAAGAAACTTCTAAAGGAGGTACTTTGTATAGAAGGAAAATAACCCCAGATGGAAAAATCTGAGGCACAAGGAAGAGCGAGCAAAGAAAATATTAAACTACACAAATACAAACTATTTAAAATGACAACAATATCTGATTCATTAGATTAATGGAATAACAATGTAATTCAAATATTTGGTTACAAATCATATAAATTCAAAGGGAATGCTTACTGTTTAAGAATTCCAAGATCTACATATTATTTGAAAGAAGAATAAAGATATTGATTAAAGATACTGTTAAGTTAAATATGCAGATTAAAATTGTTAGAAGAACCATTAAAGAACAGAAATAGATTTTATACTTTCAAAACGAGAAAGTTTTAAAAATGGAAAGACAATCCTGCTGCTTGCTAAGTGTCAGGGCTGGATGGTATTGCTGACCCAGAGGGAAGGTTCTATGGTGTGACGCCCAGCTGGAAGAATGCACAAGAGGCAGATATAAGGAGGAAACGGCAGGCACTAACTTAATTGTGCAGAGCACATTCCTGTTGGGAAGTACAGTTCTATTGGGGAGTGCAGTCTATTGCACGAGGCACACAGTCTTGCGTGCACTTCTGCTCCCCTTTCTTGTGGTCCCTTTCTGCTCTCAATGTGACTGCATGGCTCCTCACATTGCAGAATATAAGTGGCATTCGGCCACATATGCATAATACAATAAGCTGAAGTATGTTTACATATGTTCTAAGTCTGGGGTCCTATTCCCAGTGGTGGGCCTGGATCACACCCAGACCTTGGGCCAGTCAGGCCTGGTGCCCACACTATTCTTAGAATTAAATAAAGTTGCTTGATGTATGATCAATATATAAATTTTAAAATAGCATTTATAATAGCGTGAAAAGTGAAGTACCTGTAATAACTATAGTAAAATTTGTGCAAGATCTTATTGGATAAAATTATTTCAAAATTTTGTAAAGATAATAAGGTTTAAATAGATAAGAGGATACCTTATTCATGATTAGGAGAACTCAGTATTATAAAAATGTCAGTTCCCCCAAGTGGATGTATAACAATCTTAACAGGATTTGTGTGTATGTGAAATCCAAAAGTGGTCTAGATGAACAGAAACCTCAGGAAAGCAATGGGCTCTCACTCCCAGAGTTCCCTCCTCTCATGGCCTGACTCATCACCAGGAGCAGCTAATTTGATAGAAAGGGGGAATAATTATCTGTAGGTTCAGTTGCTATACCAGCTGTGAGACAGCACTCTGTGAGGGTGGGGTGCTGTCCTAAAGGATGTGGTATATGCCTTAATCCAGAGGACACTATATGGTGCTGCCTCCCAAAGCCAGGACACACAGATCCAGGAATGAGGAAGTATAAGTGGGAGTTTGCCCTCTTAGTGGTACCCTAATACCCACTGGAACTTTCACTCCCTGTCACCACAACCTGGGACTAGGTAGGTTTGGAAGTCCTAGTACATAAAGGACAGATAATTCCACCAGAGAACTGGCAATAAAGTAGAAGATGACATTGTCCCCTGGCTAATCTGAGCTCTCTCTCATACCACTGAGGCAACAGGAAGAGAAAGTGGACAAGGTGACTGATCCTTGGAACTGGCCAACAAGAAAGTATAACCAGAGTAACAGCTGAGAGTCAGGGGAAGTGTCAAGTTAGAGCAAGGGTCACAGAGAATTAGTCCCTCTTGTCTAGATCTGTTAGTCAGGCTGAGGTATTCTAGAGGTGTTGGGCCACGTGAGGATCCTGAACAGCTTTAGGGAGCAGAGTTATCATAAAGGAACTGTTAAAATATTTTCCAGAATTGCCATCCAGCTCTTTTGCCAAGCTCAGGTAGAGGACTGGAATTGCACCTTGTTTAGAATCCTATGGAGACAAGAGGCATGGGGAGAGGGAGGGTGGCAGAATGGGACATCAGACCAGGCAAACTTCAGCCTGTTGGGGACACAGGAGAAGCAGGGCCCTGTCCCACCCTCTTCAGGCTGAGCCAGCTGTTCGCTACCTACCTTAATGAAGAAACGGTGACCCTGAAAAGGAAGTGGAATACCCAAGAAAATTGCTTCGTGATCCCTGTATATACATTACCTGGGTTCACAGAGTTAGTTCACAGTCCCACTTGAGAGAGTGAAGCAGATGCATAGCACAAAGTAAAGTGAAAGGAGGATGCTGGGAAGAAAAGATTAAGGGTGGTTCTGCAGTGTGCAATGAGGAAGGAATCCCACCAGGTCTGTTAGGTAGAGGTGACTAAAGACATGGAAGTGGTACCAGGGACATCGGTGCTCTATAACTTTCATGAAAGGTAGTACCCAAGCCATGAAAAGGATGTAAGTATTTGAAAGTGTTGAGTGAACTCTAGGAGGAACATGATGCATCGTGTTGGTACTGGAAAATACTGGGAGGTGAGAGATTTTACAAGTGATGAGAATGGTAAAAGGCTGAAATGGAGATGTGAAGATGGGGTTAAAAGAAATATAGGGTGCACAGATGGTAAATGGAGAAGATTGACAGCTGGCTTGGGAGATATTGGGAGTATTTTATGGCCAGGGCATGTTGAGAAAAGTTGTGAAGGGTTGGGAGTGGAAGAGTAGGGGGTGTCAGAGACAGTTACCTGTCCCTTGAAGTCTCTGGGCAAGCTCCCCAGTGAATGAAGTCAAAAGCAATTTGCTGCAATCATGGTTCTGGTTGAAGCCCAAAGGCATGCCAGCCCCATTAGATATTCCTCATCAATGAACCCACATCTTTGCGGAAAGGAAGACACATTCACCACTTGGGCTGACCTTGCCCTATTGCAGGACCCCTCGGAAGAGAGAGCACCACACTCCTTCAATCCAAGTCCTGGGGTAAACTCTCATGCCCACTGGCCGCCCTGCTTCTCCAGGAGACTCCAGGAGGGCAGGGCCTATCCAGAGCTTTCAGGAGAGAGTCAGTGGGACCCCACCTAGGCACCTGGGCTAGGTGCAGGAAAACTTAACATCAACTGAGACCTTATTTTCATTAGCTAGGTTCCTAACACTCTCCCTCCTCTTTTATTTTAATGTTTGGAGTTTTGTCTTGCCTTCCTTCCACTTGCCAGCTGGCGTTAACTTAATTGATCCTTGTTTACATTTTACCTCACTGACAATAAGGAGCAAGAAAGGAGAGTCTACAAACAATGTGAGAGTTGTCTTTCACATATTCATACATTCATTCACTTATTCATTTCACAAATATTTATTAGGCCCTGGATTGTGGCAGACACCAAGACAGATGCTGAGAACAGAGGATGCTAGGTTTGGAGGAAAAGAAATGTGTGCAGAGATACTTGGGAAGGTGAGTTTTTTTTTAATCTACCAAAGGAACAACAACAACAACAACAACAAAAAGTCTGGATTACATAAATTATGAAAAATAGTAGTTCTCACATATGAATTTACAGTATTGATTTCAAAATGCTAGAACTATTTTGAACTCTACATTGAAATTAAGAATCACGAATGAAAATTTGAACAGGTAGTATTTAGCAAAAATTTACTAGAGAGAAAATTATTCTTAAAGAGGACAATGGACACTAAACTAACAGATGTAGGACATAAAGACCAAAGGAGCTCCCTGCCTAGTTGGAGAATGATCCTCACAGAGCAATGTCAGGGGGCAGAGATGTGTACAAGGAGCTAAAGGGAGCCCTGTAAATTGGGAGTGGCTGGGAGACGGAGGTGTCAGGGCAGGAGCCACAGCACAGGTGATATCTGTGCTGAGTCTTGGCAGGTTAACTAAAGTTAGCCAGGCTTAGGGGGTGGGCAGGGATATTCCCCATAGAAAGAATCGCATATGCAAAAGCACAGCCAGAGAGGGGAAAAATAGAGCATAGTCCAAGAGCTACAGATTGGCTGGAGGTGAGGGTGTGGGTTAAGGAAGGGCAAAAGGTGAGGTTCTCAGATTGCAAAGGGTCTTGTAAGTAAAGAGAAGGGGCCTAGAATACATTCAAAGGATTTTAAGCAAGAAAGAGATATGGCAAAAGGCAATTTCTAGAAGTGGCAGAAGGGAGAATAGATTAGATATGGGGAGACAGAAAAGGAACAATTAAGAAACTATTACTATGAACACAATTTAGGTTGCTATCTAAATTGGTGTATCCCAGGCTGGAGCAATTTATGCTCAAATAAATGCTTTATATATATAAACACTATTACTAAGCAAGACACATGTTACAATTTTTGAGAAGAGGAAAAAACTTGCTCGCAAATGCATGGAGTTTTGCCTTGCTCTTTGTTCACGTTCCATTTGGGGTTAATGTAATTAACTGACCATGGAAAGGTACATGAGACCCTGACAAACTTAGTTGCCTCCCAGGAGGAGACTGGACAGCTGATTTTCAAGTAGAAGACACATTTTTTTTAACTGCATACCCTTTTGTACACTTTCAATTTTATATTTTGGACATGTTTTACCTGACCCAAAAATTGATATTCTCTTAAAGAAATTATTATGCAAACCAGGAAAAAATGTTAGGGAGAATTTTCCTTTCACCCACTTTCTCCTCCTTCCCCGAGAAGAACCCAAATTTCCTTAATCAGAAAAATTTAAAAATCAGAAAGTAAAGAACTTGGGCTCAAGGCAGTGCTGGGTTTTGTCTACCTCCCTGGTAGTTCCTGAGCTCTTTGAGAACATGAAGTCAGTCTTCTTGGTGTTTATGTCCCTAGTGACCTAGTGACACCCTCAAGAAGCTTGTGTTGAGATTATTGACTGCTGGTCTGGCTGGAACTCGGAGCTGGGAGAAGGAGATGTGGGATCTTAATCCCCTTGTTGGTTGTATCTTGGGCTACCTGGTTCGTAATTCTGACTTGTGACTGGTGGTTCCCCTGCTGCATGCAACAAAAGCACACTGGGTCATTGATCAGCAAGCAGTTGAGTGCCAGGGGAAGGAAATGACCATGGGAGACAGTAAACAAGGAAAATGTCAGGAGAATGGAGAAGTGAGGTTGGCACAGAAGATAGGCATAGTTCCTTACCTTGCAGTAGATTTTAGGAGAAAGGCCTGATACAATTTTGGTGGCAAAGGTGAGATCAAACGCGTATGGGGTTAATGTCTTGGGGATTCCTGGGAGGAGATGAGAACACAGGGAGTGGGAGATGGAATGACTACTCTGAGGAAGACAAAGTCTGGGGGATATATTGGGGTTCAGTAGAAATGCCACAAGAGCATGTATGTGCAAAGATGGGACAATGAAGTTTGAGGCTACAACTTAAGGCAGTTTCTTTACAGTTGTGTGAATTCGAGTGTTTCAGCGGGATGTGCAGGTTAGGCTTCAGGGATGCTTGTTTTAAGGTCCCTGAGCTAGAAAGGAAGCTCCCAAAATGGGTTTGGGGGAAACGAGTAAAGACATATACCACAGACTGCAGCATTGTTACCTAGCATATATATTTTAGGATACTCCTACAGGAGCCACCAGGCAGAGGTCCGGATGGAGGCTATCAAGCAGATAGCCTGGTCAAGGTCCACCTTGTCAAGCAGAAGGCTTTTGAGGCTGGTTGGGTGTCAGCCAGGGCTCGCTGTCCACGCTAAAGGCTACAGCGGGCAAGGATCACATGGGCCCCATGTGGGTCAGCTCCTGGGACACAGCCTTCCCAATGCCTGTGGGAAGACAGCTTCAGAGGCTCATTGGGGAAGTGGCTAGAGGGCAGATGAGCAAGGGGAGAGACAAGAGTGCTGACAGTGGGTGTTGCCCCTCCCCCTGCTCTCTATGTTAAAGCTACTGGGGGCTGAAGTCTCTAGTGAGGTGATAGGATGGTAGGAGCACTCACCACTATTGGCCTCAGTCACCTCTTCCATCTTCCCAGTCAGATATGTGGAGCAGTGCTGGAAGTCCCCCAAAGATGAGACTTATGCCATAGCCACCACATATTTAATCTAAGCAGGAGGGGCAGAATGAGGACAGAGCCAGAGCCCCAGACCAGGGTGTTGAGTACTATAGCAACACAGGAGAGACTTCTGGCCCGCTACCTGAAGTACAGCAGTGGGAGGAGGGTGGGAAAAGGCTAGTCAAAGCTGAGTGGGAACTATTAGTGAAGCCGGTGTGGAGCCTAAGAGACAAGATTTAAGGAGGCACTCACACATTTAAGCAACCCGTTTGAACCTGAGAATGACTTCCTCCTTAAATTGTGTGCCCATCATTGCCTCATTCCAAGTCCAAAGTCAACAGAAGCTCAAGGCTTTGTCTCCAAATGACAGAGCTCCAGGGATTAGTGAAGCAAGAAATCAGATTCTTCATGTTTTGAATAATATTGTGCCTAAGCAGAGTTATTCCCTTCCTCCCCAAAGGAAAAGACTGTAAGTTCTCCTAATTGAGGTAGATCCCACTTGCAGCCCTTAGGTCTGCTCCTTTGTGGGGAGAGGGATGGTTCTCCAAAATGCCTCTGCAGGGGAGTAGCCTTGGCCCTGAAGTAGCAGGGTCTCCTAAAGGTGAAAATGTGTTTATTCCCTGGAGCTATCTTCTTCTAGGCCTACAACTGTTCCTCTCCAGATCAGTGAAAGTATACACCCTCGGAAGAAACTGAAAGTAGTATGAGGCCAATTTTGAAGGCAACCTAGGTGTTTATTTCTAGCAGACAGAAGGTTGGTGGGATTCTCATTCGCTGAGGTTCAAGGCTCATAATGGGGCAGGAGCTTGGAGAGGAGTGACCACATTTTTGGGGTTGAATTCTTCATTAGCTGTGTCACAGTCACTTGGGCTTCTGAGCACCTGCCTGGATAAGGCACTACTCAATGGGAGGAGAGGTACCACCTTTAGAGTCCTCCTGCTGGGGTGTGCTAGAGCTGAACAGCATCTGTGTGGGTGAGTTCCACATGCTCACACCAGGAGCAAGTTTCATGGCTTCGGCCAGCAACATGGGCTTCCACACCACCTGTGACGTTGCCTCGAGGATTTGGGACTCCGGACTCTGACTCCTATGAGGATCCTCACCCGTCTGGTCCTCAGGGTCCCCGGATTCCAGGCCCTGTGGAGGAACCTGAATGCGGCCTGCCCACAGATCTTCCAGCAACTTGGCCTCTCCCTCGCAGCCGCTGGGCCACTTTGCACTCGGCCACATCTGAGGGCTGGGGTTGCGGGCCACGTCGGGGTGCCTGTAGGGAAAATGGATCTCGGAGCAGGGCAAGGGCAGCTTTGATTGGAAGCCTGGCGATGGTAGGTGTAAACTTAAAGTGGGGTGTTGGAGGCGGGATCCCAAGTCACGAAAATTAATGCCAGGCGGTAGAGGGACGAAAGGTGCTGCTGGGGAGACCTGGACACAAGCGCCAGTGGCTGGGCGTCTGGCTGGAGCCCTGGTCTTCACACCCTGTGGACGCCCACGGTAGGTTTCCAGGGGGCGTGACACAGAGTCTGGATCCACAATCTGAGACAGTGGGCGCACCCAGTGGCGTGGCAGCTGTGCGGGGTCCAGACGCGCCATGGCTGTCTTGCGGCCCGCCGTGTAGGAAAGGGTGCTCAAATGCGAGCCTGAGCCCCAGATCTGCTGTGGCTGGAAGAATCCTGAGGGGCTGAGCATGGTGGGGCTGCCCTCAGAGGAGCTGGCCAACAATTCGCCTGAGGCCATGCAGGGCACCTGCTCCTTCCTGAGCTCCAGCAGGTCCCCAGCCATGTGTGGCTGCTGCATGCAAGAGTAGAGGTCCTTTATTGAGAACTGGGAGCTGAGGGGCTGCGCCATCTCAGCAGATTCCTGGGGGCTGGCTACCAGGGACGGCTCCAGAGAAGGCTGGGGACTGCCAGTGGTAGCCATCTCCACTGGTGATGGTTGGAGGTTCGCATTCAAGGACTCGGGCGAGGACAGGTGCCCTCCTCCCTGGCTTTCCAGTTCATCTGAAGGACATCTGGGCCAAGCCTCCTGAAACAGCTCGGGGGTGGGTAGGGAACCAGGGGTGTCTCTCAGCTTGGGAGAATGCTCCCAAGATTCCATCCGCTCCTCAAAGTCTCTATCCATCTGCGATCTTCCTAAAGAAATTTGGTCCACACTCCCTTGGTCCTGGGGAAATATACCAGGGGTGGAGATTGGAAGTGAGTAGTGAGACATCAGAAAGGGGAGAGAGGAACTAAAGATAGAGGATTCCAGAGAGGCCCTGAGGAGAAAGAAGAAGACTCCATGGAGGTAGGAGTGAAGGTCAGAGGGAGCTGGGTACTGGGCTTACTTCGCTTTGGAAGGTCTCCTCCAGCCCCACTGAGGCGGGAGCATGCAGCACAGGCACAGATCCCTGAGCCCAGGTGTCCGTTGCACATGCTGAGGGCTCCTCGTCCTCACCCCATGTGGGGTCCTCAGCCACGGAAGATTCTCCTTCGTCCCGGACTAGAAAGCGCCACTCAGTGATCTGCAGCATGGCCTCCCGAGCCTGGCTGATGGTGAATGGAATGCACTGAGAGGAGGAGAGAGAGGGGTCTCAGCAGGGAGTGTGAGGGAGTGGGAAGATGGGTCTGGAGGACCTCATCCAGGCTCACCTGTTGGGTTAGGTAGACCTTGAAGGCAGAATCCATGACTCGGGACAGCAGATCTGCCAAGATGTCCCCCACCACATCCTCACCCTCCTCCACAGCCATGAGCGCCATCCACTCAGCCTCAGTGAGCCGCCCAGGAACGATATCCACCTGTGGCACAGGCACCGTAGGTGGCCGTGCCTTTTCTGCTTTGGATCGGGTCACCCCGCGGTCTCGGGCCTGCCTCTGTGGGAAAGGAACAGGATAATCAAGACAAGGAACCAACAAGTGGAACAGAGAAGCACCTATAGGCTAGAAGGAAGCTTTCTCAAATTGTCTAGTAAGAAAAAGAAACCTTTTGAAAGGGTCAATTTACTAAAAGCCTGCTGTGTGACAGATACTTTTTAGGTGTTTGACCTAATTTAGTTTCATAATAGCTCCCTAAACCCATTTCACAGAGGAAGAAACTGAAACTTGACACAGGTTAACCAGCACTTGTTTTGAATTACAAAATAAATGCAGGCTTTATATAGCTCCAACTCCACAGTCCTTGCTATTTGCACTAGGTCAAAGTGTTCAAAGTTTTTGAGAGGTTAAAGAACTTGAGAAAGACAGTCAATATATGGTGTTGGGATTATTGATGCTGTTTAGAGTCTCCTCCCCTTCCCCAAATCAACTTAGATCTTCATTTTGTAACATATATATAAATACATTCCAGATGCAGTATAGGACAAACACATACACACACATACACACAAATATAAACAAAAAATAAGATGCAGGAAAAATAGGTTAAACTGCCATATATTCTCTGGGCAAGAAAGAACTGCTTAAGTATAAAAGTAATGTAAGAATAATTTTAAAAAATAGGTAGATGGGTATATATACATATGTCAAATTTTCTTGTACTTATTTTTAAAAACATTCTAATTACAAGCTTATATTGGTAGTTACCATGTACTAGCACTTAAAGTATAATAGTCACATATGTGGACTCAATTCCTACATTTTTTAGACTATATACTCTTTTTATTCCCATTTTACAGAACTTTCCCAGGATCACACAAGGAAGTAGTGGAGTTATCATTCAAATGCCAATCTGGTTCCCATGCCTGACTTTATACTGCTTTCCAAACAAAAAAACATTTGCAGCAAATATAAAAAATAAATATTCCTCAATATATTAAAAATGCACATAAAATAAGAAAAATCTTACACCTGAAACTACTATACTATGTAACGTCAACTATAATCAAAAAAGAAAAATTTTAAAGATAAAAACTTTTTAAAAAGAAAAATCATAAGACCCCAAGGAAAATAAACAAAAGATATAACATTTCACAAAAATGGAACTGTAGATGCGTAATAAACATTTAAAAACATGTCTAACTTTCAAAAATATTGATTCAGGTTTTACAAATGCATTTAAAGGCATATTCTAAAATGAAAATAAAAATATGTTCTCCAACATATTCTCTGTGGTGTGATTTATAATAGCAGAGAATTAAATCATGTCTAACAAAAAGAATAGATGGCTAATGGTATACTATCCTCATGACAGAATATTATGCAATGATTCAATTTAATCTTTAGGAGGAATTTGCAATAGCATAAGAAAATATTTATGATCTAATGTTAAGTGAAAGAGACAGGATAAAAAATTATATGTCAAGTATGATCTCAGGTAATATAAACCAGTGTTTATTGAAAAAAAGTAAAACAAAATCGTAACGATGGGCACATTTCTTTTCTATGGTCTTCTCTATTTTATAAGTTCTATACAATTAGTTTGTATCCTTTTATAATCAAGAAAATTCCACTTAGAAAAAGACTATTGCCAAAAATTCAGAACACAGGAATTTACTAGCAGATTCTTGGGAGCCTCCTCACTACCCCAACGACAGTCTCCTTGAACTTGGTTCTTCCCAAAATTGGCCTCCAAATGTACTCTTCCCAAACCTTTGCCTCCTCATCCCCAGCCTTACTGACTCACACCTGATGTTCCCTAAAATTCTTTCTCTCCCATATCTGGTGTTTTCTAAACACCGCACTTAACTCAAAATATCTTAAGCCTCATTTTCCCATCTTTGTTAGTGAGAACGGCCTCAGTGGCAAGCCGAGGGAATGGCGCCGTCCAGGCTTGGCCAGAGAGGACAGGTGAGGCTTAGAAAGGTCCTGCTCCTTAGACTTCACCTCCCCATCCTCTCATGTGACACTTGTGGTAGTGCCCATGCCTAGGCGTGGCCTGACCAGAGGCGCTAGACATACTGTTACACAAAGGCTCTTCGAATCTGTTTTTTGGGGGTTTTTTTACTTTAAAATTTCTTGGTTTAAAAACAAATTGACTTTCCAGTTGAGCCTCAGAGTTGTTATTTCATCCATTTCTTCCTCCTGTAACTCTCGAAATGGATAACTTTTTTTTAGCAACACCTCTCCCCAAGCCTGACCAATTCTTGTTTATTCACCTAAATGGACACCTCAGCGTGAGAGATTTATTACATGTATTAGCTGTTTCCAAAGTCACTCCTTATCCTCAGGCTCCTCACCCCCCTTCTGAACCCTCCCCTCAGCTTCTGAGTGCCTCTGAGCGTGTGAGTGGGAGTGGTGCAGGTGTAGATTTTCCGTCCGGGTCCCGGAGCGGGTTCCTTGGCCATCCTGAATGCCTGCGTGGTGGGCCGGCGCCGGGGGTCGCGGAGCTGCCGATGGTTCCCGACTGCGACCTTAAGGGCCCGCCCTGGCCTTCCGCCAGCTAAGGTGACGCTCACCGCGCTCTCATGCGCCATCGCCTCCGCCGCTGCTGCAGCCTCGGGGCTTCAGCGCTTCCCGGTCCAGCCCCGGTGCCGCCCAACGGGCGCCCCAGCAACCGCGCCGCGCGCCGGGTTCGGCGCCCCGCCCCACGGGCATGCGTGCGTGCGTCGTCTCTATGGTGGCGGCGGATTCCGAGGGACCGAACGACCCTGGAGTCAGGCAAGCCGGCCTGGGGCTTCTGGGGTGACCTCTGGCCTGGGCCGGGGGTTTCGGGGAGCCGAAGTGGGGGAGGAAGGGCATGAGGGCCACCCTGCCTCAAACTTCCTTGGCTCGGGCACTTGGGGACATCGCTCTTGGCACCGGGTCATCACCATTCCTCCTCTAGGATTCCCCCCTCCGTCGCCCCATGACTCAGCCCCCGGGCTCCTCTCTCCTGTCCACGAGACCCTCCGCATGCCAGACCCCCCGCCCCATCATCGTCCTTGAGGCCTTCGATGACATGTTGACCCAGTCTCAGGGTTTTCCCCAGGCCTCGTGACAGCACCTCCCAACCTCCCTGCAGCAATCACCGCTGTCACCTGTTTACCTCTGCGCTTTTGGTGACTCGGGCGTCTCTCCCCTAGGATGTTCCGCCGCGAGCGCTCCATACCTCTTCAAGGCTCGGCTGCCGCCCTGTGCAACAACCTCAGTGTGCTGCAGCTGCCTCTCCGCAACCTTACGCATTTTGGGGTAGTCCACGGACCCAGCGCTCATCTTCTGAGCGCTGCTCCTGAGGGTGTGCCCTTGGCCCAGCGCCAGCTCCACGCTAAGGAGGGAGCTGGAGTGAGCCCCCCACTTATCACCCAGGTGAGGAACGGAGTTGGGAGTGATGTTGCTGAACCCAGTCCTAACCCCTGTCCTTCCTTTCCAAACCTCAAAAAATAGGCTTTCCCTAGTCCTCTGAATTTCTACTCTCCTGAGTCCTCATATCCCCTGCTTTGACCATTTTCCCATACTCTGATCCACCTCCCTCCAGGTCCACTGGTGTGTCCTCCCCTTCCGAGTACTGCTGGTACTTACCTCACATAGAGGAATACAGGTAAGAGGAGGACCTTTCTGCCTTCCCCAACTAGTCTTCTCAACTCCTCTCCAATGGCTCCAAGACTCTTCCTCACTTGCCTCTAAACACTCCCAAATTTTACACGTGCTTACCCCAGTCTTCATTATTTCTCATCTGCATTCCTTTCATCTTTCCTAATTTACAAATGCCATCTCCAATATCTGCCTTTTTGCCAGCTGAATGACCTTGGGCAATTTAGTTAACTTCTCAGAGCCTTCATGTCCTCCTCTGTAAAATGGAATAAAAGTAGTGCTTATCTGCCAGTTATTTTGAGGATTAAATGGGCTAAGGCTAACACAAGTATGTGATGTATTCAACACAGCACACAGCAATGGTTAGCCTTTGCCCTTATCTTCCAGATGTATGAGTCTGACGGGTCTGTCATGGTCTATTGGCACGCACTCGACTCTGGAGATGCCTCTCCAGGTACCTGCAGGACTGAGTAGGGTGGGGGTAGGAAATACTTTCTGGCACTGGAGGAGGCTCTATTTCTAATAGTTTTCCCCTTTCATACTCAGTACAAGCTGTGTTTGCCCGAGGAATTGCTTCCAGTGGCCACTTCATCTGTGTGGGTGAGGGGACCAAGAGCATGGCATTGGGGTGGGGGGTGCTTGGTAACAGGGGCATGGGCTTTGGCCACGAGAATGCTGCAGGTCTGAGGAAATTGCGGAGGGTTAGAGGGAAGGGTGGAAATGAAGGGGGATCTGAGAGACTCCAAAAAGCCATGGAGGGGTTTGAGGGACAGGGTGGACTAGAATAAGGGTATTTATGGAGGGGTAGGGCTGTTGAAGCAGTGAAAGCTGTGTTTGTTACTAAGATTCCCGGGATGGAGAGAGTACTAAGTGTATAGAGTCCTGAGTGTAATGGCTGGAGACTTAGGAGGACCAGGACTCACTGCTTCTGCAGGAACATGGTCAGGCCGGGTACTGGTATTTGACATCCCAGCCAAAGGTCCCAACATTGTATTGAGTGAAGAGCTGGCTGCACACCCAGCATCAGTCACCGACATTGCCAGCGAGCCTGCCCAAGGACAGGTGAGTGGATTTTTTCTTCCAGTTCCAGTGAACCTCTGAGAGCCATCCCCATCTTGGGAGGCAGGAGACCTGGATTCAAGTCTTGGCTCTGCCACTAAGCAGCTGGATGACTTTGGACAAATTACTGCACTTCCCTAGGCTTCAGTAAGCTCAGGTCCAGTGATGAGGGCAGAGATACTTTACATTATATGGCATTTAATAGTTCAGTAACATTTTTCAATTCTGGTGTTAATCAAGGAGTTGGGACAGATAGTTTCTGAGATGTCTTCCAGCTCTGACATGTGCAGCTTTCTTCTCTGGACTTGGGAAAGTCCTACCTATTCAGGACCATCTCCACTGCTACCCTTTCCAGGAAGTCTTCCCTCTATTCAAGTTCCCACTGATCTCCCCTAGCTGAACCCTGAATTGGTACTGCCCTCAAAGATAACTCTTGTGTCCCTAATTGGATTACAAACCTCTGTAGAACAGAGTTTATATCTTCTCATTCATATCCTCTACTGAACTTGGCCTAGAGCTGGGCCCATGAGCTATGCTGGCTGCCTGGGGCTGGGGGTCAAGAGGCTGACTCTAGTCATAACTGGCTGGCTCACTAGAAGACCTCCAGAAGGTCAAAACACTATGGCTTCAATTTCATCATTGATCCACGGAGTACCATTATATGCCCCCTCCTAACATATGGTGTGGGTTGGGGAAATGAGGGTGGTGAGACTCTATGAGGAATGCCAGAAAAGCATTCTATGCTTCCCAAGGGAACGCTGGGTCTAGCCTGTGGGGGCTCCACATCTTTCCTATCCCTGGAGAGGCAAATATGTAGATACTGCCTCCCCTGTAGATAGGACCCAGCAAGGGAGAAAAGAAAAGATTGGTTCTGCCTTTCCCCTCAGGACTGTATGGCTGACATGGTGACGGCAGATGACTCAGGCTTGCTGTGTATCTGGCGGTCAGGTCCTGAATTCAAATTATTGACCCAAATTCCAGGATTTGGGTAGGTGAGGGAGAAAGGGGTGAGGCCTTCCTGAGGCAGCTTCAGGGGGGGAAGTAGGCTTGGGTCTGGGGAAATTAAAGTGGGTTGTTGCCTTTGCAGCATCCCATGCACCTCCGTGCAGCTGTGGCAGGGGATCATAGCAGCAGGCTATGGGAATGGACAAGTACATCTGTATGAGGCCAGTACAGGAACTCTACACATCCAGATTAGCGCCCACTCCCGGGCCATCTGTGCCCTGGACCTGGCTCCTGAGGTGGGCAAGGTCAGTCTCCTCCCCCATCCCCACATCCCCTCGATCCCAGGGTTGGGATGCTGAGAGAAACTCCACAGCTTGTGTTTGTTACTTGATGTAGCACCATCCCTGGGCACTTAGAGTCCCTCCAGCCTGTACCAGTCCCCTCTCATCATGTTCCAATTCCCACTTGTCCTCTTTGCTTTTTTTTATAGCTACTAACTGCTGCTGAAGACACTTTTGTACATATCTGGAAGCTGAGCAGAAGCTCAGAGAGTGGCTACATTGAGGTGTGTGTGGCTAAAGGAGCTAAGTGGGGGGCTCAAGCATGGGCAGCAGGCCCTGAGCAGCTCTCTTCTCCCCCAGGTGGAACACTGTCATGGTGAGTGTGTGCCCGACACCCAGGTGTGTGGTGCTCGATTCTGTGATCCTTCAGGCAACTCTTTTGCTGTGACTGGCTACGACCTCGCTAAGATCCTGAGATTCAGCAGCATGTGAGAACAGAACATCCCTCTCTCCCTGTTTTTATAAAGTATCTCTTCTACCTAACCCTTGTCTGATTACTCAGTATCATAGTCACCCTCACAACCAGCAAACTAAGCTCCAGAGACGCAACACATCGTCAAGAACTGGGTGAAGGCTGCTGTTAAATAATTTTAATGGTTGATGTGGGTGTCACAAGGGAAGTGCTTTCCCTCCCAGGGCTCTTCAGTGCCATCCTCAAATCTGGTTAGTGCAGGAGGTAGGGCAGAGTTGGTTCCAGTTTTCTCCCAGGAATGAGGCCCTCAGTACCATGGCAACCACAGCTTAAGAGGGACTTCTGCTTCTCATCCCCAGCCTACCCCAGTCCAGCAGAGGAAGGGGAGGCCAAGCTGGCCAACCTGCTATGACCCGCACTGTATCCAGAGCCCAGCTGCATACAGGTCATCTCCTCTTCTGGCCAGATCCTCTTGCCAGTACCTTTCTCTCTCACACTGGTGACTGTAGCCAAGTGCGGGGTGGGCCTCTAGACCGTGGGGATCGGTGCGGGGGGAGAGGGGCAATTGAGCAGGAAGTCCCAGGGGAGTGGTCTGCGGGGATAGCATCCAGGGAGAATGTTCGGGGTCGCCCCCAGGGCAGAGGATGGGTCTGGGCTGGGGCTGCTGAGGCAGATGTGCAAGGACTGGGCAGAGCAGGCTGGTCTGTAAACATTGCTAGCCAGGGTGGGGGCTTCTCCAGCCTTGCGCCCTCCCGCTGAGCCAGGATGTCTGTCACCGCTGCGATGTCATCCAGTGGCTCAATAGCTGTGGTACCAGGAAGGAGTTGAGGGGAGGGGGGCTAGTAAGAGCTTAGGCCTCAGGCCTACCCAGCCCTGACCATCACCTGTCACTATAATAGGAGAGCAAAGCCCGTATCTCAGCCGAGACTGCATCATCCCGAAGGAGCAGTCCCTCGCCTGGGCCCCCTGGAGCCACAGGCTCTGATAAGACTATGGGATTCAGGTTGTAGAATGGATGGGTTTGGGGGATGGTCAGCAGAAGTGGGTGAAGAAATTAAGAAAGAGGAGAAAAATGAAAGCAGTGCCAAGCAAGTGAAGGTCAGAGGAAGAGAGGAATCCGCATGCAGAAAAGGAAACAAACAAAAAATGAAATTAGGACAGAAATCCATGAAATGAATCTGGTTCTTTGGGGTTTTATTTTGAACTTTAGTGGAGGTGCTTCTAAAAGAGTTGGAGAAGAGAAAGGAATACAATAGGACTGGTGGGACTTGGGTCCCCAGAGTTCTGCCTTAGCACAAAGTGTACTTTCTCTCTGTTTCCATTATCTGGGTTCCCTTTAAGCCCCAATCCCACTTCCCATTAGGTTCCTGGCATATACTTTCACTTACCCATCTCATGGTACAAGGACCCCTGCTTGGCCAGTACTTGAGGTGGTTTCCGGGGAGCAGGGGTTTCAATCTTCATGATTTCATCACAGCACTGCTTCCACTGGCCTGATGGGAGAGCACTGATTAGGGGTGGAGGTGGGAAGGACTGAGAGGGCCAGGCTATCCTCTCCCCTGCTACATTCCCTTCCACTCGTTCTTGGAACAGAAGCCTATGATAAAAATAACAAATCCCAATTCCTCCAAAAGGTTCAATCCAGCCCCTTCCTCTTACTCATGTCAAAGAAAAGCTGCCACAGAGCCTCCATCCAGCTCTGCAGAGCTCCCCGACTCTCTGTCTGAAGGGTGTGTCTCAGCTCATCCTCCCCATACTGGTTACTGATGCTCAGTGTGAAGGGCCGGCCTGCAGCCTGCTCCAGCTCCCCTGCCCGGACTCGAGTCTCCTGCAAGAGAAAGAAAGGGGTCTGCTTCCAACTCTACCTTGGTCACAGAAGTCAGCAGTGACTTCGGGCAAGCTTGATCATCCCTAACTTATAAAGAGGAGCTTGTGAGGCTTTCACCAAACCCTCTCATTTGCCTGCTACTAACCAGAATGAGAAGGAATGGCAGGAAAGGACTGGCAACAAGATAAATGGTCCTCAGGGCAAGAGGAGCAGATCGAGACAGGGAAAGAGGGGGAAGGCACAGAGGTGGGCAGGAACAATGAGGCCTAAACTCACTCACTACTTCCATAAAATTCAGCAAGAAAATCAGCAAAAGGGCTAGGGAACAGGCGGGTCATTGGACTTGGGTTGGGAGGGGAAACCAGGAAAAGGTGGAAGAGATGCAGAATGGAATCTGAAGAGGAAGACAGAAGGATGAAAAATCCTAAACTGGTTGTAAAACCCTCTCAGAACTGGCAGGGGATAAGTCTGGTGAGTTGAAGGGTCAACCTTCTTTCAGTGATGTTGCCCAGCTAGAATATGGTCCCTTCAACATTCCTGGCCCTGGAGCTGGGTATGGTGCTATGAGGAGCAGGAGGCTTTGATCTCTCTGAGGTCTCCACCCACCACCCTCCTGGAGCCTGAAGGAGAGGCTCCCGGGCCCTAGCACCTCGTGGTTTGACCACCAGGAGACCCATCACCTTGTTGATCGCAATAGTAAACAGTGGCTCTTTCCCAGCATCTGCATCTTCAGGTTGCCGGTAACAGAAGAGGTTTGTGCCTGTTAGGACTCCATGCACTCGTGTCCAGTCCCGCCGTTCCCCAGCTTGCTGCATAAATGACTCAAGGTTTCCTGGGGAAACCATAATCCCGCAACACCCTTTCCATCCCCTCATCCAGATTCTCCTTTCTGCCCACCCTCTTGTCTGGGCCTCCTCTCACCTTGCCATACTCCCCCCTCCCCGCCCTCAACCCAGATCTTGATTTTTCAGTATCTTTTGACTCCCAAGTGACCCAGGTTTCCTCTGCCTTCTCTTGTTCCCTCCCACTCCTCAGGGCCCCTCACCTGTACCCTGAGAGGACCACTTGCAGTCGGCTGAGTCATGCAGAGAGGCTGAGCCACCAGGCGGCAACACACACTACCATAAAGGGGCAGCCAGGTGGGGTTCTCCTCTGGGGGAGAGGGAATGCAGGGTGAGGGTGGGGAATGAGAAGGGGACCATCCAACAGCCCCCCTTTCACCACCCAGAGTCACCCACATACACATACTCACCATGACTGGTGAGGGTGAGGTCGTGTGTGCGAAACCCATCTTGCACTGCTGCCAGGGTGAGCGTGGTATGAGCCAAGAGGTGGTAACGAGGACCACTGTAGGACAAATGGAGAAGTGGACCTCAGCCAAGTGAGGGGCACATGAGGGCCATGTTAGATGGCAGGAGCTGTCGGGCTGAGGTCTACCCTATTGTTCCAGCAGCCCCACAGAACTCTCTCACCTCCCTGATGGGAGTTGGGAACAGACATTTACTGAGCTCCTGCTAAGTGCTGGGTCCTGTGCTTTATATATGTTATCTTACTGTATTCCCATGACATCTCTGGGATGTTGATGGCATTCTTTAGTTAATAGATGAGGCAGCTTGAGGCAAGAGAGGTTAAGAAATTTGTTCATAATTTATAGCTTGTAGTAGAGCTGGAATTTGAACCCATGTCTGTCTTCAAAATCAGCATTCTGTTCGCTACCCTAGAGGTTCTCAAACTGCTCCTCAGAGGCGCAGAGGTTCCACAGGGTGCTTCTAGATGCCTGTACACACCACCACAAAGCCTAGGCTACCCTCCTCCAACCAGGACACTCCATCCACATATGATGCATTTGCTGCTGCATAAGAGTTAAGACCTGGGAGCCTAGCTCTCCTTGCATTCCTACTGGTCATCTCAGTTGGCTTGGGCCCGGCTATGTAGCCACTGCTCATCCACGTCTGTCTGCCATGTCCTGGCAACATGCAAAGTAAGTTCTGCATGCTCCCCACAATTCAGAGGTCACCTGTAGCCAGGATAGGCATCTGAGGGCAGTGGTGGAATGCAGGGCCTTACCCTACAGCTGGGGTGGGGAGCAGGATGGGACTGCTCCCTGAACCTGCAGCACTCTCCAGCGATGCCCGCACACGCCTCCCTGAGGAGCGGCCCAGGGAGCTGCTGAGTTTGGTGGCAAGTCTCTTGGGGGCACCAGCCAGGGCCCCCTCCTCTTCCACGCAGGCTCCATACAGCTCCAGCCGCAGTTCAAAGTCCGGCCCTGCCTCGGTGCTATAGGAATGTGGGAGGAAGAGAGGACGGTCCTGGGGAAGTCCAAGGAAGCATGAGGGATAGGGGGTAGGGGTGGAGGATAGATGTGGTACAAACTTAGGACAGCTCCACAGGGAAGGCCCGTCTCTCTCCCAGTCCTCCCCTCCCCTAGAGCTACCTCATTAGAATACTGCAGCAGAGTAGAGAGAGGAGGGAGCCATAGGGACTAGGTACTCACAAGAGCAGGTTGTTCTGAAAGGAGATGTCTGTGAGGGTCCTGTCCACCAGGACCATCTCTGTGTCTTGAATGTCTTCTCCTAGCTGCAGCAGCAGGAACACAGCCCAGCGGTGCAGGTCTTGAGTAAAAAACAAAACAAACGAAAACAAAAACCATGTCCCACAGGAGCCTCCAACCTCAGGGTCACTCCCATGAATTTGTCTCAGCCCATGTGGAACTTACCGCCTTTGTTCTTAAAATATTCGGTGTCCTTCCACATGAGTGGAATCCGGAGGTCTAAGGGACAGAAGGGTAGAAAGAGATGTTGAGATGGAGCAGGAGATCTTGTGGTTGGGCAAGGAGAGTGGCTGGGATGGCAGTGAGTCTTACCAGAGATGCAGACCCGGGCTCGGCAGGGAGAGCGCTCAGCAGGTGGCCCACTGTCAGAAGGCCTGTGGGCAGATCACAGTGTCCTAGCCTGGCCTCCCCTTCCCACCCCTGCACCCGCCCACGCCCCCCCCCAGCCCAGGCAGCCCCTAGGTCACCAGCCAGGGGAACTGTTAGAGTTGTCAACTGAACCCAGGGGTTGCTGGGCTTGGCATCACTAGAGGCATATTAGCTCACACACAGTATAAGCCTGGGACTCCTCACCCTCAAAGCACCCTCCCTGACTACCTCCTCAGACTCCTGCTAGGGACCAGTGGGGATTGAGGGACAGAGCCCCGCAGAGAGACTCCCTTTCCAGGGCTCTTCTCCATTAAACCTCAGGTTTCAAGGTGTTTGCAGCCTTTCCTTTTAACAATAAGTGAAGCTGGTCATCTCCACCGTCTCATCCCTTCTTACATAAAGGAGGATAGTAGGTCATTTGGGAAATCAAGTTAACCAATGCGTGATGAAAGAAAAAAATCCAAGTAGGAAACATTTGTGTTCCATTTGCCACAAACCTCTCTCCTCCTCCCCATCAGCTTTGATTTCTCCTTTACCCTCCTGGCTAGATAGGCTGAGCCTTCCCAGTGCCCCCCTGCAAGGCCCCAGACACCCAGCCTTCCTTACCTCCCTGCCTATTGTCAGGACTCGCCAAACATGTGTTCCTCCCTCAGGTGAGGGCCAGTTCACTCATACTAATTCATAATGCCACAATGTAGTTAGCCATTTAGACCTTAAGCTAAATGATGTGGCACTGATAGCAATGTGGTTAGCTATCAGAGGCTTGGGTATACCTCAAGTCGCACTGTTTAGACCGTGTGGGGACCTGGGCAGGGCAAAGACTATTGATGGCTGCCTCTCAGGAGAGAGCAAATTCGTAGTAGAAGTTGCCCCTCTGCCTGCTTGCCCTTCCTTTAGCTTTAGGGGAAAGGTATAGAGTGGGGTTTCTGTCTTCCCTGTGGCTTTATGGGCGAGCTCTGGAGGGCTCCTGGCAATACCTCCCTGTGACAGCCTTCATGGCTGAGCTAGGACCTTCTTCCACTCAGCCATGTGGGGCCAGAAGTGAATTTCCCAAGTGACTAATTTACCCAAAATGGCCAATTCTTAGAATGATCAATTTGCCAAATATTTTCTTCAACATCTTTGTTTTACTAGAGCATCATCTCAACCATTTCCCTGCAGATCTGTCAGATCAGCAGAGTCTAATGTCAGTGCAGCTTCCAGTTTCAAATCCAAATGCTGAGCCCTTTCAGGATGTACAATCTAATTTATATAAAGGGGTAGGCTTTCCCTTGAATTTTCTTTATTATTTCCTTCCCCAATCCCTGCCTCTGATATTGAACCCCAGGTACTATGAACTATTGTCAGTTTGTGGTAAATTGGTCATTTGGTGAACTAGCTTTGAGAAAATTGGCTTTCGAGAAGCCAGCCAACCAGATCACAGGCAGGGCTTAGCACATTAGTGCTTTTGCATTACTACCCTCTCAGACTGATGACCTTTCACCTGATAGGCTGGCTTTGCTAAGTCCTACTCTAGCTACTCAATAGTGTATCTCTGGGCAACACATTGCAGTGGTGAAACACCAAGGTGTCTTCCAGGATCCTGACCTGGGGAGGCTGGCTTCAAGGTAGTCTATACTCCATGTACACACATGCTGCACCACTACCCCCCAGAAGGCCTCGACTCCCTTTGCTTACCGCCGGCCTGTCTTCTCCAGCACCTGTGCCTCCTTGCGCCGCTGCAGTTCACCCATGTAGCTGAGGATGCGACTATTGCACACCAGCAAGCTCTTGGTGGCCTCTAGAGCCTGCTCACGTTGGGAGCAGGCTGCCAGCAACTTGCAGGCCCCTTCCCTCATCCGGATCTCATGGTCTAGCTTTCTTTGCAACTCTGTGTCCTAACCAGAGAGGAGAGAAGGATGAGAAGGACATGTCAGACAGGTGACAGGCAGAAGCACGCTCCTGTCCCCAAGTGGGCTATGGTCCAGGAGAAATTAACAAGAAACTCATATTTCAAGTACCTCAAGGGCAAGGGTTCAGCCTCAACCTCAGCTGCCCAGGAACCAGAGCAGCTTTGTACAATACATTTGATGGGGAGAATATACATTCCTTCAGCCTCTTTTGAAACTACAAATGCTCATAAATATCCTTTGATCCAGCTATCTAATATCTTTATCCTACAAATATAGTTTACACACATGGGCAAACCCATATTCATGGCAGCATTGTTTCAAAACACTAAAAGTCTTTCAACAGGGCATTAGTTAAATAAGTTACAGAACATTTCTACAGTAGGATATGGAATATTGCAGGCATTAAAGAGTGAAGTAGATGTGTGCAGACATAAAACAACCTTAAAAATATATAAAGTGAGAAAAGTAAAACACTGTTATGGCATGCTACCATTTGTGTCCAATATGTACACATGCATAGACATAGACATAGATGTTCATAAGACAGCAATGGTTGTAGAGCTGGGAGCAAGGAATGAAAAATAGACTTATTATACTTTACACGTTACTACTTTACCTGTATTATTTACCTGTATTATTTACCTGTATTATTGGGAATTATGCTGTCTTTTAAAAAACTTAAATCTTCTCAGTTATAAAAAAAATACCAGATTCTACCTCAGACTTGCAAAACAAAGATCTCCATGTGCATTTTTTTTTTCATTCCCCCAAGTGATTCTAAGGTGCAGTCAGGGCTGAGAACCAACAACTAAAGGGAATAAACACAGATAATAAAGGCTGTCCTGGGTTACCCCAACGATCCAAGAAGAGGGATGGGAGGGATATCTAGTTGGCAAGGGATCAGTGGAGAAGAAGCCTACCACCTACAGAGTTCACCCTGTATAAACCCCAAATTAGGAGTCTGCTACCTGCTGACCCTCTGAGCTTGGGAGGTGAGGACAGAGGCAAAGAATGGGGATGGGAAGGCAGGTGAGGCAAGAGGTCAGCAGTAAGGGGCTGAGCAGGCTGTGCATAGGGCCAGAGTCAGGGTACTGGGGGAGGCACCATGATTCTCAGGAACATTCACTCAGAAAGGAGCCCTAGAGGTCTTGGCACAGTCCAGAGGTAGAGAGCACCAGTTTGACATAAGACAAACCTGGGTCTACGTCACAGTCTTGCCAGTCTTGAGAAGCTGGGAAGAAACTTATTAAGAATGCACTGGGCAATTTATTCAACTTCCCTAAGCTTTGGTTTCTCCATCTGCAAAATGAGTATAGAAACAGTCCCCAAATTCTAGGGTTGTGAGGATTCAATGAGACAGGAAGGTAAAGCACTAGCACAGTGCCCAGCACACGGTACACATGAACAGTGGGATGCTCATTTTAATGATGCTACTTTGGCAGCAGTAGCATTCACCTAACAAACACTGGAACATCCCTGTGCTTTCCAAAGCTCTATTTAAAATCTAGCTAGCTGGGAGGTAAGAGATGCAGACGTTAATGGCTGCTCCATAAGTGCCATGTCATGGCATAAACACACTCACAGGAAATAGACCCTGTTTGCTTCTGGTTGAGTGATATGGATAAGGCTTCGGAGAGGAAGTGGAAGACTAACCCCATTACAGTGTACCGATCAGTTCAGGGGGCAGGCCAGTGGGGGCATCGGGTTGGAAGACGGGGGTGAATGTGACCACTCAAAACCTGTCTTATCCCTTACACCAGGTCTCTCCCATACCCTGTACCCTTGCTTCTGTCCCCGTTGGCTCTGGCCTTCAAGTCTCTAAGACATGAACACCCTAAACTCTTTCAAAAGCCTTGTTTGGCCCCTCTGCAGACTCTTCCTTTACTGTCCATTCCTGGGCCACTGAGCAAGACCAGACTCTATCAAGATCATGACCCTTCAGAAATAGGCCAACCCAGTACCAAAACCCCTTCCACCAGAAAGCCCTCCCAGACTACATAGCTCCCCCAACCCCACTATATCTATCTGTGCACCAGTTTCCACCTCTCCTAAGCTTTTCTGCTTGCCAACCCTCATCCCATTCTGCATCCAGCTTCTGCCATAAACTCTCCCAAAGCGGTGAGAATGGGGGAGGGGGACAGACAGGCATCCTCAAGCCCCCTCCTGACTGGCCTCTTGGTCCCGGCCCCAGCACTCACGGATCCTTCCCTAGCCCTGGCCATTGCATATGCCACGCCAACGCAGGCAGCGCAGCTGGGCTGGTTCTGGGGAGCCGCACAGCTCTTGTGCCGGCACAGCCAGCAGCCACCCTCTCCCCCTCCCTCTCCCTCCCACTGCACTCAGGGCCCCGAATGACATCAGCTCCCAACTGCCGCGAGAGCGCAGTCTGAGGGGCTCCAGGGTGCGGTTGGTAGGCTCCTGGCTCCTGGCCTCCCAGCCCTCCCGGTGGTATGACCACGGAGACCAAGTGACAGTGCAACAGTACCTCCAGGAGTGCTCGCATCAATCTGGAAAGAGCTTAGTCCATAGAGCCAAGCACGAGCTGCAGGCGGCTGGTAAAATGGCCCTCCAAGGTGACCCCCTTGCCGTGGAGCATGGGGGAGGAGGATAGTGTATAAATTGGAATAAATGGGGCCATAGAAGTGCCTGGGCCCAGACACCCCTGCTACCACCTGCTCTCCACCCTCCTGCCCCAAATCCACTCTCCAGCCCCAAATCCACTATCCTACAGTATAAAAATTCAAGCTTCCACCCTTTGCACAGAGCATCTCAGGAATTTTGGCACACTTTCTAGATTCTTGTGCTTTGCACCCATCTCCCTGTCCCAGGGATGTTTCTTGCCCCCTTGCCACTCACACATGCCCCTCTCCCCAAGAAGGCAGCATTTTCATTAGACTCTCCAGGGAAAGTGCCCAAAGTTGAATATAAGTGGGACCCGGATCAGGGCCCAAGTAACTAAAGGAGGATGAGTAATGGGCAGAAGCCCCAGCACACATTAGGCCCCCCAGGGACATCCTTTCCCACTCTCCTCTGTCCCGGACTTCCTGCTCTGCTTCAACTTCTGTTCCCTTCAGAATTTCCACCAGGGCTAAATTCAAATTCTGACTTAGGAACTTCGCTAACTGTGAGAACTTAACCTTTGTAGCCTGTTTGTAACTGAGAGCGTATTCCACAGCACTATTTGAAGATTAAGTGGGAAAGTCTAACCTCTATCTGGGCCCAGCACATATTTAAAAACAACCTTTCTCTTACTCCCACCTCTCCTTTACTTGTAGCTTAAGTTGCCTCCTCCAGAAAGTCTTTGTGGATTTACACTTCCATGACTATCTCTCTTCCCAATCCCTGAAACATCAATGGGTCTCTCCTGGGGAGAAGGAAGGGGTACTGCTGAGCTACATGGAGAAAGAGCACAACGCCCTCAGCACATAGCTGAAGAAGAGGTGACAAAAGTGAAATTTAAGCCCCTTCCTCTGCCCCAGACCTCCCATGAAGAAAAATTACTTGGGGGTGGGGAAAGGATACAGAATTTAAACATTTAAATACCTAGAACAGCTCTGGACAATAAAATTTGCAATAATGAAAATATTCAAAAGCGATTTAGCTTTTGAAATGTGGCTACAGCAACTAAGGAACTAAATTTTTTATTTCATTTAAACTAAATTATAAATTTAAATAGCCACATGTATTTAGTAACATGGACAGTGCAGATGACTAGGGATGGCAAATAGGTTTTATCTCATGTGCCAACACAGGACAGTAGGTAGTGTCAGAATCCCAACAGGCTCACTGGACAGCTTTCTGCATGTCAGAAAAAGGCAACCCCCTTCAGGAAAACAAGTTAGATAAAGGTGCCCCATCCTGATGATGCCAGAAACCAGGTCAGAACTCCTGCCTCTGCCTGGCACCCTTATGAAGGAAAAAACCTGCACAACTTATGCAAAGGTTGTGCTAAGATTCTTAGGCCACATCTGGGCTTGCTGGTAAAGAGTGCCAGGAGTGGAGGTGGGGCCAAGGGGGCAACACATGTGAAATAAATTGCCATTTCTGATCTAGACTCTTTACAGTCCTGCCTTGACCTCCCTCAGCAAAAAACCTCTGCCTGGTCCAGATGGTCATTTCCACAGCTTCCTGCATCTTCCCCATCCCAGGCAATGACCACACCACCCAGCTGCTTAGCCCCACACCTAGAAATCATCCTGGAGTCCTCTTTTTGCCTCACTCCTCACATCCAATCCACCAGCAAGCCCTGTCAGATCTACCGCAATCATTTGAAATCCATCTACTTCTCCTCTGAGCCATAGCACTTTCACTGACACCACCAGGTTCACTCCCCTGAAGGTGATACAACCTTCCATCCCCTGGTCTTCTGCTACCTCGCTTGCCAACCCTCTTCTCTCCCACCTCCACCCCCACCTAGCCTATTCTCCTCAGCAGCCATCATTTAAAAACATTAGATGGTCGTCCCCCTGCTCAAAACCCTTCCATGGGTCAACATCACACTCAGAGTAAAATCAAAGTGCCTTCTATGGCCTTCAAGGCCCTGCATAATCTGGCCCCTCCCCATGAGCTCCACTTCAGCTACTATGTCCCACCTACACTGGAACTGGAACTCATTCCCATGTAAGGGCCTTTGCACTTGCTATGCCCTGTCTGGAAAGCCTTTCCTCCAGCCTTCACTTATCTTCATATTCTTCTGGTCTCAGCTCTTTTCACAGAGGTCTTCCCTGACCTCCACGACTAATACTGCCCTCCTACCTCATGCTGATTACATTCCTCGGTTTTCATTATAATTTCACTATGTGAGATTATTTATGTGTTTGCATGTTTATTGTCTGTTCTCCAGAAGAATGGACCTTTCCTGCCTGGTTCACTGAGGTATCCCATGATCTAGAAAGGAGCTTGGCATATAGTAGGTGTTCAATGAATGTGTTTAAGAATGAATAAATGACTAAACAGCTCCCTATCATCTCCAAGGCCAGCAAAATCTTTACGACCTGACCCAGAGTCCCTTTCCCCTTTTTTGGGAAGGCCACGTCCTTCCTGCATACATCTCTCACACTGAACTCCTCTCTTCTTCCCATACCTGAAAGGGCCTTCAGCCCCAAAATGCACAACCACATCCACCCACAGAGCTTCCAGAAGTAGGTGTGAAGACCCTGCTATCAATATAATGCTCTGGTTGGCAATACTGAGCCTGGGTCCACAAACAGCACCCAACGCAGGGCATACAGAACCACCTGTCCCTCTCCCCACTTTGAGCAGGCCTGCCCTCCCCCGTCAGCCCCAGCAGGGATGAGAGCAGGGCAGAGACTGAGGATGGGATGCATGCATAGGAGGTGCACTGGGGGTGGGGGTGCATTACCTCCAGGCTGAGTGCCATCTGCCGAATGTAGAGCATATTCAGGTCCTCCAGGATGTGCAACCTGTCCTGCATCTCTGTTCCCTCCTGTGCCCCTCCCCTTCTCAAAACCCAGAGGGTGGGCGTGTACCACACTGCTCCACAGTTCCTCCTCCCAATGCTCCAATGGTCTTGAAAGAGGTGAGCAGCTCCTGGGCAGAGGGCAGAGGCTACCTCTGTTCCTCTGCACTCCTGTTAGACCCCTGTGACAGCTGTGACAAACTTCCCTTGCCTACCACTGTTCCAGGGCCTTGGTGGGAGCCTGGCATGGGAGGAAAGGAAAGCGAGGTGAAGTGGGGTCCAAAGAGGACAGGCCAGCTGCAGAGGGACCTCTGAGCACAGAGTGTCCAGTCTTGCTTTGATGGCAGCTGTTCTCCCAGCTGTGGAAGAAAAAGGCCCTTTCATTCTGACTCTGGCCCCTCCCCAGCCCCCGCCCACATCCCTGGCCTCGTGGACAGAGAATCTGTGTGCCAGTAGGGCCTGAGGGGCAGGCACAGCTGGAAGGGGGCAGGGAGGGGACGCCTCATGCAGGTTCCATAGAGTCCTGGAGTTTGTCTGGAGGTTGGAGCTTTTCGAGAGGGGTTCGGGCTTAGTTTGAGGAAGAGGGATGGAAATGAGGACTTGGGAGAGTGAGCCCAGGGAGTGGGACAAAGGGGTAAATGCGGCCCAACCCGCAGGGCTACCTCTTCTAACTTGGGGTCCCCATCCCGCCCTCCGCACCCTAGGCTTACAATTACCTCGCTTTTCCAGCAGAAGGGAGAAGAGGGAGGGAGAAAAAGCAGGGGTGTGCGCCTGTCTGCTGCTGCCCCCGCTCCCTTCTGCGGGCCCCTTCCCTTCCAGACAGGAAACCAGCCCCGATTCCCAGCCAGCTGCAGCTTGCCACCCCGCCCCCCCCACCTCCACCCCAGGCCCACAGAGTCACACTCCCCTGGGCGCCCAGCCCGGCCCTGCAGCTCCGCCCTGGCTCCTCTGCGCTGGCCCCCAAAGACCGGGCTTATCCCGGGACAGCCCCAGCTCTGGCCCCTCCTCCTGGGCCCCGGGCCTCGCCCCTTATTCTCCCACGCTAGCCCCGGGTGGAATTGCGTGTGGGAGACCTGACAAAGGCCCTCTCCTCCAAGTCCACTCGATTCTGAGTCACAGAAGGCCCGGAACACCGGGACGCGGGTGTGAAAGGGCCTTTGTTCTGGGCAGGCTAGGGGGGAAAGGGCAGAAGGCAGGACTGGAATCCCGGCCGGGAGAGTGGGGCGGGAGGAAGGCCCCTCACTTAACCCTTCCAGGTCCAGCAGAGAAAGAGAGCTGACCTTGGGGACAACCTCTTAGCTGTCCTTCAGCCCCTCCGGAGCCTCGTTAGGGAGTTACAGGTAGGGCTCAGACCTGGGCACCGTGGGGAGAACTGGGTGGGGGAGGAATTTGTCAGACTATAGGCTGGACTCCTCTCCAGCCCCAGGAAAGGAAGCTGAAAGTTTAGGTGTTGTGGGAAAGAACCCCTAAACATTAAAAGGAGGGACGCCGCCACACAAGCACGCACGCACTCCCAGACCGTCACGGGCACCGAGGAGGGGATGGGCGGACGACAGCGAAGTGGACAGACCTGGCCTGGAAATGGAGACTGATGGGGAAAGCTGTCCCAGACGGTTAAGACAGTTGCAAGATGGAGCTGGCGGGCCGGGAGCTGCCGGGCGCCCAAGCCGAGCGTCCGAGCTGTTGGCGCCCCGCCGAGCTGCCCACCGCCTTTTGCCCGGGAATGCCCAGGAGCGGGGCGGGCGCATTTGGGGGATCGAGCCTGCGGCCTGTTAAAATGAGACCAGCTGGGGTTCGTCCGGGCAAAGGCAAACCGTCCCAACAGTCAGGGAGTGTCTGGGGTGGCACTCGTCCCAGTACCGTGCCGCCGGTCCGCGCCTGACTTTTTCAGTCAACAACCGCGGGGTGGACGCGGCGCGCGGCGAGCCCGCCCCCCGCGTGCGCGCGGGCGGGGGCCGGGCGGCCGGGGCCGCGGGAGTCCCGGGGCGGGGGGAGGCGAGGACGCGGGCTCTCACCTCCGGCGGGTCGCTGAAGAGACTGAGTCGGAAGCGGCCGCGTTTGAACTCCATCTCCAGGGCGGAGCCCCGGGCCACGGTGACCCGGCTCCGGTGGTTCCGGGAGAACATGCTGGCGGCGCGGCGCGCCTGCGAGCCCGGCTCTGCCTCGTCCCCGCGGTCAGCCGCGCGACGCCCGTCCGCGGTGCGGCGGGGAAGCTCCGCGGCCGGGTCCCCAAACTCCGCCCCCGGAGACGACACCTGGGCCCGGCAGGGCGCGGCCCCCTCCTCCTCCACCCCCGCCGCGGCCGGCCAGGCCGGCTTGGCCCGACAGCCAGGGCACCCTATACCTGGCGAGCACTGCCAGGGAGCACCATCCCTTCCGGCCTGGGAGGCTGGCTCCTCACCTGGGCAGGAGGCGGGCCCAAAGAAGCCCCGCCCCACCGGCCGCTCCCACCTGGCACGCCCGACTCCCCAGCGTGCGGAAAGTCCCAGATGGATCGCCTGGGGCGCCCTGCAGCTGTAGCCCGGCGCTGAACCGCGCCCCTTCTCACCCTTAAGCAGCTTCCCAAGCGACTGTTGAACTTCCTAGAGACCCAGATGGTCCCTTCTTCGTCCTTCTGCCCCATGAGGCTTCTCTCCCGGCTATCCGCCCATTCCAAGTGGCCACAATTCATGGAGCAGTGCTTAAGCACGCCTTATCACTTACTAAACGTGAGCCCTGGCTCAGTCGTGGAACTTTCTGAGCTTTCGTATTCTCATCTGTTTCAATGGGGATACTGTATAATCTCCACTCCTCAAGTTGCTATGAGGATTACATAAGAAAACGAGCCTAAAATGCCCCCCATAGTGCCTGGCACAAGACAAATACCCCGTAAGTGGAGCTGTGAAGAAAAAGGAGTAGGTGCAGCCATCACCCTTGTGCCCTTGGAATGGGGGGAGGGGGCACCAGCGACCTCACCTCCCTGGACCCAGTTTAAGTGCCTCAAATGGGGGAGGATATGGCAGTATCAAAAGTGGCTATCACTCTTTGCTGTGTGGCTGAACCAGGGTTACCACTCTGCTTCAAAAAAAAGGGGGGGAGGCCCTCCTCACCTCCAGAGAACCGAGAAAGAAGGAAATAGCAGAGGATTAACTTGCTGACGACACATGAGGAGTCTCCTGGGGACTTCAGAACTTATTGGAGAGAAAGAGAGGCTCCTTCGTAGCAGATAAGCTGGAGCCAGAAAAATATCGGCCTTTAGTTTTAGACAGCCCAGGTTATCATTGCTCTGCGATGGCAAATCACTCAATATTTTGTTAGAGAACTTGACTTAAAATTACTTCAGCAAAAAGGGAAATTTATTGCCCTAAGGAACTAAAATGACCAGCGATCAGGCTTTGCATTTGGCTTGGCCCTGGCATTCAGCGATGCAAGGATCCTGTCTCTTCCCAACAGCTGGCTCTTTCCTCCACATTGGCTTCACTCTCCACAGTATAAAATGATTGTTGCCCAAAATTCTGAGTCTGTATCTTTTCGGGCTTAAATTTAGTGGAAAAGAGAGCTGTTTTCTGAAGCTCCTACATATGGCTGGTATTCACTATGGGCCATTTGGGATCATTTATTCCTCCCAACTCAATCTATGTAGCCAGAGGGGTGGCCAGACCTGAACCAATCACTAGATTAAGGAGGATTCTCTGTCCAGTGGGCAAGGCCTGGACTACTTACACACTCCTGGAGACTAGTTAGAACCCAGTGAGCTGGGAAAGAGAGAGGAGGGGAGACGTGATTCCCAAAGACTGTTCCAGGAAACACTTGCTCAGCTTACAGTGAGGGAATGGATGCTGGACAGGAAAAACAACAAACATCCTCAACTTACAAAAATTTACATGGAAAATGGAGTTCTGGTTGGTGCAAAAGGCAGATTAAAAGATTTTATAAAATTTGTGGCCTTTGAGATAAACCTCAAAGGACAGATGAGGTGAAAGAAAGGTAAAGCCATTGTTTCTTAATTTCTTCAACTATCTATTGTCACTTCTCTGTACTATAAACTCCCCAGGAAGGAACAGTCTGTCTCATCCGCTGTTTTATGCACAGTGCCTGGCACATAAGAAGTACTCCATAAACTATTAGTTTAAGTAAATCAGTAAAGAGATGCCTAAAAGAAGCCTGAAGATTTGAAAGTTATTTGTAATCTTGCAACTTTTCTGTAAGTTTAAAATTATTTCAAAATATATTTAAAAAATAAGGCCAAGAACTTTTCAGAAGGATAAAGTTATTTCTTTCAGCTTACAAACATACTCACATCTCTCCCACTCTAAACAAAGCAAAACTAAAAACAAAACAAATAATAAAGCCAGTGGCTACTTGCTGTCCCCACTTCCTCCCTACTGGGTATCAGGATGTTGAGGAAACACCACTGTGCCCAGTGTCAGGAAGCCTCTGTTTGAGTCTGGCTCTGTCACTCTCTATTTGACTGGCTAAATCGCTTAACTTCTCTGAACCTCAGTTTGAGGGAATGATAGCAACTCCCTTACAGCACTACCATGGAGATCAAGGGAAAGAAGGGATATAAAAGCAGGTTATAAACTAACACTAACTGCAGGTGATCCTTTTCTTTAACTCCTGGTAATAGAGGACTGACTATTGCCTTCACACCCTACTAGAATGCAACCTTTTCTTGGAGCTCAGCCTGCCCTTTGAGGGACTGCACACAGCTAATCATAGCCTTCATCTGCTGATAACTCCTTGCCTTTGCATGCCTTTTTTTGCCTCTCTTGACCTCTTCTCAACCCAGCCTGGCTCTTCTGCCTACCCGTCCAGGACAGGTGCCCACTCAGATGTGTTTCTGGTCCTTTCCACTTTATCTGCTTGCTCTTGCTGCAATGTTTCATCTGTTCTTTTCCCTTTAGGGACCTCTATTATTACGCTGATAACACCCGCACTCACACTTTCTGCATTGGCTTCTCTCAGTAGTGCATCTTCATCTCGGTATTCCCACAGGCACTTCAAATGTACCTTAGGCAGAAAGAAATGATTCTCATTTTATTCGCTTCTCTCCCTATGTTCTCTTTATTTAAAACACCTTATTACCTCAAAATACTTGGGCTAAAAATGTAGGAGTCATTTATTATTGTTGTTTGCTTATTGAACATCTTCTATGTGCCAGATACTATCCTAGGTACTTTGCATTCTAGATTTGCTTTACTCCTTGAAAGAGCCCTGTGTGGTAGGTCCTACTTCATTCCATCTCACAAAATTAAAATCTGAGGTTCAGAGATCTTAAATAACTTTGTGCCCAAGATTACATGCTAATAGATGGTTATCAATGTAAGAAATGTCCAAATATGTGGAAAATTTTTATGACTTTATTTGTGCCAAACTGATGTGACAATTGTCAGGAGGCAAAATTTCAATGAATTGAGAAAATGCTCTGGAGAATTTTGGAGAATTGGTGGCTTATTTTATACATTAGAATCAAAGGAGGAGACGTAAGGAGGTTACGTGAAAACCATTGGTAGACTAAGCAGGTGAAAGAAAGCAAAGAGGGAAATCTCTGGGACTGGATAAAAAGTAAAACAGAGACACACACTCCTTTTACATTGGTGGGTACAGGATAGTTAACAACATTTATAGCACATAGAGATGGTATGTGGGGAACAAGATAACAATGAGAGGTTCTGTGGTCTAATGCTTTGGTGCAGTGGGTTGTGCCCTGAGGGGTCCCAAAAAAGGGATTACTCTGACACTTCAAAGGTATGTCATTCATCTTAGATACAAAAAGACAATAGACATACTCACTTAAGGTAAAGATTGACCTTTGTCAAGGAAGCTATAGGCCTAAGACATGACTATCCGCCATTCTATGTGGTTGCTTTTGGTCTCTGAGTTTGTAGGGCCTGCCATTCAGGCCCCCCCTGAGCATGTCAGGTTTAGTATGTGGCCCCTTTTTTGTCCACATGGTAGAACTGGGATAATAGGCTTGCCTGACTCCAAAGTCCATTCTCCTAATTTGAATCTTTATAGTACATTGAATCACTATACTACACTATATTTATTGACTGAATTCTCATATAAAATTTCTCATTGATTCCTTTAACCAATGAAATCTCTTGAATCAGTTCTTTTTTTTTGTTCACTGCTGCTACCCTGTTCAGATACACATATATACATATTTAAATATATGTATATAGATGGTGCTTTATTCTAATTATAAATGTGATAAATATGGGCTGTAAGAAAATTCATTATGGATCTAAATAGTGAAAATTCTCCAACTTCTAAAGATAACCACTAGTAATGGTATAGTATACATTCCTAAATTTTTTTTCTATGTATATGGTAGCATGTTATGCCTTTTAAAATGGGATCACATCATTCAAAAACTTGCTTTTCTTGTTTCATATATCAGCACATAGATATACCTTGTTCTTTTTTTTTTTTTTTTTTTTTTTGGTTAGGTAAAACACATTTTATACAAAGTTCAATAGGCACAAAAGGAAATTTTATGAAAAACAAGTCTCCCTTCATTCTTGTTCCCCAGTCACCCAACAGAATTGCTGTCACCAGTTTCTTGAGTAACTTCCCGGGGCTTCATTTCTTTTAATAACAGCAGAGCTTCCCATTATATGGATGCACCAAATCTATATACCATATTATTTTGTTGTTTCATTAGAGGGACACCTAGATTGTTTTCAGTGCTGTTACCCACTCTGATCTAAATTCCATGCCAGTTTTATCAATTACTGATCACTCTTTACTTTTCTTAGCAACATGATGATCCAGATTGGACAGATGCACCATAATTCACTTACCCATTTCTCTGCTAATGAGAATTTAGGCTTAAACACCATTTGCCCTGCTCCTAGGGCACTTGTGCTGTTGAGAACTTCTGTCATTTTGCCAGCAATACAATTCCTTATGCACTCTTCCACCGAACTGTGAGCTCCTCAAAAATAGAGGAAAGTGTTCATATTCATCTTTGTATCCTCACAGCCTAGCCCCGAATTTGGTCCGGAGCATCTGCTCACCACGCGCGAGTGTAATAATAATTGAATCGCCCGCGCTGAGCTCTAGAATCCGGTGTGGAGAGACGAAACCAGGGCAAAGCCCTGCCTATTTGAGTTGGACCAGCCTCAAAGGGCCCGGAACTCTTGCTGGGAGTATTGCTGTTTCTCTGGGAGGACTTTAGCCGCAAAGCACGCCCCGCACAAGCATGGTTGCTACGCACCGGAAGTAACCGGTTATTTTGCTGGTGTTGGTCCTTCCGCGGGGCGGAAGAGGCGTGTCTGCCTGTGTCCCGACCATTGCCAGCCTCCTTTCCTAGCAGGACCCCATGAGTAAGCTGTGGCGGCGCGGGAGCACCTCTGGGGCTATGGAGTCCCCTGAGCCAGGTAAGTGCAGGTCGATAAAACATCTTAGGCGTTCACAGAAAAGGAGTCCCCGTCTTCCTCTTCTGAGTTTCTAAGGTATTTCGCCAGAGGTGGGAGGAGAAA
The DNA here is from genome assembly GCA_030015415.1 of Cynopterus sphinx. Lineage (NCBI taxonomy): Eukaryota > Metazoa > Chordata > Mammalia > Chiroptera > Pteropodidae > Cynopterus > Cynopterus sphinx. The sequence continues at coordinate 51,772,813 of CM057383.1, read as the reverse complement.
GGCAGGGCTGTTGTCATGGTAACCGCGAGTACCGCAGGTAGAGTGGGAGCTCTTAAGGGGGGTATTGGGTTCTTAAGGATTCACACTGCTCCGCTCCTACCGAACACCGTTGATGGTCTCTCCTTCCGCAGGGGAAGCGCTGGAGTTGAGTCTTGCGAGTGCTCACGGCCACGGAGTGCACAAGAAAAAGCACAAGAAGCACAAGAAGAAACACAAGAAGAAACACCACCAGGAAGAGGAGTCTGGGCCCACACAGCCATCTCCTCCCAAGCCCCAGCTCAAACTCAAAATCAAGTTGGGTGGGCAGGTCCTGGGCACAAAGAGGTGAGGCCTGGAGAGCCAAGGTTTCACCTGGGGAACTTTAGGAGCAGGCAAAGATAGAAGGGGAAGCTGACTGGAAACTGAGAATGGACACTGGCTTAAGGGTCCAGGTTAAGGCAGCAAGAACACTAGAGGGTGTAGAGAAAGCTGGATGTAGCTACTGAGCAGAAGGGAGACACTTGCTCAGCTTACAGTGTGGTGTTGCTTCTCTGCAGTGTTCCTACCTTCACTGTGATCCCTGAGGGGCCTCGCTCACCCTCTCCCCTTATGGTTGTGGATAATGAAGAGGAACCTATGGAAGGAGTCCCCCTTGAGCAGTACCGTGCCTGGCTGGGTGAGAAGGATCTGGAGGTGGGGAACTGGGTTTCTTCTTATACGTGGTTAAGGGGAGAGGTTTGGTTCGAGATGGGATGAGAATTTTGAGTATCCCAGCATTAACCTGGCCAAATTAGGGTGCTCCATCTGAACAAATTATCTCTCCAACTTTCCAGATGAAGACAGTAATTTGTCCCCCTCCCCACTTCGCGACCTATCGGGGAGCTTAGGGGGTCAGGAGGAAGAGGAGGAACAGAGGTGGCTGGATGCCCTGGAGAAGGGCGAGCTAGATGACAATGGAGATCTCAAGAAGGAAATCAATGAACGGCTGCTCACTGCTCGACAGGTAAGTTGATTCATTCTTTATTCAGTTACCAAATATATAGAGAGAACCTTCCATGTCCTAAGAATTTTGCTGGGCAGTGGGGAATCAGTGTGGAGGAAAGGCAAACAAGGTTTCTGTTCTCATGGAGCTGGAATTCATGTGTGTATTGGGGGGTGTAAATAAGTAAATAATTTTGAAAAGTTGTTAGGTGTATAACAGAAACAGAGTGATATAACAAAGTGGTGGAAAAGAGACAACATTAGGGAGGGATGATCTCCCTATCTCCATTTCCAATACCAGAAGAGCTTTACAGGCAGAGAGACCAGCAGGCACAAAAGCCCTGAGAGTGGAACATGCCTAGTAGTGGTCAAGGAGGATAAATGTGACTAAAATGTGGAGGAATTGTATGCAGAGAAGTGATATATTTGACTTACATTTCCATAGATTGCTTTGGTTTCTTAGTGGGGTTAAGGAATGAAACCAGGACAGCAGGTAGGAAGCTGCTGAAGTAGTCACGTGAGAGATGGTGGTGGCTTGAACCAACGTGAAGTTGTTGGAGAAAATCAGATGTGTTTTGGAAGTAGACATTTGTTGAGTGCAGGGAAGAGGAATCAAGGCTAAACTTGGCTTGAGCAGTTATCCAATTGATGCTATCCATTGAGATAAAGTGGTTTAAAACAACCACCAAAACTCCCAGAGATGTGCCGTTTTGGTACACAGGACAGGCAGGTAACATTACTAATACTCTTTCCCTTGAGAGTCAAGGATCTGAAGTTGTAAGTTGGAGACCTGGGAGAAGGCAGTATTAAGGGATCCTGCACATTCCACCCCTTTTCCCAAGGCCCCTTCTCCTTGAAACCCTGCTTTCAACGTACCCTCACACCCTTCCCCCTTCCCAGTTCCTACGGACCTCGCCTAACCATTTTCTGACTCCGTCTGTCTCCCTAGCGAGCTCTGCTCCAGAAGGCGCAGAGTCAGCCTTCCCCGATGCTGCCACTGCCTGTGGCTGGGGACTGCCCTGCCCCCGCCCTCACCGAGGAGATGCTGCTAAAGCGCGAGGAGCGGGCCCGTAAGAGGCGGCTGCAGGCTGCGCGGCGGGCTGAGGAGCACAAGAACCAGACTATTGAGCGCCTCACGAAGACTGCGGCGCCCAGCGGGCGGGGAGGCCGAGGGACCGCTCGAGGCGAGCGGAGGGGAGGGCGGACTGTGGCCCCGGCCCCCATGGTGCGGTACAGCAGTGGGGCACAGGGTTCCACCCTTTCCTTCCCACCGGGCGTCCCCACCCCCGTGCCAGTGTCTCAGCGACCATCTCTGTCTGACCCTCCGCCACGATGCTCGGTCCCTGGCTGCCCGCACCCGCGCAGGTACGCCTGCTCCCGCACTGGCCAGGCGCTCTGCAGCCTTCAGTGCTACCGCATCAACCTGCAAATGAGGCTGGGGGGGCCCGAGGGACCTGGATCCCCTCTTTTGGCTACTTAAGGTCCTTGACCCAGACTCTCTGCCCTCTCCTGCCTGGATTCAGTGTCTTCCCCACCCTATTAAATTTTATCCGGTGTCCTGACTTGTACAGAATTGGGAGAATGGGGTATGGGAGGCCAATTCCCCGTACACACATCTTGCTCCAGTTGGAGCTTGCATCAGCGCAGGCCGCAGGATGGCTGGCCGCTAGCCCTCAGACTCCAGCCGACGGTACCCTGCTGCCTCGTCCGGCAGGATTTCCAGCCGAATTCCCTGGCGTGGTTAGGCTCCTGGCGTCTTCCCGAATCAGGGCTCGAACCAGCCAGCGGGGAAAATTGCTCTCCCGGACGGCCGTTCATTGGTTGACAGTGCGAAGCCGGTTCTGCTGTCCGTATTGGCTGCTGGCGCCGCCCGTCAGGGCCGCCGTGCGAGCCTTGCCCGGCTCTTTGTCTGCGAAAGCTCCCGTCGTCTGGGAGAGTGGCGTGCGCGCTGCTGTGCATTGGTCACCGGGAGAAGCCGCCGATCCGCTCGCATTGGCCCCTGTGCCGGAGAGCGATGCTGATTGGTAGGACAGAGCAACCTGGGTCCTAGTTGGCAGAGCTCTCCCCGGATGGGAGCTCCGACCGCGGAGTGATGGTAGCGGCGGTGAAGATGGGCCGGGCAGGGACCACGGCGGTGGCGGCAGAGGTGGCAGGGGCGGGGCGGCTGGCGGTAGAGGAGGCTGTGGTCTTCTGGGGGCTATAGGTGGAGGCATGGCTCAGGCCAGCAGCGGGAACAGCAGCGAAGAGGCCTGGGAGGCACTTCGGGTGCCGCAACTGCAGGTATCCCAACAGCCCCCAAAGCCTGTCATGACAGCCATTTATTTCCCTTTCCCCTTTACTGCCCCTTTCTTTTGGAATGGTGGGGATGGGGGAGGAACTCACGGAGTTAAAGGTACTGTGAAGTTCATGAATATGCCCCTTCCACTCTTTGTCTAAACTTTGTAACGTAGATGCATGCAATTGGCTTTTCCTGCAGCCTCACAGACCCATCTCATGGCTGCAGTGGGAGCTTGCAGTGGCTCTCCAGTGACCAGAGGCATAGTGAGGCCCCAGGGGGGCTCCCTGTCTTAAAACAGCTATTTGTGATGTTTTTCTGTGTGCCTATTGTCACAACAGAATCCAGCAGCGTCTTCTCTTGAGGGAGCAATTTGGAGAGGAGCTGAAACCCAGAGTCGCACCCTGAATGCAATCCTTTATCATCCACAGCAATCCCATCTGGTTGGGAGCATTGCTCTGGGTCTCACCCTGCCCTTCTCTACTCTAGGAAGTCTGAGACCCAAGGGTAGAAAGATCACCTTGGGGATGGGGAGTGGCAGGCCATGGGGGAGGATGAAAGCATTTAAGCTTTAGAAATTACTTTAAACCCCTTGCCCATTGTCCAAGGCTTTGAGACAGCTCAGTCTTCTGGCTTCTACCAAAACACTCCATTAACAGAAAACACCTTGGGGGCCAGCCTGTATGCAAAGCTGAAATTTGCAGCTCTGTATGTTCATACCTTCATCTCGTCCTCTAGACTGATTCTTGCTATTCTGAATCCTCTTCCATGGTGACAACCCTCTGGATTTTTGAACACTCCTCTCAGCGCCACTATTCTCCCTCTCCACAGATCTCAACTAAACTTGATTCACAGGGTGGGAGTCTGTAGGTGCATGCAGGGGGTGGGGGTGGGGTAGAATTGCCCTTGGATCTAAGTGCTTCCTTGCTCCCAGCTTCGAGAGCTGTGCCCAGGAGTGAACAACCAGCCCTACCTCTGTGAGAGTGGTCACTGTTGCGGGGAGACTGGCTGCTGTACCTACTACTATGAACTCTGGTGTGAGTCTCCAACGGGGCTATTCTCAGGTCCTTCTGCCCACCCTCCCTTGGACCTCAGAATTCCAGCCTTCAAGGACCCCTCTCTCTGCATGAGGTATCTAAAACTCTTCCTCCTTACCACCTGCAGGGTTCTGGCTGCTCTGGACTGTCCTCATCCTTTTTAGCTGTTGTTGTGCCTTCCGCCATCGACGAGCTAAACTCCGGCTGCAGCAACAGCAGCGGCAGCGAGAGATCAACTTATTGGCCTACCATGGGGCGTGCCACGGGGCTGGCCCTGTCCCTACTGGTTCACTGCTTGACCTTCGTGAGTGACTTGAGACTCCAGGCTACCAGTGGCTCCTCCCAAACCAGGACCCTGAATCATCCCTTCTCTTTTTAGACATTTCAAAGCATACTTTCCCTCACCCCTGGTTGCCTTCAACCAACCATGCCGTTCTTTCCTGCAGGCCTCCTCAGCGCCTTCAAACCTCCAGCCTATGAGGATGTGGTTCACCGCCCGGGCACACCGCCGCCTCCTTACACTGTGGCCTCAGGCTGCTCCTTGACTGCTTCCAGGGAATGCACCTGCTGCTCCTCTGCTGCTAGCTGCTCTGCCCACTATGCGGGAACAAATGTGGAAGGTGTTTCCTCCCACCAGAGTGCGCCCCCTCATCAGGAGGGTGGGCCTGGGGCAGGGGTGAGCCCTGTCCCCACACCCCTCTCCTGCCGCTATCGCCGCCTGACCGGTGACTCGGGTATTGAGCTCTGCCCTTGTCCTGACTCTAGTGATAGCGAGCCACACAAGGAGGCTAGAGTTAGTGTCACCCAGACTGATCTGGGGGACCACTCTTCTTGTGTGCTGCCCCTAGATCCTATGCTCCAGGTTTCTCCTGTGGGGCTGACTTCCAGTGAAAGGGACATCCCATAAGCAGCCTTGGAGGGGATACTTGCCCACCAGAAACAGCCCTGGTCCCAACTCCTTGAGTTCTCTGCCTCTTCCCTGCCCTCCTAGAATCTGCCTAAAAGGGCTAGAGTCCTGAGGAGAGCAGTGTTTCGGGTACTGTGCTAGCTCTAACCCCCACAACATACACAGGAGTCTTTGATCTCATTAAAGTGAACCAGATGCTTGTGGACTTGGGTGGACTGGTGCTCAACTCAATGCACTTAATCTGACACTGGATTTGGAGGGGATAGGTAATGGCCACTTTTTGTACTTTTCTCTGAAAGACAGCAGGCAGCCCTGAGGCCTGGATTAAGACCTCTCGATGAGGCAAAGCTGGCAAGAACAGAGTTTGGCATGGTTTTTCAATTTATTTAAAAAAAATAGATTCCAAATTCACATTCACCCCAGAGCTGTATGGGATGACAGTAAGGAGAAACCTGAGATGAGCTGAGGACAGTCTGAAACTGGTATCTGAGGACTGGAGGAAGAAGCTAGAGACCTTGTCCCTCTAGTCCAGAGCGGCACAAGGGGCCTGGCTCCCCTTCCACCTTCCCCCTTTAGTAGTCTTCAGCCATGGCCAGTAGGACAAGGCTGGTCCAACCATGGAAAGGGCGGCAGCCCATGCCCTTCCCGTCCCGGTCACTGTAGTGCTCCCACAGGAACCCTGTGGCCTGGTACTGCCGCCACACATTGCCCACCACATTGGCACGTAGCTTCTTGTGGAGCTTGGCAGCCCGGGCCTGGTGGGGACCCTCTAGATGCCCATAGTGGTGGAGAGCCCCCAAGGCCAGGTAGTTGATATTGAGCCACACAGCACCCCGCCAGTAGGGAGGATCATGCTCCGAATTGCGCTGGCCATAAAAGGAGCTGGAGGCTGCAAGGGAGCGCAAACCAAAGGGGCTCCAGAGATGACGACTGTCAGCTAGAACATCCAGCAGAGGCCCAAGGCGGGATGAGTGAGGGTCCAGCAGCCGCAGCAGCAAGGGAAAAATACTGACATAGCCCAATGCATCCACATATTGTAAGCGAGGGTGGGGCCGGCCCACTACCCGCACTAGGCCCTGAGGGGACCGAGGCTTTAGATGCACAGCTTTTGTGTGGTTCCCAAAGTCTGCAAAGACTCCTAGCTCTGGGGCCCAGTGTAGCTCATCCAGGATTTCCTCTGTCTCCAATGAGGCAGCCAGTGGGCCCAGCTCTGCAGCTGCCTCAGCTTCTCCTAGCTGCTCTGCTAGGTGCACCAGCACACGGGCACCCAGTGCCACCCAGCACCGCAGGTCCAGGTGCCGCTCAGTGGCTGAAGGGTGTGAGGCCCGGGGATAGTCATCCAGCCCCGAGGGCAGTGTCTTGGGGTTCAGTAGAGTTGGCAAAGCTGCATCCCGGCCCCGCCAACGGTAAGACAATGGCACTGGCCCTGCCTGGCTCTGATGGAGCCAAGAGAACCATGCATGCAGGCGGGGGAAGGCCCTGCGGAGGAAGGCTAAGTCGGCAGGATCACCACCCTCTAGCATGTGGGCTACAGGTAAAAGTAGGGTAGGGGGGTTGGCGTGGACTGTCCGTTGCACCAGGAATTCTGGGGGTACCCGGGCTCGAGCCTCATCCCCCAGCACCTGCTCCCGCCCAATCCAGCCATCAGCATTGAGCAGCCCCAGCCAGTGGCCTAGGGCTTCCCGGGTGAGGTGGGGATCCCACCGCTGCACCACCAGCTGGTGAAAGCCCTCGTCCCAGAGGAAGCCTCGTGGAAAGAATGACCGGGAGGGCACCGCTGTGAAGAGAGGGACAGGTGGAAAAAGGGCTGGGGCCATCTTCTGCTCAGACCCCTCAACACTTATGTCTGGCAATACCAGACCTTGTCCATAGAAGTAGCCAATTCCACCAAGGAGGTCACTGAGGGCGGCCTGACCCAAAGTCTGCTCCTCAGTGCTCAGGCCCTTCTCCTGCAGCCGGAACGTCTTTTCAAATCGTTCTCTAAAGGCTTCGGTATGGTTCTCCAGGGCCTGGGTCAGCAGGGTGCCTGCCAGCTGCCCCAGGACTTGATTTTCTGCCCGGGCACTGCCTGATTCAAATACCAGCTCCAGTGAAAATGGGACTTTCAGTGTCACCTGTTGTATCAAGAATTGCCCTTGTCCCTGTCCTTGCCCACTTGGACCTCTGTCCTCCCACTTCAGAGATCCTGGCAAGCCAAGGTAGCGTTCAGAGGAGGCCCCTGGGGGCCGATGCTGAAACCAGCTATTTAGGCGACTCTTCACCATCTCTGTCAGCAAGGGAAGTCCTGGGTTGGAGGACCAGAAGACATTGTAGCTTAGGGAGAAAAAGATAAATAGGAAGTATTATTGAGGAAGAAGTAGAGGGGATTATAAAGAAATATGAGGTGATCAGGAGTCAGGATGGGAGGATTTTGGCAATGCAAGGGACTGGAGCCTGATGAAAAGGAAAATAACTGGTGGAAAGAGGGCAGAGTGGGGGAGAAAGAAATCAGGCTAAGTTAACATCCAAACCACCCCTACCACCACCGCACACTCTCCTCCTCCACTTACCTGCCATACTTGGGAGCAGTATCCCCAGGACTGGTTGGTGCCAGAAGTGTAAAACGGAAGTCACCGAGTTCACTGGTGTGCCCGCTGATGAACTTCAACTGCCCCTTAGCTCCAACCTCTGGCACTAAGACTTCTTTGCCATCTGTCACCACATAGAAGAACAAGGACACCAAAGGGAGGGCAGAGGTACCTGAGACCTGGATGATCACAGAGGACAGAAAAACACAACATTAGATTGGCATTCTCCCTTGAGAATCAGACTTATTGATGGAAAGGAGCACCAGGTAGGAGCAACATGAGAAACACACATATAGCAGTGCTGAGGGTCACTGTAGGTAAGCACACAGTAGGATGATATAAAGAGCCTTGCACACGGTTCTCTGGGAAATAACAGAGCACTTCTATGCCATGTATTATGCTAAGAACACTACATATTACTTCCTTTCATTCTCACAATCCTGTTGAGTTAGGTGCTATTTTTATCTCCATTTTACAGAAAAGGAAAACAGAGATAGTAAATAGAGATGATCTTACAGGCAAGTATTTAAGGCAGGCAGACTCAGCTGTTACTACCCACTCCTCCCCACTTCATCCTGCATTCGTGGCAGCAAAGGAAGGGTGGAAGGAATCTGATCTGGGGTAACGGAGCCCTGAGACCCTGACCTGAGGCTCTACAGTCACTCTCCAGCTCCAGTCTCCTCCGTGCTGACCCCCAGGTCTCTTGACGAATTCAGTGGTGAGCCTTAAAGCCCCATCCTGGATGTGCTGTCGCCCGAAGGAGAGACCGTCGTGGAACTCCCAGCCATAGGGACCCACTCCGTCTCCCTGTTCACACGTGTGCCTGAGTTTAGGGGTCCCTGGGGCGGGCCCTTGCTGCGCCCACATCAGTCCTGGGGGTAGAATGGCCACGTAAATCCGAGAGAGAGAGAGAAGGGATCCTGACCCTCTGGGTCTCTGAGAACTTCAGGGTCATCCCTCTTCCTAACTCTCCTGATCCTCTCCTCCCCGCTCCTGCTCTGGCGTGAAGCTGGGGCACCCAGATTGAGTCCGCCTGCCTGCCCGCCGGGGCCCGGTTACCGGTGAGGAGGGGCTGAGCGCTGCGGGTCTTCATGCCAAAGTACACGTGAGGGCGGTAAGTGCCCCAGAAGAGGTCCGGGGCCACGGCGGGGCTGGAGGAGTCGGGAGGCAGCGCGGGCGGCGCGGAGTGCAGGGTGACCGCCCGCCGCGCGTGGTACCACGCCAGCAGCCAGCTCCCCGACAGACTCAGGGCCAGAGGCAGGACGACGACGGCCAGAACGGCTCCCGCGACCGTGCCACGCGTCACGCCGACCCGGCTGTCCCGTCGCGCGGCGCCGCTTCGAGGCGCCCCCTCGGCGGCCCGCGCTCCATCCGCCAGCGCTGCGCGGCGCCGCCGCTCGCCCCGAGCCATTCTGGCGCGGAGGGCGGCGTGGTGGGAGCTGGTGGGGGGCTGTGGAGGGGGCAAAGGAGCGCGGGGTCTGCTTCGCCTCCCCGCTGGAGCGCAGCGGCGGGAGCCTCCGGGGTCTCAGCAGCTGCAGCCCGCCCGGCCCGGCCGCCGGCTCCGCTTCCGCTCCTGCCGGAAGTCAGGCCCCGCCGCGTCAGGCTGGGACACCCGCCCCGAAGCGCTGTCGCGGGTGCCGCACAGGGCAGTCACCCGGTCGGCTCCGCGGTCGCCGGTCAGCATTTATTTGGTGTCCTCACGGGGTTTACAGGCTGGTGGAGGAAAAAGAACAATCTCACACTGCGCCCGTGTAAATATATTTCGCGCGCGCGCGCGCGTGTGTGTACATATATACATATACACACACGCACCTGAGATGCTTTTCCTTTTAACCTCTCCCTACCACACCCCACTCAGGTGGCTGAAAACTGTGGCTTAGAAAGTTAAAGTCACTTGGCCCAGGCCAGAGACAGAAAGTGGGGCGTTTAGATCCCAGGTGTATCTGAATCCAACTGGATCGGTTTTGCTCACTTTCCTAGTGGAGAGTGCCAGAGTGGGCCCAAGAGGAAGCCTTAAATCTGATCCAGCAGTGTCTCTGCACTTTAGACAAGTCATATCTCCATCAGTTTATAAGATTCCTTATCTAGATGAACTCTAAACAAAACAATAATGGTGTGGGGACTTAGAGAATGCATATTTTTTCTTTTCTACAACCCAGAAAGCAAAGGAGCTTAAGGAAAGGGTCATTTATGTCCGGGCCAGGAAAGGCTGTAGGAAAGGGGTAGCATCATCTCAAGTTGACCCAGAAGAGTCAACATTACATTTGGTGGTAGTTCAAAGCACTTAGATTCAGTTACTTCTCACCAACAGCTCAGCATACACAGTGTTACATAAAATTCCCCAGTGCCAAGAGACTGGAGAAAGACACTGACAATTCCGTCATTATATCTAGTTTATTAAGGGAACTTACATATGATGTGTGTATTGGGTAGCAGCAAGACATGAATATCCTCCAAACCATATGATAGGCACTAAGGGGTGTGACCTAAACCAGACTGGAATAAAATGCTTCATATGTTTGCCTGGGTCTGGGAAAGGTCATCAAAGTCTCTGAGGGGATTTTTGGGAAGCAACCTGTTTTGGCTAGGATACCCGGTGGGTCAGGCAGCAGTCACATCATGTAGTCTCTCCTCCACAGAAGGTATTTTCATAAAATACAAATCCCTATCAACTTTTGAAAAACTTTATTTCACACCTTTATGCTACTCTAGCTATTATCACACCTCCCATCTAAACTCATATATAAAACTAATATTTTATGCTATACTGCATGCCCACTTCCTATTTCACTATAATCTGATTTCTGGCCCCATCCTGCACTGGTAACTTTTTGCTCATTCAACAATTTGACAAACCTTCTGCCCAAACTCAGTCAGTCTTGTCTTCCTTGCTACCATTGCACCTAGTCCACATCTCTATTGTAGTATTTATTGCATACCTGTTTTGTTATTCATCTTTGTATCTTAGTACTAATCAATTATAAGCACAAGGTAGATAGATACTACATACATGTAAGTTCAACAAATATTTATTGTACTCTGTAATAGGCACTATGCGAGGTCCTGGGGACACAGAAAACAGCCCCAACCTCAAATCCACAATCTAGAAATACAGTGTCAGTATTCGATCCATTTTTATAGCCATGTTTGAACCATCCCCATTTTACAAATGAGGAGTGGTTAAGTCTAACGAAAGATGATAGCCAATTAACCAGAGCTGGGAACTCAAATCTAGATTGTATCTTTTCAGTTACAACATAAAGCCTCTCGTGTGTGACCTGCCACTGAGTTGGCTCATGGTGACCCATGAATGATAATGTCCCCAATGTCAACAACCCTGATCAACTCCTATAGACTCATGCCTATAACTTCTTTTATGGAGTCAATCCACTTCATATTTGATCTTCTCCTTTTCCTGCTGCCTTCTATTTTTTTCCCAGGATTATTGTCTTTTCCGAAGAACCATACCTTTTCATAGTGTACCTGAAGTAGGATAAGGCTTCTCACATAACATTTATTTAATTCCCAGTAATATTCTGGGTGCTTAACAGATATCAATTTATTCAATCCTCTCTATAATCTTATAAGGTAGGTATTATTATCCCCATTTTACAAATGAGGGGACAGGCACTGAAAGAATAAGTAATGTGTCCAAAGTTACATAACTACTTAGGGGCAGAGCTGGGAGTTCAACCCCAGGTATTCTGGCTCTTAACTACACTATACTGCTTCCTGCTAGTTTTCTTTTTAAAAAGGAGAGAAAAAACAGCCCTTTGAAGGTAGTACTCTTTTAAGCAAAGAAGTAGTATAGTAATGTGGTAGGAGAGTCATGGAAAATGTATTTGGTAAAGTACACAGGAACCAATATCTAGAGATCCTTAATTACCTTGCTGAGCATTCTGAAGTTCTCTAAACCAGTGGATGGCTCACAACCATTTTTTCCCCATAACCTACAGAAAGAAATAATTCTCTATTGCAACTACGTACGTGCAGATACACACGTATGCACACACTTTATATATATACATCTACCTACACCCATATATTCATAATTATGTTTAAAATTTAAGTTTCTTAAAAAAATACTTCCTATTCCATGTGTCATACATTCTGATACTTTTTATTCTATTTTACTTTGTTTTAAAAGGCTGGTTTACCCCCTAAATTGATTTCATGATCGATACTAATAGGTGGTAACTCAGTATGAAAAATACTTTTAGCACAATGCCTAAAGTACTTCAGGAACTATTATTCTTTGAAATAAGTAGAAGTGAGACATATAACCAGTGATGTGCTTTGGAAAGATAAAACTAAGCAGCCTCAAAAATGATTGAAAAAAAAGGAGACTGGTGAGAGAATGCAACAACAAGAAGAATAGGATTGAAGAGAACATTTCGGGAGCTTTTGTTTAAGACAGAATATTCTGAATTTACTGACTGGATGTGCAGGAAAAAGGAGAGGACAGAACCAGAGATAATGCTGTGGTTTCCGGCCCAGGTGGCTGGGCAGATGAAGTACCTTTAAAAGTAATGGGCAAGTCAGAGGGTGAGGCTTATATGTATGTGTGTGTATGTAAGATTATTAATTCTATTTGGACAGAGTGTTGGTAGGATTTGGAGAAAATTGGTTAGTAGGTAATCTGACTACAGCCAAAAAGTTGAGATTAAAGCCAAACAGAAATGTAACGTTTAACCCAAGAGGGTAGTTCAAGAGGTACCTTGAGAATAGCGGGTGAAGCCAAAATCAAAACGGTCAAACAGCGAATGAAGGCAAAAACAGTGAAATAAATTCAAGTTTGTCCAGACACCTCCGGATCCCATCTCATCCCAGAAACAATGGTTGAATTTGTAGCCACGGGGGGCGGGTGTGTGTGTGTGTGTGGGGGGCTCTCTGTGGCTCTCTAGATAATGATTTGAGTGATTAATTTAAGGTTTCCTTGGATAAGTGTCTTAGCAAATCCCAGGCTCCTTAGTCTCTTCCGCGCAGTCAGCGCCCGGCAACAGGGTCAGGCTTGTCCCCGCTCCCCGCCGCGCCCCTTGCCTGGATGTGGGAAGCGAAGGCAGTGAGCATTTCCTGGGCGGTGAGGTGGGCGCCGCGCATAATCAGGCGATGCCCATCCCCTGGGGAAGAAACGAACGAATCAAGCACAGGAAGGACAGAGGGGCCCAGGCTGAGGGTGTGCGGGCTGCCCGCCGCCCGCTCCCGCCAGACTCCCACGGAAGCCCACCAAAGAGCACGTCCACGCAGGGCTCGGAGCCGTCGTGCCTCACGTCCGCAATCACCGAGCAGCTGAGGTTGGTGGAGCGGACCTTCTCGCTACTCACCGCCTGGAGGAAGGTCCTGCGATGGGAAAGCAGAGTGAGGGCTGGGCCGAGGGGTGGGCCCACAGCGGGAGAAAGGCGCGCCCCTTCCCTTCCCCACTCCCTCCCTCCCTCTCGTACCTCGTGGACTCCACGTTCTTCTCAAAGGGGCAGAACTGAACCCGAACCTGCTTGACAGCTCGGAGCCCCAGCCGAGCCAAAGCCGCAGCCATGGTAACCTCCGCCCCGGAAGCAGTCGCGCGGGCGGAAGTGTCGTCAGTGTAGGGGCTGTGAAGGGCCGCACGGCGCAGGCGCGGGGGGCCGCCCGCGCGGACTCCCCGGCTCCTCGGCTCTGCGGTCCCAGAGCAGAAGGCCGGCCAAAACGGAGAGGCATGGAGGGGCCCAAAGTCAGCGGTCATCAGATACAATGTCGTTCATAGTCATCTTGTGCCACGATGAAGAAACTAAATAAACCGGGCCGAAACCATTTGCACCTGGCGCTGATAACGCGTCGGTTTTCTGCAGCCTTTTTCCCCTTCCGTACCCTGCTCTGCCCAGTCTTAAGTGCTGGTCCCTTCTAAAGAGAGTGCATCACCATCACGGCAGGGATTATGCATCTACCAGGGCGTAAACACCATTCAGGTAATTGAAGAATAAATACGTTGAACTCTGAGTAACCAAAGCTTAAGCGTGAAGGTCCTGCAGCCGAATATGCTTCAAATGGCTGAAAATAATGGGGAGGGGTGTACAGGGTAATACAGGTCTTGGGACTGATCCAGCTGTAGAAATACCTTTTCTACTTCTGTGGTTCCTGATGAATTCAAAGAACTTTGTGTTCCGCCTGGCTCTGAGGACTGAAGAGGAAGTGGCATCTAGGCTCTCCACTTTCTATTGCTTTTTATCTTTCCCTTTTACCTCCTCCCAGCATCTAGCCCTGAGATATCTTCACTGATGGGGAATTGGCCCTGAACCTCCAGAGATGCTGGCCTCCAGGTTCCAGGCTGTGGTTTCGCTGTTTACTCTGGATTCCAGGGACTGGAGTGATCTTGGATTCTTAGCTTGTTAGCCGAGGCTCTGTACTTGGTGGCTCTCAGGTATACTTTCCTCCAAGCTTCCAACTGTAGGCTTCTTTAACCTGCAGTTTCAAACATCTGGACTTTTCCAGCCAGAGATGTGGAACTCTGACTTTCTGGCTTCCGAACAGGCTCCTTATGATTCAGGACTGGTCCCCAGGCAGGAAAGAAAAGGCAAATGCCAACGGGGTCTTTGGTGCTGCCTCAGGGCAAGCCAGGCCTGTTGATTTCCCACCAGGTAAGCCTGGGGGCTAGGTCCTCCTCCCCACAACGTGCTTAGCAGCTGAGCTGTCTGCGCTGGGGGTGCTCCAGGCTGAAGAGGGGGATCCAAGCTCTCCAAGCTGTTGAGGCTGCTACTGGGTAATTCCAAGGTCTGGACCTCATTACAAACACCTGGTAAGGCAGGAGTGGAAGGCGGGTGGCTGCTGGGGGGCAGGGGGGGCGGCTGAAGCCAGTTAAATGATGAACATGGGGATGGGGCACATAAAATACTGAGCAAGGGGCCAAAAGAGTGTGGAGTTGGGGAAAGGGAGTGACTCACAGCAACAGGGAGGCCTTCTGTGGATTCCAGTCTTGGGCAGTGGCTGCTGCAGTAGACACAGCAGGGCCCCATCCAGCCGCTGGAAGATGCTGAGCATGAGCAGAGTCTGGCGAAGTTCAGGGGACAGGCCCCACCGCTCTTCTTCCAGCAGCTCCAGGACAACTCCAAAGTCTTGCCTGAGCTGCAGTGCCCCCTGCAGGCTGAAGGCCGAGGTACAATGCGGCCACTTGACCCTCATATTTCTCCAAACTGCTCTACCCCACCTATAGCCTTCCCTTTTCCAGTTCCATTCATCCCCCTGCCCCTGTCTCTTTTTCTCCCTACCTGAACCGGATCCTATGGGCAAGGATGTGGTCAAGCCAGGCACCCAGGGTGGCTGTCAGTGCCTGGCCCAGGGCAGGGGCCTGGGCTTGGGGTGGCAACCCCTGCAATCCTTGCAATACAGGTTCCAGTATAATGCGGACCACCAATCTGGCATACTCACTAGGAATACTGGGCAGTTCTGGAGTCACAGAACAGAAAGGACAGGATATAAGGCTATAGAGGTCCTAATGGAGTGTTTGGAGAAAAAGCGTAGGATTTCTGGCAGGGGAAGTAGGGCACAGGAGGTAAAAACTGGGATGGAGAGAGAGGAATGAAGCCAGGATTTGGAGGGGTTGGTGAAGCCAGGATTTGGAGGGGTTGGGACACTCTTACCCCCTGGGAACCCTGGGGATGCTGGAATGAGTTACCAGGACAGAGACGATGCTGCCAGTACCGACCCCTTGGCATGTGAAGTTCGAAGCCCTGTGTAGCTTGTTTATGACATTCTTGAAAAAAGAGACTTAATGACTGTTCAGGCAGGAGCTGTGGGGATAGGGAGAAGGTAAAAGGGGCTTATCTGTTATGGACTTGTCAAATTCTGGTGCTTTTCTAAATCTGAGGTATTTAACCTGGCATCCATACAATCACAGAACAGAACTGTACGCACAATTGTACATGCTCAGGCATTTTCTGAGGAGAAGTGCCATATCTTTTATTGTGTTTTCCAAAAGGTCTGGACCCAGAAAAGATTATGGGTAGTTGCATCAGGATTACCCTGCTCTCCTCAGCTTGGTTCAGAAGATGGAAATCCTCCAGATTAATTTTCTTTTATCGGACTATTAATGGGAAATAAAGAGAAAGACCCCCTCACCACCACCAATGTTCAAAAGCAAACGCTGGGGACAGGCTGAAGAAAGAAAGATTAGTACAATCTTTTGGCTGTCATGTATGAAAGAAAGGAAGGTACTACATGTAGACAAAGAGTAAAGACTGTAATTTTCTGAGATTCAGGAACTTTTGGGATGTCCTTACACTCAGTATTCTGATAACCCACTTGCATTTCTCCAGAGCATTGTAACCTGTAAAGCAAGAAAAGACCCATGTACTAGTTTGGTTTCTTTGGTGTGATAGGTTTTGTTTTGGAACGGGGAGAAGATGGCAAAAAAGAGGGGGTCTCTACAGTCCATTTTGGAGAAGAACCCCAAGAAATGGGATATGTGGTGGCAGCCTGAAGAGAGGAAGGGGCCTGGGGGACCAGACATGGAGGTTGGGTTGGAGCCCATGCGGCTCCTGGTACATATCCTGACAACAGCCTATCTAAATCCAAACTCTTCCTCTCTTCTTCTGGAAATCAGCACCCCCTTGTTCCTTATTTATGTCAAGGAAATTACCCCTCTGTCAACTGAACCCTTCATTCAACACTCCAGAAATACAAGGTCACACACTGAGACAGTCTTTCTTTCTGGGATGTTACAGACCAGCTGGGGAGAAAAATCACAACATCGAATTCTTCTTTTTCATTGCTGTATGTGGTGGAATGCCCAACATTGCAGATGCCCAACAGTGCAATCACCAGGCAGAGAAGCAAGGCATCAGAGTGCTTTGCACAGTGTTTGGTTCACATGGTGAGCACACTGTCCCTGTTCCTTTTGCTGTCTTCTCACCACAACTACCAAGAGCTGGACCTGTCTCATGTTATATCTTCTCACCTCCCTTCCATCCTGACCTCTGTAGCTGGATCAAACTCTATCATGGTCTTCACTATCCCCTTCGAAGTCTTACAATGGCTCCCCATCCCTCATGAGATAAAGCCCAAAATCTGGGGACTGGTTTTCAGTGCCCTCCACAATTTGATGCCAACTCGCTTACTCCTCCACAGTCCTCTACCCTCACCCCAGATGTGTGCATGCGTGCACACACACACACACGCCTGCACATATACAGTGTGCATACACAAAGGGAGCTTCTGCTTTGGTCAGGCCATCGCCCCATGATTCCCCCAGGGAACTATGAACTGCCCACTTCCAGGAACTTCTGCCATTCATCTGAGACTGCCCAGCCCCAACTTGAGCCAGAGGCCTGGTATGGAGCTTCTGTCACCACATGCCCACCTCAGAGCTCCAAGGACCATCACTGTCCACTCTGCTCATGAGGAGCCTGCTTTGGGGCATGTTGAGTTGGAGGAGGCAACAGTAAATTGAGATGGAAATGCCCAACAGGCAGATGCAGATGGTAGGTTAGGGCTAACCTGGTGGGAGTAGAGTGGGGAGGGGGGTCGGTCCACAGCACCAAGGCACTGTGAGCAGGAATGCAGAGAGAAAGGAGAAGGACAAGGACTGAACTTTACAGCTATGCCCTTATTCAGGGCAAAGAGGAGAAATTTGTGTAGGAAGAGAAAACAAAAGACATATCTTTCCTAGTAGGAATAGATAATGTGCAAAATGGGGAAAAATTAATATAGCAGAAGAAAATAAGATGTTAGAAGAACAAGAGTGAATAAAGGTTACCATTGTGGAACAGGAATCAATGGTAGCAGTGGGGGGCAATTATAAAGTGCTATTTTTTCATTTACAGCCTTCTAAATAATATTCTATTTAACTTTTAAACTATGGATATGTATTACTTTAATAATACAAATTACATGTTTAAAAAGGAAAGGAAATATTGTATTGAAAAGTCGTAAATAAAAGTATCCAATCCTTTATCTTAACTTTTTTCCTACAAAATATACCTCAGAGCAGCCAAATAATTAATGAAAGCAAGTTTTATTTTATAGGAGTAATCCATATAATAAGTGAGGAAGGAATGATAGAATTGGAAAATCACCACTTCTCACCCTCTAATGAAATCATGGCTCTAGGCAATGAAAACCAGTGGCTGTTAACATGACAAAATGAGAACTTGACATGGGGGGGCGGGTGGAATATATAGATGAAACAAAATTGAACATGAGTTGATCATTGTTAAAGCCTCTATGGTAGGAATATGGGGTCCATTTATACTCTTCTCTCTACTTTTGTAAATGTTTGAAATCTTCCATCATAACAAAAAATGAGCAAAGCAAGAAAGGTAAATTTAACAGAGACTCAAAGAAGACTCCAAGTCACTGAGATGTTCTGACACACACACCCCGCCCCTCACCACCACTAACTCCAAAGCTGGCCATTGTCAAGGGCCCCACTGTCCTCACCTGGATCTGTGTTGTCAGCTTCTGTATCTCCAGGCCCAGCTGCTGCTCCACCTCTCGGGTCAAGCTTTCTTCTGAAGTTAGGCTAGACAGAGTTTCTGCCTCACGCAGTAGAGGCTTTGGCAAAAATAGGGAGTGAGATCTGAGTCTAGCCTAGGCTGCTTCCCTCCCCATCCCTAGCTACTCACAGGTAAGTCCTTCTGAATCAGGCGCAGAAAGGGACCTGGGGCCCATGCTGCCAGATAGTGCTGAGCTCTGCCTGAAAACCAGAGTAAGGATGTCTGAAGAGTGCAGAGCCCCAGGGCGAGGGGTGCAGGACCTGGGGAGGGGAGGGACAAGTATCCAAGCGTCATGGAGCACCTTTGGGAGAAGGCGGGCTTTAGAACAGTGAAGGAATAAAGGAGATAGGCTCAACCATTCTGATCCCCCATCCTCAGCCCCTTGTCTCACCTGGAAGCTGACAGAGGAGCAACCCTGACTTGGGTTCTCGAAGGGCATCCAAGAGAGGAGGGAAGAGTTGTTGCAGAAGTTCAGTGGTATGAGAGGATGAAGAGAAGCTGCTCTGGTCACTAGCAGTTCCCAAGGCCTGGCAGAAGCCTGAGAATGAGAGGGCTATGGTTTGATAGGGAAGGGGCAGCCTGAGGCTTGTGTCACTCCCAGTGCCCCTTCTCACCTTGGTCCCAGCTCCGGATAAGAGACTGATGAAATAAGCTGTGACATAAAGAAGCCAGCTCCTTCTCACACTCCTGAGGCAGGGATGCTAATGGGAGAAATGACGCTGGAGCCTGCAAACAAGGCCTTAATTTTCCACAACCAATGTCCACACAGTGATGGGGAAGAGTGGAGGCATCCCGTACCCCCGCCCCCAGACTGAGGACTGGGATGGAAAACAAAACTTTGCCTTGAAGGTTCAGAAGCTACAGCCTAAAGCAGAGTGAGGGTAGGGGGAGGTGAGGGAGGGATGTTCATTTTAAAGGGCCTGCTTTCGCAGTCAGGCTGGCAGGTAAGCAAGTTGACTTGGGAGAAGCCCATCACTCACCCTGATCCAGTGCCTGACTCAGCTGTTGTGCCGCTACCCTGGGGTCCCTCCAAGGTCCTAGACTTAGGTCCAGACTCTGAGCACAGGTTGCCCACAGCAGGGTCCAGTACTGGTTCCACAGGGCTCCAGCCTCTCCAAGCTCCAGTCTACTGCTGGCTGAGTCCGCCACGTTCCCCACCAGGCCCAGGAGCCCGGGCAGCAGCTCCCGCTCCTCACAACACTTCCTCCGGAGCTGATCCCCCAAGCCTGATCCCCCGAGGGCCTCGTTCAGGCGACCCGCCACCTGGCAACCGCGCTCCCCCGTCAGGAGGCAGAGCACACGGGCTGGGGGGAAAGGGCGCGCTGCCCCTGGGACATGGCGCAAGGCTTTTTCCTGCAGCTGATGATAGGCCGGAAGCGCCCGCAGCAGGTCGGCGAGCTGGGATGACAGGTTGGGGCTGGCGGGCGCCCGGCCCAGAGCACGGAGCTGCATCTCGATGACAGCATGCAGGCGCTGGGCCGCGAGTCCGATGGGTCGCCGCGTGAGGAGCAGTGGCTCGGGAGTCCCCCGAAGGCCGGTTCCCAGGACGGCGCCTCGGGAAGGCTGCAGCAGCAGGTCGCGGCACAGCGGCGGCCAGGGCACCGGGCAGGGGGGCTGCGCGCCGGGACTCAGCATCCTCAGGAGGCACGCGGCCGCCTGTAGGTGGCGGGCGCAGTCGCGGGCTTGCAGGAGCCGCTCCCGCTCGCGGTGCAGCCGCAGCAGCGCGGCCCGGAGACGCTGCAGCGCGGCGGGGGTCGGGCCGCCGGCGGCGAGCTCCCGGGCCCCGTCCGCGGTGCTAGCCTCGCGGCGCTGTCCCGCGCCCGCCGGCGCCTCCCGCCGCGACGGCCGTCCCGGAGCCCCTGCAGGCCGCGGGGCCGCGCGAGGGACGCTCCCGGGAGCCGGCGGCGCAGGCCAGCCTCGAACAAGCCGGCCGGCCGCGCCCGCCCGCCCGCGCCCCCATGGCTCCCCGCCAGCGCGCCCCGCCTGCGCCCACGGCGGCGACGCGGGAGCGAGCGGAGGCAGGAGACCACCCGATCCGGGCGCCTTGGCCATGGCCGACGGGTCCTGAACGAGCCCAGCGATTCCTGCTCGCCGCCGCGCCCGACGCCTGCGCAGCGCGGCCTCCGCCCTGCCCGCCCAGGGCCGCCGTCCCCGGCCGGGGCGGCGCCGGGGCCCTCCTGGACCCCCTCGCGCTCCGTAGGCGGAGGCGCCTGCCCCGAACAAAGATGGCTGCCCGCCCGCCCCTCGCCTCCTCTCACCTCCCCTCCCCGCCCCGCCCCTCCCCGCCCCGCCCCTCGCCTCCCCGCCCCTCCCCGCCCCTCCCCTCGCCTCCCCGCCCCTCCCCGCCCCTCCCCTCGCCTCCCCTCCCTGCCCTCGCCTCCGCGGGCACCGAATACCAGCCTATCTTTCACTTTCGGGTCACTGCGGACGAGAGATGGCGCCGGTGCCCAGGGTGGCGAGGCGGCTCGAACTGGGTGAGCCGGTGTGACGGAGCGGGAGGGCGTCCGGGAGGGCGGGTGCGACCCCGCGTGGGTCTGTTCGCGGTGGGATTGGGGGCGTCCTGCGGTGGACAGGGGGCTCGCGCCGCCGCATCCGCGTCCTCCTGACGCGCGGCGGCTTTCCTGTCCCGCAGACTGTCCGCTGAGGCCTGGCTGCCCGCCGGGAGGCGCTGCTGCCCCCAAACTCTGCAAAGAATTCGGTCCTGAGGACTACGGCGAGGAGGTGAGCGGGGTCCCTCGCTCCCCGCGCGCCCCCCGGGTCGGTCACGCCTCTTTCCAGCCGCTGCGCTGGGCCCCGCCACGGCCGGCGCCGCGCCGGGCTCCAGCGGCTCTGGGGAGGCGTTGCCTCGGCCCCGCGCTCGCGGAGCGCACGGCCGGGGAGGCGGGGGCGCGGAGACAGACCCGGGATGCCGCGGCCGCGGTGAAAGCTGGCAAGGTTGGGCAGACTCGGGTCTCTGGGTCTCAACCCAGAGATGCTGGTGGGTAGGAGTGCCTTGGGGGGAAAGATGCTGTGAACCGAGGGAGCAATGTGAGCAAAGGCACTAAGGCAAGGGACAGTTAAAAGAACGTCGTTGAAGTCAGACCCGAGTGGAGAGTTTGGTTGGATGAGGTGGGAAAGAAGGCAGCAGGTGGCGTGAAAGGCCTCGCCCAACACCGGGGCTTGGATGGCCCCAGGTAGGTAGGTGATGGGGCCATTGAGGGAGAGACAGGATCAGATTTGGGAGCACTGAGAAACTATACTTCCAGCTGCTTCTGGGTTCTCTCTGAAACCCTAAACTCACAAGTCCAGAAGGTCATGCATATTTACAAATTGGTTGCTTTTCCTCTCATTTTAGTTTTGGTAAATAACACAAACTTCTGTCCAGTTGCTTAATCCAGAAATCTGAGAGTTATTCTATCAATCCCTTTCCTTTACCTCACAGAAGTAGTTACTAAAATCTACATCTGAAATGTCTCTTGAATCAAACCCATCATTTCCATTCCTGCTCCGGTCGCCACTGCCTTAGTTCAAGAACTTATTCTCTCTGGCCTGAACTAAAGGGCCTTCTAACTAAACATCCCGCCCCCTGACTTGGCCAGTATTATTTTATTTGAGCGTTTCACTCCCCAGATCAGGTCCCCTCCCATCACTAACAGGATAAATTTCAAATTCACTGGGTCCCATAGTTCTTCAGGTGTAGCTCCTGGCTGCATCTCTATTAGAATAGCCTACTCACCAACCTCTCTGCCTTTGTTCATTCAGCACACACTCATTGAGCACCAACCTCCTGGCACTGTTTTAGGCTGGGAAGACAGTAAATAAAATGGACAAAAGGTTTATTAAAAGGTTTAGAAGTAGCTAGTGGGGGCAGCCAGTCAAATAAAAAATATAGTATGTCGAATATGAGAAGTGCAAAGAAAAAGCAAGAAAGAGGATAAGGAGCACTGCAGGGAGTTGAGAGAGTTCTTGTTTTAAAAGGAGTCATCAGGGAAGGCCTCCAGAAGAAGATTTAAGCAGAGAATCTGAAGGGGACAAAGGATTTAGCCATTTACTGCACAAAGAACATTTCAGAAGGAGGAAATAAGTACAGCAGCCCCGAGATGTTAGACATGTATGGCTTCTCAGTGCACTTAGTGTGTTGTAGGAACTTCAAAGGAGACCACAGTAGCAGGAGGAGGGCAACAAGAGAGTAGGAAATGATTCATGAAGGTTTGCGGGGGGGTCAGGTCATGTATATAGTGAATTGAGAGAGTAGCATAGACTATATTTGGGGAGGAGGTAGAAGGTCAAAGAAGTGTTTTGTTTGTTTGTTTGTTTTTTGTTTTTTGTTTTTTAAGATGCCTGGACTGGACTGAGTAGGAAAAGAGAGATGGAGATATAGTGAAAGATGTTATATATTCGAGTGGCACATTCTGAGGAGGCTGCCTAAAATGCATCCAGAGCATGTATTATTTATGCTTGAGTTCCAGTTAGGAAGTTGAATTTGAGACTAAAACTTGATGAAAATGCCTAACAATGTACATGAAGATGCTGTTGAGTCAGGACTATCTCCTATGGGGAGCTCTGGATCTAAAATTGTTTAGAAGGTTATCTATACATTCCTCACTGATCTAAAGTCCTGTCTATGCATTATTTTAGAACTCTGGAGTTTCATGTGGCTTCTAAGTTTCTTAGTCAGTGGGCCATCACCTAGTTGAGGTCTACTCTGTTCAGGCATGATTAGGCCACATAGGGAAGTGATGATTCCTGTCCCCCTTAGTTTATACCAACTGAGGAAGCGATTCTCATCGGAACCACAGAATGTATGGGCCAGGCCTGGAAGAGTTTTGCCTCATTTTGTGATGAGAAAGCTGAGATCCAGAGAGGTTAAATGACTTGTCCAAAATCAAATAGCAAGGCAGTGGCTTAGGCAGAACTAGGATGCAAGCAGCTCTACTCCAGCGCAGTGCTCTTTCCAGTTCCATGCTGCCTCACCAAATAAGAGACCAATAAAAAATGAGTGATAAGGCACCAAATTATATAACACAAACTATGTGAATGCAGCTTTGTTGAGACAGGGTAGAGGTAATTGGAGATGAAAGAGGAAATGGAATTGGAATTGGAATTGGACCTTGAAGGTGAGACAAGACATGGTGAGAAAGAAGCTCAGAGCCAGGAGAGATTCAAGGACTGTTGGGGGAAGACCCCAAGGCTGGAAGAAGCCTGATGGCAGAGGGAGAATGGCAGAAAAGATTGGAAAGGTCAGCTGGGGAGCTTTTTAAAAGGCTCCAAATCCCAGGCTGGGGAGCTAGATTCGATTCTACCTGTGGCGCTGGCAGTGGGGGATTACTGGAAGTTTTTGAGTAAGGGAGTAATTGTTGAGAGCTTGGTCTGGGGAGAAACAGATGAAGCTCAGGGGAGAGGCCAGCCATGAACTGCTATACTTGGATAAATGTGAGGTAGCTGCTATACGGGGGCTTTCATATTCAAGGATATGACAGGGGACATAGCTGGAAGATCAGGTAAGGGGGCTCCATTTTAGGGGCTTCAGTGTGGCTGACCTAGCGGCAAGTCAAGGGGAGGAGATCCTGGACAGTAGAGAAGAATGGGCTGAACACCACACTCAACCTTTGAGAAGACAGGGCAGTAGTGAAGGGAGATGATACAGACCATCAAATCTGGGAAAAGCGTGTCTGAGGTGCTGAGTGGCGAGGTTGGCCAGTAAGGTTTTCCAGGCTAGGTGGCTGGTTTGTGGTTGCCGTAGTAGAGGGGTCAACCCGACCAAGCCCCTTGCTCTCTCCCCGAGCTCCCCCCAACACCAGCCTCCCCTCCCCTCCCCCTCCCAGGACATAGTGGATTTTCTTCGACGGCTTGTGGAGAGTGATCCCCAGGGCCTGCACCGGATCCATGTGGATGGGAACAGCGGGCGGCTGCAGCTGTGGCACCATGGTGGGGAGTGCAGGGCCGGGCCCAGGGATCGAGGCTGGTACCCTGGGGAGGGCTGGCCCTAGATGCTTCTCTCTCTCATGTTCTTCTTTCTTTTCCTTCTGTTTCTCCCTCCTGACAGATTTCCTCCTGGACCATTTCTGTGATGAGGGGAAAGCTGCTAGACAGAGTGATGGGGACAAGGGGGCCGAGGGACTGGGTACCTACTGCAATCTCAAAAAGTCCTTCCTGTACCCTCCCCAAGGGTCTAAGCCCTGCCCTCAAAGACCCCCTTCCTCGGCATCCTTCCCCAGTGGCTCAGCCAGCCTGCTTCAGGTGGCCATGCCCCAGAAGCTCCTGTTGACTGAAGAGGTGAGAACATCTCTCTACCAGGAGCTTCGCCTCCCCCAGGACTCTTCCAACCCTCAGATTCCCATATCTATATTCTCCCCTATTCTGGATCTTTCAAGGTGCTCTCATACTGCTTGTCTCCCTTTTGCTTTCTCTTTCTCTTTTCCTGTCACCTGCCCTTCCTCCTTCAGGAAGCCAACCGCCTGGCTGAGGAACTGGTGGCTGAGGAGGAGCGCATGAAACAGAAAGCAGAGAAGAAGCGACTCAAGAAGAAGGTAGCTGGAGGGCAGAAGTGGGAGCTCAGAGGGATTTAGGGGAGGGAAAGAGGAAAGCTTTGTGAGAACAGGAGAGAACTCCAGGTGGCCTGCAGTGGATCCTCGTGTTGGGGGAACCCAAGGTGCTTAAGGACTGGAGGGTCTCTCAGAGGCCATGTGGTGCAGTGGTTCCATGGTCACACAATACTGACTGGGTTGGAATCCGCCTCCTTCTTACTCTGAGACATCTGCCTGGTGACTTTCTTGTCTGCTTCTTCATCTGTAAAATGAGGATAACACCGCCTACCCCATAGTTTTAAGAATTAAATGAGATAGTGTATGCAAAACTCTTAGCTCAGTACATGATATAGAGTATATATTATACTCATGAATAATTGGTCTCAAGATACAAATTGTGTGTGTATGCATGTGTATTTAAGTATAGTGCCCAAAATATACCCTCCTCGTTATTATTGCAGCGCCAAAAGGACCGAAAGCGACAAGAGCGCTTGGAGCAGGATGGTGGGGAGCCCAAGGTGAGTACTAAGAGCACCAAATGCCAGGAAGGGGGAGGCTGAGAAGGCAGGCTGCTCAAGGCCATCCCAACTCTGTACCTCTCCACCTTCCCTCCAGGCCGAGGCCACCCCAGATGGGGATGGGAGCCCCCCATCCAGCCCTGGGAACCCAGCTCAGGGACAGTGTGGTGAGGAAGAGGTGAGAGGCCCCTTCTTTCCCTTCTTGGTCTCTGCCCACACCCTCCTTCCTCTGCTCCAGGACATACTTCATCCCCACCCCCTCCCTACCTTCCTTTTCTGCTCACAGGACTCACTGGATCTATCCAGTACTTTCGTGTCTCTGGCTTTGCGCAAGGTTGGGGATTGGCCCCACGTTGCCCTCAGAGAGAAGGAACTGAGCCAAGAGACCCAAGGCAAGAGCCTGGGCCCCCAGGAGAAGATGGGCCAGGAGGAAGGGAGCTCTCCAACAGAAGAGAGCCCCAGGCAGAGTCCTAAAGCAGGGGTAAGTGGGGAGAAGAACCTTAGCTGGAATCAGTGAAAGGGGTGCCAGAGGTTTCTGGGAAGTCACAGGACCTGAGAGTTGAGGGCAGTGACCAATAGGAGTTCTCTGACCCCAGGATTAAGAGACCTGGGGTGAAGTTACATCACTGTCACCCTGACCCTGGCTGGTTTCCTCTGCAGGAAGGTTGGGCTGATACCGTCTCTCAGAGCTGTCATGGGGACTCCATGAGTTGAGTGATGCTAATTGCAATGTTAATTATTCGAGCAAAGAAAAAGAGTTTGAGAAGGCTGAGGCCTTGGGTCCTGCTTGACTTTTCTCCCTGTCCCTAGGCACCTCCGGGACTGCTGACAGCTGCCTTACAGCAGAGTCAGGAGCTAGCAAGTGAGATTCTTTCTCTCTCTCTCCTTGCCCCACCCTCCCTGGGTAGCCCCATCTGAACCTTCCTGCCCTCTGTCCTTTCAGAACTGGGTACCGATTTTGCCCAGAAAGGTTTATATGACAAGGCTGTAGTCCTCTTCACCCAAGCTTTGAAGCTCAACCCTCGGGACCACCGGTAGGTGGGGCTTGGCCACTGTGCTGGGAGGTCAGGGGAAGGCAAAGAGTTGAGGACCTAGACTTTTGGTCACTCTGTCTTCATCAGGTTATTTGGAAATCGCTCTTATTGCCATGAGCGGATGGGTCAGCCAGTGTGGGCCCTGGCCGATGCCCAGGTGGCCCTTACCCTTCAGCCCGGCTGGCCCCGGGGACTCTTCCGCCTGGGCAAAGCCCTGATGGGACTGCAGGTAATGGGTCAGATATTGGAAGCATAGGAGGAATTTGGGTGGGGTGGGGTGGAGTGGGGACCGGGTCCACACTGACATTTTCCAGGTGAACTCTTAATACCACATCACAGTGTTAGTAGTACTAGGAGCTGGGACCAGTGCGATACCTAAACTTTCCTCTTTCTAATCCCTCTGGGACCATAGCGCTTCGAGGAGGCAGCAGCTGTGTTCCAGGAGACTCTGAGAGGCGGGACCCAGCCTGACGCAGTCTGGGAGCTCCACTCTTGTCTTCTGCGACTCACTCTGGTAAGGCAACCAGGCCCACTCATGCTGAGGGGCAGCAGGGAGAATTGGTTAGGATTGCAACACCAAGCAATGCTACCTCTGCCTCAGTGAGTAGGAGGGGCAGGAATGGATGGGACGAGGGGCAGGGGCTGTGCTGCTGGAGAAGAATATCAGATGCCCCTCCCTTTCCCTTCTCAGCAGGATCAGCAAGGAAGAATCCGTGTACCACCTCTGTCAACTGGGCTCCCCCAGCCATTTCTCCACACTGAGCCTGGGGCCTCAGGCCCCCCCTCCTTTAGTCGCCCACGAAACACTGCTCCAGGGGCCCCTGGCCTTCTGTCTCCACCCTTGATTTATCCATTATGTCACCTGAGCCCCTCCAACTGGCCCCTCCCCCGCACCCAGAGTAGAAGACCCCATCCTCTCCATCTCCAGAACCCTTCAAAAGGCTGGGGCATCCTGTGACTTGGGCCACAGCATCTACCTCAGGCCAGATGAGGGAGGACCTATTCCTCATAGGACAAGGCCGTGTGTACATCTCACATTGATGAGGAACACTATGTGATTGATGGCAGTTCCCTGCATATTTTGAGACCTTGTACCCTAAACCCATTGTTAAGAGACACCCCTGGCAGTCATTCCCCTTGCCACAGAGACCTCCTGATGAGAGAAAGGTGCCCCACATCCACTGAAACAGCCTTTCTTTGGTTTTAAGCAGTCAGCTTTTTCTGGAGAGAGTAAGGAAAAATAAAATTCACCAAGGCTCAAGAAGGGAACTGTACAAAAGTTCAGGTTTTCAGACTATAGCAGATCCGGCAGGGGATGTTTGAAGTTTGCTTCGCTCTTGACCCTGGGGAACTCATTCACCAGCCAGAGCTGTGCTCAAGAAGAGGGTAATGGTGAGGAATAAGGCCAGGTCCCACCCTTCACCTTGATGGATGCTCACCTCTTCCTGATCCTGATTCCTTGCCCTGTTTCCTCTAGCCCCAGCCCCTCATGTCCTGTTTCCTGTCCACATTTCTGCACATTCTGACCTCTCCTTTGCCCAGTGGTCTGATGCTCACCTCCTTCTGACTCCTTTGCCAAGGGTTTGCATTTGAGAATTCCCTTACCAGCTCCTGTTTGGAGCTGGCAGAGCCCATCTCCACACTTCCCCACTGCTGGCTCTGTGGTGCCCAGGCTGCGCTACTTAGCCATGCTTTTTCTCCACTCCAGCACTGGGTATTGTAACTAGCCTTTCCCAGTGTGCATTTACTCAGTTTTTCCACCAAGGGGTCACTGCCCCCAGAGAAGACTATAATTCTCTTTCTGTGTAAGAATCACGAGTTCCTTTTGGTTTCTCCTCTGAGATCCTGGCAGCTGCCCTGGCCAGTCCTCCCTACCCCTGCCTGGGACTCTCAGCTTGTTTAAATGTAAATCTGTAGGGGAATTTTTGCCCTCCCAGAATGCCTTTTCAAGAAGAACCATTCATCAGGATGATTCCTGCTGCCCTTGCTCAAAACCATTCACACCTGGAGGTAGGAGATACTGAGTCACCTCCAAAATTCTTTTCATTGTTTGTGATCGGGATCCCCTTAAATACTGTATAGCAGGATGAAATCTGCCATTATTAGTTGTGTCACTTTGGGCAGGTCCCTCAACATCTATGCTTCAGTTCCCTCATCTGTAAAATGGGGACAGTCCCTAACTAATAGGGCTGTTGTGAGGACTGAAAGAGAAAGTGTGAGAAAACATCTACCAAGTGCTTGGTACATAGTGGCTGTTAAATAAATCAGTTTTTATCTGCAACCGTCCTACATATTCATTATTTTCATGGTGGGAAGAGAGGACAAATGAATTGTTGCTTATCTCACAAAATAGAGTTCCTGGATCTGTGGTTCTCAAAGTGAATCAGCATTATCAGCGTCACCTGGGAACTAGTTACAAATGCAAATTCTTGGCGCCCACCATAGATTTTCTAAATCAGAATTCACAAGAGGGAGACCCAGCAATTTGTGTTTCAGGAGTCCTCCAGTTGCTCCTTATGCACCCTGACTTTTGAGAAGCTCTGCTCCTGGACCTAGCAGAGGAGACACCCATCCAGAGGCCATTTTGTTGGGATAGGTTTGAGTTTTGTTGATTCAAGCCTTGATTCCAAGAGGTGGCAGTACTGGTCTATAATTTAATAAGCCTAAAGTTGATGGGGGTTATGGCTCAGAACCAATTAACTTGACTGGCCCCCACCTTCCTAAATAGAATTATTTGCCCTGGAAGTTCTTTGCTCGTGCCCGACTGGGGAGAAGTATTTATTTAAGGGATGCTATTACAATGACTCCATCAGAGGCCTGCCCATCTGGCCTCCTTGTTCTAGGAGACTTCTCTGGGCTCTTGGCCCCTCAAAAATGGCTGCCCACTACTACTGCATAATATCTCTCAGCCTGAGTTGGCTCCTTGCTCTTCCAGCCTCTCAAAGAAATGTCCTCTCTCCAATACCTTTTAGCCTATCCTACATTTCTCTAAGAGCCACAGAACTCCTGACACCTTGCGCCTACACTCATACTGCTAACTGGTAGGGTTCTGACCCAGAAGCCTGAATTCTGAGTCTCCAGGGCTGGAAAGCAGGGTGACAAACTATCTTGGTTTTCCTGAGACTGAATAATTTTCTGGGCTGTGGGAGTTTCAGTGCTAAAACTGGAGAAGTCCTGGGCATACAAGAATGAGTTGGTCACTCTAATCTAAAGGTTCCAAAGAGGCAGCCTTTAGAAGGGGATGAGGGAATTTGCAAGGGGTCCTGAACATGAAGCAGGGGAGGCATGTGTGTGTTGTGTATGTGTATTGAAGGGGAGACACAGATACAAATACTTTTGTACATAGTGGTGACAAATTCTTAGCTTTACACTAGTTGTCATTGTCTGTTTATGTCCATGATGCCCAGGTTTGCAACACTGTCACTGAGTCGTGCAATTTTTGGTCATTTGGGGAATCACATTGATTCTTCTTTCCTGGTGGCTACCCTCTCTCCCCGCAAGCCTGGCTCTCAATTCTCTCTGTACTTACCTTTTCAGTGACCAGAAATAAACTACTTCCTCAGTCTCTGGTTTACCCCTACACATGCAGTCAGATTATCCTGCCCTAAACATTACTGTCATACCTCTTCTCTAACACCTCAAGGACTATGCCATCTATGGTATATTGCCTAAATTCTTATTTTTGGCGCTTCTCCTTGCTTTGCTCTGTAAACGCTTTTCTTTCAATTAGGTCACAGCTATAGGGACAGAACCTGTAGTGGCCAAAACCATGAGCTCCTGGGTCAAACAAGCTAGTGAGTCCTGGCCCTACCATTTAGAGCTTCATGACATGACCAAGTTTCCTTGGGCCTTCTGTGATTCAATCTCTCGTCCTTAAAATGAGATTAAAGCCCCCATTATCCCATGGGGGCTTAATCTATGGAAGATTGTGAAGAATAATCCATGTGAGTTCTCATTGGAACTGCTCAATAAGTGATAGCTATTGTCTGAAAATACCAGGTTTCCTTCTGCTTTCCAGCCTTGTTCACCCTTCCTTAAATATGCTCTCCTGGGACTTCCATTTGCTACTGAGGCCCTAGCTAAGGCCCCTTGAACCCTGGTGGATTGTTTCCGGAGTGTCCTTGAGAGAGGGATTGTGACACCTGGGCAGACTCATGGGAAGGTCTGAGGAGGGTGAAGGTACTGACAAGGGAGAGGGGGTAAACAGCAAAGAGGAAGGCCTGTAGCCACTGAGTGCTCCTCTTCCCTCTCCATCACACTACAGGATGATTAATCACCGGTGGAAAAAAATTAATCTCAGAAATGTCCGCCAGCAGAGGTGGGCTGGAGGTCTCCTCAGGACAAGGTGGCCAATCCAAGCTCCGCCCTCCACGGGCAAGGCTGGGCTATCCCACCCTTCCGAAAACGTTTTCTGCCCAGCTTGGGGCGGAGGTCCCGGAAGTAGGAGTGTGCTCCCTCTCTCGGCGCACATCACTTTGTGTCCCGGAGTAGGGTTCTTCCAGCGGGGGTGGGGAGAAGGGCCGGGACCCCATTAACAAACGACCTCAGGGTGGGGAAAAAGAGTCAGGTAAGGCGTTGTCACCTTGGGGGCTGGACTGGAGGCAAGGTCCCCGAAGCAGTGGCAGATCAAAGACTCGGTGGAGCCCTGCGACCCACGCAGCTAGTAAGGGCGGGGGGTCGCCCGCAGTTACCACAGTTCCATTCCCTTCCCCCCAGCCCGGAGCCTCCGGCACTCTGAAGGTTAGCTGGATGACCAGGCACAAAGCCTGACCTAGGCGATCTTCCTTTGCAAAATGGCCATAGTTAAATCACCTACCTTATAGGGATGCTATGAGGGTTGAAGGAGACCGCGTGTAAAGCGCTCCGCACGCTCAGCGCCAAGCGCGGAATCTTCGCAGGAGTCAGCAGACCCTGCTCTTTATTGCTGCAGGTGCGGGACTGAGGCGTGGTATCAACTTTATTCTCAACAACTGAGAAAGGTGGGCGTCTCACCTGGAAGAGGCGGGGGTCGACGCCCTCCCTCCGCCCCGCGGCCCAGGCGAGCAGTCCCGGGCGCCGGCACTCGGAAGGCGGCTTTGCCTTCAGTTGTCCACCGGAATCTCCTCGTCTGCCAGGCGGGGCCTGGAGTCAGGCCGTGCGGGGCCGAGGTCCGGGGCGCGGTGGGGCAGCGCAAGGCGGCCTTGGACTTCGGGGCGCAGCGTGCGCAGCGAGGCCACGTCGGCGCGCATCTCCTCCACGTCCCGCTTGAGCTTCGCGCGCCGGTTCTGGAACCACGTGACAACTTGCGCATTGGCCAGGCCGAGCCTCGCTGCCAGCCCGTCGCGCTCGGAGGGCGCCAGGTACTTCTGGAACACGAAGCGCCGCTCCAGCTCTAGCACCTGCTGCGCCGTGAACGCCGTGCGTGACTTCCGCCGCCTGCGGCCGGCGGGGCCCGGCCCCAGCGCGCGCGCGGCCGCGCGGTCTGTGGAGACGAAGCGGGAATCAGCCTGGAGCCTTGGTGGACCAGGCTTCCGCCTGGGACGACAAGCTAGGGATGCGGTCAGGCCTGGGTGGGGGTGAGGGGCGAGGAAACGGGGCCAGACCGTAGTCCATTACCGAACTGTGGGGATGAGTAAGGGCTGCGGAGACGGTGGGGCACAGAGGAGCCCGCCACTGGGGCACGGGGCAGCAGGCTAAGGGCTTCTTGCGCGGTGGAGGAGGAAGGGCGGCGGGACCGACTAGCAGAGGCCCGGTGCAGGGTCCGGCCGTCTGGGGCGGGGTCTTAGTGGCTTTCCTGAGGATTGAGCGGGCTTGCCAACTGGGGTCCGCACCAGAAGCGGGGCCAACCACGGTCAGAGTAGGGGCAGCCGACCCAGCGTGGGGAGTGGAATCGGACCTACCTCGGGCTCTTCTACGGACGCGTGGGTCTTGCTGGACACTCTCGGCTTATTCTTTTTTAGTGATATGGGTGCCCCCTTCACAAGCCCAAAAGGGAGGTAGTGGGGATACAAAGAGCAAGGAAAGGCAGAGTCTGCAGTCCCAGGGCCCTTGCCGCTCCAAGGACCTGCAGCGCCTCGCGCCCCCTCCAGAAGCGAAGGGCTTGGAGCAGAGCGTGGTTGCTCTGAGAGGCCGGAGCTGAGCCTCCCGGCACTTTCCGCGCCACCCTGGCTTTAGCTCACACGTTTACAGCCTCCAGGTCTGCCCTTTTGTCTCCTTCACTCCGGCTTTTCTCTGTCGCGATTGCCCCGCCTACAGCGAACGGACAGACCCACAGGTCTCTGGACTGACTGCCAGTCTCTTCCCCCTGGCGTCGGTGGCCTTCAGAGCGGCAGGGGAGCCTGGGAACTCATGGAGGGGAAGCGAGGGGTGGGAGATGCAAGAGTCGGCACATGGACGGAGGGTAGAGGGCGGAGGGGGTGGCAGCATGGATGTAGAGATCTGGGAA
This sequence comes from Cynopterus sphinx, assembly GCA_030015415.1. Classification (NCBI taxonomy): domain Eukaryota; kingdom Metazoa; phylum Chordata; class Mammalia; order Chiroptera; family Pteropodidae; genus Cynopterus; species Cynopterus sphinx. The sequence continues at coordinate 51,740,122 of CM057383.1, read as the reverse complement.
CCTGGAGGAGAGATGGGGAGAAGGCCAAGTCACAGCGAGCGGCCTGACCGGCGCTGTACCTTCAGAGGGCTGTGCAGCGCGCCCGTCGCGTCCGTGGAAAGCTTTACTCGTCAGCTCCTCCAGCGCGCACAGCGGCGACATGGGACCCGGGCTCGACTCAGGCAGCTGTGACACAGAGGATCCTCGGGGGACTATGCGCGGACCTAGGATGTCTGCGATGCTGAAGGGTGTCCGGGGCTCGCGTCCCGAACTCATGGCCGGCCAGGTCGTGGTGGTCCCAACACCAGCCGCGCTCGGATCCGCAGCAGCCTGGGCCCCAGTGCTCGGCTCCCGATCTGGGCCCCCCGCGGCGGACCCGCCCCTCGCTCTGGGCCTGAGCCCCGTGCGCCCCTCCTCCTGCGCTCCCACCCCCCAACCCGTGGCGGGTCTGGAACCGGTAGATGTCTCGGCAGAGGTTTTTCTACAGGCGAGGGAGGCGCAGAGAGAAGCCAGCGGAACAACCAGCGGCTTCGGGCTTATTTGGGCTGGACCCTTCCGGGGCAGCCCCCAGATGCTGTGTGCCACGGACTCCCTGCCTAGCTGCCGTTCTGGCTCATAAACTCGTCGGCAGTAAAACTGCTTTCCCTGGCCCTTGCTGGGGATTTGCAAAAGTCCTTGGAGGGAAACCAGAGCTGACTGCTGGGATCCCCAATTCCACCTAGGAAGGACCTCAGTTTCCTAACCTGGCTCCACCACCCCCAATCCCCCCACCCCCTGCGGAAAGCTCTTTAAAGAAGTCGCGGCAGCTGGAGGTTTTTAGTGCAGTGTGGCATGCTGGGGGAACTCAAGACTTGGAAGGACCTAGCGGGGCAGAACTATTGCATGGGGAACAGTGGGGATGCGATGAGGGATGCACGGGCAGGTGAGTGGACTCCAGCCAGCTCTCCCGCTGGACTCAGGGTTGTTCCAGCTCAGCTCAGAGGCCCTGAATAAGTCAAAACACATGGAGATGCCCCGAAGACCTGGGCCGCAGGAGAGAGGACACAGCAAACCCTGAGTTAGGGCTACTGACCAGGGTCTTTGCTAGTGAAGGCTGGTCTCCGCAGACTGCCTTCTGGTTACACTATCCTATCTATCAATCAGTCAGTTTGTCTTTGTCTCATTAGGCTCCTGTAGTTCCAGTAGAGGTTACCTAGCCTGGGGAGGCCCAGAAACCTACAAGCAGGAGAAATGGGGGATGAGGCCACTGGTCACTGCCCTATAGAAGAGTGACTTGAAAAGTCCTCTTCAAAGACCCAGATTCTGAGATGGAAATTTTTGCCAACCCAGGGAGAAACTAAGAAATGGGATAGTCATTCCTATTTTATCTGTGTCCAGTGTGTCTCTCTTCTCTCCCATAACTAGTCCTGGGCTTGCACTCAGGTGAGTACCACACAGCCCTCCTTTGCACTAAAATAAGGCATTTCTGCCAGTGGAGGCCCAATGAGGCAAAGTTTTTGTTTGAATATCACACCCCAAATAGCTAGGGGTTTCACAGCCCAGACACAGAGAAGTCCCACCACTCCTGGGGAACTCACAGCTCTGAAAGAACTTTTTGTTATAGGTTTTAGTTTTTCAAATAGCAACATTAAGAACTGAGCCAGTCCCTCTTAGACTATTCATTCTGTCACCTTCTCTATAGACCTCTGCACCTTCCACCATTTGTGCAGTGATCTTGTGTCTACCTGTCTATTCCCTGAGGCAAGAAGAGCCTGAAGTTGTGGTGCCCAACTTGAGAGATCTGAAGTACCTGGGCCAATGACTCTTTAAAAAGGATAGGAAGACACTTTGATAATGGGGGGTCAGGGAACCTCATATTGAGGCACTGATCTGGCCCACCCAATGAAGGTGGAAAAACACAGTATCATCTTGGTAAAGGCTCCCTCCAATAACCACCCCATCCCCCAGACACATCCATATAGTGCTCTTGTGGTAGCCCGAGCAACAACTCAGTCCAATGGGCCACTGCTGGGTCAGAGAGCAGAGCCAGGCCACAGCAGAAATCTGAGATGCCTCAGGACCTTGTTAATTGGTTATTAATGGTGGGAGGCAGAGGAAGGCCAGGAGAGATCCTCCTTGCTGGAGGCTCCAGCCCTCTGAACCATCCTGGTGGTTTCACTTAATCTGCAATTAAAGAGAATCCCAGGAGGCTGCAGAAACCCAGGCCTGTCACCAGACAGACACTATGACTTTCACTCATGCGTCGTCTATATAGCTTTTATGTCATCTCTTCTGCTCTCAATTACTAGAGTGTGTCTGTGGGGAGTGTGGGGCTCTCCTGAAGGGCCTTTGCCTTCCTCCACTTCCATCTCTCGTGCCTACCTTCTCCCCCCTGTAACCAGGCTCAGGTAATGGGGTTAGGTGATCCCCAGATGTGAGTTTGGGGGAGGAGAGGGAAGGGCAGACTAGTAATGGGAGGAAGCTGCTGACAGCAGAGCCCAGCTAAGGTCTTCCCAGCAGCCAAAGACTTTTCCAGGCAACTGTGGGGCCACAGGAGGGGACTTTTCCTAGCGAAGCCTCTGGAACCTGAGATGGTGAGAAACCAGATCCTCAGAGGGGGTAGGAAGAGGGTGAGTGATTAATGAGGGAGATTAAGAGATTAAACCTGGGTTTTGGGCCTGGGGGATGTGTGTGTATGGGAGGGGTTGCTCAGCTGTTTTATAGGCTTCCCCCTACGTGAGATTGGAGCCTACGACAGTCTCCAGTGCTCTGTGATGCTCTGTGATGTGCACCTCTTCCTCCCCCCACCATGGTCCAACCCTCTCTTAGATCAGTCCCAGAGCGATCTACAGACATAATCATTCACCGTTGCCCCCCTTCTTGTTTTTCCCCTCCCAGCATTCTGAAGTAATCCTTCAAGTCTCCCTCAGATTCCCCCCACTATCCCTTTCAGACACCTGGGGCTCTCAGCTCCCCCTCCCCTTGTAGAGATCCCCACATTCCAACTTTCACTCCCTCAGAAATGGGTCTCAGTTCCCTAAAGATGATGCTTTCTCATACCTTCCTTCATCACTCCCCTTCAGATTTCCATTCCTCATTCCTCCATCTTATCCACCTATACTCTTTTCTTATCACCCCCATCTTATCTCTGATTCCCTGACATCATACAGGTTCGTCCCAGATCGACCTGTCTTCTTGATACCAGATCTGCTCAATAAATGACTTTAGTCTCTGGATTTCTCGGAATTCTGTGAGTGTATGGGAGCGACTGGGGGATCCTCAGAATAAGCGCCTTCTAACAGTGCACAATGGAGGACTCAGAGATGTGCTTGCCACCCTCTGACTTCCTGCCCTCACCACACCCCTCAACATCCGTGAACTTGCCTAACAGGAAGCAGGGAAGCAGGAGTTCAGGGAGGAGACTCCAGGCCGAGGAGTGAGGGGCAGGGCATCGGTCTACCTTGTGTACTTCTGGGATTGTTTTCTCTTTCAGAGAATATTACTGCAGACTGAACTGCTTCAAATATTGAAATTTTAGTTTTGTTACTTCTAAAGCCTTGTGTCTGTGAGTTCTTCCCGGCCCCTTATGTTGGTTTACAGAGCTCTGCTCAACATCTTCAGTCTAGCGTGTGTGAGCTAGCTGGGGAAGGATCCAAATACTCATAGCCCCTACCTCATTTACATACACCTTGATACTGTCCCAGGGAAGTCCATTGTCTCTATCTCCTCAACTCCCACCCCAGCGGTGGGATATACTGGCCAGGGTGAGAGGAATCAGTATCCCTCTGTGCCAAAGGCAGAGGCAAATCATGATACCTCCTCCCCTAGGTGAGTGTGGACAGAAGTGGCTAAGCGAGAATGTGTGCCTTGGGCACTGGTGGGTGTGGTCCTGCAGGTAAGGATTGAGGCCAACACCTGGAAACCCCGCAAGGTCAGGGGCACTCGGGAGAGTGCCGGCTGCGCACCTGCTCCATCGTGAAGCCCAAGAGAATCTGGGGCTTGATTATCCCTACCTGGCGCAGAACGATACCTAAGGAACCCGAGGGGATAGGGTCTGTGTGAGACAACCCAGGGAAAGGGGTAATGGGTCCACCTCAGGAGATGCACTGCTACTTTGGCTACTCCCTGCCATCAAGCCATGTGTCCTCCAAGCCCCCATCTCCAGGCTTGGTCCTTAGATATTGGTGCTTTGGGCAGCCTTATCTTCTGGCTGGACTTCTTGATGCCAAGCCCCAATCAGACTACTCCCCAGGTCCTGCAGCTCCTTGGGCCACCAAAAGTCCCCAGAGGCATTTCTACTCTCCTTTCCCCTAGCCCACACCTGTCCCTCTGGAGTCACTTTTCAGAAATGCCCTTTCACACACTGCCTTGAGAACAGCTTTTGTGTGGAGTGCTCTGATGGGTCCTAGAGTCCTCACAGATTAAATTCAGGGAGAAGAGTGGGAAAGTCTGGGAGTGACAGAATTAATGTAAAACCTTGAGATATATGCTGGTGTAAGAGACAGGCCCAGAGGTGGCAGAAGCCATGATTCTGGCTGAGAGGTTTCCTGGAGAAGGTGACACATAGGCCTTTAAGGACAACTGAGTATGGGGGTAGAGGCATTCCAGGTGTTAGGCCCAAAGACGTCGGAATCTTGGACCTGTGCATCCTACTCACGCCAGTGGCAATTTGATGTCTCTATCCCAGTTTCTGTTGCCTGCCCAGCACACTGGAGGGGCTGCCTTCAGTATACCCATCCCCCAAGTCCTCTGCCATCTGAACTTCATCCATAGAAGCTCAGAGGCTTCAGCCCTCACCAGGTATGTACAAGGATCCCGTTGAATTCCCGGAATCAGATATTAGCCAGCAGATTTACACTTTAAACTTGGGTTCTAGCAACATTTATGCTGCCTGCTCCATCCTGCTTGTCCCAGCCCCTTCAATTTCTAGATTTCGCCTCTAGGCTCCATTACTGTTCCAGTTGGGCAAGTTTATGGCTATGCCACATAGAGGCCCACAGAATAGGGACACTGGCTAGGTTTATTTATGAAGCCCAGTGTTCATGGCTGGGCTTATACAGACAAGAAGTGTTTGCTGAATTACTCAGTGGACCACTAACCTTGCAGCTTCCCTCTTGTTCCTTAGAGTTGGCTTTGCTCTTTTGAGCACCAGCTCCCTCTCCTGCTCTACCTTCTCCCAAGCCTGGTTTTACCTAGTCCAAGTACTTGAAGGCCCGCTGAAATTTTTTTTCTAATGACTCTTGTATAGACAGCCAAGCTTCCAACTCTACCCCATCTGTGTCTCATGCCCAGTTTTTTTAGACTCCTCTCAATAGTGCAATTCTTTGGATTTTTCTTTAATATCACTCTTCTTCAGTCCTGCAGTGGCCACTATCCAACCCAAGCCCTACTCTCACCACTCTTGAATTAGGACACCTTCACTCAGGCCTCCATCATACATTGTAACATTCAAGGACAGTGAGAACTCCCCTCCAGAAAAACTTTCCTTCACCAAAAGATTTGGTGTGGGTGGTCTGACTTCACTTAGCTCACCTTCTGAGTTTTACATGTATAGGGTCCTCTACCCCTCTCCTTTGGTCATTCATTGAGGGACCTCCTTCTTGATGACATTCAGAAGATTTCTGAGGGAAGCAGTACACATGACAAAGCATGAATGTGTGATAGGACAAGAAGGAAAAAGAGATTCTTTTTCAAGTTTTTATTTCAAAAAATAAAGCTGTAGTTAATTTCACATAAATATCTGGGGAGGGAAGGGGTAAGGGATGGGGCAGGGGCTTGGCCCCTACCTCCTCTTCTCTTTCACACTGTATTGTAAAAGCAAAGGGGATGGCTAAGGAGAAAAACAAGGGGGAAGAAGTAGTCAGTGGGAGTGTTCTTACCCAAAAGGCCCCCTCAGCCCACGCCCGCTCTGGGGACTGCCTTGGCCCTGGCTCACCTTGCCGAACCAGCGGGAGAGCCATATCTGTTTCATGGTCATGTGATCAGGGAGAACTTCATTGTCAAAGAGGAGCTGCACCTAGCAGGAAGAGGAGGGTACAGTTTTAGGAACTCTCTTCTCCCACAGGTTAAGAACCTGGTCCTTTGTAGCTTCTTCCTCCTCCCAAAAAAAAACCTACTGTGGAAATACTCACATGCTGGGGATTTAGCATCAAGCGATGACATAGGACCCTCCGGAGATGGCGAACCTCAGCTCTAACAGAACATCGGACATATTTGTTCTGGGGGTAGGGAGGGAAGGGAACAGGACAAGGTGTATGAGGGAAGGGCCCCAGGGAGGTGAGTCTCTTTAGAGGGGCCCTCCCCTCGGCGTCTCTCACCTGCAGGATACTTTTATTCTTGTCTTTGCCAGAACTGGGGGGAAACAGATACAGGTTAGGGAGCCCTATTTTCCCCTATTCCCTATCCAGAGCCATGATATATTCTCTTCAAGAGAACAGAAACTCCTCACTGTTCATCCTCTCCCTGAGCTCCTCCCTGGCTCTGGGTCACTGATACTATCACTTCAGATAGCCCAAGACCTAACCCCTCACCTCAGCCGCTCTAGGCACAGGCTCAGCTGCTCATCATAGCGATAGTAGTGGGCTTTAGAGTGGTCGAAGCTGCTGAAGGGGAGGCCGAGGTTGCTCAGGGCTGGCTCTGAGAAAAAGTAATGATGAGGGTAGCACAAGTTCCATGTTCCTTTTCCCTTGGAGAACAGGAGGAATGCTTTGGGGGCTTTACCTTACCCTCCTGCTGCTGAAGGACATACCTTCCCCACTGGGCTGGGTGATTCGGTCTAACCCTCGGGACTGGTAGAATTCTCGAATACGTTTCTCTTCACCTAGAAGGGAGTATGAGAACTAAAACATTAGCTCTCCCTCTCTTTGTCCTTCTGGTTGTCAAACTCTTTAGCTACATGGTCCACCAAAGCCCTCGACACCTCAAGCTGCCACCCAGCATCAGTCCTCTAGAGGGCCCTCAAAGTCAGGTTGGTCACTCACTGTCTTGCAAGCCAGGCACTAGCTTGTACACGATGTCCTGCATGACCCGGTCCAGTTTGAGGTTGAGCAGTGGCTGTGTCTCATGGATCTTGATGTTGCACATGGGGCAATACTTGCTGGTTTGGAGATATTTCACAATACAACTCTTGCAGACTGAAGGAAAAGAAAAAGACTCTCAGGCCCTCTGGGAATTGGAATCGTGGGCCGGATGGGGTGCCTGGGCGGTTAGGGCAGGCAGCCCAGAGGCTGACAGCCACCTTGGTGGGTGGGGACTGGGACCTGGAAGAACCAGTGTCCAGGGCACTCACAAGTATGAAGACACTCCGTGATGGTGGTGGCGTCCACGAAGTAGCCAGCGCACAGACAGCAAACGATGTGCTCATTCAGGTCTTTGATCTTTACTCGGACCTCCTCCTGCGGACAGACCCTCCACCGATCACCATCCCCAGCCCGTGAGCCTTCCCAGCGTGGGAGTCGCCTCCTTCACCAGACCCCACGGCCAAGCCCCGCTCCCTGCGCGGTCGGCCGAGGATTCGTTCCCAGGGGCTGGCACTCTCCCTCTGCCCAGCAGAGGGCTCCGCGCACGGCGGGGGCTCCCTTCACGTGCACTCGCCCGACTTTCCTCGCCCCGGGGAGACGACACGACGTGCGCGGCCCAACGCGCAGGCGTCTGAGCCCCGCGTCGGCCACTCGGTCGCCAGCACGCAGGCGCGCTGGGCCCCCCGTCTCTGCGCAGGCGCACTGGGCGCCCGGCCAGCCACCGCCGGGCCTCGATGCGGCCCCAGTTCGCTCCGCTAGCCGACCACGGCAGCAACCCCGCCGCCCCTGCACCTCGTTCCGGAGCGGGTCCATCTTGTACACAGACTGCAGCTGGTTCCGAAGCCTCATCGCGATCGCAATCTGGCCCCCCTGAGGAGACGCCATCTTAAAGGCTGATCCCGGCCTGCCACTTCCGGTGCCGCCTGCGGGGCGGGACTTGTCGCCCAGCAACGGGGCCTCGGGTCGCTTCGGATTCGCTGACCCTCCGCCTGGCCCCGCCCAAGTCCCTTTCTCCCCGTGTGCTCACCTGAGCCCCGTGGCCCCTCCCCCTCCCCATTCTGCAATTAGGAAGTGGGGGGGCGCGTAGGAAGGGGTCTGATCCTGTTGACCTCTTGTGGTAATTCTGATGATAGACCTTGCTGGACCTCGGGACTAACTTTTGGAGCCTGCAAAAGACCGCCCCCTCCTACCCCAAAAGGCCCGGGGGTCTCTGCTCGCCGCAGCTCAGGGTCCTCTAGCTCCCGTGACAACGACCCTGCTAAAGAAGCCCCGCCGGGGCCCTCTCTTCATGTCGCCTCCTTCGGCTGACGCTTCCGCATTTCTGAGCTTCATCCCGATGGCGGGCCTGCTCCCACCGCTACAGCAGGAGTTTCTCCAGGCTTTGCGGAGTCTGGGGGAGAGTGGCGGGGAGGCAGGAACCCCAGGGGACTTGCTAGTGCTCTTACAACCGCCCCCCATCCTCCCCCTGCCGCCGGGGATGGGGGGGCAGGCCGTGGTTAATGATGATGATTCAATCATCGGCGCCTGCGGAGGCCTGGGACAGACTAATGCAGAGCAGATGCGAAGGAGGAGGGGAGGACGACGAGGACACCACCGCACACGGACACGCTGAGGCAGCGAGCCCCGCAGTGGCACACACTCAGCCGCGTATTTGGGGAGGACGCCCCATCCCGACTTTGTACACCTCTGTCTCTAAGTACTCACCGTAGGATTAAAAAAGAAAACAAGGATAAATTTACTGCGAAATGTTAACACGACGTGCAATTGAAGATTCAGGAAGGGAGAGATCCCAATGGAGACCCCAAAAGGCTTTCTGAAGGAAGTGGAACTTTGTGTGGGCACAATTCTGAGGATGTGTGTGCCTGCGGGTGGGGGGGAAGGGAGGAGGGGACCTTTAAGAAGTGCGGTGGAAATAGAAAAGAAAGGCAGAATGGAGGGGAGTGACCAGGGAGGGACAGGAGGAGGGCCACGGTGTGGATTTGAGAGTAATGGTAGAAATAGGACTTCTAGACTGCAAGCAATAGGGAGCTAGCAGACTTGAAGGGAGTTACCCTATAAAAGAAACATTCTGTTCATTTATCTTCAAACTGAATTGGAGTGGATAAGTGGCAAGAAGTTATGAGATCAGTGATTTTTAAATCAGCTTACTTCTCACTACAGTCACTGCTTACCTCCCTGGTCCAAGATGCCATCATCTCTCCTCTGGATGAGTACAATGGTGTCTTGCCAGCTTTTCTTGCTTTCACCATTGCCCTTCTTTAATTTTTTCTCAACATAGCAGCTCAGAGTGATTCTGGTAAAACATGAATAAAAAAGGATACAAGGAAAGTTTTTTGAGTTGATGTATATGTTTATTATCTCGATTGATGATTTCATGGGTGTATACATATGTCAAAACATCAAATCATACACTTTAAATATGTGCAGTTTAGTATATGTTAGTTTTACCTTAAGAAAAATTTAATCATCTTACTTTTCTGTTCAAAACCTTCCATTAGTTTCTAAAATCTTCCAATAGCTTCTCTTTGCAATTAGAATAAAATGCAAAGTCCTTACAATTGTTTTAAGACCTTACATGATCTCTAGCAGTCATTCAGTCTCTCTACTCCCACTGTGTTCCCAACTTGAAATGCTCAGATATCCAAATGAATCCCTTCTTCCTTCAGGTCTTTACTGCACCAGGCCTTCAGTGATCATTCTAAAGAAATCATGACTCCCTTTTCACCACTTCTCCTGCTTCCTTGCTTTATGTTCTTTCTTAGCATTTATTATTATTTAATATATCATATATTTTTCTTGTTTTACGCCTGCTTTCCTCACTAAAATGTAAGCTGCTCAGTAGCAGAGATTTTGTTATTGTATTTATACAGCTGTATCTCCAGTGTTAGGCACAGAGTAAGTGTTCAATCAAAATTTTCTGGATGAACAAATGAATAAATGTATATGGTGGTGATGATGGCCTAGATCAGGCTTTTGTTAGTGGAAATGGAAAGGAACACCTGGGTATGAAACATTTCAAAGAAAAGTATAATAGGAGGAAGTGAATAAGGAGCTTGGGAGGGGAGTCTGTACTCCAGCCTTATGGTCTTAAGGTGGCTACAGCAAAGGCAGGTGGAGGTAGCCAGAAAGCTGGAATGGGGCTGGAGCACAAGTGTCAGATCCAGGGATAGAGGTCTCAAGAGTTTTCTGGGTGGATGTAATAGATGGGACTATTGGAATGGATGAAACCTGGGCAGATGAACAGAAAGAGAAATCTGAAGCCTGAGCTCAGAAGAATGCTCACGGTGTTCAGTTGAAGAAGAAAAGTCAGTGGAGAAAAAAACATAAGCAATGACTATGAAAGTCCAAAGTTGTAGAATAAGACAATATTATAGAAGCCAAAAGAAGGGACATTTCAAGAAATAGTTGGTGATCAACAAAGTAAAACATGTCAGAGTCCTAGATGATGATGAACATTGGGCACTGAAGCACTCTGAGGAAATATCTGTATAGCAAAGCCAGTTTGCAGTGGGTTAAAAGAATAAGGAGGAAATGGAGGCAGCGGATGTGGGCATTATAAGGGAAAAAGACGATTTCTCTTGAAGAGTCAGGCAAAAACTTTTCTAGATAATAGGGATCTAAGATAGTTGGGGTAGGAAGGACTATGTTAATGAGAGAAATTATGACACAGGAGTGGGAACCAGGAGGGGTGGACACTGTGCCAACAGCAGAAAGGAAAGGCGCAGAAGCACGGGCTGGGAACATGGCCTCTTTTTGTGAAGCTGCAGGCTTGAAACTTGAAAACTTTGAGTCAGGAGGCCACATGTACAGTAGATGAGATGGATTCAAAGCAGTGTGTATAGGAGGAATGGATACTGACCTCAGAGACTCCATCTTCAACATAAACTAGCAGGAACCATCCTTTTCAGAAATTCAGGGAACCAGCAAGGTGAAGGCAAGCAGACAAATTTCTAAGACTGTGGCCAACAGAACTGGATACCCTTTGTTCCTGAAGGGGGGCACTGAAATATTTTAACTCCCTAGAAGCTTTGTATGTACTATTGGTTTGTGGCCATTCTCCTCAAAAGACAATTTAGGCAATCTGGGGTGGCAATGCCATCTTTGCTAACCTCAAAAGTCAGGATGTCCAGTAAGCAGGTATACAGGTCTTCATAATACTATCTTGTTCTCCTTCATTGATTCACTCATTGATTCATTTGGGAAGGATTTATTCAACTTATTTTGAGACACATATTTGCCCACCCTCTCCACAAAGGCCCACTCGCTAGAGTGGGAAAAGGGATTGTCAAACTCTTAATCTCTGTGCCAGTACCCTTCAGAGGCTTTATTCACTCTGCCATCTCCCTAGGCTTTCTATTCACATCTAGGGGATCCAGGTGCTGCTGTCTCTGAAGGTTTTGCCTGAACAGTAAAAGTTTCAAGTCCCCTAGTAGCTCTCTACTGGTGTAAAAGGGTGCTTGGGCTTCCTGAAGAGCTAGGGGAAGTAATAATGTCTGTCTTCACCAAGATGCAAACACACCTACCAAACTTGCAGGAGACCCCCCCACCCCCCACTGCTTTTCAGAATGGGCTGTTGATAAGGTGCAGGAAGAGCTCTTGAAATGGATGATAGAGGTGGACAAGGTTGGGGGAGGATGTCACATAGTAATGTCCACTGCCTCCCTTCCTCCACGGTCAACTGCTTCAGACACGCTTCTGAGAACACTGAGGAGCTGGCGGCTTTGGGTAGGGAGAGCACTCACTCCTTTTTTTTCTTTATCTTCCTGCCCAGATGCCCAAATATCATTCCTGTCCCTGGAGAGAAAAGACCCCTTACCCTGCCCCAGGCACGGGGCTGCCAGCCCATCTGCTGGGGAAAAAGGAGGGGGCAGACTTTTCCCCAGAAGACTAGAAAATCAACTGGAAGATCCATGCTCGCAGGGAGACACATCTACTAGACTTAGAAGGCATGGTGACTCTCACGGGTAACAGGTAGCCTGGGTTCAGCACACAGTAGGCTGGTGTTGAGGGGCTAGGGCTAGCATAGCTGTGTGGGGTCCTTGGCCACCCTGTGTCCAAAGCAGACCTAGCTGCTCATCAGTGCCAACCCTCCATGGGATGGTTGGAACACCCCCCTCCCTCAGCCCAGTCTCACCGGCTCGCAGGCGCCAGGGCCCCCCCTCAGGCCGGGGCGGGCCGGGGAAGGTAATGTAATTCCGACCCAGCTAACCCGATTATGACGGCCTGCACCGGGCCGGGCGGCGGCAGGGGCGGGTCTAAGGCGCAGGGGCCCTCCAGCCCAGGGGTCCCATCCCAGGGAAGGACGCAGAATTCACACTCTCCTAGCTACTCCCAGCTCCTGGGTCCCCGGCCAGAGGTCACAAGGTCACAAAGCTGCTTCAGTCTTTCCCCCACCTCCCTTCTCTGACACACTCCAGGCACAGTTTCCTGGGCTTGGGTAGGGTGAAGTTCTATAGGAAATGAGGCGGCTGGGATTATCCGAGGCTTCAGTGAGGACTCACGTGTGGCCTGTGGCGATTCATCCTCCCGCTTTCGAGCGGGGGAGTGTTTAAGAATAGACATCCTAGGAGCAGAGTGGAGGGGAAGGATCCCGAGTTGGTGGGTCTCAGTCTTGGGGAAAACTCCAGTCCCAAGCTCCCACCGGTCTGAGTTGGCCAGAACTGAGCCACAGGTCCGCTTTGTACCGATTTCAGAAAATCGAAATTATAGGGAGCTCGGGACACCGATTATTGGCTCTCCTGGAAGGAGCTAGGGATCTTGCGGGAGAAGCCAGGAGGTGCACCAGGACACTGGCCCAGAGTGGCTGTTTCCTGCCCTAGCCCAGCGGACGCTCCCTGCCACCACCTTCCCACACCTGTCCTTTTCCCGGGCCTCCAAGTCGCCGGCGCAATCCCCCAGCCGCTTGCCATTGCATCCAGAAAGCAACAACGAGATTTGGTCTTCGAGGGCACTTAGGCGGGGGCCACAACGAATCCGGGAGTCGACTGGCAGGACCGATCGGGAGGCGAAGAGTGGGGGCTGTGGGAGGAGGCACCCGCTAGGAAGCCGGTGAGGCCGAGGAACCCCAAAGGCGGAGGCCCGCGAGGATGGAGTTGCGGTGCGCATCTCGGCTGACTCAGCGCATAGCGGCCCAAGCTCTGGCCCCTCCTGATCTAAGCCTGGTTTCTAACACCCTCGCCATCCTCCACCCCACCCCGCCCCCTCCACCCCTTCCCCGAGCTTGGCGCAAACAAGCGTCTCTTCCCCTTTAACATGCCGGGCCCCGCCCCTGCCCTACCCCCAGCCCCCACTACCCACCGGAGGCTGATCTGTCAGTCACTGCCCCAGCCCAAGCCAGGCAGCACTCTCCACCCCGGACTCGGCAGAGGCTTCCGCAGCCCAGCATCCATTTAAGCTTCTGAGACAGAAAGGGTGCTCCTGGGGCCCTGGCCGGTCGCGCTCGCCCGGGATGCGAATCCCTGCACCGACGCCCCGCAAAGGCCGGCATGGGCGCGGCTACTCCCCGTGCACAGGGATGAAGCTGTCCTGGGGGCCCCGGCGCCCCGCCTTGGCCAACCCCGCGGGACCCTGAGGCCGCCACCCCGAGCTCTGTGCTGCTGGGCTCCCAGAGTTGCCTGGGGTGCCCTCTCCAACCGCCGAACCTCCTGCGGTCCTCCTTGACCCGGACCCATGGAGCCGGCGGTGCTGGCCTCGCACAACCTGCAGCACCACGAGCCAATCAGCTTCGGCATTGATCAGATCCTGAGCTGCCCGGAGCCCCCCGGGAGCGGCCTAGGCCCGGGTCGCGCGAGCCAGGCCCACGCAGAGAGTGCGGCGTTCTCGGGTGGATTTCACGGAGCCTCAAGCTACGGCCCCGCGGGCTCGCTGGGCCCGCTGCCCAGCAGCTCCAGCGTGGGCCCAGGCGGCGTGATCCGCGTCCCGGCGCACCGCCCGCTGCCCGTGTCGCCTCCGGGGGGAGGTGCGCCTGCGGTGCCTGGCCCCTCCGGCTTGGGCGGCGCTGGGGGACTAGGGGGACTCACCTTCCCTTGGATGGACAGCAGCCGCCGCTTTGCCAAGGACCGGCTCACGGGTGAGGTTGCCCAGGCCCTCCAGCGTCATTCTTCACACCGGCCCGGTTTCCTCATCTCTGATCCTTCAGATCCAACTCCTAGACCCCTTTCACACACCTCCCCGCGCCTAGGTCATCCCAGGGGATCCTCTGCCAAAATGCATCTCTTGGTCCCGCTGCTGAGAGGCGATGGGGAGAGAGCTGCCGTCGATGCCCGCGCCCTCCTCTGCAGTCCACTGTCCACACCACGGGGAGGGCAGGGTGAAGTACGGGGACAACTCTCTCTCACCCGAGGGGGAGGGCCGTTTCTTGTCCAGGGGCCTCTACTGACGCGGGGCCGAGTTTGGGGCCCGGTAAGGACCGGGCGCGGGAGCTCTGCGTCTCGGGCGGCCGCGCGCTCTTCTCCGGAACGCCTCGGGCCCCCTGCAAACCCTGCCCTGCTTTTCTCCCGCCCTGCAGCTGCGCTCTCGCCTTTCTCCGGGACGCGCCGCATCGGCCACCCCTACCAAAACCGGACCCCGCCAAAGCGTAAGAAGCCGCGCACGTCCTTCTCCCGCTCACAGGTGCTGGAGCTGGAGCGGCGATTCCTGCGCCAGAAGTATCTGGCCTCGGCTGAGAGGGCGGCGCTGGCCAAGGCCCTGCGCATGACCGACGCCCAGGTCAAGACGTGGTTCCAGAACCGGCGCACCAAGTGGCGGTGAGGGACCGCGGGCTGGGCCCAGGGGTGCTGAGGCTCGGGGCGGTGAGGGACTGCGGGCTGGGCCCAGGGGTGGTGAGGCTCGGGGCGGGGAGCCTCTCCTGGGCTGCGCCAAGTGGCGGCGAGGACCCGGGCGGGCACGGGCCGGCCTCGGCTTGGCTGACCGCGCGTCTCCACCCGCCCAGGCGCCAGACGGCGGAGGAGCGCGAGGCGGAGCGGCACCGCGCGGGCCGGCTGCTCCTGCACCTGCAGCAGGACGCGCTCCCGCGGCCGCTGCGGCCGCCGCTGCCCCCGGACCCGCTCTGCCTGCACAACTCGTCGCTCTTCGCGCTGCAGAACCTGCAGCCCTGGGCCGAGGACAACAAAGTGGCTTCTGTGTCTGGGCTCGCCTCGGTGGTGTGAGAGACCCTGCCCCGCCGGCCGAGGGCTTCCCCGGCCGAGGCGCCGCGTGGCGCGCGAGGCCCGGGGCTGTGGAGCGCGCGGCTGCCCTCGCCTGCGCGGCGCAGCGCGGGAGGAGCCGGCCCTGAGGCTCCTGTGTAGGGCCCCCCGGCCCCTGCGGGCTCCTGGGCCGGCGCGGCACTGTCGCCCCGCACGCTCAGACGCAGTCTTTCCCGCCGTTTCTCTCTCGGATTGTCTCACGCCTGCTGGGATCCCACGCGGAGAGGGGGTGGGACCTGCAGCACGGTAGCCAATGCGGTGCGGGGATGGGGGCTGGCTGGCCAATGGAAGATGCTGTTTGGGGGACTTCAGAGAACTGAGCGGGTGGGTGGGCACTGGCGTTCCGCCGAGCCGCGCCGCCGGTAAAAGGCGCTGCTGGGATGGGCAACCCCCACTGGCCGGACCGGTACCAAAGGTGTGAAGGAGGGAAAGAAGATGCCCACGACAGGAGAGTAATGAGAAAGTTGCTGTAGAGCGAGTCTGTGACAGGAACCAAAGGGTTACCGACGTTGGGCATCGCATCCTTCTACTGTAAAATAATCGCTAAGGATTCCTTCCTATGAGTCTCATGTTGTCTGTGTGTGTTCACCCTTCTGACTGCGTTCTCCTACCAGAGCCTCCCAATACACTTGGACGGCAGGGGAGACGAATACACTTCTTTTTCATCTTTCACCCGATGAAAAGCTAGGAACACTAATCCCGCAGGGACAGAGAGGGGAGAATCGGTGGACAAAGTTAACGGGCCCAGTGGAGTTAGGGTGAGTAGAACTTGGCAAGTAACTAGGAAGTGATAGACCTAGGAAAAATCAAAGATAATCCCAAGGTTGGAAATGTAGAGGATTGGGAAATCAGTGGTGGTGTAGATGATGAAGGGTAGGTTAGGAAGGTAGGAACAAGATTAATTTTGCAGGCCAAACTAAATGCTAGACCTTGAGAGAATAAATTCTGGAAAAGTGCCTTTGGGGGAGGTTAGTTGATGTTCACATAGAGGTGGAATAGATGGAATGATGAAAACAGAATCTCCAAGGGAGGAAATTCTGAGGAGAAAAGCAGAGTTCTAAGGATTAAATATTTTTTTTTTCCACCAAATTCTACAAACAGATTTACAATGTGCAAGATGATGGAGGATATCTAAGTTATTAGTCCAAGGGAGGAAAAGGGAAAGGAATGCTGAGGTGGAAAGAAAGGAAACTATGATGTCCCTGAGGCTGTTAGAAAGACTTTAGCTTGTGGGTGGGCCAGGGACTATTGGAAAGCTTGTTGATGGAAAATTTGAGAGTTTGGGGATGGCTGGAATAGCCTTGAGGTTTGAGGACTTAAGTTGTATGAAGATAAAAAGAAATATTTTATCTGCTTCCTATAGCACCCCCATTCTTCCTCCCCTGGAGGCAAGAGCAGGGTGATAGAGGGAAGTGAGCTTTAGGTAGGGTCAGAGGCCATCTGTATTCAAACTACTCATGTTCTGTGTTAGTGACAGCTAGGTCAACCTGTTTGACCAGAGGTGGGAACCAGGCAAAAGGATATCGCTGGAGGTGCTGGCCATGATTCTTTGATATTGTATCATCTCTAACTCACGAATGTTGTATATGCTGCTGAAGAACCAAACTCAAATTTGGTACCATAGAAAAAGGACTTTAATATCCCAAAAGAGAACACAAATATAGGTTTGGCTTAAGTAGGAGATACAGGGGCATGTCAGTCCTTCTCCAGTAAATAGAAGAAGGCTAAGGAAAGGATCCTACTTTATGTAGACTGTGGTTTACCCAAGTCTAAGACCCCATTTTTTGAGGCTCAGGTTTCAAGATTTATATTTGACCCTAATCTAAATCTGGCTGGTTGCCTTGGTGCTAGACTGAGAGAAGATCTAGTGTGATGAGACGAGTTCTGCTCCATTCCTTAGACAGGTCACTGCAGGACACAGGCATCTCCAAGCTCTGGGGTGGATGAGGACTCACTTTCTATTGAAGAAGCTGCCATTTCTTCCCTAAGTTGGTTCAGGAAGTCTCTGCTGTCACTCAGGGGCAGGTTACTCAGGAAGTATGGAGGAGCCAATTCTACCAGCCTGACACAGAGAGTAATAATTAGATGATTTCTGTATCCTTTCTCATAATGCAGATTTTTAAACTTCTCAGTATCCCTTCCACAAACTGTCTTCTCAAATCATGTTACTACAAACCAGTAGGATCCCCTCTTCTTCTTAAGACTAACTTCCCAGTCATAATTTTGGCCTAGGAATGGGCAATATAGAAGGAGTGTCAGGGAACTCACATCTGTGGTTGAATCTCAGAAACAATGGAAAGGCAGTTGTCTTTGGAAATGGAGAAATTGTGGTAAAGTACCCAGGGTGGGGGTCTGGCTGGAGCCTGGAGGCTTCGGTAGCAGCAGTATGGGGAGAGCTGGGCCACATGCTTATGGGTTAGGAGCAGGTAATTTCCAGTCCCATCTGTGTCTTGGGCCACCTCATTGAAAGGCAAAAATATTGAAGGAGTGAGAGTGAACAGGCAAACACTAGAAAAAAGTAAAGGGGGCTGAGAAAGAATTAGTAAGGGTGGTGAGAGTATTAAAAGGAAAGCATTACCTCTAGATATTATAGTCCCTACCATACCATATGGCATTTTCCATAGTCCTTGTACCCAAAAACCTCAAAGGAAAAGTTTTTCATGGTTCTAAAGAATCCTTTCAATGGCCACCTAGACACCACTTTCAGAGGTGGCATACCAATCTTTGGTTCCTCTGCCTTCTCCTCCTTTTGTGATCCCAACTCTTTCCCCTAACCTTAAGGAAGTAGCCAGACAGCAATGCTTTCTGAAGGTCTCTGTGATTCTTCTCAGAGCCAAGGACTGGTTGGGACAAAGGAAGTTCAATTTGTTGCATGAGTTCTAGGAGTTCTCAAAGTTTCTGGGCTTGGCACAGAGCTGCATAATTTAGACCCCGAGCCTGGCACCAAGCCTTGTCTGTTCCACCTAGGAAAAGGACCAGGTACAACTAAAGTCCTTGAGATTCATGAAGGAACCCAACCCTTGGCCAAAAGGCCTCCTCTTCCCTGGGCATAGACATCTGTCAGCTGGTTGCACACTATTTCCAACCTTTTGGAAAATCTAGGATTCTATAAGAGGGTGCAGAGTGGGCCACTCACACTGTATAAAGGCTTCATACACCTGGATCAGAGAGCTGTGATCACCATCTGCATGTTCCAGGGCCTGACATAAGGCAGCTTCTTCTGCACAGAGTGGAGGATGGGTAAACCCGGGGTCAGCTGGAAGCAGAAAATCGTTTTGAGGAATAAGAAAGGATAGCAGTACAGGTGGAATTGTGAAAAGGTAGAAGTATCACTTTGGGAACTTTTTCAAAATACACTGATAACTTTTAGGTGCTATGTACTTTATCAGACATTGGAGAGAAACAAATGAAAGACAGTCTCTACCTTCAAGGAACTTGGAGTCTGGTGGGAGAGATAGGCAAATCTGATGAGCATGATAGGTATATGGGCCAATGTTTGAAGTTTGAACAGGAATTAGTGGAATAGGGGCGGAGAGAGGATTCTGGACTATGGGAACATCAAGGCACAGAGGTTAGTAGCATGCCATGTTTGAAGAACTGCAAGTGCCTAGTATGAGTGGAGGGAATGGCATGTGTGGCAGAGTGACAGGAGATGAAGCTAGAGCTAGGTCATGAAAAGCTGCATGTGCTGTGCAAGTGAATTTATGTTCTGTCTGGAAGGTAAAGAAAAGCTGTTGAAGAAGAGTTTTTAAGTAAGATAGTCTATGTGTTTGATGAAGTTTACATGACTAGTTAGGAGGCTACTGAAGGAATCTAGCTAAGCAGTGATGAGATCTAACATGAGAACTGACAGTGAGTTTAGAGAAGAGCAGATGAATTAGAAAACAACATTCAGAAGATAAAATGAAAGAACCTGGATAAAGACTAATCTAGAACGATGGCAACGGTGCTGCAGAGATGATGGTATGATTTTGTGGTGGTGATGGTAAGAAAGTCATTTAAGAAAGTGCTCAAGTTCAGTTCTAGGTTGAAGTACTGTTGACTATTCTGGTAGAAATGTCCATCACGAGTTGGGCATCTAAATCTAAGATTCAAAAGAATGGTCTTGGCAGGGAGATACAAGGTTTGGAAATTTTAAGTATGAAGGTGGCCCTTCAGAACACGGGTGTAAATGAACTTGCTAAGAGAGTTCAGGGAATAAGACAAAAGGGGCAAGGATAGAACCCTGAGGTCCAACGTACAGTGGACAAACAGAGGATGAAAAGCCCGAGGAAGAGATTAAGGTAATGGTCACTGAGGTAGGATAAAAACCATGAGCAGTCAATAGAGGCATAGAGCAGGCAGTTTCAAGGTATGAGTGGTTGGTATTCTCAAGTGTCAAAGGTCATGGATGTTGCCCAAAAGTGTTCTCTGTGCTGTGGTGAGTCTGAAGGTAGAATGGTGCGTAAGGAATACACTAGATGGACTTGGACAGATTACTCTGTATAGTTGAAGGGGAGGACAGGGTTGAGGAAGAGAGGAGTGGAGTTTTAGTAATAAGATTTAAGTACGTTGAAAGGCAAGAACCAGCAGAAGGAAAAGGCAAAAGAGGCACAAGAGGGATAACTGATTAAGCCTGGTTCCCTAGGCATTGTGAGGGATGGAAACTGGAGTACAGGGGAAATGGCTAGCTTTTTGGAGCACAAAAACACAAAGAGGAAGGACTTAAGTAGCTGAAAGAGCCAGGGAGAGAGGTGAATTATACCGGTAAGCATGGCAGCGAGGGTGAGCATTTCATCCACAGTCAAACTCACATAAGGACAGCAGGGCTTTGGCCAGCTCAGGGGGCAGAGAGAACTCTGATAGGATGACACCCAGGTCTGACAAGTCCCCATCATCATCCAGGGCTGCCAGATAGTCTAAGTCTTCCAGAGCCTGCATCAGTGCTTCTGGAGCTGGTGAGGAAACAGGACTTAGGGGGCAGGGGGTCTCAGAGCCTCATGGTCAGACTTGGTGGGCAGAACTTGGGCAGGAGGGGTGGCTCACCAGGCCAGTCCAGGAATTGACATTTCCCTGGCTCTGCAATCTGTCTCCCCTTTAGCAGTAACACCAGGGGGCTCAGATTTTCCTCACACACCCTGGTTTGGGGCAGTGGGGAAGCCTCTAGTTCTCAGAACGACTTAGGGTACAGGCAGAGGCAGGATCCTGAGGGGAGAAAGACCTGGCAGAGAAGAGCACTGTAGATTTCTCGGGAATTGCGCGTGGGTGATTCTTTTCACGTTTGATCTCAGTGAGGGCAAAGGCTCTTACCTGGAGGGACCTCTCTTGCCTGCAGTTGTCTCGCCTCTGCCTGACACTTGCTGATTGGCCTTAGCACTTGTGATTCTGTTCGGATCTGAAGATTATACACCTGTCTCCGTCCCCAACCAAGGTTAAGACAGATCAGAACAGGTCATTTGTATCTTTAGTCCCCACATCCCTCATCTGTCACTCACACTTCGAAGCTCAAGTCCTGAGCCAATGACATGTCAAATGGACGGAAGGGAGAAGGAGAAGTCAGCCAGCCAGTGAGTGACAACAACCTTTCAGGCACCTGAATTTATGTCCTCATACACAGCCTGAACAGCTTGACCATGGCCTGGGTGAAGGGGCAGCACCCGTGGTAGAGGTCCTTGGAGAGCCAAGGTCTCCACCTCCCTGGACAAGGATTCACAGCACAGGGTAATTTCCTGAGGAGAGGGGTGGGGCATTAGAGCCGTTCTCACATTTTGGGTTAGAGACCCCCTTGAAAACCCGATGAAAGCTATGACGTTTCACTCTGAAAAAGTGCACATACTTGTAAAGTTGCAGCGTGTTATAATTTCAGGAATTCACTAGAACACAAATCTCTCCGTTAGATGGAATAAAAAAGGAGGGTGGTAGTCCATTTTACCCTGAAATTCTTTAGTTTTTCCTCAAGACCCCAACAGAGAGTAAATACAACTCCAGTGCTCCCATTCCCCTGGGACAGGAGGGCAGCAATAAGGAACACCTCTTTTGCAACCTGTTTTGTTTGTTTTTACCTCCTCACTAGGCAGGTATACCAGTACATCTCCTGGAGCCTCCTTCAGACACAATTCAAGCACAGCTTGGCAGGCAGCTTCCACTCTATCAGTAGGGACAGTGTCCCTGTAGATGAGAATGGAATACCTGCCAGACTCTCTGGGTACACGTACAATAGGAGGATTGCCCCAGAAGTCTTGGAGCTTAGGTTCAAGGGCTGGGTCAGTAACCACAACCACTCTGGGGTTGTCTGAAAGGTTTCCTATGTTGGCATTTCGTAGCAGCCCCTGGAACAAATCTGAGGCCACTGACCACTCCTGAGCCTCATCCAGCACCAGCATATCCCAGGCTCTAGTACTGAGTTGAGGCCATCTCCTGAAGCAGCCTGTCCCAGCAAAACCTGTTGACATTGGTAATGGGCAGAGGAGTCAGTGTAGACCAGTGTGGACATTGATAATCCCACAAATTCAGGGGAGCTTCTCCCTGGGGGCCTAGATTTTGATCATGAAGGTCAGAAAAAGATGCTGTGACTGGATTCCTGTGGCTAACAGTGACCCACCTCACTGATGGGACAATACTTTGTTCACAAACTGTAATCCAGCTGCGAAAGTGAGACTTTCATGATGAGAATGAATGTCTGAGGTCTAGGTTGGGGTTAGAGGTCTTAATTCAGCCTTAAATAATGCATGATTTAAAGGGTGACCTGGCAGAGGGAAGATGTAGTAAGATGTCAGAGGACTGGGCTTGTTTTCTGCTGGGCAAGAATTAGAATTGAGTCAGGCCTGCAGACCTCACCTGAGCAGGGTGTGAGGCCCAGTGCCGTTCTCCTGGGGGGTGCTGTACCCAATCTCATGACCCGTGGTCAGGTCCATCTCACCAGCAATGCGCAGGGCTAGGCTCAGGGCTGCCAGGGGGTAGGGCTGAGTGACAGTTACCCGGCCCTTCTGGAAGCCCCTGGCCAGCACAAACTCTGCACACCACTGAGGGATCTGAGGTAGGGGTAGGAAAGGACAACCAGTCAGCAAGGCACAGGACTTTAGTCAGAAGTGCTAGGGGAGATGTGACCAGTTTAATCTCTCCTTATTTGGGGGAGTGCCCTGGTCCTTTGCCACCCTGGGGCTGGCCTAACTATATACTCCCTTTGCCCACCTCCCCTATAACCATTGGCAGCCCAATCCACCCTTGCCCAGCCCCTCCCTTTGTCCATTCCCAGAATCTCCCCCAACCTGGGTGCTCTTGCCAGAGCCAGGCTCTCAAGACACCAGCACCACTCCACTGGGGCTACTTTCCAATTGCTTCAAGGAGATAAAAGTGAGAAGCCCAGATGGGCAAGGCTCGATGCTGTTCAAGCAGCTCATAGTAGTGGGAAGAGAAGGGGAGCCCGTCAAAGGAATTCACAGCCAGTTCAAACTCCCCAAGACTCAACCCAGGCTCTTCTGCCAGCCTAAGAAGCTGAGAGGCCATGGTGGCTGACTGGTAGGACCTACAGATATCAGGGCAGTCATTAACACCTTGTATCATCTTCCCACCTTAGCCCTGATCACCTTAGCCCTGATCCCTAACTTGTACCTTCAGCTGATAATGCACTAGGGTCCATCCTTCCCAGCATTTCTTGCCTTCTAGCAAACAGTGGAGACTCGAGTCTCTAAGTAAGGGACTATTAAAAGTGTATTATTACCCTGTAGCCAGGTAGTAAAAATCCTGTACAGGCGTCTTCTGGGCAGCAGGAATTATGAGACCTGTGGGAAGGTCTGGGGGTGGGGAAAGGTAAAGAATAAGAGGAGGGAACAGAAATTGGGGAGCAGGGCCATAAGGATCCTGGATTCAAGCCTGATTGCAGCTCTGAGATGTGTCAGGATGGCAGCTGGTTGAACCCACCTGGCCAGTTACTACTAACCTTGATCAGCTTCAAGTACAAAGGTAAGTTCCGGCTCTATCTTGGGGCTGGGCTCAAACACAATCCTTAAGACTGGTTTTGGGGTGGAGCCATTTGCTCCACCTTATCTAACCTAGTCAGGAGCCTATGGAAAAAAGGCTCCAACCACCACACTGAGCATGTATGAACTCTATAAACACCATGTGGTATGAAAAGCATCCTGGGACTTGTAGTTTTGCAGCTGTTTCTTCACAAAGAAACAGCTGGTGAACACCCCAGCTAGGTCCAGTTGCTTGGTCTTCAGTTCAATTAATACTTCCTAATATCACTCATCTCTTGACACAAGGAGGTGATTTCGGACAGTTCCATTCTGACCACCTCCAACAAACCTACAAGGAGGATCTCATCCCCAATGCCTGCAAGCAAGACAAAAGGAATCTGTTCAGGGGGCTTTTGAGAAACAGAGAGGTAACAGAGACCTTGAGTGAAAACCCTGAATTTAATGATATTGCGGGGAGCCCCATCCCTCCCTTTCTACCACCCACCCATCCGGCCTGTTTTGAGTTGGGCGAGGGCTGCCCCCAGTCTCCGTCCTGCGGTTCTGGGTACCATCCCATCCTGTGCTCAGTCAGCCTCCTGGGCCTTTCTCTCTGTGAATCTCCTGTGGGACATAGAAGAAGGTATTGTGTGGGCTTTACCATATTAGCTCTATAATTAGCTACCTTCTCCAACACATCCCTTCCTACCCATTGCCCTCTAAGCCCTTTACCTTCTTGCATATTCATACAGTGCTTGTTTTCGCTCCTGTAGGCTCTCCTGCCGGGCCCAGGAGGACTTGGCAAATGTAAGGGCTGTGGGCTGAGGGGTCACCGGGCCAGAGCTGGGAAACTGAGGTGATCACAATGTCAGAGGGCTTGCGAAGTCATCACCATTAAACACGCATCGAATGCCTACTTTATAAGAGAGGCACTTGTGCTAGGGTCTCAGGATCAAAAAAGAGACAACAGGGATAGGGAGTACGTAGACTGCCCCATCCCACCCCAAGTCTTGGATCTGACCATTTCCTGGGTCTCACCTTGGGGGCGGAGATTGTGGGAAGGGACTGGGTCCCTTCAGTGATATCTTCAGGAATGAAAGCTACGGCTCCCTCAAGCAGATTGGTGATGGTCAAGTCTACGCAGCCAGTCCTGGCTGGAGAAAAGGGAAGGGAGGAGATCTGTTTCCCTGCTCACCTTTCCCCTCACCACCCACTTTTCCTCTCTTTGCTTATCTTCCTGTGTGAGGCTACCCTTTCCCATACCCAAGTCTCTCTGGATGACGACCAGGGGCACATGGGGTAAAACTTCCTTGACTCTTTGAGCCAGAGTTTCCAACTGCACATCAGGAGAAGGGTCTGGGGAGGGAGGGAAAGAAGACTGGGCTGCAAAAAAGAAATCCGAAATATAGTGAGTAGAGAATGAGGAGGAAGAAGCTGACTAGCACAGGAATAGGGAAGAAACTACAACAGGCTGGAAAACAAACAAAAACCTTTGTGTAGAGAGACCACATACCTGGCTGGGGACGCAATCTGGGGTGTCTTTGTCGTTTCATGTGTTCTGCTTTGTCTGCTGGAGTGAGTCGTGTTCCTGTCTGGCCCAATTCTTTGGCCACCAGCTAGGGAAAATTGGAAGGTTGGAAGTGTCAAAGTCTTAAGCCTTCTTTACTCTCTGCCTAAGGAAAGCCCTACCTCCACCCTGCCTGTGTACCCTACCACCTGTTGTACACGGAGGGCAAACTCCTCATTCCCCTCCCCTAGCTGGCGATGAACAGGACGGAGCCACCTGCAAAAAACAGGGCCATGGTGGGGGCACCTGGAATAGAGGCTGTCACCCTCTCCCTACTTTGATACTAGTATTCAAGGAAAAGTGGTGTTAAGAGTGAGAAAGAGTAAATACTTTGTATCGTCTCTGTAGCGGAACTTTGATATCAACAGATCTGCAAATGGACAGGGCAGGGGCAACTACTTCCTTAACTTTGAGGTGAGCTTTTCCCAGCCACCAAAAAATGAGGACAGTTAATACCTTACTTGATACACCGTGAAAGGGATGAAAAGTGACCACAGTAGTTCTGAGACCCAGGAGGCATCTGACACCGTCTGAGGAAAAGGCATGAAGTGAAATCTAAGTCAAGCCAGGAGTGAGAACATCCCTCTTACCCTCCCCGCTCCCCTCTGCCATTGCCCAACCAACACACGCTCACCACAGAGACTAAGGGTCTCTGGACTTGCAGGGTAAGAGGCTGTACCACATCCTGGATGGAAAATGGCCAGGAACTAGAAGATGAAGAGAGAGTAGGATAGGATTCTAGCCAGCCCAGTCAGCAGCTCATATCTAACTAAAAATAGGAAACTGTCAAACTGTACAAGTAGATAAATGTGGGAATAAAGGGATTCAGAGGAAAGAACGCAAAGTAGATAAAAAAAAGAAATGTACTAGGAATGGAGGGGATAGGGCTGAAGAAGGTTGTGAAAACCCAAGGGCCCCCAAGCCTGACAACCTACCTACCCAGTTGGAGACCAATACCTGTGCTTACCCACCTGAAGTGCAGGAGCCCCTCCCGGCCATTGGTGGCCTCTTCCTCGGGGAATAGCAGCAGAGGGGTTGGGGGAAGCCTCGTGGAAGCACAGAATCTCTTGAGTGACTCCACCAACTCCCCCCGCCCATCCATCTCCATGAAGCCACGAGACCAGCATACAAAACTGGGGGGACTGTTGAGTAGAGGCTGGGGACAGGGAAGAGAGAAAGCAAGAAAAAAAGAATGTTGGGAAATGATCAAAACTGACATATGGAGTAAAGAAGCGGGGTTGGGGTAAGGCTCAATCAATCAGTAGCTACTGGTCCCCAAGGGAGCTGTGGGAGGGCAGTGAGGGGTGCTTGAGCGGGGCCCAAGGGACCCGGCCAAGGCGCTCTTGGCTTCGTCCCTGACTCACGGTGCTGCAGCTGGTGATCAGGTTAACTATGTTGTGATCGAAAGGTGTTACGTGGTTGGAAATGAGGACCCTGACACGATAATCCCGGAGCGCAGAGTCCTCTTGCCGGACCACGAGCCCCAGCACCGCACACATGGTCCGGACCACGAACCTGGGGACGCAGACAGCGGTGAGTGTGCGGCCTCGGGCCCAGCCCGGCCGTGACACCCGCCTCCCCGCGCCGAGCACCCGGGTCCGAACCTGCGAAGGACGCTGTCTGGCAGCGCGCAGCTGACCAGGAAGACGTGGATCCCAAGAAAGAGGCGCAGGACGAGAAGGCAGAACCCGATGGGCGCGTAGAGCAACAGCGCGAGGAGCAGGAAGCCGTCGCTCGGGAGCCTGGGGGCGAGAGGCGGGGTGATCGGGCGCCGAAGGCCGCACGGACGCGGGACGTGGCCCGTTCCCGCCGGAACGCTTACCGGTGCGAGTCAAAGAGCCGCTCCGGCCCGGGCGCCGGGGGAGGTTCCATCGCAGCTGCTCTAGGGGCGTTCGGCCGCCGCCGCCGCCATCTTTGCGCCCCGCCGCAGGGGCTCCTGGGAAGGCGGAGTCTCCGGGCGTCCGCCCAGGGTGCCGGGACCCGAAATCCCGAGGCGCCCCGGAAGGCCTAGCGGCCCCGGCATGCCTCGCGGGCCCGTGGGCCACCTCGGAGCTCGCGTCCCGCAGAGACCACAACTCCCGGCATTCACGGGGCGGGGGCGGAGTCGGCCCGCGGGAAGCCGGCCCGGCGTGCGCTCCTGGAGGACTTCAGGTACCGGCGTGCCCCGCGGCCGCGGTCCGCCGGCGCACGTCCCGGGTGCCGCCTCTGCTCTGTGCAGGGAGGGCGAGGAGGCCGCCGAGGCGGAGCTGATGGCTGCACTGAGGGCGGGGCGGGGTGCAGGCTGCTGCCTCTGGGGATGGCGGGCTTTAGGGGGGGTTCGCTGCGGGAAGGGACCCCTGTTGACACCTGACCTTCGGGTGCTACTGATGTCAGGAACGCCTGACCCTCGGACCCGAGTGACTTATGGGATCCCCAGTCTCCGGGTCCGGTTGTCTGTGGGGGTCCCTGGATCACGGACGTGTCTGACGTCGAGGACTTCGGATTCTCGAGCGCAGCTGACAGCGGGGACCCCAGATTCCCGGACCCAGGAGGACTCGGGGACCCCTGGAGCCCGTCTGCGCGTGTGGCTGGCGGTAGCACTGGGCGCTGGGGGGGCAGTGCTGCTGCTGTTGTGGGGCGGGGGACGGGGTCCCCCGGCCGTCCTTGCCTCTGTCCTTGGCTCGCCGCCCACTTCTCCCCGGAGCCAGTACAACTTCATCGCAGACGTGGTGGAGAAGACGGCACCTGCCGTGGTTTATATCGAGATCTTGGGCCGGTAACAGTGGGGTAGACCTGGAGGTACCGAAACCGTGGGCTAGAGGGCAAGCGACCAGGAGGGGTACGATCTCCTCAATTCCGTGCTTTCTCCCCATCCCAGGCACCCTTTCTCGGGCCGCGAAGTCCCTATATCAAATGGCTCAGGATTCGTGGTGGCTGCTGACGGGCTCATCGTTACTAACGCCCATGTGGTGGCTGATCGGCGCCGAGTCCGTGTGAGGCTGCCTAGCGGCGACACGTATGAAGCCATGGTCACAGCCGTGGATCCCGTGGCAGACATCGCCACGCTGAGGATTCAGACCAAGGTGGGGGTCCGGGCAGACTGGGTTTGGTTGCGACGATAAATTTGCTCCCATTTCCAGATGACAGGTCCCTTGTACCCATTCATTCTTAGGAACCTCTTCCCACACTGCCCCTGGGACGCTCATCTGATGTCCGGCAAGGGGAATTTGTTGTTGCCATGGGAAGTCCCTTTGCACTGCAGAACACGATCACATCCGGCATTGTCAGCTCCGCTCAGCGTCCAGCCAGAGACCTAGGCCTCCCCCAAGCCAATGTGGAATACATCCAGACTGATGCAGCTATTGATGTGCGTCCTGATATGGAAGAACTGACAGTCCAGGTTGGGGGAGGGAGAGAGGCTGTGTGGTGCAGGCACTAAGTGTGATGGATGGCAGATGAGCCTATATATTGGGGTTGAGCTACAAAAATATGGTTACTCATTCATGGGCTGGGAAAAGAATTTGAAGAAAATGCCTACATCCTGGTTATGCCCTCAGGCATAGAGTCCCTGGATCTCTTCCATATTTTCTTTTTGTCCTGCAGTTTGGAAATTCTGGAGGTCCCTTGGTTAACCTGGTGAGTGGGTCATCTTTCTCTCCAAGAATTCCTGCCCCAGGTCAGTGTGGGCAGGGGTGGGATCTCCCAACTTTAACTGTGTTTGGTCAAGGCTTTGAACAGTCCCTTGTTGGCTGTCTCCCAGAATCCAACCAGATCTCTCCAACTCCCTGCTACTCTTGTTCAGGTACCCCCATGTCCTACTATTTGTTTGGGCTAGGGAATAGTGGGCTCTGTCCCTACAGGATGGGGAGGTGATCGGGGTGAATACCATGAAGGTCACAGCTGGAATCTCCTTTGCCATCCCTTCTGATCGCCTTCGAGAGTTTCTGCATCGTGGGGAAAAGAAGAGTGAGCCTGGCTTAGGGGAAAATGGGTTCCCTTATGTGGTGGGAGGGGCATTCATTGGGCCTTGCTGGAGAGGGGTCTATTGGGAGGAGAAGGAGGGGAAGGAAGAATGTAGCTGGGTGGGGCTCATTTGTCTCTTTATCACAGATTCCTGGTTTGGAATCAGTGGGTCCCAGCGCCGATACATTGGGGTGATGATGCTGACCCTGACTCCCAGGTATGATCTTTAGGGGTAGTGACATGTAGGACCACCAGTATACTCAGTGGTGCATAACTGGTACTTACTTGTCTTGAGCTTTGTTCTCAGTCTTCTCTTTATCTGTGGTGAATTGTCTCATATTTGCAGCTATCAGAAGAGCTGTCTTCTCACCCCACTCCATTTTGCACACCTACCACCAATTTGATTTCATCCCATTACTGCTTTAAAACTTTCAATCTATGAACCTGGTGTTTAGGAGCCATTTTCCATTTGTCTCTATTTTAACCTCCAGACCTGGCTTCCCGCATGTATATATTTTATTCCAGCCAACCTGGTTTCCTACCCCCAGGTTTTTATTTGAGTTGTTTTTATTTCATATAATTAAATATCAGGCCCATCCTTCTAGGCTCAGCCTAAGTTCTACTCCCTCCTTAAAGCTTCTCTTAAGATTTTAGAATGAGATTAGTGCTATTGATTTAACACCATCTGTCATTTGGAATTAGGTGCCTTTTATATATATGTCCCACTTCCTAACTACTAGAAGGCAGAAATGAATTACCTTTGTATCTGGAGTACCTAGTGCATACCTTATCCATAGTTGTCAGTGTGTTGATGAGATTTGAGGTGAACTCAAGATGGGGAGAGCACCTTGGTGTGGTTAACAGGGTGGTCTGTGTCCTTTCAGCATCCTTGCTGAACTACAGCTTCGAGAACCAAGCTTTCCTGATGTTCAGCATGGCGTGCTCATCCATAAAGTCATCCTGGACTCCCCTGCACACCGGTGAGGGAGAGACTGCACTCTGAGGTGGGGGTGGGTGAGATGCACATGTGTCTTTGAACTCGTCTATTTTTTCCTTTCTCTGTCCATCTTTTGCAATAGGGCTGGTCTGCGGCCGGGTGATGTGATCTTGGCCATTGGGGAGCAGCTGGTACAAAATGCTGAAGATATTTATGAAGCTGTTAGAACCCAATCCCAGCTGGCAGTGCGGGTCCGGCGGGGACCAGAAACATTGACCTTATATGTGACCCCTGAAGTCACAGAATGAATAGATCAGAAAGGGTATGAAGCTACTGTTCTGATTTCCACTTTGATTTCCTGGCCTAGGCTTTGAGGGTATCTGGACAGAGGATTAAATGAACCAGTGTGGGGGCAGGTCCCTCCAACCACCAGCACCAATCCTTGAGTTCTGAGGAATCAAAAAACACTTTTTATATAAAATAAAATTATACCTAGCAACATGTTACAGTCAAAAATGGGGGGTGTGCTGATATTTTCTGCCACAAAAAGGCTAGAGGTAAAGCTGTATCCCCCAGAACTGAGGGGAGATACTGGAGTTGACCACCCTGATCTCCTTATTCAAGAAAATGAGCTGCTGTCTGTCATTCTGGCCAGTTAATCAGATGCTGCTGTTTGTGGCCTGCTCAGCTTGGTGCTGGGTCTGGGATCCAGGATTCCCCATGTTTGGCTTCAGATCCAGAAAGCTGGCCTAGGAAGGAGGGCAATAACATCGGCTTACAGTTCCACATCCACAGTGCACATTGGATGGGTGTAGGGGGCCTGCTGACATCAGGGGTTCCTTGGTAAGCTCCTGAGGTAATGGCAGCCTCAGACCCCTGCCATTAGGGGCCAGTGGTGGTATGCAGAGGTGGGTGATGGCACCTTAGATGATCTGGTTGCTGGTCTGGCCAGGGTAGCGCTCAAATCTCTTGTTGGCCTCTTCACTGAAGGCATCCCCTGCAAGGTGATTGGGTGATTTGGGCAGGAAAGCAGACCCTTCGTGGGGAAGGGTGGGTAGAAGTGGGGAAGCTGGGAAATACAGACGTGGGTGGGAAGACACAGAAACAAGGAGAAGTGAATAAAGGCCTTTCCCTCCCATCCCTGTCTTCCTGGGCTATTCTTCCCACTAAATACCAATGTGACAGTTGTGCACCCAGATGCGATGTCCATCATATTTGCAATTACATTTCATTGCATTGTTGGTGAAGTCACTCTCTGCTACTTCAAAATTGGGGTTTATGACCACCTGTGAGAGAAAGGCAACACAATCCAAAGGTGTCTTTGATAAACACTCTTCCCACTCGCCAGCTAGAAATCTCAGACTCCAGGCACCTGCAGAATGTAGTTTCCTGGCTTCACATCTGTGATGTCAATCCACTGACAGTCAATGTCATGCCGGTAGAGATCCCAGCAACCCACGGTGATGCCCTGCTCTCCAAAGTTGGCACACTCATACCTTTTGGAGACATCTGAAGGGATTGGTATATGTCAGTGTGAGGCAAGGGTGTGGGTTGGAGTTACTGTGGTTCATTTTAGACTGGCCCAACTCACCCTCCTGACACTCAGTGTCTTCTAGGCAGAAACTAGCTTTGTGGCCCTCTGCCACCTTGGTGCCATTGGGAGTCAGGATATCATAGTGAGTGAAAATGTCCATACTGTGGTAATGCCTGTGGGGACAAGGGAACCTTTGTTTCATTCCCTGATCCCAGCAGATTTACTCCATCCCCAATGGCTTTGCCCTTCTACTTGACCCTCTCACCCATGACACTCGTGCCACACCCAGGAGTGGCGCCCAGCCTTGGGCCTGAAGTCAGCTCGTCCCAGGTTGTGAATCTGGGAGGAGAATCGGAGTAGACGCCGGTGCCCATAAGGCCAGTTGGCTGAGCGGGCTGAGCGGGCCAGGCAGTTCTCTTCTGCAGCACAGTAGAGCATGTGCAAGGGTCGGTCCTCGATGTAGGCAGTCTCCTGCACCAGTGCTGAGTGAAGCAGCAGATCTGATGCAGCTGCACCCAGGAAGGAAGGAGAGTGTTAGAAGTCACTGTTAAGGGGTGGGGATAGATGGGATGCTTCCATCCCCCATAATGTTTGTCAGGCTGGTTTTCCACATGGAAGCAGTGCCCTTCTACATTACAGCCCTCTCTTTCTTTGAAAGGGGTGGCCCAGAACGTTCCTTCCCTGGCTTGCTCATTACTCACTCTCAGAACAGATGACTCCAGCAGTGAAGCGGGTTTCTGTCCTCTTGCAAGCGATATGGGTACCGTGATGTGCACATTGGTCCAGGGACATCTCGGTCCCTGTACAGCGTACTCCACTCATCACCACCTCTGTTATATTCCCTGAGTCCCAGTACCAGGTCTCCTGGGGACATATGTAGGTGTTTTGGTAAGGCTCCATCATCCAGTCTCCTGGGCCAAAGGACTAATTTCCAGTCCTCTGCCCCAAACACAGGCTTTGGAAACAACTACCTTGGTTCTCTTCTCCTCTTTCCCACTCACCTGCAGGCCATGGTTGGCATAGCCCAATCCGAGTTGCCTACAGGCCACCATGGCTTCCAGTGTGCCCCAGTCATCCCCACAGATGAGGCCCCAGCGAAGGGGCCCAGGTCCCCCTATTTGCACCTCTACTCGCCCCTCATGTCGGCTGCGGCCCCCACTGAGTCGGATCTGTAGTGACAGAATGGAAGAGCTGGGGAAGCTTTTGTGGTGGGGTAGTGGGAGACTAGCAGGCATGTGGCTGAAGGGTGATTCAGAGGCACATAAAGGGCTAGCAGTGGTGGTATCAGGAGGGAGATCCAGAGTGGCAGGGGCCTAGGACAGTGGGCTGGGGGCCATCACACTGCAGAACATGACCAGGACTGAATAAGATGTGACACCTGAGCCAAGGTGGAAAGTATGACTGACCTTGGTCTCTACCCCAGTGTAGGGCAGGTTGCATCGGACCCCAGCATCCTGACTATGGGAACAGTCCTCAGCTGTGATGTTCTTGTGGGGGCACTTCCAGAGGGAGGATTCCTGTCCAGAGCATCGAACTTCACTCAAGTGGATGGCACCCATGCCTAAGGTCAGAGGTCAAAGATCAGGAGATTGCAGTTGGGCCTTTACTATCTGCCCAGGGGTCTCCTTCCCAAGAACTGTATCCGCAGGAGTGTGTACCTCCTTCCCTGTCCCTCCCACCTTAATCCCTCTCACCCTGCCCCATGCGGGCACCACTCAGAGCCTCTCGAGCACTCCCGAAGCCCAGCTCCCGACACACCACGCTGGCTGCCTGTAGGTCCCATTTGCGGTCACAGACAGTGCCCCACGTGCCAGCCTTCAGGACTTCCACCCGGCCCTCTCCAGGGTGGGCCCCACCCTTTAGACGCACTTGGGCCTATAGAGAAGAGAGATGTGTCCAATGGCAGTGAATGGGAATGTCAGTGCAGAAAGGGCTGAGCAGACCTGGAGATGAATGAGACTGGTGGGTGGGAGGGGTGGGGTCTCAGATCTGTGGCCCACCCCCTGGAGGGTTCCTTTCTATCCTCAAAGGTCAGGGCTGTGCTTAAGGGTGGCCAGGCTAGGGGGTTCTCCACCTGGGGTGGGGAAGGTCACAGTCACTGTCTCACACACCTCCCCCTGAGGCTTCGATTGTTGTTGCTTCTTCTGGCCACTGGATGCTGCGTAGAGAGGACCTGGCACACAGCTCACCACCGCAGGGCCCCCCCCAGGGCACCTGGTGGTGTCATTGGCACGATAGAACTCCAAGGTGCAGAGGGAGAGGTGGGCCTCCGTGCCCACGCACGCCACCCCATGCAGACCAAAGGAGTGTTGCTGCCGCTGGGCCAGCAGCCTGGGGGGACAGGAGTGGGGAGCAGTAGGGTAAAACAATGCTCCTGCCTCTTTGCCCACAACCCGCCTCCCACTCTTTGTCTCCACCATCCCCCAACTCTTCACAAACACTTTATTCCTCTTCTTCCCCTCTTCTCTGGTATGTTATACTCCAAAGAGACAAAGGGAATGGTGAGTTTCCTGGCTGAAAGAGCCCAGGTTACCCAGATAGGAGGGTCCCTGGGACTTTCTACAGCAGAAGAACCCTATGGGAAGTCTCAACTTGCCTGTCAGAAACCTTGTTCCAAGTGGCTTTAGGCTGCTGACCCTAACAGAGGCTGAGGCTGAGGCTGAGGCTGCTGTGCAGAGAATTGGAAGCTATAACTGCTCAGTTGGCAGAGATGGGCAGGAGGCGACAGCTGACACAAAAAGGAAGCCCGAAGAACCAGTGTGAGCAAATCCTCCTATTGTGCCAAGACTGGAACATCTGAATGAGTCAGGATGCAAAGGAGTAAGAGTAAGAGTAAGCCTTGAATCTAAACGGTTCCTCAGAGGCCAGAGGGAATTCCAGGCCAGGGGCTCTGTAGGCCAGAGTATGATGGGCAGTTATGGGAAGAACAGACGAGATGGCGGACACACAAAGGATGGGTTGGCATATAGAGGGAAGAAGATTTATAAATGCAAGAGAGACTAAAGTTAGAAGGACCACATAGCTAGAGAAAGAGAGTGAATACGAACAGAATGAGAAACACTTCCCCAGGCCTGAGTCTTTAATGAGGCAGCTTGTGCTTCTGCAACTTAAAGAAAGAATGTTCCATAGCCACCCAAGCAGGAAAATGGGACTAAACTAGGGATGTTAAAATTTGGAAATACTGCAGAGAGATGCTTGAGAGAACGAGGGGCCTTATCGACGCCAATGGAATGAGAGATTGCAGTGACGTTTGTGATGAGAGAAAATACATTCTTCCCAGAACAATCCAGAGATGAAGGGACCAGGTGAACCCTGAGATTGGTGGAGTGGGCCTGAGAAGCTGATTTGCCAGTGAATTATTACAGTAATATTCCCTATCACTTGATGTCAGAGGAAGGAAGGAATATGACGACTTGAGGCCACTGGCCAGGAAGACACAGAGAGAAGAAAGTGTTTATAAATACAACAGACAAAGGAAGGCTGGAGACTTGACAGAATGCCTTTGGAAGCTCAGGAAAGAGATCAGGTACTCTCCCAAAGTCCTGTTCAGCTGAAAATAAAAGTTAAAGAGGCCATCACAGGAAAAAGACATCCCTCTTCGGAACTCCCTCCTCCACTTGCCCTACAACTGACAAAGTGAAAACAGCAGTGTGCACTTTAATGTGGGCGTTAGGGAAGCCCACGGGATGGCAATGTTGGGCAAATATGACCTTAAGCTAAAAGGCACTGCAAGAATACCCCAAATTCCAAGCTCCTCTGAAGCCACCAGAAGGAGGAGCTGGGTCATGAGGGGTACCAGGGGACTACAAGAACATGCTGAAGAGAGGAGGGGACAATGAAAAGGAATGAATTCTTTGTACTTCAGTCACTGCTGAAGAAGTTACCAGGGACATTTTGCATGTGCAAACGGCCTTAGAAAACCTAGTGAAATTTAATTAATGGGGTCAGAAGTCTTGGGTTCTGAAGAAGCCCAGGAAGAAAATTATGCATCTGGGAGCTTAATTGTGTCAACTGAGCCAGAGGGGAAGGGGCTGTCAATTTGATCCCATTAAGTCTTACCTCTAAGTCAGTAGCACTTATTTTTAAAATTTAATCAAATAAAGGTAGGATGGGAACACTGATCCCTTAGACAAACAACCTCTTGGGGAAGAGGCAAGCGTGGCATCTGATGGACAAAAGTACCAGAGTATTACCAGAATTCACTGGGAGAAGATAAATGAGTGTGTGGAACAAGGATGGACTGATATAGAGATCTTTAAAAATCCTGTGGCAAGCATAATTCTCCAGAGACCAATATAAGGGCAAACCTTTATGTTTCAGTGAATCACCTGGAAGGTGGTCTGTAATAGCAGCTGCTGCTCCTCTACCTCTTGGTGGAGACCCCTCTTGCACCCCTTCCTGACCACAGCCGGATCCCCTGGCTCATCACTAAATGCTCCCTCTTCTCTCCACCCAGCCAGAACTTTATTTACCTTTTGATTGGCCCCCTACCCACTTGGGGTTTGGGTTTGTCTCTACGCTTGGTGATTGGTCTGAAAAAAGGAGAAAGAAGTTAATGGAGATAGTGGTTAGGTTCATGGCCCAGGAAAGACAGAGGATGATTTTTCTCTGTTTCTGAGAAGGACCCTTTATGCAGAATGTGGGAAGAAGGAGTAAAGTGAAGGCGGCCCTATTTGCCACAAACATTGACTGCTGCACACTACTGAACTGTAATTTAGGATCTCACGCAGTTCTCTGGATTCAGCAACAGTGACAAGAAATCTAGTTATGTCAGTCCATGTGGGTGAGGAGATGAGAGGAAAGTTAAGGCAGAAGAGAGAATGGGAATGTGGGTGAATTAAGGGAGATGAAGACTGGGGAAAGGGGAGGAAGCATGCAGGTGGCTGAGGATGGAGTCTGAGCTATTTGGGGGAAATGTAAAGATGAGGAAGCTGTTCCTCAGCCATTCTTACACTATTTTTTGCTTGTGGTTCCTAACATCGAAGCTTGCTCATTCCCATGCCTGCCTCCCCTCCCCTTCCCTCCCATCCTGGAAGGGCCATTTTCCAGTCATATCCTTACTTTAATAGCTTGGGTTTTGGGATGGACATGGATAGGCTGCCTTCCATCCATCCACCTCCTGGGGCCACAGGGGCGAGCAGGAGGTCCCAGGGCTCTTGCCCTATTACCTTACAAGGGGCTTGGGGCGTCGGGCGGAGGCTTTGGCCGCTCGCTTCCTCAACTTTCTGTGAGGATAAGACAATAGCAGAGTCAGGATCAGTCTAGAACCAAGTGGGAAAGGTTGGTACAGCTGAGACCAGGGGCAATGTTTCTTTTCCAACCATCAGAGGTTTCCTGTGGCAGGATGTTATAACATCAGATAATCCCAATATTATGAACTGTTTGGGCTCATAAGCACATGACCAGGTGGGTGAGTAGCAGTAAAGGACATGGACTCAGGGCTGACAGAAGCCTTACACCAGGACCTACAGAAATTAGGCTGAGGCAGATGGGTCGATAGTAAGTCTGATCTAAACCTGTGGAGAGGGCTAAGGGGAGGGTGTAGGTGGAAAGGTGTTAGGGATGTTAGGATTCCCAGACTGACCAGGCTGGGAGAGAGAACTGGCCTGGCCACACCTAGGGAGGCTGACTGTCTTTTTATTCTTGTATGCTCTCTGGCTTCTTGCAATTCCAGGTCTGAGGCCTGTGAACCAGGACCAAGGACCAAAGCTGGAAAATCCAAGGATGTCAACTTGTTTTGGCTGAGGAAGATGCAGCGAAAGAGCTTAGGATGACAGCACCTTTCCTGCCCAAGTTAAGTCCTATATGCTTCAGTCATTCACAGACTGAGCTCGTCTCCCAAACTTACTTCCAGGGAAATAAGTTCTAAAACCTTATTTCTTTTTAATTGGCTTAAATATTTGACTATTTTATTCTTCAAGAGGTTGTCTTAAGTCTAATGTCTG
This sequence comes from Cynopterus sphinx, assembly GCA_030015415.1. Taxonomy (NCBI): domain Eukaryota; kingdom Metazoa; phylum Chordata; class Mammalia; order Chiroptera; family Pteropodidae; genus Cynopterus; species Cynopterus sphinx. The sequence goes on along the minus strand of CM057383.1, from coordinate 51,703,103 downwards.
GAAACTAATGTCTGTTTCTCCTCTCATTCTCCCTTTGATTTCAACGATCTTAATTCTGCTCCCTCTTTTCCCTGTCCAACTATGTATGGAGGAATGCAGGCCTTGTCTGTCTGTTCTTACGTTTACAAAATTCCCTGTTGTCATCTTAGTCATCCTTTCTTTGAATATGTCCTGTTCTGCTGTTTTTCTTGAGGAGCCTATTTGGATGTCATGTACAGTGTGCAGATGCACTAGGATTTTTAATATATAGATAGACTCTAAACAGGACTGAAGCTATCTTCTGCCCTGACTTCTTCCTGAGGATGTACTTAATTGGCTTTTTTGTCCAAACATCCAGAATGTCCAACATTCCTAGCCAAGAGTCTACAGTAACTCTCAGGTCCCTTTCCTGGACATTACTAAGAGTTTAAAACCTTTCATGATACAAGTATGTGGTGTGAAACTTTTTCTCCAAATGTTTTTCTTAAACGTGTCTAGAATGAAATATACTTGGCACTTCCTTGATCATTTTGATCTCCAGAGTAGTACTCAGAAAAATGTAGTATTATCTAGAAATTTCAAAGTACAGTAAGTCCCCCCGCCTTATCCATGGGGTATTCGTTCTAAGACTCCCAGTGGATGCCTGAAATGGAGAATAGTACTGAACCCTATGTAAAAACTACATTTTTCTTATAGATATATACCTATGATAAAGTTTAATTTATAAGTTAGGCACAGTAAGAGATTGACGATAACTAATATAAAATAGAATAGTTATAACAACACACTGTAATAAAAGTTATGTTAATGGCTTTGGGGTGATTATAAAGTAAAAAAATGGTGACTTGACCACAAGCACCATGATACACTAACTGTTGATCTGATCACCTAGATGGCTACTAAGTGACTACCAGGCAGGGAGCATACACCATGTGAATATGCTGAACAAAGGGATGATCCAGGTCCCTGCTGGGACAGACTGGATGGCACAAGATTTCATCACATTACTCAGAATCATGCACAACTTCAAACCTGTGAATTGTTTATTTCTGGAACTTTGTTTAATAATTTTGGACCACAGTTTACCTCAGGTAACTGAAACTGCAGAAAGCAAAAACACAAAGATGGGGGGACTACTGTATCTCTTCTCCAAGTTATTTAAGGAGCTTACAAGGTTTTCATAGTATATATTATATGGCATATGTAATTATATGTATATATATTATAAGGTATAATGTAGGCTACCTTATTGACCTGCTACTTAGCTAGGACCGGTACTGATATTTGTCTTGATTTACATTTCTTCATTCACAAATATGCTTCTTTTCCCCTATCATTTATTCCTTCAACCATCAAACATAAAAACCTACTGACATCTACACAACATTTTCTCATTCCAACTGTCTCTATTCTCTAAGGCCACTCCTCGCACTGTTTTTGAATTCCATCCCTTATCCTTTCTCTCCTTCTTAATTGAGAAGTTGCCCTTTTCAATTAAACCCTTCTAAACATTTTCAAATCTCTCTCTCTCTTCCTCCCCGCCCCCCCCATCCATCATCTCTCCTCCTCTTCATAGAAAAAATTTTCAGGAGTTGTTAATACTGACCACATCTATATCCTTTCTTCCCCCCTCAGTCCTTAATCCACTCCTTTCTGGTTTTCCCTACCCATCACTCTGAAGTAATAAATCCAGTAGACATTCTTCCTTCTTCATCTTATTGAACTCTTGGCAGCATCTTCCTTGGCTGTCATAACACTACTATCCTGGTTTAATTCCTAATTCCAGTTGCTTTCTTGTTCTTCTTTGTAGGCTTCTCCTCTATCTCATCACTTAAAATTTTGGAGCTCTGTCTAAGGCATTCTTTTCTTCTTACTCCACATCCTCTCTATGTGTTCATTCACACCTAACGTTGTATATTCCATTGTCTTCTCGATGTTTCTACTTAGATAGCTTAAGGTTATCTAAAATGTAATACAGGTCAGGTCCAAAAAATGAACTCATAATTTTTTCAGCAAAATTTACTCTAGAAACCTAGGAGTCAACCTTGCCACTTCTCCCTTCTTTGGCTCCCAAATTCAATCTACAACAAAGTTCTGTCAGTATTACTTCCTAAATATCTCTCCAATCCATCCACTTCTGCCCTTCTCCAAACTATTCTCACAGACACACAGTCAGAGTGATCTTTTGGAGCCACAAACTTGATCATGTCCTCTCACAGCCCTCCTTATTAAAACACTTGAATGGTTTCCCATAACTTTTATCATAAAGACCCAAATCCTTAACATAGCCTATAAGGTTTTCTAGGATCTGGAACCTAATTACATCTCTCATCATCTATATTCTCAAAACCCTGCACAGTACTTTGCAAATAGTAGGAGTTCAAAAAAGTTATCTGAACTGAACTAGAAGAGTGATTTTTTACACAGCATTTAAGCTCTTAGAACATTAATTCCTTTGCCTGCAAAAGGGTAGTAAATGGTTCAATTACCTGTGCATTCTTTCCCTCTTTTAAAATTATATAACTTTCTCATGTTCTAGGGCAGAAATACCAAAACAAGTTTTAAAACGATGAATACATTATGTTCTGATTTTCTCATTCCCCAAATCTTACTGACTTATACTAAAAATAGCAGATGCATCTTCTTTCTCTAAGGAAGGTAGAGTTGTTTAAACATCTTGCTTATCCTTTATAATTGTATTACCTATGAGAACAACCCCTCTGTCTGACTTGGCCTGTGAGATCTATATCATATCCCCACCACACAATCTCCCAGGACTCTTATAATCTCTTTCCCCACTAAGAATTATCTCTGTACTTAGTATATCTTCTTCTCCAGCCTTCTTTTCAGACTCAGTAAGAGATTCCAACATGTATGCAAATATTCCTGATGTCTGAATATTACTTCAAGCTGTGCATATCTAGGGATAATACCTGGGTCTCAAACTTCCTGAGGATGGTTCACTTTTAAAATTAGTTCATATTAACTTGAAGCCTAGAGATGTCTAATGGCACCATTCTTCTCTCGAGCAGCTTCAGAATCACTTTAGGAAGCTCTTCTCTTATTTTTACATTCTATCAGTCATCCTACATCTATTCATTCACCTCCCTCTTTGTGTCACCTTCCTAATCAGCTTCATTTTTATAACAAACTCCTAATTGTTTTACTGAACCTAGAACCACCTCTTCCAATTCGCTCCTCTTCTAATTCATCAGGCAAACTTTAAAAACCACTGGCCTTATTTTTATCACTGTTCCATATGAATACTTTTATTTTTAATTTTTCAATAAGATCAATCTGGCATTAAAAGTGTTCCATTTTTTCTGGCTTTATTTATTCTCCTAGCTCCTTCTATTTCTTAGTATAAACCTTCTACTCTAGTCAACTGTCTTTCCAAATATATCCTATTATCATCTTATATGACTTCCTCATTGCTAAATCCAGTTGTTTCTCAGTCCTTATGTTTTTAGACCCATCAGCAGCACTGATTCAGTTGATAGCTCTCGCCTCCTTGAAGTACTTAGCTTTCAAGGCCACCATGCTCACCTGGTTTTCCTTCTACCCACCTCACTGTTTGCATTTCACCTTATCTACCTGACCTCATAATGACCTCCCCATGATTCAGTCCTTAGACTTTTGTTTTTCTGTTTACACTCACTTCCTTGGTGATGTCCGCTTTGATGACTTAAAATACTTTTATTCAGCTGAACTTGATTCTTATACTCACTTGCATACTCACCTTCATTTTTCAACATCTTAAAGAACCTCAAATTTAACAGCTCACAAAATAAGTTCCTAATAAGTTCTTTCCTGCCATCCCCACATAAAATATGTTCCACGCACTGTCTTCCTTACCAAATGAGGCCAACTTCATAATTAGCTTAGGCCAAAACTTTTGGAATGATCCTTAATTCCTCTCTTCTCATACCACATTGAATCCATTAGCAAATCCTGTTGGCTTTACTTTCAACTACACACAGAATTTGATCATTTTTTTGCCACGTTTACTGGTCACTATCTTGTCTTACTTTCTTGACTTTGAGAAGACAATAACATCTTAACTAGTCTTCCTGTCTTCTAGACTGTATCTGTTACAGTCTATTAATAAAGCAGTCAAACATAAACAAACAAACAAACAAATAAATAATAAAGAAAAACTTTAGAAAATGGAAGTCAGATTCATGCTTCTGCTCAGAACTTTATCTCACGTGGAGTAAAAGTGTCCCTAACGGCACGATGTGATCTGGTTCCCCGTTCTTTCACTATCCTCCTACATCACATTCCCTATCATTTTCTTCCTTGTTCATTCAGTTATAGCCCCACTGGCCTCCTGGAGCGTGACAAGAATGCCTTCTCCCTTCCCCTCCCCGCCCCCAACATTTCCCAGGATCTTTTCATTTATGATCCCTCTTCCTGTAACTATTGGTTTAGATTTCTGCTAGCTTGTGCCTTTGCCTCCTTTAAATCTTTTCTCAAAGGATGCCTTCTTAAAAAGGCCTTTACTGACCACTCTATTTAAAACTGCAATCCCACTACCACTTCTGAAACTTTTCCTTGCTTTGTTTTTAATGATTACATTCTTTGTCATTCTTACATTTTGTAATTTTACTTTTATTTTCCAATTCTTCCCTAATCTACAAGGTTAGGGGTTTTTGTCTGTTTTGTTTAATGTTGAATCTCTAGTGTCTACAATAGTTCCTGGCACACAGTAGGCACTCAATAAATAAATAGCAAATGAACAAATCTCTACATTTTTGTTCATGCTATCTGCTTCACTTGAAATGCCTGGTATTTAAATTGTACTCATCTTTTGAACCTGGTGTTTAGATTAGGAAAGATAATGAACAAACACAGAGAAAGAAATACAGCCCCAAGGCAGATGACAGCAGAGGAACAGAGCACATAGATGTTTTATGACAGTTTGTTTCTAGACCAGAAAAAGTGTATCCATTGGGCTGGAAGAACTTTCAGATGTGTCTCAGAGCCAAGGCAAGGAAAATGTTAGTGAGTATGAAAAAGATTGGAGGCTGAATAATGTGTTGACTTTCATAAAGAAGAAAAAGAATTCCTCAACCTACAGTATGTAATATTTTAGAATAAGTTATTAAATAAAAAGTAAGCACTGAGAAAAAAAATATGGTGATCCTTAGAGATCTGAAAGGATTTCAGTAAAAATTAGGTCAGTTAAGCCACCATGATTTCCTTTTTTGGTAAGATCACTAAAGAAGGCTGGAGAATGGCTATGAGCGTAGTATACCTGGATTTTAGCAAAGACTAGCAAACACTCCCATGATTTCATTTTCAGATAAGATGGCAAAACGTTGGCTACCTCACTGTAGTGTTCAGTTTGTTCCCAATTGGTTGAAAAGATATTTCACAACTAATGATTAAAGGCTTGATTTAAATCTGGAAGAAAGTTTCATAAGAAGAGTTAAGCTTTGGTTTTAAACATTTCAACAGTTCTAACAGTTATTCTGATGAAGCCAGCGTCATAGTTGTCATGTCTGTCTACCAGAGGAGGCTGGGAGGGATGACAAATGGTTTGTAAATAACGAAGCAAACTAATACGGTAAACTCAACATAGATTTAGGTTAAAACAGGCTGCTCTATCAGCACCAAGGATAAAGAAAGACTTGAGTTGGTTTTAGGTGATTACAAATTCAATATGAGCATTGGGATCCTGCCTCAACACAAAGGTAATGCAAAATCTAGACATGAGAGTAGAGCATTTTTAGTGCACCCTGCTCTGCTCTGACCATGTTATAAGTAGTGTGCCCAGTGGAAGGAGGGCACTAGATGTCAAGAGGTCTTTCTGCAAAACTAATATAAGGAAGAGCTGAAGGAAATAAGCATTTTTAGCCTGAAAAATAGATTACAGAGAGACTATAAAGATTTCCAGATTTCTCAAAACAGCCAAATTAGATGCTCCAGGGAAGCGAGATGCTGTAAGCACAGACCTGGTCACCACTGTGATGTTACTCTGGAAGCTGTGCACCAGGGAACCCGGGCAGGTGGAAAACACAACTAGGAGCCCTGAGGGCTGGGTTGATCACAAGTGCGCCCAGCGGGCGGCCAGGACCCAGGGTAGGGCCGTCCTCCCCTCTGGCTCTTAGGGATTGGCCCTCACTCCAGACACCTCCCCGCAGGCCGCATCCGGCCTGTCACGGTCCTCAGACCCCCCAGGTGCCCAGCCTTGCTCAGGACACAGCAGGCGTCGCCTCGGCAGGGTCCGCCCTCGCCCTCTCTGATCTCAGACCCGGCTCGGGGGCCTCGCAGGAGCCGTGACCAAAAGCGCCTGCGGGACGGTCGCCGCCGCAGCCCGGCGCTCTCGGGCCGGGGCTGGAGACCCTGCCAGGCGACTGCTGGGGTCACGGCACCGACGTCCCACCTGCCGCCACGCGCCCCGCCCGGGCTCCAGACACCAGAGAGCAGGAGCCTCGCTGGTCCCCTAGCAGACCCGCCCCGGGGAGCCCTTCGTGGTCCCGCCAGATTTCTCACCTCTCCAGGCTAGCAAAGGCCTCCCCATTTCCCCTGAGAACCCCGGTGCCCAGCCTCTCTCAGAGGTCTCTCAGTCCCATTCCTCAAGGAGCATCCCCCCACCCCACTCCGCTCAACCAGCGCCCATGGTCCTTCACCTGTAGAAAGCCGCGTTGACCCTCTTTTCGCGGGGGAAGCCTAACATCCCGCAGACCACGTGGCTGTTGTGGGCGCTCCAGCTTTTGTCGCACACTTTCGACCAGCCGCCGGGAAGTTTGACCTCGACCAGTCCCTCAGTCACAGGCAGGGGTCGCCTGCCCCACCCAACCGCTGGTCGAAGGCGTACCTCCTCCACTTGCAGGTGATGCTCTACCTGAAGATGGGACCACAAGCAGAGGAAGAAATCCCAATAGCGCCATTCACGTGTCTACCCACCCTTAAGAAATGCTGAGTGTGCTTGCTGCAAATCCAATGGCCAGAGGCTGGACAGAGCTGGTCAGGGCTGAGGGAGGTGTGATGCCTCCCATAGTAGTGTATGGAATGGGTGTGTGGGGTGTTGACTCTTCTGCAACCACGAAAGTGGAAGGACATGCTGTGCCCTGAGAAATGACTGATGAGGAAGGCACACATAACTGTCTGGAGCAGGAGGGAGCACTTCAAAGAGAAAGCGGTATGGAAGGAGGGGGAGGTAAGAAGGGAGATGTTCCAGGAGAGCACAGGATATCCTGGGGACCAGGGATGAAGTTAGAGAGGTTCCTGCCAGGTGTAGTGACTTGAATGTTAATCCTAAAACAAACTTGGACTTTACAACATCTAGGAGTGCTAGCATTTGCTCCCGCAGCCTCCTATCAACCCAAATTAGCCCATGAGACATATGGAATCCCTGCCTTTAATCACATATAACATCCACAGCCCTCTCTGTCTGGCCAACCAGGGTGGGGTGTGTGTGTGTGTGTGTGTGTTAACTGCAGACCTCAATGACATTGGAGTCGGAGAAGCCAGGAAGGCGCTGGTCCTTGCAGATGACTCCGGCGTCCTCATCGTGGGTACAGTCACTGTTTCCCCAGCCCCTGGAGGTACATTCGGTCACACTCTGTTCGTTCCCACTGCAGCTCAGATTGTCCAGCCAGATGCGGCCTGTGGAGTGGGAGGTGAGGAGACAGAGTGGCTTGTGGAGGTAGTTATAGGGAGTGATAGGGATGTTGGGGAGAATGAGCATGGAGGCCTTGCACTTGGCCATAACGATACCATTTTTTTCTGGTAAGATAATGGGTGGGCAAGAGACAGCAGGCCCTGGAGGGAACAGGAAAAGAGGCATAGGATTGATGGAGGGGTGGTGGTGATCTGGAGATACTCAGGAGTTTGGTAAAAAAAACAAAAATCGATGTTGAAATTCTGCTCAGTTCTTAACTATTAGACGATAGCTACAATTAATCAAGCACTCTGCCATGGTGTGTACATATGTGATCATTCTTAGAACAGAGCTGCCATAAGATATTATCACCACTTTATATACATATAAAAGTAGGGGTTCAGAGAAATTAAGTAACTTGCCTAAGAGCACACAGCCAACACGTGGGAGCTTAGGGGTATGAGCCATCTGAGAGACTTGGAAATCTAAGATCTTTCACCTCAGCCTCACATATCCATGTGCTCACCCTGTCAGCGCTTCCTCACTGACCCTTGTACTTTCTACCTGGACCATACTGCAATGAGTATCACTGACTTCATCTCAGAATTGGGTGAACCTTCAAAGTTGTCTGTCTCAGACATTGTGCAGGGACCCTGATGCATATCCTGATAAGCATTTCTCCAGCTTTTGCTGGGACACCTACCTCCTGTCCCACTTGGCCGACAACCATCACAAAGTTCTTGTGACTCTTGATGACTTTCCCCCACCAAGTCTAATTCAGTCCTTTGATGCCACCCAGAAAAATCCCTCAGCCACATGACTGCCTTCATATTTGAAGACAACTATCATGTAATTGCTATCAAAGGCTTTTTCTTTTCATATCAAACATCCCCAGTTTCTTCAACTATTTTCTTAAAACCTGGCTTCAAATCTTTCACATCTGGGCAGCTGTCCTCAGAAAGTACTTCCATTTTCTACTATATATTTTTTAAAAATGTGGCATCTACACATGACACTTTATTTCAGAAGTGCTCTAGCCAGTGAGAATTGGGTTATCAGCTGCAGATTGCACCATCCTGTCCATTAATCCCATTGTGGGCTCACACAGTGTAAGTACCCCCAGGCCTTGGTTGGAATTGCTGCTAAGCTCCTACTACCTACATTCATACCTGCCCTAGTCAGTTCCAGCTTGTCGGTTTCAGCTTTCGCTTATAATCTGACTTTGTCAGCTGCAGTATCTGTGATCTTTTCTGGCTTTGGGACAGACATCCAGACATCATTTACCTGCTCTCAGCTTCCCATGAAAGCAGCTATATTAAACTGTACAAGGCTCACTGTATCAGGGCTATCCTCATACATAGCTTTGTAGAATCATAGTTTTTATAGTAGAAATGAATTTAGATATCATCTAGTCTCTTTGCGAATGGGGTATCTGGGGCTCAGAGATGGCAATGATTAGCCAAAGGTCACACAGCTCTGAGAAGTGACTATATTGGCTAGTTTGTCACTCATGGGTTTACCTGACACTGGCTGTTCTAGGTGTACTGTGTCCCTGTGGCTGTGCCATCCTGATGTTCTCTCCTCCTACACTTAAGTCACACTTAGGCAACACCTAGGCTATACCTGGGGCATTGCTCACCTGTTCCAGGGCCATATTTGGCACTGTGGGTCCAGCCTGTGGCTTCTGTGAAGCCCAGCTCCCGGCAGAGAACATGGGCAGCCTGCAGCGTGAAGTCGTCATCACAGATGGTGCCCCATTCACCAACTCGCTGTATCTCCACACGGCCCTCAAAGGGCTTCCTGGGGAAGCCAGCCAGCCGGAACCGCAGCCCCTGGCTCCCGGCCCTCTTCTCAGGGCCCATGGATGGGGATGGAGATGGAGATCCCAGGCATGAACTGCACAGCAGACACAGTAGCAGCCCCCAGGGGCTCCACTGCCAGACACTGACAGGTCCCATGGCAGGGAATGCCTGGGTGCCCCGGAGAGAGAGAGTGTGTGAGAGACACTGAGACTGAGCCAGGCTCAGGTCCAAGAGAGAGGTCATGAGAGGAAAAGAGACATTGAGTAAGACCAGAGACAGAGCGCGTGTGAGAGAGAGACAGTGAGAGAAATGCATATTGAGAGATTCAGACTGGGAAGAGCGACAGAGGAGAGGGAGAGAGTAAGTGAGGGAGAGGGAGAGGGAGAAAGAGAGAAAAAGATAGACACAGAGACAGAGAGAAGCTTTTCCTCCCTTTCGTAAAGAGTAAAATTCTCAGTATTAGTTATGTGTCACAATAACCTTCCCTAGTTCTGCCATCATCATCTCTATCACCTCCATTCACCAATGTATGAGACTCTGAGATGAAAGAACAATGATTAGAGACCAAGAGTCAGAGGATGCTTGGGATAAAAAGATAGAGACTGAGCAAGAAACACATAGAGGAGGACCCAGACCGACAGGATGTGAGAAGAAGGAAAACCATGGGAATGAAAGGGGCCAAACAGAGACAGCAGACAATGCTGAAGATGGACAAAAGATGATTGAGAGTCAGCCAGGCACACAGAATTGGGGAGCAACCCAGAGAGGCAACAAGTGAGGAGGAGAGCAACCGACAGGAGCCAAGAAGCAGAGGTAGGAGGGACCCAGATGATCCCAATCAGCTAATAAGAGGACAGACAGCTGATGGTGGAGAGAGGCAGGCAAAGAGACCCTTAGATCTAAGTCCCCTGAATGGAAGCCAGCCCAAAGTCCTATCTGGGCAGATTCTGAGGCAGAGAGGGCAGAGACCTGAATGTGTGGAGAGCCAGCTCCATATCCTCCCAGCACACAGACTCTCACAGGCACTGCATAGCCAAGGGGCCTGGGAGGGCCGGGTCTCAAGCTGGGTTGGGGGAGGATGGAGTAGAATTGTAGAATTGTCCAAGCCTCCTGCCAACATGGCCACCACTGTCACTGGGCAACCAGAGGCCAGGGCATCCTCAACTCCTCAGCCAAGGCCTTCCCTCTGTCTGGGGCTGCAAACAGCCCCTCTACAGCAAGCCCCCCCAGCATGCTTCCCCTGGCCTCAGACAAACAACCCAACAGGACAGCTTTGTTCTGAGGACATTTTGGCTTGAGGGCCCACGGGTAGGGCCTCACGGAGGAGTCCCCAGCCTTAGGGCCCTCCCGGCTGCCCTATTTGGAAAGCCCTGCAGCCGCCCTCCCCCCTCCCGCCCCCCCTCCCCCGCAACAAATATCTGCCTCCTCTCTACACTCCTCTTGTCTCACACTTCTTTGGCAATAAAAAAAAAACCCTCACAGCTTCCCCTCGACTTCATCTCACATCACTACTTTGCCCCGGTCCCTCCACCATCCTCTCCATCAGCAACTCCCCTTCCTCCAGCCGGCAGTTTGACTTCCCTACCTTTAGCTGAGCGGGGGTCCCAGGTAGGGGCTGGAAGAAGAGTCCCGGTCCTCGAGATCAGTCCTGGGACTTCCAAAAAAATAAATAAATAAATAAAAAAATAAAGCGCTTGGTCAGGCAAGACTGGACCTCCCTCTCCCTTCCCCTTTCGTCCCTCCCACATTCCGCCTTCTCCCCGGTTCCTCCCTGGCCCGGCCCCGCCTCTTGGACCTCTCCTTCCCCGTGGAGCTTGGTGAACGCTGTCGCTCCACCTCCCTACGCCCCCCGCACCTCCCGGCCGTCTCAATGAAGCTTTCTTTTCCCGCGCGTTGGAGGCCGGGCAGCTGCGGTCAAGGGCCGGACACGCAAGAGGCCGCGGCTCGGCTCCGGGCAGCGCTCCAGACGCCGGCCCCCAGCCCTTCCGCCACGGCCCGGCCGGGGGCGGGTCCGGTCCAGATAGTGGGGGGGGACTCGGAGGCCATAGGGCCCACGTGGCCGCTCCAGGCCCCAGGGTGCCCGTCGGCGTTTTCGAGGCGATGTCACGGCCTTCACTCTGGTGTCACGTGGAGCAGCCCCCGAGCCCGGGCGCCAGGCCCCTCAGCCTGACACGGCGCGGTGTCTGAGGGCGAGGGCCCGGGCTCCGGGAGGGGGGGAATCGTCTGGGGGACCCCTCCCGCTCCGGCGTCCGCCCGTCCTCCCAGCCGCGGCCGGCGGGGCCCGGGGCGGGGCGGGAACGCCCGGGTGGGCCAGGCCCCGCCCCCGCCCCGCCCCCAGCCCGGGGGCCAGGAAGCGCGGAAGGAACCGCCGCGGGCCATGGACGGGGCCGTGATGGAAGGGCCGCTCTTCCTGCAGAGTCAGCGGTTCGGCACCAAGGTAGTCGGGGCAGGGGTGCCGGACCTCGTCAAGGCGGGCGGCGGGGCGCGGGGCGCGGGGCACGCCCTCTCTGGCCCTGGGGCGACCGAGCGGCGGGCATCCTCCTGGGGAGACTTCGTGCCGTCGGGAAGCCTCGCCCCCGACGGGGCCTCCGCGGGTGCCGCCCGCCCCAGCGCCTCTGCCGTCTCTCCGCAGCGGTGGCGGAGGACCTGGGCCGTGCTCTACCCCGCCAGCCCGCACGGCGTGGCGCGCCTCGAGTTCTTCGACCACAAGGGGCCGAGCTCCGGCGGGGGCCGCGGGGGCTCGCGCCGCCTGGACTGCAAGGTGATCCGCTTGGCCGAGTGCGTGAGCGTGGCGCCCGTGGCGCTGGACAGCCCGCCGGAGCCCGGCGCCGCGGCCTTCCGCCTGGACACCGCACAGCGCTCCCACCTGCTGGCGGCCGACGCGCCGGCCAGCGCCGCCTGGGTGCAGACGCTGTGCCTGAACGCCTTTCCGGTGAGCCGGCCGGGGCTGGGGCCGGGGGCTGGGCGAACCGCGCCGGGCCCCGCAGGCGCCGCAGGGTGAGGGGAGTTCCAGCCCCAGAGGAGCTGGGCTGGCCTAGACCCCGCGGACCGCGTGGAGGGAATGACTTGAGTCTTCAGTACTCTCTTTCTCTTCACCCCAGAAAGGCAGCTGGGCTCCGGCGCCTGCAGGGAACCCACCCAAGCTTTCCGCCCTGGAGATGCTGGAGAACTCGCTGTATAGCCCCACCTGGGAAGGTAGCCGCTTGAGAAGCTGGGCAGAGATGAGGGGTGGAAAGGAAGGGTGCCCCTGGAAAGGGGCTGATTAGAGGGTCCAGGGACCTATGAGGAAACAGGAAGCTCCTCACCTGTCTTCTAGGTGAGAACTGGGACAACCCCCCCACCCCCACCCCTGGTCAGGTGCCAGTCTAATTGTGTATTCCTTCCAGGATCTCAGTTCTGGGTAACCGTGCAGAGGACTGAAGCCGCTGAGCGCTGTGGCCTACACGGCTCCTATGTGCTGAGGGTGGAGGCTGAGAGGTTGACTCTCCTGACTGTGGGAGCTCAGAATCAGATACTGGAACCACTCCTTTCCTGGCCCTATCCTCTGTTGCGTCGCTATGGCAGGGACAAGGTGCGGAACTGCAGTGTGTGGGGGGGAACTGCCAGGAAGGGCTGCCTTCGAGGGTCATAGGCTTTGGACTGGGTGGGGCAGGGCAAGAAGGTGGGAAGCTCTGCCCTCAGGATGACCCATCTGTCTAGCCCAGGAGTCCACCTCCTTCCCCAGCTAGTCTTTTTTTTTTTTTGTAGAACCCCCAACTGTTTTAACCTTTTGACTTATCTTCCCAGATGGCTCCTGGTAATGTGTTTCTCTTCACACTTTCTTAGGTCATGTTCTCGTTTGAGGCAGGCCGCCGCTGCCCCTCCGGCCCCGGAACTTTCACCTTCCAGACAGCACAGGGAAATGACATCTTTCAGGCAGTTGAGACTGCAATCCATCGGCAGAAGGCGCAGGGCAAGGCTGGTCAGGGGAAGGATGTTCTCAGAGCTGATTCTCGGGAAGAAGTGTCAGAGGGGAAGCTGGCTTCCCTCCCTGGTGCCCAGGAGCTCCCTGGCAGCCCGCCGGCCCTGTATGCTGAACCCCTAGACTCCCTGCGCATTTTTCCAGGTCCTTCCCAGGATTCCCTATATTCAGACCCCCTGGACAGCACCTCTGCTCAGGCAGGGGAAGGGGTACAGTTAAAGAAATCTCTCTACTGGGACACGTATGAGCACGTGCAGCAGCAGTTACTGAAGGCCAAGCTAACAGACACCAAAGAGGACCCCATCTATGATGAACCTGAGGGCCTTGCCCCAGCTACTCTCCGGGGCCTTTATGATCTGCCTCAGGAGCCCAAGGATGCATGGTGGTGCCAGGCTCGGGTGAAGGAGGAGGGCTATGAACTCCCCTACAACCCTGCCACTGATGACTATGCAGTGCCACCCCCTCGGAGCACAAAGCCTCTCCCAGCTCCCAAGCCTCAGGGTCTGACCTTCCCTGAACCTGGTGCTGTAACTGGCAGTGGCAGCAAAGGCCACAGCTCAGACACTGCCCTGTATAGCCAGGTCCAAAAGAGCAGGACCTCGGGGAGCTGGGACTGTGGGCTCTCTAGAGAAGAGACCGACAAGACTGGTGTCAAGTCAGAGGGCTCCACATGAGAAGTAGGGCAAGGCTGGGGTTGCTGATAAGAGGACCATGGGGGAGGTGGCACTGGGGATCAAAGAAACCTGTTAGGACCAGTGGGAACCAGAGGGCTGGAGGGGCCTGTCTGAAGCTAGGGAACCATATGGATCAGGGGAGTCAAGGGAAGGATGATCAATACTCGAAAGTCCTGAAAGTGGACAGATGGCAGGACTCAGGGATGGGCCTTGGGGAGGCCAGTATCCCTAAGTCATCCCTCCAAAAGGAACAGCTGCTGGACCAGGTCTATGGAAAGGGTGCTTCGTTGGAGTAGGTACACTTGGAGGTGCCTGCATGATGGCTGTAGGGAGATGCTAGACTGTGCCTGGATTCTTTCCCCTGCATTGTTATTTGTCAGAGATTTATTTTTTAAAGTTTTATTCTCATTAAAGTCAGTTTGGGTTTAAGAGGTCTGTGTGTGTGCATAGTCACAGAGGCGATACAGAGGCAGGGTGCGCAAGGTGGGTGTGGAGGGGATGAGGGGGAGAACCAGGAGTGTGTTGGAAGCCACAGAAGGAGAAAGAGGCCCCACGGAGGGGAGCTGAGCAGTGTGGCATTTCAGAGCTTGGGTAGTCCATTTGGCCCCTCTGGGCTTGACCCTATCATCTGTGTGACCCCGGGAGAGTTGTATAACATCTGCAACCTTCAGTTTCCTTTGCTGCCCCTTTGTAACCTCGGAAAACTTAATAACATGCTCTACCTCACAGAGTTGTTTGCATGAAAGAAGTTAAATTTCTTTAGTACAATTTGGAGCACATAGTAAGCATTTTCTAAATGGTAGTTATTCTGTGGATCGTAAGGGCTGATAGGAAGGTAGAGAGGCAGGCATGAGGAAAGGGTAATAGAAAGGGAATAAGTCTTTTTCACACTATCCTCTATCCTGTTCTGAGCCATATGACCTCCCCTCCCCCCGTGTATCCCTCTCTTTTGCATGTAGGTACTAAGCACCAATCACTTTTCTGTTTGGAGCTGGAAGAGAACTAGCATGGTGGGTATGGTGGGAGGGGCACCGGCTTTGGAATCAGGCTTGGATTTCAATCTTATTTGTTTTTCTTTAGCTCTGAAAACCTCATCCTTGTCTTCTAAGCTCCAGGTTCCTGAAGGTGACTGGACCTCATCCACTTGCTTACACAGAGCTACAAGGATAAAACGCTCCTAACACCTGTGTTGGCTTACCCAGTATTTACTATTCACCTGTGTTAACAGTATCAAATAACCCAAAAGAAAACTTGCTTGGAGAAGGGAGAGGCTCAGGTGTGTCTCTTCCCAGGCCGAGGACAGAGGAGGGAAAGGCTCTTTCTCAGTCACCTGAGCTCAGAGAGGCTCAGGTGGATGGAATGAAGGCAAGTCTGACCGCAGAATGTGAGCCTTGGCATAGATGCAGCTGGGCAGGGCAGCCAGACCCAAGCTCTGGTGACTTAAGGCTCTGAAGGATACTCCTCCACTTCTTCTGCCTCCTCTCTGGAAGGCTGGAAGAAGGCTTCTGAGGAGGCTTTGCTGGCGGCTCGCATCTTGGGGGCCCTGCTGGGGGCTGGGGTTATAGGCAGAGGGGCCACTGTGGCTCGGACTCGATTCATCTGCAGCTGCCCAGCCTGAAAAGAAAGCGGAGCTGTTTCTGACCAGAGTTCCTGATTTTATCCCATTCCCTGCTGGGTTTCCTGTCTTAACTCCTTCACTTGTCTCTTCCCTGGAGTGATAGTCTCAAGGCTCAGGGCAGTGGAGTCCCCTGGGCTCTCACTTCCACAATGACCATGCCCTGGCTGAGTATCCCTCCTCTGTGACTCTGCCCACCGGCTGACTTGTGGGCTCGGCTCCTACCTCTAGATTGACTGTAGTCTGGAAACATCTTTCTCTAATAATTTCAGCTAAGGCAAAGCAGGATTCCCCCCCACCCCCAAAGGCTCTGTTACTGAGAAACTAGAAAAAAGGGCAAAAGGGAGCACAAATATTATAAAATATGGATTTCATAAAAATAACTCTCTACTTTCAATTACTCTTCTCTTTAGCCCTTGTCACTAGAGCCCTGTCTCCAACCTACTAACCAGATCAGTCCCCGCCCCCTTTTGCTCCTCTGTAAAATTAACTGTAACACTTACCTTGCTGGGGTGCTGTGAGGATTAAATGATAAATGTGTGAAAACCCTTGTCACATAACCTGGCAAATAACTGGTGCTCAGTAAATGCCAATTTCTCTTCTCTGGGGCATTTCTTTCCCACCTCCCTTTCAGTTGTTGCCTTTTCTTTCAGTTGAGAGCTATGGTTGTAGTTCCAGTGCAGCCAGTTTGCTTAGTGGCACAATGGTCTGTGAAACGACTAATGAGTTATCAGAAACACTACAGTTAAGATACCTGAATGTTATCATACATCAGTACTCCCCTGGATTGGGGGAAGTTGGGAACAGGGGAGGAAGAGTCTCTTGGATTCTGGGCATAAAGGGGAGGGAGGGGAATAAGGAGAGATGCCATACCTTTCTCAGTGCCCGGTTCTCCCAGGTTGGGTGGAGTCGGCCCTGAGGCTTGGCAAAGGTGCTGCTCAGGTGTGTGTACAGGTGGCTCCAAATCTGCAAGGGGTTATAGGTGGGCTCCAGCTCTAGGCTGTCCAACATGCTCTGAGGAAGAGAGGATGAGCCTTACTTGGGGAACTTGACATCACAGAACACAAGATGTCAGGTAGAATCCTTTGAGTGTTAGAAGCTGAAAGAGGTGTGAAAACCCAGGGCACCTCTGAAGGCTGTGAAATAGACCAGTGTCCCACTGGGTGTTCTGGCCTCCAGGTCTGAGTGCTTGTGAGGTAAGTGTCAGGCACAGATACGAAGCAGGAACAACACTGAGTGGTTAGGGACACTGAATACTCTGGACCCGAGAAATATGCCATGGGGTCTGGGTGCTGTGAGGGTTACAAGTGATCCAGTGTGCAATGCTGTGAGGGAGAGTGTGTCCTCATCCTGGGGCTGTTCACAGTCTATGAGGCGAGTACACTGAGTTCTCAGCCTGCCTGCGAGGTGAGTGTAACCAGAGGACACGCGAGCACAGCATTCCTGAGCAGTCAGGTTTTCCGGCCACAATATCCTGTGCCAGGAACCATTGGCTCTGAAGTGAGACACGGAGCACAGACACTTGTGCCCACCTCTCTCTTCATCCCCTTGGCCGCCAAGTAGAGAGCACAATCCCAGGCTCTGTCCTGTCTGCACGTAAGCCAGCGATCCGGCAGCAATGTGGTTTCACTTCTCCCTGCCCAGAGCCCCACTCCTGCCCTCAGCCTGGGGAGGCTGCAGAGGAAATCCAGAAATCCAGATCCACGAATGAGGAGGAGAAAATGACTTTCAGAGCTGTTCCCTCCTTTGCATTGCAGTCTTATTTTGAAGCCCTGCCTATTCTGGACCCCTACATTGTCTGCTTTTTCTTCTTTCTCTCAACAGACAGAAGTAGATGCACACACACAGAGGTACACACACATGCACATGCATAACGCAGAAAAAGACCTGTGGGAATGTGCCATCACTGCTAACTTCCTCCTGCCCCACCTCAGTTCCTACCCTGTTTTTTTTTCTCTGGCCTTCTCACCACACCCCTGGGACCTCTTCTCCCTCCGCTCTCTGTCCTTCCTCTCACTGGCTCATTCCTCTCCCTTGTCCCTTTCTCTGACTCCCTTCCCTCCTCTTCCCTCTATCTGTACCAGGAGATCTGGGCTCCACTTGCCTCCATAGTCTTCAGGCTGTCATTAGGTAGGTCCTCAGGCAGTAGAGGGAAGGGGTTGGGTAGCATCAGTTCCCGTGTGGCCACTGCCTTCACCAGCAGAGTTGGGGAGCGCGATGGCACAATCACATAGAAGGTGCTGGGGGGCTCTCTCAGGCTGTGTCCTTGGCTTGGGGCCTCTCCTTTGGCTAACAGCAGCCATTCTCTTTTCTGAAAAAAAGGACATGCATAAGCGCTGGTTCATCTTCAGTCTTCAGCATATTCTTAAGATCAATCCCAACCGAGGTTTCCCCAAGTTCCTTTGGGGGATGTCAGGGAGGGCTGAGCCATTTTCCCCTTGCTCTGGAAGGGAAGGACTTCCTGCCTGAATCACCAGTGCCCTCAGGACTGTTCTTTTTCCCTGTTTGGGGACATACACAGAAAGGTTGACAGAGATAAGTTAAGAGATGCCCTATAACCTGAAGTAGGTATTCACACTAGAGGGGACTAATGTATCACTCAATGGTAAATGTAGAATTTTGAGAATTATAATTCTTAAAAACAGAGTTTTGAAACAAAGACTTGTGTGGGGGCGTTGTGAAAATTTAGGCCTTATTTTGAGATTGATAAAGTCTGGTTGTGTTGCAGGACTGGGGTAGAGAGGGCTGATTGGAGAACCCCTGGAATGCCCAGAGAGGGTTTACATGAAGGTGGTCAAAGCCACCTGAGCAAGTAGAAGAGCGAAGAGCAGGGAGACGAAAACTTTGGTACAACAAGGCGGGGTGAGGGAATAGGGTTTTGAGATCAACTTAGCCAGTCACAGGACAAAAAGAGGGGTCAGAATTCTGGACACGGTAACTCTGTGAGTGAAGAGTACTGCAGAATAGAATGGTGACACTTTGCTATGTGCCATGGAGATCAGAGATTAATATGTGGTAAGTAGAAGAGACAAGTAGAAATACAGGCAGATTTTCTAGGTGTACTCTTTGAAGCTAGGTATAGAAATGAGGCAATTTCAAGGAAAACTACACAACTCCAGGAAATATGGAGTCATAACTGTTACAATTATCTGTAAATTTGTCCTCTTGCTTGAGGTGATCATTAATTACAGTTGGAACAGACATAACAGTCTCCCTGCTACATAAGATGAAAGACAGCACACTAGCTCTACGCACTCTAACTTATAAAAAGTTGGAATAAATAACAGGAAAGGCAAAAAGGAGAAAAAAAGATATTAAGGGAATAGAGGAATATCAGTGTCTTGTGGAAGACAAGTGTAAAGTGACACAATGTAGCAGAAAAACCTGCTGCAGCATTAGAGTTATACCCCAAGGGGATGTGCTGGGGTGGAGTGGGTTGGGGAACATTCTGGACACTTTCAAGCAGCATTATCAGTCTGTGCAGCACAGAACTCTGGGAGGTCTGGAAGGCTACGCAGGTGGTAGGTACCTTCATAAGTTCACACTTGTCAACATTTCCTTTATATCTGTCTTATATCTGAAGAACAGACCCAAATGTGATGGAAAGTCTACCTGATGGTTCTCAAATCCATCAAATTGGACACAGATGATATAGAAACTCTTGTGTATGTGTGTGTGTGTGTGAGGGGGGATTTTCCCTTGCTCTGAAGACACAGCCCCTTTAAGACTCAAAGGGATAGGAGGGAACTTGCAGGGCACTCCATTTCAGTTGTTTCAAGTAACTTCTGATGTGGCTCAGACTTTGGATAATTATTATTTTAATCTATTTTTTTTATTCTGGTTCATGCATTTGTTTGTGAATTTGTTTATTAAGAACCTATTGAGTATCTATTATGTCTTGAGCACTGGGTGTAGGTATAGAAATTCATTAGACACATGCACTGCCTAAGGAGGCTTGTAAACATGTTTATCCTGAACTTAGGATGACCAATTGTTCTGGTTTGCCAATTTTTAGCACTGAAAGTTCTGTGTTCCAGAAAAACCTTTAGTTCTGGGCAAACTGGGGCAGTTCATCACCCTTCTAAGACTCCATGGAGAAAGGAGTATCTTGTCACTGTGGCAAGACAGTGAAGGTGAAAACTACGGCAATATGACATTTTTTATACTTCAATGTTGTGGAACAAATTCACACCTGCTAAATGGTGGAGTTATAAAGAATCTTTGAAAGTTGAACACAGAAAATTATGACCCCTAACACTTGAGTCTATTGATTGTGAGACAATAGCTAAGATTGTGTTAGAGAACTGGGGTACAGAAATGAGGTCTCTCCAAAGTAACTACTGATGTGTGGGGACTAGCAGAAGACTGGGAAAAGACTGAGTTGAAAGGATTTTACAGAATGCTTTAAAACTTTTGGCTTCTTTATAGAATGGTTGGCAGAAGGTTCTGGGAGGAAGAGAGACAAATGCATCCTTTTTAGAGTTTGATAAAGATATTAATATATCCGCAATTTCAGGAGTATTCTGAGAAAGTGAGAGATAGGGAAGTTGAACTTTAAGGCCCCAGTTTTGGACTCTGAATTTTTAACCTCTTTGGGGACTCGAAGTCCAGGACTCAAGCTAGAACATGTCACCCAAGTCATGGGTTGATCTGTTGGCATAGTCAGTTGTGGCTGTGATGGAAATAATTAACTACTGTAGCAAGTAGCTGTGGCTAAGAAAAAGTAGTGGCATGGCACTGTCTTATGGGGTGTCCCAGAAGACCAGACTTTGGGGTCCTCAAATTTAACAATGCTTAATGACTGTAGATGACTGCCGAGTACTTAGTATATGCTTTTCCTAATTCTAAAGAAAAGAACATGAGTTAGATGCCGAATTTACCAGAAGGCAGGTGAAAAGCTGTCTATTTATGTTGTGGTTAGGGACTTTGCTATAGAAGGTGCCAGGGAGCTTAGATATTTTTGGAGATGAGGACTGCTTCTGTTTGGAACAGGTGTGCATAGGGACAGAGTTGAATGGCATGCCATACTCTAAGCTCAGCCTGACTAAAGTCACCCTCTCTTACATGCCCTAATTTCTAATTACTAAGGCTATGATGAAAGTGTGGCAGCCACTGTTGGTTGATTGGCCACAGCTCCCCAACCGCCTCCCCTTCTCCCTTCTCTTTGCCTGTTTTTCAGATTTTCAGTGATTGGTCTAGGGGTGATTTGTGACCTAGATTTAAATGATGAAACATAAGCAGAAATTGCTGAGTGAAGTTTCTGGAAAAGATTTGTAATATGCTGACAAGCTTTTTATCTCTGCACCCTACCCCTTCTTTTCCTATAGGACAGGACTAAGTCTTAAGTTGCAATAGCCATCTTGAGACCATGAGACAATAGGCATGAGGAAGAAGTACACCAGCTATGGTTGCTGCAGTGGAAAAATGGAAAGAGCCTGGGTCTTTGATGGTATCATTGATCAACTGCACCAGCTTGTAACTGTCTGTCTCTGCATTTCTTGTTACATGAAAAAAACAACTTCTTCATTAGTCAAGTTAGAGTTGGATTGGTTATCTGTTAGTTACAGCCAAATGGATCCTTTACAGATACCAAAGGGCAGAAAGAAGATGTGGTCACTCACTTCTGGGTATCTGGGAAAAGAGGAGTAGAAAGGACAATTTTAATGATATTGACATAGACCTTGCCAAAAGGACAGGTAGGGATTTATTATAGCAGGTAAAAACTCTAATCTCACCAAACCAGAGCTTCCTTGGTCTACCCTCAGTTTGATGATCTGGGACCAAATTCAATGATTAAAGAAACACTGACCAACTCCTGAGTGGGAGTGTTTCTGAGGCAGTCACTGAAGTGCAGAGAAGGCAGAGCATCCATATTGCTTTACTTGTGGGAAGAGATATATTTCATTGTCTTAATACATCCAGGAAGAGAAATCACAGCTAGTTATAGAAAAATGATGCATACCTATTTTTTTTCTTTTGAATCTGAAAAGGCATCAGGAGGAAATTAGCTCAATTTGGCATTATTTGCTTATTCTTTCACTCTAGAAGGCAGGACCAAGAGGAGCAGAAAATGAAGCTGCAATGTCTATTGCTCTGCTACTCTCACACTGGCTTCCCTAACGGAGACCAGGGGAAGATGGTAAAAGACATTTAAAACTCCTAAACAGTGCATTATACATTCTGCTCAAATAAACATAGAACATTCTCTAGGATAGACCATATGACAGGCCATAAATCAAGGTACAATAAAATTTAAAAGATCAAAATCATCCAAAGCATCTTCTTTGACCACAGTGGAATGAAATTAGAAATCAATAATAAAAAGAAATTTGGGAAATTCATGAATATGTGAAAATTAAATAATATATTCCTTAATAATCAATAGTTCAAAAAAGCAATCACCAGGGAAATTAGAAATAATTTGAGATGAGTGAAAATTAAAAAAAAAAAAAACATACCAAAACTTATAAAATACAGCCAAAGCACTGCATAGAGAAAAATTTATTGCTGAAAATTCTTCAAGTAAAATTAAAAGACTTCAAATCAATAAATGAAACTTCCACCTTAAGAATCTAGAAAAATGAGACCAAACTAAACCTAATGCAAGCATGAAGAAGAAAATAAAAAAATTCTAGAGCAGAAAGAAATGAAAAAGAGAATAGAAAAATAATAGAGAAAATCAATGGAAACAAAAGTTCGTTCTTTGAAAGGATCAACAAAATTGACAAACATTTAACTAGACTGATCAAGGAAAAAAGAGAATATATCCAAGTTACTAAAATAAAAAATAAATGAGGGGGTATCACTACTGACCTTACAGAAATTAAAAGGATTTTAAGGGAATATTATAAACAATTATATATCAAAAAGTGAGATAACCTTGATGAAATTGACATGTTCCTAGAAAGACACAAACTGCTGAGACTGACTCAGAAGAAATAGAAAATATGAATAAATCTCTGTCATGGGTCCCCAAGACCACTCCCAGATTCAGCAGTTCACTAAGAGAACTCACAGGACTGAGTATATAGTAGTACTCTTGGATTTATTACAGCAAAAGGACACAAAGCCAAATCAGCAAAGAGAAAAGGCTCATGGGGCAAAGTCCAGAGGAAGCCAGGTGCAATCTTCTAAGAGTCCTCTACCAATGGAGTCGCACAGGATGTGCCTAATTCCTCTAGCACTGAATTATGATATGTGTAAAATGCTGTTCACCAGGAGAAGTCATTAGAGACTCAGTGCTCAACTTTTTTATTGGGGGCTAGTCACATAGGCGGCCTGTACCTAGCACATACCAAAATTCTAGACTCCTAGAAGAAAAGCAGGTGTTCAGCATAAACCATATAGTTTATAAACCATACAGTTTAGGCAGAGTGTGCCACTCTTATTATTTAGGATATGGTGGAAATACTCCTCAGATCCAACTTCCCAGATGCCAACCAAGGGTCAATCCTACAAGTAGGACTTTCTAAGGATAACTGGAGTCTCAGGCCTGCTATATTAACTTTTTTTTGTACAACCTAATACAAGTAAAGAAAATAATTAGTAATTAGGAAATTTTCCACAAAGAAAAGCCAAAACACAGATGACTTCACTGGGAATTCTGCCAAATCTTTTAAGAAATAACATTAACCCTTCACAAATTCTTCCAAAAAAAAAAAAAATAGAAAATGAAGTAACACTTCCCAAATCATTCTATGAGGCCAGTAATACCCTGATACTAAAACCAGATAAAGATATCATAAGAAAAGAAAATTACAGATCAATAGTCCTTATGAATACAGATGCAAAAATCCTCATCACAGTAGCCAACTAAATCCAGCAACATAGAAAAGATTATACTCCACAATCAAGTGGGATTTATCCTACGAATGCAAAGTTGGTTTAATATCCAAAAATCAAACAACATAATACACCATGTTAATAGAATAAAGGCCAAAACTATACAATCATCTCAGTAAATTCAGAAAAAAGCCTTTGATAAAATACAAATCCCTTTCATGATGATAACATTCAACAAAACTAGGATTAGAACAAAGGCTTCTACAAAACCCCGCAGCTAACATCACAGGTAGTGGTGAAAGACTGGATGCTTTGCCCTGAAGATCAGGAACAAGACAAATATGTCTGCTTTTGCCACTTGCAGTCAACAATGTACTGAAGGTGTATTGAGGACCAAAGGGCCATTTCCCACATTCTGAACTGTTTAGCCCCCTGAGATTTTGAGGGAGGTGAGAGGCACTCATAGAGATATGGGTGTGTCAACATTCTGACCCTTGGGGACTAATATTTTCTAAATTTGACTGAAGAAAATGTAGTCATGTGACATTTCTCAAATCAGAGAGCTAAGGTGCAAATTTATACAGCTTCTAAGTGCTGCAAAGGTCAAAATAGATATGGCAACAGGTACATGGGTGGGGAAGGGGCAAAAAGGATGAAAGGGGGCAGGTTGTAGCTGGAAAGGGGGTTGCAGGAAAAACTTCATAGTGCAAGTATTTAAGCAAAATCTGGGAAAAAATGAGTAGATATTTGTCAGGTGGACAGAGGCAAGGGGAAGGGAGCAGATGAAAGAAGTTGGAGGTGTAAAATCATTGACCATATTTGGGGATCATTTACTAATTTATTAGTGTGGCTGGAGTGGACAATGGAAGGAGCATGGTGAAAGATGAAGCAAGAGAAATAGGCAAGGCTGGTCATGAGAAGCCCTGTGATCGATCCCATGCTAACCTGCTATCCTAGCACCTGTTTTCCTGTAGGCTCAAACTCTAACCTAATTCTGACCATTTTTGTTTTTTAAAAACGGCTGCTGACCTGCCATCACCTCACTCTCAGCTTAGATTCCTGCTTTTGACTCTTCGCCTAACATAACCAAGAACTTTCCATTTCCCCACCCGTTTACAGCCCAACCAGGTCATTGCCTGTGTACTTAGACTCCTGCTGGACACATCCTGGTTTGAATCCTGTCACTTCTGTGGCCAATTAGGGCAGACATGGCCAGTAAAGCTCTGGTATGCGTCTCCAGAGACTGACACTGTAAGTAGGAAACTGAAAGGCCTAGGTGGTATTTTCATTTCTTTTTCTAGTTCACACAGACATGACTTTGTAAGAGAAATGAGGATGTGGAAAGTGAGTCACTAGCTACATAACTGGGACTACACAGCAGGTTTTGGTAATTGAAATTATGTTTTCCTGGTGATGAATCAATTCATCTCATAAATACTTGGAAAAAATTAATTTTATCTCTATATATTTATTTATTCTCTACCACATTCCAGGAAACAGTTATGCCAGTTTTGAAAAATGTGACAGTATAGAAAGATAAATTAAACAAGGGGATTGGGCAAAGGAAAAATAAGGGTAGGGCAATAATAGAGCCAAGATTAAATAAACTCATAAAAATGTAAACCACTCACTTTAGCCAGAAGGGAGCCCCACAATTTTTCCTAATATAAAGCCTTATTGAGTAGTGAATGTTTTTCAGAGCACTCCTGCAATCGATATAATAATGAATTTCACATGGCTATAGAGTGATTAAGACTTTGGGTCCTGGAGTCAAACTTTCTGCGTTCAGTCCTGGCTCTACCATTTATTAGCTGTGTAATCTTGGGAAAGTACTTAACATCTCTGGGCCTCAATTTCACAACTATAAAATAGGAATAATGATTCCTACCTCATAGCACGGTTATGGAGATAATATAAATTAATGTTTGTGAAGTGTTTATGGAGATAATATAATGTTTGTAAAGTGTTTAAAACTTTCAGGCACATATCAAGCACCATAAAGTGTTAAATTTTAAAAATTAACAATTATTAGATAACACATTAAATTTTGTTAAAGGTAATTTAATAATTCTTAGCCATAATCTACAAAAATTCTGATGAATGAAGTCAAAACACATGACTCTCTTGTGGTCTGGAGTGAAATTTATGGGAATGGATGGATGGCACATATCTTCAGGAAGGGTGGGGACATGAGTTTTTTGAGACCCTCGCCTATCTGATGAAGGTATATTCTTCTGAGGAAAAAAAAGTAAAATACCCCAATTAAACAAAATAATTTACAAGTAGGACAGAAAAATATAACATTCAATTTTCAAGTAAAAGAATCAGGGAATGAAATAACACTTAAGACTGCAGTTGACTAAGTTTTAGGGTATTTGTAAAATATAATTTGAAGTTACACAACATTTATAATTGATGAGGCCTGGTGAGCTGGCACTAATGACTAGAATTTAATTATGGCAGTATGGACTTTGTTCAGAAGAAATGCTCTAAAAGAAGGAGTGGAGGAAGAGACAGTGTTTAATGAACTGAACTCTGCTTATACTCGTAAGGAAACCCAGGCACCTGAAAATGAGAACATGGTGGATCCACCGACTGGCTGAGGGTAAACCTGAAAATGTATTATTAGTTGCCTAGCCAGACAAGAAATGCAAAGGGGAGATAAGTGAACATTTAATAAGCATCTATTTCTGCATCTGAGTAGGCTGGAGTGGCCAGTGACAGACTGGTTCTCTTGCCTGGAACAACTAGAAAAGCTGAACGATATACAGAAACTATCTAACTGAAGACAGTGAAGAGGTGCTGTCACAATGAAAATGAAAGGCAGCTAAGTTTCTGGAGAGGGAAGGCTCCAGAGAGAGGGAATTACTGTGACTGCTTTTACCATGAGGGCATATGTTGATTCTGAGCCGGAGGGAGTCAGGGCGGGGGCTGAGAATCTAGAATTTGCACCTGCTGAGGCATCTGCAAGTGAACAGAGAAAAAACCCGCAGGTCTTTTGGTGGAGACTAGGCAGGGTTAGGGTGGGTGCTCAAGCCAATTTCTTGCTTAGCACATTTGCCAGATAGTAGGGCAAAAACATGCAAAGAGAAAGCCTCTAGAAGGAGAACATTGTAGTAGACTGGGGGTAGAACAATCAGAGTTAGGATTATTCAGGAGAGGGGACACACACAATACACCAGGTTTGCAGTGGAAAATCCTGGAGGGCCAGGAGCAAATTAGGGGTAGATGGAGCCTTAGCAGCACTGCAACTCAGCCTTGACTCAGCACAGCTCCCGAGTGGAGTGAGATGATCTGCCACCATTCTGTCTGCTTAGCATAGGGCAGGATGAACCTTCCCTAGAGGAAGCCAACACCAACTGGAGCTTCTACAATTTATGTAGACACAGTGAGTGTCTTTCATTATAATATTATTAGGTACACCAAAAGAAAAGACCACATGTCTGAAAACCGCAAGAAAAAGAGACAATAGAAACAAAGCCACAGGTGATCCAGGTATTTGTGTTAGCAGATCAGAACCTTAAAATAATTGTGATTAGTATGTTCAAGAAAATAAGTGAAAATATGGAGAATTTCCCTAGAGAATTATAATAAAAAAGAAACAAATGGAAATTGTAGAATTACTAATCAGCCACTACATGCAAATTGTATGCCAGACATATGCTAGGTTCTTTACATACTCAACATTACTTAATCATCTTAAAAACCATAGGAAGTATATTTTATTGTCTCTTCAGGTGTCAGGGATGAGAGTTACTACTATGTGTCTGTCATGCACCTTCTCTCTTGTTTTCCTTCTCTCCAACTTCACCTCTACTCATGAAAGGAAAAGCTTGTAAGTTCTATCCAGGAAGTTTTAAATAGGTAGAGAGACAGGAATTGAGAAGGGAGGGGACTATGTCAGAGAGACTGTCAATCTGCAGAGTGTTCATCTGGCTGAGAGAGGGAGGAAGAAGAGAGGAACAGGGACTGGGGCTGCAGACAATGTTTTAGTGTGTGTGTGTGTGTGTGTGTGTGTGTGTGTGTGTGTGAGAGAGAGAGAGAGAGAGAGAGAGAGAGAGTCAGTCTTGGAGTAGCTCCAGGTTAGACATAATTGAGGAGTAGAAGAAAATATGAGAAATGTCATTGTAGGTTATGAATTATTTCATTTTTTGAAATAATTCCAAAAATAAATTCTTTGAAAGCACAAATAAATTAATTTTAAAATTAATTTTTGGGTCTCTGGATAGTGCTTCTTTATTTATGATCTAAGCAGAGACTAAACCACATGCGGCAACTAGATTTGTTAGGGTTACAAAAAGATGACAACATCTATACCAATGCTTAGAGAGGTTAAATATGTTGACTAAGTTCCCACAGTTGGAAAACAACGAAGCTGATGCTTTTCACGGACAATACAAATTACATTTTCCCACAACAGGTAAGAAAACTATTTTGCCTTGACTCCCAAAAAAGAGAGATAACAAAGAGAGAATTTCTACTCTAAACCTAAATTTGACTTAAGGCTGAGGAATTAGGTGGTAAAATGGGGAAGTAGTAGAAATTCCAGGGAAAGGCCACCATGGTATCCTGGAGTCTTGTTGGTCAAATTTATATCATAGAACTTAATTCATATCATAGGATCATATACTTACAAATAAATTGAAATATGCCTTTCTCTAAAAAAAAACAAAAAAAAAACAGAGCACACAAAGGCCTAACGATAAATGTAGGAACCCAGAAAGGCCTCAGTGTGGAAGCACAATTTTAGCTGAGTCTTTCGGGATGGGGTAGGATTTGAACACATAGAGACAGAAGGGACAACATGAACAAAGGTACAGAGGAGGGGCAATTTGAAGTCTGCATATTAATTTGGTTGGAGTGTACGGTACACGAAGGGGAATAATGGGAGAAAGGCTAGAGTTTGAATTTTGGTTAAGGGATATGGATTTTAAAGCACAAGACTAGTAAGCCACAAAATATCTTTAAGCTGAAGAGTGGCAGGATCAGTGCTGTGTTTCAAGAAGATTAATCTGGTGGCAGTATGTAAAATGGGTTGAGAAGGGGAAACATGAACATTATTTAGACAAGTGAAAAGATTATCGCAATATTAAAGGTAAGAGGTAGAAAGCACCTGAACTAGAATAGTGATAAATAAAGATAGAGAGAGATACCTGCAAATACCAGTACATGCTATGGGGACAGAACAAGCAAGGAAGGCTAAAGTCACTGGGTGCTGGAACCACGGAAAAACATGTGATAGTCAAGGAATACTTCAAGATTAGAAGAGGGAGAGATTAGAGGTAGGGAAGCTAGGTGGGAATTTACAGAGTGAGTCTTGGTGAGAACAAGCAATGGGAATGGGAAGGAAAGGACATTTATAATCCACGTTATGAGAGGAAAACTGATATGACTTAATGATGAAGTGGGTGTAAAGGGTGAGAAGGTTGAAAGTCACTGAGGTTTCAAGCTTGGGTGGGTAGACAATGGCGGTGCTACTATTAACGGAAAGACAGAAGTTAAAGTGAGAAGTTAGCTGGAGAGGAAACATCACAAATGAGAACAGAAGGCAAGAGTTACATGGGGAGCTGACAACATCTGATTTTAAAAGAGCATATGAAAAAGGTGTAAGAAAGAATACAAAACCAAGGATTGGGTTAAAGAAGTGCTAAGAATTTGCACAAACAGGATTAGGAAGGTTAAAATTCTAAGTAAGTCTTGTCACAGAGCAGGCACTCAAAACACACACGTCGAATGAATGAACTGAGGCCTGTGATAAATTCTCTCTGTAACACACTGCCTTTCAGGCTTTTTGCTCCTTGGAGAAGGTGTCATGTGAAAAGCAAGAAGGAAGAGCCATTTAAACACTATCTTGCTTCTCTCTTTTTCCAGAAAAGAAGAGTGGTCTTTAACCAGGATGAGGAGAAAGGAGCTCTTACAAGTACCCAGTCACTTTAGTGAATTCACATCCAGTGAAGGACAGAAGTATGGGGTATTCAGGGAAGGGAGAATTAGCCTCAGTGTTGTAGTTTGTATTTATCTGGCTATGTCCAAAGGAGGGAATTTAGCAAGAAGTTAAAAGCATGGGCTTTGCAATCCACAGAACTAGATTTAAATTCTGACTCAGCCACTTTGGTAGCTGTGTGACCTTTGATAAGTCACTTCATCTCTCAGACTTCACTCTTCCCCATCTGTAAAAACAAGATTAACATTCCCTATTCTCACAGCATTATTGTGAAGATTAAATGAGGTAGAGTATGCAAAGCACTTGGTTAAGTGACTAGCACTTAGTGAGATGTACATGCTGGTATATATATCTTTGCTTCCTTTACAGATTGTTTTCTTGGGCTACATTTCCAGCAATGGAATTAAAGTGTTGAAGGATCACTTTCCAGAACATGCACATTCCCTCTAGCAGTGTATTATAATGCCAATGTCTGTTTTAAAATACCATGAACTAGAAGAATGTGTATAAAGCTGCTTGAGAAAAATTTCTCCTGAGTGATATAGCACTTCTGAGATCCTGAGGAACTGGGTGGAGTAAATAATAAACTAAGCTGTTGGGTTCTAATAGTCAGAAATGTCTGTTGCCTCTGCTGTGCAAAGACAGCAGAGTCCTCTTCAAATAGGAAACAGGAACTCAGTGGGTGGACCTAAAAGGGACTGTGGGCTTTGAAACAGGAAAAAAAGAAGTCTGCTTCTGATAGCGAAAGAGACGAATTGCTGTGCTGTCCTGATCACCCATGTTCTGCTAGGTCAAACCTTTATTCTGTATCCAGTTAGCAGTTCTGCATGTCTTTGGCTTATATTTGTAGTTGTTACATTTTGCTTTGTAAGTGTTGTATTACTGTTTCATGTATGTGATCTCTTGGTTTTTCCATTTTAGGAAAGGGCATATATATACTTGTCCAAATCAGAAATCAGGCAGTTATTTGATACTTTTATCTTCTTCACTCCCTACATTCAATCTGTCACCAATTCTGACACTGTCTCTAAAAAATTTCCTTAATTGGTTCACCTTTCTCATCTTGACTTCCAACATTTGAGTGCAAGCCATCATCATCTCTTGCCAAGACGACTGTTATGCCCAACTGCCTCAATTTCTTGTTTCCATTCTTGCCTCTGCTGGCCCAGGTAATCTTTTAAAAACTTAGATGATGTCATTTTTCATGATTTCTTTTGGCCCTTAAAGCCCAAAGTCCTTACTCTGGCCTTCAAAGCTTTGCGTATTTTGACCCCTACTCACTTCTTCTCCCCACCTAGTGGCTCTCTCCTCTCACTCTCTGTTACAATGGCCTTTTCATTCTCTATTCTTCTCTCAGCTCTTTCCAGCCTTGGGGTTGATGCACATGCCTTTCCCTGTGCTAGGAATGCTCTTCCTGTCATTCACCTGGCAAACTCCCATTCATCTGGCAGGCTTCGGTTTAAATGTCACATTCACAGAGAAGTTCTCTGATAGCAGCCTCTTCTTTTCTTTCATAAACTTCTCAGAATTAGGACTATATATGTTTAATTCTGTCTCTTCCATTAGAGAGTTAAGTTTCTTGAGGCCATAGATAATGTCTATTATGTTTCCACTAAACACCTAGGGCTTAGAACAATGTCTGGCAAAGACTAGGGGCTCTTTATGTAAATAAACCATAATGGCCAGCACAGTGTTAGGAAGAAAATAGGTTTAAAAATATAGTTACTTATGGACATTTCTCTGTACCATTTAAAGGTAAAAACTCAGGGATTTTAAAGTTTAGTGTCATATAATTGAATTCAGGAATTAATCTTTATAACATAAAACCAACCAAATAAGTCATATTTAATCCACATATCAGAGATTTTCCAGTTTTTTCCTATCTTCTTAAGGATTGGAACAGGTTTGGGATCAGGGTAGCATTAAGCTAACTGTTTTTCTGTGGTTGGTATTTTAATACTCTTCCTCTTCCTCGCTTGGGGATGTGGGTACTCACCAGCAGGCTGTGACACAAAGCATGGAAATGCTGCTGATTTGTCTCTAGCTCATCCCAGTCCAGCTGCCAACAGCTTGTGGGCCTCAGGATAAATGGGAGTCCATATGTGACTGACTCACAGATACCAGTTGATTTTAGAGCCCTGGGAAGAGGCAATGGCAGTGAAATCTCCTTAGTGATATCCAGAACCTTGACCTAAGTATACTTAAATTCAGATAAATCTATGACCCAATCAATGAATGGAGCAGCCAACATCATTACTCTGGTAGATATTTCTTCTCCTGAGCTCATTCTGTTCCAAGTGACTTTCCTAATGACACTCCCATAATACCCCTGCTACAGCAATCATATAACACAATAGTGTGCTAACTGTCTGCATCCCAGTCTTGGCTCTTATGTGGTGAGGTGCTGAGAGAGAGGATGCATCAAAGAAGAGGATGCATTTAAGAAGGTTCCCAGCAGCATCTATGGTCACAAACCCATGAACAAATTTATTCAGAAACCTGTGGATGGGCACTGCCGGAGGAACCGGAAGCAGTAAAGGTGGCCTTTGCCATCATTGCTAATTCTTCCTTGTACTTGGCTTCCCTGGAAGTGGGAATTCTAGTGCTTAGAGAAACCAGAGGGCAGAGGAAGAGCCTACGTACCGTTTGTTCTTTGAAGGTCAGATCTCTGTCCTGATGCCTAAATACAATTGGTATTTGGTAAATATCTACTGAATGGATAAACACCATTTTGTGGATTTTGTTTTTCCCTTCATTTAGAGACGTTCTGGATTTCCAGTCCTCATCCAGACCTCCAAGGGTCCTGCTGCTGCACACATCTCTACCATCTGCTCATTTGTCTCCACATGCTGAGCAGCCTGGCTGTGCTCAGCCTATACCTGACTCCTGCCTGCCCAACACTTGGGGATATCCTCTCTCTCTAGGTTTTCTAGCCATAAAACCCCTAAGAATAAGTATTTGCATGGATTAGGGAGATTCCTGTGAACCGTACTTGATCACCCTGAGCTTATAACGACAGGCTGAGGACTGGGCAGCCATCTGGTGAAGTGTGCTGAAGTCTCCTTTGGGGTCATCCATTCTCAAGGAGCCATCAGCTGTACCAGGGAGTAAGGATGGGCTGAGGAGTCGCTCTTGGAGATCACATTTCAGGCACACTAGGATAAAAATGACACTGGGGGAGGGATGTCTGTCACAAGTTACCTCAAGCTATGCAATTAAGAGACAACATCTGCTACCCTTCTACCTCCACCAGGCAAGTAAGAGTTGGGAGGAGGCCAGAGAGTGGAAAGAGAAAAGTACAATCGGTTTGGGAGGGCAGAGCAAGTCTGGAACCTAAAGTATTGCTCTACACAACAGGTAACATTTCTGGGTCTGACATGATATTTACTTGTTTTACTTCTGTGCTGGCTGCGAGATCTGGTTTAGGATCCAGCCTGAGGGGAACATGTGTCCTCTGTGGAAGAGGCAGCTAACACTACAATATGCAGAGGCCCTTTTACAGAAGGAAATCTTGCCTTTTCTGCTTCCCTGTAGCGGCTTAGTTTTAGCAAGACTATATAGGTCAGCTGAAGGAAGAGCAGGAAAGCAGAAGTCAGGCAGTCAGCTGATAGCTACTGTTCCTCTGTTGGCTCTTCTAGTGACATTTGGGGGCTGGGGAGGAATAAGTTCCTGAAACAGTTTACTTCTAAATTCTTCAAAGGAACAAAAATATAGAACTTTTCGGGCTTCGGAGTATTACTGTGGGACCGGACCACAGTTCTGAGAGGGCTTTAACTAGGTATGAGTTATTTGTCAAGGTATCATACTCTTCTGTATTAAGTTTCTGCTCCAGCAGTTATATTCACATGCCTGAGAATATGATGTTCTGTTGCACGAGGCTTGAATCCTTGATATTACAGTTTTTTGATAAAACGTATACTGGGTTTGAATATTATTAACAAGCTTACAAATATGCAAGCGTTGAGTACTTGTGAGAAGACTAGTAGTTGATGTTAGTGATTTGTGAAATGATTAACATGAGGTTCAAACAAACGTAGAAATAATGTAGTAAAAAATAGGATGCCAGAACAGATGTCAGGTGCAGCTTGGCCCTCTGGGCTCAGCAATCAGATGTAGAAATTAATTCTGGGTGAGGTGGCTTTTGTCCAGGTGTGTCCTAGAGCCTAGCAAGTCAGTAGGAAGGACTTTGTCTAAGACTCCAGCTTCTCCTCATTCCTGTGTACCGAATTTCACTGTAGGTCCCTGGGCTTCGGAACAGTACAGTTGTATTTATTTGGCTAATGTTCTCAACTCTGGCTGAATTAAAATTCTCCTAGGAAACTTTTAAAAGATACTGCTGTCCGGGCCCTATCTCACACAAATCAAATCAGGATCTCTGGGGACGAAGCCCAGATGTTCCTCATATGATTCTTATTGTAGCCGGGGCTAAAACTATGGGAACAGTAGTCTCAGCAGACTGTTCCAAAGTTGGAAAAGCTGTTTCAGCTGGGCTTAGGTCTAGAACGAGGTATCCTTTTCACCACCCAGAACCCCCAGGTGCTGAGGTGGCAGACCTCAAACCCAAGAAATTAGAAAAGATGCTATCTGAAGCTGATTGTGCACTCTGTCCGTCAGACAGAGGCCTCTGAGGGAAGCACCTAGAGAAGGGGTTATGGGCCCCAGGCAGCTACAGAAGCAGGTGGTGTGCAATGGAGAACCTTGTAAGGAGTCAAAGTGAACATCTGAGGAGCAGTCCTCAAAAGATTTTATAGTAGGAGAGCTCAGAGTTTTGATTTTTTTTGTAGTGAGCCATATATGCAGAAATTCAAGTGTGTGGCAATATGTTGGTGTTTTAACCCATGGATAACTACAGTATAGTCCTTACTGTGGTTACATAAACTGTCAGGTGGCTCATCCCATTGCACAGGAGGCCTGCTTTCCCCAGAACTCATTTTGACTATATTTGAGCACCTGGATTCCAGTGAAGTTCTCCCCAGCAGAAGAGCTGATGAGTCTGGATCTAAGTTCTATCAGAGACCTGTGGACTTTCAAAAAATGGCTGCAGATGGAGATAAACATTCAGGCTCTGATCCCGGTGCTGAAAGCCGTGGGAAGAAAGAGGGCAAAACAGAGAAATTCTCAGTGGTACCACAGGCAGATGCTGTGGAAGGTTGGCTGCAGGAGTTCCTGGACTTTGAGGGCTCTGCCCTCCTAATAAGAAAAGTGAATCTCTAGCCACTTTGTTTAGAATTACCCACCATGAGGCAGGCTATGTGGTAGGTAAGGGCCCTGGCTCTGGAGGCAGAAAGACTGGGTTTGATGAATGTCCTCTGGGCTGAGAGGAGTCAAATATACAAAACAAAGATGTCTAGTCCTGAGGGTAAGAGTGGGCTCTGGTGTTGTCTGACTGCAAATTCTGACTGTTATTAACTTTCTCTGCAGTGCTGGGAAAATGTTTAATTTGGCTAAGTCTCAATTTTCTCATCTGTCAAATAGTGATAATATTGTATTTAATTGATTCCAAGATGCATTATTTTCATATACTAATATCTCTATATGCATCTTACAATTGCCACTGACCAGGGACACATTTGTAACCTGTACACAGTACTCAAACTTAAAAAAATCTCTCATAAATAAATAAAATAATATTTCTAAGTGATAAGAAAGCATTGTGTTATGTTAAATTGGCAGTATTTTTCTTTCTAAGTGGTACACAGAATATTGGTATATCTTATAATTGATAGCATCTTAGATTCAATGACATTATGGTGATTTTACCTGCCTCATGATGTTGTGTGAAGATGAAATGGGACAATGCAAGGAAGAGTTAACACAGCATTTTGGGGAAAAGAGATAAGAAGTGAATTCCATAAGATGGGACAGGAAACAAATAATACTATCAGTCTTGGACAAAAGGGGTGGAGAGGAGGTCTCGAAAAGAAGATTTTATATAAGGAAAGACAGATTTAAATCCAGGTAAGTTGTTAAAGCCATCCCAGGCCCTAGATTAAAATAGGGAGTGGTGGTGGGATAAAGAACTGATAGTTATCTCTAGAAAGAAAGAAAGGACCAACGTATATCTTCCTCTTTGGGGCTGGGAATCTGTGCCCATTTTTTCTCATTGAACTCCCACTCTTAAAAGGGAAGACAGGGCTTGCTACTTTTCCTTCAGAGCTGGGCCTTGAGGAATTGGCTTTTCCAAACTCAGTGTGGCTGACTATATTGATGGGCCCATTTGCAGACCCTGCCACCTGGGTCCTGAGCCAACCTTCAGAGGGAATGTGAGACTAAAAATGGCTTTATCTGTATCATCTCGTGGGCCCTGGAATGAAGCATCAATATCAGCCAGAACAATATCCAAGGCTTATTGGCACATCCAGAACACTAGATTGATCTCTAGGTTTCCAAAATTGCCAGAACATGCTTTGGGAATGTAGTCTTGGGCCTCTAGATGTCCCCCCTGGGGCCTGCCTTTGTAGTTGCTTTAGTTCCCCTCCATCTGATGTCTCCCTATTTGAAAGACCTCTCTTTAATCTTGGTTTAGTCTTGGTTCTTTTCCTCTACTCATAGGCCCTGTTGATAATGTTGAAGTACCAGTCTACCTCAAATTATAATGTCATTAATAGCTACTGCATTAAAAAATAAAAACTTGGGAAAAATATGATTCACTGTGCTCTTACGAAGTACAAATACTGTCCTATTGAGGTGGCTGTCTTTGCCTCTTAACTGTTCCTTGCTGTATGGACTTAATTACACTCAGTTTTCTAACTGGTCACTTTTTAGAAATTCTTTCCTTATTCCTTATTCTTACACTGGACAACTTCAGCCAATACTCCTCTAATCCCTAAACCTCAACTATTCTGTAGTCTGATGACTCACCAATCTAGAATCCAAATCCTATACTAGAATGATCATAGCCTATCTAATATGTCTTTTGAGGTGGGGGCGTATACTTGGATTATCTGTGTCTCTGGAAATGTTGCTGAAGGATGGTGAAGGAAGAAGAAGATGGATATGTTCTTGGTCTGTTCCACTGTTATGTAGCCAGGCTTTGAAAAAAATCTCCATGCTGACAACATCATTGTCTACAGTCTGAAAGTCAATGTCAGTTCCCAGGATAGAACTCTCTGCTGAAAAAAAAGGAAACAGTGGTTAAAGTGTTTAATTCTCTAATTGTAAATTTTTTAAAATATAAAGTTTTAAATGCACCCATTTTTGACCCATTAATTCTACCTCTAGATATCTACCCTACAGACATTCTTGGATAGTACATAAAGAGACACGTGCAAAGATGTTTGGTACAGCATTGTTGCACTAACAAATAATCAAAACCCCAAACAAGAAGCAGTTCAAATGCCCAGCAATAAGGGAATGTCTAAATAAATTACAGTACACTCAGACTATGGAGTATTATGTATCTGTTAACAAATAAAGTAAAGCTAAATGTAGTGAAATGAAAAGCTAGGAGATAGTAAGTAAATAAAGTAAGTTGTAGAACAAATGTATATATGAGCTCATTTACATAAAAATAAAACTATCGGCTTAAGTACATACATATGTATATAAATGCATTTTTCAAAGGTCTAGAAGGCTATCACCATCAAACTGTAGCAGTAGACAGGAGTGCAAATGGGATTGAGTTCTGAGATACATTCCTTTTTATTATTTATATTTCTATACTGTTTGAAGTTTATTGAAATCATGTATTTAAAAACATTCTAAAATACAAAAGCAGCATTAAATAATATAGCAATGCAAATTAAATACTTAGTTAACAAGGGGCGCTTCAGCTTTTTGTTGTTTCACAGTGAAAATGTATTCAATTATTACTTCTGTTATAAAAAAAATAAATTTTACAAAGAAGAAAAGAAAAAAAAATGTTGAACTCCCGGGCTCTACCTTCTGACACAGTTTATGCAAGTTTGCCATTGGCATGCTGTATCTCATAGTGCCATCAGCAGCCAAGAAGACAGTGATGGTGCGGTGGAATGTGATTTGATTCCAAATCTGAATGAATGGAGCTGGGTGGGTGGGTGAGGAAGCTTTGCTGGGCTACTTCTTGCTTCAGGCAACACTAGCTCAGGAGTTGAGGTCTGAGTATGCAGGTAAATGCCAGTAAAAGCCAAATATTAGGTGGTGGGGGAAGCGCAGAGAAAGGAAATGAGACAAGAGCTGGAAAGAATGTGAAGAGGAACCTGAATTTTTTTGCCTGACTGTGAGGGATTCTCTGAAATTCTTTTACAAAGGGCCTAAGAAAAGCCAGTTGCTCCAATGAATTAACTTCTGTGTATGACTCATGAACCCAGGGAGAAGGTTGGTCTATTTCTAGAACGACATTCCTGAGGACAAGTATGCAGAGGTGGCAGACTCTTTACAGGGAACAAAGGGCTTCAGTCCAACATGTTGGTACCCACACGAGAGGTGTGGTGAGACTTACATGACTTCATGTCATATTTAATGACTAGTTCTGTGTCTGAAAAGGGATACCAAATGCATTTTTCTTTGACCAGGAGGATTAAAACTCTACTGTCTTTTGTGAATAACTATGAGGATTCATTAGATAATTAGTTATTTCATTTGTTTCTTTAAGCAGAAATATTCATCATGTATTATATAGAAGATAAAATACCAGGTACAAAGATCTAATGATACTCTTTAAGAAGTTTATAAAGCAACATTGTATATATGTTTTTCAAAGGAATATTTATTGTAGTTATAAAGCAACACTATTTTTGACTATTCTTGCCTCATTATGTTTTAGGGTGCTATAGTGATAAATATAATTTGTCAAAGAAAAGTCCCTTGTAAGTAAGGAAAAAGGTTCTTTTTAATAATGTGAATCTTATTTTGTCACAGACAAAACAAGAAAAATCTTAATTTTTTTGAGCCTGGACTTTGACTTGAATGGCACATGAAAATGAACAGCTTCTCCTCAGGGGGACAATATAGTTATTAAAGCATGAGGAGGCCAATACAGAACTACTGAAATGGAACTGAGCAAAGGATCTGAGAAAGTAGAGAGGATAATATTGCTTAGAGTTCCAACAACAGAATTTTGGAGAGGAAAAACTCTTCCAATGGCCAGTATAAGGGGACAACAGCAAAGTTATTTCCCACTGAGAATCTGGACATAAAAATATGAGTTTTCTCAGAGTTAAACCATAAAATCAACATAATGGTGAGGTCCATTAAAAACAGAATGGCTTACTGACCACAGCAAGATTTGTCTGGAGCCTATGGATGGTACTGGCTTATCCAAAGAATGAACATTACAGAGAAGGTTGGCCAGAAATGAAGCACAGAGAACAGGAGCATCCCAGCATGGCTCAGAGGAGAGGGCTTGCTGGCTCAGTGATGTGCCCCAATGCCAGGATGTGTTTGTTATGTCTCTGCTCTTTCTGGTGATAATGGTTATGGTTCTCCCTCTAAAATATCCTAGCTTAAAACAGTCATGGGGATGTAGAGTACAACACAGGGAATATAGTAATATTGTAATAACTATATATGGTGCCAGGCGGGTACTAGACTTATCAGGGGTGATCGCTTCATAAATTATTTAAATGTCTAACCACTATGCTGTACATCTGAAACTAATATAAAATAATATTGAATGTCAAATGTAATTGGATAAAAGTATTCTGCCTTATACTTTGGTCTTAGGCTAGATAAGGTAAGCCAATCTTGGAGAGGGTGCTGACAAAATAATTTTCTGATCCTGCAAAGCTGAAGGACCAAGCCTGAAACATGGTATCTCTCAAGGAAAATGCTGGTCTTCTCTGCAGACACCCCATCAACATTCCTGAAGTTCTATCCAACTTCTTAACCTCTGTGGTTCTTGGGAGAGCCACAGAGCAGAGCTTCTTCCTTGGAAAAAGTTCTCATGTAATTTCCATAGAGACACCATGCTTAAGGTTTGAGTCTATAGTTTTTCAGGCTCAGAAGGGAGTCAGCAGCTACCCAGGAACAGTCACATTGTTCAAGATAACTACTAATGTGTTAAGCAGAACACGCTAGAGGGAAAATGTCTTTTCCATTTTCTCTGCCAGTGGTTCAGACATTCCTTTCCTTGTGCCTGGATCATGGCAGTAACCTCTTAGCTGTCCTATCAAATCCATTCCTTCTCCAGTACTTACATACTACTACCAGTTAATTCTTCTAAAATGTGGTTTCATCAGATCCTATCTTTGCTAAAGAGCACATATTGCCTTCCTGCTGTCATCTTTATTACCCTCACTCAGCCTATATTACTGGTCATACTCATCATTCCTCAAATACCACACCCTTCCCTTCTTCTGTGATGGCTTATAGGATTCCTTCCATCTCTACCTGTTGAGATCCTGTAATCCCATCCCCCACAAAGATTCCCCCCCATGGGTAGTTTACTTACACAGAGCTGAAGCTTAGCAAGTGCCTGTTAAGTTAAACAACAAATTAAACAATTGCTCCCTCCTCCTTGGCTCTCACTACTTTTTCCTGTAACTCTTCTGCTTCAACTAAGTTAGTCTCCTTTGTCACATGACTTCCTTCCTTCCTTAGTGCTTTTATTACTCTGTCAATCCATGGCCTGTGCCTCCCCCAGAATTCAACTCAGAGCTTACTCTGTCCAGGAAATTATGCTTAATTATATCCTCTCTTATTCGGTTTTAATCAGCACCCCCTGGGTATCTGTGGGCTTCATTTGGTCAATATTAATTACACTTGTTAATTGTCTCCCCTGATGGGGTTTCTTCTCTTTTTGTGAGTTTTTGAAAGGTGACGGGAGGTAGTGAGTGGAAAGACAAGGGTTTGAATCTTGACTTGAAAGTTGTTAGCTATGTGTACTTTGGGCAAAGTGGCGATAGTACAACCTATGTCACAGTTACAGCGAGACATACAAAGTGAGATGATTATTTCTGAATGGCATGCAGTAGGTCCAACAAATGGCATTTTCTTCCTTTACTCTCATCATCAAAGTCATTTGCATTTATAGGATAAGAATGTGCTTTCCTTTTTTAAATTCTCCCCTCCCCACCCATCACTTCCCTTGGTGACTGCTTCTTCCCCAACACTTAAGCTGTGTTCCTCACCGGTACAACTAAATGTGCTACATTTGGGGGATGAGAAAGAGACTTCTCAATTTCTCAGATACTAAAGAGCAGCTCCCACATAGACTGGGGAGAGCGCACCGGACACCAGATGAGCCGAGTCCCACTGAGGGTTTGAAATATAAAGGTTACTGGAACGTGGGTGCAGCTCTGAGCCTCTGGGTGACTAAGACTAGTGAGGAAGGCCTGTTCACAGCAGCCTACCCAGCAGCCAGCATTCACATTCAGTTTTTGGAACTACCCTGCCCCCCGTGGCCATAAGCAGTGACATCCTTCACTGAGCTCTTTCTAAACTTTTCTGGAAGGGCTACAATAATGAGAAAAACTAATCACTGAAAATAAGGTAATGCCTAAAGCAGTCCTACTCAGAAGTCAACCTAAAAAGAGGGTTACAAAACGCAAATGTGTTTAAAATGGGAGAATTAAACACTTTAACATACATGCACTTTTAATGGCTGTATTTGTCTCCTGACATAGAATGCCTAAAGTGGAGATCCAAGAAAATGGTGCTCCTTGCCAGGCCTGCAAATCCTCCCTAGTCCCAAAAAGGCCCTGACCTATAGGCCAGACCCATTTCTATCCAAATGACCTACATACAGCCTCTTCTTGGGCTTCACAGGTGGGTATCACGGGTTCTTGGA
Source organism: Cynopterus sphinx (assembly GCA_030015415.1). Classification (NCBI taxonomy): domain Eukaryota; kingdom Metazoa; phylum Chordata; class Mammalia; order Chiroptera; family Pteropodidae; genus Cynopterus; species Cynopterus sphinx. Next base: position 51,662,030 of record CM057383.1, on the reverse strand, counting down.
ATCTCCTGAAATTATATACAATTTCACCTGTATATGTATACGTATACTTTGGTGGAGTGGAGGAAGGAGATAGGTCTTTAGCTTTTAACGAGTTCTCAGAAGAGCTCCATGATCCCCAAAAGGTCAACAACCACTACAGAAACTATGAAATCATGGTATCTTAGCTTCTCTAGGCCAGTTTACAATCAGTGCTGGCTACTCTCTGAATACAGAAGTAGCTCTGGGTTGTCAACAACCAGGTTAAATAATCAAAGCAGATGGATTTTGCTCAGGAACAGCTATGCAGTCACTCAACCACTGTTCCTAAATCAGCAATGGCATGAGGATCAGCTGCAGCAGCTCACAATGTTGGGGGCAGTCCAGCTTGTCTGTCACTTGCCTCATTTGTGGAGGTGATGCTTGGACCCTGGGGAAAAGGAGGTGGCAGGGACAGTGGTTACAGCAGTGTGGACTCTGTCAAGAAGTGCAGGACTGACCAAATGGTGACCATGTTCCTGCAGCGTCAGTCTATAAGAGGGGTTAAAATAGCACTAGAATGTATGAGATAGAGAAAATTCATTTCCCTGGACTATTACCAGGGAGAATACTGTTGTCATTCATTCATTGGCTTATTCTTTCATTTAATTTGTCATTCAAATAATTATTTATTTAGTGCCTTTTGGGAGCTAAGCACTGATTGTGCCATCAATGAAAGAGGCAAATTTCCTGCTTTAGTGGCTTATATTCTAGTGGGAGAACAGATAATAAACAAATAAAATAGAAAACAAATGCAGATAATGATAGATACTATGAAGAAAAATAAAGCAGGATAAGGGTGTGCGTGTGCGTGTGCGTACCTAGTTTGGTCCACCAGGGATATATGCTCTAAGAATGTGATAGTTGAGCAGAGAATTAAACTAAGTGAAGAAACAAGTCATAAAAACATTTGTGGGAATATTGTTCCTTATAGAGGACATTAAGTTCAAAGGTCTTAAGGTGGAAATGAGCTTGGTATGTTGGAGGAATAGTGAGAAGGCTGAAATAGAACAGAGTGGAAAAAAAGGACCGGCTGATAAGCTGCTGGGATAAATGATGGGACCCGCAAAGAAGCATGCTCATGAAATAACAGGTAGTCACTATGCTTGCTTCTCAGGAAGGTGGGTGCCATTATTGCAAGGCTTTGGCTTTGCAGAGTGGAGACAGCACTCCTTTCCTTTATCTTTCTCTTTGAAGCTGTTTTCTCCTAAACAACTGTTGAATTAGTATTTTAAAAATATGTGTTTGAAGGTGTGCCAAACTATTAACTTGAGTGGGATGTCCACTGACCCTCCCATACATGCTTTCAGTTCTGTGGTGGTGGACAGTGGTGGAAGGAGAAGAGAGGAATCTGGGAGTCCAATGAGGAGAACTCAAGCAGAGACTCCTGGCTTGCAGTGGATATGCCTCTTTCCCAGCCCTAGTCAGCTACTCAGGGAGCACTACAGCACAGGAGTCAAGCTGGTACAGCGTAAGGTGGGCTAAAAAAACCCTTAACTGTTAACCAAAGAATGAAATACTAATGAGTCATGATGATTAACTTTTTCCACATTAGAGCTCCAGGGATCATTTCTTTCTTTTTTTCTCTCTTTCTTTTTTAAATTCTTTAATGTCACCACATATTTGACCTCTTTCTTTCTTTCTATTCTTTAACTGAATAAGTTTGACATGTAACATCATGCAAGTTTAAGGTGTACAGCATATTATTTGATAAATTTATATGTTGTAATATGGTTGCTGATATAGTGATATTACCACACCACATAATTATAGAACAATATTATTGTCTATGTTCATTATACTGTGCATTAGATGTCTAGGGCTTATTTACTATTCATGATAAGTTTTTACCTTTAAACACCATCACTTTTATTCCCCCACTCACCAATCCTGAGGTAACCATCATTTTACTGTTTCTTACAGGCTTAACTTTTTTAGAGTCCACATATATAAGTGATATACAGTACTTGTCTTTCTGTCTGACTTATCTTGCTTAGCATAATGAGTTCAAAGTCCATCTATGTTGTCAGGAATAGGAAGATAGCTTCCCTTCTCATGGCTAAATAATATTACACTGTGTAAATGTACCACTATTTTTTTTTTTTATCAATTCATCTGTTGATGGGCATTTGGTTTATTTCCATATCTTGGCTATTGTGAAAAATGCTGCAGTAAACATGGTAGTATAAGTATCTCTTTGAAATCCTGTTTTTATTTTTTTGGGTACATACCCAGAAGTAGAATTGCTAGATTGTATAGTAGATCTATTTTCAACTTATTGAGGAACCTCCATATTGTTTTTCATAGTGGCTGAACTAATTTACATTCCCACCAACAATGTAAAGTTGGCCCCTGAACAATGTGCAGGGTAAGGGCATGGACCACCCTCCTTGAAAATACTCATTAATTTAAATTGGCCCTTTGCATATGCAGTTTCCAAAACTGCCAGTTGACCCTCAAACTGCTGGTTTGAACTGCGCAAGTCAAGTCATTTCGGTTGAACTGAGCAGGTCAACTGAAAAAAAAATCCACATATAAGTGGCCTCAGGCAGTTAGGACCCATGCTGTTCAAGGGTCAGCTGTGTGAGGGCTCCCCTTTCACCATGTCCTCGCCAGCTCCAGTTGTCTCTTGTTGTCTTGATAACAGTCATTCCAACGTGTGTGAGGTGATATCTCATTGTGGATTTGATTTGCATTTCCCTGATGATTAGTGAGGTTGCGCATCTTTTGATGTGTCGGCCATTTTAATGATGTTCTCTTTGGAGAAGTGTTTGTTTACTTCTGCCCATTTTAAAATTGGATTGAGTTGACTGAATTCTTTATATAGTTTGGATATTTCCCCTTCTCTAATATATGATTTGCAAAAATTTTCTCTCATTCTGTAGGCTGTTTTTTCATTTTGTTGATTGTTTCTTTTGCTGTACAGAAGGTTTGAGTTTGCTGTAGTCCCATTTGTTTGTTTGTTTGTTGTTTTTTGTGCTTTTGGTACCACGGCCAAAGAAATTATTGCCAATATTGATGAGCTTTCTTCTAGGAGATTTATAGTATCAGGTCTTACGTTTAAGTCTTTGATCCATTTCGAGTTAACTTTTGTCAGTGGTGAGACAGGGGTCCAGCTTCATTTTTCTGCATGTTTCTCCAATTTTCTCAGCACATTTGTGCTGAGAAACTATCCTTTTCCTGCTGGTCATTCTTGACTCCCTTGTCAAATATTAGTTGACCTTATATGCCCCAGGTTTAATTCTGGGCTCTTTGTTCTGTTTCATACAATGGATGATTTATATCATTAGTGAAAAACTAGGGAACTATATGTCCCCCTAGCTCTGAGACAGGTCTCAACCTAATTTCAAGTGTAATATTTTAGCCCTCAGTAACCAGATAAACAAGGAAAAAAACTGTTTCCAGAAAAATTACTTGGGCTGGGAGAGTAATCTTTTAGAATTACTTTTTCTCAGGCTTGTGTGTTTCTAATAAGGCAGAAGCCTGTGACTGGTGGTAGGGACTGCCCTATGGGGAAAGCGGCACCATGTCCCCACACATTTGGGGTGATGGGAGAAACCCTGCATGACAAGGAGCTATCAATATTCCCTGCCAGCCAATCCTGCTTTGAGATATATAACTTGCCTCGCCCTGGCCAGTTCAAACAGAAAGGAGATCATGTAGGTGCAGCAAAGAGGGTACTGGTTAGGAAAGGGTGTGTGCATACATGTGAGCACCAGATTCAGCACTTATCCACTTCTGCGCCCCCAGCACTGGCATAGTATCTGGCATATAGCAGGAGCTCAGTAAATGCTTCACTGCACAGAATAAACTAACTCTGGCCACCTTGCTGGTTATTTTCTCTATGACCTTAGACTAGTCACTTCATCTTCTAAGCTCAATTTCTCCATCTGTAAAGTGGAAATGATAATAATACCCAGGCAAAGGGTTTGATAGAGTATAAAAACATTTTGTAGACTTTAAAGCGCCATGCAACTATAAGGGATGAACGATTAGAAAACTTCCTCCCAGCTGTTGACACATGAATATTTTAGTCATATGATTCAAGTTGTAAGAAAATATTTTATCTATGGGTCTCAATAGCTCTATTTTCATTTTATTGAAAAAAAAATGCAGCTCATAGGTAAAAGAGGTTGATTGTTATTGACTGAGATATTTCAATGTGTAGAGCAGTTTGACTTAGGAAACACTTGGTTTAAAATGTATTTAAAAAGCCTTCTTTTCTTGTGCAGACTAATTTACATATTCTATAACCCCAAAATCATTTAATGTAAATTGCAATGCAAATTTGAAAAGCTGATTTGGAAGAGATGTTTTCATTACACTTAAATCTAGCATTAAAATCTATTGGAATGACCCTAAGAAATAGACCAAGTAGTTTTGCTTCCTTAATGCCCATAGCAGCTGAAGGAAAGATTTATTCCTAGGTGAAAACAAAAGTAGGAGGAACCAAGAAAGAATATAACACTTACCAGGGAGCCAGGTAGAATAGGGAAAAGTTTAAAAAAAAAACAACAATGGAATCAAAGAAACCCTAAAACATATCCCAGGCAAAAACAACAAAAATCTAGATAGACTGTGTAACAAATTTGTGATCTTATATGTGTGTATGCATTTTGGTAATGTTCAAGGTGTAGCTTCAGGGTACTGAATTCCTAGAAGTAGGAGTGGTGAGTCAAAAGTAAGTTGTTTTGGTAGATCTCACCAAATTCCCCCTCAGAAGGGTTGTGCCCTTGTGCATTCTACCAGCAATGTATGGAAGTGAAGCCTCACCAGCAGAATGTGCTGTCAAACCTTTTAACTTTTTTTGGTATGCCAGTGTAGTGTTAATTTTCATTTCTCTAATTATGAATGAGGTCGAGCACATTTTCATATGTTTCAGGACCATTTTTAGAAAGCTTTGAATTGTCTGTTCATGTCTTTTGTCCATTTTTCTATAGAGTTTTGTTTTTTTCCCCTTCAATATGTGTTTTCTTTAATGTTAGAGTTATTAAACTTTTTCCCTTTGAGATACAAATTGCATATGCTTTCTCTTAGTTTTCACTTGTGTTATGACTTTGTTTATGGTACTTTTTGCTTAAGATTTTTTCATGTAGTTAATTTTTATGTATTTAAATCAATCAATCTTTTTTTCATTGTACTGGATTATGAATTATAGGTAGAGAGCCTTTCCCTATGCTGAGATTGTAAGGGAATTCACCAATGTTTTCTTTTACTACTTTTAAAATATCACTCTTTACATAGGTTCCTCGTCCATCTGGAATGTTTTATACATGGATAACCAGTTATCTCAGCACCCTTTTGAACAAGTCCATCTTTGCCTTAGTGATTCATGATGCCACCTTTACTTTATGCAAAATATATCAGTATTTGTGTCTATCCTTGGCCCCTACCAATCCTTGTACTGTGCTAAATAGTACTCTTCTGCTAAGTATATAATGAGTTGATTTTAGATATAGAAGTGGCCAGATTGTCCCAAAATTGGGTGGGAGCAATGCTAGTCATTTGCCAAGTAAAGCAGTGTGTGTGTGTGTGTGTGTGTGTGTGTGTGTGTGTGTGTGTGTGCGCGTTAGGGGATTAGGGGATGAAGGAAAGAAGAGAAAAGAATGCAGGTTTAATCAAAAGAACGTCTTTTGATTAGTTCTAATCGCCTAAAGACAGAAAGAGAAATGATGGAGAACTTGAAGTTATTGACCTGAATAGAAGATAGAAGGAAGGCAAAAAGAAAGAACCAAATTGATCAAGACTAAATAAGGGCCTTCCAGTCTGGTTAGGTTCCAGCACCTAACAAACTGATCTTCCTGTAAATAACAGCTATAAACTCATTACTTGAGGGCTCTGGAGACTGAACAAAGGTAGATTTTTGAGAGGAGTTTAAGCTTGGAGTAGGTAACCAGCAAGGAATGAGTGCTCTATTTTTGTACCTTTGCTCTGAGGGTGGCCTTGGTTAGACCAGTGTAGGGCAGCTACAACATCAATGGAAAGGCCTCTGTCTTTCATTGGCATTACCAGGGGAAGGAACCTGAGGCACCTAGAGTCTCCAGAGAGTGAGCAAGAAATCCAAGAAAGGAGACATCCAGATCCAGAGAACTCTAAATCATGTCTTTAAGCTCAACTGATCCTAGGTGAGACAAACTGAAAGTAGCTCACACTTTTAGTTTAAAGAACAGAACTGAGATTTGGGTGAGGGGCCCACTGCAAGCCATGAGAGGTTGCAGTTTGAATTTAACAAAGTTAATTGTCTGCCAAAACAAACATTTCTCAGAGTAATATAATAGAGTCCAGAGTCTCTAATGTTATGTATACATAACATTCAAAAAATACAATCCAAATGTTTTTGGCATATAAAGAGTCAGAAAATGTGTCCCAATATCAAAGGAAAATACAATCAATAGATGCAAACTCCAAGATGACAAAGATGTTAGAATTATCAGATAAGGACTTTAAAGCAGCATAATTATAATTATGTTCAATGAAGAATAGAAAATATGTTCATAATGATAGAAAAGATAGGAAATACCAAAAAAGCAACAGAAAGTATAAAAGAGAACCAAATGGAAATGTTAGAACTAAAAAATACAATATCTGAACAAAAAAGTTCACACATTGGCTTAGAAGCAAATGGAGATGAGAGATGAGTGAATTTAAAGATAGATCAATAGAGATCATCTAATCTGAAGAAGACAAAGAAAAAAGTCTGAATAAACCAAACCTAGCCAAATCAAACCAAACCAACCAAACAAACAAAATCCACAGAGTCTCGGGGAACTGTGGAACAATTTAAAAAGATTTAACATCTGGATAATTCAAGTTCCAGAAGGAGAGAACAGGGGTGAATGAGACAAAAAAATAGTTGAAGAAATAACAGCAGAAAGTTTCCCAAATTGGGTTAAGAATATAAATTTACAGATTCAAGAAGCTTAGCAAAACCCAAACAAGAAATCCACGCTGAATCACATCATTGTAAAGCTGCTGAATAGTAAACATAAAGAAAATATTCTTGAAAGTAGCCTGAAAAATGATCCTTTACATACAGGGGAAAGTGATTTAAGAACTGTGACTTTTAATGAGAAACCATAGAAGGCCAGAAGACAGTGGAGCAATATCTTTAAAGTGCTGAAAGAAAAAAAAATCCTGTCATCTCATAATTCTATATACAATAAAAATATCCTTCAAGAGTGAAAATGAAATGTACATTTTCATATAATAAAAACTAAGAGAACTGTCATCACTGGAACCAGACTACAAGAAATACTAAAGTTCTTTGGGCTGAAGGAAATGATACCCAGGGGAAAGTTGGGTCCTTAGGAATGAATGAAGAGCACTGGAAATGGTCAATATAAAAGATGATTTTTTTCTTAGTTTCTTTAAAAGTCACAAAACTGTTTAAAAGAAGATTTATAATATTGTCTTGTGGAGTTTGTAATATAGATATAATATATATAATAACTATAACAAAAAGTCACTGTGTGTATGGGGGGTAAATAGACATACATAGCTGCAATATTTGCATTTTACATGAAGTGGTACTATATTAATTTTAAGCAGGCTGTAAAAAAGTTTAAGAATACATTTTAATCCTACTTAGGTATTGTAATCCTGAGACTTCAACATTCTATGTTAAGTGGTAATATACTGACTCTAAGTAAACTGTGAAAAGTTAAGGATATATAACATAATCTCTAGAAAAATCACTAAAAAATAATGAAAAGAAATATAGCTGAACAATGAGTGAATTAAAATAGAATTTTAAAAATATTTCATAATCTAAGAGAAAGCAGGAAAGCAGGGAAAAGATGAACAAAAACCCGAGAGGACACACAAAAAATAAAATGGTAGACCTAAATTCAACTGTGTCAATACTTATGGTAAATGCAAATGGACTATCTACTCCAAATAAAAGGCAGAGATTAGTGGAAGGGATAAAAATGGACTTAGTTATATGCTGTCTGTAAGAGATACACTTTAAGTACAAAGACACAAATGGCTGAAAGTAAATGATTGGGAAAAGATGAACCAGAAACACAGTAAGACCCCAAAGAAATAAAAACATATGCCCATACAAAGGTTTGTGTATGATTATTTGCAGCAGCTTTAGTCACAACAGCTAAAAACTGGACACAACAACCAAAACATCCATTAGCAAGTGAATGGTTAACATAATGTGGCACATTCACACAATATACTACTACTCAGCAATAAAAAGACCCTAATTACTAGCACAAACAACATAGATGAATCTCAAAATCTGAACAGAAAAAGTCAGATACAAAAGAAGGATTTACTGTATGAGTCCATTTATATAAAGTGCAAACTAATCTATAAACCAAAAGCAGATCAGTGGTATACATCAGGGGCCAAAGAAGGAATGGAGTGTAAAGGGCAAAAAGAATCTTTTGGGGATGATGAAAATGTTCTGTATCTTGATTATGGTGATGATTTGTGGGCATATTCAACTGACAAAACTCACTGAATTGTACACTTTGAATAGATTCAAATTACAGTATGTAAATTATTTCTCAATAAAGTTGATGGGAAAAAATTATAAATCCTAATATTCAAATAACTTTATATTTTCCTTTGAACTCTAAAAAAATTCTTTAATTTAATTTTTAAAAAGAGAAAGAAGATTTGCCATTTTCTGAGGTTATGGCTTCTGTTGGTAAAATAAACAAATGTCTCTCTGTGTTAAAAATCTAGTAATAAATACAATAGTGGTTGTAATCTAGCCTTAATGTTGCAGGGAAATGACTTTAATGCAGTTATCAAAGACAAACTCAAGGAACAGCTGTATTTTCTGGCCTATTTTCTAAGACATTGAAAGGGGGAAAAAAATCCATCTTGAGTCTGAAAATTGCACTGAAGCATGAAACATAGAACAGGTCCGTCCATTGCCCCCTCTCCTGCCCCCAGCCGGTGGAATCCTTTAGAAAGCAATGAATCTTTATCTTCTGTGTTTGGGTTGTTAACATTTGGTGTTTTCTGAGAACACATATGGATAAAAAAGCTTGACATCGATCTCTGGCAAAGTCTGGGAGAAAACATTAAACAGATGGTTTGTGAGCACTTAGAATGGGAACTTGATATCCTTGTGTACAGGCTGAGAGATGTAGGCTGGTGGACAGCATCATTAGGTTGATTTGTAACTGGTTGAAAGACTTCCATACCCAACGAGTGCAGACTGCTGTCAATCTGGACAGATGCCCTCTGGATGCCAAAGTGCATTGATCACAGTGGCCATATGAGTTTTGGCATGTTTATTACTTAGCCAGTCTTTAGAAAGCTATTATCTTTTTTATTATATGCAAATAAACACATGCAACACATATATAAGCTATAAAGCATAACAGCATTTGAACACTCATGAATCCTTTATTCAACGTAAGCATGTAGAACATCCTCAATACTACTAAAATATCTGTATGCTTCTCCCTGATTTTCTCCAAGGGAAACCTTGCCACACTGAATTGTTTTTAATCATTCCTTTTCTTTTAAAAGTAGCTTCGTTGCTTTAAACAATTACTTTATTATTTTAGTTTTGCTTGAGATTTATAAAGAGGTATCATAATGTACATATCTTTGATTATATGCTTTTATTCTATTGAGAAGATTCATCCTCATTGTTGTCTGTAGCTGTGAATATTCCACTTTGTGAATATACCTTGTAATATTTACTCATGCCTTGTTCAATGGACATTTGAATGGCTTCTAATTTTTGGCTTTTTGAATAATGTCAATATTTACATTCTTATACATGTCTCCAGGCACATGTTATAAAAGTTTTTCTGGAGATATTCTCCTAGGAATGCAATTGCTGGAATAGAATATTGAGAATGTTACCTTACAACAAAATGACAAATCGTGTACCAATTTACATTCTTTCTATCAGTGTATAAAAATTTCCATTACTCTGTTGTTGTCAATACTATTGTGAGACATTAATTTTTTGCAACCTAGTGGACATAAAATGGCATTATCAATATCTTAATTTATATTTCCTTGATTACTAATGTGGGGTAGATTTTTTCTTATGTTCATTTTTCTTATGTTTATTAGATTTCCTCTTCCATGAAATGCCTGTGTAGATCTTTTATGCATTTCAAAATTAGATTGTCTTTTTTTAAAAATTGAGTTTTAGGCATTCTTTATTCTGAATACCAATTATTGATTGGTATATGAGTTTGAAATATAGTTTTGTCCTATCACTTTCTTCATGGTGTCTTTTGATGAACAGAAATTCTTAATATTAAAGTAGTCATACTTATCAATCTTTTATTTGTTGGTTAGCAAACTTTGTGTCTCATCTAAGAAATCCTTCCTCTTTCTATCTCTGGTCATAAAATTTTTTTTTTGAATTTTTTTTATAAAAATTCTAAAGCTTTACCTTTAATATTTGTCTTAAATCCATCTAAAATGTTATTAAAAATTGTATGTAATAAGAATTGAATTTCATTTTTTTCATATGGGATACTGGCAGTTCCAGTATGATTTAATGACTAGACCCGTCCTTTTCTCACTGCTCTGACATGCTAGCTTAGCTGCACACCAAGTTTTCATATAATGTGGCTGTCTGTTTCTGGGCTCTCTAATCTGTTATAGACCGGACAATTTGCCTATTCCTGTTTCAATATGACATTATTGTAATAAGAATAGCCTTACAATCATCTTACTATCTGGTAAGGCAACCATTTAGCCTTAATATCTATCTTAGCTTTATATATGTGTGTAGAGAATGGTTAAGCATGTGTTATATATATATAATATATATGTATATATGTATATTAGAATCAGCTTGTCAAGTGTCATTTTGACTGGAATTGATAGATCAATTTGAGGAGAACTGAATTCTTATGATAATGAATGTTGCTATAAATTAACATACTCCACTTATATCTTCCTTAAGGTGCATCAATAAAGTTTTAAACATTTCCCAATAAATATTCTATGCATATTTTGTTAAGATTTATTTCTAAATGTTTTACTTTTTTATTACTGTAAAAGATATTTCCTTAAAATTAAATTTTCTAAGTTTGTTTCTAAGTGTAGAAACATATTGAATATTGTATATTGACCTTATCTCCAGCCACCTTTTTAAACTCTCAGTAATTGTAATAATTTTTCTATAAAATCTTTTGATTAATGTAGCCAATGAAATAAATTTCAAATAATGTTAGTTTTGTTCCCTCCTTTCTAGTCTTCATACCCTTTACTATTTCTCTTATCTAACTTGACTAGGACAACTATGTTAAATCAAAGTGGTGATGGGGCATTCATGTCTTTTTCCTGGTTTCTGAAGGCAATATTTATAATATTTCATTAGTAGAAACTGTATTTATTATAGATTTTTTTGGTAGATACACTTTGGCAAGTTAAGAAAGTTATTTTCTATCCTAGTTTACTAAGATTTTTCTCTTAAATAGCGAATGGATGCAATTTTATCATGTGTTTTTCTTACCTATTAAGAACTTTTTTTTACCTTTAATATGTTGATGTGATAAATCCAACTTAGTACTATATTCTCTTTTAATATATGACTGGATTATTTAAGACTGTTAATCTGTTTTCCTGAGTGGACTGGCCTGCAATTTTCTTTTCTTACATTGTCCTTGTCTGGTTTTCTACTTGGGGAGTGTTTTATTTTTTCTTTTCTTTATTTCTTTTTTAATATTACCTTTTAATCACCAAAAAGTTTATATAAGATTGGAGCAATATATTCCTTGAAAGTTTAATAGAACTTGACTGTAAAACCATTTAGGATTGGGTACATTATGGAAACAATTCAGATTTTTTATTTGTAAGTCGAATTTAGTATTTTTTAAAGAATTTGTTCATTTTTGTCTCAATGTTTGAATTTATAGTTTTATCTGTAGTTATTTTCCCAACCTTAATGTAGCTTCTTGTACCTTTTTTCTTCTTTTTCCTTCATCAGTTTCACCACTAGATTCTCTATTTTACATTTTTTCAAAGAATGAACTTTTAAGTTGTTTATTATCTCTAGTGCTCTTTTCAACTGAGGCAGTGTAGAGAATAGTTAAGCATGTGAGCTTTGGAGCTGGACTAGTTAGATTTGAATGCCTGTTTCATCTCTTAACTGAGAAATCTTGGTAAATTTAATGTAGACAAGGCACTATGCCTTAGTTTCTTCATCTAGATTACATGAGGGTTAAGTAAGATAGTATGTGGAAACTAGAACAGGAAGTATTTGAACAATAAGTGTTCAATAAAATGTTGCTGTTATTATGATCTACAAACAGATGTTAAAGTATGTGAAGAGATTGTGGCTTTTAGTTCACATATCTTTCCCTTGAGGCTCAGAACTTATTTTAGAATGAAACAAGCTACTAGCATTATTCCCTCGATTGATGACTCTTCTATAGGGTTAACTCTGGCTACTGGAATTGGCAGGCTCTCCTAGATTCTAAATTTATGATCCAGATCCACCATTAAAGATTTGCTCTAAGGTGTAGGATTGGTTTATATGTAAAGAGGGCATAGAAAGATAAAGAAGCCATCCAGCTTCCCCTTGTGAGAGGTATACTTCTTCATATTTTATTTCTTAGGCTAATACTTCCTAGTTGTTTTAAGAGCAATTAAAAAAATAGATAAATAAATAAAAGACTACAAAATCTATGGAAAATTATATAATATTATGTTACATAAAAACAAAAAATTACATACATGAATTATAACTATGTAACCTAAACATGATTGTGGACAACTGAGAGACAACGCAAAAATGAAAGTATAATGGGGTAGTGGGATTATGAATAATTTTAAATCAAAAATTATTTTATGGTCATATTTCCTTTTCAATAAAAATTACTAGAGCCTGAAATTTTCTTAGTAAAAAGTCAAATGTAAAAAGGCACTACTAGTACTACTGTTTTAATATCAACAGATAACATTTATTTACTGCTCACATGTGTCGGGCACTGTTCTAAGTGCTTGATATGCAAGTTCTATTTAATCCTCATAAAAACCCTATGAGATAGCTACTATTATTAGACTTATTTTATAAATGAGAAAATTGTGGAATAAAAAATTTAATTAACTTGTTCAAGGTCACACTGTTCTTTAATTAAATGTAAAAAAAATCTAACTGGATGATTAAATAAATGGTGATGAATTTATACATTGGAATACTTCACAGCAATTAAAAGGAATGGGTTAGATCTCTATGTGCCAATATGGAAAAAAATGTTGGATTGTTAAATGAAAAACATAAAATGCAGACAGTGGGTACTGTAAATTTCCATTTTTTTGTAATATTATAATATTATCCACTATACAGTCCCATTTTTATCAAAACAATAATAATGTTAATCACATGTGTCCATGTCCATATATGTTTAGGGAAAGCAATTCAGTAGAATGCATCCTGTATTGCTGATAGCAGTTATCTATAGAAGGTGGAATTTGGGGTCATTTTGAACCATCTATATTATATTTCTATGATGTTGAAAATTGTATAATTTGTAATAAAAAAAACAACAACCAGACAAAGCTAGGCAAGATCTTTCAGCTAAATTTTAAAATAAAGAAAATGTGAACAAGTTAGACCAAGCAGGAACAGATGAAAGAACATGTCATTTACCATACGATTGGAAGAAAATATATAATAGAGTATCCAGGCTAAAAATTTATTAAAAACTCTAACTGATCTAAATGTGATTTAAAGTTAACTGTTTCATTTTAGATCTTATTTAAAAACTTTCTAAAATGTGAGTCTACCTTCTTAATTTCTAAGTTGACTTTTTCTTCTGTTTATTGATCTTTTAGAGTCTCCAAGTCATCTTTGTAATAATTAGTTCTGACTGTTCAGGGCTGCACTAAAGAAGGCAGAATTTAGACCAATCAAAGGAGACAGTCTCATAGTTACTTTTTAAACTAATCTGCAATATCGACATTTCTTCAAAAAGTAGAGTATAGACAATTTTTACTTAATTGATGGTCATGGTTATCAGAGTTTAAAAAGTTATATGTGAATATTCAGTGTTTGAATCAATTCACGATATTCATGGGCTCTGAAGGGAAGCTATGTGGGATATGTGTGGGATATGTCCCTAACTATGAGTTGGTGTCAGAGAGGGTGACCACAACCTCTCCCAAATCATTTGATTTTTTCCCAGTCATTCACTTATTTATTCAACAAACATTTATTGAGAATCTACTATGTGCCAGGCAGAACAGAATATGCAGTGATACAAAGATATATCAGACACAGTCACATCCTCAGGTAATTTACAGTCTACTTGGGACCCAGCTACTAAAAACAAATCTTGGAAATATTAATTCATCTATATACAAAACATTTAAAAATATTAATGGTAAAAATAACTAACTTTTACTGAGTACTTACTATGTAATAAGTAATTACCATGCACGATCTCATTTAATTCCCACAACTACTGCATGAGGTAGGAATTAATAGTAAGGCCTAGACAGGCTAAGTACTTTGCCCAAACTCACAAAGCTAGTAAATGATAGGACTTGGGTTTAGACTCAGGCAACCTAATTCCAGAGCATGCATCCTTCTGACCATGAAAGACACTTCTGTTGCTAGCCTCTTGATAAGGACACCAAGGTGAAGCAAAACATTAACAGAATAAAGGAATTAATTACGAAGAAAGTACAGGCAAAGTAGGAAGATTTCAAGCCATGAATCATACATATGCTTAACCCACAAAGAGGATTACAGCAATTTATGGGATGATGTATTATTTATAAGCAAATAGGAAGTTACTGGAAGAATCATCAGCAGTGATACAAGATAAAAAGCTGATTTCCTGCTTTAAAAGCTCTTCTATACAGCTCCAGCCACTAACAATTCTAAATAAAGGCATCAGGCGGCCTCAGAGTACTCTGAGCTCTGTGCCATTAGAGATACAGTAAGTTCTTTCTCAGTATCGTCACCAAAGGGAGAAAAGAGCACAGTGCATATCTGATCTGCCCATGGCCAAAGAGAAAGAAAAAGAGCTTCTCATTCACAGATTCAGTTTAACACACCGGGGAACTATGATTGCTTCACCTGGGTCACGGCCCACTCTGTGACCAGGAAGGTAGAGATGTTACTAGGGATAGAGAATGCAGGGGATGCTGTGAAGACCAAGAACAGCCTCCACAGCTATCACTGCCATCAATTCATTCAACAGATATATCTACTGATAACTTAGGATATGCCACACTGGGACACAGAAGTGAGTAAGACAAATTTCTAATCTTAAGGTACTTACAGTTTAATACAGAGAGAAAAGACATTAAATAGCATATGATTTAGGTGCAAAAAAAATTACCATACAACAAAGCAATGGTGTACATGGTTTGTAATTAAGTGCTAAATTGTGCAGTGCAGACCACAAATGATGTGGTTTTCTTAAGGAAAGGGAAATCAATACAGTAGCTACAAACCTGAATTAAGCCTTAAAGGATGGGGAGGATTTGGCTGGAAGAAGATAGGGGAAGGAATTCAGAGGGAAAGGCTGAGTGGAGGGATGGAGAGAGAAAGGACAATCAGCGAGAAGACTGACTTGAGAAAAGCAGTGTGTGCAGTAGATGAGAGCTCATAAACCACACAGCTAAGGCTGGTTACCCTACCTCCCTGACCAGAATAATCTCAGTGGCCTCATGGTTCTGGAAGGATCCACATGTGTCAGAATTTGATGGGAAACACACCCTTAGTTACCAACCCCCTGATCTAATCAGGGGTTGAAGGGCAGAATGAGGTTATCCATGGGAGTCCAGGAGGATATCAAAGGTATCAGAATAGCAGGCACCTTCCTGTGTGCATAATCTTGGAGAAGGCCAGCATAGCCAGAAAGGCCTGCTGGAGGGCAAACCATAACTTGAGTGCCGGATAGATTAAAACCAGTTAAAAACCTCTCAATGCCATAATTTGGGAATCTCTACCCAACTTCCTGATTAAAATCTTTTTTTAAATTTCCAATACCTTAGAATGAAATGCTGTATCTTAGACTGGATTTAGGGCATATATAGTCCTTGATCTAAGACTTGCTACCCTTATAGCCTCACTCCCACCTCTGCCTGATAAGGCTCCCGTCACAGGGAACCATAGGCACTTCTCTGAAAGTTGATTCACCTTACCTTCTCATGCCCCTGGATGTCCTGTTTGAGTGCTCTTTTCCTCTCTGCTTAGCTAATTCCTACTTGTCATTTCCAACTCAGTTTGATGATTTTTTTCCCTCTAGAAAGTGTAGGATTATTGGTGATTATGAGTGATTTATGTAGGATTTATTGGCAGGAATCTGGATGCCAGTGGTTGCTGGGTGGGGGTCATTACATTGAGGACAACAAAGCTGGGAAGCTGATGACTGAGAACCCATTTTGGGGAGATGAGAAGGATGCAGGAGATAGGGTGTGTGTGAGCCAAGGCTCTAATGTCTTGGCACATACTCCATTGTTCCATCAAACTTCACTTAAAAAACACAGAGTCAAAGATAAAAATTATTAAGAATTTTAAGACAGCAAAACTCAAGAGCAGAGCCCTGTGTAACTGCACTGATCATAAGCCCACGAAGTCAGGTGCACATATGTGTCTTTTCATGCAGCACTGGTTATAAGAGCAAAATGTAAACAACCAAATTGTTCATTAATAAGCAATGAAACAAACTATGGTCCTACTACACAGTAAAAAATCATGTAGCCAATAAAAAATAAGAGACAGATAAATACTAGCATAGGTAGCTGACCAAAACACTAAGAAGGTTATAGAATATTATGTATGCATTGATTAAAGTAGTAAATACAGTGGGCCCTATCTACTTGTGTGTTCCACATCTGTGAAATCAGCCAACTGTAGAATGAAAATATTTGCAAAAAGTTAGATTGTTGCTGACATGTACTATGTAGTTAGGCCTACAATGATTGCATCTGTCCTGAACATGTACGGACTTTTTTTTGGGGGGTCATTATTCCCTTAACAATACAGTATAATAACTATTTATATGGTGCTTACTGTATTTTTTTTAACGCCTACAGCACCCAGTCTTCCTAGGTGTTCTCCCATCCAAGTACTAATCAGGCCTGACCCTGCTTAGCTTTCAAGATCAGACAAGGTTGGGTATGTTCAGGGTGGCAAGGTCATAAACTCTTTGTATTAGGTTTTATAAGTAATCTAGAGATGATGTAAATTTTACTGGAGGATGTATGTAAGTTATGTGTGAAAATGACATCATTTTATATGAGGGACTTAGAGCATCCTTGGATTTGGGTATCACAGAGGTCCTGGAACCAGTCCCCTACAGATACAGAGGGACGTGTGTGTGTGTGTGTGTGTGTGTGTGTGTGTGTGTGTGAATGTTTATATAAAGGAACATTGGGAAGGATACTCAAATCCCAAATCTCTTAAAAATGATTAGAGGAGGAAGAAACTTTCTTATGCCTGTAATGTTTCAGGTCTTACATTAACATATAGTTTTTGAAATTAAAAATATGATTAAAAATTCAACTCTAACACCTAGAAACCTGTCTCAACCACATGTTGGCTTCATTTCATTTAAGAACATAAAAAGACCATGGAAAATAATCTTCCTGACTTATGAAAAACACTACTTATTAAAATTCTTACCATTTTTTAACCTTTTCATTTAACTCTTACCATCACTGCTGGGCTCTTCAACAGGGGATGCTGAGTCCATACACCCTAGGGCTCCCCTTGTGATCTCGACCACCTGAAGCCTCCTGACCATGCCAACGTCTGTATCTTTCAATCCTTCCTCCAATTGTTTGACCACCTCTTTTCCAGCCTGGGAAGTCAGAACAGTAATCTGGAAACAAATCCAAGAATCAATGTGTCTACCTTCCTTGGTATATACAGTGAGGACCATAACAGATTAGAAGTAGAGGAGAAGTACAAGAGAAGTCTGTGGAAGTGGCTACTGTCTTTAGGGGAAAGAAGAGGGTTTAATTATAACTTAAAAATCAAATTTTATTTAACAGATTCTTTTGGGAGAGCCCTGGTGGGAGTGATAATTACAAGGTCCTTCCAAACAGGCTGAGTCTACCGCAGAAAGTGACCTGTAAGAAGCCATCCCTGTGTTTTAACTTTTTAAGTTTGCTCAGATCTCTGGTAGTATCTGTTCTGCTTAAAAATATTTTCATTTTACAAGGAAATAAAGGAAACAGGATCCTTAAATTCTACTCACTAAATGTGTTCTGAATATCTGAAAGCCTATATACTCCTTTCTCATGGTGATGATTCCATGTAGATTTCTTTTGTTTGTCCTCTTAACTCTAAAATGTACTCATCCTTGAATAGTATGTCTGACCTGAAGGAATACTGAGGTGTTTGTATATAACTTAAATATTTTATTCTACCTAAATGAATATACTCTATGTTTTTATTAGCAGTTTTGTCTTGAATTTGGGAGGCAATTCTTTTTTGTACTTAGACATTTTTGATGAAGAAGGATGAAGATGAAAGCAGAAGTATTTTTTAAATTCTGTTTTTAAAAGTCTATCTGATGCCTGAGGTTACCAGAGACTGAAAGTGTTTTAACTTACACTCACACACTCAATGGAGTATGCAGTCATGACTTATTACATTTTTAAGATTATCTCCAGAATTTTAGAAATTTTCACTCTTGCACATTTGCTAATTCCAAGAAAATTTACTCAATTTGATCCCAACATTTGATTAAGAACAACTGTAAATTTTTAAGCATAACCAGAAAATATAAATATAGAACCAATATAGGCAGTTTACCGATTGCTTTACAAGTCCTCGAAATCCAAAGGCAGATGGCATATTCAGATTTTATTTTGATTTCAGTTTTCCCTTATAATTCACTTTAGTCCACATTTTTAGCACTCCTCTCTATGCTTAGCTGTGTACTAAGAATTGCACAAGTTATAGGAAAAAGGGAACATGTCTCCTGCCTGCAGGGAGCTGAAAATCTAGCCTTGAAATTTATGTTCAATGTATATGAAACAGAGAACAATATAAGGATGATAAATAATGAAGCATCTAGATGGACTGCAATAGGAAGGTGGCTTACTCTGCCAAGGTCAGCATCTCTTACCTCAAGGGAAGCGTAACTCAGAACTGTGCCTGTGGTCATATGTCTGCTGTACTGTTTGAACTGCTGGAGCCCGTCTTCTACTGCCAGCTGCAGAGAAGTGCCTTGTGGTCTGAAACAATCTTCTCTTTGTAACATGTAGAGTTCTGAGATGCAGGCCTGCAGCCTAGCAAAGTTCCCTTTCACTTGCTGCAGAGAAAAATGAACCGAGGGTACAAATCTTCAGTGACCCAGGTTTCAGATTAATTGGTAGTCTAACATCATTATCATTCTTTCCTCAGGAGTCCCTTCTCTTCCCGAACATCTGTTTATGTGACCAACATTAACTGAATGTGTACTGTGTTCTAGGCACTGCACTCAAGTCTTCCCTATATCCGAAGGAAGAAAATTTGCAGCCAAAGGCCTTTGATTATGTGGAATTATCAGAAATAGGAAAGCATTCACTCACCCAAAGGAAGGTCCAATTGTGACTGCTTAGTTTTACTTTGGAGTGGCCTACAAACTGGAGGACTAGCAGGGTCCTCTTAAACATGTCTTCATTTCTCAGTCAGTCTAGGTACCTGGAGCTTCTCTATTCAAGAGTGATGTCATCCCAGAAATGAGGATGCTTTTGTGGCTGATCATTTAGGAACTAGTAAGGTCCTATATAACCTGCTCATCAGTGTCACTTCGGTAAATAAGAGATGCTTGGTTTCATGTACAGTTAGCTCAAGGGGCAACAAATAAACTTCTTGGTTCTCCTTATCTTCCTTCTTAAAAACTTATTATCAAGAAGTAATCTAATATAATCTGATTCTAGATCAATGTCACATCTCCTAAAAATATATGCATTTTGAATAAATGTGGAATGAAAATTTATGACACTATTTGAAGAAATTCCAAGCATTAACATCAGGTGTGGGTGGGTGGGAAGGAGTTATATTTTGGGATGAAGAAAACTTTCTGACCAATATTTGCAAATGTACATAAAATTCATAAGCATAAGTTATAACACTGCCAGGCACAAAGACTGCTTAAGTCAACTCACTTCCATTGTCACTGCCCGACTCACTTCCATAGCTACTTACTTTGCTTACATGCTCCTCTCCCTAAGTCTCTGGGAACAACACAAGAAATAGGATATGATTCTAACTCAAAGAGAACTTGCAATGTAGATAGAAAGATAGAGATCCTACTCAAGAAAGAAATGAGAACAAATGAGACCACAGGTAGAAACTAGCAACCTTTGAGTATTTCTTCTCATGTACTAAAAGAATCTGAAAAAGAATATAGTTCTTCATGTATTTTTAAGTTGACATCTAGATTTTAAAATTCTGAGTGTAAATAGTTGCTAAGGATGTAACTTCCAGTATATTTTAAATATTGATATTTTAAAATAAAACTATAACATCAACTTTCAGAACACAATCCAATAGAATCTAAACACCAGAGAGATTTGATATTCACTATTAGTCAATTAAAAAGTACATGAGCAAGCTCTTTTTTCTTATCAACAGATGTTTATATTATTCCTATTTCTCCTTGAACTCATACTTCCATTTCACTTTTCCCACACAGTTTTATCATAATGTGATATAATTTTTTGGTTGGCAATCTTTTATTGATCACCCTATCATACTTCTCTACATCAAAAATATTTACATATTATAAGATTTTTAAAATTTCCTATAACCACAGGCTCTAAGGGATAATCTGAGTTATTAGAATTATTGTTCACATATGATTGATCAAAACAGCATATATCATTGATTTTAATAAATAACTATTGGCATTAGGCATAAACTTTAATTGGAAATACATTTCTTATTGGAATGGATATGCTGGGTTCTTTTTTCAATTAGTTCAGGTATGTGTGAATAAATTACATACTGCTTGAATGACAATACATTCAATATCAATTCTATTCTTATATTCTATTGTGATAATGCTGAGAAATCTTGTCTTCCTAAATACAAGATGCGATGCCAACCAAATTGTCAAATTCCTCTGAGTTATATGTCAAAAGTCAAACACATATCTATCAATAAAAATTATTTTAGTGATCTATGGGCTGCCACTCAATTTAGTCTTGGTCCAATTTTGTGAAAATTGGAAACCACCAGGCTGCAAAAGACTTTTAATCCAGAGTCATAAATCATTGACTTCCTTACACTGATAAACAACATTTTGAATTATTCCTTTGTTTGGTGCCTCTGGAATTTTTAAAACTACATGGCAATCCATCATAGTAATATTCATAATAGGCAAAAGATATGTACCTCTCACCTCTTCCTTTTTCCTTTGGATTTTATTTGTGAAGTGAAACAAGGGTAATTGTGAAAGGGATGGTGGGAATGGAGCAGCAGTCAGACACCCTAATCACAGGCATAGTTAGAGAAGTTTTAGAAAAAAATACTAATGGAAATTCAGGATCTGTATATAAATTCTTTAAATTATCTACTTCTGTTTACTCTGGGGAGTCCTCTTGTAGCCCTATAATATATGTACCCCAGTTTGAAGAGACTGTCATAGATTATGGATGCTTTAGGAGTTTTGCGAAAAAATTACAGTATTTTCTGTGTGTATGTGTCTGTGTGAGTTGCAGTAGAGAGGCAAAATGTTCAATACAAGCAATGGTATGGAGGATGAGAGTGAATACTATGAGCCAGAGAGAATGAAAGAATGTGCCTGACAAGAGTAGAGGAGCTTGTTAAGAAGTAGTGGGCATTTTAGTTAAAAAAGTACTAGGTCTTAGCTCAGTCTTTTGATCCAGACAGATCTGAGTTCCAAACACAGCACAGCTCTCCCTATTATTGGCTGTGAGCCCTTAAGCCTAAATTTTCTCATCTGAGAATATCTTTATTTCTGATTTATTCCTTAAAGATATTTTCACTAAATACAGAGTTCTGGGTTAACACTCTTACTTTCAGCATTTGAAAAATGTGACACTTTCTCTGATCTCCTCTGGTTTCTGATTAAAAAAAATCTATTATTACTTGTTTTTTACCTTATAAGTAAGGTGACAATACTTCACTCTCAAGAATTTATCTTTAGTTTTTATAACTTTGATTATAATGTGCCTTAGAATAGATTTCTTTGCATTTATTTTGTTTGGGGCTCACCAGTCTCTAGCTATTTAGATTTATAGCTTTTGCCAAATTAGGGAAAATTTTAGTGATTAGTTCTTTGAATATTTTTTCAGCCTACCTTCCTTTCCTGTTCCTCCTGGACTCTGATGACATAAATGTTGGATTTTTTGTTATAGTTTCACAGTTCCCTATGGTTTTGTTCATTTTTTTAAAGTTTATTTTCTCTGTTACTCAGATTTGGTAATTTCCATTCTATCTTCAAGTTCACTGATTCTTTCTTCTGACCTCTGCATTCTGCTGTTGAGCCTATCCATTAAAGATTTTTGCTTTTCAAATTCTAGTTATTGTATTTTTCAGTTTTAAAATTTATATTTGGTTCTTCTCTATAATTCTTCTTTGGTGAGAATATTTCTATTTGTTTCAAGCATGTTCATAATTATTATTGAAGCATTTTTACTATGGCTGCTTCAAAATCTTTTCAGATAATTCTAACATCTCTTTCATTTAAGTACTGGTGTTGTTGTTTT
Source organism: Cynopterus sphinx (assembly GCA_030015415.1). NCBI lineage: Eukaryota > Metazoa > Chordata > Mammalia > Chiroptera > Pteropodidae > Cynopterus > Cynopterus sphinx. The sequence continues at coordinate 51,639,386 of CM057383.1, read as the reverse complement.
CTCATTTAAGTTGAGATTTCCTTGGTTCTTGATGAGTGATTGACATTTTGAGTATTATGTTATAAGACTCTGGATCTTATTTAAATCCTCTGCTTAGCAGGCCTCCTCTGACACTATGCCAGTGTGGGAAGTAAGATTTCCAGGTGTGACTCTATTTGGCCTCTGATTATGACTCAGAAGGAAAGGTGCCTTGTTACTTCTGGATAGGGGTGAAGATTCAGTCTTCCCACATGACTCCACTGACATTCTGGGGATGTGGAAGCTTCATTACCATCAGGAAGGCATAAAAGTCGTGGCTTTCCACTAGGCTTTCACTGACACCAACCTGCCTTGGAAATAAAAAGGTACTCCACTGCCACTCTCATATGGCTTCCACTCTGCCTCCTCCAACACCACCTGAGGGCCAAAGATATTGTCAATGTTAACTAGCAGGGTGGGAGTCCAAGCTCCCACATAGCATCCATGAAAACTAGGGGAAGGAGATCTTGTTCTCAACAGGTAAAGATAAAAGTCCTGGCTCTCCAGGAGGACTTGTCTGACTATTCCAGCAGGAAAGTTGCCTCAGGAAGGGGTGCACTAGAACCTCTGAAGTTGTTCTCATCCCTGTGGTCCTGAACTTCGTATAGGGGAGAAAATGAAAATTTGAATTATTTGAGGAGAGACAGCTCTCTACATGTGAGGGAGCTTTGTAAAAGCACTGTCCTGGCTCAGCCTTTGACTTCTGAAACCCTAAGGGGAGTTTCACTTGAGTCCTATGTGAAACTACAGAGAACATATTTTCATGTTTCTGCACAGTTAGGGCTTTCTAAACAAAGAAGACTGGAACTTAGTTTTGGAAGTTAAAGGGTGATTGAATGGCTAGAGAAAAAATACAATCATGGTGAGGTTGGATTAAACATGGCAGAATGAGAGGCATCCCTAGATCTCTCCCCTTGAAACAACAATTAGGTAAACAGCTAAAACTCAACAAAAAACACCCAAACTGTACACCAGCACGTCTGAGCGTGAGATCTGTGCATAAGAGCTATCACAGGTAAGAACCCTGGGTGTTGGGCGGTGGGCTGGGATATATAAAGAAGCTGCCTCTCACAGCCAGAGCTCCCTGGAAGAGCAGAGGGAGGGGAGAAGGTGTGGCAAGTTCCCTGAACAGCCCTGTCTAAGAGTGCTGTGAGCACCATGCGGCCATGGCAGGGCCCAGTCATCAGGGCAGAAGGCAGAGGAACGGGGACAGCAGAAAAGTGGGATGTCAGAGAAACAAGAGTTGATTTTTACCAGCTTTGGCTGCAAAACCAAGGCTGAGCCGCAATTCCCATCCCCCAACCTAGAGTGTCCCTCCCCCATACCCTCTGAGACTGATCACCATGGCGCCACAGGGAAATCTGAGCAAATTGTCACTAACACTGTCAGGAACTGAGACTGAGGGTAGCGAATTTGATTAAACATTTATAAGGAGAAAAGGAGACATTATTAAGACTTTATATAAAGCAGATATCCAAGAGGCTTAGATGCCACCAACTGGAAACCAAAAGAAAAACACCTTATTTGCAATAGGCTAGGGACCATTATATAATAAATCTTCCTGGAAAAAAATAGCAGAACATACTTCCATTAATGCCCAGGTGGAGAAATAATCCATTAAACATCATGAAAAGCAAGGTGACAAGGCATCTCACAAAGAAAAATCTCCAGAAAATAAGCCTACAGACATATAAATATGTGACCTAAATAACAGAGAATTCAGAATGGTACTTCTGAAAAAAACTCAATGAGATCTGAAATGAGATCAAAAATTTCAGGAATTTAAAATAACTAGATGAGTAGAATGAGTTCTTTAGCAAGGAGATTGAAACTCTCAAAAAAAGAAAAAACACCAAGAACAAAAACAAAAATGAATAGACCTTCAGAAGATAAGAAACCCATTGCAAGGTTGAAAAATGAAATAACAAGCTTGGGAAACAGAGTCAACCAAATGGAGGAAAGGATCAATGATATCAAAAATAGTAATGTAGAAATAAATCAGAAAGACAAAGAGAGAAACCGAAGAATGAAAAATAATGAAAGAGAAATACAAGAACTAGCTGATACCATCAGGAGAGGAAACATAAGAATAATGGGAATTCTTGAAGGAGAGGAAAAGGAGCAGGGATTAGAAAGCATTTTCAGGTAAATGGTAGTGAGACTTTCTTAAATCTAAGGAATGAGCTGGAGCTTGGAATTCAAGAAGTCAACAGAACACCCAATTATCTCAACCCCAAAAGGCCTTCACCAAGACAAATTGCATTAAAATTATTAAAAATCAATGACAAAGACAGAATTCTTAGGGCAGCCAGGGAAAAGAAGACAGTAACATATAGAGAAAAACCCATTAGATTGTTGTTGGACTTCTCAGCACAAACCTTACAAGCCAGAAAGGAGAGGAATCACATATTCAAACTATTAAATGAAGGAACTACCAGCCTAGAATAATGTATCCAGCTAAGCTCTCCTTTAGATTTGAAGGAGAAATAAAGACCTTTCCAGACATACAAAAATTGAGACAATTCTCCACATGAGGCCTGCACTACAGGAAATACTGAAAGGGGTCAGCTCACCTAAAAGAAAATGACAAAACACACACACACACACACACACACACACACACATCCAACCATAATTAGGAGTAAGGTGAGTAGCAGGCCGATAAAAGCGGAGGAGTGCAACCCTTACTAGTAACAAGGCATTATAAGCTTAAAATAAGAAGAGATTTGCTATAGCAAGATAGTAATGAACATTCAGCATACATAGGGACAAATAGAGACAATAATGATTGAAAAGGGGAGGACTCAAAGATCCAAATTTGCAAAGGGGAATGGAGATAAGGCACACACAGAAGAAAAGGGAATACTGTATATATATAACTATCCTTTACATATCTGTAATGATAACCACATGCCAAAGATTCAGAACCGAAGTATATAACATAAAACAAGAAGGACCAGAGGCAAAACCCATAAAAGCCAACCAAAATAAAGAAAACAGAAACATAAGGACAAGGAAGCAATGGAAACACCGAGCTACTGGAAAGCAAAAGATAAAATGGCTATAAGAAGCCCTCATATTTCAATAATCACCCTAAATATAAATGGACTGAATTCAACAGTAAAAAGGAACAGAGTTGCAGAATGGATCAAAAAGCAAAACCCAACCATATGCTGCCTTCAGGAGGCACATCTCCGTTCCAAAGACAAATATAGATTCAAATTGAAAGCGGGGAAAGTGATATTTCAAGCTAATGGCATTCAGAGAAAAGCGGGAGTAGTGGTACTAATATCAGATGAAATAGACTTCAAAATGAAAACAGTAAAGAAAGATACTGAGAGACACTTTATAATAATAAAGGGAATCATGCACCAAGAAGACATGAAACTTATTAATATCTATGCTCCCAGTCAGGGAGCTCTGAAATATGTAAAGCAGTTACTAACTAAAGGGAGAAACAGACCAAAATACTCTTGTAGTAGGGGACCATAATACCCCACTGTCAGATATGGATAGATCATCCAAACAGAAAATCAATAAGGAAATAACATCCTTAAATGACATGTTATACCAACTGGACATAATTGACATTTACAGAGCTTTTCCTCCCCAAACAGCTGCTTATATATTCTTCTTTAGTGCACATGGAACATTCTCAAGGATTGACCACATACTGGGACACAGATAGCCACAACAAATATAAGAGGGCTGAAATCATACCAACCATATTCTCTGATCATAATGCTTTAAATTAGAGATCAACTGTAAAAAGAAAGTGGAAAGAACCAGAAATACAGGGAGATTAAACAACATACTGCTGAAGAATAACTGGGTTAGAGAAGAATAAAAAGGGAGATCAAGAGATATATAGAAACAAATTATAATGATAATACAACATATCAAAACTTTTGAGACATGGCAAAAGCTGTCAAAAAAGGAAAGTTTATATCATTACAGGCCTACCTCCCAAAACAAGAACAAGCCCAAATACACAACCTAATGCTTCGTATTAATAAACTAGAAAAGGAAGAACAAATGAAGCCTAAAGTCAGCAGAAGGAAAGAAATCATCAAAATTAGAGCAGAAAGAAATGAAATTGAAAACAAAAAGGAATAGAAAAAATAGATACAACGAAGAACTGGTTCTTTGAAAAGGTTAATAAAATTGAATAGGGGATAGACTCATTAAAGAAAAAAAGAGAAAGAACACAAATAAACAAAATCAGGGATGAGAGAGGGGAAATTATGACACTGTAGAAATACAAATGATCATACAAGAATACTATGAAAAAGTATATAACACCAAATTTAATAACCTAGATAAAATGAACCAGTACTTAGAAAAATACAATCTTCCTAGACTGAATCAAGAAGAACTGGAAAATCCAAATAGACCGATCATCAGTATGGAAATTGAAACAATCATCAAAAACCTATTAAAAAGTAAAAGTCCAGGACCAGATGGCTTTACCAGTGAATTCTACCAAACATTCAAAGAAGATTTAATACCTATTCTCCTCAAACTCTTCCAAAAAGTTGAAGAGGAGGCAATACTTGCCAATTCATTTTATGAGGCCAACATTACCCTGATACCAAAACCTGGTAAAGATAACACACAAAAAAGAAAACTACAGACCAGTATCTCTCATGAACACAGATGCAAAAACCCTAAATAAGATTCTCGTGAATTGAATACAGCAACATATTAAAAAGATTATACGCCATGATCAAGTGGGCTTCATCCCAAAGGCACAGGGATGGTTCAACATGTACAAATCGATTAATGTGATACACCACATAAAAAATTAAAAATAAAAATCCTTTGATCATACCAATAGATGCAAAAAAGCCTTCGACAAGATACAGCACCTATTTAATTTTATTAATTTTATTATTTTTTTGATATAGCACTCATTTATGATAAAAACACTTAACAAAATTGGTACAGAAGGAAAGTACCTTAAATAATAAAGGCAATATATGACAAACACTCAGCTAACATTATACTTAATGGTGAAAATGAAAAACCTTCCCTCTAAGATCAGGAACAAGGCAAGGCTGTTTCCTCTCACCACTGTTATTCAATATAACATTGCAGATCCTAGCAAGTGCAATCAAGCAAGAAAAAGATATAAAAAGCATCCAAATAGGAAACAAACAAATCAAACTGTCACTATTTGCAGATGATATGATTCTCTATATAGAAAACCCTAAAGACTCCACAAGAACACTACTAGAAACAGTAAACAAATACAATAAAGTCTCTGGATACAAAATCAATGTTCAAAAATCCATAGCGTTCCAATACTCTAACAATGAAGCATCAGAAAAAAATAATTCTTTTTGCAATTGCAACAAAAAGAATAAAATACCTAGAAATAAATATAATAAAACATGTGAAGGACCTATAGAATGAAAACTATGAGACCCTATTAAAAGAATTCAAAGATACAAAGAAATGGAAAGATATTTGTGTTCTTGGATTGGAGGAATTACCCTAGTTAAAATGACCTTATTACCTAAAGCATTACATAGAAATAATGCAATCCTCATCATAATCCCAAAGGGCATTTTTAAAAGAAATAGAACAAAAAATCATCAGATTTGTATGGAAGCATAAAAGACCCCAAATTGCCAAAGCCATCCTAAAAAAAAAAAAAAAAAAAAAAAGAGGCTGGAGGCATCACTCTGCCTGACTTCAAATTATACTGCAAAGCAACAGTAATCAAAAAGGCATGGTATTGGCAGCAAAACACACACATGGACCAGTGGAACAGAAGCAAGAGTCCAGAAGTAAACCTATCTGTATATGGGAAAACAATTTTTGACAAAAAAGCCAAAAACATACAGTGGAGAAAGAAAAGCCTCTTCAATAAATGGTGCTGAGAAAACTGGAAAGTCACATGCAAAAGGATGAAACTAGACTGTTGTCTATCACTACACACCAAAATTAACTTAAAATGGATTAAGTTCCTGAATATAAGACCTGAACCGATAAAATGTATAGAAGAAAACAGGAACTAAATTCAAGAGCATTGGACTTAAATAGGATTTTATGAATTTGACCATAAAGGCAAGGGAAGTGAGAACAAAAATAAATGAATGGGACTACATCAAACTAAAAAGCTTCTGCTGAGCAAAAGAAACTGTCAACAAGATAAAGAGACAACCATCCAAATGGGAAAATATATTTGCAAGCAATACCTCCGATAGGAGCCTAATATCCAAAAGAGCCTAATATCCAAAATATACAAAGAACTCATATGACTCAATAACATAAAAACAAATGATCCAATCAAAAAATGGGCAAAGGACCTGAGCAGACACTTCTCCTTAGAGGACATACTAATGGCCAACAAATATTTGAAAAGATGCTCAACATCTTTTAGCTAGCTATTAGGGAAATGCAAATCAAAACCACAATGAGATACTATCTCACACCTGTTAGAATGGCTATAATCAACAGGACAAGTAATAACAAGTGCTGAAGAGGATGTGGAAATAGGAACCCTCATACACTGTTGGTGGGAATGCAAATTGGTACAGCCACTATGGAAAACAGTATGGAGGTTCCTCAAAAAACTAAGAATTAATTTACCACATGATTCAGCAATCCCTCTCCTGGGTATTTACTCCAAAGACTTGAGAACCCATATCCGAAAAGATATTTGCACACTAATGTTCATAGCAGCATTATTCATGGTGGCCAGGACATGGAAACAACCGAAGTGTCCTATGATAGATGATTGGCTAAAGAAGCTGTGGTATATATGTGTGTGTGTGTACACACACACACACACACAATGGAATATTATTTATATACACAATGGAATATTACTCAGCCATAAGAAGAGATGAAATACTGCCATTTGTGATAACATGATGGAAATAATCATGCTAAGGGAAATAAGCCAGACAGAGAAGTTTGAAAATCACATGATATCACTTATACATGGGTTATAAACCTAAAAGCAACAAATGAACAGGACAAACAAACAGAGACTTATAGACGCGGACAATGGACTAATGGTTTCCAGAGGGGAGGAGGGAGAAGGGAAAATAAAATAAAATCTTGGGGAAAAAAAAAAAAATAGCCTATAGAGAAATTTAGAGACTAATTTCCCTGAGTTTGCATTTCAAAGGGGTCTCTGTGAAAAGAGTCAGTTGCTTATATTTTAAAGGTCTGTAAAGGCCAAGTTTTCTCTCCTTCCCTCAGGATTGGAGAGGGCCAAGATGTCGCCTATTTAAACTCCCATATTAATAATTTTGAGATTCTCCTTTTGCAATACAAACACCCCTTATGTGCAGAATGACATCTGATCTCATTGTGTTGCCTGTGTAGTATTAGATGTGAGAACAGGCACAGTTATTTCTAAGTAATAACCGTGATCTCTTCCCCAGAAACTGTATTTGCTTTCAGGATAAAATGAACAAATGGTAAATATACTCACCACAAAGGGGAGCATGCACTCGTGCTGATTTTGTACCATGTATAAGCTGAGGAGGGACATGCGGCTGGGGCCCATCAAACTGCAGGCTATAGAGAAAAAGTTTTGCAGAGCCTCACAGAGGTTGGAGCAGATGTCAGCCCAGGATGGTAGAGTGATATGCACAATGAGAAGTCTTGGAGTTTGCTGGTAAATCTGCCTGGGGGGCCCCTTACCAGTAGTTCGCCCATGATACATGGCAGCCAGACCAGAGGTGGAACTGCAGCCACTACCTGGATATTCTCTACACCTATAGAGAACAAGCGAGAAATCATTGGCTTTCATAAAACTGAATTATGTACTCTGTTGAAACAATGATCATGGGCCTAGGGGATTAAGTCCAGAAAGGAGTCAGGCTGGGTACTAACTCCAACTTCCCTAGGCAGGCTACTTCACCCTTAAAATTTTTTTTTTTTAAATATATGATTCCATTTATGTGCAATGTCCAGAACAGGCAAATCCATAGAGACAGAAAGTAAATTAATGGTTGCAATAGGTTGAGGGAAGAAGAAGTAGAGAATGACTGCTAATGGATGAGGTGTTTCTTTTACAAAGATGAAAACATTCTGAAATTATAGAGAGTAATGGATGCACGCACTCGTGAATGTAGTAAAACCCAATGATTTATACACCTTAAAGTGATGAATGTTATGGAAGGCTAACCCATCTTAATAGCTCCTAAGAGATCTAGATGTTTGCCTGTAATGTAAGACTGAGAATTCTTAGAGAGATGCTGAGTGGAACTAATCAAAAGATACACAAAAGTCAAACTTCAGTTTCAGAGTAAGCTACCTGCTCTCATAAACTTTGTTTATTATTGTACTGTATAGTAATTTATTTCTATGACTGTCTCTCTCACTATACTGTGGGCTTCCCAAGGGTAGAGAACCTGTTTTGTCAACTTTATTTACCAGTGTTTTGTACATTGGTTTTTTTTTTTTTTGGTACATAATAACTTAAAAAAAAATGAAAATATGAGCACTTTCCCCTTCAAGACTTATTCAAAACCCTTTATGACTTGACCTTCAACCTAATTGGACACATTCTTAGAAAAATATATCTAACCAATACCAAATCAAAAACAAGGTTTTAAAATCTAAATACTCTATAACCACTGAAGGGTAAATTTAACTGGTAGTAGAATATCTTCCCACAAACTACTGGGTCAGATGATTCACTGATGAGTTCCATCAAACTCTCAAAGACTAAGAATTTTATTTTTAATTTCTTTCAGAGAATAAGAGAGGGAACACTATTTAATTAATTTTACTAGGTTAGCATAACCTTTGATATCAAAATCAGATAAGAGTATTATAAGAAAAAATTATAGGATAATCTGATCCATGAATGTAGATGTAAAAATCCTAAACAAAATATAAGCAAATTGAAAATAGCAGTATATATAAAAAAAAGATAATGGAAGAAGTAAAACTCATTGTTTGGGGATGATATAGTCGTGTATATAGAAAATCTAAAAAAAAATCTACAGTTTTATAATTTTCTCCAAAAGGTCTCCTTGAAGAGGAATTTTCCACTCAAAAGGCTAACCTTGTAATCAGAACAAAGGTTCTGCTTCTGTAGACACGCTTGCTGCATAGGCCAAAGGGCAGGAGATCAGCTGAAGACTCACCCTCCCCTTTGCTTGTTCTGTCTAGATAACAGATGTATTGAATCTCATACTCTGTAACTGCCTATAGCCCACAGCAACTCCTGTGCTCTGTAACCACCTGAGGATAAATTAACCAATTGGCTCATGCCAACTGTAACTGTGCTGATAAGTCCTATAAAAGCAAGTTTGTCCCTGAGCTCGGGGCCAGATCTTCAGAGCTCTAGCTCTTCTGGGACTGCTGGCTTAATAAACCTGAGTTCTCCAACTTTCTGAGTGGTGCTTGGTTTCTTGCCGGTCTGATTTTTCTGCAACACCCTTATCTTTTATTAAATTTTATTCTTAGAGATTTACTATTTTTAATGTTAATTTACATGACATTTAAAAAATTTTGTTTTTAGTTTGTTGCTAATGCATAGAAATAAAATTTCTGTATACTGATTTTATATTCAACAAACTTGCTGCACTCTCTTACTAATTATAATTATTTGTAGATCCCTTTGGATTGTTTTTGTTCACAATCCTATAATCTGTGAATAAGGACATGCACAAGGATATATGAACAAAATAACATCACAGCAACAAAAAGACTATTCATAACAGTCTTATTCACAATTACTCCAAATTGCACAAAACACTTATGTCAAATCAACCCTAGAATGGACAAATTCTGATATACAGTTACACATACAGCAGTGAATATGAGTGGACTAGTTACATACAACAATATGGATGACCCTAAGAAATAATACTGAATAACAGAAGCAAGACACGAAGAATACATATAGCATATTTCCATTATTCACATAGATTTTTAAAATAAGCAATAATAAATATATTGTTTAGAGGTGTGTATATAATGGTAAACTATTTTTAAAAAGCAAGGAAATGATTATCATAAAAACAAGAGTAGTGATTTTCTCTAGAAAGGAAGGAGGGCATTATAATTAGAAGAGACAAAAGGGGAGGTCCTGAGGTATTGGCAAGGTTCTGTTTCTTGACTTTTATTGTGGTTGCATGGGTGTTCACTATTATTATAAAGCTATATGTTCATATTTTATGAAATACTCTATACTTTATATTTAACAATAAAAATATTACAAAAAGAACATTAGGACAAGTATAAAAATATTTTTTGATTAAAAAAACATATCTCCACTTCTGTGAATAAAAATGATTCTATATAATAGTTTTTCAGCTAAAGAATGCATGAAAATAAAAGCTTATTTGATTTCCCCTAGGTCCAAGAGAAAGGTGTTTATGATGATTTTCAGAAATGTTTTGGAATTTAGGATTTTTAAATATGATCTAAGTACATAAATGTGTTTCTCAAAATGAATCTGTGAAGTTAGTCTATTTCAAACTTTCCTTTTTAGATATGGGAGGTCAACATTCATTCATTCAACTATTTTTTATTGAGCTCCAATTATGTACTGCATACAGATGAACAAATAAATGAATAAATATGTTAATCTTTTGAAAGTAATCTTGAACCAGAAATCAAAATCAATGACTAACATATTTACTAAGAGAGCACACATCATAAATATCTTTTAACTGTACTTTTAAAAATTAAGTGCATGGGACCAGTGTAATGCTGAATTTGAGGCTGACAGGTTCACATAGACAAAACAGGCGCCCAGAGTCCTTATTTAATATAGAATGAGCTTCTCTTCTCCTTGCCCATCTTCCCTCACATCTGAAACTCTTGCCATTCATTTTGGAGTACATGCAGTTCTTACTTTTCATGGTTCCAATATATACATATCTCAAATTAAATACAATTTAGTTAAATAACACCAGCACCCATCAACATAGTTCAGATTTCAGTTACCATAGAATATTAACTGTGAATAATTACATAAAGTACAAATCACAGCTAGCTCTTCAGTCCACAAATCAGATACACATCATGATCAGTGACCGCTTATGTCATTTCTTTCAGTCTGTCAGCGACCATCACTGCAGATCCCTTACTCAGTTTAAGCATAGACAGTAAAGTGTATGTTTGTTTCACCTCCTTATCTCCTAGTGATAAACCCAAGTGACATTTTTTACAAAAATGAATAGCTGAAAGAGGGAATTGGCAAAAAAAAAAAAAAAAAATGAGAGTGTAGAAAAGAAACCATAAGTGACATAACACTGAAAGTTGATTCACACATAAATGGAGTTAAAGAAGATAGAGGTGACTTTGAGAATATTGACACTAACATCATTTGATAGACTAGACAAGCAGCCAGAGGAACTTACTGAAGGTGAACTTATCAACATAAATGAGGATAGCGGTTATGACAAAAAATATGAAGATACCCCAAAGTGCTACTGGCAAAAACTCCCTATTGGAGAAACTCTTGGAGATATTTTACAAAATTAAAGAGCAAAAAATAAAATGCTGGAAGCTGATTCAAACAATTGGCTAAAGCACAGAAAAGATGAGTGCTCTATTATTGTTCAAACAACTCTTGGGAAGTTTTTACAAAGAAAGAAAATACTTTGATTTCCAATCTTTCTAATATTTTAAATTACAATGTGCTAAATAGATATTAGTTTTACTATTTTTCATTTTCTTGTACACTTATAACTGACGGCAAGAGGGCTTTTAACGTTTTGATGATTTTGAGAGGTCCTGGAACAAATACAATTTTCCCATTGATTATTAAGATCACTTTGAATGGTTTCAGCTTGCACAGTCAATTTTAGATCCCACACTGTGTGCAATTCCAAAACTGTAGTTTAAATGAGGTAAGAGGCAACCCTTTTCCTTATATCCTCAAATGTGATCAATAATGTATCAGATGTGTCTGGGCATAGCATTAAGCAGTATCTCCCTATTTCTGACCCTATACTCTCCACTTTTGCCAAGAATACTCACTTACTGATGTCCCCCTGCAAACTGGTTAAACCTGGGACTGGGCCTTGAGCCAACAAAAGCCAAGTTATTTTTTTGCTAAAAACCACTTGAAACAAAATCCAAAATCCTTACCCTGGCTCCGAAATTCTGCATGTGTCTCCTTTTCAACTCTTCATCCTCCTGCCTTGCCATCCCCTGCCCAACCTCTCCCACCCCATCCCTTCGCTGGGGTTCTTTCTCAAGTCCACAAATGGTGGGCCTCTCACTGTGGCTCCCATTGTCATTCTTTTCTGAGTATTACTCTCCTGAACCCTCATCCTTTAGGTCTTGATACGTTACCGCCCCTTTACAGACCCTCATAAAATCGCCTCGACCACGCATTTATAAGCTCTGAACATTTTGTGCGTGATAACTGATTTAACTGTTCCCCCTTCCGCGGGGTTGCATTAAAAATTTCGTGGAATCTAAGCACTTTTCCCTTCGTGGGCCCCTTCCTCATTTAAAAAATAAAATAAAAATCGTTAATTCCCGTGGGTCCTAAAAAGTCACTTTTGCTCTGATGTAAGAAAAAAGTCAAAACCTTTTCTTTACTCTTAAGAGGTCACCGTTTCCTTCTGGCTTTACAAGAAGTTGGAAGAGTTCCGTGCCCCAAAGTGTCGTGGGCCCGTGGCCCGGCGCTCGCATCCATCAGGCAGGCCTGCGACAGCCTGTTCGGGAGACACGCGTGGGGGAACGACCCGGACCTCGGTCAGTCACGCGTGGGGGAACGACCCGGACCTCGGTCACGCGTGGGGGACGACCCAGACCTCAGTCAGTCACGCGTGGGGGGACGACCGGGACCTCGGTCACGCGTGGGGGACGACCCAGACCTCAGTCAGTCACGCGTGGGGGGACGACCGGGACCTCGGTCACACGTGGGGGGACGACCGGGACCTCGGTCACGCGTGGGGGACGACCCAGACCTCAGTCAGTCACGCGTGGGGGGACGACCGGGACCTCGGTCACGCGTGGGGGAACGACCCGGGCCTCGGTCACGCGTGGGGGGACGACCCGGACCTCAGTCAGTCACGCGTGGGGGGACGACCGGGACCTCGGTCACGCGTGGGGGAACGACGCGGACCGCGGGGCGTTAGGCCCGCCCCAGCCCCTGCCCACATCCGCCTGTGCACGGGCGCACGCTGGCCCAAGCCCACCTTGCGAAGTAGCTTCCCCTCTTCCCTCGCTCAGGCCCTGCGCCTGCCCGGAGCGAGGAGAACCGCGGGCGCCGCCCTGTTCGGTGGCCTCGCCGGGACCGCAGCACCTGAGCCTCCGGCTCTCCGCGCGCGTCGGTGCCGCGCCGGGCGCCCCCTTCCGGCCGGCCGCGGCGGGGCGGGGCGGGGCGGGGCGGCTCCCGCGCGCGCCGCCCCCGGGGTCGCCCGCGCGGCGCCTCAGGGGCGCGTGTTCCAGACGCCGGGCCCCGGGGCACCGCCGTCTTCGGCTCTGAGGTGGGGGGTGGATCTCTGTCGCGAAGAGCATGCCAAGCCTGTACTTCCTTGTGAGCTACCCGCCGGGAGCTATTCCAGTGGCACCCGCATGGTGCCCTTGGCTTTAACCCCTCTTCCACACCATTCGTTTGTGAGTGGAGGCAGTCATTCTTCCATTCAAAGAATATTTGCTGAGGGCACACTATGTGCCGGGCAGGCACTGTGCTGGGACTGGGATCCAGGGGACACACAGACTGTGGTTCCTGCCCTCATGGAAGTTCAGTCTTCCCTCAGGAGCTCTTCAAAGTCTTCTCCAACCTCTCTGCCCTCTCTTCATACTCATTTTCGTTTACTTGGGATTGAGTCCTATGCTCCCTTTGACAAAATCCATTGGAGTGTCCTGGTCCTACTCATTTGACTGCTCTGGGTCTTCAACTTTATCTGTGGAATAAGAATTTTCCTCCAGATGAGCCCACAGGAGAGGAAAAGACAATGCTACTACCAAACCAGCCACGGACAAGCACTCTCTCCTGTTTCTCTCTTTACTATCTTCTCCCTCTCTCAGTTCATTGCCTGAGATACAAGTTGGGGAGGGGCGGTAAATTTATCAATGAGAAATTCAAGACAGGTTAGGAACGAAAGTAAGCATCACTTGCCTATGTTCTAGTCCCACTAAATCACTTTTGCTCCTCTCAACTGCTACTCAGGGTAACACCAGCAACATTTAACCCAGGTATCTCAGGTGTTGGAATTAGATGTCCAACAGACTTCTTACGTTTCAGTGTAAAGCATAGCAGATCAACAGGTCTTTTCCATATAGTCCAAATTAGTCTTCCTGACTCTAATATCCAGATTATCTTTCACACCGATGTTAGAATTATCCTCGTAAAAATATGTTTGGTCATGTCATTCTTTGGCTTAAAACCTGTTTGCGTTTCCTTTTCAGTTACAAGGTCTATTGTAACTGACCCCACCTACCTTACCAGGCTCAACTCCAACAATATCTTTATTCAGCTCTAGACCACACCACTCATTGCTCCTAGCTACAATAGAGTTCTCTCTGTACTCTCTATAACAGCAGTCCTCAACCTTTTTGACACCAGGGACCGGTGTTCCTATGAGAGTCTAATGCCTGATAATCTGAGGTGGAGCTGAGATGGTGATGTTAGTGCTGGGGAGCAGCTGCAAATACAGATGAAGCTTCATTGTTCACTCACCTGTCACTCCTACTGTGTGGCCCAGTTCCTAACAGGCCATCAACCAGTACTGGTCAGTAGCCGAGAGGGTGGGGACCCTTGGTCTAGGTGAGTGATGATAAAGTCTTAAACTCTGATAATGGACAGAAAATGATGGATTTAAGTTATTTATGAGGCAAAATTTTCAGGACACAATGACTACTTACATATGGATGTGGCAGGCAGCCTCCAAGATGGTTCTCGCAAAATCCTTATACTTTACCCTTATGTAGGCTCTTCCCACAGTGCATCACGGTTAGCCTGTGTGACAAACAGGATATGGCAGAAATGATTGTATGTAATTTCTGAGGCTAGGTCATAAAAGACATTTTGGCTTTTACTTTGCTCCTTTGGATCACTTGCTTTGAGGAAGCCACTCCATGTTGTGAGGACATTCAAGCGGCCCTACAGAGAGGTCCTCGTGGAGGGGAATAGAAACTTACTGCTAATATCCAGAACCAATTTGCCAGGCATGGAAGTAGGTCAGCCTGGAAGTGGATCCTCCAGCACCAGTCAAACCTTCAGATGAGTGCAGCCCATCCAATATCTTAACCGTAATCTTATGAGAGACTGGGAGCCAGACCACCCAGCTAAACTACTCCCAAATTTATAATACAGGGAAACTATGAGAGATAATAAATGTTGTTTTAAGCCACTACATTCTGATGTTAATTTGTTACATTTGTTATGCAGCTTAGATAACGAATACTAATGGAGGATGAGGAAAAGAAAGCAAGGATTACCTGCAAAAAAACCTATAAACTGGAAGGTTAAATGCTTGAAGAAGGAGAAGAGGTTGGGATGAGAGAGACAGTGAGTTATGCTCAGGCTCTGTGTTTGTCTCTTCAGAAAGATATCCAAGTGGACATGTCCATTTTTGCTTCTCACCCTCAAAGACTATTCTTGGACACTCGGTTCAAATGTCACTTCTGTGAAACCTCGATTTTCTCAGGCAAAAATTGTCCCGTCTGAGCACTTATTGCATATTATTATAGCAAATGTGAATTCCTTTGTATTGCAATTATCTATTTGCAGTTATTTGCTTACATATCTGCCTCAAACATTGTGTTTGCCCCGAAACAAGGAATATATATATATGTATATATATGTGTATATATACATATATATAAATGCATATATATATGCATTTTCGTAGTCTGTATCTTTTTTATTTTTTGTGTTTGCGTTGTGCCTGGCACATTAAATGCTTGCAAAGGTAATGCTTTTGAGAAACTTGGTGCGTGTATCCACTTACCCACACATTTCCCTATTAGTGTAGATATGGAAATTTGAGTTTTTGGAGAGGCCCGAGAACACATGACACGCGAGGCACTGGCTTGACGGCGCCAGCGCAGCTCTGAGGCAGAGGGCCCTCCGACACCTGAGTCTAGCTCCGCCTCCACCTGGGCTGGGCAGCGCATCTCCTCGGCCCCGCTCCCACTCAACTCCGATTGGCTGGAGGAGGAAGCAGCGCGGCCATTGGTTCCCTCCTGGAGGGGCGGAGCCGGCTGCGTCTCCTCCGCCGTCTGCAGGCGCCGCCCCGCCGCCCGGGAACTGGTGGCGTCCGAGGCCCGAGGCGCCCGACTCGGCGCAGCGGCGGCAGGCTGCACCCAGCCGGGGCCAGGCGGAGCCGAAGATGCCGATCTCCTCTGCGCGGCCCCGCCCGGGCCCCGGGCTGCCTCCGGCCTCGCCTTTCCGGCGGCGGCGGCTGCTGCTGCTGCTGCTGGCGGTGCTGGGCAGCCCGGTGTCCGGTCGCGTCCCCCGCTCCGTGCCCAGGACCTCGCTCCCCATCTCCGGTAAGGCGCGGGCGCCCTCGCCCTCGGCCCTTCTCGCCGCTCCCAGGCCCTGCCCGCAGGTGCCGGCACCCACCTGCCCTCCCGACCCGGGCAGCAGCCCCGGGGCCCCTCAGCTCCGCGCACGGCGTCCCGCGCTGCCCACACCCTGCCCAGACCCGGGAGGGGCACCCCGGGCCAGGGCCTCGCGCCTCGGCTCCCACGACACGCCCAGGCGGCCCCTGCGGCCCCTTATTGTTCCAACCGCGGGAGAGTGAAGCCGCTGGTCGTGCCGACGCCGACCCTGCCGGCCAGGGTGGGGATGGGGGTCGCCCGAGGTCGAACATTACGGAGTTCGTTCTCCGTTATCCCTCTCTTACCACACATGCACTTGTGTCCGTGACGCCAGTTTGACGCCTGCTTCCAAACCCAGAGGTCTTCCATTCTTATCCAACCACCCATCCTTCTGATTACCAACTCAGCATTCGTCTGCCCACTTTTCAATTCATTCCCAAATCATCAGCTCTACCCTCCTCTAAGCCATTTGCCCTGCTCACATCCCTGATTTCCCTAACCCACTTCCTAGTCCTCTCACATCTCTGACACCAATTCCTAGTCTCCCATTTTCCCATCCACCATAACCCTAACTACCTCAACATTGCCTTCTCCCTCTACCATTCCCTATGCTGGGAAACCAATCAATGAGTTGATTTAAAATTTGTTTAAATGATTTTAAAAGTCTTCAGAAGGAAAAAAGGAGGAGGGAGATATGGGCCTTTCAAAAGATGCGGAAGAAGCCAAGGGATGCCACAGGGTTAAAAGTGGTCATTGGAGTGATTCACACTTTACAGGCTCTCTGCTGAAGTGGACTTGAGCATGCCTGTAAATCTTATTTTCTTCTCAGTGGCCATTGAGTGTTAACACTATGGACAGACAGAACCAGTGAAGCTGAGAGTACAGTTTTTCGGCGAAAACTCACAACTGGGTGATAGTAATTTAGAGTCTAAACTTCAGACATGTGTGATATATAGGGATGTTTTGAATCCAGAAGACAACCTTGTAGTCAGAGCCTGAGCTTTTAGATGTGCTGAACAATAGACACAGTATAGAGTTGAGGTTAGTGGGCTGGGTTTATGTCCAGGAATCCATACGTTGACATGGCAAAGAGTTTGGATGAACCAGGGCTTATTCTAAGCATGAGAGCAAGTGGGATATAGCACAATATGAATATGGGTGTGGGAGGATGGATGGGCATCCATACATCAGCACACCTAGTAATGAATGGCTGCTGGCCATTCTAGCAGTCTTGAGCAGATGAAGCAGGTAAACAGAGCTGTTTTGGTACAGGGAAAGTGTCCCCAGAGCCAGAGGCTAAGAAGGTAAATTTATGTTAACTTATTTGTTATAATCTTTAAATAGATAAAGAGTTTTGAATACTCACATGAAGTTTAGATTTGACCAAAACAGAGCTTGTACCTAAGGAAGGAAGGAAGAAAAGAACCATTTGTGAAACATTTGGTACGTATTAGATGCTTCCACATATGTTATACCATTTAATTCTGTCAACAACCCTGGATGAATGAGGAAAGCGATGCTCAGAGAGGGCAAGTAACTTACTCAAGATCACAGCTGGTAAGTGAAAGAGCAAGATTTAAACTCGAGCTGATGCATTTCTAAAGCATATACATCTTGCCCACTACACTCTCTACCTCTGGGTGGAATAGAGGTGAGTGGAAGTCAAGGGGGGTGGGAGAGAAAGGAACTAGTTTCCCAAATGTGTTAGTGGAAAGAGTGAAACATTTCCCTTCTAAGTAAAAAGAAGTTATTATTAAGTAGTGATTTTTTAAAAAAAGAAATTTAGAGAGAAAAGTACTTTTACCTTTTATAGGTATTTTCAAACTGTGTGTCATATTACTATGAGTAGAAATTGTAAACTCAATATTTGTGCTTTTTTAAAACAAAGTATTCTATTTTTATAGAAAAAGCCTAATTGATTGGATTGTATTAGATTGTGTGCTAAATATTCTGGGCTCATCGATGATCTGTCTTTGGGAAAGTTAGATGGCCTGTCAGTCTCTCTTTTTTTCCCCCTGATGACTGCTAAATAAATGGTACTTGGAAGAAAACAAAAATTGGCCCCTTTGGCTTTGTCCTTGTCGACCCAACCCTTATGAAGCAGTGGCTGATACCATTCTTCCCTTTCTCCTTCTCTTCCTGCCAGAGGCTGACTCCTATCTCACTCGGTTCACCATTCCTCAGATATACAATTACTCTGTTCTCCTTGTGGATCCTGCTTCCCATACACTTTACGTTGGCGCCCGGGACACCATCTTTGCTTTATCCCTGCCCTTCTCAGGGGAGAGACCCCGCAGGGTGAGAGATGAGAGTGGGGAAGACCCCAGATTCCAGATCCATGGTTTTTGGGATGTGAAAGGGGGTGTTGTGATAGGAGGAGGGGTGTTGATTAAAACAAGAGGAAATCATCAACTTCATTGTCTGCACGGGGTGGGGGGAGTCATGGTGGCTAGGGAGGCTATGAGTGAGGTTCATGATGATGGGTGGAGGCCACAGTGACCAGGTTTCAGGTGACAATGGGCAGAGAGGCATCATTGGAATCATGTTACTTTAGGGCAATAGCTCTCAAACTTTTTTGACCAGCCCTCAGTAAGAAGTGTATGGTATATTTTGACCCAGTATACAAAGTATGTACTGAAAGAAAACTTTCTTGAAATTAACTCTGCTCTCCTAAATGTGATACATTCTGATATATTCTAATGTTGGTTGTCATTTAAACAATTAATTTTATTACTCATTAATCGGTAATAACTTCCAGTTTGAAAAACAATGTTCTGAGGGGTAGGGATATCTCTGAAGTTCCCAAATTGATAGAGGTTGTGGAACTGTTACCTACTCTGACTTAGGAGGAGTTGGGAGAGAATCTGGGGGAAACAGTCACTCCTTCTTTCTCAGATTGACTGGATGGTGCCTGAGGCCCACAGACAGAACTGTAGGAAGAAAGGCAAAAAGGAGGTAGGTATAAATCCAGACACTGTCTTAATTGCTATTTGAGACCTTGTCCCAGCCCTAACTCTATGTCAGTCCCCTGCAGTCCCAATGGACCCAGGCAGGACTCTAATACTGTATCATTACCCATAATCTCTGATCCCAGAGCTGCATCTAACGGGCCTGACACTTCCCTGCCTTTCCTTGTACCTGCTGCTTCTGATTCTTTCTAACCATCTCTGACCCTCAGGCTGAATGTCACAATTTTGTCCAGATTCTCGCCATTGCCAATGCCTCTCACCTCCTCACATGCGGCACCTTCGCTTTTGATCCGAAGTGCGGGGTTATTGTGAGTGACAGGGGTGGGAGGATGGGAAGGGTCTCCTGTGAGTGACCATGATGTGGGGCATGATAAAGGCAGCCGTGGTGCATGATAAACATTGGGGGTGAGGGATGTCCCCACAGGGTGGAGCCTTTGTCTGCCACTGAATGAGGATATGAAAGGGTGGGGAGGGAGGTGGTCTGTAGGAAGTGAGCTGTACAAAGCATAGAGATGTAATGGGATGGTGAAGGAAGATAGGGATGCTAGCTGGGCTGGGGAGAGGAGAAATCCTGGAGAGACTTCAGAGACCAGTAATCATGTTTCTCTTGGCCTGTGTATGTTTTATCCAGGCAGCCTGGGTCCATTTTTTAATCAGTGCAGTCCATGTCTATTTCTTCCTCCCATGACTTGTGACTCTCACCACCTTCTCTCACCTGCACTGCTAACCTCATTCTATGTGGGCTCTGATCCTCTGCTCTACATGAGCTTCTGAGGTCACTGCCCACTAATGTAGTACCTAGTGGCCCCGTACTCTGGATCTTGCCTTCAAGGTGGGCACTCTGTCAACCATGTTTTCTTCTAGGTCCTGTTCATTGCTGCTGAAGCTCTGGGCATCTTCACCCTCACACCCAAGCAGGCTTCGGACATATATACCTCTAATCACATCTAGGCTAGTCATGGTGACAAAAATTTCTGGGACTGGTGACATCTGAGGAAGGGTCTTAATGTTTTTTAACGCTCAGCTTTTCCCATCAGTTATCCAGTAGTCAATCACTGGCCCTCTGGCAGTGCACATTTGTGACAGGCCCTGGAATGAGTGAAAGCCTCATCTGTCCTTCACATCCAGTGGCTTCCCTTTCTGTTCCGTAGAGGAATAGGAGGGAGTGAAACAACTCCTTTTCCTGACTCTGATCTTTAACTTAGATCTTGACTTGACCCTTCTGCAGAAATCCTTGCGACCTGGATCTAGTCAGTGTGTACCTCCTAATCTCTCTTTGCTAAGGACCATCCTCATATCTCTGCCTTAGAATACTATAATTGTATATGCTTGATATACGGTCAGTCCCTCTGGGCTGCCTTTGGGCTTGGTTGGGCTTTTGTTGAGTCCTTTTCATAAGGTATTGAGAGACTCTGGTGGATGTGGATAGCTCTATCATCCTGGGAAGGTTTCCTGGTTCAGGGGTGATGTTGAAAATCTCTACATCCTATTGGGTAATATTGATGATCTAGTTTTTCTATTTCCCTACAGTTCTCACAGATTTCACAAAGTAGCAGTAGAACTGTTATTGCCATATTTATCCTTTGACAGTCTGCATAGGCTCGGGAATCCCTTGGGTATAAATACCAGAGCCATGGCTTATAGACAATGCTGTCACTCCAGGGCCAGTCTCCCAGGGCCTTCTATTCTTCTTTGGACCTCTGAGGTAGGACCCTAATGGTCATTAGGTATCCAGACAGAAAGTGTTCTAGACACATCCATCAGGATTATGAGTATGACTTAGACCCCTGTCCACTCTCAAGGAACATCAGCACAAGAGTGAAATCAGGGGTTCATGTTCTGCACACCCATGGCTTTTGGCTTGTTCTCTAGCAGGCTTGTGAAATGAAGGACTCTTCTTTTGTCAAGATTTGTTTGTAGGAGAATATAAGGCACAGAAAGATTAGCTGTGTTAACCCTTCAAGCCACGTACTAAAACTGACCTGCAGACTTCCTGAATGCTCTCTTCTGCCTTTACCTACCTGTCTTATCTGGCTATTTGGCAATGCTCCCTCTGCTTGAGCAAGTTCTTGCCTTATCCTTAGTGCTGAACCTCTTATGACTGATTAATAGGCTCTGATTCTGATACTATGCTTAACTATTATCTGAGCACTTTGACTAGCTAGCTGCTCCAGACAAAACTTGTTCAGAGTTGATTTACTCAGAGAAATGAAAGTTCTTACGAAAGGAAGTTCAAATACTGGAACTATTTCCTACCTTCGACAATGCAAGTGCCTCCAGTCATAGCTCATTAGATATTGGAGGAAAGTATTTTAATTTGTTTTGTTGAGGGAACTGCAGCAGTTAGCAGAGAAAAATGTTAGACTCACAATGACAAGACTTCACATTCAGCTGAGTATCTACTCTGTCTCAGGCTTTGTTCCAGGTGATTTACATTCATGATTGAGTTTAATTCTCATCACCACATCATGACATTTAGGGATTATTTGTTTCCATTTTATAGACAACGAAAGGAAAGTTTAGACAAGTTAGGTCCCATGTCTAACATTATATAGCTAGCAGAGGCAGAGCCAAGGTTCAAATCCAGGTTTGTTTGGCTCTACTACCCTGCTCTCTAGTCCAGCCTGCATTCCAAAAGACCTTACCTGGCTTCAATTTCTTGTGACATCTGACCTGTTTCATGTAAAAGGGGCCACTCTCCCCCTGCTCCCAAACAACCAGGGAAAGGTCCTTGGCCATGCCTGAAGGACAGATTCCAACCCCTCAGCTCACTTGAGAGCCTTCCTACCTAGCTCTGGCATTCTGCTTAAGGGACTTGCCTTCACCACATTAATGTTGAACACAACTGATGTGCTGACTGACACAAAGACGACACAATGAAGAATCTCAGCATTCAGAGAGAGAATATAGTGGAGTCGCCTTGCCCTTTTCAGACCCTATTAAATGTCACTTTGACCATACAGTAATCATAACCTGTCTAGTTAATAGGAGTCTTAACTTGCCTAAAGGCTATAAACCTACATAAAAGGATGATGCCACTTGGGGAAACTGGAAGAGGGCTAGTTTTGACATGTTGAGTTATAAGGGGCTGATAGGCCATCTTTATGAGGAAGTCCAGCAGTCAAGCACAAACACAGGCTAGAGTTGGAAGACATCAGATTTGGAGAGTTTGGGGAATGATTTGCATAGGAAGTCTGGCTGGAAGTGTAAGAATGAATGAGATCTTGGAGTATATGTGAGAAGTACTAACAATAGATTTTTAGGTAGGACTAATGGTTAGGGGCTAGAGAGAAGAGAAATAACCAAAGGAGATAGAGAAATAACAATTAGATAGGAAGAGGGACTCCAGGAGGGTACAGTTTCAAATGAGTCAAGAAATAGGATATTTCAAGTAGGGGAGTGACTCAAAAGTAGCAAAAGGTACGTAAAGATTAAAGAGGATAACTGAGAAAAGGCTCTTCCTCTTGGTTCTTGGTGAAATGTAAGGGAGTAGCTTTGGGCGTAGAGATGGGAAAACATAATTTGTTTTCTAGGGATAACAGGTGATCCAGATTTGGTTAGAAGAAAGAGTTCATTTTTAAGAAGTATTAGAAAGTAAGTAATTTGGGCTAAAGAGTTTATACTTCAGGCAATGGTGAGACATTATTTTCATTCTCTTGTTCAAAAATTTATCAAATCAGGGACTGATAGTCAAGGACTATTACTCTGGAGTGGATATGTAGAGTAAATTGGGGGTGAGGCTAGGCAGTGTAGTGGAGAGGAGGTTACTGCCACAGTTTGGGTGAGAGCTAAGAAGGGCTACAGCAGCAGGTGTTAACCCTGTCTCCAAAGCGCCCAGACATTTTGGTAGTCTCTCACTGAACTGTTATCTTTCTCCTCAGGCTAGAATGCTCCCACTGCTGCGCAGGTAAGGTGCTTGTGCCTCTGTGGGGTCCTCCATTCTAGAAGAATCTTGACCCAGTATTTTCGTTTAGGGACCTCAGATCACATCTGATTTTAACAAGCCTTTTTCAAGGCTCAGTAAAATAAAACCTTCTTTGTCAATTACAGCACATAGATTAGCAATTAGAATGGGCCAGTAGTGTACTTATACTCAGGAGACATATATCTCATTCCTGACCTGCCACAGTTAACGTCCTTGTGAGTCCTAGGTTGAAATCATCCCTGACTTCCATTTTTAGATGTTATCTTGAAGCCTCTCTTAAGTACCTGATGTTTAGCTAAGGCTAGCTCAGGTCGAACTTTTTTCTGGCTGGCTCTAGTTGCAGTTTTATACTTTGCACCCCTCCCAGGTCAGTCCTTCTAGAGTCCCTGCATGAGGAAGGCACTTACTTACCAAATCCTAAGATGCTGATCTGAGCTTCAGGTCTTCATTGACTTTCCAGATTCCCTTCTTCCCTTCTATGTATTCTTGACTCTGGTCCCATCTTTCATCCTTGGGGTGGGAGGGGCACTTCTCTCTAAACCTCTGGGCTTCAGGTGGTCCTATAAGGCCTGTACTTTTGTTTACCCTTCCAAAGGGCACCAGTCCTGCTGCCTACCCCAGTCTTTGTCCTGTAGTACATTCTCTAGATAGCTTGCAACTCCTACAATTCAGCAACATTTCAGAGGGAAGATCTGCCTTTCGTCCTCTCGGTGTCTTCTAGGGCCATCCTACGTGCTCCTTCATCAGAGCATGTAGGTGTTGGGTATGAGGGAAATCAAGGGAAGGAGGATAAACAAATGAAAAGAGTGATGACACAATTAGGAGACGAAGGAATGGGTGGGGGAATCAGAAGTGGCAGACTGGGAATATGGGGATGGCAGCAGAGCAGTGAGAGATGAATGGGAATTGGGCTTTTCCTTCCTCTGACCATCTTTATAATTTTCCTCATGAATCTCTGCCTGACCCCTAAACCAATCCCCCTTCTGGTCTGTAGGCTGTGTCCAGTTTCCAGCAGGTTGAAAGAATTGAGAGTGGCCGGGGAAAATGTCCTTTTGAGCCAGCTCAGCGGTCAGCAGCTGTAATGGCTGGTGAGTGGGAGAGACCAGAACCTGTGACTTCTTGCTATGCTTGCTTCCTTCCCCACCCTGCTGTTGGAATTTCTGTGTCCTTTCTTTCCTTTCCTAGGAATGACTATTATTCCCATGTCTCTTTCTAGCCCTTTCTATTCTTCTTGCTTTTCTCCAGAGTATTATTTCCCTGTGTTCTCTCTAGAGAATGTGTTCTCTGCACTTCTAGTGTGAGTGTTTCCTCTCTCAACCTCATTTTATATTCTCATTTTTTTTTGTTTATTAGAGGAATCTACTACAATGCATATTGTAATAAATTTGGAAAAAGTATAAAGAACATATGACATTTTCTAGGACAGCACTGTCCAAAAGAACTTTGTGTGATGATGGGAATGTTCTGTATCTGCACTGTCTACCATGGTAACCACTTGCTGCATGTGGCTGTTGAGCCCTTGAAATGTGGCTAGTGCAACTGAAGAAAAGAATTTTAAATTTTTCTTAATTTTAACTTAAATGTAAATCATTACATGTATCAGGTGGCTACCATATTAGCCCAGGTGTATAGTATTCCTGCTCAGAAAACCACGGCTAATATTTTAGGATATTTCCTTCTAGCTTTTTTAATGTGTGTGTATGTTTGTGTGTATGTGTGTGTGTGTGTGTGCATATTCATATACACTCATGCACATGTTGCTGGCCAGTCCTTTGTTGCTCAGAGGAATCAACAATGACTATTAAATACGTTTCTTCTGTTAATTCCTTTGAACAAGCTCTGTATAGTTGCTCAAGTAGTGAAGATTCTATCACAGATTATGCCTAACCTTTTCTGGGGAATGACTGCTTAATTCTTTGGTAGTCACATAGTGAATTTTTTGTGTGCTACATAAGCTCTATTTTAGGTTAGAATATTCCATGTGCACCCTTCAAATTCAGTGAGAATCCAGCCATTTTCTCATGTTAGTGTAAAACAAGATTAATAGAAATTTTATGAGTGTGTACATTATGAAACTTTTAAATGTCATGCTACATGAATATAATTTTGAATTTTGTCATGTAACTTTACATCATTGGCATTTCTGTATAGTTTAAAATTTCTTTTTGAATTTTAATGACATCTTACTACTACTCATCTTATAAACATACCATAATTTAATCAAACAATTCCAAATTATTAATATAAATTAATTGTATTTCCAGGTTTATTTAGTTTACTTCCAAGTTTTTGCTATTATCTACAATACTGTAATGAATATTTTTATGCATACGTTTGTCCTCATTTTAGATCATCACCTTTAGATTCCTGGAAATGGATTACTATATCAAAGGGTGTGAACACTTTATGGCTCATTATCTGGTGCTAATTGCATTTTTAGAAAAGGTGTACCACCTTACACTCTAAATCAGTAGTGAATGAAAGTTTTTTTCCTCACATAAACTTCACCAGAATGTATCATTGTCATTTAAAAAAAAAATCTTTGAGATTAAGAATGATACCTTGTTTTATTTTGTATTTCTATGAATATTAGTGAAGTTGAACATTTTTCATGTTTTAGTACTATTTTTATTTATTCTTCAATAAATCCTCTGTTCACATTCTTGGGCAAGTTACAAGGTAAGATATTAGTGTTCTAATCTATATCATTTAATGTTTAGATCTATTTGAAACTTATTTTGATGAATGATATGAGATGGGAATCTAAATTTTTCCCAACTAGCTAATCAGTTGACTCAGCGTCATTCATTATACTGTGTTTTCTTTCTTTGAACTTTGTCATAAAATTAATTTTTACCTTTACTCTTGAACAGTATTTTACAAGAAACAAAAATTGAGATATAAGATCTAACAATGAATATTTTTACAATAAATTTTTTAATGAAAAATTTTCTTCATGATTATAGGTAAAGTCTTAAAAGCTATAAAAATTAAATCACTTTAAGTCAGATAATTAATGACTTACGTTTTCTGAAAAGTAATAAAATAACATAAAAGTTTTGAAAATGAACATTAGTATACATCTAGTAAATAGAGTACTCGGGTTGTCATTGTTATTCATCTATAGTTGAAACTGATGAAACCTTGTTTATTATACTCATACATTTTTAAATAAAACAGTTTAGTCGATAGTTTATTCTTCTTGGCTTTTTATCAACTACTTTTGGCAAAATTCTGAGTCAGTCATTGGGATCATTAAGAAAGATAGTGGTTGTGAATATCTTGATTCTACATAATTTTTTATCAACAAAACGACTTCTCAATTGCAATGACCTAAGATAATCAACATGCTATCTTTGTTACAAGCAATAAACTTTAAGTACATTCGGTCTTCTGCATGTAATTAGTGTTCTAGTGAGCAGGTGGATTTGCGTTGGCATGTGGTATAAGGACACAAATATAAATTAAATCATTGTATGACAAAATTTTCAAAAAGGAAGAATAGTTTAAAAAGGTGTCAAGGTTTTTTTTTTTTTTTAAAGATAATGAAATTCAGGTTTGGTTTTCCACTGATAATTTATTTAATTAATTAATTACTTTTTTTACACCTATAGCACCTGGTCTTCATAGGTGGTCTCCCATCCAAGTACTAACCAGGCCCAAGCCTGCTTAGCTTCCGAGATCAGATGGGATTGGGCGTGTTCAGGGTAGCATGGCCATAATTATCAATTCCATCTGATAATTGATGGAAGTAATCAGAAATCACTTCCTAACAGTTTAAAATGGCTAGCTTTATAAGCAAAGTAACATAGAACCTCCATGTGTCTTTCTGTCTCAGATCCAAATCATGGTCAACACCAATATTATAAATTTTCCTTTCAAGTTCTTACTTTACAAGGCTATAACTTAAAATTTTTCTTGGTCTGACATAAGTGTCAGTATTCAGTTGGCTCTTTCAATGTTGATCCACTATGCCCTGTTTCCCTCTTTTTTGAAAATGACAGTATAGAAAATAGTGCCAATATTATTTAAGAACTAGAATTAGAACTCCCAGTTAGGAGCTATAAAAAAATTTCCTTAAAGATAATAGGGATATTCTGAAGTAAAAAGAGCTTTCAGTATTGCAAATATTACTAGAATGTAATATTTATTAATAGAATATATTTTAAATGATAAAAATTACAATGTGCATTGTACAAATTGAGAAAATGTAGAAATGTATAAAGAAGAAAGTGAAAAGTTATTGTAATTCAATCATTACCAGGTAACTAACTACATTATTATTTTAGAGTATTTTCTTCTATTGTGTTTTACCGTGTGTGTGTATTTATTATAAGCTGGAATTGTTATGCATATAATTAGTATTTTATACTAATTATTTTCTCATAGAAACATGATTTTTAGTGATTACATACTCTTCCATTTTATGAATGTAGTACTATTTAATTATTCCCATATAATTATACATTCAAATTTTAAAATAAATTATTACTTTTATGAATAATGCTACAGAAGGAATCTTTTTACATAAATGTAATTAATTGCATATGAGTCAATCCAAAAAGTAGACTTACTAGGCAAAGGGTATAAAGATTTTTACGGTACTTGATGGATTTCTCTCCAGTTAGCCCCACTAGCTGGGATGAGAGGGCTTATTTCATTGTACTCTTGTCAGTCCCAAGTAATATACTTAATAAACATGCAAACTGTGACTGCCTCCAAAATCCAATTTGATGTATTTTTGATTTGCATCTCTATTAGTGAGGTTGAACAACTTTTCATGGGTTTATTGATATTTGTAGTTCTTTTAGGAAAAGCTCCAGAAATCTTGTTTTCAAATATGACATTTATCTGTACTGCACGTAGATAAAATTAACAAATGACTTCAGTATCTCTGTTTGCACTATTCAAATTTGGGAAAATGCAAATATCTTGACAATAATATTTGCATTAGCATAAGAACATCAGCAGTTCCTTTTCAACCTTCTTTATAGGGTCTTTGTTTTCTGTTCATCCTTTAATATTGGAATTCCTTAGACTTCCACCCAAGATCCTCTTCTCTTCTCATTCTACATGGTTATGATCTCATCCAGTCCTGTGAATTCTGTTTCCACCACATTCTAATGCCTCCCAGCCATTGTCTGGTGCTACAGACCACACATCCAACAACCTTCCAGACAACTCCACTTGGATGTCCCACAGGAATCTCAAAATCACCATGTCCCAAGCTGAGCTCATCATCTTCACTTACCTTCCCCAAACCTGTTCCCCTACCAGTGTCCCCTCCTTTCAGTGCATACCCATCCAGGTTCCTGAGGTAGAGACAGAAACTTGTCATCTGTGGTCCTTCCTATCACACCCTGTAATAAATAGGGCTGAGGAAAGCAGATTTTGCTCTTTCTCTTTAGGAACCCATTCCTGTGTTTTTATCATCTCCTTTTGATCTCATGCATCTTATGGTTACTGCTTCTGCCAAGGAGCACTGCAAAAATTCAGATACATTTTGCATCCAAGCCTACCTCTTAAATCCAGGCGTGTCTGCCCCAAGACTAGTATTCACACACTGAAACAAGACAATTATAGAAATACTCTATGGCCAACAGAGGAAAAAAACAAACACTGTATCTCCCACTACCTAGCTCTGTCCCAATAATAGGCTTTAAAAAAAAAAGGTAGCTAGCTGTTCCAATCCTTGAATAAGGAAATGGAGACTATTAGGGTAGCAGTTATTAATTCTGCAAAGCTCTGACCATGAGAAAAAAAGGGCATGGATGAAGGAAGGCCAGGGGATGTTTAAAATCCTCTTTCTAAAGCTAATGAATGATAATTTCTATTATATACTTCTTTAAAAGTGAGCATTTTGATACCAGAGTGAAAATTTGAAACCCTTAGAGTAACGAAATATTCACTGCCATGACGTTACCCTAGCCTGTCAGTTGGGTTCTAACATACTAGAGGTCTGTATTCACAGGCTTTACATCTGGGCAAGTAGAGATCTACTTCTACAAATAACTGTGATTCTTCACCTTTTGCAGCTTTCAATCTTTTTGTTTTTTTAATTTCCTAAATAAAAATATCTTATTTTTTTCAGGCTATAAAATTAAAGATGCTAACTATAAAAAACATTCAGTGAATACAAAAGTATACAGCAGAAAATAAAAATCATGGGTTATTTCAGAAACAAACATCATTAACACTGTAAATGTAGCTCCCTCAACAATCTTTCCTAGGACCGCAGATAGGTATCTGTATCTTAAAAAATTGGGTCGAATTGTACCCAGTGTTTTTTTTCTAACCAGCCTGTTTACTGAACTCAGCACTGTGGGCATCTTTCTCTTTTGCACATCATCTTCTGCCGATAGCAAATGTGTGTCTTAATGTTTACTGATTTTATCCATTCAGTAATAAATGTAGGGGTATTTTATTATATGGACAGTGAAACAGAATACTTAGAGTTGAGACTGCCTTGGAGTGTCTAGGACATGTGGTGATCCTGTGTCCTATGGATTTCTGCTCTCATTGACTGACGGCTTCTGTTCCTTCTGTGTATGTGTGTCTGTATGTGTAAGTCTGTTGCAAGCCCCTTAGTACTCCTGGTACACCTGCTACTTCCTCCCAAAGTGTCTGATTCTTCCTGCTGTCCCTTAGTGTCAATGACTTTCTACTATTCCACCCTGAGTGTGCTCTTCAATTCTAGGCTCCAGAGTTGCTGAATGCCACTATTAATTCATTAGAAAGTTTTGGGACCCTTTACTTCCATCCATCATTGGGTCCTTGCATAGTTATATGAGGCCCTTTCTTGTTTGCAGAATATTTATGATTATTCCTTCCCCCCCCACCAAGTCATGCTCCCCAAATATTCATAACTATCTCCTTCCATTCTCAGGGTATCCCTGATAGAGCTTCTGCCAGAGTTTTGGTTTTAGGATGTTTATGTACAAGACTCTTAGGAAAAATTTTCATTCCAGTTCTGGCTTTTTTGGTCAACTTTCTTTTCCCTTAGAAGTACAGAGGATTAGCTCATTTGCTGTTTTATTTGCTGTCAGGACCTATGCGCCACACCTGATTTTCTCCCTCCTGAAATACTCTGATAGGAAATGGATGCCATTTTATAGTCCTCCCACCTCTGACAATAATTCAAGCATGTAGCCCCTTGAGGTTTCAGAAGGAGCTATAACCAGCATGTATTGAATAGCAGCCATGGGGCAGGTCCTACCTGGGTCTCTGTATTCGTTATCTCATTTAAGCTTCAGCACTGCTTTAAGTGGAAGGTGGTATTATCCCTATTCTGTGTTTGGAGAACCTGAGGCTTAGGGAGGTTAATTTGCCCAAGATCAGACTACCAGTAAGTATTCAGAGTTTAAACATAAGCTTTCCTGGCTCCAAAAAACTTGGATTCTTCTCACAGTCCCAAGTGATAGTATAATCTCCCCTCCTTACTCCACAAGGAGATTTCTAACTCAGCTCTACTGTTATCTTCAGAGGCTCCTGACCCTTTTTGCTCTTCATGATGTATTTTTCACAAAGTGGTTATCTTTCCAGTACCTGGTGCATGCAGCCTCGCTGGAGTACCTGTGTCCCCATCATTACTGTGCTTCCCCCATAGTGGCCCAACTCCTTACTCTTACTTGCCCGACTCCCTACTCTTCCCTTAGTGGGTGTGAGCCCCCATGGCTCTCGCTGGAGTTTCTGTGCTCTGACTTCTGGCGCAGAAGCCTTTTTTGCTCCTCCAGCCCCTCTAATTTGATCTTCTGAATATCCTTCAGTAGCTTTTCCCGCTAAATGGTGGTGTCGTAGGCCTCTCTTCCTGCTTCCCCTTTCTCCCTGGCTATTATGTTCATGTCATGACTTAAGCATGATTCCCAGGTTGCCTAACTCAGCCCTGCTGCCCAGCCCTTTCTGTTTGATTGCCTTCCAGTACCTGTGATCAGATGTCCTGAAGGCACCTCAGCCTGAGCTCACTTCCTCTCCACCCGCCTCCTTTTATGGGCCTTCTTCTGTCATTTTGTCTTGGTTCCTAATATCACCATCTATTACCATCCGTCTTACAAGCTGGAAACCTGAGAAACATAATTTATTCCATTCTTTCACACCTCACGCTCAATTGATTTGCAAATCTCGTTAATGGATTCTGCTGCAGAAATGTCTCCCAAGTGTAGTCCCTCTGTTCCTTCTGCCCCTCCCTTAGTTCAGGCCCTTCACCCTTGCATGGACTGTGAATTGCCTTTCATTAGCATTATCTTCTTAAAAACAAAAACTGATCACATCACCTCATCTTCAAGAAAATCTCTATAGTTTTGCTCTCACCTGTAGGATAAAGTCCATGTTGCCTGGCATCTCTGCTCGCTTGCCCAGCAGCCCCTGTGTCCCACCAGCACTTCAGCCGTGGGCAGTGCCCCACATCCCTAAACATGGCTTCCCTCTTCTCACTTGCTAATCTTTCTTCTTGAAGTCCTTTTACCTGACAGATACTCATACTTCAGACCCAGCTCAGATATCACCTCTGAGATTCTGCTCCCAGTCAGATGTGGCTGGGTCCTCCTCTGTGCTCCCATACATGTCTGAGCATCCACACCTCCTGGTATCTGGTTACGCATTTGTCTTC
The DNA here is from genome assembly GCA_030015415.1 of Cynopterus sphinx. Taxonomy (NCBI): domain Eukaryota; kingdom Metazoa; phylum Chordata; class Mammalia; order Chiroptera; family Pteropodidae; genus Cynopterus; species Cynopterus sphinx. The sequence goes on along the minus strand of CM057383.1, from coordinate 51,607,381 downwards.
CAGACTCAGAGTGGGGTTCTAGGGAGAAGCAATGTGCTTAGCATGCAGCACGGTGCCTCATGTGCAGTAAGTGGTGAAGTAATGCCACTGTGTTCTCTCCAGAGCCCCTGTGATACACAAAACTGCAGGGAGTTCTCAACCGTCTACTCTCCCCAGAATCATTTTCTCTTGCTCATGTATGAACCCTTGGTGGTGTTACTCAGGGTGGCTACAGTGCTTTGATATTCAGCCCACCCAGCGAGTGACACCTCCCCTTCCTCCCCAGGCATCTGCATTTTGATCAATTTCCAGAGTGATGCTGGTACACCCTGAGGTTGTGACTTTTTTCAGGGCAGTGTACATACACTAATGTTCAGAAAGAATGCTAGTTCCTTCAGGCATTTACCGTAGTGGGAGAACTTAAGTAAGATGGGGACAGGCTGCAAATCAAACCCCCTTCCTGGAGAGTCACAGTATAATTAGTGTATTGCAGGGTAGAAAAGTCACTAAAACAACAAGGAACGACCAAGGGTTAATTTCCACAAGGACAGCCTTTATTCTCCTTTCATACACATTAATGTCTGGCACTCTTCCCTTAATACTGGTTCCCCTTTCTGCCCATGATGATTTTTAAGTGAAGTGATGCCTTTCATGTGCTTAGCAGTGCCTGGCACTTCATGGGCGCTCAGCATCTGAGAGCTCCTGCCCTTGCTTTATTCCCTGCTCTGCCTGTGACCCCTTTTGCTTTGCTCAGTGGATCTCTTACAGCTCATCTCCCTGTCGCCCTGCAGGGGGGGTCCTCTATGCTGCCACTGTGAAAAACTACCTGGGGACGGAGCCGATTATCTCCCGGGCTGTGGGTCGTGCTGAGGATTGGATTCGGACAGAGACCTTGCCATCCTGGCTCAACGGTGGGGAGAGGGGGAGGGGTGCTTTGGGAACCCAGAGGGCGGGTGGAGGCCGGGTGGTCCCAGGCTGTGTCTGTGGGATCTGAGGCCGCAGGTCTCCCCAGCTCCAGCTTTTGTCGCAGCAGTGGCCTTGAGACCAGCCGAGTGGGGGGACGAAGACGGAGACGATGAAATCTACTTCTTCTTTACCGAGACTTCTCGAGCGTTTGACTCATACGAGCACATTAAGGTTCCACGGGTGGCCCGAGTGTGCGCGGTGAGACCCGACCCCAGCTGTCTCTTGTCTCCTGCTCTTCCTGGCCTGTGTGTCTTTTCCTCTCTGGGTCTCTGTCTGTGCATCTCTCCCATCTCCTTTTTCCCTATGTCTTGACTTCTTTTCTGGGAGCTTGAGGAATGTAGGGAAAGGGCTCTATCCTCTCTAGCCCCATGATTACCCTTGTGACAACCTGCCCCTTGGAGGTGAACTAGTTAAAGGCAGGAACTGTTGTCAGACAAACCTGGACTTCAGCTTCTCCACCACTTACTGCTTCTGCGACTCTGGGCACGTTCTCTAGCATTCTTGCAAGTGAGGATATTAATGATGCCTCTAGCTATATGGGTTGTTTTGAGGACTAAACGAGGTGAGTTATGTAAGCACATTGTACAGTACTTCTTAAGTGCTCAATAACTTAATTACTGTCATTGTCATCGTGACCCTGTCTACTGGTGCATCTTTTTATCCTCTGCTGTTACTCTGTCTGTATCTCTGTCCTTGCATTTCTATGCATCTGCCTCCTCATCTGTCCTTGTCTGGGGGAAACTTATATTGGTCTTCTAAAGAGAACTTTCCATGTGCTTGTCACCTCAGGGGGACCTTGGGGGCCGGAAGACCCTCCGGCAGAGGTGGACGACATTTCTGAAGGCTGACCTGCTATGCCCAGGGCCTGAGCATGGCCGGGCCTCCAGTGTCCTGCAGGACATGGCCATTCTTCGACCTGAGCATGGAGGGGGGACCCCCATCTTTTATGGCATCTTTTCCTCTCAGTGGTGAGGGGGTTGTAGGGTGAAGTAGAGTTACAGGGTGGGAGATACATGGGGTGGGCACAGTGTCAGTGCTGTCTCATCTGGGGGAGTGGGGTGGGTTCTCTCTGGAGTAGACTACATGGCTCCCATGCATTTCTCATGGATCATCTCATTTAACAGGGGATGAGTTGCTATCTCCTCTAGGTCCCTTCCTATGTCTGGCTCTAACCTGTGACTCTTCCAGGGAGGGGGCCACCATCTCTACTGTCTGTGCCTTCCGACCACAAGACATTCGGACAGTGCTGAATGGTCCCTTCAAAGAGCTGAAACATGACTGCAACAGGGGACTGCCTGTCGTGGACAATGATGTACCCCAGCCCAGACCTGGAGAGGTGAGAGGGCTGGGGCAGCTCTTCAACCCACATCAGAATTGCCCCCATTACAGCAAGAGCCCAACTAAACATCTTGGGCACTTCCTCGCCCCTAGGAAACTTTGTCTCCCATCCTGTGTTTCCTCTAGTGCATCACCAATAACATGAAACTCCAGCAATTTGGCTCATCACTCTCTCTGCCTGACCGTGTGCTCACCTTTATCCGAGATCATCCACTCATGGACCAGCCAGTGATTCCAGCTGATGACCACCCACTGCTCGTAACTACGGATACAGCCTATCTCAGAGTTGTGGCTCACAGGGTGACAAGCCTCTTAGGGAAAGAGTATGATGTGCTCTACCTGGGGACAGGTATGTTTAGTAGCCAAGCACATCGCCCATTCAATGCACACATGCTCTCATCACAAAGAGGGTCCCGTACAAACAAGCATTGGAGTCCCAGGCACAACTATAGTTATGTCACTATGTTGTATCCCTTGCCTGGCTTCTAGAGGATGGACACCTCCACCGAGCTGTGCGGACTGGAGCCAAGCTCAGTGTCCTTGAGGATCTGGCCTTATTCCCAGAGCCACAGCCAGTTGAGAATATGAAATTGTATCAAGTGAGTTGCAGATTTTGGGGATTCTGGTGGGGAGACATCTGAGTTCAGAGCCTGTTTGTGACCCTGAAGTCTGAGAGATGCAGTGTATTCCTTTTTCTCACTCACTTTCTGTAGAGCTGGCTCCTGGTTGGCTCCCGTGCTGAGGTGACACAAGTGAACACAACCAACTGTGGCCGTCTCCAGAGCTGCTCAGAGTGCATCCTGGCCCAAGACCCAGTCTGTGCCTGGAGCTTCCAGCTGGATGCATGTGTGGCCCATGCTGGGGAGCATGGAGGGTGAGTGTGTCTGCCCTCGCCTCTTGCCTGCTGTCCTGGGGCTCTGACTGATACTTATGTCTGTCTATTCCTGACTATTAATGCTGCCCTCCGAGTATGTATATGTGTATTTCTTCTTTTAGTGCAACTTGTGTGTCCATTTGTCAGTCTCTACTAATTCATTTATCTGTCCATCTGGTGCTGCCTCATCAGTGTCCTGCCTCTCTGCTGGACCTGCCAGACCATGTGACTGGCCTCCACGTTGCCATACACGTCTCAGTTTCCATTTTATAGGGGTCCTCAAAGTGTTTTCAGTCCCTCCTTCCTTTTTTGAAATACTCTTTCCTCTTGCCTCCTCCAGGTTTTCCTACCTGCCTCACCAGCCTGTCTCCCTTACTGATTCCTTTTCCATCCAGCTTCTGAATATTGATGTTCTTTGGGGTTCAGTCCTTTTCCTTACACTTACACAGCCTTTCTAGGTGATTTCATCCCCATTCTCTCCCAACTGAGTGCTGTATCTTTAGCTGAGCTGCAGAATTCTCTTCCAGCTGCCTAATTGATATTCCCTTTGGATACTTCACAAGCAACTCAGACTTAGCAATCTAGCATGCATTGTTGTTTCCTCTTTCTTTCACATGGTCCTCTGGTTTTCCTCATCTCAAAAAAGGGACCTCCATTCATCTAGTTGGTGAAGCCAGAAACTGCTCACATTGTATTTAGTTTTTATTGACTCTAGCTCTATCATACCCCCAGTTCATAGCCACTTCTCTCCTCTACTGCTATCACTCTAGCCCACGCCATCATCACTTCGTAACTGGATTACTCTAATAACTTCCATATAGGTTTTCATTTGTCCATTTGGGGCTCCCACTGTCCATTTTCCATTCAGCAGCTAACTTAAAATCATATGTCACATTGAAGCATATCCCTGACATCATATTCATCTAAAATATTGCAATATGTATCTCTACTGGATAAGGACTCTCTCAGAAACATTTTATTATAGGAAATTTCAAACATTCAAAAATAAAATAGTATACTGAATTGCAATGTATCTATCACTTAGCTTCAACAACTATCCATTGGCCAATCTTGCTTCATCAATACCTTCACTCACTCCCAATTATCTTAAAGCAAAACTCAGGTGATATATTACTTCATCCATAAATATTTCTGTGTGTATCACTTTTTTTTTAAATAGCCATATTATCATTATTATACCAAAAACTCAATTTCTTAATGTCACGAAATATCCAATGTTCTGATTTTCCCAATTGCTTATACTTGAAAATAGTTTGCTTAAGTCAGGATTCAAATGATGTCCATCAGTTGTAATTAGTATATACCATTTCTTAAGTCTTTTAATCTTTAAGATTCCCTTCAATGAAGTATTTTTAGTTGATTGCTTGGAAAATATTTTTTCAAATGGACTTTGTGATTTCCTATTTCGAAGCCCAGTTAATTTACTGTATATTTGTACATGTTACTGAACCTCAAAGTTACAAATGTTTTAAAAGTAAAAGTACTTGTCTTTCGGAATCAATTTTTGGTTAAGAACTTTGACCTGGTCTTTTAATTTCTCTTGGGAGAACTTTGAAACACCTAAGAAAAAAACAAGTGCCTTATTCTTTCCTTTGTTGTTTTAATATCCACTAAAACAAGAATTTCATTGGTCTTAGGTATCCTGTGTACTTGAGCCTCATGGTCTCCTTAAGATACATGTGTGGTGGTGGTGGGGGGGTATATATGCCAGTATACCTCTTGGTAGTATAAGAAATTACCAAGTTGGTACTTTTATGCAGCTACCCTTCATACCCCAGTTCATACAAAGGAGAAAAACATAGAGCGTGAAGTTCCTGAGGCTGTAGCTGCACATATGGCCTCTCCATGTTCCTCACTCTAGGCTAGACAAAGCAAACTTGGTTTTACCCAGTATGTGTTCATACAGGTCTTGGAGCTCCTTTCAGGGGCCTCAGTTCATGTTGAAGGAGTTAACACTCACAGAGTCTACCTTTGGCTGAGGCTCTTGCGTGTTCATCAGATTGAACTTCCACCTGGTCTTCACTGACAGCCCATTAAGGGTCTCCGTGGCCTCCCCACCTCTGGGAATGGTGCCCGGGAGTCCAGAGTCAGCAGTCTGTCTTACTGTCCCTCTGTCAGACGCAGTACACTGAAATCCTGGAAGTACTGGGATTGTATTGTTTGAAACAGATCTGTTAGAGGCCAGTAGATATCAACAGTTTTTGGAGAGAGTGTGCCTACTCAGGAACTAGCAGCTTTATGAAACAAAGTTGTGTCACTGACCCTCACAGAATTTTGACTAAATTTTGTAGAGATGACATTTTCTCTTTCTTTTAATAGAAACAAACAAACCCTGAAGTTTTTATGTTTTTTTTTTCCCAGAGATATCTTGGGGCTGTGGATAGCCAGCTACATTTCTCAGAAGTTTCCCTTGTTTCTTTTAAAACACCCCACCAGTCATCTTTCTAACAGAACTAGCACAAATTTAATTCACGATGGTCTGCTAGAATATGTGTAGAATTTGACATGGCAAGTGTCATGAGAAGTGTAAGGAGTATTGGGGAAAAAATTAGTGACGATGAGCATGTTGACCAATAATTCCAGGAGTAATATAGGAGGTGATGGGAGATGTAATGAGTGAGGGAGTATTCAGTGGTGCTGAGGATAGAAGGGAATCTTGACACTGTATTTACCGAGTATTCTCTTCTTTGTAGGCTGGTCCAAGACATAGAATCAGCAGATGTCTCTTCTTTGTGCCCTAAGGAGCCTGGAGGTCTGTTTGGTTTAGGACAATGTGGGTGGAGTGGGTGGGAAAAGGCTAGAAAGTTGTCTATCTTGGATCCACTTTAAAACTTGGGTCCTGGCAGATATGGCAGCCAATGACCCAGTGCCTTTTAGCTTTGCTTCCATGGCCCCTTCTCTCATCTGATCTTCCGCATTTCTCTTGATCACCCCTCCAGCTTTTAGCCTCACTATCGTTTGTGCCTTTGCTCTCTCTCTGCAGAACACCCAGTAGTGTTTGAAGTTCCTGTGGCTACAGCTGCTCATGTGGTCTTGCCCTGTTCCCCAAGCTCAGCCTGGGCATCCTGTGTGTGGCACCAGCCCAGTGGAGTGACTGCACTTACCCCCCGGCGGGATGGGCTGGAGGTGGTGGTAACTCCGGGGGCCATGGGCGCTTATGCCTGTGAATGTCAGGAGGGTGGGGCAGCCCGAGTGGTAGCTGCTTACAGCTTGGTGTGGGGCAGCCAGCGGGGACCCCCAAGCCGGGTCCACACAGTGGGGGCTGGACTGGCTGGTTTCTTCCTGGGGATTCTTGCAGCATCCCTGACTCTCCTCCTGATTGGTCGGCGTCAGCAGCGGCGGCGACAGAGGGAACTTCTGGCTAGAGACAAGGTTGGCTTGGACCTGGGGGCCCCACCATCTGGGACCACTAGCTACAGCCAGGATCCTCCCTCTCCCTCTCCTGAAGATGAGCGGCTGCCTCTGGCCCTCGCTAAGCGGGGCAGTGGCTTTGGTGGCTTCCCTCCACCCTTCCTGCTTGATCCTTGCCCAAGCCCAGCCCACATTCGGCTGACTGGGGCTCCCCTGGCCACGTGTGATGAAACATCCATTTAGGGCTGGGCAAATGACCACTACTGCATGAGTGACCACTGGAATGGAATGACTGCCGAGACCCTGGGAGTCACTGGGCTTGGAAGACCATCATGGCCTCAGTTCTTTTTGGCCTTTGAGTGGTCACTTGACTTCAGTATACAGCTCCTCTGGCCCTGGGTGGGCTCCGAGGCAGCCCTTTGTCTGAGTCCTGATTCCTGAATCTCATGAAAGATCAGAACTTCTCTCTTCAGAGAATCAGCATTTTTTCCACCCCTGGTCTGAACCGCTGTGACCCCTTCAGCCCTGGTACACTATCTTGGGACCATTAATTTGGGAATGGGGCATGGGACATAGCTATGACTTTGCCTTCTGGTTAGACCCCAGCCGGAAGGGAGACCTATGGATGCTGGATGCGATTGGGGGCTGATGTGCACTGAGTCCTTGGGGTGGCTTTGCTCATTCTCTCAGTTTATCTGATTCTCGGTGGGGAGTGCATGATCCCCATCCTGCAACATGGAATCTTTGCTCTGAGATCTCCCCCCATCCCAGTTTCCCTTCTTCCATGAAAGAGCATGTGTGTTCACAGGAAGCCTGGCCAAGTATGCATAACTGGGCCAGTGCTCAGGAGCTTTCACAGTGGGTAAAGAGAAGGAGGTTGGGAGGGGGCACTGCCTGCAGAGCTTTAGACCATGTACCAGCGAGGGGATGGCTTTTCTTTCTAAAACGAAGCAAACCACCGCCCTTCCGCATCGGCTCCCACAACCCTTCTCTTGAGTAGAGAAGAACTCCCAAAGTGACCTTCTGGGTGGGAAGGGCAGAAGTACATGTGACCCAATCTTTTCTTTGTTTTTGCCTCCTGGCTGCCACCACTGCCGTGCACAGCTGCTCTTTCTCTGGCTGGACTCCTTTTTCTTGGCTCCCATTGAAAATAAATCTCACAGCATTCTAAATATTAGGGGACAGCAAAAGGGGAACAGTCACAGGAGATACATGCAGCATGGAGATAGATTTGTGTCAGTGATGTTACTCAGGTCGATGCCCTTGCCCTAAAGCAGGAGTTCTTCCCTGGGGGTTCAAGGACTCCCTGAAATCGTATGCAAAATGTTGTCTGTACTTGTGTGTCTGTGTTTTGCGGGGTGGGGGTGGGTGGGTGGCGCGGGGGTGTGGTTTATGGTTTTTTTAAGATTCCCAAGGCCTTAACAAAATTAAAGGACTGCTGCCCCAAGGATACCACATCATGGCCAAGCTGAGAGGTGCCACTCAATGGCAGCTCTTCCTGCCCCACCCTACCTGCCCTGTGGCCAGCCCCTGGACTTGCAGCTGCCGGGTGCCATCTCATTTCCCTAGTGTCTGGAAGCTGGGTTCTGTGCGTATTCGATGACACTGTCAACTCTCAGCAAATTTCCTGCTTCACAACTCGCAGATGCTTTAGGCTTTCCTGTTCAGTTCTGGTCTTGGCCTGTGAATGTGCCTCATTCATCCCTGGTGAGGGAACCCCTTGAGTGAGCTCCAGTGAAAGATCCAGCCCTTCCCAACTGAAGTTCCAGCTCTACTTTCCTTGGCAGCAGCCTGTGAATTACTTACAACAGTCCCCTTGGGTTTGGAATTATCAGCGGCTTTGCCCTAATAAGCATATGATCTTTGGCCAGTAATCTAACCCAAAAACATTCGTTTGCTCATCTGTAAAGTGGGGATAATAATACCTACCTCAGGGTTGCTGCAAGGATTGAATGGAGAACATGTAAACAATAAAGCACTATACCAGTAGAGGTTGTCATGTTGAAAATTGTATTGATACCATAATCATATAGCTTAACCATATGATAAACGTGACATGTGCAGTTACTTTAAGCCTCATCTGATGGAAGGAGGGTCATTGCCTCACACAAGTGTCCTGTCCTGGTTCATCTCTCATCAGATCTTTAGTGCTACTGTCTGGGGCCTGTGGGAGGCAGGGCCTGTGGTTTTTATAATCCATAGATGCGTCTGACCTCGGTGACCTTATTAGTCCTTCTACGTGGGAATGGGGGAAAGCTTGGGTTCTTGGGTTTATCCTCACTTCACTCTTCTCTCTCAAGGTTATGGGTTAGTTTCAGTTGTGGGGAGGAAAGGAGATGGAGAGATGTCCATCTCTCCTGGGGTCCCTGCGAGGAGGAGAAGAGGAGGGTCAAGGAGGGGAAGGATCAGACCATAGTGGATTTGGGGCATTTGGTTCTTGGACAGTGTCTCTGGATGGAGAAAAATGGGATAAAGAATGTAGGAAAAATGAGGAAAGGTGGGAATATGACTGAAGGGAAGAGAGCCACCTCTTAGTTGGAAAGTTCAAGCCCCAAGAATGAAGACAAGCACAAGAATGTGAAGCCCACTCCTAGAGAAGTAGTTTTGCTGACCGTATTACCTCTGGGCTGTGGGATGTGGGAAGAGAGAGGACCTGTGGATGAAGGAGATGAGAAGGATATAGGGTTTCTGCAGGAAGAGCTGTGAGTATTCTGGCAGCCGGAGACCTGCCTGGCTCCACCTGTTAAAGTAACCAGGGGTAGGGGTGAGGATGGGGCTTATGCTTGTGTTACCTTCTGTTTCCAAAGGTTGCCCGCTCTCTGGCCCTCTTAAATTCTCTGCTTTTGGCTTTGATCCCCGGTCCCTGGTCCCTGAACTGTGACTCCCAGCTTGTCATTCCTAACAAGTGTTCTGCTGTTGCCCACGTGACCTTACTGAAAATAGAGCCAGAAAGAGATGTTCATTGTTGGCTCTCATGAGCCAAGTGAGCTCTAGCACAGCACTGGCCCTACCTAACCCAACAGGAGGCTGACTCACATCCTTTCGCTGGAGACCTCTAGCTCCCTTCCTTTCTGTAGCAGTCCCACTCATTGACCGTGGCCTCAGTGAAGTCAGGAAAGGGCTCCTTTTGGTATCTCCTGGCCCCTGACTCTCCTGGGTACTCTATAAAGGAGGCAGAAGTGGCCTTTCCCTGAGATGAGAGGGCTACAACAGACTGTCCTTGGTCAGTTGCACACAAATCCTGTCTCAAGGGCGTGGGGATAAAACTTGCCTTTTTGGCTGGTAGCAAAGGCAAGGTGGGAATTTTAAAAGGTCATTCTCATCAACTGGAGGAAAAACTATCAATAAAAGCACCAGAAATCTTTCTGCAGTTTTGAGTTCTCCCTTGTGGGGCCCCAGAACAGGCCTCTCTGTGACATAGGCAGCAGGTGAGGTTCCGGAGAAGTCCATCTGGACAGATGTGAAACACCAGGTCCTGCTTGAGGTGGGAAGGGCAGGCAACAGAGAAAAAGATCTCACTTCCTGAGGGTGTCACATGCAGTGAGAGGTGGTTGGAAGGGCCAAGGTAAGGGATCAGTTTCTGAGGGCTGCTCTAGGTCCTCTGGATAAATAAGTGTAAGCCAGGAACTCTCTTCCTCCATTTTTTTCAGGGAATTCCCAGCCCATGGGCCTGGGGTTTCCCTTAGACACACTGGGCCTGGGGTTTAGGGCTACAGAAGAATCCCAGACCTACCCACTGATAGGTATGGCACTCCCCATTTATGTCAAGTTGGCACTGCTCTCGTGGAGTCCAAGACTTGACAATGATGAAATGAAAGCTAAAGGCTTGTACCACCTGCAGCTGGAGCTGTGGTTGGGGCAGAAGGAGTCAGCAACTGGTGCTGGTCTAAAGACCAACATTCCTAGGGTTAAGCAAGTACTTTGAGTTGAGTAGGCTGGCAACAAAATCCTTCCGGGACTGAGGTTCACTCTAGGGACTCTGAGGGTTAAAGGGTGAGGAGGCTGACTGGACCTCTCTGGTGAGAGGCTGAGGCAGAGAACTCATGAGGAAACTCGGACCCTTCATGGGCCAACTTCATATCAGTCCCAGAAGGTGTTCTGATCAGCCTCCCATAAAATCTCTGGAATTCTTCCCTGCAAGACCAAGAGAGCAGAGATTTGGCATGCATTCTCAGCATGCCCCTACCATGTGTGATGGTAAACTCTTGCTCCTTCCTCTACAAGAAGTGAGAAGGCAGCAGTGGCCCTTCCCTGAGGTGAATCTTCGAGTGATGAGTGACGCAGACCAGTTTCCTCTGCCTTGCACCTTCTCCAGGAGTGACATGAACTCTGGTGGTATGGAAGGTGTGGATGCTGGAGACAGCCATGGCCTTGAGGATTGGGGCTGTGTCCCCATGCGTTGGTGTGGAAGGGAGGAGCTGCCCACCCTTTGTGTGGGCTCAGAAGGTGAGCTTCTCAGCAGCAGTTGTAAGAACCAGAGACACTCCTGTCCTTTGCTGGGAGCCACAGAGATCTCCTGAATTCATGTTCAATTCTAGGGAGAAAGAGGACCACCCCCAAGATGCACAAGATAGACTATTTCCTCCCTGAAGTGACCAGGAGTTCAGAAACAGCTTAAGTTGATTCATAGAAATAAGATCATTTTTTTTGTCCCTATGAGTTTGCAAAGAAACATTCATGCCCACTATAATTATTTCAGCATTTCTAAAATCAGCTGAGTCCGGAGCATCTGTGTTATGAATTGGCCGATAGACTGGAGGAGCAGAACTGGCTGTAGACAGGGTAGAGGTAAATGAACACTGGGTGCCTAAAATAAAGGGCCTTCCTCCAGCCCTTTGCGGGAGTCTTTTCCCCTAACATAGCTTCTCTCTACACATATCTATCAAATTAATCTTTTATCAGACTCAAAACCCATCACCTCTCAAATTTACTGGATTTACGCAATTTGTGGTTTAATCATAACACTAGAGCTCATCATAGATTGTGATCACCTTGTAATTTCCAGATAAATGTCCTCAGAGAGAAGTCTGAGGCAGTCTAATGCAGTGTAGTGGCATGTAGTCAGTCTAGTGATACATAGCTATGCCTCATTTGTTCTTTTTTCTGTATCCAATTTTACATAATAAAACTTTTAAAAACGAGATTTATTTTTTTTTTTTGGTCTATGAAACTGGCAAAGATTTTAAAGAGGTGGATGATCTTTGTGCTGACGAGGGTTTGGTAGGGAATAGGGTTTTCTATTTTTGAAAGTGAAATTAGTACAAACTCTATGGGAGGCCTTGCAATAACTTTAAAATATATCTGTCATTTGACTCAGTAATTACACTGCTGTAAATTTAAGAAATAACAATATAACTGCACAAAGATGTATTTCTAAAGGTTTTCATTTTAGTGTTAATTAGAAGCCTAAAATATTTAAAAAATCCAATTATTCAAGAGGAGAAATTTGTTTAAATAACCCCAATATTGACTTGAGAAAATATGTACAACATTGTTAGGTGGAAAAATGGGAACTGGAAGGAAGAAGAGAAGCCCTGATAGCCGGGAGCTGCTGTGGCACCATCGTGATGCCTCAGAGCTCTGTTGTACAGAACATCAACATGTGCTGAGGCCACTCTGCTGTGATGGATCGAAATAAAACAAGACCATTCTACAATCACATCTGCACACAGACAAAACAGGAACATTGTCCAAACTACAAAAGTGACAAAACCAGAGGGGAGGGGGGAGGGGGGTAAAACAGGTCAAATATGTGGTGACAGAAAGAAATCTAACTATGAGAGGTGAACACACATGTAAATATGTAAATATATATATGTGTGTGTGTATGTATGTGTATGTGTGTGTGTGTATGTGTCAAGCTAATTGTCCCTCCTTCTGGGTGAAATTTATTAAGGCACCCAATCATAGAATTACCCCACTTCCTGGCAGCACCCATCCAGAGGTGAGCCCTGCTTCTTTAAACTGTTCTGCCAACTACCTAGTGTAAACTTGGGTGCTGGAAGTTCTTTCTAACAGCCTCTTACTAAAATGCCCCACAGTCCTCCACGTGTTCGGTATAACTTGTTATTGTTTGTAATATGTATGTCTTACTGTTATCATAAACATGTGGAATAATACACATAAAGCTGTTAGTAATGGTCATCTCTTTTAAAAAAAAAACAATGTGGAGGTAGAGAGAGAGAAGGAGAGGGAATGGAGAAAAATAAAGAGAGAGTGATGATGACAATGGCAGGGACAGTGGCTCTAAACTAAGTGTTAAGTGTTGATAGTGATGTTATTGGACGATCTTTATTTTCTTTTTAAAATTTTTCTACAATTAATATGCACTATATTTGAATATAAAAAATAGAAGTTATTTTTAAGTAAAAATAAAATTGTGATATTTTTGAAGGAAAATATTGGGCGACTGTTCTTAATTTTTATTTTTGCGGTGGTTGTGCCCTCCTGAAAATTGTGCACAGTCCTGGCTGATTTGGTCTTCTGATTTTCCAGGTCAGTTGCAGGACAGCTAGTGTCCAGTAGATGTCACTCATTCCCCGAGAATGGGGGTCGCTAACGCTGGGCCAAATCCTCAGAGTAGTGCCCAATTCTCAATCAATTATCTGTTTACAAGATAGATTACAAGATAGATCTCTCTCTAAACTTTAAAGACGATGTACTTGTAATTTTCCTTCCTCTTGTAATTGTAATCCATCATTAATCTAGATAAGAAGAATTACTGCAGTAACACTCCTTATTCCTTTGTACAGATAGAACTTTTGCATAGTCATCCTACCTTTAAAGTATTCTTTTGAAGTACTTTAGGCAGCTATTCTATGCTCAATTCTTACAAGTTTACCAGATACTTAAGTTATTAACAGTTCATTGGTTCAGTTTTCTTTCCCCTCCATTGGCTAGTGCTAGAAACTAGCACACAGCAGCAAAACACTAATTGTGCTTTACATATGTTAGTATATAAATGTATCAATAATAAAAATACATTTGGATCAATTTCTGAGAAATGCCATCCAAATGGTGAGAATTGACCCATGCTACCTGTGCAGTGTGGTTGTGCAAAATTTTCCGATGGGTGCATGGCCAAGAGGAGCCCTCTCAACTTTAGGCAAAGTGGGTAGCCCTTGAAGATCTGAGACTTCTCTGCAAACATCTAGGCATCCTTGGGGAACATACTGGATGGGACCCATGCTTATGTCTAATTTGGGGTTACATTATAAACATCAATCACTGTGGTCTGTGGCAATGTCAGAAACTTAGGGCTGTTTGCTTCTCCCCTCGAGGTCTCACACTCTTCCAATCTTTACTTGTGACCATTCTCAGGTTCTCACCTTCTGATGCCTGCCTTGTAGCTGCTGCTTTTCCATTTTCTAGTTTATTTTTCCTCAAATGTTATGGAGTTAGAAATCAAATAACCAAGCTAGACAGAAATGAGTAGAAAGTAAGGTTTACCAGTTTCAGAGCAAATCTGTTTAAAGGCATTTGTATTTGTATGTTTCTTCCTGGTTCATAGTTGAGTTATGCAAAGGTGAAACTGATAGTGAGCTTGTTCGGGAGAGGTGAGGAATGACTATGCCAGTAGTTTTTACAGTCCCAAGATAATCAACGCCAACCTTGATCTCAGTCAACTGAGTCATCCTTGGGTTTGGCCACTCACTCCAATGATGCAGCATTTTGGAGGGAATGCTGGAGAAAAGATATCCAGCTTTATAGAGCTGGTCTGTTCACCCTCTGATGGAGTAGTGGGTTCTGGACCAGGAGGGACCAGAAGAGGCTCCAGGGAGGGGCTGCTAGAGTGTGACTCAATTTGAAACAAAGGGATGGCAAATTCAGTCCTCTCCCAGTAAGCATTGAGACTGAGTAAGGGCTTTCTCACAACCTCTGGTGTGCAGGGTGGAGAATCAGAAAAGGACCAGATTTACTACATATAGCAGCTGCCTATGCCAGGCAATGTGCCTGTGATGAGGTAGGCAATGGCAGCTGCAGGGTTCAGACATGAAATTGTGGCCAACAGGAATGAGGTGGCAGAATAAGCTCAAAAAACTGTCTGAGTACAGGGCTGGGACCCCCAAGGAAGGGGCAAGTTCACCCAAGAGACCTGGGATGAAGTTTACCCGACCTGGCATGCTCTGCTGATGACCTTCAGCCCAACAGTAGTGCGGCAAAAAAGCCTGGAATATGGGGCCTTGAGGCTGCCAGAGTGATTTCCAAATCTACCCACTGGGGAGGCAAAATCGTTTGTTGGATGATTGCAAGGTGGAGCCCTCTCAGCTTCGGGCAGGTGGGCAGCCTTAGAGAACTGGGAGTCAATGAACAGCTAGGATGAAGCCAGATGCTGATGCAGGGGCCATGGCCACCTGAGGAATCAGGCCCGGATTAGGCCTTTCTGCAACCTATGGATCTGGGGCTTCCCTTCAGAGAGGAAGGGGCCAGGTGGAGCAGACCAATTTGATTTTTTAGGGAGGTGGGGGTGAATTGAGAAGTGGCTTAAGGTCACTAGCACTAACTGCTTTAGGAAAAGCACAGCTTATCCTAATGACCTCAGAGTGAGTTTTTCATGCATGCCCATGTGTGTGTTTGTGGGTAAAAAAGATCTGCTTTTTAAAAAATTATATAAATATGCTTATCATAAAGTTTTCAGAAAAATACTGAAAAATATAAAAAAGTACAAATCACCTATAGCCCTGTAGGACAAAGATATAATCTCTAAATATATTTTGGTGAATTTCCTTTGAGACTTTTCACTATATTTATATTCAACCTAGGTGTATACATGTATTTTAAAAATTAATCCATAGTCTAACACTGTTTGTAACCTACTTCTTCCTTGTGGTACTCTATCTTGGGCACCTTTTCACAGTGATAAACGTGGTTCTACACCACCATCTTTTGTAGCTACATAGGATTCTCTTGCCTGATATTTCTCTTTTTAAAATTTGCTTTATTTATTTATTTATTAAAACTGATCAATTTGAGCACTATGGCTCCACCCTCTGATATTTCTTATATTAATGAGTTGTCTATTGCCGAATATCATATCATCTGGAAGTAGTGGTGAATATTGCTTCCTTCTTTTTCTTATTTCAGCATATTGGCTAGAACCTCTAGAACAAGCCCAGATCAAGCTCATTCTTGACTCAAATATGATTTTAGCAACAGTGCCTTTAGGATTAGATTTTAACACTGTCTTTTACGCTTCCTGTTGGTTTCTAATGCACTGATAGTACCAGGGGAGTCTCCTTCTGTATCTCCAACACCAATAGGGTTTTATGTTTTTATCATAAGAGAATCAGAATGGATATTGAATTAGGTCAAATGCCCTTTTAGCATTCATTATAGTGAGAACCCAGGTTTTTCCTCCTTAGCCTGGTGCTCAGCCTGACTAAGTTCCTTGGGATGAATCCTGCGTTAGTGATTTTGCAATCTGGATGGGGGAAGTGGCTGCTCTTGGAAATCTCACAGACTAGGCAGAATGCTTTATGCCCTGATGTACTCTTTTCACTGAACAACACATCCAGGAAATTGCCCCCTATTCGTTCATAGGGCATTTCCTTGTTCTTTTTCATAGCTACAGCATGTTCCACTGTGTGGCTGTGCCATAGTTTATTCAACCCATTCCCTAGATGGGCACTAGTGGTGTTTCCAGTCTTTTGCTGCAGTGCGGAATTTCATAAATACATAATTTCATAGATATGTGGGAATACTTTAAAAGGGATACTCAGAAATGGGACCACTGAGTGTATTAGAATGAATACACTCAGATAGCTAGAGTTTAGATAACTTGTCAATGACCTATGTTTGATAAAACATTCATGGCAAAGACAGTGGAACCTGGAACTCTTGCGTGTGTGTGTGTGTGTGTGTGTGTGTGTGTGTGTGTGTGTGTGTGTGTTTGGGGGGAGGAGTAGTTGTTGGATATCTTTCATGCTTCCTTCTTGGTATCCATTCTTTCCTATGGCCACACATATCCTTCAGACTCTCAAGGATTATGCACTTAGGTTCCCAGGACATTGTGGAAATAAAAAGATGATAATAAATATCACATGTTGAGCACCTTCTCAGAGCCAGGTGCTGTGCTGGGTGCTTTGAGAGTATTATTTTTAATCCTTTTTTCAACCTCAGCAGGAGCTCTTTTGTGTTCTTTTTATAGATAAGAATCCCAGAGCTCAGAGTCCTGAGAATTCATTCTAAGGAAAAATTTCTCAGGATAGGGAAGTTAAATGTACAAGGAGCTCCAACATAATATAGAAATGGTTAACTATACCATTGCGTATTTATGCAGTGGACAAATATTTCATCATTATGAAGACTATGAGGCCACAGGCTTATAAAGTAATGTTAAATGAAAACAGCAGAAATTTACCTACACAACTATTCTGTATCTAGAAAAGTAAGTTCTTATGATCAGGGCCTGAAAGTAAACATGGAGAAACAAAAATAGTTCTGTTTGGAGAAGGATAATTAGAATTTTTTTAATTTAAAAATTTTAAGATTTTGGACAAAAATGGTTTAAAAGAAAAAGAAAGAAAATTGTGCTATTGGGATCTCCTGGCATCTCAGCGGATTATATCAACACTGTCTACACTGGCATCAGGCTCTTGGCCAGATGCGACAGTCAATTTGCCTCCCTCTTGCGTCTGGGCCTAGACCCCACATTGGAGCTGTCAACAGGTTTGTTGAGCTCCTCCTTTCCCTTCAGCCTTTAGCCAGGCCCCCCTCTCCATGCCTCTCCTGCAATGCACAACACTAAGGGCCCAGCAGTGTTTCTGTCCTGAGCAGAGTGTCAAAAACCCCAGGCACAGTGCTCTGCCTCTCTGGCTCCTCATCAGTCCCCAGCCTTGCCCTCGTCTCCCACGACACAGCAGAGCAGCCCAGCTCATCTCAGCTTCCATATGCTGTGCGCATGGGTTTCTGTCATGTCTCCTCCACCCTTAACAGAAGTAACTCCAAACAAATGACTCAAGCAGAACTGGACTTTGTCATAGAGAGAGTAATCACCCAAGAAACAGAATGTTATATTTACTTTTTATATGACCAAATTGCTTACTAAAAGGAGTAATCCAAGCTAAAATGCAAATTTAAAAGCCTCTGAACAAAGCTTAAGAGAGAAGCACAGGGGTGTGGACAATTGTCAAATGTAATAAAAGAATAAAAAATAGCCAAATATGGATTGTAAAATTCTGAGAATTCATCGGAAAATGATGCTGAACATGCTCAGTCAACTTGCAATTGTTTGTGCAAGTGAAAGGGCACAGAAGGTAGCAGTAATATAAAACAGGGTGCGATCCAGGAAAGAATCTTATTTATAGAAGAGTAGGGCTGGAAGGAACTGAGAGCAGAAAGAGCCACCATCTCTTGCCCTTCAGTTGAGGAAGTTCAGGGCGGTCAGAGGCCTGATCATATCTGGCCTTCTGCCACCTAGTCAGCACTCTTTACCCTTCTAGAATACAATCTAGAAAGTTTTTTTTTCTCTTTATTAATTTATTTTTTTGCTAAGTCAAAATATTTACATGATTTCACAATAAAAACAATATAAAAAAGGTGTAGTTCAAAAGCCTCTCCCCCACCTCTCATTAATTTTCTTATGTATCCTTCTAGTGACTCTTTGTGAGAATACAAATCAATCGAAAAAGATTAAAATGCATTCTTATATCCCACTCTTTCTAACATGATGTGTCAAGAAGATCTTCCCACATCAATGTATAGAAAGCTTCCTTGTCCTATTTTACAATATTGAGTTATAAGAGTATTATTCTACATTTAACTAGTTCCTATTTATGGGCCCTTGGGTTCCTTCTAACTTTTTGCCTTTACATATCTTTACTGCTATGAATAACTTTGTAAATATGTCATCTTAGAGGAATGTAGGTGTATCTGTGGGATAAATTCCCAGAAGCAGGTTTGTGTGGTCAAAGGATAAGCACATGAGTGTTTAGATATTGCAAATTGCCTTCCACAGGGGCTGTACTATTTTGACTTTCCGTCAGCAGAGTGGAAGTATGCCTGTTTCCCCACAGTTAGAGTTAGTCCTTGCTGCAGATCTGTCTTCTCAGCTTATATTCTGTTTGGACTAGTATTAACTTTTGTTTTATCATTTGAGTAAAAACCAGTTGGCATCAACTGAGGAGCATTAGTGCTGAGGAATGCTGGGTAACATGGTGAACCAGCTTAGAACTTAAGACTTGGCATAGCTAGTAGACGATACATGGTCCAGAGTATCAGTATCTCTCACCCCAAATTAACTTTTCCCTGCACTTCTCTTTGAGAGGCCATTGCTAGGAATAGGCTTGGATGTTGGGTAATCAGGTGGTCAGTTCTAATTTTAGCCTCAAAGTGATCCTGTGGGATGAGAGGTAGTTATTATTATTCCCACTTGACAGATGAAAGAACTGAAGCACAAAGGGGTGAGATGGCACTCTCTTACTGTCCCTTCCTCTTCTGGAGTGGAGCTCAGATGTGAGATTGAGGTCTTGATGAGCTGGAGAGCATTTTAAGAGAAAAGAATTTTGAGTTGGGGTGGCCTCTTGCGGGGGAGATGCAAGTCCGACAAGGAAGTAGAGATCAGCATATTGACGACTGGCTCTAGGCTCTAGGTTTAAGAGAGAAGAAGAAACATTTTTTAGTTCAAATCCTACCTTAAACCTTGGTTTGCTGTGTCCTTGATGTTTCTTGAGGCCCAGGGCTTGCCCTATTTCATTTTTATACCTGACACTTGTAGGGTTTGCAGGGCCCAGAGCAAGAGTACAAATAAACCTTCTAGCCTCTCCCTTCTCTTGCTTGCCCTGGCCCTATCCTGCATCTTCAGAAGCCCTGCACACTGGCCTCAGCCACCCCTCAGGTCTAAGAGTTCACACACAGGCAGTAAGGTCCAACCTCCAGACTCAAGGAAAAGGCCTGCTTAGGACCTAGAAGTAGGTTCAGGGCTATATGGACAGGGAATTCCAGCATCCCAAGTATTGGAAGATGCCCAGAGGGAGGTTAGGAGTCAGATTGGCACATCCCTTTGTGCCCGTAAATTCCTTGCCAGAGCAGAACCCCCTCTAAAATGTAAGGCTATTGGGTGGTACTATGGGAAAAAATCCAGTCAAATTATCAATATAAAGGCATCAGCCCAGGTATGAAAAACCAGATGGAAAACAGGGAAATCTATTCATAGTAAACAGGCAGGAGGGAGGCAGAGGTTGTAGTACCCCAGTAAGTAAGAAAGTGCAAGTACATGGCATGTGATGGATGGGTGAGGAGGGGGATATCTTAGAGGTGGGGTATCTTGCCGCATGAAGGTTCATGGAACTGGTGGTAAGTGGAAAACACTCTTTTTCAGTTAGCAATTTAAGTCTTTTGTCTTTTACCAGAAGGCAGAGATATCTGTAGATTTGGGCAAAAATGTCCTCCTCAGCTTGGTCATCAGACCATTATGTTCCACCCAGATTCAGGACTCTAACCTCAACTCTTGCCTGGTTAGGTTTTGTTGAAACAGAACTTTAAAGTCCCTCTGCAACAAGGGTAATGCAAAATCCATACCAATTGAGTGGTTACATAAAAATATAACTCAGTACAAATACCCCTGAGAAAGTCATGCCATGGAAAAGTGGAAGATGTGGAAGGAGTGGGGATAGAGGGGATGGCTGGTGAAACAACGGTCCTGAGGCAGATGGGGAAATTAAAGGACTAGGAAGGATTCTTCTTGAATAGGAGTGGGCATCTCATTCACAGAGATGGAGGAGAGGCATGCGGAGTTTTCCCTTAACATAGCAGGTGTGGTTGTCTACTGATGACCAATGGGAGCAATGTAGACTAGGGGGCTGAGAGTAAATGCTGAGATTTAAAATGTATTTCTATGCTTCTAACAAAATGACATGTCTCCTGCTCTACTCAGAGTAGCACCACAGCTTCTGCTGCCCCCATGAAAACAGGTCCCTGTGGATCCTACTATTGGCCTGAATGGGACCCCAGTTTACTACCTTCAACCTTGAATGCAAATGCCTGAGTGACACTTTTGCTGTCCAAACTCTTCTCTCATATAAGAGAGAGCCTGGGGGGTGGGGGGGTTGGGGGGGCAGGGACCCTTCCAAGTGCTTTACAAGCATTAAATTATTTCCTCCTCAAGCAGTCCTAGGAAGTAGGTTCTGTTATTATCTTCATGAGGAAACTGAGGCACCAAGAAGGTAAGTAACTTGTTCAAAGTCATTCAGATGGTAGATGGAAGAATAGACTTAGGATTAAAATCTTATGTAGCTGGTCCCAGAATCCAAGATCTTAAGTTTCTTCAGTCAGAGAGAATGAAGGAAACTTGCAGAGCAAAGGAGAGGAGAAAGCTAAAGAGACAGTGAGCGACCTAATGGTGTTTGAGTACCTGGGTCTGCTCCTCCAGGTCCCTGGTGTCCTGGTTCCTGCTTTCTTGAGACTTAATTCTTCAGTTACGTCTTTGATACTGTGAGATAACCCAGTGTTATTCTAATAAAAGGTGAAACTGGAGAGATTCAGCTGGAGGGGCTGAGTTGTTCTTGGGAAACTGAGGCTTCATTGAGCCCTGATGTCTGGTGATCTCTGGGGATGGGGTTGTGGAGGTTATGAAGCCAGACTGGGCTTGGGAATGTCAACTATATTTGTCTTTGTCCTGACTTGCTTTTCCTAAATGTTCTTCAAACTGTCCCATCGAGATCCTTGTGGGTTTACCCACAGCCTGCCTGAGCAGGGGTACTCTGAGTATCAGTTCTTTTTGGCTTTACCTCCCTCCCTTCCCAAGCCTGGGGCTTATTGGCAAGTGTTTCAGCCACATTCTCATCAACAACCCACCACTTGCTCTCCCTATGCACCTGCCAGGCCATTTCCCAACGGTGAAGTGGTTCTGCTATTTGTTTTCTCTACTGAAGTTCAGCTAGAGAAAATTTTACAGCCAGGCTGACTGGTCTCAGAATGAATTTATGATTTCCAACCTCAGCTGGGTTCCCAATGCTGTTAAAAAATATTTTTATTCCTTCCTCAGTCAGTACTTTTCAGATACTCCTTGCCAACAGCTCTGAGTTCCTTCTCCGCTTATTCTCTGTAATCTCCATCTTCACAGCTGGGGCCAGGGATGGGATGCATATTGGCTGAGTAGTTAGTGAAGGTGGTGCATGCTATGCCCATGAAAAGAAAGGAAAAGAAAGGAAATTAGAGGTTCTCAAATCACACTATGAAACTGGTGTTAGTGCTTCAGATATGAAATATGCAAAGCACTGAAGACAAGTTGGATCCCAGGCCTGGGTGATGTTTTAACATATCTGGAAAGAATGCATCCCTCTATAAGTGCCTTGGTCAGCCATGAAAACCTAGGCAAAATGGAGACCCAGAGGCTATCTCTAGGGTTAACCATTTTAGTTGTTGAACAATTGCAGTTGATCACACACATATTCACTGGATCCCAGTGGGACTCCAATGAGAAGGAAAATATGGAAAACTTGAGTTTTATAATGCAGCAGCTGCAGATTGGAGGAAACAATGAAACCTGAACACTGCACTCATCGACCTTTCCAAAACATTTGACACAGTCTTCAGCACCGGAGCTCTGACAGCTAAGAAGTAAGGTTTGTAGCTCTGAGTCAGCTGCTTTAGACAGGTTTCTGTGATGCTGTCAGCTCCCAAATTTATATCTCTAGCCCTATTACTTGAATTTCAGACTTGTGTATCCAACTATTTATGCAACATTTGCTCCAGAGTATTAAAAAGGTATCTCAAATTAAAGATGACCGAAATTTAACTCTTCCCTCTGCCTGAAATGTGCTTTATTTACAGTCATCTCCGTCGCAGCTAATGTTCATGGTGCAGCTAAAATTGCTTGTTAGTACCTAATGAAGAAACCTCAGTGATCAGGAACTGCTTTTCCTGCCTCAAACTTACCTTACTTTAGTAGCTTGCTTCCAACTCTTCGTGGGCAGTCACAGGATCCAGTCTCTCATCCTGGAGAAGGCTGGGCTAGGCTGCCCAGGATCTGATGATCTCAGGGAAGGAAGCTCAAGGGTCATTCTGGAAGCCTGGATTCGGTTAAAACAAGAAGACAGAGTGAAGACCAACCAAAATGACCTGGGTTCAGATCCCAGCTTCACCACTTACCAGCTGTGAGAGCAGGCAAGTTATTTACCTTCTAGGAGATTCAGATCCTCATCAGTAAAATGGTGATTTTAATAGTATCAACCTGGGGGAGAGGAATGTTGATTAAATGAGGATATGTATTGTTGCTGGTGCGTAGTGAAATCTTAGTTAACTACTGCTGGTTTCTCTTTCCTGAGCCAGACATAAAGAAATGAAATTGATGTGAGAGCCTAAAGAAATTCCCCTGAAGTTCATAAACAGCCATACATAAAGTACTCATTGAAGAGTTGAAATGAAAAAGTTGATTTTCCCATCAATATTCGTGCTTTACTTCATAGTTTTTCACATTATTCATCCCTTAATTCAACACACATTTATTTACTCCTCACTATGTGCCAGACACTGCTCTAAATGCTAGAAGAAAAAATCGGTGAACAAAGCAGACAAAAATCCCTGTCTTTCTGGAGCTAATTTTCTAATGGGGGTCAGATATTAAACAAAATAAATAAGCTATATTTCAGGCTGGAGAGTGAAATGGGAGGCATATAACACCATATTTTGAGATGGGAGAAGATACAAAACTATCTTAAAATATAGTCCCAGCCCTCCAGAAATGCACAATCTGGGTAAGGAGACAAGACGGCATGTCCATCAGTGATGAAATAAACAAGGCATTATGTGAATGGCTGATGGAGACAAGCAATGTTCTAGAAAGTCAGAGAAGCTGCAGAGCTGGGGAGGGCTGCGGCCCAAGGATTTGTTGACAGGAGTGGTCTGAAAAAGTCCCATGAAAGGAGTGGAATTTAGCTGGAAATAGTGAAGCAAGTTTCCCCACTGCCTTTCCTCCCCTTCTTTTAGCTGCCAAGAAACAGCTTGTGTTGCAATGGGCTAAGATGAAACATTAATCATGGCCTTTTCCAGGAATATGGTGTAATGAGAAGACACTGTAATAGGAACAGAAAACCATCACAGTGGCTTCAGTGGAACCCCACATGGCCCATCAGAGTGCACTGGAGGAACACAGCTTTAAGGTCAGGGCCAGGCTTTGAACTCAGTGGAAACCAAACTCCTGAAGACTCAGAACAACTCTGCCTCCAAATCTTTGTAGCATGAAAATGTGAGCAGGCCATAGGGACGCTGTTAACCAGCAGGAGCTACCACCAGGAGGGCCCTCCTGGGTCTCTTTCCTAAGTCTTTGAGTTT
Organism: Cynopterus sphinx; assembly: GCA_030015415.1. Classification (NCBI taxonomy): domain Eukaryota; kingdom Metazoa; phylum Chordata; class Mammalia; order Chiroptera; family Pteropodidae; genus Cynopterus; species Cynopterus sphinx. Next base: position 51,583,581 of record CM057383.1, on the reverse strand, counting down.
GCACCTGTTCTCTATAGATGTGGCCAGATCCCACTTATGGGTCCCTCTTATGTTAAGGGAGCCCCAGTGAGCGCACACATGGGGATGGCAGCTGGGTGCAAAATGAGGCCTGAGAAGCGTGAGCTCCTGGTACCCATTTTAGGTTGGATTGCAAGGAGAGAAAGAAGTCAGAATGTATGAATGAACCTGAGTGACTGTCAAATCTCTGAGGACTCAAGCACATTAAATTCACTCCTGCTTTGTGAGGCAGGTACTAAATTACTCTAACAAAGTAGACAGGAGTTAAAAAAACAAATTCAATGCTTATATAATCGGGGCTTTAGATGAGTCACCAATGGACTGAGGATGGAGGAAGAGAGAATTCTGGATCTTTTCCCCATTTTCCATGTGGAATTGCTATTGAAATTTTACTTTTATTTTCTCATGGCTGTTTGGCTTTCAGCTTGAACTAGTATCTGGTACAACTCATGTGCTGGGTAAAGACAGTGGCCCTTGTAAACTACTTTGGTTAAAACTTTAGGCTTTGAAGAAAGATAGGTCCCGACTCCCTCTATGACTAGCCCTGTGGCCTTGAGCAAGTTGCTATGTGTCTCTGGGACTGTTTACTCATCTGAAAAATGGATATAATGATGGTGACAGGGGCATGATGTCTGCAGCCTACTCTTAAATGGTTCAGCAAGAACAATAATGATCTGTGCATATATGTATGTCTGTATCTATTTATCTAGAGAGAAATAACATGAATAAGGCAAAATATTAGCAATTGCTGAATCTGGGTAAAAGGGTATGTAAGCATTCATTGTACTAGTCTCACAACTTTTATGAAAGTTTAAATATTTTTTGAAATAAAAAGTTGAAAACTTCTCTAGGAGACTTCTGACCTGTCCAAGATGGAATAACAGGTCCAGATTTAACCTCCTGCCTCAAACAATGGCCACCAAACTAAACCAAAACAAACAAAAACCTAGAAAAAACACACGTAAATATATAAAACAATGGTTTTCAAAATATGAACATCAGGCAATGAAGGACAGTGTTTCCTGAGAGGTGAGAAACAGATAAGGTGAGTCCTATAGTTGCTCTAGCTCACTGCCTTGAATGAGTTTCCAGGCTACAGTACCCAGGTGGAGCCGGTTGAACTCTTTGTGTTGAGAAAGCAGAGGGATGTCCAGGGAGACCAGAGCAACTAGAGTTTGCAGGACAGAACACCAAGGAGGAAAGAGCTGCACGGACAGAGCTCTAGAGATCTACAAAGGGTTCTTGTCAAGAATTTAGCTGAGTACTGACCAGCATAAGTGTGAGGAAACTACTGGAGAGGATTAGAAATAATAATATGGAGCTGGGAACAGTGTCCGTTCCCCCAGTCAGATTGGAAAACCTCACGAATCGTGGGCACTGGGTCATGCACACAGAAGGACCTTGCTTCAGTAGTGGGGAATGAATAGCCCTAGACCGAGTATGTCTCAGGATTCTCCCAAAATATCATAAATGCAAAACCTAAAAGGATCAAACTATTTCCAAATAACTTAATTGTATCCCAGAACTAAGCTTGAGAATATTTATAGAAATACAAAAATATCTAACACTCAACAAGGTAAAGATCCAGCAAAAATTTAGCAGGTGTGCAAAGCAGCAGAAATATGTACAAAAAAACTGTGGCCTCATCTCTGTCAGCAAAGGTGGGGAGCCTAGATCCCACTCACGCTAGGTTTCAGTGAGGCATCCCAATCTTTCCCTGCAAGGCGGTGTCCCCCAGAATTACTCCCTCTATAATGTTGGTGAAGGCCACGTGGGAGCTGGAACTCTCACTGCATCCGGCGTTAATGAGATATCTCTCCTGTTACTGGAGTCTGTCAATGGAGGCCAAGTGGGGAACATGAAGTTTCACTCCCGCCTGGCAGTAATGAGGCAGCAACTCCCTTTTTCTGATGGCATGGTGTCAGAAGAAACCTGCTAAACCAGAAAATTTAAATAAAATCTATAGTCTTATAAATTCCAAAATGTACAGGTTATAATAGAAAATCATTCATTATGTCAAAAACCAGGAAAATCTCAACTTGAATGAGAAAAGACAGTCAACAGATGCCAATATTGAGATGATACAAATGTAGACAAAAATTTTTTAAAAAGCTATTATAGAAAAATTTTTATGAGAAGCTATAAACATGCTTACAACAAACGAAAAAAGAACACCTCAGCAAAGAAATAGAAGAAAGAAAAAAGAACCAAATGGAAAATTAGAACTGAAGAATGAACCCAAATTTCTTTTAAATGACTGAAAGCTAACCAATTTTGACAAGAGACATAAACCGAAAGGTTCAAGAAATTACTGAATTCCAAACCGTATAGATCCAAAGAAATCTACAGTAAATCACATTGAAATCAACCTTCTGAAAACTAAAACAAAGCAGAAAGAGAAAATGAAACTTTGCTCACGGGAACAATTTGAATGAGAGCAGTTTCTCGTAAGAAACCACTGAAGCCAGAAGGAAGTGGCAAAAACATTTTTAAGTGCTGAAAGCAAAGAACCGTCAGCCCAGGATCCTGTACAAAAGTGAAAACATTATTCAGGAATAAAAGAGGAAATCAAGACATTCTTAGATGAAAGAAAATGAAGGGAATTTGTGCCCAGCAGACCTCTGAACCCTAAAAGAACGGCTGAAGAAAGTTCTTGAAACGGGAGGATGAAAGGAATCTTGCAACATCAGAAAAGAAGAAAGAACTGTGAAAAGAATAAAAATATACCACAGCTGTTTACTGTTTGAATAGATCATCGCAATGCTCAGAAGATAATCCAAGAAGCTATTTAGGAATAACATGCTGCCTTTTGAAAACACCAGTGCTCATGCTGAAGTGTAATAAGCTCAATCCACCTATCTAGGAAATTAGCGTTTCATACAAACCATTTTTATGATGCTATGTTTCAACTTTTCACATATATATGTCTTAATCATTGCAAATACATTTCTGCAGCTATTTTTGGTAAACAGAATGACTATTTCCACATGATATGAAAATACTACATTATCAGTAGCTTCCCTGGGGCTTCACGGCTTACTAGGATCTCTTTGATGATTTCATCATTATCTAGTCCTATTAAAGGATCACAGTTTAGCCTAATGTAATTTCCCAGGTATTTTTAAAGTCAGCTTTTGCTGCTTTCTCATGTTCAAGATAGAAAAGTTATTCTGTAAGCAACCTGAATACAAAATAACAGAGATGCCAGTTTGTAAGCCCACCGTATTTTATATGCATGTATTGCACACTTTAAAGCATTTTATTGTTAACAGTCAATTGCACTGTGTAATCCACAGTTTTTTAATTGCTTGGTTCAGTACTTGACTCTTGAGAAAATGTTTTTACCTGTTTGTTTCCATTTAGAATACTTTTTTTCATGAAGCCTGTTTTAATTCCATAAATCTGAAGCCTTGAACTTACTTTTTCTTTTCCTCTATTTAATTCCTTTTTAGATTATAAAGTTTTTAAAGCAGAACAAGTAATTCTTGAATATAGATAAGCATTGATTTTATCTTTGAGCTGTTTAATAATTTTATAAATACTTTATGCCATTCTATGAAGGCTTTTTTAGTTTTTCATTTGCTCATATTTTCTTTCTCCATTTGTGTCTTTGGGTAAATAAAAGATACAAAGTATGGAATGTTTTTACAATACAATAAATTAAGTACACTACTCTTGATTTTGCTATGATAAAAAGTCAATAATAAGAAAGCAACTTCCCTCACCCAAAATAGTCAAAATATTTGAACAGCCACTTCATTGACAAAGATATCTGGATGAATGCAAAGGTGTTCAACATCATTGATCAGTAGGGAAGTGCAATTAAACCTCAGTGAGAGACTACTGGTTACCTGTCAGAATGGCTAAAAGAATGGCTAAAGTTGGAAACACTGACCATACTGGCAAGGAGGTGGGGCACCTGGAAGTCTCATACTCTGCTGGTGGGGATGTAAATGGTACAGCCATTTGGAAACAGTTTGACAATATCTTAAAAACTTAAACATATACCTACCATGTGAGCTAATTATTCTATTCATTTACCCAAGAGGAGTGAAAACATAGGCCTGCACAGAGTTTAGATAAATGTTCATAGAAGCTTTATATGTAACAGTAAAAAACTGGAAACAACGCAAATGTCCATCAATGAGTGAATGGATAGCAAATTGTGGGGTAGCTATACAATGGAATACTACTCAGCGATGAGAAGGAACATAGCATCGATACATGCAACAACATGGATGAGTCTCAAAATGCTAAGAAGCCAGACAAAAAAGAGTACATGTTATAAGTTAACATTTATATAAAATTCTATAAAATCCAAAGTAATCTATAGTGACAGAAATCAAGTCCGTGGTTCCCTAGGCATGGGGACAGGGACACAGAGAGGGATCACAAATGGCATAAGAAAACTTTTTGGAGTGATGGATATCTTCATTATCTTGATTGTCGGAATGGTTTCACAGGTGTATCCACATGTGAAAACTTACCAACTTGTACACTTTCGATGTGTGCATTTTATTATGTATCAATTATATTTCAATAAGGCCATTTAAAAACTTTTAAAAACCATCTCTAGGAAGGTTATGAAACATAAGTCAATCACACATTAATTAGTTTTCTAAGCTTTCTTATTATGCTCACAGAATAAGATAGAAAAATAAAGGGAGATAAATTTTAGTTCAATAAAATAAAAATCATTCTAAGAAGAAGAATTAAAAGTGGGATGAATCTCTGTCATAATTCCCATACTGTGTGCACGTTGGGAGGTTGCCTGACTACTTTCTGGAAAGGTGGGGTTTATGAGTTGTACAAAGAGCTTAACTTTTAGGTCACTTCAGGATGTGGGATTCTGGGGGTCTCTGAACATCATTCTCATCCATAGCACATTCCCTCCAACCCCTCCTTCCTGCTTCTCCTTTCTGAACACCTTCCTCAGGAAATCCATCTCTCTCTTTGCTCTCTAAGTCTGCTTCCTTGGTACGCACAATGGTTAGGTGTGCTCGGTGCCTTGAACAGTCTTTCTCTGAGCATTATTTGTGGACATCCTGCATTGGAAGACATCCCATTGACCCTGAAAGTTCTGGGTCCCAATTCAGACCTAAGGAATCAGAACCTCTGATGGAGGGACTCTGGGATCTGCACTTTAACAAGCTTGGTGTTTCTTCTGCATCTGGAATTGAGAAGCTGTTGTTCCATGGCCTTTCAAGTTGTTCAGAACCTCCTTTCAGCACTTCCACGTACGTTTCCTCTTAATCTTAAGTTGTAGTTGCTTTTTCTCAAGGGCCTCAGTGGCATAGAGGTGTTTGATTTTCCTCTGCCTTCTACTGCAGATGCTCAGTGTGTAGTAGGTAATTTCTAGGGTCTCTCACAGGACCTAACGATCATTTAGAACCACATATGACAGGAAAATAAGTTTGGAATTCCAAGCAACCCTTAGAAAAGTTTTTTTTTTGTTTTCTTTTTAAACGTCTTGAGAATAGAAGCCCTAAATAATCTGGGCTTCCTGTTCAGTTATTGCTGAAATTAGCAAAGCTGTCAAAATTTGGAAATCAAATCCCCACAACAAATTGCTTGTTCCATTGGTCATAAAAGGATCTGGCCTTGGAGGATTTGATGTGTAAGCACAAACAGGGCTATGGGAAGAGAACGGGGAGGCTAAGGCCTGTGTGAACCGAGAGGAAATGTCTGGCCTTTGGGGCCAGGAACACGTGAGGAGCAGCTGTGCCCTGTGAGCTGGGCACCTGGGACTTGCTAAGGGAGAGACGAGGTCTTGGCTTACAGATGGTCATGAAACCACTGGTGGGAGGCGTGGGTGCAGTCCTCTGGGAGGCAAGTGCCTGTCTGTCACGTGGAGGGCTTTGCTGATCTCTGACACTGGATAGTCCCCCTTGCCCTGGGGCCAGGGAATACAGGAGAAAGCACACCGAGGGTAGAGTCAGGGCCAGGAGCCAGGCACAGGCAGGGAAGAAGCCACAGAAAATGACTCTGGTATAAACCCAGGCTACCTGAAATAAAAAATAAATCAAAGAGAAGGAATCAAGACAGTTGGGGTAGGAAGCATGTGCACACTCACCTTATCTACTGTTCTACATGGGGCACCTCCCTACAAGCCCTGTAGCAGCTGCCCTGCCACTCCTAGGATGCAGGCAGGCAGGCCAGAGGTTAGAACCTCCTGTCTCAGTTGGCAAGACCTGGGTTCAAGTCCCAGTGCTTATATTTTACTTACTAGCTGTGTGGCACTGGCAAGCCCCAGCTCTCAACCTGCCTCTTCATCAGGAAAATGAGGATGGATAGAATACCTACTATGTAAGGGTACTATAGGACTTGACTGAGCTTGCGCATAATATGCTTGGGCTAGTGCCTGCTCATGAGCAGTATTTGATAAATGTTAGTTGTTACTGTTATTATTATTACTAATCAGAAAAGGAAGCCCTTCAATGGGATATTTGGCTAAAAAAAGATCAAATCTATCCTAAATCTTTTTCTCTATAGATTGGGATGGATCCGTTATCAAGTGTCTAAAGAAACATCATCTTGTTTCTTGACTCCTTTCAGTGAAAAATGTTTCTTCTCTGCATTTCTTTTTTTACAGATGGGGAACTGAAGTGACTTTTAATCAACTGACATATTAGATACAGTTTTAAGCTCCACAGAGCTCACAGTCTGTCAGGGAAGAAAGAGGAAGAAATAAGTAATTTCACTACTGTGGGGGAGCATTTCAAAGTGGAAAGTGGAGGAGTGTGAGACGCTCAGGCTGGGGGAGGAGCACTGGACTTAACAGAGTTTCAGTTCTTGAGATACTGGTACCCCAATGACCTGACCTGTTGCCTCTCTCCACACTCCTCTCCAAAAGCAGTACCTAGTAGCCTGGTCTATTACTAAGTCATGAAACATAGATTTGTCATGAAGAAAAGGCTTTAAATGTATTTCTTTTAGTTTTCTTGAAATTTGGAAGTCTGATTTCACAAAATCTCCATAATTTGAAAAATTTCGGGCACTCTGTAGATATTTGGCAAAAGGTTGTAAAATAAAATGTGTACTCATCACATTTAGAAAAATTATAAAGTCACCTGTGATGTAGTAAAAACAGCCCAGGTCTTGGGAAGAGAAGAGCTGGTGTGATATCTGGCAAGTCACTAAAACAGTCTGAGTGTTAGCTTCTTCATCTGCAAAATGAGGATGAAGACATCTACCTCTCAAAGTGATGGAAGGATCACATACGATTGTACTCAAGACAGCTATAAAATGACAAACAGAGGAAATTGTTTATCTGAGAATCTAAAAACCAGAATCTTCCAAACAACAGAATGCTGAAAATATCAAAAACGAATTCAGGTTTAAAAGGCTAACATTCGAGTATTTACTGTGTTTAAGCATAAAAGCCATATTTCATTTAATTCTCTATCTATGAGATAGATACTCTTATAATTTTCATTTTATAGATGAGAAACCCAAGGCAAAAAGAAGGGAAGTAACTTATTTCATATGCCCCCTACTAGCAAGGGGCGAAGCCTGGACACACAGCTGGGCATTCTGAATGTTGAGTACATACATCGTCTTAGGACACTATCCTGCAGGTGCTCATGTGCATTATATCAAGTAAAATGTGCAGTGATTATGTAAGGACTGTACTATCATATCCATTTAGTAGGTGAGGAGACTAAGGCATAGAGAGAATAAGTGCCTTTCTCAAGGCCACAAAGTTAAAAAGTCAGAGTCAGGATTCAAACCCAGGCAGCCTAACCTCAGGGCCTGTGCTCTTAACCATCAGTCTAATGGAATTGCTCTAAAATTATTTTTAAAATAATCATTCACTTTCAAAGTCATGGCATTGGGATGTCTGAAGAAAGAGTAATTATGGTGCAGAGTACAGGGCAAAAGGGTAACTCACTGGACTGTGAGTGACCCAGACCACTGGTGATAGATATCATGGGCCACCTGGGACAAGATAGGCAGGGTGGAACCCTGATGGACTATGATGGAAATCTCAGTGACATCATGGAGGTGGCACTGGTAACACACCAGCGCTGATATGCGTGGATCAATTACACGCTTTGGTGGGTGAACATCTGTTTTCCATCACTGAATCGCATTTGCACAAATATGTATCACCAATCCTCTTCCAAATCCACAAAATGGAAAAACTAACCTAAGAGAAACCTCCAGAGGATGCGTGGAGGCTGTGCTCTTTAGAATTAATATGTAATCTGACATACACTCTACCCTGTCCTGAAATTGTCCTCGCAGTCACAGGCCACCCAGCCACAGTTGGCTCCATTGCCCCTTTCACCTGCAGGTGGCACAGCGCGAGCACCCATCCCTGTCCAGAGAGGGCACTCGGGGCTGCGAGTCCCCCAGCGGAAGCTGCAGCTGGAAGATGAGGACCGAGTTAGGTATAGAAATCAGAGCCGGAACTCTATGTGTAAAACGCATGGTCATCGAAAACCCTTCCAGCCGACCTGCGCTTCAAATCCCCCGTGAGCCGGCCTCGTGCGCCTTGGAGACCCGCCGCGCAGGGCGGGCCCGGGGCGGGCGGGCGGCCACAGCCCCCTCCGCCCGGCCTTCCCCGAAGCCTTCGCCTGCGCCGCTGTGGGCACGGGCCTGGGCAATCTCCCCCGTGACAACCGGGCCCTCCGCGCCCGGACTGCAGGGCCAGGCCGGCCCTCGCATCACTGCATCGCTGCCTCGGAGGATGCGCACGGCCGGCTGCCCTCCCGCGTGCTCTTGCTCCAGGCGGCGGGCGAGGCCCGAGGCTCTGCACGGCCCAGGGGTGGGCTGCTGCGGGCTCCCCCGCGCTGACCCCGCGGACCGCAGGCCTCTGCAGAAGGGGGGATGCACCTTGGCCCCGCCGTCTCACGGCAGGACGCGTTTCCTTTTGTCCCCGCTTTCTCTGTGTAGAGACCTGTCCCCAGTCTCTTTCTGTGCCTTCTCTCCTCCCTCAAATGAATACTAATCACTTTCAAATAAAAAGATCAGAGACTGAGTGTGGACTTCTCACGTTTGCAAGAGAACTGGATGCACCGTGATATATACCGGTGTCATTTTAGTCATGTGAACAGGCTCGGAGGGGGGGCAGTTTCTCTCCAGGACTCCTTAAATGACATCCCACAATTCACAATCGGCTCATGCCTCATCCTTAAGGACATATGTGGCTGAGAGGGCAGCCCAACTTCCCGGCAAGCCTCCTTCTCTGAGGTTTTAGCATGGAAATATGACCATATTAATTAGAATAGCAACTTAGAACTTCAAAATAGAAAAGGAACAAATCTCAGAAAACTTCTTTAATCAAAGCTGATTCTCTAAGAATTGCAGATGCTTTTCTTTTATCCAGTGACAGGTTATGGAGATATCCTTTACTCACACGAACTTCTGGCAGGTAAATGTTAATCCCTGGTGTTCATAATTATGATAATGACTACCTGTGAGCAGTGTAGCTGGCGTTCATTGTCAAATACTGGAATTCCAGCACAAAGAATCATTAACTTAGCAGGAGGCACAGTCCTCTTAGTTTATCCGGCCCCCCCTCCATGAAAGCATATGTAATTATTTTGCTGTAGAATGATTCCTCCCTCTACTTGCTCTACCTAAATTCATCTGCTCAACCTTCTAGTAAAGATTTCTGCCTGTGTTCCTCCCCTTCTCACCTTCTAGTGCCTCCAGACTCCTCTCTAGCTTGATCACCCAGAAAGCTATCTGGACTATACATTATGAAATTTGATTATAGTTGATTAAACACATTATCAAATAATTGCCTCAACGTGTTCTCAATTTTTTTCCTGAAAGTATAACTTTCTGAACTGGGCTGTAGGCATCAAGAGGGTGAGGACCATATTCATTAATGCTAGGCTTAATAAGATGTATTAATAAGTTTAATAGGATGCATAAGAAATATCTATTTAACAGACAGGTATCAAGATGAAATTTATTGTTGAGAAATACGAAATGTCATCCATTTAATCTCTTGATTAAAGTTTACCAGTTTTCAGCTCTGTGACAGACCCTCTACTAGGCTATGCAGAAGATATTAAATAAAAGGAAAACCCATCCTAATTTGTAGAGAAATAAAGCACTCACACAGCTCACCACAAAGCAGTGTAAATATCTCAGCAGTGTTGGAAGCAAAGAAACCTAAAGAGTAAAGGAGAGAGCTCTTGTGGCTGGAGGTTGAGGAAAAGTTCAGAGAAACAGTAGAGCCTCTGGGTTTAGAAGAGATTTCAGAAAGTGAAGGTGGTGGATGAAAGCTGCAAGCAGAGGGGATGGTATGAGCAAAAGTAGTGGGATGAGAAATAAATACTAAAACTTGTTTGGAAAAACCAAGCAACTTGGTTTTATTAGAGTAATATAATGAAAGTAGCAGTATCTGACATTTATTAAGAACCTACTGTTTGTCTGGTATTATGATTTATGTACTTTATCTCATCTTATTCTCCCAACAACATCCGAGGTAGGTACTGCTGGTACTCCCATTTTATGGATGTGGAAGTAGCGGCTCAGATAATTTACCCAAGACCAGAGCATTACTAGGTTGGGATCTGACTCTGGAGCCATGCTACTCCCCCTCCAAGATGTGTGTGGGAAGAAGTGAGAAATAAGATTGAAGAGGATGTTTGGCAGGTCATATTAAATTGTGCCTTAAATGTCAGAACTCTATTTGGTGAGTAATGATGGGGAGCTGCTGAAGATTATTGAACAGGTAAGCCTCCAAATTAAAGTCAACCTTTAGGAAGATTAATATGGTGGTTGGAGGTAAGATGGATTGGACGGAACAGAAACAGAGGAGGAAAGATCAAGTAAGAGATAAATATAACAGGATGAAAAGTCTTAGTGAAGCAGTGAGAATGGAACATTAGAAATTGTGATACATTTCAGGAGTAGATTCTATAGAGCTTGGTGACTTGGTGAAATGGAAGGTGAAGAATGGAGAGTGACTCCAAGGCATCAAGCTGATCCCTGAGTTGATGGCAGCAGCATGAGTGGGAGCAAGGGTGCAGGCAGAGCTGGCGATCAGCATTGTTGGTGAAACTATCCTGGACTGTATTTTGGTGGCCATGTACAATACACAGGGGAGTTGCTCATCAGGCATACTGGGATCAGGTTAAGGCTGAGGTTATATAGATTTAGGAATCCTTCGCAGTGAAGCCAAGAGGAGGCTAAGAGGGGGTCTAGATAGAACTTTGGGGAGGAACTGAAGGAAGACAAGTCACAGAACTACACTTAGTCAGAGGAGGAGGAGAGATGGGAGGAGATTGCAGAAGCCAATGGAAGAACTTTTCAAGTCAGAAGGATAGTCAATTGCATTAAGGACTGGACAAAGAGGAAGAGGATTGAATTGCTTTGACAACTAAGGGTCACTGGATCTCACATTAGAGGATGAGATAAATACATTATGATACATTTGTATGATGGAATACTCTGCAGACATTAAAAATAGAGTTTTTAATGTTAAAGATTTGGCAAAGTGCTAATGATATAATATTTAGCAATAAATAAAAAAATAATAAATAAATAAATAAATAAATAAATAAATAGAATAAGAGTGAGAGAGAGGATACAAACATCTACATAGCATGATACCTTTTTAACATGAACAGGATACTAATACATACTGGGATATTTTCCATGTTTTCTGGCAGGTTCTCCTGGTCTTGTTGAGATAAGCAGGGTTATAGGCAGAGCTGAGAACTGGAAAGGAGATTTGAAAGGCTGGATTGCTTGATAAGGAAAGGGCTTGGAGCTACTTGTATGAAAGATAGGGAAGATCAGGAGGAGGGCAGGAAGGGGCATCACTTTGAAGCAGTCATACCATCTGTAAATATTTCAATAGGTATCTCTAAAATAAATGTTCATTAAACATAAACATAGTACCATTATCACACTGAGAAACTACCAGTAATTACTTAGAGTACTAAATATTTTGGAGTTCAAAATTTTTCTATTGTCTTACAATTTGTTTTACAGTTTATTTAAATTGAGAACCAAAGTCCACACATTGCAATTGGCTACCCTAGCTCATGAATCTTTTTTCAACTACAGGTTCTCTCTTCATCTCTTCTATAGTTACTTGGGTTTTTTTTCTTTTTTTTTTTTTGCTGAAGAAATGCACAATATGGATTTTGCTGATGATAATGGTGTCATTTAATGTGTTCTTCTGTCTTATGTATTTTCTTTTTATGTCTTTCCACACTCTTCAAATGTTGTACTTATCCCTCACATTAAAAAATGTTTTTTAAGATGGATTTAGTAAAAAGCTGTCTTAAAAGGATGGATTTAGAAATTAGACATTGGCAAAGCAATAGTCAATTTCTAAGAAAGTCTGTAATCTGTTAATAAATTGTATCAATGTTAATTTATTGGTTTTTATAAATGTATTATAGTTATATAAAATGTTAACATTTGAAGAAATTGGATAAAGGGTAAATGAGAATTTTCCCACAATTTTTGCAACTTTTTTTATATGTCTGAATTTATTTTCAAAGAACAAAGTTAAATAATTGAAAAAGGAATTTCAGTAGGGTGATAGAAATGGAAGCTAGATTGTAGAGAGTTAAGATATAAAGAGGAGAAATGAAAGAACTTGGCAACATCTGGCCATTAAAAATGTAAAGAAATTAGGAAGCAGCTCAAAGTAGCAAGATTATGATAGTTTTAAAAATGTTGTTTCTAAGGCTGGAGGAGACCTGCCTGATATTGAAGTCAAGAAAGTCGGAGGAGTTTGAAGATACAAAAAGTAAATAAAATTATTTGTATCTGTTTAAAATTTTCTGCAATAATTTTTTTTAAATAAATGAAATAATTGATGTTACAGTGAGAGATAGGATCCAGAGCAGAGAAGGGTTACCTGGACAAGAAAATAAAATATCACCCCTTCCCCGAGACAAGAGAAGCCCAGGAGAGGACAGATATGGACAAAGAAAAATTCTAAAATGGAGAGAAACACTTGAGGTAGTATATGCCCGAAGGCTTTTCACTTCACAGGAAAATGAAAATGACATTCTCAGATGAAAGTGAGAGACATAGGGATGAAACTGGAAACTTGTGGAGCCTAGAAAATTCTTTGCAAGGTCTGGGAAGGAAGCAACAGGAAGCCATGAGAGCAGGGAGGGCAAAATGTGACTGGGGGGGTGGGAATACTCTAGCGAAACTTGGAGTGAGCAAATGGCGGGTAATGTAGAGTGAGGGTAAGTGTTGGGAACATTGGCAGGTAAAAGGGCTAAGGGGGCCAAGGACTTTAGCAAGGGCATCCTGAATGGCTGGATGATAGAGTTCTGTGGTAGACTTGCTTGTCCCAGGTCCCGTGGGGGTACACTGACCATCGTGCCATTGACCTTGGGAATTCTTGGGAAATCTTTGTTTAGCCAAGAGGGATAGTTATTTCAGTAAAGCCTAGGTCATAAAACGACAGAGTCAGGATTTACCTTTTTTTTTTTTCAGGTTGTTTTACCTCTTGCAGCTCTTTACTCTTCTGAAGAGCCATTGGTGAGATGTTAAAGGCTCCACAGAGACAAGTCTCCCTTCTCCTCTGGCTTTACCCACAGTCTGATTCTTGGCACTGATTACTTCCTCAAGTGGAGAGAATGGACATTTCTGTCCAGCAATTTCCGATCACTAGAGTTGGTGCTTTGATTTCTCAGGTGGATTCTGGGAACAAACTGATCAATGACCCAGAAAAGCCACCCCTCACTCAGTCCTAGAGTAGAAGAGCATCCAGTGCCTCATGCCCATTCTGCAAACACTGCTTCCAGCCCTCTCAGCAGGGTGGCTTTGGAGAATTATTCCTTATGAGAAAGTGAAGAGGTAACTTGAATCCAGGGATATTTTCCCCAAAAGATGCTATATTAGTTTGCTGGATCTGCCATAACAAAATACAATAGACCAGACTGGGGCCGTTTTTTTTTTTTTTTTTTTTTTTGTCTCATAGTTCTGGTGGCCAGAAGTCTAAGATCAAGGTGTCAGCAAGGTTGGTTTCTTCTGAGGGTTCTGAAGGAAAGGTGTCTGTCCCAGGCCTCCTTCCTTGGTCTGCAGATGGCTGTCTTCTTATTTCTCTTCACATCATTTTCTGTCTGTATGTGTCTGCCAGTGTCCAAATTTTCCCTTTTTATAAGGACACTAGTCATGTTAGATTAGAGCCCACCCTAGTGACTTCACCCTAACTTAACTAATTAAAAAACCTATTTCCACATAAGACCATATTCCGAGGAACCTGGAATTAGGACTTTGACCTATGAATTAGGTGGTGGTGGTGGTGGGAATACAAATCAAACCATAATAGATGGATTGGCAAAGTCTCTTCTTTCTCTCTTCCTTGTCACTTCCCTCCTGTAGGCTTTATTGACCCTCTGCCTGGGGTAGTAAAATTGCTGCTTCAAGTCCTTGCCTCTTGTCCCTTAGCCTCCAGTCCGCCTAGCATATAGTTGTCAAATTTATCCTTCTAAAACTCCCTCTTTTAACATGATTTAAGGAAGAGTTCAGAAGCCAGTGTAGCTGGACTGCAGGAAGAGAGGGTAAAAGGAGAGAGAAAGCTGGAATTGTTTGCCTCTGGGAGAAGGGAACTGGAGGTGAAAGTTTGAGCAGAAAACTGCTTTTCTTTGTTATAAGTCATACCTGATTGTTTTTTCATATTTTAAACCATGAACCATGTGTAACTTTTATAAAGATCCAAATTAAATTTTAAAATGGTGAATCACAAAATGCAATGTGGTATCCTGAAATGAATCCTGGAACAGAAAAAAGGACATTAGTGGAAGAGCTGGTGAAATCTGAATCTAGTTAATCGTAATGCACTAATTGGTTTCGTTTACTTAGTTTTGGCAAATGTACTTTGTAATGTAAATTGTTAACATTAGTGGAAACTGGGTGAGAAATATATGCACTTGTCTGTACTATCTTTGCAGCTTTTCTATAAATCTAAAATTATTCTAAAATAAAATTCCTTAAAAAACCTTTGAAACAAACAGAAAACTGAATCAGGTGGTAAGACGTGCCCTTTCCCTTCCCCCACCCCAGCCCTGTTCTCTGTCTTAAATTTGAGCAATTGGTTATTTATCTGGTAGAAGGGTGTGATGTGCCCATGGACCTGGGCTGATCCCCAGATGGAAGGAAAAGGCCAGCAGGGAAGACTTTGTGGATCACATCTGTGGAGCAACCGGCTCACGGATCCTTGGTGCATGACATTCAGAAGCTGAGAAGCAGAAACCAGGACAGAAGCATTTACGCAGAAAAAACTTGAATGTGCAATTCCCTTAAGTTTTTAAGAAAGCAGAAGGCCAAAAATATCTTCACAGAACTTCATTTCTTGCTTAATCTCTTTCTCTAGTGAGCTGTAAAGTTAAGGGAGTGGCTTCAAAGGAAAAATAATTCCCAACCCTTGATTCAATGACTTTTTCCTTACTTCAAAGCTTCCTAAAACTTTTTGGTGGGGGTACCTGTCTAGGTGGTTCTCTCATCGATGCTAAAATATCGTCTTATGTCAATGCTTTACATGTGTACTTCTATATTTTTTGGTGTAGGAGTTACTAGAAAGTTGTTTTAAAATATTTTAGACAATATTTAATGTTAGCAAAAACAAATAAACGAAAGAAAAGCTTAATCTCTGTGGCCAATGCTCTGAGACTACTAGCCGTCTACTCCTCTCCCCAGGGAGTATTTTTCTGGTATTGAGGAAATCCTTTTCTGTTCATGCTTTTCCTGTATATTCTGCTTCCATCTACACAATCCCTCTCCTCTCTCTGGTGATTACACTTTTGCAAACAAAAGTCAGAAAAGAAAGTATGTTTTATGCTATTTTTGTTTTCTGTCCTACCACATACCTCCCCTGAGGTAGAGGAGGCTACTCCTCTAATTGAGGTGAAAGAAAAAGAAAAAGAGAAAATCAGAGAGGGAAAAAATTAGACATTTCAACATGTTACCCAGTCACATTTAGCCCACTTTTCTGGCATCCAGGAGTCTGCATGGTGTATTTTCTGGGATTGCAGGCTGTTAAGTGGTTCAGAAGTTCATTTTGATTTTATTTGTTTTCTTTATACCTTTAAACAATTATATAAGAAGTAACATATTCATTGAGTAAAAGTTTAAAAGAACAGATGAACAAAATTTTAAAATTCATTAAAAATCACTTGTAATCTCAGAAATAATCACCCTTGTCCAACATACCACCAACCGCTCAATGCAAGAAAGCAAAAGCAGAAAGAAGGGAGGAAGCACTGAAGCTTGTGAACATCCAGCTCCAGAAGCTTCTAAGACTCAGCAGCTGCCTTTCTTGGGGCTTGGTAATTTTATGTTTTGCCCATGGCTGATTGTCACTCTCACATTAACCTTCTGTATTAGATAGCACCCTTGTAGTGACAGAAACCTAACTTGAATATATTTATAAAAAAAAATAAATAGAAACAGGAAGTTCGCTCAGATAGTATAAGTTTGAATACTAGCTCTACACTGTCTTTAGTGTGCCACTACCTCCTAAAGCCTCTGTTTCCTAGCTGGAAAACTGTGCCCATCTTTTAGTGAGGTTGTTGCAGGGATTGAAAGAAATAAGGTCTGTGCCTGGTGTGTGGTAACTACTCCATAAGTGGTGGCTAGAATCAGCAGGAATCGAGTAGTATCTGGTCTTCTGAGGAGTGGGGAAAGTTGTGTTGCTAGCACGTTATTAGTGGAAGAAGTTAGAAGGCAAGAAACAAGGGGTAGTAAGGCAGGAGCTTGTCTTCTCACATGTACACCCCTGAGAAGTTCGCACAACCTGCTGCAAGGATTGCTGGTGTGGACAGCCGTGCTGCTAATCCCCTCCAACTGTGAGCTCCCCAAGCAGCAACCACAGTGTTCGTTTATTTCTTGACTAACAGACGGCTACCACACCAGAGTCCAGGAGAACTCAAACATTACCAATCATAGAAGGAGATTTTGCCACAGATTATCTGGGGGAGCTGACAGCTCTGCAGTTTGAGATGGTGGTTCAGACCTGCAGATGCGGAAAATCGGTTGAAATACCTCTGAGAACTTGGGGTTGCTCCTTCCATTGAGGGTCCACTCACTCATTATGTTTATCTCCTATGTCTACCGTTTTGTCATTTTTGGTCAAATCAAATCATTTTTGGGGAGGCTGGTATTTATTGTCTAATTAATAAAATATGTAATGAAAAACCAACCAAAGTCTGATTTAAAAAAAAAACAACCCTCTTCAGAAATGATTACCTTAATCTCTAGTTCGTAGATCTTCAACAGTTCCTACTGAACATTCAAAAGTTCTTAATGAGTTAGTTATTGAAACACAGCCATGATGTAGCACATTTGGGTCTGCAGCACTGTCAACGTCAACGTCCCATCAGAGTTTGTGAGGAACTAACAGATGCAGATGGTCATATCTGGCTTGAGATGGCCTTGGTTGAAAATACAGGCTCAAAAGGGATGGGCTGTTTCTCGTCAAGTCCCAGCTTCAGGTTGGAGGGGCCAAAGGGGATTTTTCTTGCTAGGTGCTGGGGCCATAGCCTAGGTAAAACTGCCACTCATGTGAATCGTGGGCTTGTGATCCAAGCAGACAGGTTTTTCCTAAGTATGGATAACTGAGTCACAAGCTATAGCACCCCACCCAGTCCATTTACTTTTTTCTACCAAAATGAAACTCTCCATTAAAGCCGAATGTAATTATACAATTTCTAATCTTCACCCTACATACAAGGCAACCTGCAATTTAGAGCAAGATTTTAAAAGATAGACACATCTCTCAGTTTTTTCCCACCCATCTGCTTTCATAGCTGGGAATCTTTATTTAATCTGTCTCCAGGTCTTCCTTTCTGTTTGAGAAGAACGCCCTTCATCTTCCATGGCTTTCCGCGTCCCATTTGCAACTTCAGGAACCCTGAGAAGTACCATCCACGTTGTAATCTAAAGCTTTTGTGAGGCCCAGGCTTTCTCTGTGTGAGATAATTATCAGTCCTCATTATCAAAACACTCTTTCCCTCTTTGTTGCTCTGTGTAATAGAAAAAGCAGCTTCCTGATCCTGGTGACTTGGCAAAACACTGAATAAGAGAGAGATTATAGCCATAGCAGGTGTGCACACCGAGTTCTTCTCAAGACTCTTCTGAGGGCCTCTTCTCCTGAAGGAGTCATTGGTTTCTCTTTTCACAGGCGCTGGTCTACTTTGCTCCTGACAAGGCTCACAAAGTATAGCTCAAAGATTAAATTCAGAACACAGATCTTCCTGCTTTAGAGAAAGTTCCCAGGCTACTTCATGTCAGCCGTATTAATTTCTCAAAATTAATTTTTACTTTTATCCAAGAAGCATGTCTTAGATAATATTTACTTTTATTTATTTTTACTTATGTAACTTCTACATTATTTAAAGTTAAACACTGCCAAAACACTCATAAGGTAAAACAGCTATCCCTGCCCTATTTACTCTTAAACTATTTTTTAGTTCTTTTTTTCATCTCTATTTTTTTATGTGATATGCATATATTGTTGGTTCGAGTCATGAATTTTAGACTTTAACTAGTGGCTCTCTCATAGGGTGGTGGCTTTCTTGCTGACAATATAGCAATATTGCAATTTTTGGTTAAATCTGATTTCAGTATTTATATTATTATAATGATGTAAATACTGTTCATTGCAGAGCCAAGGATGGTATTGTAATCATGCTTCTTTTCTTGTAAACTTTTTGATATTCCTAGGGTTAGTACCTGCCTTTTTCCCCCCTATTTGCTTAAATTGTTCAGTTCTGATGTGACTGTACATGTAGTTAAATGTATCAGATAACTTACCAGATAATTTTCCTGCCTCCTCTTGCTCAAGCTGACTTGTTGCTTTCCGGGCTAGCTATGCAGCTATGGTTCTGGAACTTCCCATCATTATCCTAAAAATCTCCTTTGACTCACCTGTGTTTAATCTTGTTTCCTAGATCTCCTGTTTTCTTTTTTGTTTATGAACTTCCTCATTTTCATTGATCACATTCTCAAATAGCTAGCTTCCTGAGAAAGAACGCATGGGAGAAGTCTTTTGAGACTTTCAATCTGAATTTTTCTTTATACTTACACTTGATTGATAATTTGGCTAGGTATAGGATTTAAGACTGAAAATCATTTTTCCCTTAGAATTTTGAAAGCATTGCTTTATGTTTTCTAGCTTCCTATGTTATAGCTGAGAAGTGGCCATTCATATTTCTAGTTATTTTTGATGTAATTTTTTTTCTTTTTAAGAACTTCTAAATATCCTTGGTATTCTGAAATGATATCATGATATGAATTGCATTCTTTATGCTGGCATCAATAGGCCTTTTAAACTCAAGTCTTTTAGTATTAAGATATATTTTTTTAAATTATTGGTTTGATAAATTTCTTCTCTTTTTAAATTTCTGTTTTCTCTTTCTAGAATTCTTAATTGAATGCTAAACTCCCTGAATTGATCCTCTAACTTTCTAGCTCATTCTATCCTATTGTCTATTTCTTTGTTATTTTGTTTTGATTTCTGTAAAACTCCCTTGAATCTTCTACACTTTCTATTGATTTTTTAACTTAATTTTTTTTAATGTTGGCTATTGCATATTTAATTTTCAAGTGCTCTTATAGGTTTCTTACTTCTCCTTGTCCTTCTAAAGCAAGCTCTTCTTGCTATTATCTCTCCAAAGGTTACATACAATTTTATCCCTGAAGTTTTTTTCTTCTTGATCTTTTCTCCAAGTCCCATTTTTTCTATCTGTTTGTTTTGGTCCTTATTTTCCACCTTAGGTGTCTTTTATAAATGTCCATGGATCCTTAGCTGTTCATGAGTGTTTGAGTCAATCATTAAAAAGCTGATTGTGGGCTCTGCTTGCATGGGTAGGGTTTACTTCTGGTGAAATTCATTGTAGGACAGTGGTTCTCAATAGGGACAGCTCTTATAAAAATTTTGGAAAGTTGTGAGGATTTTTAGTTGTCACAGTTATGGGGAGGAGGGAAGTAGGCAGGACATAATAAGATATATGTATTTGGGTTTTCCCTTTGGTTTCTGACACAGAGTTCCTAAAACTCTAATAGGAGTGTTAATAATGTCAAGAGTTTCTAAATCTCTTGGTTTATTTTCTAGTAACAGGAGCATCTTTTGTTTTAAAGAAGCACCTCTAAATGGGCTCCTGGATAGCTTCAGGATGGCGGTTTTTCATCAGAAAGCTGTGATTAGAAGCTTGGGACTGGGGAAGGCGAAAGGAATGAAGATTAATTTAATAATCAATCATGACTACATGATGAAGATAAACATCCCTAAACTACAGTGTTTAGAACACTTCTGGGTTAGTGAACACGTCTAGGTGTTGACAGGGTGGCACACCCCAAGTTTCTTGGGGGCATTAACTCCTGTGCTCAGGACACTTTCAGATGTCACTCTATGTACCTCTTCATTTTGTTTTTCAACTATATACTTTACCATATTTTAAATAATAAATTTATAAAGACTAGTAAATGTTTCCTCAAGTTTTGTCAGTCATTACAGCAAATTATCAAATCTGAGGAGGAGGTTGTGGGAGTTCTGATTTATAGCCAGTTAGAATACAGGTGACAACCTGGGGCCTATTGTGATTGGTGTCTGAAGTGGAGGGCGGGAAGGGGAAGCTCTTTAGGACTGAGGCCTTAACTTTTGGGGCCTGTGCTAACTCTGAGTATTCAAAATTGAATTGTAAGACATTCAGTTGGTGTCTGGAGAGTTGGAGAATTGGTTGGAGTGGGGAAAATCCCTACACTGGTGGTTCAGGAGTGTTGTATTGATGAACCAAGTTTTCTATTAGGGTCCTGCTAGTACCTAGTATGTGGGGGCCAAGGATGCTAGCTGACATGCAGGATAGTCTCATACAATGAAGAATGCCACATGTTTAGAGTTGCCAGATAAATGACAGGATACCCAGTTAAAATCAAATCTCAGATAAACAACAAATATAGTTTTTTTTTGTATCAACATGTCTAAGATATTGTGTTTTGATTTGGTAACTGTGTTCTACTCCACTTTCAATGTCCTCCTGGACAGGTATGGAGGTGAAAAATCATTTTTAATGATTTGATCCAGGATATCAACTCTGCCTTATATATATAAATACAAATAATTCATTCCCATGGATTTAATATACCCTGAGATTTCTATCAATTCACATTCCATGCAAACTAAGTAGACTTTGTTTTGTTTAGAACTTAACAAGGGTTGTTCACCATTTAGAAAGACACATCACTGACATCAGTCCTGCCTGTGCTCAAATACACTGACATTAGTCTGCAATTGTAGTTGTCTTACTCATGATGATTTAAATATACTAATTTAGGCCTTATTTTAAAATGGCAAGTATAAGAAATATAACAAATTATGAGGACAATGTCAACAACATTCAGTTGAATATAGTCTGATTTCTCTTAAATTCAAACATTGAAAATATCTAACTGCTCTACTATGTCTTCCAGGGTGTTCTGCCCATATGAAACAGATGTTATTTTATTATAATTACTTTCCTTTCCTTTTATTTTTCCTTTGTAAGAGCATTATAATGTATTATTTATAATTATGTATAGGTTGATTATTTTAACTATGAATTTCATTTCAGCTAGTAAAGGAGATATTTAAAAATATTTATTTTAAAAAGAAGGTGTGGGTACCTACAGCATGGTGAAATCTTGGAATAGTTATGCTTCATGAAAGAAGCTAGGCCAAAAGATTACTTATGCATAAAATTTTCAAAAATGCAAACTAATCTATAGTGACAGAAAGATCAGTGATTGCCTGGGAATGGGGGATGGGACAGGAAGTGGAAGGACAGGGATATTACAAAGGGGCACAGGAAACTTTTGAGGGGATACATATGATTATTATCTTGATTATGGCAATGATTTTATGAGCGGATGCATATGTCAGAATTTCTAAATTATACATCTTAAATACAAGCTGTCTCTTATACCACAATTGTACTTCAGTAAAGCTGTTAACAAAAAGGTGTTGGGTCTGATAGAGTTGAGGTCAGCTATGGGTAACTGAGCAATGATAGAGATTTTTGCACTGAGTTGCTTCTAAATGTCAGTATCTGTAGGATCCGAGGTTTTTCTCCAAGTATGATTCAATTCTTCTTATCAAGATGCTCTGATTTCCCTTTTGGGGATATAATCTGGCTGCCAGCATTCTTGGAACCAAGCAGGGGAAAGGTGAGGGGGTCTCACCATTCAGTGTGCAAACTTTCATTAATCCCTTGTTTTCAAGCCATCTCCTCACCCCAACTTTTGTTCTGCTTTTTGTCTGCACTCAGGTGCCCCTCTCACTTATGTTAGTTAATATTTACAGGTCCCCTTCCTCTAGAATACATACTTTAAACATGCTTGAATAGAACGATTATGAAAAATAAAAGATTTTCTGGCAACCAGTTATTTAGATAACTCTTGCATGGCAGAATCAGTTACTAAGCAAGAAAGACCAGGACAGCCATTTGGGGTAGGTGGAAGGCATTTTTGCCTTTTGTGGAGGATGCTAACAACCCATTTGCCCTCAGACGGTCCCTTGCTACCACTGCCAGTGACAACATCAGGTAGGATGTACCAATTCATATGTTCCCACATTTGGACTTCAGCAACTACAGGACAGAGACCTGGAAAGGATTCAGGTTACATGGTGCCTGCATTTGTGGTGGAGTTTTTAGGTTTTCATAGAAAGGCTCTGGACAGAGATTATCACGAGGACTGCGAGTGCCTTGGGGTTAGCATTCCCTGGGTGCTCCTGGCAAGAACTTCCATTCTTTATGAAGGAAGTGATATTTCTGCCATTTTAATAATAACTACTATTCGGTGAGCACTTACTCTGTGCCAGGCATCATGCTAAGCACTTTTTACAAATTATTGTAGTGATTTCACGATAATCTTACTATTTTTATATTCATTTCACAGATGAGCCCCCTGAGACTCAAATAAATTAGATAACACGCTCAAAGTCACTGAGCTAGGAAGTGTCTGAGACAGAACCACATCAGACAGACAGACAGGGTCCAGAGCCAGACAATCCACTGGGATCCAGAAATTCTTCCCTAAAGAGCTTCAGCTATAAGAATATTCAGTTGAAGTTGGGGACTAAAGGGAAATTCTTTTGGGGCCATTCTTGTTAGGGCTGGATGAGGGGAGTGGGTCTCCACAGGCTGCAGTGAAGTGGAGAACCACTCAGCTCTCCATCTGAAATACAGAGGGACAATCACCTCAACAGGTCCTCGTGTCTACCACATCATAGGCCTGCTGTCAGCAGACCCAGGTTCAAGTTTCTGCTCTGCTACTATCTCACTGTGTGACCTTGAGTGGTTGTTAATCTCTCAATGGACACTGACTCTGGGCCGCAGTGTCCTCATCTGTTAAGGGGGAAGATTCGACTAGACAAGTCTAAAGTTCTTCTCAACTTCAAAGTGCTGGAAGTCTCTATGTTAATTTTTTACCCAGAAATATTTGTATCATGGAATGAAAGGCCTTTTGCTGCCGAGGGTCCTCTCCCAGGGCCCTGAACTAGACAATCTTGAGCAGCTATCTACCCAAGAGCAGCCCTCTCCTTTGCCAGGCCATGGAAGCAGAGGGGTTAAATAGCACACCCTGCCCTGCTCCAGGCAGAGGGTTTGTAAGGACTTAATCACATCTCAGCTCTGCTGGCAGCTGTGACTCACTGCTGCCCTGCGATTATGTAAGCGCCCAGGAACAGGCGGCATTACATACGTGCTGGCAGCCGCGGACCTTTCCTATTTGTTCACTACTATTTTTTTTATTCCCCTTTTGGATACAAGCTTCCTATGAATTCATCTTTGGAGTGGAAATGGAAGCATTATAACAGCAATTGTCCATCAGTCGTAGAGATCCAGTCCTCGGGAAACTGATCAGAAAGTGGAATCCCTGAGCCTTGAACCTGCATTGTCAAACCCTGACTTACCCCTCTCTTTGTCCTCCCCTCCCTCCCACCTGAGTGCTCCACTTTCCTTCCCCAGATGCATCCTAGGTAGCCCCACCCCCACTAGGAGCCTCAGGCAGAGAAAGTAAGGCCCAGAGAAGGGACTGTCCCTGGGGACATGCAGTGAGTAAATGTGTCTGCTTTGGGGGCTGAGGGAGGACAGAAGAATAGGAGCGCCAGGATTCTGCAGCTGGGGCAATGACTTCAACACTGTTTCTGTAAGGAAAGAATAGAAACCTGCTTCTCAGATTCCTGCAATCAGATTGCACACTTCAACCTCAACCGTCATTCCAGGGGAAAGCTGTAGCTTAGATCTTAGCTCCCTTCCCATTTCCACTGCCTAACATTTCTGCTGTCAAAAATTCATTCTGCTTCCAGGTTTATTTCTCCCTGTGTCTTTTCACTTGTCTGATCCTCACCTTTCCAACTGTGCTCCTCATCTACTCCCTATAAGCAAATATGAGCCTCCTCCCCTACTTCCCCCACTGTTCTTTCTCTGTTTTTCCTTTTGCAAATTCCTTGAATATGGATGAGTCTTTCCTTGCTGCCTCTACTTCGTTTGTGTCTGACTCTGCAGAGCAACGAACTGTCCTTGTGGTCCCTGTGACCTTGTCATCGCTCAATCCCGTGGCCTTTTTTTAGTCCTCATCCAATTTAACCTCTTGGCAACATGTGACATGCTGACCAGCTGCTCCCTCTTCTAATTCTCTCTCCTCTTGGCTTCTGTAACCCATCACTTACTTTACTACTCCATCTACCTCTCGGAAATAATCATCTTCTCATTTTCTCTTCCCTGGCCTGGACACCTCCTCTATAGGCATATGTATGTATGTATATATAATATAATATATATATATGTATATTATTGTAGGTAAGCAGGTATTGAGTTCCTGTCTACTTCCAAAAAGGATTTAAACAGGTGACAGAAATGAGCACTATACTAGGATAATAAAAAAAGAAATGAGTTGGAAGTGGTTAGGAATTAAGAGTAAAGTGCAGCCATAATAAATGAATAGTGCAAAACTTTATTCAAAAGGCACTATGAAATCATTACTCCACCCAGCAAATCCAATCATGTGACACTCCCACCAATGACGCATCATTGTGCAACTCCTTAGCTTAGCCTTTCACAATCAGATCTCAATTTGCTCTTCCACCTCATTTCCTGCCTCTGCTAACCCTCTGCTTAGAGTGCACCATTTTCACTCCTCTTTCTCCTGTTGCCAACTCAACACACATCTACTCTTTTTTTGAAGACAGTTCCAACATCACCTCTGCTGTGAAGTCTTCCCCAGCTCTTCTTATGATAATTATCCCTCCACAAGTCTCAGTTTCTGCACTTGGACAGTGGGAATAATAATAGACTCTATTTCACTGTGAGGATAAATGAGACACATATGAGAAGTGCTTAACACAATGCCTGGCATAATGTTAGCATTTACTAGATGCTGATGACTAGCTATTTCCCTGCTTCTAAATGAGGAGGACAATAGTCAAGAATACTAAGCTATTTTCTTAAGTTAATTGGGATCCCTTTGATGAAGCTCACACTAAGACCTGATGCCTCTCTCCTGGACTACAGGCTTTTCTATCTCCGTCTGCATAGTCTCTCAAACGCTGCTCTTCATCAGTGCCTACTTTATTTCTCTGGACAATCCTTTCTACCCTGAATGTTGATCCCCTCAAGTTTAGGCACTACCAGCTTGTGCAACTTTATCGGCACAAGTGTGAGCACAGGCGCTGTTCGGCTCTCATCCTGTTGCTTCAGTCTTGTCTCTGTAATTTGCTGCTTAAACAGCCTGGTCTCAGTGTGCACTGGAATGCCAAATGGATTCAGAAGCCAAGGAGAAAGTGGCCCAGTGCCCGTGGCATGCTGGGTACAGGGGCCATCAGCCTCAGCCAAAGCCTTTGTTGACCCTTGTTGACAGGAGAACTTGGGTGACCTGAAGTCTAGCTCATTGTTGTCAGGGGTGGGTTTCCAAGGGCCACCTTTCCAGCAGGCCTCTGCCTGTGCGCACTCAGCAGTGTGTGCGTGTGTGTGCGTGTGTGTGCGTGCTCGTGTGTATCTCTGTGTGTCATTCTCCCTTTGGCAGGTTCAGGGACCTTGTGCCATTTCTCAAGATGTCACTTGTCAGCTAAGAAACATCCTTGGACCACAGTCATAGTCAGGGGCCTAGTGTCACAGTCACTCAGCAATATATCTTTAATGAGGGGATTGGGGAAATCTCATAAGGATTATACCAATGCTAAGTGATAGCTAGTAACCAGTCACATCCAGAGAGAGGAAACAGGGCACTCACGGAGGCCAAGCGCCTCACCTAAATTCATTTATCTCAGTAGAGGTGTATATGCGAGGTCTGCCTGACCCTGAGCCTGGATTCTGTCTTTCATGCCTCTTGCCCCTTCCAGAAAACTAGAGGAAGATAAGAAGGCTTTGGATAACCATTTAAGGCACTCTGCGAATGTAAGCTACTGTGTTATCACTTTTCTGAGGCCCCAGTGATATCCTACACATGCAGAAGTGCTCCCGATGAATATGCTTAGGGTGACATGTGTAAGGATATACCCCGGGAAGGGAACTCACAGGCCCTGGAAAGCAGGGACTGCACATTACAATCGAGGAGTGGGCTTAGTGAGCACATGGGGACTGCCGTGTTGGTGTCAGGAGGCTGGTGCTGGCTCTGGGATCTTGAGCATATTTCTTTCAGATTCTCCATCTCAATCCAAGAGGTTTTGGGGATGGGATGACTTTGAGGTTCCTTGCTTTAATAAGGGGTTCTCATGTGGTGTCAGACCTCTCCCCTGAGATGAACATGTTCACATTCAGAAGAGCATTTCAGTTTATCTTATTTTACAGAGGACAGTATTTTTCATACTACACGGTAATTGTGTAATTAATTTTTTATGGCATCTTTCCTCTGATATGCTCTAGGTAGAACCCTCATTGCTTTCACGACAGACATTTTTCTATCTATGGACCTCAAAATGCAGAACAATCAGGGTGGTGTCCATCAAGGGGACAAACAAGGACAAGCTTAGAGAGAGCCGTGTGGTTGGCAGGCACTGCAGGCTCCAGAAGACAGAAGTTAGAGAAGACAGACTGGGGAGGTGGCACAAGCTGGTGCCCTGCAGCTGGCTCTGGTCTGGCACACACAGTGTTTTAGAGAAATTCAAAATAGTGACTAAAATTGAAAATCAGGATGTTTCACGTTAAAAGTCAGTATTTTGGGCTTCTGTTGAAAAGTGAAAAAGATTCTGTTGAAAAATGGGAAGAGGCTACATTGAGCCTGAATTCCCTCTTGGCCACCTTTGGCCAGATTCCACTTCCTGGCAGGCACGCACTGCCATTCCATTCAAGGGCCTGTTCCACCTGCTTCCCTCATCCCTGTCACCTGCATCTGTGGGCACTGTGTCAGTCATGTGGGCACTAAGTTGTGCTCAACAAACCTCAGGCAATTAAAGTTCCCAAATGTGACACTACAATCTAACCCGATCTTAATTATGCCAGAAATGGGCTGCTAGAAGATGTGAGATTTTGTACATATTAATGGATCCTATTTTCCAGAGTCGGCCAGGAGAGCAGACCTTTTATGCTGGGATCCTTTATTCCATGCGAGACATTGTTCTAAGTATTTTAACTGCCACAATAATCTCATGCATAAGGTAGCTAGTAATACCCCATCCCATGCGTGGAAAAACGGAGGCGCAGAAAGGCGAAACAACTTGCTCTGTGTCACACAGCCAGGAAATGGCAGGACTGAGATGAGAATTCAGGCAGTCAGACTCCAGGGAGCACACTCCCAACCACCTGCTATAGCACCTGACCATGCCAGGCTCCTCTGAGTCTGTCTTCTCGTCTATGAGAGGCCCACCAGGCATCCCTGCCTCACATGGCACAAATGAGATCATGTGTGTGGAAGCACTTGGTAAATTGCAATGTGCTCTATAAATGTTAGTTATTTCTAGTAATTACTATAACCTTCAGGTCAGAACTCAAGGCAGAATCTTGTGGTTGAGGAGCCCTGCTTGTCAATGTCTCCCCAGCTTGGTTCTAAGCTGGCAGATGGGGAAGGGGTGTCACTAACACTGATTCCTGAAATTCTGACATGGTGTGAGCAAGGAATCAATTAGAGGCTAAACTGCAGGATAGTAGCTGAGGTTCAGGGCCCATTTTCAAAGGCATGAGGACAACTTTATTTTAAACTTTTTCCGCCCGTCATGGATTTAGGCCTGCCTGCAGTCACGGTTCCTTGTTGGGGGGTTTGGGTTTGCCTACTGCCAGGGAGAACGGGAGGGTTTACACCCAAGCCAGTTCTCAGGGCATCCGTGCACAGGTGTGAAGTTTGTGAATTGCACACAGATCTCGACCAAGGGAGTTAAGTGAATGCTGAAATTCAGCTCACACTCTGTTTGCAAGTTGTGTGTTCTGGTGTGGGCTGCACCTGTGGGAGGAAGCAGAATCTATTTCTTTGTACAAAGGTGCTAAGTGCTTCTGGTGTGTCTATTCAATTTGTCTGCCCAGAGGGGTGCTATTTTCGGTTCATATGAGGCCCCGTATGGGCTAGTGAGGCCCCTGCTTGTCTAACCCGAAGAGACAAATGACAGGTTCTTTTGCTGCCCAGGGACTCAACCCCTACTTCCAGTTCCAATCTCCTCAGTTGGCTCATGGATGCCCTCCCTGGTAAGTTCATGGTTCTTTGTCTAAAGTCTACTTCCCTATGGCCATGCTACCCTGAACACACCCGATCTCATCTAATCTCAGAAGCTAAGCAGGACTGGGCCTGGTTAGTACTTAGATGGGAGACTACCAGGTGCTGTAGGCTTAAAAATAAATAAATAAAAATAAAAAAGTAAAATCTCCATATTCTCCCATGACTTTGTGCCATTCATTCTCACTGCACCCCTCCTCCCCTCAACCCCTTGTCTGATCCAAGAAGGTGATCCAGGGCCAACTTCCAATCTTCAGGGCAAGAAATTCTATTTGCTTCCACTCTGACCTCTGTTCCTGGTTCTACTTCTGGTAACCTCCTAGGACCCCTGCCTCCCTGCCTGGACCCTCCTTTTGCCCAGCCCCAAGACTAGAGAATTCTCCTAAATCTCGGCACACAGCTGCACGTTTCCGGCTATGGATAACTGGCCTGACCAGACTTCGAGGTGCTGCTCTGTTGATATTGCCTGTACTCCACCCACCTGCAAGTCTAACTCCTGCTTTGTCCCCCACTCACTCACTATTCAATGTCTGCTTCCACCAGACTTGGAGGCTGCCCATGACAGCAACACCCAGCCTCACTGAGGATCAGGTTGGGCCAGAGGGTCACTTCCGTCAGCACCCGTCCCACCCCAAGGATGAAGCTGTGCTGGTTCAGACCCTCCCTGCTGGACTGTCTTGTGAGTAAATAAATCGTCATGCTCAGACAAGTTCAGAGACCCAATGGAGCAATGTGTCTTTTTTTTTTTTTTTTTTGAGCCTGTCTCAATACCCTGAGGAATCTATACATGATGACAGAATGCAGGAGGTGCTCAATAGTTATTGACCTTTTTTGGCCGTCAATACTGCAGTCATTCTTAACTGGAAAATTATTCAGAATTTCTGCAGCTGGGTGTGGTGGTGATTGGAGGGAATTTAAAAATCCTCTCCTCCTTCTGAGAACCCTATCAGAGGCACGTCTTTTGCTTTTTTTGCTGACTTTAGCTTAGATGTGACAAGCTAGAGAAGTAAGAATGGGTAGATTCCTCTATTTCTAACTTGCTGCTTTCTGTATCCTCTCCAGTAATACATGCCTTCATTCCCATCAGCTTGGCTCCCTGCCTTTGCTCAGCAGGTGGTTTTGGAGGATGAACTTGGTTGTACTTAAAACTTGCCACAGCTCTGGCTGTCTCTGAAGCCCCAACATTGAATTGACCCAAGTTAGAGACTCAGCATTCCTTTTCCCCTCCTTTCAGACCCAGGCTGGTTGGGGATCCCAAGGCCAATGGTCCTTCTAAAGGTGTCCTATTCCATCCTGTTGGAAGCTTGAGGAAGCCCCCTTGAGATGTGATGACCCTACTCTTCAGTTTGGGGTGTCCTCTGCCAGTCATTGGAACAGAAAGTCAGGCTTGGTCTAACACCTCTTAGGCCCTCCCCTTACCCACAGAGGCAGATACGAAGGAAACTTATTATCCCTGTTAATATCTGGTCTGGGAAGTGACAGGATGTATCAGAGGGCCAACCCAGAGGGGAAGCCAGAAAACCTAATGCCCAGCGACCCTCCTCTCAGAGTTTTTGGAGCGGCTACTCCAGCGCTTCAGGCTGCAGCTGGGCTCCCTCTGGTGACATCAGTAGTCCAGGGTTGTGCAAGTCTCAGAGGCTTCTGCCCACACATCCATGCCCCACCCAGCCTGGCCGGGCCCTGACTCATTCCCATGTGATTGGGCAACCAGGTTTTGGAGATTGACCTTGGCAAGAAGAGCAGTGAGGTGGCTTGGGGCTAACTGGGAGGAGCACCTACTACGTGTTCATGCTGGTCTCACCCAAGGAGAGTGTTTGCATGAAGTAGGAGACAATGAATTGTGCTATCTTGTTCTTCTTAATCCCCTAATGCGTCCCCCTCTCTCCATTTCTAGAACCAAAGGCTCATCTGCTGCTGCTGCTCAATCTCCAATGACCAGAGCTTCTACCCAGGTGTCTCTACAAGGTGCAGAAGATGATATGCCCAGTTCTCCTCTCCTTGTTGCTCACAAGACCCCACTCATCCATTGGCCCCACCTCTTCGTGAGCCCCTACCCTGCATGCACCGCATACCTCCTAGTGTTTCCACCTCTCTGCACCCGTCTCTAGGCACTCTCCCTTCTCTTGTGCCCTCCTCACTGGTCAGGGCTCATCTCTCCCCACTTCCTCTGCAAGCCCCACACTGCATGCGCACGCGTGTGCACACACACACACACACACACACACACACACACACACACACTCCTTTTTTGGTGTCCTGATTTATTTACTCAGGTAGCTGTTAGGTTGGAAAGACACTGACAAACTAGATCTCTCTGCCTGGGGAAGGATCATTGTTGTATGTTGCCATCTTTCCAGTAGCATCTGCATCCCCTGACTATAAGAAAAACCAAAAGAGCTCTACAACAGCAGGATCTCAGATACCAGAGATAGGCCAGTGGTGGGAAATTGCAGTTAGAGAAGTCAGAGACTCAGCATTTCTTTCCTCCTCCTTTCAGACCCAAGCTGATTGGGGATCCCAAGGCCCATGGTCCTCCTAAGGGTGCCCTATTCCATCCTGTTGGAAGTTTGAGGAAGCCCCCTTGAGACATGATGACCCCGCTCACTGTCAAATGATGCATCGCAGCCAGAGAATTACCCAGATTGTCTAGAAGTGGTCCTTTGTCCCTTACACTTGGTTCCATCTCTCCAGGCTTCTAAAACCCGGAGGCTGACAGTACACATGTTGGAATAGGGTTCTATTGAAATATTGGCCCATGTGTAAGTTCGAGGTAAAATTTTCAGTGTATTTCCCCCATTTGTTAAAATTGGTGTATCTCTAACTCTGCCTTTTCATTCAGATGCAATCAATCTGATTGCTTAGTAGGTTGTTGGTGAGAAAGAGAAAAAAAGGGAAAAAGCAACAACTTTCTATTAAAGCATAATAATATTTTGACTTGAATTCGCTGAGAAAGGACTAGAAAACACTTTATATGAGTGCTTATAGAAAAGTCCCAGAGAATCTGGACAAATTCTTATAAATGAATTTGACTATTACTCTGCAGTGAGCTGTGCATGCAACACAGCTGGAGAAAAACTGGGAATGTGGCCCTGGAATGGCTGGTATATGCCAATGATCTGAACACATGTACCTAACTGCATTATAATAGAAACACTAAAAAGTGGCTAGTATGTAATCTTTACAACTGTTCTGCTTCTGTTTCACTTGGGGAAAAATTGGGATTTTGCCAAAGGATGACTTAGACTGTGAGATTCCTGAATGGGATGTGAATGTGGAACTATGGCTGGGCTGCCTGAGGGAGTAAGAAGCCCAGCACCTGCGAGCAATAGCGCCAGCGAATCCTCACCCAGGATTTTAGCTCAGCCTGGGAGAAACACTGTCAGTTTAGATTTTCATCAACATTTGTGATCTGGTGAATAGTAAAGTCAGAGAAGACCGTGAAAGACACACAGGATTATGGAAACTACCAGCTTAAACTGTTGGGACTGCTGTTGCCTAATTTCAGTGCCCAGTATATTTTCTGGGCCATTTTAGTAGTTTGGGCTGGGATATTAGAGCAGTTAGCAGGTGGTTAGACTATAGATTCTGAAGCTTTGCTTGGATCAAATTCTAGGTCTACTACTTACTAGCTGTGTGACCTTGGACATGTTATTAAGCATTCTGACCTAGATTTTCTAACCTATACAGTGAGAATGTTTCTGTGAGGATGAAAACAATATCACTTGGAAGACTGCCAAGCATACAGTAGGCACTTAACAAGAATTAGCTTTTTATTACTTGTATCATTTAGGGAAGAATTTCAGAAATTGCATTAGACTGTTAGTGAAAGACTGTAAATAACTGTGGTTTAAACAAAATATGAGTTTTATCTTATTATTATTATTTTTTTTCTAAAAGAAGTTTGGAGATATGGAGTCAAAAACTTGTATGAGAGACCCACACCAGTTATTCTGTCCATCTGCTCTGTCATCCACAGTGCATGACTTTCACCTTTAGCTTGCTTATGGTCTAACATAGCTGCTGAAAATTCAGCCATCACATGTGTGTTCCAGGCAAGAAGCAGAAGAAAGTGAGGAAAAACAAAAAGAGAGAAGCAATCTCTAGTTGCCTGACCCTCTTTAGGGAGTACGTTCTGTGCATTGGTTCTCACCCTTGTCCCATTTCCAACAGTTTCTACTCCTGTTTCCTTAGCTAAAATAACGTCACGTGACCATACAGATTTAAAGAAATCTCAAAAATATAGGCACTCCAAATAAAATTTGGGTTATATTACTCAGAAAAAAGAGGAGACTAGTATTGGTTGGGTAGGCAAACAGTAGTTGCTGCCTAGTTATATCCAACACAAGGAGGTGGTGCTTTTTGATAGTCTTGATTGGTTATTTTTATATGTTGAAGATTTAGATACACAAAGGCCACTGGTGAAGCTGCAATCAAGTTTAGAAATTAATGTGGCTTTTTAATACCTTTACAAATTTGTTTGATCACTGATATGATCTAATCTGTTTGTAAGCTTTAAAAGCTGTAATAGCTGAGGGGAATTCTGGTGTAACAGTACAATATCTTTCACCTTTTCAATAAAGTATCTATGAAGCCACAGCAAAGAGTGGTGAGAGGAAAGCTTATAACCACCCCCAAAGCTAACTCTAAAGGATAGCATGAACCTAGAATTTCAGAGGAATCTTTAACATAGACAAATGATGATTAGGAAAGACCTTCACCTCATTTGGATCATGAAACAAAACAGACCTGAAAAACGTAAGACTCTTTGGACCTTCCCACTGTTTGCTGCTTGACTCAACGACCCAGTTGATCCTCTACTGTGGGGTCCTGTGAGTTAATCGAGGTTAATTCTCCTCCTCCTTCCTTATTATCTGCCTGCATCTATTTAAAGACAGCAATTCCCCAGAGTTAACTAGGCCGTAAGTAGAGGGATTGTGTGTGTGTGTGTGTATGTGCGTGTGCGTGCGTGTGTGTGTGTGTGTGTGTGTGTGTGTGTGTGTGTGTGTGTGTGTGTGTGTGTGTTGGGAGCTGATAGCAGTAACTGCAACCTGGGAGATATAACCTTTGCAGGTAAAGAGCTATTAGAGTTGGCATCAAGAGAAAGAACTCTGTTGGAACCAATTAGAAATGTAGCTTTTCAAGAATTTCATTGGTTTGGAGTATTGGGCAGAGGGTTAAGTGGATAAACACCCACTGAAAAACAGAACTGGACTGGATGATATATACTCCAACTTGACCTTCACCAGTGGAACTGAGAATGAAGTTTGACTTTACACAACAAGTAATGAAGCCAGGAAATCGGTTGTCAAATATTGAGTTTAAACAGCATTTACCTGTAAAAAAATGATTTAAATATTATCGAGAGGCTGTATAGCATCCGCACCCTGGAGCCAGGCTGTCTGGATCATATCCTGACAACACCATTTATAGCTCTGTGACCTTGGGCGAGTTGCCTAACCTTGGTGTCCTCAGCATTCACCTCTATAAAATGAGGTCAGCAATGCTTCTTTCTTCATTGTTGTTAGGAGGATTATATGAGTCAATACATGAGAAATGCTCAGGACAGTACATAGGAAGCACGTAACAAAGGCAAGCTACACTATGGTGATGAAGATTATGATTAAAGAGAAAAACAATTTAATATAGAACCTGTAAATAAATTATAGGAACAAGGGAAAGGAAATACCAGTCGGAAGATTCAGAAATAATGTACTGCAGGCTTCAGAAGAAAATTTCTGGAGGCCGTTTGGCATCCTGGATAGAATAAAAAAAGAAGTGGTCTTTATGACAGGAGTCCCCAACCCCTGAGCCCTAGACCAGTGGTACTGGTCAGTGGCCTGTTAGGAACTAGATTGCACAGTAGGAGGCGAGTGGCAGGCAAGCAAGCAGAGCTTCAGCTGTATTTGCAGCCATACCCCAACGCTAACATTCCAGCCTCAGCTCCACCTCAGATCATCAGGCATTAGATTCTCATAGGAGCACCAGTCCCCGATGCCAAAAAGGCTGGGGACTGCTGCTTTATGAGATGGGACGAAAACCCACGCCGAGATAAATGAATGAGATAACAAAATTTAAAAATGTACATTGAGCCAATAATGACCGGAACCAATAACAGAGATGGAAGCTGGGAGAACAAGCTTGAGAAATTCTCCCAGAATGCAAAGGAAAAAAAAAATCTTGTGACAGAATATAATAGATATAGAGAACAGAACATTGAGACTTGACTTATAAATAATTGTTTCTGATAAATAACAGAACAAATGGGACAGAATAATTCAATATGGAACAAATGAATATTTTCAGACTGCTAGAGAGAACATTCTATGTTGATGGAAACGGTTTGCCCCTTCCATAGCAAACCAATGAAAAGAGGCTCACCTTTAGGCACACACAGGCAAAATGTGTTAAGTATCCAGGTTGAGGAGGCATGCTTAAAAATTAGACTGGTTGTATACATTTACTCTGTGATACTAAATGCTAAGAAGAGACAAAAGTACTTTCATTTGCCAATGATATTTTATCTACCTGGACAATGTAAAAGCAGCAGAAAAAAATTCCGGAATTAATAACCAAGTTCAGTACCATGGCCAGTTTAAAACTAATATGTACAAGAAACAATTTTTTATTTCCCAACAATAAGCAGTTTACTACGATGCTTGCCAATCCTGGAGGGTATGCCTAGGAGGTCGAGTGACATATATGACAGCCTCATGGGACTGGGGCATGAGGCCTAGGGTCCAGGGTCCACCAAGAGAGAAGCCTGATGAATGCTTCTCCCTTTAGATTGAGACCTGAAAGAAATGCCTGCATCTTAGGAGTAAGGTTGAACCGAAGTAAATAGGCCTTCAGAGGGATTACAACTCAAGTTTGATTATTCAGTTTCTGAAATTGAATTAAGGTGATCCCAGATTACTGGTGCTTTCAAGCACAGAACAGAAGTAATATAAATTACTCTGAAAAAAGATATTATTAAAGATTTAATTTACTAGGAAGATATAACAATACTAAATACGTATGTACCTAATAATATTACAAAATATTTTGAGCTGAAAAATAATAAAAATACTATATATCTAAAGATGTGAGAGAAGATAAAGCTGTGCTTAGAGGGAAATGTATATATAAATATATAAAATAATAAATAATAAACATATAATATATAAATAAATTTATAATAAATATAATATAATATGATATGATAAAATATAATAAAATATAATAAAATACAATATAATATAATATAATATAATATAATATAATATAATATAATATAATATAATATAAATGTATATATTTAGATAAACAAGTATATTTATATTAATGAATATAATAAACATATACATATTTATTTAAAATTAATTTAACATATGACATAATATTTAAATATATGTGTATATATAAATAAGAATAATATGGGAGAATTATTCTAGCTAGTTGTATCAAGATTTATTAAAAACTATAGCAATTAAGACTTT
Source organism: Cynopterus sphinx (assembly GCA_030015415.1). Lineage (NCBI taxonomy): Eukaryota > Metazoa > Chordata > Mammalia > Chiroptera > Pteropodidae > Cynopterus > Cynopterus sphinx. Next base: position 51,547,477 of record CM057383.1, on the reverse strand, counting down.
GTGGTATTGACTCAGTGATGGACAAATTTATCAATGAATTAGAATAGTAAAACAGATATATAGACCCTTGATTATGTCAAAGGTGACACTATAGAGCAGTGGGAAATAGAAAGTCTTTTTAATGAATGTGCTGGGATATTTGAAAACTCATTGGAAACGATGAAAATTAATTTCTGCTTCACATATATGCAAGAATGAAATTCAGGTAAACTCTTCTTTTAAAGGAAAGGAAAACCAAAGTTCCTAGAAGATAGTATAAAAGAATATCTTCATGATCTCAGGAGAAGGAAAATCTTCTTAAACAGAACAGAAAAGGATTGGTATATACGAATACATTGAAATAAAAATCTCTTTATCAAAAATAACATTAAGAAAGTAAAAAAAAAACCATACAGGGAGAAGATGCGCAACACATATGACTGACAAAAGGTCTATATGCTTTAAATATATACATAATATATAAAGAATATATAAAGATCTAGGGTTCACAGGATTTTAGGGTATGTGTATCTTCAACTTTGGTAGATAACAACAGTTTTCCAAAATGGGTACAAAATTATATCAGAAAGTGCAATAGATGCAGCAAAAGTTACTGTGAACAGGGATACATTGCAAAAGCCAAGTTTAGTTAGAAATCTTGAGTTCAGGAAAGAGAAACTGGAGAAGAATGAGAAGATATTGAATAGGAGAAGACTGGCAAATCATAAGATAGGAATGAGGAAACTCAATACAATGAAATGGAAATAAATATTAAAAAGGATTAAAGAGAAAATAGTAAATGGAGAAAAAGCAGTCGAAGGAGATTCAACATAGGCATAAATGGTTTTCCTGGAAGGGAAAATCAAATTGAAAAGAAAAAAAATTTTAAATATAATAGAAGACAGACAGGTGGTTTCTTCCTTCCTTCCTTCCTTCCTTCCTTCCTTCCTTCCTTCCTTCCTTCCTTCCTCCCTCCCTCCCTCCCTCCCTCCCTCCCTCCCTCCCTCTCTCTCTCTTTCTTTCTTTCTTTCTTTCTTTCTTTCTTTCTTTCTTTCTTTCTTTCTTTCTTTCTTTCTTTCTTTTTTAAAATAATTTAATTTTTTTAGGCGAGGCAACCATTGGTTGGTGGTTTTTTATAAAGTTAAATATGCACTCACCATATGACCCAGCAATTCTATCTATTCCTAGGTATTTACCAAGATAAATTAATACATATGTCCACATGAAGACTTGTGTATGAATCCGTATAACAGGTATAGGAATTTAACCAAATGGCACTGTACTTCATTCAAAAGAATAGATTTAAAGATGGTCAATATTATTTCAAAGTGGTAATGGAAGAGCTTATACTATTAACAGTTTAAACCTAGTGTTTTTAAAAGTTCAATATTGTTGTAGAAACAAGCAAGCAGACTAGTAGAAAAAAATAGACAGCCTGCACATGTATGTGTGTCTGTGTTTTTATGTCTAATAATTGTGACACTTAATCAGTAGAAAATAATATTGACTATTTAATACACAGAGCAGACAAAACTTTTTCTGTAGAGGGCCAGTCATAAATGTAACATATGGGTGCACTCTAAGCATGGTAATAGCATATTTGTGAGGTCATTGCCCAGTTTACACCCTAGAACATTATTCATTCTGTTGAAGATTTATGTTTGCGGCTCTCATCCTTTTGACTTCCTACCACCATGAGGGAACCTCTGTCCCACTTTTGTGTTTATCATTCTCTTGCTTTTTCTCCCCCTTAAAGTCAGAGTAATATTTATTTAGCTGAAGATTAAATCTGATAATTCACAGTTTTGTCTCATGACTAGTAATATGAGTGGAAGAAAAAACATGATTTGACAAATAACTATATTTGTCATATATACATATATATGCTAAGAAAACTCCCCTTGAGTTAATGTTAGATAGATCCTGATAGCAAAATTTGTTTGATATGAATGAGATAGTTTTGGTTGTGATTTTCTGCTTGATTCTTCTTGAACATGCTCAATAAACATTTGAAATTAATACAATATGGTGGCTTGATTTTGTTTAACTGGTACCTGAGAGTATAATTAAGTTGACCACAATACTGTACCAAAAATAGATTTTACCTGACAAGATTAATTAGCATGGGTTAAGGTTAGTGTTAGGGGTAGGGTGTGAAGCGAAGACACAGAAGTTGTGTTTTGGGCTATGAGAATTTAAACACTGCAGAAGAATATATATATTTTTGAAGACGTTTTAAATTAAGATTCTGACCCAAAGAAAATGGAAAGTTGCTGAATAAACTTTTGTTTTTGTTCTTGGCTGCCTGAAAAACTCTTCTGAGCAATTCCTCCATCGAAGAATGAGAAACAAGTGCCTTGTGATGAGGTGCAAGTCTTGGGAATCCAGATCATAACCTCAGAGCTAGAATGTAAGAGTGAAAAAATATGTAGACCCCTTTTGGAGGAGTTGCTACAGAAGGAACATGCACTGGTTGGAAATTTGACTGTTTTTCACTGCAACCTGTCAGCTTCATGTTAATGGCATGCTCAGTCTCCAGGAAGAGCCAAACCTTTTCACACATACTAAAAGTAGAAAAGGAAGAACAGGAGGAAGAGGAAGAAAGAGGAGCTTTGATAAGGGTCAAAGACAACTTTCAGCAAACTATTATGGTCATAAAATAAGCACACATATAGTGTTTAGTACTAGAGTACTTTGACCCTAAATCCCCACATGAATGTTCTAAACTTGTGAGTTCAGCCAGGTCATGCATGAGCCATAATGGAGCTTTTGAATTCCTGAGCCCAGAGTCCAGACTAACTCTGGCCCCAAACTTAATTCTGACTCAAACTTAATCTTGACCCAAGTAGTAGCATTTTTTCTCTATCTTCTAGAATAGAGCTAGTCACAGCTCACCCCAGGGCAGAGAGTCCTTTGTTAAACCAGCGGAAAGTTGTCTTTGCTATTGCTGTCAAAAACAGAGGGGGAGATTATTTGAGAGAAAGGGTCAACAAAATGAATCCTTGAAGAAATATTAGAGAGGAAGCCAATCCTTGGTGACAGCCTATTAGATAGTCAAATTGACTTTAAGAACTCACTTTAAGAAGTGAATTCAGATGGCAGATGAATACTTAAGCTTATGTGAAGGGTATCTTATGCTCTCATGTATGGCTTTCTTTGGGAAACTTATTGTCCTGGATTATATGATGGAAAACAATCCTGGAAGCACAGAGAAGCTGATGACCAAAGACTACAAAGTGATCAGTTAGAAAGAGAAAAACTGATCTGCTCTGGTGAAGAAAGGGTGTGTAGAAGAGAAAGTGGCACCCAAGGAATTTCTGTAATTACTCCTTTTCTCCTGCAGCATTAATTTTCCTTTCTATACAATAATTCCCCCAAATGTCATACAAGCATACCCTAGTGTATCTCTCTTCTTAAAAATAAATCCACAATAATGAAATCCTCTTTCAGTCACTCTTTATCACATTGGTCTGTTCTGTTTCTTTAAAACACTTATTATCCAAAATATTCTTATGTACGTATTTGTCTGTTTGTTATTTGCCTCTGTATTCTAGGAAATAAGCTCCATGAGGGCAGGGATCTTGTCTTTATTATCATTATTTTTTTAATTTGAATGTCTTTCTTGTCCACTGCTATTTCTTCAGGGTTCTAGAGTAGAATTTGGCACATAGCTGGGTCTCAATAAATATCTCTTGATTGAATGCAATAAGCTGAGTAGAATAAAGTTAAAAGATATAATTACCCAAGTAAAAAGGCAATTATAGATTCTAAGAACAGAGTGGCTAAACTGTGATTCAAGGAACAATAGGAAAAGCAATCCCATAATCTAATTAGTTATAGACCAAGGATGGCAAACACATAGCATACATGCTGCCACTTTCCCAGTCTGCTTCTAAAACAGACATCACTCATCTATCACAGCTCTTTTTGCTACAGAATGTTTACTGCCATTTCTGATACTGAATCCATAGTATAAATGAAAGAATATTTTGAATACAAAGACAGGTTTGGAAGAAGACTTTATCAATATGAAGACAAAGGTCCTTTTATAAATAATGCTGCCTGACCATGAACTCTAGAGTGTGAATAAGGAAAAGAAAGAACAGTTGCAGAGCTTTACTTTTTACCTTCCTAAACAAACCAAATGACACCATGATGCAGTCATGCACTGGTCATGGTGACCAGTTGGAGAGCTCAGCATTTAGCCAAGGACAGATGCCAAAACCCAGCCAAGAAAACCTATGTGGTGACATCCAAAAGCACTGGGCAGAGGTATGCCCCAATGGTCATGACTGGCAGCTGTAACTCACCTTCTTGGAGAACTGCTGGATCTAGGGAAGTACCTGGATAGGACACTGAGAAAGGCAAGTGTAGATGTGACTAAGAATGGGGCAACTCTTACTCAGTTTCCAAATATTTTTATTTGAGAAAGGAGGCAAAGGGGGCGGGGACAGCAGCTGCAGTGTTGTCTTTCATTAACAGTATTAACAGTGTGGGTAGCACTAACATTTGAATTGTAGAGCTGAGGCTTCCTACAACAAACAAGAAGCGTCAACAAGTATTTTTGAAGTCTACAATGGACTGAACGAATTAAATGCCAAGAAGCAGAGAGTTCCTCCCATGATTCCTCTTCCTCCCCAACTACCTATCCAAAGCATTGCTTAATAGTATGCGACTGGCATATGAATTGCTTCCAGAACATGAGAACACACCTCATGGCCAGTGGGAAGAACTCTGTCTAAGAGAGAGACTTCTGCCCAACATAAGTAATCAGAAGGAACTTTGCAGGAATCTTATCAAGATGGTTAACATGTCAAACAAACAAACAAACAAGGAAGGAAGACCATACAGAGTATAAGCAAATTCTCCATTTGCTTAGACTCCCTGTTCCTGTCCCTGCTCCTGACCTTACAGTTTAGTGATGGGGCCTGGTTAGCAAAAGACTTAGTTAAATCTTGCTTAGACACTGCCCTCTTCCTCCAGTGGGCCTTTCTGTGGGTGAATTATCAGAGGCAGGACCACATGAGGCCAAGAAATGTGTTCCTTTGTCTTTTCTGCACAAAGAAGATACAAGGTAGAAATAGCATGAGGGGCCTCTTTGTTCAGGGGAATCTTTGTGGGAAATGAATCACTCCTTGAACATGCAATGAAATAAGAATAACACCTTCCAGGTGTGTCTTCTTGCCTGGATTATTTCCTCACTTGATCTCTACCTTCACCTGCTGGGCCTTCTTCTCGCCTTCTCTGTGCCCTTTAGTTCTTCAGGTGTCCTTATTCTTCAAAAAGGCTTCCCCTGTCCCTAATTTCCCCCATAACCCACCACATTGTCTTTTTTTACATCTAAACTTCTGGGCCACAACTTCTGTGCTGGCCACCTCTTCTGAACATGGAGATTTCCATACACCAGGCAAGGCAACTCATACACATCACTGCCTTCAGTCCTTTCAACAATCTGACCATACCTCAGTTAGAAAGCTATTACCTATCTCCAGTTGGGAACTCAGAGACATTAAGCCACTTTCTCAGTCTCAGCTACTAAATGGTGAGAGCTGGGATTCAAACCTAGGAGAGTCTGTTCTAAACCTCTACTCTAGTGTTTTCCAAAGTGTGTCATTTAGGGAGGAGGAGGTAGATGGGGGTAAAAGGGGTCAAATACGTGGTGACAAAAAGAGCTAACTATGGGAGGTGAACACAATGTGTGTGTGTGTGTGTGTGTGTGTGTGTGTGTGTGTGTATGCTTAGTGTTAAAATGTACAGCTGAAACTTACTGAACTTTGTTAATCAATGTCACCATTAAACAAACAAACAAACAAACAAACAAACAAACCAAAGCCAAAACCAAAGTCTGTCATTTAGGAGAAAAGTATTCCATGAGACTTAAATAGAAATACGGTAAAGGAATTTGAAAAATCCATGCTTTAAAAATAAACATTATGTACTTGGTCTTGTTACGAAAAATATCTGTCAAGAAAGTGTCACATCTTGCACTACTAGTACTTGCCGATGAGGGTGCTGTTGGCCTGTAGTCAGAGTCTGTACCGTGTAGAATGTTTAGTCTCCTGGTCCCTGCCAGCTAAATGCCGGTAGGGTCCTTAGTCAATGTGCAACCAAGAGTGAACCCCTATGTCCAAATGTCCCCTGGTGATATGCCTCCAGTGGAGGATAAGTAATCCTAGATTATAATGCCATGAGGTTGGAGTCCATGTCATTTTTACTCATAACTGCATCCCCCGCATCTGTCTCATAGATGGCCTTTAGTAGATATCAGGAAGTCACTTAATATACAAATAGGTGATGATAAATAGGTGGCAGCACTTAACCATCATGTTGTTTGTTATCATTTCCGATCTCACTGGGCATCTGGTGTATGCAATCTCAACACACCTGTGATATTATTCAATGCTTATTATGTATTAGATACTTGAATCAAATCTTGATCATTTCGGCAGCAATTAAATCATCCAAGTACTTTAATCCAAACATGAAGTTTTCTGTCTCAAGAACTCTTGCGGTGGCCCCCTCGATATATCCAAAATTACAACAATGTTTCATTTTTAAATGTTGGGATCAGGACATATCACACAATACTGCCTATTGACAATTACCAACCAACAACAGGCATTCGATCCCTCTCACCCTCTATTGCTCTAGATTCTATTTTATGAACAGTTCCGAGACCTCATCATCCTCTTGTTCTTCTCTTTATTCCTAAATAAAGAAATTAGTGGTGCATCCCCTAATTGCTTCCTCAGACTGTCCCCCTTCTTTTGTTGACCACTTCTTTTTGGAAAGTTCTTCTCAAATTCAAAGATACAATACAAACAGAAAAACAGAAAAACATGTATGGAACAGTGGTGGCTACTCATGTGCCTGTGTGTCTCCAGTGGTTTATTTTTAATTCTGAATGCAGATGTCGGGGTCCATTTCAACCAACTCTTAGTTGGAATTTCCTCTGGTCATTTTCTTATCCGCCTCCCAAGAATCTGTTCTGTCCGATCTTTTCATTTTCTTACCCCTTCACTGGCTTCAGTGTCTCTGGAAGATACAGGAGTAGGCATTATGAAAGAACAGGTAGGGAAAGGTGCAGTACTGGCCCCAGAGCTACCTAGTGGGGAGGAACAGGGAGAGCTGACCCAGCCAGGGAGGCTTTAGCTGGCCATCTGGCTTCCAGGCAAACTAGAGTTGCAGCCATACTGGGGCAAAGTCCAGGCTAGCTATGAGCCAGAAGAGAGTCTGATGGAAGATGAGGCACAGTGATGAAGGAGCTGGGATGAAGGGACTTGGAAACACAGGCATGAAGCCAGCCACAGAGGCTGTCCTAGGTAGTGAGCCTGTCAATATGACTAGAGTAATCTGAGAAGGCTGGATTTGGTGCTTGAAGAAAGGGTATGATTTGAAGAGTTATAAAGGAGTATGACAAGCTACTTCTTAAGAGGTGAAAAACAAACACCACTCAGTGATTTGTACCTAAACTGGGCATTTCCATGTTTCGCTTGGCTGAAATCACCTGTTGGCCAAGGGGCCCAGTCAGAAAGCCAGGATGCTGGCTCACAAGGCAGCTAAACTAACTTCTGCAGGAAGGCCATCTTGTTCAGCAGGTCCTCAAAAATGTCCTTTTTGTTCAACGTCACTTTGTTATAACACTGATGAAATGCTATAGGAACTTAACTCTTATTTATATCAATCAGCCTATGGTAAATTGGGTTTTGTTATATATTGTTTCGCTTAAAGTCCCAGAATCTATCCACAACGTTAGTGAGGACTTACTGCACCTGGCTGACACTTTATAGTGCACACAATTGTCTCTACTTTTCTGAACTAATGGATTGAATCCACTTCAGCAGGGGAGATGACCCCAGGTCACCTTTAACAAGAGAAACAGGGTTTCTCTTTAGAAAAAGTTGAAACTACATGAGTGAATATAGTGTTTACCAAAGTTTAAGCAAACTACACTTTGAATGGCCAAGTGTTAAATGAGAGGGTTTTGTTTTTTTTTTTAGCCTGAGTTCATGAAAGCTTTTGCTCATGGGAAGCCTGAGATCAGAGGTCACAAATTCAAATGTTATTGGGAAAGTAACATAAATAAGGACCAAGACAATTGTGATACACTAAGAAATTATTTAGCATATGGCTAACTAGAGAGCACACACCTCGTGTCAAGAGGATAGCTGCTGTTCTCTTCCCTGCCCTGTGTCTGCACAAAAATAAGTATCCACTGTGACCAGAGTCTCTAATTTTTCAAGATGCTGACTTTTTCTATAAAATGTTCTAATCTAAGGATTATTGTATGGGGTGTCTCCTGCAGTGGATCACCAGTTTCCAGTCTCTACCCTATAAGCCATCGACTTTTGGAAGTCACCTCTACCTGCCCTCACTTGTCCTGGAAGGAAGAGTGGACATCTATAGGAAAAAATCCAAACCCCTAGTATGACATGAAAGACCCTTGCCTACTTTTCTAGACTAATCTTTGTCTGTGCTCATCTCCTACTTTATACATTAGCCCTGCTGGGCGAACTGTAGCTTATCTAATGTGCCAGGACCGGAGTCAACTTCAATCTTAATCTAAATCCTTAGGAAAATGGAGTTTCGTTGTAAGCCTGAGCTGAGACTATGTGGAAATTCTACAGTATATCCTCAATTTTTTTTTCCTATGTTTCTTCCATTAGTGGTGGGCTTGAAAACTAGTTGGGCTTCTGTGACAAGTTCAACCAAGGGAGTACATGAGAGCCATAGTATGACTTCCTGGGTCAGGTCATAAAAAGCAATGAAGCACCCACCTTGCTTGCTGGAACTTTCTTCTTGATGCCTTCAGTTGCTATGTAAGCAGTCTCCAGGGGCTCCTGCTCCCTGCTGTTTTAGCTCTTCTGTACCTGACTACAACTGCCTGAGAGGCTGTGAGACAGAATCTCCTGGCTTAACCCTTCCCAAATTCCTGACTCATGAAAATTCTGAGGAATAAAATGGTTATTATTGTTATAAGTTACTGTTATGCAGAACAGACTTGAAAGAGAACTCAAAGTTTGGGTGGGGGTGGAGTGGGTGGGGTGGGTGGGCAGTTTTAATGTGTGTAGCGCCTGGTCTAGTCTGGTATTCATGCTTCTCTGCACTTGACTCTTTCATTTATAGACCAAATCCCTGCTATTCTTCCTGTGCGAATTGCAGAGGGAGTCGGGGTGATTGGCTGATTTAGTTAATATCTCCTGTACTGAGTACCTTATAGGACACTTCAACCAGCCTGAGCCTTTGGGCCAGGGACGTGCCCATCCAGTCTGTAGCCACCCTTATTGAAGAACAGCTATCACAGTTTGCCAGTTTAGTGGACTATGGACATGGCCCCTTCAGCCTGAAGAAGTTAGGGTGGCAGATGTCCAGCGGTTCCATGTGATACCTGTGCTTTGTTATCTGCCTTTCTGTGCTGTGCCCCATGCTTTAGAATCACCCCACTTCCAACACTTCTTCATCTATTTTGTCTCTTCATCTATTCTTCATCTAGCATCACCTTCCTCATGGAGTTTGACAGTTCGCCTTGGAGCTTTTTGTACTCCTGCTTCCCGAATCATCCCTCCTAGGAGGCTAATCACTCGTGAAAGTTGGGGCCCAGGATGTTCATCTCAGTATCTGCAATGCTGGCCTCTGCTGCTGGCTCACAGCAGGGGTTAGATAAATTATTGTTGAATGAGTAGATGTGCTTAGGTAAAAGAAGAGAAAAGAAATCATCACATGAGCTGCTCTTGAGCTGGGAATGCCTTTGATGTCTGGGTTGAGGGGCCAGGTTCTGGTTCACTGCCTTTTGCAGCATTTGACACTGGTTCTTTTATTATGTCATTCTGTTACCTGAAGTAGGAACAGATTGTGTCCTAAGTGTGTGGTCTGGAACTTGAACACATTTTCCCTCATAAAACAATGCTGCAAATCAGTGGTTTTCAAATTAGAAATTAAACAAACAAAAAAGTCATGAAATGGTCTCTTCAAAAGGAATTACTCCTCAAAGCTCTTTTCTTCCTCTGCCTCCTACACCCTTTACCCCACCCTATCTTCAGCAGATCCCTGGGGAACTTCTAGAAGCTCAGATTTGAAGCCATATTCATAAATATGTGTTGGGTCCTTCCAAAACATAGGAAGCCCAGCAAGGTCCTGAAATAAAGGCTTAAAGCCACTGTAAACTGCCCAAAGCTGTTTGGGAACATAGCCAGAAGCAGCAAAAGGAGACTTCAAGAGGGGAAATAGTGAGATAAATTTTTATTATTTATTCATTGCTCACTTTAAGTTCATTCTTTCAGTTCTCTCAACAGCTCTGAAATGCAGAAAATAACAAAAATCTGCCTGGGAGGCTATTGGGAATAAAGATAACGATAGATAGCGATAGATAGCGTATGTAAAATGCCTGTGGCAATATGGCTTTTAATAAATGTTGATTGTGTGGTTTTGTCCTCAGTCTGCCAAGAAGTCCCACCAGCCGAGGAGGGTTTGAGCTCACAGGGTCAGGGACTCCAGCCTCACAGCAGGTAAAGAGTGCCTGAGCATTCACATTTATTGGGAAAGTTCTTAATGTGTGATTAAGCATGCTCACATAAAACTTTAGGGTCCAAATCCTGGCTTTTCCCGTTATTAGTGTGTGTATCAGCTTCCTCATCTGTTACAAGTAGGTGAAAATCATGTCAATGACAGTGAGGATACCAGTCCCCTGAGGCTGATGGAAGATTACAATGAACAGAGGCGCAAATAGAGCACCTTCGAACCACTCACAAATGTTAGCTGTTACTGTCATGCTTTTCCCCTTTGCTCTTTCTGTACCTAGTGATAGAAACATGAAGCCCTCTAACAAGAGTGTTCCTCATGCTTTTCTTTCTTTTTTTAGCCTTTAGATTTTTTTATATCCCAGGCCTGCTGAGTCAGAAAGTTTGGGGTGGGGAGCAACAGTCTGTATTTGAACAAAACTTGCAGAGGCATGCTCCAATTTGAGAACCACTGTTAGAGATCAAACTTCTAGAATCACTTGTTCAAGAAACTCTTGCTAAGATCTCCGAAGCCCAGAATTATGTATGCAAAATAGATGCTGCTATAAATCACGACCCCTGAAAGATGTTCTGCATGCTACACTAAGACACTGTACTAAAGAAAGCATTATTTTTTAAATATCTCTGGACAACTTTTACAAAGAACTTTGGGTATATATTTAATTCTCTTCTAAATTCTAAAGTGGAAAGTACTTTCCTATGGTTGGCACCTTTATCATATGTAGTTTGTGTCGGATAGACCTATTCTGTGTTACTTTACTCATTCATTCATTTGCCATTCATTCAAGTAATCAGTATCTAGCTCTTGAAGTATTGATTTATCACCTACCCAGTTTATAGCAGTCTTTAATATGTTAGTAATGTAGGAAGAAGGCAAGAGAACTAAAGTGTTAAATCAAGCTAAGTTCAGAGACTGCAATATGCTGATCAGCCCTGCAACCAGGTCAGGAGGACACCTACAGAACAAAGGAAGATTTCTGCTGGATTACCAACAACCCATTCTCCGCACCTGTGAAGGGGAAATAGGAATGATGGAGTCTTTAAGTGGCGGCCTACTCAAATAAAATCATTCATTCCCTATGGATAAAACCATAGGGAACCTATGGATTAAAGGCTGGGAACTACCAGCAGGCCTCTCACACCACATATTCTTACCTCTTTAGGCTACATACCCTTCTCCCCCTTCCTCACTGTATGTCTATATCAAAGGAAATGGGTTAACAAAGTCTTTAAACTGCAACGCACAGGAACTGAAAAATGATATATAAACTGAATTCAGGGCTTTTTCCCCCCTCGTTTTGGCCTTTTGTCTTTGCTTTCTCTAGTCTTTGCTTCCCTCCCCATTCCCAAACACCTTTAAATAAACTTTCCTTTTGACTCTAACTTTGGCATTTGTTGAATTCTTACTACACTCTCCACAAGAACCCTCTTTTTTTCTTGGTTCAGGGCTTGATCTCCCCTCATCCTGAGGAAATTTGCCCTGTCCTGCATCATTAAGAAAGAATGGATCTGTTTTTATTTTCAGATTTTATTTTAAAAATGAATATTTTCAATGGTATTTGGAAGCTTATACTTGTAAATAATTTTAGTGAAACTGGAGAAATTTTCTCTAGCACTTTCAAAATGTCTGGTGTCCCCTTGACCTTCTCTGACATTGGTGCCAAGATAAGAGAAGACTTTCCAGAATTTTGCTGCTCGCCTTGACTTCTAGATTCCAGGTGCAAAGAACTTGTACTCCAGTCCCTGGAGGGTTTGCAGGACAGAGGAATGGTTTCAGTGATGCTCTTTGAGCCATTTTAGGAAAGAACAGAAGTCCTGGAAAAAGAGAGCTAAATAAAAGTCATTTAGATGCCTGAAAAAATAGAAACACATTTTGCTTAAATACTTCTGCTGAGTTTGGTTTCAGTTCTAGACAAGTTCTAGACTAGATTAGTTAAAACAACAACAACAACAACAACAACAACAACAACAACAACAACAACGACAACAACAACGCAGCTTGGGAAACTTTTCTAAAAAGCAGCAGTCACTGGCATTCAGCCTGAGATTAAACAAAAACAACAACAAAATATGTCACCCAGACCTTTTCCTTTTCTTAAAATTGTTTCTAAACTCATCTATTAAGGAAATATGACAGATGCAAAGCCTGGAGCATAATAGAGGCTTAATCTGTATTTGTTGGCTGAAGAAATGGAGGCTTTTGCAAGGCTTTTGCTAAAGTCTTTAATGACCTGATTGATAAAGTGATAGCACAATGCAGGTGAGATGCAAGAGCAATTAGGTGGGTTAGAATAGCCCAGAAAATGCCATGTACACCAGCCAGGAGGCAAGAGCACTAATGCTAGGCCATTGCTCCTCAGAAACCTCCCCATGACATGAATGCTATGGAGAGAACAGACTTTTTGAACCATGCTGAGGGACGGAATCCAGATAAAAAAACTTTACTCAGAAATTTTATTCCCCTTGAATATAAGCAACCCTGTAAGCAACACCTGCTCACTCTAGGCAATTTGAGAAATACAGGAAAGACTAAGGATGAAAAGAAAAAAAAATCATGATCTCCTTTTATCCAAATATAACCACTATTAATATTCTAGTGTATTTCTTAACAGTGTTTGTTTAATGTATATATTAAAAAAATCTAGATGAGTTAATTGTATATCCTCTTTGCACTTAAACTAAACTCTTTTAAGGTATTGTTTCCAATGATTATATATCATATCTGTGTTGACTCTGCACATGTCCATTTGCTGAGCCAAAACAAGTAATAGCAAATATAGTAGCAAATATTATTAAGGCATTCTACTAAGTCTTTACATTTATGAACTTTTAAATCCTCAGAGTAACTTGTGAGGATTTTGTGACAAAGAAACTGAGGTGTAAAGAGTCTTAATAACTGCCCCAAATCACCCAGATACTAAGTGGTGGGAGCAGAAATTTTTCTCTCTTTTGAAGTCAGTTTTGGTAATTTACATTTATTACGTGGTATTGGAATAATTGAATAGCCATCTGAAAAAAAAATTAGGTTGACTTTCACATCATATTTTACCTTAGTATAAATTCTAGGTGAATTAAAGACTTAAATACAAAAAATGAAATCTTAAATATGCAAAAACAGTGGTTCTCAATGCTGGTTGAGCTTTAGAATGATCTTGGAAATTCATTTAAGAATTACCAATGTTTGGGTCCCACCCCTAACTATTTAAATATGACTCTCTGGAGGTAAGGCTGAGGCTCTGGTATTTTATAAAAGCTCCCCTAATGACTGGATGGCAGCCAAGACCCAGAAGCATTGAACCAAAAGAAAAAAATGTGGAGAATTAAAAAAAAATTGGGAAAAGAGAAAAATTTTCTAGATATTAGATAAAACTCAAAAATTCTAAAGCAAAAGCTGATAAATTCAGTAGTGGGGAGTTATTGCTTAAGGAGTTCAGAGTTGCAGTTTGGGAAGGTGTAAAGTTCTGGAGATGGATGGTGACGATGGCTGTATGACCATGTGAAGGTACTTAATGCCATTGAACTGCATGCTTAAAAAATGGCTCAAATGATAAATTTCATGTTATATATATTTTTCATGATAAAAAAATGCATTACAGAAACATCATAGACACAATCAAAACATAAACAACAAACTGGAAAAATTAAGGTAACCTATATCAAAGGGAATTTATATATAAAGAGCTTCCACATATTAATAAAAAAAGAGCAACCCAACATAAAAATGAGTAAATGATATGAGCAAAAAGTTTATGGGAAAAAGTACAAACGGATCTTAAACACATGAAAAGAAAGTATTCTCACTAATTATAAGAGAAAATAAAATCATAACTACACTAAAATATCATTTTCACTTAAATTGAGGAAGATAAAAAAATGTTGGCTAACTCAATTGTTGGTAAGGGCCTTCGAAAAAAGTCACCTTTTTATCGCTGGTGGGAATAAGATATAATATAAATTGGTATATTTTTTATGGTGGGGAATAACAATTGAAATTCCCAATGTGCACACAATTTGATCCCATAATTGCACATCTAGAAATTTATTTCATAGAAATATTTACATATGAAATGACATGTATAAGGTTATTAACTACAATAGTTTTGAAATAGCAAAAGATAGAGCCAAACATTTGTCAGTAGAAGACTTGTCAAATAAATTTTGATATGTCCTTTATGTTTACATTGTAGTGTGCTGAGAGAATGTTAAAAAAATAAGGCAGATCTATATATGTTATATGGAATGACTGCCACTATGTGAAAACAGCAAGTATAAAATTGAGACAGGATGTAAAATAGACATACGTATGTAAGAAAACAGTAAGAAAAGTGGCCTCTGTGAAGAGGACTGGGATATAAAGATGACATTTTTCACTGTGCGGGTTTTAAATATCGATTTTTAAAGAAAACCCTGTGACTATTTAACCTCTCCAAAAAAATTCTTTATTCTTAAATAAAGCTTCACTGGGGAGGAAAAGAGCACTATAAAATGGAATCTGGAAGGGACAGAAGGTTAAGGGTTTTGTTGTCTGACTGTTTTTAAACAGCTGGTAGGAAAATACAAAAACAAATACATAAACAAACAGCTGGAGGAAGACTTAGCTAGGTTCTTGTGATGCAAGGTAACATCAGGAAAAAGAAAGACTGCTGGAGCCAGTTATCTGAGGAGTGACATCAGAATCACAAGGGAGGCCTTCGCTTTGGGCAGGAGCAGACACATCTCCTTCCTCGAGATAACGGGCGGATTGGTCCCCAGAAAGATGAAACTGGAGGCAAGAGGGTCCAAAGATCTCCAAAGAGATGAATATGCTAGTAGGCAGGTGACAACTAGACAGGTAGGTATGTATTCCTTGTATGGCTGTGTGGACTCAGCCTCAGGATTCTGGGGCTTGACTAGGGTCGTGCCTTGTCCATAGGAAGTGGGAGACTGAAGCTCCAGCCACAGGGCCTCTATCTTCTTTGGAAATTAGGAGATAAGTTATCTGCTGCTAGTGAGAGAGAAGATGATGGCCCCTGCGTGTTTGGGGGTGGAGGCACGAGGACAGTGGTTAAAATTTAAAGCAGTGATTTTGTGAAAACAAGCATGTGTTGGGGAGGCCAGAAGGTAATAGCTGGCAACTTTGAGGGCACCCTGATCCTCAGCGATGGCAGTCTGCGTGATTGAGTTTTCTCAAACAGTTTTCAGGACCCTGAGACACTGAGCAGAAAGTGAAGAAGGGAAGGGTCTGATGGTTTGGAGGCATCCACAGGGATGAGGTCTGAGGCCAGGTGGGCAGAGGGTAAGCAGTTATGTCCTGTGGTTGCCTCTTTGTCTCTCCAGTGGATTGAGATCCCCTTTCACTTCCAGGACGGGAGTGCCATCCCATCCCAGGCCCACTTCTCACATTCCTCAGGGCCTGAGACACTGCCTGATTAGGAGACACACCATGGAATGTTTCCGGAGTTACTCACTGACCTTGCAAAAACAAAAACCAAGCAAATAAAATGAAAACAAATCCCAGGTCTTTTATCACTTGATGAAAGCGGTAAGGAGGAGTCTTTTATCCCAAATGGCATTATCCAGCTTATTCACCACACTTGTTTGCTATTTCCAAATATGAAACCCACTCTCAAAGGAAGAAGATATTGAAGATTTATATTTTTAAATATGCTCTGGGCTATGATTATGATGGCAAATAATTTGTAGGACTCTAAGCATCTCTTTCCTAAAACAGTTTCATCACTGGTGCTTGAAATTCCACTCTTGGTGATCCATTGCTGTATATTTATCTCCCAAAGTGTGTGTGCTTTGGGGGTGGGGGTGCTGGAGGAGGGTTCTGCAGAGGGAGAGGAGCACATGCCCCTGGAAAGGTTAACACTTTGTTACTGATTCCTTCGTGCTGGTGGCCTGAAGCTCAGAGGGGCTGGCAGACACTCATGCGTGTGAGGAGTGCAGAGGAGAGGCACTCTACCGAAGTGATTTGAATTTGGGGATGTGTGTCCTCCCTGACTTGGGGTGGGGGATGGGGGTGGGAGAGGGAGGAGCTACCCTTTCTCTCCTCCAGGTTTAACTCTGATTTTTTCTCACCTCTGTGAGCAAATGAGCTTACCATAGCCTCCAAGACTCTCATTTGTTCAGCCACTCATCAAACAGTATTTAACCACCTGCTCACCGCCAGCTCCTGCGGTAGGAGATGAACCGTAAAGGTTCCCAGGTTCTGGACCTCTCCCTAGAGGGCCCACAGACAAATGCCCAAGGCTCCAGCTGGTTTAGGTTCCCACAGATGCCTTTGGATATTATTATCTAAATACCAGGATTAACAACTCACTCCTGAACCCTGAGTGAGGGAGAGACAACATTGTCCTCCAGGGACCAAGCGATGTGCACATGCCAGGCAGCACGTAGCTGCTGGGGCAGGGATGATGGGGTTGCTATGGAAACTTCCCAGGCAGCCTTTCCAGTCACAACCTCTAGGCTTCTTTCTTTGTGCCATTCGTTCCAAGGAGACCCGTGCATAGCTATCTCTCCTCCTTTTTCTCATCTTTGGGAACTGTTGACAAATGGGGTGGGAAGAGGGTGAGCAGAGCCTGGGTAGGAAAACAGCTAGAGGGTGATGGGGCTCCCAGCAGACTAACGGGGCAGCAGCTGATGTCCCCAGCCCAGAGCTTCCTTCACTGTGGCTGGAGAAGCCCCTCAGAGCTGATCTCATTACACCACACCCACTGCCCACCTCTCTTCCTGGCCCCAGGCATTAGGAGCAAGGTAAGAAAAAGCAGGGTTGCTGTTGCTGGGACTCTGAGGTCGAGCAGTATAGTTGAGAGAGCACTGAATTGGTGTCAGCAAGCCTGGATTCTGGTCCTAGTCCTGGCACAGTGTGACCTTACGCAAGTCATTTTTATCTTCTCGACTCAGTTTGCTCATCTGCAAAAAGAGCGAACTATCATAGAGCGATTGTTCCGAAGTGTTGCATCAGAATCACCTGAGAATCTTTATTTAAAAATACGGATTTCTAGGCCCAACTCCAGAGATTCTTATTAAATGTGTCTGAGGTGGGCTCTGGGAATCTGCATTGAGGCGGATGCAAATTTAAGTCATTTGGAGAATCTGTTGATATACTTGAGATATGGCCCTTACGGGGTTTCGCTGGAAAGTAAGCCCTTCTCAATTGGTTTGAAAATCAATTTTGAACTTACAACTCAGTCTCCTCAGTGTCAGACACTTCTTAAAATATCTGCATGAATTTTCAGCCTCTCGCTTGCTGCTTTCTGCTGGTTTTTAATTTTTTATTTATTTTTTATTTTTTCCCTGAATATGTTCAGTTCAGAGTCATTCAAAGATTTGAGGGGTATTTGTACATAGATTTTGTGATTCTTCCTCAGTGACTCCCTTCTTGTCAGGATTCCCCCCTTCAATGCCCAGCTGCTTTGATAGCCCCAAACTCTGACCTCTGACTCCCTAGCCTAGTAAGACTGATGCCTTCTGCTTAAACTCTATTCCCATACTCCACACCACACAATCCTTAGGTGATAGATAAATAAATATGGATTGAATCCAGATATTTTTTTTCTTTTAAAAGTCAGATCCTCTCCAGTTTCTGCCTATTTACCACTGTTCTCCAATGCTTTCAAAATTGAATTTTTTTTTTGTCTAGAGTTTTTATTTTTATTTTTTATTTTATGTAGGCAAGGCAATCCTTGGTTGACCTCACAGATTGCAAGAACCTTGTCAGCTTACAACCCCTTATCTTTTAATTTTCTATGCCTACAACATTGTGTAGAGTTTTAAATCAACAGGAGAATTAATCTAATATCCCAATAAATCACTGGGGTAAGGATGAATCAAAGGTGAGTTCATTCTTTGCATCTGACTTAAAAAAGTTGTGGATCTAAAGTAGAAGTGATAAGAATAACTTTAATGACTTATTTGGATCTGAAGGGAGTTTAGGGCCAAATATGATCTTTTCATAGAGCCTAGAACCAGCATCCAGAACTGCGATGATGGCCGAGGTCTCTGAGTAGGCATGTGTTGATGGCTCTTTTTAGAAGGGTGGCAATGGAAATGACAATGGGGTTCAGCTGGGCAAGTAGACAGACATAGGTCTGACTGAACAAGGAAGACAAAGGAGTGAGAAGAGACAAAGAGGACCCTTCAGTTTTGATCTCGGAAGGTAAAAGAATGGCACAACTTGAGAAAAACAAGGAAATTAGGGAAAGACGTTACACATGGAAATGATGACTGTACCTGTGAACAGTTCACCTGGAGGAGACAGTGCTGTGTTGGGGTCAGTTAGGCTAGAGATGGTGGTCCCTTTGAGGGAGAAGTTATGGAGAGAGATAAGTGGAGACGCAGGGACCAATCCTGGGCAAATATTGACATTTAGAGGATGGGAAGAGAGAGTGGGACCTTCAACAGATTCAGATGAAGGATTGGAGAGGTGAAAGAGAATCTCTTGGAGAACCTGTTCAGAGGGCAAGTTCAAGAATAATAGGGTCTGAACAGTGATGAAACCTAAGGAGCCCAAGCTGGGAGGAGGCGAGGAAAGATCACCAGTGGTCAGTAGGGGTCAGCCATGACTTGGTGAGGGTAGTTTCTGGAGAGTGGTGAAAACAGAAGCCATCACTGGAGGTTAAAAGAGGAAACGAACTTAATTATTTTTCAAAAGTATCCTCTGTCTTTAATGCAACCCTATTCCTCACCCTCCACTCTTCCAAACCCAGGTCCGGCCAGCAGATGCCTCTGGTCTTCCCAGAGACTGCTGCTTGCAGCTGTTCCAAGTGGCTTTACCAGGCAGTTTCGGCCCTCTGGGGATTAATCGCTGAGAAGAGGACTCACCTCTCATTTACTGGAAATCCCAGACAAAACTGTGGGAAGTTCTGGGAGGGCACAGGTCTTAGAAAGGGATTTGAAGGATCACAGAAGAGTCACTATCCAGCCGTAGTGCTGGTAATTGAGCTGACACTTGCTGGGAAATTGGGAAGACGGGCACATCCTGCAGCTGGAGTTACCCTGAAGAAGCGGCTGGGGCAAAAGTCTGTGGGAAGTTGAGAGTTCAGTGTGGCTATTGCCTCCACGAGTTTGAACTGGTGGTGGGACCTGGGCTCACTACTGACCCATAGGGCTGGCAATCAGGAAAGAGCTAGAAGAACAGCTAGTCATGCAAGGGGAACTTGCTTGCACCTCTGTGGGTGTCTCTCACCTCCTCTAATGTATGAGGCCTCTAGAGTGCAGTGCCTGATGCTTCTGCCCCCACAAGTCATTCAGCTTGCCCTTTGACACCTACTATCGTATAGTCAAGGGGATTTTGTGAGACAACCAAGTTGATGATAGAACAATTGAGCACATTTATAAAGATGTAATACAATTCATGTTTCTTTGTTTATACCTTTTTAGTTCATATTTTACCTAATTTCAAAAAAGGACTTCAGGAGCAGCTTAGAGAAACATTTGTTAATTGAGTGTAATTTTTAAAAGAAGTGATGGAGGCTAAGAGGAAAGTGTAGGGCAATAAAATAATTCGGGGGTAGTGTTAGTGTTCAAGAAGTTCACCTAAGAGCTGATTCATTAAAAGTGGGGCTATGGATTTGGCTCAGAATATTCTTGGAGCCAAAGCAAATATTTTGTGATAGGAATGTCACAAAGGAGTAGCACAGAATATCCTGGTCCTGAAACCTAAGAGAAATATCTCCTTAGGTCCTCACAAATAGCCCTGCAATAGTGCCTTGGAGCTGTTCAGAGAAAGTTGTCCTACGAGAGGTTAAAGCTAAGTAGACCTAGCATGAACCCCAGGCTTTCGAGGCCCTATCCAGACTCTCACCTGCCAGAAAAGGGCAGGAGACAATTTCTAATGGACCATCTGCATATCCTTCAAGCCAGAGGATAACAAACTTTTTCTGTCAAGGTCCAGATAGTAAATATTTCAGACTTTGGGGCTGTGAGGTCTCTGTTACAACTATTCAGTGCTGTCATCGCCAGGTAAAAACAGCTATAGAGAATCCGTAAACAAATGAGTGTGCTGAGGTCCAATAAGACTTTATTAAGGAACACTAAAATTTGAATTTTTAAAATAATTTCTGTGTATCACAAAATGTTACTATTATTTAAAGGGTTTTTTTTTTTTTTTTTTTGCCCCAGTCATTTAAAGCTGTAAAAACTGTTTTTAGCTTGTGGACTGCAGCCATATTGAGGATTTGGCCCACATGCCACAGTTTGCTGACCTTTACTTCAGATGATCCTCTCTCTATAAAGAGTGATTTAACTAACTAACTGAGAAAGCAGGAGGTGAAGAGTTGGAAGTTAGTCAGGGTAACACTAACTACTATAGGAGACAAACCTCAGAATCTCAATGGCTCACTGTATTTCTGCTCATGTAGGGCCCAAGCAGGCGTCCCTGATGCGTGGGCAGCAGTCTTCCAGAGGGCACCTCAGGCACCTGAGCTCCATCCACCTTGTGGCTACACTCACAGTTAGCACATGGGGGAAGACAAGGCAATGATGGGCCTGCTTTTTAACCATATCAGCCCGGAAGCGAACATATAATTGGCCAGGTTTAGATGCCAAGGGGTAGATGGGCGAGTGCTGAGAAAGACAGGAGCTGGCCACTGTCTGGTTGTGATGCTCCCCTGTGAAAGGGAGTGCTAGGCTGTGTTAGGTTGCTACCTGTGCCTGCCACAATGACATTCTTGAGAAAGAACTTGAGTGTAGATAGTGTGATACAGATGAAGGCTGAAGGCTGGTTCTCGAATCATGCTGAGTGTAGAGAGGACATTCTTCTATGAAAGTTAAAGACACTAATTAGTGTACGCAACAGCCAAGACTTCCATCTGAAAACCACTTTGGGTGTGTCTGATACAAGTGCCAGCATGCAGGTGGAAGTTTCAATGTTCTTTACTCAAAAGCATGACTGTAACATATTTTGTCTGAAAAAACTTCAGAGTTGTGACCAATTTCCTGCTATGGCCATAAAAAAATCATCAACAAAGAACCGAGAGAACTTATAGTATTAAGCAATATAACCTCTTGTTGAACTTTCAAAAATACAATCATCATGAAAAAAGTATTTCTAGGTGACTCAGGAATTCTCAAGCCTGGCACTCTTCATATTTTGAGCCAGAAAATTCTTTTAAGCTGGGGCTTTCCAGTGCATTACAGGATTTTAGTAGCTTCCCCAGTGTCTACACACTAGATGTCTATAGCGTCCTCTACCCCATTCCACCCCACCAACTCCTCCTGCTGTGACAACCAAAAATGTCTCCAGACATTGTCAAGTGTTCCCTGGGGAAAATTGCTACAGGGTGAAAATTACCAAGTAACGAAATGATAAAATGTACTGAATAAAATTGTTGAAAATGTGCCAACTAAATGTTGCTGGACTGAAGCCATAAAGGACGATGTTGATTCTAGAGTGGTTGGTCTTGGGTCATGCTTCCTGACAATTAGGAATTGGGCTGATCTATTAAGACGTCTCTTGGTAAAAGATAACACTCAATCAGCAGCGTACACCAGAATAGCTGCCTTTAGTATGTTTTTTTCAATTTTCAGTAGCAGGAGGGTATTCAGCTACACATCCCAAAGTGGTTTCATGTCAATGCATAAATAAATAAAATAAAATAAAATAAAATAAAATAAAATAAAATAAAATAAAAGTGTATGGGACTGGAGCTAAAATAGGCCGGAATTAACTCGCTTGAAACTAGTCCCCAATCTGCCAGTATTGTTTCTACCAATCCTCACCCTGGAGGTAGCTCTAAGTCACAGGTTCTAAACACATGAATACTGCTCAGAGTCCCTGATCTTTACTATTTTCTGGTTTCAGCCTCAGAGGCAAAGACATGATCAAATAAAGGTGAAATCTGAATCCGTTTCTGAGGGCATGCTCTACAATGCAATGGAGAATGTACTTAGCTTAATGACTGTAACAAAATAAACAATAAATGTTAGGTATCTGTGTCATTATGTTTGTTGTTGTTGTTGTTATAACAACTGGCAATCACAGAGAGGCTTTGCTGAGAGCTTTGCAAGCTGGGAGTGTAGCTGCCTCCTAGTTCATTAAAGAGGGGATTAAAACAAAATACAATCCAGACTCTTTAATATGGCCTTCAAGGTCCTGAGTGATCTTGCCCCTGCCTAAATCTAACCTGATCTTGCTCCACTCTGCCCTCGGCTCACCAAACTCCACCCCTTTGGCTTTTTAAAGTTCTCCTACCTACCTCTGACAATTTGGCTTCAGTTAGTCTTAAGAAGCCCAGGAGTGGGCACTTTTTCCCACCGGCTTTGATGAGCTGACAAGTCTGTGAATTGTGCTTGGTTCAAACCTCACCTGACTCAAAAGCCATACAGTTGCCAAGTGAGGTAAAAAGTGGATGTTCCATGAAGTCAGGACTTTTTGTCCCCAAATGGGGAGGCTGGTGTTTTAGCAGCAGTGCGAGCTGAGACTAGCCTTGCTTGCTGGAGGGAGGGGCAGTGGGGACAAGCCCCGGATAGTCAGAGCTTATTAGGCAAAGAGAATAAATAATGCAGTCCCACTCAGGACCCCTCTCCTTCTCCTAAGCAAGAAGGGTGCGGGGTGAGCTCAGGTCTCAGCTTAGAGTTAGACTAACTGGGGAGGAGTGATGTCTGATGGGAAGTGGTGTGGCAGTGGTGTCATTGCTTAAAGTAAAGCTTCCCCATTGTCAAAATTCCCTTTGACAGCCCATATTTGACCATGAAGTCCAAAGTCCAGAATGTGAATATGCCACCCTATTGAGGAATTCTTTTGCACACTCACATTTAACATTTAAGAGCCACTAATGATGGTGGCACAACCTTGCAGATATAATGATGCCACTGAATTATACACTTAAAGTGGTTGAGAATGATAAATTTTGTTATATATAGTTTTATACCCTTCAAAAAAAGAAAAGAAAAAAGGAACCACTGAGCACTGAGCTGGACCAAAAAATACGGTAAAAGATTAATCTATATGTGAGTATGGGGCACTAAAATAATTTTCCTTTAACCTCCAAAAGGAGGATTGGTAGAAAATTCCAAAGAGTTTCTGCAGAATTTATTCCATTCTGGCTTTTTTGGGTAACTTTTTATTATGGAAATCTAAAAACATTTAAAAAGTAGAGAAAATCAAACAGTGGACCCCTTTAGAATCTAAGACCCAGCTTTGACAAACATCAATTTATGCTGTTCTTGTATTCCTTTGACTTTTATGGGGGGAAATATTTTAAAGCATATCATAGGCATCTTAATGGTTCACCCATAAAAATTTTAGTTATTTTATTTAGTTAGTTATTCTAGTTATTTAGTTATTCTATTTTAACGTTAAGATTTCATAGCTTAAATCTCATTAAGTGATTCATTTCATGATGTAAAAATTAAACAAAATAAAATTATGCTAAAAAGTTAGCTCAGTTCCTAAATTAGTAGTTTATTTTTACCCCGTGTTATAGGTGGTCCTGCCTTCAACAAGTTTATATTTGACCTGGAAAAACAATCCACTGACATAAAATGAGACTGTGCAGAATTAGGGATTGCGATCTCCAGATCACAAGTGTTAAAGGGCAGTCAGCATGTGTTCTGTTGTGAGACCTGCAGGCTGAGAACGTCAGTTGTGCAAGAATCCAAGAGAGAGGGCTAGCTCTCTGAGCCAAGCAGTCGAAGAAGTCAAGATAAGAAAGGTGCCTCGAATGGCTCTGAAATCGACAATATTAACAACATTGTCTATTTCACTTGTCTTGGCCGTGAAAATCTGGTGTCCTTCACCAGGTCATTTGTAACTAGTAAGCTTTAGAGATCTAGACAGCGAAGTCTTTTCCATGCTAATCCTCTGCTCCATTTTACCCTCCTTATCCTCCTATAACCTTCTTATGCCACTGGTCCCCATCAGAGACTCTTTATTCCAGTTCTCTCCTTGGGTGTGCTTCTGTCCACTTCTTGTTTCTCCTAGCATAGAAATAGGATTACATCAGGATGCTGCTCACATTGAGCACTGGGAAGACGCTGTGCATCAGCCTCCCTCCAGCCTCCTAGTCCTTTAGTGGAGCTGGGATGGAGCCACTGCTGCTGTTTGAGACCAGTGAATGTTATACTTACTTTTTGGACTTGAACTAGCTATGAACCTGAAGAGTCTGTTGGGTAAACCCATGTAAGTGATGAAGGCAGGACTTCAGTGAGGAGGGCAGAAGGGACGAATTAGCAGTATAGCTGAGGCTGTTAAAGAGGGTGATGACAGTGGCACAGGTCCAGTGCTCAGAGGGCCTGGGAGCTGATTCGATCAGAACTAAATAAAGCAGGCTTGAGGACCAGGTCATTCCCACCTGATACCTTCCTGGTCTGCCAAGTACATGTCAGGGAAAGCTCAAGTAGGAGCCTACTGCAGGGCAGAATAAAACTGATTCTGTGGGAAGACAGGTGAAAGATGACCTGAGTTGGAAGTAGACTAAGGGCAAGTAGTCACTGCACAGTGGGATTTAGAAACCTGGCTCCCTAGATCATTCAGCTTCCTGATGTAGACACTTGCTACTTACAGTGTGGTCTTCGAATTGGCAACACCTGCACCACTTGGGAGGTTGTCAACAATGCAGAACCTCAGGCTCTGCTGAATCAGAAACTCTGGGGATGGGGCTCAGGAATCTGTTTTAACATATTCTCCAGTGATTCTGATGCCTGCTCCAGTTTGAATTCTTAAACAGAGTGTGGGGTTTACAGAAATGCAGGGCCATCTCTTCAACTTTATGATTCTTAACCAGTTGCTGATAGCTGAATTAAAAAACAAATGGTTGAGGAAGGAATGAACTGTTGAACAAAAGTTACTACATTATTTATTCATTTATTTAACAAGCGTTTATTGGATCAGGCATTATTTTAGCATTGTGGAAGCAATTGTGAACAAAATAGATGAAAACTCTTGTCCTTATAGAGCTTACATAAAAAACTGGTGATACCGAGTATTGACAGAAATGCAGAGCAATGGAAATTTCATAAACTGTTAGTGGAAATGAAAAATGATATAGCCACTTTAGAAGATAGTTTGATGGTTTCTTATAAGGTTTAAACATACTCTTACCATACGACCCAGTAATCCTACTCCTACATATTAAACCAAGAAAAATAAAAACTGAAAAACCTGCGTGGGAATGTTGAAAGGCAGCTTTATTCATAATATCTCAAAACTGGAAACAACCCAGTACCTTTCAGCTGGTGAGTGAATGCACAGCTGTGGCTCACCCACTCAATGGAATATTCCTCAGCAGTAAAAAGGAGCGAACTATAGAAATATGAGACAACATGGTTGATTCTCAAAAGCATTATGCTGAATGAAAGAAACCAGAAACTAAAGGCTACATACTGCACATTCCCTTTACTACTATGACATTTTTGGAAAAGCAAAACTAAAGGACATAAATAGACTGGTGATTGCCAGGGGCTGGGAGAAGGTGAAGGGATTGACTACAGAGGAGATTGTGTCAATTTTTTTTTTGTGGGGGGTTCTATATAATTGTGGTGGGCCTTACATGACTGTATACATTTGTCAAAACTCATTCAATTGTACATTTAAAATTGGTAAATTTTATTGTCTGTGACTCATACCTCATAAGGGATTTAAAACATTAAGAGACATCAGGACAGGGAGAGGATAACTAAGATATGGCTCAGGGCAGATACAGTTCTTGTGCCCCGAGTCCTGCTGGGCTATTATTTCTGTAAATGTAACCTTTAGTTGCAGGTCGCTCTACCAGAACAGTGGAGCAATGAACCCTCAGCCATCCTTGTCATTGGAGGAGGCATCTGGTTGATCACAGAAGCTGAACTGCACAGAGGTGATTTTAATGCATGCTAAAATCTGAAAACCACTGGTTTAAAGAAGTGGTCTTTAGAAATAAGGCATGTGTACACTCATGAGGCAGGATGTGTGTGTGTGTGTGTGTGTGTGTGTGTGTGTGTGTGTATGTCTGCAGGAAGAAGGCTGGGGATGGGGGATAGGAGCAGGGACTTATCCTAAGTGATCAGAACAGGGAGGATAATCTCTGAGATTTTAATACCCTCAGATAATCCGAGCTTAAACAATTTGGGGAGAGCTAAGAGCTTGTTGATAATCATTATCTTAGGCTCCAACTCCCTTCTCAATTACTTTTTCCCTTTGACTCCAGCTTCTCCTCTCTCAGAGGCTCATCCCTCCTCCTTGGGCTTTTGGGACATTGCCATTGTTTTCATGGGCTGTTGTAATATTAATAAGAGTTGCTTAAAGCTACCACTCACTTCCTCAGTTACATCCTTACATCATCCACATTTTACAGAGAAAAAAAAGTTTTTTTGTTTTTTGTTTTCCCCCTAGATGGTCTGTGCTTATGTCGACTACTTCCAGACCTCCAGCTCCAGGGCCTCTGGTCCAGATGGCTCCATAATCTCCCACAACCCTTTGCCATCCAAGAGTCTAATTTTGAATACTCCCTTTGTGACCGCCTCTTAGAGTAAGGATAAGAATGGGGCAGTTGGGAATGGGCAACTGGCAACTGACAACAGAGCACAGCGGTGAACAAGAGAGAGTGACTTGGGAGTGAGGAGTTTGAGCTCCCTGCAGTTCCTGCCCCAGAGTATTTTGCAGGGGACAGTGAGGACAGCATGGGGGAGGGTACACTTCTGCAATAGAATTGCTCCACAGTGTGATTGCTATTTTCAGGAGACCATCTCAGGAAGTTGTCAAATGTGCTTGGTGATGACCCTGAGACCCTGGAAGGGAAGCCTCACC
Organism: Cynopterus sphinx; assembly: GCA_030015415.1. Lineage (NCBI taxonomy): Eukaryota > Metazoa > Chordata > Mammalia > Chiroptera > Pteropodidae > Cynopterus > Cynopterus sphinx. The sequence continues at coordinate 51,520,270 of CM057383.1, read as the reverse complement.
GTATGGAAAGAACAGAGCCTGGAACCAAATACCGGGCTTCCAGCCTTGATTCTGTTTGTTAGACCTTGAGCGAGTCACCTGCTGTCTCTCTCAGCCAACACTTAACCCAAATAAGACAACATATATCGATGTGTTTTGCAAAATACTGCACGAAAACGAGACGCTATTTCATAAATTGGGAAGCCTTCGTTCAGAGAAATGTGAGACAATGTCTTATTCTGCCCTCCTGAGGTAAGGATGCTTCTGCTTTACACTTGAGCACTTAAAAGCAGGTACTTGAAAGCCCATGATTATATGGGCAAATGATTTTCGACATGCCAAAAAGATACAGGGGAGAAAGAAAAGCATCTTCAATAAATGGTGCTGGGAAAACTGAAAAGCCACATGCAAAAGAATGAAACTAGACTGTTGTCTACCACCACACACCAAATTTAACTTGAAATGAATTAAGGTCCTGAATATAATACCTGAAACAGTGAAATGCATAGAAGAAAATATAAAAACTAAACTCAAAAACGTTGGACTTAAAGAGGATTTTATGAATTTGACCTCAAAGGTCAAAAGGTCTGCTTAGCAAAAGAAATTACCAATAAGGTAAAGAGACAACCATTCAAATGGGAAAATATATTTGCCAGCAATGCCTTCGATAAGGGCCTAATATCCAAAATATACAAAGAACTCATACAGCTCAATAACAACAACAAAAAAATGATCTGATCAAAAAAATGGACAGAGGACCTGAACAGACACTTCTCCCTAGAGGACATACAAATGATCAACAAATATATGAAAAGATGCTCAACATGTTAGATAGCTATTAGGGAAATGCAAATCAAAACCACAATGAGATACCATCTCACATCTGTTAGAATGGCTATAATCAACAGGACAAGTAATAACAAATATTGGAGAGGATGTGGAGAAATAAGAACCCTCATATGCTGCTGGTGGAATTGCAAATTCGGTTTGCCACTAAGTGGTATGGAGGTTCCTCAATAAACTAAGATTTAACCTACCATATGATCCTGCAATCCCTCTACTGGACTTGAAAACTCATATCCAAAAAGATACTTGCACACCAACTTTCATAGCAGCATTATTCACGGTGGCCAGGACATGGAAGCGACCAAAGTGTCCTATGATAGATGATTGGCTAAAGAAGCTGTGATACATATACACAATGGAATATTACTCAGCCATAAGAAGAAATGAAATACTGCCATTTGTGACAAAATGAATGAATCTCGAGATAATCATGCTAAGAGAAATAAGCCAGACTGAAAAAGTTGAAAATCACATGATATCACTTATATGTGGGATATAAACCTAGAAGCAACAAATGAGCAGGACAAACAAACAGAGACTCATGGTCATGGACAATAGATTAGTGGTTACCAGAGGGTACTGGGGAGGGCAGAGGGGGGAGGTAGATGGGGTAAAGAGGGTCAAATGTGTGGTGACAGAAAGAAATCTAACTATAGAAGATAAACACACAGTGTAAACATATATATGCCTTACTATTAAAGTGTACAGCTGAAACATATTGGATTTTGTTAAAAAATGTCCCCATAAAATAAATAAATAAATAAATAAATAAATAAATAAATAAATAAATAAATAAAATAATAAAAGCAGGCACTTGAGACATTTGTTTGCAAGCTTTGCTTCTAAGTAACTTGCAGGCAACTCAATTCTTTCTTACTAGGCACATCCAAATGTCAGTGGCAGTTACCTCTAGATAACAGAATTAGAGTTGATTATTTTATTTTTATAGAGTTCTGCATTAAAAAAAAATGTCATGGACATATGACATACTGGGATTTGGGGAACCACAAGAGGTCAGGTGTTGCTGGAAGGTGGGATAGGTGGGGAAGTGATAGATAGGGCAGAATCTCAATGACAGTCACTATGGAGATTGCTGTTTGTGGAGTCCTCTTATCAAAGGCCATTAAATCACTCTGCTCCCATTTAAAGCTGTGGTCCTCAAAGTGCATTACCCAGATCAGCAGCACTGGCTTCACCTGCGAACTCATTATAAATGCAAATTCTCAGCCCCATTCAGACATATTGTATTAGAAAATCTGGAGATAGAGTCCCGCTCTACTTTAATAAGTTCAGCAGTTGATATTGATGTATGTTGAATCCTGAAAACCACTGGTTTAAAGTATAGCCGAGTTGGAACAGTGCTCTCTGCTCCCAGTGAGCTAGCAAAAAAGAGCCAGTGGTCTCCTTTATCTATTAGCCTACTCTCTGTGTGAGGTCTCCTGGTTTGGTTCTCTAAGTCCTGGAGAAGCCCTTTTCTCTGACATAATGGCAGTGAGGTGAGGACTTGCCTCTGAATGATTAGCTGGGAATGTATTACAGGCAGAGGAGTGTCTGTGAGAGACAGACTTCATAATGTTTGCTCGACTCTAGTTGTTTCTCTCTTTGGGTAGAAAGATCTGGAAGTAACCCAAAAGAGGACTTCAGAAGGCACGGGGTCATCTGGTTCTAGGGTGTTACAGTGTGTTCCCTGCTGGTTCTCTAGACTCTGCAGCTGTTCCTGGTTATTTCCCATTATCTAAGGACAGAGCCTCCCACCTGGGCCTCCTACAGAACACGGAGGCCAAGGGCACATCAAACTGCTGTGAGTCCCTCAGGGCCAGTTCTGGCGCCTCTGGCTCTTAGATACCTCACCCTAAAGCCATCTTTGCTTCATCTACATTTACTCTACTCTCAAACCACCTGGAGTTACAACCATCCCTGTCTGTCTGTCTGTCTTCCTTATAGTCTAAAGTACTTGGCATATAGTAAAGAGCTCAGTAAATGATAGTTACAACATTGTCATTATTATTTTGTGTTAAACAGGAGAGAAGTGGGAAAGAACATCTTAGGTAGAGGATACAGCAAGGCTGGCTACATAATTTGTGGTGCCTGGTGCAAAGCAAAAATATGAGGGCTGATTAGGGAGCTAAGAAATTAATTTCTTATTCCCACTCCCTGAACCCATGTCTGATGGATGACCCTAAGAAATTGTAACCTGTTGCAGAAGCATGCTCAAAACCTGGATCGGGGGTGAGTGAGAGGCTCCCACTTAGTCACCTGCCAGAGACCATCACCTGCCAGCCCAGGGCAGGGACAACTGCCACTGTGTCCTGTAGAGAGCATGCCCAACCCTGATCCTCCCCACGTATGTTCCTAGGCCCTGGTTGGGCCTGGAGGGCAATGGAGGAACAACCCAGTGAGAGGGCAAATGCTATTCTAGAGTGGAAAGGGGGATATTGGGCTCCCTGGTCAGGGAACAGGTGGCCAAGAACTCACCCCAGGGAGGTGGTGGGAGTGGGACCCCACATGAGCTGAGGCGCCAAGCCCAGGGTGCACATTCCATTGCCTCATTGGACTTTGCTTGTAAGTTTAAAGATACAATTATTAAAAATTTGAAGACATTGATCACAAAGTATTAAACTCTAAACATAGGACCAGTCCTATGAGACAGAATAGGTAAAGGTGTGGCATGTTAGTGAACTGCAAGATAGTCCATTGTTAGTGAAGGGTAAGAAGAGTAAGTTCTGAGGCAAGGAGGGATAGGAAGAGAGGTTGGGAGGGCAGAGAAGATGATAGGTAACAGGCCAAAGAAGAACCATAAAACTTTTATTTATGTTAAAAATATAGTAACAAGTAATTTACATAGAAAAATTTGAAATATTTGACTGTGTTAGTCCAAAGCTGCTGTAACAAATAACCACAAACTGGGTGGTCTGAAGCGAAATAATTTATTTCATTGTAGTTCAGGAGGCCAGAAGTCCAAAATCAAGGTGTTGAAAGACTCGATTCCTTCCGGAGTTTTTGAGGAAAAACCATCTGATGCCTCTCTCTTAACTTCTTCTAGCTTCCTAGTTGCCAGCCACCCTAGGCATTCTTTGACTTGTAGACGCATCATTCCATTCTCTTTACGTCTTTACATCAACTTTCCACTATTTGTATCTTCTCTTTTCATAATAATACCTAAGTCATTGGATTTAGGACCCACCCTAAATTCAAGATGATTTCCTCTCAAAATCTTTAACAAATTACAATACTCCTTAAAATAGTAAAAATTTGAAATAACATATATGATATGTAATGGATTGCAACATCAACTCTTCCTTGGGTCTACAGTCGGTTGACCTGCTCTACTAATTTTGGACTAATCAGCCTCTCCTATGGCCTGAGCCAGTTTCTTAAGATAAATCCCTCTCTTTATACATACACAGCCTAATGGTTCCATTTTTCTGGAGAACCTTGACTAACACATGGTCTTTTCTACTCTATTGTTCACTTGGCCATTTCTATGATCACATCTGGACCATCTCTAAAATTTTATACACACATAGAACCTTCGATATCACTCTTTGATTCTTACACCTGCGTCTAAACCTGTTTACCAAGTCTCATTTAGAGCTCCAGTTCTGTCATCCTTCCATTTTCTCACCATCTACCAGCCCTCTTCTAGATTACTACCCTGTCCTTCCCCCTGAGATTAAGCTTCTACAATCCATTATTTCAGTCACTCTCAGGCCCCAAATTTCTGCTTCTTCCAGCTTCTCATTTTGCTCCAATGGTTATGCCGATCTTCAACTCTGGGTCAGCCTAGCCAACTGCTGCCTTTATTTCTATTTTCTCATGACCGATGGGTTAGTCAAGAGTCTCCAGAGAGGCAGGAGTCTTCTTCCTCTGGCGACATCATTATTTTCCTCTTAAGGACGTCAATTAATTAGACGATATGGACAGTAATTAGCTTTACTCAAAGTCTACTATTTAAATGTAATTACATTTAAATAATAATTTTATCAAATATCTCGATAGCATAGCCTAATCAAGTTGACACATAAAATTAAATACCATAGCTGAGTGGTTGGAAAAACTCACATTTTCATTTAGCAAATATTTATTGAGCACATAGAATGTTATATGTTAAGAAAACACAAGGATGGAGACAACTCCCTCCTTTTTTCCCTAAGGAGCTCATCATTAATTAGGGTGAGGTGGAAACAGAAGCAGACATTTATAATACAAGGGGATGTGTACCATGATGGAAAAGATATTAGAGGGAAACAGTGTAAAATGAAAAATTTGATAGGTGGATCTATTAAACCAACCATAAGATCAAGAAACTTTGGATCTAGACATAGAATGAGTCAACCTCATGGTCGAAGTAGTACAGAATGTCACAGAACTTGGGTTAGACAAAGAGGTGAACTGCATCTTAAAGAACACATAGGGATTGAGTAGGTAATGAAGGTAGAAGAGGACAAGGCATTTCAGGATGATGAGTGAGGTGATGAGACAGTACATAGTATGAGTTAAGAAACAGAGATAATGTTGTACATCAGGAATTTGAGTTATTTGAGTGGAAAGGTGGGGAAAATAGAAAGATTCTGGAGGCCCATTATGTAACATGTATTTACTGAGAATCTACAACTGCCAGGTACTAAACATGTGTGTGAGTGTTAGGCTTCAGTATTGGGTGGAATGAGGAGCTTTTGCCTTCACAGAATTAACAGGTTGGAAACACACACACACACACACACACACACACACACACACACACACATACACACACACACACCACACTGCACCATACCACACCACACTATACCACACCACACATATTGGGGGTTCTCCATGGGCTGAAGTGATGAGAGATGGCTTTATCTGTTATAGTTATATGTGTCTTAAGTTTGCAGCGCTGGGGATGGGAGACATCAGGGTGAAGGAGAAGGACAGCAGAGAGAAAAGATGCAGCCATAAAGTAAACAAAAGTTCAAAGAAGGTTCTTGGGAGCCCGGTTTCCACTATACCAGGAAGAGACCAAACTTATTGGAGGGGAGAGTTTGTGTCAGGAAGGAGACAAGGACAGGGTGAAACAAGCATAGTGATAAGTATGAAATTAAGTAATTTGTATTTTGTCCTGTAGGTGAGGCTTGATCAAAGCAGAGGTATGGTAAAACAAACAAACAAACACACAAACAAACAAACAAACTTTAAGTGATTTGGGTGTAAAAACAGTGTCTGGAACTAGGGCTTCTGAGGGTGGAGGGAGGATTAAGGGATGAAACAATATTATGAAGGGTTTTGAATGATAAACTGAAGATTTGACTTTTATTTTTCAGGCTAGTATTCTTTTTTTTTTTTTTTTAAAGTTTTGAAGCAGTAGAAACTTTTGTTCGAAATAATCTTAGCAGAGGTCCAATATATCAAACAGATACAAGCAGCCATCAGGTTTGCCTGGCTTAAAAGTTCCTGTTGAAGGTGATGGGGATATGAGGAAGTTGTCAACTCTGGTGGCCATGTGGAATCTGGATTGGAAGGGGAGAGGGTGGAAGCTGCAAGCAGAGTTAGAAAGAGGTGATGGGAATGTAGCTTATGGAGGAGGCAGCAAAGATGAAGGGAGCAGGTGGATTTGAAGAATTTCAGAGAGAGAAGTGACAAGGAGAGGAGGGAAGAGCCCAATCTCAGCCAAGAGAGAGAGAGGACTGCCATCAGGGAGGAGAACTTGAAAACATCTAGTCCAGTTGTGTGGCCATTGTCAGAGATGATCATTATTGCCTCTCCCCTAAACTTTGTTCAGGTCTGGGACATTTTGGAAGAACTTCTAGAAGAAACTTTCAAATTTAATCGTGTAAAAATTGTAATACTATGTAGTATTCATGCAGTGTGAACATCTGAAGATTTCCCCATATCTGGCTATCAGGGATTTTGTTTTAAAGATCCAACACAGTTGTTAATATTGCTAACATCCTGAGCCCTGTGCTAAAATTGCCTATGTAGCTTTGTGAATTTTAAGAGTTGTGAAGGGTTTAAGTTTTACCCTACCTGCAAACTAATAACCCAGCCTTCATGGATGCTGGCATGACATTCTTGTCAGAGGAAAAGAACAGCTTATTACTTACAGCAACAGCAGTAGTTATAGGGACATCAGTTTTGCATTGGCTCATCAAACCTGTTTCCATAAGGTGATGTGACAGAACCAGGTAATACCTGCACCAATAGTGGATTACATTATAAGAGAAGAACCCCAAGTTTAGGAAACTTGAATCTTTTCTAATAGACAGTAAGCCTACCTGAACTTAGCCCTGAAGGGGAAGAGATTATTTTTTATATCCAATAGTAAAATAACTTGCTCATGGTTTAGAGGGAGACACTATCTCTGCCTTCCAAGGCTGTTTGCTATACTGACAACCTTGGAAAAGTAGTCTGGAATAAAGGCACAAGATATGCAGAAATGCTAGAGCACTGTGGATAATTGCCTCTTAACATGACAAATTTCCTTTACTCCCTGTCTCCTTCCTCCATCAAACCCATAATCCACAGGTGACTCTTCCAGGTGACAGAAAAGACCAAACCTTCTACTACACTGACATTCTTTTAAATGTCTCAAAGATCTGACTGCTAGTTATCTGAGGTTCTACCCTAAAGGGAAGTTCCACTTGTTCATACATGTTTAGTTTAATGATTCTTCATTGATCAAGTCTTTGAGCTACTTTGATTTGTTTTACTGCAAAGTTTTCAGGTCCCTCATCAACTTGAAATTTTATAAAACTGAATTAATCTTATTTACTTGGACCTAAATGCAGAGCTCACAATTAAGAGATGGATGAGAAATGTTCAGAAACTCTCCTAAAGAATTTTCTCAAGTTTGAAAGAAATAAAATGCATATTGAGCTTTGCAGATAGCTGTAAAATAGAGCAGCTGACATACCCTGATGAAAGATTTCATGAGGCAGTTGAAGAGAATGAGCTCCAACATCTTGAAGTTCCTTCTAAACCACCAGTCTGGTTGCTTTACAATCTTCCTGGACTGGAGATTCACCCTCTGTCAACCTCAGATGAGAATGAGTCATAGCAAAGATGGGACCCAACTGTGGTTTCTTCAAGCAGAGTATCCTCAGCCTTTTCTGAGGTGAGGGGGCTCAAATGGAGGCTGTTGCCTGTTGTAGCGGCCCAAGTCTAAAAACAGTGAAACCAGCCTTGCTTCCATCACAGGGACCGAATGAACCATTGGGTCATTCATTACCCATGCCAAAGGCAACTAGCCATAGATTGAACATCATGGAGCTCAACTCATCATGAGGTGGCTTGCAGAAAAACATAACTCAGTACAGGAGACCCATATTGGTTGAAACAAACAAGTGAAATCCAGTCCTCTTTTTGAGAAATACAGATGTAGGATCCACAGAGAGATGTTGTTATTCCCTTAGTAAGCAAAGCTATTAGTGTTTCAGCTCTCCTTGAGGCCTGCTGGTCTTCAAAGCCCAGGATGCGTGTGAACCCACACAAACTGAAGAATTAAGAAGAATAAACAGATCCTGCATGCCTTCACATTCCCTGTATCCTCACTGCTCTTTGAACCCATCCTGAAATCTTAAAGTATGACATTATTATGCCTTGAAACAATTAAAGGGCCTTGAATTCGATAATGACTAGACCCAGAATCAGAAGTAGAGAATAAATTGAGGATTCACACATGTGAGAGAACTGAGAGCCTGGGAAGCAAGGCATTCTGCTCTAGACCAGGACAGCCCTAACACTGAGCTGGTCAAACGCTGCTGTTGGTGCTGCTATGGACGAAGGTGAGGACTTGCTCCCGGATGCTCTGGAAAAACTGCATGTGGTGTGATTCACAATGTGTGGGAGACGGAAAAATTTCAAGCACATTAGAAAGTTAATCTTCTTTGTCCACAACCCCTCAGTTGGGGACTCATTCTTTTCCATGGCTTTAAATGCAAACTTATGTTGACAACTCCCATATTTTACCTCCAGCCAGATCTTTAATATGAACAAAACTCACAGAACCAGCTGTCTACTTGTCATCTCCACTTAACTTATCACAAGCATTTCAGTTTAGCATGTAGAAATGTAACTCCAGATCTAACTACTAAATCTGTTTTTCCTCATATTCCCCTGTCGCAATAAATGGTACTTACTGCCTATTGGCTTAAGCCAAAAATCTGAAGTTTTTCTTCACCTCTCCCGTCCAATCTATCAGCAATCATTGTCAGTTTAATCTGCAAACACAACTTTATTCCATCCCTTTTTTTTCTCCTTCTGCAGTCATCATCTTTTGCCAGGTCACCTTCATCTTTTGCCTGGTTGGCTTGGTGACCTCCAAACTGGTTACCACTTCCTCTGCTCTCTTCCAGTCTATACTCCAGACAGTAGCCAGAGTGGTTTACATACATGTGTACATTGAACCATGTCACTCATCTGCTTAGTACCCTTGAGTATTCTCATCGAATTTAGAATAAAAATCTCACCTTCCTCTCATGGTCTCCCATATTCTCCATGAATCTGAGCCTCATCTCAAACCCCATCCCCTCCCTTTCCTACTCTGTGCTTCTAGCAGTGGGCTCTCTTTGCCAAAATGTTTCCTATTATGGTGCTTTTAAGCATGCCTCTCTATCTCCTGGACATCCCTGTGGCCCCACTCTCCTGGCTGGCTTCTGGGGATGCCAGGCACATTGTGTTTTCTGTGTGCGATGTCTGCCTGGAGTTGTGCATGGAGGCAGCCCTTGTTCCTGCCCATACTATCTGAATGAGCTGCTGGCTTTTCATGTTCAGAGCACATTTTTTTCCCCTCATAGCATGTATTATAATTTTGTTATTTGGGTTTATACTTTTTAACTGTCTCCTCCCTAAACTATAAGCTACATGAAATGTATCTGTCATGTTAACCACTGTCTCTCTGGGCTTGAACAATGTTTGGTATAATAACTGCTCAATAATTTCTTATTTAATGAATGAATGAATGCCTAAAGGGCAAGGGGGAAAAGGTCATACAAGGCTGGGTAAAGAAGATTTGAACAAATAGCATGGCACTGACATTGAGAGAATTTGAAGCGAGACATGCCGGGTGCTTCTCTGAAAGTCCCATCTGTCACAGCTCTTGGAACTGTGTGCTGATCATTCTCTGAGTGGGAATAAATATTAACACATCATCACTGCTATGAGCATGAACTTGACCTGCACAGTACTAGTTGAAGGCCATATGTCTTGCTATAATATATAGCAGGCGTTACTCCATCATACAAAATAAAGAGAGATTGGTAGTCTCTGTCTCAGCCACACCGAACCTCTACCTTTCTCCCTCCTCTTATGTCCCCACTCCATACCCTGATACTCTTTGCCCTTTTAAGCTGCTGTTTTCTGCCTCTGCTACTTATGTAATTTTTTTTTTTTTTGTGCTTTCCCCCGCAAGCCCAGAAGGTTGCCTTTTTTTGGTCCTTGTGTGTCAGAGGTCCTCAGGCATTCTGGTCCATGACTTGAGACATGACTACAGAATCAAAAGCCCCTGTGCTCATGTATTTCCCTCTGGTTTTGCTGACTGTCTTGGCTAGTGAGCCCCCACCAGCTGCCTGCCCACTCACTTGTACTGGCTCTCCCCAATCAGTATGCCATCTTTGTGACCTGTTGCCCACTCTCTGAGGCTACAAGCAGCTCTCTTTTGAGAGGAAGGGAGAGCCATTTCTCATGCTCCCGTGGTTGAGAAAGCAGGCATTACTTCATCACTAAGTGCCTAGAAAAACCAAACCCCAGAATAAAAACAGACCCTCTCTCTGTAGTCTCTTTCTACTTCCTTTTTAAACTTCCCTTTTTTTGTTTGTGTATACAGAAATTAGAACCATAACTCAGTGGACACCAAAATTTCTGCTGAAAAAGCTAGTAACACTTAATAATATTTTATTAATTTTATTTAAAATTTTATTTTATTTTATAATGATGCACATGCTATAACATTCAATGGGGATGAAAAGGTAAACATGAAATGTTAGGTCTCCCTCACAGGCCCACACTATTCCCACTTTCCTTCTGTAAGTTTTTGGCATAATCTTCTGGAGATCTTGTATGTACTTAAAACATGCATATATTTTCATTCTCCTTCACCTCCCCTACTCTTACATTGTTCTGCATCTTGCTCTTTTCTCTGAATGATGTTTAGCATCTATAATCTAAAAGCTTTACAACTTTTTTTGGTTGCACATTTTGCATTATTTTTAGACAAATCATAATTTACATTAATAAAATGACATGTAATTTCACGCATATTTCAATATGTTTGTGAATATATTCCTAGAAGGCAAAGGCTATGTTCATTTTAATTTGATAGATGTTGTCAAATTTCCCTCTGGAGAAATTTACAAGACTGCCTGTTGTCATACATTTTGTTAATATAGTTTCTAAAATCTTTCAGTCTTGTCAGTCTGTGATTTGAAAAATGCGTTGTCTTTGTAATTTTAATTTTTCTTATTATAAGTGATCTTAAGTATATTTTATGTTCTGAGCATTTATATTTTCTTTCCTATTCCTGTCCATTTTTCAAAATGGGACAATGGTCTTTTTCTTACTGATTTGCTAAAGTTATTTGTGTTTTAAGAAAGTTTGTTTATGGTGGTTTTGTCTTGAGGAATTAAAAAAATTTAATGTAGCTAAGTCTATCTTTCTTTGGAGGCATCTGTTTTCTTTTGAGGTTTTTGTGTGATGTTTAGAAAAGTTTCAACAGGAAGTTATTACCAAAATTCTCCCATGATTTTTTCTAATAACTATTTTTTTTTACATATAAATGTTTTTTTTCCTTCATCTGGAATTTATTTTGTTATAAGCAGTGAAATAATTCAAATTAATTTTTCTTCCCAGATGGCCAACCTGATGTTCCAACATCATCTATTAGTTAATCCATCTTTTTTTTGTGTATGTGAAAAATCACCTTCAGAATATACTAAACCCCTATGAGTCCCTGGGTCTGCACTTTTTACTCTCCCCACTTGTCTGTCTGTCTAGTCAAGTTTGTCACGTTTTAAACTATTTAATCTCTTCTATCAGTATGTCAAAGGGGTTACAGCAAGATTTAGGCTAGTGTTAGGGGTACTCTTGGCATCTGGCAAAGTGAACTAGGTCATAAGAAGACTGAATCCTTAATCCGGGACCAAATCAGTTTTCATTCAGTCCTTCCCCAACCTCAACAAAAGAGTTTCTGACACTTAAGGAGCAATGGTCCAGGGAAGTCTAGACACCATATCTACTCTCAGTTCAGCCTCACAACTACTCTACCAGTTTGTATGTTCCTTGGGGATATTTTGGATGTAGGAAACAGAAGCTCCCTGGGGCTGGTTCATATAAAAAGGGTGCATTGTTTTCCTATATAAATAAGGAGACATAAATCCTAGCCACCCTAACAGAAGCCACACAAGACCTCACAGGAAGGTCTCATGTTTTTTTTTTCTTTTTAAATTGCACATTATTTATATAATTTAAAAACATAAACATCCAAAACTCATTTTACAAGCTTGAATTTGTGCATATTTAAGGACTATATTAAACATATTAGTGTCTTGGCCTATGACAAGCGCTGGGGAGAAAAAAGGTACAAGTATCAGGGTTGATGGGTTAAAAAAATAAAAATGAAAAGAAGTGCACTACAAGTAGAAGGACCTTTCACAGGCTGATGAGACAGTGCTATGCACTGAAGAATAGTGAATCATTTATATCTGGGATCCTTTAAAAAAATGAAAGTAAAAATGTTAGAGTCCAGACGGAACCCACAGTTTACAGGTCCCCTTGAGACAGGTCTCCTGTTGTTGGGGGTTTCCTCGGGATTGATTAGAACTCAAAGGGCAGCAGTTGGCTCTTTTCATAGGAAGAATAGAAGGCGTAGGGCAGTCAGGTCTCATGAACACTTGTCTCCTTGTGATTCAAAGTAAAGTTCAAGAATCAGAGGCCTGGCATCATCAGAGCTTATTATAAATGCAGAATCTCAGGTCCCATTCCAGACTTGCTTAATCAGTCTGCTTTTTAACAAGATCCCCTTATTTAAATAAGTCATTTAAATTTGAGAACCTCTGCTCTAGGACATAGTTTGGAAAGTGTAAGGTTGCTTAGGATCTAGTGAAATTCAATCTACTGAGCCATGCCATTGTCCCTCTGCAGTCGTCATCACAGCTTTAAAGGCAGAAGAAAAGCATAGTGACAAGGTTTAGGATGCAGCGTCAGAGCGAGTGGCCAGAGTACAAAAAGAATGAAGGTCACTGGATTTGGAAATGTCAGGAAACTGTGAGGCCTGGGTGTTTGGTAGTTGTTCATAGGGTCACTGAAGTCTCCCAGGATTCTTCAGGGCTTGGAGAAAAGAGGAAACTGTGATCCAGGTGCCCAAGGGGCAGTGAAAGTGAAGGAGTGACCAGATGTCAGTAAAATGAGGAAAGACCTGAGATAATCCAGCTGGAGGCCGTGAGTCTAAGAGGATTTTTACTTGAGAATAGAAGCAACGTTGACACTGAGAATATCAATCCCACTTTCCAACCTCAGATTGAAGATGTGTAGGAGAAACAGTCTCAGGAGGAGAGCCAGGGTACAGTCAAGCCCCAGGGGTGAAGGTCACATTCTGTGGAGAAGCTGAGGATGCAGGGGAATGTTTTGGGCATAAAATTGGGGCTCCAGAAAGCACACCGTAGATATTGGGATATGAAAAGGGAAGTCAGACATTAGATGGAGAAGAACAAACTTGGAGCAACACAGGAGATGTAGAAAGAAACAAATGACTTGAAGGGAGCCAACATTTTGGGAATTGTGTCAATCAGAATAAAATAGATAATACTGCTGCAATAAATAACCCCAAATCTTAGTGGCTTAAAACCAGAAAGATCATTACTTGCTTATATTACTTGTCTATTACAGGTTGATGGAAACTGCTCCATGTCATCCTCACTTAGGGATTCAGGTTGACAGAGGCTCTGTCTCTGTGCTTCCATGAAACCAAATCTCATTTTTGTGTGTGCTCTTGCTGGAGTTCTTGCTTGACCAAAGCAAGTCATATGACTATATCTAAATTTAAAGGGACAGGGTCATGCAATCCTACCATAAACTTAGAGAAAGTCCTAGAAATATTTGGGGGGTAGAACTAACAATTATTATAGGTAGTAACTGTAGTTTATAAGGATGTGAGCCACAGGTGAATTACCCTGGTATAAGTTTCAGAACAAACTCTTGGACAGTCAGTCAAGCTGGCATGGAAACCAACTGCCATTCACTGTGGGGTGACCGAGTCCTGAGGACACCAAAAGTTTGTGCCTGTTCTGTAGGTTTGTCAGTTCTCAAGATACTTCTAGAAGCTTAGTTAGCAGAAATCTACACAGATACATAATTCCCAGGATGGCATGTCAACCCTGCTCTTTGCCCTAAAAAACTTGGTCTTTGTAATTAATGGTTTTATTTTTAGGCCAAAGAGATATTGGATAAATGTCAGTCTCAGCAAAAAACAAAGAACAGGGATATATTGTTCTTCTGGATGTTTGAGCTGATACTTTAATCTTGTCTCTCCGGACTCCCACGTCTCCTTGAGGAACCCGCGATGCTGCAAGTGGGAGAAGCCAACTTCACATTTTCCCAGATGGCTAAAATCCTGCCAAGGGTAATGTCACACTTCCCTCTCTGTGGAGATTATAGAAGCAAATTTGTGATGTTCTTGGATTGACCATTGAGCAAGTGCCTGTGGTCATTTTGAGTGCCAGTCTTCGAGTTCTGCGGAAATATGAATATTAAATCAAGAATGTTAGCCTCACTGGGTTCTGGGGCTATAGATCCATGCAATCTATTGTGATTAGACCAATTTCTAACTTTTCCATCTGGATTACTCTGCAGAAGGCAGATGCTGGACTCCAGTACTTATGAAGCAATAATGTAGGGGACACTGTTAGCTGCCTCACACATCCCTTCTACTACCAAAAAAATCCCTGATACAAAATAACTAGAGGAAGGTGATTCTGTCCTCAGATTTAGGATGGGCCCTGATTAGTCTAAGCCAGGGTGTTTACATCTTGGCACTCTTGACATTTTGGGCTGGATAATTTTTTGTTGTGAGGGTGTCATGTGTTATGGGATGTTGAGTCACATCTTTGCCAGTAGTACCTCTGATGTCAGTTGAAGCAATCAAAAATGTCTCTAGATATTGTCAAATATTTCCTGGAGGGCAAAATAACTCACAGTTGAGAACCACGGGTGTAAGCTGACCATGACAATCCCATTCCTCTTTCTTGATAACTGGATTAGAATAGGTATGTGACAATTTGGCTAATGAGATTAAGGGCAAAATGGCTGCTGGAGAATTTTAGAAAATGTCTTTTTTTCCTTATAAGGAAGAGATCCAGGGAGAGACAGTTCCTTCTCCTTTCTCTGGACCTCGAAGTTTGTGGATGAAATCTAGACATGTTACAGCCATCTCACTATCAGCATAAAGATGAAACCAACTCAAGAGCAAGGCAGGGACAGGAGATTCTCAGGGAATTAGGGGCGGAGCCCTGACACACCTAGCCTGGAGCCTGACCCACCACTAGGTAGCTCTTTATTTGAAATGACAAATATCTTTATTGTTAGAGCCACAGTGTTCTCTTCCTGGTACCCAAAACCATCCGAACTGAAGTCACCATGAGAGAGTGGCACAGAGGGAGGCAGGGCTTTCACCCATTCCTGCTAGGACAAAGGGTCTCTTTATTAAAAGTAATGTAAGACATTTCCTGTCTTTGAAGTGACAGGAGGTTAGGAAATTTACTTGGTTTTTTGGCAAGTTCATAAAAAGAAAACTGAACTCCTGCTGTCTAGAGGGGAGGGATGAGGCATCTACAAAGATAAGAATCAGATATTGCTGGGCCAGGAACAGATACAAAGATTGGAGAATCCCAAAAGGATTAAGCTGGTACTTAGAGGGTGGAAGAGTCCGATTTAGATGCCGAGACTGACATAGGTTCAGCCCTAACACTGAAGCCAAAACACCCAGAGTTACGCTGTGCTGTGGTTTTACCATTGGCTGGCGGCACATTAGAATTACTGTGGAGAGCTTTAAAAAAATATTGATGCCTGGACTCCCCTCTCTCTGCCCCACAGACATTCTGATGTAATTGGGGTGTGGCCTGGGCATTTTTTTTTTAACTTTAAAATTTTAATTTTAGGTGGATTCAGGTGTCTAACCCTATGTTCTTTCCACTCTATTGTGTTGTCTTTATACCAGTAAGTTCTTTTCTTATTTTAATTCCATTTTTTTTTTGTGACTAAATAGATAATACTTGTACCAAGTACAAAATAACTGCATGACAAGATCTCTCTCCCATGACTGTCTCTTAGCCACCCAGTCCCTCTACCTAGAGGAAAGTTTATGACTATGCACAGATATATGTTAGTTTTATTTTTAGTGTCTTTTTTAATATTAATGATGACTTTGTATGTGCACTGTATTATAGCTTGCATTTTTGACTTACTGGATCATGCAGATCATTCCTGATTAATAGAGTTTTTTTTTTTTTTATTCAGCCAACTTATTCCATTGTATAAGTGTGCTTTATTCTACTTAATCAGACCCCAAATGATAGGATTGGTACCAGCCTTGCTATGACAAACGATGTTCCAGTGAATAACCTTACATGGCACATATAGACATACTTGTAAGAAAAATGGGATCTCTGGGTCCACAGGTGGGTACATATGTAATTGATGAAGAGTGTCAAACTGACCTCATGGAGGCTGCATTCTCCCACCAAAGATGTGTCGGGAGGAGGAGTAGATTTTCCCCATAATAGGATATGTTATCATTATTTGATTTTGCTAAGCTGATAGGTGAAAAATGGTAGATCAGTATATTTTAAATTTGCATTATCAGTATCCTGAGTGCTGTTAATCATCTTTTCATACATCAAATAGCTATGAATTCCTTTCCTGTGAACTCTCCGTCTGTATCCTTTACCAAAGGCTTTTTGATTTTTCTGATTAACTTGAAGTACTTTGTCTACTAGGAAAATGAGGCTTTTAAAAATAATCTGATATGTGTTTTTGTCTAGGTTGTCTTTTGACTTTGCTTAATAGAGACTCTTTTATGGGTCTTTAATGACATTTAGTTTTTTAGTTTTCCTTAGGGCTTCGCCACTCTGATATTAAAAAAGCAAATGAATAACTCCATGGTTTGCAGAATTTTGGGAGAAGTCTTCTCAATTTTTACATATAAACTTTAGAACCAGACTTAAAAAAAAATCCATTATTTTTAGCTGGACTGCATTTAAATTTCACAGGTTCACCTAAGAGGAAATGAAATTCTGTGATGCACTGTTAAGCCTCCTTACTTTATCTAGTTATCTGAGTACATGCAAGTTCCCAGACATTTGGTCTGTTTGTTCACTATTACAATGAAAGAATGAACACCATTAATATCTCGATTGTATGGCATCAGGATTTGTAAAGGTTCTTGAGCTATTTTTAATATAGCGGATTATGAGGGCAGGAGGAGAGAATGCAGGGAGGGCTGTCAGCTGTATTAGAGGAAGGTGGATTTTCAGGAAGCCAGTTTGTCTAAGGGCACTTTAAACTTTCCAACACAGTATATTCAGTGACTATTGGCTGTGGTGAATGTTTGTCAAACTTTGGGCCCACCGAGCCCCTTTGAACCCCTTCTTACATTTTAGGATTTCTCCAAGTTATGACTCCTCACTTCCCAGATCTGCCTTCCCTGCTTCCCTTGCAGTTAGGGCATGAGCATGTGGCCCAGGCTCTGGCAACCAGCTGTAAGATATCAGTTTGGAATCAAATACCATAAAGAAGGGGGTGCTGTACAGAATTCCTTCCAGCAGGATGCTGAAAGACAGACATCCAACTGACAAAGGTAGCTGTGGCACATCCTGGTGATAAAATCCTGTGCCCAGCATTAGGAGTGTAGGCAGAGATGCTTGAGCTCAGTGGCATTGCCACCAGTGGAGTCTGATGGTATAACTTGGACATCACTCTTGGATGGCTAACCTCTGAGCCTGATTCTTTGGCCCTTCAGAAGGGACTAAATATTCTTTAATAAACTCTCTTTTTGCTTAAACTTCTCAAATGGATTCTGCCTGCAAATCTGACTGATAAATGAGGTGGTTATATATTTGGTGGCTTCCATTTTTCTATTTTAATTGCTTTTCAATGGCTTTCTTTCCCAATCTTCCAAACGCATGCATTATAATTGAACTATGAAAAACAAGAGATCATTAGGGCCCTATATTAAAGACAATATGATATAAAGAATCCTAAGTATTTACATTCAGGGCAGCGCCACCCTCAGTCTTAAAATTCTCTACATAATTCCACACTTATGACATGCTGTAAACTTGATGAATCCTAATTAGAAAAAGAAATATTTGGCAGATGGAGGTCTTTTTGTAAAGCGGCCTCTTCCTAGGACAGCTCCCTGAAGCCTAGTCACCAGACTCAGGTCAGGGCTATGGGAGGCCAGAACCAGTATGCTATAAAAGCTGGCACATGTATCTATCAGACCACCCTTGACTAACACTGGCCTGTGGCTCTGTGTTTCCCTCCTCTAAAACTTCGTCACACACACACACACACACACACACACACACACACACACACACACACACACACATTTAGTTTTCAATGACAGACTTTTTGTAATCATTATTTTATGCATAGATTTTATATCTGTGGTTAAATAGTTAATCCCTCAGGGGCAAGAACCACATCTTGTATTTCTTTTGTATTTCTCACAGTACTGAGTAGACTGTCCAAACATTGTAAGGGTTTGTTTAATAAATATTTACTGATTGATTTCTCTCTTGGGGCTGTGGAGTGTAAATTACTTGGATGCCTCATCACTTTTCATTGTGTGAGAGAGGGAGGGAGGGAGGGAGGTAGGGAGGGAGGGAGGGAGAGAGAGAGAGAGGTCTGAGAGTCAATAAATAACAAACTCCAGTATTAAGTTTGGAGCCAAAATGTTGAAGATACAGGTCTCAGCCATATGTGAGTAACCTATCTTAGATTGTCATGTATTAATTGTGGCTATAATAATACCCACTTCAAACATCTCCTAAGATTGGGAGCTTTGTAAGAAATAATATATACTTAAAGCACCTTGTGATTATTATCTGGTCCACATGAAATGGGACCAGAGAGAGAAGTGGAGAACAGACTCTAAAATTAGTCTGTAGAGAAAAAAAATCTCTGCTGACGTGACCCACTGGGTTTGGTTCCCTCTTCCTGGGGCCAAAGGGTTTTGTAGTACTGGACTATTGGGTTTCCAAGTATATCTAGGCAGCAGGTATTCTCCTCTTTATCCCCCACTCCTAGCCAAAGCCATCAACTCTACCTCAGACTTCAAAACATCTAAATATAGTCTGATGCCCTGTCCCACCTTCTCCTGGGTTCAGGCCCTGGTCCTCCCTTACAACTTTGGCTGCTTTCTGCCTCTGGTCTCTGACCTCCTCCCCACTTTATATGAGGCAGTTATTGCTCTAAAAGAGCAAAGCTGATCATCTCACTCTTCCAAGAAGCTGTGTTAAATATCTAAGTCTATATATCTATGGTGTTTCTATATCTAAATAGGGAAGCCCAGTTATGAGGCTGTTGCAGTCAAGTGAGAGATGCTGGGTGTGTGAACTGGGTTAGATGAAGAGGTGGGAAAAGATTTGAGAAAGAATATATAAAACTGTAAACTCTCTCTGTATTGTTGTACAAACTCTGAACCATAGTTATGTCTAAGATTTCTTCTATTCATTTATCCAATGAATATTTATTGCAAGCCTACCATGTGAAAGGCACAATTCTAGGCAGTGTGATTATGAGGGGACAATATAGACACAGATCCTGCCCTCTCATAGCTCACAGTCTAGCAAAGAAAGAATATATAGAAAATCAGTAGGAAATCCATTAGGGCCACGGGACTGTGACTGGGGGAACTACTTGAGATAAACTGGTTAGTGAAAGTCATCTGAGGAGGCAGCATTTAAGCAGAACTTCAATGAGGAGGAAGAGTCAGCTGGACACAGAGCTGGAGAATAATAGACCGAAACTAGAGGAAGAGTAAAGACCCTTGGGTGGGAAAGAGTTTGGCATTTTTGAGGAAAACATGCCAGTGAGAATGCTGAGTACTGAGGAAAGTAGTATGTGATGGGGTGGAGAGGGAGGCAGGAGCCATAACTACATAAAGACCTAGTGGTCTTTGTCAGGGGTTTGAATTTTTTTCTAAGATTGGAAGATGGCTTTGAGCCAGGGAGAGACATAGAATAGTTTCTATATTAAAGAGGTCACTTTGCCTCCTGAGTGAAGAAGAGACTACAGGGGTCAGGATAAAAGTAAGCATGGATGGATGCAGGGGACACATGGTAGAGCAGTGTGGTATCGGCTCTGGCTGAGTTGTTGACGGCTTGGCTAGGAGGTATCCAAGGACATGGAGAGAAGTGGTCAATTTTAAGATCTATTTTATGGATCAAATTGCCTGCTTGCTGATGGAATGACTAGATATGAGGATGAGTAGCAAGAAGAAATCAAGGATGACTTAGGGTGGATAGTGATGCCATTTGCTGAGACAACAGGGAAAGGAATAGATTTGCGAAGAAAAGTTGAGTTCATCTTTGGACATGTTAAATGTGAGATGCTAGTCACTTCAGTGAAAATGACAAATGGTAGGTGGAGAAATAAATCTGGAGCTCTGGGAGAGGTCTTTGCTCTAGATTTACATTTTGAGTCATCAGCATGTAGACAATTAAGTCATGGGACTGGGAGGGATCATCCAGAGAGAGTGCAACTAGATCAGAGGGTGGACAGCTCTCTTTACTAGTAGAAGAAAACAGGGGCTGAGTTGCCTGGAGAGTGAGGTTAGAGGGAAAGCAGGGGGATGGACCTTCCTATGCTCCAAAAGAGAAAGGTGTGTCCAGATGGGGATTGAAGTCAACTGTGCTTGACATCCGAGAGACTAAAACAAGGGCAGGAAAGAGATGAGAACACATGAGTCATCAACATATAGGTCATTATGGTGACTGATGAAAGCAGTTTGGTACCCAAGACTGACTGGAGTACAGGGATGGAGGGGTTAGAATGTGTAGCTGTCAAGAAACTTCATGAAGTTTTGCTGATTGCTGGATCATGGATGCTTTTACTTTTTCTGTTTGTATATTCTTATTTTCCAACAATGACCATTTATTACTTGTGTAATTAATAACAATAATAATAATAATAATAATAATAAATATAAACACATTGCAGAGAGCACTCCATTGTTTATGAGAAAAGGAGAAATTCCTAATAGAACATGGCAGACTAGCTTCCCTCCACTGTGATCTCTCTCCAACCGCAGGCTTGCTATTCTCCACAAGCACCAATCTTGTCTCTGCTGCAGCCAGTATATTTCCTTCTTCCCAGCTTCTACCATATATATAAATTTGGAGTCTGGTGCCAGGCATTAGCTATGTCTGTGGCTCTCTTCTCAGCATCTGTAAGCCGCCCCACCCCACACATGTCCGGGATCATTTAGTCACCTACCCACTTACCACTCACCTAGTTTCACCCATGCATCAATCCTACTGCTGCGGACAAATCTCGATTCCTGTCTTCTACTTACCTGGGTTTGAGTGGCAGGATAGGATAATAGGGGAAAAAAAATAGGGCCTCAAAGTCAAATACACACGGGTTCCTTCCTCCCTGTCACTTATTAGCTGCGTGACCTTGGGTAAGTCTGTCTCGTAATGGTCCTGTGCCTCAGTTTCTTCACCTGTAAAACCAGGTTAGTAAAAGCCGCATCCTATCAGTTTTGCGATGCCTAAGCATAAAGTAAGGAGGAATCGCGGCGGCTCACCCTGCATCAGATTGGAGTGGAGGCGCTGGGCCGCACACAGTAGCTGGAACTATGGTGTTTCAGAAGGGTGACCCGCCAGTGGGGCCTCTCGCATAACCGCAAGATGCCAGACGGTGTCTCTCCCCGTTCGCAGGGCGTGTGCTGGTCGGGTGACCCGTCCTTCCAGTCTCCCCGCACTCCGGGTCCGTGATCACGCGCCCCCCCACCCACAGCCGACCTGACGCGGCGGTGGCTCATGCGCCTTTCCGCTCCAGCCTGCTGCCACGGACCACACGTCGCATCCCCGCCGCCCGGCTCCGCCCCGCACCCGGGGCGCGCCGCTCGGGCCGGCCGGCTCGGGTGTCGGGGCGGCCGCGCCCACGGGCCCTGCGCCCTGATTGGCCGCGCCGCGGCGGCGGGCAGCCCGGGGGCGCACACACCCTCCGCGCGCAGCCAATGGGGCCGCGCGCGTCATCTCCGGGGCGGCCCGCCGGCCGGCAGCCCCTCAATAAGCCACATTGTTGCCCGAAACTCGGAGGCAGGAGTCCCGGCTGCCGCCAGCCACGCCGCGAGCCCAGGACGCGAGCGGGCGGGAGAGGGGCGAGCGCGTTCGCGGGGCCACGTCCCTCCTCCCGAGCGGAGCCGCAGCGACCGCGGGGCTGAAGTTGGCGCCTGGACCGCGGGGCAGCCCGACACGTCGCCGGGGGCGACTTCTTTCTTGGGCACCTTCTCGCCGTCGGGACTTGCAACCCCGTTTCCAGAGACTCGGGACCCTTCGGCGGGGCGCGCCGTCGCCGTCAGCCCTCCCCGCGCTCCGGCCGCGCCGCCCCCCCCCCCGCTCCGGCCGGGGTTTCCCTCCCCGGCGCCGTCGGGCTTCGGCAGGATGATCGCCTCGCATCTGCTCGCCTACTTCTTCACCGAGCTCAACCATGACCAAGTGCAGAAGGTAAGCACGCGCGGGCGGGGGCGGCCGGCGTGCCTCCGCCGAAGTCGGCGCGGTCCCCGGCGCTTTCCCCGGGGGCCTGGCCAACGGCTTCTCCTGGACTCTGCGGGGACACGCTTCTTCCCCATTCCGGGGCGGCGGACGTGGACGGAGTCGGGGCGGCCGGGAGACCCCTGGACACAGGAGCCACGTCGGCTGGGCACCCGCAGGCGTGTGCGCGCGGGCGCGGCGCCGGGCTCACGCCCCGCACAGCTCTCCCTCCCTGCCACTCCGCGCGCTCGGGCTGCTGCTGCTTCTTTTTTTCCTGGAGAGGCGGATCACCCGAAAGTAGCCTTAGACTGCTGGGCCCACGTGGGAGGAGCCCCTCTGTCTCTGCCCGAGTTCCGGAGAGAGCACGTGGGGAGAGTCGTGGCTGGGGGAGGAGGCTCCTCCGCCTCGTGGGGCTGCGAGGGGCCCCCGCGCCAAGGGACCGCGTCTGGGGGACGTGTGGTTGCCTTTGGCAGTTCTCACGGCCTTGGGCAGGTGGGCTTGGGGAGACGCCGGCCGGGGAGGGAGCTGGGAAGGAGAGGAACTCCCCTCTCCGCGCCCCCTGCCCGGAACTGAGGCTCCCGGAACTGAGGCTCCGCAAGGGGCGGACACTCTGTCCCCCCGCCCCCCAAATCGACTTCGGAACCGCTCAGCCTTGGGTCCTCGGGGTCCCCTTCCAAGTTGGGGGCGGGCTTGGGGTGTCACTTCTGGTGCTCCTGAAGTTACTCAGACAGAACCAACTCCTCCCCACACCCCTTCTTCCCGTCTTCCTTGATATTTTTGTCCTTAAACGAGCTTTTTCCTATCCTTGGCCCTAACCTGTCTGCCCACCTCGCTCTCGGCAGCCCCCACCCGCCGCCCGAGCTCGCTCTTTGGCGGCGTCATTTACATGAGAAAGAGCCTCCGGCGGGGCCGGGAGCCTCGCTCACAGCGCCTCCGGGGATGGGGTGGGGGTGGGGCCTGGCTGGGCCCGTGGTGCTATCACTCTGGGGAGAATTGTTTCTAAAATGCTCTGGATAGGCTCCTGGCGGGAGGCCTCATCTGGGATTTGAGGAGAGGGGATGGACTGGGGTGGGGGTGGACGGTGTCCAGTTCTCCGAGGCAGTGAAAGAACACTGCTCAATTACATACTTGAAGTTTCTGTGTTTTAGTGGGAACACAGGTTTGGGGAAACGTCTTGACATTACCCTTTGCCGAGGGCAACCTGCTGGTATTCCCATTTTGGGGATACGAGAGCAGTGGAGAGGATTGTGGGTCTTGGTTTTTTTAGAGCGATGGCAGATGAACCCCCAAATAAAGCATTGACATTACCCAGACCCAGACTGGAGTAGGGAGCAGAGGGGCGGCTGTTTGAGATGAGTTTTACTCTGCTTATAAACGGTTGTTACTCTTTCATTCCTGGGATGTGGCCCTGCTCTGCACTTTAATTCAGTTTATTTAAGAATCTATCTGTGAGCCAGCAGGATCTTGGCAACTTCTTTGGGCTTCTCTGCCCAAGAAGAGAGTTAACACTTGGAGAAGACTGTCATCCCCTGGCAAGTCCTAAACTACAAAACTGTGGGATCTTTAATCCAATTGAGGGTCTTCTCTGTTGGGTGAATATCATCCCAGGACATTTAAATTCTTTTACAGATTTGCACTTCCCCAATCTGGAGGAAGGAGGCTAGGTGCCACCCTCCTGGTCTGCAGAGTGGTCATCCCTTTGGTTCCAAAGTGGAGTTAGCTAGGGTATCTGGAAATGAGTTCTAATTTCTGTTTTGTGGTTTTTTTTTTAAACCACAGAACCCTGAGCACGTCACTTTGCTGCTTTGGACTGCTAGTTTCTTTTCGTAAAATGAGGATGACAATAGCAGCCTTGTCCACTTTATGGAGTTGTGATGATTAAGCACAGCAATGTGATAGCGGCTTTCTTAAAGACTTCTCTCTACGGTTGTAGCTACCTTTCCACCTTATAAGGTGTCCCCGGGACGCTTGTGTGTTTTTCCTCTAAATTACCAATGGGGGCAGAGTTGAGTCAGGCCTTTAACTCACCTGGTAAACCGGGGATTTAGCCTCTCCTGGTTTAAGTGAGCAGGACTGTTTGATTCCATCTGCAATTACATCGGAAGTAGGAAGAGAATCAGAGAATATTTTGGAAGCTTCTTTTCAAGTTGCTGCTAGAAGGAAGAATTAGGAGAGAAGAACACTTGAGTTTGGTTTTAGAGCCTTTTGAACAGGCCTTGATTTGAACTTTTCTGAAATCCCTCATCATCTTACATCTGGATTGTAGTCTGAGGCATGGAAAGTTTAGGTTCACCCGCCCAGAATTAGCGTCCAGAGAGTCACTTGTCTCCTGATGGACAAGTCCAGTGTTTTCTGCCATAAGAAGAGGGGTTAGGGTTATTTGTTCATTTTTGCCGGTCGATACTTTGAAACTCAGGAGCAAGCACATATGCCGTCTACTGTGTACCAGGCACTGTTTTAAGCCCTTTACATATGTTAGCTTATTAACAGTCACAACAATCTCATGAAGGAGATACTATTACAGTAAGTCCTCAATGATAGGCTCTGTGACTTTAAGTGAAATAACATAATGAAACCAGTTTTACTATAGTCTAATTTGTATAAATGAGTCAAGTTCCTCTGGCATCTCATCAGTGTTAAAATGAAACAACATTGAGAAAACAGTGTTTTTCGTGGACCTGCTGTATTATCAGCATCTCTTTTTCACTGGTAAGGACCTGAGGCACAGAGTTAATTTGTCCAAGGCCACTGGATTTTTTGTAAGAGCTGAGAATTGAAGCCATGCTCTTGACCACCCTGCCTGCCCTTAGGAACATTAGTATCCTTGCCCCTGTCTGCATTCTCTCTTGGATGCTGACACTTTCACTCAACATGTCCAGAAATGCAACTATCTCTCCTCTTGGTTAGAGTAATGGCATTAGTAACCTCTGGCTATTCTGGTTAGGAGCCCTGGGCCCGTTTCACTGACATTCTTTTCTGATTGCTACTTTAGAGGCCTCCCCATGGTTTCCCTGTTTCCAGTCTCTTTTTGGAGCCAGACTGGATCATTACAGAGGCCTTTTAAGATACTGCACAACTGAATGCACCCTGACCTACCCCATATCTCAGCCTCATCTTTTTTGTCTTCGTTCCCCTAAAACTTGAATCACCATCCCTCTAAATGTCATGCCTGTTCATGCAAGGTGATGATCATGGGTATTTTGTCAATGGCTGTTCATGGGTATTTTGTATCATTCCACCATACACCGGAGTTGGCAGTTTTTAGTTCTGGTTTCTTCTTCAGGGCAGGGATAATCTTCTGGCTGTTCATCATCGTAGCTACAGTTTCTGGCCATTGGTGAGGTGCTCAGTGAGTGCAAGAATGAAGGAGGGTACCTTCCTGGAGAAAGAAACTGAGCAGGCAGGGGCTGTAGGAAGTGAAGGAGGGTGAGAGGCAGCTGGGGGAACTGCTAGTACTGGCCTGAAGGGATGGGTGAATAGGTGGACCCTTAGAGGGAAAGGCAGTAGGCTATCCCTCCATCAAGTTTTGAGGATTGGCCTGAGGGTGATCCTGAGGGTAAATAGGGGGAGGCAGGAAGGAAAGGAAGAAGGCTTTACCTATCTATCCTCCAACAATCAAGCCTTTATGTCCTGTCTGGAGAGAGGATTCTTTTTACTAATTGAGGTATAATTAATATACAAGATACAGGATTTCTCTTTTAGGAATGAGAATCTGGGTTAACTAATAGAAGTGAAATGAAGTATACCTATCTTCTTTTAGCCATTGACCAAATTGTTTTAACATGCATAGACTGGTGACATATTTTCACTCCAGTCCTGGAATATAGATGGCTCACTTGGGCTCCTTGTGTTTGAGCCCCAAAGGGTGGCTTTCAACTCTGGACTTATTGGGGGTGGGTTATCTTGGAATCAGAAAGGTTCAGTAGAGCCCCCAAGAGTCAAAATAGGCAAGAATTTTAATGCTTTTTAAGAACTTACTGTGGGTACAAGGGTTTAAGAACTTACTGTGGGTACAAGGTTACACTATGTGGTAAGTTGAAAGGCACCTTTCAGTTGTCTGGTGAGATAAAACTCCGGGAAAAGATACCTTACCAGCTACTAAGGGTGGAGTCTGTCTGGGCTGTACTGTTAAGAGAGGAAGTTAGGGACTTTAAGGAAACTTTGATTGATATGTTTTGAGCACCTACTAAGTGTCATTAATCTTCAGATAAGAGATTAAAGTACTGGGAATAAACTGATTATTAAAACCTTGATAAGGTTATTTTTGACTGAGTTAACCGACATTGACTGGTACAATTTGTCTCATTTGTTCAACTTGTAACCTAATACTTAGTATCCTACTACTGCCCCTTCTCTGCTCAGAAGATAACTGATGGTAGTAGGAGTATTTTTTAGCTTTTGCTAACCATCCATTTGTTTTGTATTGTCAAATTTCTGTTTATGAGAAATCTGGGAAGTACTTTTCTTTTCTTCTGAATGAATTAAAATTCCCTGTGAGGCTCCTCAGACAAAGCCAACTTTTTTTTTTTTTTAAACTTCACTTTTCAAAGTTAAACTTTTTCAGCACCCTGAAGAGTCTGAGAGCACTTAGGGGCCGTTTTCCAGGGGGAATCAAAACAACACAAACCACAACAGTTTTCTCGAAAAATCTGGCAGTGGGAGTAAGGAGATCTGATGTTCTAAAAGAACTCAATCCCAGAAAACCTGCTTTGTTCAGTTGCTTCCGGCTTAAAAGACAACTTGATAACGGGTTCCTCATTATCATCACTGAGGTCTGAAGTCAGCGAGTTTGGTTTGTTTTTGAACGCTGTGTGTTGTCTGTCTTTGCCTCTCCAAAGCGGTGGGGGTGTGTGGTGTGGGGTGGCAAATCAAATCCCAGAGTTCATTGGCTCTGTCTTAATATTACATGCCATGGATCATAGGCCATGCTTCCCTGCACTCAATTGGCTGTTTCTGCTAACTTTGAAAGCAGGTCTTTTTACCTCAGAGCTATCGACGCTTTGGGATGGCTGATCTTAGGTGAGCAGCTAGCCCAGCCTATCTTGAAGAGCAAGAATTCCACTCTCTCTAAATTTACAGGGACAAAAAGCCTGTTTACTTGTTTATTTTCTGCTATTCCTTTAGAGCAATAGTTTTCAACTATTAGTGATTTTGTTCCGCAGTGGACTTTGTTAATGTTTGGAGACATTTTTGGTTGTCAGAAAGCAGGTGGGTGGGGATGTTATTGCATCTAGTAAGTAGAGGCAAGGGATGCAGCTAAACAACCTACAAGACACAGGACAGTACCACTTCCCCCGCCGCCCTGGCAAAAACAAAACAAAACAAAGCAAAACAAAACAAAAAAAGCTTTTCTGGCTCCAAATATGTGTAGGTTGAGAAACTGCATTTAGATGAACATGGTCCATCCCTCCTTCAGTTTTATAGTGTATCACTCTTGGTCATACAACTAGATAGTAGTAGCAAATAGGATTGTAGCTCTCAGCTCTCTGTGTGCTGTGTCATGGTGAGAGTGGTTTTTTTTTTTTACACAGACGATGAACTTAAGGTGAGGTCTGCAGACTACACAATCAGTGGATGTTCATGAGTCGGTTACCTGGCTGAGAGTATGTTACCTGGATTACTGTTTTTCTGTCAACTAGAAAAATGTGAGCAATGTGAGTACCGCAGGAAGCCAGTGGGAGAGAAGTCTGCTTGATTGTCCCTAGGAGAGTCTCACCAAGCTGTTGCTGAGGATTCTGTGGATGCCAAGCATCATTTAGGTTTCTGAACAAGGTGGGCATGGACCTGTAGGAACATGAGTTCAGGAGCTGCCATAGCTGGGAGCAGAGGAAAGAGTCAGGGATACCCACTGAGGGACAGTCCAGCAGTCACTGGGAGTGGCTTCATGGTGAAGTGTAGAACCAGGCTCCCTAGGGTTGGACCCTGGCTTATCATGCAACCAGCTATGTGCACTTGGGCAGGTTGATTTAACCTTTCTAGACCTCAGTTTCTTCCTCTTGTAAAATGGAGAGCGTTTGGATAACAACTTAATAGGGTTGTTGAAAGGGTTTAAGAAAAGTTGGTGGTAAATGTGAAGCTCTTAGAGTTGTGCCTGACACATGGTCAACACTTTGTGTTAAATCCTGCTGCGCCATCCAACTGGGCAGGAGCAAAAGAGGCCCTGCTTTTTTTTGTTTCCCAAGGGATTTTAAGGGATACAGGTTCTGGCCCATTTATGCTTTCTGATGTCAGATTAGAGCAGAGGACAGGGAAGGTAGAAGGATGGAAAGTTCCTAAAGTCAAGGAATGAAGAAATGTCCTCACTTGCTCTCCAACTGCTCAAACCTCTTTCCTGGGTGGAGGAGACCCACCTTGAGCTCTTCCTCTGACTTGCTTTCTTTCTGGTCCTCTTGGGAGCTAGCACCTCCACTGGGGAGTCTCTGGGACACCTTGGACATTGGTGCACCTCAGGCTGAAGTGTCCACCTTGGGAACACAGCTGCACTGAGGAATCACAGCATTAGTTTAGCCCTTTTTCGCTGTAGAGTCCCTTTTCCCTCAGCACCTCTCCCAGAAGGCAGGAGGGTTGAAGGGAGGACAGCAGAGGCTCGAAGGGCAGTTGCTGAGGCTACTTGTGCTGAAGTTGGCCAAGTGAGAAGCTTGCTCAGCCTTCCTCACTTCTGTCCCTAACTCTTTCTTTCCATGGGGGGAAACTGCTTGAGGTGCTCTGTCCTGTCATAGGTGCAGGTCCTGGTAGGTTTTGGTTCCACTGACCCCTGGGGTTTCACTGAAGGGAACAGTCGTTCTCATATTCTTTTGGCACATTGGGTGGAGGGTCCCTGGCCATTTTGAGTCTAAGCAGAGAGCTTTTGCTCTTTATACATAGACTCTGGGCTGTCCAGTGTGGCTCCTCCTTACATTGGGATGCCTGGGGTTCCTGGTAAACTCAACGGAACCCTCTGTGTAGAACCCACACTTTACTCCCCTTATCCCTGTATAGCCTTTGTCTTGTCCAAACCCAGTAGGGAGTCTTGGCATTATTCCTATGGGAACAGGAGCGAGAGAATCTCATCTCCCTCAAAGTGCTACCCTCTTTTAGGGGTGGCCGTGCATTCTGTACTTTCATCTGAGGATCTCTAAGCATTTTCTTGACATTTTTTCCTTGGAGGGACCAAGTGAGTTAACCTAGAGAGTTAGTCAGGACTAGAACCTGGCTTTGGGAGCCCTTGGCACCCACCTACCCACCCAGCCTTCCTGCCCCTCCTCCCAGGAGGCCGGGAGGTAGTCTTTGTTCTTGAAAGGCCTTATTCCCAACCTCTTCCTTCTGGCCTCTCCATTATTGTCTGACAAGGCATGAAGCCAGATAAGCCACAGGCAACTTTAATTAGGGTTAAACGAGGGCATTAGAAGCTACCACTTTTCCTTTTTCCCATCTGAGGGACTTTCCCCTCCTGTTTCCTTCTTCCTCCCAAATTTTTCTGTCCCAGCCCCTCCCAATGAAGCCTTTCAGCCATGGCCCATCAGTTCCTTTTCCCTCTCTGTTTCCAAAGGTGTGAAAATAACAAACTGCACCACTTACAGAGTGCGAGACAGTAATTGTCTCAACAGTCATTCAGAATTCAAACCCAGGCAGTGAGACTCCAGAGCCCAGGCCCTGAACCCCAGTGTGGGCCTACCCGGGACAACTGGAGACGGCCAATGGTGTTTCAGTTTCATGGGGTTGTGAGTCAAGGTGTCGGCTGAGAAGGGATCATCTAGTTCAAACCTTTCATTTTACAGATTGAGGAAGAGTGTCCCTAGTGTTGTATACTTGAGGACCAGCCTAGGCTCACAAGGAATGAACTCTAGACCAGGGACCCAGTTTCTAGGTCCCTATCCCATCTCCTTTCAGCGCCTCTGATGCAGCATGAGCTCTTCCCATCATTCAGGTGTGTGCTCCCCAGGGACAGAGGCGAGGTCTCCTCTGTGGCCTGTACCTAGGGTGACCCTATAATTTATTGTCCAAACTCGGCCACTTGTGAGAGTGAAAGGACACAATGCTGCTGCCACAGTGTAAGCTGAGATGGTCCCGGGCAAACTGGGACAATGCTGCCCTGTCTACGGTGACTGTGATTGTAGGGTAGGTGTGGCGGACAGGGAGGGGTCTGGGGCTGGACATGGTGCAGAGGCACAGCCCAAGGGGTTTTGGTCCAGCAGGTGGTCAGTAGGCAGCAACAGGAGTGAGGACTTCAGCTGCTCATGTGGGGCAAGAGGCTCAGGGGCAGACTGGCCCCTGGCTGTCCAGAGGAGGCAGAATCTAACCCCTAGGGGATCTGAGGTACTGGCCAGGGCAGCCAGTTAGGTGGAGAGGAAGTCGTGTTGCTGCCAGGATCACGTACGGCAAGGCCAGGCCTGAAGAACGAGGGCCAGTCCCTCAGATGGGAAAAAGGACTCAGAGTCCTGGGGTAGTCCTGAGGAGCCAGTTCCTCCCATTCACCCAAATTTCTTTCCCACTCCTTGCTTCAGCACTCCCGTGGCCTCCCATATGTAACCATAACAGATATGTCCTGAGCACTTGCTATATCTCAGCACTTGCTATATCTTAGCTGCTGGCATCACAAATGTGAAGTTGGGAACATGAAGTCAATGCCTTCAGTCCTCCAGGGCCAGTGAGGGCAAGAGGTACAAGGTGTCAAAAGTGAACTGCTGCCCTGGCTGGGGGATTTGGGAAGGCATTTGAAGTAGATGCCATTTGTGCCCTGAAGGGCAAGTGGGAGTTTGTTAGGCCAGAGGAGGAGAGCATTCTAGGCATGGGACCAGCATGTACATGTTTCTGATCTTTGCAGTACAAACACTCCTCAGAATTGTACTGATGTGCAAGATTTAAATTATTATAAATCTGTATTTTGTTACTTTCTGCTTTTACCCTCAGTTTGTAATTACTTGTTGACTTATTTACCTCCCACCACCAGACTGAGCCCCTTGCAGGCAAAAACTGGGGTCTCCTCTGTCTCTATCCACAGTGCCTGGCCCTGGCACATTTAGTTTTCAATCCATGTATGTGCGTAAATGAACTGTGCCGGGTCATACACATCTTGGACATACTTTTCATTTGTACTGTTGCCCCACAGTTGGAACAAAATGTTTGAGGACAAAAAGGGTCCTGGGATGGGGGTCCCAAATGCCTATCTCCTGGACACCTGACAGGTGCTGCTGCCTGAGAGGTCTGTCTGGCTGTAATCTGGTGCAGCTGAGAGCAAGAACTGGAAGAACAGGAAACCCTGTGACTCACAACGGTGCAACAATATCCTGGAGGAGTGGCCTGTAGCCTCTCTGTCAGCTCCACACTTACTCTTCTGCCCCAGGCTTGTCAGTACACAGTGCTCCAGAGCTGGAATTGCCCTGAGGTGGCATGGTAGGCCCCAGTCCCCAGTGAGGAGTACCCACCTTGTCCCATATGAAGAAAGTGTTGTAGCAGATCTGTTACTTTTGGTTAGCTGCATTTCAGAGGACAGAGGCCTTAAAGAATCCAGGATATGCTGTCTTTTCCTTCCAATGCATTTTTTTTTTTTAAATCAGAAACATCTGGCCTCGGTTTGGCGACTTTACAGGATAAACTTTCTGCCCTTTGCACAGTGTTGGTTTTCTCAGGAGTCTGTGAAGACATTATTATTAATGAGCTCACTGATAGCAGTTACCTGGCTTTTCTGGGATGGGCACACCTGTGCCCCAGGTTAGGGCACTCAACTAGCTACCGGATGTTGTAGGTCCTGCCAGCGACTTGGCCTTGTGGGTGGGGGAAGCTCTAAATTTTGGTTTTCTCATCAAATATTTGTGGTAAGACACTGGCAAAGGAATAATGCAAAAATATGAAATTCTTTTAAAATTAAGTTGCACGCATGTGTGAGCTGATAGTTCACTGGGAGGCTGTGTGTGGCAGCATTTACATTACGACTTTTCTGGTTTGACCTCTTTCGAATTCTCAGATCTCCTTGGGCCCTCTGACCATGCACAGTGGGTTGACTAGGGCTTAGTAACTGCCTTGCCCTTTTTTCTTCCCATAATTTTAAATTGAAGTATGTAATATGTACAGGAAACTGAATGCACCAGGTAACCATCACCCAGGTCCAGTAACAAATCATTACCAGCCCCAGCACTAACTCCCAGTTAGCATAATCACCAGCCTGACTTGTACTAGCTCAAGTCTGTTTCTATACTTAATATAAATGGACTCCTACAGTATGCCTCCTATTGTGTCTGGCTTCTTTCACCCACTTTTATATTGTGACATTCATCTATGTTTGTTGCCTATGATAGTAGGTGATGCTGTGTAGTACCCCTGTCCCTGCACTGCCAACCCTGTTTTGACTGGTTGAATTAAAGCAGATGAGACTAGTCACTTCAAAAGGGTGTGGTCTTTTCTAAATTTCTTTAGAGGATGCTAGGTTAGAGCCTTGGCTATATATATATCTTTAAGACAGGAACGCAAGTGCTAGGAAAGCTGAAATTCAATCAGTCACTCTGCTTGGGGTCTAGAGGTGAAAGGCAAGAATTAGCTAGGGTTCATCTAGTACCTCCTGGAGAAAAGGTTCTACATATTAAACCAGAAATACCGAAGACTGCAGAAAGGCATTCCAGCGGTACCCCAGGGTGTCCTTGTGGCCTTGGCCCTGATGCTTATATACTTGCGGAGTTGCTTTCTTAAACGATTTGGTCACTTGAGTTCATACTTCTACCAGGTGGGTGTGTCCTGTGGGAATGAGCATTTGGTCAATCATGTATTATTTATTTTCTTCTGTCTGCTTAGTAAAAGGATTAGGTGATGTGATTCAGCTTTTGGTAAAATTTTAACAGCAAGAGTCATGAAATGGGCAAGGACGATTACCTAAAATTTAAGACTAAGGCCAGTTCATTGGAGCCAAGTACAGAGCTCTGAGCTTCATGACATGACAGTCAAGGCAGAAAGGACAGCTCTCTTTGAGTCAGTCATTTTAATTTCATTGGCCTGTAGCAGGAAGCACGGTGAGTCTGGGCAGCCAGACTTTCTTCTGACATTAACCCCACAGAGAATGACTGGTCAGTGAACAACGCAGCAGCTTTACACAGAGGGGCGATCTTTATGATCCTTCCTTCCCTCGATTCCTTGAGTAAAAGTGATAGGATTAAATCATACTAGTTATGAAGGCATTGCAGGAAGGAGCTAATGTAATGTAGTAAGTAGCTTTCTGGTCCTAGAATTCATAACCTTCCAGGATCTTGGGCTTGCCCACACCTGCTGAGCCTTTTCACACTTTCCAGGTCAATGTACATCCACTGACTTAAATATCATATATGTATGTTCTCAGCCCAGAAGCAAATTCCCCTGAATGCCAGTCTTAACAGGCCACCTAGTCACACCCCTGACACTTCCTTTGGGCTGCCTGGCATTGTGCTTGCCTTTCTTATCTACTGAGACTCATCCCTCCATTCATTTCAGAGACATTTATTGGGTCTATAATATGAGCTGAGCTATCTCATATGTAAAGTCCTAGAGAGCAGGAATCTTTCTTAAAAAATTTTTTTGATTGTGTAC
The DNA here is from genome assembly GCA_030015415.1 of Cynopterus sphinx. Taxonomy (NCBI): domain Eukaryota; kingdom Metazoa; phylum Chordata; class Mammalia; order Chiroptera; family Pteropodidae; genus Cynopterus; species Cynopterus sphinx. The sequence goes on along the minus strand of CM057383.1, from coordinate 51,486,179 downwards.
ATATTCATCTCCAGAATTGATTTCTTTAAAAATTATGTTCCTGTACACCGTAGTGCTTTGCATATAGCTGGCTTTCAATAAATGCTATGAAATGAGGCTTCAGCGGTTGTCAGAGACTCAGGAGGTGAGTGATATGAATCTTTTAGACTTAGATATTCAAATTTAAGATTTCTTCAATACTACCCTTTGAAACTGCGTAAGGTATTCAAGGTAAGATTTGTGGTACTTTATATAACAAACCATCAATGCTGGAATAGTGCTCTCTTCTACACATCAACAGCTTGCTTGATCAGTACCATTTTCCATTGGGACCAGATAAGGTGGACTTAAGAACCAGGCAGCGGCCACCAGCCATTCAATTGGAATTGGCCGGCAAGATGAGATGGGCCCTTCTGAACCTGAAATAGGACTGCCATTTCTTGTTTTTGATCATCGAGTAAGGTGTCTGGGTGATCCAGAGTCTAGTCTAAACTGTGTGGCCTTGATCCAGGCTACTCCCTGGCCTGTTTCTCTGAGGTCCCTTCTGGCTCTTACCTCTAGGCCTTTTCTTTTGGTGCTTCCCCAGACCTGGCTGGGGCTGGGTCTGTCCCACTGAGCCACTGTACACTTTGAAATGGAGCCTCTCCTAGGGTGACCTTCTGCTCTTTCTGTTCCTTGCGTCATTACTATGGCACGATTTCACCTCCTTTTAGTGCTAGTCTGGAGAAAAATGTAGGCCCTTGTGGAGATGGGCTTCCCATTTGGGGTGTTATCCTATTTTATAAAAAATATGGGGTTACTTTCCCTTTAGAGCACTTCTGCTTCTACCCATAATTTTGTAGGGGAAGTGGACATATTGGAGTGGCGTCTTATGGTAAGAAGGAAACGGACCAAAATTTGCCCAGTGGGTAACTTCTCATCTCCTCGATTGCTAAATAGCTGTCCTCTGAAACTACTATTTCTTTCTCTGTAATACACAGCCTTGTCTATGCAGCAGGTGGCCTTCCCATACCTCCGGCAGCCTTTGCTTCTGATTTGCCTCTGTTTCCCCAGCCTGGAATGCTTCCTCCTTTCCCTCTTTCCTCCTAGTAAAGATTTAAAGAGAAGCAGCCCAGTGTGGTAGGACTCACACCCACCATAGAAAAGGAAGGAACACTTTGGGGAAATAGCCTCTGTTTGGTTAACCCCAAATGTTAAGAAATGTTCTTGACTCTCCGAGGGTGGCAGTTAGCAAAGGGGAGACTAAGAGAAAAAGAGAAGAGATGTAAAGGGATGGGGGGGGCATGATGTTGAGCTTTAGTTTGTCACCCCATTTATTATGCCAGTGACACCATTGTGCAGGGCTAAGATATTCAAGGTAGGATTTGAATATTATCACTTCCTCCATTTTATCAGAAGGAACTTGGAGCTCAGATGGAGAGTTACTCATCCAGTGTTGCACTGGATGTGTAAATGCTAGAGCCAAGATTTGAACACTGACTTTTCTTATGCCACAGCCCACATATTACTGCTACTACCTACGAAATGAGGGTTGGCCCAAATGATTCTGCTTTGATAGATATTTTCCAAGAAGTGCAGGGTTAGTCTTTCCAACTCCCAGCACCCAGGTTCAACACAGGATTATTTTACATGTAGCCTAATATCTTAACTTCTAACTTTCAAAGACCCAAGCAGAAACATGGTAAAAATGACCTTAAAAAGGGTTGGCCAGAACACAGCTGACATTATCACATTATTGGCATGATGAGTACCAGCCCAAGGAGAGGAGAAGGCATTTGAACACACAGCCCTAAAGGTGTCAGCTCGACTAGTCTGGAATGGATTCTTGGAATTCTTAATGTTCTTTAAAAGCTATTGCCGGTCTGGTGTACAGCCTGGTTTAAGAACTCTTCTTCCAAGTGGTGGAATGGAGACTAGATAGAAGTTAAAGGAAAGTAGATTTATCTTAGACTGAGGAAAAGCTTTGTAGCAGCTAGAGCTGACCACAACAGAAGCTAACCACTTTAGAGAAGTAGTGAGCCTGTCATGTGTGGAAGCATTCAAACCTAGGCCCAATGACTTATTGGGGTGAGAGAAACAAGCTAGGGAAACTCAAAGGCTATTTGTGTTCAGTGGGATTGGACTCCTCCTTAGGGCCTTTTTTCCCCTAGGAATAAGTATTTTGTAGCCGTTGTCCTACTGTCCCATGTACATTTGGTATCTCTTAAATGACTTTCTTCTCTGACTTTGGGCCTGGCGTTCCTCCCCTCTGGCTGCTTTGTGAGTGACAGCTGGCAGGATTCTGCAAAGTGCATTCACTTCCTTCTCATTCCAGGAAAACTGTTTTTGTATGGAGGCTGCTTCTTGCTTCTGGCTTCTGCATCCCTTGGCCACCCTTCCCCTACCATAGCAGTGCCAGCCAAGGCTAGGTAGGCCCAATGGTATGTTTAGGAAAATGTGACATTAGGGGATTAACCATCCTTTCCTGAGTGGCCCTGATAAACTTGGGGCGGATATACCACCATAGTGTGCAAGAGGGAAAGTTTGGGCCAAGGTGCTACTTTTGCATTTATCACAGCTGTTCCATATCCTTTCTCTTGGTCTCATGTGATAGAGAGGAAATCAAGGCCCTGGGGTCACCCAAGATGCCACAGGGCAGAGAGCAGCACCTTCCCAAACTAAGAGAGCCCATAGGCCAGGCGAGGGTGCTGGTCCCAAGGGCCTGGCCTTAGAGCCAGATACACTTAAGTGTGAATTCTAGCTCTGCCCCTCACCAACATGTGACCTGTTACAAAAGGACAATGGAGGTTAAGTCAGTAAAGCCATAGGATGGTGTCTGGTGAACATTTAGCTACCGTAATCATCATTCATCATCATTTTCATCTGTCATTGAACACTGAAAGATAATGATAATCTTTTGGGTAAAGAACAACATAACTTGAGTAAAGGCTAACTCTTGTTAGAGTCTTTGAGGGTTTAGGATGAAAAGTATCAACTGGATTTCCAGCAAGCCTTGTCGCAGCTTTTAAACATCAAAGTCAAACCAAGAATGGACATTGTAAGATTGTGTTCACTCCTCTTTCGCTCTTGTGTGTATGTGGCCGTGACTGCACACTCCAAGAGGTAAAACCTCTTAAGAAGGTGGTGCAGGCTCTGCTCTCCCGTGCAGGAACCCTCCTGCTTCTTTTGTAATACTCAGAGCCAGCTGTGGAGTGGGCGATTGAGGGGGGCGGTTGGCAATGAGGCTTTGGCCCTCTCTTCTCTTAGGGACAGTAGTAAGGTGGGCATTCTAACTTCATCATCTGTCAAACCCACAGTAATGTCAAGGGACACATCTGCTGCTCCTGCTTCCGTTTGACTTACTGGGCCAGACCTGCTGTGGGTCATCCTGCCGCTTTTTACCCTTCATGTCTGTGTCAGGGGATGACTGGAAGAGAAGATGGTCTTTTAATGGGCATGGCCACCTCTAATGTCTTTCAGTGCCATTAGGCTTGCCTAGATGCCACTGTTGTCCAACAGAAAAAGGGCATTTGTCTAGCAGAGTGGACAAACAGGTGAGCTGCCTATTCTAATCCTGGCCTGACCCTTTGCCTTTGTGTGACTTTGGGGCACGTTACCTTCCTCCTTAAAAGGCGATTATATAACACTACCTACTTCACAGGGCTGCTGTGAGAGTTAAATGAACTGAGGGGTGTAAAACCTTGAGAACAGGGTCAGTGCCACGTCAGGGTTTGCTGCTGTTAATATTGCCCATGAGGACATCTCAGGCTATTCCCGGATGTGGCCTGATGCTGGCCTCTGATCTGGTGGTCCCGGACTTTGTACATCTACACCAAGATGTGTCAGTCACGAGGCAGCATTCTTGAACTAGTCCAGCTGTCACTGGATCTGAAACAGCAGCCTCTGGAGTGATTAAAGTTGCCCTGAGCCCCGGGGTCACCAGACATTTGTCTCTCGCTGGACCAGTGGAGAGGAGACTTGTCTGAAACTGTACCCTTTAACCTCCTGGGGACCCTCAAACAACAGAAGGAAGGACAGGCCTCCTCAGGAGCACTCCAGCTCCCTAGTATTGAAGGAAACCCACATTGGTGATCCGGCTCAGGGTGGGAGGGTGCACCACAGCCTGGGAGGCTGAGGCAGACTGTGGGTTCAAGGCGAGTCAGGTGCCAGGATTCAGAAATTAGAAAACAGACTGGATAGTTGGATTCTTCCTGATTTAGACGGGTGGACTTAGTCTGCAGCAGCTTTTTAGTAAACACAGACAACAGGGAGTGCTGGGAAACCCTCTTTTCTGCAAATTAGAAACCCAGAATTACATGCCTGATCCCTCTGCCCTTGGGGGGGGGCGGGGAGACAGCCTTTACCACTTCTGCCCCTAGTTGACCCTTTCCCACCCTGTGTGAGGATTGTGTCTGCAGATTTCGTTGTATTGTAACCACGTGGCAGTTGTGGAGGGGCCTGTCCTTCACCTTGCTTACAGCTGCTTTCAGCATTTTACTCCAGACTCTGATCTTTCACTTTTTAGGATTATAAAGGAATGATGAAAGATTAGTACTAATCAGGATATTTGAAACAATCCGAGGAGAGCCAATCTCATTATTCTACTGGGGCCAAAATTGTCCCAAAGGGAAGGGTGTGCCCCAAACCCCATAGGAAGTTAGGATAAGCCTTGAAGAGAATAGATTGAGTAAGGGGACATGAAGGAGGACACTGGGATTGTCTTTTTTTTTTTTTTTTTTAAAGGAATAAACACCTTTTACTGTTCCTCTGGAAATCTCAACCCTGCAAGTTTAGTTAAAAGAAAATGCAAGACCTGACCCCCAAAATGCAGGAAAGTATATTAGGCTTTAACATTAAAGAGGACGTTTGTTTGGGAAAGCTAATACAAATTTATGTTCCTTTGTCAGAGCCAGGCAAGGATGAGGGCTAGAGATGGGCAGGTACTGACTTTGGTTTACCCAGGAGGTTGGTGGTGGTGATCATTAGCTAGGCTTTGCCCTGGGGAATCCTGGAGTTTTGGCTGGGAAGATAGGGTCGCTTCTTGTCCCTCAGTTTACTGATGACGCAGGGAGGACCACTGTCTTCATGCCTTAGGGTCACAGCTGGGGCCTGGCCCAAGGTTTCTGATTCTCTCCAGCCCTTCTCTCCATGGCCAGCAACCTCTCCCATCCTGGACACTGCTGCTGAGAACTGGGATATTGTGGAAACATGTGTACCTTCTTGGATGGATTTCTATCTGATCTTTTCCTTCCTAGAGAAAATTGAGAATATCCATGGCTAGGACAGATGGGTGCTTCCAAGAAGGAAAACTGTCTGTGGACTTCTGATGCTTCTCCTTCTACTGGTGTTAAATCTGGGAAAAGCTCCTGTAAATTTATGTTGGAAAAAGTTTGATGAAACTATTTAGAAAGCTGCCTCCACCCCTGAGGACAGGAGAGGCTGCATTACTATTTATGCAGAACCGCTATTATGTGTCAGGCACTGTGCTGGGCTCCAGGGGATGCAGGGGTGAACAAATAGACTTGGCTTTTCTTGCCGTTGGTGCTTCTGTTTGGACACTAAGAAATATATATTTACAAATTGTGGATGGTGTTGTGAAGGGAAAGTCCAAGTTCTTAGAATGATGGGCAGCCTGATTGTCTTATTGGGAGCATCAGAGAAAGCCTCTGCGGAGAGAGGCCTGAAGGATGGGTAAGAAGTTGGATGGCAGATGGTGAGCGGCAGATGAAGAGTGGAATAAGGAGCTGTGGGGCCCGTGGGAATGGGCTCCGAGGCAGGGAAGGACAAGTTGGGTGAGTTGGGGGCTGAACCAAGGATGGAGTATGCATAGGCTGCAGAGGCATGCAATGAGATGAGGAGAAGCCAGACCATACAGGGCCTTGTAGGGACTTCTAAGGGGTTTGGTTGTGATGGAAAGCCACTGAAAAGTTTTAAGCAGCGGAGTAGCAGAGTCTGGCTGGGGTGGAAAATAGATGGGAAGAGGGAGAAGTGGAATTGGGGATTGTGTAAGTCCAGGCGAGAGGTGGTGGCTGCTTGACCTAGGCTGAGGGGTGGCAGGGTTGGCTTGACTGGCCTGGTGCGGTATGTGGGAGGAACAAGAACTGAGAGGCAGTAAGGATCTCCAGTTCAAGGGATGTTGCCTTAGATGTTAAAATACACTTTTTGAAAAGAACTCCCCTATTCCCTGATAGCACTTTCATTTAGTCTACTATTCTCCAGGACTAAAATTCAACCTATTTTTCTAATTAAAATTTTTAGTTTCTTTTAAAAGACAAGGTTGGTCAAATCGATTCTGGTTAAATGATCTTAAATAATAACTCTTTGTACATAATGGATTTTATTCTTTTGAAGGGCTGATGTAGATGCATACCATAACTTATTTAACTTCCAGGTCTCTCCTCTTGTCTCCCTTTTGCAGGTTGACCAGTATCTCTACCACATGCGTCTTTCTGATGAGACCCTCCTGGAGGTCTCTAAGCGGTTCCGCAAGGAGATGGAGAAAGGGCTGGGGGCCACCACCCACCCCACTGCTTCCGTGAAAATGCTGCCCACCTTTGTGAGGTCTACTCCAGATGGGACAGGTATTTGCACCTTGTGGCAGGGTGGTAAGGGGATGGGTCTGGCTGCTCCACTGCTGGTGGGAGATTGGGTGGGTTTGCTCAGGGACCCAAAGAACTGTGTATCAGTGAAGGTTCTTTGGTGTGAAGCCTCAGACACCAACTCTGGCTAATTTAGGCACATAAGGAATTTAACAGAAGTCTGTGAGATGGGATAGACAGGAAGACTGGAAAAGCAGATAGCCTTGGCAGTCAAGGTAGAAGTATATCCTTGTCAGCCCGACTGGGGCATTGCTGTCAGCCTTTTGAAAGGCTGCCTTTCTCAGTTTAGGATTTTATGGTCCGCTGAGGTTGTCCTCAGTGATGGTGATGAACAATAGAGGTGCTTGACGGTCACAGCTGTGGGCCATGGCAGCCTCTGGCCCACCTAACTGTCACATTCTATAATCCTGATGGAGAATCAGTGTCGAACCAGTTGTTTTTGAACTCCATAAACAAAGGGTATTTATTAGAAGTTCAGATAAGCTTGGGAGAATGTGAAGGCCACGTGCATATTAAGATATTAAAGGCTCTGAAGTTGTGCAGTAAGAACCTGTCAAGCTGTGTCTATTCCTTTTACCTGGATTTAGAATTCTTATTTCATGGTGCACCACCCAGCAAGGGATTGACTCAAACTGGAGAAAAGAGCCATGGTGGAGACTGGAGTTACGTGGGATGGGGCTAGATCACCGAAGGCTTCGCATTCCTTATCTAAAACGTTTAGTCTTCAGTAAGCATTGGGGAGTAACGGTAAGGTTTTGAGGGGTGCAAGCAGAACTGTCTTTGTGTAATGGGTATCAGCAGTATATGCCGAGTGGAGGAGCGGTGCTGGGTGGCTGATATCCCACCCTTGGCCTGGGTGGGATGGGGCGAGCAGGAGTGAGACAGGATTCTACCCAAGGTGATGCCGGGATGTTGAGCCCAGATGCCTGGGGATGGCGACATACTCAGAGAAGACAAGAGAGCTAAGTTATATCAGTGCTTTCACACAGCCGGTTTCATGTAACCCTCACAATAACTCCATTTTAGAAATGAGGCATTTGTGGGGCTGGTAGGGGTGAGGGGTGTGAGATGGCTACTTACCTCTAAGGGGTTGAAGAAAGAGCCCAAGGGGCAGCTGCTGCCAGGACAGTGGAGAGTCCAGAAGCACAGAGCTCAAGAACCTGAGGGAGGAGAGAGTGTCAAAAAGCCAGTCACTAGTGAGGCATCTGCAGAGAAGTCCTGGGGATGGGGGTTGGGGACGGTCATGGGACTGGGTTTGTTCATGCCCTGTGTGCATTCAGTATTTCCATCACATCTGCGTCCTTGAGGCTTACCTGCCTGAGAGCCAGCAGGGACCTGGTTTGTCTAAGACTTTGTACCTTCCTGTGATTCTTAAAATAAACGTGTGTTTGCCGAAGGCTTGGGACCAAGCCCGGACCCAAGGGTGTGACCTTGTTCAGGATTGTTCTCGGATTGTGTCTCAGCCCTTCAAAGAGCTCCTGAGGTGAGGGGCCTCCCCCACCTCTTGGGCATCTTGTATGCCCTTCTAGCTTGACACCGTACCTGCCACTTCCTCTGACTCGTGGCCACACTTCCTTCAGTTGTTTCTATTTGACATTCTGATAAATTTACCAGCTCCTTAAGACTGGGACCTTGTCTTTATTTCAGGCACTAAGCCAGTACCTCAAATATTTACTAAGTGTATACTATGGGTAAGGGCTTTTCTGAGCTCCTAGATGCAGTAACTCATTTACTTTTCACAAGACCTGATAATAAGTAGGTGCCAATTTTATCTAGAATTTTTTTTAGATGAGTTTGAAGCTTAGGTGGTCAGTAGCTTGCCGAAGGTCACACAGCTAATGAGAGGCTGAGTCAGGAGTCAAACTCATCCATGCCAAAGGTCAGGCATCAAGACTGCCCCAGTCCATTATGCATGTGTGAGCATGTGACCAGAGCACACAGCACATGCTCAGCTAAGATTTTTTTTTGAAATAAGGTGGTTGGCTTTGGGTGTCTGGCCTGTACTACAGGCAGGTGAATGAGTTTGCTGGAGAGAACTAGGTATGGGACTGGCTTTTTCCCTTCTCATTGCTTTGCTGACATTGGAGACTCAGAGAGCTCCCTCTGCCTCTTGAAGTTTGTACTGGTTGCTACACTTGTGTAGTCATTGAGTCTCCCTTCCTGATCTCAGGTGGAAGTCCTGGGAGCCTGTCTGAGTCCCACCTCTGCCCCAGGGTGGAGCAGGAAGTGTGCTTTTGGCCTCTGAATGTGAGTTGCCTGGACTGAGGACAGAAGCCAGAGGCTGACTCCAGCAGCATTCTGGGGAGACGGGTCTGGGATAGGACTTGTCTGTCTGATCTCCTTTCCATGAAGAAGTGGTGAGACTTTACACGACTTGAGTGATACCCGGAGTACCTCTATATAATTGCAAATTCTGCAGTGTAAATGGAGATGGTGTGTAAAGGGAAGACTGTGTATTGAATGCTTTATTCATTTAAGCAGAGCAAGTGTCCCCTAGAGAACTGGAGATCAGACTGTAGGAAACCCAGCCCCTGCCCTTGGTTCCTCATTTGCTTGGGGTCTGCGGTCCAGCTCCTCATGCCAGCTCTCTGGGACTCAGCCTTTTCTCCTTTATAAAATGAGAGGTGGATCCTGCAGTCCCAGTCTGTTCTGCACGTGTACTAGAACTAGTGTGTTAGTGTATTTGCACATTAAGTTCCTTGGAATGCTGTAAAGAGGGAAAAACACTAATGTCCATCAATTGAGCACTGGTCAAATTAGTGCAGCAACCCATCCTAAAGCATGAGATAGACTTATTTATATGCTGCAAAGTCTTTTGTACATGTGCGTGTGCACACATGTATGCACATTTGTATAAAGTCTCAAGCGCATATATTGAACTGTTGATGTTAGCTATCCTGGGATGTGAGGTTGGCAGTAACCTCACTTAATAGTTAAGTTGAAAATATGTATATTTGATAACTCAGCAGATCTACTTCCAACTACACCTTGAACAAACTTCCATATGAACTCAAAGAGACATGTCCAAGAATGCTCATAGCAGTGTTACTTACAATGACAACATATTAGGAACAGTTTATGGAAGACCCATGTGATGGAATACTATACAGCACATTATATAAATGAGCGTATATAAATATGGGTATCTCTAAAAGTCAATGAGTGAAGAATTGTAGAAGGACGTGCACCTCATAGTAGTTACATGTAAATTTAAAAATCTCCTTGGAGCAATGCTCTCCAATGCTTAAGGACACACACATCATAAGATTATTGGGATATAAACTGAGAAAACTACACTAGATAAATGATAGGGGTTGCTTCTGGAGAGAATGGAGCTGCAGAGGGGAGCATGAGGGAATGTAATTGAAAGGTTAGCATCAAGGCTTTCCAGCATATGTTTTGTTGTTGGGGGTATGAGTTGTGGAATGGCAGCAAGGACCAGGGAAGCTTCAATAGGTACAGTCTATCGAAAATGACAATTCTCCTTTGTTATTGGTTCTCCAGTAAAGTGCAGAGAGGAGGGACCGAGAGAGCAGAGTGTGCAGGGACTGTCACCTTTCCCCTGGAGGTGGTCACACTGCCCAGGGGGCCTTGCTGGTGCATCTGCTTTCTGGCCCAGGCCACAGTCTGGGCTCTGTTGTTGTTACTGGTGATTTCTCTCCCACAGGCTGGAGGCTTTTGTTCAAGTGGTGCCTACTCCATGCTGGCCTTACTCAGAACCTTTCTCAGCCCATTCCTCTTCTGCATTACTTTTCAAAGCTGAGAAATTAAACCTTGGATCTAAACCTCTGATCTTGAGGGATCTAATCTTTAAATCAGTGGCTCTATAACTTTTCTGGACTACATACATACTCACAGCAAGAAACACATATGTATAAGTATTGATATACAACTGACAAGAATCTCAGGGACCAATGTTTATTCTTAAATTTGATGTATTCAGATCTATTTCTAGTTTTAAAAAACTGCTAGTCAGCACCCGCTAAATTTTTTTTTAGCTTGTAATTGGAAAGGCACTGCTCGATACTCCTCACCTAGTCTTATCTTAGTCGGCATCTGTAAAATTGGCTGCTTCTTGCCAGGGGTGAGAGGTGGTTTCAGGGCAGTTGTGGGGAGGGGTGAAGATCAGAATTCTAGGTTTAAATGGGGTTTAATTAAAGCTGCGTGCTTTAGAGGAGTTCATTTTGGCCCCAATTCTCCATTTCCTCATTTGTAAAAAGAGGAAACAGGGTGTGCTAATTGAGAATTAAAGGAGAATCGAATGTATGACATTCTTGTGTATGTTATAAATACAGTCCTATGTAGCCACAACCCACTACACAGCAAGAGGCACATCAGCATTATTTTCTCAAGAGAGGATCAGTGAGCCTCCCAAGGTCCTTTTGGAGGGAGTAACAGGTCTGAGGGTTTATCCCCATCACCAGGACCAGTCCCAGGCCCAGGTCTTTATACAGGTGCTAGCTATCTAAGTCCTAATAGAAAGTGTGGGAGAGACGTCAGGAAGTTTCAGGCCATTCATCTATGATGGAGGCCTCCATTCCATCGAAGAAAAATGAACCTCCAAGTGATGGTTTGAGTTCGCTGTGAGAAGGAAGGACATATCAGCAGCCCCTGAGCCCCCTGCGGGCTGATTCCAAATACCTACGCTGCATAGATGTGTGGACCACTCAGTGCAAATAAACATAGCTGGCACAGATCAAAATGATGTGTACATAAATGGTCTAAGACTATCTTACTTAGTTGACTGACTTTGGTGTCAGCCAAGATGTGTATATGAAATGTTCCCAGTTTGGTTTTTGTTTTTCCTCAGTTTTAAAAAGTTGAAAGAACTGTGTAATGAACGTCCAAATATGGACTCTCCAGATTCTACATTGGTATTTACTAGGTTTGCTTTATCACACTCCTCCATCCTTGTACCTACCAGCCTGTCTTATTTTATTTGAGGCATTTCATTGCAAAATAAAATGCAGAAATCAGTTCAGCTCTAAAACTTCACCATGAAGTTTATTAACTTTAGTTCAATATTTGCTCTTTTTTCTTCTGATATAAAATTTCATACAATGAGATGACAAATTTTAGATGTCACTTGATGAATTTACAAGTACATATGCCTGTTTAATACATGGTCCCCATCAAATGGAGAAAATTAACCGTTAGCCCAGGAGTTTCCCTTGTGCCCCCTCCTAGGCAGTCTCTGTCTCTAACCCCAAGAAGCAATCACTGTTTAAAATTGTCCACATGTCTTAGTTTTGCTTGTTCTAGGTTATTTTATAAATCCAATCATATAGTATTTTCTCTTTAAGGCTTTGCTTACCCATCATAATATGGACTTTATCCATGCTATATAAATAAGTTTGTTCCTTTTTGGGTGCTGATTCCCTGGTATGATTGGAATCCTATATGACAGTGGTCCCCAACATTTTTGGCACCAGGGACTGGTGCTCCAATGAGAATCCAATGCCTGATGATCTAAGGTGGAGCTGAGGCACTGATGCTAGGCTGGAGAGCAGCTGCAAATACAGATGAAGCTTCACTGTCTTCAGCCTGCTGCTCACCTCCTGTGTGGCCCCAGGGTGGAGGGGTGGGGGATTGGGGACCGCTGCTATATGACATGAACATTGACAGACACCTGGTCTGTATCTAGTTTTTGCCTATTATGACTAGAGCTGCTGTAAGCACTCTTGCATGAGCATGTCTTCTTTGTGGGTACTTGCTTTCATTTGTTTTATTTTCTTGGTTAAATAACTAGGAGTGGAATTTCTGGGTCATAGAGTTTGGGATGTGTTTAATTGATAAGAAACTTCCAGACCTTTTCCCAAAGTGGTTGAACCATTTTAGAATCCCACCCATGATAAATGAGAGTTTCACTTGTCCCATATCACCAATATTTGTTGTCTGTAAACTCCTCCTGCCCCCTCCCCACCTCCTTTTGTTTTTTGGCCGTGCAGGGTTGAGTAAGGAAAGTGTTGATTTGTATCAGCCAGAAATCTCAGTATCTTGACCTCTCTGTAGGCAGCCCTAACCTAAGCTGGTTATGTATGTGATTGCGGCGCCAGCCCTAACCATAGTCCTTTTGGGGCTGACCACATCACAGGGATCTGGCTTTCAGAGGACAGTATCATCTTAAGAGGAAATGCGGGAATAATTGACACCAATTTAATGGGCACCCATGATGTCTTGTACTAGGCTGTTTACATAAATAATCTGTTTTACTCTCATGCAAACTATATATACAAAAGAGACATTCCCGATTTAAAAATAAGGCAAGTGAGGCTAAAGGAGGGTTAGTGATTGCCAAGGTCACCTGTGGCCAGTTAGTGGCAAAGCTGGGATTTAAGCTTTGGTAGTCCTGACTCCATGGCCATAAAATTCATAGTTTTCATGATCTCGTGTTGCTGAATGAAAGTTTCTATAGCAAATCATTGTTATGTTTTAAAAGATCATAAATATGGGTTGGCTTTGTACCATTCTAGTAAGAAGCTCAAGTGCAACCCAACTGGAAATCTTCGAATAGTTTAACTGCACGTTCCAATTTAGAAATAGATTATCTTTGTAGTGTCTTTATCACCTTCGTTGCCTTGACATTTAGGTATATGATGTCTCATAAGCAGAGTGAGATGAAGTTTTTTCAGTATTGATTATTTGACGTATCCCCATTTCCCTGAACTGTGAATTATTTTCAAGGGTGAGTATAGCTCCATCCTCTACCCAGACTTAACACCCTAGAGAGCAGGAAATGATAAATGTTACGGTGATGACAACGATGATAATTAAACATTGTAGGCTTTTAAAATACCAGGTACTGTGCTAAGCAATGTATTTGAGCTTTCTCATTAATTCTCACAGTGACCCAGTGGTAGGCACTTTGAACCCGATTTTATAGAAAAAGAAACTAAAGTTAGAGAGATTGGCAACTTGCCCAAAGTCATGTAGTAAGCAAATGGAAGTGTTGATATTTAAACCCAGCCAGCTGTGTGCCAAAGCGCTTAGGCACACCACTAGTGGGGCATTTTATGCTTATCTACCCCTCCTCCCACATACGTACACACTGCTAGCGCAATGAATTGATTCTTCTATTAGTAACTCAGGCTTAGCTATTCAGCTTGTTCAATAGAGACCCCTCTGAGGCTGGTCCTCTGTGGGGCAGCAGTGTGCTGAGCTACCTTGTGCCCTGCTATTGAAGAGTGAAAATTGTCCTGAGGAGATAAGGCTTACACAGATAAAATGATTATAGAATGATATGGGTCATATAATGTAAGCACATGATATGATAGAGAAACTAGGCTGGTGTTAGATTGCTTGGAAGTTGATAAAACCCTGAAAGGAGGCCTTATCTTGGTTGCTCAGCATTATATCAACACCCAGGCAGTGGAGACAGATCAATAGCACATAGGCAAGTTCCTAAATGAGTTTATATGGTGCCTACAATATAAACTGAAGATCATGTTGACAAATGGTCTCCATATAGTAGTAGCTAGAGTTTATTAAACATTTACATGCACCAGGCATTGTGCCAAACACCTTATGCCTTCATTGCATTGAATCTTTACCAAAAACTCTGTGTGTGTGTGTGTGTGTGTGTGTGTGTGTGTGTCCTGGAGGTTGGAGTGGGAGGTACTAGCTGGACAGGAGGTTATTACTCTCCCTTTTTAGCAGATGACGATATCTGAGTATCAGATTTCTAATAATTTATTTGAAATCAGACGGCTAATATATGTTAAAATGGGATTTGAACCCAGGCTTTCCTGCCTTAAAATCTTAACACACTCAGCCACCTAATAGTATTAAACATAATAATGTGTTAATCCTTTAAAGAGAGATTTCACATCTATAGAGCTAATGCAGCACCTCTCTGTGATTGGCACATGTTTCGAACACTAGAAACTAAAGCACTAGGACAGAGCTTTCCAGTGGTGTTCTGGATCCCTTTGTGGGGTACTTATAATGTGTTTGTGCCCTCCAGTCCCCTTCCTTCAATCAGAGCAGCTCAGCGTTTCCCTATTTCTACATTTTGGCACTTGGCATCCTGTTGCTTAAAATAGTTTGAAAACCAATGACATAGAAGATCAGATTTCCCCATTCCTTGACTGTACCAGACACCAGCATTAACTGACTGTGTGTTATGCTACTTTAAATAATATGATGGAGTTACTTTATTTCTGAGCTATTGAGTGGAGACCGGCATTGTGTTTCAAAGGAGTAACTGGGACCTGCCAGATGTGGTGGTGCCTGTGGTGGTTCCAGGTACATGGGAAACACATGACTTGAAAGCTGTCTCTGGCAAAGTTAGTTTTGTTGTATTACCTACCCAGGACCTGGAGATATATCTTTTTAGTTCTCCTCTCAATTGGAATCCATGCTGTGCCTTCTTAGAGCAATCCATCGTGGTATTCTAGTGGGAACTTGAAAACTAAAGGATAAACAGGATTTTACTCAACCCTGAGCCACTCCATGTAGGAAGACCAGAATGTTCAGTGTCGTCACCTGGGGCTCCTGGAAATGAATCTTGCTCTTGCAGGGTAGATAAGGGCAGATCCCTTTGAGGGCATCTAAGTTTTTGGCATTGGCGTTTACTGTGTTCTCACAGCCATGTTTTAGAACCCCTGACATGCCATTTCGTGAGCACGCCACAAACTTCTGTGTGTTTCCTTTTCTCTGTCTGACAACTTTATACCCATCCACTAAGATCTGGCCATCTCATGTTGCCAACTCTGGGGAAGCCTTCCTTGTCCAAGCAGAAACAATCATTCCTTTTATAATACTCCTATCCTGATACTTGCCATAGCGCTTCTAACTGCTCCCTTTCTCTCTGTCCAGTCAAGGACTAGGTTATCTATAGCACCAGGCAGCTAAGATTTTAGCAACTGTCTTCGATGCTCAGTGTCAAAATAACTAGTCACAGAATGGGGAAGTATTTGGTTGGCCTGTCCTAGAACAGATAACAGATTCAGTGTTTGACTCTCAAAATAGTGATTTTAAAGCATTTTTAAAGTAGTGGATCCCACTCTCAACTTTTAATAAACAAAATGCAGTCTTTTATGATGAATGCCATCTGTAAGACAGAGTAGGGGAAAGAAATACAATTGGTTGTGAGGATGTAGGAGGTGAGGCTGTTCCTTGAATAGTCTCCTTTAACCCTCACCAAGGGTAGAACTTGCCACCTTCAAGGATCTCCAGGACTCTGGAAATGCTGTGTAAAAGTCATTTTTTAAAAGGAGGCTTTCTGGAGCTATGGTTCTGAAGAAGTCCATTTAATCTTCCAGCCTTAACCAGGCAGGACACTGCCACTTCTGAATACAGTTGCCTTCGACGAAAGGGTACTGCTGCTTACAAAGAACAAAATTAAACCAAACCTGTTTGCAAGTCACTCTTAGAGCCCTGGTTGGCACACTGCTGTGAGCGCCTGATGAGAGAAACAGGTGGAGATCTATTTTAATTAGTGGCAAGTACCTAATGATTGAAAATAGACCCTGTTGGAAAATTCAACTGGCCCTTGCCCCTCAACCCTCAGAAATTGCCTGGACATTGTCAGGTACCAACCCACTTGCTATGCCCTGCTCAAACACATCACTGCCACATCAACTTAGATGATGGTGACTGTCATGTTTAGGCGGTTAGTCAAATGCCATTTGAGTCCTCTTCAGAGACAGGTGAGTTCCCAGAAGAAACTGAAACCCCATTATCTTGCCGACCTTATGTATTTGATAAGAGTGTCACTGAAAGTGGGAAGATTGGTAGTTCAGGATGGAAAATGAGTCAGCAAACCAACTAATAACCTGAACCTTAACTGTTGGGCAATTTGATGGAGGCTGGTCTTAACTGGGCCAGCATCACTTCTTTTCGTCCTGTTTTCTTTTAGTAGAGGATTAGTACCTCTTTTCTTATCTATTTTTGAAGGGGATTGCTTTTAATTAGGAGGACCTTCAGTAGAGGGCTTACTGGAGAGTTTCCAGTAAGGTGGGAAGAGAGGTTTGGTATAATTGCATGGGATAACAACTGTTTGTGGCTACCAGAAAAGCCTGCATCAACAAGCTTTAGTGGGTCTGGGTTCCTCTGGGAAGAACCTCTTGGGAGAAGACGTATGGCACCTCTTGCCAGTGGATGTGCGTCCGCTACCTCTTACTCAAGTCTAAGAGCCATTTGATAGGCCCAAGGAAATGGGCTGCAGTTACTGATAAAGATTAGGGCACCTTTGCTTTCTTTTTCACACTTTGTGGCTTACTTGCTTTCATCCTGGATTCGGTACCAGGTCATCCTCCGCTTCCAGGAACCAGGGCCATAAGAAATGTGGGTGTGGTGTAGTGAGACAGGCATGGGCTTTGGGGCCACATGAACTTGGGTTCAAACCCAGTAGTCATTGACTCCTGTATGACCTTAACCAAGTGACTCAACTTATGAACCATTGTGTCACTTCCTCTGCCAGCTTGGAGGCTGCTGGTGACTTTTGGGTTTTATTTTATGTACTTGACATTGCTGGTGAAGAATTCCTTATTTACGGATTTACAACGTTCCCATGAGCAGCCTCCTTGGTCATGGCAGTAGACAGCTTTGCTGGAGAGCCAGACCTGGCTCTGAATATTGGTTTTGTTATCTGTAAAACTGGGATTGTAATGCCCTGCATGATTGTGAGGATTGACGAGATCATGTTTATAAACAAAGTGACCATTGCTAAACAAATGTTTGTTTCTCTTCTGTTAAACGCATCTACATGTTAGGCCTTAATCAACTAAATCTCTCACCTGCCTCTCTCTCTTCCATTGTTTTATGATCACGGTAATCCAGATGTCAGTGAGGAAAAGTCCGAACTCTGTCCTAGGGACAGAGAAAAAGACTGCATTCTGGGCCTCATTTTTCAAAAAAATTAAATAAAGTAGAAGACGAATTTGATCTTTTATATACACCTATGGTGAAACCTTGCTTTCTTTATTTATGCAGTGGTGGTGACCACATCAGGAGGAATTGGAGAGACTTAGGAAGGGTGGTAAATTAATGTCATCTTTAGAATTTCTTGGGACACAACATAAAACCCAGAGACCATAAATATTTTGACAACATAAAAATGACATATTTCTGTATGGCCAAATACCACAAACAAAATTAAAAGACAAATATCCAACTGGAAAAATAATAATTGCAAATATACAACCAACAAAACTATTTTATTTAATATACAAAGAGCTCTTTTAGGTTATTAAGTGAACAGCATTTTCTTAAAAGGCAAAAGATGTGAGTAGAAAATTCACAGAAAAGGGAATTCAAAAGGTTAGTTAATAATTCAAAATGTCTAGCCTTACACGAAGAAAAAAAAAACCCAACAAACTTTAAAATGAAATACCACTTTGACCTAGGAGGTTGACAAAGATTGATTACTACCTAACAAGGGACACTGGTGAGAGGGAATTCCACCTGCTGGTCTGTATGGAAATTGGTGAGAACTTTTAGGAAGATAATTGGGTGATGAAATCTTCTAAATTAAAAAACACATCCTTAGAAGCAGGGATTTAAACCCCTTTCTTGGAATCCATCAGTGTCACAGCCTTCCCTATCTTAATAAATACATCTAAGGGCACCCAATGAGCATTAATTGTGGTTACAAAACACGAAGAAGATGTTTGCTTTTAATTTTGTCCACTTCAGTACTGTTTGAACTTCTTACTAGATGTTTGTGTTTTGTTATTTTTTAAAAGTTAAAGTTATTTTCCAGATATAATAGCAGGCTTAACAATAAAAGAAATCTTACCTCTGACCTTACGATCTCATATACAAATTCCACAGTTGGCATGCACACATTTTGTTTAACAATGAGGAAATGCAATCGGAGATGTTTTCTTAATACATTCTCTCAAATACTGGCTGTGGTCACTCAGCGGAATGGTCTCTGGACCTCTGACAGTGGCAGTGTACTTGAGAAACAAACCTGCGTTGGCATGCTTTCCTCTCCCAGAGCCTCACTCTTCCTGCCCAGTGTGACTGTCCCAGGCCCATAGATGCCGTTCTCTTTGCACCATCACGCACACATGCACTGTCTGCTCTGGGCTTCTGGAATGTCCCGGAAGGTTCACAGTGGAGACAAGACTTGGGCCCAGAGAAAGAGGAGGAGTGGGTGGAGAGTGGAGGGGCTCAGAAGAACTGGAGGGGAACTACACGATCAAACAAAGGAATAATGACAGCGATGGCAGTTATTGACTACTTACTATGTACCCATGTGTTCACTTATAACATGTTCTGTATTTCATGAAGACCTCATGACGCCCAGGAGAAGTCAGCATTGAGCCCCTGTTCTACAAGTGAGGTGACATGCTCAGCGAGGCCACACAGGTAGTGAAGCAGCTGAGCTGGAATTCAAAGCCTGCCCACCGGTCTCTAAGGTCCAGCTCTTAGCTGCTGCTTTCTGGGGGCCCCTCACACACGGCGTGGAGGTTGGCCCTAGGAGAGGGATCTGTTTACTGTCCTGAGGAGTCACCTTAAGCTCTAGCTCCAGGAATCATGGTGCTGGGCCTGCCTCAGAGGTTGTGGGCTGTAGAAAGAATATCGTCCCTGGCTGTGGGAGTCGCGGTCACATGTTTGTGGAGGGGGTTTCGGTGAGGTGGGATGCAGCATAATATTGGTTCCGGCAAAGGCTGAAAGGGGGGATGACATTCTCCCCTGGGAACACAGTTATCAGTAGTACTTAATTTGTGGGTTCTCTTTAGTCCCTCAGAAAAGACTACTGCAGAACCACTGTCCTTGATGGAGCAGTGTCCCTCCAGTGAATTGAGCTGGACTGGCTTGAATCATGACCAACCAGGGGCAGCCTCAGCTGCCTCGACCCCCTGTGGTCGCCGATTCAGCAGATTGCATGTACCCCGCGCTGCAGAGCGCTGATGCAGGCAGTTCATCTTTGCTTTTCCTTTTTATCTCTCATGACAACCACCACACAGCTTTTCCTTCTATCTGGCTGAGGTCCCACTACCCCGGGGGGCTTAGCACCGGAATGCCTGGAAAAGTCGCTCATGGCCATGAGGTGGGCAGTCACCCTCTGTGGGGTTGAGGTTGCCTCAGGGGTCTACAACTGTAGCTAGTGTGGCGGGGAGGGGGATCTCCAGATGCCGAGGAGGGAATGGAAAATTCGTACCCCTGTGGAGGAATGCTGAAGCCACTGGAGCAGATTCCAATGGCTTTTCTTGGACAGGTCTCCTTAATCTCCCCTGGCAATGTTGATTTTGCTTTTCAGTCCGATAGGCAGCCCTAACACTGGGCCTGGAAGGCTTAAGTGTGGGCTTTGGGCAGTGTTTGCTGAGAGCCTGGATGGAAAGTTTCTTTTACTTATTGAGTGGGGCCTAAGTTTTTGGCACCGTGCTGAGTCCCTGAGGCACATTTTCTAGCTTTTCCCTCATAACAACTGCACAAGGTTCCCATTTTAGAGATGAGGCAGCTGAGCCTCATTGGCTCAGGAACTTTCCAAGCCAAGAAGTGGCCAGAGTTCTGACACAGGCGATATGGGCTCAGAGCCAGTCTCTGTGTATCAGACCACCAGACCATGGCTGTGTGGAGGCAAGTCCCCACGGAATCTCAGCTGGGTGATGTGTGCCCCAGTTTGCCTTTCTAGATTGTATAGGCTGTGGGGAGTTCCCTCAGAGACCAGGCAGTCATGGGTTTTTTCAGGGCTCGAGAGTCAGAGCTGCCAAGGGGACCTGGGCACAGAATAAACCCTGGATGGTTCATTTGGTCAGAGCATTTCCCTGATCCTCTGATCCATTCCACCTTACTTGAGTGGCAATCTCCCATCGGGAAAAGGGCTGATGTTGACAAAATATGCTAGTAAGTGAATCCCCTAGGAAGTAACCCTGTGTCCTTTGAGAAGGTGTGCAGCGGGGCAGTAGAAGACTGATGGAGCCATTACTGACCGAGGAGACTGTGGAGGGGGCGAGCCCACCTCCTCCCCAGCCCTGGCTGTGGCCTCTGCACTTCTTCAGCACTTCCATTCTTTGCCACAATGGAGCATGTCCCCGCAGCCAGCTATATTACTGTCTAGAACCTGGACGTTTTCTATCTGCACTACCTGTTTCCTGGAGGTGAGGGAACTTTACCTTCCTGGTGACACCTGAAGATCATGACCCACTTGTATCTGTGGAATTTCCCTCTCTCCTCCCTGCTCCAGCTTTGTGGCTTGTCTGAGTGCAACAGCCAACTGGCCTGACTCTCATCCTACGTACTCTTGAGTTAGCATTCCCTCACATTTCAATAAACTTGGGATCTATCTGAGGAGCACCTGCTTAGCTTATTAGCCAGGCCTCTTAATTTATAGCCATTTGGACCCCAGTTTGCTCCATCACATGATGTTCTCATCTTGTCATAGGCCATTGCTATAACTGTATGTGAACATTAAGAGTAAATTCTGTACAGAGATCACAATTTGGCAGAAGGCCCAGGGGCCCACAGGCCTGTAGCAGCGTGCTGGGTGTCCTGGGGGCATGAAGAACAAAACAGAGGCATAGACTCCTGGCGCAGAGCTTGATGGGCCCCGTGAGCTTGATGGGGACTTGGCTGAAAGCCCCTGGGAAACAGATCTGTGAGGGGGTGGATGACCCACCATTGCATGTGAAACTGTCTCAGTTAATGTGAATTCTCAAAGTAATACAAAAGTGCTTAGCATTAAGAAAAATCATCAGACAATACATAAGTGTGTATAGAGAAATTAAGGCCCACTGGTCACCCATCACCAGTAATTACGGTCTCATGTTTTAAAGACTCAGCGGGTTTTAAGAATTTAGTGTTTATGGCAGGAGCTTTAAGTGTTGCTCTCTGTGAAGCCATTTGATCTTGTCTTTTCTGCACTAATGGTGGCCCTTCTTCTTTGCAGAACACGGAGAGTTCCTGGCTCTAGACCTTGGAGGGACTAATTTCCGCGTCCTCCGGGTGAGAGTAACGGACAACGGGCTCCAGAAGGTCGAGATGGAGAACCAGATCTACTCCATCCCTGAGGACCTCATGCGAGGCAGCGGCACCCAGGTCTGACCCTGCTCTCAGGGTGTCCACAGGGGCTCTGGGCCCCATGGGAGCAGATTCTGCTTCTCTTTTGTGGTCTGGAGGGAAGAGACCCTGGCTGAGGCTTGGATTTCCTGGCCTTTCTCTGCCTGGTGATCCCCTCCAAGCCTGCAGGCTGGGTGGGGTTGGGGGGGCTCCTATCAGGAGAGGTGAGCAGGAAGGGCCAGAGAGCAGGAAGCATGTCATGAGGCCCTGGGGTCTGGCTGTGCTGCAGTAGGAGGTATTTTGGTTTGCCTTCTTCTGAGGGCTGCCTGCATGTGCTGGTTACTGAGGACGGCTTGTAGTCAGGAGGTGAGTCAGCAGAATACACGATTGTGGTTTGACACTGCCACCTGCCACTATGGTCATTCTACAAGCCCTTTTGACTCATAATTGTTATATAGTATCACATGAAAATGGAACCTGCCTTTTTGCCTTTGTGGTTATTTGCTCTCTTCTTGACTGTCTAAAACAGAACAGGCTTTTGCACACAGGGACGAGAAAATACCAAAATCCAACTTTGGGGGGGTCTGTCCCACCTGTCACTGCAGCAGGCACTCACTGTGTGCATCCACTTTGGCCCCAAATTGTGCTTAGTCATTTACATATCTTGGTGGCTTCTAGGGCCACGCTTTGCACTCAGAATCTACACAATCAAAGAAGAAATGGGAAATCCAAGTAAGAATCCTCTCAGCAATAGAATATGAGTGAGGATGGACTTGCCATTGAGATAGTCTCCAGACATGTGCTGAGCACCTGTTGTGCACTGGGCAGTGATCCTTGCTAGGAAGCAAAATTCTGCCCCTTTCCCTCCAGGGCTTACAGCTCCACCCCGCCCAGCCCCTGAAAGTAGTAATGTTCTGTTGAAGGGGATGAGTAACCATTTGGAGGAAGAGCTGTTTCTCAGTGACCTATTGTGTGTCAAGCTGAACAAAAGCACTTTTATGAATTTCCTCATTTTATCCTCATAGGAGCCCTATGAGGCTTGGTACTCCTATTATCTCCATTTTATAGATATGGGATTGGGCTTTGCAAGATTGAGCAGCTTGGCCTTAGATCACAGGGATGGGAAGGGCCAGAGGCAAGACACAAAGCCAATCCATATGACAAGAGCCTGTGTCTGTGCAACTCTGGGCGGCTCCATCCACATGAGTGATGCCCCCTGGAATTAGGCACTGTGGTGGTCCTGGGTCTCTCCTACCTGCCTTTGCTTTCAGAGTAAGAGGAGCTCCCCTGCAGACGTGAGATCCTGTGAGGCAGGCCCTTTGGGGGCTCTCCCTCTCAAGATTTTCCCCTGGAGAGCCCTCCTGCAGAGGGGGACTCGCTACCACTGCCCCAGAAGTATCTGGCCGGTTGACAGCCACAGGTCCAGCCATTATTCTCTGCCTTTGGATGTCCAAGGAAACTGGTATCTGTCCCCTTTCACCTGCTGTCCAAGAACCTTGGTTGGGAGCTTGAATGCTGGCTATTCCTTCTGTGTGTACTCAGTAAAAGAGTGAATGGAGGAGGTGAAATTCAAGAAAGATGTGGTCACCCCTCAGGCCTCAGGGCAGAGAAAAGGTGGAGACTTCTTACTCTTAGTTGCTCCATTCTTCCCACCTCAGGCCTTCCTGGGAAAGGAATTGTGGACATGAGTAGAACAATTGGGGCAGATATTTTTAGACCCTTTATTTGTCTTTGGGGCAGCCGGAGGGTAAACCCATTTTCCTTGTTTTAATGCTTGGGTTGGAGAAGGGAGGTTGAATTCCTGGGACTGTGGGCATTTGAGCTCTACTGAGGTTATCACTATTTCCAGTATACATAAATAAAATGATTTCGTCCAATTTTTTTTAGAAAGAAAGCATATAAAAAAAGATCCACCTGAGAAAAAACTTTGATATTAAAAATGTTTTAAATAAATGGGAAAATATATACATAAAAATGAAACATAAAACTAGAAGAAAACATAGGTGTTTATTCCACTCTCAGGAAGGGAAATAATACTATATACCAAAAAGCGGCAGAAAACATCATGGTAAAAAGACTGGAAGGAAATTCACAGTGGTAGAATTACTGGTACTCTTTTCCCCTGTATTTTAGGGATCAGTCTTTTAACTGGAGGAAAACAAAATTTTAAAGACAAAGCTTAGTTAAAAGCAAGACAGAATCACCAAGTCACAAGCCATGAAAGGTTGTTGAAGATCTGTGAACCTGGGCAGTGTGGGTCCCTGGGTGAAACCTGCCTTTTAGTGCATGCACTTCCACTTGGGAGCAGTGAATTACAAATCGTAATAGCAGTCACTTTAGATTTTTAAAGTGTATCTAATGGGAAGGGAAGTGATCAATTTTCAGGCCAATGAGGAAAAAAAAAAACCTTTCTAACTTCATAAAATGTGCCCTTTGAACCCTTTTATTATAGCAGGAAGGTATTAGCTCTTTCTCCCAGCATCTTATCTTTAGATCATCAGCTAACAGAAAGATATTCTTCTAATTAAGGAAGCAGATGGTCTCCTCTTCCCCACTTTTAAAGAGGCATAGGTTCTTCTAACACTGTCCCACAGAACTTTTTGCAGTGGTCAAATTGTTCTTTATTTGCTTGTACAATATGGTAGCCACAAGCCACCTGTAGCATCGAGCATTTGAAATGTGGCTAGTGTAACTGAGAAAGTGAATTTTTAATTTTTTGAAATTCTAATTAATTGAAACAGCCACAGATGGTTAGTGGCTACTATATTGGGCAGCACATTATTTAAAGCCTCTTGACTGCCTTTCATTTTTTCTCTGCCTCTCCTTGTTGGTAGCCCAGTTGGAAAGGGAGCAGCGATCAGGGGTGGGTAGGGGAAACCATTTTGCTTTTATCCTTTCTAAAGTGCCCCTTCCCTCTATCTCTGATGGTTGGTCTTATCTCTTTGCATAGCTTCTGTTATTTCCTTTTTTGGATTAAAGATCATTTTGACTAGAGTACCAGGAAGAGGGTACTGGGAATATGTTTAACCATATTGTAAATTTTGTCTCTGACCCAATTCCCAGAAGAAGAACAGAATTTTCCAAACATCCATCTAGAAACCCTATATACATATTAAAACACTTGATTGCTGCTCAGGGGAATCGGCACTTGTGTCTGGGGGACCCTCTGAGTGAGAAGGCCCTGTTTTTGCCCAGCCTTATCTCTTAAAATGTTTTTGGTTTAGAGAGTGAGTTTCAGCATCAACTGAGGTGATTTTTGCACAGACAGAGGGACAGGACCTATGCAGGAAGTTTAGCTGGAGCTAGCTACCTTGTAAATGGGGGTGGCCTTTGTTCCTGGATCCCTCGCACTGAAGGGATCTCAGACATCTGGGGAACCAGTGGACCTCTCAACCTAACCTGCCACCCCCAATGTCTCAGTCCCTTTGTAAATGCAAATACTTTTTATGGTTTAGTGTGTCCTCTAACCACTGCTTCAGGCTTACCTGGAGGGCCCCACCCTCACAGTTCCTGATTCAGCAGGTTTGGGGTTGGGCCTTAAATAGAATTTGCGTTTTAATTCGATGGTGGTGATACTGCTGGTCCTGGTGGTGACACTGCTGGTTCAGGACTGCACTTTTGGAACCCCTGGTTTAGTGGAATCTTCCTGGCTTCTGCCTGGAATGTTGTCTTCCTCCATTCCCCTGGCTTTTAGATTTTGCCATCTGATCAACCTGGCCCTTGAAATCTGCTCAATCTCTGTGGCCTCTGCTTACTTTTTGTACCCGAATGCCTCTGGCCTCAGTCTCTAAATATCAGGAGGGGCCAGCAACTTCTTTTTGAGGGTGCTGAGTGGCCAAGAAGGAAGCCGTGGGACTGTGGGCTTTGGGACTCATTGGAAGCCTGGGAGATGGTAAATATAGCTTTTTCCTAGGTTTAGGACTTTTTCTTGGTGCTGCGGGTCCCCCTTAGCATGGCCATGGTTGTGAGGCTGCCCATCCACAAAATTCTGTTTATCCTTCAGTGCTCTTCATGGTCTCACTGTGTGTTCCATTTTTGAAGTTAGAAAATAAAGATACCATCTTTGAATCATTCCCAGGAAATTCGTTTTCTAGGATGGAAGAAAAAATATAAAGTTTTTTATTTTTGTTAAGTCCATTCATGGAATGCCACTGGCCAATGTTCTGCCCACTCCCCCAAGCACGAGACAGGGATGCTAAAATACCTCTTGGCAGCGAGATGGGCTGCCCTTTCTGGTAAGACAGTCAGCTGCGCATCAATGTCAGGGAGGGTTCTGACAAAGCCGTGGAGGAATGTTCTGTTCCCAGAGTGTGCGATGACATTCTGATTAGCTCTGGCTATGACTTCCCCTGCCTCGTGAGGTTAATTTGGTAGTGGTATGGATAAATGGTTTATGTAGAAGACAGTATTTAATAAGCACTAACTAGTGTTGTGCTCTTATATCTATTGACCCATTTAATACTTTTAGTAACTCTGTTGGGTCAGGTACAGTTATCATCTTCATTTTACAGACCGAGCAAATTAAGACTTCACAGGGGCTACATGTCTTGTATGCATTCAGTTCTTTTCTGAGCCCAAAGTTCATGCTCTTAATCGCTATGCTATTCTGCCTCCTTGCTCATCTTCCTATGTTGTGTGCCCTTAGCTGTTCGACCACATTGCTGAATGCCTGGCTAACTTCATGGATACGTTACAAATCAAAGATAAGAAGCTCCCCTTGGGCTTTACCTTTTCGTTCCCCTGCATCCAGACAAAACTAGATGAGGTAAGATGAATTCTTCAGATATTTCTGTTGCTTCACTTTCTGGGCAGGGAGGGTGAGGAAGAACCCTGAGCCACCTGCTGCTTTGGTATTGGCAGAGGGCGGAGGCTCTGATGGTTGTGTGGACTAGGCTTGAATATTGAGAGTTCTGTCCTGGGTGAGTGTGTGTATGGAGGTGGGGGGGGATGGTAAAGAGGTTTCCCTTCCCATTAAAGGACAGTGTGTAACCCTAAGTACATTGCACATTATCTTTATCCTTTTTAGGGAAAGGAAAGAAGAAATTAGTCAGGAACTCCTTTGATCTAAAGTGTTGTGATAAAGGTCTTTGGAAGAAATGTGCCTGGGGAGCTTAGATGAGGATATAAGTATTTTATTTTGGCACTTCTGTTGCCTGCCCTTTCCTCTTTTTGGGGGGCGCAGATCATGACAGAATCATTTATTTAATCTCTTTCCAGGTCTTCGATGGGGTTTGGACTTCTCCTTCCTAAGCTAGTTAGGAAGCAATATACGCACTTGAGTATGGCTTTAGTTTAACCCCATGGCAGAGGGCTCCATTAACGGTTGTTTGAGGAGCATGAGGAATTAATTGTTCCATCCTTGATTCTTTTCTAGAGCTTCCTGGTCTCGTGGACTAAGGGGTTCAAGTGCAGCGGTGTGGAAGGCAAAGATGTGATTGCTCTATTACGGAAGGCCATCCAGAGGAGAGGGGTGCGTAGGGGTGGCAGGATGGGGAGGCAGGAGCTGGGGTTCTAGAGGCTCTCTGGGGTCCACTCTGAAGTCTTCTCCAGTCTGTTCTCAAGTCAAATGAGGACCTTTTGTGGTTCTTAACTCCAGGCTTTCTTTTCTTCTTCCTTGCTGTGTTTACCCAATAATATATATTTCTATTTTTTTCTGGTTTTATTGAGATATAATTGACATACAACTCTGTACCAGTATGAGATACGCTACCTAATGATTTGACACCCATACCGTGAAATGATTACCACACCAATCTTACAAATGATCAGCTGCCTTTGCGGACTCAGATTATCATGATGGATAAATAATTTTAGCCTTGGTTCAAAAAAACCCTTTAGTTCTTAATATGAAGAAGACATGGATATTATTTCCAAGGAAGAAAGTTGGGATGATGTTGGCATGAGGGTAGAATGGGGTATAGAGATGACAAGAGAAAAGTTACAGAAGGATAAGACCTTCTGGGAGGGAGGGAGGGAAGGTGAGAGAGAGAGAGAGAGAGAGAGCAATCAAGGAAGAAGATGACACTGATGACAAGACAGTCTCACTCTTCTTTGTGCAGTGATAGCTGTGAACCAGGCGGCAGGGCTGGGGTAAGGGAAGTCCATGCTGAGGACAAATGGGGGGAAGGTGGGAGTAAGAAGCAGCTATTGGACTGATCAGGACCCAGTTTTCAGCTCTGACCTTTGGTTTTGAGTAGGGTTAGTCAGAGGGCCGCCCTGTTGCTCTCGAGCTGTGCATCTTGCTGCTTTCTCTCCATCTTCGCATCTATGACCTGTCTGTGATGGTGAGGATCAGAGCTCCCCTTTTATCCCCCCAGGACTTTGATATTGATATCGTGGCTGTGGTGAATGACACCGTTGGGACCATGATGACCTGCGGTTATGATGACCAGAACTGCGAGATTGGTCTCATTGTGGGTGCGTGAGCACTGTGCGGGCTGACGGGGGCCAGTGGCTGGGGATGTGGGCTGGAAGGGGCGGGGCGTCCACGACCTGGATGCTCCTTCGTACCTCACATTGGAAGATGATGGTGTGGTGGCTTTGGAGGGCCGAGCCAGGACCTGTGCAGTGGGGGGCGTTGGTAGAGTGGACCCTGTTGGGATGCCGCAGGAGTCTGCTCTGAGGACTCCCGGCCGCCGTGGGTGGTCTCAGGGTGGCGAGGCAAGAGGGAGGTGGGTGCTGAGCAGCCCCTTGCTTCGGCCAGGCACGGGCAGCAACGCCTGCTACATGGAAGAGATGCGCCACATCGACACGGTGGAAGGTGACGAGGGCCGGATGTGCATCAACATGGAGTGGGGCGCCTTCGGGGACGACGGCGTGCTTGACGACATCCGCACCGAGTTTGATCACGAGATCGACATGGGCTCCCTGAACCCCGGGAAGCAGCTGTGAGCGGCGGCGGCTCGGGAGGCGGGCGCAGGGCGGCAGTGGGGGCAGGCGGGCCGAGCCTGGTCCTCATTTTTGCTTTCCAGCCTCATACCCCCCAAAGTTGCCAAGGTGCCCACTAGTTATGGGATTTTGTGCTCATTACTCGCATTGTGACTATGAGTTGTTGAGAGGGCTCTATAAAGGACAGAGCAAGCAGGCACAGCAGAGAATAGGTAACAATCGATGTCCTTCAGTAATCTTCGAAGGTCATATTCTGAGTCCATGTGTGTGGCCCTGCTCTTTTTTCCCACCTTTAATTTGTCCTCAGAAACAGTTTGTGAGCCACGTAGAGTGTCGGGATGGCCAAGATTCAGGTCTCTGAAAGCTCCTTTTGTAGCTCCCACCCCTGTCACTGCCCAGAGGATGATGAGGCTGTGACAGATGGCTCAAACCTTGGGTAAAATTGCCCATAAGCTAAGCTGGACCCGACGGAGTCCCAGGGCTTCCTACCCCAACTGTATGCAGACCCAAGGCCTGTGAAAAGGTTGACTTAGTTTCCTCCTTGGCCACCTTCCCTGGACCTGTGGCACAGCCAGCGTCCTGGGGTGGACTGGAGGAGGAGCTCCAGCATTTGGATCCTGAATATTATGCTATCCAGCCTAGCAAGACTTGGCATTTAGTTACTTTTAACTCTTACAAAACATTATTTCACTATCACACATTGGCCAAATGTCGCTGTAAGATTTGAAGGCAATTGCAAAACATTTTGAGCAATTCAGGCCCTCTTTGGTCTTCTCGCTGCTGGGACTATTGCAGGGGAGCTGGTAGTGTAGATCTCTGCTTGGACAGGAAAATCCAACCCTGCAAACCAGCTCAGCAGTGGGGGCCTTTTTCTTTACAAGGAGAATCCTCCCGTCCTCAGAGAAGCATGGTTGATTTAAGTCTCCAGCGTCTCACTTGTTGAAACAAAAGGCCATTTACTTGCAACTTTTCATAGGAACATACTGGCTATGTCTGTCATGGCTGGTGAGGAATTTATGAACTGAAAAGTCACTCAGTACCTGCCTTTGTCAGTGAGGCACACACGTGCGATTCAAAGGAGCCCTACGCCCTTAAAAATGTCAGAAGACAGAATTGCAAGCCCGGCCTTGGCAACCCACCACTGGCTTAGCCTTAGACAAATCAGAGGCTGGGAGGACATAGACCAGTGTCAGCTGTGGTCTGATGACCCGGAGTCATTACTGGGCTTGAGTAGGAACTTTTTATTCATTCTTGATGTTTCTAAATAAGTATTTTCCAAGTATTTTGTTGACAGAAACAAAGTGTTTTTAAAAATGAATAAAAACTTCTAAAAACCGCTCACACTTCAGAGCCCCACTGGACTCCTTCGTTACCTCCCACAGGGCCACCTGTTTCTGAGAAGCTGCAGAAACAGGCACATGAGAGCCTTGCTGTTGAGACTGGTTGGCCTCTCAGAGGCAATGGTCTGTGATGGCGCTTAAACATTTTAAATATGCCCTCTACTCAAGCAGTTGTGCCAGCTCTCCACTTAGCTCCACATCTACCATATTTGACCTTGGGTCTTGAGCAAGTCCCTTTGTGAGGGCCCAGCTTCCTTTCTGGTAGATCTCACCAGGTGACACCGTTTCTCCACCCCTGTCCTGGGCCTCCTCACTGAAGCCCGGCCTACTTAGTGCCCGCAGTCCCTGGGAGCCTCCTCTCCCTAAGGACCCAGATCCCTTCTGAGATACCAAGAAAGGGCCTTTTTTGCCAAAAAAAAAAAAGAATGGTAAAGGCTTGGTTTCTCCTGTTACACAACCTGAGCCAGAAACTGTCTTCGAAAGAAAACAGTGCCACCTAGTGTTGGGAAAATAAATGACCCAACTGCCCTCAGCTTGCGGCTGACCTCTCTAATACTGAAACATGCCTTAATGTCTTATCACCTGCCTGCTCAGAAACTTCCAGCATGTTTCACTCCCAGATTTCCAAGACCACGTAACATTTAGAGCTTCTTAACTGTCCCAACCTGCTCTTCTAATCTTGTCCCATCTCCTCCCTCCCTCACCTTCCCACCTGGTTGTTTTCACCTTGTCTTAGGAATCCACAAACTGCAAGGAGAGGCAGCATGAGGTGATTTGCTGGCCCTGCAAGACCCCAGATTTAATCAGATTGACCTTTTTCTCTTGTAAATAAACATTGAGGCCTTACATAAGGTTCATTTTTTAAAAAATCACTACTAAAGAAAAAAAATTAAAACTCACTACCCGACATGGAACTTATTTTACCTGAAATTCAGACTGTTCCAGAATGTCCCACACCCCCTGGATGTTTTGATTGCCGGCTAAAGGCCCATCCTTCCTCATAGCTCAAGGCCCACCTGCCTGCAGAGACAGCCCAAGCTCCCCAGCTCCTGCAGTCCCCCTATCCTGACCTGAGCTGTCACTTCTCTGCACTTCTCAATTCTAGTCAGTGCCACACAAGTGAATGCTTCATTGTGTATAAGCCTCTAAAATTTATTGAAGTTTCACACGTTTGTGTGTTTCCTCCACAGGGAAGTTGAGAGTTCATGGACAGCAGGTACTTCATTTGTTTCCTGGTCTGTATCTCCCTGCAGATTTGAGAAGATGATCAGTGGGATGTACATGGGGGAACTGGTGAGGTTAATCCTGGTGAAGATGGCCAAGGAGGAGCTGCTTTTCAGAGGGAAACTCAGCCCCGAACTCCTTGCCACAGGCCGCTTTGAGACCAAAGACGTTTCCGATATAGAAGGGTAAGCTTTGGGGTGCCTCTCTGTTCCTGCCTGGAGTGGACAGGCAGGTGGGGAATGAGGGAGGAACACTGCCCTTGACCTTTCAAATGTGGTCTCACCCAACATGGCCCATCGGGTGGGGCGGGGTTATGGCTTGACTTCACTTACCACATAGCCTTCACTCTTGTCTGTTTTGACTACCAAAGTGACTCATGCTAGGAATGACTAGGTCCCACAGACAGGGATGTCACACTTGCAATCCTGCCTGGCAGGGGGAGCCGAGGCTTGGCTTAATGGCTGGAGGCTCCCAGTGGAGCCCTGTGATGACTCATTTGCATCTATTTCCTTTTCCTTCTCCTGAAACTCTGACATTCCATTCTCTATTGTTGATTCTCAAAAAAGCCTCCATTCTGACCACTGCTTCACTTTTCTATCTACCCCTAGATAAAAGCAAACAGCACAGACTCACACACGTACAGCTCAGTGTGTAAAGCTTCAAGAACTGGGTCTTGTCCTTAATACAGTATGTGATAAGAAATATCAGTTTTTCTCATCGGGTCAGGAAAGAGAGGCATCTACTTGTAGTACTGTGTGTGTGTGTCTATGTGTGTGGGTCTGTGTGTCTGTGTGTCTGTCCATCTGTCCATCTGTCTGCCTGGGAGAGGAGCCTTGGATTGTGTTTCCTTCTCTTTGTTCAATGCCCCCTGTTGGTGGGCAGAGCAGTGAAGAGGGTAGATGACATCTGTTGGAGCTGAGGGGTTTCCTGCTCAGCCTGCACACCCACCCATACTGGTCAGAGTGGGTTGGACATGTTGCCCACACGCTGTCTTTCTGTTTCCCAGGGAGAAGGATGGCATCCGGAAGGCCCGCGAGATCCTGGTGCGGCTGGGCTTGGACCCAACGCAGGAGGACTGCGTGGCCACCCACCGGATCTGCCAGATCGTGTCCACGCGCTCAGCCAACCTGTGCGCGGCCACCCTGGCAGCCGTGCTGCGGCGCATCAAGGAGAACAAGGGCGAGGAGCGGCTGCGCTCCACCATTGGGGTGGACGGCTCTGTCTACAAGAAACACCCCCAGTGAGTTCGCGTGCTGAGCCCACAGTGACGGGGCTCCAGTTCCATTTTGCATTCTGGGCCAGTGTTGTTGAGGGTATTTGTAGTATAAAAGTCCCCAGCTTGGGAGCACAGAGCTGAGAGGATGTTGTCCTTGATGTGGGTGGAGGCACCTTCTGAAGGCTATAGACAGCAGCGGTGGGTGGCGTGGGCTCCACTCAGAGCTCTCCCAGCTACTGGGGGCTCTTTCTGCCACACTCTGGTTTAGGAGTTAGTGTTTCTCTTGAACTTCTTTGACAGGCTTGTGATTCTTGTGGTCCCTTCAGGGGTTGTGTCCTCTGCCAGGGGCCATCTCTGCTTAGCAGGTTACCAGCCTCTCTGGCTGACCTGGGTATTGGAATTGATCCTGCCCTGCCCTCCAGTGTTTTGATCCCTGGGGTCGTAAGTGCTAAATTATGCAAATTTCAATTGGGATCTGGAAGATCTCCATCTCTGTTGTAGGCACTATACTATTGTGTTTACCTAATCTGCATGCCGGGTCAATAGGCCTTCATTGACTGATTTGGTGATGCTGAAGTTCTCAGCCTTACTCATCCCTGGTTTCCTAGTCCACTGCGTCAAGTGTGCAGGAGTCACCTGGGGGACCTTGCTAAGAGGCCGATTCTGATTCAGAAGGTTCAGTTTTAGCCCAAGAGTCTTTGTCTCTCATAGCTCCCAGTGATGCTGCAGGCCCACAAACCGCACTTGGAGCAGCAGTGCCCTGGAGACTATGGCTCAATGCAGACACCAGCTGAGAATTTCTTGCTGGACATGCCTGTTGTCGTTAGCTGTTCAGACATCTTTGGGATTGTTGGCATAAATTGGCCAAAGAGAGGCCAAAGTCCAAAAGAGTGTTTCTACTCTTTCTATTTTGGGTCTTTCCCTGGCAGCATGAAATGAGTGGTGGAACATGAATAGCAGTTAGTGACAAAATTGCCTGATCCCAATGGGTTGCTCCAGCAAAGAGGCTGATATATTGGGCAGAGTTGCTGTGGCCTGTGGGAGGAGGAGGTCCGTGTGACTTACCTGCAGGAGATAGTGGCTTCTTAGAAGTGTCCTTTCCTTTCTGCAGGCATTGGACCCAGGTAGGGTAGACACAGTTGAATATCTGAGTAATTTGTACAGTGACCCCTAACTTGGGAAAGAGTGGGGAGAGGATGTCCGGGGGAGCATCTGCTTCTGCAGATGCCTCCTAATTTGGGGGCTGAGAAGGGGTGAGCCCCCACCCCACCATTGATCCTTCCTGTGGACACCCATCTCTTACCCCACCTCGTTGACTACAGTTTCGCCAAGCGTCTTCACAAGACTGTGCGGCGCCTGGTGCCAGACTGCGAAGTCCGCTTCCTTCGCTCTGAGGATGGCAGTGGCAAGGGGGCAGCCATGGTGACGGCAGTGGCCCACCGGCTGGCCGACCAACACCGAGCCCGCCAGAAGATCCTGGAACCTCTGAAGCTGAGCCACGAGCAGCTGCTGGAGGTCAAGAGGAGGATGAGGATAGAAATGGAGCGAGGTCTGAGCAAGGAGACTCACGCTGTTGCCCCTATCAAGATGCTACCCACCTATGTGTGTGCCACCCCTGATGGCACAGGTATGTGGCAGAGCTGCCACCCAGCTCACCATGGTGGCCCTTTGTCCTGCTATTGACAGTGGGAGAACTCCTTAGCCTTAGCATTGGGTGATTGGACCAGAATATATTTCTCTAATTATACTACAGATGCTCCTTAATAGGGTTACATCCCAGTAAACCCACCATAAGTTGAAAATACCATAATTTGAAAGTGCATTTAATACACCCAACCTACTGAACATCACAGCTTAGACTAGTCTACCTTTAACATGCTTAGAACCCTTACATTAGCCTGCAGGTGAGCAAAATCATCTAACAATAAATAATATGCAC
Organism: Cynopterus sphinx; assembly: GCA_030015415.1. Taxonomy (NCBI): domain Eukaryota; kingdom Metazoa; phylum Chordata; class Mammalia; order Chiroptera; family Pteropodidae; genus Cynopterus; species Cynopterus sphinx. The sequence goes on along the minus strand of CM057383.1, from coordinate 51,452,063 downwards.
TGTAGTGCCAGCTTTTACCCTCACGATTGGGTAGCTGACCGGGAGCTGTGGCTCACTGCCGCTGCCCAGCATCACAAGAGTATTGTACTGCACATCACTAGCCCAGGGAAAGATCAAAATTCAAAGGACAGGTTTTATTGAACGCATATTGCTTTTACACCACTGTAAAGTCAAAAAATCGTTAAGTCAAACCATTGTAAGTTGGGGACCATCTATAGTAGGCAGTCCAAGGCTCAACCAAGGCTTTTTCCTTTGCTAAAATTTGAACAATAATAATAGTAAGTACTTACCGAATACTTACTTGTGTCAAGCACTTCTCTAAGCATTTAACACATATCAGCTTATTCCATATCTACCTGTTAACAGGTTTGTTGTTAACTTTTATTAACAAACTGTTATGATTGGCACAAAACTGAGGCATAGACACGAAGAAAACTACCCAAGTTCACACAGCTAGAAAATGGCAGAGTTGGGATTTGAATCCCTGGGTTTTGGTTCCAGGGCCAGTTCTTGTAAGCCCTAGGTCAGGGGTTGGCACACTAAGGCCCACAGACTGAATCTGGCCCCGCCGTCTGTTTTTATAAATAAAGTTTTATTAGTACATGGCCATTCCCATTTGTCTGTGTATTGTTTATGGCTGCTTTGCACTACCATGGCAAATCTGTGGTTGCAGCAGGAGATATCGCTCATAGGCCTAAAATGTTTACTGCCTAGTCTTTTATAGAAAAATGTTGCCGACCCCTGATCTTGGTCTCATGACCCAAGGAAGGGCAGTTTTTTTCAATTCATAGAAAACAATCATTGAGCAGGCCAGTGTAGTATAATTGGTACTGGTTCCGTGGATAGAGACTGGGACTTGGTCCTTGCCCTGCCCCCTTCTTCCTGTACGGCCCTGGGCAAATGACTCAGCCCAGCTGACCCAGGTCACCAGAAGGGAATGCGGGGCCTCCCTCCCGGGGCTTGCCTGAGGGTTGCATGAGCACTCTGTGAGGCACGAGGTACATGGCGATTGCCCAACACAGGAGCCTGTTTGACTCTGCCGCTCCTTCTCTATTCTAGGTGGCCTTTGATTTAGCATGAATGGCATGGTTAGATATTTTGAGTATACTGTGTCACCCTCTCCCCTGTTCTGCAGAGCTTGTTGTGACATCGGTGGCCCCGCCACTTGAACTCATTTGAAAACCACTAGGGAGCCAGCAAGTCTCTGGGCCTGGGATCTTATTATTTTTACTGTTGGGAGGAGCTCAGAGTCCATCACCCCTGAGATTGTCCAGGGGCATCGAAGAGAGCTCCACTTTAGGGGGAGGTGCTTTAGACCCTGTCATTCATTGCTGTGGTGAAGTGGTGATGCCCTACTCATTATCTTCCCGGGCTTATTTTCCAGAGAAAGGTGACTTCCTGGCCTTGGACCTTGGGGGCACCAATTTCCGGGTCCTGCTGGTGCGTGTACGGAACGGGAAGCGGCGCGGAGTGGAGATGCATAACAAGATCTACACCATCCCGCAGGAGGTCATGCACGGCACAGGGGACGAGGTGAGGTGGGGTGGCCCCTCTGGGGATAAGGGGAAGGGACTCAGTAGACATCTGCTTCTCTTCTGGGAGGACAGTGACTTCTTTGCTTACCTGTGGTCCCGGGGAGGGCTAGGTGGGCAGGACCCTGGTCTGGCCTTATTCAGGGTTGCACCTGACCTTGAGGAGCTCCTGGGCAGAAGCCTCACTTGCACTCAGGCCCTGTGGGGGTGGCCTGCCCTGGCCAGGCCCCTCCCTAGAGCCCAGCCTCTCTCTGCAGCTCTTCGACCACATTGTCCAGTGCATCGCCGAATTCCTTGAGTACATGGGCATGAAGGGCGTGTCCCTGCCTCTAGGCTTCACCTTCTCCTTCCCATGCAAACAGAACAGCCTGAACGAGGTAACAGGTCATCCTGGGGGGCTCGCCGATGGGCTTTGTTGACTTTAAACCAGCCAGCGTGTAGAGCAGGTGAGAAAGTTGAGCTAGAAGGACAAAAAGAGGGGCATGAGGGGCCAGTGAGGAGGGGCCCGTTTATGGGAATGAGTGAGTCAGAGCTGATGGAGGTTAAGTAGATTGGCTGGGCTGTAACAATCTTGGTGATGACAATGAGGACACTAAAATCAAAGTATTAACAACTAACATTTTTAAAGAACTTTATGCCAGTGCTCTGCCAGGCTTCCTATGCACATTATCTCATTTAACCCTCACAGCAACATGTAAGGTAGATATTCGTATGCCCATTTTGAAGAAAGGAAAATAAGGTCTACAGAAATGCCAAATATCAGAAACTACCAGTTCTTAGATTGTAAGACGTAGACCAGGTCATAGAGCCACGATTTGGATTCCAGTTTCCTGACACCCGAGCCCATGCTCTCAGTTATGCTCACCTGCTCCTAAGGCCCTTGTTTGGGGCTTGGGACATTTTCATTTATCTCCTGTCTTTCAGATGTTCTTGCTCTTCTCTAGTCTTACCTTTGTTTTTCGTTCTCTTGGGTGAATGAAGCAGGGGAGGGAAGACTGGTGCTCTCAGGTATTCTGAACATATGGGTGTGTTGAAGTATAGGAGACCTGAGTAGGTGATGTTCGGGTTTGACCCGGGTCAGTACTAAGTGTATTAGATGGTGGGATACTGTTATGTCAGCAGTCGTTGTTCTACGTCTCTGTTGTCTCAAAGCTTATGTGCACGGGACAAGTGGACAATATGCTGTGGATGGAGTTGCCAGGGTACCAAAGGCAGAGTTCCTGCTTTAGGTGCTTACAAACAAACTGGGCTGACGAAGCAAGCTCAGGAGAGAGCCATAGCCGCTGCCTGGAATGGCAGCAATAGGACATGGAAGCCCTGGGGGACGTGCCGTGTGGTGGTATTCTGAGCACATACATAGAGGGTATGAGGAAACCCTTGGATCATCCAAGTCAGAAGAATGAGTTGATAGAGAAGAAAGGCAAGCAGTCCTGCAGTATGGAGCAGGGCATGGAGGTGAGAACATTCGCAGGGACAGGGGAGCTTGGCCCAGTGGCAGGAAAGGCTGCATTTCCCAGAGGGTTCTTGGAACAGCAACCCTCTCGTTGCTCTGCTGAGTTTTGTAAATGCCTCCTACTCCTCCCCTTCGAGAGTTAAATTCACTGAGGCAGTTAAGATTTTGGGATGTTCTGCCTTAAAAATCCTGCTTAAGGCAGTGTTTCCTGATACCTGTTAACGTTTGTCCAATGTTGCCTTTAGCTTTCCAATTTCTTTCATGTTTTGTTCAGTGTCATTTTTTTTTAGCTTCAGGTTTTCAAAGCCTTCACATTTGCATCAGTCTGGCAAAGGGAATTATCAAACTTGTGGATAAATATTTATGTGATAGTTAATAAAACATTAATTATAACAAAGGCATTAGAAATGAACGTAGTTGTTAAGTGGTTGGGAAATCATGAATAAATTATGAGCGATTCACTGCCTTGTATCAGTAACTAGTTTCTTGGAAGAAATTTCAGTGATATGGGAAAATACTGGTGGTAATACCAACCAAAAAAATTTTTCAAAAGTTATCTCTATGCTATACAGATGTACAAAATATGATTAATAGGAAGAGGAAAACGTAGCACTCCAGTGTATATGCTTCCAGACTTTTCCTACTGAAATATTTTTAAACAGGAAATATCTTACTTTTCATGCCAAAATGTATATATCTATATATTTATTTGGTGGCCTGAAAACATGTTAATGGTTTCTTCCTGAATTATTTAAGATTCCAGATCATTGTATTAGATTTTATTCTATATGCTCTAAGTTTCTGTATGGAGCATGTGTGTGGTCTAGAACTGTAAAACTTAAGAGCAAATAAAGCAGAAGCCAAGTTCTATCTGTTCTCTTTGCTTTGAGCTGGATTCTTCTTTGGTGAGATGATTCTATTGATGGCAAAATCGGCAGGTTCTGAGGCCCAGAGGCCTCAAGCTGCCGTGATTAGCTGGTGGCCATGATCATGTCTCCCCAGCTTTTGGGGCCTTTGCTTGTCTTATTAAGGACTACCTGAAATAATGTTATTTGAACATTTTGTAAACTTAGAAGTGCCAAAATACAAAATTTTGTCAGAGAGGTGAAGCTAATTTGCAGATAAGAAAGTTGGTTGGAGATAAGCATGCAGATATTTGGATGTAGGTATGTAACCAGGACACTATCAGATCGTGCTTTGTTTTTCTGACTCTCCCAGGATCTGAACACAGTTTGACACATTCAGGGTGACATGTGATACAAAGTTCTGGGCCATGAAATGCCAAACTGATGGGCACGAACAACCCAACAGGACCTGGAGGAACCATGCGAGTGGGCGCATGATGAGCCCACAGCCCGTTTGTGGATTTTGGCCTCTTGGGAAGGGGACCGGGGTGTCCTTCACACTTATTTGGTGGGCTGTTACAGCAAAGAAGGAACCAGGGAACCAAACGCTCTTCCCTTTTTGATCATTTCTCCCACATTTGCCACCACAATATATCTGCTCCCAGAGGATGCAATGACGTGCTGTGGAGGGCCTCATTAAAGATGAGGGGGCCCCTGGGAGTGTTTCTCTCACTGGGATGGTGGTGATGCCTAGACACCACCCCAACTGTGTACTGGAGCCTGAAAATTAAGAGACACATTCTGACCTCTCTGATGTAAATATAGGATGGGGACAGGGCGAATTGCGTTTCCTTGTGAAGGGAACTAGCGTGTAGAATTCAGTTGCCTGGTAAGGGACAGTTGTGTGTTGCTTGTGGCCTATTCATTGGAGTCAGAGGGTGAGTCCTGCTCTTCTCCAAGGTGCAAGCCTTGAGCAAGTTACTCCAGAGCCTAAGTTACCTGTAAAATGGTCATGATAATGAAAGATATTTCTCAAGGTTGCTGTGAGGATTAAATGATGTGACCCGTGAGATGTGCTGAGCCTGGTACCTGGTACGTTGTATACACTCAGTAAGTCCCAGCAAGTAAAATCAGTTTAGAATCACTTGTGAGTGAGCTGGCTGGTTGTTAAAGGGAATCTGTATAACATCTGAGGCTGAGAACCAGAAGTGTAGCTGGGGCCCAGTAGTGACTCAGCAGCCCTTCTCTGATACCCTCATCCCTGCTCCTGTGTAATTTTCAGAGCATCCTCCTCAAGTGGACTAAAGGCTTCAAGGCATCTGGCTGCGAGGGCGAGGATGTGGTCACCCTGCTGAAGGAAGCCATCCACCGGCGAGAGGTGGGGGAGAAACGGCGTGAGGCCTGAAATGATCTGTGTGTTCAGAAAGTGGGGAATTGCTGAGTGCAGTTGAATTGGTTAGGCACAGAATTAACTTAGTCCTTCAGCAATTCTTGAATGTCAAACCCTGCTATTGGCACTGGGAATTCAGAAATGACCACAACAAACTCTTATACTGTAAGCAAATGCATAAGCTAATATCAGTTCTGTAGAGCTATGAAGAAAAGGAAGTTGAGTGAGGACAAAGTGAGTGGCTGGGGAAGGGGCACTCTTTTAAATAGCATAACAGGGGAAGTCTCTGACGTTTGAGCAGAGACCTGAATGAAAAGAGAGTGGAGCCATGTTGTATATGTTTTAGTTACATATAAATCTCCCTTGCAAGTGTCGAAAAGGGGAACATTGTGGTTCTTTGTGGACTGGGGATCTGTTTCTACCCTCTCAGGAGTTTGACCTGGATGTGGTAGCTGTGGTGAATGACACAGTTGGGACTATGATGACCTGTGGCTATGAAGACCCTCACTGTGAAGTTGGCCTCATCATCGGTAAGGACCTAGGCTGACCTTTCCATGAGTGGACGCATGGCTCTGGGTGGGTGGGAGACGATGCGGAGGGTATCTATGATGATAAGGCTCTGACGTCTCTGTGATTGGCAGGCACAGGTTGCAACGCCTGCTACATGGAGGAGATGAGGAATGTGGAGCTGGTGGAAGGGGAAGAGGGGCGGATGTGTGTCAACATGGAGTGGGGGGCCTTTGGGGACAATGGATGCCTAGAGGACTTCCGCACAGAATTTGATGTGGCTGTGGATGAGCTGTCCCTCAACCCTGGCAAACAGAGGTAGGTACCCAACTGTGTGTGGTCCCTGGTACGTGTATCCAGGAACTGGCAGTGATGAGTGATGAACTCTAGAACAGCAAAACCCAGGATATTCTTCCTCCTGAGATGTTAGTAGAAGGGATTTCCTTGGAAAGAGTTTCTTGTCCGATATGTCTGGAAAGTTCTGAGCAAGGTCCTTTTCCCCCAGCTGGACTGTGACACTTTCAAAGTCCAGTTGGGAATAAAATCATAACAATTGTGTTGCAAAGAGAATTTCATAAAGGAAACTGGTCACACAAGTGTTAGAAGAATGAAAAGACAAAAAGGGGACACTGAAGAACACAGAGTTAGTACATGTAAGAAACACCTTCCACCCCGAAGACTAGAACAGGCAGAAGAGATACTTAGGTGTGTGACGATGGGAAAAGCAAATGACAGTTGAACCACCTGCTGACACCAGGGCGAAGGAACCGAAGCATTGCTGGGTGAAGCAGACAGTGACAGGAAGCAAACGGGCATATCACATCCTCCTTCTCCTTCCATCCAATCTGTAGTGCCCTCTGTTGTCAGGACTGGATGAGGGGCCGGCCCCAGCATCACAAAGCCTCTAGTGTGGTGTGGGGGGATCTGGGCCAAGAGAAAACAGTGTAAGATCCAACACACTTCCTGCTAGGAAGACGTTGTGTGTCCTAACTAGATTAATCAGGGGCCATAGTTCTTCAGAATATACTTTGCAAAACATTTGTCTAGTGTGGAGGTCACAGGCAACATTAACGAGGTTACACAGGTTGAAGTAAGACAAGATAGAGTGTTGATGGGGTCTTGGTTGAAACCGGGGACCTCGACTTCTGTAAGGCACTATGCACGACCAAAAGACCTTTAAGTCACCGAGTAGTCAAGTTCAGCTTTAGAGACCAGGACGGAGGATCTCCAGCTGGCACTAGTTACTTAAGTGATGATGATTAGTTTGAAGAGAAAGCATGCTAACTGCCTCGTGTGGTTAAGGATTAAGGCTCCACGTCCTGCCTTTCTCCTGGAAGTCTGGTGATGTTTCGGTGTGTGTATTCCTTCTTGAGGAGTCAGGAATAAGCCTTGGAAGGGAAATGAGCCCAGATGGTGGGGCAATTCCAAGGAACCACATGGGCCTTGGGCACTGTGTCCAGCTTCACCAAAGGCCGTGGGTCATTGTGCTCAATACCAGGAACCCTAGCGAATCATTTCCTTCCCCACCAAGAGGACTCTGCATGCCCTCTGCTTTTGAATGTGTTGGGGGTGACTGAGATGGTCCACCGTATCTTAGCATGTCCTGCTTAGCCTTCCTGCTTAACCTCCACGAACGTTCCCCACATTACAGGTTTGAGAAGATGATCAGTGGCATGTACTTGGGCGAGATTGTCCGTAATATCCTTATCGATTTCACCAAGCGTGGGCTGCTCTTCCGTGGCCGCATCTCGGAGCGGCTCAAGACCAGAGGAATCTTTGAAACCAAGTTCCTGTCTCAGATTGAGAGGTGAGAATTTAGGGCTTGGAGTAGAGTGGGACCATGTCCTCCTAATGGACAGACAAACTGAAGGATTTCCACAGTGCAAGTAAAGTCCGTAAGGTCAGTTTAGTAGCTGACACATTTGTATCTACAGTGTGTATTTCAAGTACTTTATGGACAACTGGCGTTTTAAGGGAAAATATAACATTCTCATGAAACATTATGCTAATCTGGCATGAGTCCATGCAAAGTAATGTGATTGGGTTTTAGACTAAATATTGAAGTTAGAAAGATCCCTGCTCATAAGATGCAAATCGGAAATCACAAAGGACCTATGCTTGGCTGGAGGGTTAAGTGCTGGCTGCAGTAAGGCCACTGAGACTGAGCGAAGGTGGCTTTTCAGGCAGTGCAGAAACATGCCCTGTGGTGGCTCATTAAAGCAAAGCCTCTCCACTCCAGTCTAATGACGAAAAGTCTGCTCCAAATTAGAATAGTGAATTTCAGAGCCCTTTAAAAGTTAATGCTGTGTCTTTACTCTTAGGCGTAGAGAAGAATAGGAACTGACATGAGTGGGGCCCAAAGCTCTCTGCACTAATGTACAGAGAGGACACAGTCTACATGTCTGTTTACATGTGCAAGATGATGATTCCAGGGTTCTCAAGTAGTTCCCTTTATGTGATAGGCTTTATTTTCTTCCTTCAATGTTATTTATGTTTGTTTCATAAATAGTGCACAAGTAGGTTTTGGCCCACCCCCGGTGGGGGAGTAGAAACAAAGCAGGGATTTATCTGCTGGTGACTGGCAATGCTTACCTGTGCACAGCAATGACAGAGTGGACATGAAGGGGCTTTACAACTGAAAAAGGCCACATACGAGCACGATCTTGTCTTTATTATTTCCAAATGAGTGGAATACTTAGTGAACTTCCTTTTGTTTTGAGTGTTGGTGTTGTAGTAGCAATGCCCTACCTCATGTGGGCAAACTGGAATAGGGAGCTATTTCTTCACGTTCCTGTCACATTCAGATGCTTAGTCTGTGGTCCACTGGGGTGGCACTGGTTCCCAAACTGAGTTCAAGAACAGGAGCCACTGTGCAGCGAAGTGGCCTTTATGCTCAGCTTCTGGATGGCTGGGCCTCTGGAATGATGGGTCCCCCGTTGGCACGTGACTGACCACCTGCTGTCTCCCCTTCCAGTGACCGCCTGGCCCTGCTGCAGGTTCGTGCCATCTTGCAGCACTTGGGGCTCGAGAGCACCTGTGATGACAGCATCATTGTCAAGGAGGTATGCACTGTGGTGGCGCGGCGGGCAGCCCAGCTCTGTGGCGCAGGCCTGGCTGCTGTGGTGGACAAAATACGAGAGAACCGTGGGCTGGACACTCTCAAAGTGACGGTTGGCGTGGATGGGACCCTCTATAAGCTACATCCTCAGTGAGTACCGGACCTCCGTCTCTGTCCCTCTTTATTTACTTTCCCTTCTCTCTTTTTTTGCTTTAATGCAAATAATCAGGCATTCCAAAGAGGATACATAATGCATATATTATAGATTAAAGACTAATAAACAGAAGGTGGCCTGTGTTACCACACCTGGCCTGCAAAGTCCCCTCTGAGCCCCGCCGCAGTTGCATTCTTCACTCCCCCTGATGGGGGTAAGTGCTGTGGTGACTCAGTTTCTTACTTTCATTTTGCCACATATATCTGTGTCGGCCTCTATGTTGATTAGTTGCACTTAGTTTTAAACCTGCCACGGGAATCGTATGGCACTTCTGCTTTGATGACTGCCTTTTTCCACATGGCAGTTTTGGTTTTGAGATGCATCCGTATTGAAGTATGCATTTGTAGTTCATTAATTTTCAGGGCTGTATAATGTATCTTTCAATGACTATATTATAGTTATTCTACTGCTAGTGGATATTGGGTGATTTCTAGATTTTGACTATTACAAATAGTGCTTCTGTGAACATTCTAGTAAAGGATGCTGAAACTCTGGAGCAAGATTTTTAGCTACAGTCTAGAGCGGGGACTGGCAGACTGCAGTCATGGCTGTTTTTGTAAATAAAGTTTTATTAGGATGCAGCCATGCCCACTTGTTTATGTATTGTCCACAGCTGCTTTCAGCTACCATAGCAGAGTAGTCTCACTGGACCCTATGGCCCACAAAGTGGAAAGTATATCTACTGTCTGGCCTTTTAAAGAAAAAGTTTCCTACCACAACCCGCTCCCAGTATGGAAGTACTGAATTCCCTTTTATTTTTACTCTGTTCTCTGTCTTTCTTCATCACTCTTCTTTCTCTCCTCTCACCACCATTTCTCTTTTTCCTTCTTTACTCATTTGCCTGTCTTCCAAATAAGTTATTTCAATGTCCGCCACTCTCCCTTGGAAGATTTTTGGCTAGAAGTTGGAAGAATAGAGCTGAGCCCCTGGCCTGGGGTAGTTGGCGAGATAGAGTGAGGATGGAGAGACTCATCGCTTGAATTGTTATCTGCTCTCACCGTAGTTGCTTCCAGGGGTTGAGAGATATTCCCAGAGTCTACACAGTTAGTGAAAAGAGTGGCCCTTGAGAAGTGCCAAGTCTCTTGTGGATGTCACTGTGAAAATCGGTGCCTCCGTCACAGATGAGTGTTGGGAGTGGGACAGAGCTGAGCCACCAGTACTGGGGCGTGGTGTTAGGAGTCTCTGTCGGCTTCACAGATGGGAAAGGCAGATCCTTTTAAGGTTCCAACAGCAACTCCTGAGCCTGCTCCTTTTGCCTTTAGTGACATTTTGGATGAACTGGGTCTCATGTGAGTCAGTACTCCTGGAAAATAGAACGTCACACGAGTGGGCCTTGTTCCTTCCCTCCAGAGTTTATAGGTTATGCACTTCTGGAAGACACTGACTGTTGAACCTCTTTCATTGATCTATTTTAAGAACACAACTTGCCAGTACCTCAGACATTTGAATCTTAGCCTCCCATTTGCCCACTGTGACATAGAATGTGCGAGTGTCGCCTGCCTCTTCACCCTCAGTTTTCTGATACACGGTACACATAGTAAGTGTTTCTAATACATGGCAGCTGTCATTCTTTCTTCATCTTAATTATTCTTGGGTTTCCAGCTTCCCTTCATAGGGTCTCATCTCTGAGGACACAAATCAATCATGACTAAGGTGTTTTTTTCTGTGCCTGCCTCCCAACTTTTCCAGCTTTGCCAAAGTCATGCATGCGACAGTGAAGGACCTGGCTCCGAAATGCAACGTGTCCTTCCTGGAATCAGAGGACGGCAGTGGGAAGGGGGCGGCTCTCATTACTGCTGTGGCCTGTCGTATCCGCGAAGCTGGACAGCGATAGAGTTCCTGAAATTGAAAGAGACTTCCTTTGGTTCCCCTTCTTCCTTGCTTTAAATTATAAGATGCCATCCCCTGTGTCAGAGATGGATCCCTTGGCTCTACCTTGGCAGAGAGGACCCTGTTGGACTGTGTTTCGTCTCTGTGTATCTTCACCGTAGAGTTTGGTGCCCAACCCTTGTTCCTCCAGAGATAAATACAATTTGAAGTAAGGATTTGTTCATGCTCATCACAACCATTCCCCTTGATTATCTTAAAACTTTAAGTAAATTTTAACCTTTAATAACCCCCCTGGCCAAATTCTATGTCGCTGCATAGTCCTACAGGATGGAGACACTAATGAAAAGATAGGGTTGCTTCACCTTGAACCCTGGATGCTTCACAGTGGACCCTGAACCTGACATTTCTAGGCAGAGAACATCTGCAGCACAGAAGTTGATACTGTTTCTCTTCTCAGAGACCTGGGACGTCTCCATGAACCTCACACAGACAGGCAGCAAGGGGCGGGGTGGGGCACGAGGAGAGGGGACAGGAAGGGGGGAAAATCCATGGATAGCCATGTGACAGGCCCTCTTCAACCTCATCTGTAGACATTGCCCTGGGGGCTTACAGCAGTTGCTTTTCCTGGAATCAAAGCATCCTGAGTCTGAGCAAGCAGAACCAAAGCCGTGGGTTGACATGTCTGACAAGTGAGCTTGTCGCATCTCCTTGAGAATTCATGAGTCATCCATGAGCAATGGACTTTTAAGGGGGGAGGGTAGGGGGGCTTTTTGGTCCATTTAAAAAAATTTTTCTGCAGAAGTGTGAACACTGTATTTTCATTTTAATTTATGCTTGAAGTTTATTTAGTTCACGAAATACATCTGCTCCTTCTGGACACTGTATGTAATGATTGGTTGTATGTAATGTATTTATGTGTTAATTTGTCCTGTATATAGACACATAGGGTCTCCTCAGACCTGGCCTCATTAGTAGATCCGTGTAATTAAAGGATGGAAGGCGAAGATACTAATTGGTTCCTAGAAATACCTCATTAGTCTACGGGAAGAGAAGGGAAGCCTCTTCAGGGTGAGTGAATGGCTAAGCACCTTCCCAATGGCTCCTCCTTTCTCTGCCGACCTAGAAACTTGGAAAACAGGGGACAGAGTGAAGGAGGCTGGGCCTATGGATTGGAGAAGCCACAGCCACTGGCTGCTATCTGTAGAGACTTTCCTGAGAAAATATTGCATGGGTGTTAACCAAAGGAAATGGGAATCATTTCAGACTCATTGCTTAGAAATCTTCATTCTTAGTACATACAGTCTGTAGAATTTTAAAGCTCTTTAACAAGATAGAGGAAGACACCAAAAAAAAAAAAACCATTTAAAAAAATCGTGTCTGACTGTTAATTGCAAACCAAAACAGTGAAACAATCAAAGGAACGAAACCTCAGGGACAGCAATTTTGGGGATGAGTGTCCTCCTAGCAAAATCGGTTTTGTAAATGTTTTGTGAGAAGCTGGTGGAAGGCTTCTAGAGGCTGAGCTGTTTATATACACAATATTTATTTCAAACTGCTTGGGGCAGGAGCCGGAGGGAGAGGTTGGGGAAGGAGTGACATAAAACCTTCCATATCCTACTTTTCAGGAGTGCAGTTAATTCTGAACTATTAAGCCCACTTCTCCCTAAAGTATGACACCCACATATATTTAAACCTTAATACTAGGTTTTAAAGAAGAAATGGCCTAACAATTGAGTAGGATACAAGGATCAAAACGGAAAGATGGAAAGAAATGAATCAATAGCACCCGATCAAACTTGTGCTGAGAACAATGTCGAGATTTGTGCATAATTGCGATGAATTTTAACTTTTAAACTTGACTTTTAGGTTCCGTCTACAAAATTGCACATTTTTAAAAAAGGGTAGTACTATGTGCGTGGCTATGAAAGAGATGTATTGATTTCCAGGAAGGAACACTGGTAAGTGCGTTTTGAACGTTCATGTTCCCACAATTAGGTGACAGTTCCTTGCTGATGCTGCTCTGCCTGATGTAAATACAGTGAATCTCCATCTAGGACTGGGGTGTGCTGAATGGCGGATCATCTTAAATCCTCAAACACTCAGTCTATGAAGATGTTGTTATGTACAATAGAGAACTAGTTGAATTAACTATGTGATGTTAACTATTATTAATAAATTTTAACATTTTCCAAAATATTCCATGTGTGATTCATGAGCATTTGCAAGAATGCAGTCATCTTTTGGGCGTATTAGTGCTTGGCCAGTTTGAATAATTTGTGGGCATTGTGATGTTGATTAGGTGCTTGATGGGTAAACTGAGCATAAATGAACCAGGAGGTTTCATCAAGTGACAGTTTTATTCAAGGCCCTTGAGTGAATTTCAATTCAGATAACACTACCAGGTAATACCCAGAGTATTCTCAAGAAAAAGAAAAGTTGAGAGTTTTTGTAGTAAGAAAAGCATGTTCTTGAGAAGAATCAATTCTGCATTCTTAGCTTCAGGATTGGTCCAGAGATGATAATCATAGATATTCGGTGTTCTGGACCATGGAATATTCTTTCCTAAATTCTTCAGAGTCTCAAAGCTGGGGAGGGGCTGCCCTAGCTGGACACACAGAGCAGGGAGGGGAGTGGCTAGAAATACCCTGGCTTCTGCCTTCTAGTTTCCTGCAGTGTATCCCATTAGGAAGCCAGGTGGCAAAGGGAGCCTGGAAAATGTAGTGCTTGTGACTCAGAGCGGGAAAGAATGGGGCCTGGGGCTGACCAATAAGTAACTGGCATGTACTGTATAAAACCATGAGATTGTTATAGAAGAATGTTTGGTATCACAGAAAATGTTGACAGTATGCTGCTTCATGTCAAAAATATGTTGCAGAACAGTATATTGTCCTGTTCTTAAATTATACAGGACGAGGTATAACGTGTTTCTGTGCATGCCCCCACTGCTTCGTTGAACTGTGGGCATGAATCAGACCTCCACCCATGTGGCTATGGCCTCGGCCTCACTCTTCAGCAGCTGTGCCTCAGATTCCCACCTGCCCCCCAGGAGTTGGGCACCTCGGAGGGGCTCTGGAGCACTTGGTTCTGCTTGGCCTGCCAGCCCCAGCCAGAGGCTGCTCAGGGCAATTTTGGTAGCGCCTGCCCTCCCTAGGTCACTGCTGCCCCACGGCAGAGCTTTGGGGGCAGAGCCGCTTTCCTCTTTCTCCTGGGGCTCCAGGGTGGACGTAGACCCTTAATGCTTCACAGGTTATAATACTGGACAGATGCTCGGAAGGAGACTTTCTCAGTGTAGAACTTAAACTGGGCTCCTGCTTGGAGACCCTCAAAGCTGTTGAGCTACCTGTGCTCATGGGTTTCTTGGGGCTACCTCCCTGCCCAACTCCTATCTCCTCCATGGGGTCCCTCACCACTAGAGAACTCCATTTTCTTCAAACTGGACAGTCTGCACCCAAGTTGCTTGCAGCTTGGAAATAGCATTCCCAGCTTCTGCCAATCCCATTCAGCCTTCTCCTTCTTTTTTTTTCTTTTTTTTTTTTTTTGGGCTGGAGGTGCAAAAGGCTAAATTACACTCTTCCCCAGTTTGGGACATTTTCTAGTCTGAAAGAAACTTGCTTTTTAATTTTCTTATTGCTATTTATCCTCATTCTTTCCCATTCTCCACTCATGACCTGCAATTATATACTTACTGTGTGATACGCAAATTTTTTGTTTGTGAGGCATATATTGTTTTGTGTGAGTTTTTTAATTTACAAAATACTAGTGGCTAAAAGTCTTTTTTTTTAAGCGTCATGCTTTTAAAGACTCATAGATGCTGCTCTATGCATATCCAACTCATTACTTGCCGTTATTGCATAATATCTCATTGCATGCGTGTACTCCATTTTCCATCCGTACCTTCAGTAATGGACAGGTAGATTGAATTAGCTTCGGCTACACAAACATCCTGGCAACAAGCATCTTTGCACATGTCCCCTTAATCATCTTTGAGATAATCTCTCCGAGCATGTACCCAGGGACATTTGCTCAATCCGAACCCTCCCCCTTCTGCCAGATTACTTTTCTAAAAGGCTGCCCCAATCCCCCATCTCCCCCAGCGGTGAATCTTGAGCAATGCTTGGCATTGTCCAGCTTTTTTATTTCCACTAATGTGCTAAGTATAAAGTGAGATTGCATTGCATGGCTGCTTTAATTTCTCTAATTACTGAGTTTGAGCATCTTTATATATTTCTTAAAGGCCTTTTAATTATAAGCTTTTTTTTTCTTTTCCAGTTAATTACCTGTTCATATTCTTGGCTGATTTTTCAACCAGGGTTCTTTCTCTTGTTGATTTCCATGTTGATTATTAGAGTCCCTTGCCTAGTCCCTTGGTGGCTTTACATATGGCATGCATCTTCTTTCTATTTCTTAATTTTGTCCACACCATCCTGTGTTGACTAGGAATCCTTTCTTTTGTTGTAATCAAATTCACCAATCCCTTTTGCTTTATGGTTTGTACTTTTGAACTTTCTCACCCTTAGCCCACAGACACCGTCTTCTATTAATTTTGTTTATATATATTTTTTTGTACTTTAAAGGATTAAATCTTTAGGGAGTTCATCTAACTGTGTAATATCAGGTAGAGTCCAATTTTTTTTTCCATGTCATTACTGAATTGGTCAGCCTTTGCGTACTGATTTGTGACAGCTTTTCTGAACTATTGCATTAAGTTCACAAGGGCCTGGAAAAATGGTGTAGATGATAGAAGCTTTGTTCATCTCCTCTTGTGACCACATCAAAGGAGTGACGGAAACATGGAACGAACAGCAAGGAAAGTCACCTGAGGTCTAGATGAACAGAAGCCCTACAACTAGGGAGAGATTATCACCATGCAACGGTAGGAGGTAGGAGGGGGCGAAGATACAAGGCTACCCGTCCAGAGTGGCTGAGTGGGACAGAGGCTGCGGCAGCTGTAGCTGGCGGGGCAGACATTTCTTTTAAAGAGGCTGTGACTTTGATCAGGCTTTCCCAGCAACGGGCTTGCTTGATCTGAGCACCAGCTCCAGGTGGGCTGCTGGGACCAGGGCTCCAGGGACTTATAGGGTTACTCTGAGTCAGTCATTGGAGCCTGGGCCAGAGGCAAGGCTTTCTCCTGGGTAGAAGTGCTGGAGGCAGCTATTGTCTCTGTTGAACCCTCCCCTTACCAGTGAATGGACCCAGTGCCACCATAGCTGAGATGTCTTCAAACTGGATAACAGAGGTCACTCAGCCCAGAGGATTCCCTGAAGCTCTGCCTCCCCCAACTCCTGGCTCTACCCAAGCCATATCCAGTTGTATCCTCAGCAAGTTCTGTGCCACTTGTTGAGCAGCACCAAGACTCACGCTGTTGGCAGCTGACCTTGGTTTCTGGTGTGGCTTCTTGAGGCAACTATAAGAACAACATCTATGGATTGTTTGCTGAATCTTAACAGGTGGCCGGCCCTGGAGGGGCATGGGTTGGAGCTAAACTTGGCCTGCAGCTGAACCCCTCTCAGGACTGTGCCCACTTCATAAAACTGCACTATAAGACTAAGAGACTTAGGAGCTTTGCTGAGAACATAGAAACAGACATGAAAAGGCAGCTAAAATGGGAAGACAAAGAAGCAGAAACCATATGAGAGAACAGAACAGAGATCCAAATATAAGGGTCAAGCAATCTAACAGATGTAGAGTTCAAAACACAGATTATAAAGATGCTCAACGAACTTAGGGGAATTGTAGATGAATTCAGTGAGAACTTTAACAAAGAAATAAAAAAAAAATGGAAATGAAAATTGGAAAAGGGAATCAGTAAGAAATAAAGAACATATTATGTGAGATGAAGAGTATATTAGAGGGAATCAACCAATATGAGGTTGAGGAAGCCAAGAATACCCAATCAAAATGGCAAGAAAAGAGACCAAGGATATAATAATAATTTAAGGAGCCTATGGAACAAAAGTAACAACATCCATGTTATAGGGGTACCTGAAGAGGGAGGACAAGAAGTTGAAATTTATTTGAAGAAATGATGATGGAAAACTTTCCTAACTTGGTGAAGAAAATAGACACACAACCCTAGGAAGCTCAGAAAGTCCCAAAAGGGATGAGCCCATAAAGGTTCATACCAAGACACAGCATAATTAAAATGCCGAAGTTTAAATACAAAGAGAGAGTCTTGAAAGCAGAAGAGAAAAATAGTTATCTACAAGGGAGCTCCCATAAGACTGGCAACTGATTTCTCAAAAGGAACTTTGCAGGACAGATGGGGTTGGCACAAAATATTCAAAGTGATGAAAACTCAGGATCTACAACCAAGAATGCTTTATCTAGCTAAGCTATCATTTAGACTCGAAGGATAGATAAAGAGCTTCCCAGATAAAAATAAGCTAAAGGAGTTCATTAATACCAAGCTATTAGTGCAGGAAATATTGGAAGGACTCCTTTCAGAAGAAATATCATGTATCAAAAACATGAGTAAAAATGGTAACGACTACATATCTATCAACAAGTACATCAAATGTGAAAGAATTAAGTGCTCCAACCAAAAGATAGGGAAGCCGAATGGATAAGAAAACAAGAGCCCTACATGTGCTGCCTACAAGACACTCACTTCAGATTAAAAGACACACAGACTAAAAGGAGTGGGATGGAAAAAGATATTGCCATGATGAACCTAGAGGGTATTGAGCTGAGTGAAGTAAGTCAGATGAAGACAAATACCACATGATTTCACATACACGTGTAATCTAAAGAACAAAATAAACAACAAAAACAAAACAAACTCGTAGACACAGAATATTTTGAGGGTTACTAGATCGGGGGACGGTGAAAAAGGGCAAAGAGATTAAGATGTACAAATGGATAGATACAAAATAGTCATGGAAATATAAAGTGTAGCATAGGAGAATAGTAATGTTGTAAAAATATGTAAGGGGAAAGAGGGGTACTAGATTTAGTGGGGCGACCACTTATATAGATATCCAATCACTATGCTGTACGATTGAAACTTATATACTATTGTATGCTAACTATAATTTTAAAAACTCATTGAATTGTACAATGTAAGTGTTAGCAATTAATTGTTTATTATATTTCAATAAAGCTGGGGGGAAAAAAGCAAAAACAAAAGTTCACAAGGGCCTGGTCTGCTTCTGAGTTCTCTTTTCTGTCCCATTCATTTCTTTCGCTTGTTTTTGAAACTGTCAGACTGTTTCTATTACTGCAACTTTCTAGCATGCCTTAAAATTTAGCAGGGCAAGTCTCCCCTCTTCTCTTTTTCAAATTCTTTTGTGCTCTTCATGGTCTTTTATTTTTCCCTTGTAAATTTTAGAGTAAGTTTATCAAATCTCTGAAAAAAAATATCAGCTTAAATTTTAATTAGAGTTGCAATGATTTTACTGATTTGGAGGGTAGAATTGACCATTAGTGTGTTTACAAGAGTAGAGAATGACTCTGTGTATTCATACATTTTTTTTTCTGCCTTTTCTTAGTTTCAAAGTTTTCTCTATGGAGGTTTCGTGAATTCTTTGCTAAACTTTGCCAGCCTCCTCAGACAGTTCATGCTTGCTGTGCATGGTCCTTGATTTTTATTATATATTTTTTTGGTTGATTATTGGAGGATTTCTCAGCCATGGTGCTATTAACATTTGGGGTGGGATAATCCTTTGCTCTGAGGGCTGTACCATACGTTGTAGGATGTTAGCTGTATCGCTGGCTCACACCCATCAGATTCTAGTGGCACCCCTTCACCAGTTGTGACAAAACATCTACAGACATTGCCAAATTTCCCCTGGGGTTGGGGTTGCCACATGAAATACCGACACCCAGTATTTTGTCCCAAATATTGCATGGGATATGTTTTACTAAATAATTATTTATCGTTTATCTGAAATTTAAATTTAACCGAGTGTCCTTTTAGATATAATTTGTTCAGTTTATTGATCCTACCTGGGAGGCAAAATCGCTCCTAGTAGTGAACCACTGCTGTAGAGAAATAGTAGAAATTTGTGTAAGTTGACCTTATGTCTGATAACCTTGCTCCATTTTATTATTATTTGTGATAGGTTCTTTATTCTGTCAGTTTTTCTATGTAGATGATTATTCTTTTATAAATAATGGCAGTTTTATCTTTCCCTTCAAATTTCTAAAACATTTTTTTTTTCTTCTTATACCACATTGGTTAGGATCTCCAGCACTATAATAGCAGTAATAGCACATTTTTGTCTTGTTCCTGAACTTAAAAGGAATGTGTCTACATTTTTTTTCCATTGAGAAAAATGCTTGAGGTAGGTTTTTGGGTATCAATTTAGAGCACTTCTTTTTTTCTACTCCTAGTATGCTAAGATTTTAAATTATAAAATCTTAAATAAATAGATGTCGTAGTACATTAAATGCTTTTCTGCATCTATTGAAAGAGGTACATGATTTTTCTCCTTTAGTCTTTACTGTAATGAATGACATTGATGCATTCTCTTGTAAATCTTTCTATATTGCTGGGACAAACTATATCTCTTAGTACATTGTTCTCAATTCAACTCCAGAGCAGATGAGTAGCTGTAGGTTTGATAGTTTTAGCAAGACTACTTCAAAGAGGTTACTGCATTATTCTTTCATTTTTGTTGTGTTCATACTTGTCCCCTCAACCCTTTTCATTGTGTATTTGAGTATTTCAATTTGTAATTTCATTCTCACCCCTTATCTTGATTACTCTTGCCAAAATGTCATTAGTCTTTTCAAAGATAATAAGTTTATGAGTTTTGCTAATTTTTTTGTTTCTTTTTTTCCCCCTTCTATTTCATTGGTTTTTGCCCTTATTATTATTTTTTTCCTTCATGTTTCTGGAATTCACTTTTCCAACTTAGTCCAACTTTAAAAAAAAATAATGTTTTTTTTTTTAAGTTTCTCATCAGACATCACATTATCACATTTTAAACAAGTTTTTTGAATGCATGGCTATAGATTCAAAAGAATGACTGAACTGCTGGTTCTCCTTAGGTTTTTGAAGTCTAGAGAAAGGTGTGCCTATGGATCTTAGGTAAACACAAGCAGAACATGCAAATAAGACAAAAGAAATTCTCAAGATACCAGCCATCTTTTCTCAGATTAGAATATTTATTTATTCAGGATTGAGGAAATATTATTACATATCTATCCTGGACAAGGCACTGTGCTAGACACATTGGAGCAAGGCAAGAATGGTTTTGTTAATGGAACTAATAAATTTGTGTATATGATGTGAGATAAAGGTCAAAGTCCATTCTCTCTTACATAGAGTTATTGTTTAAAAACCATTTATTGAAAGGCTATCCTTTTTCCATTGAAATGTCTTGCAACTTTGTCAAAAAAAAAAAGAACAGTTTTGTATATGTTAAATACTAAAATCTCTATTCTGTTCTCTTAATATATTTGTCTATTTTTGTGCCAATAACACTCCCTGGATTACTATACTGTATCTTGAAATTAACCTTGAAATAAAGTAGTACTCCCTCTAACTTTGTACTTCTTGTAAAATATTGCTTTGTGTATACTCAATATATGACAAAGGAGGTAAGAATATACAATGGAGTAAAGACAGTCTTTTTAATAAACGGTGTTGGGAAAATTGGATAGATACATGTAAAAAAAAGTTGGACCATCTTCTTTTACAATATACAAGAATAGACTCAAAATGACTTAAATGTAAGACCCGAAACCATAAAACTTTTAGAAGGAAACATAGGCAATAAACTCTCTATTACTAACAGGAATTTCTTTTCAGATATATCTCCTCAGGCAAGGGAAACAAACAAACAAAAAAGTAAACAAATGGGACTACATCAAACTAAAAAGTTTTGTACAGCAAAGGAAACCAACAAAACAAAAAGACAACTGATTGTTTGGGAGAAGATATTTGCTAATGACACATCATAAGGGGTTAATATCTAAAATTTATAAAGAACAACTCAACAGCAAAAAAACAAATAATCCAATTAAAAAATGGGCAGAAGATCTGAACAGATACTTGTCCAAAGAGGAAATACAGATGGCTAACAGAAAGATGCTCAAGGTTGCTAATTATTAGAGAAATGCAAATTAAAACTGCAATGAGATATCACCTCACACCTGTCAGAATGGCTATCATCAACAAATCAAAAAACAAGTGTTGGTGAGGATGGGGAGAAAAGGGAACCCTCATACAGTGTTGGTGGGATTGCAAATTGGTACAGCCGCTAAGAAAAACAGTATGGAGGTTTCTCAAAAAATGAAAAATGATTATATCTTTTGACCCAGCAATTGCATTTCTAGTTATTTATCCAAAGAAAACCAAAACAACATTCGTAAAGATCTATGCACTCCAATATTCATGGCAGCACAATTTGTAATAGCTAAGATATGAAAGCTACTTAAATGCCCATCAACAGACGATTGGATAAAGATATGGTTCATATACACAATGGAATGTAACTCAGCCATTAAAAAAAAAATAAAATTCTACCATTTGCAATGACATGGATGGACTTAGAGGTGATTATGCTGAGTGAAATAAGTCAGGCAAAGATAAATACCATATGATTTCACTTATATGTGAAATCTAAGGAACAAAAAGAACAAACTAATCAAAAACACAAATATAGTAGACAATTTGGGGGGTTGAGGGACTGGGAGAATGGGCTGAAGGATCAAAGAAGTACAAATTAGTAGTTGATAGTTGGGCACAAAGATGCGGAGCACTGCACAGAGAATGCAGGTAGCATTAATATGATTGCTAAGTGGAGGGCCAGAGGAGGAAGAGAGCAATTGGGGGAATTGTTTTATGAAAAATATAGATGCCTAACCCCCCCCGCAAATAAATTTAAAAAACCCTATGTAGGCATGACAAATAGGAAAAACGTACACATAGAGCAATATTGTTCTAAACTGACTACTCATGAAAATAAAATCAAAGTTAAAAAAAAGTATATTGCTTTGGCTGTTCTAAGAACTTAGCCTTAGCATATGAATTTTAAAATTACCTTTCCAACACTTCCAAAAAAAAAGAAACGACTATATTAATGATTGGGATTATATCGAATATATAGATCAATTAAGAGAGAACTGTATAATTCTTGTGTCTCTTATTCCAGCTTCTTAAGAGAACTATTTAGTTTGTATGGGAAATTATAAATTTCCCTATAGTTAAGTCTTACAAGTTTTAATACATTGCCATTGTATTGAAATTTTAAGTAGTTAGTAATTTGGTATGTTTTCTTTTTTTAACCTTTTAAAATTTAATATTTTCTTATTTAGCTTCCAGTAATATGTCTTTGTAAATGATCCTTTTGTTATTCATTTCTAATTTTTTTATTTTGGTATTAAGGTCTGAGAACACAGTCTATTTGATATTGATTGAATTTTTGGAATTTATCAGGTCATTCTTTGTGGCAATGCTAAATGTGTCTTTCTAAATGTGTCTTAAAACTCTGTGCTACCTGGTGCTGGGCATAGAATTAAAGAGAGAGGGAAAGACAAGCACACAGGCACAGTGACTGTGGGTATATTCCACAGCATTAAAAAAGTTATTTCTGAGTTTCTTGATGGTGGAATCACAGATGGCCTTTATTTTCTTCTTGGACAGCAATTGTTTTTGCTTATCTGTGTTTCCAAATGTTCTTGATATTGACATCATGTAGCACCCACTGCTTTGGTGGATAAAAGCACTGGTAGGGACATAGGGTGACATTTAACAATGTAGATCATGCTGGTGACACACTCACCCTTCTTGGTCTGCTGTCCTACTTGTAAAATGAGGAGATTTAAGCTTCTGCCCAACTTGGCATTAATGTTCTGTTGTTTATTTGTAAACTCCATCTGCTGCTGGCGTAGTTACCTGAAAATTCTGGGAGCTTGGACCATGGTCTAGGATCAGGTGCCATCATGGCAAGAAACCTTACACAGCTGGCCCTGGAGGGAGTGCTTGATCCCACTCCGTGGGGGTGGTTGGGAGGGAGAGGGGAAGGGAGATTAGGCCTTCCTCACTACATTATCAGGAGATGGTGTGGCCTTTTCCCTTCTCTCATTTGGCAATAAACATTTCTTTTCCATCATGCTATCTGTTCTCCAGGCTGTGAGCTCATTTCCAGGGAAAGCACACAGGAATGGCGCCAGTTGGAATGTGGAAACAAACAAGAATCAGGGCCCTTGGCAGTGCTGGGACTTTGGGCCCAATGAGGGACAAACTTGTGCTCTCTGCTTTATTAAATGTTTTCCTTCTTAATAAAGCAGTGGGAAATGCCAGAACTATCTGCAGCTACCAACTGACCCTGGGGACTGGGGAGGGCATACTGGTGGGCTCTGGATCTTCTATTTCCCATTGGCACAGTCATGCCAGCGATGTCTTCACCTTAGGGTGCCAGAACTGCCCTAGTGTACCAGCTCCAGGGGACCAGCTCCATGTTCTATTTAGGCAGAACCAAGTGACCCTTACTTTGGCAAATTCCTACATATTTCTAAGCCTCAGATGTAACCTTAAGGCCATTTTTCCATGCTCCATAGAGTGAAATTATCAGGAAAAGAGTGTTTGTGCACGTGTATTATTCAGTTTGTATACGTCATGTATGAAGCAAGTATGGATTTGCTTCACAACACTTGGATGCAAGAAATGTCACAGTATTGAAATTAGCTTTGAACCCTCCCTCACCAAGAGGATGAGATGAGCAATAGTGGGTATTATTGGGGTGCTCTTACCTGCCTTCCCAGATGGAGTGAGAGTCCCTGGTGGACACAGTCCTGAGGCACCTGAGAAAGGGCCTCCAGTCTTCGGTGCATTGTGGCTCCTTTGAGTTTCTTTTGGAGAGTCCCGGGTGCCTGCTTCCCTGCTCCAGCCCCTGTGTAGGTATCTGCCCCACCTGGCACAAGATGCTGGCCCAGACCCTGCTGAGATGGCACCACTGGTGGCAGCACTGACACCCCATTTAGAAAATGCCCATCCCAGTGCTGTCAGCAGCTCTGCCTCAGGGACGACCACATGTGACAACATATGGGAACTGCCCAGCTGCTCACAGGAACCATTTCACCCTTGCGTAGTGATTTCCATCCCCCCCCCGCCCCTTCAAACTACTCTTGCAGGTCTCTTATTCACCTTAAAGACTGGAGGCTGCTCCAGCCTTAGACATCGGATGGGTATTTTTAATATAGGTTCTCTCAACGAAGCAGAACACTTTAAGATTGTGTGTTTCCTTCATTTCCTGCTTTATAGACACTACTTCAAAAGAGGAGGGGACAGAAAAGGGAGAGAAAGGAGAAGCTGCTAAAGGGTTTGAGCACTCCAGAGGATGAGTAGGGAAACAGCGGTGAGGGTTGTGAGCTGCAGGAAGACCACAGAGGACTTTGGCTATGTGTGCGTTTGTAGCACTGTCTGCCCGGACCCCACTGTCATCCCTAGTACTTCTGAGTCCCCATCTTGCAGGTCCCCATCCTGCATAGGTGCCCTCAAAAGCACGAATCTACCACTAGAGAGGCTGGTTGTCTTAAAGTGACAGATTTCTCAAGGCAAGTCATCTACCCTGCGTAGTCTAAAAGAAAAACCACAGTTGTCTACCATATATCGATAATTTAATAAATCAATAATCGGATATTTTTTAGTAAATCAGTAATTAAATTTAAATAATTAAAATTGTGGTGGGAGCAGAGAGCAGGCTGACTGCGAAGAAGTGCACCCTTGTGAAATATGCACCTGGACGGCCCTGGGCCTTTTGCTGAGATGCTTCCAAGGGCCTCACCGAGCTTTGCTTGGCATCTAGCGGCGTACAGACTTCTGGGTGCTCTGGCTTTCTTGAGTCTATGGAAACGCAGGAGTGCTTATTTTCTTCCTGCTCACACTAATTCTTTCATCTTTGTATCACTGCTCCTTCTAGCTCTCTGCAATAAATTTTCTTGGTACGGCTCAATGCTGAATCCTGACTTGTGTGTATATTGGATGAGAAATACTTTTGTAGAAGACTAGGAAAGAACATTTTAATTGGAGTGTGAGACGAGGGAGAGCTCTGATATTTTCCACTCGTGATACCTCACCCTATACACCAGGGTCAGGGATCAATACTATCCCCACCAAAGGCTAAAGGAGAGGTCTCTAGGTCCCTTACTGCACAGGCCAGAGG
Source organism: Cynopterus sphinx (assembly GCA_030015415.1). Lineage (NCBI taxonomy): Eukaryota > Metazoa > Chordata > Mammalia > Chiroptera > Pteropodidae > Cynopterus > Cynopterus sphinx. The sequence continues at coordinate 51,427,123 of CM057383.1, read as the reverse complement.
CCCAAAGTCTACTGTCACTGGGCAGAGACCACCCTAAATGGAGTCAGATTTTCTGTCCATTAGGTTCAGCATATGCCCGCTTCGGGTCGGTAGATAGGCTCACCACACATGACACCTCTGATTTCATCAGCCAGTGATGCAAACATACCCTCACTGAAGACTTCCTCATTCTTTGGCCCCGAAATCCTCAGATTGCTCTGCACTTTTCTTTTCCTCATCTAATTCTTCACTCTTTCCTCCTCTCAATCCTTCCACTTTGCCACCTGGAACTCCACAACCAGCATATTACCCCAGAGGCCCAACCTCACTTCCAGATGTTCCCTCCTCTCTCTTGCTTAATTCACTCATTCAACAAATATTGGTTAAGCACTTCCCAGGACCGTTGTTTTCAATGCAAGGACACAGCAGTAATCAAAATACACAACTCCTGTATTACATCCTTACATACTTATAGTGAGGGAGTGAAGACCTAACATATATTATGTCACATGTGGTTAGTGCTATCCAGAAAAATATAGCAGGGTAAGAGAGTGCAGAATGATGATGTGGAGGCAGTGTGAGTTTTTTATGCAGAGGAGAGAAGAAAGACCTTTTAGATAAAGTGAGAGCCATGTGTGTATGTGGGGGAAGAACTTTCCAGGCAGAGGGAACAGCAAGAGCTGTTGAGCATCAAGGAGGCCAGAGTAGCTAGGCAAAGTGCACAAAGGGGAGAATGGGGAGAGGTGAGATAAGAAGGTAGTTGGAGGCAGATCGTTAAGGCTTTACAAACCATTGTGAGTTTTTAGAATTTGTTCCAAGTGAAATGAGAAGTCATTGGAAATGGTTTTGAGCAAAGTTATGCCAAGATTCTAGTTATGTTTTTAAAAAGAACATTTTTGTTGCTGTGTAGAGAAGAGAAAAACAGGGAGACAAAAAAAACCAGTTATGAAACTATTGCAACAGACCAGGTGAGAGATGATAGTCCAGGCAGGTAGCAGTGCCAGAGGTGGGAAACTGTCAAAGTCCAGATATGTTTTGAAGATAAAATAAGAAGACTTGCCAGCAGAATGGATAAGGATGTGAAGGAAGAAGATCAAAGCTGACTCTACGTTTATGGCCTGAGTAACTGGAAGGATAGAGTTGTCATCCCCTGAGATGGGGAAAGCTGGGAGAGGGGCAGGTTTTGAGGAGAAAATCAAGAGATCTATTTTGAACTAATTCAGAAACAATGGTCACCCTAGCACCCAGACTGTGGGCTTGAAATACCATTTCCTGGGTTTGCTAATCTCACTAGATTATTCTGGGGCATCTTGAAGCAGCAGATGGAAAGATGTTATTAAAGACAGTCGGGGTCCTGTCAAAAGGACTAAGCCAGTTCCAAAAGATGAGAAAAAGTGACCATAACTAAGAATAAAATTGCAATGTATCAAAACATCATCAAAGATCTATGAGTTTATGATGACATTAAAATTGGTCTTTTAATTGGTCTCTTTTGTAGAATGATAGGGAACTGACTTATTATTTTGAAAACCGGTTAATAGAGGGAAAGAATCAAGCATTTATTTTGTCTTTCCTATACACATATACCTCAGGGTAACCAAATAGTAGGTGAGGGGACGTTTCTCTTTATAGAAGTATTTCAGCTAATGGATGAAGAAGATTGGTAGAATCTGAATGTCATCATTTGTCATCAGTCCTAATGAGGCAATGGGCCAGGGCATTGAGCATAAACTGCTCCAAATATGACAAAGAGTGAAACAGACATTCTGTGCCTTCTGATGGAGACACATCATCACCTCTAAAATCCAAATCCCAATTTGTAGGTAATACAAAGGAAGGTGGAACATGTTGAACTATCCCATTCAGCAAGATCCAAAATCAGAAAAACTTTATAGGACTAATGATCTTGTTTCAATAAATAAATTGAAAAGAAAAAGAGAGAGGGAAGGAGAACCTATAGATTAAAAGAGATTTAAAAGATATATTGAACAATCACACTCTGTAGATCTTATTTGGATCCTGATTCAAACAAACATGCTTATGAAAAATTATGAGACTATTGGAAATTTGAACACTTACTGGTTATTAGGTGATATTAATAAATCATTATTTTATGAGTGCTATATGGTATTATGATCATGTTTAAAAGTGAGGCCCTATATTTTAGAGATACGTACTGAAATATGCACAAATAAAACGATGCAACATTTATGTCTGGAAATAGCTTCAAAATAACACAGAGTTGGCGGGATGAGAAACAAGATCGGCCATGAGTTAATGATTGTTGAAACTGTGTAATGGGTATATGGGAATTCACGATACCAGTCTCTCCACTTTTGCGAATGTTTGAAATTCCTCGTTATAAGTGAATGAGAGAGAGAGAGAGAGAGAGAGAGAGAGAGAGAGAGAGAGAGAGAAAAGACACAAAGAAAAAGAAATAGAGAAGAAATAGAGAAGAAGGGAAAGAGGTAGAGAGTAAGGAAAGAAAGGAGACAAGTTTCATGTGGGAGCATGTCATATTTGAGCTGCTAATTTGATATCCAGACAAAAATTTTGAGTCAGTAGTTGAGTATGTAGGACTGAAGTTCAGAACAAGGTTAAGAATAAAGAGAAAAATGAAGGAGTCTTAGATTTATAAATGTATTAAAATTAAGGAACTGGATGCGACTGCCTTAAAAATGAGTATCAATAAGAGAAAAGAAATGTTACAGAGTGAAACATCAAGGGTTTCCAAAAATGAGAGGTCTGGAAAGTGAGACGGAAAAGGAGCAAGACTGCTGGCTGTTGCATTTGTTAGAGGGAGGTCATTACCGATGTGCACCAGAGCCGTTTGGGGCAGGGTAGGATGGATTCTGAAAGGCAGAGGAGACCAGAGACAGTGAGCATAGTTGAATCTTTAGAGGCATTTTGCAAGAGAACAGCAGAGAGTGAGACAGATATGAGTGGAGTGTGGGGCTGACAGGTTATTTTTCAAGAAGGGAAGAATTGCAGCGTGTTTTTATTCTTATGAGAATGATCTAGTAAGGGGAAAGAATATATAACAATGGGGGAGAGAGGAGCAATTGCTAGCTGGGTGTCCTGAATCACTCATGTGAACCTGAAACAGGTTCATGATCAATGCACTTGGTGTCATGAAACACATATTTCACCGTTGGAGGCCTGGATATCACCCGTATGGTCTTTCCAGGGATGCTATGAATTGCTGATGTGGCTTTGATGCTCATATGGCCATTCTGGAGCTATGTCCACACTGAGGGCATGAAGCTGAGGATGTACATGTTCTTAGCAAATACCCTCTCCTTATACTCGCTGGGTGGCGCTGCAAGACATTGGTGGCTTCCAGTTCCAACACTATGTGTCCACAGTTCCCAGCAGCAGCTGATAACTCATACCATGCCCTTTTAGTTATCCATGATTGAGAACACGATGATGAGGTATGGCCAGACCACACAGATCACACGCTAGGGAAGGACCTGGGGAGAGCTAGCCAGTCAGCACTGGGGTCCATGCTGAGGCCAAGCTTTGCTGGGGCAGGAAGTCTAAATGCTGTCTCTGGGTCTGAGGAGGAGGCCAGAGGCAAGGCTTGGATTGGAGCTGGGACCAGAGCAGGAGCTGGGGATGAAGTAACTGGAGGAGCTCTGTATCCTATATTTTGTTGATCAGCATGCCCTCTTTCCCCATAAATAGTTGCCTATATTGTCGCATTTTATTTCTATCATGTGAGTAATAAGAAGTCTGATAGGCCCTCGGGAACCAATCACAAAAGTATCAACACGGGCTGAATTAGCCTTCCTGGGTGTCTGCGTGTGGCTCTTCTAACAAAAGCTCAGTGTACACAGGGAGCTCAGCATGGTTCAGGCCCCTGGGTCACAGTGGGGCTGGACAAGAGCAATCAAAGGAGAAAGTGGTAGGAGATTAGGTTTGAGAAGTGGGGACAGCTTGGCAGATTATGTAGTCTCATGATCACTCTAAGGACTCTAGCTATTACTCTGAGATGGGAAACATCAGAGGAGTCTGAGAAGAGGAGTGACACATTTAAAAGAATCACCTGTGTGCTGGGCAGAGAATGGGTTGAAGGGGCACAAGCCAGAAAGTCCAGTCAAGGAGCTATTGCAGTTGTCCAGGTAAATGATTTGGCGCATTCTTGGAGGTGTTCACAGAAGTCATACTCCGGGTTGTTTTGGAAAGTAAGACAAGGCATGCTGGTGGATTGCATGCGAAGTGGGAGGGAAAGAAGAGCAGAGGATGATGGGTGGCAGTCACTAGAGCTGTTCACAGTATTTTGGTTGTTTTCTTTTCTTGACACATAGTAGGTTTGCATTTCCCTCCCTCCTTTAAGTTAGGTGTGGCCATATGACTTGCTCTGAACAACAAAATGTGAGCAGGAGAGATGCGTACGGCATTTAAGTACAAGTGCAGGACCTTGCAACATGCCCCTCCTTCTGTGTCACAGAGGTAGGAATATTTGGTGTGGCCCCTAGGGAACACGCTGAGCCAACTCAGTGTGGGTGTGAACAACAAAAAAACACATTTGTTGTGCTATGCCTCTGAGATTTCAGTGTTTTGTGCTACTGCAGCATAACCTAATCGATCCCAACAAATACAGATAATAGGATGAAAGGGTTTGTTCAGCCCGAGCATTGGGATTTTTATTTCTTGAGACAAGAGTGTGGGAAGAGAGGTTTTGGGGAGAGGTTTAGGAGCTTGTTTTGGACACACTAAGTTGGATATGCATCTTAGGCACCCAGCGCAGTTGTTGAGTCAGCAGTTGGATACAAGGATCTGGATTTCAGGGGAGAGATGAGGCCACCAGCATGTGCATTTGGGAGTTGCAGCCTGAGGCCAGGTGAGATCACTAGGAAGTGGATGAAGGTAGAGAAAAGTGTAGAGAGATTTAACACACTGAGTTGAGGTTCAATTATGTTGAATGCTGGCGACAGGTCATCTAATATGAGAATTCTCATCTGTCTTGAGACTGCAACGTGGAGTGATTAATGACCTCACCCAGAGCGATTTGGGGATGAAATTATGGGGATGAAACTGATTGAAGTGGGCTCAAGAAAGAATGAGAGGTGAAAAAGCGCAGTGAGAGTACAATGAACTCTTTTGAAGAGGACTGATGTGATAGTAGGGAGAGAATTACGGTCAAGGAGCTTTTTTTTTTCTTTTAGATGAGAGAATTAGAGTACACGTGTATATTTTGGAGAATGATTCAGTAGAAAGATAAAATTGTTCGGATATTGCGAGAGGGGCAGCTGGATGGAGTGTCTGTGGGTGGGCACAAGGATGGGATCCAGGGGAGGCCTGCACTTGTGGACACGCAGCGCTTGTCCTTACCAGGCGGGGATGGGAGCGGGAGGAAGAACTGGGGGTGCCGACGCACGTGGGCTGATGCGGGATAAGGTTGTTGTTGTTTTTCAGGTTAAAAACTGATCTCTCAAAGGAACTTTTCCTTGCGATCTCGTCAGCAGCTCGTTCCTGCCCCTCGTCTTGCAGGTCCAGAAGCTCAATCAGCGCCGCTTTCACCCGCTCAGCGGGTCGTGGCTCCTGCCCGCCGCTCGCTCTGCTCGCCCGGCCGCTGAGCTTCCCGCGGCGCAGGTTCCCGCTTTGCGACCTCGGACGCCGCCCGCCGCGCCCCGGCGAGGCTGGACCCGCTCCCGCGCCGCACCCAGCCCTCCCTCCGCTGGACCCGCTCCCCGCGCCGCACCCAGCCCTCCCTCCGCGACCCGGCGGCGTCCCCCGCCCCGGCACCGCCACACTCCTTTGCTTCCGACTCGGAAAGCGGCCGCTCTCCGACCAATATCCTTCCCTTGGCTTCCAGATTGTGTAAAAGGGAGCGCACCTGGAGGGCTCCCGACCTCCCCCCCCCTCCAGGCACCTCGGGCCCGCCGGCGCCTTGGCTGGGCCCCTGGCCCTGCGCTGGGTCGCCCGCGCCCGCCGGAGCCCCGTGCAAGCAGGAGCGCCGCTCTGTCTGGGTCTTCCTCTCTTCGGTGCCCCGGACAGCGCCTGGCAAACCCCCGGGGAATGACCGCTTTGGCATCATCTCCTTCGGTGATCGACCTCCTTCCCAGCCCTCAGCGTACTGCACTGTCGGTTGGGTCTGACCTCGCCGCCGCGCCCCGAATGCCGCGGGAGTCGGGACTTCCTCCTTATTTCTACCCGCGTCACCGGAGCCTACACACCGCGGTGGGTTAGTAATGTTTCGAGGATAAAACGCAATGACAGGACCCCGCCGCCGCCTCCCGCAGCGCACCTGGCGGCCCCGCAGGTCTCGAGGCGGCCTCCAGGCGGCGCCCGCCGCTCGGGGGTGCGGGCGCCGGGGCCGTGGTTGGTCCCCCCATCCCCCCGCCGCCCCGCGCGGAGCAGCACCCCGAGTCCCCTACGAGGAGGCGGGGACACGGACAGCCTGCGTCGGGGGCGCGTCGCCTCCCGGGGCTCTTGCGCCTTTTCGTAGATATTTTAGGAATGCTAATTGGGGTGGGGAGCAGGAGGAGGGGGCTGCCGCCTTCCGGTCCCTCTTGGTGATGTCCAAGCCGCTCGTGCCAGAAGGGGAAGGAGCCACATCTCTGCTGGCGGCTGACAGTTTACACACACACACACACACACACACACACACACACACACACACACACACACACACACACACACACACTGTTATTTACCTGTCATAACAGTAACAGCAAGTGAGTAGCTTGTCCTGCACACTTACTCGTTGTCGAGCACTGTCCTGAACACGCTATGTACATTAACTCAAAGGGATGTGAGAAAATAAAAAAATAAAAGCCCCAATTTTATAGTGAGGAAACTCAGGTGCAGAGGTTATATAACTTGGCCAAGAGAGCTGATTTAGCAAGTAGTGGAAGTAGGGTTAGAACACCCCAGTCGGGTGCCAGGGTGTGCAGACTCTCTGCTCTGCAATCCTGCTTCCCTCCATTGAGCCGAGTGGCCATCTAACTGTCAGCTAGCTATTGCCCAGCCAGCCAGACTACATTTATTAAGCAGCTACTAAGTACCTTGCTTTGAGTTGAGGATGAGCAGGTGAAGGGGACAAAGTGTCTCCCTTTCAGAAGCTTCTGGGCTGTCGAGAGACCAAAGCACTGGGAGAAGGAGGTGCTAAGTAGGTCTCCAGAAGAGGAGCAGCAGGAATGAGAAGCCAGCCTTCTTACTGCCCTCCCTGTGAGCCCACCTGACATTTTTTGTGTCCCATTCGTGTTATTTGCTTTCTTTTTTTTTTGTCCACCAGTATTCCAGTCTTGATGCTGGAAACCTGTCCTTATTCAGGCTTCCACTATTTTGGTCTTGAGCCGGATCCTACATAGGGCTGGGACCCTTGTCTTTACCGACAAACCTTCCCAGTGCTGCCCACTGCCTAGATTTCTAAATATCAAGGACTGTACTCCACTGGATTAGACAAAAAATTGACACACCCTTGTCCCCCCCCCCACTTTCTCATTGCTATCTTGGCCCCATTATCAATAGCTCTAGCTTGCCTGATCCTCCACTAAGCTCTGCTTTCCAGGCCCCAGCCAGCCTTACCTTCTCCTTCACCTCTGAAATCTTCAACCCCAGCTTCTTAAGTCCTGGCTCAATCACACTTCTCCTTCCATTCCAACTACTGGCATCTGTAAGACCTGTAGACTCTAGACTCTTTTCTTTTCTTTCAATACATCAGTCCCCTGCTGGCTTTGCTTCCTTATGTACATGCCATGTTGATCACTTGAACCACTTTCTTGCTGGCCCCTCGACTTTTCTGTCTCCTTATAAACACTTGCACTAGAATTCCACCAGGCTGGATCATCTGGGATCTGCTTACCAGGGGACACAGCCAAAAAAGAATTCACACAGCTGACAGGTTGTTGCCCTGTTGGACTAGCTACATTATTTGTGGGGTCCAGGGCAAAATTAGCACCAGGATTCCTTGTTAAAAATTTTAAGAATTTCAAAATGGCGACAACAGAGCATTAAACTAAGTGCCGGGCCCTTCTTCGCAAGGGGCCCTGTGTAACTACTCAGGTCACACACCCGTGAAACCCTAGTGCCAGTTCATAAACATGGTTCACACCTTCACAGAGCTTCCAGGGCTATCTGATCACCCTGGTGTCTCACAGCTGCTGTCCTGCCCTCTCCATCGGCTAGCCACCACTGCTGTCCTTAGCTATAACATAATATCTCAGTCTCACACAATATACCTCCAGCTTCACTCACATTCTGGAAGAGGTTCTCCAGTGGAGGAGAAAGACTGGAGTTCCCACCAGTGGGAAAGCCATCTGGCCCATGTGCCATGGTGAACGAAGACAGAGAATCTCCATCATAGCAACCACCCTCAAAGGCTGATCTCAGCTGCTTGTGTGACTGAATCTAGACATTAAGGGAAGAGACAAAGGGTAGGGAATGCTGCTGAGCTGTCTCTCTGGCTAATACTAATTAAGCATTTCACATGTGTTTCTGGACCTATACCTTTCAGGAGATTTTGCTTACCCCATTTTATAGTTTTAGAGATAAGGGAATAGGTTAAGCAGCTTGCTCAAGGTCACATAGCTAGTAACCGGCAATGACAGGCTTTAAGCCCAGGTTGGTGTGAGGGCAAAGTCACACCTTTCTCTTTCTATTTCATTCTCCAAAGGGGCAGGACTAGGTCTTCACACCTATTCACTAACCAAAGCCAACTCTCCTGCCCTCCCATTTTCTCCCTTATCCCCATCACACTGATTACCTCCTGAGGAAATTCAATTGCATCCTCAGAACCTACCAAAGTGACATTGCTGTTGACTGGGAATCAAAAGTACCCAGTATTAAAAAAGGAAAATCCACTTGGCTGTTCTCTGACAATTCTTTCTTATTAGAACCTCTAGCTGGGAAGGAGTGGGAGAGGATTCTGTCCCCTTTTGCTCAGTGCTTTCCCATGGTTCTGGACTCTCTGGGTATTGCCTACAGTTTCTTCCCCCATTTGAGCCTTTAGCACTGCCTGGTCCAAGCCACAGTTGGGCCCACTGTTGTTGGGTCTTCGATCCTGCTTATGCCGGTGCCCCACTCAGAGCATCATGAGCAGCAGTATGCAGGAGACGCTCGGAAATGAGAACACCGACAGAAAATTCGGTGATTCTAAGGAATTTTTACTTAGGTGCAGTAAAGGTATCGAGGTTATATTTTTTTAAAGATCATTTTTTAAAGATATAACCTGAAATATTAATTGAAGAAAGCAAATGATATTTGATGTTTCCACAAAATGATCAGGGGTGGAGATATAGGAATTTACAAAGAACAAGACTGAGTATGAGCTGAGGATTGCTGTTTGTGAGTTATACTCTTCAATCCACTTTTTGCCTTTGTCTGCATTTTTCCATAGGAAAAAGTTTAAAAATATATATTAGGCATGAAAAGAAAGGGCAGTAAATGCAAGAACTGTGAGTATAGGAGAGTGCGGCCAGTGGTGGGCAGACCTGGGAAGACACTTTAACATGGCGAGTGTAACAAGATGAAGAAACATCACATTTCTGCTTTCCTACAATTAATTTGTAACCAGCCATTGTTTCACCCTCCCCCCCTGCCCTTACATTAGCCAAGACAAAGTGCCCTCAGTGTCTGTCTCTGGGGAGCCCACCTTCTTCATGTGTCTTGCTGGGATCTTGGGGGCTCTATGGGCCTAAATGGAGCTCCCCAGGCTTCTATCGAAGCCAGTGCACCCTGGCCAGCCTGCACAGCTGTGGCCACTCTTGCCCTCTGTTATAAATTCTGCCGTTGAGTGCTGGCTCTTTACCTTGACTTCTGTTGCTTCTTGCTGTGGCAGAGGGATGCTTGCCTGATTGGGGGCTTCGGAATGAGGCTGGCAGCATGGTGACACCCCTCCATCTTGGTTCTGCTATGTGCAGGCGGCCTCTTTTGTTCTCTCAGACTGCAGTCCTGATCCATGATTTCAGGAGTCCGACTCTGGCTTTGGTGCGGCTGACTCCTTCCCATAGGATGAGAAGTCCTCAGGCCAAGTCTGTGCCAATCAAGGTCAGTCCTTCCTTTAGGCCATGCTTGGTACTCAGGATTCAAACCTGCCTGTCCAAATGCCCCAGCCCCTTCCGAGGCTACCTGAGGGTCATCCTCATGTCTGGTCTGTGAGGCTTGCCCAGGCGTCAGGGATAGCTAAAGTGGCTGTGAGATGGCAGATTTGGGTGTTCCTGGTCTGGATGTTCTATCTCGTCATCTGTAATCCTCTTGTTCAGATTCCTTACTGGTTATTCCCTTTACCTCTCTCACCTCAGGACTGTCCTTCTTTACTCTACCCTGTGACGCTGGGGACTGTTCAAACACAATTCTCAGTGGCCAGCTGGCTCCAGGTTAAGCTCTGCCAGTAAGATGGATTGCAAGGTTGGATTAGGGAGCAGAGCCTTACTCCTTCCTCAGTGCTTCTTGTCCCTGGGAGCATCACCTCATCAATGACTCTTTACCTTGCAGTGACAGTTCCTTCCAATAGCAATGTGTTCCAGTTTGTTTGTTTGTTAGTTTTTTTACAGTCTCAGAACTAGCCTCAGAAATACTACGCAGCAGACCTTGGAGATCTGGGGCCAGCTCTGTAGAGCCCTTCTTCCAAGCTTCTAAATGATTAGCACCCCAGTCTCTCTTTGTTCTCTCACCCCAGAAGTGGAGCTGCTTCTTGCAGTTACTGCCTTAGTGTTTATCTGGATATTTCCTTTTCACCATTTCAGCCTCCAATACCTGCTTTCACCTATTGCATAGATTAAATTTTCTCTGTTAAAATGACTGGTGGTGTTTCTGTTTTCTGACTGAAACCCAGACTGGTGCATGCCCCTCAGAGATATTGCCTGGGAAGCAGACGAGGGTGTAGCCTCCTTGCCTGACTGGGACATTTTGAGGAGCTTGACCTCAGAAAATTTTCCAGTAGCCCCAAAAGTCAACTTCTATGGTAAAAGAACTCCTTCACTACAGGGAAAGTGCACTAACCTAACACAATCTTTTAAAACAGACTCACTCCAGGAGGGAGAGTTTAATTTGAGAAGGCCAGAAGGGACTCCAGATCTTTTCATTCCAATCAAAGCTGTCAGAGCCAGTTAGTGTCAGAGCAAGTTGGGTAGCCCCAAAGCTGCTGTCCACCAGGCTGCCATCCTGTCACCAAGGAAACCACATGTCAGAGCAGAAAGCCATGAAGAGGGCCCCCAGGAACTAGCCTGAAACTCAGTTGTCTGACATGTTTGTCATTATTAACTCTGCCAAAGTGCAGCATCTCTTGCAAGAATGATTCTCAGAAGCTTCTCCCTCCTCAATCCTCTGTCTTCCCTTTCCCAAATCAGGAATACACCCACCTCTGAGAAAGACATGTGCTGGCAGGCAAGACAGAACAAAGAGTCATTTGGTTCCTCAACAACAGATAAGGCAGACTGTCTGTTGTACTGATACCAGGACTAGTGTCTTTGGGGCTCCCCTAGCTACCTTTGCAGGTCTCAATGACTTCTGGTCATCTGGGACCCTGACTAGTGATCATCAAGTGTGCCCATCCTCCCTGTACAGGAGAGCATGCTTCACAGCTACCCTCCCCTCTATCTAAATTGGTGTTTGATGTCATCACCCTGCAAATGATAAAATGAACTTCCAATTTATCAATAATCAGTAACTTCAAAAGTGACAAGCATTTATTCACTTATTCAATCATTCCACAAATATTCATGAGCATCTCCTGTGTGCTAGGCTGGGCATTGAGGTTAATAACAATTACTAGTGGTGGATGGAGCCAGTAGACACTTAGATAGGATGATCATGGAGGGCAGTTCCGAGAAGTGGACATATCGGCTGGGTTTCAGGTATCTATTGCTATGTAACAAACCACCCCAAAACTTAGTGGCTTAAAACAATGAAATTTCTCTATTTTTTAGACTTCCCTTTACTCCTTAGAAGTCAATCCCCTGTTACAGTCAGTAATTTTTTTATTTAAAACTTTTCCATTCAAATAACTTTCCCTGTTCACACCTTGTGTGGTTTCTGTATCCTAATTAGACCCTAACTGATATAGGAGAGGGTGTGTCATGAGGAATTGAAAGCATTGTTGAAGTAATGCCCATTACTTGTTTCTTTTCCTTCCCATACTTTTATTGCTCCTACTTTACTGTCTCCTCCTCCAGTGGCACCTAAACTTGTTCAAATTTCTTTATTTTGAAAAATGAAACAAAAGGGAATTCACACTTAGCTCTTTGCTTCCTTTAATTATTGCTGTTTCTCAAAAGAATCAGAAAGACCAATCAGGAAGAAACTTCATAAATTATATAAATGTCTAACCACTATGCTGTACATCTGAAACAAATAAAGAATAATATTGAATGTCAATTCTAATTGAAAAAAAAGTATACATATATAAAACATACACACACTCTCTCTCTCTCTCTCTCTCTCTCTCTCTCTCTCTCTCTCTCTCAATTTACTGTGGTAGAATGAACTATTAGTTCCTTTTCTGCAGTGGAATGACATGACTCTGCCTGTTGCATGACTTACCCATCCCATTCCATTGGTTTGGACATTGGCCATAATGGTTGCTTTGATTAATTAAACAAATGGTTGTTTGTTTTTTTATTCCTTAAATTCCACATATAAGTGAAATCATATAGTGTTTATCTTTCTCTGTCTGACTTAAATACCCTCTAGGTCCATCAAAGCAATATCTTTTCCCATCCCCTTCCTTTTCCTATGTAGAGGTCTTGTTTTCTTATCCTTTCATCCACTCTATGTTTTGGTTGGAGCACTTAATTCTTTTCCATTTAAGGTACTTATTGATAGGAAAGTAGTTGTTACCATTCTATATTCCTGTTTTTGATACATGTTTTTTCTTCTTAAAGAAGTCTCTCCAACATTTCCTGTAAATACTGGCTTGGTGGTGATAAATTCTTTTAGTTTATTTTTGTCTGGGAAGCTCTTGATCTGTTCTTCAACTCTAAATGATAGCTTTGCAGGATAAATTTTTCTTGGTTGTAGATCCTGGGTCTTCATCCTATTGAATATTTCTTGCCAAGCCCTTCTGTCCTGCATAGTTTCTTTTGAGAAATCAGCTGCCAGTCTTATGGGTGTTCCCTTCTATGTAATTATTTGTTTATCTCTTGTTGCTTTTAATATTCTTTCTTTGTATTTAACCTTTGGCATTTTAATTATAATGTGTCTCGGTGTGGGCCTTTTTTAATCCCTCCCTGATTTTTGGACTTCTCTGAGCTTCCTGGGGTTTTGTGTCCATTTCCTTCACCAGGTTAGGGAAGTTTTTCATCATTATTTCTTCAAATAGCTGTTCAACATCTTGATTTTCTTCAGTTATGCCGATCAGATAAATATTTTAATATTTAGAGCCTTAATGGTGTCTAATATACTCCTTAAATTATTTTTATAGTCTTGTCATATTTATTCTTGCCATTCTGATTAAGTGTGCTGATGGCTTTCCTGTCCTCAAGGTAAGGCATTTGATCCTCTTTTTTATTTATTTTGTTTATTCCTTTGTTTATTCCATTTAATATACTTCTCATCTCAGATAATGTGTTCTCCATTTCAGACAGGTTCCCTTTTATAATTCCCATTTTTATGTTTTTTATCTCTTTGTTGAAGTTTCCTACACTTGCCAAAAGTTCATTGAGTATCTTTATAACCAGTGTTCTGAACTCTGCATCTGTTAGATTACTTGACTCCATTGTATCTGGATCTCTGTTCTGTTCTTTCATATGGTTTCTGCTTCTTTGTCTTCCCATTTTGGCTGCCTTTCCATGTCTGTTTCTATGTACTAAGCTAAACTCCTAAATCGCCCAGTCTTATTAGTGTGGATTTGTGAAGTAAGTGTTTGTCCAGTGGCACAGTCTTGAGAGGGGTTCAGCTGCAGGCCAAATTTAGCCCAAGCCTCTACCCCTTGGGAGCCACCTGTTAAGATTCAGCAAGTGATCCACAGATGCTGTGCTTATAATTGCCTCAAAAGGCCACACCAGAAACTGAGGCCAGCTGCCTCCAGTGTGAGTCTAGGCACCGCTCAGCAAGGATCACCTGACTCACTGAGGATACACCTGAATGTGGCTTGGGTGGGACCGCTAGTTGGGGGAGGCAGGGTTTCAGGGAATCCTCTGAGCGGAGCAACCTCTGTTATCCAGTTTGACGATGGCAAGTTTATGGTGGTGCTGTTTCTGGGGGCCCCCACTCTAACAATGTCTCCCTGGTGCCGCCTGTGTGCAGCTGAATTGGCACTGATGCTCAGAGTGAGCAGGTCTGTAACCTCAAAATTCTGCTCACAGATATGGCCCCTTTAAGAGGCATCTGCCACTGCCGCTGCTGCAGCCTCTTTCTCACTCAGCCGCTTGAGACCAGATAGCCCCATGTCCTTGCCCTGTCCTACCTTCTGCCATTGTGGGGTGATTTCTTGGACTTCTCCCTGGTTGTATGGCTTGTTCTTCTAGATTCCAGGTGATTTTTTCTTGCTGCTGCTCCTTGTTTCCATCACAACTTTGATTTAGTTGCCAGAGGGATGAACAGAGCCTCTATCATCTATACCATTTTTTTCCCTCCACTTATTGATTTTTTAAATTGGCTCACTGAATAATTCTTTCTGAGATACAAAATTAAATGAGGATAATGCAAATGGCAATAGGGACAGTCATGAGACAGAGTGTGTTTCTTTCCATAATGGTAAAACCCTGCTAAAGTCACCTTTAAGTATACAGAGCCACCAAAAGTTGTTTTAGTTAAACACCTAGCTCATTTTCAGCCAGTAAAAACTTAGTTTGCCACTTGATGTTTTTAAGGGGCTTCACATCAAAGCTCTACCCTACCTTGGTGATACTCTTTCCCTCTGAATGTCCTTCTATCCAAATCTTACCCATTGTCCAGAATAGTTCTCCATCTTGAAGCTCTCTCTGGCCTCCTCCTTCAGCCAACTGTAAAATAAGGGTGAGATATTAACTATTTCAAATAGGGTATTATGAAAATGATTTGTCAATACGACATACATAAATGTAAAGCACTTTTAATCAAGCACATAGCAAGTGCTGAAAATGCAAGCTATTAAAACAGAATTGATTTATATTAAACTTATTTTTGCAAATATCAACTCTTCCTCTGTGCCAGCAGATCTCAAGGCATGGCGTGGAGACTTGTGTGTGTGCGTGTATGTGTGTGTTCTGAAAGACCCTTTTTAGGGGTCTGTGAAGTCAAAACTACTTCCTTAATCTAATCAATCTAAGTATGAGTTCTTTGCTGAATGTAAAAGTGAAAAGCCAAATCCAGAGGTAATGGTCTTTCGCAGAGAGGACTAATTGTGAGGCAGCCACATGGACACCAGAGGCAAGGCTAAAATTAGTCTCCGCCACTAGTGAACTCGTAGTGATTTTTATGGTGGAGAGGAAGGAGTAGGGTAGGCTTACAGAGGTGATGATTGGTTAGTCTTTATGGAAGTCTTTGTTTCTCTTTTGTGGGCAGCCAGGCTCCATGTCTTATCAATCGCATGTGTAGATAATGATGAGTTAGCATGATCCTAGGGAGAAATTTTAGGCATTTTTATGTCAAAATTTCATCAGCTGGACAAGGATAGTTCTCTGGCAGACTCCAGCCATGCACGCTAGTCCAACGGAGCTTGGCCTGGCTGCTGCTCAGGTTTTGGGAAGGAGCTAGTGGGATTTCTAGAAAGACACTCAAAGAAACAGTTAAGGTCTGGTTTCATTAATAATATGAAGAGGTTATTTTTCATTCTTTCTCTCAAGAAGAATTTTTCAGATCTATGTGAAAAGTGCTATTAACATACAAAAGCAGCTAGAGAATCCACTTGTCTTCTATTAAGACAAACATTAAAGAGGCTTTTTTCATTAAAAAAAATTAGTTACTTATGTTAACATGTACCAGTTATTTGAAAGGACTATTTTAAACTTCGTTTTTAATTTCTAATACAAATATCAACATAACCTATAGAAACAAAGGTCTTTGGGGTCTTCAATAATTCCTAAGAGTAAAGGTACGTGTGAATAAATCTGGGAAGCAAGACTTTTTGATGGAATTCATGATCGAATGAATGTGGCTGGCTGGCCTGTGATTGCCATAACTTTGTTTTCCAGCTTCCGTGTTTTTTTCTTGACTTCCCGTCTGGACTGAACTTCTTCCATTTCTGCGGCCAAAGCCTTAGCCCTCTTTCAAGAGCACCTTGCTCTCCTGGAACCTGGTCCAGACTTCGCGCCCTCCTTGGCACCCCCTTTCCCGCACGCTGGGGCCTCTGGGAAGCTTCGGGGCCTCCCTCGGGCACCTGCTCTTCTCCGCCTTGGGTATCAATTCTGCATCTGACGAAGCCTCCTGGCATTTCCATACCTGCTCCTCCCAGAGCCAGGGCGTCCCAGCCACCACAGTCAACTGGGAGGCGATGACTGGGCTCAACGAGGCCAGGCGGCGCTGGAGGGTCACGGAGACGGCCACCGGGGCCCCTGCGGCAGGGTGGGGCGCGGCCGCGGCATGGAGCGTGCACGCACGCCACGCCTGGTCCCGACCCGCCGGCACTTCCGGGCCCCCGCAGCGGCCGGAAGGGGCGGGCCCTCACGCCGCAGGGGGCGTGGCCTCCTCGCGCGCGCAGTCGGCGGCCGCGCGCAGCCAGTTCGCTGCCCGGATGGCGGCGGCGGCTGCGGGGAGCGGGGCGCCCCGGGAGGAGGAGGAGGGGCCCAGCAGGGAGGCAGCGGCCCCGCAGCCCCAGGCCTCGACCGGTGCGCCGGGGCCTCGTCTCTCGAGGCTGCCTCTGGCCCGCGTGAAGGCCTTGGTCAAGGCGGACCCCGACGTGACGCTCGCGGGGCAGGAAGCCATCTTCATTCTGGCGCGAGCCGCGGTGAGGCGGGGGCCCGGGGAGCCAGGGGAGCCCGAGGCGGGGGCGGGGCACGGGGCGGGGCCTGGCGGGGACGGGGAGGAACTGGGGGGCCGCGGAAGGGGGGGCTCGGGCCGGGTGGGCGGGCGACTGCGAGGTGCGGCGCTCGCGCCGGGGCCGGAGGCGTGGGTGTGGGGAGGGGGGACAGGAACAGGCCCACACACCTGCGTCGTCATGGGAGCCCGGCCGGGGACGGTAATTCGCATCTCCCGTGCCCGAATAGCCTGTGGTGGTGGTGGTGGTTGTTGTTGGACGTTGTTTTCCTATACTGTGGATGAGGTCCCCTAGGAACCTAGCTGTCTATATCGCTCCGTCTCTGGTAAAATCGGTTTCGTTACCGTGTCCTTTCGCTTAAAACCCTGGACCCTCTTGTATACCTTACGTGATGGCTGGCTGACTGTACACCTCTCCTCGTTCGCTTCGCAGGAACTGTTCGTGGAGACCATTGCAAAGGATGCCTACTGCTGTGCTCAGCAAGGGAAGAGGAAAACCCTGCAGAGGAGGGATCTGGGTAAAGTGTCCCTGTGGCACCTGGCATCCCGGGCGTACAAGAGAGGGCTGGATGAGGCTTTCCGGCTTTCCCATTTGGTTCCGAAGGCATCACTGTAAGACGGGAGGTGCTCCGGGGTCTCTCCCTGTGGTGTTTTCTGTTGCACTGCCACAGTGCCAGAAAGCCCTGCCTTTAGAGTCTTTCTGTTTTGGGTCGTCGGAGGCGTGGTGGGACAGACAAGGAAAGGAGTCTAGCTGTTGCCGAAGCTGACTCGACCCCTTTATGCTTTCCACCACATTGTGCAAGGCTTAACATTTTTATTTCCCCTAGAAACTGGACATTTGATTTCTGACTCTCCTTTCTAGCCTAGTCTCTGTAGCATACATGTAAGCTTTCATATACCATATTCTCATGTTCCCTGCTATATTGCCAGACTCTTCTCTGATGATTTTCAGAGCAAAGAGGCTCCCTCCACTGACCACTATTTGCTCAGGGTTTTCTTACTCTTGTAGAGAGACAGCTGATATGTAAGATTTGGTAGTGGAGTAGACATGGATCTCAAAATAGCAAAGGGACAAATTTTATACATGCCCTAATTTGCATATGGCCTCATGCCCTGCACTGTATGGGTTGTGTTGTGGCGGGGGATGATGTCCAGATGACCAGAGATAGTCAGGTGTCCCTTTGCTTTGTGTTTCAGATAATGCAATAGAAGCTGTGGATGAGTTTGCTTTTCTGGAAGGTGAGTTCTCTATCAATGAGTAATTCCACTTTTCTATGCTAATGATCTGAGTTCAAAACCTAATAAAATGGATACCTGTTTTTTTCTTGTTTATGATATTTCTTTCTATTTCCTATTAAGATAGGAAAAACTAACTTGCTACATCCAGAGAGATTTAGCTGAAAATTGCTTCTATCTGAAATGGGAGAGAAATAAAGACCCCAGTGGAATTCACTGGATTCTGAAGGTTGACTCCTACTTTGATTTCCATTCCTAAATATAAACTTCCCCCTCATCATAATACTAAAGAGACAATTGCCAACATTTAAAGGGTTACTTGTTCCCTTTTCTTCTTCAGTAGTTAGTGGTAAGTGATTATTTTGCTGCAGTGAGATTCTGTACTTGCCTCTGTCTATTTGTTCTTAGGAATTTTAGGTTAACTCGTGTACTAACTAAATCTTGTCCTTGAAATAGCAAATATTTGAAATACCTCATTTTAGCTACCTTCTCTTAAAGCAGTTTCTGCTACTTAATTCTTAAATCTGATCAGTTTACTCTTACTTACATGTACTCTGAATAGTTTTTTGAAAGCCATGTATCTTCACCATGGTAGGTGTTCTCATTACCTCTTCAAACCCTGTTACCTTCAGAAATCTTTTCTTGATTTATTTCATTATTGTAATGCTCTTGTTTTGTATCTGTGTATAATCTAGGCTCCTGGCCCTTTTGATATATTTTTCTAAATGTTTTTAAAGATACATTCCCATGTATCTTAATGATCAGCTTCATTTATTAATTTTTAGATCTTTCTCGAGCTTCTCTTTTCACCTCATTTTTTCTTCAAAATAACTTGTTAACTATCTACCTAAGATAAACATCTTGTGACCAACTTTGTGTAAATTCTCCATTCAAAAATGTTTGGAGACGACTTTACCTGCTCATTTTTAATTACTAGCCCTTCAAAGAGATGAGTGATACCAGATTTGTATTTTAAAGACATAGGTGACACTAGTGCCCTGTGGGTCATAAATTGGAGGGTATGAGGAATAAAAGTGGAGAGATGTTATATAGTTTTCCACTCTAGCTTCTCCCATGGCTTAATGCTTAGCTCAAATTTTTCATAATGACCATTTATTGAGTGGTAGATGTGTTCATTTTCATCTTCCAATCCATTTATCTCAGTAACTGAACCCTCTGCTTTTTTCTAAACTAGAAGACTAAAATTTTGGCCATTGATATTATTTTGTACCTGGTAAAGTAAATTTTATGTCCTTAGTGTCTGTTCTAAGTAGGAAACCATTTTTTCTTTTTTAATAAAGGCAATATGTATACATGCTTAAAAATCAATTACCTAATGTTTGATAATGAAATAAAGCTGCTGCCCTTCACCCTTTTGTTTTTAGTTTAGGTGGTTACTTATATTTCTAAATAATATGCTTCCTCCTTGATTTACCAACTACAGATGTTATGTATTGACTTCTACTATGACAAATGAGGATTTGTTTAACCTATACTACCCAATAAATCCCTTCCCTCTTTCCATTTTTTGGTAGTTGTATCATTATTTTAAATAATTTTTAGTTTTTTAATTACAGTTGATATACAATAGTTTATTAGTTTCAGGTTTACAACATAGTGATTAGACGTTTATTTAACTTACAAAGTGATCACTCTGGTAAATCTAGTACCCCACTGGCACTGTACATAGTTATTTCAATATTATTGATTGTATATTACTTTACATCTCCATGACTGTTTTGTAACTACCAAATTGTACTTCCTAATCCCTAATCCTTTTTCACCCATCCTCCTAACCCCCCTCCCATCTGGCAACCATCAAAATGTTTCTTGTATCTATAAATTTGTTTCTGTTTTATTTGTTTATTTTGTTCTTTAGATTCCACATATGAGTGAAATCAATTGATGGACACCCAGGTTGCTTCTGTATGTTGGTTATTGTAAATAATGCTACAATGAACATATGGATGCATGTGTCCCTTTAAAGTAGCGTTTTGGATTTCTTCAGCTAAATACCCTGAAGTGGGATTGCTGGGTCCTTCTTTGTCTTTTGTTATAGTCTTTTGTTTTAAAGTCTGTTTTGTCTGGTATCAGTATTGCTCTCGTAGCTTTTTTTTTTTTTTTCTATTTTCATGAAATATTTTTTTCTGTCTCTTTCAGTCTGTGTGTGTTTTGGATCTGAAGTCTCTCGTAGGCACTATATGTAAGGGTCTTGTTTTCTTATCCATTTGGACACCCTATTTCTTTTTCTTTTCTTTTTTTACATTTTTTTAAATGCCAGTTTATTATTTTTTCATACTATATGTACATAAATTTTTTAACATTTTACTTTTTAATTTTCCCCCTCCCTCCTCTCTTCTGGTTACCACTAGTCCATTGTCCATGTCCATGAATCTCTGTTAGTCCTGTTCATTTGTTGCTTTTAGGTTTATATCCCACATGTGATATCATGTGATTTTCAACCTCTTCTGTATGGCTTATTTCATTTAGTATGATTATTTCAGGGTCCATCCATGTTGTTGCAAATGGCAGGATTTTGTCTCTTCTTATGGCTGAGTAATAATATTCCATTGTATATATGTACCACAGCCTCTTTAGCCAGTCATCTATCATAGGACACTTTGGTTGCTTCCATGCCTGGCCTCTGAATAATGCTATGAACATCGGTGTGCAAATATCTTTTCAAATATGAGTTTTCAAGTCTTTGCGGTAAATACCCAGTAGAGGGGTTGCTGAATCACATGTCAATTCTTAGTTTTTTGAGGAACCTCCATACTGCTTTCCATAGTGGCTATACCAATTTGCAGTCCCACCAGCAGTGTATGAAGGTTCTTATTTCTCCATATCCTCTCCAACATTTATTATTACTTGTCCTGTTAATTATAGCCATTCTAACAGGTGTGAGATGGTATATCATTGGTTTTGATTTGCATTTCCCTAATAGCTAGCTAAAAGATGTTGAGCACCTTTTCGTATATTTGTTGGCCATTTGTATGTCCTCTAGGGAGAAGTGTCTGTTCAGGTCCTCTGCCCATTTTTTGATTGGGTCATTTTTTTTGTTATTGAATCGTTTGAGTTCTTTGTATATTTTGGATATTAGGCCCTTATTGAAGGTGTTGCTTACAAATAAATTTTCCCATTCTGATCGTTGTCTCTTTACTTTGTTGACGGTTTCTTTTGCTGAGCAGAAGTTTTTTAGTTTGATTCAGTCCCATTCATTTGTTTTTGCTTTTATTTTCCTTGCCTTTGAGGTCAAATTCATAAACTTCTCTTTAAGTCCTTGAGTTGAGTTCCTATGTTTTCTTCTATGCATTTTATTGTTTCAGGTCTTATATTTAGGTCCTTAATCCATTTTGAGTTAATTTTGGTGTGGTGATAGACAACAGTCTAGTTTCATTCTTTTGTAGGTGGCTTTTTAGTTTTCCCAGCACCATTTATTGAAGAGGCTTTCCTTTCTCCACTGTATATTTTTGGCATTTTTGTTGAAAATTATTTGCCCATATAAATATTTACTTCTGGACTCATGATTCTGTTCCACTGGTCTGTGTGTCTGTTTTGCTGCCATGCCATTTTGATTATTGTTGCTTTATAGTATAATTTGAAGTCGGACGGAATGATGCCTCCAGCCTCATTCTTTTTTCTCAGGATGGCTTTGGCAATTCAGGGTCTGTTGTGCTTCCATACAAATCTGATGATTTTTTGTTCTATTTCTTTTAAAAATGCCAATGGGATTTTGATGGGGATTGCATTAAATCTGTATAATGCTTTAGGTAATGTGGTCATTTTAACTATGCTGATTCTTCTGATCTAAGAACGTGGAATATCTTTCTATTTCTTTGTATCTTCTTCAATTTCTTTTAACAGGGTCTTATAGTTTTCATTATATAGGTCTTTCACATATTTCGTTAGATTTATTCCCAGGTATTTTATTCTTTTTCTTGCAATTGTGAAAGGAGTTATTTTTTCCACTTCTTTTTCTGATGCTTTGTTGTTAGAGTATAGGAATGCTATGTATTTTTGAACATTGATTTTGTATCCAGAAACTTTACTGTATTTGCTTATTTTTCTAGTAGTGTTGTTGTGGAGTCTTTAGGGTTTTCTATATAGAGAATCAGGTCATCTGTAGTGACAGTTTGACTTGTTTGTTTCCTATTTGGATGCCTTTTATATCTTTCTCTTGTCTGATTGCGCTTGTTAGGACCTCCAAGGTTATATTGAAGAGTAGTGATAGTGGACCCTCTTGCCTTGATCCTGATCTTAGAGGGAAGGTTTTTAGTTTTTCACCATTACATATAACGTTTGCTGAGGGTTTGTCATAGATGGCCTTTATTATGTTAAGATACTTTCCTTCTATACCAATTTTGTGAGTGTTTTGATCATAAATGGATGCTGTATCTTGTCGAAAGCTTTTTCTGCATCTATTGATATGATCTTATGATTCTTATTTTTTAATTTATTTATGTAGTGTATCACATAAATTGATTTTTGTGCCCCTGAGATGAAGCCAACTTGATTGTGGCGTAATTATTTTAATATGTTGCTGTATTCAGTTAGCTAGTATCTTATTTAGGATTTTTACATCTGTGTTCATGAGAGAAATTGGTCTGTAGTTTTCTTTTTTTTTGTGTTATCTTTACCAGGTTTTGGTATTGGGGTAATATTGGCCTCATAAAATGAGTTGAGAAGTATTGCCTCCTCTCCGATTTTTTGGAAGAGTATGAGGAGAATAGGTGTTAAATCTTTGTAAGGATTCACTGGTGAAGCCATCTGGTTCTGGACTTTTACCTTTTGGAAGGATTTTAATGATTGTTTCAATTTCCATACTGTTGATCGGTCTATTTAGATTTTCCAGTTCTTGATTCAGTCTAGGAAGGTTGTATTTTTCTAAGTACTGGTCCATTTCTTTATTAAATTTGGTGTTATATACTTTTTTTACGGTATTCTTGTATGATCATTTGTATTTCTACAGTGTCTGTCATAATTTCTCCTCTCTCATCCCTGATTTTGTTTATTTGTGTTCTTTTTTTTTCTTTAATGAGTCTAGGGGTTTGTCAATTTCATTAACCTTTCAAAGAGCCAGCTCTTTGTTGCATTTTTTTCTGTTGTTTTTTGTTTTCAATTTTATTTTTTCTGCTCTAATTTTGATTATTTCTTTCCCTCTGGTGACTTTAGGCTTCATTTGTTCTTTTCTGGTTTTTTAAGAGGAAGTGTTAAGTTATTTATTTGGGCTCATTCTTGTTTTGGAGGTAGGCCTGTAATGATATGAACTTTACTCTTATGACTGTTGCTGTGTCCCAAAAGTTTTGATATGTTGTACTATCATTATCATTTGTTTCTATGTTATCTCTTGATCTCCCTTTTTATTCCTTCTCTGACCCAGTTATTCTTCAGTAGTATGTTGTTTAATCTCCATGTATTTGTGTTTTTTTCCACTTTCTTTTTATAGTTGATCTCTAGTTTCAAAGCATTACTATCAGAGAATATGGTTGATATCATTTCAGCCCTCTTATATTTGTTGAGAATATGTCAATCCTTGAGAATGTTCCATGTGCACTAGAGAAGAATGTATAAGCAATTGTTTTGGGATGAGAGGCTCTGTAAATGTCAGTTATATCCAGTTGGTGTAATGTATCATTTAAGAATGTAATTTCCTTATTGATTTTCTGTTTGGATGATCTGTCCATATCTGACAGTGGGGTATTTAGGTCCCCTAGTATGATAGTGTATTGGTCTGTTTCTCCCTTTAGTTCTGTTAGTAATTACTTTATATATTTCGGAGCTCCCTGGTTGGGAGCATATATATTAATTACCGTTATATCTTCTTGGTGCATGATTCTCTGTCATTATGAAGTGTCCCTCAGTATCTGTCTTTACATTTTTTATTTTGAAGTCTATTTTGTCTGATATTAGTACTGCTACTCCCGCTTTTCTCTGTCATTTGCTTGAAATATTTTTCACCCTTTCACTTTGAGTCTATATTTGTCTTTGGAACTGAGATGTGTTTCCTGGAGGCAGCATATGTTTGGGTTTTGTCTTTTGATCCAATCTGCAACTCTGTGCCTTTTTATTGGTGAGTTCAGTCCATTTACATCTAGGGTGATTATTGAAATATGAGATCTTCTTACAACCATTTTATCTTTTGCTTTCTGATAGCTCGGTTTCCGTCTCCTTGCTAAAGAACTCATTCTGCTCATCTAGTTGTTTTTTCAATTCCTGAAATTGGGATATGATTAGTTTCGGATCTCACTGAGTTTTTTCAGAAGTACCATCCAGAATTTAAGTTGCATATTTCTATGGCTGTAAACTTATTTTCTGGAGATCTTTCTCTTTTTTTCTGAGCTTCCTTATCACCTTGGTTGCTCATGGTGTTTAATGGACTATTTCCTGCCTGAGCATTAATGGAATTGTGTTCTGCTTTTTTTCTTTTTTCCACGAAGAAGATTTATTTATTATATAATGGTCTCTAGCTTATTGCAAATAAAGCGTTTTTCATTTGGTCTCCCGTTGATGGCGTCTAAGCCTCTTGAATATCTGCTTTATATAAAGTGTTAATATCTTTTTTTCTTTGTAGATGTTTAATCATGCTTGCTACCCTCAGTCTCAGTTTCTGTCAGTATTAGTGACAGTTTAGGTAGCGTTCACTCAGATTCCCCTGGGGCTCCGTTGCGTTAAGTCTTGGAAGTAATGGGGAAAGGCGACCTCTGGATTGGGAGTTGGAAGATGTGGCTCAGCATCAGTTTTGCATCCGCGGGTGTTAAAAATCAACTGTTGTCTGTCTGTCGTCTCCACTTTTCTGTTGTCCCTGTTTCTCTGCCTTCTGCCCCGATGATTGGGGACTGCTGCCAGCCCTGTGGAGCTCACAGCACTACTTGGCAGGGCTGTTCAGGGCACTGTCTGCACCTTCTCTCCTCCCCCTCCTCCTACAAGGAGCTCCAAGAGGCAGCTTCTTTGTTTCTCCTAGGCCACTGCCCAACACCCGGGGTTCTTCTGCAATAGCTCTTATGTGCATATCCCATGCTCAGACGTACTGGTGTGCTGTTTGGGTATTTTTTGTTGAGTTTTAGGAGTTCAGCTTATTGTTGTTTCAGAGGCAGAGATATGGGAATGTCTCTCACGTTGCTATGTTTAATCCAGTCTCCACCCTATGTCTTTTGATTTGAGCACTTAACCCACTTACATTGAAAATAATTGTTGATAGATACATAGTTATTGCTATTTTATTATTCATGATTTTTATCTTTTCTTAAACAAGTTCCTTGAACATTTCCTTTAATTGTAGTTGTATCATTTTTGTTTCTTTGTTACCTTTATAGTTAAATGTAACATACTCAAACTTTTTTGTTGTACCTAACTTTCAACATACTTCTTGTCTTCCCACAATGTAAGGGGTGACTTTTAGTGTATCTGTCTCTTCCTTTCCTGTTTTTAGCCCACTTCTAGCTTTCACTTTGTGTCTTTGTGTCATGTATACTTTGACATTGTTAAGGCTGTTACCACAATTAAATCTTCCATGCTTTCTTTATCTGTTGAGTGTAGAGGTTGAAAAATAGTACTGTGAATAGCTTTTCTTTTGGATGTTTTATGCAAATATGTTTAGAATATGTGTATTCTTTTCTAAGCCTTTCCTTATGAAATGTAACACAAATGTAACAAATTTAAAGTCAATAAATAATAAAATTAACACTGTTGTAAATACCAGTGAGACCAAAAGATACATATTGTCAGCCACAGAAGCTCTGTGTATATTCATCATGTCTATTCTTTCCCTGCCTGACTGTATCCTGACTTTGGTAATTACTCCTTGATTTTCTTTAGTTTTATCACATAAGCATTTATCCCTAAATACTAATGTTTAGTTTTATGTTTCTTTGAATTTTCTACAAATGGAACTAAACTGTATATATTTATTGGTTAGTATCTATCCCAGAGCTGTTTTCTTTAGGTTAACACATTTATGGGATTCATCTTTGTGGTTGCACATATCTCTGGTTCATTTTCTTTGTTGTGACATGCCATTGTATGACAATACCACAATGGAACCATTTTAATGTGGATAGTTAGATAACTTTTTTTTTTTTGACTAATTTGCTGTGAACATCCTTGTACATGTTTCTCTAGTGGGGGAGGGTGTGTGTGTGTGTATGTATGTATGTATACAATTGCTGGGCATAGGATATGTATACCTCCCTTTTGTGGGTAACTGTCAAACTTCTTGAATATCTGATTCACATTTCTGCCAGCAAGCAGTATATGATAATTCCCATTGCTCCTCATTCTTACCAATGCTTTTTGCCAGTCTGATAGGAATGTAAGTGATAATTGCATTTTGGTTTTAATTTGCATTGCCCAGATTACTGGTGAAATCGAGCATCTTTTCATATGCCTGTCCTTTTTTTTATTAGGGGGATTCTGTTTTTGATATTTCTTTTTTTCTAACTGATTTATACTATTACATATATAATCTGAATATGAATCTTATTCAGTATATGAAAAGGACGTATCTTTTCCTGGTTTATGATTTGTGTGTTTTACTCTATAGGATATCTTTTGATAAACATGAATTCTTAATTAAAGGTAGTCAACTGTGTTTTTTTCTGTGTATAGTGCTATTTGTTTCTTGTTTAGTAAGGGAATTTTTCCTAACCTAGGGTCATGAATTCCTACATGGTAAAATCTTTATAGTCTTGTCTTTCATAAAATTAGAGTTGACTTTTTGTCTTTCAGATTGAGGTAGTGGTCTAATTTCTTTATTCTTTATTTAGATATTCACTTACCTATATCATTTTCTCTTTAATGCTACCTTTGTTATAAACCAAGGCTGTTTGGGGCTTTTTGTTGTCTCGTTGATCTTTTTGTCTATTCTCTTGTCAATGTTACATTGTCTCAATTATAGAAGCTTTAGGTGAGAGAGCAAATCTTCTCACCTTGTCCTTTAAGTGTTTTGGCTATTTTTGATTCTTTGCATTTTTATGTATGTTTCAGAATTTGCATTTTAAATTCCACTAGAAGTGGGGGTAGGTTTGGATGGCATTGAATTTGTTGATTACTTTGGGGGAGAAACTATATCTTTACAATAATAACTTTCTCAGCCCATGAACATAGTATATGTCTTCATATTTAGGGCTTTACTTTTTCTAAATTAAGTTTTTAATTTTACCTGAAGAAGTCTTCACATATATTGTTAGATGTTTTCCTGTCAGTACTTAATATTTTTGATGCTGTTGTAAATGGTATTTTTCTAAAAAAATTTATTTTTTGAGTTGCTAGAAATAGAAATATAATTGATTTTATGTTAATTTTGTTAATTCAAAGCCTTTTGAAGGCTTTTTTTTTTTTTTTGCTTCTTTTGTTTCTGTTGGTACTGTCTCATATTTGGATAATTTGAGGCCTGTATTATGAAACCTTTCTCCAAAGAAGATTTTCATGTGCTTCTGCGAGGCACGTAGGAATATTTATTAGTGTAAGATCCTTTTAATCCAAAACCAAGATTTGAGGATCTATGGGCCACTGTGGTGAAACAAACCCTAACTATAAAACTGTGAGGGATCTTGTTTAATTCTGGTTTTGTCTTACTCTGAGTGTAGCCATTTGGGACTCCATTTTTAAAAAGCGTGTGTGGGGGCAGGTTATCAGGCCCTTACACTGGGCAGACTGTGGGATTTTACTTGGTTTGCTCAGCCTGTTTTTTGGATTGGCAAATGCCCTCAGGGCAAAAGAAGCTTTGAAGGCTGGATTTTGTGTTCTTTCCTTTTCTAGATTTGGAGTTTGCCTTTTCTTGATGCTTCTTCACTCCTTATAGGACTTTGAAAGTATTTTAATAAACTTTATCAGTTGAGCTCAGCAGGAATTTGCATTATAGGTATTTTAAGAAAAATAAATTTTGGTCTCTTGCTTTGTAGGCTTTTTTTAAATGCCTGGTAATTTTCATTCTGTTTAAGAATGAGGGAATCAGAAGGCTGTTGGAAACTGTGTGTGTGTGTGTGTCTGATTTTTGCCTGACACTTCTGTTTTAAGATGAGCAGGGATATGACCAGATGTTATTATTGGGTCCCCCAAAGGCCAGAATTCATAATGCTTTACTGGGGAAACTGGCATTTTCGGAAGCTGCACTAGTTCTCTGGATAATTCATTTAGTTCTTTAGAAGGGAGCCCTCTGATTTTTTTTTTTTCCCCTGCCAAGTTTTAAATACTTGTTTTCTGCTAGTGCTGCATTTAGGGACGGTTGTGGGGGAGATGGGGTCAGCCATTTCTCATATAGACCCTTGAGTCATTAACCCATTTAGTTTTGTATCTCTTTCCTTATTCCTGGTGTCTGGATCTGTAGCCTCCCCATGTGTTTCCTAGGCATATGGTCTCCTACCTCTAGTGCAGCTCCATCCATGTGATTTTTTGGCCCATTTTTCCTCTGCACTATTTATAAACATAGATTTCTGTTACTCAGCTTATCGTTGAAATCTCTTAATTGCTGATGGACCCTCTTCTTTATATTAACCTTTTTTTTTTTTTTTAACATTTTTTTCCTTTTGAGTGGAATCTTGGATGGGAAGGCATACAGACTTGTGGGCTTAGTATCTCATCTTGAACTGGAACTTTCTTAAAGGTTATAAACTCTTGGCTTAGAGAATTTATCTCATGTATTTTGTATAACTCACCCCTTGTATGGTTTTCATAAGTGCTCATTAGCTAATACAACAATTTCTTATCTCTTTTCCTACTTCTGGTTCTAACTCTCCAGTATGCTTAATTCCCAGCTACCCACCCTCTGTACCGACATATTTTTCCCCAAGGATCTGTTGGATGGATAGTCTTCAGAACAATTATTTTAGTCTTAGAGAACTGCCAGTACCAAAGCAGCTTCCACTTTAACCTTTCTAGTTTGTTACGCTCATTCAGCTCTTAAGGCACCTTGCTATACATGTGTTCTTTGTCTTTTTAGGTACTTTGGATTGATTGCTGAGTGGGGAAGTTTTGGGAGCCTTTATCAGCACCCTTCACCTAGCTCTCTGTTGGCGTCAGCTTTGAAGAGCAGAGTTGTTGAAATGTTGCACTTAACACTTCCTGTTCTACTTTCACCTGAGCCGGAGTAAACAGAGATCTCACATCTGTTAGTTTTTCTCTACAAGGTCTTCCATTGTTTGTGTCTTCCATTTTCAGCCTTGATGCAGCTGCCGCTACTTGGGGTAGAAATAAAATGAATTGTGTAGATGGCTGAGTGAATGGTAAGGACCGGAATAAAAGTCACTGATCAGCTTTAAGCTAGTGTGTTTCATAGTCTTGCATTTGTTCTCACTGCCATGACTGGAGAGCTACCATGCCTAGTCACAGACCTTCCTGATCATTCCTGCCAGCCATTTGAAACGTAGTAAGCCTTTGCATTTATTCTTCATTTTTCCAGCATGTCACCAGAATTTGGTTCTAGAATTTACTGGATATCACTTAAGGTCTTCATAATGCCAGTAAATGTGATCCTAAATTTAAAAGTAAATAAAACATTTTAACAGTTTTATTGAGATATAATTCATATACCATATAATTCACCCATTTAAAATATACATTTCAGTAGTTTTTAGTATATTTACAGGTATGTATAACTCACAATTTTAGACCATTTTCATATGAATAGAATTTTGTTTTTTGTGTCTGGCTTATTTCACATAGATAACGTTTTCAAGGTTTTTCTGTGTTATAGTATGTGTTAGTACTGATTATTTTTATTTTTTAACTGTGGTAAAATAACAAAAATTACCATTTTAAACATTTTTAAGTATACAGTTTTATGGCATTAAGTACATTCATATTGTACAACCATCACCATCATCCATCTCCAAAACATTTTTCATTTTCCCAAACTGAAACTCTGTACTCACTAAACAGTAACTCATTTTCCCTTGCCCATGCCTTGGACTAAATTTTGGATTTTGCAGGGAAGATATGGGTGACATAGCAGGAAGGAGGCAGAATATTTAGGAAGTAGTAGTTAAGGAAAGCATCAAGGAGCCTTGGAGAGTGGGTCTTAAGTATTTTTGAATCATGGATTGAATACACAGACTTCACAGATCTTCTCCCTAGAATGCACAGATGCTCAGTCCTGTTATATTTTGTAAATAATCTTTATATTAGAGTAATACTAGATTCAGAAAAAAGTTGCAAAGGTAGTGCAGAGTTCTTACATACCCCTCACCTAGTTCCGCTGTTAACATTTTGGATTGCCAGTACACTTGTTAAAACTCAGAAACTAACATGTATTTGTTACTATTAACTGAACTCCAGACTTTGTATTTCTCCAGTTTTCCTATTATATATATTTTTTTGTTCCAAGATCCAGTCCAGGATACTATGTTACATTGACTTGTTATGTCTCCCCAGTCTACTTTGATCTGTGACAATTTCTCAGTCTTTTCTCATTTTTCATGACCATAACAGCCTTCAGTAGCACTGGTGAAGTATCCTGCAAAGTGTCCCCCAATATGTGTTTATTTTTCTTGAGATTCGTTTCATAATTTTTCATATAAGTTAAGATTTACAGAGACTCCTGAGGCCCTTCTGTAGGCTTCCTATTACTGCAAATAGGAATTTAAAAGGGCATGCTGGTCTGTTTAAGATAAATTAGAGGTTGTAGCCCATTAGTGGGATAGGAAATTAATGTAGTATGTTGCCACTGGCCTTTTAAAATAATATATTAAAGGCATCAGAGGGTTGAGTAAGGGCAAGTATTTTAATTTTGGTTTCATTTATATGTGTGTATACTAGGACAATGTGTAGAATGTATGTGGTGGGCAGAATTTCCTCATTATCTTCACCCCTGGTTGTCATGCCTGTTGAATATGTTACATGGCAAAGGGGATGTTGCAGATGTATAGGCTTACCTCAGAGATACCTGTGGGCTCAGTTACAGACCACTGCAATAAAGCAAATATTGCAATAAAGTGAGTCAATTTTCTTGCTTCCCAGTGCATATAAAATTATGTTTACACTATATTAAGTGTATGTTAGCATTTTGTCTGAAAATGTACTGTACATACCTTAATTAAAAAATATTGCTAAAAAATGCTAATCATCAGAGCCTTCAGTGAGTTGTAATCATTTTGCTGGTGGGGGTTCTTGTCTCTTGGTGGCTGACTGATCAGGGTGGCGGTGGCGATTTCTTAAGACAGCAATGAGGTTTGCTGCACTGATTGACTCTTCCTTTCACGAACTATTTTTCCATAGAATAGGATGCTGTTTGATAGCATTTTACCCACAGTAGACCTTTCAAACTTGGATTCAGTCCTCGTACATCCTGCTGCTGTTTTACCAAAGTTTACACAACATTATGAATCCTTTGTTGTAATTTCGATAGTCTTCACAGCATCTCAACTGGGAGTGGATTCCATCTCAAGAAACCACTTTCTTTGTTCATAAAAAGCAGCTCTTCATCTGTTAAAGTTTTGTCATGAGATTGTAGCAATTCAGTCACATCTTCAGACATCACCTCTAATTCTGGTTCTCATGCTCTTCCATCATACTCTATTGAAGTCTTGAAGTTACCATGACAAATATGAGAAAGTTTGAGATATTACAAGAATTACTAAAGTGTGACACAGACATGAAGTGAGCAAATGTTGGAAAAATGGAGCTGATAGGCTTGCTTGATGCATGGTTGCCACAAAATTTTGATTTGTAAAAAAACCCACAGTATTTGTGAAGTGCAATAAAGTAAAGCACAATAAAACATGATATGCCTGTAATTAACATTAGTAATCAGTTGACTTTTAAAATAGTTTATCCAAATTATCTGGGCAGGCTCAAAGTGATCACACAAGCCTTTAAAAGCAGAGCTGACAGGGTAGAAGAGAATGCCAGAAAGATTCAGAACATTAAAAAGACTTGAGCAATGGCTGCTGGCTTTGAAGATGGGGGAGGGCCATGAGCCAAAGAATGTGGGCAGCCTTTAGAAACAGAACAACCTCTCACAGCCAGCAAGAAAATAGCAGTTCGACAACCAAATTGAACTGAATTCTGCCAGTAACTTGAATGGTCTTGGAAATGGATGTTCCCCTAGAACCTGCAGGCAGAGCCCAGGCCAACCAACCCTTTTGCTTTGGCCTTTGGCCTTGTAAGACCCTGAGCACAGGATCCAGTCATACTGTGCCAGACTTCTGACCTGCAGAACTGAGGTAAATGAGTGTTTTAAGCTGCTGAATTTATGGTAATGATGTATTTCTTACTGAGGCTCAAGGTAAAAAAAAAAAAAAAAAAAAAATACTGCTGTAGAGTTAAGGATCATGGATGGGGTCAAGAGACTCATCTTGCCACTCCTACTACCTTAGATGACAGCATGTCAATAATGCCTTTTGAGTTTTCTCTCATCAGTTGAGTGGGTTATTCTAAAGTTCCTTCCACATGACATTTTTCTATTATGAACTGCTTTATTTTTTTTTTCAGTAAAATTTACATCTTTTAGTGTACAATTCTATGAGTTTTGATAAGTGCATACAATTACCATCTTGATCAAGGTATAGAACAGTTACATACCACAGAAATTCCTCTCCCACCACACTGGTGCCTCAGCCCCTGGCATTCACTAATCTATTTATTGCCCCTATAGTTTTGCCTTCATAAATGTAATTATACAGCATGTAGGCTTTTGAGTCTGGCTTTTTAAATTTATCATAATGCATTTTAGATTCATCTGTGTTGCGTGTATCAGTAGTTTGCTCCTTTTTATTGCTGAGTAGTATTCCATTGTATGGAATGTGTGTGTCATTATTTTGTTTCTCCATTCCCCAACTGAGGGATGTTTGGGTTTCTAGTGTCAGTGATTATAAATAAAGCTGCTATAAACATTTGTGTACAGGTTTTTGTGTGAACATAAATTTTCATTTCTCTTGGATAAATATATACATGTAGAAATGCTGGT
This sequence comes from Cynopterus sphinx, assembly GCA_030015415.1. Classification (NCBI taxonomy): domain Eukaryota; kingdom Metazoa; phylum Chordata; class Mammalia; order Chiroptera; family Pteropodidae; genus Cynopterus; species Cynopterus sphinx. Next base: position 51,394,167 of record CM057383.1, on the reverse strand, counting down.
TCTTATTGTAAATGGATGTTTAATTTTTAAAGAATCTGCCCAACTGTTTTCCAAAAGTGGTTGTACTATGTGTATCAACAGTATTTGAGAATTTCAGGTATTCTGCATCCTTGCTAGCATTTGGTATTAACTTAAAAAAAATGTTAAAAACCACTCTAATAATAGGTATGGTATGTACTGCCATCTCATTGTGGTTTTAATTTGCATTTCCCTAATGAGTTGTGTGTTGAGCTTTTTTTTTCATGTATGTATTTGTCACTGTATGACTTCTTTGATAAAGTGTCTGCTCTCTTTCCTATTTTTAAAATTAGGTTGATTTCACCCCTCCCCCCCCCCCCCCGATTTTTTAAATTGAGTTTTGAGAGTTCTCTTTGTATTCTGGATACAAGTCCTTTATCAGATATGTGTTATGCAAATGTTTTCTCCCAGTCCCACCTGACATTAAGTTATTTTTAATCCTATAAATAATTCTTAATTGCATTCAGTTTTGTTGGTGAAATGACTAACGTGAGGTGCCTGTGGCTTCCAGAGGACTCCTTGCTGTTTTGATATTTCCATAGAAGGCCAGTGGAAAAGTAGGACTTCCTTCGTGATCAGCAACTCCTGTGCATTTCTCCTGCCTTGTTGTTCATCTATCAGGCACAGACTAGAGGGTCAGGAAGGAGGCTGCATTCCCAGTGTAGCTGGCTGGGAGTGCTAGAGTGGAGTTTCCTGGTGTCTTAGGTCATACATGGGGTTGGGGGAAGGCAAATGAGACCATTAATAGGTATTAAGTACTGAAGCTACTGAAACCTGGTGTTAACAATACAAAAGCTTAATATTCTAAAAGAATAAGAGTATGCTAAAAATTCAAAAAAATTAAAGTTTGTCCCTCTTCCTTTTTGTGTGTGTTTGAACCAGGGATCTGACATTGCTTACTCAAGGCTATATAGCTCCGAATAGCCCCATGCTTAAAGCATTTTTTTTTATTTTCCCAATTAATTGGTACAGATATATTCTACTTCATCTTGGATATAGTTTTACTTTTTAGGGTTTTTTTTTTTAATTTCTTCCTGCTTTCCCATGGGGATCTTATTTCCCTTGCCAGATCTATAAAATTTAGGTAACTTGGGATCTTCAAGAAAAAATGAATTCCAAATAGTGGGTATGCATATTTGATTCAGAATGGCAGAGTGAATATTCTTCACAGTCTCCGTTCTCTAATACCTATCTAATTAAATAAATGACAATCACTACCCCCCAAGGTCATACAAATTAGCTAAGTATTTTACCTCAACAATCAAGCAGGGAATACATTACAGTTCTACAAACTTCAAAAAGTGTCCACTAAGGAATGACATAGAAGACCCTGGAATTGAGAGGAAGTGAGTCACATAAAAATGTTCCTGACCGCATTTTCTAGAGGTTATAACTATGTGTTACCAAAATCCTGAAAATGCTTGCTTATACTCTCATTCAAGAGCAACAAAAACTGAGGAGGGATCACCCTTTCCTTTTTCTGACTGAAGAGAAGTGAATGGTCACTAGGAGAAGTGGGTGAGTCAGGTGTAAGTGAACCATTTCGGTGACTGGAGGCTCTAGGCCAAACTAGAGGATGAACATAGAGGCAAGGGCACTCGTCTGAGGAGATTGGAATACAGCCTCCAGCAAGGTGGAGTGAGCCCAAGGACTGTAAGTTAACCTTCAAGTTGACCCTCCTTCTAAACTGAGCTCTCCCTCTCCACTGACCACACCTTCAGTCTACAGGCAAAGCATGTAGAACAGGAAAGATCCAGCCCTCAAACTATAGCTACCTAGAGAACAAATGGTGGCAAGTACGGTGGTTTATGAAAATGGATGCGGGAGCCAGAATGCCTAATTTCTAATCTGCCTCTGCTACTTACAAGTTACTTAACCTCTTAATGCCTAAAGTTCCTCATCTGTAAGATGGAGATGGATAGTAATAATAGGATTCTTATGAGGATTAAATAAGTTAATATATAGAAAGCACTTAGAACAATGATTGGCACATAGTAAGTGCGATAAGGTTAAGTGTTAGATAATATTGCTGTTATTATATCAGAGGAAATAAAACATCCAAGCATGAGCAGAATGAAAATACATAGCACAATGATATAAATAAGCAACAGCAAAACAAACACAGAAACGTAGTGTCCAAAACATAAGAAACTCGATCTAGAAGAAAACATTGCTCAAGGAACAGAAGAAAATTCCTCGTGAGGCCCTGCCCAGAATACCATGATTGGAGCCTTTTGCTTATAGTAATATGCTCCAGTATGTGAGCTATGGTGGGCTTTCCCCAAGAATTTGGAAATAAGAGGTAGGAAGATTACTCTTTGAAAGTGGAACCTCAAAGTCAAATACTTCAGAGGCCGTGTGTTGCTTCCAGACTCAACTAGATCTGATCAAATCTATTGAGAAGAATGTGTTGGTCAGTAGTGGGCACTGAAAGTGAGGAAGGAATCCCAGAGACACCTTGGTAGAGCCCATCACCCACTGGGTAGGTAGCTTAAGCCTTAACCAGTGCCTCTAAACACTGCAGTCCTACTGGCCAGATATGTCAGCTTGTCCCATTCAGGTGCCTTCAAACACTGGAATCATATATGTATCTCCCTTTGTTCTGAGCCCACATTCCCCTAGCAATGGTTTGATGCCAATCTGACTTCTCACATAGCTCTGCCTCAGAAAGAAAAGGCACTGATTGTAGGAAGCTGGACTATTTCCATTCACCGTGACAGTGATTTCTCTTTGTGAATGAATAGGACTATTTCCATCTATGAGTTGTCTGTCCACGTTACATCATTAAAGAGATGAGAGGATTTGGTGGCCATATACACTGGGAGTATACAGTCTTTCTGAGAGTTGTCTCACATTGTAGGTTACTGACTTGCCAAGCAAAGGGCATGGGCAAGGGATGTATTCTTGGAAAACTGTGTATAGCCAGAAAACACATTACAAGAAAATTTTCCATAGGAAATGATCCAGGAGAGAACTGAGGCATTTGTCACATTTGGGAGAATCTGAAGGGTGTGTTATGCTCCTATTTATAAAATTATATATATGTATTTTAATGTGTCAGATGTGTTGGTACAGGAAAAGAGAGGAAGGGGATGCTGCAGAGTCAGGAGAAGGTGATCTTCACAGGTCAAGGGTGTGGGACACCATAGACCAGGCCTAAAATAATCAAGGCACAAATGTCCAATCTCAAGGCAGTGGAGACCAAGGGGCAAATGAGAAAAACAGCATCGCCACACACTGGCTATTGTGCTGAATTGCTTGGCAATGGCATTCCTGGTTTTCTGTATTAGGGTAAAGGCGAATTTGCTGCAAAAAATATGTCCCAAACACACTAGCTTAACTAAAGCAAAAATTTATTTCTCCTCCATGTAACAGTTCAATTGATCTAGGCTAGCAGGGCAGCTCTTCTCCATGGGGTCATTCTGGGATCCAGGCTCCTTCCATCTTACTGCTTTGTCATTCCCTACTATTGTGCTGTCCAATAGAACTTTTTGTGATGATGGAGATGTTCTACTTCCATGGTCTACAATATGGTAGCCACCAGCCACATGTAGCTTTGAGCACCTGAAATGGGGCTACTGTAACTGCGGAATTAAATTTTTAATTTTACTTAATTTAAATTTAAATAGTCACTGGTGTCTAGTGGGTACTGTATTTGACAGAATAACTCTAGGCCAAAGCTGGATGGTCTCCAGGTTCAGTTCCAGTTCTCAGGGAGCAGGAAGAGAGTGTTAGTAAGATGAAGGGCTTGTCTTTTATGTTGGAGAGGACCCAGATATTGCACACATTACTTCGGTTAAATCCCATTGATCCACATTTCGTCATTTTGCCAATTCTAATTGCAAGGTCAGTGAGGAAATACTGTTTCTGGCTAGGGAACCATGTGCCCAGCTACAACTCTATTATTATGGTCAAGAGACAGACAGATTTTGGTGGACATCTAGAAGTCCTAGCCACAACATCTTATCTTTGCAATGCTTTACTCTGGGGCTGTGCTCACATTAACAATTCTAAGCCTCAGGGATAACAATCACGACTCCATAAGGTCACTGTGTGGGTCACAATGGAATAGAACTAATAAAATCCTCGACATCAGGCCAGGCACATAGTATTGAGTTAACACACTGGGTATGGTTATCGTAGCTTTTGTTAACTCCAGGGTCAGCCTTCAGTAATGCTTGCTGAGCACTGCAGCCCTTCCTATTCTGAACATGGCTCACTTTGGGGAACAAAAACTCTAAGAAGTCAGGGCTCTTTCGAACACCCATAAGGGTAACACCATAAATGGAGATATGTCTGCACACTGACATTGAGTTTGTTTAATGAGTTTGCTTCTGAGTAAAAGGTTCATCCTGATGTGTTTATAATCCCAGGTTTCTTAGCCTGAGACATACTCAGTGAAATCATTAATGTCACTGTGAAGGACCTTTTTAAAGACGCTGGAGAGCTTTTACCCAAGATAGACAACATGACCCTTTTGCTCTTCACTCCCTAATAGAGTCTAGTAAAGCGAATGGAGAAAGACATGATTTGAAAATGATATCTCTGCCCATCAGTGCATGGTATCTTCTTGATGTGCTGATAATGAGCACATATCTACCATATTAGAAAAGACAGAGCCTGACGAGGGCACCGCAGGGCATCTGTGAAGTAATATGTCCTCATCTCAAGGATGTCGCACAAAGTGGAGATCAATGTTTGGCTTTTTAAATTACATGAGTAAAGATAATGAATTCACTAAAGACTCTCAGTGCCTTTTAAAGAAATATATCATTTCACAGTAAACAACTGTGAAACAGTATTTCAAAACAATAGCGATGATACTTCTTATTTGCCTTACCTGCTAAAAGAAATTTTGTACCTTCGATGCTTCAGCATCATAAAATACTCTTTCAGGTGAATGCTGAATGAAAATCTTGGGAATAATTTCAGGATTCCTCCTCTTGTCACTTTTACTATACGGTATATATTAAAAGCAAGAAGCTAAATTGGTTTGCCTCCTGATTGTCATCCCTAATTGCAAATGACAGGAATCACAGTGATTTCATGAAGCAGTTTGTAAAAGCAAAAATATCTGTAAATCAGAATGTGTGTCCTAATAGAAAAAATGTCAGAAATAACAGAATGGAGAGAGAAATTTCCCAAGAGAGCTCATTGCCATGGGAAACCCTCAAGCTCAGAGAGAGCCTGTGGGCTAGAAGCAGACATGTGGGCGCAAGGCAAGAGGAAACCCCAAGCTGGGGTGGCACTGAGAGATGGGAAGAGGAGAGTGAATATGCCAGCAAATCAATATCTGTGCTAAAAAGGATGAGTCGACACTTCAAGGGTGGCATGCCACAACGTTCATGAACGGAGCCCAGGGCTCCGCAAGGCCTAGCGTGGCCACACATTCCTGTCTGTGGAGAATTCGCAAGGGAATTCGCAAGGGGATTTCTCTATGCTAAACTGGAAAGGGCTGGGTTTTTCCTGGGGTTTGATTATCATGGTTTTTTCCAGCTAGTGGTTTACGAATGATGGTATAGTATGCCCTGGGGGAAAGTGTTCACTAAAGTTGGCAGTGAGAGCCAGGAGTCACAGCTGGGACAGATGGATAGGTGATCCTCTTTCAGGTGTTTCTAGGAAAACATCTCTCAGTGTTCTAAAGGATAAAACAAAATGTTGCAGTTGTGAGACACTGAGAATAAGAATGCCTTGCTTCCCAGCTGATATAATTGGAGGAAAAATGCTGGTAAGTGATCATACTAAAGGTCAAGTCTGGTCAGCTCTTTTTGTTTAAAGTCCTCTGTGACTACCTATTAGCTCTCAAGGTAAAGTCTGATCTGCTTAATAAGACTTTACAAGGTCTTTGTAGCGGGACCTTGCTGCCTATTTCCCCTCCCTCCTCTCCTTGTGCTTCAGCCATTCTGGAGGTCTCCCGAGGGGGCCCTGGTTTCTGGGTCCTAGAAGATGCTGTTCCTACGGCCTCCTGTTCTTTACTGCTCCTCTTACTCCTCTTCTGCTTTTTCCTCCTGACTTCTACTCTCTTTTCAAATCTAAGGCCGGGAGTCTTTTCTAGATTGCTACTCAGTTTCCTATATTTTAAACATAATCCATCCCTACCCCTACATGTGATGTTTTCAGATACCACCCTTTTAATGTATCAAATCCCATCCGTTCTCGGATATGTGTATTTATGGATTCTCTGTTCTGGTCCATTGATCTGTCTATCTGTGTACTAAACTTTATTTAAATTAAACCTTTTGTCAGAATAACCTATATATGTTTTTTCTTAACTTCACAATTTGAAAGAATTTCAAACTTGAGTTGCAAGGCTGGTACAAAGAATTTCTATATGTCCTTCACCCAGATTTATATCTGCTTTACTTATCACTCTCTTTATTACATATATTATTATTGTATAATTTCTATTCTGAAACATCTGAAAGTAATTGCAGATATGATGTTCCTTTACTCCTAATTATTTTAATAACTACTTTCAAAGAACAAGGATGCTTACTTATATAACCATATAATCAAGAATTTTAACATTGTTACAAAGCTATTATTTAATCTATGGCACCTATTCCAATTCTGTCAACTTTCTCAGTAATGTCCTTTGCAGTAATTTTCATAGTAAATTTTTTCTGATCCAGATGCAATCCAGGAACACTCCTTCTATTTGATTTTCATGTCTTTTTTGTCATCTTTACTCTGTATCAGATCTTTAGACTTTGTTATGCATGATTTTAACTTTTTAAAGAAAATTAAATATTTTTTTAGAATTTAATTTGAGCAAGTGCAAAATTTTAAGAAGTCACACACTGTAGTATTTTCACCATTTAGGGTCCTGGCAGAAAACAAAGGCACTTAGACAGTTTAGAAAACTTTACTAAAGGGACAATTTTCAGAGGTTTGGGCAGTATTAAGGGACACAACAAAGGATATTGAGAAGCTGGTCCCATTCCTGGGCCAAAAGGGCAAGGGGAGAGGACATTGCAGGGGAGCTGGAGTGAACTGGAGCTTGGAAGAGAAATGCAGACCAGAAACACCCTCAGAGCCTGGCAGTTCCCACTTATGGGAGCCTCTTCCCTCCTTCAACCCTTTTATCTCTGCAATGCCTCTGGTTGGCTGAGTTCAGCCAGAACTCAGGGGCAAGGGAGCATCTCTGTCCTGTTCCAGCAGGACAGAGAAGGATGAAGAGTGGGTGGGGAGGGGCCATGGTTGTGTAGGGCAGAGAGCAACGGGCCAGGCACAGTACTAACAGCCTTATAATGAGAAAGAACTGTGCCCCACCTACTCCCTTCTCCATACTGCTCCTCTGAGACAGCCACTACCAGCTATTCCAGTTTCTGTCTTTGTCTTTAGTATTTACTTACTTATTTACTGTCTTTGGTATTTCTAAATAATAGACATACACTGCCAATTTTTGATTTATTTTTGTTTGCATCATTAGCTCTCTATGCAAAGGCCTGACTTCCTTAGCCACCACTTCCCCTTCTTTCATTCCCGTTATAGTAATACATATTTGTTGTTGTTAAATCAGTAGTCAGTGTTTGTAGGATTATGAGTGCGCAAAAATTGTTCACTGTCAAACTGAGAGGTTTCTGATGATTGTGCTCCCTTTTTTTTAAATTTCTTATTTTGTTCTGGAGTAATAAGCACTTTGCTTTTCCCTTTGCCTAGCTTTCCACAAACTTCTTGCTAAACTTATCCAAGCACTCTAACGTCTATGTATCATTTCAGTAAGATTTTTGATATGCTCAAATGTATCTGTTCCTTCTATTTAGTTTATATTCCTCAGTCTGCCTATTCTAACCTAGATGGGTTAGGGTTTAGACTAGCTATCTGCTGTCATCTGGAAATTTCTTGTTGCTGTGATGGTAGGCAAAATTATAATGACCTTCCTCAAGATTCCTGTCCATTGGTTAGTCAGTCAAACACCAGTCAAGGTGCTACCATGGGGGCCTTTGCATCTATTGTTAAGGTCACTAATCAGCTGACCTTAAAATAAGGAGATTATCTCGGTGGGCCCAGTATAGCCACATGAGCCCTTTAAAGCAGAAGGGGAAGGCAGAAAAGTTGGGCAGAGAGATGTGGCAGGAAAGATGAGGAGGAAAGGGGGTGCAGGTCAGAAAGATTTGAAGCGTGAGAAAGATTTGACCTGCTCTTTTGAGCTTTGAAGATGAAGGAAGGGAGCCACAAACCAAGGAATAGGAGCGGCCACTTGAAGCTGAGACAGACCCCAAGGAATCAGGAATGTCAGTCAGACAACCACATAGAACAGTGTTCTGCCAACAACCTCAATGACCTTGGAAGAAGAGTCATTCCTGTGCTTCCAGGAAGGGCTGCATCCTGCAACATCTTGATTTTAGCTTTGTGAGACTTTAAACAGGGAACCAGCTAGGCCATGCTGGGCCTAGACTTCTGCAGAAGCTGAGATAATAAATTTGTGTGGTTTTAAGCCACTAGTTGTGTACTGATTTGCTACATCAGCAAGAGAAAACTAGTACAGCTGTTATCATGGGCTTCACTCTCATTTTTCCTGCCTTGGAGTCCCAATTTTCTAAGTCCTTTGTCTTCCTTTTAGAGTATACTCTCTCCTACAGCTGTTCTCAAACATTTTAGTCTCAGGAGTTTTCTACACTCTTAAAAATAATTGATGACCCCCAAAAATGTTTGGAGATGCAGTTAAATGTATTGATATTTATCCTGTTAGAAATTAAAGATGAGAAAATTTTCAAATATTCATTAAATCGTTTTGAAATAACAAAACACATTACATATTAACACAAGTAACATTCTTTACAAATAATATATTTTTAACCAATAAATTACTGAGAATAGAGGTGTTTTACATTTTTGCAAATCTCTTTAATGTCTCTTAATGGAAGGCAGCTCAATGCTCACACCTATTGCGACGTATTGTTGTAGTTGAAATGTATGAAGAAAATCTAGTCTTGACAAAGATATGTAGTTGGAAAAGTGAAGACCTTACTGATCCCTGAAAAGATGTCAGGGGTCCCCAGAGGTCCCTGGGCCACAATTTGAAAACTGCTACTGTGGTAGCATCTTGCTGCTCAAAGTGTGGTCCAGGGACCAGCAGCACCAGGATTTGTTAGGAATGTAGACTCTCAACCAGAATATGCAGTTTAATAAAATCCTCAGGTGGCTCCTATGCTGAGGACAGTTTGAGAGGTACTTCAGGACAGTATGTTTTCTCAGTCCTTGCATGTCAGGGAATGTCTTTATTGTAGCCTCATGCTGACTTGATAGTCTGGCTGGATATAGGCTAGATGCTAGCTTGAGAGTCATCTGAATTTTCAATTTCTGTATTCCCCGAGATTAAATCAATAGTATCCAGTGGGAGAGTAGAGGACTTTATTTATCTTGGGAGACTGGAGAGGGGACTCAAGGGATTCTGACCTCTCTGTAAAGAGACTTTCAACCAAGCTTCATGCTTTCAGCCCCCACGTGGAAGGTACATTGTTCCTGTACACACTGAGGCTTTCCTTGAGTCTGTTGGGGCAACCCCCTCCTCGTCTTATTTCTCTCTGCGATGGGAAGGTTTTAATCTAGGAGTGGCTGAAATACTATAGAAACTGCCAGCAATATCATCCTCTAGTAGGGAAAGAACAAATCTATAGGGTGAGTTTAAAAAGAAATGGTGGGAATAAATTAATTTACCTTTATTCTTATGCCTTATTCCAACTGATGATGTCTCCATCCAAAACACAACCCTCCACTTCGAAAAAAAAACAACAAAAAAAACAAGAAAACAAAACAAAAACAAAACCAAAAAAGCCTCTATAAATAAGGCCATATAATACCTACTGGTCTGTACTTTGCTTTTTACCAAATAATACATCTTAGAAATGTTTTTTTACCAGTACACAAATGTACTTATTTTCAAATTTGTTATATAATATTCCATTGTATGCACAAAGCATGTTATAGCCATTCCTCTATTGGTAAACAATTAAGATTTTTCTAATACTTGCCTTTATATACAACGTTGCAATGAATATTCTCGTTCAGTTTTTTAGTTGCATGTAGGAGGGTATCTAGAAGAATACATTTCTGGAAGTAAAATTACTAAATTAACCACTATATGTTTCTTAAATTGCACCTCTGAAAAAATTACACCAATTTATATTGCTACCAACATTTTCCTTATAACCATACAGATGTTATGAATTTGATTTTTTAATCTTTGCCAGTAGGAGAGGTTAGAAAAATAGTAACTTGGCAATTCATAAATAATAAATGAGATGGAACATCTCTTCATGTTTGCAAGCCATTTTTAAAATTTTTCTATGAATTTCCTATTTAAGTCTCTACGTGCTGATTGAAAAAATTTGTGTTGTTAGTTATGTTTCTGAGTGGGAAGTGAGCCAGTATTGAGTGATTAAGAAATGAAAGAGTGAGCTGTACCCAGTGCTGGGGGAATGAGAATGTGGGCAGAAAAATCTGGCTCGCTCAGATCTTTAATTTTTTTCCTTCCTTCCTTCTCTTCTTTGGGTTTGTGTCTCGATGTATGAGTTTGAAACTATGTAGGACATATGCTACCTTAGTCTTCTGTCCCCATCATACCCTGGGTACACATTAGCCAGCACCATGCAGGTGAGTGATGTTTCACGACAGGGGCAGAGATATTACGCTGGTTATCATTCAATGCTCCATTCTTCCATGTTGCCCTAGGAAGCTGATCTGCTCTACCTCAGTGGGCTTCCCACTCTTCAGCTGCTGGTTGAGTTCAGCCCATGAGGAGCCCTACAGGAGATGGGAGGGGGGAGTGAAGCCAATGTGATTATTCCTCTCTCTCTGTGGGATGGACACAAGCTGCTTTGTATTTTGATCAAAAGTCTCAGCTTTTGGCAAGCCCCTCTCAACATAGCCTCTCCATCTTCAGGTTCCTTAACCACACATTTCCTTACTGCTACACACCTAGGGGTGAGATGGACGCTGTTTCTGACTTTGGAATACTGCAATATTCCTTGTGAATTTCCTGCTCCTTGCCTGCACCTTCGTAATAGTTCCTGTAGTAAATTGCCAGCAAATTGTCTAAAGTTGCACGTGCCATCTCAGTTTAGTAACATAGGGCCTTGACTGATAGAGCTGCCTTGTGCCCAGGTGCATTCAGTGGGTCCTAAGTAGGAAATGGTTAAGCAGCATCCACACCTGGTGTTAGAGCCTTCGGCTGCACCTGAGAGGGCTTACACAGGGTAGTGCCAGGACTATTCGGCCCCATGCTGTGCCATACAGCAGGGACTCTGAGGATTGTATTTTGATAGGCACCCAGGTAGTGAGATGCTCCTGAGTGAGCTTTAGCTCCGGCTGACAAACAGAGCTGAGTATGTGTTATTGATATTTCATGGAGCTCTGGGTCAGCAGGAGCTCTGGACCTTCGTGCTTTGAGAAGAGGTGGCAGCTACAGGGAAACACTGTGGTCTTTCCTGGGGCTTTGGCAAAGCTGGCTGCAGTGGGTATCTCAGTAGTAAGGGAAGTGAGGACTCTAATGGGAATGAGCGGAATGGGATAGACTGGGGAGGAAAACTGACCAGCATATTTCATCTGTAGGAGGATTGGGCAACATTGAACTCAAGTTCAGAGCATCCCCAAGAGGCTGCCAGTGCCATAGTGCAGGCAGTGGGGCCCAGGCTTGCTAGAAATCTGAGAAGATGCTGGAATAAGGGAAGAGGTTAAGGTGGGGGCCAGTGGTCCAGCCTCAGTACCACACTCACAGCCTGTGGGCCTGTAGGGGTCCAGCTTTCAAGAGAATTCCCCCCCCCCCCTTACTGTTTCTGAAAGGCTCCGGGCATGGTCATGGGTCCTCCATATCATTCATTCCCACCCGCAGCCTCAAACCTTTGGCCCCTGCACAAAGCTGCTCTGCTGGTCAGTGTTTTTCATTACAGTTTCTCTGGGTGACCACTGTGCTCTGTTATGTCACAGTTCAAGAGTAACCTACCATTTTTTTTTTTAACCCAAAGAACAGCCTAGGGTAGCCTTCACTGAGGATTTGGTGAGAACAGTAATTACAATGTGGAAAAGGACAATTCAGACTGCATGGTGGAGACCAAGCCTCCCAGAGGTCCTTCCTGGAGGTGGCCTTCTCCTCTTAGCTCTCGCTTTAGTCCTTGGCTAGGTCACCTTTTTATCTTTAATTAATTAAATAATAATTATTTTTGTTGTGGCAAAATATACATAATATCAAATTTATCATTTTGACCATTTTAATGACATTAATTAAGTGGCATAATTTAGTGGCATTAATTCACAATGTTGTGCAATCATCACCACTATCCTTTCCCAGAATTTTTTTTTTTTATCATTTTAAACAGAGTTCTGTGCCCATTAAACACTACCTCCCTCTTCCCCTCTCTATTCTGTGATGGGGTCATCATGTTGCAGGATCTGGCTTAAGAGTTCTTCAGATGAAGTGTCAGGGACTCTCCTCGGGTCTTGAGAGAGGAAAGAAGCTTATTCCTTTTTCTTCAAGTTCAACATAAAAAAAAGATACAGCTTAGCACATAAACTAGTATCTGTATCTCTGAACCACCATGTATGAGAAATCTGTGACTTAAGCAGAGAACACTGGACATAACTTAAGTCATTTGTGCATTAATTATCAGGAGCCACTGTTATAAAATGGAGCAGTTTAATAAGCTCTATCAAATGACCTCAACTTGTGCTTTATGAGATGATTTTACATCTGCTTTTTACAGTTTTAGGTCTCATTGCCTATATTTTTTCTTTTCATTTTTTTTGGATTGGTAAACCAGATAGTTAAGCTTGTTGTGGTGGGGTATGAAATCAGATCAATAACCTTGAATGAGAGATTGAAGACTAATCTCACAGCAGTGTGTTAAGTTTAACACCATTCTTTTGGTTGTTTGGAAGCCTTTATGCTTGCATTTTCTCAGACTTAGTTTTCAGCTAGATTCCAAATAGATGCAGTTATCATATATTACAGACTGGGAATTTGTGCTGCACATTTGTGAAGGGACATGGCTGTGGTGGACTGGTGGGAGAGCAAAGAAAAGCCCGAATGCAGCTTCTGGCTTCGTTGACTGTGTACAGACATACCTTGTTTTATTGTGCTTTACTTCATTGAGCTTCACAGTTGATGTATGTTTTACAAATTGAAGGCAAGACCCTCTGCCAGCAAAAAGATGAGGACTCACTTTACTGTGATTCTTGCTTTATTGCAGTGGTCTGGAATCTTGGGCTCCTTGTTTGGCACCCTCCTTGGTACCCAGACCACCCATCTCTGTTCTTTTTTCCATGCTCAATCCTTTGGCCTGAACCTTGTTTTCTTATCTGAATCTTCTATTTATAAAATATGTATATATTTCAATACTTTCCTGGTTCATTCTGACTCCTTCATAGTGTGTTGGCTGGAGAATTACTGTTTAAAAATTAATTACTGCTGTAAATTACTGTTTGGCTATCGCCATAGGAACATAGGCTACTAATTATGGAAACATAACATTCTAACAAGCTTTCTGCTTCTGTACCTCTGCTTGCACACCTGACCAGTGGGTTGACAGGTAATGAATAGAAGAAAAATAGACCTTTGTGTTCAGACAGAATGAAAAATGGGATTTTGGGCTTAAAAACCCTGTACCTCTACATTTCGGGGCTGCTTAATTTGGGGTCTGCATACCCCTGGCAGACCCAGCTGGCTGAATAAAGAGTGTGATTCCTATAACTCACTGAGTTCTGGTGGTCCCTGTATCTTCCGGGGGTTGGCGGCCACAACAATAGTAATGCCACCAACCAATCACTTCTTCACCTCTAATGTCTGGGCAATTGCTTGGATCTGGTAAGTGTCCTAGGGTGGGATAAAATCACATGGAACTACCAATGGGTATATAAACAGAGTATATATCCCACAGAATGCTACAGTTGTGAAGATGTTGCCCGAAGATTCTAAGAAATGTGGGCTGTAATGAAGAAAAAGGCTGACACTACACTAGCAAGCACCTGCTTATGATCTCCAACCTAGATTCCCAGTAAGTGGGAATGGAGCTCTGGTATCATCCTTCCTCATTCTGAGAGAAAACTTGTCAGTAGGAGGAATGGTTCATGTCCTGAGGCAGCTGTGAAAACAGGATCTTCCTTGAGATGCTCCTTATCACTCTTTTGTCCTTATTAGTATTGCCAATTGATCTAAGACCTTTAAGGAATGGGTGGGGTTGGCTGGAGGCAGCAATGCAGAGATTGTAAAAGAACTTTTGAATCAGAATTGTATTGTCTTCAAAGGGGAACATATCTCTCCAGTGTTTGCTAGGTAGGTTCCTTTGTAGCCACATACCCTCCCATGAGCAAGTGCTGTCCTATGGGCCAGTTCAGAGACTTCCTGGCGAGTCCAGTACAGGGGTTCTTGGCTCTGATCTATGGACTGTTAGGAACTGGGCCACACAGTAGGAGGTGAGCGGCGGGCTAGTGAGTGAAGCTTCATCTGTATTTGCAGCACTGGCATCATGGCCTCAGCCTCACCTCAGATTATCAGGCTTTAGATTCTCGTAGGAACACTGGTCCCTGGTGCCAAAAAGGTTAGGGACTGTTGCTATAAACAGACTTATCAGCTCAGCCAGGTGAGGACTTGGCTGAGAGTCACACCACTGCCTTCAGGGCCCAGGTGAGGAGGGGGTCCATGTTATTATTCACTACCCAGATAATTTCAAACACAGTCTAGACCAGAGCTGTTCTGTACAACTTTCTACAAGGACGAAAAATTTCTATCTGCCAAGAGTTTTTTCTAAAAATCCTAATCTAGGTTGGGGACCACAATAAGTGTTTGCTAGTGTAGGGTCACCCATATTTTAGTAAATGCCATGTTTCTTGGAGTCTTCTTGTCCATCCCTTTTACTTCATCTCTTCTACTTCATCTTGAATTTCTTGAGTCAGCATTGCCAAGGTTTTCCAGCAGGATCTAACCTCTGCACCCTGTGCCAAGGATTCCAGCTCAACATGCTGCCTAGGGGATAGTGTGTCCAGATATGGAGAAAAAGAAGCGACCCCTCTTCTGAGCTTGAGGCCAAGGTTATTGGCAAGTCATCTATACCTGCTCATGGCAGGGGCTCATCAGGCTTTCCCCTTCTACTAGCCAAGATGCTGACAAGGTGTAGGGGCTTCCTGGTTAGACAAAAGCATCTAATGATTCCTGGATGGGCTTCATGAAAATTACAGTGTTTTGTTTCCCACATTCTACCCTGTCTTCTTTCAGCTGCAGGATTCTGATGGCTAAGGCAACTGAAAACATAGATTCTCACTAATTCTGTTTGCTGTTGTTGTTGTTTTTTCCTGACTCCACTTAGGCTTTCATGGTCAAGGCCAATGCCCTAGCACAACACCATATTATCAAGAGAGATCTAGGTCTGACTATCTCAGTCCTGTAGCTTCTTGTCTTAAGAGCTGGTCCTGGTAGAGGCCAATCATCTGGTTTGGGGATGGGAGTTGCTCACTGTCAAGCTCACTTCCATTTTTCAAAGTGTCTGCTGTGAAGGTGCCTGGACCACAGCAACCGAGAGAGCCATGCTGGATCTAGAATCCCAGCTCACGCCAGCCATGAGGGCCACAGGTCTGAGCTTCTTGAGTTCACTGTTTATTATTTGCACATGCATGTGTGTGTGTGTGTGTGTGTGTTTATATCTTTATGACTTGTGTGTGAATGCATTTATATATAAAATGATATATTAAATATAATATACATAGCACATATATACTTTTAGGATGGTGAGATCGTGTGGGAGGAGTGGGAGAAGGTATACACTGTATATATGTTATCATATCTGACTGAAGTCAGAGATATATAAAGTTTTTTATTCATTTTTTTATTAGTGCAAACAAGTATTAATGAAATGCTTAAAAGTGCACAACACTGTGCAAAGAATAAAGATGGATTGTGGGGCACAGAAAAGAGCTCAGAATCTATGTGGGGAGAGGGTGGGGGTGAGGGGGACCGGCCAGAAACTTATCACATTTTACACCTGACAAAAATAAGTGTCAAAAGTGAGGTATAAACCAAGTCAGTTCTGCCTGTGGGGATTAGAGATCATGCCCCTAAGGAAGTAGCTTTTGATGTGGCCTTGAGGGATGGATAGAATTTCACTTCAACAGTTATGAAAATAATTAGTCTTGGCAGCAGCACTCTTGACAACTTCTATTTGTCAGGCAGTTCCCTGCTGACTGAGCATCCTCCCACACTTTGTTGTATGTAATTGGAATAATAACTTTGCAAGGTTAAATAAGGGCGTATTATTTTTTTTAAGATCAAATTTTGGCTTAGAGAACTTTATGACTTGCTTCAGGTGATCTATTACTTAGTCAGGGTGAGGGGAGTGTAGATGCAGAACCGATGTCTTCTATCTGCAAATACTGAGAGCCTCTCCCTGGCCCGCCCTGGCTTCTAACAGGCTATCCAGAGGTGCTTTCCAGGAGCTTGCCAATCGTCGGTCACTCAGAGCCCTGCTAACTAGCCTCAGCGACCATGGATATTTCTGAGTGTGGTCTCTGAAAGGGACTTAGTTTCAGCTGCTGTGACCCCTTGCTGAAAGGAAAAAAACCGATCAACCCCTACCTAACCTCACACCACCCTAGATACAGCCAATCAGTTAGGGACAAGTCTGGAGTTCCGCGCCTGCTCTGGATAAATACCCGCTTCCCCAGAGTTCGGGGCTCTCGTTCCCACACTGCTGCGTCAGTGTCGGTCGAGAGTCCGGACTCAAGTCTGAATCAAGACCCTCACGTGATTGCATCGGTGTTGGCTCCTTGGTGGTCTTCTGGGATTCGCAACTTTGGGCACAACATTTTTGGGGGGCTTGTCCGGGATCCCAGAGACCCCCAGGGATCTCCAACCCGGAGGGGTCCGGTGCCGGCTGGTGGGTGCCTCAGCTGTCTGTCTGTCTATCTGTGATCCGCTATCTTTGTTCGCGAACAAGCCTGTCATCTGTGGGAAGGGAAGTTCCCATCTGTACACACCTGTAGGAGCTCCAACCTGTGTCGAGGTCGGCAGTGACTTAGGCGGACGCGCTGGCGGGTCGCCGATCGGGGGTCTTGGGAGACGTCCCTCGCCCCGACCTGGAGGACGAAATCCTCATCTGCGGGGGACGTGGCTGCTGCTGCATACGACAGACCCTCCACTGACTTTCGGCTTTGTCTCCGCGGCCGCGGCAAGTTTTCCTCTGCAGGCGCCTGTTGTTTGTCGTGATTGTCTTGGTCTTAGTGTTGACAGAGGAGATGGGACAGATGCAGATGACCTCTCTCTCTCTCTCATGACTGACCATTTTTCAGACGTCAGGGAGAGAGCTCACAATTTGAGCACAGACGTCAGGAAAGGAAAATTTCGAATTTTCGGCACCTCCGGGTGGCCATCCTTTAACGTGGGCTGGCCGCCGGAAGGAACATTTGATCTAACCACTCTTTTACAGGTTAAAGATGTCATCTTCAAGATGGGGACTCATGGCCATCCAGACCAAATCCCCCTCGTCTTGGTCTGGCAGGACCTGATTGAACCCCCCCGCCCCCCATGGCTTAAACCTTTCCTTCCACCCAGGGCAGGTCCCACACCCGAAGTCTTGGCTCTACCGGATCCAGTCCTAAAGTCTCAGAGAGACTCAGAACCTAAAGAGCCCAAACCCTCTCTCTACCCGGTCTCGCAGGACACCACCTCAGAGGAATTAATTTTTCCACCACCCTATCAGCTTCCTCCAACAGCCCCACTGGCAGAACTAGCCGAACCTGACGCGGGGGAACCAGCTCCTGTTCCAGAAGGAAGTATGCCTGTGTGCGGACCTGCGGCAGGGACATGGGGCCGGATCAATCGAGCAGCCCCCAACCAAGGACCTGCTGACTCAACTGTCCTCCCTTGTGTGCCGCGGGGCCCCCGGATGAGGCAGGAGGATAGCCGTTCTCCACTAGTGACCTCTATAACTGGAGAACTCAGAATGCTAAGGTTTCAGAAAACCCCAAAGATCTTATTAGCCTTTTAGATACTGTTCTTTTTACCCATCAGCCCACTTGGGATGATTGTCAACAACTTTTACAGGTCCCCTTTACCACTGAAGAGAGAGAAAGGATACAGGTGGAAGCCCGAAAGTCAGTCTTGGGAGATGACAGACAGCCCACCCAGAATCCAGATCTCATAAATGCCGCATTTCCTCTCTCGTCCAAACTGGGACTACAATTCAGCAGAAGGTAAGGAGAGACTCCAGGTCTACTGCCAGACTCTGTTGGCAGGTCTCAGGGCGCTGCATGAAAGCCCACTAATTTGGCTAATGTATATAATATTCAACAAGGTAGGGATGAAAGTCCAGCAGCATTTCTAGAAAGGATCATGGAGGCATTCAGACAGTACACCCCCATGAATCCTGAAGCTCCAGAGAATAAAGTCGAAAATTGCAGAGTAAAAAGATTAGGAGAAAAGAGCTTACAGGATCTGGTAGTTGTGGCAGAAAGAGTTTTGACAATCGAGAGCCCAGAGTAACAATAGGCAAGAATAAACGATCGCCAAACTTGAAACTTGGCCAAGATATTGCTGGCTACAACTGCAGATAGCACACGAGAACGACGGAGACAGCTTAAGAAACTGGCCACTGGACAAGGTAAGGAAGACTCCACCTGAGGGAACTGCCCTAAGTTAAACAGGAACCAATGTGCACACTGCAAAGAGGAGGGCCACTGGGTCAGAGATTGTCCTAATAAGAAACCTAAAAAGACCCCCATTACTATCCTGGGCACTGAGGACATTGATGACTAGGGGCGACGGGGTTCGGCATCCCTCCTCGAGCCCAGGGTAACTTTAAAAGTGGAGGGGCAACCTATAAATTTCCTTGTGGACACCGGAGCTCAACACTCCATCCTATTACAACCCCAAGGAA
This sequence comes from Cynopterus sphinx, assembly GCA_030015415.1. Classification (NCBI taxonomy): domain Eukaryota; kingdom Metazoa; phylum Chordata; class Mammalia; order Chiroptera; family Pteropodidae; genus Cynopterus; species Cynopterus sphinx. The sequence goes on along the minus strand of CM057383.1, from coordinate 51,375,286 downwards.
AATTGGCAGATAAAACCTCGTGGGTACAGGAAGCTACAGGGATGAAACAATCAATAGTCTTAAGCAGGCTTTACTTTCCACACCTGCACTGGGGCTCCCTGATTTAACCAAACCCTTCTACCTATACGTAGACGAAAACAAGGAAATAGCAAAAGGAGTGCTTAAACAGTATATTGGTCCATGGAAAAGGCCCATAGCTTATTTTTCCAAGCGGCTGGACACTGTCACTGCTGGGTGGACCCCTGTCTGCGAATCATCACTGCGGTAGCAACCATGGTCAGAGATACAGACAAATTAACTTGGGGACACGAATTAAATGTCACCACCCCACATGCCATTGAAGGGGTACTCAAACAGCCACCAGACAGATGGATAAGTGATGCCCATTTGACACATTACCAGGGCCTGCTCTTAAACCCTGCCAGAATTCTGTTCCAGACACCTGCCTCGCTAAATCCAGCCATCTTCCTACCCGACCCAGACTGGGAAACACCACTCCATGACTGTGGGGAAATCCTGGCCCACGTTCATGGAGTCAGAACCGACCTGCATCAGCCTCTGGCAGAAGCAGATGCCACCGACAGAAGCAGCTTCATGCAAAGCGGCGTAAGGTATGTGGGGGTGGCTGTAACAACCGAGACTGAAACTATGTGGGCAGAGCTACTGGCTCTGGGGACTTCAGCCCAGCGGGCAGAGCTGATTGCACTAACCAAAGCATTGACCATGGCCAAAGACAAACGCCTTAATGTCTATACGGACAGTAGGTACGCCTTTGCCACTGCCCACCTTCATGGGGCCATCTATAAAGAGAGGGGGCTATTGACTGCCAAAGAAAAAAACCATAAAAAATAAGGAGGAAATTCTCGACCTCCTATGGGCCCTATAGCTACCCAAAGCATTGGCAATAATTCACTGCCCGGGCCACCAAAAATCTGACACCCCGGTTGCCAGAGGAAATAGATTAGCTGACCAATGTGCCAGACAGGCAGCCCTTTCTGTGGACCACACACTAGTGACCACATTGCCAGACCCGGGTGCCCCCAACCTACCAGACACCCCCTCCTACACTGACGAAGACATAAAATGGATTAAGCATTTGCCCATGACTCAATGCTTAGACAGCTGGTGGAGAGCCGCTGACTACAGCAGCATCCTACCAGAAGAACTGGGATGGCACGTCCTAACTAAAATGCATCTGGCTACACACATGGGAACAAGAAAAATGGAAGACTTGGTGCAGCATGCTCGCATCACTATCAAGGACTCTCGATCCAAAATTGAGCAAATTGTGGCAAGCTGCAAGGCTTGCCAACTGACAAATGCTACTGCCCATGCACCCAACCCTGGCGCCAGACTTCGGGGAAACAGGCCGGGCGCCTACTGGAAAGTAGACTTCACGGAGGTGAAGCCAGGAAAATATGGGTACAGGTATTTGCTAGTGTTTGTAGACACTTTTTCAGGTTGGACTGAGGCGTTTCCCACCAAACATGAGACAGCACAGACAGTGGCCAAGAAGCTGCTAGAAGACATCCTGCCAAGGTACGGTTTCCCTGTTAAGATAGGCTCCAACAACGGACCAGGATTTGTTTCCAAGGTAACACAGGAATAGCACAAGTTCTTGGGGCAGATTGGATTGGAAATTACATTGTGCATACAGGCCCCAGAGTTCTGGGCAGGTAGAAAGAATGAACAGAACCTTAAAAGAGACCTTAACCGAATTAGCCTGAGAGACTGGTGGAGACTGGGTGATGCTCCTCTCCTTCGCCCTTTATAGGGTGCGTGACTCCCCATTCAAAATGGGACTTACTCCTTTTGAGATTATGTTTGGTTTCCCCCCACCCGTTATTTCCAACCTTAAACCTGAGGTGCTTGCTGAGTTTGATCAACAACTTCTTCTCTCCCTCCAAATGTTACAACGGACCCATGAGCAGGTCTGGCCTAAGCTACAGGCCCTCTATGAGACTGGACTCCCTCTGGAACCTCACCGCTACCACCTAGGCGATTGGGTCTATGTGTGGAGACACCAATGAGAAATGCTTCAGCCGCACTGGAAGGGACCTTACACCGTGATCCTGACAACCCCCACCACACTCAAGGTCAACGGAGTCACTCCCTGGGTCCACTACACCCACGTCCGACCTGCTGACCCCTCTGCTGTGCTCAGAGATTACATTCCAGGATGGAAAAGCCAACAAGACAAGGACAATCCCTTAAAGCTGACTGCACCGCACATGTTGGTTTCAATGATCCCTATTCCTCACGCCCGTGAGACCTCACTAGACCCATGATTGGGTCCTTCCTTAGGATCCAGAGAGAGGGGGGAATGAAAGGGACTTAGTTTCAGCTGCTGTGACCCCTTGCTGACCCTTAGTCAAAGGTAAAAATGCCTTCAGCTGCTGTGACCCCTTGCTGAAAGGAAAAAAAACCGATCAACCCCTACCTAACCTCACGCCACCCTAGATACAGCCAATCAGGTAGGGACAAGTCTGGAGTTCCGCGCCTGCTCTGGATAAATACCCGCTTCCCCAGAGTTCGGGGCTCTCGTTCCCACACTGCTGCGTCAGTGTCGGTCGAGAGTCCGGACTTGAGTCTGAATAAAGACCCTCATGTGATTGCATCGGTGTTGGCTCCTTGGTGGTCTTCTGGGATTCGCAACTTTGGGCACAAATCTCCAGGCCAGCAACATTGACATCACCTATGAACTTGTTAGAAATATAATTTTCAGCCTCCAATTTCATACCTACTGAACCTGAAATATGGTGGCCGTCTGTTTCCACAAGCCCTCCAGAAGATTCTGATGTAGGTTCAAGTGTGTGAACCACAGGCATATATGACACAAATAACACAACTTTAAGGATCCTCTTAAGTCAAAATAGATGGTATGAAACCATGAGAATCAACTCTTAAAAAAAAAAAACCTGATTAATCCTTACAGTATCAGAAGCTAAGCTAAATTATGTTTTCATTTACTTAGTCTTAGGATTTTTATCAAGCTGGGTGATATGGCATAGAGATGGCATAAATTTGGTATTAAAACTGTGTACATTACTTTCTCACTGAGAAAACAGATACACTCAAAGCCTCAGAACACCCAGTCTGCGAATGTCAAGGTTTCCAAGACCTGAAGTACAGGGTCACTTATTGCTTCAAAACACAGAAGGAATGGATTTGACAGGGGTTACCCACAGAAGAGAGGACCCAACCCCGAGAACTTGTGAATCTGCTCTTGAGAAATGCAGTTTTGAAAGAAATTCAGCTGAGAAATGGGAGTTCCTGGTGTCATGGCATTTCATTCTTTTGAATAGTTTGTGAGAAAAAAGAGGGATGAGAGTTTTTAGTTACCATGACAACTTAGAGAGGCCCAGGCTGACGATACCACTGAGCCGACGAAGCTTGGCATCCTGATTCTAGATGAGAAAAATGGGGTTGCAGAGGCCTGGGGATTGGATAAAATGAATATTCTTTTATTCCCTTACAGTTCTGCCACACTGCCTGATTTAAAAAGTGACTCTTTAAATGCAACAAACACACAGTGAGTGATGAACATCTATTCATGCATTCCCCCTTACCTGGAAGGTGCACCCCTTCCTTGTCTAGTTTCTATCCATCCTTCACCATGTAGCTCCAAGCCCTTCCTCAGGGAGGGCTTCCCCATCCACTGGCCCCCACAAACCCCAGCGTTGAAAGGCTTCCCCGAGCATCAGTCCCACTTTATAGTATGTTTCACTCATATAAACTATCTCCATTGGAGGTCAGGGGGAGAAAGACAATAAATGTCATTTTTTTATGACTTCAGGGTCTAAATAGCAAAGCTGCTGTAATCCTTTTCCCCTTTTTTTTTGTAAAATAAAAATAGTTAATAGTTATTGAGTGAGTGGTATATGCCAGCCCGGTGCTGTTTGAAATGTGGCTGAAAACTAGCATCGGCATCACCTGGGAATGTGTTAAAAATACAAATCTGGGGACCCTACCTCAGACCTGCTCAGTTGGAAACTCTGGGGGGTGGGGTCCAGGATTCTCTTTTTAATAAGTCCCTGCACCAGATGGTTCTGATACATATCAAGTATGAGAATCCCTGTTCTAGACCCATCTACATGCTTTATTTTATTTTTTTTTCACTTAGTGTTCACAACAACTTTAACCTGAGAACTGGTATTAACTCACTTCCAAACAGATGGGGAAACTGAGGCACAGACAGTCTAAGTAAATTGCTCAAAGTTCTTGTGGTGTATTGTTTCCAAAGATGATGGCAGCAATTTCTCCAAAATTTCAAGCTGACTTTGTCATGTCTATCGAGAGGTGAAGTCTATATTCCTTCTTGAACAGGACTGGTCTGTGACTTGCTGTGACTAATAGAACTCAAAGAAAGTGATACAGTGCAACTTCTGGTGAAGGCCTTAAGAGGCCTTGCAGAGTCTGTTTTCATTCTTCTAATACACTGTCTCCCATTTAAAGAAGTCCAGGCTATCCTGCTGGAGACAGACACCATATGGTAACAGAAACCATGTGGAGATAGACTGCATGGAGGGCAACCACAGTGTGACAGCCAACAGCCATAATAAGGCCTGGTCTTGTGGGTAAGGCTGTCTGGGATATGTCAGCCCAGCCTAGTCACCAGCTGCATGCTGCCACAGGTGGGAGACTTGCCAATGCCACATGGAAGAGATTTGCTTGCCGAGCCCTGCCCGAATTCCTAACCCACACAACTGTATGTAACAAGATGGTGTTGTTTTAAGCCAAGACTGTTGAGACAGTTTGTTATACAGCAGTAAATAACTGAGACAGTAGTATAATTTGTCAGCTGTAGATCCTAGAGTCCAACCCAGGACTTAAGTTTCTCTAAGAACATGCCCTAGGAAACTACCAACTCCTAGAACAGTATCATACTCATAGGAGGCACACAATATGTATTTGTCAAAGCACTAAATGAATTGGTAGCACTATATGCTGTCTCAGCCATGGAGCCTCTTCCAGGCTGCTGTAGGCCTCACAGATCAGTTGAGTCAGGCACACTTTTCCTGAGATCTTCCCCTGACATCTGCTGGAAAATTGTTGTAACAAATATTCAAATTATAATATCTGTAATGAAAATGACCCCCCTTGAGTTGTGCAATATCCAGTGTTCTCAGCTGCACCTGTGGCCCCAGCAGGGGCCCAGTGGACCTAAATTCAGCTACCTGGCTTATCTTTTCCCCACATGTGCCAAGCTGGTAGGAAAGCTACTTTCGAGGCCACACCTGATGGTGGTTCCTCCTTAGGTCAGCTGGCATCTAAGCGCAGGCCCTGGGGGCAAGCCTTAGTCAAGGGGTTCTGGGTCACTGAGTGTTTGCTGGAAGGAAGAGTGAAGGCAGGATTGTGGTTTATCTTCACAGATGCTGAGATTTATTTCCAATGGAATAAAATCACTAATGCTGCATTTCTTAATAAATTGAATATGTAATTACAAACATTGCCATAAAGAAAACCCCGTGTCTAAATGGTTTCACTGGTGGTTTTTAGCAAATATTTAAGGAAGAAATAATACCAATGGTATATAAACTCAGAAATTAGAAGAGGAGGGAATATTTTCCAACTCATTTTATGAATCCAAGACCAGATAGATATAATATAATAAACAAACAAACAAACAAAATGCCAAATGTCCCTCTGAAAATAGCCACAAAAATTCTTGACAATTTGCAAGTCAAATAAAACAACATACATAAGGATCATATATCATGACCAAGTAGGGTTTAATTCTAGGAATGCAAATTTGATTTTACATTAAAAAAAATCAATGCAATAGTCATATTAAAAAAAAAATCAAATGATCATTTTGATAGATTCAGAAAAAGGATTTGACAAAACTCAACACCTATTTATTAGTAAAAACTCTTAATGGACTAGAAATAAGAAAGGACTTCTTCACCCTGGTAAAAAGAATCTTTATAAACACTGTATGATTTCACTTATATGTGGAATCTAAAGAACAAAAAGAACAAACTAATTGAAACAGACCACACATATAGGAGACATTCTGGTGACGGCCAGAGGGGAGGCGCGTGGGGGGCTGGGATAAAGTGGCGAAGGATTAACGAAGTACAAATTAGTAGTTGATAGAGAGTCATGGGGCTGGGGAGCATGGCATAGAGAATGTAGACAGAAGTAAGGTAATGGCTATGTGCAGAGCCAGAAGGAAGATAGAGTAATCAGTGGCACTGTTTCATGAACTATATAAATGTCTAAGAAATGTACTGGGTACTTGAAACTAATAAAAAAAATTTTAAAGAACCAGTCAAATGAAATTTCTTTATTATTTGCTCACAGATCTAGTTTAATAATATCAGTACCTAACACCTATTTAGGGCTCAATATGTCAGGCCGCAATCCCAATTCTATACAGATATCATTTAATCCTTTTAATAACCCTATGTGATATGGACTATCATTATCCTATTTTGAGAATAAGAAAAGTATGCATAGACATCAACTAACTTACTTTAGATTTGCTCAGTTAGTAAGGGGAGGAGCTAAGAGAGTCTGACTCCAGGGCCCGTGTACTTAACCACTGCATTACACTCCTGTGTTTTCATATGCAGTTTAAAATTTTAGCTGGCACCAAAGGGCAAGAGTCTAAGGCAGCGTTTGAACCCTGGCTGTGTAGTAGAAATGCTTGTGGAGTTTTCAAAAGTCATACATGTCTGCAAGGCCACACCATATGGTTTCATCGGTTGTACACAGATGTGAATGGCGGATCTGTAGTTTAGAATCCCGACCTCTGAGATTCTGATGCTTTGGCACAGTGGTTGGGTCTGGGTATCTGTATTTTTAAAAAGCTTTGCAACTTAGGGGAGAACCATTAAATAAGTGTTCTCTCTGTACTTGATCCTGGATGGGCACCTAGACCTTGGGAAGCTCTGAGTATACCTGGCAAAATATTAATGTCTTACATGCTTTGCTAAGGCTCAGTTTCTCATGCATGCTCCCATGCATGTATTCTGTGCTCATTGTGTTCCCAATATTCATTCACTGTTCGTTTCTAAGAAAATGCTGATTTTATTCAAAGTGGCAATGTGCTCAGCGAGCAAACTACATTTCTCAGTTGTCCTTGCAGTGAGGGGTGGCCATGTGACACAGTCTGGGCCAATGAGATGTAAGTAGGAGTCTGCTGGGGATATTTTGGAAAGATTTGCTTTCTTGATGTAGGCAAAACTCCTTTCATTTTTTCCACATCCTCTGTTTTTCTGCTTCCTGGCATGGATAGCTGACTTTGGATGACTTGTGGTAACCGAGCTCAGGGAAAAGAAACAGTAGACAGGAGGAGATGGGGTACTGATGCCACCAGGACACTGCTAAAGCAGCTCTTGACTTCCAACCTCCAGATTTCTTAAGTATGTGAGAAAAAAATAAATGTATGTTTGTATCTCTGTTACATGCAACCAAACAATATCTGATTGATTTGCTTTCAATAAATATTAAGTGCCAGAGTCTGTGTTGGCTGCCAGGGGTAAAATAGTGAATAAGTTAGAGTCTTTTCTTCGGGAAGCTCACAGTCAGGTTGAGAAAGCAGACAGATGAAAAACAATAATAATACACTGTGAAAATCATTGCTGCTGAGGTAAGCACTGGTGATCAAAATGGTCAACTCTGAATGAGCCAAGAAGACCACCGACAGCTATTGTGATTGTCTTAAAAAATGAGTTGGAGTTTGATAGGTGGATTTAGGGTGGGGTGGGAGAAAGTGAATTCCAGACAGATGGGGAAGCACGTATGAATGAATCAAGCTTGAAACAGCATGGCATGTTTAGGCAGCTCAACATAGTGAACTTCTAGTCTGAAGGGAAGAAGCCGTGTGAGTGAGAGAGGGCCAACTCATACAGGAATAGAGGTGACATATGTATGTTGCATTTCCTACCAGGTACCTGGTGTGGGAGTCAGAGAATTATTTTTAGCAGGGGACTGATGTGATAAGACAAATTTTCAAAATCCATCTTGTAGCAGTGGTAAATTAACTGGAAAAGGATGAAGCAGAAAGATGAGATATGAAGCTATTTCATTGTGAAGGTAGAGATGGAGAGAGCAGGTGCCAAGGCAGTGGCACAGGACTGGGCGGGAAGGAATGGAGATAAAGCCTTTCACTTGCTATTTAAATGCTATACAATGACTTTTTGGGCCCTAAATGGCAGTGTTTCCTCATTGGGATTTTGCACTTTTTCATATTAGCAGGGTTTTTTTTTTTATTTAAATGTTTAATTTTTGCTTATTTTACTATCTTTTAGGCTTGTGTTATTAGAATAATTTCTCTCTCCAAATGATGCAGGTTGACTGCCTTTTTCTCATTGGAGTTTTTTCCTGAGTTATTCAAAGACCACTGCATCTACCTCTTGATCTTCACGTCGGCTTGAAGGATTGACTTGCACTCATGACTCACAGGAGGGCTGCAGATCAGAATTCTCCTGTAGAGACAGAGTATGTTGAACACCAGCATTGGCTCTGGAGAATTGCTGGAAAAATACTCTTCACTGTCGTTGTGTTTCTCTAAGAGGAAAGCTATGATCCTAAATCATGCTCTCAATTATGTATACTTAAAGAAGAGCACTTAGAAAGTTCAGTTTAGAGATAAAAATATAACCTTTTATGTCGGCTACCCTTAGATTAAAGTTGTTCAAAATGATTGACAGGGCCTATTTCCTCCGTGTTTCCTGGTGATGTGCTTTCTCTGGCTTTTAGCTGCAGGTGTTTATAGGTAGATACACTTGTGTGAAGAGTTTGAACTGGGACTAATAGGGTGTAAGTCTTAGTTTTCTGTTGCTGCTATAACAACTTACCAAACATTTAGTAACTTTAAACAATACTAACTTATTAACTCAGAGTTCTGGAGGTCAGAAACCTGAAATGGAGTTTTATGGTGTTAAAATCAAGGTGTCCGCAGAACTGTATTCGTTCTGGAGACTCTAGGGAAGAATCTGTCTATTCCTGGCCATTTTCATTTTCTAGAGGTTGTTCCCATTCCTTGGCTTGTAGCCATATCACTCTGATCTCTGCCTGTATCATAACGTCTTCTTTGCCTTCCTCTTATAAGGACCTTTGTAATTATATTGGGCCCCTCTGGATAATCTCTCCATCTCAACATTCTTAACTTCAGCACATCTGCAAAGTCTCTTTTGTGATGTAAGAAAACATTTCACACATTATAAGAGCACGGACATCTTTGAGGACGTAGTGCATTATTCTGTTCACCACACTGGATTTAAGCCAGAGAACCTTGTCTGAAACTGGTGGCTTGGCAAACTGCCCTGCAGCCACAAAAAGAAAGATAGATGTAATGATGGAGGTTACCTCACCTTCCAATCTCAACGAAGTTCTGTCTCATAAAGCTCAGCTTTTTATTCATAGCATTTAATGCAATTTCAGATCATATACTCATGTAATGGGTGTTTCCTACCTGTCTCTGTCACTAAACTATAAGCTACATGAAGGTAGAGACTATAGCTATTATGTTTGTCACTGTGTCATGTCGTGTGTGCCTGGCTGTGGCAAGCAGCGTATGTAGCCTCCCCTGCTCTACCTGTTCTTAGTGACTAAATTTCAGTTTTGTTCCCAGGGTACTATGCCCATCACCAAGGGATGAACCATGGCTGCCTAAGCCAATGAAGTCATCCTGTTCTCCTTTGCCGGTGATTTGTCTGCAGACGGCCATGTGACCCAGTTCTGGTCTTATGGAAGATCTCCTCTCAGTGAAAATAGCAGTCCAAGTGAGGCATAAACTCTTTTACCTCTGATCTTTTCCTTCCTTCTTAGGATGTTGTCATATATCTTAGTCTGCTTGGGCAGCTGTAACAAGTACAGCATAAGCTGGGTGGCTTACACTACAGAAATTTATTTTTCACTTCTGAAGCCTGGGAAGTCCAAGATGAAGATGCCAGCCGCTTTGGTTCCTGGTGCAAACCCTCTTCCTGGTTTGCAGATGTCTGCCTTCTTGCTACGTCATCACACATGGCAGAGAGACAGAGAGAGAGAGAGAGAGAGAGAGAGAGAGAGAGAGAGAAAGAGAGAGAGAGAGATTTTTATATGGCATTGCCTATGTTTGGACTTTTGGTTTTGTGAGATAATTAAATGTCTTCATCATTTAAGGCACTGTCATTCAAGGATTTTGTTTCTTGTGGCCAAAAGCACTTGAACCAAGATGCTAACACATTGTCTGAGACATTATGGGAATATCTAATGAATAAACACTTCAGCTGATAAATAGGCCTTAACCGCAACCCCAGAATTCCCTAAAAAAAGAGAATCCACCTTACAGCCACGCTAATCTTCTGCATTCCAGGAGAAGCCCCCAAGGACTGAGAAAAGTCTCTGTTGTTTTGACTTTCACCACAAGGAGGGGAATAATATCATTATGGGCAACTTGGGTCCTTCAAAGCACATTATCCTATTTAAATGCCAAATGCTTCTTCCCAGTTGATTAGCTTTCTCTGTCCAATTCCCACCGGAGTGTTCACCAGCTGGGAACTGTGTGCCATCTGCTGAGTTTCAGGCTGACTGAACCAATAGGCAGATACTCTATCTTAGAAAGAGAGAGCAAGGTAATTTGTTGCTGGGAAATTCCTCAACCCCAAATCTTTTCTCCTACAACTACAGAATTGAGAACTAAAATTGAACTCAAGTCCTTGGAGGATGCCTAAGCACCACAGAACCAATCAAGGAGGTTTGGGGCCTCCTAGCACTTCATAAGGTGCAGAAGGCCTGGAAGTCCTGTTTATGTCGGAGGTGGGTGGCTCAAAGTTCTGGCCAGCAAGCTAGCCTGGGTCCCTACAAAAGTGTTATCCCTCAGGCCACTGACACTCTCAAGACATCACTGGCTTTGACCTCTGCCTCCATATTAAGTCCAGCCCCAGGCTATCCAAAGGGTGGCTGTGTTCATTACTAGTCCAGAACTGCCCTGGAGCTACAGCTGATCCAAATGTCTTGGTCATGCTCCTCTCCCCTTCACATAGGTTTGTGACCATAACCTTTTCTTGGGGGTGTGAAGGCCTCCTGAAAAGGTCCCACTTCTCCATTTTCCCATTCTGTCTCACTTGACACCCTCCATATCAGCTATAGCTGGTACTTTTTGACCTCTATGTTTTGCCAAGGGCCCTGGGTTCAGACCAGGGCCCCTGGTCTGAATTGCAGTGGGATCTGAAGAAAGTCGTTGCTGTTACAAATTCCCTGCCCATCTTCACCCTGAACGTCCTTTCTGCTGACATTCCAGTTCTGCCATGTCCTTGTGCCCTCAGCACCAGTGTCAACACTCACCCATTATGCAGGCTCCTCGCCTTTATCCTTCCTTCCCCGCTTACTCATATTTCTACTCCTCAATCTTTGGCTCTCTGGTTTCTCTGTCTTACCAAGTTACCAGATGGGTAGCCCCTACTTTCTCTCCATCCCTTCAGACTGAATGATCAAGTTATGAACTTTTTTTCTCCTCTCAGATCTTTTTTTGGAACACAGCTTCTCAAATCTGTACTTTATCTGCATACTCTAATCACTAATAAGAGTCACCAATTTGCCTGGATTTGGTTTGTGTGAATCCACCTTTCTTCTGGCCTTCCCTTATGGCAGGAGATCAGTCAAGATAGAATTTTGAGAACTGAAAAGTTAAAAACCTATTTCTGGAGTCTGGGGATCCTCCAAAAGTGTCATCAGGTAAGGAGGACTTGTCCCTCTGCTTCCTCTGATATCTTCCTTCCCCTGGATGTTACCCAGCAGAACTGAGCCTGTATTATGAGTAATGAGAACAGCCATAAAACTGAACTCAAGTCCAAAGCTGTTGTGTTTACATGATCAACAAGAGGGCCTGTGTCTGGGGATGATATGAATTCAAGATTGGTCCAGAACAGGAGGCTCTAGTAATAAAAAGAGGCAAGAGGATATCTCTGAAGAGTAGGGATCTTGGAGAGAATACTACCACATGAAAATGAAAATATACATGTACTGTCTTCTCTTTCAGGTCAAGTTGCCCAAGGGAGCTGGCCACTTTTGGTCTAATTTCTTTAGCTAACTAAGCACTTAAAACAAATATAGAGAATAACAAATGTTCTTGTAAAAATGTCACTGCCTCCGCCAAGGCACTGTCAGTGGCAGTGGAAGCTACTGAAAATGCTTTGAGAGGCAACTTGGCTTGGCAAAATGCATCAGGAGCTCTAAAAATATTTACATTTTCTGACACAGAAACTATACTCGCTTGCAAAAATACATTAGGAGGAAATAACACCAAGTAAGGAAAAAAATAATAAACACAAAAATATTCAGTATACCCCATTCTTATTATAATATGAAAACTTTGGAATCAACTATTCAATGATAGGGGGATAATTAATTAAATCATACTATATTCCCTTGATAAAATATTATGCAGTCATAAAAATTTTAATTATGGAGATGATAGTAACATAGGTACATAATAATGTGAAATTTTATGTACATTCTTGATTGCAATGCCCTAAAAACACATAATCATGTAATTAAAGAATGGAAGGGAACACATAAAGTGGGAAATAGCTGTGGGAAGGTGGTGGAATTATTGATTTTAAAATATTCCACCCAATGTAATGTTACCATGTTCTTTTCAGTATATAAAATAAATAAATAAAATGCAAGTCCTCTAAGAATGGTTAAGAAGTGGGGCAAGCACTAGCATTCATTGAGGGGTTATTGAGTTTCAGCTACTGGGCTAGATATTATTTTACATATATTATCTGAAACAATTTTCTTTTGTCTCCTAAAAGGTATCTTTTTTTACATTTTTATATATTGGAAACTTGAAGCTGAGAGAAGCTGATGGAGGATGACTAGAAGGTCGGAGGAGGGCAGATACATGTTCAGTGCGATTCCTAATTTTCCCAGCAGCAGGACAATTACGGAGTGTCAGAAATTAGAAAGCCCATTCTATTTACTGGCTACATGAGAGGATGAGGACTAGTTCTCTTCTTGGCTTATTATCTTGCGCTGTTGTCCTGGCAGAGAATTGAAGAATGAACTATTGGCAGGACCTGATGGACTCCTGGATTGCTGGACATCTTTGAGTATCCTAGAGAGCCTCCTTCCGGAAGAGGTGACATCTTTTTGGCCATCCCTGCAATACTTGGGGAGACAGGATGTGGCTGTGAAGTCCACTTGTGGATTCTCAAATACATGTTTCTTGGAGATGACCCAGAGAGGTGATGCAATAGGTATCTTAAAATTCCTGAATCAGGGGCTTATGGGGCATCAGTTTTGGGCCCAGGAAAAGAGGTAAAAAGAAGTACATGAGTAGGGAGCAGAAGAGGAGATGATGGAGAGAAATGGGGAGAAATCCAGGCCAGTCAGAGAGTAGATGTGGTGAGAGTGAGGGCATCGTGGGCTTGAAGGTCAGGAAATTATGTTTGGTGCTAAAGTTTCCAGGTGATGACATGTTCCAGGTTGTGACCCTGGAAGTGTGTGTCTGTTATGGACTGGACTATGTCCCTCCCAAATCCAATTGTTCAAGTTCTAACTCCCAATGTGACTATATTTGGAAATGTGGCTTTTAAGGAGGTCAATAGATTAAATGAGTTCATAAGGGTGGGGTCCTACTCCAATAGGATTGGAGTCCTTATAAGAAGAGGAAAAGACACTAAGGTGTGTTCCCACTCCCCCGTTCTGTGCTCACAGGCACACAGCAGAAAGGTCATGTGAGGACGGTGAGAAGATAGCTGACTACAAGCCAGGAAGAGAGCACTCTCCAGAAACTTGAGTTTGCTGGCTCCTTGTGAGAAAGCAAATGCCTATTGTTTAAGACACCCAGTCTCTGACATTTTGTTATGGCAGCCCGAGTAGACTAATACAGTGCCCAAATCAGAGTGGGGTGAGGGATCTATGTAACTAAGATGGTCAAACTCTAGGGCTAATGGGTAGGATGGTTCATCTCTATGGATGATAAAAACTCCTATAAAGATGACTATAAAATGAATAATAATATGAGCTAAACTTACTAGACACTTTTGGGTCAGGAAATCTAAGTACTTACATGCATTAACTCACTTAATCCTCTGCCAGTCCCATGACCTAGGTTCTTGTATATCATCCCCATTAAGTGTGTGAAAGTATTGAGGCACAGAGAGGTGAAACGGCATATCTGAAGACACAGAGCTGGTCACAGAAGTGGCACTTGAGCCACACACTTGGGTTGTGGAGCCCACACTCCACACTACTGTTCTTTTCTGGGGTGTAGGGAATGCTCTGAGTCAGGGGCCAAAGAAGGGATATACATAGAGAGGTGAAGGAAGAAAGGCTCACCGGATTAATGTGCCAGATTGGCTGACCAGAGGATGACAGATGTGAGAAGATGGCCTCATGGCCTCTCATCCAGAGGGAGATTGAAAACTCCAGGTTAAGTTCAAGGGATACTGGAATTTTGAATGACAAGTATTAACTATGATAAAAGAGTCGCTATAAGAAACGAGGAGACTATATGGTACCCGGGAGCTGAAGGAGAGCACCCAAGGAAAGATCAACTTGGAAGGAGTTGAGACCTCATTGAAGAAGATATGATCCAGCCAATTGCAGCAAAATTTGCTGGTTTGTCCAGCCTGAAGCTGGTCTGGAGTTGCTGCGTGAGCAACAGGCGACCTTCTGGAATGCAGGTGTGAGGGCAGGCAATCAGCAGGTGGTGGCAAGGGCAAGCAGGAGAGTCTGGACACTGACAGAGGAAGGAGGCTTCAGAGCATGTGGGCTGCATGGGGGTTTGCAGCAGCAGCAGCAGCAGCTCTGTGTTGACATAGATTCAGAAGTCCCAGTTACAATATTGACAGATTTAACAGTCAGAAATTAATGAGCAGTTTCACTAGATGGTTTTGCAGTCAGGGTGTTGGCAGGGGCCTATAGTTATCTGAAGAAAGGAAGGGGAGAGAGAGGGAGGGAAGGAAAGAAGAAGGGAAGGAGGGAAGGGAGGAAGGAAGGAAGGAAGGAACTCAATAGCAGGCGAAGAAGACCTTGGTCTTCAATATTTGATTTTCCATAAAGCCCCTGGTTTTTCTGACAGTGCTCCTCCCATTTGTTATGGGTTGTTAAGTGGTAAAAACAGGACAGACTTGGAGGGGACTGTGTTCTGTGATCAGAGGCATCATTATGTAAATTTAAATCAAAGTAAAATCAATTCCAGTCCCTGTACTGCTGCATGAGAGCAATTGAACCTCATCAATGTTGGGACTTTTCCTTTACTCCTTTACTCCAGAATAGTATAAAGGTGCCAGGGCCTGGGGAGATGGAAAAAATGAGAGACATTATTTGATGAGTATAGAATTTCAGTTTTGTAAGATGAAAAAACTCTAGATCTCTATTGCTCATATATTTAACACTACTGTACTGCACACTTAAAAATAGCTTAGCTGGTCTCAGCATCTAACAAGCAGAGCTAATTGCTCAGTTTCGTTGGACAGTTGTGGAGTCCCCAAATACTCCATCTGGGGGAAGAAGAGAAAAGGAATCCTTTTCCAGCTCTAACCCCTACTCTGTCTCCCACTGGTCGGTCACCTACTCATGGGGTGTACTCTACCTTGTGTGACCTGGCCTCTCCAAGCATTGGCTGGTTTGTTGGGGCAGCCCTGTGTGTGGGCTTCAAATCTGTAGCAGTGGGGGGCAGTGACCTGGCTCCACAATCACAAGCTGTCTCTAGGACTAGAAGTAAGCTGTGTGGGCAGATCTGAGTGATGCACAAACTGAGCCTAGCTCTGCACAATCTTCCTGCGGCCTCTAAATTTAAGCTGAAATCAGGAAAGGAGTTACATGGGGACATAGCTGTTTGTTGCCTGAAATGAGAAGGAAAACACAGAACTGCAAATTGGCACATGAGGGCTTTAGTTGAGGAAGCCATTTATTGAAAAAGCAGACTGGTGACGACCTAGGTAAAATATTTTCTGCAGAGGAAAAGCATTTTGATGGTATCTACTCAGAGTTGCATGCAGCAAATAAAGGCCAGTACTATTCTTCTGTGGCCGTAGAAAGTAGTTTATAAAACTCAGTTAATGAACGGAAGAGAACTACATTTATTAAAAGGGCATGCTGTTGATGGGAACACATTTAAATTTTCAAAATACCATTTCAGAAAGCAAATTCATCAGTGTAAAACAGCTGACTGCCATGTAGACTTTATTATTCTTAGCTCTTGGGAAATTGCAATAAAAATGGTCAAACCACTTTTACTTATACTGTATTTGCATTTTGCTTTGGAGAACATATTGATCCACTAATTAAGCTGAGCAAGTTCTTGTGAGAACTACTTGCTTTTATTAGCAAGCACTTTTTAATGCAGAGGCTTTCCCTACTTTTAGTCAGTTGTTACAGCCACTCCCAGATGTAGCAGTTTTTATTTCTATCCCTTTCCAGAGGTGAAGAAATTGATGCAAGTTTGTCTAGATTGAACTAGAGCAAGGAGAGATAATGGTTTTTCTTAACTATGGTTTAGGGTCTTATAACACGAGGAGTCCCTGGAAGACTGAAACAATTATTAAGACGATAAAATCACCACGAAGGTGCAATTCGTCTCCTCTGCCCATTTTACTTCCCTGGTCACCTCTGGGATCTCTGACGTGTCCTGACTTTGAAGAAGGACCTTCCTCTTTACCACCACCACGTAGCTTTGCTGCTCCTGGACAGCTTCCATGGGCTCGACCTTTACTCCTTCTTTATTGCATTTCCAGAGGACACTTCTCTGACGATGAGACTACAGTAGCTCATAGTCTCACTAGACTAAAATCAAATCTGTTTTAAAGTTTTATGTCTCCCAGAAAGCAAATTAGCCCACAAGTAACTCCAGGTACTGTTATTAGAGCCTGGGTGATTGAAGGAAGGGAAGGGAATTCAATGCCCCTGTGGTAACTGTTAGGGCACTCCCTTCATTCTCCACCCTCATCGTATCTCCCCTCACCCTTATTACTGAATGGCTCTGGTCTGACTTCTGACTGCCAGCATTCGCGTTCCTTACCTGTGGGCATTTCCTGTGCAAGCTGTAAGTGGGCTCAACCTCAGCATTCCTGCACCAACTTGATGTATGTATATTGATGTATATATAAATACCCCAGCTTCCTCACCCCTAGGGTGAGACAACACTGAGGCATTGCTCTGCATCGGCTCCTGGAGTTCCATAGCAGAATCAAACTCCAGAGGTCCACAGTGGGAATAAAATTCATAAATGTACTTGATCTCTTTGAAGAAAACCAAAAAATATGCCTAATGACCAGAAAAGAATAAATGAGGAGCATTTTCAAGGTTGGAAAGATGTTAATTTCTCAAATTAATCCATTAATGTAATATAAACACAAAAATATTAACAGGAATTTAAAAGGAATTTAATTCGATAATTATTGTTACCTAAAAAAAGTTTTATTTACACATTGTATTTTTTTGAAATAAAAATGCACAAGTATTACTTTTGCAATGAGAAAAAATACAGGTATGAAAACTAAATGAGTAAATACAG
The DNA here is from genome assembly GCA_030015415.1 of Cynopterus sphinx. NCBI lineage: Eukaryota > Metazoa > Chordata > Mammalia > Chiroptera > Pteropodidae > Cynopterus > Cynopterus sphinx. The sequence continues at coordinate 51,357,828 of CM057383.1, read as the reverse complement.
CTAAGAAATATTTGGAAAAGAAGCTATATGAAAATGACTCACCTTATCAGGTATGAATATAATATAAAAAGGCTATAAAGATATAACAATTAAATTTTTATGGTACTGATTCAAGGCATGAATAGCCATCCTTACTCCAGAACACAAAATAGCTTAAGGTGTAGTAAATGAAGCATTACAAATCAGCAAGAAAGACATGAATTATTTAATAACGTGTTGAGAAGATTGTTATTTTCAAAAGTAATATATTTAGGATCTCACTTTAAAGTATATGTAAAACCTTTAAAAATTTGAAGGAAAGAGATGGCTACCTATGAATGAGTTAGGGATTTCCAAGTAGAAAACAGCAGAAGGAATTACAAAGGAAAATATAGATTTGTTTACATAAAATTTAAAAATATTCCACCTTTAAAAACTATGTAAAAATGAAAAAAAAATAGCATATGGGGATTATGATTTTTAATCATTTAAGAACATAAAATTGATTGAAAAATTTTAAGGCTTCAATTAAACAATGAACAAAGTATATGAAGACAGGAAACAGAGAAATTATAAGTGGCTAAGAAACATAAAAATACATATTAACTTTAGTGTCAATGCAATAAATGCACGATGAAACCATATAAATTGCTAATCTTGTTGGAAATTGGAAACTGTATCCTGAGACAGTGACAACCTGCTGTCACCTCTACCTTTCTAAATCTGTGTCCCTCTCCAGAGTGCAGAACCGGAAAGAACTGAGCAGAAAGGGACTACATAGCCCAGGGACTCATGCAGCTGGGTACAGCCATGTGGCTGGAATCCAGGCAATAGTGTGTTAGTGGAGGTAGTATAAGTCTTTTCTGGGCTTGACCCATAAAAACCTTCCATGAGTAAATATACCATGCTTTTTGTTCCTTCTGGCAGGCAGGAATAGAGGTAACCCCCAGAGCAGCCTTGGAAGCTGAGTTGAAGAAAGCAAAGCCTTGTCAGCTCTGGGTCCCTGAAAGACCTGCCAATGGATTCACATTCCTGCTACTGTTATGTGATCAAGAAAAGCTGTCTATTGTGTATGAGCCAGCATACATTTGGGGTCTACTAACATCAGGCTTGGTGGGACATATGGTCTCTATTGTAATTACTCAACTCTGTCATTGTAGAGTGAAAGTAGCCACAGACCATATGCAAATGGATGGTGCTGGCTGTGTTCCAATAGAACTTGATGCATTAAACAGGTGGCTGGCAAGATTTCCCCTTGGAGGCTGCCAGAGCCCTGCTCTATCCCTTTGCCCTGTTTTAGTTTCCTTCACTGCACTTACTACATAATGTATCATAAAACGAAGCTCCCTAAGAAAAGAGAGGCTTTCTGTCTTGCCTGCTAGTAATTTTCCAGCATATAGAATAACAACAAGCTCATAATAGGCCGTTAATAAATATTTGTTGAATAAATCATTGTAGATTTTGGTGAAATTAGTCCATTCATCTGCTGCTGCTGTAATGGTAAATTTTAGTATCATATTTCTGCAAAACAATGTGACAGAACTTATCAAGAACCCTAAAATATTTATTAATTTCAACTTTCCATGCCTAAGAAACAGAAATGCAAAGAGCTTATCATTTAATTATTTATAATAATAAAAATTAGAAAAATAAACCTAAAAGTGACAGTTGGGCAAATGAGTACAAACCTCTAAAGTATTCTGAAAATACAAAAATTATTACAAAGAATATTTAATGACAAAAGAAAAAAGTTATGAGTTAATTTTAATTGAAAAAGATACAAAACTGTATATAATATTGTTCTTAAATACATATTTTAAAAATGTAACATCGAATGAGAAGAGAAAATGGTGGTCCTTGATTTTGTCTATATTTGACTGCATCCTCTTCATGTCACCCCTGCCAGCCAAGCAGTGGGAAAAATTTTGTGTTTTTTTTTGGTCTGGTTTATGAGAGTGCGAAATAGGACGTTATTCTCTCCTTTGGTCAGGTAAAATCAAAACGTATCTCTAAACGTTTACTTTCTCGGTCTTTCTTTTCCCACAATGCCTTGGACTTTGTGAGAAGTGGGCACCACCCTATCTCTTTCTACAAGAATCTTTACATTATGGATCAATTAAGTCAATTCTAGTCTTTCATCTGCTGAAGAGAGAGATAAAAGCATGCAGATCCCCTCCTCCCACAGCCTTACAATGGATTTACAAGTCTTTTGTTTTGCTGTATAATCTTATTTTCTGTGTTGGAAATATTAGCTCATCCCCCTATCCCCCAGCACTCGTCTGTACTAAATCTTGGAAATATTGCACAAGTACTCAGAAAGACAAAAGAGAAAAGCCTATTAAAAAATTTTAAAACATTGCTGTTCTAACATAAGTGTATGTGCTAGAAAAAGAACCTGGAAGAAAATGCCTGGAAATGTCAGCAGGGATTATGGCTAAATAATAACAGTTTATTTATTGCGATAGCAGATGCTTAGAATTTTCTTCCTTATGTTTTTCTGTGTTTTTAATTTTCCTATAATGAACACATATAATTTTATATTAAAAATAAAATTATTTTTAAATAAAAATATGGATTAGAAAAAAGTTTTTTTGATTATTTTATTGCAGTTTATTTAAATTCTTGTGGATTTCTTCTGTTACTGTATTTAAAAGTCTCTAAATAAGCTTTTAAAAAGTAAAATTCCGTTCCTTAAATTAATGATTCATTTTATCCTTATTTTATCCTCCTCACTTCCCTAAATAGTCTAAGAACTGATCCACAGTGGTCAACATTTTATTCTCTTCAAGCAAACATTCTCACTCAAACTAAATTTTTAAAAATTAATATAAAAATGGATATAATCATAGAATAAAGAACAGTTTTAAAAATTAAACAAATTAAACTTTAGGACAAATAACTACATTAAAAAAATTATTTTTTATTTCACCTGAGTCAGAGGACTTGCTCAGGAATAATTATGGCTTTTGGGAGCCTAAGAGATGGCTTTGGGCAGAGGGGTGAGCAATGAGGAGGTGAACAAGGTTTTGGTGTTCAGAGATGGGGAGCACCAAGGTACCACGTGCAATGGGAGGCCTGACACCCTGGGGAGAGGCATTTCCTGTTTGCTGTCTTTTCGTAAATAACACCAACCATGATAGACTGTCAACAAGCTCTTCCATGGGATCACTGACGCCTCCTAGTAAAAAGATTTCAAGCAGTTTGAGGAGAAATATCACCGATGATGATGACACAGTTGCATCAGGTTGGCATCTCTGCTTTCAGCCCCCTCATTAATGAAACATCTGTTTGCTGAAGGGCAATAGTTACAACAACTAGTCCATTGCACCAAGTGGAAAATAAATGATAAAGAGCCAGGAAAAAGAAAAAAAAAAAAAAAGGAAAGAAAAGAAAGGAGCAGGTGGCAGCTCCCGTGACCGCTTTTCTTGGTTGCAGGTAGAGTGCTCAGGCTAATTCTTCGGAACAAACCACATTAGCTGGCAGGGCGCCTGCATCAGTCATTGTGCTCCAGAGAAAGAGAACAACTAGAATATATATGTGCGTGTGCGTGTGTGTGTGTGTACACATTTAAATATACATGTATTTATGTGTGTGTGTATGTGTCTATATAGATGCATTTATGTAAAGAGATTTATTTCAAGGAATTGGCTTATGCTACTGTGAGGGCTGGCAAGTCTGGAATTCGTGGGGCCGGTTAGCAGGCTGAAAACTCTTGGGCAGGAGCTGATTCTGAAGTCTGCAGGCAGAAGGCCATTCTTCCTCAGGGAAACACCAGTTTTGTTTTTAGGCCTTTCAAATGGTAGAAGGATCCCTACCCACATTATCAAGAATAATCTCCTTAACTTAAGTCAGTTGTTTGTCAGTGTGAACCATGACTTCCAAATACCTTCACAGCAACACCCAGGTTAGTGTTTTGTTGAATAACTGGGTACTACTATGTCCCAGTCAAGTTGATATGTACAACTGACCTTCATGGCGCAGCTTTTCTCCTCGGTAGCCAAGTGTATCCTACCTGAGCAGGTGAGGAGGGGTGGGACGTACACAGGGTAGCCAGAGCTCCTTGGCTTCCTCCAGCAGGACAGCCTGGGTCAGCTCCGCTTCCTGGTCAAGCGGGTGACCTGAGAGATTAGAGGTCAAAGTTCATAGGGATGTTGTGGACTCTAGGTGAAATAATTGATTTAAAGCACTTAGTTTTTAAAATAGTAGCTACTTCATTTTTAATAAAGTGTTTTTTACCTTTTACTCTTTCTATGTGTAAGGGGAAGAAACTTATTACCCCGCCCCCTGTGACCTTGACCATAGAATTCTTGTGAATCTGCTCTGGATGAGAGGGGAGCGTATTCTCTCAACACTCTTTTGCTTACAGAGATGGTTGCTGGGGAGGCTCCACTTGAGATTTTGAACTGGTGCCAGAGGTGGGACAATACCTTATATGCCCTGGAATTTCTAAGCTCCTGCTGATTTTCTGCATAGGTAAGGATCATGACCAGTGGTGGGTGGCTCTTTTGTTGGTGGGTAAAGAAAAAAAACAACACTTAAAAGGATTTGAGCTGTTATGGAGAGGCCATTCCTCCCATAGACTAGATGGGTAATATTTAGTCTGATAAACTTTACATTGACGTTGCTGTGCATAATAAAGTAGCATTGTTCTCTGTTGGGTAGAGAAGACAAAGCATGGCTATGGAGAGTTCTAGATGAGGACAAAAGTAGAGATAGAGGAGATGGGATAGTCCAAGGAGTGGTGCAGCTGGGCCCTTAGCGTCTGGGTAGCTGGTGGAACATCCTCACCAGGGATGGTGTGGGAACTACAGGACAGTAATGCCCAATGTTCACCTTTGGGTGGCTACTTTACCCCCATCAGTTTTCTTAACTTTTAGTGAAAGGCGGCTGCAACTACAGCCTTGTTTTAGTGTTTTGGGAGTTTTTAGTTTTTTTTTAGTGTTTTAGTGTTTTGAGAATGTATGTAGAGATACACATGTGGTGGTGGGGTGATGGGCCATGTTTTCTGAGCTTCAATCAGGAGCAAAGTTTACTGATCAGAAACACAGAACTAGAGGTCTAGGTCTGGGGTCAAGGAATAACAGAGCTAGACTTGGTTTGGGCTATACCAGGGTGAACATAAGACAAACCTCTACTCCCAAAGACAGTTCTGAGAAAACGTGAGCCTCCTATGGGTGCCGGGGAAGGTGGGCAAGATTCTGTCTTTGCATGTGATAGTAGGCTGATCATTTTATTTTGAAATTGGTGTCTGGTTTACATTTAATATTCCATACCTTTGCTCATTTTGTTAGCCCTTCCAGAACTGTCTGTGGAGAGCTGGTATAGAATAAGTGCTTAGCAACCAGAGCCCACCTCTACCACTTACAGACCTTCAACTAAGTCTCAGTATTCCCATCTGTAGTATGGAGACAGCAAATAGCTCTTACTCCACCTGGTTGTTGTGGGGGCTAAATGCAATGGTGACGTGTGCTTAGTGTGGAGACAGATGCAGAGAGGTGCTCACTAAATGCCAACCACTATTATTATTAATATCTCCTTTCCTTCTTTTTTACTTTTGGTATCACACTCATCCTGTAGGCTCAGCTCAAATGCCGGCCTCATGGTTTGTCTTCTCTTTCTATTCTCATATAGTCCTACGGCTTTAAATATCATCTACAGTCTGATGCTTTTCAGGTCATTAACTTCACTCTGACTTCTCCCTTGAACTCCATATTCACATATCTAACTGTCTATGCAATGTTCTCACTTGGATGACTTTTAGGCATCTCAAATTTAGCATGTCTCAAATAGACATTTTGACCTAAATATGCTTTTGCAGTCTTTCCCAGCTGAGAGATTGACACTCCATCCTCCAGAAACTCAGGTCAAAACATCTGCAGTCATTATTGTCCCCTCTCATTCTCTCACACTAAAAATTTGCTTGGCTCTACTTTAAAAATATATCTAGAGGCAGGCCACTTCTCCCGCTCCCACAGCTCCCACCCTGGTCCAAGCCCCTTCACTCTCTGGGTTGTTGCTGAAGCCTCCTTGCTCATCTCCATTGCATCTCTCCTGGCTATTCTTAACACTTTAGCCAGGATGATCATTTAGAAACTTGTCACTGTTTCACATCTCTGCTCAAAACATCCTGGCTTTCCATCTTGCCTGGAATAAAAGCTTGAGTCCTTAGGATGTCTTCTATCCAAGGCCTGACATGTTCTATTAGCAACCTTCACTTAAATGACATGGGTGAGTCTCACAAATGTAATGACTGAAAGAAGGCAAACACAATGGAATACATACTGTATGCTTTATTTATATAAAGTTGGAAACAGGCAGGACTTACCTATGGAATTGGAAGACAGAATGGTGTTCCCTTGGGGAGGGAGTGTGGATGGTGAAGTGATTGAGACAAGCATGAGGGGATTTCCTAGGAGTTGGCAATGGTCTTCCTTGATCTGCATGGTTGTTGCATGGGTATGTTCACTTTTGACAATTCATTGAGCTGTAGCCTTATAATCTGTATATAGCCTTACTATTCTATATGTTATATTCCAAGAGAAAGAGTATAAAATTATCTATTGGGTTTTCAGATCTATAGGTAGAAAATTCTACCTTTCCTAGGGCCTTTAGACTCTATCTTGGTGACTTCTGGGCATGAGTACATAATTATATAATCATCAACTTCGGTAATATTCACAGCAACTTTTATAGTAAATGCAAAAGTGGATTTCATTTAGTTGTTTCTTAAAACAGCTCTAGCCAAGAGCGTGACATTAATATGACTTAGTGAAAATGGCCAACAGGAGCCACAGCAAATGTGGTTCAAGTGGGGGGTTGTCTGTTCCTCTCATTGGATCAAAGGACAGGACAGCGGGGACCTAGAGAAATGGTTGACTGCACATCTCCTAGACCACTTATTCTCGGATATGGTTCTTAGTCATCCAATAAGCCATGAGACTCGATCAGATGAGCAGGAAACAAATCCAAAAATTGAAGTTTTTATAGGCAAATGGCATGCAATTCCATAGGCTTTTAGTAACTATAGGCTTACTAGCAACTATTTTGAAGATTTTGAGGGTTACTACAATTTGTTACTCAAAAACTTTACATAAACACAATAGTAGAATTTCCTGAGGATCCTAATTTGGCATTCTATCAAGAAGTCTGGCTTCTCCATAGTGCTTGATAATGCTGCAAAGGCCAGAGAGTGGATGGCTTGTTATTGGTTCATCATTAGCAGTATCTCGAGTGTACTGGGCTTTCCAATGGCAACTACTCTTGATCTTTGAAATATTAGTTTATTTTTCTGAGGATTATTTTCAGTGAATTATGATTTCTAATTATATCAACAGTATTGCTATAGTTAATGTCTATTCTACCCCCTCAAAATGTGCTTGGTTCAGTGTGTTATCTTTATGTTTTTTTTGTCTATTAGAGTAGCTTTCTTTGACTAAGTGACAGTCACAAAGGTTTGAGAGCCACTGGCCTTAGATTCACTTGTTTGGATATCATTCTTCCAGCTGGAGTAACCAGAGTTTAGAGGGCTATCATTGCACATTGCTCTGGAAGCCAGCAAAGATAAGGTAGGGTTGACTTTCTAATGTGTATGTAGCTTCTGTGATGTTTCAAATGACTGGAGGTAGTTGATATAATTTTATTAAAATTGGAAGCCCTTCTCCAGTATTATTCCCTAAATGGAGGTCTGCTTGCCTCAAAGAAGCCAGATTTTTGTTTTTTTCTCAGAAAAAAGTTTGATCTACTCTAACTCCTCTGCAAAGTCCTTAATTCAGTCAACAAGGTTTTATCAGCAAACATGGCAGGGAAGATGATGACTTAGAACATTTTCATCACTTCAGTAATATGTCTGTGATGGTAGCATGCTAAAATGTCCTGCACCAGCTTGGGAAAGCCCCTTGTCAATTTTTGAGAAATTTAGTGAGCTGGTTGTCAAACACTTGGTGATTTAAGATTGAGCATGATGGTAGTATTTACATCAGGGAAATTAGCAAATGCTATCAAAAATTTTATTTCCAGACAGCCAGTTATTAAACTTTTACTAGCACATCACCATCTGTAGACCATCTAATATTAAACATATGGTCTCCTTGTGTCCATTGCAAACTCAAAATAGGTTTTATCCATCTTTACCCAGAGTAATCAATTATTACTCCTAATTATAGAGTCATTCTCTTGCTAGTAATGTTAACTCCCCCTGCTATCTTTACTCTGGAGACATATTTCAAATTTGAGTCTCCTAACTGAACATTTAGTGTGAGGAATAAATAGGTTTTAAAGACAGCATTACTATTATTAACCCTGATTAAACATCATTCTATTTCAGTTATTTATTTACTCATTTATTGAATCAGTAAATACTTACTGAACTTATGTAATGAATACAAAATTAGCCCTTTGTGCTGATACTGTGCTACAAAATGGGTGTATATTTTACGACAAAAGTAATGGGCTTATCACAGGATTTACAGCTTAATGGGGATTGTAAACTTGAAAAAAATCAAATAATTTATTGTTGCAAATTGCAATAGTGCCACGAAGAAAAAGAACAGGGGGATATGAGAGAGATAGCAATGCAGACCTATTTTGGGACTCCATTAGTGTTGGGGGTAGAGAGAAACATTTCTGAAGAAGTAACACTCGATCAGAGGTTTGAAGGATAAATGGGTGTTCACTAAGAAACTGACTAAAAACCAAGTAATATTCTCTGCAGAGCTCACTGATCTGTTTTCAGGCTTCAACTTCATGAACAGACATGGTTTATGTGTCAAGATGTATGATGTTGGCATGGGTACAATGCTGTTCCAAAACTTGAACCATTGTTCTTTTTCCAAAATTAAGCTGGATAAGCTTGGTTCTGATCCATCTTGCTTGAAATTTATAGTTAAGTATAATTAGATTAATTGTGTCCATACTCATGTATTCTTACTTTTTGATGAGGGTCAGATCTTGGAATTATAGATAAATTGGATAATTAATGTTGTAATTCCTCTTAACTCTGGGAATAGAAAGGTTAAATACAATAGGGCATGGTTCTAGGGACAAAATACAATCTTAGTTATTAGAACCAGGGCCTAAGCTCATAATAAAAGATGAGTTTGAGTTCATGTGGAGTTGCTTCAGAACTGAATTAAAATTTATTAAATTTTGCATAAGATCAGAAATGACTCCAGAGCTGTGTAGGAGGTCAGAATGGCCTCTCCAGAGTGTGTCACTTTGGCATGCAGATTATTTTGAGCTGAAGGTGACTGAGGCCCAAAATGCTCTGGAAGAGTTTTTACCCCTGCCCCCTTTATTAACCGCCTAAAAGAATTTATATAGAGGGCTTGGGCCAGGAGGAGGACTATCACCAGAGATAACTACGAAGAATGTAAGCCAGGTGTGGTAGACTGGGGAATTTTAGCAAGGCCTCTTTGTTCAAAGTCCTTTCTGTGTCCCATTGTCTCTGTGTTGCATAACAAACATTTGTTTTCCCATTTTCTTGTAAATTGTTTTTCTCCCCTTTGAAGTCCCAGACTCCTACCCTTTTCTCCTTAGCTTGGAATAGCATATAGGACTTGATTGCCTGATACTTCTGGGCTTCATATTCTCATGGAGCCTCTGTAAGTACAAAATTAAATTTGATTTTCTTTGTTAATCTGTCTCATATCGATTTAATTCTTAGACCAGCCAGAAGAACCTTGAGGAGAAATTTTTTCTCTCCAACAACTGCCTTGCGCAAACAGCCCTCCTGGGGGAGTGAGGCCATGTGGGTCCATGGAATCACAGAGATTGTCATGGACTCCAGTACCATCTCTTGGAAAAATTTCGTTCTTTCATTTTTGATGGTGTGTTTCACATGGGGATGTGAAAGGGGACATATCTCAAAATCCTGGCCAGTGTTTTGCAATGCCTGGTTCCTGAACCACCTGTATTAGAGCGAGCTGTGTTTTTAGTTAAAAATATAGTTTTGGAGGCACTGCCCCAGAACAACTAAATCATTGTTTCTTGGGAATCTGAAATGATCATTTGAAATCTTCTATATGCTTCCCTATTCGTTAGCCTGTAGCCTAGTTTTACAACCTCCTGCTCCATTGCCAGCAGACGACCTTACTTTTTGCTTCTCAGAGAAAATTAGAACCATCACCTAGAGGAATTTCTCTCATTTCCTGTTTTCCAATCTCCTAATCTATCTTCACTCTTTGTCTCCCATTTTCCAGCTGTGTTCTGCATACCACCCTCCCGCTTTCTTAGAAATTATTTGCTAAATGTCTCTTCTGTCTCCTGTAACTTCACCTGATCATGCTCAAAAGGATTACTCCTGTAGGCATTGAAGTATATCCAAGTTTCTTCCATTAACGACAAATAAAATACAACAAATTAAAACAACAAATTAAAAATACCATCTTTGATCCCACATTTTCTCTAGCTTCTTTTTTTCTCTTTCTAAACTAGCCCTTTGGAAGGAGTCTGTAGGTCTGGGTCTCTATTATTCCATCAAACATGCCCTCTTCAGCTCTCTGCGGCTGGCTTCTAACTCAAGACTACTCAAATATCTCTTTAAGGCCACCACTATTATTTTCATCACTAAATCTACTAGGCATTTTACATATCCCCTCTTTTTCTACTTGTTTGCAGAGTTCAACATCACAGAATCCTATCCTCAAAGTATTCTGTTTCACAGGCTTCCAATATACCACATTCCCTGTTCCCTCGCACCCTTGCATCTCCATCTCTCTAGGCACAATCTGATTCCTTTTCTACCCAGCTATTAAATATTGCATTTGATTACCCTCTACTATCACACCTGGTAAGCTTATTTGTGTGCATTGCATCAACTGTCATCTATAACTGACTTGCAAATTGATGTCCTCAGCCAGACTGCTCCCTGAGCTCCAAATCTGCATATCCAGCTGCTTTCTTGTTATCTCCTTTCATGTCTCAAAGTTATCTCACATTCAACATATTTAAGATCAAACTCATAACATTCCTCCTCTCCTTTCCTCTAACTTGGCAACCTAATGTTCCCTTTCTGTGTCATCATTCAACTAGTTATATAAGTAAGAAATATCAAATTCACCTATAAAACTTTCCCTTTCCTCACAACCAGTGCAGTTCATCACCAAATAAATATTTCTCATATAGTTCCTAAAGGCTTCTCAAATCCATTTGCTTTCGCCCACATTCACGCCCAATGGTTCAATCCAAGCCCCTCTCTCCTCTTACTTGAACCATAGCAATCACAGCCTAACTGGTCTCGTAGCTGGAGTGATCTCCAAAAGCTGATTGGTCCCATCACTTCCTCAATCTTTGCTCTAAGATTTGCTTTGCTTTAAGACTAAAGACTAAAATTCTCATTAAGGCCCATAAGGTTCTCCAAAGTCCTACATCTCCCTCTTTACCATTCTTGTTTCTACTACTTCTCCTCCCTCTTCCATCCAAGCACATTGGTCTTGTTTTCGCAGTACCTTAAATATGCCATTTTCTCCTTGTCACAGGCCTTTCTCCACACCATTCCAGATGCTTGGAAAGCTCTTTCCTCCTTTTGTCAGGTTCACCTTCACACCTTCTCAGGGCCTCACTTTTTTAGAGAAAAATTCCCTGGCCTCAAATGCTAGGTCTAGTTCCTTTGTAATAGGCTCTCACAAAAGAACCTTTCTTCCTTTAATAGTCCTTATCTCAGTTTTTAATCTTTTGTGGGATTGTTTGATTTACAAGTCTTTCCATTAGCCTGAAAGCTGCTTGCAAGTGGGGACATGTCTGTTTTCACTCTCCTGGCATCCCTGATGCCTGGAACAAGGCCTGATGTCTTCTAGGAGATCAAAGAGTGAATGAATGAAGAATTAAGCACTCTAACACCTGAAGGAAACTTCATATTTCTTGTCACTAGGACTCCTGGAGATTATTTCTAGAGTACAAAGCACCAACTTCTCTTCTGTGGAAATTACTCATCATCTGTGGGGGAGTATTTCTAGGGATTCAGTAAATTTTGAAAAAGTGAGTTTCAGGGAACCTCACAATTAGCCCTGCTCTGATTATGTAGTCCAAAAAGAGCATCCAGATATCTTGCACTCCCACTGTCAACCACATCCTGGGTGCTATCCTTGTCATCACAATATCTAATGGAACATCACTATGTCTTTTATCTAAAAAGGAATAAAATTAGAGGCAGTTGTGGTTTATAGTCCCTTTACTTGTTGTAAAAAGAAAACATACCCAACTTCTGCTGCTTTTGTCTTAGTTATATTTCGGCTTTCCTTCCTGTTTCTCACGATGCACATAAAAAACACTGCTCCAGCACATAGACATCTTCCTTGGCTGAGATATGAATCTGAGTTAGTCATAAGAGGAAAGTTACAAATAATTTAAAAAGCAAAACAATTAGATTGTTAGGACTGTAAAACATTAAGTACTTTCTCATAAAATGCACTGGGAAATGTTTTTGAATTCAAGGAAAATAAACAATTATACCCTGAGTTGGACACAGTTAAGCACTAGGGCTCCCAGGAGTTGGCAACTATAGAATGACTAGAAATCTGGAAAGTGAAAATTTTGTACGTTAATTCTGATTGTGCAAACTTGCATGAAGGAAGTCTAAAACAGGGGAGGCAGGGGAGATGGTAAGCTTTTTAGTGTCGCAGTGATAGTCTTGGAATATTGGAGGAAGCACTGGGAATGGAGGCTCAGAAAGGGCAAAGTTGTAAAGTGGACTGAGCTCTAAGCCCCCCTTATATCTCATCTCAATGTTCCTCTCCCTGTTGTGGTGCTGACCTTGAGGCTTGCTCCCATCCAACTTCTCAAGCCCAGTTCTTCAAGAGTCCACCAAGTGAGGCAAACCTGTGTGTTAGGAACCCTCTCCATTTACCTACTTATAATTTATTCTTTTCTGTCAAAACCCATCCTCATTGACTTTCCAACTTGTTTTCTGTTTACATTTTGCTTAGGCCAGTGGTTCCATGGGCCACCTGCCTTATAATCACTGATATGCTTGTCAATATACAGATCTATTAAGTCAGGATCTTGACAGATGAAGCTAGGAATCTGGACCTTGACAACCCCCCCAAGTGATCTTTGTACCCAGTAGGTTCCTCTAGCTTTCAACTTTCTAGCTTGAGCACTGGACTTACCTTTCTCTCCTGACCCAGTGGTCCTGTAGGCCATGTTCTGGTTCAACTGGGCCCCAGGACACCTTCCCTTTGTGTACCATTTTCACGGGAAGTCCAGTAGTCCCCTCACCCCCATGCTTGCTTCCAGTACCTAGGTGGGTCTGGCCTTCTAGACAGGACATGAATACGTAAGTCATTAGTTATAAACATAAGATATTATCCTTCCTGGTGACATTAATATTACCCAAAGAAGCCTTTATTCTCTAGGGAAAAACACATCTGGGGGATTCTGTACATCCAAGGCTCAATGTGCCAAGTTTAAATACAGCTGGAAATCCTTGAAAACCAATCTTCAAATCTTAGCTAGCACCTGGCCACATGTCTTGCCTGATTATGGAGATGACTACACAGAGACCAAGGACAATTTACCCTTTGAAATACTTTTTGGATGATTTAATGGGGCTGTGAAAGTTTGCTGCTCCTGGAAACATCACCTTTTGAATTAGCATTTTGGCAATGTGTTTGGAGGGGTCATTCCAGCCTGAGCTGTGGCATCTCTGAGAGAAGAATAGAGGCCTAGGAACATGATGAATAAAGGAGACAGTAGGGGTTTTGTCTAAGACCTTGGGCTTTGGAATTGGGTGGCTCTGAAAATCACTTCTGGCAATGGGATCTCAGACTACTTACTCTCTATGTTCCATTGTTCCCATATTTAATTAAGGGCAATAATAATATTGATTTCATGGCATGATAATGCACAGAAAGTGCTTGGCACAAGAGATCTAGAGTGTAGTACTTTTTATCATTGTCTTTATTATAACATTGGAGGTGGGGAGAGGGGAGAAGTAATTCTTCCAGTGTCCAAGGCTTTAAACTTTTCTGGTCATAAATTTCTTTCTACTTTCACTCTCATATCCTTCTATCAACAAGGGCTTTGAGGATATCTTACTCTATCCCTTCTTCCCTCTCGTTTTGTACGAAGATGAAATTCAAGCAATGTGAATACCCAGGACCAAAGGAGTCTCAAGCTCTTGGGGAACACATGGGAAAAAGCGAGGACTGTCCACTGGTCTGGTCTTGATGATGGTTGAGGTGTGAGTGTATGCTGGTATACAACCTCAAATGTCATCATCTTCTGGAAAATTAGCTGACAGATCACCTCTTGTTCAGGCCATGAGACAAGTTCTGTGAGAGAGGCCTCCCAGAACACACCTGGGGGGAATTTCCCTCTGTCTCACACTCTCATCATCCTTTTGAATATTTATTCTCAGTTCCTCAGGAGACATGTGCACTGAATTCTGCACTGGGAATCTATAGAAGGTCCCTGACAACTATCTAGTAAGGGTAAGAAGCAGGTAAGGCTTGATGCTCCTGAGACATGGCATACAGCTCCAAAGCCAAGGCCAGTGGAGGTATGAGCTGAGAGTGGCCCTGCTAAACCTAAAGAATCTGACAAAAAATAAATACCTCCTAACCCACCGGTGTTGCCCTGGGTGGGCAGCTGAGCCGGTCTTACCACAGCTTGTCATCAGTGGTAGCATAAGAAACAGAGAACCTTGTTAGAAACTTAAAGAGAGGGTCCTGCATGGCATCTCTGGGTGAGCGGTTGCGAGCCTGCGACCCCTCTCTTGCTTATCCCCAGGCAGTGGGCAGAGCTCTCCATTGCTCTTCCTTCCGCTGTGACGACTCCTACTGGAACACTAGGATCTGCACTGGGCCACCCGGCGGTCGGCAGGATGCCCATCACGGTTAGGAATGCAGGATCTTCACATCAACTTAGGGGAGGGAGAAGGGCGTGAGCAGCCGATTGTGGAGCCCTGTGGTCGACTCCCATGATCGATCGTCAGATCGGGAGTTCTGGCGGGAAGAGAAGCAGAATGACTATATACACGTGATGACAAGTTTCCAGGCCCTGCCCGTGTTAATGTGCGTCTTCCTTGCTTTGAATCCATAACCCAAATAATGTCCAGGCACAGGAGAATCTTGCTCACAGCACTGACTCCCCGGCCACTTCCAAGTGAGTTCCCACCTGCTGGCCGAGTGCACCTAGCCTCAGCGGTTGGTGCTCCCTGAGAATCCGTAGCCTGTGCATTTTTGTAGAGAGGGCCCTGCAGAGGCCAGCAGAGAGCAGCCACGGCGCCGGGAGGTGGACCCCAGGCCGCAGCGGCGGTGCAGGTGGCGGCGGCGGCCCATTCCACTGGGACAGCTGAGAGGCTGGATTTTGATTTGGGAAGATTTCAAATCAACAATAGACTCCATTAAAATAATCATCAATAGTAAGGGATGGTGGTGCATGGGCTAAGGGAGTTAGAACATTACAACCCTGAGGAAGCGAAGGTGTCTGTCGGACATGAGCAAGCAGGAGGTTTTGGAGGTCGTTGCGACAGGCACACATCTGCAGGAGGGAGTGCGTGAGTGTGTGCATCGACACTTAGGAAAACATCTGAAGCCCTCCTCCTTGTCTTTCACGACGACGATCGATTGGTGGAACGTGACATCAAGAGTGTTTCCTGGCGTGTCTGCTTTGTCACTCCTCCCGCTGGGCTGTGGAAACACCGATTATCCCGCTGGGCTGTGCAGCTTTTGAGGGCGAGGACCACGTGCTATTGAAGTTTATATTTGCAAATCCCCTGCAGAGCTCCTGCCACATCATGGGTGCCAGGCAAATGCCCAGTGGATGAAGCTGAATTATTTGCTGCCAAATCCTTGCAAGTATAAAATAAACTGAAAAGGTCTGCTTCTCTTCTTGAGAAAGTGTTTGGACTGTCCTCACATTTCTGAGGGTAAAACAGGCCCATGTTCACAATCGTCCCTCATGGCATCTGTGTTTGACTATCTGGACTAGCCTGGGGGGCTGCCATCTTCGAGGAATAGTTATTGCCCACAGGACACTTCTGCCAAAACAAGCACTCCTCCAGGTGGGGGTTATGGGATAAGAGGGCAATGGGAGAGGGCCATTGTGTCAGCAGAAGGCAGAGGAGAAATCAGACTCAGAAGGGGTTTCAGGGGCAGTGAGTGTGCACTTCCTTCCTGCCCTGGGTGCCACAGCCTCTCCACACACTAACATCCTTCTTCAGATCCATGTGTCGGCATGATTGGGAGACCATAGCTCTGGAATCTGATGTCCTAGACTGTGCCATTCTTCTGGCTGACACTAGAGGCTGGATCTGTTGATTCAGCTGCTTCTTTTAAGTTTTGGAACTAAGTCAGGAGCTCTACTCTGAAAGTTATTTCAACTTGGTAAAGTGGGTGAGTGGGAGTTGGGGATTAGGAGAGGAAGGGGAAGTGTGAGTGGGCGTGTGCTTGGAGTGTGCAACTGGAGATTTGGGGAGATGGACAAAGGAGATTTGTCAGGAATGGTGGGTTCTCACTATCACACCAAATCCTCTCCTTTCGAACGCATGTACCAGGAAGACATCCAGAGTGGTGGAGAGAAAACCCGGAGATTCCAGCAGAGGCAGTGTTAGAGAGAGAGGTTTCCAGGGATAGGAACAAAGTTGGACTAAAGAGTGGAGAATGAAGGGAAACTGGGCATGAGAGAGAGAGAGAGGAGAGAGGAGAGAGAGAGAGAGAGGGCATATGTGCACACACGCAGAGGACCTGGGCTTAAATCTGCCTGTATGAAAACCTCCGAAACTGGCAGAATATGTTCTGCTAACAAGACGTCCCAGAGTGACGGGGCTAGGGCAGCCCACCCATCTGGCCTGCCCATCTGGACATCAGTGCTGATGCCCTTTCAGTCACTTGTTTCTAATTAGCAGCCTTTTCTCTGCTGGCTGAGCTGCTCCCAAGAGCAGCCAGGACCTAAGGCCACAACTGCTGTGTGTTGCATTTGCAGCTCATGAGGCACGCCCTTCCGTGGCCTCATTCCCTGTTCTCCCTCTTTCCCTGACCTGGGGAGAAATTCATGAGGCTGTCTCAGAATTTTGCCTATGGGGTCCAGGAAAGCAGTCAGATGCTCCTGTAACCTCCGCAGATGAAGGAAAGGACATTCTTGGCGTGTACTGTTTTGATCACCTCGATTTGGGGCTTTGACTGAAATCCCCCTTCTTGGGTTCCAGAGCTGGGAAGGTCATGTACTCCATGAAAGGGACTTGAGGAACCCTGGGGGAAGGGCGGTGTCTACTACCAAAGCCAGGGTGGCTCCTGAGGCCAAGTGTTCCTGGTGTGTAGCCTGTGCCTACACAGCAATAAGTGAAAACGTCCTTGCGTTTCCACAGGAATGTTCATACTCATACTCCACTGCTGGCATTATTTGTTGGCTTATAAATAAGATCAGTCTTTCCTCAGCTAACAAATACTCATATTCCCGTGGAGAAAAGTGAGCACACCCCTTAATTATAAATTTGGGGTTTTTACTGCCACAGCATCTCTAATAACGTTCTACGGCTTTAACTCCTCTGGGAGCCTGTGGTGAATTACGATCTTGTCCCAAAGCTGCTTTCAGTTTCTTGGCAGCCCCTCTGGTTCTCCTGGGCCACATCTACCTCTCACTGTGCTCCGAAGGTCTCATGGATCCTTGCCCCTCTCCTATAAATAGCTTAATTTCTCTCTTTCTCTGGTGAGCCAAGGGTGAGTTCTGAGAAGAATTGGGTCTAGCACACACGCTCACACACACAATGTTTTGCACATGATTTATGGGGGATCGTGTAGGGTATTGGTGGATTCACTGAAGCTCATTTAGGCACCTCAGTTTAAGCTGCCTTAGTTTAAACAGAAACATCTTTATTTTTTGTTTCTAATACGAAGTATGTTGGGTTGCTTCCTTTTTCAAGTGCCTTTACTGTCTTTGTCATTGCAAATCTGTGAACAGCTGCTCATGCCTGAGAGGTGAGATGGCACAGGGGGGCCCAGGAAGTGGAATGCAGGTTGCCAAGGCCGACAGAGATTATCATTAAAATTGCAAATCCTGCCAAGGGTTTCCTGACATGGTTCCCAAACACAGGGGCCTTGACCAAAGCTCCTGACATGGTTCCCAAACACAGGGGCCTTGACCAAAGCTCTGGTGGCAGTGGTGGGAATCCTGGCTCAGACCTCCCTTCAGGAGAGGCCTGGTGTTGGGAGTGCCATCAGCTGATAGCCGCCAGCTACAGCACCTTCAGGACCCATCACGGTGTTCAAGTCAGACCACTCTCCCCCCAAAGAGTTCCCAGCTAGTGACCCAGCATGTTGGAGTACCAGGTGTGGCCATTGATGCTAATACAGGCTTTCTTTGTGGGTACCTTTGCTGTTGGGCCAACTGAGACTTTCTCAGAGCTGCACCATAGTGTGAGGTGTCTCCTGCCCACCCCTCTCTTTCCCCTCGCTTCACAGGTGTCAGATCTGCAGGGTGGTCTCAGTCTTCCTCTGCCTACCAGCTTCCTCCCTTCTTTATCTTTTTCAGGTATTCCTGCTCCCCCCGCCCCTATAAACCCCTTGTATTTCTAACTCTGTCTTGGTATGTGCTTCTGGGAGGACCTGAGCTGGTGACATCATTGGTCACTTCACACAGTCCTGCCTTACCTTCCCAGATTCCCATCTGGAAATAGTCCCCCACATCTCATTTAGTCACAGTTAGGAGTGTGCTGGGTGTTGAGTTTCATCTTTCTGACTGTACTACCCCATTCAGCCTCCTGTGTGGTGTGAAGATGAGACAGAAGCACGAAATAATCAAACACATACTTTATTTCTGTATGGAAATTCTTTCCAGGATCCCAGGCTGGAAAATGGGAACCTCAGGAACAACCTGGCTCCACCTATAGGATTCTCCCCAGGTCAACTGAAGCCAGATCCCATTTTCCTAGGAGTCTCTTCAGTCCTTCCAATAGGCTCCTCAGGAGGGGAAGGACCTCAGAGAAAGGGTGTTCCAGCATGCCTTTGCGTTCTAGTGGGGGTGGGGAGGACAAGGACTCCTGCCCTTTAGTCTCTCTCATAAAGGTCCCCCTCAACGCCCCTCAATTACTATGGTTGACGGTGAGTCTATGATATACATGAGCTCCTCTCTGTGAAAGAATGAGGAGGAGGAGAGACTGGCACAATACTGAGAATATACTGACAGCAACTGGATTTCACATTTTGGAAGTAACATAACAAAGATTGGCCCCATGATGTCTTTATTACTACTGAATAGTACACAAGGAAAAATGCTTCAGAGATAAACACAGGGTGACACATTTCTATAAGGATGAGACCCATGCACAGTGCAAATGGTGATGTTTCTCACTCACGGGAGCTGGCATTTTCATAAGTTAAATGGGTATTGGAGAGTGGGTCAGAGGAAGCCTTGCTGGGCTTGCTCAGAGCGGATATTTTGCCGTATTTGAAACTGCCCAGTACCGTCACACACTCCCTCTAATTGTTTGCGGTGACAGTGCTGTCCAACCACATCCCACTAGGTCCCCTGGAATTGTCTCAGAGAACTCTCACTGCAAATGGCTCTCTGAAGGTCTCAGCCCTTGGCTTGCTTACCCATGTTGAGTGTGAGTCTTTAGAATTTTGGGGAGAATCTGCTTCTCAGCTGCCTCTACGCCTGCTGGGCAGCCTGGGCCCTCTAGGACTGGTGAGTTAGCAATGGCTAATCCAGCAGGCTCCTCAGGAGTGCTCAGCTCAGGGCCAAGTCCAGAGCAGGTGCTCGACAATTCTTGTATTCAGCTCTAACCTCTTCCACAGAGAGGATGTCCTGACTCGTTGACACGTTCTTTTTAGGTGCTTCTCATAATCATGCTGGTTCTTTATATCCCTCTGAAGTGAATCATCCATGCCTGGCACCATTCTCATTGGAAGTACATCTAATACCTTTGGCACTGACTTTCATTGCCCCATATTGTATTTTCTACCATATATCTGCGTTGAACTGACTTTACTTAATTTATTTAATCCTTCCCACAAGGCTTTGCAGAGTATGGTCCTCAGGTCCTTCTTGCTTGTATTGTTGCTATGCAACTCCCCCTAGTCCTATTCATACCTCAGGGCTGGTAAAGGCTGTAAATCCTGTGAGCAGTGGTGTTCCCCTTCTATATCATGGTGTAGCACGCATGCATCCATTCTTCAAACCACAAGGAGGACATTCATGGATGTGACACGAGGTTTCTGCTTTCAGCTACATCGGGATGAAGTGCAGATCTGGAGGACAGAAAGGAACTGCATGCTCACCTGCATGGAGCATAAAGTTCATGGCTCTTGGGCGATGGACTATTCCATAGGATTGGTGTGTTTTCTTACTTCTGATTGATAAGAAGCCAACAAAGCCATGGGGACAGGGAAGGGAGATGCAGAGAGTGTGAAGGAAAGGTGTCAGGTAGCCTCTTCCCAGAGGCCCCTTGCTCACTGGGCATCTCAGTGCAGCCTGGATGCTAGTGTTAAGCTAAGACTCTGGGTGTATACCCCTGCCCTAAGATACACAAAAGGCCAGATCAGGGAGCCCACAAGTTTGTTTTCCTGATGGCATCTTCAGCAGTAGGCCTAGTCTGATAGAGAGATGCAGTCTCTGACACCAGGTCCTCAGCTCTGTAAAGACCAAAACCTTTTGGGAGGAAAAAAAGTACTCATGTTTTAGGATAAATCAGAGAATGACTGATATGGGTATTGACACATGGTCTCAGCAGTTGCTATTTCTCTAGGAGCTGAGTATTAAGTTTCTAGACTCTCTGCTCCTATTCTTTGGGGCCACCATTTTTTTTTTTTTTGGTGAAACAAACAAAAGCTCATGGGATCATTGAACCATTGAATGTTAAAATTTGAAGGAACACTTAGATGATCTAGTTCAGCCCCATAGTTTTACAAATAAGGAAAGAGTCTCAGACAAATTAAAGATGGTGCAGTTCTCCTGACTCTTGGTCCATGACAGACATTAGTTGGCATCGATGGACATATTCTGCCTGCATCAGTTTCTCAGGACAGCCACTGGAGACATAGGCTTAAGGCAGATGAATATGAGGCTCTCAATCTCATGATGTTTAAATATCCTAAAATACTGAAATGCCCAAAAGGTACTTTGTCTTCTTTTTGCGGAAGCTTGTAAGATGGGGTTAAATCTTTCATTTAGATTTTTATTTTTTCCCTTCTTTTGTTCAGCCTATCAAGTGGAAGAGGCTACCAGCTAAAGGAAGGCGATCTGAACATAATTGAGAATGACAGTACTGAAGTAAGACAGAGGCTCTAGGCAAACACATCAGTTGGATCTGTTGCCACATTGCAGGATTCATCTTGACAGGAGTGCTCACATGCGACCAAAGTTCATTCCAGAACCATGGAATGAACTGCAGAGAAAATCGAGCCCAGTCTTTCCATCCTATAGGCTCAGAGACTGATTTGCCTTGGGTCACACAGCATGGGGGTGGCAAAAACAGGGAAGAATCCATGTTTATTGAGTCCGGGATGGAATGTTTTTCCTAAACCATTCTGACCATTTTCACAAGCCCCAGGGTTGGGGTGTTTCTGATGGTTTCCAGATCAAGGAATTATTCATGCATGAAGTGAAACAAGACAAAGACGATGGTGGCTGCTTCTGCTGAAGGCGCTGGGGCCTAGGAGAGCATGTTGGAGTAGAAGCTGAAGCTCTCTGTTACCGTCTTGGAGTCGCTGCGAGAAGAGCCGTCTGAGGTCAGGTCCAGGGATGAGGGTGTGGCCTTGGGGCCCTCCTCCATCTCCTCCTCGTGATTCCCCACCACTGTGGAGATGGTGGTCTCCAGGCGGCTGACTTTATACATGCTGCCCTGGGTCTGGAGGTACCGGGTGGATTTCATTTCAAGTCCCTCGTAGTCGCTGGCACTGATGAAGGGGCAGCATCGGAAGGCATACTTAAAGCCCAGCCGGAACCTGGAGAGAGAGCAGGTGGAGAGGTGACCCTGGGGACAGCCTGCTTTCAGAGGGTGTTCCTACCACTGTATTGGCTCTTTAACAAATGGACACAGCCAAGTGTGACTGTGTTATTATTTTTTAAAATTAATTGAGAACTGGAGACACTAAGGCCAACACGATTTAAAGGTCGGCTGTTAAGGTCAAATCCAGGACTAGAACCTAGGTTCAAGTGAAACACGTCTTTACTGAGGGCAGCTGTTGAACTATGCTGGTGTGGGCTCAGCCAACTTGGGATTTATTCAACATCCTTCGGGTAGCTCACTGCCTGAAGGGTGACTTTCTGCCAGTCACCTTCCTTCGATATCTCTCTTGGACTCTGTCTCTGTCTCCATGCACAGCCCGCTGTGCACTGGATCCATAGGGCAGTGTGAGCAAATGGACGGTCCACAAACTGGACCTGCTTTATGCTCATTAATCACAGAGGCTTTTTTTTTTTTTAAATCCACACCCCAATCTCCACTGACTTAGATGCCAGTGTTTAAAAGTCAGAAAGCATCATACAAAAATAGAGATTTCTGGTTCTTCTTGGGAAAAAAAAATGTCTACACTGGGTTTATATTCCTGCATGGTGATAATCAATAGAGGTTGAGTCATGCAGCGATTAGTTTGCTGTAGTTCCCACCACTCCCTCTTGTCTCACAGCCAACTTTGCTCATTTAGGTTGGCTGCTTGATGACTTGATGACTTATATAGATAGATGGTTTCATGACACCTAGAGAAAGTATGTGGGGGGAGTCCTCACCTGTCATTGAGGCAGCAGTAGATAATGGGGTTATACATGGTAGAGCTCATGGCCAGCCACATGATGGCCAGGTAGAACTGCTGAATGAACTTCTCCAGGTAGAGATTTGGGTTGATGTAGGGCAGGAGGAAGAAGACGTGGAAGGGCAGCCAGCAGATGGCGAAAGTGCAAACCACAACGATCATCATCTTGACCACCTGACGAGAGGGTGAGACAGGTGAGACCACCAGCGCACCCTCCTTTTCTCATGCCTACTTTCTCTCTTCTCCTGCCCTCTCTCTTTGCACAATGCAGCATGTGGTGGGAAGTATTTATAATTACTGCTTTGAGGAAGAAGAAGGACCTTTCATAGGTGGAACCAATAGACTTGGATTATGACGGTGATTCTCAGAGTGTGATCCCAGGACCAGCATGATCACTATCACTTGGGACCTTGTCAGATGTGCAAAATCTTGGACCACATGTAGGCTTACCGAAACAGAACTTGGAGGGGGGGGGGGACTCAGAATTTTGCATTTGACTAGCCCTTCCAATGATTCTGATGCACACTCATGCTCAAGAACCACAATCTTATATCATCCTTCTGGGCAATGATGAAGAAGACAAAGGAGACCAGATTAATGAGACTTGGGGAATGGGGGTTCAGGAGGGAAAGACCTGGGAAGGGGGGAAGCACCAGATGGGAGAGGCGGTGAGCTAGGGCAGCCTTCTTGCTTGGAATCTCAGTGGGAGGGAAGGACAGGGGACAGGACTTGGTTGGCTGCAGCAAGGGAGCGTCAGATGTTTAAAGGGGATTTAAGTATGAGATGATGTAACCCCTTCTCTCTTACCCTCAATAAATCAGTGAAGAATTACTTTAGTCTCCATACAATGAAATACTATACAAACGGGTACAAAAAAAAAAAAAAAGAATGAGAAACTCTATATATTAAGGTCTCTCTATATAAAGGTCTTGCAGGTATTGTTGAGTGAAAAAAGTAAAGGGCAAAAGTGTATATTTACTATTTGTGTAAAAAAGAAAGAAAATTTATGTTTATTTGGCTTATAAATGCATTGCGGTTTTTGGAAGGATTAATAAGAAGCAGTGGTCATGGTAGTACATGGGCATGTGCATTTGGGAACAAGGCAGATGGAGCACCTATAAAGGAGGGAGCTTTTTCATGGTAAAATTCTTAATAGTATTTTTTTAACTTTTCATTTTGAAATAATTTGATTCTTAAAAGGTTGCAAAATAGTACAGAGAGTTTCTTATTTTTCCCCATGACATAGTCTTACATAACTATACCACGTGATCGAAACTAGGACACTGCATTAGCGCAGTGTTAGTAACTAAACTACAGACTATGTTTGAATTTTGCCAGTTTTTCCACATGATCATTTGGGTGGCTGTATAGTTCACCAAAATTTTATTATATGGATAGGTGCATGAAAACAGTACCACAATTAGGATATGAAACTGCTCCATCACCACAAAGAAACTCATGCTTCCCTTGATAGGCAGACCTCCATCCCCCAATTTGAACCTCCCCCTGCCCCTGATCTGTTCTCTGTCACTATAATGTTCCTTTTAATACTTTTTGATGTTTGACCAAGCGGACGTATTATTTTGCCAAACTTTAACAAAAAGATGACTGAATAACCCCTCAATGTTTTCATACTTAAATACTGTGTGTGTGTGTGTGTGTGTGTGTGTGTGTGTGTACGTTCATGTGTGCACGCTTTAATGGCTTCACAGTTTGCAGTAACTGTTAAGGTGCAAGCAAAATGGCTCACGCCTGTACAGGCAGGCCTAGGTTACAAACACATTGAATAAAGATCTCCTCTCCTCCATTTTCCTCTTGTTCCCTCCGTGGTTCCCCAGACCCAGGGATGTTTTGTGCCCACTGCCTCTGTGCCTCCTGAGGCTCTGGGGCCCATATGCTTGCCAGCCTGTCACCTGTGCCAGGGTAGGTTAGATGCTGCCTGTCCCCGCTCACCTTGCGTTTGGCAGAGACTTGCTCATGGTAGCGGTCAGAGGAGTCCCCGGGGATCTCGCTGGCCCACAGTGTGATTCCCACTACGGTGTATGCATAGCCGATCACCAGCAGCGGGAGGAAGTAGATCAGCACAGTTACACAGATGTGGTACCTGCAACAAGGTGGATGGGAGGGGTCAGTCTAAGGGATAACGGTGATCAAGGCTTGACAGCTACCTTTTCCAGCATTTGCCACTAATAAATATGGATAAGACACACCTCAGCGAGGCTTGCCACCTGCATTGGATGAGTGAGAGATATATTAATGGATAAACCAGAGAAATCAAACCTCTTCAACACATTTTTCTTGTGAACTTTTTCCATAATGGAGGTTCCTGCTCAGATTGAAAAGAGAAGAATAAACATTGGTGAGTGTGAACTGAATCCATTGTATTCCTAAGGAAATTTTAATTGATGTTAAGTGCACTTGCGGCCACTCTTCCTTAAAAAAAAAAAAAAAAAAAGGAAAAAAGAATATGACCTCAGGCTTCATTAATAGAGGTATGTTTTCTAGAATGAAGGAGGTAATTGTACAACTCAGTTAATATCATTCAGATTGCACTTAGGCTCAATTTTGGTGCAGGGATGTAGACCACCAGCTAGCACAGTCAGATGAGACCACTACAATGGTTGATGAGCCCTAGTCCATTCTATGTGACAAATGGATTCACAGATGTAAGAATAATTACCTACGAGGAGAGAGATAAGACTTATCCTAGTTTAGAATCAGTAGGAGAAAGCCACAAATTATAAGCCACTTCTAAATTTGATTCTTAAAAATATATCTTAAGATGGAATTACCGTAACTTGGAGGACAGATACCAGCTGACATGAGTTTAACTGGCACATGAGCAAGAAATAATTCTTTGTGGTGAGATTTTTGAAGTGTGCTACAACAGCATAATTTATCCTGTTCTGTTTAAGGCAGGGCTCCTAGGTAGGACATTCAAATAAGTTTTGAAGTTTGAGAAAGAATAGTTTTTTCAGGGGACTCTTGGTATGTCTGGCTTGTTATAGCTCTTTCCTCTGAAGTGAGTTTAATGGAGGGGCTCAGCATTCGTAATAGTAGCAGTAGTATTAATCATCATCATCATCATCATCATCATCATCATAATGGCTAATACTTTGAGGGGTTTTCTCTAGGTCACTGGGCTAATAATAACGTCAGTGATAGTAGTCATAGCAGAAGTGGGAGTTAGATCTCACTGAGTGATCAGCACAATGCAAATCACTTTACTAGCATTATCTTATTCAATCTTGATGTTATAAACAAACGATGGGGCAAGTATTGTCATGATTCCATTTTGTAGAGGAGGAAACAAAAATTTAGAATTTAATTAACTTGCCTAAATTCCCACCTGGTCAAAAGAGGAGCTTGGATTAGAACACAGACTTCAAAAACAGCTTCTTGTCGCTGGAGAAAAGTCACCCCATGATATTTTCTTCCACTCTGCTTATGCTTACTCTTCCCAGTGATTTTTTTCTGATAAGGAAAACTTACTTATTCATCCAACTTCTCCTTTATCCACACTTCTTATTTTCTACCACTTTGCAAAGCCTCACAATTTAATACTCAAAGACTACTCTTAGTATTAACATTTATAACTTGAAGACATTTCAAGAGATTTTAAGCAATGAACCAGATTTAGCAAAGCAGGGAACTCAGCACATCTGTTTTGTGCTGCTCCAATCTCATGAGGCTTTTAGGGTTCCCCTGGATTGTCACCTTCTCTGAGAACCTCTGGGTTCTCCAGCCATTATGACAGTCACTGTATACTGTGTTTTCTACTTGATCTCAGCCTCCGTCCTGGTTTTCGGAGATACCGTTTGCAACCCAAACAGTGGCTATGCAGGTAGGGAGACCCTGGGAACCTCCAGGCTGCACCTACTTCTCTCTGTCAGAACGGCCCCATCTTATGCAGACTGATATTTGTTTGGTGGTAAAACCTAGTAGCTGAGTTTTGGCAGGGCACTGCCTCAGAGCACTGGGCATCCATGTCAATGTCAGGGACATGAGGGGAGGATACTGCAAGCAGGTCACCCATGCTTTTTACTCTGGCCTAGTAATCTTTGAACTTGACACTGCTTTAGAATCACCTGGTGGGCTTGTACAAACATAGAGGGCTGGAGCACACCCCGAGTTTCTGACTTAGCCAGTCTGGGGTGGGGCCTGAGAATCTGCATGTGTAACAAGTTTTTAGGCTATGCTGCTGGTCCAGCTTTAGACTGAGAAACACTGTTCCGCTGAGCCCCAGAATCACATGATGATCACCAGGAGAACTTTTAAAATGATCAGTGCCCAGAGATACTCATTTAATTGGCCTGAGTATGGGAAAAGGAACACATATTTTGGGAAATTGCCCGAGTTATTCTGGTGTACATCTAATGTTGACAGCTGATGTTTCAGATCCAATGTCCATGAGTCTGTTGGGACACCACTGCTTGAGGTTTTATGACTTTACTGAAGTACGTTTTAACACTCTTTTCTAGTCAGTTTAACAACTCCCCAGGCTACTTCCTAGAGATAACTCCTGCTAGTGTGTCTTTCACACCCAAACTAACTAATCCAACACCCGTAGCAACACTGTTCACAACAGCCAAAAGGCAGAAACACCACTGATGTTCCTCAATAGATGAATGGATGAACAAAATGTAATTTGCGCACAATAGAATATTATTCAGCCTCAAAAAAGAATGAAGTTCTGGCACATACTACAACATGGATGAACCTTGCAAGCATTATGACAAGAGAACAAGCCAAACAAATGACAAATATTGTATGATTTCACTTATATGAAGTATCTAGAATAGGCAAATTCACAGAGACAGAGAGTAGATGAGAGGTTACCAGGGGCTGGAGGGAGGGGATGGGAGTCGTTGTTTAATAGGTACAAAAACTGGGATGGGGAAAATTCTGGAAACAAATAGTGGTGATGGTTGCATAATATTGTGGATGTAAAATAGTAACTTTTACATATACTTTATCTAAATAAATAAAATTTAATTTAAAAAGGAACATTTTAGCTGAGTTGAGTCTCCCAATTTGTAGTCTTCTGCTCCTGCCAGGCACTCCTCAATAACCACCCCCTCCAAAATAATAAAAACAAACAAGCAACCCTACAAGTTGGATCCTTAGACAGGCTCAAAGGTTAAATACATCTTCCTAAATCTCAGTCAGATAAACCCTTTTTACAAAAAAATTAAAAATACCCTATCCAAATAACATTCAGGTTATCAAAAATTCTAAATCATTATAGGTCCAATGGATCATTAAAAATATGAAAATAAATATATTTCTTCCACCTTGACAACTTTTAAGGGAAATTTTACCATATCTTTGTGCTTAATTGGAAGTAACTCTGTTCTTTTATTTTTTGCCAAAATCATTATTTTAGAGAGCTAGCTGCTCAATGAAGCAAGTGTAATCCTCCTTTGTGCAGCTCCATGCTTTCTTTGGCTCTCAAATCTGATATTCCCTAGGTTCCTGCTAGGCAGGACTTTATCTATTCTCAAAATTAATATTCACCTTGGAAGAAGAGATCAGGGGTCCAGGATGCACCAGAAGTCAGCCAGAGAAAGCCAGAATAATTGCAAGAGACGGCAACAGAAGGGACTACTTGGTTCCTACTTGGTGCAATTGCATTGGTTTCAGGTAATAAATCCTGCCAATGGACTTGTCAGTACATTCAGGAGGAAGGTGCGTGGAACAGCTTCATGTCTTTGTTCCCTCTGGTGCACTCCTCTAAGCAGCTAATAAGGCTTGACACATTTTACAGGATAAACTTGCTGAATATGGAACAGTGCAGCTCCAAAACCTGCAGATCCATCCCCCTGTCCTTAACGCCTTAACACCTTAATGCTTACTAATCCAGGTTTGCTGAAGGCCCACTAGATGGAGTCACTCATTGTCCAAGCATCAACAGTTCCAGTTCCTGAAATAATCCTCAGCATTTTAGTGAAGATAGATAGGTTTATTAAATAGTATCCAAGGTGTCTTCTAATAAACCTTACAGAGACTTTAGGTGCTGGGGGTGGGGGAAGAGGAGGCCAAGAAGGCAGGGCTCTGGGTTCTCCACCTTTACTCTGCGAGGCAGCTTGGCTTTGCTGGGTTTCGATATTGGCTTTCTGTGGGTGACTTTATTTGGTGGTGGTGGTGGTGGTGGTGGAAGATTTCAGCTGTTACAGAGAGGTTAAAGAGCATTGTGTAATCCCAACCCCCAGTCAGTGCATAAACCCTCTCTACGATACCCATAATCGTCCATCCTTTTCTTGAACTCCCCCTGTAGCATGCTGCTTACTAGCTATTCAGCCAGCTCCATTAGGGGTACCTTGATGTTTATTAAGGGATGCAGAAACTCAGGCTTCCCCCCGACAGACCAAATCAGTGTGTGCATTTTAACAAGACTGACTACCTGGTGATTCATGTGCAAGTTCAGGTTTGAAGCACACAGCCGGGGCTGAGTCACAGTCATTGAGTCTTCTGCTGGCAGCTGTGACTGATGTACTTCCTCTTCAACTGAGTAAAAATCTGTGGCCTACTTCATTGTAGGTCGTGAGCAACGAGCTGATTCTGCCTCCTGGAAGGGTCCTACAAACTCGAAGTGACCAGGAGTGCGCCCTTGCCCTGAGCCCTAACTTGGTGTTTTGGACTTCTTGGACCATTTCTCATTTGACGCTCACAGAGCAGCCTCATTCTCCTCAACTTCCTCCAGCAATCCTCAGACTGTCTTAGAGCACGGTGCTGAGTTTTTACTTCCTGCAAAAAATTGTCTTCTCTGCTGGAAAATGTGATTTCTTTCTACTAAATGAAAGCAAAACCCTTATATTTCTTGATTAACTTTTACTTCCAGGCATTAGAAGCAAATCTCAAAGCCCCGGCAGTCCTCTTGGAGGCAGGTAAAAACTGAGACCTACCGATTAATACATTTAGCAAGTATTTATTCAGCACCTGTTATATACCTAGCCCTGTACTGGGGGCCAGGACATGAAGGAGACTCCCAACCTTTGGTCTCCTTCCAGGAGTTCAGTCTGTTGCAGGGGACAGAGAACTTCCAAAGCATGACATGAGACATAATTGACAGTGGCAGGGAGACATTGAGTAGGGCTGTCAGGGTCTTTATAAATATATAGAAAGTATAAAAATATATAAACATTTAAAAATTTTAAGTCACCTTGAATATTATAGGTGTTTTGTTATAAAGTGCATGGAGAGTAATGGGACTGCAGAGTGAGAACTCTCAACCAAGCAAGCCAGGGAAGCTTCCTGGAGGAGAGTGCGGGTATCTGCTTGAATGCAGACTCTGCAGGCGGAGAGCCTGGAAGCCTGAGCAATTCTTGCTTTTTTATTTTTTAATCAACAGTTTTCTCACTACAAGTACAATTTATTCATTGTGGATTTGAAAATATAGACAAGTATTAAAAGAAAACCTTCAAAATTTCCTATAATCCCATCACTTAGAAATACATTCTAATAAAATTGATTAACATCTTCCTATATCTTTCTGCACACACACTCATATTTGTACATATATGAGCACATTTTAGATTACTTTAAAATTTTTGTACTGTGTAACAATTGATTATCTTTTTATGTCAATAAATATATTTCTGTAACAAAATTTCTAATAACTGTAATTTTTCTATTTTATGGAGGCATATGGTTATTTAGCCAGTCTTCTAATTTGAATATTTGAGTTATTTATAAAGTTTTTATATTCGTTTAATGTCATAATTTAATATTCAAATATATGCCTTTGCTCTCATTGTTATTTGCCAAAGATTAACTGGTCAGAATTAAATTAAAGTGTTTTTAAGGGTTTGGTGTATGTTTTCAACTTTTCAGAAAATATATGCCAATTTATACCACTAGTAGCACTTTATGAAATTTCCCTTTCCTCTACATGGCTGCTCTGGGCGTTAGTGTGTCTTTTAGTCTTTGACAACATGACAGTTTATACACTTTACTTTTAATATCCTCGATTCACTATCAATTAAAATTTTATGATTATGCTATTTAGTCATTATCATTTCTTCTTTTGTGAATCATCTGCTTGTACGATTTACTCAGTTTACATTTGGAGACTTCATATAATCTTTACTAACTTGTAAGACCTTTTTATGACTTTTATCATATTATGCTTAGAATAGCCTTTCCCAGACCAAAATCATGAAAATGCTTGCCTAGACTTCCTCCCGGTTTATTTATTTGATTATTTTCACTTAACGATCAGTCTATCAGGGATTTATTGGTGAGTCTTATGAAAAAAGTCTCCACATTTTTTCTCCAATAACTGTTTACAATTTTCCTGGTCCTACTGTTAGACATGCCATCCTTTCTCATGGATTTGAAGTTGCACTTGTACCTTATATGCTCAACACATATACTTGGCTGTGTTTCTGGGCTTTTGTTCTATTTCCTTGATATATCCCTTCTTTTTGGTGCCAGCTCTGCACATCTCAATTTTGGTGGCTTTGTAGTACATCTTTTATTATAGCAGTACAAATCTTATGTTATTTTACTTAGTTCCAAAAAATAAAATATCTCCAGATCAGCACATTTCTTAAAAAGGTCAAGGAATGGTTTCAATTATTTGTAGCCAGCCTTGCAGCTTCCCAGAAGATATCGCACGGTGAATTCCCTGGCCCATCTCGGCATTGACTCTCATGCTGAAGGTTAGCTGCAGATGCTATTGATCTGCCCATGGCCTTATGTCCTTGTTTTGAATTCTTTCTTTATCATCTCTCTTAGGCAAAGAGAAAGGTCCTAAAGAAGGCATGTTGCCAGGAATGGCCCCAGAGTTTGGAAATGCTCCAATAAGAGGAACTTAAACACCAGACTCCAGCAGAAAGACATTCAGCTCCCCCACCCACACCTCTCTTCCCTCCAGTCTGCTCCGGGGCAGGGTGAGGATGTGGGTGGAGGCAGGTGTCTAATATTCCTGCTTGAAAATTTTATTTGGTGGATATGTTTAAGAGAAAACTCTGAACTACAAAGCTTCTGCAGGCTTTGAATTGCTGAGTGGCAGCTGGTTTGGCTAAAGACCTTATTGCGTTTTCAGATAAGAAAAGATAGGCCAGAAGATAGGGAGTGGGTTAAAAATACTACATTGGTCTCGGTGAGAGGAAAATAAATATTAATAATACAGATAACAAGAAAGAGAGAAAGATGAGAGATTGAGAAAGAGAGGGAGAGAGAGAAAGAAAAAGAGAGAGAGAGAGAGAGAGAGAGAGAGGCCCAGGTTGAAAGCAGGGACTTATAAAAAGAAACAGCCAATTAGAAATTTCTTGTGGTGGGGACTGCTCAAAACGCTTCAAGGAACAGTGTGATTGATTACCTGAGAGTATATTCAAAGACAGTACAACTCTGTCCTATGCTGTAATTCTCTGATTTCTCTAATCACTCCCCAAATCTTCTGTAAGAAACACCTCACCTGGCAAAATCTGTGTCAGTGGGGCTTTGAGGAAATCCACTGGTTCCCTGAGTGGAGCCAGGCAGGCTGGCCAGAAACGGTGGTGGCCATAAAGTTCTCAGAGTGGGTTAAAATTCTTACAAAGGGTCAGGTATGGGATGTGGTAAAGAGAGATGCCCTGTCTCACGAAGCAGGGAGACAGTGAGGGAGTCCCTGAATCTATACTTTGCTTCCGGGTCAGTCTTTCCAGTCTGACAAATGACATCAAATCACGTAATCCCCATGGTAGTTCCAGAAGCCCCAACCAGCCTCAGGGCCCAGATATTGAAGTCCTAGCAGACAACCGCCGCCAGGTGACAGCGGGCCCATCAGTAAGTATTCCATTTAGGTTACCGGCATTTCAGCACCCAGCAATAAAGCACCGCGCGTTATTGTATGTGCTAGCATTCATTGGACATTGACACCCACCCCAGTCCCTTACTGTCTCATAGTGCTGTTTCTTAGTATGTGCCTTGGCCAACCTCCTTAGATTATTATAACCCCACTGAGAACAAGACTGCATTTTCTCTGTCACATGTTTTCCTGAGTGTCAGTGGGCACTAGTAGAGGTTTTGCTGATATAACTCACCCACCCTCAACCTCTCTGGATAGTTTTTAACTCTGTTGTAGTAGGCTCTGCTTGAGGTTGGGGTAGCTGACTGTCATTGTAGGGGAATACTCCTTGCTAGACGAGTGGCCAGGGACAGATGTGGGGCGAGCTTCTGCTTTGGTTGCTGCAGGCTCTGAGGAATGCTGAGTTGAGGAAAGCTGGGTCACATGTAGCAGAACTGAAATTTGTACTTTGTCATTCTGTTGGGCTTTTGAAATATGGTTATCTTTGGTGGGGCATTGTTTTAAAAGGGCTTCATTGTTGCCAGCTGGTATCAGTAAACATTTCCTGGTATAACTTGCACCATAAATATGAGTGTTGGTTGGTTTTATACTTCCTCTAGTCCATGGTGTCTGAAAAACACTTAAAATAATCAAAACATTCCTAATCACAATAACCGGTGACTAATAACCATTCATGTCCCCCATTCTGGACCAAGTGCCACACTCATAGCCCTTGTGCTGGGTGCCCAATTCCTCGCTGTGCTCTGAAGGTATCTCCTGTGCAGAAGGAAGAAATCTTAGCACAACACCCTCTAACAAACGGCCAGCTAATGGCCATTTTACTTTAATTTTGATGAACTCTTCTTCTGATGAAATCTAGTGTCAAGTGTGATGCAACACAGAAGATGGAGAAATTGCACTTTTCTGCATGCAGTAGTTTCATTGTAAAGGTGTTTCTGGCAAGAAGATTCGACTTCATCTCAGCCTTTCTGGGACTCAGGTAAGAGACAGATATCGCTAATTTCACTGAAAATTGAAAAATTAAGGGACAGGGAAGGTAATTGCCTTGTTAAAGTCACTCGGGTTGAGATGAGAATAAAAAACAGATTTGTCCCATTCTCATTTCAGCCCTTTACATTTTTTTTCTTTCTGCTCAGATGAGCTCAGAAGAAAAATGGATAAATGTCACTCAGAGAAGAGAAGCCACAGTTTTTCAAGAATGAACACATACATCAAGCACAAAAATTGTCTCCAGCACTTAATAATGGCAGCTAGTTTATTGAAAATAGCATAGCATAAACCGTCAGACCCAGAATTCAATTCTATCCACATGGGTGACTTGGAATGTGGCCAAGTCTTAGACTCCAGTTTACATCTGTACTCATTTTTGCATTTCTACAGCCTTTTATATCTTGAACCCTGAACCCAAAGAGAACTTTAGTTGGCTGAAATGTGTGGGAAAGGCAAACACCCCGCTTTCTGTTTCTCAACCAAATTTTTCTCAGCATGGACGATAGACTATTACTCCGTATGCCACGTAGGCAGCCTGCCTATAGTTTCCATTAACACATTGAGCAATGAAACCTAGTCTCCTTAGAGATTATCAAGGAGACTCCATTAGTCAATTTGAAATCTGTCGTTGTATGAGTTGTATGCAAGAGTGCAGACATTTTTCATGTGGCAGTGTTGATGATTTTTGTACCTTCCCAAGCTGGCCAAAGAGAATATAGTAATTTTGGGCCCATCTTTTATGTAATCTTCTCCTCTTACAAAAGAGGGGTCTTTATTGTTGGAAGAAAAGCTAAGCTGATCTATACAACAGAGACAGAAAGTGCATGTGGACTGGATGTGAAAAGAAGGTTTTCATTGGGGTGGTCGCGAGGGGAGCCGCAGTGGGTTATGAGAGTTGGAGGTAAGCAGAGACAGGCAATCTTTGGTAGGTATGCTGTGGACAGTTGTTTTGGGCATTTTTAATGGTGCTTCTATTTTATTACTTTTGCCTATTAAACTAGGCTTCCTGAACTTGATTCTGCTTAGATTCAAAATGTAGATTTCAGCTTGATCAGGGTGGCACGTGTTGTTAGCAAAATCACCTGTTCAGTTTTGATGCCAGCCCTGTGTTGAGGTAGCACCTTCGGTTATGGGTGAGGAACATAGGAAAGCAGGAGCCATATAGTTACCCCCATTCAGCCATGGAATTGTTCATGAACTTCCGATTTGTGCTAGATTCTGGGGATATAGTGGTGAGTATAAAAGACATGATCCCTGCCCTTGAGAAGCTTAAAGTATAGTGGAGGAGTCAGATGATAAACAAATTTGCCAGCAAATAAATATAAAATTATAAATGTATTATGTACATAAGGAAATCAAATATTGGGAACACGGGGGCTCACACTCTGACGAGGTGACCTGCAGGGTGAGGCAGCCATCTGAAGAGTTCATGGTGGGTGGACTGTGCAGAGACAAGAGCAGACACAGGCCCTGAGGTCTGAATGAGCTGGGCACACTGGAGGAGCCAAGAGAAGGCTTTTGTAGCTGGAGAATAGGAAGTGATATATGGGCAGGGGCTGCAGTGTGTAGGGTCCTGTGGGCTGTGCTCTCAGGACCTGGGCCGTCACTTGAAGTGCCCAGGTGAGTCACTGAAGGGGATAAGAAAGATGAGATATGATCCAGTTTTAATTTGCATGTTAGATAAGCAAGCCTGTCCCAGGTGGGAAGCTGCATTTCTGTCTGGGTGAGATGGGATGGGGTCTGGGACTAGACTGCCGCGTTTGTCCATGCTCTTTGGAGAAACTGCCCTCCAAAGGTCACGTAGCAGACCTTACACCAAACCCTAAGTCTCACGACTCAAAACCTCAAGTTTTTTCCAACCCACTTCTGTTCTGAACTCTGTCGTTCCTCCAGGTGGGTTTCATCTGTTCACGACTTCCTACTCGTTTCATTCTCACCCCAACCGGGGAAGACAGTTGCTGCTATCTTTATCTCTTTTGCAGGTGATGAAGCTGAGACACAGAGAGGCAAGTAACTCATGCCTAGCTGTACATCTGATGAGGGGGATGCTGGTGTCAGACATGGACCCATGTCCTCTAACTCCAAGGGCCCCACATTAGCCCTCCACGGCACTAACCAACTAATTCATAGGTTAAATCAGCTCACCACCTGTTTTTATATGGTTTGTGAGTTAAGAATGGTCTTCGCATTTTTAAATTATAAAAAAAATTAAAGAAAAGGATGATATTTCATGGTATATGAAACACAATTATAGTGTTCATAAATAAAATTTTCTTGGAACAGCCATGCCTGTTCACTTAAGTATTGTCTGTGGCTGCTTTCCTGCTTCAGCGGCCAAGTGGAGTATTTGGGATAGAGACTGTAGGGCCTGCAGAACTCCAAATATTATTTCCTAGCCCTTAAAATTTGTCAGTCCCCGCTCCATTGCACTGCCAAGGGAAGTGGCTGAGTTAGAACCGTTCCAGAGGGAAGCAGCATGGGCTAATGCCGTCCCTACACTGAACGTACTTATGCTACCAGGATGCTCTCCCTTCTGTCTGGCACCAGCCCAACTCCTGCCCTTCTTCAAGTTTTGTCCCCTGCGGTTAAGAGCTTCTCTGGATCAGTTTGGTTTTCATCATCCCTCCTGTTCCTCTGATGTCCCAGACCACTTAAAATCTACTTAGTTTTTGATTGCTTGATGCCTTGTAGGATTCTTTGTTTCATCTTCCAAGTTACCTGTAAGCTCCGTGGAAGCAGGACCATGAGCATCTTCCTTTTCCACTCCCTCCACTGTCAGCCACAGATGAAGTTTTTCAAAACCCGGCTCTGATCATTGATACAAATGCCCTTCCTGTTCTGGCCAGCTTAAGCACAAACACCTTAGCACGACGTTTCAAGCCCTCTATTGTATGATACTGACACTCCTTTCGTCCTAGTTAACTAGTGCCAAGATTTGTGCTTTGAACCTTATGGTTGCTCAAGAAATGTACCCTCCTGCCCTCCCCCGCTTTGATTTCTCTTATGCTCTTACCACTTTAGGAGAGAACGGAGAAAAGACCGCTGGATTTGACACGATGAGGTCACTCATGAGTAATGACAGTGTTGAGTTGGGGAAAAAACCAGAAAGCAGGAGCAAAGGAGTATGTTAAAAAAAATAACTATAGCGAGCCAAGTGTAAATGTTTGTGCTGAGAAGGAGGGGTGTGTGCAATGTTTAGTCTGGGGGTGCACTGCATAGCTTCATGGGTGAAAGGTGAGGAGCCAGTGGCAATACTGGGAGGGGTTTAGTTAGGGAGCAGGAATAGGGCTCAAGTGCAGATGGGGAGAGGGAAGGGAAGGGGGAAAAGGAGGGTCCACATTCTGTCTTCTCAGTGAGTTTGACAGGAGCCATCGACTGAATCAAGGGTGCAGGGTGGGATCTGAGGAGACTGATGATCACAGGCCTCTAGGGACCTGATGACATCAGTGAGAGAAGAGCTGTGAGGTTGCCACATAGCATGCACTAGTATGGCCACATTTAGCTCGGTGTTCTGACTTTTCTAGCATTCCAGGATATTGAGGTGTGAGGGGGCAGAAAATACAAGGGGCATATGAGGTGGGAAAGTGGAGGTTGGGCAGGCCATGAAGACCATGGAAGGCCATGGGAACAATGTCTTGGTGAATGATTTTATTGAGCATCCTTTGACCTGGCACCAGCTGAAGTCCAGGAAATGATCATGTGCTACCCTGTTTAAGGCCCATACCAATTCTATGCTGGTGGAGTTTCATCACCTCAATTTTGCAATTAAATATAATGTTCAAAAAATTTCCTTGATGTGATTTGAGCTGAAATTTAATCCAGAAATTTTTCTTTTCTGCACACTATGGAAATGGTCTCCCAAGAGGCCCCAGGGTACCATAGATTAAGGTGCTAAGTGTAGCCTTGAAGGGCTAAGAGACTGCTTAGCACCCTCATTTCTCAACTCACATAAGCTTTCTCACCATGACGCTATTCAAGTAACGCCTGTTGGTCCAAGTGGTCTCATGGGTGGTGCTTGTGCTCTACTGAATTTGTCAGCGTGAAGCAGAGGCCTGAGGGTACCAGTGTCCACCTGGAGGAACCTCAGGCAGATGGATGAACAGGCCACTCTCTGCGTTTCCCTCCTTCCAGCCCCAGAATATCAGGAGTGGGAAGGGGACCAGAAAGGGTCCAATCTCAAGAACATTTTGATCTTCACCGTGACTCTCTAGAAAAATTCCTGCTACAGACTGGATGTTTGTGTCCCCATCACAAATTCACATTAAAACTCCAATGTCCAGTGGCTGTCACTAGGAGATAGGGCTTTGGAAGGTAGTTAGGTTATGAGGGCAGGGCTCTCATGATGAGATTAGTGCCCTTATAAGAAGAGACAGAGAGAGAGGATCATTCTTTCTCTTGCTGTGAGGACAGCAAGAAGGTGGATGTCTGCAAAACAGGAAAAGTGTTCTCACCAGGAACTGAACTGGCTGGCACCTTAATCTCGGACTTCCTGGCCTCCAGAACTGTGAGAAATAAATACTTTTGTTTAAGCCACCCGGTCTATGGTATTTTGTTACAGTAGCCGGAACTGACTAAGACAACCCGGGTTTATTCCGGACTCTCTCTGAGCATAACCCTGTGGTGAAAATCTGTTTTGGTGACACTTTGACAATGATAACAAAACATGCTTTTAAAGATAAGAAAGAAGGCAGATTCCTGGGACTAGAAAGAGAAAGACAGATTTTCTCCTATCTTATGAAAACCTAATTTCTGTCTTCTATCTCCATGACAGCTGTTTTCAGACAGAATGTGTGGGGAAAAAAAATCAATTTAGGGGTGATGTTTTTCAAAATTAAAGTATAGTTGACATACAATATCGCACCAGTTTCAAGTGTACAACATAGTGATTCAACATCTACCTTATAATGTGATCCCCACAATAAGTCTAGTACCCATCTGCCACCCTACAAAGTTATTACGATACATTGATTATATTCCCTGTGCTGTATGTTACATCCCTGTGCCTTATTTATTTTAAACTGGAAGTTTATATCCCTTATTCCCCCTCCTTTTTTCACCCATTTCCACCCCTCCCTTCTAACCATGGACACGCTGAGTCTTACCCGGAGATTCTGAAGGAGGGCCTGGGAATATGAATTCTAACCAGTGCCTCAGTGATTCTGAGGCAGGTGGCCCTTCCCACATGTGAAGAAAACAGTGTTCTAACAGGGAACCCAAATTTACTAGCTTAAAGCAGTTTAAGATTCAGTGTCATCTAGTTTAGGGCTGTCATCCAAATTCCTTTCAGTGACATTCACCAGTGAACTTTGCTGCAGTTTGAAAGAAAATGGTACACAAGTATCTCCAGGGACAGCTGGCTGGCTAGGACCGTAAAGGGCTGTTTGGGACCCCAAGAAGACTTTCCAAAGAGTATTACCTTGATAAGTTTTCTCTAGTGCAGGGGTTGCCCCAGTCTTTGAGCTCCAGAACCCTCATTTGTCAGCATGCATAGCCTCAGTTGCATGGACATGCTGACCATGTTTTCAGGGGTCTCATTTGTAAACCATTTTAAGGGAGGAAAATGAATGCTAAGCAAACTGGACATTGGTGCTGGCCAAATTGATAGGCTGCAGATCACATAATCAGATTTGGCACCAGGAGGTTGGTTAGCTCAATCTAGAGTTTCTCACATCAGACTCTGAGAGCCTAAAAGGGGGGTGCACCCTGCTCCACTGTGAGGATCTATCTCTCAGGAGGTTGGACATGGCCTGCCCCTGCAGAGACATCCTTGCCTTTGCCTAGTGTCTCGTATACCTTTCTTGTCCTGAAGATGGTTTAGCGGGGTGAGGCCAACTTCAGGTCTCTCACCCAAATCCTCAAGATCTATGGTTGCCAATCTTCTGCATTGCATGGAAAATTTTTAAACAAAATTTGGAGACTAATGGAGATTTTTCCCTTTGTCTCTTATTGTGCCCAGTAAAGACATTAAAAACTAACCTAAGCTAAGCTAAGGTAAACTCAACTCAACTAAGATATTGACTATTGTCATCACCACTCCATTCTGTAAGCTATATTTTAACAACAGAAAAGAAATAAGGGAATAATTCCACAATAAAAGGCAGGCCTTTCAATGAAAAAAAACCTCAGTACATTAGAAGAGAAAACTCACTACCCACAGTCACACAGAGTGTTTGGAAATGCCTGAGGGTCGGAGCTGCTGGTCAAGGGCAATGATTCTGTTTTTTTTGCCTGTAACCACCCTTCAGATGAGCTTCAATCCCATCAATTTCATTTCCACCCCCTCACTTACAATTACAGTGCAGCCCAGGCTCACAGATCACCCTGACTGGGCCATTGGCTGTTCTCAAACTTGGTGGTCTCACTTTGACAGAGCAGCATCTGAGATAAAGGCAGCTCCTGCATCCTTTGTGTGGAAGCTTCTAGTGCAAGCCTCCCAGGACAACACTATTTCCAAGAAGAGGAGGAGAATGAAGTATGAGAAGGTTGGCGACTGGTCAATGCTGGTCCCCAGGGCTTGGTGTCCACGTCAGATGTCTGACCTCCCCTCTGAGAAGGTGTGTGGAAAAGGGGGACACACACAATGATGGTATTGGGTGGTAAAGTAGCAACTGGTTTGAGCCCAATTTCTAAGTGGGACCAAGGCCAATGAGAGAAAGAAAGAAGAAGGAATAAAAGATAAAGACATGGTCGTTGCTCACAAGTGAGGGCTTTCCCTGTCTGGAGATCCAGTGAGGCTGGGTTGGCAGGAGGGAACGGTCAGCCTTGGGGAGGCCAGACAGCCTCCTCTGTCTGGAGTCCAGTCACTGTGGACATGGAGAACAGAGAAAGGCATCCTCACACCATGTCCTGAGATACTCGCTATGGCCTTTTAATGGGATTCTGAGCAGATTCCTTTTCCACAGCTGCACATAGCCATGGCCATCTCTCACCAAGAGACGTATGGCCAAGTAAAATAAAGCTCTCAAACATACCTGAAGGACCATTTATATGGGGCATAAAGAGGCATTTACAGAATAGGTTCTCCTTGGCTCAGCTTAAAGGCACTTGGCTACTCAAGGGCTTAGTACGTGAAGGCAATATCACAAGCCCTGAAACAAATAAAGTATACCTGTAGTGCCCCCCACCCATCCCATTCTGTGCTCTGTCCGAACCAAAAACATATCTTGGAATAACCAGGTGTGCACAGGGTCTGATATAAACTACACATACTAGAATTCATATTACTAATTTGTTATTATTATTATTATTTTTTACCACTCATTGTGTTACACTATTTACAAATGAAGAGAAGTATTAAAATGTTTTTGCAGCCAGCGCAGCTGTAGTCATGAGCTCCTGCCAAATGCTAGTCCAGCTCACCAGGAGCACCACGCTTGTTTGCAAGGTGAGAATCCACCGACACAAGCGTCAGCTGGTGCTGCTATAACTTGATGCAAAGGAGAAGAATCGACAATGGGGTTTTCTGTCGCCTTCGCTCCCTGAAACCCCACCTTTGAAGAGAGCCTGCGAAGTCTGCTTTTAGATGCAGGCACCATCAGGAGCTCCTGGGCAGTATTTTCAGGTACTCAGGACTTGTGTGAGAGGCAGAGCTCTGACCTTGTGTCCACATCACATGACTCATAGCATGTGGCTGATTCTCTCAGCGACTGGCCCTGGATCCTGTATCATACTTGAGATGTCTTTCTGAGACATCACATTTCTCTAGCCTGGGGAAATAGGGACTTTTGGAAAAACAGCTACTGAAAAATGCATTGACAAAAAATGCATTGTGGTCCAGATTTTTCTTTAAAAGTGAAATAAAATTGTTACTGAAGAATGCACTAACAAAAAACACACTGGGATTCAGATTTTTCTTTAAAAGTGAGAAAATTCTTCACCCACCTTATCTACAAAGAGCAGGTGTCTCGGAGCAATATTTTCAGGTGATCAGATGGCTTCAGATGGCAGCCTATAAAATGGCACATAGATGCCAGGGCTGTTATGGCGTGTGTGTGGCATGAGGATTCAGCTCCTTGCATAAAATAAAGTGTGTTAGGACTAATAGGGTAGGAGAGCATCTATGTGTGCAGTGTGGATGGGTAACCAAGCTGTCTTGGTTGGCTTGAATTTTCCTGGTTTTAAAATGAAAAGTCCCCCTATCCTCCATACATACAAATAATACAAAATGAAATGAAATAAAATAAAATGAAAAATTCTGCATCCAAGTTCCAGGCAAACCAAGTTGGTCAGTCACCCTAGTTGTAGAATTGCTGTGCACCTGCTCCTCTTCCAACCATCTGCTCTTTCACAAGCTTGGGATAGGGCTGATTGTACACTACTTAAGATTCATTCCTTTGAGTCAAGACATTGTCCCATATTAAAATGCAGATACCTGAAGAGGGGTAACTCATTAAGTTATTACAGCTGGAAGCATCTAATCACTCCCTCTTGTTCAAAACAATTGATTTCTTTCTCAGGGAAATGCAAATTAAGACCACATAAGTCAGCATTTTACAATTATTAGACAGGCAAAAAGAAAGAAGTCTGACAACACCAAGTGTTGGCAAGGACATAGAACAATAGAAACTTGTATTTATGGTTGGTGGGTGTGTGAATTGGTATGCCCACTTTGGAAAACAATGATCTTATAGACATGACCTTATAAAGTGAACATGTGAACACCCAAGTGAATTGCACTTTAAGATATATGCCCTAGAGAAACTCTTCTGCTTGGGACCCAAGAATCATACACATAACAACAAAAAATTGGAAACCATCCAAGTGATGATAAGTAGAGAATGGATGAATAAATTATGGAGTATTTACACATCAAACTATATGTGGCAGTAAAAACGAATGAACTAGAGCTACATACAATAGCATGGATGAATCTCAGCAAAAATGTTGAGCAAAAATGTTAAATTAACCATAAAATATATGCAGTATGACACCATTTGTATAAAGGTGAAAAAACAGCAAAAATAAACAATCTGTTGTTTAGGAAGATATTCCAGGCACTGTGGGAGGGAAGTGGGGACGGTTTCCACAGCTTAATAATGTTCTAGTTCACAAGACCGGTGTTACAGTCAAATGTTTGCAATCATTTCTATGTCCCATTATTTTCATATATGTTACATATATTTAATGTAGGGAGGAGGCAAGAGAATTAAAATGTTAATCAAGCTACATTAAGAGACTACAATATGCTGATCAGCCCCGCCACCAGGCCAGGAGGACCTGCAGAACAAAGAAAGATTTCTTCTGAGATTGCTAACAACCCACTTCCCACACCTGTGAAAGGGAAACAGGAACAACAGAGTGGCACCATACACAAATAAAATCATCCATTCCTTATGGCTAAAACCACAGGGAACCTATGGATTAAAGGCTGGGAAGGCCAGCAGGCTACATTTTCTTCCCCTTCCCCTTCCTCACTGTATGTCATCATCAAAGGAAATGGGAACTAAAGAAAGATATATAAACTGAATTCCCTGAACATTTGGGGTCCTTCTCACTCTCTGTCTCTGAGAGAAGACCACACTCTGTGTGGGTGTTACCCCTTTTCTAATAAGCTTTCCTTTTGACTCTAACTTTGGCATGTATGTTAACTTCTTTCTTCGCTCTCTGCCAAAAGACCCTCTTCTTCTCTCGGTACGGGGTTTGGTCTTACCCTGACATGATAAATGTTTTAGGAAAATAAGGTATAAATAAATAAAAATATGTCAATAAATGTAAAGAGATTAAATTCACTGGTTAAAAGACAGGGATAATAAGATTATAATTTAAAAACAACAACAAAAATTCAGCTAAAGGTTCATTATAAAAGACCCATAAAACTGAGCACAGAAAGGTTGAAGGTGAAAGGACAGAAGAAGATATTCTAATCAGGAAATAACTATGTTAACATCAAATAAATTAAGGCAAGAATTAGGAGTATCTAATGTCCTACTTCCAACATTAGGAATCAAGAGAGTCTCTATAAAATTACCATAAAGTTAAACTTGTCTACATATGTATAATATAAGTTCACCAGGTATAAAGCAAAGTCCAAAAGAATTACTGGGAGAAATGGTGGGTAGGAGATTTTAACACAACCCAAGTGAGAGCCGTTTGTGCTTAAATCTGCCTCTGCTATTCTGTCACTCACTTTCATATGTGAACTTATGCAAGCCTCTTCCTATCATTAGATCTCAGTTTCTCATATCTGAAGAGAAGGAACTGGACAAAATGGGTAAGGATTCCATGGAATACCCACACACCATGCTGGCATGAAAAAAACCTTGTCACATGATAGATGCTTCTGAGCCTGGTGACAGCCGGTGCTTTTTACTCAGCATGTCCCAGGAAATCTGTCACCTGCTAATTTGTCTGAAAATGCCACTTTTCAAACCATTCCTGCCTATGCCAGTCAGCTTTACACATTCAGAGGCTTATAAGCCTCCTTGTCAGCTGAAGGGCTAACAGATCGATCCAGCTTCTGGAAACTGCATGCCTGGTTTGCCTCTTGAAATCAATTAGGCAGTGACAGGGTGAGGAAGGCAGTCCAAGCTGATTGCTGGGAGGCTGCCATTAATATGGGGCAAATACCCCTGGGAACATGGAAGGAGCCATCTGTGAAGCGGGGAGTGAAGCTTCTCTAAGTGGCAATTCCAAGTGCAGCATAAAGGGACAAATTGGGCAGCACTGGTGTGGTAATGGAAACTGGTCTACTGGCCTTGACAATCACTAGTGCAATGATGGCCTAGCTGGTGCTTTCCTCCGCCTCTCTTTCTCATCTATGAAAGTGATGGGACTGGGTTCTAACCTCTGAGACCTTCCCCGATTGAGACCTCTAAGATTTGGTGAGGTAGTTCTTTTGTTAATTGACTTTTTTTACTTAGTAGGAAGAAAGAAGAGAATTAACATTTATGAGGTATCTACCAGCTTCCCGATGCTTTATCCAAATAATTTCATATAATTCTCATCACAGTTTTATTATGATTTTAATTTTATTGATGAGAACTGAGGCTCAGAGAGAGAATACTAATGTGTAGTAGTATAAACAGGATTCAAATCCAGGCCTTTTGACACCACAGACAGTGCTTTTTACTATATCTAGCTATAGTAGCTAGAACATGTCTACTAAGAGGTCAGATAGTTCTTCTGTGAATTTTTCTTCTTATAAGGCAGAAATCCTCTAGAATGGGCTAGAAGGAAGGAGAGGTTGTAAATGGCTGACACAGGCATTACAAAAATCTATACATATTTGACGATTGAAATGGGAGCAACATAAATATACAAATATCCCAGCCAGAGATGCTTAACAGGCCATCCTGAAGCAGAACCCTGAGGTCAACAGCTGAGGATCTGCATTTATTCATTCCTGTATCCATTGGTCAAATAATTTCTGAGCATTTACAGGCCTAAAATTCTGGGTGTACAGCTATGAGCAACATAGACTCCATCCCTGCTCTCTTTAGTTCTCCTGGTGAAGTCTCAGTAGCTTATCTGTAATGGAGGTTTCATTTCTGTTAGTTCCCTCTTACCTCTGTTTTATTATTTCTCCTTTCTATT
Organism: Cynopterus sphinx; assembly: GCA_030015415.1. Classification (NCBI taxonomy): domain Eukaryota; kingdom Metazoa; phylum Chordata; class Mammalia; order Chiroptera; family Pteropodidae; genus Cynopterus; species Cynopterus sphinx. Next base: position 51,312,849 of record CM057383.1, on the reverse strand, counting down.
AAGATCTCTTCTAGGCAGTATTGTAATGTAGTGGATAATGTGTTACAATATGGTGTGAAGATGCTGGGATGGGAGGGGAGTACTTGTCACCACGGGAGCATAGAGGTGGGCCTCTCCCCAGACAAGAGGTTTCAGGGAAAGCTCCTAGGAATATAACCCATCAATGGTAATGTTCCTATTCCTTCTCCTTTAATCTCCATTTTAAAACTGAGTCCCCATAAAAATCCCATCAGCATTTTTTAAAGAAATATAACAAAAAATCATAAGATTTGTATGGAAGCACAAAAGACCCCAAATTGTTGAAACCATCCTGAGAAAAATGAGACTGGAAGCATTACTCTGCCCGACTTCTAATTATACTACAAAGTGACAATAATCAAAACAGCATGGTATTGGCAGCAAAACAGACATAAGAAGCAATGGAACAGAAATGAGATTCCAGAAGTAAACCTATATTTATATGGAAAATAATTTTTGACAAAAAAGCCAAAAACATACAATGGAGAAAGGAAAGCCTCTTCAATAAATGGTACTGGGAAAACCGGAAAACCAAATTAACTCAAAATGGATTAAAGACCTGAGTATTAGACCAGAAACATTAAATGCATAGAAGAAAACATAGGAACTAAACTAAAGGACCTTGGACTTAGAGAAGATTTTATGAATTTGACCTCAAAGGCAAGGAAAGTAAAAGCAAAAATAAATGAATGGGACTGCATCAAACTAAAAAGCTTATGCTGAGCCGAAGAAACCGTCAACAAGGTAAAGAGACAGCCATCCAAATGGAAAAATATATTTGGAAGCAATGCCTCCGATAAAGGCCTAATATCCAAAATATACAAAGAACTCATATGACTCAATAACAATAAAAAAATAAGGATCCAATCAAAAAATGGGCAGAGGACCTGAGCAGACACTTCTCCCCAGAGGACATACAAATGGCCAACAAATATATGAAAAGATGTTCAATATTGCTAGCTATTAGGGAAATGCAAATCAAAACCACAATGAGATACCATCTCACACCTGTTGGAATAGCTATAATCAACAGGACAAGGAATAACAAATGCTGGAGAGGATGTGGAGAAATAGAAACCCTCATACACTGCTGGTGGGACTGCAAATTGGTACAGCCACTATGGAAAACAGCATGGGGTTTCTTCAAATAACTAAGAATTGATCTACCATATGATCCAGCAATCCCTCTACTGGTATTTACCCTAAAGATTTGAAAACTCGTATCTGGAAAGAAATTTGCACACTGATGTTCATAGCAGCATTATTCACAGTGGCCAGGACATGGAAGCAACCAAAGTGTCCTATGATAGATGACTGGGTAAGGAAGCTGTGGTAGATATATAAAGTGGAATATTACTCATCCATGAGAAGAGATGAAATATTGCTATTTGCAACAACATAAATGGAACTTGAGATAATTATACTAAGCAAATAACCCAGACAGAAAAAGTTCAAAACCACATGATATCGCTTATATGTGGGATATAAACCTAAAAGCAACAAATGAACAGGACAAACAAACAGAAACTCATGGACATGGACAATGGACTAGTACGTACCAGGGGGAGGAAAGAAAAATGTAAAAAAATAAAATGTTAAAAATAAACTAAAATAAATACAAAGAAAAAATATATATGTAAAGTGGATATTATGTTATAGCCCTCATTGTAACAGATTGTGAGGAGCAAATGTAATTATTCATTTAACATGCCTAGCATAGTACCTGGTTCATGTAAGAGGTTGATAAAAACAATGTTTTTAGAAATAATGAGTGTCTCATTTCTATTGGTTTCCTCTTACCTTCATTTTATTATTTCTCCTTTCTATTAAGGTCATCTTCTAGGCAAAATGTACAATGGCATCTTGGTCTACTTTTCTATGTTCCACCCTAAACCTACTCCAGTCACCATCCCCACCACCCTTTTTTTCTTTTCTTTTTTTTTAAATCATTGAGCACATGATACAACCAGCCCTTGTAGGGGCATATTAAGGGGAACTGGGGATCTTCTTTGGGCATCAGAAAAGCAAACAGTAATTCTAAGTGATTTTCAAACTATGAATGTTCTTGGTTCCATTTGTTCCTTTTCTGATAACATGCTGTGTGCAGAGTGCTCAGCACCATGGAGGTTCTGCATAAGTGAGAGCTCCCTAGTTTCAAGTCTCTACCCATCATGTTTACCTATTTAATAACAAATCTTGAAAATTCTCAGAATCATAAAGGGGAAAATGTGACAAGATATTCTAAAGTTCATATAAAGTGCATATAATGTTGCCTCGTGCACTGGCAAGTTCTCTGGCAAACGTAGACAAGCCTAGGAATCCTCTCTGTGCCCGAGGCACAGTGTGGGGTGTGCACCACCATAGCTGGTTACTCCTGAAGTTGTCTTCACGTGGAAGCCATGTGACATGGCTTCATGTCACTTCCATTCATTGATCTCATTTTGTCCTCTGGAGCCACCCAAAGTAAGTCCTACACGTCTTCCATGTGACAGCTTTTTTCTTCCTCCGTCATACACACCCCTTTCTCTCTCGGCACATGGCCGCTGCGGCAGTGTCATCCATCATGGTGCAAAGGGCTGTTATACGTCTCCTTAGTATGTCTCTTTGTCTATCCTCTCCCTTCCCACCTATCTTTCTCACTCTTGGAAGATTTCTCTTCCCTGAATTGAGTTACCTTCTATTGGTTGAAATTTGAATGTTAATTTTGGCATTTGAGCTAGTGCTGCCACCTGCCCTGTCCTTCCTGCTTACCACTGCTGGCCCAACCTGCCTGGCCCGTGTTTCCTGCACCAGCTCTCTCCGCATCTACACCAGTGGTGTTAGTAGTATCTCTAGTCCCCGGACAACTCGGTGCCAAGAATACCTAGCAATTTTCTGCCTCCTGATTTCACTTGTTCCATACTATTCTTTCTCTAGAAGTTTTCTCCACCTCACCCTCTGTGTTCAAATGAGATTCATTTACATCTTGGGAAAAGTGCTGTGCTTCTAGAATGAGTATATATTTTTGTCTCACTCTAGAGTAAATCGTTCCCAACCATCTTCTGAGAGGTTATGTTTCAGGAAGGTGGCCCAACTGGAGCAACCTTCTGGAAGATTGATCTCATAGCATGGTCTTTGCAGTTATCTTGAGGAAAAGAGACTGTAAGTAGAGAAACAGACATATCACTTCAGGCAAGTTACTACATCACAAAGTGCAGAGAAGGTTGCCAGAGCTGGTTTTGAAGTAATTAAGCCAATTTGCGTACATATCACAGCACAGGAGGAAGTCATTACTCTCTGATCTTGCAAAAGATTGCTACATGTCTATTACTTACACTTCAGAATATTAAGATTGGGACAGAGATAATTCTTACTGAAATTAGAAATCAAAATGCAATTAGAACTTTCTAATTAAGTTGACATAAATATTTATGAATATAACGCACACTTCAAATGGATGGAACACTAAATGTCTTTTTGAATGTGCTCAGGAAAAAGAAAAACATAATGCTCAGGTACTCCATTCTGAAACAAAGGTTAGATTCCCCCAAAGGCTGAACACGCACAGAGCACATGCACGAAAATATACTCATGTATGCAACCACCACCTGTTCCCTGGAGCACCTATCACCACGGCTGTGTTCAGAAATATCCATTCATTTGGACTTTCAGTAGTGGCACAGTCACTGGTCCATTGAGCCAGTTATAGCTACATTTTATAGTCTTTCTAACTCATACCTTTGGAAATGTATTGAATTACCCACCACCCAAGAGCACTGTTAGCTGACTCCAGAAGCTAATGTAGTATCTTGAGCCATTACTTGGTTGAAGGGAAAGAACACTTGAGTCTAGAGGACAGAATACCAGAGCTTCAATTCTGGCTCTTCCATTCACCAATTCTGTGGGCCTGAGGAAGTATTTTATCCTCTCATACTTGCAGACAGAATTAACAGGAGCACTCTCTACCTCTTAGGACTATTGTGAGGATATATAGAAATAACTGATGTGAAAGTATTTAGGAAAATGAAAAAGAATGATACACCTAGGTCTTACTGTTGTTGATGTAACCATTACTTAACCTTATGAGCTGATGGATTAGCACAGAAACAATATCTCCTAAACCATAATACCTGAATGGGGAAAGTCAGGAGGAGGGAAGCCGTGGGCAGGGACCGGATATGGAAATAGAGAGATGGCATGAAGATAACGAATTAGTCAGAAGGAGTCAGGGAAGGATCATTTTCACAAAGCCAACTGGGAGGTTGCCATAATTCTAGGCCACATGGCAGACTGTTTGAGAGAACAATGATATGTCAATCAATGCATCAATCCCTCAGTGAATCACACCATGTGTACTACTAGGAGGAATACAAAAAAGCCAAGTCTACCCTGGGGGATGTAAATGCAGGAAATAGAATAAAACTGTATAATAAACTATGTGAAATTGTGTAAAGATAAAATCCAGGCATGAGGGGGCCACTGTCTTGTGTCTTATGCTGTAGGGACCCCACCTAATCCCTTCCATGACTAGGCTAACTCCCATAGATTGAGGAGTCTCTGTCCTTCTTGGGTCAAAAAGACACACCCACAGGTGACACCACCATCCTCATCGTGCTGTTGTATTTGGGACCCTGGAATTTTCTAGAGCCACTTCTAGGGTCTGTGTGGGCCTCTTGTTTTTGGCCACTGTCCATCAAGGTGGATGATGCTTCCTATTCACCTGTGGGATGTCCAAGGGGCACTGTGTATGAAGACTGGATGTAGAACACACTTGGATGTAAATACCACTCTCTGGGTGGGGAGCAGGAACAGGGGTGGGAAGGAGAGTGGACCAGGGTGAGATTTAGGGGCGGGGTTGTCCTGCAAGGCCATGTTTTTACAAAAAACTGTCAGGAATAAAAGGTTCAAACTTGGCCTGCAGGTCAGCATTAAGGTATATTTCAAGATAAGCACAGATTTTAATTAATGTTTTGTTAGTTTGATTAATAATTTTTAAATATTTAAACATGGTATGTGGGCTGCACTCTTGTCTCTGACCTGCAAGTATTAGAGGCAGGCCTGAGGGCAACTGTAATTTGGGGAAGGAAGAGACAATATTTTCTGAGCAGCGTCATCATGGGCATGATGCTGCACCACATGATGCAAGGAGATTTGGCCAAAAGCTGGCTGCAAAGTAGTTCAGCTGACCTACCCACAGATCACAGCACCAGAAGTTGTTATTCTCCAATCTTGCAAAAGGTTGTTCCATGTCTGTTACTTACATTTCAGTATATTAAGATTGGGAGGAAGCTAATTCTTACTGAAATTAACTGCAAGCATCAGCGAGGACTCCCCCTAAAAGGTGGGACAAGAGTTTTACCTTAAAGCATCTATCCAGGTTGTGGAAAAATTCCAGGGCCCAGGAATGAGTGAGCAAAGTCTCAGAGGTCAAGAGGGTGACCTGGCTGGAGTCAGTCATTATTGATTCCCCAGCCCCAAACATGCTCTCTACTCACCATGTAGCTAAATTCCTGACCTTTCTTCACATCTTCCTGAAGCCCTGCTTCCTCCATGGAGCATTCTTGGGTTTCTTCATTCCAAAAAATTACCATTCTTTCCTGATCAAAATTGCAATTCTCTCTCTACACCATCAGCAGGCCCAGAATTTTTTAGAGAACCTACTGTACATGGACATTATTAGTTGGCACTAGCCAGTCTAGAATGTAATTTTGGAGTGTTAGTTTTGTCTCCCTAAAACTAGAACTTCCTGGAGACGAGGAACTTTTTAGTTAAACACAGAGTGATTATGAAACGAGGCTGCGACAAGGTCATTCTGACAGTCTGCGTTTGAGTCGGCGAGAGAGAACAGGAGTGGGTGCAGTCATTTGCCTTAGCTTTTTTGATCAAAGTTGCTTCCTGAAACAGAGGAGCTGGGAACACGAACCCTCCAGGGACTCTGAGGGCATAGCCCTAAGCCATGTGTGTCAAGCCTAGACATTTATGTGAGGCCTCTTGTTTTATCTTAAAATGATGCAGATTTTATATTCTACTCCATGTTACATTTTTGTATCTGTTAAAATAAAGTTTTAAATTACTTATCACTGAGTGAAGCTGACTCTCTTGGAAGATTTATCATGCTAATTTTATAAAGTGTGAATCATCCTTGGGGCCAAGCACAGCATTTGGTACATAGTGACACTCAATGAATATTTGCTGAATGAACACACCACGGTGGGGAGTCTCATATGCCCAGTCAATCGCACTATGTTCCCAGGAGGAAGCTTGCCTGCCATGGAGTACCTGGGCATTAGATTGCTATGTCAATGGTCCATGTATGAGGCAGAGGGCCTGTCAAAGTGTTGGCATGCAGGAGAGGGAAGACTGAAAGAGACTAAAATGCTGACTGTGAATGAGGACCCAGAAGGAGGAAGATAATTCGAAATGGGAAAGTTTCAAAAGGCAAGGACTGTTTAATTCAGCTTTGGTTGTGAGCTTGTCATGACAACGGTAGTTTCAGGTATTCTTGGATCACCTTTCCCAGGATGACAGGAAATGGTCAGTTCAATGTGCAACATGCAACAGGTAGAGTTATTGTTCATGTAACATGCAGAATATGAACACTTTGTCTGATAGCAGAAACCATCACTGTCTAGACCTATCTTATCCAAAAGGTAGTTACTGGCCACATGTGGATGATGAGCCAGTTGGAACTGAGCTGTGCTGTAAGTATAAAATACACACTGTAGTTTGAAGGCAGCATACACATATACCCATACTCATACCCCCCAAATATAAAATATCTCATTAATAATTTGTATATTGATTTCATGTTGAAATAATACTATGGATATATTAGGTTTAATAATACATATTATTAAAATTAATTTCACCTGTTTCTTTTTATTTTTAAAAATGTGGCTACTAAAAATTTTAAATGACATATGTGCCTTGCATTTGTAATTCACATTATGTTTCTATCAGTGCTGGTCTAGACTGACAAAGTAAGATGACTTGGTCACAGATCCAGGAAGAGATACAGGTAGCTTCTCCCTCAGGAGTACAAAGGACAAGACTTTGCAAACCTCCCTTTGCAAAGCAATGTTCATCTCTCTGGGATATTTGGAAGACTTTGTTAATAGATGACTGGAAATTATGCGCACACGTATTTGATAGGTTTACCGTTGAGGAAAGCTATAGAAGTGTAAATTTGAATGGAAACTAATTAAAACCCTTGCCTAAAAAAACTCCATCAAGCAGAATCTGTGATTAAACTCCTTTTTGCACTAGTCAATATTTCCCTAGCTGTATCTGCAGGCTGTTCCTGGACTCCCCTAGTCCTTCACATTTTAAATAGTAAATAACTGGACTTCTCATCAGCTCCTTGTCATTCCTAATCGCTTCCTTTCTGCTGGGGCCTGGTCCTTTGAATGACTTAGTCTGTCCACCTGGAGGAACCGAAACTGTTTTGGTACGGTTACTTAAACATTTGTTCCAGTTCTAGCAGGTTCAGAATTCTAATTGCCCAGTTGTTATTTGTAATAGTTTCACACAGCAAAGTGCTTCATGGAGTTACAAAGAGGGCTACTCTTTGATAAGGAACTTGATCCCCAATGGCAGGCATTCAGGGATTGCTTTTGGAATCCTGCCCAGGGAAGCTCTCCGCTGTGGTGAAATGAACTTTCTTCGCTTGCAGTCCTGTGTCCTTGCTTCTTCATCTGACCTCAGCCGGCAGCTCCAACCTACCCCTTGGTGATGGATGGATAAAGGACTAAGCTGTCAGTGTAGCCAGGATTACTTTGTCCGACCTGCCCCTGCCCCTTTCTGCAGCCACATCTCAGGCCATTCTTCCCTGCACCCTGCTCCAGCCACTTTGTCTGCCTTTGGTTTTTGGCCTTGATTGTATCCTATTGTCTCCAGCCTCTGGGCCTTCTCTTGCAGTGCTTTCTGCTTGGAATAAATCCCCCTTCCTTCCCACTTCACACACCAACTCATCAAAGCTTGGCTCCTCTGAGCATCTTCCTTGGAACCGCCAGCCTTTTCAGTTGCTCTCATGGTAACCTGGCCTTGTCTTTCAAAATGCTCATTACAGTTTGATGGTTTATGTCATTGTGAGAATATTTGATGTGTCTTGGCCACTTGATTTTAAGTCCCTGGAAGTGGGGATAATCTTTATTTTGTTTACTGTTGTATCTCCAGGGCTAGAGACTCAGTAAATATTTGCTGGACAAATTCATACACGTGTTTGCTCTGCTCCCCCTGCAGACTTTCTGGAACTTCACTGGTGGAAGTGAGGACCCTGTGTGGGGTGACGGTGAGTTAGGAGAGTCAGTTATAAGCTAGGCACATAGAAAAGACATGACTTATGGCATCCTCCCAGCCCTTAAACCTCCAATCACTCCTCCCTTCTTCATTCCCTTGACCTGAGCTACTTCTCCTCACTCGCTGAGATTGCCTTCTCTCTGGATTTAAAACCTTCTCCATCTTTCCCACAGCTCTTCTGCTTGAGCTTCCTGTAGATCCTTCCCTCCTTTTCCATGTACTGGCCCCATCTTCCTGCTAGTCTGGTAGTTTCCCATGGAGAACATCAAGCTCTCAGGGCATGTGGAGGCATTTTCCCATCTGATTATAGTGGTTTCTAGTTTTAACACAGCCACGTAAGCAAGCACAGGCTCAATTAGCTACCAGGGAGGCTCATCACCTGCTCCTCTATTTGGCCCAGCACACAGGGCTGGGGGCCAGGCACAGAGTTTCAGATGAGGCCACTGATTAGAGAGTTCTTTATGTCCCAGAGAGCACATCTGCCACGATTTTATGTATCAGGTAAACCATGACTCACCTTTCACATAAATGCAAAATTTTTCATCAGCGAAATCTTCCACCTCTCCCTTCAATATATTAAGAATCAGACCACTTGTCACCACCTCCACCGTCAGCACTTTGGCCCATTTGCCCCCAGAATTACCACCACAGTCTCCTTTCTTCTGTCTTTGCTTCCCAATTTCAACACTGCATCCCAAGTGATCTTACTGAAATACAATTCAGCCACGCCACTTCTCCGCTTAAGATCTTCCGGTGGAAGGAAATCTTTCCATTTGAGACAACAAGGATGGACCTTGAGAATATCATGCTCAGTGAAATAAGTTAGACAAAGACAAATACTATATGATCTCACTTATATGTGAAATCTTAAAAAATTGAACTCATAGAAGCAGTATAGATAGTTGGTTGTCAGAAGTGGGGGGTGGGAAGGTTGGGGAAATAGGTGGAAATGATCGAAAGATCCAAACTTTTAATTATAAAATAAGTTGTGGGGATGTAATGCATAACTTGGTGATGATAGTTAACAATATTGTATTATATGTTTGAATGTTGCCAGCAAATTTGAAAGTTGGTAAAGAGCCAATCTTAAAAGTTCTCACCACAAGAAAAAATTCTGTAGCCATGTGAGGTGATAGATGTTAACTAAAATTATGTGATAATAATTTTACAGTCTATACATATATCAAATCATTATGTTGTACACCTAAAAATAAAACAATATTATATGTTAATTATACATCAATGTAATTGGAAGAAAAAAGATCTTCTAGCAGATTACTCAGAGTGAAGGTGAAGTTCATGCAGTTTCCCTCCCAAAACTAGTTTCTAATTAAAGAGTTTAATTATAGATTTTAAATATCCTATTAATTAAGAGGAAAAATAAAAGCCATTCAAGTAAGTTCGATGTAGGTTTCTCTTTCTTGCTAATTTTTGTACAGAAAATTGCCAATTTGGTTCTAATACATTCTTTTTTTGAAATTTATTTTTTTCAATTACAATTGACAAACAATATTATATTAGTTTCAGGTGTACAACATAGTGATTAGACATTTATATGCCCTATGAAGTGATCTCCTTATAAGGCTAGTATCCATCTGACACCATATGTAGCTATTACAATATTATTGACTACGTTCCTTATGCTGTACTTTACATCTCTGTGATTATTTTTATAACTGGCGATTTGTACTTTTTAATCAATCCTTTCACCTTTTTCACCCAGCCCCACAGCTTCTCACCCATCTACCAACAGGGCTCTTATTATTCTCCCTTTGCTCATTCTACTCCAGCAATGTTGACTTCTTTCTGGTTCCTTGAATGTCCTGTCTCTGCACTTGGCATTTCCCGTTTTCTCTACCTGGGAGGCTAGCTCTTCAGTACACACATGGTTCGCTTTCATATGCTCCAGGACTTTCCTCATGTGATCTTATTGGTACATGGACTCTGCATGTTCGCCCTAGCCTTTCATTTGGCCACCACCCCAACCTCTGCTTTCCTCTTTGAAAACAGAAAGGCAGACCATTGAGATTATGGTGAAACATTGGCCAGTTCTGACCCTTTAAAGAATTATTGTTCCTCCTGGAGAGCATTGATGGCTTACAAGAGACCATAGATGCTAGGGAAATGGTTTCAAACTTTAAAAATATAAGCGGAGCCCTTTCATCAAATAAAATTGTATCCATAAGATCTTTACTTTAGAAATTTTAGGGAAATGAAATGTCGACCACGTTAGCACATGCTGGGGACAGAGGCTGTCACTGTCTTAGCTGACAGGTTAGGAGAGTGATGCCAAGAGAAGTTAAATTCTTCATGTGGAAATGGGAGGCAGTGAAGGGAGATCGGGGGTAGAGGTCTTGGCTTTGTCACCATCACCATTCCATGTCCTCCTTGATCCTCCCTTCCACCCAGAGCATTACAAGGGTTTTATGAATGCTAAAATAAATAACTTACTGGAAAGCACAGCATACTACCCAGTGAGGAATACAACAAATATGTCAGCTCCTCGCCACCTTCATCTTCATCAAAATCATCATCATCCCCATTCATCTAATTGTCCATATTGCATTGTTTTGTCCATAAGAACAATGTGAGAACTTACCACATGGCATTTGCTAAAACAAATGTACTCCTCCACCTCCTTCAGGTCTGCTCAAAGGTCACTTCTCATTGACATGACCTCTCCTACCACAAAGTGCAGCCCACTCATTTTCCCCTCCTTGACCCCTCCCTCATTCCTCTCTGTTCTTTTCTCCCCATTGCACTTTTCACTTTCTAACATGCTATAAAACTTACTTATCTACTGTTTATCTGTTGTTTCTTGTCTGCCTCTGCTGGAATGTGAGCTCGGCATGGGTGTCCCCTCTGTCCATTAGCATGCTACTCTTCCTTCAGGTTCCAGTCAAGGCCCATCTTTCTCTCTTGGCCCTGGTTTGCATTGGTTCTGCCTCCTCCTGATTGCTCATGGAGTACATTTTTTTATCCCATGTATTTCAGGGCTGGATAGGACTCCTCCTGTCATCTTCTATTTCTTATGTGCTCAGAGGTAAAAGGATACTTTCCCACTGGGCTCCCATTCCTAACTCTGTCATAGTTCAAAGGCAACCTTGAGACATTTCTCAACCACATCTTTTCACTTTACAATAAGGAGCTGAGTTAGGCGATATTCACAGCCTCTCCAGATTTCACATTCTAAGAGATCATAAGCAGCTCGAGTGCAGGGTCCAAGTCCAGTGATAATAATCACTGCCTGCTAGCCCCTTCGACTGCATCATTTCCCATCCGTGCAATAATCTTATAAAGGAGGCACTATTATACTCATCTTATAGATGAGGAAACTGATACTTAAAACTGTAAAAACAAAAATAAAACTTGCTTACATGACTCTGCTAGTGAAACAGGGCTGGGACTCTATCTTGAGTCTGTCAAATTTCAGAGCCTGTGTTTCTTTCTCCTTTCTCAACTTTCCTTTGTCTTATATTTCTTTTATATTATGCGTGGCCATGAGTGACAGATCTGAGGTGATTTTTGAGTTGTATTCCAAAAGTACAAGAAAAACCTAATTGGATTTTCTTGCTAGGCTCTGATACCTGACTGCTTTTTGGGCTGGGCAGTACCCTCTGAGGGGCTCCTTGATACTAGCATTTGAGCTAGTATCAAGGCAGCCACATAGGGAAGAAATCATTCTTTCACTCAGTAACATATGACAGGTTACATACATTCTACAAGGCTCAGTTTACAAACTATGTCCTTTCATTAAATAAGGACAATAACATCTATATCCTAGGTTTATTAGGAGAAGTTATATAAGAAAATAAATGTGTGGAGTTTTAAAAAAAATTTAATTGTGGTAAAATACACATAATATAATATTTATCATCTCAACTATTTTTAAGTATACGGTTCAGTGGTATTAAATATATTCATTTTGTTATGCAGTCATTACCACCATCCATCTCCAGAACTCTGTTCATCTTGCAAAACTGAAACTCTGTACATGGTGTTTGTTTTTGTTCCAACCCAACCTGGATGCAGAACTCAGCATACCTTCCAGTTCTCTCAAAAGCACACACACACACACACACACACACACACACACACACACACACGTGAGAAGCAAGGTCTCCCTGCTGATCTTTCAGGGTGACACCACCAGCTTTAATCTCTGAACTCATGTTTCTAACCCATTATAGTGCTCATAAAACAAAGTCCCTGCTGGTTAACAGGGCTCACTCTCTTTGGGTAGTTATTAGGGTTATAAATAATAAAAATTACTTTCATTGTACATCATCATTATCATCTTCATCATCAAAAACTTCTATTGGTAACTTACAAGAGTGATGCAGAAAGAGAGAAGTGCTAAAGATTGGGAAATGGCGAAATTTTAATCTAATTTTCAGAAGAGTGTTAAATGGATCAAGAGAATCCATCTATCTGGATAAAGCAGCTCTGGAACTCAGCCTTTTGCACTCAGAAAAATTGAACCAACTATATCCAGCAACTAAAGTTCATCTGTCACCCCACACTGGTTGAGCGAAGACTGGCAACCCAGAACTCCACCCAATTTCCATATTCATTCCATCTGAAAGCTCCTGGGTAGGGGTGAGAGGGACTCCTGTATTTGCTTAGAATTGTCTGACCTAGAGGATCAGAGTCCCTTCCACTTCCTGAGCAGACTTGTGGGGTCCTCCATAACCTGGTTCATGAGATCAGTTGCACCGATCAATCCTTCTATTGTGACTGCCTGAGTCTACCTTGTCAGTCAGTGTGATTTCCTTTGTCGGGAGGGAATCAAATTTATCTGGAAGTGGGGTGCAGGGAAGCCATTTGGAATTGCTGAGGAATGGAGAAATGGAATTAAAGTTATCGACATCAGAAAATTATTGATCAAGAGTCTTCAACTACTTGTTATCTACAGGCAAACTTATTTTATATGTGGTTAACTAAATGCATTTCTAAAACCTTAGTGAGCAACAAATCATACCGCCGATGGGAGGCAAGCAGCAGAAGGCATAAACTGTGTATCTGAGTGTGGGGCTTTTTAAAAATGCAAAAGAGGAAGGGACAGAAGAAAATGTGAGATTCATTTTTATAATTTACAACAACCTAGTGATGTTTAATTTTGATTGTCTTCTTCCTCACAAATCAATTCTCCATTTCCTCCTGCATGACTTGCCACAGAGCAGAAAAATTATTTCCCTGAATACTGAAAATCTTAATTTACTATCTTTGCATAGTATCTATGCAGTGAAAACCTCACAGATTTCAGGAATCAGAGATTGAGCAACTGAAAGGACCAAAAGGTTTACGAATGACAGCTGTAAGCTTTGTTCTCTAAACTAGATTTTCTCCATCATTAAATCTGGAGCAGAATCTCCCTGTGGAATTCTCAACAAAGTCAAGACTGTGCTGGTTAGTGGCACTGAAAAAAGGCTATGGGGTTGGCATCAGAGATCAAAGGCCTTAACATTTGTGAAGTATCAACAGGAGTCTGAAATCACTCTGTCCATCTGCAGAATCTGTCTCTGCCTTGTGTTTGGTGATATGGTAATTCCAAGTCTTTGTGAAATTATGATGGACACTTTTTCTTTGATTTGTAACATCTACTACCATATAGGATATCTGGCAGATAGTAATTTACAAATAAGAGTTAAAAATCCAACTTTTTTGGTATTTTAATTGGGAAATTTTCATGATTCTCCTATGGATTTACCCACGGAATAACAAGATGAGGCTAAGCATTTTTACCTTAGAATCCTGGGACAACAGCAATAATCCCATTCAAAGGTCTCTCTTTCTGCATTTGTGGAGCAAGCCCACAGAAAGTCAGGTTATACAGTGGTGAGAGGCAAGCCAGGACCAGAACCCATCTTCCAACTCTTTGCAGTAGCCCCTCTCCTGAAACTGTTTTCATGGCTATGTCTAAGGTACCCTATCCCATGTGCAGGTAGCACTGCATGCGAGTAGTTCCTGAAAGCATGTTTGTGATTGATGATGACAATGCCGTTAGTGGTGATTTAATTATAGGGTGCTATGGAGGGCAGACAAAGTTTTCCAAATGGAAGGAATAAAGTTGAAAAATAAGAGTTAAAATATTGTTCCAGGTCCAAACTAAGTATTCCATATATACTCTTTAAATTAAAATAAAGACAAGTAGGCTATGGGATTTATTTACATAAAATATTAAGAAAACTAAACAAAAGTTCCCATTCCCTTAATTTTACTGTTGGATATGAGATCGCTCATGACCAGAAAGGTTGTTCAACAACAACAAGGCACCATGGTGGTCTCTGATGTTTCCACAAGTGGTGGGTGGCTTCTTAAAGTCAAATCTACTTAGTTCATGACATCTAAACCTTTCTGTGGTGAGGGTATCTGTGCTGGTACTGGTGGTGCTGGTGCTGGTGGTGATAATGGTGCTGATTGTGTTGGTGGTGGCAGCTGTGGTCAATAGTGATGGTGAGGATGGGGGTACTGGGAGAAACTGTGGTAAAGTTGTGGTAGCTGTGAGGGTGTTGGTGGCGGTAGTAAAGAAGAATTGCCATTTGCACTCAGCTCTCCAAGACAGGTGGGATTTTCAGCAGGCAGAGATTTGCAGAAATGAAAGCTCCAAGTTGAGGAAGCAGCTCAGCTGAGATCAGTAAATTTCTCTGACTGGCTGGGAAGTGGGGTGACTGGCAATGGGGTAAGATTGTGAAGGCTAACCTTAGAAAGGTATATCTGGGGTCATCTGGTGAAGCCCTAGATAATAGAAAAGGAATTTTGAATGGGTATTTACCCAGGATGGCAAGGGGAATAGCTAAATGACTAGAATCATTCAAGCAAAAGAGATGAGGAACCCAGTGGGGACAGTAGTCCCTATGATTGAGATGTGAGAGGAGATATGAGAGTCGTTTGTGGCTCTACAGAACTTGAAACCTGCCTGGGTGTGGGGATCTAGGGGGAGTCATGCCCTGTGCAGAGACCAGCTCTTCAAGGGCATGGCAGTGTGTTGTGTTACTTGGCTTTTCCACAGAGTCTGGCACTGCACCTAGTGTGTGGTAGGTGTCTGAAATGTCTGAAATCTGTTTAGCGGTTTTGAGTTACTCTGGCTAAAGAGGTGACCACCTGACTGGGTTTTACTCTTTTCCTGTTCCCTTCATTCTTCCTGTGAGTGCACGCTTACGCAGTGGCACACCCACACAGACCTCTTTTTTCACAGCTACAGTTTGATCAGGCTCTGGGTAATTGATTAGGGAGTATAGGATTGTGTACTGCTTCTTCTCTAACCCCGCTTAGAGGAGGGAACTCACTGAAGGGGAGTGAGTCTGAGATAACCTCATGGAAGAGGTGATATTTAACCTGAGTCTTGAGGAGGGATAGGGTTTAGGTAAACAGTGAGGGAGGGTATTTGCAAAGATTAGAAACTAGGGGCTGAAGTTTAGCCACTGAAATGAGCGGATCAGTTTTGCTGAAGTGAAGGCATGTGGAGGCTGTTAGATAGACTCACTTTGGTCAGACCAGGGGAGGCCTTGACTCCTCAGGTAATAATGCTGGCCTTATCCTTAGGGCAGAGGCTTCCGAGTCAGGACACTTGGTGTTCGTCTTAAATTCATGTGTTCCCCTTCATGCCTTGGTCCCCCTTGCAGTCACCTGGGGGCCTGTGAGTGAGCTCTGGCAAGCATTCAGGAATATGAGCAGAAGTGACACCTCACTCATGGCCAGGGTGCCTGTGCATGCCCCTCTATCCCTTCTGCGGTGTCCGTGGAAGTGCCCTGCTGGTGCAGCTACAAGATGGCAGAATCTACATACCCACATTCTGCATGGTGGGGAGCAAGATCCAGGACTTACACTGTGAGTGAGAAATAGCATTTTTTTTTTTGTGATAGGGGCCTGAGGTTTTTAGTTAATTTTAGGGCAACTATGCTGACACCATCTAAGACTCAGGGTCAGGGAGAGAAATGTGGGAGTTGGGGCAGTGGTGGAAGGACTTGTACAAGGTCATGTACTCTTTATCCATGAAGCTTCCTTTCATGTGCAATCAGATGGTATACTGTTCTTCTGGACACTGGGAGAACAGTTGATTATAAAATCCATGACTACTTCTCCTTTTCACCAAGAGTGGCTGGGTTTATCAGAGTGAGATGCTTGAAATGTAGGGTGAAACTCTCATTGAAGCAGGGGGTTAGGAAGCAAGACCCTTTAGTTCCCCCTCAACATCAGCCAGCCAATGGAGGTGCTTCAGAATTCCCAGTGCAACTGAGAATCCAGTTTGAAAATAGCTCGGTAGCATGAAAGTGCAGAGGATTTGGATTTGGAAGATCTGGATTTGACTTCTGGCTCTACCACCTACTAATTGTCTGAATGTAGGTAGACAACTTAATCTCTCTGGGCTGTATTCTTTATGCAAAATTGGATATAATAACTGTAATTCCTACTATACAAGACTATTGTGCAAATAGAGAGAAATAAAATATGTGAATGATGCTTTGTGGACTTTATGGGACTCTGCAAATATGTGTGGTTTGTTCATAATTACGCATGCATATTGCAAAGCTGTTTTCATAGTGGGCCTCATTGCTTCTCTCACATTGCCTGTGTCGCTGTACATCCCAGAACCTTTTCATTTCTTTCTGTAGGTGACCTTGCCTCTCATTTCACTGAGAATATCAACAACTTCCAACATGGCTAGCTCATCTTCTCTCTATACCTTTTTACATCCTCTCCTTGTCTCCTGTTCCAGAGGAGGATGGAACTCTTCTCTGCACCTGGTCCAAATCCTTCCCTTGGGCTCACAGCCGGTCTATCATCCCTCCTTCAAAACTTTGCTTCATCCATCAACCTCTATCTCATGTCTTCCAGTAGTTCTATCTTCTCAGTTAGATAATGTATTCAAGCCTCTTGCATCCTGAAAAAAATGAATTCCACTAGCATATTATCTCATAAGGTCAAATCTTATCTTTCTCTCCTCTTTACCACATGTATTTCTGAAAGAATAGCCCAAGTTATCTGCTTCAACTTCCATGCTCATTTGGAATGGGAAGAATGAAAGGAGATACTTTCTGATGATAGACAGCCAGTTAACTTTTCATGGGTGTGATGAATGTGGGCAAGAAAGGAAGGTGGTTATTTAGTCTTTTGTTCTAAGTATGTACACAGTATCAAAAAAAAAAAAAAGTTTTACAACCAGGGAACTAGATGAAAAAACTCAGTATGTTTTCTTTGCTCATTTATTACTCTGGGTTTTCAACAATGTCACTGCGTCATTGATTTTTTTAAAAACATTTTTTTACTGTGGGTGATGAAACTATTTCTGTTCGGTGAAGTGTGTTTGGAGACTTGAGCTAAACATCCTCTCACTTAATAAACAGCACATTCAGGATTCGAGCCAACCTAGATCTTTTAAAATAAATGACAAAAACCACGGAACTCAACGTGTGAAAAGCAGTGATAGTGACAGATCATCACACAGGGGAAGGAGTCAAGACTGTGGGGGACTAGGCTCATTTCAGGCAGCCCTCTCACTCCCGGTCTGGGATGAGCAGCTGATCACTATTCACGCCCGGGTTGGGGGCACCTGAAATTGAGGTAGCTATTATTTACTCTCTAAATCCAAAAGATTTTATTTCTTCCTGTTGTTCAGCTGAGACACAAATAAGTTATTTTTTTCTCTTTAGGGATCTGCATTAGAGTAAAGACAAATGGGGTGTTTGGTCTCTCATATCTTTGCCTGCTCCTGGGTGTAAGCAAATTTTCATCAGGCGTTCTTGGTCATGGTGCACAGCGGGTGGTTTGTTGGTAACTCCTGGATCTCCTTAAAGAAAAAATCTTTGATTGGTAACATTCTGTGGTGTAAATACCTTTGCCATGGCCAATTTTAAGCTGCAGCATGATGTCACTGAACACGGAACTGAGAAGAGACGTGTGTGACAACTCTAGCAAGCCGGCTCTGGTACACAGCTGAAAACGCCACACATTCTGTCAGTGGAGCAGTACACAGTCCACAGGAAATGGGAAAATCAGAGAAATGCATGGGAGAATGCAGAGATAAAAAAACATACTAGGAGACTGCCACCCAGAAAAAGAAAAAAGACTTATATCTTCCATTTTCAAGACAAGAGAGAGAAAATTCTATGCATAGGTTTCTTTTAGTGTTTAGTTTTTACATAGTCGCCATCATCATTCATTGGTTCTGTTTCTTTTTTGTATCCAACATAACATAAGTCCCCTATTAGTATAAACGTATCCTAAACATTTTAGCAGCTACATAATATTCTAATGCATGAACACATCAGCCCATCTTTTGGTACACTGAAGTTGTTTCTGATTTTTTATAAAAATGACCTTGTTTATCTTAATAAACATCCTCAACTCTCCCAGAAATACTGTTGAGGGAGCTGAGGAAGCAGGGGTCTCAGTAGGAAGGAAAACTTCTGGAACAGCTGCCTCAATATTGGCTAAGCCTTGGGGATCACGGAGGAGAACTGGGTGACTCTCATTGGCTGAGAGACTCCCAGGCCTCTGTCCCTGAAACCTATGTCCCGGTAAACCATTCTCACCACCACTTCCAGGTCGCTCAAAGAGCTGGTTCTCATTTCTCTGCTCCTGGGTTTATCTCATTAGCTGACCCAGTCTTTCCCATTTTCCTTTCAAACTCCTCATTTGTGGCAAGTAAACTCCTATCCATCCCCAGAGTTTCAGGAATGTTCCTTGTACTTTTAGCCTGACAGCACCCTGGCTGGCCCCTAAGAACATGTGTTCTCCATACTCCTTTGTAAATTATGGCCATTTTTTTTCTGGTTCTCACATTTATGCTCCTCAGAACCAGAAGGTAAGGGAGGGAAGAGTTCTTTTCTGCTCTTTGCCATTTCCAGAACACTTTCCTCTTTTGTCCCATCAAATGCCATCCCTTTGAGAAGCATGTATCTGGCCACATCATCTCTCTCCCTCATTGCTGTCACCATTTAACCTCTTGGTCACTCTTCTCCGGTTACTGAGGACTTTAGTTCTGGCTGGAAACTTTCCTCTCCACCTGGCCTCTGCTTCATGGTGGTGACTTCATCCTCCTCAGAAGACTGCCCCGCACCCTGGCATCTCAGCTCTTAGACTCATCTCCAATGACTTTTCTCCTTCCTCTGCCTCCCTGGTCACACCTGGACCATGCTCCACCTTTGAGATGCTGATTTCAAGCATCCCCTCCACAAATACTATCTCCTGGCTCACTTGCCCAAGGTACCTCCACTGCCTAGTTCTCTGTCTCAATGAGGACTCAAATCAATTGAGCCTACCCCTTTCTTCCTACACCCAAGCCTTTTCAGGTTTTACTTCCCTCCTATGCAGCTGCCTCTGATTCTTCTACCCTTTCAATCTAGTATGATGTTCACCTGACAGCATCTCAGCCCAAGATGAACCCAACCAACCACATGCTCATCTGCAGATATTGAGCACTGGGGGACATTTGCAGAGCTAGACTGACTTGACTTTCTATTCCTGGACCATTTCCTTTTGTTTTTCAGGGGCTCCACAGCTGTGGCTCTCCTCTTACCCCACCAGCCACTGACTCATAGTTCCCTTGGCTGAGTCTTCCCATTCTATGACTTTCTTAGGGCTTTGTCCAGACCTTCTTCTCTGATTAGCTCTTCCCAGGTGACTCATCTGTCTCCAAGCTTGTAGATCCACCTATGAGCTCATAACTCATATTTTTATATCTCTACTTTAGATCTTACCGGTGAGCTAGACTCATATGTCCACTGGGATGCATCTCACTGGTGTCTCATGGCCTCTCTCTTGATTGAGGCTTTCAATTTACTCTTATTATTGTCAGAGTGAAGTTGAAACTCCTCAGTGGGTCTACAGATATCTAGCCTAGCCTGGTATTTCTTCACTTATTTCCATTTTGTCCTACCCACTAGAACACACACACACCACAAGATCATACCATACACCCTCACACACACATACACACACACACACACCAGAGACCATATATACTCTCCTTCCGCTCCCCCCACTCCCCTTCTACCCCACATACACACATGCACACATTTTACTCAGCCACACCAAATTTCTTCAGAGAGATAGGATGATGTAGTGGCTAATGAGTGAGCTTTAAAGTCAGGCTTCCTTGGTTCTAGTTCTGCTTATGCCATTTACTAGCTAAAGAATCTTGGACAGCTCACCTACTTTATTAAGCTGTTATAGGGATGGAAGGAGATGAGGCATATAAATTCTTGGCAGAGTGCCTGGAACACCGTAGGTGCTTAATGAATGTGGCTGATTATCGTTTTTTAATTCAATTTCTTAAACATAGTATATGATCTCTTTTTTCAGAGCATGCTGTTGCCTCGACCTAGGATTCTTTCTTCTGCTGAACACTGCATACCACTTCGCTCTCCCCACCCTCACATGCTGTCTGACTAACTCTGACTTAACCTCCAGGACCTAGCTGATTACTAACTTGGTCTATTGAACATTTCCTGACCCGAGGTTCAGGGCACTCCTTCTTGTCACTCCCCTGGCACTGTGGACATTTTATTCTTGCGGCACCCACCAATGGACTTACATGTCCCTGTACCCCTCAATTACCCAGTAGACTCTAAGAGCATTGAAGGTGGGGAAGGTGTCTTGGTTACTGTTGTATCTCCAGCATAGTACCCACCCGAAATAAGTATTCATGAATATTTGCTAAGTGAGTGAATAAAATGATAAATAACACTGTGTAACTTTAGCTCTCCTTTTAAAGGAAGAATAAGTCAAAAAAGAAAATTTATGGGAGCTATGACATAATTTTGTGATTCAGAGGAATACAACTCCCAGTTCACTAATCATCCCTGGTGATATGAATAAGCATTCCCTGGAATAGATTACTACAAGGAAAAAAGAAGAATACTGTCAAAATAGCTAATTTATGTCCTTAGAAATAATAAGATGCTGTCCTTAAACAAAAAGAAACTACCATTAAGTAAGTTCCAACATCTAAATCCGGTCAACCATGATGAAAATAGTTCATAAGTTTTATGTTCTACACTGTTCTGAGAAATGTGATGAAATCTCGCACTATCCTAGGGACATGAATCATCCCTTGTCCAGTGTATGTACACTATGCACACTACCCACCCATTAGTCTTGGTTGACAGACTCACTGCTGCAGTATCACAGTGCTTGTGTTCAAGCAGCCCTTATTTTATTTAATAATGGCCCCAAAGCACAAGAGTAGTTATGTTGGCAATTTGGATATGTCTAAGAGAAGCCATAAGAGTATGTATGTATAGAAAAACAGTATTTACAGGATTTGGTACTATCTGTGGTTTCAGACATGCACTGGGTTCTCAGAACACTTCCCCATGAGTAAGGGATGCCCACTATAGTCAGGCAGAGGACAATTTGGCTATTCTCTGAGGATAACTTAGAGAAAGGAAAAGAAGTTGAAAATAAAGATAAAAAGTATTATAGGAATAGAAGTGAGATTCCCAGAGATCCTAGCTACTAACCAAATGATTCTTTGAAAGAGATCAGAGATAAAACAAAAAACAGAGATATCATGCGTATCTTTTTTTTCCCACAAGTTTTTCCAGCAACGGTACTGCATGTTCCACTATATTTATTATAATATTTAAATAAAACAACTTAAGAATTAGTGGCCATCAGCATATACTGAGTGATTAATATGTACCAGAAACCATGTAAGGGCTTTACATACACTATTTCATCTAATCCTCACAATGACTCATGATGTAGGTACTATTATCCTCAATTATCAAATGAGAAAATTAAAGCTCAGAAGAGGATAAAGTGCCTTTCCTAAAGTCACATCGCTAATGAAAGTTGGCCCTACTATGGATTACTCTGAGGGCAATCCATGATGGGCAAGTCATCATCATAATTTTGAAACGGTATCAGAGAAATAAATGCCAGGCTCTCTTCAGCAACTGAAGTAAAGCCATGTTTGTGTTTTCTGTCATATGGTTTGTTTGGCTAATGGCAGGCTGGCATAAGTGGGGCAAACAGAGACTTGAAAAGCACTAGTGAAATCTAGTCACCATGTGAAGGAACCTGAGAATTCCTACTGGATGATGAGAAGCACATGGTTCAGTCACCCTGTCACTCTGGTAATTTCCAAGTGCCAGACATGTAAGAGTTCCTAGGTTATCCAGCAGCCAGATGACCCACAGCTGACTGAAGACATTTGAGAGAGTTCACAGACTTGACACAAACTAGACCAGCTAACCAACTTATAAAATCTTGACTTAAAAAAAGAGTTGCTACTTTAAACCACTAAGTATTGGAGTGGTTTGTTACTCAGCAGAAGCTAATTGGTACACTCTCCAAATTGAGTTTTTATTACTTGCAGTCAAAAGAGTACTAACTATAATAGAATAAAAATTTTTTTCATATCTAAAATATATCTTGGCCTGAAAATTGACAGTGACGATTTGACTGTGAGCAGATATAATATTTCAGTCCTCTTGGATTCCCTAGATTAATGTATAAACTTATAAGTACCTCAGGGTATATTTCAGGCTATCCACCAAAAAGGACATCATTTTGATTTCAAACAATAGAGTCTTTGCATTGCTAAAAAGAAAACATGATATTTGACAATGTGTACCAAATCAAGCCTCCATTTGTATGTATATGTAAGAGAAAAGTATTCTCAAGCATGTAAGAAAGAATTCTTTTCCACTAAGAGAATACCAATAGACATGTTCCAGGACAGTGAATAATGAATCAAAATGAGAATTCAAAATTAACAAGTCACAGAGCTAGTAAACTGGTGATGATTAGTAAAACAAAAGTAAATAGAGATGACAGTAAATCATGATTTACAAACCATAATTATAAAATGAAACGGAAAAGGCTTTTGAGAGGGGAAATCTATATCAGTTGTTTTCAATCTCTTTGGTTTTAGGATCTTTTAACACTCATAAAAATTACTGAAGACCTCAAAGAGCTTTGGTTCATGTGGGTTCTACCTATCAATAGTTACAGTACTGGAAATGGAAACAGAAGATTTTAGTGTTTTTCAAGTCTTTAAAAAATAACAATAATACATCTAGAGCCTAGATCTTAGTTTCTAACGCAATTCTCCAATAAAATAAACCAGGGCTCCTTAGAGAAATGGCTGACTGTATGAAAGGGACAGGAAATATATAGGATGAGCCCAGAGCATCTTGTAGTACCACAAAGTATAAAAGTGCTCAAGACACAGCACAATACAACAAAAATAAAAATGAAAAGTAAAATGAAGAAAACTCTAAATTGCAATAATCTATTAGATGTGTCACAACGGACTATGTCACAGGGATATAGGAGCCAACTGAAAGAGCTCTCAGTGACTGAACTCAGACTGTTTGAGTGACAAAGTAAGGGATTATAACCTTAAATACAAAATACGTATTTGTGGGCCCATACTGATAAAAATAAATGATTAAAGAAACAAATAAATGAGGGAAAAGAGACAAATTGTTAATGCAGAAGAATCACAAATAAAGTGTGTAGATCTGCTCTCACGGAGAGGGAGCACTTAGTGTGGGATGTGCATACTGAGTTCTTACCAAAGGTTACAATGTGGAATGGGGAAAAGTAGTAACTCTATAGTGGAGAAACTTGACAAACACTATCTCAAGCCAGGTGATTGTCATGTTAATAACATGTACCTTTGGTATGATGTGCTGAGAATGGCACTTTACTTCTATAGTCTTACTCCCCACAATCCACAATCCCAGTCTAATCATGAGGCAAATACAAGAGAAATCTCAGTCGAGGGACACTCTGTGAAATGCCTGACTAGTACACCTTGTCAAAATCACCCAAAACAAGGAAAGTCTAAGAAACCATTATAGCTAAGAGGGGCCTAAAGAGATTTGATGACTAAATGGAATGTGGCATCCTGGGTGGGGTCCTGGGAGCAAGAAAAAAACATTAAGGAAAAGGTGAGGAAATCTAAAAGAAGTATGAACTTAATATTATGTCAACATCAAGTTTATAATTGTGGCAAATGTACCATACTAAAAAGCTGTTAATAATAATAATAAAAAAAACAGGAAAAGGTATTTGGGAAGTCTTGTACTATCTGTGCAACTTCTCCGTAAATCTAAAATTGTTCTAAAATAAAAAATTTATTAAAAATAAACTCAGAAGTTAAACGATATATTTATGACAATATCTATGTTTGAAAAATTAGTAAATACAGTGGCATTGTTTTACATTTTTACAAATTCCTTTACTGTTTGGGTTAATGAAAGACGATTGAGTTCTCTTATCTTCTTCTGTATTCAATGTGCCATGATATGCCGTGTTGTGGAGCCTCTGGAAAACTCCACTGTACACTCATGAGGGTATGAGAGTGAGAAGGCAAATAATGTCTTCATATTTTCATATAAATAATTTTGACCTCATAGACCTTTAGGAGTCCCTTGGTCACACTTTTGAAAATGACTGCTCTATATTACAAAAAGCACAGGTTATAAATCTATGGGAAAAGATGGCAAGGGAAGATGAAGTAGAAAGTGACAAGTTTCTTATTCCTATACATGGAAGTAAAAAATGAGTTGTTATTGACGTTATATCAATAAATGTCAACATAACGTCAACTAACATGATGTTAATAGCTAAAAATTGATACCCAAACCTGACAAAATAGTGCAAAAATGACAAATATTACTTTTAAATATTGAGGTAAGAATTTTATTAGACATAACTAGTCAATGTATTAAGAGCATAATACCCCAGGACCAACTAGATTTATCTAAAAGACACAGAGACAGAATTATAATGATTTGCATTCATATGGTACATTAAACAATACTTTCTCAACAGATGCTAATATATTTTGATAAAATTCTTTACCAAACTAGGAATTAAGAATGCTCCTTAAAATAGTAAAGTGTATTAATACTGAAAAACCATCTTCTCAATATAAAGTGCCCAATATTAAACTTAACTGTGAAACTAATAACCAAAAACCTACTTTAATGGTAAAGTTCTGGAGGCATTCCCAGAAAAGCAAGAACATTAACAAAGTCATTATTTAATGCTGTAAAATTTCTGGTCATTACTTAAAACATGAAGCAGAAATAGAGGTATAACCACTAAAAAGATAGAGACAAAAATCAGTAATCCCAGATGACATGATTATATTCTAAGAAAAAAAAATCAGGCTTAAATACTATTAGAACCAATGAAGGGGCTAGATAAATGTAAACTCATAAAAACAGTTTACTTTGCTATAATACTAGTTGAAAAATATAAAAGGAATCATTTCAAACTTTGGATTTAATACTCCAGTTTAAGCCCAATATCATTAATTCCTTCTCCCACTGGAATAGTCCTTGCAATTGTCAAAGAAATGTGAAAATTCATTTCAGCTCTGGAAGCGAGTGCGGGGTATCACCCACTAGGCCAGAGCAAATTTCATGAGGTTACTGAGCAGCTGAGATGAGACCTGTAAGAGGGAGGGTCCAGCCAGCTGGAGAAAGAATGATCCACTTGGGAAAAACAAGTGTAAGGAAGTTGCCCCAGTGAGGAAGGCTTTGGAATAATGGTGAGGAAGGGCTCGAGGGAAGGCACGAGGCTCGGCCTCGAAACTGCTTCTGGTTTTGGGATGTGCAGTAGGCGTCTTGGTAAGAAGCTGCCAGCTGAGGGACCAGTGCCCAGCCTCCCACTGGCTTGAAAGCTGGGGACTTGAACACCAACCACTAGAGGAGGGGCAAGACTATAAATAGCTCTGGGCTGGTTGTGCTTGCTGTGCTCCAGTGGGGATCCAGCTGGGAAGAGGAAAACCACAGCAAACTTATGCTTCCTTCTTTCATCTGTCATTGAAAGGGCTGAGGAGAGACCCTTACAACTCCGAATCTATCTTAACTCCTCATACCTAGTAACACTTTACAAGGATGAGAGAAAACAGAAAATAATTCAAAATTTGGTAGAACCAACAATGGGAATCAATTGTGAGAAGAAGCAAGTGTCTCCTTGTGAAAGCTCTTGCTTCAGGAAACAAGTGGAAACTGGAGGTAATTCCGTATTTGTTGCTAAAGCAAGACTTGAGAGGCTGTTACACCTATGAAAAGGGCAGGAAACACTGCTTTCAAAGAAAGCACGATCACAGAATAAAAATGGAATGAAAGAGTGAAGAGCAGATCATCTCTTGATCTTACAACTTCATCAGACATGTTTGAGAATTCATTCAGAAACGAACAAAACAAGATGAAAAATGATTTGAGGAAAAATAATTTTTACAGAGGATTAACTCTGAAAAGGAAAGCAGAAGGGAGGAAAAGCGATTAAAAAAAATTTTTTTTAAAGACAATTTCCCTGAACTAGAGATTTGACTTGAGATTGGAAGACCTCAGAAATAATAGAAAACACAACACAAATTTCTAAATATCCCTATATTCTGGTGTTTTTAATATAAAGAATAAATAAAAATCTTATATGCAATTAGGCAGAAATCACAAATTATCTAAAATGGAAAAAATTGCAAGGCATCAGATTTCTTCACAAAGCTAAATGCCAGAAGACCAAAGAACAATGTCTAAATAATTTAGAGAGAAAGTGATTTTTGTCTAATAACTATACAATCAGCCAACTATTTTTCAGGTGCTAAAATATTCATTTTTATTTCAACTTTTTTTCGTTAGTGAATAATTTCTCATGACAATATTTTTATTCTAGAGGTGGATGCCTTAAAAATTTCAAATTACTGAATTTAAGAATGCAGTGCAGGCAATAATTTATGTTCAGTTTGAAGAAACTTAAATTACAGATAAGCACAAATAAAAAAATTCAAATGACCTGTAACTCTACTTCTGAGATAATAACAGTAAGCATTAAATTTTGCTACATATCTTTCCAGACTTTTCCCCTAAACCTGTATGCACCTGTAAATACTTTACAAAACACACAAATGGTATCATACTACGTATATTACTTTTAAGGGTATTACTGATTAGAATATCATGAATATGTTTTCATGTTAATTTTCATGTTAATAATAATTGCGCAATCTTATTTCTGATGACTGCATAGTTTTTCTTTGTGTAATGATCACCATTAATTTAATCAGTCCTCTATAACTGGGCATTTGTAATTTTATAACCTTGTAAATGAGGCTGACATCAGTGTCGTGCATATACATTTTTGCCCTTGCGACTTTCTAAGAGTATAATCGCTGATCTAAATTAAGTCTATGGTTATAAACCTTGATAGATATTTTCAAATTACTCTCCTGAAAACAGTGCCCACCTTCCCCATTACCTTGTTGATACTTAGCATATTTGTTAAGTTTTACCTGGGCTAGTCAAAGAGCGAAACTGTATCCATTATTGGAATACAGTTATTCAGATTCTTTTATGAGCTGTTAGTTTTATGATCCTTGCCTTATTTTTATTGATTAGCTAGAGCTCCTCTGTGTTAATTAAGTTAATAATTTGTTGAATATGTTGCCTCCCCCTTTTTTTTGCTCAATTTGTCATTTGCAGAACCTAGAACTTGCTCATGGAGTTTCCTGATACACAGCATTTAACAAATATGTCTATATCTATGTCTGTATTCAAACCAGCAATCTCTTTTACTTTGGTTTTGCCTTGGGTGTTATTCTTTGAAATCCTCTTCTTTATCTCATTTTATTTGGAATTTACATTGTTTTTGAATGATTAGCCCAAAGGTTCCCCATTATATGTTTTATGGACAATATTTCTGTGGGACCTTACCAGGGATTAATCAAAAGAAGGATTCTATGACCAAATAAGTTTGAGAAACACAGGTTTAAGAAAAATCGTCTGGTTTCTTTACTGCAAAACTTAGCAGAGTGGAGCCTATTCATTGCAATATGATTTGAAAGAGCTAAACACTAGGAGCGGTCCAAATGTACATCACTATCCAGATAAATAAATTATGTTTTTTCCATGCAAAGAAATACTATGCAGCTGTAAAGGAAAAACGAGAATGCTTACTTTATACTGATAGGAAAGGATGTCTGGAATAAATTGTTAATGGAAAAAGCAAGGACAGAGTGTATTATATATTATTTTTTGTGTTAAGGAGACAATTAGATGACCTATTCAAACTTTTTAAAATAAGCATAAAGAAACTTTAGAAGGCTCACAAGAAACTAAGAGCAATGGTTGAAGGAAGAAACCTTTTCCTGATCACCCTTTTATACTTCCTGGTTTTTAAACCATGTAAATATATGACATATAAAAGCAAATTAAAAAAAATTTTTTTTTTAAAAACATGACTCTCCAAGTTGGGGTAGTGGCTGGTTATGCAGTTACATATAAACTTATTTGAATACAAAATTCCACAGAATTTTGGATTATCAGGTTTCTGAAAATTTATGGAATAATCTCTATATATTTGACATGTTATCTGTAGCATGTACTAAATACAAAAATTTATAGTCCTGGGTCTGTCTGTCTGTCTGCTTCTCTTTCCCCCCACCCTTTCTTATTCTCTCCCTCCCTCTCTCTTTTTCTCTCTCTTTGTCTCTTTCTGTCTCTTTTTCTCTGTGACTTCTGTGTTTCTATTGGCCAAGTCTGCCACCAATACTGAGTATTTTAACATCTGAAAGAGCAAGGCACTTCTTGCCATTCTTCTTCATTATTTTGCTGATATCAAAATTAATTTTTCTTGTTCACTCTTTTCTTGAGCTATTTTTATTCATTTGTTCTTTCAAACGATTTTCTTTACCAAGCTCCTAAACATATTAGTGGAAACAGTTTGAGAAGAACTGATAGCTTCATGGAATTATATAAAACTAGAAGGGAGACTGTTTGCTTTATATCCAGGTTTTGAAACGTGTGAGATATATTTCACAAATATTCTCTTGTTCCATTCAGCAAAGGCTAAAATAGAATAATGCTTTTCATTTTCTTCATATAATTCCTATTTCTTAATTATTTTAAGTGATTTTTTTTTGTTAGGTTGTTTCTGTTTTAAAGGAGATTTGTTATTCATTTGATTTTATCAAAGATTACTGCTGATATAAGCTACTTTTTTCCTTAATAGGTATGACATTTTAACAATTTATTTTTGATATTTATTGAGGTGCTTCCCTTTGACCAATTAAATAGATAAACTATGCAGATTTCCCAATAACTTGCTAAACTTATTAGCCAGAAAATGTCATGCTCAAAACCAAAGCAATGCTATTTTAATATAATTTCTAATATTTTTGGTGACTCTTTTAATTAGGATGTTTAAATCTATATTTGTAAATTGAATTGGCCCTAAGGTTTGTTTTTGGAGTTCTTTTTGTCAGTTTTTACATTTAGGCCATGCCTAATGTGTATAATAAATTTCCAAGCTCTTCATATGGTTCGGAACTCTTAGAGAGCTTATAGGGTGTTTGAAAAAAATTTCTCTGCACAAACTTTGATCCCTGTGCCTTTTATAAATGTAATTCTCAAATAGTATTTTCATACCTCCCTCCTCAAACTACATCAGTTTGATCATTTACAGTTTTGTGGAAAGTCATTCATTTGATTTCCTGTCAATTATACTCTTGGCCAGGTAGCCCTTTCTCTTTCTCTCAGTCTCAGGGCAGCTGCCTCTGACTGCCTCTGACTGTTGGCAGCCTATAGGACCCCCAGACCGGGTGGCCCCATCTTTCTCAGGCTTATACTTGCACCTCCTAATTAGGGCCTACTAGTAAGTATGGTCCCTGACAGCCATTGGTGGCTTCCTCCTCTTAGACTCTATCTACACAGTATCTACAAGAAATGGGGTGAAGTGTCTGGAATTTGTATGGAAACCTTCCTAATTTTTGCATTAATATAGACTTTTTTTTCCTTCCTTCCTTCTCTTTCTTTTCTTTTCTATTCTTTTCTTTTCTTTCTCTTTCTTTCTTTCTTTCTTTCTTTCTTTCTTTCTTTCTTTCTTTCTTTCTTTCTTTCTTTCTTTCTTTCTTCCTTCCTTCCTTCCTTCCTTCCTTCCTTCCTTCCTTCCTTCCTTCCTTCCTTCCTTCCTTCCTATCTTCCTTCCTTTTTACTTTGTTCTAATTTCTTTCTGGGAGTCAGGGTTAAGAGCTTGTTTTTCCTAAAGTGTCAAGGCACTTTTTATTTTTGGTTTAACTGTTTTTCATTAATAATTATGACCATTGGGGGCCCTGGGCTATATCTATAAATGCAGTAGATGTCAGGAAAGGAGATTAATTACAACAGCTAGCATAAACAATCAATCTGGTAATACAACTATGCTGACACCTCTTTGGCCAAGGCCTGGAGCAGCTCTGCAAAGGATCCATACTTTTCTTTTCTTATTTGTGAATAACCAAGCACATGAAAAATTTGAGAAGTAAAACATTTTTTAATGTTTCTTTTCTCCCTCTTACTCTGTCAATTAAATGACTTTCAATTTTCATTATTATTATTATCATTATTATTGAAAGTAAATAATATACATGAAAATAAAAAATTTCAGCTAATTTCTGATGATGGATCATAACATAAAAGACAAAATGCTATAAATAATGACAATGGCATATTTTTCTAGTTTTCTGTTATAACTGGTACTTATAGAGAATTATAGTAGAGTTAATGTATCTACGTGTGTGTGAATGTCAACAAACTCTCCAGGTAATTAGAGCCACGAGTGACACTATTTTCTGAACTAGCCTCCTTTCCCAGTTTATCAGCAAAATTTGGAATTCAGAATAGACATGTCTTACTTACTTCATGCTAAAATCTACCACAAAGTTATGTACAAAGAAGTTTAATGAACAGAAAATTACATATGACCAATATTAATAAATGATTCAGGGAAGCTGAAATTCCTCAGGCTTTTTAAATCTCATTCTCTGGGATGTCTTTCTCATTTTTAATCCTCATTATAGACTTTTTCTTGGCCTTGGTGGCAAACTCTCTGATAGATAAATGTTGGCTTGTTCATCTTCCTCATCCTCAGGGTGTTGCCCTAGGACCTTTCTGGATCATTGATTGAAAACTGATGGCTTGTATGGCACCCTCAGAAGTGGGCTTGATCATGAATAACTTGGAAAGCTGCTGCACGCTTCTCCTGGTTTTAATAGAGCAGGGAGGTCGATGCATTTTGCAAGGCCAAATGTTTCTCCTTTATGTTTTCATCTTTTTTTCACCAAGCTTTTTTCTCCACCAGGAAGAGTCATTTTTGGTTACTCATAAAATCTTTCTTCTTCACCAGCCAATCGACTCCACCTTTATAGGAGTTCTTGGGTAGTGTCACGATTTCACAAGAGTAACCACAGCTAAGTTGTCACGTTGCTAATGATTGCAGGACTCAATGACAAAATATAATAATATTACATAAATTACAAGCCCAAGTGTCTACTTTTATGAATGTTATGATGTTAGCATAAATTTTTATAACTGTGGAATATAAACATAAACAGTGTGGCAGAGGACACTGAATCAGTCCCCTTAAGATCTAGGGATGTAGGTAGGAAGAGCCCAGTTGAAGTCTGGTGTTTTACCTTGCTAGTCAGCTAAGATAAATGACTGGAGTAATTATCATCTCTGTACATGTACACACATATGTGTGTATATAGTCACATAGAGTTGTAGAAATATGTTTAATGACATAGGAAATAGTTTATAATATGGTAAATGAAATAAGTAGATTATAAGACATAAATACAAAAGACTCATAAATTATGAAAGGATGTTCGACCCAACTCCTAATAAGAAAAAACGCAAATTTTAACTATAATGGGCCCAAATCTAAAAGTTTGACAATGTGGTGAGGTTGTGGAGAACTAGGGACTCTGCTGTATTGCTAGTGGGAATGTAAATTAGTACAATCCCATATAGAGGGAAAATTTCAAAATTAAATGGTATGTATCTTTGACTTAGCAATTTCATTTTTGGAAGTTTTATGTTACAGATAGCCTTGCACAATATATGTAGAGATTATTGGTGATAACACTCTTTAACAGCAAAAAGGTGAAGACAATCCAAAGTCCACCCAAAGTGGCTGGTTAAAAAACATTGTATATTTATAATATGGAGTACTGTGTAGCTGAAAAAAGGAATAGAGAAGCTCTTTATAAACTGACATGTCATCCCAGGCAAAGCCCCAGACCTTGGAAGATAATTTCTTATGGAGAAACTTTTGGGGTTATCCCAATGAAAGCAATCTCTTGGAGCTTGTGAAAGCAAACTTATTTAAATAGAATTTAATTTTATGTTAAAAAATATGAAACACACATACCAGAAAAAGTGCATAAGTGAAATTAACTGGTATAATGAGTAAGTTTTAGGTAAACACTCATGCTACCACTGAGCTCAAGAACACAATGCTACTTCTTCAAGTACTCTGAGTATCCCTTCTTGATCATACCCCTTTCCCTCCCATGAGAGGTAATCATGGCCCTCACTTTCATGGGGACTACTGTGCTTGCACTTATCATTTTACCACCTTCTTAAGTCCTCTGAAAGATGTACTTTCATTTTGCTTGCTTTACCACTTTGTTTATAAGTCATCTACATTGCATGGAGCTACATTTTGTTTATTCTATTAACTATATAGTATTCCATGCTTGTACCACAGTATTTCATTCATCCTACTGATGATGGACATTTGGAATATTTCCAGTTTGGGGAATAAAGAACACTGTTGATAAGATGAACAGTATGCTAGATGTATGTGGGTGCATAGACGAATGAGTTTTTCTAGGGTAATTGCCTCTGAGTGAAATTGGGGGGGGGTGTTATAAGGCATAAATAATCATCTTCTTTTCTAGATACTACAAAATGTTTTCCCATGTGGTTTTATCAATGTATACTTCTTCTAGTAGTCAACAAAGTTCTCATTGTTCCTTATCTTCATCCAAAGTCCTAAGTCTTAGTTTAGTCAGGCTTAACATTTACAGTTAAGTGAGTGTGTAGTAAGATCTCATTATGGTTTTAATTTGCCTTGGTGACAAATGAAGTTATGTGCCTTGTTGTATATATTTATTGGTCATTTAGATATTTCTCTTTGTGAAGTGCAGTTTTAAAACTTTTGCGTGTTTTTGTATTGGAGTGCCTTTCTTTAATAGTGCTTAATTTAATCCATCTATTACTAAAGAGTCTAAATGATTAATAATCAGGGTTGGAGATTCACCATGCAGCCAGAGGGTAAATGCAGAAATTTAAGGTTTTTCAGAAAACCTTTTTATGTAATTAGCTGGCACAAATTATCCATCAGACAAATTGCGCCTAAGCATCAGCTCGCCAGACTACCTGCTGCCAGTCATCTGCTGTGCATCCAGATCAATGAGTGATGCTAATGACAGTACTTAACATCCACTATACTCTTAACATGTACATACATGGTGCTGGGCTAAGTATGTATCTTACTTCTCTCAATCTCTCTGTGTGGAAAGTACAGTTAGGCTTAGAGTCTGGAATAACCATTATGACTCAACTAGTGAGTGATGTGGCTGGAAGTTGATCCCTCATCTAACTACAAAGCCTGAGTGCTTATGCTAATTGCTATGCTGTCTCAAAACAAAGTTTCCTTCCAGTTTCGAATTTGGGATTAAGGTGTGCGGTGGAAATGGCAATTATTGCAGAAGAGGGAATAATTAAGTAGTTAGTTTAGAGCTGGTAAAATTTAAATTCCCTAAAAATATATCATAATGGTTATGAAGGACACTGACAAACAGAAAATAGGTGTACTGATGCTTACTATGCCCTTGACTTATGTCTGCATCGCAACTGATATGTGAATGGCAGATATAGACTCTTTCAGTTTAGTACTGCATCCATAAACATTTTATACATATTGAGTAGATAAAATCAGAGACTCTTAATCCGGACTCATTTTTTTTAGGATAAAATCATGAATTTACAACGATGACAAACCTAACCATGCATACAGTAGCAGCTACCAGAAATTCTCAAAGCATGGAAAAGACAATTTGAGATTCGATACTCTGTGTTGACTCTCAAAGGGGCTTTCTAGTTGTTAATAAGCATAAAACAGCAACATGTTCAAAAGTAAAACACTAATTTCTTGGTCAATACCCCAGAAACCTGTGGGAAAATAAATCTTTATTTCCAAGTTAAACTTTGAATTTGTTGAAAAATAAAAGAACTGTGTATTTGAAATAAAATTTGTGGAAAGATGATTAGACTTTGAAAGGATCATGACAACTAGGAACGTCCATGAAGTAGATGGCAATTTTTAAAGCAGTTTGGATAATAAGCTTTGATTCAGAGGGCTGGGTTTTTATATGTATAGTTTTTCCTTTCTGAGGGGACCTTCTGGCTCGAACGTGTTCATATGTCCTGTACAGCTTGTAAAGCTATTTTCTTTCTCCACTGAGACCCTGCTCAGGCCTGTAGTTTCATTTGAAAGAATAATTTTCCATCTTCTTCTAGACGAGCATTAATCCCCCCCATGGCTTGATTGATTAAATCCCACTGTTTGCATCTAGAAGGTGAAGTCTGAGCTTGCTTTACATACTGCCTTCTGGCAAGCCGCTTTCCTGCTCCCTGAACCATTCCAGGACAGGACAACAGTACGCAACAGGCTTTTGGACTCTCAAACCTTGGGGGCTGACAGGTATAGTGTTTTATTTTACCATTTAATAAGTTTAAAGGTCTGTAATGGTTATACTGCTGTCTGATGAATTTGGTTCAATCACAATATCTTACCTTTTGTATGGCATTTAATAGTTTACATGTGAGAAACATTATCTTATTTGCTCTTCACAGCAGTTGTTTATGGGAACCAGTGCTTTATCATCTGTCATTTTAACAAGGAGGAGAGACTGTGATCCTTGCCCAGTCACCTAGCTAGTAACTGGCAACCTTGCCATTACAACTGAGACCTGCTGATTCTAACATCAGTGTTGTTCTACAATTCACACAATACACCCAAGACTGGAGAATTACAGAGGATTTTTTTTAAAGGCCCACAGTGTCAAAGCGCTCTGAGTACAGGAAACTGATGATACTATAAATGTCACCTCGCTGCTCACTTGAACAGAACTAAACTAAGAATAAGCCATTTCAATGTTGCCTCTTGGAGAAAATTGCAAGGATAGCTTTGGAAAACTCTAAATGTCATCAGTCAGACCCCCGGAATATAAGCAGGTCTGCCCTGCAGGGAAAACGTGATTTGTAAGTTCTCAATGTGCTGGCCTTGCTTTCCTGTTCATTTTACATGTGCGTGTCTCATTTCTCCGACTGTAAAATCCTGGAAGGTAAGCATTTGTTTGGTTTCCCCCAGCCGCAGATCTTGAGATAAAGATTCAAGTGCAAATAACTTGAGAAATAAATGCCAGTGGGGAGTGGGGCATGGTACAAAGAAGGGAAAGTGGCTGACACGGGTACATCATTGAGCCAGCTGCCACCAGACGACTGTAGCTTAATCTCAAGAGGAAACCCTGGACACAGTGTAAAAACACACACCTCAGAGGCTTCGCATCTCTGGGGTGAGGGAGCTGGTGTTTTCATATGCAACTCTCATCAGTCCTCCACCCTCTGGCATGCTGTGCAAGAAGGCAGAGTGGCATTCTGTAACTTAGGAGGAAGTTCCCAGGCAAAGACATACAGACACCGCAGTGCAAAGTCACTGGTAAAAAGCAGGAGGGATATGGAAGGCCCCCAAAAGCGTCTGCTATGATAGGATCCAGGTCTTATGTTTTTATTTGTTTGTTTGTTTTAATATTTTTCAAAGTCCAGAATAGTATTTGGGACATAATAGTCCTATGATAACTATGGACACATCAACCGCATATCAGAGTGGTACTGAAGGATGCTTACAGATACACGTTAAATCCTGACTGACAAAAGAATGCGGAAAGGACGAAGGAGCACGGAAGGGCAAAGGGGATACTGGGAGTCGCTTCTACTCACACTTTCTCATAAACCTTGTTGGGATGTTCTGGCCATTTGATCATGCACACCACCCTGCTCGGCAGGGTCTCTGTGGTTGAGTAGTAGCCCTGGGGGAAGGCCAGCAGGAGAGCCAGGGCCCAGATGACACAGATGACCACTTTGGTGGCTGTGGCTGACAGCCGGGGCTGGAGGGGATGGATGATGGCCATGTACCTGGAACAGAGAAGAAAAGACAGTTCTGATTAGTCACCAAAATCTACATTAGTGATTAGGCGTTGTTCCTGACAATGAAAAATTCCTGGAAACCCTGGACTCCTGGTGATTTTTACAACTATTTTCTGATACCTTTTCATGTTCTGTCCTCAAGTTTTATGACTCTTATGACATAAAATGCTAAAATCCATAAGAAAAATCAGCCATTTTTTAATAATTTCAGAACCCATCTAGTAACATTCTGAGAGAGAAATTTTCATCTTAGAAATGCTCACACTAGGGACCCCATGTCCAAGTTAGGTCAGTGGCTGAAAGTTGAATTAGAAAAAAATGTAAAGTTATTCAATAAAATGCCTTTCTTTATTCTTTTTAAATTAAAGAATAATGGTTACAGAAATAATATCTTTTAAAGTCCTCACGTGGCAATTTAAAAAGCTAGCACTTCTACCTAGACCCATACAATTTGTGTATGTGTGAGAAAGCAGTGGCCTCCCGCCAGCAAAAAACAACAGCTCCCGGAGAAATCCTCATTAATTTTTTGGACATCTAGAAGTCAGAGAGTGGTTAGCAAGACTTTTTATGAGGAGAAAGGAAGTCTCTCCCTGCTGAGACAGACACTGCAAATCAAAGGCCAGAGTACATGACACCTCCTTGAAGAAAGGGGGAGGGGAAGCAGGGAGAACAACCACTTAGTGCCTGGAGCTGGAACCTCCAACTCCTGACACCCGGGACCAGGCACTTAATGGTTTCCTCCGAATGCATGTGTCTCTGTGTTTGAATTTGTGTGCAGCCTCTGAGGTGCAGCAGATCTTAAGGAATAATAAATATTTTAATCAGCATTTAGTATCCATTATAATCACATCAATTCTGCTTCTATTTGAAAAGACATATCCTTTTGTGTATTTTTCTTGCAACATTTATGCATGCTTTTTTTTTTATGTCTTATATAAATATTATCTGAAAAAAACCTCAGAATTGCACATATGATTATCTGATATGCAGGTATTCTGGCTTCCATGGTCCAAAATGGTCGATGGAGACCAGAAAGGAGCAGTTAGCCAGCCGCACAGCTCTCAGCTGCCTCTGCAGAATCCCACATAAATCTTTTCTTATACTCTTTGGACTCCTAGAGTCTCTAGGCCAGAACTGGGGCCAGGGTGACAAGCAATTTCATTCTGTATGCACTCAATTTATTTACGCTGGACACCTGCTGCATGCAAAATACAGCATTTCCTTCTGGACACTGAGCTTCTACTTTCTCCAGGGAGAATAGGCACATAAGTAAGCAGCCACAGAACGACAGTAGAATTCATGACCTCCTGTGGTAATCTGATAAGTACCTAAGAGCCTGTAGGAGGCTGTAGAGGTAATCAAGCCTTGGAATGGCAGGTGGATCATTGCAGGAGAGTAGGAGGTGTGCCGAGCTGGGTTTGGGGTGAACCTGCTGAGTATCTGGCTTGGAAGGCAGGAAGCATTGAAAGCATCCCTTCCTTCTCTGGACTTCCTGTCCAGGAAGCTTGATGGCTCATTTTTCACAAAGGCTTTCTCCTTTTAGAATCCAATACTTTAGAATACCTTTCCTACATTTCTTGGAAGGAATTTATGTTTTCCTTCTCTGGTTTCTAAGAGCAAGGCCACTGACAGTGTTCAGTGGATAGAGGCTGGATATCAGGATGCCTCAGATTAGCCTTTTACATTTTTCATCAGATCTGATGTTAACTTCCAGGAAGGAAACCGCAGGATCTTGCCCTTCTGCCTTTTTTTTTTCTTTTCAAAGTGAGTAGGTGGTCTTGAAGTCAAGAGAGAAAGGAGAATTAGGAAGGGACTTGAAAAAGATATTGTGGTGGGGCTGAATAGTAATTTTTAAATCTTTAGGTAAGTTTCCCTGGTTGGGTTGGCAGCCATACAACCTATGACTCAAATGCTGCCTACATAGTGTCAAAAGGTCAAAAACAACTCTTAAGATGCTGTGAATCAAGTATAGCCTGTCTTCTTTAGGTTACTCCAAGGGGCCACAGCTACTTCCAAGGGAGGTCCTGTATACTATAGACTTGATGACCTGTCATACTTTGGGTGGCCTCCAGAAAAGCACCCTGAGAAGTCTTGACTTTCCTCCTGGATCTGCCTCTTTCTTGCTGTCTGACAACAATAAAGCATTAATTTCTTCTTCAGTCATGGGATTGTGATGGATGGGGAACCTCAAAATTAGAGTCAACAGAGGTAGACTTGTGCAACCATGATCTTTGTCCTCTTTCCAGTTTGGCGAAGGGCTAGACCTGGATGGTCATGACCAGAATCTCTAAGCATTTGCGTTAAAATTGTAGGATTGCTTATTGGATCATTTCCCATGGGCAAAATCTTTGCTCTTCACATCTGGACTCACAGCCATGAAGATGCCTTTCTTCTTCAGCACCACCCTGGCTGCTGCTCTCACTGCGGCTGTGCATTCTCAGGCTTCTCCGGAAATTAAAGAGGATGCACAGGGGAGGATGTGGTAATTACATTGCTCCTTTTAGGTATTATCTCAAATGCAATATTTTAATTTGCTTTTGACTCAGGATAAGTGCTCAATCTCAAATAAACGTATCCTGATACCTATCCCCGTGCCCAAGTTGGTGATACACCATTTGGAATCTAATGCGACTGGGGCTAAAGGGGGATTGCATCAGTATATTGGTGCTGTAGCTCCAAATGGGTGGCAGAAAGCCATATTTTATCTCTGCTGCAAAAAACTGCACTTTGGGAGCCCATTTCAGTTAACTCTCTGCCGTTATTCAAGTGTAGGAGCCATTTCAGTGACAGATGGAAGTATTACCCACATAGAGCCAGAGAGAGTAAGAAAGATTGGTTTTATAAAGTATATATATTTTTATTTGTTCAAAATACAGCCATTTATAAATTTTCTTTCTTTTTTCTTTCTTCTTCTCTCTCTGGTGATCCTCACTTCTGGGGCTTATACGACGTGCTTCTTTCTTATTTACCCCAAAGCTAGTACCATTTGGATACCTCATATGTAGATGGAAGCATATTTTCTTTTCCACTGCCTATTCCTGGCTTGGGTTCTGTTAACGTACGTTAATATATATTCATAACCACCCTGAACAATTATTGCTTATTAGATTATAAGTTATCACGGAGCAGGTGCTGTAAGCCTTAGGAAAATACACTCAATAAATATTTATCGACTGCATTGTGCTCACGGGACTACAAGGCAGTCAATGAAACGTCTTTCCAGCTGGCGCATTAATCATCAGGCTGCAGGAGACAGGGGTCCAGAGGCTGTGTGAGATGTGGATTACATTCTCCACTTCCGGTGGTTCCAGTCCCACAGAGGGCCCTCAGCTCTGATTTGAATTTTATGTAGCCTCCCCGCTGACAAACCCAAGGTGCTGTCTTCCTCATGCATGATTATGCTTTATAAAAAGAACTCTCCATAAAGTCCCTTGAATTTGGCAAAATGTAAGTCTGCACAGTGTTTTAAAAGGCCGGGTGAAACAACCTTGCTGTGAAAAAGAATCTCAATCTTTTGACAAGGGCAGTATCCTCCTAACTTCCTCCTGTACCAGCCCTTCTGGTACAGGAGGTGTCTTTTTTCCACCAGAGATCTGTCCTAGCGTACCCTTCTTACACAGTCTTTCCCTTCCAGTTCCCGTCCCCACCCTCTCTTATCCCCACTCACTTCTTCCTGTGTTGGTTCAAGTCTCCTTTAAAAGACCACATCTTTCTAAATTCAAATGACCAGGAATGATGATAGCTGAGAGCACGGCCACTATGTTCTAGTTTAAGAGTAGACTTTTTTCTTTCCCTGTAAAAGTGACAGATAGTGAATATTTTAAGCTTTGGGGCCCATACAGTTTCTGTTGTATCTACTCAGCTCTGCCTTTATAGTGTGAAAGCAGTCACAGACAAGGCAACTATTGGGCATGACTGAGTGCCAAAAAATGTTATTTTCAAAAACAGGTGGTAGGCTGGACTTGGCCCTATCTGACACACAGGTCTCCAAGACTGAAGCTCACTGAGTGGATAAATCTTACAGCTCACAAGCAGTCAGTAAGGTGGTCAGCTGCCTCTTGTTGGGATATAGTTGTCACTCAGCCTAGGGAGTTTTTCCTCCTGTTTCCACCTGGCTGGTTCCTATTTATTTTCATGGCTTGGCCCAGTAGTCATGTCCTCATGGCTGGGTTCAGTGCCCTGCCTTTACTGACATGAAGATCTCTAACCTTGTGCCTACTACACTTCACTTTATTTATCTATTTGCATATCTATCTATTCTATCTTCATCGCTCACAGATACTTTGAGGATGGCAGTTGCCGTGACTTATTCATGCAGATATCCTTGGCCTCCCTCAGCCTAGGATGTAGTAAAAACTTGATGAAAGCTTAATTGAATAAATAAATATGCAAATTTCTTGGCACATAGCAGAGCTCCATAAATGGTTTTTGAATGAAAATAAGTGCAGCAGGAGAAATGCATATGCATAGCTTTATTCCTTCGAGTCTGAACATATGTCAAGACTATTATGTAAGAATAATTACTGTCCAGTGTTTTCTGTTATGCAGACAGCCAGAATCATCCTATAGGAGCGACCTTAATGAATCTGGATTGTCAGAATTTCCTAACTCTTGACATTAAACTCTGAAATAAATTCTCAGCAAGTATTAGTTGATAACTTCTGCATTGACCGGGATGTTGAAAACTCTGCAGAATTCAGTCTTTCTGGCATCACCGCCTGGCTCTTCCTCTGAACAAAATGTTGCTCCATCCTTTCCCCTTATACTCCCCACTCCTCACTTTCTTCTTTGTCAGGGAGCACAGTCTTTCTACCTGAGATCACTAATATTCCATCAGTCAGTGTTTTCTTCCAGGACACTTATTTAATATTCAAAATCTAGGGACCTCATTTAGCCAGATCACTTGACCAGCAACTTTGTCTATTCGACTAAGCTCAACCTTACAAAGCTATAACCAAAATGGCCAACAGAGATGATTGAATATTTGCACACTACCAAAGCATTTTTGGTAATAGCAGAGCCCCTCACTGCTGTGTTATCCACAATTTTATAAAGTAGAAGTTTTGATCTTCAAACCCAATGCAGATTCATAGCACTGTCAGTGGACTCATTAAAAAGCATGCCAGCTGAATGAAAATTCAGCCAATAAGACTAAAAGTGGATGCAAAGACAGATGGAACCAAAAGCCTGCGACAAGAATATACTGAAGGAGGGGATGTAACTGACCATTGTCCAAGCTGGTCTGCCCCCCACATACATGATTAAAGAAGAACCCGTGTGGTTTAAAGATTATTCAGATACAAACTCTCCAGTCAGGAATATTTATAGCTACTTTATTTATAATTTCCAAGATCTAGAAATAATCCAAATGTCCATAAATATGCTACTGGATAAACAAAATATGGTATGTTCATACAAGGGCATATGGAATGACAGTAAAAAGAATAAACTACAAACACACACACCCAACAACATGATGAATATCAAAGAACGTTATGTTGAGTTGAAAAAGCCAGACAAGAAAACAATATATATTAATGATTATTCTTACATGGAGTTCTAGAACTGGCAAACTTAACTTGTGGTGATAGCAACCAGAGCACCAATTGCTTAGGGTGGGTCAGAGAGTGAGTAGGGGTGGGTATGAGGGAATTTCTTGGGGGGCGGGGATAGAAATATTTTGTATTTTGTAAGGGCATGGGTCACTTGAGTGGTATGCTTTCATGAAACCTTGTTGAACTTATACTAGGGTACAGTGCACTTCACTGTAAGTAAATTATACCTCAAAACACCCTGAACCCTGATGACTCAGCCTTTAGAACAGAAAAATATACCAATGATCTAATGATCTCCTGTTTTTTTTCTGCCAACTGAGGTGTGTTATAAGAAAAGTCTATGATTCAGTCACTGTGAAAAATATCAAGGAAAAGCTTGCAGCCATTCTAAACATCATCTAGAAATGGTTAGAGACGGTTAATGTGATAGATTTGCCATCAAATGAATCTTACACGTGTGGAGCCAAACCAAGTATTGT
Source organism: Cynopterus sphinx (assembly GCA_030015415.1). Taxonomy (NCBI): domain Eukaryota; kingdom Metazoa; phylum Chordata; class Mammalia; order Chiroptera; family Pteropodidae; genus Cynopterus; species Cynopterus sphinx. The sequence continues at coordinate 51,270,516 of CM057383.1, read as the reverse complement.
TAAACCCAAGTGTTTCTGTGAGCAAAGGTGGGCCAGATTTGGGCGAGCAGACAGTTACCATTGGGCAGCACCAACACCTGGAGTATCAGTCAGCTGATCTTGGGAGGTCAACGATTCACGATAGAAATCCAACCCCTTGGTGGTGGAACTGGGAGTAGGGGTAGCTGGGGTGGAGCAAGAGGACAGAACATGCGTCTTTTCTAACTGAGAAGAGAAATGACGGCAAGTCCACAGAGCAATGTAAGGTAGGAGAAATAAAACACCTTTCCCTCCCCAACCTAAAGACTCTTCCTAAGGATTGATTGAAACCACTTACTAGCTTGGTGAACCTCTAACCACTGATTCCTCCTGTCAAGAGTCTTCATACTTGCATTTGAGACACCAGTCCTGAGCCTGTGCTAGTGTGCATGGGACAGACACACATGGTGATAACTGTCTCCTGGATCACAGGATGATGCCACTGACAAACTCTCATCCTCTGAAACATTCCCATTGTTGGCACTTGGAACTAAAGCTCAAAGTATAATGACACATGAGAAACTCAAGTGTATAGAGATTTGATTTGGGAAATGCTGATGGGGCTACTTTAGCTCCAGTGGCAGTGTCAAAACAAACTGTGGAGAGAAGTTTAGAATGTAACTTCTTTGAGATTTTAATTACTAACAAGGGGAAAAAAAAAAGAATTGCATTGATTGAACTTTACTGTTTTACTGTTTAACAAGCAGAGGAAGGTCACATTTAGGGCATGGTCAGCACTGTGCATTTTGGCCTTGCTGTCACAAATAACCCTCTCTGGTCAGTTAGGTAGGAAAATGTAATTGGCCATCATTGGCGATGGGGGGAATTTTCATCTTATCATGCAGTGTGGCCTCAATATTCAGTTAATTAATGTTCTCTTCTGACCAATTCTGAACTTTGTGTGAACAATATTAAAGATGCATTTCTTGTAGGGCTGAAACGCCCATTTCATCAGGCCTAGTGGGCTATATAGAGATTGCCATGGTCTCACACAGGCGTGTTTAGGGTTTCCCTGATTCTCTGCAATCCACGTCCGCACAGTGACAAGCATGTTTTCAATGACCATGGGCTTGACTTTTAATCTAAGTAAGCAAAAAATGTAAAGCAGGGGCACCTGAGACAGAAGGGTAAGGATTTTGGACAACGGCATGTTCCTGCCTACCCCCTCCTTAAGGTAGTCTCTCTTCCCTTGCAGGTCTCCTCCCTTCACCCCTATCAAGGCAGAATCAATGGGCTGGCACTGGAGTGAAGTGAGTAAGGCATTTCCTATTCGGGCTGTACAAGTGCAGTGTTGAGTCTCGCCTTTGTTGAAAATTTTGATATTTAGCTCAGCATAGATTTTTTGAACCAATTTCGGTATTTTAAAATATTATATTAAAATATTATTTGTCTCAATTGCCAAATTTTTTTGTACCCTCTTAAGTTTTGCACCCCAGGTGAGTGCCTAACTTGTTTTACCTTAATCCTGGCTCTGGTCATATTTCCCACTCAAGTACACAAGGGGGACAGTCACTGATAAAATGAGGCGCACTTGGACTCAGGTAGTGGTGAAACTATTATTGGAGGATGTTGGCCTTGTCAAGCATCTGGTTACCAGTTAGTTATGCTGTGTCCTCTGCCTGCAGCCTTGCAATGCCCCAGATCACCAGACCATGGTAGGTCTGGTGGGAAGCCTGGAAAATAATCACTAACAGGAGCAGGACGGAAGCTGAGCAATCCTGCTATAGAGAGTATAGAGTAATTTGGGCTCTCTTGCTATGGTGATTTTGCCTTTTATTGTCCAGTGGAAATTCACACTATCTACTTGATTGATCGATTGATAGCGCTTTCTTAGTTAAAAATACTTTGACAGCAATAAGTTATAAATAAACAAAAGTGTATGCTTAACAAAAAATTAAGGACTAGATTTCTATTTTCATGAAAGTTAATGGTGGATGTATAACCTGCATAAAGGGATTTTAGCCATTTACCTTCTATTTGAACACGTATAAGCCAGAAGACACAAATCTACTGAAGAAGTGGCAACGTCTGTGCCAAAAAATTAGTAGGTATTTTAAGAGTGGGTCCAAAGACGTTGCTTTAACATATGCAGTGCAAAAGATGTGTTTGCCCAACATCCTATGATGCATGACTTTTCACTTAGATGAAATGATTGTCCTAAATTAATTTCACTTTTTTTCAGTTCCAACATTTCTTGTGCAAAAACAAAAGTTCAAGTGATAGATATTAATATGTTGGCTCATTTAGCAGAAGAAGAACTTGGCAAATAGCTAAATGATTCTAATTTTATATCAGTGTCATCAGATTTTCCAAATAGGAAATCAGTTAATTCCAATAATGGTTCAGTTCTTTTTTATTCCAAGTCACAGTTTCAAAGTTGTTGGAAGGTTAAACAACTGACATTGTTGTGACTGTTACCATTTTAAATTACAATAGTGAAGATAAATTGCTTTGTTTTGGCACTAATATGAATCCAATGTGGTAAAAATAATGTTCTTACTAAATTAAGATGCCTGTGTAACAGGAATGTACTTGGAATAGGTTGTGACACCTGTAATTTGCCACTGTGTCCAAATAAGTCATGCTATTTTACCAATTGAAATAGAAGCTATAGTTGTTGAAATTTATAAAATTTTTTTGTAGGTACAGAATATTGAGATAAAATTTTTTTTGGTGATAAAGTTGATGGTAAATAAAAAAATATACTTCAATAGGATTTTACAAGTGTTTGAGCCTTTGACAAGCTGTTCTGTGAATTCACTGAAATAATAGTGATAAACATTTTGTAACTGAGTACTATAAGTTTTGGATGCATCTTGTTTTAACATAATTGAAAACCTTTAACAAAAATGTTTTCAATAAAGTACCCCAAAATTTTAGCTTCTGAAGCCTTTAGAGACTGCGATTCTTGAATATAAATCTGGCAAACAAAAAGAGATCAAAATTTATCCGTATAAAAGCAGCAGAGAAACTATAAGGTAAACAAAAAATGTTTTATGGTGTGCACAATATAATTTTGAAATTCTTAAACTGCTTTTAGGAATATTTTGACTCATGGGAAAAATTGATTGTTCTTACACTTTTTTTAGTACATAATTTATATTCAGTATTAGAATGGACTGGTATGTAATTGGGTAGGACTTCAATTTTTCAATATCGAAATTTGGTAAAACAAAAAGAAACACAGAGAGAACTTATCAACTTAGACAACTTCGTTTTGTTTCTTAAATGTGTGTGTGTGTGTGTGTGTGTGTGTGTGTGTGTGTGTGTGTGTGTCTGTGTGGGTCTTTGTGTTGCATTCTGAATAATTTTTTGGATCAGTCTTCCAGTTTACTGATTCTCTCTTCAGCATTTTTAATCTACCACTCAATCTGTCCAGTGACTTACATTTCAACTCCTATTATTTTTCAATTTTATAATTTTGGATTGTTTATTTTTCAACATGATCAGACATTATATTTTTCATGTGCTCCTCATATTTCCAAATTTCTGTTAACTTTCTTCACACATAATAAACATAGTTTATATTCCGTGTCTCTATTAACTCTAATAGCTGAGATCTGCGAGTCAGCTTCTGCAGATTCTCACTATGATTTGTTTCATTATCTATTTCATTTTGACTGTATCCTTGTTATCTTCCTTGGAACTTTATTTGTGAGAATTTATTAATGCCTGGGCTAAAGGTGGGTTCCTTCAGAGAAGACTTGCAATAGTTTTTGCCAAGAACCTGGGAGCATTTCTAGAATGAAATCATAGTGAACTAGATTTTTTTTAAATTAAGTTTATTGGAGTAACATTGGTTAATACCATTGTATAATTTTCAGGTGTACATTATACTTTGACAGCTGTATATTGTGTGTTTACCATCCAAAGTCCAGTTTCTTTCAGCTACCATATATTTTATCCCCTTTACCTAATTCACCCTCCCCTACCCCCATATATTTGACCACCTTTAACTGTCTACCTACCCCCTCCTCCCCCACCTCTACCCTCTGGTAACCATTAGTCTATGGTTCATGTCCATGAGTCTCTGTTTGTTTGCCCTGTTCATTTGTTGCTTTAGGTTTATATCCCACATATAAGTGATATCACGTGATTTTCAACTTTTTTATCTGGCTTATTTTGCTTAGCATGATTATCTTCAGGTCCATCCATGTTGTCAAAATGGCAGTATTTCATCTCTTCTTATGGCTGAGTAATATTCCATTGTCTATATGTACCATAGCTTCTTTAGCCAATCATCTATCATAGGACACTTCAGTTGCTTCCATGTCCTGGCCACTATGAATAATGCTGCTGTGAACATCAGTGTGCAAATATCTTTTTGGATATGGGTTTTCAAGTCTTTGGGGTAAATATTCAGTAGAGAGATTGCTGGATTATATGGTAGATCAGTTCTTTTTTTGAGGACCCTCCACACTGTTTTCCATAGTGGCTGTACCAATTTTCAGTCCCACCAGCAGTGTATGAGGGTTCCCTTTTCTCAGCATCGTCTCCAGCATTTGTCATTACTTGCCCTGTTGATTATAGCCATTCTAACAGGTGTGAGATAGTATCTCATTATGATTTTGATTTGTGTTTCTCTAATAGCAATATTGAGTATCTTTTTATAAATTTGTTGGCCATTCGTATGTCCTCCAGGGAGAAGTGTCTGTTTTTTGATTGGATCGTTTGTTTTTGTTGTTATTGAGTTGTATGAGTTCTTTGTATATTTTGGATATTAGGCCTTTATCAGAGGTGTTGTTTGCAAATATATTTTCCCATTTGGATGGTTGTCTCTTTGTCTTGTTGACGGTTTCTTTTGCTGAGCAGAAGCTTTTCAATTTGATGTAGTCCCATTTATTTATTTTAGCTTTTACATCCTTGCTTTTGAGATCAAGTTCATAAAATCTGCTTTAAGTCCAAGGTCCTTGAGTTTAGTTCCTATGTTTTCTTCTATGCATTTTATTATTTCAGGTCTTATATTCAGGTCCTTAGTCCATTTTGAGTTAATTTTAGTGTGTGGTGATAGACAACAGTCTAGTTTCATTCTTTTGCAGGTGGCTTTCCAGTTTTCCCAGCACCATTTATTGAAGAGGCTTTCCTTTCTCCACTGTAAGTTTTTGGCTATTTTTGTCAAAAATTATTTGCCCATATAAATATGGGTTTACTTCTGTTCCTCTGGTCCATGTGTCTGTTTTGCTGTCAATACCATGCCATTTTGATTACTGTCACTTTGTAGTATAATTTAAAGTCAGGCAGAGTGATGCTTCTAACCTTATTCTTTTTTCTCAAGATGGCTTTGACAATTCAAGGACTTTGGTGCTTCCACACAAATCTGATGATTTTTTGGTGAACTAGATTTTTAAATGAGGTTTTTTTAGACAGAGAAACTGATATGAATATGGCCTGCATACCTATGTGAGGGCTCTTTTCTGTTGCAAACTTTCAAGAAAGATTTTTTTTTTATGTTGATTCAATAATAAGTGTTGAGATGAATAATTTCCTTGCAGTCCCTGGCAGGGTAGGCATTTGTGTCTAGTTCTTTTTCACACTGAGTGTATAACTCTTTGCTTCTCAACTGTAAGAGAATGTATCCCACTAGACAACCACATTGGAAAGGTTATAAGCTTTCTATCTTTTCCCTGCAGCCTGTGAGTCAAAGTCAAGTTGACTGTCCTTAGGAAAAAAGCTAACTTCACTGCTCTGTCCAATACTTTGAAATCCTCTCTTCATTTAAATTTTGACCTGAGAATTTCCTACTTTCTTAAAAAATAATTCATTCAATAAGTTTTTGTTGTTGTTGTTTGTTTGTTTTTGTTTTTGTTTTGTTTTGGTGTGGTATCTTATCCAGAATTTTTTAGTTAATTTCAAGAGCATCAACTAGGATATCTAGTCTGCCTTTTTGCTGAGAGCCGAAGTTCTGCTGTCTTATTTTTCTTTTTTCTTTTTATTGTCTAATTTTTTGGAGAAAAACTTCAAGTAACACAGGAGGAGGTAAAGGGAAAACCTCTTTCCCACTTCTATTCTCAATGAGAAAAACATAGCTAACACATTGAGCACTCGGAAAGTGCCAGGCCTCCTTCTAGGTGCTTTCTATGTATTAACTCATTTATCTTTCATCAGCTCTTTGAGTTTGGCTACTATTATGACCCCTATTTTCTAGATGAGAAAACTGAGGCTCAGAGAAACTAACTCATCTACCAAATGGTAGGGCTGGGTTTAAATGTGACAGTCTGGCTTTGGAGACTTTGGTTGCCTTTTTTCCACCCTGCTTTTGTTTTGCTTTTAATAATAGGACTCTCTAGGACTCTCGCAACCACAACAATGGGTGCAACATTCTTTTGTTTGCACATACAAATCTATATAATTTTTCCTGCACTGCTTTTTTATTTCTTCATTGATTCAATAAGCATTATTTCACCCCCTTCTATGTATCAGGTCTAGTTATGTTTTGAATGAGTTAGTCTGTCTAGTGGGGGAGGCACACACTTCCATGATAATGAAGCATACACAGCTTCATTGGAGTTACAGTCTGTCAGAAGCATGGAGCAGGAAGGAAGCCATTCGAGCCTTGGGGGGGGGGGGAATTTCTCGGTGGGAGTGATATTTAAATTTGACCTTGAAGAAAGACTTGGCATGTACATCTATGGAAACCAGTGTGCCAGATAATTTCTAAAAGATGACAACAACATATACAAAGGTCTGGTGACCTAAAAACAAACAGCTTGTTTATAATTACGTCTAACATGTTTTAGATGCTTATTAGTAAAAATCAAGTACGGCACCTTCTATTCTTTTGAATCCCCATGGCACCTGACCAGACCCAACATAGCCCTTAGTGATCACCTGCCAATTGATTTAGTGCTCCGTCGATTAAGCAAGAAGATGTTGGCCTCTGAGTTAGCTCCTTCTAGTTGTCGATGAAAAAATGAAGAAGAGGATTGAGTGAGAAAGGACACAGTCTTGTGGCCTCTGCTGATAAAAGTGCCCAGAGATGATGTTAGCTTCCAAGGGAGCATGTGAAGGATGCTGGAACCAGGGCTACCAAACCCTTGTTCTTACTTATTGTTTTTTCAATGACTTACTCTCTCAAAGTGATATCTCAGAGTCTCAATTTCCTCCTTGTAAAGAAAGACAGGCATTATTCACTGGGTAGTGATCGTTAACTGTGATAATGTGAGAAGGGAACAGACAGCGCCTGATACATAGTAGGCACAGGACATGTGGTCAGTCTCCCCTCGCATCTTTTAAAAAAATTATTTATTCATTCATTTATTTATTTTTAGTGGTGACATTTGTTAATAAAATCCAATAAGTTTCAGCTGTACACTTTAACAGTCAGGCATATACATATTTACACTGTGTTCACTTCTCATAGATTTCTTTCTGTCACCACATATTTGACCCCCTTTATCCCATCTACCTCCCCCCTCCCTTTATCCCCTACCCTCTGGTAACTACTAGTCTTTAGTCCACGTCTATGATTCTCTGTTTGTCTTGTTCATTTGTTGCTTTTAGGTTTATATCCCACATATAAGTGATATCACGTGATTTTCAACTTTTTCTGTCTGGCTTATTTTGCTGAGCATGATCATCTTGAGGTCCATCCATGTCCCTTGCACCTTTGTAATGCTTCATGCCCAGAGGCACCTTGGTGTCTTTTCAGAGGCTCAGTGCGTAGCTTAAACTTAGGTCTCCAGAGCAACAGATGCCTATACTGCTTAAACTGTAAGCATGACAGGCTGGATCCAGGGCCAGGCGCCCAAAGAAACTCAAACAGCAAAAGGCCAGTGAAGCAGTGGCGTCAGCTTAATTGTTGTTGTCAAGAATTGAAGTGCTGAATTTACAAGTTAAATAGTATTTCATGGGAAAAAATAAATTGGAGTAGTAGTTTTCATCCCCACAGTCCCCATGTGTGAATTCCACTGAGACATTTAAGGATGATAATTGCTAAAACATGGTGTCACAAGCTGGCAAAGGGACATTAAAATTTGGCCAGCTACACATTAGACCTCCGCCATGGTTTGCTGGAATAAATTGCCACCCTGCAGGGGAACCTCCATACCCAGGAAGGAGGAGCCTGATTTACCCTCTCCTGCCGCCCCCATGACTTTCTCCTCCGTTTGGTATCCTGTTTCACTGTCTTTTTTTTTATAAATCTCATTTCTGAGGATGGTTGTTAGACGCTCGCCCAGAACCTTGCAACACCAGGAACTTCTGGGGTGTTGTCCAAGGACAAACCACACAGATTGGGAAGGCGGGTGCTTTACGGAAGGAGCAAAGCACCTCCCCAGGCAAGAAGGAAGCACATGGGGAGGGTGGGGATTGGTGGGACATGAGCCTTGTGGGGAGGTCCCAGGTTTTTCAGCTGACAAGGCACAGCCCAGTCTTCTTAGGCTGCCAGAGTCCTCTGTGCAGCCTGCTCTCTGGCCCGCCTTCCTTCCCTGCACAGTGATTGCTCCTTTAGGAGATGGGGACCTGAAGGCTTGGCTCCCTCTTGTTCATTTTTAGAACAGCCCACAGCAGAGGACACATCAAATTTGTGCTTATTGGAATAGTGCAACAACAACAAAAACTCCTCTGCCAATGAAGCAGGAAGAAGTATAACTCAATGAGGTATTTTGTGTCACGTTCAGAGCTTTAAAAGACCAAAGACAACTGGGGTGGGTGCTGGCAGGGAAAAACGGCTGGCTATCCATCTAAGAAACCTGTGCTGCCCACACCTGATATGTAGGGACCTCAAAGATAAGGATGAGGATGTTCTAACTTGCTATTTGGTCCCTTAGGAGAAATTGTTAGATTGACTGTATACTAGAAGCAACTTGGACCAAAGACTGGGGTGAGTGTGTCTGTGTTCCTTATATGCTGATGGCACATGAGACCTCAGTGACTATGCAGGTTGTTAGGCTATAGGAGGAGTTAAAGGTTGTTCAGTCCAGTCCCTTCATTAGATGCATGAGGCCCAGAGAGGACACATGGGGCCCAGAGAGGTGGCAAGAACAATCAAAGTCAAGTTTAAGTCCAAGTTGTGCTTAAAGCTAGTGGTGGCTCCAGAATTTTTATATTAAAAGGGCTAAGGAAAAAAAAACAGATTGAGGGAAAGGGGATGAGCTGTTTTGAAGCTGCTTTTGTGTAAGACTTTACAGAAGATTCCGAAGTGTCAACTGTTTATATGGAAGATAGGAGGAAAAGCTGATGTGGTTAGGAGAGAACTAAAGACACCCTTTGGTACCAACACAGCTTGGTGCCCAAGGATTCTGTCTCCTGCTCCTCTCCACTAGATGTGCCCATCTGAACATTTGCAGGTGAAGTGGCATGTCTTTCTGTGTCTATGCAGCTCCAAGCCCATTCTCCAAACTAGGCTGCCCCAACCCTGCCCCTGCCAGGGTCAAAGGGAAGCAATGGAGGAGCTGAGTTAGGTCCAGCCTTGGCAAGGGATGTTTACAATAGAGAGACACCTGCATTTTCATCCCATGCCCAGATTTGGAAGATCAGGAAAGTGATTTCTAGCAATAAACTCATTCACACCAATCACTATTACTAAAAAGCATCGTGGAGAGCTGACAGAATCATTACAATGGGATTTTACTGATAATAATAATTGCAAACAGAAAAAATGACACTTTATGTCCAGTTTTACAGTGCCCAGGGTGAGGGCAGGAAACAGCTCTCTGCCACTGTGTGCTGAAGGGCTCTGACCTTCTAAGGCGTTTTCTCTGCCTAGGCAACAAGTGTCACAAACAGATTAAAGACATATGTTTGAAGAGCTTCGATTTCTCTGTTTCTGTTTCGTGGCTACCCAATTGCAGCTGAGGTCTCTCCTCCCAACATTCCCTCCCTCCCCTCCCTTCCCCTCCCCTCCCCTCCCCTCCCCTTCCCTTCCTTTGCCTTCCCTTGCCTTCCCTTCCTTCTCTCTCTCTCTCTCTCTCTCTCTCTCTCTCTCTCTCTCTCTCTCTCTCTCCCCCTCTCTCCCTCTGTCTCCCTCTCTCCCTCTCCCTCTCTCCCTCCCTCCCTCCCTCCCTCCCTCCCTCCCTCCCTCCTTCCTTCCTTCCTTCCTTCCTTCCTTCCTTCCTTTCTTCCTTCCTTCCTTCCTTTCTTCCTTCCTTCCTTCTTTCCTTCTTTATTTTTTTGACTAATTACTCTGAGTGGCCACAAGTCCCTTGAGTAACTGGCCAATGGACAAAGATGGCCATGGGCTACTTCCAGAGCTATTGTCTTAAAAGGTTCTGGATAGTTTATATTCCAGGTGGCTCCGGAATCTCACTGTAGCCCTGTCACTGAGCCAACAGATTTGACATGGCTTCTTTTTCTTCTCTCTCTCTCTCTCTCTCTCTCTCTCTCTCTCTCTCTCTCTCTCTCTTTTAACATCATGTGCTCAACATGTAGAAAGGTTTTTTTTAATATCAAGTGATATACATAAAATTACTTCTCCATCCTCGAGCCTTTCCCATTTCATTATCCCTGCCTCTCTCAGGCTCATCTTTAAGGAAGGGTGATGATGTGGGGATGAGGGATAGGTTGGGGCCCAGGAAAGAGATGGAAGAGCCCGTTAAAACATCTGGAATAATAATGGGTTGATGACTTCTAATAGCATCAACATGTCTTTGCAGTCAAGACTAATCCATTTACAGTTATTTATGCCTGGGTATCCATTGGGCCAGCAACCATCTTTTCCTCCTCTGGGAAAGTAGTGCCCCCTTAGATTCTCTGAGCACAGTGTCTTTTGTATCAGATATCCAATTCGCCATCCTCTAGGATATGATACTGAATCACTGTCTAGAACAGAGCCAAATGGCGTCCATCACAAACTCTGTTCTCCTTCTTAGTTGTAAAGCCCTAATTTGAGTCAGGTAAGTTCTCACCAAAGATGTTAAGTGGAAAGTTGTGTAAGAATTCCAAGAGGAAGAGCACCTTTCTCCCTTCTCCCTTCATTTTTCCTGCTGCCTAGAATTTGGATGCAATGATTAGAACCTTAGCAGTCACTTTAGACCAAAAGGTGATCTGAGAACAGAAGCCACATGTGAGCGAACAGAAAGATAGAAGGACCCAGACATCTGATGGCTACTTGGAGCCACTATACTTGTCTTCCTGTGGCCACCAGCTTTTAAGTAAATCTAGCATTTACATGTCTCTGGCATCCTTAGAATATCAACCTGCCTCTCTCTGGAATTGTCTTAAGTAATGGGATAAACACTTGTGTTCTTAAAACATAGCAGTCAGGTCTCAGGTACTCCCATTTAATTGGAATCTTAACTGAAAACAAAATTTAGTACTTGTAAGTGGATACCCTAAGTAACAGAACCTAAAATATGACGTTAGATTATCAGAGAAAAGGAAGGCAGATATTAAGGGCTCAGCAATTGCAGGCTGGAAACCTGGTGATCTTTGTTATGCAGTGGTGACATATTTGGTCAATACATGTCCTGCTGTACTTTGGAAGCCAGATCTCAAGCTGCTACAATCTGATGCATTAGGGCCAATGGTATTTATGAGCTCCTTTTGTGCTATTTTTGTAAAGTCCTTTGAGAGCAATAAACTCAGGCTAGAGCCAGAGAGGCTGCACATAGAAATGGGAGCAAATACCGCTTTGCCATGAGAGGCTTATAATTTGGAGTATTGCTGGGTTGAAAAGTGCCAACTGCTCTTGGACCTAAGTGTAGTAATTATAAGTGATGGCTGGTCTGCCCTAGGTGGTGAGTTCAAGTCTTAGCGTGGATACCAATCCTATGTACCATATTAGTGTTTTGGGGGACACTGGGTCTCCCTGTGGCCATTTACTTTCCCACCATTTGAACATCTCTGACATACTTAGGATGTCAAACAACACATCTCATGTCTTTACAGAGCTTAATAGCAAGGCCAAACTTTCTAATAGTAAGAACAACTATTTTAGTCTACCCTAGGGTTATTTAACATTAATATTTTTAAAGTAGTCTTTCTATAAACAGAATCCTAGCTAGGTAGGTAGAGTGGTCACACATGGTAATACCTCTGATTCTCTTCTTCCTCTAGGTCTAAGAGAAAGACATTCCTTAGAGATCCAGCTGCCCATGGAGAACTTTGGCTCAAAGTGTTCTTCAGTGCTTGAGATGTTAGGGTGTCTTTGCCCTTTCTATACTCATCTACTTGTCCCATACCCTTAGACCTTTAATATGTTTGTTCATAACAAAATCTTTTAGATGAGATGCTGCAGAATATTGAGTACACAATGGTGGGTTTCACCAGTGCTGCACATCTAAGACAACTTAATTGCTTTAAATAAAATGGCTTTTACTTCAAACACCAGCAGAGAGGGGTATTGGGAAAGATAAACATGTTTTTCATCACATAATTCCTTGACAACATGTGAGAAAACTGTGGCTCATGAAGCACTTATATAGTGAAGATGGGACCCTGACATATCAGTTATGTCTGATTCTAAAACCCACACTTTGGAAAGGGTAGGCAGAGTTCTTTCCAGTTCAGAGGTCCTGTGGAAAGAAAGGACTGGGAATGACCCAGCCATAGACTTTAGCATAGGCAGTTATTTATTTGAACCACCTCCTATGTGCCAGGTACTGTGTGTCATGAGACAGTTCCACTTTGGGCAGAACAATGAGTGAAGAAGCTCACTGAAAGATCTGCTTCCTACACATCGCTAAACCCGCCTAGCCTGAACTCTTGCCTTCTTCCCAAGGAAGGTGATCATTACTCAAGTGGAAATAGGCAGCAGGGCTGGAATAATTCCTTGCCCATGAAAGGGTGTTTCATTTGTTGACTCAAAAGTGAGGGGATATTTGAACAGATTCCCGAGTGGGTGGGGGTGCCCTCCAGCTGAAGTGGTTGTGTTCTGATGGAGCCTTGGACTGTACCACATGACTACATACTGGGGCAAACAAACTTCTGCTGGGCTTCAGTCATGTAAAAGGGACTCCTGAACTCTGTCTCCATTGACCACTTCTGGGCTCCTGACCCAGCACTGGATGGTAGCCTGAAAACGCACCCACTCATTCTTTCAGCCTAATATTTACCGAGTGGCTATTAGAGCCAGGTACTATGGCAGGGGTGGGGAATGCAGAGGCAGAGATTATAAATACCACCCCTGATCTCAGAGAACTCTGGTCCTATGAGTGTGATGGATAATAACCAACTGCACCTACAAATAAGCATCCAATTACAGCTGTGGTAAGTGCTATGGAGAAGAAGGGTCATATGATCAGGTAACAAAGGGACCTAGACAGTCATAATTGTCAGGAAAAAGTGTCTGAGGAAGTGATATTTGGGCTGAGACCTACAAGGTGAGTTGGATCTGGGGGTGGAGCGGGTCTACAGATGGAGAGGGAACAGCACATTCAGAGCCCTGTGGTGGGAGAGAGACTGACATGTTCAAGGTACTGGAGCACTGGGAGTGAGAGGGAGAATGGTGTGAGGTAGTGATAATAGCTAATACCACGGGGTGCTTACTTAGTGTTAGGTGCTATTTAGGGGTTTATGTGAACTTCTTTAGTTTTTCATAGCAACTCGAAGAGGTAAAAGCTGTTATTTCATGTATGAGGAAATGGGGCCACAAGGAGGTTAAGTCATACATCCTAGGTCATAGGCTACCAATCGGTTTGAATCTCCAGGTAGCCTGACTCCAGAGCAGTGAGTAGGGTGAGAAGGTGTCTTTACAGAGTGGGAACAGAAGTCATTGCTTGTTCTTGGGGCGAGGATTGGGGTGGCCTGGTTTGCACCATGAAGAGCCCACTCTGGCTTGCTGAACTCTGCTTGGTGTCTGACAGCTTTGGGGTCATATGGGACCCTCTATCTTCAGTCTTCATGACCTCCTGGGACATGTACTCATGTGGCTCTGGGCAGGTAGGGATGATGCTCAGTTAGAAAACTGAAGTCCCAGCCTCCTATGTCATTGTAGCCTCAGAAGGAACTGGTGGCTACGGGTCTGGATGAAGCCTCTGTAGGCATTAAAAGTCCATCCACTGTGTCTCATTGCTGCAAGGGCGAGAGGAACAAAAAGAAGGCTGTCTGTACTTTCCATGTTACTAGTACTTCCTTGATCTGGGACCAGGGGCCTTGGAGGCTGTGATAACTTTATACTCATTGACTGGCTTCCTTACCTGTAAAGGATTAGGTGTGGACTGCATCACTGCTTCCCACACCAGGCTGGTCATCACTTTTCTAAAGAATTCTCAATATGGTAGCTGAAAGAAAGTGGACTTTGGGTGGTAAACACAAAGTAGAATATACAAATGTCAAATGATAATGTACACCTGAAATTATATAATTGTATTAACCAATGTTACCCCAAAAAACTTAAAAAAATAAAGAATTCTCAAAAAAAAGTGGATACCATTCTCCTTCTCTAGACCAAATCAGAATTTCTGGGGAGAGGCCCAGAAATCAGTATTTTTGAAGAGCTCACAGACTGAAGTAGATCGCTTTTAAAGCCTTTTCTTGCCCCCCAAATAATGATTTTTGTCTTTCCTTCCATTTATTAATTACAAAGGGAGCAGGCAGAACCGGACACAGTACTAAGATACTTGATCTATTTTATATTGCTTAATTCTCAGTCCAGCCCTTTGAGGCTGGTAATATTATTCTCATCTGACAGATGAAGAGACTTTGGCTTAGAAAATTTACTTACTCTTCAATGCCTCACACTTAATAAATACTGGAGCTAAGACTGGAATCTGTTTCTCTAAAACACAGCTCCTTCTGCTAACCCAGGGGTGGGCAAACTTTTTCTTAAAGGGATAAACAGTCCATGCTTTTGGCTTTGTGGGCCATATGGTCTTGACTGCCACTACTCAACTCTGATGCGTAGGGGGAAAGCAGTCACAGACCATGAAATGCACGTGCATAGCTGTGTCACAGAGAAACTGCATTTATAAGAACATGTGGCTGGATAGATTTGAACCATTGGCCATAGTTTGCCCACCCTTGTACTAAACAGTTAAAAGATTAATTCAGTCTTCTAAAGGAAAGGGAAATGAAATTAACATTTGTTTGAACAGTTAATATGGGATGCTTAACAAACTGGGCTGTTTAGGCATGATGGTGCATTCTTTGTGGTTTTTGTTTCCTCTAAACTGCTTCATCACGCAGGTATTATCATCCATGTTTTACTCATAAAGAAATTGAGGCACAAAGTAATCAAGCTATCCTCACAACATCACATTGCTAGTGAAGGATTGGGGTAGAGCAGGTGTCTGAATAGGCCTATTAGGCGGGAACTAGGGATCTGGCAGGATTCTAGTCTGGGTGTCTGACTTCAGCGTCTGTAATTTTTCCACTAAAATGAGAACAGCATCTATGCTTCCCTGCTGTGACAACAAGGTATCACAAGGTCTGTTTAACTCTGTCTGACCCACAAGCTTTGGTGTCTTTCCTCCCTGCTTGGTGAAGCTATGTAAGCAGTGTCTTTCCACATACTTTAGCCACACTGGCTCACCCCATAGAGAATCAGGAACTATTGTCTGTGAAATAAAATATTTCAGAGTTTTCTTTCCCCCATAAATAAATAAATTACCAGCGTTCAACAATCTGATTAACAAGTAATCTCCTTCCCTTTGAGCTGAAGATAAGGGATTTGAGAGGCTCCAATGGGGGAGAAATAAAAACCTGAATTTTAAGTTTATTTAAGAAACAGCCAAGATACTAACATCTCATTCAGGAGAAGGAAGAAGTGAGGTGAAGAGGTAAGCACTAGAAAGATTAGGCATCAGGTAATGCAATAGCCCTGGTTAATGTCCACCAGCAAAACAGAAAAAAGAAAAAAAAGTAAAAAAGAAAAATGACGGAGCTTATTAAATCAGATTTACATCCAGGTAGCTAATGGGGAGATAAGACATATAACTCAGAAATCTGCTTTTATTCTTTATAACAACTTATTTCCTTTGAAGTGGAAATTGAAGCCCCATCATATAGAACAGCCACTTTCTGGATACTGTATGATTATCTCTACCCATCCTGGCCACAGTGGAAGTGGAAATACTCAACTTTACCTATTAGACTTTGGGAAGTTACAATTTGGGATTTCTCAGAGCAGCCTACTTTCTTAGTTGTGTGCAAACACCCTATTTATCAGGAGTAGGGGGCTAGGTGGGTGGTATGTGCATGCCTTCCTCCTACTTAAGTTAACTCAGAAAGGCCATGGGCAAATAAAAATGATGGTGAGATGCTAGAAGTGGCAGAAAGGTTTTCTTGTTTGTTTAATTGTTTTAATTTAATTTAATTTAACTTAATTTAATTTTAATTTAATTTAATTTTATTTTGGATAAAGAATGAAAGCAGGTAAATTCCCATTGGGAGAAATGACTTTAAAGGTCATTATAATAAAAAAGAAAGCCGGATGTGGCTACGAAGTTCACATGGGCAGGTTATGTGAGGTATGTGCTTTAAATGAGCAGGGGGCAGAGTCTTCTTGGGCATTTCCCAGCTGGTATATTTTAGGATGTTCTGACAGGGAAAAAGCTGCTCCCATATCTGCCAACCCAAATCTTGTCACCTCCCTTGTAAGGACTCAACTCAGGGTGACCCGGCAAGAAACTTTTCTCAACTCATTTCTCTAATCACTTCTGCCACTTTCTACTGAGTTCAAAATGGAGCCTGAAAGCACATTGTCCAATGTCTTTATGTCTTGTCTACACAATGAGATTGTAAACTCCTTGAGAACAAGGACCAGGTGGCAAGTTAATTATTGTGGCATTCTTGTGATGTCTAGAATGATGCCAGGTTCAGAGGATGCAGGTATCACTTGAGAATGCTTTGTCCATCAGTAGTCCAGACTAATTTGGCTTAAGCTCTCAGTAATCTTGGTAAAGGCCAAAGCCCTGTACATGATATGTGGAGATTCTCATGGTCTTTCTTTTCATGGTTCCTACTGTGACCAGTTCCTAATTGCATAGACTATCTCCTTTTTTCCCCTTATTCACCTTGATGCAAAACTCACTCTTCACAGCTTTCAAAATTAAGTTTGTGCGTCCAGTAGGAAGTGGGGATTTAGAGTCACAGGAGGGTCTCATTGGGCAGCTCACATCATCTTGATGGCTCACCCTTCCTCTGTGATCTCCCCTTGAATTGCCTCAGAAGCCTCAAATTACCCTCCTTTCAGAATGTGGTATCCTCCAGCTCTTCCAGCTTGCAAATCCATGTCCATAGTGTCTCATAGGGGCCCCATCCTCCTTAGAAAACAGTTGAAGCTTTAAATAATGACTTTTCCTTGTTACATTAAACAAAACTTGCCTCAATTGTTGGCTCTTCAATAAGACTCCCTTCTTAATAAAAGTTTTGCATTACTAATGACTTAATCTGAGAGCAGGAAGCTCAGTGTCATCAGGGTGGAGGAAGCTGTGCAAACTAGACTTTGAAGAACAGCACAGGAGACAGAGCTCTGCTGGGATGGCTTAACCACATGCAGGTGTGAAGGCAGAGGCACAGTCCAAAGAATCTTTACGATCCTCAGTAAACATCAACTTATTCTCATACATACAGTTTGGAGAACAGAGGAACTAAGAAAGAATAAGGGAGACATGGTGCCAAGCTATGCCTTCATCCTCCCACTGTTCAACTTACAAACATTTACTGGTCCTCTATCAGGCACTCTCTTAGGCACTAGAAATACATAGATGAGTGAGGTATGAGCCTTTCCCCAAAGAAGCACTGTTATGTGCTGGAAATATGTCACACCATCTTTTATTTCAGCAACCCCATGAGGATTTCTTGGGTATCTTAAGATAGTGGCTTGCTTGGTCTATCTCAGTGGTCTATTTTTCATACGTCCTAGAACTGTGGTGTGCTTGCTAGAATGGACTCTCTGGTTTCCTGCAGCTGCATACCTCACTGTCTGCCCTAACATACCACCAAGTTCCAAGTCTGGGCCTCTGGCAGTTCTCTACTGTTCTGCACTTTCCAAGGCCACAGCCCAAGATGTGTCAGAGAGGAGAGAGAAAACTTTTTGCACTGTGCTTGGTGCTTTCACATATACTATTTCATTTTATTCTCATAAAAACCCTGTGGTTAACAATTTCATCCCTCTTTTATGGATGAGGACTCTGACATTCAGAGTGGTCAATAACTTGCCTAAAGTAACTAAGGGAGGCTGGTGGAGGGGAGATGGGCTCAATCCTAGAGTCCTCAGCCTTTCTCCCACATCCTATCTAGCACACCATGAAGTCCATTTAAGTAAGGTTCTGGCTCATGCTTCTGGGTGTTCAAGTTTTCATTTCTCATGCCAATTCTCATGCCAAGCTAGAAGTTGCCAACCAGTTAAGTCTCAGGAGAAGGCTGTTATACAATAGGCCATATTAATCTGCTGGCTTCCTTTCTCAAGAAGATGGAGGGCTCACAGCAAGTTTGGCAAACAAGTCTGGTGTGCATAGCCAAACTAGAAGCAATGGTTCCTGCCTCACTTATAAGCCCCTCAATGAAGTCCCTGAAAGTCAAATAGGGTGGGCAAAGACAACAAACAATGAAGGATGAAAACACCTAAGGGGTTGGAGGCTAAAGCATTTAGAGAAGAAGCGATTAGTTATTCATTCATTAATGCAACACAGTTTCGAGTGCCTGGAACTGTGTTTGTTAGGTGGTGGGGACATAAGACAGATAAGATGTGGTGCCAGCTTGAAAGGAATTCATGTTCTATTAGAAAGAGGAGGGCATGCTAACAAGAGGGGAGGGCAAAATAACCAGCGAGGAAGGTGAGTTAAGCAGAGCAGAGGGCAGGTTAACCGGCAACCAGTGGGAGGGAAGGTTAATCAGAAAGTGGGGCCTAACCAGAGAGAACCCATGGTAATCAGAGAGATATATTTTTAACGCAAACCTAGCTGGTCCTCAGAGTCCCCTCAATTGTTTTATTAATTCATGGATTCCTGGGCTCCACACTTAACTTAATGAATTGGAGTCTTCCAGAGCCATCATTTGTATTTTTTAATAAGCTTCATAGTTAAGTCCAACAACCATGGCACTGAGAATAAAGTGTCACAGGCATGTTTTAGAGAAATCTGCCCTAAGTGCAGCGTGGATTGCAAGGAAGGATTTGCTAGTGCAATTCTGGGTTTTCTTAGGGCAGGTGATATCTGAAGTGAGCCTTCAGAATTGCAATAGTGCAAATAAGGTACACAGGGGTGGTGAGAATGGGGAGAGAGGAGGGCTTCCAGGTGGAAGGCTCTAAATGAGTAGAGGTCCTGCAGTGCAGATGATGAGTCAGAGTGTGGGGTGTGAGAGAACCAAGTTAAAGAAAATGCCAGAAGGTGGGCTGAATCCCAGGTGCCCTTGTTGATTCTGCCAATGAGTTTGAATTTTACCTTCTTTGATATAAACAACCATTTAGCAGTTTAAATCAGGGACTGAAATGATTAGCTTTTGTTTCACAAAGATTACTTTAGAATTTCTAGAACATGATGGAAATTTAAAGCTCCACATTAACCTCTTCTCTTTTTAAAATTTCCATGAAAATGTGCAAAGAAATATAAAAAAGAGAATGAACAGGGAAGGATGCCTTCCTTGAACCAGAAGTGTTGACACTTATTGCACAAGTTAACACTGGCTGAGCATTGCTGTGTGTAGGCATCGTCTGCAATGCTTTGTGTCATGGTACCCTGCAAAGGAGGTGCTACTATTACCCATGCTGATGGGCTATTATCATCCCCCTGTTACAAGTGAAAAAACTTTGGCATAGAGAAGGTAACTAAGTCCGCTTGTCCTACCACCATTTATAGAGCTAGTATTTGGACCCAAGGAGTCTGGCTCTAGGGACTGAGCACTTACTCACAGCATCATACTGCCTAGTATATTGTGAAAATATGATGCTAGTGGTCTGCACTGACTGGTGCACCATGTGCTCAACACTGTACATGTGAAGGGAAGTTGATCCAGGTGGTGAGTGGATAGGGTGCATAGTACAACTCCCCTAACTTCCAAGCTTTGAAGGTCTTCCAACAGGAGAGTATTTTAACACTGATAGCTGTGACAACAAGAGAGGAGCTTAGCAGTGAAGCTCCCTGCCATGGGGCTGCCTTTGGTCATAATCACTTTCCTAGTTTTCACAGTGGAAAGTTCCAATCTGGCACAAATGTACTTAACTTTGACCACCAGGACCAGGACTCAATGGGGCCACTAATGGGATGAAAAAAATGGTCTTTCTTAAGTGTTCAGGAAACGCAGTGGGAAGTGATAGAGCCCTCCTGTCCTTGAGAGGTGTGATAACTAAAGCGTGGGCACAACCCGTGGGGCTCTGAGATAACTGCAGACTTCACTATAAACTGGAAGGAACCCTTCTGCACAACATGAGGTTCTCTTTTGTGGCCATGTCCCAATCCTCACGACCAACTGCACTGCTGCAAACCAAGCCGCAGACCTCTCCCTTTCTCTTTCTCTTTTCCTTGGAATTAAGCTTTGAATCAGCATCCCCAGGATCTCTGATGCAAACCACTGTAACTCATAGCCCTAAACAGTGCTTTCTCATAAAATTTGGGTAAATACAAATTTAAAAATAAATCACTAGATATAAGAAATGATTCAGCAGTTTGAAGGAAGAAAACACATCTGAAGAATCAGAGCAAATGGTCTCTGGAGGCAGTTTACTCCAAAAAACTAAGATTGAAGCAGAAACAAAACAAAATTGATTCACAGTCTCAATGAGACTTGAGATTTGGGTATCCACCTCATCTAAAAACAATTACCTGACACTGGGAAATGTTGTTCTTAAACATAAAAAAGTTTAAGTGTAATTTTATGTTATACATTTGTAGAATAAAATTTTATATTTCACATTTTTATTTGTAATAATGAATAATGGATTAGATAGTATAGAAAATGATAACAATGACTCAAAAGTCCAGTTTGAGAAATTTTCTAAAAACCCAGACTCAAAAGACAAAATGAATATAATAAATAAAAATCTAAGAGATGTGAAGGGGTAGGTTTAAGAGATAAAATATAGTCTAACAGGAATTCTAGAAGGTGAAGCAATAATCAATATATGTAGAATGTAGTCCCTGAGCTGAATAAAAATTTAAGTTCTTAAGTTAAATGGGCCCTTTTTAGAAAAAAAAAATTACTGTAAAGACGATTCAACATTGGGAATTCTATTAATATCATTTATCGTATGACTAGATCAAAAGAGAAACTTATAATTTCTCTGGATAACCTAAAGACAGTAAAAATTTAACATCTTTTACTAATGTAAAATAGAAATAGAATGACATGTCATTAATAAAATAAAGTATACTTAATTTAATGGTGAAAGGATTTTAAACTTAATGATGCAAAATAGATGTGATCTAATGACCATTATTACCAGAGGTAATATTGTTCCAGGCATGCTAGCCAATGCAATTAAGATAAGAAAAAAGAACAAGAGGCATCAGTCATGTAAAGTAAGAGAAAACTATCATTATATGCAGATGATGGCCTAAGTACCAAACCAAGGAGAATCAACTGAAAAACAAATTTGTTTTACCTAAAATAAATTAGAGATTTCAAAAAATGATTTCAAGACAATGGGTAAAATTCAATAGCTTCTCTCTATAAAAACACAGCCATTTATAGAACATAATGGAAACAACATGTTATGAAGTATACAATACTTAGAACTAAACACTTATTGAATTATGTAGGATCTATATGAAGAAAACTACTAAATACTCCTTTACTGAAAGAAATAATGGACACTTGAATAAGTGAAGAAACATTATATCCTGCTGAATGGGCATATCTTATACTGCAATGTTAGAACAATTACGTGTGGGAATTTGAAGCTCTTAGTGCACTTCTACATGGACAGATGAAGAAAGTAGATAGGATATATGTTTCAAATTCAGATGAGAGATCTGGATTGGCAGGAGAGATCTGGGAGTTACCATTGCAGAGTTAAGGATTGTAGCCATGAACATGGATGAAATTTCTTAGTAGAGTGTGGAATGCAAAGAGAAAAGGACCAATGACCAATTCTGGACAACACCAAATATTCATACAGGACCCAGGGACAGAGGTCCCAGTAAATGAATGATTTAAGACAAAAGAGAAAATCCAGGAAGGAGTAGCATCCTAGGTACCAAAGAAGATAGCCTTGAGAAGTAGGGAGTAGTTCACAAGGTCATTTTTTACAAAAAGGTCAGGCAAGATAAAAGTGGAAAAGAGTCCACAATATTTGGCTTCTAGAAGACTGTTGGTCACAATACCAAAAACAGTTTTTGTGGAATTGGGTAGTGCCAAAGTGGAGATGAGGAGTGTTGAATTTCTTATGATGCCGATAACCACTGAGGGGACAGTACACATGGAATCTAATAGTTATTGTGTGAAGCCACCAAATTGTAATGAGTCTCAATTTTCCTGTCTATGAAGTGGAGGTGCAGTTGGTGAAAAATGTGTAATAATGATTGTGAGCTGTTTTATAAACCATAATCCACTGTACAAACAGATGGTGTTATTTTTAGCTTTGGAGATCTTCCAGGCACTATTTTAGTACGAAATGGGTTAAAGAAGATGACATTGACATAATGGCCCTGAAAAACTACCCCATCAATTCTTCTGCAGTCCCAGTGTGTTTCATCTGAAAGCAGGTGTTGCAGACTTGTTAACAGAAACACGATCTGCTGTGTGCTTCTGCACTGACGCAAACCCGGCTTCCAGGGAAGCCGACCCATCTGAAATGTTTTGCAATGCCCTGTGTTGTTTCAGCCATTAGATGGAGCAGAATTCCGGTTTCAATCAAGTTAGGTGGCAGAATGTTTTCCTGTTTATCTAAGTAGATGCCAGCACTTAAACAAACACCATGTTCCTTCCCAGAACTTAGCTGGAAAGCACTCCCACCAAACATAACCCTGATTCTTGGCAAATGGCCCAAACTGACATTTCAATTGTCCTTCCCCCTTATTGTTGGGATCTCAAATGGTCCCAGGGCTAACATTTCTCCAGACCCTCAGTGGGAACATGTTGTTGACAACTATCAAGTGGTCTTAACATAATGGGCTTAGTTGTACATTCATTCTTTCTGTTATCCATCCTTACAAAGTCTATTTGTTAAGCATCCATGAACTGCTGGGCACTTTGCC
This sequence comes from Cynopterus sphinx, assembly GCA_030015415.1. Classification (NCBI taxonomy): domain Eukaryota; kingdom Metazoa; phylum Chordata; class Mammalia; order Chiroptera; family Pteropodidae; genus Cynopterus; species Cynopterus sphinx. The sequence goes on along the minus strand of CM057383.1, from coordinate 51,247,486 downwards.
AGAGAAAAGGTTCACAAAGATGAATGACACTAAGTTGCCCTTGGAGAGCTGGGAGTTCAGTGAAAAAGAGAAGCATGGTAGTGCTTAATTACAATGCAATGAGATAAGAACGTTAATACATGTATTTGCAAAGTGCTATGGGAACCCTGAAAAGGGGCATCCGGCCTGCCAGTTCAGTTAAAAGGCCAGGAGTTAAAATGTCAGAGTTCTGACTTCTTCTAACTCTAAAAACAGCAAGCTTAGTTAGCAGTCGGTACATAGTAGGTGTTCAATTAATGGTTAATAAAACATTGATGAATTCCACTAAACACAGGCATAGATTACAGCTCTCCTAATCACCCAACCTCTACCTGCATTACGGTCCTTCGTTTCTAAGGGGATAATGACAGATGCTCCCTGAGAGGGTAGACTACACATCACACTCTGTTGTCTTCAGCAGATGGACCAATGACTATTAATTCCACACACACCCCCCACCAAAATAATGAAACCTCTTCTTGTAAGAGTTGTTTTGGGTAAAAGCTCAATAGGAGAACAGGCCAGTAATGGCACATAGTCACAATCACCTTGACCGAATCTAAGAAACACCATGGCATGGCATGGAAGCAAAAGTTGACAAGAACCTTCTGAAGTCATCCATACCTCAGTGGGACATTTTGAAAAGTGGCTGCTAGGAAGATAGTCCTGACACTGAAATGGGGTGACTCACTCAGGACAGGTCACTCCCCTTTGAGGGCCACTGACCCCATCTGTCAATGTTGGCTGACTATGCTCTGCAGTCTCTTCCAGGTCTAAGGATCTGGGATTCATTTTTGGAGTCAGAACAAAAGCTACTCATACAGATCTCTTAATTCATAGAATAGCTGTGGGCTACTAGGGGAGAAGCAATAGCATGATTCTGAAATTCACCCAACCCATTCTCTGTTTCCTTCTGTGTGGCTGCTAACCCTTGTCACCCTTGTCAGGGCAGAAGCTCCAGGAAGGACAACCCAGGAAGCAAAATGAAGAAGACAGTTTTAACTCCTATGTGAAAGAATTGGACACATGTCCTTTCTTACTACTCATGCTAACTCCAGGTCATTTGTGTCATGTTAACACCCTAATCACTCGCATTAAACTTATAACTGGAGTCGCTGACTGTAGCCAGCATGACTCGGCTCTATCTGGGGCATTGTACAAAGGCAGTGACTGGTGGGACTGGGGTGGGCCCTGCTGTATGAGGACATCATTGACTTGGTAGGAGACTGGCCTCCTGTCAGAATTCAATAAAGGCTGAGCCTGCTGCTTAATAGACGACTTGAAGCGCAGGGGTGGGGAGGGAGCTTGCTGTGCAGAACAGGAGCTTCTTCGAGAGCCCCCTCCTAGTGTGCAAAGCAGTGTTGGCCCCACAGGAAGGCTGAGCCCCATGCCACCTCCCTCCTAGGCTTCCCCTCAGGATCTGAATGATCAGAGTCAAGCTTGTGATGCTGAGGCATGAACGTGCTCTTCCTAAAAGTCCCTACACCACGACACCCCTGAGGGCCCCAGTTGGGAGCAGTTAGAACCTCCAGACTGAGCATGTCATGAGGGAGGACTGCATTGCTGAAGCCATTTGCTCTGAGAGATTTCTAATTGGAAGTTTGGGTCCAGGGAGATAATCAGCCATGCAAAACAACAGCAACAACAACAACAACAACAACAACAACAAAACACTGGGGATTAGCACCAAACCTAGCACAGCTGAGTGAGAAATGCCAGCCTGTCAGCCACCTATCCATAGTACCTCTCTGACAAGGCATTTATTTCTATTGTTCTTCTCTGTTTCATCACTTGGAGGGTAGGCCCCGGCACATGCTGTGTGGACTGTGGCCAGAGGCTCCTAATTGTCCTGTGTTCTTTGGTTTCTTGCTTCATTTTCTCATTGTCATAGAAGTCCTCTAAAGCAGGGGTCCCCAACCCCCTGGGCCGTGGACTGGTACTGGAAGTGGGTGGTAGGCAGGCAAGGGAAACTTCATCTGTATTTGCAGCAGCTCCCCAGCACCAGTATCACCACCTCAGCTCTCCTTCAGGTCATTAGGCATTAGATTCTCATAGAAGCACTGGTCCCCAGTGTCAACAGGTTGGGGACTGCTGCCCTAAAGCACTCTCCAAAGCACTGCTCAGCTCCTGTTATGTCCCCATTACTCCTTCTGACACACCCTAGGCTGCTGGCTTCAGGGGCTACATCTGGTCCACTTCCCATCTCAGTCACCAGAGGTGGAAGCTCCCCTTCTCCCTGGCACTCTGTGCTCTCCCCATTCCTTTGCTTGCCACATTCAGGCTGAGCACAGTCCTCTCTGCCCTCACCGATTCACAGGAAAGAAAGGGCTGGTAAGAACAACTTGTTTACTTTGGAAGATTGTTATACCTCATCTTCCACTTTAAAAATAGCAAAAGCAAACCCCAAATGTTCAGGAACTCTCCCCAAGCCCCAGTATCCTTGCCTATCCCACCCTTAACCATCAAGGATGCTCTCTCCATCCCTGGGATTTCAGTTCCCAAACCATGTTAATTCTCAGTTCTAAATGTCTCTAATTGCCCTCTGTCCTGCTATGGCCTAATAAGCCTCACATTCACTTAGCATCATCTCCATTGAATTTTCTTTCTTGCCAGAAGCAACCTCATTTTATCTTCCTGTCTCTTCTCCCCCTTTTTTTTCTCCTGTCTCCCCTTCCCAGAGGGAAAGACTATGTGACAATGAAGGCAGAGATTGAAATTATCCAGCCACAAGCAAAGGAGCACCTGCAACCACTAGAGGCTGGATGAGGCAAGTAAGGATTCTCTCCTGGAGACTTTGGAGAGAATGTGGCCCTGCTAGCACTTTGATTTTTGACTTTTGACTCCCAGAACTGTGAGAAAAATGAATATTCTATTGTTTTAAGCCACTTAATTTGTGGTAATTTTCTACATTGTATTTTGTTATACTCAAATTTATTTTTTTTCTAAAGGAGGTAAAGAGGTAGTGTAATGTAAGGAAGGATACCTTGCATTTCTATTAACTTAAGATGGATGAGAAAATGAGAAAGTTTGTGTGTTTCCACATGGTGAAGCTGACACTCCTCTCCCTTTATGAGCTGGGGGTGTGTGTGGGAATGAGGACTGGGTGCTCTATCCATTTCTCCAAAGGACTCATCTCTTCAACACATCCCAGCTTCTGCCTTGGATCAAGGGCGGTTGGAAATAGTGCATGGAAGGAATTATCTCCTAAGCTTTTATTCTGGTTTGTGATAGTGGGAAGATGTACAGTTAGGATGACAAGGAGGATGTGAAAGAGGAAAGGACACTGCCTTGCACCAAACTCCTGGTGGCCAGTAGTGTCCCTGAAGTAAATCAAGACTTGGAGGAAGGCTGACCCAGCTCCACCAGGTCTGAACTAATCACCTTTCCTTCCATTTTCCTTTGCACCCTCTGCCCACTGTAGTCATCCCCATTCACCCATGGATATATTTATTTTATTTAGGAACAGGTGGGTCTTAAGCAACTTAAAAATTCTGTTTTGTTCTTTCAGTTTTGGCTACTGACCATTATCACCATTGAGAGAGAATTCATAACAGTGAAGCAATTTACAACATTTCTACCCAGAGATAGGGAGATAGGAGCATTCTGAGTCAAGTTCCCATGGAAATGAGCTTTAGTTCAGAACCTTTTTCTCAAAGAATTTGCATATACACACATGGATTTGTTTAATTCTCAATATAACCTCATGGATTAGGTCTAAACTTTGTTATGTATGAGAAAGTGTGGGTAGTTGAGGATAGAGAACCTGAGGTTCTAACTATGACTCAAGTTGGTTCTCCAATACTCCTCACTACTTTGGGGTCTAATTCATTTCAAGTTAATAATGTCTGAATCTTCAGCTGGGTGAAGGCCTGGCATTAATGGGAAAAATGCTTTATTCTAAGTAACTACCAAATCTGTGCAATTTCGATTAGGCAAAGTGGACATCAAGAAATTTGTAACATATATCCTGGGCAGAGTACGCATATTGTGCATTTCCAGGGTCTGACCTAAGAAAAAGGATTATTATAAGAGGTGGCAAGAAGACAGCTATTTTCCAAGATAAAATACATATTTAATTAGATAATAGCAAAAATGGAAATGATCCTAAGAAGGGGGTCTCTATTCCAGACCTCAAGCAAAATTCTAACCTTAGAATCTGTTAGTTTTTAACAATAGTGTTAAAAGTATTTTATTTCAACTTTGGGTGACTGCCATATATTTTCATCAGTTAATTTTTATAGAAATGCCTGCTGAGTATACGGTGTAGCACAGGGAGACAGCTATCTACATCATAATCTAATTTGGCAGCTGGGCCCCAAAAGCTGAGTATTCCTCAGATTAATATGCCCAAAATAGCAGAGGAAGCAGAAGTGAAAGAGGAATAAGTGGCCAGTACAATGCTTGCTCTGTGGCTATTTGGTAAGAGCCGAGCTTCTCTACACTCAGCTGGTCCCATGTCCCAGCCCTGGCTCTGCCTCCACCAACTATGTGGCTTCTAGTAAGTTATCTCAATCTCTGAATATCTGTTTCTTCAGTTGTACAAAAAGATAGTAATTGCACAAACTTCTAAGGATGTTGTACTAAGTGCTTTAGACAGCTTATCTCATTTAATTCTTAATATAGCCACGAGCTAATAAAACAAATTTTCCTTCTTTATTTCCTCCTTCTCTACCTCTCTCTTCCTTCCTCCCCTCTCTCCTCCTCCTCCTCCTCCTCCTCCTCCTCCTCCTCCTCCTCCTCCTCCTCCTCCTTCTTCTTCTCTCTCTCTCTCTCTCTCTCTCTCTCTCTCTCTCTCTCTCTCTCGGAATAAGTAAAGTAGAAATTTTGATAGAAAAGTCCAAGGGATAGGTAAGAGACCTGATTTTTGTCTCACTCAGCTATGAACCAATTATAGATCTGTAAGGGTTTGAAAAGCAGATCCCAAACACAAGCCTTCCCCAGTTACATCATTAAATACAGTATTAAGTGCTAGGGCCAACTGAGACACAAATAAAAGTGAAGAATTCAAATAGAAAAAGCATGCTATAAAAGGCAACTGGTGAGTACTGAACCCAGTTAAACCCCAAAAATGGTTAATTGTTGTATTTTCTTTTTATTAAAAAATCTAATAAACTGTGGTTTTTTGTCTCTTCCAAGCTTACTATAAAATAATTAAAACTAAATAAAATGAGTATTCCTCAGTGATATACCAGGAAACAGAATTCTATTAGCCAAATCTCTGAGGAAGCTTATAAGCAGGACAAAGGAAAAGGGTGTTAGGGAATTTGATTTAGCTATGTCTAATACAGATCCTTTCCTTTGAAACATGGAGTCTTTCCATCAGAGAAGGGAAGCCAGCCTAGATCTGACTTCTAGAATAATTAGAGCCATTTTCACTATATCTTCCCTGTCATTAATTATTGTTCTCTTGGATTGATTCTGGGACTATAATTACCCACCGTGCGGTGTGACTGGGATTGTTTATATCTGGGAGGGTCAGGTTGGCAGCAGGAGGAGCTGAGCCTGACAGAGTTGTGGTGCATTCTGAGAATTCCACTGAATGTGGAAGGAGCTGTTTACTGAGCACTTACTATGTGTCAAGCGAATCTACCATTCACAAAACTATAAATAATGTCTGATTATGGAGGGATCTTTGCCATTCATGAAAAGATAAATGTGCTGTGGAACTAGATATCTCCTCCTGCAACACGTACACACTAAATAAAAGACTTCAAAATAGCAAAAAATGAGCTATGAAGTATGAATAGCAAACAACACTTGATCATAAGATCAAGCCTGAAAATTCTGTCAGTAATTATGTAAACAGTGAGGGGAACCATGTTAAAAAATTATACTTAGAGTAAAACTTAAGCTGAGAAAAATTCTCTTCATTAAGATAAATAAACAGAAAAAAATTAACTATAAGCCAATGAATTATAAGTGCATATTATAAAAGGAAAAAAACAAAATGCTCAAAAGGCAAAGAACACAGTTTTGAAAAACATTTTAGTACAGACAGATTCCAGAAATAAATTTTATAGTGCAGTTGCTTTGGGCTTTAAAATCTATTTAGGATAACATAGACTCTATGAGACAAATCAAAGATGAGATCGAAGGAATAAATGCTAAAATGAAAAAAGGATCTATCAAAAAAAAAAGCATGAATGAAAAAAAGTTAATTGAGATGAGAAACAACTTCGAAAGAGTTAAAAATGCAGCTATGAAATGAAATTCAATGTTAGAATAAGTGAACTGCAGAAAAGCAAATTAGCAATGAATGAACCAGCTAGAAGTTGTTCTTGAATTAAAAGGAAAAAGACAAGATTAAAATAATGAAGAAACTAGCTTCTTGAACATTAGAGCTAAACAATTAGAACAGAAGAAATGATTTAAGACATAATAGAAGAAAAATATTCTTGAATTGAATAAAGATCTGGGACTGCTTCTACTAAACAAAATTAATGTGTGCGGGAGAGGGGATACACACCTTGAGATATTCACGAATAAAGAAAGAATTCTTTCAGCCATTCAAGAAGCTAAACATTTTACCTACAGGGAAAAAAGCATCAGATTGGCTTCATAATTCTCTCTTATTATAATGCCAGGAAAATAAAGGAGGCACATTTATAAAATTATGAAAGGAGAAATCATATAGTTTGAGAATTGTTGACCTAAGTTGTTATTCATGTGTTAAGGCTACAGAAAGAACTCAGGAACATAAGAGCTCAGAGAGCATACCAGCAATACCATCCCTGAAAAACAATAACAATGACAAACCCCTCAAACAACATTCAAAGACATTATTTAATAGGAGAGCAGCAGCTCAAAATAGTATGAAAAGGGAGAAATTGTTGACTACAAGGATTATGGCTCATACTGCCACCATTTAAATAGAAAATTAAAGCTTAATAATAGTAACATTATTCTTGATAGAAATGTTAAAAATAGCTCTTGAAAAGAAAATATACAGCATAAATACAGCATAAAAATATGGGAGAACGAGCAAAAGAAAAGGGGAATTAAAAATGCATGCTAAGATGTTAACGTTTCATAGAGATAGCCAATAAATACAGTTTTATTCTTGGCATTGGCAGTGATAACAACAGTTTCAAGTAATTTTTAAAATGTAAACTTAACCACTAGAACAATAACCACAGAGCATATAACTTTCAAATCACTAGAGGAAACAAAGTCAAAGAAAACATAGTGCATGTAGTAAAAAGGGTTTAAAAAAGAAAACAGTAGAAAGATAAAAATCACGTAAAACAGAAGCAGAAGTAGACCAGGCATATTCATTATGACAAGAAACATTAATGGATAAAACACTGTTACTAAAAGAAAATGACATGAACGATCAGCAGCACATAAACAACTACGTAGACTTCCTAAAAAACTATTACCTAGAAAAAGTTGCAAAATAAAAGATGGACACTGTGCGTACAAATTCAGCTTATGGAACTGAGCCAGATCTCTTTAGCAGCTGCAGAGAAAGACGTGGGCAGTGTTGAGTCAAGAGCAAGTGGGTGAATCAGGTAATTACTAATCCAGAGTGAATATTGGATGAATATGTCAAAACTGAAGCAGAGAAGCCCAACAAGTATAGACTACAACCAAAAAAAAAAAAAAAATGGAAATTTTCCATTAATATCACTCAGGAGCATATTGGAAATCTATTTGCAGCATATGAGCCAAAGAATGTTCTGAAAGCACACTTTAGAATACAATGTTATTCCTTTGTGACACCCACAAATTCAGAAGACAGCCATGCGCTAAAAAGTTTACATAATCAGATTTATAATGGTCAAAAGCAGCCCCAAGTATTGCATGTTTTCATGACCCCACTTAAAGAAAAATGACATTTTTTTAAACGTGATAGAGGCATGCAGTGCAGCATACCTCAATTAATTTAAGTCAATGGCAAATAGTTCTGAATCTCTAAATAATACCAGGAGAAAGCCAGTGCCTGTATATGAAAATCTACAATATTTAGTTATCTTATTTTAGGAAAGCAAACCTTGTCACTAGAACAATAAAACATGCCAGTGGAAACTGAGAAGCTTTGGTTAGAAGTGAAAAATATATCAAAGGGATAGGTTTATTGGAGCTCTGTTATATCTCAGACATATTTAATTATATTATATGACTTCTTGGTTGAGGATACAGTTTCCTGTAATTGAAGGTCAATATGATTATATTTTTAACATTTGGGGGCACTATTTATGTCTGGGTGACAGTCAAGAAGATGTTTTAAAAAATTTAAGACCTTTTTGGTACATTAATTTTATATTACCATTTTTAAAAAGATAGATGACTCAGAGAAATTTTGTTGATATTTCAAGGTTGTTAAAATTTCAAGCTAGGATTCCATTTATAGTCTGCTATACTAAGTGTGAAGCGCTACGTATTATTTATCCCTTGTGGAAGACTGCTTGCTCTCCCATACCCAGTTATTTGCTTTCTTCTGGTCCCATGAATGATTATAATTCCTGGTCCCTTCACAATGAGGCAAGGTTGTGTGACCAAGTCTAGGCAACAAAATGTGAATGGAAGTGATGTAAGTCACTCCAAGCTAAGAAGACAGTTGAGAGTTGATGTGCCACCTCCAACGTCCCCCTCAATCTCTCATGGAAACCTTGGAAGTCACATGCTGAATTGATAGAATCACAAGATGAAGGGAGATTTGATTTCTGAGTCACCAGCTGGTGGGCTCACATCAGACTTTGGGAGGGCAAGCAATAAACTGTTGTGCTAAATAAACTACTGAGAATTCGGGGTTTATTTATTGCACCTGCCATTGATTACTTACCCTAACACATGCTTTTGTGCTTTCCTTTGGACTCAAGTTTCTTAAAACCTACAATACTTACCTTGAAGAAATATGTGAAACAGTTTATAGCAGTTAAAATACACAAGCGCTAAAATAAAGGCAGTTACGTAAGCCCTGATAACTAATTTTGTGTTTCATATATGTATGTTCTATTAAATGCAATTCTACATTGATTGCTTTGTAGGACAAAGAAAATATTGCCAGATTTATTATTATTATTTTTAAGTTAAATCTTTAGCAGATAAACAGGAAACAAGTGGAGATAGGGACACTGAATTCTGAACCTCTTAATGACTTATTCTCAGAAAGTTAGTGCACAGGTACATCAAAAAAATGACATACCATTTTGTTTTTATTCAAAGCATTTTCTGATTTGTTTTAAAGAATTTAGTCTATTCAGTACAAAAATGTAGATGTCTTAATAGGAAGTGATGGGAGGGAGAGTGATATTGATTCTTAACATAACATTTTCTTATTACTCTTCATGATTTTATTCATTATATTCAATTTAATTTGAAAAGGATCACTTAACTTTCTCCATATAGGTTCACCAGTTTATATTTTGTACAAAATAATTGTTTCTCTATTTCCTAAAGTGGTGTAAGCACTGTCACTCCAGGCTTGAAATAAAAACACATGCCCTTAAAAAATAAATAAATGTACAAAGATAAATCAGGTGAATATGAACTAAAAAAGTAGAAGGGCCCATATAAAAATTGGACAAAATAAAAGTAATAAACACAAACAATTATGACTAAATGAATTAGTTTGTAAGAATTAAAGATGTTATCTAAAAAATGACAATAATAAAAATTGAATGCAGCAAGTGAAAAACATACTTTATTATAATTATTAACCTATATTTCTATCCTTGTGTTGATACAATACTGTTTTAATCATTATGGCTTTATTTTAGTAACTCTTGGATTGGAAGATGCCTCCCACCAACCACCCATGTTGTACTGATCTGTTTCTGACTTACTGGACTCTTTTGCCAGTTTATTCTCTCAAATAAACTTTTGAATCACTAAGTTATGGTCCAAGAAAAATACTTCTGGGAAAATACAAATTACCCAAACCAATTAAAGAATAAGCCAACAACTAAAAAAGTATAATAATAGTAATCTTAGAAGAAAATGAAAAAATTATCTGTTGAAAGACCTTGGGCCCAGAGCTAAATAGGTAAATTTTCTTTTTTTTTCTTTTAGAAATTATATGATTCCTATGCTATATAAACACAAAGAAAAAGGGGTAAATGAGTCATCGGTCTGACCTCGTGAGTCTTCTCTTAATTCAAAATAGCTAAATAAAATATTTATAATATAAATCACAGGTGTGATGGCAGATAATACATCATAGTCTAAGCAGAATTATCCATGACTATAGTTAACCTCATTCCTAGGATTGCAAGAAGACCCTGTCTGCTGGGCTCCTTGTCCACCATGCTTACTCTCAACTGGTTCAGCTTGAGCCTTGATTTGGTTTCTGGAGAGGTTCATGAAAATGCTTAGTCCCAAGCTCCATCAACACTTTATTTTTTAAAACTAATTAGAGGACGCTGTGGGAAAAGCCAAGCCATGCGACAACCTGATACTGAGCTAATACTGATCCTGTTCAGATTTCATGGTTCTTCTGTAGCGGTAGGTGTGTTGAGTTGGAGGGGTGGATGCCCTGAACCCAGCAAAGAGGGAATGTTCGATGAACTGTGTGAGTGTCAGTGTTAGTCTTACTATCCTCTCAAAGGTACTTGACCTATCAGAATCTAGATGAGGGTTTGAATCGGTTTTCCAAAAGGAAAATGATGAAGATAAAATGTCGGCATAAATTAGCCAAATGCCCAACGCTGGCCCTTCTGGAGTAAAAGATCATGAAAGAGTAAGAGAAGAATGATTTATCTGTTCACTACAAACTCTTCATGAATAGTCAGGGGATATTGCTCACTTGAGGCTGATGTCCCGCCTTATATTTTCTAGGCCAAGTAGCCTGGGAAGGAATTTTGACACATGGCATGCCTGCCCTGGTTAACTCAGCTGCTCACCATAGCAACTTCTTCAGCTCCAGGTCTCTGTCTTTCTAATATCACAAGTGACCAGTAGTGGAGGTAGGAAGACAGCCATGTTTTGTCAGGAGCTACTCCCCAACTCATGCTTCCCTGCACCTTGTCACACAGTAAACTCTCTTGTAAGGCTCACACCTTTCAGGATAACTCTCTAACCAGAAGAAAAACTTCATACTTTAATGAGTTAATTCAAACAGTGAGCACCTATTAAGGGAAACACAAATTTCCCTTTTGTCCTTATCCTCTAATTAAAGAGTCATTTAAATGAACCTTCCCTAAAGGGAGTCTTTTCTCCTCCTGTAACTAGAAAAGAATGAGACTCTGGGACCATCCAAAACACACTATAGGCACACTGCTCTATTAAAACAAGAATAATTTAATATTAGGACATTTATTAATAACAAAATGCCACACTATTAGGTTATAAGAAAAAATGGCTATCTGGATAGATAACAGGAATAATGGATTAAATAAAATTAAATATTTATTCTTGAAGCAGTTTTAGAAACTAGGGCAGAGTCTTTCTTTACATGATAGAAAGCATCAAAAATCAACAAATAGCATACAGAATGGTAAAGTTATAAAGGCATTCCCATTACAGTTAGGATGTCTACTATTACTCCTATGGCTTAATATTATAGTTACTTTAAGCAATTCAATACAATAACATAATTATCTAACTTGAAAATTCAAGAGGATTGTAAAGGACACTTACTTGGCTGGTGGCCAAGCAATCAGCACCCTCCTGTCCTCCCCACATACAAAGTAACTGGCCTTTGGCCTCTGGGCCACCACTGACTCCTCCAGCAGTAGAAACTGAAATCAATCTGGGTTATACTCTCTTCCCAAGTTTAGAAGAGACAGAGCAAGAGTGAAGGAATGATAGCACAGCAAGTGAGTAGGCTAGAGATTGTGGGTGGCAGATGAAAAACATAAAATTTAGATGCTGTCAGAGATTACATCCTCTTTTATTTGGTTTGAGTTATCTGAGGTAACTATTTGCTGAGAGAAATGATGACAAAGAGAGCCAAGAGAGAGAAAATCTCAGTTCTACTTCATTCTGAGATGCAGCTGCTGTCCTGCCTTAAGGTTATGTGAGGTGCCTTAGCGTTTTTATAAAAAAACCTGTGCATTTGCTTTGGGTGGTTTGAGTTGAACTAATGCAAGGAGGCAGCTTGTTAGTTACAAAATAGATACAAAATAATAGATATTTTTGTATACTCACAAAAAATTAGTAAAAATATATATGATACTGAAAAAATACTTTTCTACAATAGCAACAGAAACATAAACTACAGGAATAATCTAAGTAAAATATGCAGGACATTTGTATAATGAATACATTTAGGGTTTATCAGAGAGGAAATAAAAAACTTAAAAATGAAAGACTAATTATGGCGAGGGAATCAGTTATCTCCTAATCATTATATTTTAATGTAACTCAGACAAAAATTGCAGTAAGATTTTTCTTGGACCATGACTTAGTGATTCAAAAGTTCATCTGAGAGAATAAACTAGCAAAAGAGTCCAGTCAGTCAGCAACAGATCAGTACAGCATGGGCGGCTGGTTGGTGGGAGGCATCTTCCAACCCAGAAGATACTAAAATAAAGCCCAAATGATTAAAACAGTATTGTATCAACATGAGGATAGAAATATAGGTCAAATAATTATAATATTGTACATACGAACAGACTACTACATATAAGAATTTAGGGTAAAATATTCTTGACATTATAAATTCATGGAAAAAGGAAAGTTTTGCCAAGAAATCTTTCTGGCACAATTAGTAAACTATCTGGGAAAAATATTTTATTACCTTACTACATATAAAAACTAGAATAAAACATAGATAAATACCTAATTTAGGAATAACAGAGAACTTTCTAAACTTAAAACCAATAGCAAAAGAAATGCTTAATAGATGGACTATGTAAAACTTCTGAACATTGTTAAGTAACTTAGAAAAATCTAAGAATAACAAACTTGAAATATATTTAGATCTTTTATTAAGGAGTTAACATCGTTGATGTAAAGACAACTCTTATAAATCAATTTTCAAAATATGCAAATAAACCCTAATATAAAAATAGGCAAAGGTAGTAAACCAGTTTCAAAACATAAGAACTACAAATGGCCAACAGAAATAGGAAAAAAAATACTTCAGTTCATTAGTAAGCTAAGAAATGTAGCTTACAATAATGTGATACCACTTCTTTACTTACTCACTTGTCAAATATTAAAAAATAGATACATAGTCCACAGTTGCCAAGGTACAAAATCAGGCATTTTGATACACCACTGGAGAGAGATGAGTTTAGATCTTCCAGGAAGCAAATTCAACAACATGTCAAGTGCTTGAGCATTAAAAAAAAATGTTTGATTTGGAGTTCCAATTTTAGAAATTTGCCCTATGGAAATACACAGTTTGCACAGATTTGTTATTGATTATTTTAAAAATCCTGAAACAGATGTCCAACCAAAGGGAATTGGTTAAATGAATTACAGCCATAAATATTGTGTTAGGCCGCAGAATAATGCTCCCCCTACCCACAAAATGTCCAAATCCTAACCCTGTGAATTTGTTACCTTACATGGCAGAGAGACATTTCGGTTGTGATTAAATTAGGGCCTTACAATGGGGAGAATCCTAGGTTATCTGGTGGGTCCAATTAATCACATGTATTCTTAAAAGTGAAGATTCTTTCTCAGCTGCAGTCCTAGGGAGGTATGACAACAGGAAGACGGATGGAGGGATTCACTATTACTGGCTTTGAAGATGGAAGAGGGTGGGGGCGGGGAGGATGAACCAAGGAATGCAGGTGGCCTCTGGAAGCTGCAAAAGACAAGAAAACAGATTCTCCTCCAGAGTGCTGGAAAAGAACATAACCCTCCCAACACCTTGATTTAAGCCTATGTCGAACTTCTAAATTCCAGAACTGAAAGGTAATATATATGTATTTTTTCAAGCCATTAAGTTTGTGGTAATTTGTTACAGCAGCAATACAAATGGATACTTCGCTGTTAATAATTAAAAATCACATTGTTTAAGAATTTATTTAGTTAAAGTAAAAAGCAGAGTATAAATTGTAAGTATGGCAGCCTAGTTCCAATAATGAGATGTAAATAGAGTAGCAAGGGTTATTTCTGGGTACTGAAACTGAGACTTTTTTCTTACTTGATTTTCTATTTTCCAGATTTTCTGAAATTTATTTCCTTTGTACTCAGAAGAAAATACAAACAAGTGTTAGGTAAAATACACTTTAAGCTATATTTCTTTAGTTACTGATAAAAGCTCCAATTAAAATTTAATTTACAATGGCTTTCCTTTTTATGACAAACACCTACTTCCACCTTCCCAACCTTAGCTAAATTCTAGCCTCATGCTACTGAAAATTATTATGGTATTTATATTTTTAAATTATTATGATATTTATATTTTTAATAAAATATAAATATCTCTTAAGACTTCTCTTTTTCAATTTTAACTTTGCTTCCAATTTTATTAATATATAGCAACTGGGTAGAAATTGTATTTGGCAGATAATCTCATTATCACTCTTTTTGTAGCAGTTCTTCCTCCTTTGAGTTTTAAATTTTAATTTGTTTCTTCATTGGTTGTAATACGTCTTTGCATTGAGTTATTTTTTTTTTATATACAGGAAAGGGATACAACTGTTCTATTTTCAAAGTCCTTGCATATCTGAAAATATTTTTCACATGTGAATTACAATGTAACTGCATGTATAATAATTACATCATAATCTTTTCTCCTAAGATTCTGGGTAGGCATTGCTAAGCTTCTATCTGATATTTATTGCCATCTACTAGAAAGTTAAGGTCAGAGTAACTTTTGTTTCATTTTAGATATTTTTTTCTTTTCCCTGTTGGGATATATGAAGAGATTTTTAAAATTTAACTTAGAATTCAATAATTTATCAGAAAGCGAAAGGCATATTAATGAGTATAGACTCTTTTCTTCTCATTTGTGTTACGTTGAATATGTGAGCCCATTCTAAGTAGATTCTAGAAAGTAGATTCTGCTCAGAAAAGTTTTATTCGAAGCTAGCTTCTTTTGCAAGAATACCTTGTATGTGAAGTTGGATTTCTGAATTGTATTTTTCATGACTAGTAACTTCTCTGTCAAATTTAATTTTTTCTTCTTTCTGTTTTTGTTTTGGAACAACTTGTGTTTTTCTTCTATGTGACTGATTTGACTTGTCTGTGTCTGTTCAGCTTTTTATGACCTTCAATGGAATTTTAATTCTGAAATTGCATTTTTAGTCTCACAGTTTTCTCTTCTCTTGGCCAGATCCTTTTTTTATCTTTACCCTCTTGATTGTCTTCTCATCTGACTTCTGCCTTTGAGAGGCATTTTGTGTGTGAGTGTGTATTCAGAGAAAGTAATTTGGGTGTTTTCTGATTTTTCCTCTTTCTTGTGTTAAATTATTTAAATAATCATTTTTCTTTTATTCTTCAGAAGAATGTATTCCTCATCTTGTGCTGCAGAATCTTTTTATAAGCCCCGAGTTGGTTTCTGGAATAAAGAGCCAACAAAATCCAGATTTGACATGAAAAGAGTCCATTGAGCATTTGAGAGCAGGTAGAAATCTCTTCTAGAATCTAAATCTGGAAGGTAGTTTAAACAGACTCTGCCCATGTTTTGGACCTAGCAAGTATTAATCTTGTGTATTTTTGTAGGACCAAGGTAGGACTTTCTCTTGTCCCTAATGCCCATTTCTCTATGAGCACACAGTTTTTTGATCCAATAGGGAATATGAGAAACAACAGCTCCTTGAACCCTCTTCCTTCAGAGCTAGCTCCCTGCCATGTTTTCCCTAAAGGGTCTGAAAACACAGCTCAGGTGCCAATACCCGTCCCTTCCCTGTTTTCTACTTGTCCATTCATCCTGGCGTTGTACTCTCCCAGGTCAAGATACCTTCAGTGGAGAAGAGGATAGGATGAATATGCTCTTCTGGTCACCTCAGAAAACAGAACAGTGTCTTGCCCTGTATGCTGCAACATCTTTTGCTCACCTTAGCAGCAGAAAGTGCTTTTATCAGTTTGCTAGGGCCACCAGAACAAAATATCCCAAGCTCAGTGGCTTAAATAACAAACTTACTGTCTTATGCTTCTTGGTAAACTGCTGGCAACTTAGCAGAAATTGCCCCACATACTGGCATACATTCAGCTATTAACCCTAGTGCCCAAAGCTGTTGGCAGGTTTCCATAATTTTATCTACTTTTCCAAGTATTATATTGTAAGCAAAAATCCTGAAGAAATTTTGTCAGGGGTGATCAACTGACTTCCAGCTTAAATTAAGTGACAGTCATCTGTATTTGTCAATAAACCAGTACTCCCAGAGTCTATGCCATTGCATTTCTTACCATACTCTTGTTGAGAAGTGTCTTAATGTTCTCCTGGTGTTATCTACTGAATTCTGAATAATGACTAGGGGTCATTTTCCACTTAGAAAGGTGTTTCTCCTGGACAAAATAAATCTAGATAAACTAAAGGAGTGTGAAAAATGAAGGAGGGATGGGATGATTGGCGGAATTGAGCAGCTGATTTTTCTGTCATGAACCAGGCAAAAACCAGGGAGAGCAACTCTTGTCCCAACCTTCATGTGGAAGTGAGCAGTGAGCAAATCATAAGGTGAAGTTTTGTTTAATTATACAATAATTAAATACTCTTTTAACTTGAAAGAATATTTATCACGCTTTCCCCTCATTGAAAAGAACATCCTCTGACTTGGTAATGCTCAAACTATATTAAGCAGAGAGAAGAGCAGAAATTAGACCTCGCTCTTCTGCAGAGAACAGTTCTGTAATGAGCTGTCTGATCCTGCTCCATTCTTCTGAGCCACGCAGCCTTTCCAGAGGACAGACGCCTGATGTGCTAAACAGTGTGCTGGTGCTAGTCTCCCTGGTGAGGGCTAATTACACACTGTGCCTCAGGAACTCAGGAATCAGGAATGAAGCAGTCATTCTCTTCCTGACTCCTCACCTACTCCCGTGCTGCACTCCCCACCAAAGGACTTCTGTATCCCTGTTCCTCATCTGTGCATTACTCTCTCGAGTTCTGTGGTCCTTTCCTCTCTGTGTTATATGGAGAATTCCCAAGTGGACCCTCCAGTGGCATTAATGTTATTGTACCCACTATAACGCAGAGGTCTATTATGAATTGCATTCTGATATTTCTCTTCTGAAAGCAGTTGCTATGTATGCGTCACCCATGCAGACAGTAGCTAATCAATGGCTGCTGAGGAAGGAAGAGGTATTATATAAAAAATGATTCTCTTCTTTTCCTAGTAATCCATAGTAATGGAGGTGGAAAGAAGAATCACTTCTTTTTCTACCTTAATTACATTAATTCTCCCCACTTGTGAAATTTTAATTTTTGGAGATTTCATTAGATGCCTCCTTGGGAAATTAGAAAGTTATGGATTGCAATGACTTCTACAATCAAACAGAGATTCAGTTCTCAGTTTCAATTGCAGGGGCAGGAGATGAGTAGAAGTTAAACCTAGGCTTTTACAAAATCAACCAGGAGTCTTTATTGATTGATCAGAATTCTGATAGTTTATTGACCTTTACTCTGAAACAGTGTCTGCCCTGAAGCTACTGAGTGCCAAGTAAGTGAAAGATCCATGGAAGTATCTTTGAAAATGGGTTTCCAGTTCAAAGAAATCTTCAGATATGAATGACCTCACTCTCCTTGCTTCTTTTGCAGACTGAGTATTTGTAGAGGTGTGTTTTGGCTGTCACAGCGACTTGAGGGAGCTGCTGGCATTGAGATGTGAGGGATAAGAGTCTGGATGTCCTGCAAGAAGTGGTGCAGTCTTGCACAAAGAAATATTGTCCCACTCTCCAATAATTTTTGTTGTCTTTTCAGATAGTCATGCAGGTAAAACAAACAAACAAACAAAAACCCTGCTTATAATTAGCCAAATCCAGAATCTAGCTTCGCTATTTATATAAATAAAGTGAATTCATTTCCTACTAGGTATCACAACACAAATTTATTAATTGATAGTCCTAGAAGTCAGAAGTCTGAAATGGTTTTGCTGGTCTAAAATCAAGATGTCAGCAGAGTGCCATTCCTTCTAGACACTCTAGGGGAGAGTCTGGTCTCTCATCTTTTTCCAGCTTCTCTGGACTGCCTGCACTGCCCAGCTCATGGCCATTTCTTCCATTTTCAAAGCCAACAGCATAGCAACTTCAGATCTTTCTCTGGTGTTGACCCTCCTGCCTCCCACTTTCTCTTATGAGGACTGTGATTGCGTTGGGTTCACCCAGATAGTGCAGAGCAATCTCCCCATCTCAAGATCCTTAACTTAATCCCATTTGCAAAGTCCCTTATACCATATAAGCTAACAATCAGTTTCTAGGGATAGAACATCTTTGGGAGAGCATTTCTCTGTCTACAATGTAGAGTATTTTTGAATTAAAAAAAAAATCCTGAATTTTCTAGGAACCTAACTACCATGTAAATAAATATTGTATTTTATTCATTACCAATAATTGATCCTCATTTAAGAACATCATGGCAAAGATAGCAGCATGGCTCGTGGTATTTGAGTTGCAAAAAAACAAACCAAACCAAAACAAACAAAACAACCAAACAAAAAATGAAAAAAAAGAAAAGAAAAAAAAGAAAGAAAGAAAGAAAGAAAGAAAGAAAGAAAGAAAGAATGAAAGAATGAAAGAAAGCCCCACTACTATATCTGCTTGCCTCTGTTGCTGTCAGATTCTCTTTATTCTAAATAAAGGTATAAACATAGCATATTCATCTGTATCCTAATGTTGTATGCCTGAATGTTTCCATATTGAAATTAATTTTATTTTATTATCAATTGCTTTTATCTTCTTTTTTATAACATAGTTAGGATTTTATGTTGATTTTGATTTCTTTTCTTGAAAATATGTGTATAGGTAGGTTAAATATCGATAGATTTTATTTCTATACAGTAAATATTATTTAAAAAAATGGCATTGAGTTTGATGTGTGCTTCTCAGGTTTATCTGACACTACTCTCAATTGAAGAAGTCTGTTTTCTCCTGGCCACGCTATCATGTAGGCATTGGATTTCACTTCTTTCAGTATCCTTCAAACCCTCACTGAACCTATTCTTGCTAAGGGCATCAAGCGGTGCCCCGTTGCCATAGTCTACAGTTCTGGTAAGCACGTCACCCCCAAGATCATCAACTTTGCAGGAAGGTTGCTGAAGGAAGACTTTGGCAAAACTGTTTTTCTCACAGCAGGATTTCAGGCAACCCTATGGAGTCTGACTGCTTCTGGTAAGACCTCTACCCTGTCCCTTCCTTATCACTACGGAATGCCTCAGTGTCCAATAGCAAGGAGGAACATTGCGGGCTTTCTTCTTAATGATCACCAGAGTCAGTACCAATCTCCCCTTACTACTTCGTACCTCTAACCACCATCAGAGGTCTGAGCTTCTCCACTTAACAGTTACCATGCTGGCTCTTATCTCCAGCATGGCTCCAAACATGTCCCTAGACTGATACACCCTCCCACCCTCCCAACTTTATGGAACACATAGTCTGTCATCAACAAAATCCTCACCCTCTTCTTCAAAGGCTCCCGACACCATTTTTGCTACCTAAAATGTGGTTGTTTCAGGATATTACCTCCACCATTGCAATTGTCTCAGGTGGTGGCTGTTCTTCCACAGTCTACTCACCACGCATTTTGGATGAGGGGCAGATGTACTCACTGCTCCACATCTCCACTTTCAGACAATTCTTTCTTCTACTTTTAGACCCTGGCCTCTTTGAATCATATAACATGGGACTATGCCACATGCTACTCTTGTTGCAGCCATCCCCTGGCTCATCTATCACTTATTCCTTCTCATCCATTGGTGATTTTACCCTTGGCTCACTGTCTTCCTCTGCACTATTGCTTTTCTCTTCCCTTTTAGTGACCATTAAATTCACATAAATGATCAATCCAGCTTTCTGACTCATTTTTCTGACTTCCTTACTTCCAGCTATGTTATTTTTTCCCATTTGCTTCTGGCCTCCTACTCTTACAAGGAATCTTTACCTGGACTCTTCATCACCAGTAATTATATCATTTCAAAAATTTTGACATGAAGCCTCTTACTCTCTATCACTTCTTATCTTTTCAGTTCATGCTGTCTGGAACTCCAACTCCAGCAATTCTTAATATTCATCAGGATCCCCAGTCCATTGATATTACCACTTTTATCCATCACCCTTCACGTTCTTGCTCCTCTCTTCAACCAGATCAGATTATATGGTCCATTGCTATAACCACTCTTCACATACACCCTATCCCACTTTCCTCCCTCTCTCTATTTCACTCATCTTACAAAATCCCAATGATAATTATTCTTGCTTTCTCTAAGCCTACCTTATAGAAAAACACATATTATGTTAACTGCTCTCTCAATTCTCTTGTCAATTTATAAATCTCGACTGGCCCTTCCATATTGCTTAATAATCTTAAAGTATTTTCTAGTCGCTTTACTCTCCATCTCCACAACATCCTTATTTCACAGCTTTTCCTCTCTTCTTAGACTCAGACACCATCTCCTTCCTCACTGTCAGCTGATGACCTTGATTTTCATTTCACTGATAACACAGAAGCAATAAAAATTAACTATATAATTTTATTATTAAATCCACCAGCCTGTCTTTACCTCTACCCATATGTCCATGTTCCTATAGCTATAGAGCATTGTCTCGTTTCCTTCCAAAAACCAACCCTGGAGCCATCCACATTTGCTCACTCAAAAGCTTTGTTCCTATACTCATCAGCATCACAAATTTCTCTCTCTCAGTTTCCCTATTCTTATCACAATACAAACATGCTACAAATTCTTCTGCTTAAAAAAAAATACTTCTTTAATCTAATGTTTCTTCTGCCTATTATACTTTTCCTCTTCTCCCATTATAACTCCTCTTTTCCCTGACAGTCTTCTGTAAGCTTATCCCAGTCACTTCCCACCACTTTATTGATGCTACTTTTGTCAAGTTCAGTGTTGATCTCATCTTGTCATATCCAGTAGTCCAGTCTTACTCCTTATCTCTCTTTACCTCTCAACAGCTTATGACACAGTAAGTACTTCCTTCTTCCTGAAAGGCTTTCTTATTTAGCTTCCAGAACACCTCACTTGCTAGTTCTGTTAATAGCTCAATGGCTATTCCTTCTTGGTCATATTTGCTAGTACCTACTCCTCTTCCTGATTTTCTAAATATGGAATTCTCTAGGGTTCAATAAGTGACAGTCTTCTCTATCTCACTCTTTTCCTTAGGTGATATAGCCCTTAGGTATATAGCCCTATGGTTTTAGGTAAATACTAATACTTTTGCATTAGATTTCTAGTCCTTAAACTTCTTCCTGAACTCCAGATTTAAAAATCAACTGTTGGTCCAAAGGAGACATACAGATATGTGAAAAGATGTTCAACATCATTAGTCATAGGGAAATACAAATTAAAATCATAGTGAGATATCACATCACACTTGTTAGAATAGCTATTATCAAGAAGACAAGAAATAATTGTTGGTGAGGATGAGGAGCAAAGGGAACCCTTATGTATTGTCGGTGGGAATGTAAATTGGTACAGCTAGTATAAAAAGCAGTATGAAGTTTCCTCAAAAAATCAAAATTAGAACAACCATATGATCCAGTAATCCCACTTCTGGGTATTTATCCAAAGAAAATAAAAACAATAATTCAAAAAGATGTATGTACTCTAATGTTCATTGCAGCATCGTTTACAATAGTTAAGATATGGAATCAAAATAAGTGTCCATTGCTGGATGAATGGATAAAGAAGATATGGTACGTTTGTACAATGGAATACTATTCAGCGATCAGGAAATGAAATTTTGCCATTTGCAGCAACATGGGCATTTTGCTAAGTGAAATAAGTCAGACAGAGAAAGACAAGTACTGTATGATCTCATTTATATGTGGCATTAAAAAAACAAAACTGAAAAACCCTCAGACTCATAAATCTAGAGAACAGATTGGTGGTTGCCAGAGGTGACGCATGGAGTGGGGAGTGAAATGGGTGAAAGGGGTCAAGAAGTAGAAACTTTTGGTTATCAAATAAATAAATCATAGGGATATAATGCACAGCATAGGAAATATAGTCCATAATATAATAACCTGGTACAATGACAGATGGGTAATAAATTTATCATGGTGATCATTTCTTAAGGTATGTAGCATCAGATCAGAATATTGTACACCCAAAACTAATATGATATTTTATGTTAATTATAATTTTTAAAAAGTTAACTGTTGGTCTAATATCTCCATTTGTCTGTTTGCTGCCTATCTTCAAATTATTAGGACCAAAATCACTTCTGATTTCTGCTCCTGAATTTATTTTTTTTCCATTCTTCTCCAACTTAGTAAATAGAATCACCATTCTCCTGGTTGCTTAGCCTCAAGCCTAGGAGTGATTCTCAGTTGCCCTTTTCTATCCCATAGCTATTTCATCAGCAAATCATTTGGCTTTACTTGCAAAACATATATAAAATCTGATCATTGTTCATTACCTCTACTACTTATCTTGGTTTAAGCCACCGTAATCTCTCTCCATAGGAGAGGTCTCCCTCCTCACGCTGATTCCACTTTTGCTTCCCTACTGCCTTCTCCACACAACAGGCAGATGACCTTTTAAAAGTGTAGATAAGGTCATGTCACTTCTTTGCTCATTAACTTCTAGTGGGTTCACATCACACAGAGAATGAAAACCAAACTTATCTTGCTGTGACAGAAAATTTTAATGATCACTAAATATTCATTTGCTCTCCCACATTTTCCAGAGCCCTTGCAGTTGGGTCAGACCTTCTGACTAGTTCTTGCTAATGGACTGTGAGGAGAAGTGATGTGTAGTACCTCCAACCTGGGGTAGGTTAAAGCTCCTGTGTGACTCTCAGCTCTTTCTTCCTTTACTGCAGCAACCAAGGAGCTCAGGTTGAGATGGTTGAGCCATGAGATAGAAATAGCCTACAGTCAAGCAATGTTTTCAAGGAGCTTTCCAGGAGAGAAACTGGACCTGCAATGGACTTAGAGTGAGTGACAAATAAACTTTTGTATATTAGGTCTTTGGGATTTGGGGGTTTGTTTGTTACTGTGGCATATCATCACCTACCCTGACTAAAACATGTGATCTACATGGCCTTCTTCTCTAACCTTATTAGCATCTCTCCCCTGACACTGCAATCCAACCAAACCCCGGTTTTATCCCAATCCTACCTTAGGGCCTTTATTCTAGCTGTCCTTTCTATCTAGAAAATCCCTGTCCAAGATCATCACATGGCAGACTCCATCACATTATTGAGATCTTTGTTCAGATGTCACCTCCTCAGAAAGGGCTTTTCTGATCTCCTTATTTAGTTTTATCCCCTTATCCTCTTTATCACAATACTTAACAGTACTAAAAATTATATATTTTTAGTTTATTTGCTTACTGTGTGTGTGTGTGTGTATATATATATATATATATATATATATATATATATATATATATATATGTTTGCTCTGTGTGTGTGTGTGTTGTTCTTTGCGGTATCCTTAAGGACTAGAATGTGGTGCCTGGCACCCAGTTGACATGTAGATTAATTACATTAACGACTCCAATTATTTATTACTCCATGTATTCTTGCCCTTAGCTAAGACTGTTTGCAGTCCTTCTCACTAAAGAGGTAGAATCTGCTTCCTCAAACTTAAACCTGTTCTATTCTGAGGCCTTGTGTTGGCTAGTGGAATAATTAGTAAATGCAACACAAGTACAGACTTGAAAAAGTGCTTACATGTGTCTGCTTGCCTTTTGTACTGTTACCACTACCATGAAGACATACCCTGGCTAGCCTATAGGAAGACGAAAAATACGTGGAGCAGAGTCAAGCTGCCCTAGTCATCTCTGCTGAGAGCAGCTGAGAGCAGATGGCAGCTGGCTGGCCCCAGACATGACAATGAACCCAGCCATGATTCAGACCTTGTAATAACCCAGTCCAAATCAGCTGAATGCTGCAGACTAATGAACTGCACAATAACTTATTGTCACATGCCACTGGTGTCTTATGGTTGTTTGTTGTACAGCATCTCTGTGGCAGTGGATAACTGATAAACCCGGGGCTCAATAAATAGCCATGGAATGTCTACAGTGGATATGTTGACGTTTTTCACTGGGTATCAAGATGCTCTTTATCTTGTTGTGTTCCTGATTTGACCATCTATGCACCCATTTTCCCAGTTAGCAAACTGGGAAAAGCTTCAACAATGTTCTCTCATTTATTTCTAACTCTTACTCCTTCCCAAACAGCAAATGGCCAGATAAATTAAAAAATCCTACAACTGCACACTGAAATTTCTGGAACCTGTTTTTCCCAGTCCTTTAGTTCTGATACTATTTTATCTCAATAGTATAATAATTTCCTAATTAGAATCTCTACCTGTAGTTTCTTCCTCCTCTAGAGCATCTTTCCCACTTCTATTTATTTTATGAACTTCAAAAAATATGTATTTATAGTTAGATAAAACACTGAGAGATCACTTTGAAAAACTTCTCCCCCAAATTGCTTTGAAAAATATCTAGAAAATAATTTAAAGAAAAAAAGAAAAATATAACTTTTTGAGGTATATAAAAGAAAAAAACAATAATAAAAAACAACAAAAGCAAATATACTTCAACCTATTGGTTCTTAACTGTCTGGATAATTATTATTCTTTATATAATATCAAATATTAATATTATTAAACATAAAAGTGGATTCAACATGATTTCTATGGTAATGTCACTTACTCATTTGCTCTTGAGTTTGAAATGAAGGGTGGACTTACAGTGAAAATTTTTGTAACTCTCAGCCTGTCTTGCTTATGCCACAGCTTGCAGTGAACTTCTGTTATTGAAGTTTTATTAATAGTTGGAATCATAATAAATCACCAGAGTGCTTATGAGTTGTGGTTTTATGTTTCTTCCATTTTCTTTTCATTTTATCTAAGAATAAATTTTTAATGTGATGAATGGCAAGTATAAATGAAAAACATTGGTTCCTCCGATGGATCATTCTTTCTCCTGCCTGGGGTTTTCATATATGCAGTTAACTTGTCTAGAACTCTTTCCACCCCACCCAACCTCACTTCTAATTAACTGGATTGTGTTTGGTTTCAAATAACAACAAAAACAAAATCTGTTTATCAAGCATTTATAGAAATAGAAGTTTTATTGTTTTTCATAACAAAAAGGCCAAAGCAAGATAGTTTCAGGCTTGTATGTGGGTCAATGAAGCACTTGGGCTTCCAGGCTCTTTCTAAATTTTTGATCCACAACCCTTAGAGGGTGGAAGTCGTTATCAGAGATAAAATGTGCTGCTGCCTTTCAGGCCTCTTGCCCTTGTTCTAGAGAAAAAAAAATAATAATAAGGGAGAACAGTGAAAAGTAAAACAGTATTTCTCCTTGTGGTCATTGCTTTTTTTATTCAGAAAAAGAAGAGAAGCTCAACCTAGAGACTTTCTCTAGAAAGACTTCTAGGTGAAGACTTTCATTTGCACCTTGCACTTTGTCATATGGCCAATGGTCCCTTTAATGACAACTGAGACATTGAGAGTGTCTTTTGTAAAGAATGGCAAAGGATAAGGGGGGCTATAAATGGCTTTTGTATAGCCAATCCAGTGTCTGCCACACTGATCACCCTTATTCCTACTTATCCTTTAGATCTCTGCCCAAAACCATTGAGAAAAACTGAATTTTTATATACTCTCATAACATTAATATTCTTGAATAGCTCTTAACTCTTTGCAATTATGCATTGATTTGAATAATCATTGAAATAATGTCTTCTTAATATCTTTTTGAGGGCAGAAATCAGGCTTGATTCTTACTATTGTATCCTTGGAGCCAAGGTATGTATTGTATTGGCTCTATAAATATTTAGATCGACATCTGCACAGCATGAAGGAGTTCGATGTTAGTATAACATGACAATTAACCCGTTAAAAGCAAAGTGGTGATGAAAATGAAACTTGCCAAACTCAATTTGTATTAATGAGAACATGTTAGAAACCAGTAATAGATAATAGTTTTTTAAACCAGTGATATGTGATTTTGTATATATAATGATTTTTTATTTTTATTTTTTATTATTTATGATTAGTTATGCCTACAGCACCTGGTATTCCTAGGTGGTCTCCCAGCCAAGTACTAACCAGGCCCAAACCTGCTTAGTTTCTGAGGTTAGACATCAGACTTGTTCAGGGTGGCATGGCCATAGACCATGGACCATGGCTCTGCTAGGTATGAACCCAGGACCTTCTGGGTGTAAAGCAGACGTGCTAACCTGCTATACTTTGGAATCATGTCCAATATAATGATTTTTTTTAAACCACAAAGAAAGATTTATTTATATTTCTTCTTCAATAGTATCTATTTATTTGCCTCATTTGTATTGTTTCTGGAAAAATTAAAACTTAATGTTTTAAAGGTAAACTTTAATTTTTAAAATTTGTAACATTTATTTTCTCTTTACAGTGTTAATTAAATAAACACGAGTTCCTTAGATAAAGTTTTATTAATCACAGTCCTGTTGAAAGTCTTGGAAAATGCACCCCAAGTTGAAAAAGTCTGCGCTGCTAAGTTTACTTATCGGTTGTATTTTCCTGAATTTTGTCAAAATCTGTGTCTGCCTCTGAGGATGTGTCTCTCCTAGGACACTGCATACTGTGGCAGATAAAAGGATAGCACATTGAGGCTCAGCTTCTCCCTCTAGCTAAGGGGCTTCAGCATACTGAGAACCATTGCTGGGTCCTTCCATGCTCTTCCTGGGGCTGGCTTTTGCATCCATTGCCCTCTGGAGTATGTAGCTGGGGTTCTTTCCCTGCTTTTATATCATTGGCTGGGGAGGCTCCTCAACAGAGGGTGAAATCTGTAAACTACTGCATAGACCTCACTCCCACTGGTTTTCTGAATCAAAAATTTATTGTGTGTGTGTGTGTGTGTGTGTGTGTGTGTGTGTGTGTGTGTGTGTGTGTGTGTTTCTTTTGCTTCACTCAAAGGGCCTGAAAAATGCCCTGCACACTAAGTCCTCTTAATGTCATGGCTAGGTTGTATAACTTTAAGCAAAAGGAAGTATAATGAAACCAATTTTACTATAGACTAATTGATATAAACAAGAGTTAAGTCCTTACCTCAGTGTTACAATGAAACAGACTTTGAACAAAAACATTATTAGAGCACCTGCTGTACTATTGTGTGCTAAATAAGCAGAGAGAAAGTAGGAAGCCATATCTTCTAGAAAATGGATTGAAAGAAATGCTTCTTACCAAAGTTCATTTATTTCAGCAAAACAGAATAAATTAAATTACTGATGGATCAAAGATTTAGGAAAAACTTCTTAAACTATAAAAGCAATTGAAATTGTCCATGTTTATTTACTTCTGAGTTGAGGAAGGCCTCTCTAAGTATAACACCCAAAGGAGAAACCATAAAAGAAAAGGTGGATGAATTTAACTATAAAAATAATTAAATTTAAGGTTATCACTGAAAAAGAAATTAAAATTTTAACCAGAAACATGGGGAAATATTTGCGGCATGTGACAGTCAAAAGGTTATATCCTTAATATACAATTTCTGCAATTCAATATTTAAAAATCTCCTAAGATTATGAATATTTCCCAAAAAGTGAAATATAAAGGAATAATAAATATAACCTCATTAGTAAGAAATGAAAACATAAATAACATTTTAAATCTTTTAAATTGGAAAAGACATTTCTGAAACTGTTAGGAATATAGAGAGAGGAACACTCCTATATGATGTCTCTATATTCTGATTCATGCTGCAAAATTGCTAAAGCTTTCTGAAGACCAATTTAGCAGAATAAAGCCAAAGCCTTAAAATTTCCAGCACTCCGAACAGACTTTTCTTCTAAGAATTTATTCTAATAATCATGCAGAAGTGCAAGTTTAGCTAAAACATATTGATCACAAATTACATATTATAGCAAAAGCTAGAAACAACTGCAAAATCCCAGGATGAGGGATTATTTAAATTATGATACTTTTAGCCATGAAACAAAATCCTATAGAGCATTTAATTACAGGAAATGTTTCTTCCTTTATTATGTTAAATTTTAAAAATTGTATATTTCATAAGACAATGATTACATAAAATATTCTATAGGTGAAACGTCCTGTATCAAAATAATTTCTATTAATTGATAATAGTGATATTTGGGCAATGAGATGAGGGTTGATTTTGTTATTGTTTTTCTATCATACTCTTTTTGTTTATGTGTGTGATGCCCTAATTTTCCTTAATGAAATGTAATACTTAACAGTTTTAAAAGTATGTGCACTAAAAGTAATCAGAAGGGAATTTGCCTTTGTGCAGATAACATTCAATAGTAAGTTATTTTTCTTAAAAAAAAGTAGCTTAAGTATACCTTAAATTTACACAATGTTATATGTCAAATACATTCATTTTTTGTTAAAGCCTAAATTTATAACTAAATAAGGAGCCTTGAAGAATCTTTTCAGGACCCTTCTGACTCATCTGCTTAATGAGAATCATGATACTTAACATTTTAACATTGCAGTGTAAATCTACTCGTGGATTGTTTTATACATGACAGCTTTTAGTTTTTTTCTGCTCCAACTCCATTTTTTGGTCAGTGACATTTATTGAAGTCATACTATTTTCAAAATGCTGATGAGGAGTTGTGAGAAAATGGAAAATGAAGTTAAGAAATTTTTAATCTAGGTGTAGAGAGAAAGAGAGAAGGGAAAGACATGGATGAATAAAAAAGGATGCAAGTTTCTAGATGAAATGTGGTTCCAGACAAACTCTGGCAGAAAGCCCAGCTCTTAGAAACATGGCCCCAGGATTTGTAAACAGCACCAATACATTGACGAAGGGCTGGAGACATGAAGAATCAGCCCTGGCCATCTAAACAGGACTGTATCGAAGTGCTGCCATTAACCACAACCTGCCAGAGACCCTTCGGACTGGCTGGAACTGTGACCCAAAGTCCTTTCTTGTGACAATAACCTTTTGAACTATACAAATATTATGTATTTATTAGAGAGAATTAGTGACTTCAAAAAAGCATGAACAACAAAAGCAAATTCAACCTTATTTCATTACTCAAACACAAAAGCTGATTTCACTGGTACCTCAGGGCAGAGACAATTCTGATAGTTGCAGGAGAAAGTCTTTCAGCAGCAATATGGTCTTGTGACAACAGCCGGTCTTGCTTCCCAGCAGTCTACCTGGTACATACATGGGGCCATGCTGTAAATGCCAGACTCTGGACACTTCTGTAGTACCTAAACCCCTGGTCCCTAGGGTGAAGTTTGTCTTGATTCTCTACATTCTTTCTTTCTCAAGGAATAGGTAATTAGAATAGACACATTTCCATTTAAAAATGCAAATGGAATTTAGAAAGTAGACGTCCATGTAGTTGCCACCTTAGTGTGATTTTAATTAGCTACTCTATTCTCTTGGTTCATCTCAATTTACTAAATCAGATTGAGCTGCGAAGAGAACAGAGCAGTAAATCGAGACCATGCGTTTGTGAGGCAGGACTGGGGAGCATCTTCATGCAGGCTTGAGCTGGCTAGGGCATTATTGGAGGGAAATTGCCAGAAAGGAAAGAGGATAGTATTGCTTCCCTCTTCACATTTAGCCTAGTTTTAGCCTGTCAGTGCCTTAACTGGGCCCCTGAAAACCCATTCTGAGTCTTTAACATGTTAACTTCCATACCTCTCACCATTCCAGCTGGGAAGAAAAAGAAACTGATCCATCTTTGGGAACAAATTTAAATGATGCCATTGTGAGGATTCAGCTACAAGGTTTTCTAGGTCACTATTGACTCCTCTTTGAAGAGCCCAGTGAAATTGTTGAGTTAACCAATTGTATTTCACCCCATGGTTGCTTCCATTTTAGTTCCTATCATGAATTAGGTCATTTTTAAACCTCCCTCTAGGACTATTAGTATAGTATTTCAGCTGTTTATGGAGTTTTCTTTTGTTTAAACATTTCAGAGTTAGATAAATCCTCTTAGGAAAACATTAATTATTCAAGAGGACCTTTCTCTACATTAAAATAAAATGAATAAGTCATACAAGGTGGGTATTTAAGCTTATGCATCTAATCTCCCACATGCCACTAAATATGCATGGGACTTTGAAAAATTAGTATCAGCTATATTCTCTGACAGAGTGAAGGGGTGGTTAGTAGGACTGTTTGGCACCTGCCTAGCGTGAGCTCCGGTGGCTGTGTGATTTGTGGAGGTGGTGGATCATTAGTTTATACATGGCTGAGGGCGTTGGGTTGAGCTATACGAGCAGACCATTGCATATTTCTTATGGTCTGAAATCTATGACACCAAGAAGGAAAGGAAGGAAAAGGAACTCTACTCCTAGAGGTATGAAAAAGTCCTAAGACTGGGGAAACCCAGCTGACCTGAAGGAAAAACGTTTTGTGATCTATCTCTGAAACATGCTGAGAGCCTGGGTTTGTCAACACCAACAGATACTAATTATAAGTGTTTAACACTATAACATTTATAAGGAAACTTCCAAGATTTATAAGATGTGTTCAAAGGCAAAAGAAGCAACCCTCCATTTTTGATGATTAATGGGAAGAAAACAGGATACGTCCAGAAAAATTCTGGTATGTATTTTTCATGACCTTGAAGTCTCAGAAAAGAATCTGAAGGACACAGGGGAGATGGTGAATTTTTGGGAGGTCACTTTATACATGTCCATAAACAAGTCTGAAATGGATATTGATAAGTTAAAACATAATAGGGTACAGAGTGCAGCTAATTCTACTCAGGTAGCAAAGCAGTTGAAGGCAAATTCAGGGTGTGCATGATTCCATCTATGTAATTCAAGTGATCACATGTTATGATGAAAAGTGGAAAAGGGTAAAACCAGAAGAAAGCCAAGGAGATACAGGGCACATTGGGACAACATGATGCCAGTGGCAAGGTGCAGATGTGTCCTTTGAGTACTGAGCAGGCAAAGCTCCACCTTAAGAAGGGCACAGGAGATTGGCTGCTGCCCTGGGCAAGACCCCTGAAAGGCACACCTCTCGGATGTCCCACTCAATCCTGATTATAGAACATCAGCGTCCCCTTACAGAGAAGAGGACTCTGCCACCTCTGCTTGTGGAACTTTGTAACCTTTTAAAAGTAAACAGATAATGAAGAAATGGTGCTTCCATGTAGGAAGTATGAGCCTAGCAGTGAATTTTATGATCAGTATATGTTCCTTTATGTGTGATTTGTGTTGACAATAAGAATCTGATATATTAGAGAATTTGACTTACCAGATTTGTAATTTTAACTGAAATACTTGGGTGGATTTAACTAATTAATTCTGTAATCAGTGTTTGGATGCTCATAAGAACCTCATTTACTGAACTTGTATGTTTAATTCTTAGGAGGTTGAAATACTTGAAGACAATTCTATAATGCTAAATTTAGAGTCTTTGATTTATTAGGTTTATCAGAACTATGTAAGTCCTGAGGGAGATTTTGTTTCTCCTATTTATAAATCATTCTGTTAGGGATTTGAAGTTTTAAGAAAACCAGATATATTAAATTATGATTATTGTTTGACATATTGAGGAGGATTTATTAATCAAGTTTATAAGCACTATTTTTATTTTCAAAGATTATTTGATTTGTTAAGTTTATAAAAATGTATGACTAGTTAGAAATATATAAGATTGTTTGATTAAGTTTGAAATGTTAAAATATTTAGGAGGAAAGTCTTTATCTTACGTTTAAGAGCAAATTAATCATTAGTTAAAGAATAAGAAAAAGTGAACGTTTAATACTTTCAACACTCATAAAGCAGATTTATAAGATAACTGCCAAGATTTATATGTTAAAAGGCAAAAGAAACAACTTTAACAAATTGAATATTAACTAAAACACATGGAGCTGTAAGAGTTTTTTGCTGTGACTAAGTTCTCTCTCGGGCATTAAACATTCAAATGATACTCCATGTGAAGGTGGTGACTTTGGGACAAACAAGATGTGAGAAGTGAATGTGTAGTTTCGAAGATGATGTAAAAAAATGATTTGATTTTCCTGGACTGTGATGTATTTAAATGATGAGCTTCCGGTAAAGCTTGTATGCATCTGCACAGATCACATTAGAGCACAAAGTTTGCTGACCCAATTAGGAGGATTTTAAACTATACTTTTAGCAGGGAAGGATACAAATGTTTCACCCTGTTGCTGTTATACCAGCATCCAAGAGGATGCTGAGACAGGAATGGGTGTGAATAATGGATGTAATGGTGTGTCAGGGTTTATTAGAGATCATAATATTGCTTTTACTTGAGCTCTTACTGGATATCAGGCAATGAATCAGGAACTTTCCATCCATTTCTGTCTTTTTCTTTTCCCCCTCTCTCTGAAACAATACCCTACAAGATAAGTTTTATTATATCCCTGTTATTATATCCTTGTGGGAAAACAGAGGCCTAGAGAGGCTAAGTAACTTGCCTATGTTCTCACAGCTAGTAAGTCATAGAACCACTGCCCATGGGAACCTACAGCCCATGTTCTTTGCTATATTAAACTCCATTGTCAAGTGCTAGAGGTAAGGCTGTTAAAGGGCATTCTCCCACAGAGGACATGAATGGCACTCCATGGCGAGTCCCAAATATTAAATATAATGATAAAGCCAAATTGGCAATTTGATCAAGTAAAGAATTATGAAAGAGAAGGGCAAGGAATCAGGTTCAGGGCTGCATAGACAAATTTCCTAGAGCAGTTCATGTGCCGCATTGACTCTCATGCTGAAGTTTATGTCTCAAGAGCATCATTAAAGCATCTCTTCATGCCTGGGGTTCCTCATCCACAGAGCCTCATATTTCCCCTTCCAATGAGGTGGACTCACAGCCTCTCAAGGGAGCAACAGGGGAGGCTGGTTAATGTCAGCCAGTTCCCCAGTCTGTGCTCCAGGTTTCTGACTCTCAGGCTACTCTGCTTGGGTTTTCCTGTGTCTGCAATATTTTACTATGGTATAGATGAGGTGTGGATATAGGACTTGGAGGACTGGATGGAGGGTAGGCTTCTACTGGTCCTGCCTTGGGACGGACAAGTAAAATGGAAAGTGATTTTCTATTGCTTGTAGGAGTGCTGGAGAAAAAGCCAGGGGGCTGACAACAGCTGAGCCAGAGAAGGGTCTATGGAATGTCCCAGTTTCCGGTATACCTGGATAGACTGCAGGTAAGATGGGGATGATACACTCTTCCTCAATTAGAGGTGTACCCCTGGGACACAATGCCTACTGGGGGTGGAACGTGGGTCAGGAATCCAGTGGGGCCCAGTTAAGTAGAGTGTGGAAAGGGCAAGTGTAAATTAGAACATGTAGTTTTTCCACAACAAGGTTTCTGAACCCAAAGTATTCTCTATTATAGCAAAACTTCATGGGAGGAATAAATTTGGCCCAATTTATTTTTGCTCTGAGGCATAGCATCGTAGGTATGCTTTGCAGTCTGCCTGATGCATTGGTTCCGGTTTTCAGATTTTGGTTGATGTGTGCAGCAGAGAGATACATCAATTTAACCACTATACACACATTTTAATGAATACATACTCTGTGTCAAGCAACTAGATAGCATCTGGGTACAGGGAACCAGATAAAGCATCCCCGTTTTCATGGTGCTTGCAACCTAGTGGGCAGGGAGGTGTGGGAGAGATTAACAAGCTATAGACAGTTACGACCTCATTGGGTAAATGTTATGGGAAGAGATAAGGACACCCCATCTAGATTTTCAGGGTAAGGTCAGCTTCTTAGTGGAGGTGGCACTTGAGCTAAATCTAGGAGGACAACAAAGTCACCAGACAGGATGCCAGTTCTGTAGCAGGTGAAGCTGGCCAAGTAATGGTGTTAGGGTAATGCTCAGTTCTGGGCATTATTAATGATCCTCTTGACAGAGAATAGCCAGTAGAGACAGACAAGGATGGAAAGATGAAAGAACCAGGGACAGTTCACCAGGGAAGGAGAAGCCTCAGGACGAATGTATTAGAAAGACTGCCACACGGAAGGCTTTATACTATAGGAGAAGCCCAAAGTCAGAGGCAGATTTCAGTTTGATGAATGGAATAATTTTGTAATGACTCAAAATGGAGAGAATTTAACAAATGAGACAAATTGAGTAAAACATTTTAGCAGAATTTGATGCTCTCACAATGGCCCTGTCTAGGTTGTGGTTGAGGGGCTGAATTTTGATTTGGGTAGAAAATTGTCTAAGGGTCTCTAATGTCCTCTCTGAACAGTAGGACCCTAACATTGCTTTTCTGCCTTCTATGACAGCTTCCCTTAGATAATACAGCATCCAAAAGCATGATATGCAGGCCGATGTCTAAGGCACATGAAAGCAAACTGCGCAGGGCTGCATGCTACGAGAGACTGGAGAGTGGGAGGACAATGCTGAAAGAAATTGTGTCTAATAGTCTTTCCAAAGTAGAAACAGAATTCCCATTTGGATTCAGGATTAGATGAGACAATGGATTGGAAAGCATGCAAATATAAGGTATCATTATAATTTTATTAACATGAAATTTCCTTTCTGGTTTCCATGTGACAAACATCAGTACATCATTATAAGAATTCCCAATCCACTGTTCTTGAAGTTAATTGAAAAAAACCCCAAACACCATATTGTTTTCTTTGTACTTTGCTGTTTCTTTTCTCCCCTTCCTCCTTCTCCTCCTCCATCTCCTCTTCTTTCTTTTTTTGATTTTACCAATAAATCTTTTCTATATTCCAAAGGGTAAGTTGCTCTGTCTCCAAACTCCCTCAACATAAATGGCATTGGGTTATAATGGTGTTTGTGACTTTGTTAACCCCCAAAGTCAGAGACAAAGGCAGAGGTGGTGTTTCATTGCCTCAGCTTCTGGCACATAATAGGTACTCAATTGTGGTTTGATGGATGGATGAGGAAGGAGCCATTCTCCTCATTGCCATCCAATTTTATTCCACCATCCTATACTTTGCTGACACACTCTCTCACACTGTCACCAATTATCTTTAATTGCCAAACCCAATGTCCTGTTTGTCCTTGGATTCTAATGACACTAATAAATATAACCAACTACATACAAGTTGCCTCTCTTAACCTTTGTCGCATCCTGGTTTCTCTACATCTTTATCTATTTTTTCTTCTCCTACTCCTTCTCCTTCTCCTCCTTTTCTTCCATCTTCTTCATCTTCTTCATCTTCTTCATCTTCTTTATCTTTTTTCCCCTCTTACTGCCTGCTAGGACATTCCTGTGAGTCTTTAGCTTCTTCTCTGGAAAAATGTATAAAGATGAAAGTGATGTTCTCTAATTTCTAAATTCCAATTGCCCTTCTGTTTGGAAAACTCCTAAATTTACCTTTTGACTCCTGGCTTTTCATTCTCTATCTCTACCTCTTTAGTTGCTTATTGGGCATTTTAAACTAATTGTTATATTTGAACATCAAATCCAGCAAAAACTGCACTCATTTCCTTCCCACTCATTCCTCCGTTCATTCCCTAATTCACTTGTGAATTCAATTCAGTTGGGTCGGCCTATCATTCTCCCCAAACACTTTGCAACTCCTTACCTCTTCACTTGTGCCACACAGTTTCTTCTACTGCAACGTCACCTTTCTATATCATACTCTCTGAAAATCTTATCTAATTTCCAAGGACCAACTAAATCAACTGCTGCCTTTGAGGTCTTTCTTCATCGTCCCTGATGGACACGACCCGCTCCTCTCCTTTCTTACAGAATTTGTCTGTATGAACCATATTGCTTAACATCTTGTATTGTAGTCACTTTCAACCAGTCTTATTTGCCTTAATATGTAGCATAAGCCCTTCAAAGAAGGACATGAAGCCCTGAGTTAGAAAACATTGCATAGTGCCAACATCCCTTGATAGACGGAAGAACTGTGTTCAAGTTCAACAGTGAATGTTTCTCCCTCATGGACCTCATTCTACCATTTGCTAATTCAACAACAATTACAGTAACAAAGTCTTGCACTCCTGCTATATACTTTTACATGAGAATTACTCTTTAATTTCTCCCAATGAAACCTTTGTTTGAGCTGTTTTTTGTTGTTTGTTTGTTTTTTAATAAAGGGCCTTGACCATTCAGGACACTGTAGGGGCACCCATGAGAGAGAGGATGTGGCACGTGCACTGGGGAGCTCCAGGGAGCAGGTGGGTATTGAACCTCCCCAGAAAGGTCCAGCTGCCTAAATGACTCACCCAAGATGTAACAAACTCAAGTGTGATCCCTGTCAACCCAGAGGTTCAAGGTCTCTGATTTGAAAAAACAAAGCCAGTCATGGTAGACAAGCTTCTAGGGAATGACCATTCTCAGCATTACAGAGGTTCTTGGTCATGGGCTGTAAGGTCCATCTAAATCAGTGCAAAAGATCCTAGAATATAAGTCCAGCCTCTGTGTGGGGAAGACTACACTGAGTTATACATGGGATTTAAGTCTAGCCAATAGGTGAAGTTCAAGGACAGACTACAAGTTTAACAGAGGCCTGTAAAGCAGGCTATTTAAACTAGTAGCTGGGTGCTCGCTTTGGCAGCACTAAAATTGTAGCTGGGCATGCCTGGGACA
Source organism: Cynopterus sphinx (assembly GCA_030015415.1). Lineage (NCBI taxonomy): Eukaryota > Metazoa > Chordata > Mammalia > Chiroptera > Pteropodidae > Cynopterus > Cynopterus sphinx. Next base: position 51,210,967 of record CM057383.1, on the reverse strand, counting down.
GAATGGGATGGGCATCAGGCATCAGTGGGCAGAGTTTTGTTATTTATGCATTTTTTTGCTCTTGGTTCCTCTCTTACTCTCTCAGTGAGTTCATTCCTTCTTTTACCTTCACCATTACCCTTCCTTACTTGAGCAACTACAATTTTGGTCATGACTGTGTTTCATATTGTCCAGAGACCATCACCATTTGAATGTTTCCTTTCACTCAAACACAACATATCCAGAACTAGTCTGAGTAGTGAGTTATCTTCACCTTTAATCTCACTGGAATTATGACTGACCCTACCAGGTAGAGAAGCAGTGTTACTGGGCTGGTGCTTCTGTTGTGTGCTTGTTTCCAAGTCAGGTTAGCCTTTGCCCTTAAAGTTCTTCTTGTGGGGCTTAAAAATTGGCTCCCCTCCTCCCTTCTAGGTTGCTGCCCCATGATCCTAGAACCAGCTATTATCACTAGCCCCTGCAAAATGGAGATGCCACCTCTCAGTGTCCTTCAACTTTTAATTTCATGAAACATCACACATACTTTTTAGTTTTTTCAATAGAAAAAAAAAAGTTTTATTTTAAGTAAGAGAATCATAGAGTTTCAAGATGTAAAATCTCTTGTGTTTGTTGGAGTTTAGTTAGAGGTTGACTTGTCATTTCATAATTTATATAAATGTCTAACCATTATGCTGAACACTTGAAACTAATATAATATTGTCAACAATAATTGAAAAAATTAAAATTAAAAAAAGCAATTAGAAGAAGACTTCATCTTATTTAGGTGTATTTGTCTATGTGACTTTTTTTTATTGTATGTAATTACTGCCTTCAATAACTAAATATTCTTCTGAAGATATTCTTTCTTTCACTCTCTCTCTCTTTCTCTCTCTCTCTCTCTCATTCCCTATTCTATGGAAAGATTGTAGAAAATATTTAAATTACTACTACAATCTGCTGCTGATGTTTTTTTTCTGCCTACATTTTGGTTCTAGAAGAAAATTTGGCAGATTTTACCAGGACAATTTGACCCAGCAATTCCATTTCAATGATATTCTTCTAAAGAAAGAACAAGGGATCTTCTCAAAGATTTATGTCCCAGATACTTATTTCAAAGTTTCTTGTAATCATTACGAATGGAAACAATTTACATTTAAAAATAGAGAAATGCGTACATAAATGATTATAGTCATGTAATACAATGCATGCATCCATTAAAAATGCTATTTGGAAAACTATTTTATGACACGGAAAATGCCCATGACACAATGTTAAGGAAAAAAAAAAGATAAAAAAGCAACCTTTGAAACAGTTTTTGTTATGACCCAACATTTATCCTTGAAAGTGTGACTATATGTGGCATAAATAACAGAAAAAATATAAACTAGCAGTCCAGAATTTCAACTGGTTATCTGTCAGAAGTGGGATGGTAGATGATTTTTACATTTGCTTTACAATTTTGTGTATTTTCCCAATTTTCTTCTAGGAACACGTATTATTTTACTCATTCATTCACTTATTCAATAAACGTGTAGTGACTATTAGGTGCCAAGCACTCTGCTTTGTGCTGAGGAGATAAACAACAGAGAACAGACATATTCTTTGCCTTGCTTAGAGTTTATAATCCTTTAAAATTAGTAGAAAAAATTTTTTAAAAATGTATTTCATTTGACCCAGTAATTCCACTTCTGGAAATCTACCCTAAGGGGAAAAAATGATCATACAGAAATGTTTATTAGCACATTAATAATAATAGCAAAAAAAATCTGGAAATAACTTAAATACCCAGTGGTAGGGAATTGCTTAAAAATAATAATAGCACATTCATACAATGGAATAATAGGAAGCAATTAAAATTATGTTACTGAAGATTTTTAATAACATGGGAAAATGTTATTAATGTTTTCCATTAATATCAATGGAAAAAGTAAGCTACAAAATTATATAGAATCTGACTTTAATTATGCAGTGTAATATTTATGAGAGAAATTCAAATATTAATAAGTATATTTTTGCATAGGGAAGTAATGGTTGATTTGTATTTTTGTATCTACTCTCTTCATATTTCCCAAGTTTCTGCAATGAACAAGGTTTAATTTTATAATCAGGAAAATCATGATGCTTTCATTTTTAAAGACTTGATTCAAAGATTGTCTGTTAAAAAATCAAGGAACATGCAAAAAAATAAAATAAAATTTTCTCAAAGCCTGCATTGCCCTGTTGAGAAAGGAGAGATCAATCATATGAAGGGATCTTAAGTCCCCTTTCTTTCTAAAACATTCTTGGGAGAGAACAGATGACCACAAATGCAGGGGGGCAGAGGGCCTGAGGGGATTAATTCACTGTGTGCTCATGAGGTGAGCAAGGAAATATAGAAAGAGCACTGGGAGGACTTGGTGACACAGCCTTAACACCTCATTCCTAACTCCACCTTGACCTCTAACCTTGAGCATGTCATTGATAATCTCCTTGGGTTGTATTTGTACATTAGGGACATGGAGACCTTTCTTGCTACTGTCATTTCCCTCAGTTTTGGCGTAGGAGATCCTCTGACTTCACTAAGCAGGGGTCACATGGGGTCAGGCTCCTGTTAATGGTTTGCCTAGAGATAAAGAGTGGAGACTGAGATGCCAGAGTCAAGACAGCTGAAATCTGTCTCCCTACCCAACCCACGGTGAAGACTTGGACCCTGACTCCCATGCCCAACCTTCTAAGTTCGAACAGAAAGAGCAGGGCTGTGAAATATGTCATTTAGGTGTAAGCCAAAACAAAAGTGCTGTCACCTGGGGCTAATATAGATTGACAGGTCTCTCTAGCTCATGCAAGGCTCCAATTAAGTCCAAATACCAACTTCCCCTCTAATTTAGGGATTATCAAGAAAGCAGGTGTAAGGCACCAGTTTTCACTGTGCTCATTCATGTTATGGGTTTTCTAAGTTTAAGGGAGTCACTGTGAAGTTAAAGTAGCAAGTCAGTGCACAAATATTTACGAGTGTACCTCTTTTTCAGCAAACTGAGTATATGAAAACCAGAGAAGCATGAAAGATATTTACAAGAATTCATTTCACTACCACTTTGAGTAATAGGTTTGCTTTCCATATTTAAAATATAATAGATTTACCACAACATGTCTTACACACAACATATCAAGCACATAAGAGTTGCATAAATGGAGGTGTACACAAAACTTGGAAATCAGCATTTGGGCACCACTGCAAAGGAAACATAGCTTCCTCTGATCTTACAAGTGCTCATTCACTATAGAGGCTGAAAAATGCCGCAAATCAAATGTGAATCATAAACAATCTTTACACAAAAGGGTTTAGTAATTGGGGAAGTGTGTGTGTGTGTGTGTGTGTGTGTGTGTGTGTGTGTGTGTGTGTGAGAAATTTTTCTCCCAGCTTCTTTTTTGGGTTTCTCACATTCATTTATCTCAACAAGGCCATCAAAGAATCCATTTTTAAAACCACAGTGGCAGGTGTTTTAAACATACCTCCACATCCCCAATAAACATTTAACACTTGTGCACACACACATATATACACATGAGAGACCTAGAACACTCACAAAAAAGTGAATACAAATAGAACTGTGCTCTACTAATCAATTTTCCATCAGGCCACCTGAGGGGGCATTCATTTCAAAGCACAAGCCCCAGTGTTTAAAAATGCCAACCTTTTCACTTTCAGACAGCTTCTGAAACCCCAACCTGTTGGTTGTAGGAAAGAACAAGCTACCAATTACCCTCTGCCAAGCATTTTTTCTCTGTGGATACAGACAGCCTAAAAACATCAACCTCACATTATGAGAGAAATTGAGAAAAACTCCTGAGTAAGCTCTCTATTTGTGGAGTCCCTTAAGAGTGGCGTAGCTGTCTCTCATTCCTGAATTAGAACTCCTAGCAGTACAGGGGAAGCTGAATTAGAATTCTGTGTATTTATGATTCTAATGAAACACTTTCACATCCAAATAATATTGGAAGATGAGGTAGGAACAAAAAGTCCCTGAATCTTTAAGGAAAAGTGATAAATGAGAAATTTTGGCTAAGCATCTTAAAACTGGAAAGACCAAGGGGCTGCCCAGCAGAAGCAGGCCTGCAGGGGTTTACAAAGCCCCAGGCAGGTGCCTGCCTCTTGGCCAAACCCTGGGTATCCCCTTCAAACCTTGGGTATCCCAGGATTTCAGGGCAAAAGAGAGAAGGAATATATAGAAAGAAACAAAGCAGGAGTTGAAAAGAGTGTCTGTGAGATGGGTAGAAAAGGGATGAAGAAAAGAGGGTTTAATGATAAAAAAAAAGGGGTGTGTGTGAAGAAACGAAGACTGGTGATGGGTGAAAAGGAGGAGAAAAGGAATGAGGAAATAGAAAAAGAAAATAATGAGATACGACAAAGTCCCCCATCAACAACTGGCTGTCACTAAAAACCCCAGTCTACAGGTGACCACCCTCTCTCCACCTTGAACCAGGCACAACTGAACCCCGCAGCCCCATAGCAAAGCCATTGACACTTTCTCCGGTTCCCCAAAAGGGCAAACTCACCTATCGAAGGCCACGGCCGTCATGGAGTAGATACTGGCAAAGACGGCAGCGATGGGGAAGAAGTTGTGGAACTTGCAGTAGAACAGGCCATAGTACCACTCATTGCGGACGGCGTAGGTGAAGTTCACCACTGTGTTGAATGCGGCCATGGAGGCCTCCGCGAAGGCCAGGTTCACCAGGAAATAGTTGGTGACTGTCCTCATTCTCTTGTGGGCCAAGATGATCCACATTACCACCACGTTGCCCACCACGGAGGTCACCACAATGACCGTGTAGGCAGCTGCCCAGAGAACAATTTGCCAGGCTGGCTGCACGAACTGGTTGGGCTCCGAGACGTTGGTGGAGATGTTGGAGAAGAGGTCTGAATCAACCGGGAGGACGTTATCCATTCCTCTGCCCAGGGCTTAAGCTGCCCTCTCTGTATACACACCCAGTTTGCAGCAGGGTCCCGAGGCCGTGCCTGGGATCAGAGTTCCGTTTAGCCCAAACAGGAAGGCTGCAGGATCCTTCTGGCAGAACTCTCTCCTTGCAAGCAGGAGACTTGGAGCTTGGAAGACGAAGGCTTCTGATGCCCTGTCTGCACCTCGTGGCTCGGAATTCCTCTACTTTCAGGCTCCAGGGTGCCTTTGAGTTCAGAAATCTGAAGACACCATCTCTCCTGCGTTGGGCTGGAAAAGGGGGAAATTTTCTGGGGGTCAAGGTTCCAGGAATCAGGAGACCCCCGCCCTTCTGCACCTGCTGCTGCTTGCAACTCCGATTCCCCCTGCCTGCAGCAGGGAAGGCGAAGCCCTGCACTGCCTGAGGACGCAGGGGCCAACGAGGGTGCTCGTCACAGCACGACCTGGAAAAGTTCTGAGTCTGTGGCCGGGATCCTGGGGTCCCGTGTCCAGCTAGAAATGTTTCCTTTGCTTTCGCCGCCGCCGCCGCCGCCGCCGCCTGCAGTCAGCTCGGCAGGCGCCTCGTGGCTCGTGTCCTGCTGGGTTTGGGAGTTAGCTGGACCTCCGCAGACCACGCGCGGGGTTTTTATAACCCGCTGCAGGGACGTCACTGGGAAGGGGCAGTACCTGGGCTGCGTCTTCTCCAGTCCGTGCGCGCAGCGCGGCGGCTGCACCAGCTGTTGGCAACTGTCTCAGCCCCGCGTCGCCGCCGCGGCACGCCTTCTGCAGCTCGCCACCTGCGGCGGGAGGCGGCGAGCCGGGAGCCCCGCGCTCTCCGCCAGGGGGTGCCGGCGGCCTGGGCCTGAGCTCGCCAGCTGCGCTCTGCAGCTGGAGCCGCGGGTGCGCCGAGGGGGCGGGAAGGGTGCGCACAGGGGCCGTGTGGTGGGCACTCAGCGTCCCGGGAGGGCGGCCCCGAGCGCTGCGGCGCTTCTGCAGAGGCGCCGGCCCGCGGCCCTGGGAGGAGTCGCGCAGCTGCGGGGGCGACACGCCCGCGCTGCCCTCCTCCTGGCCGCTCTCCGTTGGGAGGCTGGCTCTCTCTGGTGGCTCCGCAAAAGCAAGAGGCGAGCACCGCCGGTTCTAGGAATCAGGCGACCAACCCGCTTGTCCGGAAACCAACTTTCCCGAGGTCGTGTTCGGAAAACGCCCCTAAAACACAGAGCACCTTTCCCCGGCGGGCCGATCCCCTCGGGGCGGGGATCTGTTCCAGGCTTTGGGGACACCTTCTCCGCTGAACTCTCCAGAGGAGTCTCCCCCGCAGGCGGTGGGGACGGTGCTGGGCTCCTTCGACGCTTGGGGAGCGCAGGGGCCGCCGCCCGCCAGCAGCGTGTCCCCCCGACGCGCTGCCGACCTGGGGCCCGCGAAGTCTCCGCCTCCGCGCCTCCCCGGCCTGCCGCCCGGGCGGGGGCCTCGGTGGCGCGCGGGTGCTCCTCGTCGCCCGGCCCCCAGGCCGGCCAAGGGCGGGAGGTCTCTCGTCTTTCCTCCCTCCCCGCCCTCCCGGCTCGCTACCCCTCCTCGGCGGGCTTCGAAGCCTGAACTCCCCCCAGCCCAAGGTGCCACCCGTTTTGGAGAAGCGGAGATGGCCTGAGTGAGGGTCGCAGCGCCTTCCCGCCAGGCTGCCCTCGAGAGGCGCCTTCGTCTGGACTCGCACCTTCGGAGCCTTTGTGGGGGCCATCTCGCCCTGTGCCTGCGACGCCGCCCCTCCCCTCCCCCTCGCCTTCGCTGCGGCGACTGGGACCTGCGGGACGCGGGCGGGGATGGGTGGCGCGCGGGGCTTGCGGGAGCCGCAGCCCGACTCTCCCCGGAGCCGCGTTCACTCCCCAGTCCCGCCTGCTTGCGCGCCTTTGCCGGCAGAGCGCTCGGTCAGTCTTTGGAAGCGCTTTAAGGCGCAGAGGTTTAGTGCACCCATTTATGCCGCACTAGAATCAGCTCCTCTCTCGGGGCTGGGAAATCTGCTGGTTCACTCTGCTTTTGTCGAAGCCTGAAATTTCAGCGTTTATATGAACCGTACTCTGTATTGCCGGGTCCTCCAGGCACCCCTAACGCTCCATGAGAAAACTCCAGTGATGCCTTGAAGAGACCAGCGCCCCTTTATTTGGGTGGGGGGAGAGGCAGCAAAGAAATCGACTTCTCTACCACCCTGGATCTCTCATTGCTCCTTCCATCACCTAGCAGAGCTGAGGGAAAGTGCGTGTGCGTGGCCTCCTTTAATTTTTCCTCTCAAGCTGTATAAAGTTGTTTCTCTTTTTCTGTTAAGTGGAGGCAGATGGACATTTTCTATATATATAGGGGGAGAAGAAAATAAATAAAACCCAAACTTAACAATTAGAATCTATCCATTTATCCTCCGTTAACAGAGAGAGTTGATGTCTTGAGCCAGGTACTGTGCCAGAGATACAGCCTAGGCAAACGGGAAAGAGACAATTAACTACACAAACTGACAGTATTATAAGCAAAGGTACTAGACTCTGCATGAGAGGAAAGATGGGGAAGGGGGAAGGGACAATGAGGGCAATCAAGAATGATGATAGAAAACCACATCCGTGGAAAAGCCTGAAGAATGTGTTAAGGATGAAAGGGAGGAGAATATCCCAGATGTTTTATGTGTCAACCTATACTACTCTGCTTAACGGTCCACAAGGACAACCTAGCTCACTTAGAAGAACACCTGCATTCCATAGTCTGGTCTTCAAGGATCTGTATTCCCAGTCCTGACTTGTGGATGAGGCTAACCTCAGGACTCTCCTTCCTGCTCCTGAGTCTTCAGGGCAGGTAGCCATGTCCTAGAAATATGTATGACTGGCTAGAGTTAATTTTTTTCACACACAAGCACACATACATACACACACGAAACAAAGCATGTTTATGATGGGTTCACAAATTTTTAAAAAAGCATGGTAGCAAGTGTCCTTGGTTTACACACATGCACAAGGGAGGGAACTTCTCTAGCATTGCCCCTCTATAGAGACTTTCATCCCTACATAGGAATAACTGCACAAATGTATGGACAAGATACTTTATATGGCTTTTTTTTTTCTTCCAAAAGTTGATATTTTTTTTCCTGTATACTTTTTTCCTTGGTCCTCTTTTTCACTGAACTCCCTCCCTGGCACAAGACTCGGGCCCACCAGTCTCAAAGGAAATCCTGTTGACAACTTAGTATAAATCATTCCTTATTTGTCCAGACTCTTTAATACTATATAAAGAAATACAAATACTATCCACACATGTAAGTGTATAAAAATACAGGATCTATTGTTTGAATTTTGTTTTTCTCACTGAAAACGTTGTCTGGATGCTTCAGAGTCAACAGATACAGATTTAACTCATTCTTTTCAATGGCTAAATATTATTCTTATGTTATGGATGCACCATAATTAATACACTCCTTTCCCTAATGATGAAAATTCACTTTGCTCCCAGTTTTTGGTACTAAAATAAATGCTACAATAAACATTTTTACTTATGTCTCCACAGTCATGTTTTATTTCTATGGGATAGATTTCAAATGGAATTGCTAGGTAATGGGTTATATATATATTCATATGCATATATACCTGTGCTGTATATTTCTATTTCTATTTAATGTAGGCATATAGGCTTTTAAAAGGGTATGACATTGTTACATTTAAAAGGGTATGACATTGTTACAAGGGCAATTAAATTACCCTTTTACTACATCTATTGTAGTAATAAGTATTAAAGGTCTTTTTAGTTTTGTCAGTTTAAAATATGTAAAATATAACAGTGCTAATAGCTAGTGTTTATTTTCCTGACTACTAGAGAATTTGAACTTCTCTTAGGATATTTTTGGTTATGTAGATTTTCTTTTCTATAAATTGCCTATCCATATCTCTTGTCCCTTTTTCTGCTGGATACCTTTCCAGTCATTTTGTTTGTTTGTTTGATGAGTGCTCTTTGTATATATAGGTACAAACACTTTGCCCATCATGAATATTTCAATTTTTTTTCTAATGTTATTATTTATTTCTCGATTTATGTATTTGGCATAAAAACTTAAACAATGCTCATGTAGCCTGTATTTACTTTAATATCATTTGGATTTTAATAACATTTTTGTTTTAAAAAGTCTCTCCAAATCCTGTTTTTTCCCACACAGTCTCCTAGATTCTCTTGACAGCTTTTTATTGTTTTATTTTTTACATTTATGTCTTTAATTCACCTGGAATTTATTATTTTATATTATATAAAATGTTTAGTATAATTTTTTCCTATATACTTAGGTAGCTTTCACAAGTCCATTCATTTTCCTGGAGAATTCAATATTTATTCTTGTCATAGATTAAATTTTCAAATATATACAATTTAATATTTATATTCTCTAGTCTCTCACTGATCAATTTGTCTATTCTTATAGTAACACTACGCACACACACACACACACACACACACTTCTGTGCTTCAGCTAGAAAGTAATGCACATCATTTCCACTTAAAATCTATTGGCTGAATTAGTCACAAGGCTCTGCCTGATTGTAAGGGGGCTAGGAAGAGTAAGAGATTGTGTGTGTGTGTGAGTGTGTGTATCCTGACCATTTCACTACATTTCTTATTCATTCTGGTGTTTTTTTTTTTAACTTGAATTTCCATTGCTTTCAGTCACACCACTTGTATTTTTTTGTCTCATTAAATTTTCTTTACCTTTAAAGACAATTTTAATTAAAAATGATGACAGCAAGTATTTTCTTATAGTTTCTGATCTTACGATGGCTTTGGTTTTTATCATTTAGGATAATGCTTCATGTTAAATTTGCAAAACAGTCTTTTATATTTGGATAGTTTCTTTCTACTTTATTTTGCCTTGAACTTTTAATAGGAATGTCTTGTAATTTCTATTATTTTTAAATGCTGTTTTCACAATTTGTTAATATAATTGTGAATTATTTTCACTAATTGTTGACATAATGGATTAAGTGGATAGACTTTCTAATACTGACCCAAACACCAACGCCCTAGCTCTCCTGGTATAAATTCTGCCAGGTCAGAGGCTGTCTCATTCCTCTGACATGTTCAACTTGTTAATGATTTATTTAACATTTTGGCAACTATTTTCCTAAGTGAGACTAAGTGAGATTATTGACAGAAGTCAATAGGCTTTTTTATGGGCAAGAATAAAAAAAGGAAAAAAAAAATATTTTATTTACAATAGAAACAAAAACTACAAAATACATGAAAATAAATTTAATCTCACTTTTCTATATTTGGTTTTGGTGTTAGTGTTATGCACCAATAAGTAAACTGAGAAGCATCTCATTTTTAATTATGGCCAAAAATATCAGTCCTGGTTCCTGAACCAGCAGCAGTAATGTCACCCAGAAGCTAGTTGGAAATGCAAGTTCTAGGGCCAACACAGAACTACTAAACTAGAATCTGCATTTTAATACAGCCCTTGGTGATTTGTATGCACGTTGAAGTTTGAGAAACTTAAAATAAGTCTAGTGTTTTCCAAATTTCTCAGATGACAAGAATTTCTTGAGTTGCTTGTTTATGAGCTTATTATCATAGTTTTTTGAAAATTCTGTTTTGGTAGGTTTGAGTTCGGGTTCTGTAATCTGTGTTTTTATCAAGTAACTTGGTCAGTCTTCTCTTCAAGCAGGTTTTGGAAATATGTGGGTTTTAAAATTTTAATGCCCATGTGAAATTAGGTGAGTCCTTTCTTCATCTATAGGAAATTTTCTTACAGTATTTTTTTAAAATCATTACCTTTTCTCCAACAATCCCTTTTTCTCATTTTGGAACTCTTATTGTTGACATGGGAGGTCTCCTGGGTCCATCTTCTAAATGTTTTAAAAATTATGCCTGACCCTTTGGTAGTGACTAGAATTTTAAAAAATGAAATAACAGAATAGAAAATGTCAGCATGCATGACACGTAGCACAAAATACTGTTTTGTGAAGTTTTTGTTTCCATTACAACTCTGCATGAACAGGTATTCAATGTAAAAATCTCTATTTTTTTTAAACCATAGGTTGCAATTTTTAAAAAATGTTCAAAAATGGTTCCATAAGCTTATTAAAAATTTCCTCATGGACTTTATCTTTTTTATATTTCTGCTTTGTGTGCAGAGATATTTTTTGAACTAGATCTTCTAGGCATTCCTTTGGGTCTTTTAATACAGAAGCTGAATATTTTAGCCAAAATGTTTTTGTTTGGTTTCCGAAGACCATCTTTTCTTTTTCTGCACCTGAATTTCTTTAAGGACACTTACTGTTATTATAATATTTTATTCAGGTGTTTATGTATCTTTTTCAGCTGCTCTCTTACCTGAGCACATTTTCTGATTGTCTAGCTTTGCATTTTCTGTCTGATAGGCACCCTTGCTTAGGTTGCTGGGTTTTTTTTCATTGGGTTACCAGGGCTCGGGCAAAGGGGTCAAAGCATCCTAAACAGTGGGCCTTTAGAGATTCCCTAGGTCAAGAAAAAAGTGGGGGAAGAGGATTAGCTATTCTCTCCCCCCCATACACTGACACAGGCCTCAGAGTTCTGCTGTGATACTGCCAGGAAGCCTCCTTGCCTTCCATTCTCCTTGTCGCTTTCTACTTCAGAGGAAGGGAGACCTGGCTCATCCTTTCTGTTACCTCTAAGTCTGTTGGGCAGTAGGCACATATTCTGGTACACCAGCCTGGGGCAGACATCAGCCCTGTTCTCAGATGTCTGAGTACCCAGCCTCCTCTACCTCAGTCCTCTCTCTGGGTTTCCAACTATTCCCCAGCAAAGCCCAACTTGCGAAGGAAGCTCTCTGCCCAGTTCTGTTCTCTTAGCTCAATCCCCAGTCAAGCCCCAGGGCTCACTTTTGTCACCCAGCGGCACTTAGGGCCTGAAGCCATTGGCTGATGAAAGAAGACATCGGACATGGTTGAAAAACGGAGGGCAGCTGCATTCTGGCCCCCATAAACCAGAGTCCCCTGAAGCCACTGGTGTGGAAGCACCCCTTCCCCCCTCCAGTGTTTATGAGTTATGCTTAGTCACTGGCTCCCTTTCACACCAGTCACCTCACAAGGCACACTGTCTGATATACATTAGATCTCTTTCAAATTAGATTGTTGATTCTCTGAGGGCAGGAACCATGTTATTCAACTGGTCATTTGCTAGTTCTCCCTTCCATACAGTATTTTGCCAGGAGTGGATGATTAATACATCTGTATTAAATTGGACTGAATTGCCTGAAAATGGTTCAATTTAGAAAGGTGGTATCAGGCTGGGAGGCAACAACAAATCAAAAATGATCAAAGTGTAAATCTTCCCAACACCAAGTGATAAAAAACATTAATAACAATAACAGAAAGTGGGGGGAAGGGGAGGTAGCTAGCACTCAGACTGTGCTGTCTATCTGCCAAGCACTGTTCTACATGTTTTATAAATTGTCACTCTATTTGATCTTTTGTCGGTACTTCTAACAACATGAGTACTACAATTATAACTGTAGGGGATGAGCTTCCCCTCCCACTTCTCCAGACACATGAAACATTTATCTCAATCCAGCCGTTTTCCATACAGCCCTCGCTCCTCATGGTATTCATCTATTGAGTTGTGAGATCCCTCTGAACTAAACTGAAGTGGTTGGGAATGGGCAGTGCAGTCCCTCAGCCAGAGGAGGGACAGAAGCTGGGGCCTGTCTGAGGAGCTCCCATGCAAAGACTTTGCTTCTTCAGGGGAGACGGACATTAGCAGCCTTTAGTGAAGTAATGACCTAGGGGTTGTCTGAGGTAGTCTTGGAGAAGGAAGTTGGTCATAAAAAACATTGAAACCAATTATTTTGTTTTAACTGAACTGGTTGAGAGTTGTTATTCATATAAGAATTGCAAGAAAAAGGCTGAATTAGAGCAGAGAGGCAGGGAGAGAGAGAGGGCACAGTGGGTACAGTGATATCCATGAAAATAATTGTGAGTTTTTGAGATGGGAACCAATTAACAGCATGGGCAGGGCTTGTAGCCTTTTACTGTATCCATGCAGGAAAATTTAAAGGATAGTAAATATGAACAGCTGAAGAAGATGCAGAGCGACTATGAGAGTCTAAATGTTTGCAAGCAGAAAAGAAAGGAGAAATAAAATAAAAAAAATAGTCATTCCTCTCTAAAGACTAAAATTCTAGCTAATGTTTATAGGGTAGATGAAAAATTAATAAATTAATAAATAAAAATTAATAAATACGGATGTTCCTCGACTACGTCCCATAAACCTATCATAAACTGAATATCATAGTTGAAAATTCATTTAATACTACCCTGGAGCGCACTGGTCCTTTACATTCATGATCATGTGGCTGACTGGGGGCTACACCTCACTGGTGCCCAGCATCTTGAGAGAGAATTGTACTGCAATCGCTATCAAAATTCAGAATTCCAAATCAGTTTCTACTGAATGAATATTGCTTTCGCACCTTCATAAAGTCAAAATATCGTAAGTTGAACAGTCATCTAAGAAAGATATACTGTCTGTATATCAATTATGATTTTTTTTTTGCTTCTTTCCCCAGGAGTTATGGCTTCTATGTTACATCCTCTCTAGGTGAGAACTATGAATCTATAAAAAATGTGTTATCTATGTTTCACACATATAACATTTAACAGAAAAGGAACTCAGGCTTGAGCAACATTTTCATATGCTGTCATTTTTTTCTAAAGTAGAGGATATTAACAAGAAAGATAAATAAAAGGTATCTGGAGGGGAAAAAATGGGATAAATGATAGAGGCTCTATTTATTCCTCTGGCAACCAAATCAAAGTTGTGACAGAAACAAGGAGAAAAGAGCAAGGAAAAATCACTTAGGATCTAGATGAACAAACTATACAACTAGGGAGAAATCTAAGAAATCACCCTGCAACTGGCAGAAGGTAGGACAGGGCGAGGAGGACGCGAGGCTGCCTCAACTAGAGCAGCTGAATGGGATGGAGGCTACTGCAGCCGGCAGCTGCAGATGCCTCTTAAAGGGGCCGTATCTATGAATGGACTTTCATGGTGATGGGCCTGCTCGCTCTGAGCACCAGTGCTAATTTGGCTGTGCAGGGACTTACAAGGAGACACTAAGTTGTCGGAGTGAGGGCGCCAGTGAGGCCCTGGTACTCCGCAGAAGTGCCAGCCGTGTCTATTGTTCCTCTGTTGAGCATTGCCCCCTCCCAGTGTGCAGACTCAGCGCTGCTACAGCAGAGACGTCATCAAACTGGGTAACAGAGGTTGCTCTACCTGGAGGATTTCATGAAACTCTACCTCCCCCAACTTGCGGCCCCACTTCCAGGTATATCCTCAGTCAGGTCCTCCTTGCTGAGCAGTGCTAAGACTCACACTGGTGGCAGTTGGCCTTGCTTTCAGTGTGGCCTTTTTAGGCAACTATAAGCATAGCATCTATGGATTGTTTCCTGAATCTTAATAGGTAGCCCCAGAAGGGCACAGACAGGGGCTAAATTTGGCTTGCAGCTGAACCCCTCTCAGGACTGTGCCATTGAACACTTACGACACAACAAATCCACACTAATAAGACCGGGAGACTTAGAAGCTTTGCTTAGTACATAGAAACAGACATGGAAAGGCAGCCAAAATGGGAAGGAAAAGAAGCAGAAACCACATGAGAGAACAGAACAGAGATCTAGAATTAATGGAATCAAGCCATCTGAGTGCAAAACACTGGTTATAAAGATGCTCAATGAACTTCTGGGAAGGGTAGATGAATTCAGTGAACACGTCAACAAAGTGATAAAAAACATAAAAATGGAAATGGAAATTATAAAAGAGAACCAGTCAGAAATGAAGAACACATTATCTTAGATGAGAAGCATTTAAATGGAATAAACAAAGTGAATAAAAAAAGAGGATTAAATGACCTATATGAAGCTTGGGAAAGCCAATGACACTCAATTAGAAAGGCAAGCAGAAAAAAAAAGCCAAGACTATAAAAATAATTTAAGGAGCTTATGGAACACTATTAAAGGTAAAAATATTCATATAATCAGGGTACCTGAAGAAAAACAAGATGTTGAAAGCTATTTGAAGAAATAATGATGGAAAACTTTCCTAACCTGGTGAAGGAAATAGACATAAAACCCCAGATACTCAGAGAGTCCCAAAAACCAGGAACCCAAAGAGGCCCACACCAAAACATGTCAGAATTATAATGCCAAAGGCTAAATACAAAAAGAGAATCTTAAAAGCAGCAAGAGGTAAGAAGTTAGTTACCTACAAGGGAGCATCCATAAGACTGGGAGCTGATTTCTCAAAAGAAACCATGCAGGACAGAAGGGCTTGGAACAAAATATTTGACATGAGGAAAACCCAGGATCTACAACCAAGAATACTTTATCCAGCAAAACTATAATTTAGGGTTGAAGGATAGATAAAGGGCTTCCCAGACAAAAATAAGCTAAAGAAATTTATCACCACCAAGCCAGTAGTATAGGAAATGTTGGAGGGACTTCTTTAAGAAGAAAAAACATATATCAAAATCAGGAATAAAAAAATGATAACACCTACATTCCTATCAACAAGTACCTCAAATGGAAAAGAATTAAGTGCTCCAACCAAAAGATAGAGTGGTTGATTGGATAATAAAACAAGATCTCTACTTATACTGACTACAAGAGACTCACTTCAGATTAAAAGACACACAGACTAAAAGGAAGGGGATGGGAAAAGATATTGCCTTGATGGATCCAGAGGGTCTTGAGTTGAATGAAATGGGTCAGATAGAGAAAGACAAATATCACATGATTTCACATGTGGAATCTAAAGAACAAAATCAACAACAACAACAACAACAATAACAACAACAACAACAACACAAAGAAGAAATAAACTCACATATACAGAGAATATTTTGAGGGATACTAAATGGGAGGGGGATTGACAGGGAAAAAGAGGGCAAAGGGATTGAGACATACATGTGGATGATTGCAGAGCACACATGGGGATGTAGAGTATAGCATGAGGAAGATGGTTAATAATGTTGGAATGAATATGTGGGGTGGATGAGGGGTGTTATATTTGAGAGTTGTGTGGATCTCTGATCAATATGCTGTACAGCTCAGGCTGATGTGTTGTATGCCAAATATAACTGAAAAAAAAATCTCATTGAATTGTACAATGTAAATGCAGGCAACTAATTGTCTATTATATTTCAATAAAGACAAAAAATGTATTCGAATTGGAAAGAAAGAAGTAAAGCTCATTATTTGCAGATGACATAATACTATGTATAGACAACCCTAAAGAGTCTACCAAAAAATGTTAGAATTGATCAATGAATTCATTAAAATAGCAGGATATAAAATTAATATTCAGAAGTCAGTGGTATTTTTATATACCACTGATAAACTTTCAGAGAGAGAAATTAAGAAAACAATCCCATTTACAATGCATCAAAAATAACAAAATACTTAGGAATCAAATTAACCAAGTCGGTAAAAGACCTGCCCTTGGAAAATTATAAGTCATTGAAAAAAGAAATTGAAGATACAAATAAATTGAAGCATATACCATGCTCATGGGTGGGAAGAATTAACATTAAAATGGCTATACTACTCAAAGCAATCTATAGATTCAACACATTTCCTATCAAAATACCAAAGGCATTTTTTAGAGAGCTAGAACAAATAATCCTAAAATTTATATGGATCATAAAAAACCCTGAATAGCCATGGCAATCCTGAGAAAGAAGAACAAAGTTGGAGTTATCACACTACCTGATGTCAAACTATGCTACCAGGCTATAGTAATCAAAACAGCATGGTACTGACATAAAAACAGATACACTGATCAATGGAACACAATAGAGAGCCCAGAAATAAATCTATGCCTATACACACACTTAATATATGAAAAAAATGCAAGAATATATAATAGGGTAAAGGACAGTCTCTTCAATAAATGCTGCTGGGAAAATTGGACAGATACATGAAAAAAAAAAAAAGAAAGAAAAAAAAAGAAAAGAAAGAAAAAAGAAAAAGAAACTAGACCACCTTCTAACTTTGTATACAAGACTCAAAATGGATTAAAGACTTAAAGATCTAAAACCATAAAACTTGTAGAGGAAAACATAGGCAGTAATCTCTCTGATATTACTACTGGTATTTTATTTTTGGACATCTCCTCAGGCAAGGGAAAAACAGTAAACAAATGGGACTACATCAAACTAAAAAGTTTTTGCACAGCAAAGGAAATCATCAACAAAACAAAAAGGCAACTGACTGAATGGAAGAAGGTATTGCTTATGAGACATCTGATAAGAGGTTAATATCCAAAGTACATAAAGGACTCATACAACTCAACAGCAAAAAATACCAAACAATTCAACTGAAAAATGGTCAGAGGCCTGAGCAGATATTTCTAATAATAAAATAAAATTTAAAAAATATTTTCAATTATATAAAGAATAATACATTTATAACACAGAGACCATTAAAAATTATTAAAGAAATGTTAGATAAATTGTAAAAAAAAAAAAGGATGGGATATTAAATAAGCTCAATTAAAAAACGTTTTTACTCACATTTTATTAACTCAAAAATTATTCTTCCTTCCAGGAACAAGAGAACATTAAACATTCACCTCAAAGTGGTGCTTCTGAAAAATATATCAAGAATTAAAGCTTCAGAAATAAGACTGCTGATTAACACTTTGAAATAAGTGAAAATTGTAACAGAAACATTTTTTAAAATGAGAGAAAACTGTAATACCAAGTGTAAGTTATGCTAGGAGATTTTAAACACTTTGTTGTTTGTCTTGTCTCCTTGTTTCTGGTCTCCTGATACAAAGAAATTAATAGCTGGAATTTTAAATCTTCGAATTCTGAACCAGTCTTCCTTCTCATCCCACGGAACTGAACATTCTTTATTAGCAGGGTTTGGGCAGCAAATCCTTTAGGGTAAAGGTGTAAATTGAAATAATCTCTTTGGAGGACAATTTGAATCAGGTTTTTAAAGCCTCGAAACAATTTCTATCTTTTTGATCCAGTGATTTTACTTTTAGGTTTTTCCTCTAAAGGAAATATCAGAAATGTGCACAGTGATTTTTGTTGAGGAAGGTTCATTGCAACTTTATATATTTAATCGCAAATAATGAAAACTAATGAAAGTTTAATACCAAAAGTTTGATTAAATAATTGGTGGCACATCCATATGTGATCCAGCTGTTAAAATCATGTTTTCAGTATTACCTTAATTATGTGGGAAAGGGTTTATAATATAGTTTTTGAAAGCAACAAGACACCAAACAGCGTCTATAATTGAAACCTAATCTGTAAAAATTATTACATATATTACATATGAAAAGACTGGAATGTGACTTATCAAAATATTCACAGTGGTAGTATAGAGATGACTAAGTTTTTCTTTTTTATTTAGTATTTTCAAATCTATGATAAATATATTTTCCTTTAATATTTATTAAAAATAAATGTTTAAAAGGCAAATTCTCTAAAACTGGAAAATCAGGGATACTTTCTGGAGACTTGTACTATCAAATCAGTGTGGCTGAAGGATTCTCTTAACTTGTGAAAACTAACTCTCCGGGAAAATGACAAAACTACCACATTGCAGAACCCACTGTGGAGAAGGCCATTGAGAGAGTATGCCTGTGATTGACCACTGAGCGTGACTTGAGCAATCAGAAGCTCCTTACCCCTTCCTCTGTCCTTGGAGTGTACATCCTGCCCGCCATTCTGACTTTTAGAGCTGTTTCAAGGACACAGCCTCGAGAGAGTAATGTTTTGTTGAGACTATCTGGACTGATTATGTGACTGAATCCAGTTGAGGCCTCTGTGTAAACTCTTGTGGTTCTGGTGGGTCGAAGTGTGGAGATATACTTGTCTTGGACCCACTTAAGACAAGGCTCATATATAAGTTCCCATGCTTATTAGACCTGCCACCTACCAGTCTGGAGCGGTCAGCCTTTGGTCTCTCTTTGTCCTCCATCTACAGGGACCAGTTTCAAATTTCGCCTCGCAAAGTTGTGAACCAATAGGCCTTCTGTACAAAATTGGTTTCATTTATGATGATTGTTCATTTGTTTGTTTTGGCTCCCTAATGTGCCTACAGGGATGCTAACCTGAGTATCAGGGCTTTCTTCTGTCTCTGGGGCAGATTGTTTTGGGCATGTAGTGGCTCAGGGAAGTGATTTGCCTTGTCACACGGAGCCATCTCCTTAGCCTTCTCTAGCCAGATGTGGCTGGTTGTTTGGGGGCTTTGCCATCTCCTCAAGTTCTGCATATGTAGCTGTTTATAGGGCACTGCTATGAAACTCATTCAACCATCAGCACTGGAAGCATCACACAGGATCTGATAAGATACTGAAACGTATTAGCTCCTTCTCAGGAAAAATTCTGAGAAGGCTCCACTTACCCATTTACTCATTTCTGGGCACTGGTTCTTGATGAGAAAGAATGGTGATTAGGTTCACCTGGTTCAACTGTGGCTCCATAACATGACCTGGAAGGCTACTTAATTTAAAAATTTTATCCATTTTTTTAAATCAAAGTAATTTATGATAATTAAAAAGACGTGTGGACAAGGAGAATGGAGGGGGTGAAAATCACCCTGCCAACAGCACTGCTTATGGATGGCTCTCTAGCTGGTGGCTGCCGAGGGTTTGCCCTTTCTTTCTCTACACGTGCTCTTCTATGAACCTAATGGACGCATATCTGATGCAGCTGGTGGAAATTGTGGAGCTCCATCTCAAATCTACTGTATTCATTGCTCGGGGCTGCCATAAGTAAATACCACAGATTGAGTGATATAAGCAACAGAAATGTATTTCTCACAGTTCTGGAGGTTAGAAGTCCAAGATCAAGGTGTTGCCTGGTTTGGATTTTCTGAGGCCTCTCTCCTTGGCTTGCAGATGGCCACTTTCTTATTGTGTCCCCTAGTGGACTTTCCTCTGTGGGCATACATCCTGGTGTATCATTGTCCTGATCTCTTCTTCTAAAGACACCAACCAGATTGGATTAGGGCCTACCCAACCAGCTTTATTTTAACTTAACCACTTCTTTAAAGCCCTATCTCCTAAAACAGTCACATTCTGAGATACAGATGGTTAGAAAAGCAATGTGTGAATTTTTGGTGGTGTTGGGGGGCGGGGGGGCTGGGGATGGGGGAGGGGCACAATTCAGCTCGTAATACCTATTAAATTAGAAACTGAGATTTTCTTTTCTTGTAATATCCTTATAATTGGCTTTCGTATCAGGGTAATCCTGGCCTCATGAAATGATTTTAAGAATATTCCTTCCTCTTCAATTTTTTGAAACAATTTGAGAAGGATTTGGTAGAATTCTCCAGTGAAACCATCTAATTCTAGGCTTTCCTTTGTTAAAGTTTTAGATTACTTTTCAATCTCTGCTTGAGATTGATCTGTTCAAATTTTTGATTTCTTTATGATTCAGTCTTCATAAATTCGTTTCTTGGAATTTATCCATTTCTTCTAGGTTATCTAATATGTTGGTATATAATTGTTCATAGTAGTCTCTTATGAGCCTTTGTATTTATGTGGTATCAGCTGTAATGTATCATGTACCATTTTTTACTTTATTAATTTGACTTTTCTCTCTTTTTTTCTTTAACCTAGCTAAAAATTTGTTAATTTTGTGTTTTTTAAAAAACTTAGCTTTTGGTTTTGTTATTTTCTACTGCTTTTCTGGTCTTTGTTTTATTTATTTCTCTTCTGATCTTCATTATTTTCTTCTTTATGTTAACTTTGGGCTTAGTTTGTTCTTTTTTCCCCTTCTATTCCTGAGGTATAAAGTTGTCATTTACTTGAGATTTTTCTGTTTTCTTGATGTAGGTGTTTATTGCTATAAACTTTCCTCTGACAACTGCCTCTACAACATTCCATAGGTTTTGACATGTTTTGTTCCCGTTTTCATGTGTTTCAAAATATCTTTTTGATTTTTCTTTCAATTTCTTCTTTGAAGAATTGGTTGTACAGAAGTGTGTTATTTAATTATTATGTAATTTATTCTGTTTCATTTTGATTTACCTTGATATTCCTCTTCTTGCATTTTAAGTTGGGGGTTGAATTAATTTATTTTATTCTTCCACTCTTAAATGATTTATTTAAAGTATGTAATACTATGAATTTTCCTCTGATCATTGTTTTAATTATATCCAATAGACTCTGTTAGTGTTTTATTTATCATTATGTTTTAAAAATTCTTTAATTTGACTTATACTATCTTTTATTTAGGAGGGTTGTTCTGTGTTATTTTGGTACATAGAAATTTATAACTCTTAGGTCTTTATAGTAAATCATGGCCTTTAACATTATAAAACATCCTTCCTTGTCTCATTTAATGCTTTCTTTTTTTTGATGTAAATTATGCCTTGCAGAATCTCAGTTCCTTTTTCCCTTCCTTCTTTCCCCCCCACCCCCACCCCCCAGGGGGAGCAAGAGAGAGACATCATTCTAGTTAAGCTAAAAATAAACTATATAAATGTCTAACCATTGTATTGTATACTTGAAACTAATTAAAAAAAAAAAGGTTATGCAGGTGCATGACTTGCCTTCAGCCCTTGCCAAGTCATGGCATATCTAAAACTACAGACTACAATTTTCTTTACTCACAGCATACTGCCAGCCTGGAACACCACATAGCACAGGGAAGAACAATGAAGTGCCGCAGGAACTGACTCTTGACTGGGAAAATCAGTCTCCCTGCATTGTCATCATCAACATTATTGACAGAAATTTCTTACACTATACTCATTTACGGAACATGGGTAAAATGGCAAAAACTTTCTGCCTTGTCTGGAATCACGATTAAGATATTGGACAGAGGCAGAAGTCGGGGGAAGGACCTGTAGAGAAAGCAGAACAAAATAGATATTTATCTTCTTTGTTTCTAACCAAACCTCATCCTACTTAGAAATCAGGGGATAAGACCTCTTGAGAGCTTGTTATAGTAAGTAGGAAAGTTTTTACTTTTACCAGAAGACCTGGAGATCCATAATGCAGCAGCAAATTTAATGCCTCAAATTTGTATAACTCTTTATACTCTTCTTCTACACCCACAGGTTAGTTTCTATTCTTTTTCTTTTTTTCAGAAAATTAAAAATTTTTTAGATTACAGTTGATATTCAATATTATTTTATATTAGTTTCAGGTGTATAGCATAGTGGTTAGACATTTACATAAGTTATGAAGTGACTCCCTTGATTAGTCTAGTACCCATCTGACACCATACATAGTAATTACTATGTATTTTATATTACTATGTATTTTATATTATGTATTTAATATTACTATGTAATATTAGTGACTATATTCCCTATGCTGTTCTTTACATCCTTGTGACTATTTCATAACTGCCAATTTGTACTTCTTAATACCTGTTTACCCTTTTCACTGCTCCTGTTTTCTACTTGTTTGCACTTACCCAAAATAGCTTTGCCTATTCCTTTAGCTTTAGCTTTTAGGATGATTTTGTTTTATGTGTGCCTCTAGTGTGTAGCATAGAATTGCGTTTCTGTATGATCCAGTGTGGAAATCATTTTCTTTTAATAATTTTCTTAAGTGAGTTTATTCATATTTAATGACATGACTAACATGTTTGGTCTTTAGTCCATTATATTATTTTATATTATGTTCCTAAGTGCATGTTTTTACATTTATGAGCAAATGTATATGTTATTTTTATGGTCTGTTTGTTTAGAAACTTATTTTGTTCTTTATAAACACCTGTGCATTTTTTTTCTAGTAGGTACCTTTATATTAGTACCTTTTATAATGCTCTTAGTCTGTTTTTATTTATATAGGCTCCTATTACAACAGGTCCTCAAATAATGTCATTTTGTTATAATATTGATGAGGAAAAGAAAATCAATTTCTGGTTGGTGCCACTGTCTGTGTGGAGTTGGTACATTCTTATGTTTGCAGGGTTTTCTCCAGGAGCTTGTGTTTCTTCCCACATCCTAAAGATGTGCACATGAAGTGAACTGGCGTGTCTCAATTGTCATAGTGTGTGTGAGTGTGAGGGGTGTGTGTGAGGTGCCTTGAGATGGAAGGATGTCTTATCCAGGCTGGGGTTCTGTCTTGTGCTCTGAGCAACTTGGACCCTGAACTGGAATAATTGGGTTGGAAAAAATTCCCTTAGTAGTTTTATTAATCTTTCTTAAATGTATTTATAGCTCACATTTGTTTCCATGTTTAATACTAGAAATGTTTTGGTTATTAGTTTAGAGTCTGGTGTAATCAGAAATATGCTATAGGCACTTAACTCTTATTTTTTATCAATTAGCTTGTGGTAAAATTGATTTTCTTTATGGTTTTTGCTTAAAGTCACAGTTTCCAAAAACCTATTGATAACACTCAGTGAGGACTTACTGTATTTAGTTTATTGGCTTTAAATGATATCCTGAATTCTTCTACATATTACCCAGCTTGGACCTGATACCTCTGTCAGATTTATTTATTTGTTTGTTTGTTCGTTCGTTTGTTCGTTCATTCATTCATTCATTCATTCAGTGAGTCTCCCCGCCTCCCCCCAATTTAAAAAGAACTTGAGATGTTGAAATACTGTCTTGCAAAGTTAAAATTCCACAAAGCCCTTTAATTCTCCCATAGACTTTTACAGAGGCCTTTAATTCTCAATAGTAGTTGTGCCATAGCCAAAAGGTAATAGCAGAAATCTTTCCTGGACCAGCTCCCACTCTCACCTGGACTATTATATACCTACTAGATTTTATAAAGACTAGATAAAACTGGCATTGGCCAAAGGTAGTTTCAAGGCAGTTTTAACCAGGTGATTTAGGGCTTTCGCCCATCTGTCATTCTGTGCATGAGTGTGTTCAAGTGGTCCTTTTCATTCCCTGCCTTCACCACTGAGCATTAAAATTAAGAGGGGTTATGGATATTGACACGCTCTCCTAAATGGATAAAAGCTTTCCAGGCAAATAAAAGTTAGTTTTCCCTTATCTTCAAGAGCCATATGCATCTGGTATATCTACTCTGGAATAGTAACACAGTGAACTGCTGTATATAATCTAATACATCTTGTACACTGGTGCTGTGTAATCATCTGTTTAACCAGATAATTAAGAATATGGTACTCCACACACCTTCAAATATTTCTAGACTTCTTATTCACAATCACAATTGGAAAAGCATATGGTCTGTGGGTTCTGGCAATGACTAAGTTAAATATCAGTACTATAATATGATTCCTCAGATCATTAATTGTTGATGAATATTTCCTTCAATGCTTGAGTCATTTAGCTTTATAGTGTGCAGGGTGACTGGAACACACCAATATTATATTCTTGTGGAGAAAATTATCTTGCTCCAGCCCCAAGCACTTTCAGTCTCTCCATGTCTAGAAACTAAAAGGTCATCAAACTTAAATGTATCTGAACTCAGCTTCTCATTAGAATATTTTAGAGGAATGTTTGGGATGAAAGATGTTTGAGTGTTATTTTCTACTCGTCTCCATGTTCTGATAGGAATACTACTGTGTTTAATGGAGAACACAGTGAAATATCTATCATCTGCCACAACCCTTAAAGGGATTAGTGTTTGCCCCAGTCAAGGCTTTTTCCTCCTACTATTTTCATGAATATGAACACTTATAACAACTGGTTCTACCTCTCTATAATCTGTTTAGTGAATTTCAATCTCACCAATTTAAGATTAGTAATCATACTAATATGTATATGGAAAATAATATGTGTGATCCATGTTAGCTATAAGAGAGACAAATAAACAGGCAAGTACAATATTGCATGAAAAGTGCCATGTCAGAGGAAGCATGGAGCACATAAAAAGGCATGCACCCTAGAACTGGGAAGTCAGGGCACACTTCACAAAGGGAGTGTAGCTAGCTAGGCCATGCTGCAGTAACAAACAGCCTCATATTCCAGTGACTTAATCTAACAGAAGTTAATTTTTTTGTTTTTATAAGAAGCATTTTTAACCACATGTCATTGCTCAAAACTAATTGCATGGCTCCACTGAGCTATAAGAAGGCTGGGAAGAGTAGTTACCATGTGCCCAGGAAGAAGAAATGTGAAATGGAATTTTGAATGCATAGCATTGTCTCTGCCACAACTGATCCTTCTGGTTACTAGTTATTCATTTTGTTCTTCTGTAGAATACACTCCCCAGGGAGTTAATTCAGTATCCCATCCAATTACAGCACCAAACTCAAGAGTCCATGATCTCTGCATAAATGAGGTTTGAATATGGATTTCCTTCATCTGAAGATAGATGAACTAAAAATAGACAAATATCTGTGATTCTACCCTACACTCATATGTAATTGTAAAATAGGACAGAGAAACCACAATCACAACATTCTCATTTGAAAAGGAAAAGAATGGGAAACATACACAGTGGTCAATAGTCCATGGAAATTCTGAAATTCTGTTGTGTAGACCTTCTGGGGTTCCTTTAACTTAGGCCAGTAATTCTCATCCAGAAGCAATTTTGCTCCTATGGGACACTTGACAATGTCTGGAGATCTTTTTTGGTTATCACATTTGGAGAAGAGGTGCTACCAGTATTCACCTGGCAAATACAGGTCAGAATTGCTGCTGAACACCCTACAGTACACAGAGCAGCTCCCTGCAACAGAAAATGAAGATCCCAAGGTGTCAACAGTGCTCAGGCTGAGAAATCCCAATGAGGAGATAAGGAGGATTCTTCAGTGAGGCCTCGATACTCCTCCCTGTTTCATTGACATCCATGGCCCCCAGTTTCTACCTTCTTGGAGTTTTTTTTTTTTTTTTTTTTTTCATTTTTCTTTGTGGCCACAAATGAATTGAGCATTGATGGGTATGCCTTCTCTGAGTACGGCATAGTTTTCAATCCTATAATACTGGTGCTCGAGTGTCATTTTAAGTCTTGAACATTCACAATTTTCATTTTTTTTCTCTTTATTGGTTTCTCTGACAATTCAACTCTTTCAAAAACATGTCTATTTGATCCTAATCATTTCCTTGTGTCTGCACTTGTACTCAGAGTTAAAGACAAAGTTCTCACACCTGATCTTTTTCTTTATCACCCCTTAAACTCTCTTCGTGGAGACTGTCTTAAGCTTCTGTGAGAAGGCTTCACACTTAATCTGATCTCTGACAAGACTGAATTTTAATGAGTTTTTTCTACTCAAAGACTTTCTCAATATTATCTATTCCTATTTGGGGTATAAAGAATTAGGCTTTTCTGGCTCTTCAAGGTCATGCATTTTTGTGCTACCTATTTTTTAATTTCTGCTTAATTCCTTCTTGATTTAGTCTCTTCTTATAATTCTTTGCTAAATACAGCCAAATAATAAACAACACATATCACTCAAGTTTCTTCTTTTCAACAATTTCTATGAAAAACAAAGCTGTTGTTACCAAGTAACCACAGACAACAATTTTACTAAATACTTCTACACTTATAACATGGATTAACATTTTTCCAGGCTTGAGTGTCAATTTTCTTACCTTTACCATCTGATAAGCCAGCGCCATGTATATTAGGTTTTTGCTGTGGTAGTACCCAACTCTAGATACCATTTGCTATATTAGCCAGAAGATACTAGACCATGCTGTGATAATGAACCTCCCCCAAACTCAGTGGGTTAGCAAAATTCCTCTGGTGTTTTGCTCATGAAGCTTGCTGTGGGCTTGGACTTTCTCTTCTTTATAGTCACCCAGAGATCCTGCTTCTTTAATTAATGGCTCTGTCTTCTCAACATGAGGCTTCTGAGTTTGCCAGGACAGGAGATGCCAAGAGACAAGCAAATTGGGTAGAAGCTTTTACTGCTTCAGGCTGAAAATGACACCTATCACTTCTGATCATATCTGATTAGTAACAGCTAATAATTTGGCTCTATCTAACATCACTAGGGCTGAAAAGCATACTTTTCCCTGTGCTCAAGAAGGAAAAATATAAAACTGAATTTCATGTCCACAAAGAAATGTCTCTGGTTAGTTAAGTACTGGAAGGATTTAGAGTCATCAGTTAGATGAAGGGGCTGGAAAATGAGGAGTAGTCCAGGCAGAGGGGATTTCTTGTTTGAAAGTCTGGAGGCTAGAAAGAAAGTGAATTATTTGAGGAACTAACAGAAGTGTTCTGCAGTTGAAGCTTTGTGAAGGCAATATGGGAAGAAAGAAGTAGGAGAAAGAAGAGAACAAAAACCAGTTAGGGGTTGTTGTCATACTAAGCCTTGAAAACCATATTCAGGAGGAAGGACTTTATCCTGCATCAAAGAGGAGATTTTAAGCAGGGGAGTGATAGATAATTCCATAGATAGTTATTAGACAATTATTTGGCTTCATAGAGTTCATATGGATTGGAGTAGGTAAGACCCGAGGCAGAGGTTCAGCTAAGGCATTCTTGCGGTAGTCCAGGTAAGGGATAGCCTGACCTTGAATAGTTTCAGAGAGGACAGAGCAACGTGGAGGTGTTTGAGAGAGTCTAGGAGGCAGAATCAACAGAAACTGATGATTAATTAGCTACAAACAAGTGGAGGAGTCAAGGATAAAACCCAGGTTTCTGATTGGGCAACTTTGTGTGGACTGTGGCCCCATTTGCTGATGGGAAACACACAGGTAGAAGCCCCAGCACCCAGCCACAGGTACATCAGCCTGTCATGTTTTATAGTGGAAATCTGGCCTCAGGTTGACTGTAAAAGAGACTTGAAAATGATATTGACTACTGAACATCAGGACGCAAGGCCTTCTTTCAATCTAGCTTTCACTTCTCTGGGGTCATAAAGCGCTATCTTAGAGGGAAAAATAAGGCTGCTTATCAATATCAACTCTATTCTAATGAGAAGCTAAAGTCTCCAACTCATAGTGACCCTGTGTTAGTCCAGCCATTTTGGAAAATAGTTTAGTATTACCTAAAAAGTTGAATATATATTGTGATGGTTAATTTTATGTGTCATATTGGCTGGGCTTTGGCGCCCAGATACGTGGCTAAACATTATTCTGGATGTTTCTGTCAGGATGTTATTAGATAAGATTTATTTAAATCCCTGGACTTTGAATAAAGGAGGTTGCCCTTCATAATGTGGGTGGGCCTCATTTAGTCAGCTGAAAGCCTGAATCGAATAAAAGCCTGATCTCTCCCAAGCAAAAGAGAATTCTGCAGCTGATGACCTTTGGACTCTGAACTGCAACATCATCTCTCTTCTGGATTTCTAACCTGCTAATGTGCGTGTGTGTGTGTGTGTGAGTGTGTGTGTGTGTGTGTGTGTGTCTTGGGGGTTCTCTATTAATCAGGATGGGGCTTGGTCAATCTTATTTCCTAAAAAAATTAAAAATCCCAACATGACCTCAAATTGTTGGGCCATATTCACTTTAACTTCTACTGCTAAAGCCTGAAGGAAGGCTTCTGTATTCTTATGCTTTTCTGTCTGTTCATTTTCTCTCCAAATTAGCAGTGACAGTGAAGACCTGAAGAGGCCTTCAGTCTTTAATAGAATATGGGTATCTACAATAAAGTCATCATTTACAGCCTGTGTTGTCTCCAGGTCCAAATGGGCCTGCTTTGGCCAGTCTTCAATTACTGGCCTTTCTTCACTGATTTTGTGATTAGTGCTTTTGGTATAGATAAAATTGGTGGGTGGTTTTACCTGTGTTTTGGTGCAGTGTTAGATCTTCAGGTATCTTTTCAACAGTCACAACAAAGGTTCTTGTAACCTTTAGGCTATGTATAACTTCTAGTGCAGAAAACATTGACTTCCTATAATTTTTCTTCTCTTCCCTGCCTCACTGGTCTGCCACTGGAGCACCAACTCAGCAGTGTTTTGTAGCCACTATTATAAAACTTTCTCTGTGAACACACCGAGTTCCCAAACACACCACATATTGGGTGTGCCATTTGCGTATCCCCCAGGTTTTATTGCTTTCCTTCTTGCCTATCACAGAGGCCCATTCAAGGGACTCTACCCAGAGAGATGAAGCAGGGCATTTGGATCAATCCAAACTTATTTGCTAACATGGGTCTCTCTTTCAGCTCTAGGAAAGGCTCCATTAAAAAAACCAATTTGGTTTTTGTTGATGCTAGCATCTAGGATCTTTATTCATTTGATGCTTCTTTCATCTGAAGCCATTTATGCAAATCTGTGAATGTCCCACTCTATGTAGGCCATATGAAGACATAAACAGTGTTTGTCCCCAGGAAGTTAACTAGCTTCAACAATGTTTTTCTTCCTTGAGTGAGAGTTGCCCAAACCTTAAGAACTAGCATGTTTTTTGAGACTCTGCCAGTGGTTGGGCTGCCATGATGCAGATGCCTTCCTGGCTCTATTCTCTGGATAATGATTACTCTTTTATACAGAGTGGCACTATGTAAAAATTCATCAACAACCATGGACTAGATCCCCCCAAAATATACCCCCTGTTTACAGAAGCCACACTTGAATGCATCGTCATATGAGCTGCAATAAAACTTTTTACAATGGTTCTTGTCCCCATCAATTATTAAAAGGACTTCTGCCCCCTGAAAACTCCAATTACTTGTAGAAATTTCCAGAGACTTTCCTGGGTGCTTACTAACAAATCCTGTCAGCTATCACCTAGAGCTTGCTGTTTCTTTACTGCTGCCCCAGCTCTTCTTCATGAGGTTTGCCATAGTTCTGGGTCTCTGCTGCCCACCAGTGAGCAGCCACCCTTAAAGGTTCCTAACTCCAACATGCCATATTGGCTGCAAGTCTAAGCAGAAATTGGGTCATTGTCCATTCCTCCCTTTTATGTGACCTTCTAGTCTCGATGTCTCAAAGTGTTTCAGGGAGAATAACTCCTTCCATTTCTGTTTGTAGCAATTCTTTCCGTATGACTCACACATGAGCCCCCACAGAAGTAATTTCAGTTTTTCTTCAATGTCTTCTTAATTTCCATCATTTACCTTCCCCTAGGAGTTCTAAAATCAGCCCTTTGACATGAGACTTATGTTTTACTATAAAACTTTTTCTACATTAATTTTTTTTTGTAAGTGGAAGCAATTGAAAGACTATGGCAATGATAGGAAGAAAAAATAGAAACGTCTCTAGGATCCAAGCAATTCTCCCAAAAAGAATGTGTTAATCTTGTCTGCCTATCCGAAGGTTTGAGTTCCAGCTTGAGAATGACTTTTAGTGAATAATTTAAGAAGCATTTGACAAAGGCTTAATCACTTATATTCTCTTTAGATATAAAATTACTATAACATGGTACAGAAATCTGGAGGATAAAGGTCAGGAAACTCTGGTGGTAATCGGTGGAGACAAAAAGTGACTCTCTGAGGAAGGATAAAGTTAATACAGGAATAGAAAAATCAAGGCGGCACTGCCAGTGATTATGACCAAGTGCTCTCTATTTGCCGGTATTGGAGAGCGTGCTGTTGGAGGGAATGTAAGCTAGAGAGACACAAGCTACAATGCTTTCTGAAAAGTGAGGAGTGAGTGAAGAGACTGAAGTCTAGATCGCCAGGGAGGTTTGGCTCAGGGAGCGGGTGGAGGGCAACAGTGTGGTTTTCCATATCGGTAATGGCAGGGGCAGGGGCTGAGCATACAGAATGCTTGTTCTGCCTGTGGGCTTGCCTTGTCACTGTGTCAAGGTAGGTGGAATGGATAAGGTCAGACTAGAGCTTCTTGGCCTTCTCATACTTAGGTATTATAAGGCTTCATGTGGCCTGCTGTGGGCTGTCAGCAGTTCTAGATATATCATCTCCCACATTCATGTGAAACACAAAACTTTCCTTAGGATTTCTTCTCTCTCTAGCTTTGTTGTCAGACAACCTAGTTTCTGTTTATCCGAGTTTCTGCCTCATGATGTCTCTACTTTGGGCTGAAAACGAACAGAATGTGGATTTGCTTCAGAAATGGCTGGCACCATAACATTTAGAGAAATTTTCAAAAGCAGCAAACATTGTTTAATGCCTCTTGGTCACTGCAGAAATACAGAGCTTTATCTCTGCTTGACAGAAGGCTAGAGCCTGAAGGTATCTTAGAGATCATCTTCTGTTTGATGCTCTGTAGTTTATAGTTTATTAATCCAACAGTTATTTATTAACCATCCACTATGCACCAGGTACTATGCTAGATGCTGGAGTACAGAGATAAATAAGCCAGAAGTGACTCCGTCATTAATGGGATTTACAGAAAGACAGGGAAGCATAGAGTGCTTTGGGATTCCATCAGAGCTACCCTTAATCTTGCCTTGGGGGTCAGGGAAAGTACCTTAGAACCAATGACACATGAGCTGAGATCTGAAGCATGAAGAGCAGCCAAGCAAAGTGAGGGCAGAAGACTGATGCCAGAGGAATTATGTGGCTTGTTAAGGGAGAGCCAGGACTGTTACTCAAACCCTTAAACTCCTGGTTTCTTTCTCATTCATGGAACACATGCTGGGTATATACTAAGCAGTAGAATTACAAAGAATAAATCATATCCCTTTCCCTCAATAACCCCATGGTTTAATATAGAGAGGAGTACATAAATAATTACAATGTGATGAGATAACTGCTTCAGTAGCTACAAACACAGAGAATTTATGATGCATGCAAGGGTGACATTTTGTCCAGGCTGGGATAGAGAAGGGGATCAGAAATGGATTTCCTGAAGAGCTGACTTTGGAGCCAAATTTTCAATTAAAATTAGTTAGTTACCAGGTAAGGGGTTTAATGAGAGTGGTCCAGATTGAGGGGAAGTCTATTTGGAAGGCCCGGAAGGACCCAATCCCATGTCATCTTTGAGGAATTATGAGTCATTTGATATTACTGGAGTTAGTGTGTGGGAGAAAAAGAAGATCAAGAAATGGGACTAGAGAGGCAAGCAGTGCCTCTGGAGAGATTTGCAGTGGAATATGTTAAAAAGTTAAAAATTATTCTTGAGATAGTAGGAAACAGTAAGTGTCTTAATTTGAGACTAACCGAATTTATGTATATTCTTGAAAAACTGCTTTATTAAAAATATGAAGAATGTATGTGAAAGGATACGATTAGAGTCAGGGAGAGTAGAGGAGGAGCCGTTGAAGAAATCTCAGTGTTTGTGGTTTTCTGAGTTAAAGCAGTGGGAACAAAGGGAAGTGAAGGGTTTTAAAAAATACTTACGAGTGAATTGAAAATGAACACCTTGTCCAGGTTTGCTTGGGACCTTCTTGATATTAGCATTGGGAGTCCAAAATGCTGGGAGCCCGTCAGTCCTGGAAAGACCTGGGTGTTGGTTATCTTCTTTGACATTAACCCTGCAGGGAGAGCAAGAGGTAAAAGGAGAATCCAAAGATGATTTTAGATTGGGCACCTTGGCCAAAGATGAAGCCACCTACTGAGATATGTAAATGGAGAAGAGAGTTGCAGTGTTGGAAAAAGGAAGTGAAAGGCAAGAAGTGAAACTTGAACAAAAACATTTGTAAAATGCAGTGGTAAATCTGGTAATTGATTAGAAACTATAATTTAAAAAACTTGAGTGTTTAAAAACAAGGTGAAATTATATTTTAAACAATAATATGGAAGATGGGAGGACTTTTCTTTGGTGTTGAAATGTTCTAAGGTACCTATGCAATAGGGCGATAGGCATATTGAGTAACCTTGGAGTAGAGTATGCACTTTAAAATTTAGGGATGGCAACAAAAAGTATATAAACAAAATAATTTTCAAAACAGTAATGGAAAGGGAAATAAAGAAATTCAACAAATTTTAACAGATGACAGTTGGGGAAAAAAGTTACATCATAGAAAACAAAATAAAATAGTAGAAATCAGCTTAAATATATAGTAATCATGAAGGAATGTAAATTTAAACTTGCCCATTAGAATATAGAGATATGTAGAATGTATAGTTAATTTTGCTATAATGCTTGTTTTAGAAATGGGAGTTTATTCCAACGTGATTGATATATTAGGGGGCATTTGGAGCATAACACAAATTTCACATTCATTTTCATGTGATTTTGTCTGCGAGAAACACTAGATGGATACTGAAACTTCACCCCGCTGGACCAAGCTGCGTAGGTGCACACAGAATACACAGGCTTCAAACACCTATCAGTGTCTCCATTCCCCACACACGTCATGAGCGACACCCATCCACAGCTGAGGTTCCAACCTTCCTTCTGATTTCAGGTAACACTGCCTCCTCCATCTCAGAACAGCTTTCAAGCTGCCACTCTTCTGGCACTTTTCCATAAGCAAACTTCAGGTTTCTTTTTCAAAGTAAAATGCCAAACCAACTGCAGTATTTCTTAATTATTTAAAATGTATAAAACTGCACTGCTGCTTTTTTCTCTCTTATAAAAAAATATGCTACTAATGAAATATTTGAGTATTGGGCCTCTAAACCCCATTAATCTCGTAAGCCCTGTGATTTTTACAGCCTAATTTTGAACAGTGTGATGATTTTTAGGAATGCATATATCATGTGATAGCAGAACTTACTGTATTTTTAAACATCCAAGTCTTTAAGGAAGCCTCACCCAAATGTACAGACCTTTCTCAGAGGTATTAGCTGGCAGTAGAAGGACAATGACCATCAGAGAGATGGGAGGAGTCAAGCCTTTCTTGAGAGGGCAGAAATGGCCTGTAGAATTGGTCATGGTTTTTTTTTAAAAAAGCCAGATTTTTGTAGATAACATTCCCTGGTGAGTAGAAGAAATGAGAACTTTCTATGAGTTGCTGCTGAAACCTGGTTAATATTCAAGCCCTATGGTTTGGTCTATTCTCATGTCTCCTACTTTATCTTGTTGGAAACAGCCTCCTTTACATTGGAACACACTTCTTATTCTTGGAAAGAAGTGCAGAATCAGCTGTCACATCCACATCTTGTGTCCAAGATGGTGAAAAAGGAGACCAGTGATGGTAGAGTGCAAACTAGCTGAGGATCTATTTGGGGAAAGTCAGGTGGAGTAATAGAACTATTATTAGACTTCCTAGTTGGTAAAAGACTATAGACTAGAAATGATGCTTTACCTCTCACCCAGCTACTAAGAACTCATGAGCACCCACATTCTCAGAGCTATTTTCATTAGATTTAATCAAGAGAATGAGCTGTCAGCATAAACCCTTAAAAACATTTGTCCCTCTAAAAGACAGCTGGACTACAGTAAATATTTAATGCTAATAGCATAAAATAGACTAACTTTCACATTGATGTATTTCCCCTGGATCTTGTTTTAAAAAGCAATGAATAAAATACAGAATTTACAAACAAAATTTTGGTTAAATATTTATTTTAAAAATGTGCTGTAGGTGTTTTACATTATTTCCCCCCATTTTGATTTTTAAAGTTTTAAACCTATAGAACTACAGAGTCAACTGTCGCATTCACATCTTGCATCCAGGATGATAAAAAACCTAGATTTATAAGCTGTTACTGTTTCATCATTTCCTGTCTGTCTGTTTATACATTATCTATTTATAGATATACATCTTTTTTAGCTTGGCTGTTTGAAATTCTGGTGTAGTTATTAAAACATTACACATAAATACTTCCAGTTGTATCTCATGAGAACAAAGACATTCTCACAAACATGCTACCTCTGCTAGCTATATTTCAAGATTGTTGCAAGGATAAAATGAGATAATATGTAAATAAGCACATTTCAATAAATAAGGTTTACTGGTCAGGAGCTCAACCATTACAAACTACATTATTCTGGCCTTTTATTACCACAGTTTATATCATCTCTAAACTATATTTAGTCTCATTAATTTATAATTTTCTTATAGTTTGATTACTTTTAACTTTTAAAACATCATGACATTTATTTTAAAGTTTAGTGTGACAGATATAAACATGGCTTTATTCCAAATAAGTTATCAATTGTCCCAGTAT
This sequence comes from Cynopterus sphinx, assembly GCA_030015415.1. Taxonomy (NCBI): domain Eukaryota; kingdom Metazoa; phylum Chordata; class Mammalia; order Chiroptera; family Pteropodidae; genus Cynopterus; species Cynopterus sphinx. Next base: position 51,176,288 of record CM057383.1, on the reverse strand, counting down.
CTCTTATACAATTTTCCTCCCTCTTCTTTTCATGCTGAATTATGATCACACAGTCACACACACTGCAAGTCCTTGCTTTGCATGGTTCTGATATGCATGAATTTTAGTTACTATGGTTTGATTAAATGACATAAATCCCCTAACAATCTGATTTAAATTCCAGCTACTGTGATATATGAAGTGTGAGCAATTGCATAAAGTACAAACTGGCTCCTCTGTCTATAAATTATTAGGTAAAAAACAGAGGCACATCATGATCATCACCTTCCACATTCCTTCAAAGTCTATCTATGGCTGGTCGTTGTGCATCTGTTGTTCAGTTCATGAACGGACATAAAGTATGTAGTTATATTGCCTCCTTATCTCCGAATGAAAAGTGTGTGACATTTGATAAAACTGGACAGTCAAAAGAGGCAATTAGCCAACAAAGATAAAAGTGCAGCAAAGAAATAAAAAATGATAACATTGGAAGTGGAATTTATATTGAACATAATAGCAGTTATAAAAGACATAGAAAATCATAGGAATGTTGACACTGCTGCCATTGGAGAAACTCTAGATAAGCAGCCAGAGAAACGTAGTGAATGTCAATTTATTGGTTATAAAGGAGGAAAGTGGTTATGACAAAAAGGTGAAGATATCCCAGAGGAAGTAAGGCCAACAATAAAACTCTGTTAAATGAACTCTCAGAGACATTTCTCAACATTAAAAGGGCAAAGGATAAGATAATGGAAACAGATCCAAACTTAGAAAGGAGTGTGAAAAATTAGCAAGGTATAGAAAAGATGCTTGTTCCATATCATAAGATAAACCATGAGAAGATGACAGTGTTAAAATGACTTTTGGTAAGTTTTTCCCAGAGAAATTAATCACTTTAATTCTCAATGTTTCTAAAGTTCTAAATTTCAGCGTGCTAAATATCAGTGTTATTTTTTTTATTTTTCTATCCATTTATAACTGACAAGAGAGTTTTTAACATTTGACAAGGAATTTTAGAGTTCACGAAAAAACTCTAACTTTTCCCTGATTGATTTATTGAGATTGATTTGCATGGTTTCAGCTTGCATGGCCATTTTCACAGTTTCTATTCAGTTTAATCTAGATGTCTGATTCATTGTCAAAAGTATACTGTCTCGAATATTACAGTATTTAAAATCTGTTTTACTATATGGCAGGACAAAGTTTTCACTCTCTCTAACTGTTATTTTAAAACCCTGTTGCTATTCTCAGTCTTTGGGTGAATTTTGACATAATTTAAAAAAATTTTACCCTCCATGGAGTTTTGATGATAAAGAATCAGCATCTTTATAATGCTGTCTCCTTCCTTCAAAACTATACCTGTATTTTTATTCTCTGTTCAAGTTATTTTTTATATAATCTTGGTGATTTTTATAATTTTCTTCATGTAGCTCTCCCACACTGCTCATTAAGGTTGTTCCTGAGAATTTTATATGTGCAGTTACTGTTTCAATTGAGATCATTTTCTCCTATTTTTCTATCGATCATAGATACTCAAGAAATCTTTGAATAAAAAAATAATCAATATTGTACACTGTAGATAAAGGATTGGCAAACTACAGCTTGGGAACAAATATAACTTTTTTGTGTGTGTAAATAAAGATTTTGTAATTAAAGTTTTATTGGAACATAGCCATGTCCATTTGTTTACATTGTCTATAACTGATTTTGCACTGCAAAGGCAGAGTTGAGATGTGATAGAGTTGATCTGGCTGGCAAGCCTGGGGTGTTTGCTATCTGGCCTTTTGCAGAACAAGTTGCAGATCTTTGCTGTAGCGTATATAATAGGCCAATGGAATTCTCATCAATTCAAAGGGGTTTTCACAGTTGATGTTCTTGTGTTTTCTGGGTACATGTTTACATAGCAACTGATAATTACATATTTTGTTTTCTTCCTAATTATTGTGCTTAATTCTGTTATTTTAGTGCATTTATCTGAACTTTAATTCTGTTAAATAACTTTAGAAATTATTCCTGTTTTCAGTGGAAAAAATATGTGTTTTTCTTTTAATTACAATGGAGATTGGATGAAAAACACATCAGAATTTTTATATATTAGATGATTTTTTTATATATTATCTCAAATATTCATATGTAAATAATATATTTCACATACGTGACTATAAATACATATGAATCTATATATACTATATAATGTTATTCAAATAATTGTATATTACTTCATATATTATATGGAATTTTTTAACATGCTAAGGAAATGATACCTAGCTTACTACATGGTTGTTATCAAAATTATATGTTATATTCTTTCACTGGTCTGTTCATATGACAATATTATGCTAATATATTTTAAAATTTAAAGGTATTCTTAGACTGCTAGAATAAATCCTCAAAAATTTTGCTATATTTGATTTCCTCTTATTTATTTCGTATTTTGTTATCTATGTTTGAAATTTTTTTTAAGTTCTACTTTAGTCATAGTTTTGAGCCAAGATTCTATAAATATAATTGGGAAATTATCTATTATTTCTCCAGGCTCTTGGAAGAGTTTTTGAGACACAGCAATTTTCTGAACTTCAGACTTTTGAATTCACCTTTAAAAAAGCACCTTAGTCCAGGAGCTTTTTTGGAGATAATTTTCTGACAACTTAAACACATTTATGTAGTGAATCCATGTTTTTCAGTCAGTTTAGGTGTTTACTTTCTTACTTAGCAAATTATGATAATTATATTTGTTCTAGAACCACATGAAAGGTTTAAGATGTATTATAGAGCAACACTTTTACTTTCTAATGATTTCATCTCTGGCTATTTATTACTATTCTTTATTGACTTTTTTCTCTCTCTTTTATTTTTTATTGATTAGACATGTCAGAACTTTTCATTTATATTGACTTTTATTCATTAATTCATTTTGCTATTTTTTAATAAATTGATTTCTGGGTTTTGTTTTAATTAATCCATTTTTCATCTTTCTTTTTTTAATTTTGAGGTTATTTTCTAACTTGGTTTTAAGGCTTATTTCACTTCATTTCATTTTTTTACATTAAACAATTAAACAATTCAAAGTTTTGACTTACTGAAGTTCTTGTGGCACATCTTACTTAATGATAAAGTATTCTCATTGTAATATTCTAAATAACATTTAATGCAATTTTAGACTATTTATTTATATTTTTAAGTATGCCACATTAACTTTTTATTTTATTGTACTGTAATTATAAAATGGCCCATGCAGTTTTTATTTTTTGAAATATATTTAAGGGTTATTTATTTATTTTAAATAGGAAAATGTAATTTGTTGGTTTTTTTTATGTTTTAATAATATCTTTTGCCTTTAGTTAATATTAAGTCACTTAACATGCTACTTAACTCATAGAATTATTGTGAGGATTAAATAAATTAATGTATATATAAATTTTAGTTTCTTAAATATAATACATTCTCAATAAAGCTAGCTATTATCAATAAAGCTATCTGCCATCTTATTTCATTCTGTTTCCCCTGACAGTTTTTTAAACTGACTCTATTTTATTTACTTCTGTTTTTTGTTTTTCCTTTTAATAGCCAAAAATATTTGTCTTCTGGTGTTGCTTTATTAATATATACCTTGAAGTTAAAAACATCATGAACTTTAATTTTATTTTTAACATTAAAAAGAAATTGCATCTATTATTTTTTTCTCATGAAACATGAAAATTTAATATATTTTATTTCCATCTTCCCTTTCCTCACTTACAAAGTTTTCATTTATGTTGTCTGGATTATTAACTCATATTATTATTATTAATTTTAGGCTAATAAATATAGTTATTTAAATAATTTATTTTTCATTTACATCTTATCAAAATATAAAGTAATTATATATAATTATTTAACCAGTATTCTAGTCACAATTACCTTCTTAACCATACTACACCATTATGTGTTGTTTATTTTATTCCATTTCAATGTAATCAAAGTAATTTTGATGTAAATCAAAGTATGTCTTACAAATAGAGAAATCTTATAATCTCAGATTTATTTCATTTCTGAGAATTAAAAAAATTTTTTCTCACTTCTTATTAAGAATTTGAGTGAAGTTATTGGGTTACAAAAGTTTTTTTTCAAAGCTTTTTTCCTTTTGTGTGGCAAAAGATAAGACTTATGCTAGCTCAACTTTTCTTTTGTCCTAAGAAGAGAAGGTAATTCTGTTATTAAATTCCTAACTTACAGAGACACTGGTTAATTTTTGATGTTAATAACTAGAGAAATATAAGCTTAAATATGTTTATGAATATCAGAAGGAACCATTAATATTTTAAAAATAGAATAGATAACTGCTAAATCAATTATGGTACACCAATACCATGGCACAATACTATGTCTGTAGTAGAATATTGAACTAAAAAATAAGGCTAAAAAGTGCTAAGTATATTCTCAATTATTTAGTAAATGGATAGGAAAAAGCCAGAAACTATTTCAAGTGGTAACATTGCTTGCCTTTAGATGGCAGATTATAGGCGATTTGTTTTATGCTTCTTTATCTTTTCCTGTACTTTAAACTTTTTCTCTCATGAACAGATATTATTCTATAATATAAAAATGATAACTAGTCTATTTATAATTCTTTAGTCCTGGTTTTTATTATAACTAAGAGGTGAATTACCTTGTTAAAAGCAACTTTATCATCCTTGAAATGAACCCTTCAGTTATTTAATTAATTAAATTGAATTTCTAGTTTTCCCTTTTTGGTACTGTTTTTAAAATTAGATTTAAAAAAAATGATGTTGGATTCATAACATGAAAGCCGATTTGTTCTGTCTTTTTATACAACTTAGAAGAGTTGAAAAGGAGATGTTGATTGGATCGGGGGTCCCCCAAAACACTTCCAGATTTGATAATTTGCTAGAACGAATCAAAAGACTCAGTGCACAGTCATATTCATGGCTACAATTTATTATAACAAAAGAGTACAAAGTAAAATTAGAAAAGGGAAAAAGAGCATGGGGTGGAATGGGGAGAAAACCACACACAAGATTCTAGAGCCATCTCCCAGTGGAGTTACACAGGATGTGTTTAATTCCCCCCAAAAGTTGTAACAACACATATGAAATGCTGTCTACCAGGGAGGTTCAGAGACATGGCACTTACATTTTTACTGGGGACTGGTCATGTAGCCACCCTCTGCCTAGTACACACAAAAATTCCAGACTCCCAGAAGAAAAGCAGGTGGTCAGCACAAGCTAGATGATTTGTACAGTTTATGAATAGTGAGATACTCTTATTCGTTAAGACAGTGGGAACCCTTCTGAAATTCAAGCTACCAGGTTTCCCCAAGGGTCAATTTTTGTAAGCCTGCCTTTCAAAGAATAGCAGTCAGACTTACTGTGCTAAGTCCTTTCTGTGCACCAACTGTCCCCCCACCCAAATGTCTACTTCTCCTATCAAGATGTTCACTGTTTCTCACATAACTCAAACATGAAGTATTTTAAATAATTTTTCTTCTCCCCCTCATCTCTTACTTCTAACCTTTCCTTAGATGGATCATTTAGAATGCTTTTGTCATTCCTACTCTTTCTACATCTAACCACAACTTTTAGATTTTCTGATATCATTTAATGATTATTTGTTAGATTTTTCTATTGATTTAAGAGTCCTTACTTAACACTCATATTAACACAAGTCCACTCTTGCCTTTGATAGATGAGTCGAAATGAGATAAGATGAGATGAGATAGATGGAGGAAGAGAGTGAATGAGGAAAGGAGGGAAAGGAATGGAGAGTGATTAATGGTCTATCATTGTTTCTTCTGTTTTTACATTTCAGGGTCTTTGTAATTGTTCATTTTCTATTTGGTCAGAGTCTTTTCTAAATACTTTCTGCCTGTGGTATATGTAAATGGGTGCTTAGGTGATATGCTCTTTCAATTCTTGCATGTCCTCATTTCTCATGACAGATCTTGGATATCTTCCTTGTCCCTAAAAGATCCATGATACCTTGGCTGGTCAAAGATTCTCAAATTACATTCATTTTCTCTCAATATTAGTTCACTTCATTCTAGCTTCTAGTGTTGCAGATGAGAATTTCAATGCCAATAGCATTTTTTCCCCCTTGAAGAGTGACTTGCTACTTCTGCCTGAAAACTTGTAAGATTTTCTCTTGATACGTAATGTTTGAAAAATTGCCAGGATAAACGTAGGCATGGTTTCCCCCTCTCCAATCCTGCCTGGAACGTAGGAGCCCTTTTAGTGAACTGACTCAGGAGTTCTTGATTACAGAGGAATTTTGTACGAGCTTCTCTTTAATGCCTCTCTTCCAACTGTTTCTTTTTAATTTTTTATAAACTATTATTATTGGCATATCGAAGCTCTTTGATCTATTACTTATTATTTTTTCTCATGATTGTCCTCTGTTTATGTTGGTGCTCATATTTTATATTTTATTTGAAGCCATTTTCTGCTCTTACAGCCTACTGATTTAGGTCTCAACAGAGCATTCTCTCTTTTAATTCATCCACTGAAATATTTAGTTTGAAGTTATGTTTCTATCTCCAAAAATTCCTTTTGTGTTTCATTTAAATTTCCTTAAAAATTCTTTCTAAGAGTATTCCCCCTCTTTTTTGTACTTTAAGGCTTTAATTTTTTCTAGAGCAGTTTTAGGTTCACAGCAGAATTGAGAGGTTCAGAGATTTTCCATATACTCCCCAAACATGTGTAGCCTCCCCTATTACCAACATCCTCCACCAGAGTGGTACATTTATTATAACAGGTAAACCCTAAATTGACACATCATAATTACCCAAAGTTAATAGTTTTCTTTAGGATTCACTTGGTATTGTACATTATATAGGTCTGGACAAATATGTCTCCACCACTGCAGTATCATACAGGAAAATTTTACTGCCCTAAAAATCCTTTGTGCTCTTTTACTGTCTCTATAGTTTTCCCTTTTCTGGAATGATTTATAGTTGGAATTATACAATATTTAGCTTTTCAGATTATCTTCTTTTACTCAGTATTATGCATTTAAGTTTCCTTTATGTCTTTTGTGACTTAATAGCTAACTTTTTTTTTTTTTTTAGCTGTGAACAGTATTCCACTGGACATACAATAGTTTATTTATCCATTCACCTACTGATGAGCATCTTAGTTGCTTCCAAATTTTGGCCATTGTGAATAGAGGTGCTATAAACATTTATGTGCAAATTTTTTGGGTGGACATAAGCTTTAAACTTCTTTGAACAACTTGCTATCATTTGCTTATTCAGGTTTTTACCTGTGTCATCTAGATATTCTTATTTTACTTGCATATTTTCTTTTATCCTTAATTTGTCAATTCTGCCTTATTTTGGATTAATTGACAAATATTTTTATTTTATCTACTGGCTTCTTTCTATAACTCTTTTTTGAAATTACTGTTAGTGGTTGCTCCAGGATTAACAACATACATTTCTAACTTAGCAAAGTCTAGAGTTAATATTATAAGACCTTACTTCACATTTCAAATGACACTTCCCATTTCACAAGTGTAACAGCATTATAACAGTGTAATTTTATTTGTCCATGTTCATCCATCCTTTGTACTGTTGTTTTTACATCTTTTACTTTGACATTCATTTTAAATACCACATAAAAATGCTTGGTTTGGTTTTCTGTTTTTGTTTTTGGTCATTTGTTTTGTTTGTTTTGTTTTTAACAACCAGTTGTCTTAAAAATTATGAAAAAAAAATTATGTTTACTCACCATTTCTAGTGTTCCTCATTCTTTCCTTTATATCTGTGTTTCTAAGTGGTATTATTTCCTTTTGGCCTGAGAAATATCCTTTAGCATTTCTTCTAGTGTGAATTTGCAGGTACAAAATAAACTCTGCTTTTATTTACCTGAAGATTATCTTTATATTTACCTTTATTTTTGAAGGATATGTTTATTTGATATAGAGTTCTGGGTAGACAAATAACTTTATGGCATTCCATTGTCTTCTGACCTCTACTGAGTCTTATGAAAATCTATAGTTATTTTTATTTTTGATTTCCTGTATGTAATCTTAGCTCTCTTCAGAGTTTATTCTTTATTTTTTTTCTTTGTAAGCTATTTGACTATAATGTTTCTGGGTGTTGCTTTCCTTGCATCATTTATCCTGTTTGGAGTTTATCTAGCTTTATATAGTGAAGTTAATGTTTTTCATCAAATTTGGGAAATGTTTGACCATATGTCTTCCAGTGTTTTTCTGCCCCATTCGTAGTCTATCTCTTGAACTTCAATTTTAATTATGTAAGATGATTTGATATTGTTTTACAGATCTTCAAGACTCTGATCACTTGTCTTTAGTCTTTTTCTCTCTCAGATTTGATAATTTCTATTGATCCTCATTTACTGAATCTTATCAAATAATCTTTTCAATCTGTTGTTAGGCCCAGCTACTGAACTTTTAATTTTATTTATTTTAACTTTCAGTTTCAAAATTTAAATTTAGTTCTTTGGTTTATAGATTCCATTTCTCTGTTGAGATCATCTGTCTGTTCAAGTATTAAGATAATATTTTCCTGTAAGTCTTTCACAATATTCAAAATATATAAAGTTTTTGTTTCTTAAATTCACTATCCGAGGCACTTTGAAACTGCTTCTATAATGTTTTTTTCTTGACTCTGGGGACATTTTTTTGCTTTACACATCTGGTAATGTATTGTTATATACTGGATATTATGAATAATATATTATAGAGACTCCAAGTTCTATTATTTTTCTGTTTATTTTTGTTCTAGCTGGCAGTTCAATTGATTGTATTTAACTTGCGTAGGCATGTTTTTATGCTTGGTTAGGGCAGATCTATTGTAACAACTAAGCTGTTTCTCAAGCCCATATTACTAGGTGAAACTCAAACTCCACAAGTCATTAGGGCAGATTTAGAGTTGGTCTCTTACTCTAGGGCAAGGGTCAGCAATATATGGCCAATTGGCCAAATCTGGTCTACCTCATATTTTTGTAAATAAAATTTATTGAAACACAGTCCATTTTTTTTCATATTTTATTTAGCTGCTTTCATGCTACAAGTACAGAATTGAGTAGCTGCCAAAGAGATTGTATGACCCTAAAAGCCTAAAATATTTGCTATCAGACCCTTTATGGAAAAAGTTTGCCAATCCCTGCTCTGTGGTGTGATCACTTTGTCATTGTTGAATATGAAAACTCCAGTGGGTGTATCTTTTTTTTTTTTTCCTTCATCTATTTTTTTCCCTTTAGCTCCCCTATCCCATTAGGCTACTTATTACTTTCTTTATTAGTTTGCCAGGTCTCAGAGCTGGTTGTTACAATATCATATAGAGTAAGTGTCTTGAAGCTGGTGGGAGGCCTATCCTGTAGAGGCAGACTGAATATTGGTCCTCTGTGGAGGAACACATCCCTATCCTCTGGTCTTCACATACTCTTAAAATTTCAGAGGCAAAAAAAGCTCCCCCTTACCCTTTTCTGAGTCAAGCAACCTGTATGCTCATGTTAGGACAGTGTTAAACCTCTCTCCCTACTCCAGGTCTCTGAGCATCAAGTTCTTTCCAAGATTCCCTGCTCTCTGATTCTCATATCTAGGTTGTGATGCTCTTCTCGTGACACATGTCCTTTTCATGAGGGGAAAGACCCACATTGGTTCTCTTTGCTGAGATCTTAAAAGAGTCTAAATCACTATACTTAGAGCCCATCAGTCTGAGAAGCCCTTTGGCTCAAGAGAAATAAATAGCTTAGATTTAGAAATTGAAAAGAAAAGGAAGTTATAGTCCGATCTCCTCATTTGCAGTTTTCATTTATTTGTTCAACAAATATTTACCGAGAACCTACTATGTTCCAGGTACTCAGCTGGGAAATTGAAAAATGGTGCCAAGCAAAACAGGTATAATGCCCCCCCTCAAGGAAGCTAGTGGGAAAGACAGACATTAAACAAATGATCCCATGAATAGATTCATAGTTAGGAATCTTGATAATCGCTTTGAAGGAAGAGTCTGGGGTGGTACAAAAGGGCACAATGGGAAGCTGACATAGTCACACACATGCTCATGAAATGATTAATGTGTAAATCACACAACCTTGTCATTGTACTTCCTCTCTCAGAATATTTTTGAATTTACTTTCATTGGCAATTTCCTCATGGAAGCATTCCATATGCCCTGACCATGTTCACTGAGGACATGATACATTAATCCTTATAACTAATGATAAGCCACATAAGGCTAAAACTTTCAAAAACATCTGGCTTTTCACTCTAAAGTGATCCCAGGCCAAAGTTATGAAATCCTGAATTTCTAAGAGGAATAAAAGTGAAAAGACTGTTTACTACTTATAAACTATTTCCTCCACCGAACAAGCATGAGAATTCTTAGATCCGTGTACAAGATGTGTGGTTGTGGTGGGGGAGGGGTAAGAGATAAAGGTGGGAGCACAATTGGTTTCTGAACTAATTTCCTGGACAATCGAAGCTCAGTTGTGAATGAGTGCGACAGAGCATTGTTTCTTCATTAAACTGAAATAAACTAAAGTGAAGATGATGTTGCTTTACCCAGTGATTCCTGCTTTTTTAATCATTGAGAGGAAATGTGGCAAATGACCTCTTTTTTTACTGTGAAAAAACTGAGACCTTAGGAAGCAAACAGATTGGTAGTGGCTAAGGCACTAGAACAGAGTTAGGTTATTTTAAGTCCAATCTTCTTTCAGTTGTTTCAAAATCCCAGACAATCTTTCCTGAGAGAAAGTTTTGTTGATCTGTTGCCATGGCTTAGCTGAACTGTATCACCTTCTAAAACTGCTCTTCCCAGTAAATGTTAGTAGAGAAAGTTTTCTTTTGTAATGAGTTTGAGATCGAAATTTCTGTGAGATAAAATTGCCATGAGTTATCATTTATATGGAAACTTACATCAACATATTTTATACTTTCTTTTTTAAAAAATATGTTTATTTTATTTACCTAAGACAAATGGAAATGAATACCATACTTGCAAACAAGAGGGTTATCTGAAAAACAAACTTGGTTTCCTGAGAGTTGTATTTACCAGTACCCAAGCAATTTTATTTAATGTCAATTAAGAAGTATTCACTAAATATTTGATATATGCTGGCATTTTCACAATTCTTATTGTATATATATTATGTTAAACAGTCTTATTACTTTGTGTTTTTATATTACACATATTACAGCTATATTATATATACTTACATATTATATATATGTAAACAGTAGGCAGTGAAAGCTTATATAAACATCTACCTTATGTTACACACACACACACACACACACACACGGCAGTAAGACTGTTTTATATAACCAACACAAACATGTGAACATCAATACTACCAGTTTATAGTTAGCTTTATCTTATTTGTCATTATTTTATGAATACTCAGAATTTTTATTTAACAAATTGAAAGAAAAAATGTTAATTATATATAATATTAGTAAAAAAGTCAAATGCATTGATCTGAGATATTTTTAAATTATATATCTATAAAATCTCATAGTATAATTATATGTATATATAATCTCTTTTCACCATTCTCCTCCATGTACAGTCATTTTGGGTAAGTGTACATTTATATAAAATACTATATGATAACATATAGTATTATATAGTATTATACATTTATTATTGTATATATTCACCCATAATAATTGCACATGGGGTAGAATGGTGAAAAGAGAAGGCAAAGTCTAAGATTACTCCAGGATTTCAAATTTTTAAAATAATTTTTAAATAACATTATTGATTACAAATAAGGTAAAATATTTCCAATATGTTTTTTTGACCATTTTGGGGGTTAAATTGCTAGCGCATGTCACTTATCCATATTCTACTAGAGGTTGCACATTTTTCTTCTTTATGTTAACTATTTATAAGTAGAGGTGTAGATATAGATATATGTAGATATAACATCTTTTATATATATATATGTATACACACACATTGATATAGCAACTTTTTATTGTGGTAAAAAACACATAAAATTCACCATCTTAGCCATTTAAGCATGCAGTACAACAGGTCTCTAGAACATTTTTATCTTTCAAAACTGAAATCCTATATTCATTGAACAACTCTCCTTTTTTCTTTCCCCCAAGTCCCTAACAATCACCATTCTACTTTCTGTATATCCAATTGTAGTTCTGATTTGTATTTCTTAATCATCAGTGATGTTGATCATCTTTTCATGTGCTTGTCATTTGCGTATTTTTTTTTTGAAGAAAAGTCTATTCAAGTCCTTTGACTATTTTTTAAATTGGATTGTTTGTTTTTTTTATTGTTGAATTGTAGAAGTTTTAGAGTTTGATGTAGTCTCATTTGCTTATTTTTGTGCTTTGGTGTCATATTTAGAAAATCATTATCAAATTTAATGTTGTAAGGTTTCTATTCTGCTTTTTTCTAAGAGTCTTATAGTTTCAGGGTTTACACTTAGATCTTTAATCTAGTTTGAGATAATTTTATATATGTTACAAAGTAAATAACCAGTTTTCCTGGCCTCATTTGTTGTAGAAACTATTTTTTCCCATTGTGTACCTTGTCACCTTTGTCAAAGATTATTTGACCATATATGTGAGAGTTTGCTCCTGGGTTCTCTATTCAGTTCTATTGGTCTATATGTCTGTCTTTATGCCAGTACCATATTACTGTAGCTTTGCAATATGTTTTGAAATCAGGATGTGTAAGACCTCCAGCTTTGTTTTTCTTTCTTGAGATTGTTTCGGTTGTTCAGGGTCCTCTGAAGTTCCATATGAATTTCAGAATTTTTTTCTTTTTCTACACACAGTGGAATTTTTTCTGGTAATTACATTGAATCTGTAGATCACTTTGAGTAATATAGACATTTGAATAATATTAAATCTTCCAATCCATGAAAATAGATGTCTTTCCATTTATTTGTGTCTTCTTTCATTTCTTTAATGTTTTGTAGTTTCATTGTATAAGTTTTTTGCTTCCTTGGTTAATTTTATTTCAAAATAGTTTATTCTTTTTGGTGTTATTATAAATAATTTAAAATTTTTATTTCCATATGGTTCATTGTTAGTTTATAAAAATGCACTGATTTTTTAATATTGATTTTGTATTCTGCAAATTTGCTGAATTTTTTTTATTAGTTCTAACAGCTTTTTTGTGTGTGGAATATTCAGGATTTTTTACATACATACAAGATCATGTCATCTGTCAACAGACAATATTACTTCTTTTTTCCTTATTTGAATGTCTTTTTATTTATTTTTCTTGCCTGAGTGCTCTGGCTAGGACTTCAGATACTGTGTTGAATAGAGGGGACAAGAATGGGAATCCTTGCCTTATTCATTATTTTAAAAAAAAGAGCTTTCAATTTTCATCATTGAATTGATGTTAGCTTTTAATATACGACTTCATATGTTGAGGTAATTTCTTTCTATTCTTAGTGGAGTGTTTTTATTATAAAAGTGTCTTGAATTTTTTCAATTTTTTTCCCTGCATTAGTTTAGATTATTATGTGGTTATTTCCTTCATTTTGTTAATATGGTATATTACATTGATTTTCATTTGTTGAAAAATCCTAGCATTTGAGGAATAAATCCTACTAGGTTGTGATGTATAGTGCTTTTAATGTGTTGTTGAATTTGGTTTGTGACTATTTTATTAAGAATATTTGCACCAATATTCATCAGAGACATTCTTCATACTATTTTTGTCTGATTTTAGTATCAGGGTAATGTTGGAGTCATACAGTGAATTTGGAAGTAATACCTCCTTTTCAAATTTTTAAGAGTGTCAGATGATGACTTCACTCTTGAATTCTACCAAACATTTAAAAAAGAATTAACACCCATTATCTCAAATGCTTTCAAAAACAAACTAACAGAAACTATTCAGAAATTTTTATTTCTTCGTGATTCAGTCTTGGTAAGTTATATGTTTCTAGAAATTAAGCTATTTTTTGTTAGATTATTCAATTTCTTGGCATATCAGTGTTCATAGTTGACTCTGATTCTTTTCATTTCTATAGCATCAGTTGTAATGTCCTCTCTTTAATTTCTGGTTTCTGTACCTGAGTCTTGCCTCTTTTTTCCTTGGTGTCTATCTAAAGATTCACTGAATTTGTTTATCTTTTAAAAAATCAACTCTTCATTTTATTTATTTTTTTCTGTTTTTTCTTTTATCTATTTAATTTGTTCTGCCCTAATATTTATTATTTTATTTCTTCTGCTAATGTTAGGTTCAGTTTGTTCTTTTTTTCTAGTTCATTGTGAAAAAGTTTTATAGCAGTAGGTAAGAGGTAATGTAGGAGAGTTCTATAAAGATAATAGCTACTCAATCATTTTTGTTGTCTGTGAGAAGTGAATAATGCATGTTGAATCACAAATTAGTGAGGGAGAGAAAGATAATTCAATAAATGGTTTTGGGGCAATGGATTAACTATTAGGGGAAACATCAAATTATATCTTTACCTAATATAACAAAACAAAGTAAATTCCAAATGATTAAAGAGTTAAGTGCAAAAAATAACTTCTAAAGGAAAACATTCATTAAAAGCAAGACAAATTAAGAATGCAGCCAATATTCTTTTTATTTAATGTTCCTTTGGAGACCCTGGTAAATAAACCATGATGAATCTGAAATGAAGTTGAATATTGGAAAAGAGGAGACAAAATATGAACTTTGGACTTTGGGTGATGATGTGTCAGTTAGTTCAGGTTCGTCAGTTGTAATAAATGTTCTGCTCTGGTGGGGGATGCTACTAATGAGTGACATTGTGCTAGTGTGGGAGAGGCAGTGTATGGGAAATCTCTGTATCTTCCTCTCGGTTTTCTGTGAGCCAAAACTTCTCTAAGACAATAAAGTCTTAGAAATTTTTTTTAAGGCAATTGCTAACACAACATAGAGCTCACACATTTCTTCAGCCCTTTTACTTTGTTATTGACAAATTTGTCTATTGCTTGACCTTTTTTGGTCCTCTATCTATAATTGTATCTCTAGCATCTATCATATCCCTGATCAGTTTATGTATCTTTGAGGGCTTTTTTATAAACCGATTCATTAACACCAGGTAAAATACAGGATGAGTCCTGGTCCACTTTTTCAGTTTGTAGTGGGCTGGAAAGATGGCTGTTCAAAAGGTCACACGTGGTTGGCTCTACATCAGCTTTGTAATCTTAAATAATTTATTTATTTCCTATTTTATACTCTTTTCTTTGTTAAATATAGTTAAAACTATCACAAATAAATTCTATAATTTGTAAATTAGATTGCATGTTATTTCCAAGGCCATAAAGCCCTGTAAAAAAAAAACCACTATTGAAGATGTTCTGTTTACTCAGATACCATCTTGCCATGTAAATCTTCCTAGCTGACTTCTGAAAGAAATTATGCAAATGTTTTCAACGGCTGTTTAAAATTTGCTGGAATCTGAGGAGGATCACTGTCTAGAGACAATGTTTGAATCACAGTATTTGGGAATAAGTTGAAAACTAAAGGCTAAATGGACTGAGTTCAGTCCATTCCCTTTCATTAGTATTTTATAATTGTGGAATTGTATAGTTTTCATAGGATCTCTGGAACCTCTGAGATTGCTACTTAATGGCTGGGCTTTATTTTCAGGAATGCTAAAATCTGTTGGGTAGCTGAATCATACAGGGACTTAGTGGGGCCCTTCACCTGTACATTTCCAACACTTAAAAAAGAGTGCAGAGATGGTTACATTTGCTTGTGGCAGGTAAATCTTTAAGTAAATAAATAGTTGAGAGGATGTAGAAAATTCAACTACAAATAAGAGTGCATGTGAGCTTATCAGCAGAGGATTAAAAACCAATTTCACAACCTGCTAAATAAAGTACAAATAATCTGATTGTACTATAAAGTTTTCTCAAAGGTAGCGATCACAAGACTCTTGCTTTTTTTTTTTTTTTCCAGCTGTGGTTCATGTGGAAGAAGAAATATACATGGAGGCTAAAAGTTTTAGAGCCAGACACACTGGGCTTTACATTTTAGCTCTGCCAAATACCAGCTCTATAAACTCGGGGAAGGTATTGAACCACTCCGAGCCTCTGTGAACACACAGGGATGTTCTGATGTTGAAAATGCTGACTCTGAGTCTTGAAAACCAAGAACAGGTGAAAGAAACAGGAGAGGCTCCTGCTAGACTAGAAAATTTCTCTTCTTTTCTAGCTACCATGCCTGGGAGATGAAGAAGGACTCCCAAAATGAAAGATATGGGTAGCACGGGAATTTGTAATATCTGTAAATCCTTTTTCATTCAGCTTATTTTCATAAGGACATCTAGGCACCATAGATACAAAGATGAAAATACATGATGACAAAGGCCATGAGGGCGGGAATTTTTTCACTGAAAATTTGCAACAATATATTTTTAAAATGTATTTTCCTTGTATGTGTAGTGTCTACCCCTCTCTACCAGAATGTCAGCTCTGTGGAGGCAGAGATCTATGTTTATTTTGTTCAGTACTATATTCATTGTGCCTCAGTGTCAGGCACATAGTAGAGGCTTAATAAACGTTTGTTGAAAGCGACACTTTGTTACACATTCGTAGTCAATTAATATAGTTTTTCAATAATTTTTTAAACATTTATTGATATATAATTTATATACCATAAAATTCACTCACTTAAGTGTACAATTTAATGGCTTTTAATATATTCACAGACTTGAGCAACTATCACAATTAATTTTAGAATTCTTTTTATCAGCCCCAAAAGAAACCCCTTACCCATTGGCATTCACCCCCAATTTCCCTTTTCTTTAGCCCCTGGAAATCACTAATTTGCCTTCTTTTTCTCTGATTTGCCTATTCCGGGAATTTAATATAAATAGAATCTTATAATTTGCGGCCTTTGTGACTGACTTCCTTAACCTAGCATAAAGTTTTCAAGGTTCATTTGTGTCATAGCATATATCAGTACTTCGTTCTTTGTATTGATAAATAACATTCTATTGTATGGATACCCTATGTTTTGTTCATCTATCTTTCATTTGATGGAAAGTTGGGTTGTTTCCATTTTTATTACTAGCTTTATCGATATATAATTGATATGACATTGTGTAAATTTGCAATGCTATGATTTAATACACATATGTAATGCAAAATGCTTACTGCAATAAGGTTGTTAACACATCCTTGACTTCATGTAATTACCTTTTTGTTAATGTTGTTCTTGATGTTATGGTGAAAACACTAAAAAGTTCTATTCTCACAGCAGCTTTCAAGTAAGCAACATGGCATTAACTAGGTCACTATGCTATACATTAGATTCCTAGAACTTACTCATACTATAATAGTTTGTACTCCTTGACTGACATCTCCCATTCCCCCACACCTCACAAAAACCACCATTCCACTCTGTTTCTAAGAGTTTTATGTTTTTAGATTCCACATGTAAGTGAGATCATACAGGATTTGTCTTTCTGTATCTGACTTATTTCACTTAGCATAATGCCCTCAAGGTCCACCCACGTTTTTGCCAATGACAAGATTTTTTTCTTTTTCGTGGCTCAACAATATTCCATTGTGTATGTGTGTATAAATGTCTTCTTTATCAACTCATCCATCAATGAACACTGAAGTTGTTTCTATATCTTGGTTATTGTGAATAATGCTTCCATGAACAGAAGAGTCTAGATATTGCTTCAAGATAGTGATTTCATCTCCTTATATATCCAGAAGGGGGCTTGCTGGATCATGTAGTACTTCTATTTTTAATTTTTTGAGGAACTTACATACTGTTTTCCACAGTGGCTGTGCCGGCTTGCAACACTACCTACAGAGCACAAGGGTAACCTTTTCTTCACATCCTGGCCAACATTAGCTATCTTTTGTGTTTTTGATAATGCCATTCTAACAGGTGTGAGATAATATATCTTATTATGGTTTTGATTTGCATTTTCCTGATGATTAGTGATGTTGATTACCTTGCCATGTACCTATTGGCCATTTGTACATTATTTAAAAGTATATTCAAGTGCTCTGGCCATTTTTTAAATTGAATTATTTCCTTTGCTATTGAGTTGTATGAGTTCCTTATATATTTTTGATATTAACCTCTTATCAGCTAGATGGTTTACAAATATTTTATAATATTTTCTAGGTTAACTTTTCATTTTGTTGGTTGTTTCTTTTGCTGTGAAGATTTTTAGTTTGATATATCTCACTTGTTGATTTTTGCTTTTATTGATTATGCACTTGGTATCATATCTAAAAAAAGTCATTGCCAAAAACAGTGTCAAGAAGCTTCTTCCCTATATTTTCTCCTAGGAGTTTTACAGTAATAGGTTTTATGCTTAAGTTTTTAAACCATTTCAAGTTAATTTTTGTGAGTGTCATATGATAGGGGTCCAATTTCATTCTCTTACATGTGGATATTCAGTTTTCCTAATGTCATTTAATGAAGAGATGAGACTATTCTTTCCCCATGGAATATTTTTGTCAAATATTAGTTTAACAAAAATGAGAGGGTTTATTTTGGGGCTCTTGACTTTATCTCATTGGTCTGTGTATCTCTTTTTATGCCAGTACCATACCATTTTGATTATGATAGCTTTGAAACCAGGAAGTATGTTGCTTTCAGCTTTGTTCTCACTGAAGATTGCTTTGGCTATTTATGTTCTTTGTGGTTCCATATGAATTTTAGGATTTTTTTCTATTAATTTGAAAAATGTTATTGGAATATTGATAAGGATTGCATTGAATCTATAATTGGCTTTGGGTACTATGGATTTTTTAACAATAATGACTGTTCTGATACATGAACACAGGATATCTTTCCATTTTTGTCTTTAATTTCTTTTATCAGCTTTTTAAAAATAATTTTCAGTGCATAAGTCTTTCACTTCCTTGGTTTAATTTATTTCTAAGTATTTTATAGTTTTTGATACTATTGTGGTTCTGATTGTTTTTTTTTTTCTTTATTTTTCAGGTATATTGTTGTTAGTGTAGAGACAGAAATGCAAGTGATTTTTATATATTGATTTAATATCTTGAAATTTTACTGTATTTGTTTATTAGGTCTAATAGGTTTTATTTTTTGGTGGAATCTTTAGGATTTTCTATATACAAGGTCATGTCATTAGCAAACAAAGACAATTTTATTTCTTCCTTTCTGACTTGAATACCTTTTATTTTTTTCTTGCCTACTTGCTGTGGCTAGGACTTCTAGTGCTATATTGAATAAAAATAGTGGGAGTGGGCACTCTTGTTTTGTTCCTGATCTTAGTGGGAAAGTTTTCAAACTTTCATTTTTGAGTACAATTTTTAGCTTTCATTTTTGAGTATAATTTGTCATTTATGGTCTTTATTGAAGTTTGTTCCTTCTATGCTAATTAGTTGAGTTTTTTAAAACCATGAAAGGATGTTATATTCCATCAAATGCTTTTTCTGCTTCTATCAAAATGATCATATGATTTTGTCTTTCATTCTATTAATATAGTGTATCATATTTATTGATTTGTGTAGTTGAACCATCCTTTCATTCCAGGAATGAATCCCACTTGATCATGGTGTTTCATCCTTTTAATGGGCTGCTGAATTGATGCCAGCATTTTGTTGATAAGTTTTATATCTATATTTATCAGGGATATTGGCCTGCAGTTTTCTTCTCATAATTTTTATTATCTGGCTTTGATATTATAGTAATGCTGGCTCATAGAATGAGTTTGAGAGTGTTCCCTTCTTTTCAAATTTGTATGAGAGTTTAAGAAGGATTGGTATTAATTTTTCTTTAATTGTTTGGTAAAATTCACCTGTGAAGCCATCTGGTCCCAGGCATTTCTTTGTTGGAAGATTTTTGATTATTGAGTCAATTTTCTTATTAGTAATTGTTCTGTTCAGCTTTCATATTCTTCATAATTCAGACTTTGTAAGCCATTTATTTCTAGGAATTTGTCCATTTCTACTAGGCTGTCCAATTTTTTGGCATATAATTTTTCATGATATTATGTTATGATCCTTTGTATTTCGATGCTATCATTTATAATGTCTCCTTTTTTCAAAGTACAGTATTGAGTTCTCCTACTATTATTGTATTGTTATCACTTACTCTATTCAGATCTGTTAGTATTTGCTTAATATATTTAGGTGCTCCAGTGTCAAGTGCATGCATATGTACAATTGATCTTTCGAGATTTCATTTCCTTTGGATACATATACCCAGAAGGGATTGTGTTGAATTTGTAGATCATTTTGGAGAATATTACCATCTTAACAAAATTATCTTCTAATAAATGAACATAGAATATAATTTCACATAGTTGGGAGTCCTTTAATTTCTTTTAGTAATATTTTGTACTTTTCAGAGTACAAGTTTTATACCTTTTATTAAATTTATTCCTAAGCGTTTCATTATTTTTTATACTATTGTAAATGGAATTGCTTTCTTGCTTTCATTTTGGATTATTTATTCCTAATGTATAAAACTAAAATTAATTTTGTATATATATTTTACATCATGCAACCTTGGTGAACTAGTTATAATGGTTTTATGGTGGATTTATTAAGATTTTCTATGTATATAACATGTTATCTACAAATAGAGATAGTTTAACTTCTTTGCAATCTGGGTGACTTTTATTTCTTTTTTGTGCCTAATTGCCCTGAATATATCCTCCATTAAAAGTTGAACAGAAGTGATGAGAGTGAATATGCTTGTCATTTTCCTGATATTTGAGAGAAATGATTCAGTCTTTCCCTACTATGATTTTACTCTTTTTTCATAGATGCTCTTTATCAGATTCATCTATCAGATTTATCAGTTTTCTATTAATCTTATTTCTTGAGTTTTCTTTTTAATCATAAAATGCTATTAGATTTCATCAAATCTTTCTTTGATTCTATTGAGATGATCATATGGTTTTTGTTTCCAACGCTATTGGAGTGACACCGTGCCTTATGAATGGGGTATTGGGTGAGGATTTAGTCTGTAGTCTTCTCGGCTTTCTTCTTCTGGCATAAAACTTCCATCTGGTGAGCAAGTTGTTATGGGGTACTTGCATCCAGTATTTTTTTTTTGCTACACAGTGACATTCCTTATAAGAGGGGACTTAAGTGGAAGAAGGGAGCCCCAGATCGCTCAGCTGTTCTGGCTTGGAATAGAACTTCTGCAATAAAGGCTTGGAAATAAAGATGAGAAATGTTAGTGGCCTGCTCCTCCTGGGCTGCTACCATAACTTTAGATTGTGAGCTAGGAAGGAGGCATCTCTGTGCTCCTGGTTTCCCCTGCCCATAACAGACCTCCCATTATGCCAACCTGGGGGACAGAGGTCATGGCTCGAATGGCACAGACTTCTACTCTTATTATCAAGATACTAGGTCTTCTTGAATAAATGTTTCTCCATTTGCTGTATACCCTTAGGAAAATTTCCAGAGACTTAAAAGAGATTTTAAAATAGTTTTCACCAGTTATAATTGTTTTGCTGAGGAGTCTGCAGAGTTTCTCACATTGCCATTCTAGGAATTCTAAGAACCTTGTGTTAAGAAAGATGTTAATACCTTTAAAATTTCAGATATTCACTAAGGTTATGGCGAGGGATGTCAACAAAGGCAATCATAGAGAAGCTAATTACATGGGGGAATTTGTGTAAGATTGCAGAGATACACTTTATCTTGTATTTCTACATGTGTCTCATTTCATTAACACTGCTCAGTCATTTAGGAAGCCTCGAGGTAACATAAGACCAGATTGTTATAATAACATCAACCAACATTTGTTTGGCACTTAATAGTGTTAATCTTTTCATTTACATAATATTATGGCCACTGTATGATGCTAAACTTGCTCATGATGAGGTCTTTAAGGCTTTGTCATCTCTGCCTCATCTTTTTCTGTCTCTGCTTTACACGCAGTATCGAGAATAATGAATTTAAACCATGTTAGAGAAGAAATGACTATGTCTTCATTCAGTCATTCTTTTTTTTATAAACCATATGGTTTGTTAATATTCATTAAGCACATATAATATGCAGAGTGTTGTATGTGAACACATATATGATTTAGTCACACTGAACTTCATTTCATAAAGAATGTAAGATGCCTTTCAAAAATCTGTACAGCAAGATAAAATAAATAAAAATAAAATGAGACAAAGGGAAATAGCAATGTAAAAAAATAGAGTGGTGTGCCTGAGACTGTCCTAATTATAGCATTGAAAATCCCACATCCAGGGAAACCAACCAGTCCCAGGCAAGCTGAGATGGTGGGCCATCATAATAATACCAGCAAAATACCATTTTTTCCCCCATTATACTGAGCCCCATCCCAAGCACTTGACATTTACTGATTTTATCCTCACAACAATGCTTTGAAGTCAGTTACTGTTTTCATGCCCATTTAGAAAAGAAAACTGAAGCACAAAAAGGTTAAGTAAACCTGTTATTCATCTATTATTTGGTGGGCCTGAGATTCAAAGCCAGGACCCCCAGCTACAAAACTGTTATTTACCACAGCCATAACAATGCATGTGAGGTCCTATACAAGTGCTATAAATTTGGTTATAAGTTTCTTAGTAGTTAAAGTGAAGAGAAAATATGATCAGTTATAAAATTCTCATTGTCCACAAAATAAACCATTTTCAAGAGCACAGTTATCCCTAGTCATAAGGCCAATTATTCGCTCAATAAATATTTAGCAAATGCTTACTATGGACAGGCATAGTCTTAGGTGCTGGGGATACAGCAGTGGAGAAAATGAAGGGAACGTCTGTGAATCTGACATGCTTGGGGAATATTCACTAGAAAGAGTTAGACATTATGGAAAGGATAAAAGCAGAATGTCTAACTCTTTCTAGTGTAGCAAGTATTGTCACACTAAACACTTTACATAAATGTTAAACTGAATCTTTATAAAAACATTGTAAAATTTTCTTATCATTCTCATTTTATTGATGAGAAAACCAAAGCATAGAGAAGGTAAACAACTTGCCGAAGGTCACACAACTAACATGTGGCAGAGCCGGGATTTAAACCCAGTGAAACAGAGTGACAGACTTACTGAAGAGGCTTCATCCCCAACACTGGGACCGTGGTAAATGACTTCAAATTCCAGGGACCTTTAGTAGGGCCCTGAGCCAAGCCTTGTGAAGACAGTTGGAAGGAGGGGAAGTTTGATGGATAATCAGCTTGAAACTTTTGGAGTATAGTCTTCTGAACTGTTATTTTCTGCTTGCACTTAACGTTCGTGGCTCAAAAAATAGTTAATAGCCTCACTGTGTTTCATTTCAGTTAATAATGAAAGGAAAGGCAGGGATAGAAAGTGGGGACTAGATTTTAGAGAGTTCTTACCCTTTGGTTTGACAGAGAATGTTTTTACACCTCCCATTCCATACCAGGAAATCTTTTACGACTGTAAAGCAAGACACTGACATAGGATGCCACATGACTCCACCAGGATATTCTGCCAGCATCTGCAGATGCCACTACAAAGGGCCATTAATTATGCTGTGTCCTCACAGTAAGATGGCCGAAAAGCCAAACAAGGAGTGGGTTCATTGTGAAGGTGTCCAGGATACTTGTTTAGTTAAGGAATATTAAACCTTCACTGTAATAATCTAAAGAAATACACATTGCTTCTGCAGAGGCAGGCCTTGATTTTGTATGGAAATAACAAAACAAACAAAACAAAACAAAACAAAACCCTTCTGGTGAATGCTTCCTATTTCTGTCAGGAGTCTGGTACAATTGAAATTCCCAAACTAAATAATATAGTGTATAGCGTCATGTACTGGAGAGGTTTTTTTCTTTCTTTCTTAGTTTTACACCCTTCAATATACTTTCTCACAAGTCTTGTTCAGAAACCACAGAGAACACTAGAAAAGAAGTGGACAGAAATGTGGCTATTCTCCCCTGCCTCATTATTAGTTCTGTTTCAGTTAGTAAATGAGAAAACGAGTTTTGTATAGGATAATTATTTTTTAAAAATTTGTTTTCTTCCTCCTTCACTAAATAAATAATAAGAAAGATAGAAAAAAATATCAGTTTGGAAAAGCACCAAATTATTAGCCTGCCCATCCAGCTTGTCCCTATGTGGCCCCAGGAAAATCATCACTCTCTAATAAACTTATTTAAATAGTTCCTGTGTGTTAAGCATTGTTCCAGGTGGTCTACACACATAATTTCATGTAATCCTGCAACAAGCTTTTAAGGTGAATACGTTAGTTTTCTGTTTTCACAATGATGCTGCCTGACAAGCAACCACAAATCTAAACGTATTAAACAAAAAGCATATATTGCTCGAGTGTCTGGGAATTATCTGGGTTGTAGGGGAGGAGCGTGGGGGTAGCTAGATGGCTCTGTTTATGGTGACTGGCTCATTAGCATGCTAGCATGCCTATGGGTCAGCTGATTAAGGCTTCCAGGGCGACTCAGATTTGTTCCAATATGCCTCTTTTCTTCTAGTAAACTGGTCTGAGTATATTCATGTCCACTTCATTCTATTGGCAAAGCAAGTCAAAAAGCTGAGTCCAGAATCAGAGCAGGAGGGTGATGCAAAGTTATATAGCAAAGGGTGTGATTAAGGGGAGCGTTAAAGAATTGAGTCCATAAAAGCAATATATCACAGCAGGGACTCTTGTCATTTTATTCATCTTGTAGATGAGGATACAGAGACACGGAGATGGTAGGTAAATAGCGTGCCTGGCATCACCTAACTAGTTAGCAGTAGAACTGGGAAGTAAATCTGGCTGTCTTCCCAGGACTTCCATGGGACTCTGGGGCCCATGGCTATTAGCCATTGTGCATACATACGGCTCCGCTACTACTTTGACCCTTTGCCTCTGCTCTTATCACCCTAGAAAACATGCTCTTCTCAGGTTAATTGTTCCTCCTGTGAACAGATCCATAGTCTTCATTAAGTGTCAGTGCCTCTATCCATTCTGTGACACAATTGTGCTGTGTCTTTGAAGTTCTTTCCTCCTTTGATTCGGTCCTGTTCTTCTACCAGTTTCTCTTCTGCCCTTCTTCTGCCCAGCCTTCTCCACCCACCACGCAGGATGTTCACTTCTCTTTCTTGGCATCTCCCTTTCCAAACACACCCACTCTCACAGTTTCCATTACCACCTCTCTGCAGACGACTCTCATCTGACTCACATCTTTGGCTTGAAGAAAGCCCCCTATAATTTCCAGCAACCTAACTCAGCGGTTTGTCCCTCACAAATAACAAACATCCTGGGAGAATCAGAAGCTCTTCTCATTAGCATCTTATCATTTCATGTCACCTAGCAACTATTCCAGTGCTTCAAATTTCATCGTAAGATACTTCCTATTACAAAAATAATACTCCTGGAAGATATGCCATATCTGAAGCTTCTTGCCCTAAAATGCATATTTTTTAAGTCAAAGAAACTAATCTGAAAAGGCTACATACTGTATGATTCCGACTATGTGACATTCTGGAAAAGGCAAAATTATTGAGACAATACAAAGATCAGTGTTTTCCGGCAGAGGTGGCAGATCATGGGGGTGGGGAGAGAGGTGAGATGAACAGAGCACAGAGAATTTTTAGGGCAGTAAAAATGCTCTATATGGTATTATAATGATGACTATTTGTCATTATACTTTTGTCCTAAAGCATAGAATGTACAACAAGAGTGAACCATAAGATAAACTATGGATTTCAGGTGATTATAATGTGTCAATGTAGGTTCATCCTTGTTAAAAAAACATACCATTCTGGTGAGTGATATTGATAATGACAGGGTATGCACAAATAGGGCAAGGGGCATATGAAAAACCACTATGTCTTCTTCTCAATTTTGTTGTAAATCTAAAACTTGTCTTAAAAAATAGTCTTTAAAGTTTATGAAAAAGAAAGTCAGTGTTTACATTATTACGTGTGTGTGTGTGTGTGTGTGTGTGTGTGTGTTTGCTGTTGAGCCAAAATGTATGCTACGATTATGTTTCCTTAGGAGTAGAATATTTAAATTTTTTTGAGAGTTCATACTGTCCTCATTTTAAATTTATTTATGTAACAATGTTCTAAATTCTCTGTTTTCTGTTTAATGAATATAGCAAATGTCTATCAACATTATTATCCGAATGCTTAAATGCATATGATAATCTAGCAGTGAAGTGTATTTTGCTTGGGTATCTCCCTCCTTGAGTCCTTGTTTCTACTATTCTTATCTGTTTTGATTGATCTAGTTGATTGCTTTTCCTCTTTTCTGTGTTGAATTTCCTGTTTTTTGGATTCCTGTTGTACTTATTCTTAGTTTATTCCTTCATTTCTCTAAAACACACTTTCCAAAAAAAAGTACATGAGGGATATACAAATGAGTTATATCTAACAATATCTTTGTTCTACTCTTATACTTTTTAAAATTCAAATGACATAGAATAATAGTTGAAAATAATTTTTCCTCAGGATTTGGAAGACATCATTCCATAGTCTTCTAGTTTCCAGTGTGACCATTAAGATTTCAGATTCTTTATATAGACCTATTTTTCTTTTCTTCAAGTTTTTAGAGTCTTCTCTTTCTACCCAAAATAACAAAATTTTACTATAATATATCTTGATATGGATGTTTAAAAAAATTTATTCTTTTGGGCATTTTGTTGAGTTCTTTCAACCTAGAAAACATATGTCCTTTGGTTTTAAAATTTTTTCCAATAATTTTCTCATCTTTATGTTCTTTGACCTTTCTAGAATGCCTACAAACTGAGTCTCCTGGATTGTTCTTCCAACTTTTTTTTCTCTCCTCTCTGGTATCTTTTGAATTTTTTAAAAAATGTTTTCTAAAATACTTTTTCAATTTTATCTTCCAACACATCAATGGCTTTTAAAAAATATAGCTATCCTTTTTATTTGTTTGCTTTGGTCAATTTGTTTTGGTAGTTTTTTTTTTTTTAATTTTGAATACTTTAAAAAAATGATCTTAAATTGTCCCTTCTTTTTTCAGAATAAAGCTTTTAAAAGCATAATTAGGAGAGAAGTTATTCCAAATGATTTTTAAATACAATAATTTGACTATACAACTCTAGTGATATAGTCTAAAGACAAAAGCTACCCCCAAATATGTTTAAACTGTTTTCAGTAATCAGATCATTTGCAGAAATTGGTTTTGCTGTTCTAAGATTGTAGTGTATGCATTATGGGATAAAACAAATAAGTAATTAGGCGACATTCTACTTCTATCATCCTCAGTGCTATAGGATCCTCAGCATGGGAGGAAAGACAAGATAGAAGAGATTAAGTAAAAGCTGTGTCCAGAGTTAGAACTGAAAGAATCATTTTAAATTGATTATGTGTTTTAGCTTTTTTTTTTTTTTTATAATCCTAGCCCTGGCTACTGGAAAGATCCAGGAATAATGACCAATTAAATAGCAATAAGTATCCTTAGCAGCTAGAGTATAGTCTTATAATACCATTTCCCATTAAAAGCAACCAGGGTTACTTAGAGAAATGGCCAATTCCTGGCCCAGAACAAATTGTCGCATAGACAGCAAGGAAAACTATGAATGACTAAATGGTATCATGTCAAAAGGACTTAGGAACGCATTTTAAAAGGCTCTTAAGCCAAAGATGGGACAAATTGAGTATCAAAAGAAAAATAACTGCAACAGATTAAAACACATCAAGTATTTTTTAAATCATGAACTCATTACCATATAAAGAAATTTAATTAGGCAAACTTAGAGAATCTTGAGGATCAACATATTTGGAAAAGATGTAAATAAAAGAAAGAAATCAAATAGTGGGTCGGGAAAGATTCCCTTCCTAGAAGTATTTTATTAACAAAAAAGACAGAATAATAGAATTACAACATACTAATACATAAAATTAATGAGTCTAGGTATTGGGCATCAGTGACTACCAATAAAACTCAAAAAAGACACACAAACAATTATGTAACTTCTGATAAAAGAACCTAGCACACCCTATGCAATGATCTTGTCACAAAAACGACTTGAATCTTGTCAACCTCCATTTCTAGCACTCAATTTAAAAGAAATATAGAAGACAGAGGAGCATGTCAGATTTAGCGTGATCACTTGTTCCTGGTGTAGCACTGTGAAGTTCCACATCCTAGGAAATTCCTCAGTTCTGGGCAGAGAGGGTCGTCACTGTATCAAGGAAAGTCATTGGTGAAATCCAGAATATAGAGAACTTCACTAGTGGGTTGGGCACAATGATCTTGACATTAATCCATTCCTTCTGTTTTCAACCCCAGCTTTACTGAGAATAGCTGTATCTGGGTCTTTCTAGAGTTCTGTGAGACAAAAAGCCTGCTGCTTTGAGCTGTCTTCCCCCTCAGGCATTCACATTAAATCTCCTATTTTGTTGCCACTCCTTGTCTATTTTTTTTTTAATTTTAGCAAAATGAACATAATATTTATCATTTTAATTGTCTTTAGTGTACAGTTCAGTGGCGTTAATCACATTCACATTGTTGTGCAATCATCACCATCATCCATATCTAGAACCTTCTCATCTCCCCAAACTGAAACTCTGTTTCAGTCATTAAACAATAACTCTGTCCCTCTAGGCCCTAGCTACCACCCTTTCACTTTCTGTCTATGAATTTGACTACTCTAGGTATCTTATATAACTAGAATCATACACTGTATTTCTTTTTGTGACTGGCTTATTTCACTTAGCATGATGTCTTCAAGGTTCATCTATATTGTAGCAGGTGCCAGAATTTTCTTTCTTTTAAATGCAGAATAGTATTCCACTGTAGGTATATACCACGTTTTGTTTATCCTTTCATCCATCAACGGACATTATGGTTGTTTCCACCTTTTGGCTATTGTGAATAATGTTGCAATGAACATGATGAGCAAATATCTGATGCAATGAACATGATGAGCAAATGTTTACATCTCTGCTTTCTGTTCTAGGTATATACTAATATATAATTGCTGGAGTTCTTTACTTTTTTGCCCAATTGTGGATGAAAAACTACATCTCACTACTGTTTT
Source organism: Cynopterus sphinx (assembly GCA_030015415.1). Classification (NCBI taxonomy): domain Eukaryota; kingdom Metazoa; phylum Chordata; class Mammalia; order Chiroptera; family Pteropodidae; genus Cynopterus; species Cynopterus sphinx. The sequence continues at coordinate 51,147,422 of CM057383.1, read as the reverse complement.
GTGTTTTTTTTTTCAAAATTATTTAACTTCTATTATTTTTTATTATGGCAAAATGTGCACAACATAAAATTTACCATTTTAACTGTTTTTAAGGGTATAGTTCTGATGCATTAAGTGCATTCACATTGTTGTTTTTCTTCCAAATTTTGTTGAAATTTCTTATCCATCATTATTTCCTTCCCCTTTCTCTTTGTCTCTGAGGTTTATAAAAGGCATATATGTGCCTCCTACATACTACTAAGAAGTGGGTTTCCAAAAGGAGAGCAAATAAATATGTGTGGTCAATTCACTGTGTTTAACCTGATGTCTATCTGCTGTAAATTCTGAAAATATTTTCTTTAGCTCATGAATTATCTTTTAATTTTGTTATGTATAATGACATAAAGACATATTTAATTTGATGTTTTTGCATCTTTTTTATCTTTTGTGTTTTCTTCCATATCAGATATTATGTTAATGCTGTTCTCTATCTAGGGGTATAATGAATATTTATTTCTGCTTTATTTTTGCTTTTTCTTTTTATTCACTAATATATGACTACTTTAGAGTATGAGGTTTGTCTTGAAGTTCAGTGGATGACAAGGACCTGAAATTAATTTTCTAATTACTGACCTAGCACAATTTATGAATTCTTGTTTCTTTTCCTAACTACCAGCTGTGTGATCTTAACCAAATCACACAACCTCTCTGAGTCAGAGTTTTCTCATAACAATTCTTACCTCCCAAGGCTGTTGAGATTTAGAGTTAATGTTGTGTCATTATTTGTGACTGAAATAATCTATCAATAAACGTTATCACATGATTGTTTTTATTTGTGCCTCAACCATCATTAAGTGTACATCTAAAAGGATATTAAGATGGCAATTTTTCTTTGTGTAGAGCTTTAACTTTTATCGTAAACCTGGGGAAAATGTCTATCAATCACCTAAATCAAAAGCAAGTTATTCAAATATCTCTACAGGACTTGCACTAGGAAAATGCACAACTAATTTTGCCATCATTAGTTTCTGCTCCCTCTGAGGGACAGAATATAAGAATAAACCAAGGATTTACCAAAAGGTGGAGAGGGGTTCAGTGTGCTATGGTAGCCCCACCCACAAAACAGAAGTTGGAACCTCCTCACAAAGTCCAGAGGTAAGAGGTCCTCTAACTACCCTGACAGCATAGAGGAGAGTAGGAGCCGTGCTGATTTCCACTGGATAATAGTGTGTGTTTCCTGTGCCACAGATGGGGACTCCGAGTTGTCCTGGAAGCCAGCAGCTGAGGGGGAGACATAAGTGGCCAGTGAAGGAGTCATTGTGAATAACAGGGATCTGCAGTTTGAAGTCTCCAGCTGGTGGTCTGTGACCCTGGAGGAGCCAAGTGCAGAGCAGGTGGGGAAGATGGACAGAAGGTCAAGGTAGAGAAATCACGAAGGAGCTTTCACAGTCCCTTTCCCTATTGTAAATCTCAGAATCTGATTCAGACCAGAACTTAGAAAAAAGAGTGTGTGAAATTGAATGAAAATTTTAAGTTTTGATATTTGGTATTAAAATTTTGGACTTTTAAGTATCTGAAAAATTCTGGAATTTGCCTGGAATTTTATCCAGTGCTGTAGAAGGAAGATCAGAACCAGTTTACCAGGGAACAATGAGGAAAAAATACAGAGGCTTTCTGCTTACCCCCTATTTAGTCTAGCTCAGTTATATATTATTAGCATTATTGTCTATTCATGAGTTTTTATGTCCTAATACCTATCTCTATATTCATGGTCCCGGAGTAGACTGTGATATCCATTGTAACCTTAAGCAATGTTTTAATGTTTGGTGTGTTAAAAAGTAGCCTCCATTTGACGAGAGTCTAGTACGCATCTAATATCTTTAGTAACCCTCACAGCAAACATGCAAGGTTAATGTTTTCCTATTCTAGGGCTGAAGTTTATGGAATTTGTTAGAGATCACAAAACCATTATGTGGCTCTCAAATTCCAAACTTTCTCTCTTGACATGAAAGACAAGCGCCTCATTAAACATTTGGAATTAAGCATTCCCTCTCTATATCACTTTTACTTCTTCAAATCATCCTTTTCTTTAAGCCCAATTCAAGTTACAATTATCCCAATTAATGACAGTCATCTTTCAGTCTGAACTGATTGTAATTTGTAGTGTTAGGCATCTTTCTGTGATTTTATGCTTGCCATCAAAAGCATGGCCCTGTCTCAGGGCTTACTGAGAGTTCTTAGTTGTAAGGGGAAGTATAAGCCCATTCTATGGGTTGAGGGTAGAAGAGGTGGGAAGGACAGGCCAACTTGTATAAGAGGCATGACTGGCTAGCTAGCTGCTCAAATGATTAACTCTAAAGGATGCTGCCCACCTAAATCGATTCCAGACAGTGTCTATCTCCAGCGGTCCTTGACGTGAGGATGAAGATACTCAGCCTCTCTGGCATTCAGAAGATAAATATCAAGTGCCTATACTAGTGGCAGGAGAAAGAAAAATAAAGATTCAGAAGTTCATGATTCCATTCACGAACTCATAGTTTAAGTGTGTCTTTCTGAGTCGATGGAGAGTTATAGGGGTGGGTTTAGAGCAGAAATTCTCAACTGAAGGTGATTTTGCCCTCAGTGGATATTTGGCGATTTGTGGAATAGGCACTTTTGATTGTTATAACTGGGTTCTAACAACGTCTATTGAAAAGAGGCCAAGATGCTGCTAAAACATCCAGCAATACCCAGGACAGCCACCTACAACAAAGAATTGTCCTGCCTTAAATGTTGAGAGTGTCAAAGTGGAGAAACACTCCTCTAGTGTTAAGGCAAAAAGACTATAAGGGCATCAGGACTTTCATCAACTGGGCTGGGTTTCAAGGCTGGGATCCATTAATTATAGAAATAGGAACCAACAAACAAAAGAAATAAAACTTAGAAACTAAGGCAGAGGGCCAATTGGATGAAGAGTCCACGAGCAGTGATAGAAGGGGAAGCTGTGTCTTCATGCTAATATGGTCATGCAGCTGTCACTCAGGTTAGCATGGCCAGAGCTAATGATCCCAAGAGCTCTCTCAGGGGTAGGAGTGCCTAACACAGCTGTTGTGAACTTGGAAAAGCTATAGGTGGTTAATATTGGTGGAGTTAGGTGAGATCAGTGGGACTGAAAATGACCTTTCAGAATTTCCTAATTTAAGAACAGGAACCAGCTCTTATATATATTTACATCCCTCCTAATGCTTAACTTAGTGTTCTACAGTTATTCAATTAGTGCTCATTAATTGATTAACTGATTTATGAGTTCCTTACTTGGTCATGCTTTTCACATTCATTTATGCTCAGCCCCACCAGGACAACTTGGAAGAATTAAATCCCCACTGAGGACCCTGGCAATCATATCATAAGACTTGGATTCAGTCTGCGTTTAGATAGAAATAAAACAAGAACACACCAACCCTCTGGGTAGCAAATAGCATAATCTGCTTATTTACGGCTAGGCCCCATGAGAAATGGAAGTGATAGGCAGTAATTTCAGTGATGAATTACAGAACAGCTTCATTTACCTCACTCTGCCTAGACAAAGCATTCCATTAGCTTCTGGAAAATTAATATACCTTAATTTGAATTAGTGGATAATTTCAGATTGGCTATTTTACATGTCTAGCTTCCTCTTCTTCTCTTCCTAGGTTAACATTTTTCCTCAGCCTGTCTGGATTTGCTCAACACACTTGATCCTAGTTCTGGAACCTAAATATTGAAACTAAATATTCTGGTTGCTAAATATTGAAAGAGAAATCAATGGACAAGGGTTGGATCTTTACCCTCCCAATAGATGACTGACCTTGTCTTTTTCCCAAATGAAGTCTTTTTATTAGACGAGAATAACATATTCCAGCGTTTGCCTTCGGTATAAGTTTTAAGTCTGATATCTGACAACTTTCAAAAGTCTTTATTTCTTCCCTATCATCAGATACTCTAAAAATGGGTAGAGCAGAATGTTAGTAGATTATTGCCTATGCCACCTGAACACAGAGCACTACTCATGGCAATGCATTTTGTGCATTTTCTCTCCCTCTCCCTCCCTCCTTTCTTTTTCTCCCTCTCCCTCTCTCTGTTGCCCCCCCTCCCCCCGCCAACTCCCCCTTTCCCTCTTCTTCTCCTGACATTATTCCATTGCTTTCTGTCTTTGACCCTCCTGCCTCCTTCTTATAAAGACCCTTAGGATTACACTGGCTCATTCAGACAATCAAGGATAATCTCCCTATCTCAAAATCCTTAATTTAACCATGTCTACAAAGCCCCTTTCATTATGTAAGGTATTCACAGGCTCTGTAGATTAGGATGCGGACATCTTTAGGGGCCATTATTCAGCCTAGGAGTGGAAGAAGAGGAAAAAGAAAGAAGGAGCCAGACAAGAAAAATAAAGAAAAGCAGATTGTAAAGAGATAACTACAAGTTTACAGCAGGATAGTCCCATGAGCTGAAGCATCTCTAGACACTCGAGTTTTAGGAAGGTGCTCTTCAACAACTGGCGGCTTGATGGGTAGAAACTTCTATCTAAAAGCTGCTTTGGGCTCTCAGAGAACGGTAAAAATATCGTAGAGAATTTTAGGATTAAGATCTATTTTGATGTTTTTTTTCCCTCTAGGTACATGTATAATTAGTATTTATAAACATGTCTTTTTACCATGAATCATCCTCATAATGCTTGTTTATTCTGAGTGTGTGCAGATGTTTGGACCCCAAGAATTCTAAAAGAAAAGAAAAATATTAGCCAGTGTGATATTGTGATTTGTAAGAAGAAATATATGTTTGGTCTTAGTCTCATTTAGAAGCACAGAGCTTCTGAAACCCTTGGAGTTTTCTGAGTAGTGAGAAAGAGAAATGTGTCTTTTATTATGTTAGTGAGGTGATTTTTGGAAAGCCCCTAGGTCACCTAAGGACTGGACTCTGCCAGTAGAAAAAATCCTGTGATTGGAGGGTTTGAACTTTTAGTCTCACCCCTCAACCTCCGGTGGGTGAGAGGGGCTGGAGGTTAAATCAAAGCAAATGGCAGGTGATTTAATTGCTCTTGCCTAACTAATGAAGCCTCCATAAACATGCAAAAAGGACCGTGTTAAGAGAACTTCTAGGTTGGTGAACACACAGAGGTGTGGGGAGAGAGTGGCATGCTCAGAGAGGACATGGAAGCTCCCTGCCCACATACTTTATCTTATGCACTCCTTTCATCTGGCTGTTGCATAGAGATGATAGATAGATAGATAGATAGATAGATAGATAGATAGATAGATGATAGATAGATAGATAGATAGATAGATAGATAGATAGATAGATATAGATAGACAGATAGTTAGATGAAAAAATAGGGTTCTGTGGATAGTAACCTCACAGGATGATCTGTTTTTAAATTCTTAACTGAGCAGATCAAGGTAGATAGGCCCTAGGCATGAAACTTCTTTACCAAAAGGCTTATCTTTGCCTTAAGCCAGCCTTGTCCATTGTTTCTGTGCAAGTAGTTTACACATCTTTGGAATGCCTTCTTTCAGACCCCTCTTTCTATAGTGTTCAAGAGAGCACACAATCTTAACTATTTTGTATCTGATCACTCTCTTGCTTTCTTCTACCTTCTCGTAATCTTCCTCATGACCCCCTCCCCTCTTAATTTCAAATATGTAAAATAAACTGTAAAACTGTTAATTTCTTGAGCATTTGAGATTTTGCTCCTTCGCATATGTCATCTGTTTGGCTCAAATAAATTCTTACAAAAATTCTCTATAGGTTTGGATACTTTGTACATTAACATAAGTAAGCGAGTTTCTTAAATTCTGTGAGCCACTCTAGCAAGTCAATCAAACCCAGAGAGGAGGTTGTAAGAACCTTCATTTTATAGCTGTAAGTCAGAAGAAGCACAGGTGGTAACATGGGCTTGTGACTGATGTCTGATTTGTGGCGGTAGGGAGAGGAATAGTTTTATAGGACTGAGCCCTTAACCTGTTGGATCTGATACTATCTCCAGGTATATAGTGTCAGAATTGATTTGAATTATAGAACACCCATCTGGTGTCAGAGAATTGCTTGTTGATCTGGGAATCCCTGACCCCCTCCCCCCCAAAAAAAATAAACACACATTGGAATAATGACCAAAACATTTAGCAAGGTATCAGAATATTGCATCTGGTGCTTACAGTATGTGTCAGATAACTTTGTGACAGTTGTGGGCTTGGAAGAGAAGACCCCTGAAGTAGAACAAATGATGAGAAGAAGGATAACTCTAAACCAGCCAACAGTCCCTCGCCTCCACCTTCTCTCCCCCGCCCCACCCCCACCATGCATAGTCTGATTGCTGACAATTTGCTTAGGGCTGACTTGGCCTAAGAATGACAAAAGAGGGCGATACCAGGCTCATCTCAACAGAGTCCAGTATTTGTGTTTCAGAGTCCTAATGGTTTTGGCTTCAGGGTTCTATGATTTGCTTAAATTGTGTCCAAGTCACTAACAGAGTTTCACAGGTGGCAGTCAAGCTATACTCACGTGATCTCTAATGGAAATGAGTTGACTTCATTTTATGAAATTTTATGTTTAGAAGCAGAAATATTATTTTTGTTTAATAGTTTTAAAATGCCAGATAGAATCTGTTTAAATATTACAATGGAGAGCTCTTTCCTCAAGAAGTAAGGACCTGTGATTGGGGAATTATGAAAGACGAGATGAAGTTCATCGAGAGCATGACAAATAATTTCAGTTAGTAAAAAAAAAAAAAAAATCTACCTATCTCTTTATCTACTTATTTAGCTTAAAGAGCTACAGTATCATGATATCAAAATAAGGGACAGGTTATGTGAACTAGAAAGTCAAAATTGCCACATTGCCATCTTCCTGATAAAAAGTAGTAGAAAGATAATGTGTTGCTAAGAATTTAATTTAATTTAGCCTTTGTGTAACTAAACTGTAGTCATTAAGAGGCTTAGTATTTGAAAAGTAATAATTTTTGAATGATCTTTGAGTAAGAGTCCTCCAAGCTGAAGGACGGTATATGCAAATGTCCTGAGAAGAGAAACATGGTGAGGAGCAGAAAGAAGAGCCAACAGAATGTGGGGACAAAAGGGAGGCTGGGGAGAAAATTCTTGAGTAATAGCCAGGCTAAATTTTTGAGTAATAGCTAGTAATAGCCAGGCTGGGGCTTTGTAGGACATAATGAGGATTTTGAATTTTACCTTAAGCAGAGAGATGACACAATTTTATCTCTTTGCCACCATGTAGCAGATGGACTGTGGCTGGGAGAAATCAGAGCAGAAGCAGGGAGGCTGGCTGGGTGACTATTATTACATTTGTTCAGTGAGAGAAGAGGTTGTGTAGACCAGAGTTATAGCAGTGCAGTGGTATTAAAGGGTCATATTTGTGATGTATTTTGGAGGTGATCCTGATGGGGCTTACTGCTGTGTCAGATATGGGGTGTGAAGAAGAAAAAGGAATCAAGCTGTAGAAAGAACCCCCAGAGAACACCAATACTTCGAGAACTGATTGGGCAAGAGATGTCTAAATGAGACAATAATGCAGTGCCACCTTCACTAAAGACGGGGCTGAAGACCATGGCCACTGGACAGATTGTGGAGCAATTAGGAAAATAGTTCTCTTCCCAAGTATGGAATTAGGATGTGATTTTCCCATTGTGTTTTACTCTTGAAGAAAAGAAGACTGACTGCTGGGATAAATTGGACCACATCTTCCATAGCTATACAGCAATTGTATAGTTAAGCCCCACCAAGACATATGACATGGTCTCCTGTGATAACTTAGTGAATAAAATGAAAATATATCGGGTAATAATAAAGGAATTTGTAATTTATTGAGAGAATTTGCCCCAAGTGGCAAATGGCACTATTTCAGCTCAGAGGGATGTTTCTTATAACCATAGAAACCTGCCCAAAGCTATGATAAAGGGCTTGCTGATTCAATTTGTGTATAACAGAAAGCTGCAAAGAGACATAAATATGTAAAAAACAAAATCAGGATCCAAAACCATTTGAATCTGTATCTAATAAGACTTATTTAATGAAGGGTCATGTAAGGTCTTACATCTGGGTTCCAAAAGAACAACTGAACAAATGCAGATGTGGAGAGTCAGTGGTGGGCAGACATATCTATACAAAGACATTTAGGTTTTAGTGTTCAGAAAGATCAATATTTGCCCGTGGTGCAATATGACTGCCAAAGAACTTAATGCAATCTCAGGTGGTATTCATGATATACTATCCAAAGAGAGATATTAATTACATCATATATGGTCCCTTAAAAGCCACAGCTCAAGGATATTGACAAACAAAAATAAAAGAGTTTAACCAAGAGAGAAACTGGAAACCACATCTAAGATATGGAAGATCTGGGTTCAGAGGGGCACAGAGGCTGTAAAGTACATAAGGTGATAAATGTATGATGGCCTCCCTTCACTCTTGGTGTGAGAAACAGATCCTTTTAGCATTTCCTTGCCCTATAACACCTTGGCTCTATGTCCTCGTGGACGTGCAAGGGGCATGTGAACATGGACAGGCAAGGGAGGGAAACCCAGTGGGAAACTGGGCACTCCACCATGCTCTATCTAGAGGGGATGAAAGTGAGTGAGAATCGTGATCCAGACGAGGCAGAGCACCTTGGTTCCAAGGAGCACTGCTGCGGTTTCTCAGGGGCACCACACCCAAGGATCAGAGGGTGGGGCAGAGTGCTAGACTGATCTGGGCGATAACAGGAGTGCAGGAAGTATCTAGGCACAGCCACATGTGGCCAATTTGGAAGTCAGAAGAGGGATGTGAAATGTGTTCATATGAGCACGGCCCCCTCATTGAGTGCTGGGGCCAGGTGGTAGAGGGTGACAGAAATAAGATCATGTCCCAGAAAGGACACTTAATGGCACTGTTGGAGGATCCCAGGTACCCACATGCGTTGGTATAATCTTTGTCTATATCTCCCACCACATGTCCAAACAATATAGTTTAATTTAGTGCCATAATGGAAGGAAGGAAAAGACTACTTATACATGTAAATTCAAAGAGAACTTTGTGAAAATATTTGTGAGATTAAGACTAATGTCTTTCATCCTTTACTACTTCTATGAATGAATGACTTAAGAGGAATTAAAATACATACCTGAATGAAAAAATAAAATTAGGGGAAGAGCTAATTTATGCAAAAAATTTAACTAAAAAATGAAGTCTAAACATGTTATTTATGTTCAATCATGAATAAAATGCAGCTTTCAATTTTTCCATGATTAAAGGTTGATTGTTTCCACAAGCTTGTTTAATCTTGGTCTGACATCATTTAGTATAATATAATAAACCGAATTGAAATTTTATTTACAGAAGTTAATGGGGTCATAGCCCCACACAATATTTTGTAGCCAAGTTGCATGTTTGTTGAGAAAAGTAGGATTTACAGTGTGAACCACTAATACGATTGAATCTCTTCTATTGTGTATTCAAAAAGTTAGATTTTAATCATTGATGTTAGGACCCTTCCAGGAGACCATCATTTTTATGAAATTGTATCAAAATGAAATTTCTTTCAAGCTTGTTGGCAAAGTAAAACTAGATTGTTTCCAGCATCAAGATTTGGTTGTAAACAAGTCATACACCAGAAGCTAAGACAAATTGGATGGAAATGAAAGAAGACACCTCCATTTAGGGACATCTCATGTGGATGGATAGTCATAGGGCTATGTAAATCATCTGTAGAAATTCCATCAAGCATAAGAAGTCATACACCGACCTGGGAGAAGGGCCACGGTGGAACAGATCATACGCCTGTCAGAGCTATGAGGCAAAAATGTCGATGGCAAAAGCAATGAGATTTGATTGCTGTTGAGTTTGGCAGCTCAGGATCTAAATTCACAGATTCAGACTCCAAACCTGTGATGGGTGCTCCTTTTGTATGCCCTGGGCATCTTGCTGGAACAGGAGCTAGTCTCAGAAGAAATTCAGGTTCCCAGAGGCAAATGTGGGCTAATGTGGGCTACTGTACATAGCTCCAGCAGATGGCAGATTGGGGCATTAACATCTCTTTCACCTTCCTCGTGGTGTGCCCTCCTCTTCTACAGAGGCTGGGAAGCTGAAAATTAATGTCCCGGACTTCCCTGCACTTGGATGACCAGATGCACTCATGTGAGACCTGAATTTAGAACTGAGCTCTGCATGGAAGGAGGTGGCAGCATGCAAGTTGCTGGTGCGGTTCTAACTGGCGTGTAACTGCTTGGTTGCCAGCTCCTCTGGTGGCAGCTTCTTGATCCTCAGTTAAAACCGGAGGGGTATTAGATCCTGAAGCCATCATGCAGTACAGTGGTTTCTTGATCCACCAACTTTCTAATTATGGCATAAGTAGCAGTTCTAGTTAGTTTTGTTCCAAAAGTCATTCCTGGAGACCCAGCCTAGAACCTGCTTCTCTAACCTTGCCAAAATTTTGGAAGCACCTTATTTCCTTTATTACATTTTTTCCCCTATTTATGTGCAATGGGATCCTGACTGATACCACAGCTCTCTCATGTGCCCAGTATTTCTGGCTAATCATTCTAGTGTCTGGAAACTCAGACCAATACTTCTGAGAGCAGAAACATATGCTGAGGTATTAACAGTTTGCTTTTCTCTGCCCCACACTCCACTCTATTCCACTTCACGCTTCAGAGGTACTCTTCTTTTCAAACAGCACTCAGAGGAAGCAAACGCATAGACAATGAAGAGCCCATTTCTTGACTCTTGGGTTTTTAAACAGACTTGCAAATCTTTGGTTAATAGTATAGTGTGAAAGGCAGTATACTATTAAGTTGTGGGAACTAGGTGAGTAAAAGTGAAATACTTTTTATTTTGAAGTCTAAAAAAAAAAAAGAGTTGGCTTAAAAGGAACAAGGACCAAGCCCAGAGAACCAAAGGTATAGAGTTTATGCCATAAAATACAGAGTTCGAAAACAGTGTATGATGTGTCAAAGTTTTTTTCTCTAAATGAGGTAAGCATTTAATCAATCAGCAGGAAGGGAAAACTAGAGAGGATTTTATGAGAACTTGGATGCTGCCAAGATCTCCAAGAACAGACCCAGGCCCTTGTCTCAAGTTTCAGGTACCACACATATGATGGGAAACCACACCATACTTTAGGGCCAATATGAGAGTACGGAATGCATCCTTGGGACTCATTTGTCAGAGCAGAGCCCAAGAGATGCAGGCCTCCTTCACTCGGCATTGCTCCTGCATGGCAGAGGGGCAGTGTCCCAGGAAAGGGTTGAGGTGGACCTGCATGAGGCTAGCTTTCCGCAATCAGCACTTCCCAGCAGAGGGGTTTCTGGGAAGCTAAGATGCCAAAGCCTGGGAGAGACCCAACAATGTGATCACAAGAAGAATATCTCAGCTACAATTAGTTAAGACCACCGTCTCTTTCTTCTCCACCTGCCCCCTCAGTCACAGTTCCCTTATGCTGAGTGGCCATAGACTGTTTGGCATCTGTGAAAAAGAACGCTGCATTGAGGAGACGTTCCAGTCATGCGTGTGGGGATGTATTTATGTGGCTTGCTGGCACTTCCTTGTATAGCCATCCTGGTATAGGAGTAGCTTCCAAGAATAATCTTATTACTTTAAATTGTGCCATCTCCCCTGGCATCATAATAGGAAGATGCAGAGTCAAAGACCATATTGTAATATGAATGAGCCCTATGGTGCCCAGAACTACTAGAAAAATGTGGGTAGTGGAGAAGAAACAATAAATGAAATGTTTGGCACCAGAAGCTAATTTGTGAGAAATTTTTCCAAGCAACAGATGTATAAAATTGTAAACTGAGAATTTGGTTCTCGTTGCCATCTTTTCAACATGGAACCTCCCTCCTCTTGAAAACATATTCAATTGTCTGTTTTTTCTTTTAATGGAAGTTATACAAAATAGAATTTAGCCAAATTTCTTTGTCAGTAAGGCATAAACTTGTATTAATACTTACTGAGAAAGTAAGTCTGTGTATGAAGCCGGGTGTCTGATTGACCATACTAAAGACTGAATTAGCTTTCTATTTAAAAAAATAATATTCTAAAATTGTTGTCATATAAGAGGCAATCAAAGAATATGTCCCCCCCCAAAAAAAACAACAAAAGTATTATTGAGTGAAAACAACTAAAAGTATTTTTCTAGATTTTTGTGCTGTTTGTAGTATGTCAGCTTTTACGAATGTGCAATTTGTTGTGATTTCTTTTCTCCTTTTAAGTAAAAATACACTTATGTTTCTAATTTTGTAGGATTTTTTATTCTTAAAAGAGACCCTTCAAATTATATAAATTACAGGACCCATAAAACCAGAATGTCTCCCTAATTTCCAGCATAGAGTTCCTGAACCAACCAAAAAGGCTGCAGAAGTTCTGAGAGGGCTCTATTGCAAAGAGGTCCCTGCTGAGGGTGAGGAAGGTGCAATATGTGTGACACTTAAGGCCTGAGGCCAAGGCGGGAGCACGGGCACCAAAAGGAGAACTTATGTAGAAATGAGCACAGACCAGCAAAGAGAGAGGATGACCTGTAGAGCAGAGGTTCCCTCCTCAATGTTGGTATGGTAGCTCAGCCTCTCTCCCCCAAACCTTGTCCCAAGGAAAAGGACAAAAAGGAAAGGAAGGATAAAATCTTAAATTGCCTTAAAACTAAGCTGCCTTGAATTGGTAAGATTATTCTTTCAATCATTAGTAAAAATACTGTCTTTGGGGTTTTTCCCTAGCATAGTGGTTAGCTCATCTGCTTTACACACAGAAAGTCCTGGGTTCCAGGCCCAGGTACTTGGGTACTCGCCTCGAAATGGCAACATCCATAGGTCAGGGTTGGAAGTGGGGGGTGCGGATCAAAAGAGGGGGAAAAATACAGTCTGAACAGCTACTTTTAGTTCAGTTACACAGAAATAAAACAACATATGCATTGAAATTCAGGAATTAGTGACTTAGAAAAGTTCATCCAACTCCATGAGTTTTTTTGGCTCTGCAATCTTCAAGTCAAGCTCCGGGGGTGGGGACTGCAAAGCGGGGTTTCCTTCAGTGGGATGTCACCGAGAACTGGTGAGTAAGAGCGGGTATGTATAAATGATCTGCCTGTGGCCTTGAATTTCCTGCTGTTGCTTGTTTTTTAAAAGTTCCTTCTTGGGTCTTTTAACACAAAGTTTGAAAGAGCCACAGAGGGAACTCTATTTACTGCCATTTTCAAAGAGAAGTTGAGGCCATTAACTGAACTGACTCACCAATATTCACCAAAGCCACTCTTTTCTTGGGGAGCAGTCCTGACATCGGAGGCAGCAAAGGGTACATGAGGTCGAGTCTGACAAAGTGTGATCTCCCTCTGGTTTACCAGTCTCTCTCCCTAATCTTGTCAGGAGCCTGACATGGCACAACCCATTCTCCCTTGTTTCTTATGTGGTCATGTTTTCTGAGCTCAGCTTATTGAATCAGTGTTTTCATTCCCTTCCTCGTTATGAGTTACTAATTCTCTCAAAAGGTATGGCTAATAGCAAGGTTAGATCTGGAAATGTACCCCAAGCAAGAATGTCACAAGGGGTCCCTTTGTGATGATCAGAAAATAAATATGCCTCTAGCTGGAGAAAAATGTCAGGGTTTTCCTTTATTTCCTAGAAAGACCAGAACCCCTGGGGGAAATGAACCCAGTTCAAGCAGACATTTTTCATTAGGTAAAAATAATTATCCAAAGTGCATCTTGTTTCTAAAAGCAAGAGATGCCAAGAGCCTTAATAACACTCTGGATATAATTCAGAAGAAAGGTTGGGGGGAGGGGCTTTTTTCTTGGGGACTCTGATTTCCTTGGCCTTTGGGATGTGATCAGGCTGGTAAATACACAAATATATCACTTCTAAGATTAGCTTTGAGCAGGACCGAGGAGCCGAGTAAAAACATCAGCAAAGGAGGATTTGCAGCTTGCCCAAGACTAAGGCATTTGCATTTCTTGTTGTCAGAGGCTGCTATGCCTGCCGGGAATGGAAAGGGAAAGCAGCTTGCTTCTCTCAGCCTCCCTGCAGGCTTCCTTCCTCTGCAGCCAGCCGGGAAGACCACTCAGCAGATAATCAATAACTAATCATAAAATAGAACAGTTATAACAATATACTGTAATAGAAGCGATGAGAATGGCTTTGGAGCCTTTATTCAGTAAAGTGAGGGTTACTAGAACACAGGTGCTGTGATCAAGCTGATAACTGAACCACTGTGAAGTGACTGACAGACAGGGAGGGAGCGTGCCCAGCACGAAGACACTGGACAAAGGGATGAGTCACGTCCCTGGTGGGGCAGAGCAGAGTGAGATTCCATCACCCTGACTCAGAATGGCGAGCAACTTAAAGCTTATGAACTGTTTATTTCTAGAAATTTTCATTTAATATTTTCAGACCATGGCTGTGTGTAACTGAAAAACTGACTAAGGGGGGACTACTGTAGGTGCTTAATAAATGATTACTATTATTACCACCAGCTGATCTGTATTGTTTGTTTTTATTTATTTTTTTTGGTGAAAATTAAGTGAGGTATTAAAGTGATTTGAATAAGTTACTAAATATAATCTTTTTTAAAATTAAGTTTATTAGGGTAATATTGGTTAATACATTTATATAATTTTCAGGTATACATTTTAATTTAACATCTGTATGTTCTATTGTGTGTTTACCACCTGAAGTCCAGTTTCCTTCAGCTACCATATATTCGATCCCCTTTACCCACTTCACCCTCCCCTTTCCCCACTATATTTGACCCCCTTTACCCCATCTACCTCTCCCCTCCTCCTCCACCTCCTTCCCTCTGGTAACAACTAGTCTATAGTCCATGCCCATGAGTCTCTGTTCTGTTCCTTTGTTGCTTTTAGGTTTATATCCCATGTATAAGTGATATCATGTGATTTTCAACTTTTTCTGTCTGGCTTATTTCACTTAGCATGATTATCTCAAGGTCCATCCATGTTGTTGCAAATGGCAGCATTTCATCTCTTCTTATGACTGAGTAATATTTCATAGTATACATGTACCACAGCTTCTTTAGCCAATTATCTATCGTAGAACACTTTGGTTGATTCTATGTTCTGGGCACTGTGAATAATGCCGCTATGAACATTCGTGTGCAAATATCTTTATGGATATGATTTTTTAAGTTTTTGGGGTAAATACCCAGTAGAGGGATTGTGAATCATCAATTCTTAGTTTTCTGAGGAACTTCCATGCTGTTTTCCGTAGTGGCTGTATCAATTTGTAGTCCCACCAACAGTGTATGAGGGTTTTCTTTTCACCACACCCTCTCCAGCATTTGTTATTACTTGTCCTGTTGATTATAACCATTCTAACAGGTGTAAGATGGTATCTCATTGTGGTTTTGATTTGCATTTCCCTAATAGCTAGTGATGTTGAGCATCTTTTCATATGTTCATTGGTCATTTGTATATCCTCTGGGGAGAAGTGTCTGTTCAGATTCTCTGCCCATTTTTTGATTGGGTCATTTGCTTTTTGTTGTTATTGAGTCATATGAATTCTTTGTATATTTTGGATATTAGGCCCTTATTGAAGGTGTTGCTTGCAAATAAATTTTCCCATTTGGATCGTTGTCTCTTTACTTTGTTGGTGGTTTCTTTTGCTGAGCAGAAGCTTTTTAGTTTGTTGTAGTCTCATTTATTTATTTTGCTTTTACTTCCCTTGCCTTTGAGGTCAAATTCATAAAATCCTATTTAAGTCCAAGTTCTCTGAGTTTAGTTTCTATGTTTTCTTCTATGCATTTTATTGTTTCAGGTCTTATATTCAGGTCCTTAATCCATTTTGAGTCAATTTTGGTGTGTGGTGATGGACAACAGTCTACTAAATATATTCTAAAATATTTTCCTGCTTTTTATATATAGTAATGTCACAGGCATTACAGCAGCTTTTAATCTCTCATGCCATTATACATTAAATATAATGGCTGGCTTATTTAAATAAGACATGCACAGTTTTGGGGGTCATTTTGATCATTCTATTGCTGGTGATAGAAGTCAAGGTTATAGTGCATGGTACTTTTTTGGTTGCAAGTAAAGGAAACAAACTTATAATATATAATATAACTATATTATATATATTATATATATTATAATTATATATATAATAATTATAACTTATAATATAACATATACAAGTTTACCTATATAATTATAATTATATATAATTGCATGTAGAATTCTATGAGCAATACATGTATAATTATATATTATATATGTAGTATACACATAAAAAAGACATAGAAGTAGTTTACAAAAACTTAAGGAAGAACTATGAAAACTAGGAACTGGGGCCTCAGGTTCTGAAACTGGTTACTCAGCACACTAACATTGTCATTGTCCAGTTTTTATCTCTTCTCATGCACTGGGGACCATAGTCTCTGGCCATGGCTGCCAAGCCACCATTAGCAGTGAAAACTTATTTCTCCCATGTCTACTTGGGTCACATGACCACACCAGAAGAAATCACTTCACAGGGCAATGTGTGCTTGTGATTAGCCAGGCCTAGTCTCATTGGCTACTTTGATGGCCAGGTGAGCAGAAGGTTTTAATAGAAGAAGGAGAGAGGAAAGTTTGCTAGGTGGATATATGCAGCTACCTTAGTCTGTAACACTCTATGTCATGGCTGCCCAGAGCTTACACTGACTTTTATTCTCATACTCACAATTTCAGAATTCCCAGCATAACACAACTGTCACAGGTGAAATCACATGTATTTACCCCACTCCTGAAAGGGAGAGCACCCTAAATAACATTGATACCTCATTCAGCTCCAAGACCAGAACCTCTGAGTGATGGGTACATCTGATTATATGGCTTCTTTTAGTCTGTCGATTTATGGCTAATTGATACATCTAGCCACCCCCAGCAGACTGAATAATCAATAGTGAAGGGAAAAAAGGAAAACCACAATGGGAGCTTCCATTTATAAAGGGGAAAACTAAAAATGCATGAGATGTGTTGGTCCACAGCATATACTCTGCTTCTGCACCTGGTCAGCCAGTCCAGGCCGACCTGTATCCAGTTGCTTACAGCACTTTGGCTAAAAAACATGCAGAGATCATTCTTCTTTAGGGAGCTGCTTTAGCAGTTCCCTTCCTGCTGATTGTGGAGCCTGGGAATTGTTTTAGAAGTTGAGTTTTATGGGCTTTTTTCTAAGCTGGAGTTTCTTTGTTAGTTTAACTTACTTAAAAACCTACCAAGATGCCAGTCTATTCCATTCCTGGGAAAATTTATAACTAGTAACCAAAGCACTACATTCTAATATCACGGTCTTTAACTCTGGATGATGTTCTATTCTGTTGGAGTTTCCATCTCTTAGCAATGGGCCTGGGGGCTCTGCCCATTAGACCAAATGTCAACCTGCTACTGCCCTGGCTCAGACTAAAGCAAGAAGCAGGGAGGCAGAGCCCATCTCCTCCCCATCCTAGTGTATAACCCACTGGAGAGTATTTAGTAGTGGGAACAATATCACCTCTGATAAGCATAACATACTCATCAGGAAATGTTTGTGGGTGGTGCGACCAAGATCCCTTTTTTCTGCAGCACCCAGATTCTTATCTTACATCAACTATCAAAGAAAAAGCACAGCAGGAGCCTTACTGGTGGGAGAGAGGCCAAGGAACAGGCTTTCCCCATTTCCGAGGACAGTTCTGTGTTCTATCATGTATACTCTGTTTCTATTATCACTTGCTTTTATTTACAAAGAGTTTAACACTTACCCTTATAGGTCCTGGATTACTGGTCACAGGAAAAATGTCAGCTGCATTCTGCTCTCTTTCTGCTTCTGTCACATGGGTCAACTTGGATGAGAGCTTGTTTCCTGCAGGATCTTCCTGAAGTCCAGAAGTGATATTTAATCAGTTTACCTGTAGGACCAAAACTTGTTAAAACATTGAAAGGGCTATAGCCTCTTTTCAGTTTTTTCACTACCCTCCACCCTTCTCTGGTGCCCTAGCCCCTCCCAGTACCTCCTAGGAGACACCACAACCAACAACTAGAGTCAATGTGGCATCCAGCAGAGCCTCAGGGTCCAGCTCCACACCCACATCCATTCTAATTGGTGGTCCCAGGAATGTACCAGTTGTTAACCATATTTCGAATGTCATCTTTACTGAAATCCACAAGAAGTAGCCAATAATCTTTAATAATCTGATATTTCCTGCCCTCTCCCCTGAAGTTCATGTAAGGAATATGATCTGAACCTAAATAAATAGTTAACAGTTTAACTGTTTTTTCCCCCCTGTAGTACATTAAAGGGATCTGAGCCAGGATAGAATGAAATACAGTGCACACCCCGAGTAAGCCAAGTTTTATATTTAAGGTCATACTTTAAGGTCTATGATTTGAACACCTCACTTTAGGTTTGAATTTTGCATTAATTAATGTTTTTAATTGTAACTGAAGCCACCTCTGTCTAATTAAGGCATTAAATAATATTTATTGAAAAAATACTCATTCTCAAGAAGTAAAAAAATAAGAAAATAACTCTAGGTTTTCAAAAAGATGCCAGAAAATTTACATTTGAAAGAATGTTGCATTTTAATATGGCCTTTTTGAAAGACTTTGTGTTTATTTCAACCAGACCATCATCGCTCAGACTTTATTTTTGGACTAACTTTGAATTGCTTTTATAACCCATATTCCATTCTTTTGAATATCTGAATTATGCCAGATTTTTGCCCTTTGAAAGTAGATTAGATTTTCTTAGAAAATCATTTGAAATCACATTTAGTGAATGAGGTAACTTATCAAGGTGAGTATTACTGGTTTGGGTAATGATTTTTTAAAAGTTTCGCTTTGTGTGTGTGTGTTTGTGTGGCAGAGTCTGGAAAGTAAGGGCAAATTATTCTCTTCTGATTACTTAAAGTTTTTCTTCTCTTTGCCTAGTGAATTGCTAACAAGTTGATAATAATTGGTTAATAATTGGCTAACAATCACCAGCCAATTGTGACTCCCCCCCCAAAAAAAGATTATATGCTAAGGAAAAGGTGAATCTCAGAGTCCAGGTTCAATGGGCACAGCAAACTGACGCAGTGAAATTAGGGAAGGGCACTATTACAGAAAATAACTAAGGACCGTACTTCTACCAAGAGCCAATTGAACCAGAAGATGGGAAGTTGTGGAGAAAACGATAAACCTGTGATAGTGTGATGCATTGAGAGAACATGGTTCTGGCAGAAAGAGCTTCGGAGTAAAGTAGACCTGAGTTGAAATCCTGCCTTCTTCAGGTGACCTTAGGCAAGTTATATTTCCTTCCCGGGAGCTGGTTGTCTAATTCAGCAGTCCCCAACATTTTTGGGTCTAGGGACTGGTGCTCCTCTCAGAACCTAATGCCTGATGATCTGAAGTGGAGCTGAGGAAGTGATGCTAGGGCTAGGGAGTGGCTGCAAATATGAATGAAGCTTTGCTCACCTGCTGTGCAGCCTGGTTCCTGCCTTGGCCCTGGGGTTGGGGACTCCTGGTCTAATTTACAGACTGGGGATTTTCACACCGACATGTGGGTTTTTTGTAAGAATTACACATGATTCTTATTTTGAAAGCCGAGTGCAATGTTTAAAACATCATAAAGAAATAGTAATATTGTCTCATCCTCATTGGCAGAAATGATTGTGTGCTAATTTACTGAAGCAAAAGACGAGGACTGAGGAACTACTCGCATAAAGAATCTCCAGATAAGAAACCATACAAAAGCAAATTCGGGAAGTTTAATATTCTATATGCAGTCTAAGGTCAATCAAAATGTGTCAAAAGTAGGACAAGTGTGAGGAGATAAGAAAAGAAATTGCTTCCTGGGTAAATACCTCTGCCTCCTTTCCTCTGCTTTTACCGTCCCTGGCCTCCTGCAGCTGCATCCAATTTCTCTGATGGCCACAGCCTTCTCATGTCAGCCTCTGGGTTGACAGGTACAACTCACAGGAGCACAGTGGGGCCTCTGGGTTCCCACAGAGTGTTAAATCAACTCGGTGTTAGGAGTCTGAGCACAGGGCTTACTTTCTGACCAGTGGGAGCTTCTGATTTGTCAATGAACACTCAAAAGAATGTTTTTTAATTCTTTTTTTTTTTTAATTCTGTTTTCTATAGCAACTAATTTGCAATTATTTACTCTTTCTGAGTCTTCAAAGAATTCTCTTTACCTGAATTTTTCCTTAAGGCTTTGTTTGCTGATTTTATTTTATCGTTAATTTTTAGTTAACTGATGCTTTAGAGAGGATAACTATCCATAGAATTTTAGAGGGTACTTAGCCCCTTGGGTGCTGGCAGCTCCCCTCTTCCAACATGGACTTAGAGGCAACTTTGACGAGTACTGCCCCTGGCCCAAATTCTTGGGCTTGGCCAAAAGACTCCGAAGGAAGTCTGCTGGACTGTGGTGGACTTTCTCCCCTTCTGCCTCACAGGTTCCCTGATATGCAGCTCTTCTTTTCATATGTGTGGCACGTGACCCTTCACAGTTCCCAGGTTTTTCCTGAGGTGACTACATGTACCGGCACACAGAGTGGCACAGACAGTTCTCTCATCTGTGCTCTTTTATCAAAGTTGGGTCTGAAAGTTCCCACTGTGTGTGTGGTTGGTGGTGGGCTCTCTGGGTGTCTGTCCACAGTGGCAGATGGTGGGGATGAGGTAAGGCAGGGTATGTACAGTTCAGTATTGTGTTTCTCTATCAGATACCCATTGATAAGGTAGTCATTAGAATTCTCCGGACTATGTCATAAGCTTCTCTTATCTCTGCATTCAGTGCCTTTGCTAGGTTTTTTTTCTTGTTATATATCTCCTTGGATATTAAAATGATGAGAGAAGGCCAATAAAGACAATGTTAATCTCTATCATGTTACAATGTACGACTTCAATTTAAAGATTATTTATTTTGTTTGGTCTGGAGTTTCTATATTGTCATCCACTAAAAATTGATATAAATTTCAGCTAATTTGTTATCCATTTCATCTTTTAGATCTCTCCATTCAGAAAATCTTTGAACTTACACCAAAGTTGTTATTAAAATAAAGATGCATGGTATTATACACACACACACACACACAGGCATATATATAATATGTGTGTATACATATATATTTATAATACATACATATGTATGTATGTATGTATGTATGTATATGTTTAAATGAATCATGTCCAGTGATTCATGTCCACTAGGCCACCACTGGATATCAATACTTGAGAGCTATTTTGTTCCTCTGAAAACAGACATGCATTGGTTTGCTGATGATAAAGAATTTTCTATCACATGGGCATTCTGCTGCCTTCTCCCTGCTAACCTTCCAACTTCTGCCTGAGAAGGAGGCACCACATTATAGTAATTACAAAAGGGCCTCTGGTTCACTAGTTTGCTCTAACATGACCCAAGCTACAGCTGTCTGAGTATTCCTTCGAGATACCTTTTGTTTATATACTGAGCCATAGTTGAAAACAAAGGCCATTTATGATACAGAGGATAAAACATGGATAATTACAGAGCACAGACAGATTGAAATGTTTATCAGTCATGAGACTTTTACAATTGGTCAATTATGATGCATTTTGGATAGATGGTTTTTTAAAACTTGTGTCCGTGAATGCACAATAAAATGATTTCAGGCCTATTATAACAAATTTACTCAGTGCTGCTGTTATGTATGCTTTCTTGAAGTCCACATAATCCTTGGGCATTAGGTAGTTTTCTTCTAGAAAAGCTCTCTTAGATTTTATTATGCACCAGCTTATTTAGCCTCTATGCAAAAATGAGCCCAGCATCCAAGAATCTGTTAAGCACCTTCACGTTGGTCCATTAAAATCCACAGGCTCTCAGGCATTAACCCATCCCCACAACAGTCTTCATGAAATAGCTCATCAGGTGCTTGGCAACGGGATGCAGCCATCTGGTGAAGGATGAATTGTGATTATAACCCATATAAATTTGCCTTCTTATCAACAACTCTATCATCTCTAGTTCTCTTGTAATCAGTCAGGAAAGATGAAAAAAAAACAGATCTTACCCCCAGGGGTGGGTTTTTTTATGTTTGTTGTTGTTGTTGTTGTTTTAGTTGGTAGCTCTCAATCACACTTACCTCTGAGATAAAAACAAATTTACCTCATGGTAGAAAATCCCTCAGTCATTGAAATCCATTACGTCTCAGCTCATGGTTGTCTAGATGCTGAGCACATGGGATGTTCTGAGCTATAGTTATACCTCTCCCTCAGCAGAAAGTCCTTCAATGCTGAAGACAAAAGGGCCCAACAGGAATTCCATGGAATAATCCCTCCTCAGTGTATTTGGTGGATTTTCAGGCATCCTCATGTTCACTGGAAACTTCAAGGACTACAAAGCCATACTGAGGAATGAGCAACTTGTCAGTGCCAATTTCATCAGAATTCTAACCAGATTGCCTCTGCTACCATTCTTGTAAAAATACTGTTCCAGGCATAGGTCTAAAGGGTATGCAGATGAACCAATGTTTTTAGTCTTGGTTGTGCACTGAGATCTCTTGATGTTTGAGCCTCACTATTGAGGCTGTTTCCGCATTGGCTTTATTATGCAATAACCTTGACTGCTCAAGGGTAGTTAACAGACCAACAACACATTGGACCTTGTTAGACATGTGAAATCTTGATCCTACTGACTCAGAATATGCATTTATTTTACAAGATCTTCAAAGTATTTGTTTGCATGTTACTGTGTGAGACTCAAATAGGTATATTAGTGCTTCCCAAAACATGCTACCCGTCGAATCACTGTGGGAGCCCAGGGTAGAACATCAGAATCTCCAAAGGTGAAACCTGAAAATCTCTATGTATAATAAGCTTGTTCAGTGCTTTATATTCTGCCAAACTGGACCAGGTCTGTGGACAATAGTGTAGTCCAGTGGCTCCTAAATGCCTTTGATGGTAAGAATCACCTAGAGGAGAAGGCTTACGTTTTGTTAAAAAAAAAAAAAAATCCTGGGCCACTTCCTAGAGATCCTAATTAATTCCTAGAGATTCAACTGGGGCTTAATGTGGGCCATGAGAATCTGTGTCCCCTCCCCAACACATACATGGATAAGCGATTCTGGCAAAATTTGAGAAACATAGGAGGAATCTATAGCAGGCCCTTAAATTATCTTAAGATTCTACTCTTGATTCCTGGAAACTATGAATAAATAAATAAATACCACTCAAGTAAGAACAAACAAAGGCTATTTATTTGGAGCTTGCTATAAAGTAAGGGAGTCAACCACCATCCCTTGCATTTGGACAAGAACACAAAGGCAGGCAGGCCAGCATAAAAGATTACATGTAGTGAAAAATGGAAGGATTCTGGTGCCTTGGTTAGAGATTGTTGGCATGGAAAAGCTGGAGACCAACTAACCAGAAGTGGGGCATCCTATGAGATTAGTTATGAAAGCATATTTGGCTTTCTCTGGTTAGTGCTAAGTTGGAAGAAGGGACAGAAATTAGGAAAGCTGGAATTAATTGATCAAATCTTGGCTGTTTAGGGTTGTTTGGCTTCATGAATTGGTTGCTGTAGAGATTATAGGTCAGAGTTTTATTTTTATATATGGCCTAGCCATTGTTGGTTTGTTGGTTTATTGTTTTGAGTCTCTCAACACCCACACCAGAATTACTAAATAGAAACAATGGCATGAGGCTTTGATATCAATATTTTAATAAGATCTCCAGGTTCTCAAATTTGTGACCCACTCACCTAGAGATATCATGGCTTCTAGCCGAACCATCCATACCACTTGAAACAAGAACTTCACACTAAGAAGGGACTTCTTGGAAGCTTCTCATCATTTTTCTACACATCTTTAGCTATATTATGGGTGGTGGGCATGATGCCTGAATTCTAGGGTCATTGGACATTTTATTTTGGGGTTGGACAGGGGTGGGAAATTGGAATACAGACATTCAGTGAATCTCATCTAAAGACTAGAGGTGAATAGCTACACTGAATAATTATATCAGAATCTCCTAGACAGATTTCACAATCAGATGAAGACTCCGTAGGGACAGGTATCCCAGAATTGTGGAAGGATGTATACTTCGAAAAAGCTACCTGATGATTCTGATATTCCTTTATACCCCTCTGTTGAGAACCACTGATGCAGAGAATGCAATAATTTAGGGGTTGCAAACTCCAGTGTCTACATGGGCCATGAAGGTAACATAAATTAGTAACATGGCTAGGTACTTTAAGTTGTTCTTTAGGTTGTTGTCTTTGACATAAACCCAACTTGTTTGCTTATTAAATATATGCATTTTTTACTTGCATAAATAAACATGGCCTATCATTTATCTTTGGGGAAGAAACAGATCTCAGCCTGCCATTCATTTTCCCACTTTTGAGATATGATATTATGCTATTACTAAGCAAAACAGCAGCTTGACAATGGTGATAAATGGCAAATGAAATTCAATGTCAAGAAATGAACTGTGAATGATGGACAGACTGGGGGAGGGGGGTGGGAAATGGACAGCTGCTACTTAGCTGTAGACAATCTGAGTTTGTAGGAAATACAGACCGTTGTTGTCTTCTCTGATTTTTATTCTTATTCTGATTTTTTAAGAAAGTTAAAATTAGAGGGTTTTTTTATATGCTATTACTGATCTTTAAATGTTGGTTCAATTATATTTTAAGACTATAAAAATGAAACAAACAAGATCTGATAGGCTAGACATAGATCTTCAAGCCACCAAATTTGCAGCCTTGGCATTACACTTATAAAGAAAATGTTATCATGGGATCCAGTTGTCTCTAAGGGTACCAATATGTTCTCCAAGGAAACTCACATCCAGAGCAGGACCACATCAACCCTGATCTACAACTCTAGTTTATTGTTTTAATAGTGGAACTCAACTTGGCTCAACATGTCATCGGAAAGTCAAGAGGTCAACCAGGTTTACTCATAACCGCCTTTTCAGTGATGAGTTGAATCTCTCTTTCCTTTTCCTTTTGTCCTCTTTAATTCATAAAACCCAGTTGTTAGATAGTGATGTTAGGGAAAGCATGAGAGCAGGAAGTAACTGGTAGCTAAGTTGTTTATATCTTTAATTTAAAATGTTTGGATACTCAACAGCTTCTAATTTTTCTCTGGGTTAAAGGGGAAAAAGTGTTTACATTTCCAAGAGCTTTCAGCTTTATTTAGAATCAATGAATTCACATTTGCGTTGAGATTGAAGAGGGGATTTGTTGATTTGGAAAGCCAAAAGGAAGGGTAGAAAAATTTAAAAATATTTTTATGAAATCTTTCTATAAGAGATGTGTTGAAATTAATTGCTGAAGATTTCTAGTCTCTTCAGAATCAATCAGAGTTAAGCAAAAGTGGGCTGGTAGAGTTGAAGGTGGTTGGCTTAATGAGACTAATAATTTA
Organism: Cynopterus sphinx; assembly: GCA_030015415.1. Lineage (NCBI taxonomy): Eukaryota > Metazoa > Chordata > Mammalia > Chiroptera > Pteropodidae > Cynopterus > Cynopterus sphinx. The sequence goes on along the minus strand of CM057383.1, from coordinate 51,122,100 downwards.
TGATCGAGTGCTTGATTAAAATTGATATTTGGAGTAAAACAGTTGATTCACTTAAGCAATACTTTTGACAGGTAATATCTGTTTAAATACAGTCACTGATGTAAGTCTGTGTCAATAATGTCAATTAATTCAGATTCCCAAGTAGTCAAATATAAATTAAAATTTTTCTCCACCAACCTTCATGGAAATGTTTGGAAAGCATTTTTCACCAGCATCTAACTCATTTTTTCATTTTATATATTTCTGTAAGGTAGGTATGTAAGTTGCATGGTGCATTCGAAGGCAGGACCTCTAGCTCCAAGTCAGTAAAGCCAGCAATAAGGTTAGCTACAATTCTGAAATGAAGCAATGCATAACAAAAGGCTGATTGTCTGTATTAACTAAAATCTGGCCTAATATGCCTCACCCAGGAGCTGTCTGGTTTGAAAAATGACATGTAATAAATTCTTTATTTTTAAAATAAAAATGGGATATAAAGTCTTTATTAATAGTAAATTAGTTTATTCCCATCTTCATTCAAAAAATTAAGTAAATATTTGTATGTAGGAAGTGCTTTGGTAGGCATTCTCAACATTTAATTAGGTGTAGTTTTGCAAAATCACTCAAGCCAATAATGGTGCAGGCTTCTGAAACTCATGCCTGTTCATTACTAGAAATGATGAGACAGTGAAAAATAGGATGTGGCAATTTTTAGAATTAAATATGTTTATAAGCATTGGTTTACCAAACGAAAGCTCAAAATTTAATAGTTCTAAAAATGAAAAGACTCTGTGAGGGAAAAATGCTGATGAAACTGTAGAGAAGAGATGAAACGTTAGAATAAAATGGCATTCTAAGATGGTTAAGTAGACTGCAGACACTAAAAAACAATTGGAAACTGAATAAGATCATCAGGCTCAGTGGGTCTCATCAGAAAGAGAACCCAATATGAATAACCAAATAATCAACAAGTTGTAATCAACATGGAAGAGCAAACAAAGAATGTTCTGGAAGAGCAAACACTAAGGTAAATGTGGAGAATGTTCTCCTATCATGTGACTTTGCATTTCAAAATCGGATACAAATACATTTGTCTTATTTAAAAGAGCATTCTATTTGCTTAGCTTTTTCAACAACTGTCAAGTCACAAAGGCAGGTTTTGAAGAAATTTGCTAAAACCTATAATTAGCTCTCCACTCTGTAGTGCTTTTTCCATACTTGTCATTGGCTTCCTTAAGAGCTGTAACTGAGAAAAGTGAGGTTATTTGAATGTACAGTGAAATTATATATGTGTGTATATATAGACTTAAGTGTAATTTGTTGATGTGTTCTTGATAGGTCAGCCAGAATGGATTATTTTACATCAGGGAGAGGTAATGCAAGCATATTCGTTTGAAAGGGGGCCAAATTATTAGTTCACCTGGGGGCCCCATGAATTATCTCACTGTGGTTTGGACTAACTTTCTTCTAGCTCTTCCTCCTACTATTCATCTCCTTCCATTCCAATTTTACCGGGGTCTGAAGCTTTAGACCTTATTCTCTGTGTACCTTCTCCTTACTTCTGTGTCATAGTTTTGCCTGAGTTCTCCCCATCTCTAGCAAGCTCTTGGATTCATTTACCTAATAACCTTCTTCCTGTGTCTATTCTATGGCAGGAAGGGTGGGAGTGGTTGGGGAAATGGAGGGTGGTGGTTGAGGATGGGGCATTGTGGGGGTAGGAGCAATATGGGAAGGAGAAAACTGTGAACACAAGTCTCTTCTGTCTCTGAGTAGCTCTATGACACAAGGGATTTGGTTATTTGTGAGATTAGATGTTTATTACTGATTTCTTTTTTAAACTGATGTTTTCCTTATTTCATTAACCTTTTAAGATTATTGTGGAATGGGAGTGAAAAGGACATACTGAAAAATTCTATCAGATAGTTTTCCATGTCTCTGGGCTTGGGCAGGAGTTAAGCACAAACCCCTAAATGACAGGTCCCTAAGGTATCTCTGGCCAAAGGTCAGACTTTTTGGCTGCCATCTGAGTGAGGCTTGTTAGATGAAGGTTCTTCGCATTCACCCAGAGTCCTGGAGTATGCTGTGGATAACTTGACTGCCAGCAGACCAATATGTCAGGCCAAGTCAACATGGAACAAATCTTTTTAGCATTAGCAAACCTTCAGCATTAAAAATAAATAAATAAAAGGTTATGATGCTTTAATTTGTCACAGTCTGCCTCATGTCTTTTTTGTTATACTGTGAGCATGTTTCTAAATACCTCTCTGCCCTTTTGAATTTCTGAGATCTCACTTAAAAAAATACAAAAAGCTGATCCATTGTGGAGTCATATTTTTTATTTTTAATTTTGATTACTCTTCCATTTTGGAAATAACATTCAATATGAAGCTGTTGTTTTTCATTTTCCTATAGCTTCTAGTTGCTTGGTTGTGTTACTTTTTTCTGGAGGTTTGCAGTTTTTTCGGTAGACTAAGCTAATTTTTCATCCTTAAGCAGAGCCATTGATAGTAAAAAAAGAGAAAAAAGAAAAAAAAAACCTCCATATTTAAATAGATTTTTTTTTCAGGAATTGGAAATAAGGATTTTTTTTGGATTGGATTTTAAGCCAGTCCCTCATCTCTTGGTTGTACAGATGGGACCAGTTATTCCCTTTAGCCAGAGGGAGGAGCAAATTCTCCTTTGCTTCCCTAATACTTCTCATTCAAGTTGAGTTTGAAGCAGATTCTGTTGGTTCCTCAAGAACAGGAATAATACAAAATGCAACCAACCTCTGTGTATCCATTTATTTAATATCAAGGATTGGCCCAAAACAAAATGGTTAAATAATCATGATTGTATTCAAGATCCTCCCCAATTGCTGTCTTCTACTCTCAAGTCTTTCCTAGAAAGCTGCTAAGCTGCTCCTACGTGATGTTCTTATGTCATTTCTCTGTGCTTAGCATCCTTCCCAGACCAGCTCCCTCAGCAAGATCTTTATGTGTCCAGACTAGTTTTCTTTTCACACTTTGGGGGAAAGAGGGGTATTCCAGTAAAAAATTTATCCAATACAGTGATTACTTATAAGATGTTGATGCCTGGAGTCTCCCAAAAGGATTTCAGTTGTAATAAAGGAATTACTCTAAAGGAATTTAAGGCCATTTGAGGAAATACTCTTTGCAGGGTGGCATGGGACCCTTTACAACACCTTGCAATAATACAACTGAAGGTGTATTCCACTTACACCCATCCTTTGATTGGAGCCCTTTCATCTAGAGTGGGCAAAAGCCTCCCTTGTATGTCCCAGGACACCCTTGTAGGCCTCCTTTTCTGACTCTCTACCAACAACCACTGGGATGTTCCTCCAAAATAGAGGTGACCATGTTCCATATTCTTTAGCACACATACTTTCATTTTCTGAGCAACCACTTTATGTCAGGACCATGTAAGACACTAAGAATGGAATATGAATGAAAATAGCTCTTGTTCCCAAGGAGCTCAGTGTCTAGTGAATGAAGCAGGTGTGAAAACAAATGATGATCGCAGTGTACTTAGTATCATAATAGGGCTTGGACTGGGGCTTAATACTGCCTGAAGAGGTTAGGAAAGTCTTCCCTGAGAAGCTTTCCATGCCTGCTTTATCATTACCTATTTTTTCTTATGTCAGTGTTGTCTTTCCAAGTAGATTATAAACTGTTGTTTTGTAGTTCCTAGCACAACACTTCACATGCACTAGGCATGCGATAGATGTTTGTTGATTTACCAAATAACTGTAACTAAATATAAATTCGCCCAACTTTTCATTAACCACCTCTTGAGACTCAAAGTACAGCAATGGAGAGCATTGCCCAAGCGGTAGGGTCTAGCTATGATTTCCAATCCAGCCTTGGCTCATTTGGTGCTGTAATCAGTATTATGGCTCGCCATGCCATGCCACATGCTCCACCCACACTACCCACCACACACATCCACAGAAAATACACCTACATTGCCCTGACATGCTGAAATGTTGAATAATCAGAAAATGAGGAAATTGCATCTCGAGACTAAATAAATAAAACAAGCTTTCATCAACTCATCTTCCACCACCCCTGCAATTCCCCCAGGAGGTGGCTCTCCGACTTTTGTCATAGACAGAATGGAGGTCATTAAAGCCTGGCAAAACTTAACAACATATCTAATTATAGGTTTGAAATCACAGAGCCGAGCAGTAGGGACAGGGTAGGCATGCTGAGTTTAGTTACTTCTGAACACTTTATTGCTTTGTGGGTAAATTATTCCCCGTACTTAAAAAGAAGTGATTTGTTGCATGGCCTCCAAAGAGGCAGTCAGTAGGACAGCATCCTCAGGCAGAAATAAAGAGGTTTTGAAGTTTTCTAAATGAATTCTTTAACACAGTAGAATGGAAAGTGCAACCTTTACCAGCAGGCAAAACAAAACTTAAGGTCATCTGGAAAGAATAGTTGACAATTTACATTTACTGTGGTCTCCCCTTATCTGCGGGGTTATGTTCTAAGACAGTGGATGCCTGAAAGTGTGGATAGTACTGAATCCTATGTATGCTGTTTTTTCCTATGCATATTGTACATACCTTTTCACTTAAAGAACTTTATGGGTTCTCTTTGGCATATCTAAATTGCTAGCATCACTACTGTTGTGCTGTGGGACCATTATTGGGTAAAATAAGCATGACTTGAACACAAGCACTGTGATACCATGAGTCGATCTGATAATCTAGATGGCTACTAAGTGACAGGGAGCAGGGAGCATATACAGTATGGTTATGCTAGATAAAGGAATGATTCACACTAGGACAGGACAGAGCTGTATGATGTTTCAGAAGAGTGATACTGGTTAATAAAATTATGTAGGCATAAATTAATTTGGGAGACATCATCAACTTTATAAAATTAAGTCCTTTTCATTCACTCTATGCCATACGTTTAATTCCAAGTCTTTTTGTGATTTTGGTTTTAGTTTTATTCATATAGGCTTTGCACAATTATATAACTATGTTTATTTCTGAGTATCGCAATTTTCATATTTGAATGATCTTTTAACTTACTAATCAGTCTACTAGTTTGGGAGAGACATTCGCTGTGGCAAATAAATTCTTAGTGCTCTTCTGGGAGCACACTGTATAGGGATGGCCATATGAAGGGTTTGACCACAAATTAGAGACTACATTTTGGAAAGCTTGCCCTGTAAGTTCTGATTGGGGTATGTACTTGAAACCACCATTTGATTGTTCATTTTCCTGTGTGTGCGTGCACTTCTTTCTTCCATCCCTGTCATTTTACCACTCATGATATTTTTCTTCAATTTGACATTCACTTATGACTCCCATACCTTCATTTTGGCTTTTGTAGAAATTACTGCGAATTTCTATGAGATGCCTTCTTGGGACGCCTGAACAAACGTTTATGTCCCACAGCCTATTTAAAATTAGGCAATTCAAACACAGCCTCCAAATTTGTGGAAATCCACCCATTCATTTCTATGAAAGATAACCATAAAAAATTTTATTAATAATTTATTTAATATACATTCATAAGTTAGATTTGTTAGTGATTTTTTTTTTTTTGCTGCCTGTAGGCTTTGCTCTTAGATAAGATTCATTTCTTAATGTAGAATGTGCAAAATCCTGTCATTTTCTGAACTCTGAAACAATTCCTATGGTGCAATTGATATGAAAGCCTTTGGAAATTTAAAATGGCACTAATGAAAAATCACCTAAATGTTGTTCTTTGGCACCTCTTCTCATTCTTTTCTGCTCATTCATTCAACTTATTCAATGTCTGCTCACTGCTGGAAACTGTATTAGGTATATTTCATCTTCTACTTATTCTTGATTCAATGTGCAGTAATTATTTTGTCCTGGAGAGTCATCTTCAGTGAGATCTTCAATTAGTTGAGTTGTGAAAAATCTTTTTTTCTAATTTTTAAATCTCTTTTTAATTTCAATTTTATAATTCTCTTTTCTTCTTGATTAAACTTGTCATACTTATGTACTCTATCACTTATATTTAACTCATTCCTCCTGAATATCTCAATTCTGCTTCCCCCATTTTAAGGTATCTTAGCTTCTGATATCATTAACATTTTCTTGCATTTTTAGATATTTTTCTAATTAGTTAATTAATCAATATTAATTCTTTTCTTTAATAATAAAAGTACAGCAATTAATTTATCTTTGATAACTTCCGTAGATGCATTTCCATACATTTTGTATATAATTTTCTGTTTTTATTTTCTTAAAAAGTCCATAATTGTGGTGTTTATTATATTTTATTACAAACAATATATATTCATTCATTTTACATTCAACAAACAGATACATTTAAGCAAGCAAAAAACTCTTCATACAGAGCCTGTGTGTCTTCTGGCTTTGAATAATAATAATGATCACAATAATTTCAAATATTAAAAAACTTATCTGACTAAACTTAAGGTACAAATATTGTCAATGGAATATACCCATCCTAAATTTCATTTTTAAGAATCTTATCCTCTTGCATTGATTTTTTTTTTTTTTTTTTGGTATAATTGTATAATCTATTGATGAGGTTTCAGGGCATGCTATCCAAAAATACGGCATTTTCACATATTGCAAATTTTAAGCTGAAGGAGTTTGAGAAAAACAACAGAAGCAGGAAGATTGCTCTGAACTTCACCCTGCCCCCTACACACACACACACACACCCCACACATACCCCTGAAGTAGGTCATGAAACTGTTATGTAAGAGGTGTGAAGGAGCATCCTTATCTCTGAAGACAGAGGGAAACAAACAGGCCTTGTTATGTTTCCCTCAGTTTACTACACTCACTTCACATTCTTTGACCTACATACTTCTCCACCACTGTTCACTCTTCATCAGACCTAGCATAAAAATACTCCAGTTTAACCCTCTCTTCAGTCTTCATTTTCTGATGAAGGCTCCTGTGTCACATAAAACTTACATTAAATCACTTAAATGTTTTTCTCATGTTAATCTGTCTGTGTCAGTTTAATTTTCAGATCCAGCCAGGGAGCCTAAGAGGGTTGAGTAAAACATTTTCCTTTCTTACACTACAAAAACAAAAAATTGAACTTTCTATGTCTTCTTTATTCTCCAAGACTTGCATCATTACACGCATATACATTTAAATAAATTTTAATTAAACACAAAAAGCAGCCAATAGACACCCTAGCCATCAACTTCAGGAACCCCAAGTCAGCTTTGGAAACCTCTGTCTGTGTTATATTGGAATAGTTGCTGTTACAAGTAATAGAAACAGTGTAAATTGTTCTTTTGAGAATATAGGGGGAGAGGGGTTGGGGTAGGGTCATGGGTTGAATACTTCATGGTAAACATGCCAGGATCACAGACAATGTTATCAGAACCCTGTCAGTCTTCTTACATCTTCTGAATCTACTTTCTTGTGTGTTGGGTTTGTTTTTCTGAAGGCTCGCTCCCCAGGCTGGGAAGCATGCCAGTGGCAGCTGTAAGCATATGTGATATACCAACTAGCAAGCCCAGGAAAGAAGTAAAGACTTATCTCCTAAGTAAAGCCACCAGAAGGGTTCAGGTGAGCTCATATCTGACTCATTTTCTGAGGCTGGGAAGATGAGATGTTCCAACAATCTGGGCCTGGTCCATGTTCATACATCTGTGATCAAGGTGAAGACAGGGCAGCCAACTCCACCACCTGGCTTCGTACCCAATGGCTAGGAGAGTCTATTTGAGAAGAAAAGGGAATGAGTACAGGGGCCGGCAAATAGTAAGATATATTCACTAAATCATTTCTTTTATACTTTTGAATGTCCTGTAATTTCAGCTCCCTGGAGAGCCCCCTAAATTCTCTTTATTCTTTTTTGAACCATGAGTATCAGCTAGATTTCAGCTCAAGTCCTACAGCTTCTCTTTTTCTCTTTATATCAGGGAGGAGAGAAATTACATTCAACACCAGACAGGTTGGGAAAAGTCAGAAGCAAAAGACGGATCTGAATGCTGTCTGATAATCCATTTTTAATCAGAGGAGAGCAATTTTCCTCTCTCAAAGGAAGGCTCTTCACATCAGGTATTTGGCTTCAAGGTGCTTGCTGATTAATTACTTACATTTACATAACATTAATCTCCTTTCTAATAATTTAGCTGGCTTCCAGCAGTTCCCTACCCCCTTTCTCCATCACTATGGTAGAACAACCTTGCTCTTAAAAGGAACAGAACTGCTTTCCAATGCATGAATTTGGAAAACAAACTCAAGCAAAACAGAATCAAGATTTTAAGCAAAGCTGTAAATGCTTATTTTATTTCTTCTATGTGTATTAGGAAGATAGCTGAAGGAAATGCTTGATCTACATAACCTGGTTTGAGTTGTAGAAGAAAATGCATTTCCTTCTGCCTAGAACCCCCTTTCCCGATATTTTCCCCCAGAATCCTATTCATTCATCAAAGCTCAGCTCCAATAACACTTCTTTTTAAAGACCTCCTAGGCCTTCTGGTCGTTAGACATCTTTCATTACTATTCCACATCATGGGGCAGAACCACTTTTAGCATTCATTCATTCATTCATTTATTCAACAGACACTCACTGAGCTCTTTCAATGCTAAGCTCTGAGTAAGTGCTGAACACACAAATGTGATTAAAAATAGTCCCTGTTCCTATAGATCCCGTAGTGCAAATGTGTGTGCAAAGTGTAGTGATGGAACAAAGAAAGAATTCAGTCAGGAGGATATACTAGATCTTGGGAAATAAGCACAAATTCACCACCCAAGCAAAGAAGGGGGTTGGCAGTACTGTCCTACGATAAAGCAAGAGGGGACCCTGCTTGGGACTCCATGCTTTCAGGGTCCTGCTGTGGCCTTTTTCCAGCTCTGCACTCCCCTATGCTCCCCATTGTCTAGACCAAGTTCTAGTACCTACTACTTAGAGTTCCTTGCCTAATCACCCCCTTCACCCCAGTCCTGTGCTGGCCTCTTTCCCAAGTATAGCCTCTTGAAAGCAAAAATGCTGACAGTGTGTGCACCCTTAAGCCCAGGGGGTGGCCAAAGCTGACACTGGAGAGTGTGACTGGAGCTTGCACCTGCAGAGTTAAGCTGTCTCTATACATTTATGTGGACCCCATCGCAGTAAGGGTGAAGAGAAAAGAGGGGGTGGGCCTATCCCTAAGGATAAAGTTTGGCTCTTCTCGCTACTAGGTTCCAGCCCAGAAATCCTAGCAGCCTTCAGGTCATTATAAAGATATATTTATCAAGGTAAGAAGGCAGAATACATTTCATATAATAGTGTGTCAGCTTGATTTATAACTTTTAAATGTGTACAAGTGGTAGGTGTGCCTCTATTTAGACTCTTGCTTCGGGCCACAGAAATATTTGAGTGGATCTAGGAGCTAGAGAGGCCACAGAGGTTGTTCTGAGCGGAGAGAAGGGACAGAAAGGCTCAGAGTATGATTCAGGGAACCAACTGCAAACAGGCTGGTGACCACAAGATGACTTGGAGTATAGTTAGTTATGCACATGTTCATCTTTCTCACAATTGTAAACTCTTTGAAGTCTTTGAAGTCAAATCCCATGGCACATTCATTCCTGTGCTTGGCAGAGCATTTTGCACAGGCTAAACTCTCTATTCATGGTAGATAAGTTTATGTTGAACAAATTAGGTAATATATATCACCTAGAGGGAAACCGCAAATACACCTGTCACCATTTAAGACAACTCTAGACAAATGGATAGTACAGTTAATTTGTGTCAACTGATGTATGTTAGTAAGTGGACCAGTTTTATGCTATCTTGATTTAATCTCAAACAACTATTAATTAGAAGAAAAATAAGAAACATAAAAAAATGGCTTACATAAAACTGTTGTACTTCAATCGACTTTTCTAAAAAATGGGGGCCTGCTGTGTTAACCTGGGCCACCACTGGCAGGAATGCAGGAATGCACTGAGCACTCTGAGGGGCAGGCATTATACGCGATTGCCAGTGACAATTTGCTGATGACATTTCAGGACAACTGACCCTCTGATTTTTCCACAAGGTCTGAGCATATTTGCCGTTCAATGCAGAATATTTCCAAGGTAGTTTAGAATGGTTTTCAGATATAAATTTAAAAATTGTAACGATATTTTTCTTAAAGCCATAAAGCAGCCAAGAAGGATGAGCTGGTGACCTCTGCAGTCCACAACTCTTTATTCAATCTTACTCATTGTCATAGGAAAGCATAGACATCTTAGAAAGATCCCCATAGATGTACAAAAAGCTTTTTGTCAAAGTAATTGAAAAGAGTCCAGTCCTTAAGTGTCCCAATAGAAGGGCAAGGAAAGAAGAAAGGAGGTAGAGGAGAGGGGAAAAGATGAGGTGGTAAGTGAACGGTAAACTAATGGCAGTCTTCTCCAGGGTCTCCTTGGAAATCACATCTTACCGCTTCTTCATTGTCTTCTGGGCACCATTCTGTGCACTGGACACTGACTTCACCACTCACCTGTGATTGCTTCCTCACAATGCTGTACAGTCTGCCCCTACCATGGAGTTATTTTGTTTCCTTGCACACAACATAATTTCTCTCAGTTCTGCACCTTTGCATATGTGGTTCCCTCTACCTGGTCCTGTCTTCCACTTAACTGCTTTTTTGAAGAGCCACATCTCACTTAACCCTCCAGTCTCATCACAATGCTCAGGGAAGCTACTCTGGGCCCTTCAACTCTGGGTAGTTGCCCCTCATCTGCCCCCAGAGTTCTTTATATTTTCCCCACTGTAACATTTTATTACATGATATTATAAAGGTCTGCTTACGTACCTGTATATCCCAATAGACTGCAAGCTCTGAGAAGGTAAGAAGCTGTGTTCTTGCAGCCTCACTCATGTCTTCCATAGATATTTGTACATTTGTCGAAAGAATAATTGAATGATTGATTGAACAAATAAATACAACCCAGATTGGCAGGTCGGCATATGGTGGAGCCTAAAGTTTACGTTTATTTCCTCAAGTGAAAGCTGAGTCAGGAGCCTGCAGCCGGTAAAGCCACATTCTAGATTAACATAGGGAAAAGATGAATTAGCCACAGGTTTTTAAAAAATGAGTGCCTACTCTCAACCTGGGCCACCATGGGCAAGAATGAAGGAATTCACTGAGCATTCTGCAAAGGGTAAGAACTTTTATTTACCCAGCTGTGTATCTGATGGTTCTCATCCTGGGGGGGAAAAGGGCTTACCCATATCTACTGAGTATCTATGATTTGATAAGCACTATGCCAATCATTTGCATGCATGATCCCATTAAATTCTCACAACAACTCCACAGAGGCAATTACTGATATCCCCATTTTACACAGGTCACCACTGAGGCCCAGAGCAATTAAGCAATTTGCTCAAGGTCACACAGCCAGTGGATTTTGGATCTCATATTTAAATCTAAGTCTGCCTCTTACCACTCTATCTGGCTGCTTCTGGAGCTAGAAGAATCATTTTAAAGGTATGTATGACTTCCCATAGTTGAGAGCCCATTGTCAAATTTTAGGAGGGAGAGGATGAGGGTCTGAACTGATATCCTATGGGGAGGTTGCAGGGAGAGAAGGAGATCGAATTAGAGATATCTATGAGGTATAATAGGATGAGGACCTTAATACAAATCTTCATTCATTTGTTCATTCACTCCAATATTCATTTAACTTTATTATGTGCCAGAAAATACAATAAATGGGAATGTAAATATGAGTAAGACCTGGTCTCTGCATTTCATGAACTCAGATTCTAAAAGAAGAAATAAATGAAAACAATATTGCTATAGTGTCACCAAGTCCTTGTGATTCTAACTTTTTAATATTTCTAGTCATTTCTTCTTTTCTACCCTCACTGACATGTGATCCACGAAACTCATTTCTCATATGTAGCACTAACTAGAGTATGAAGCCATTTTATGGCTTTCTGCCAGAATCTTTTTTTTCATTTCATGGGCAACACAAACACATATTTACTGCTTACCTTAAATGTTTATCTATTAACATTAAAATATAAATAATAATAATAATAATAATAATAATAATTCAGCATCCATTTTCTTGACATACACCTACTGTATGTCAAGTTCTTGAGCAGGCACTAAGTATACCACTCTGAGTACAATAGCAATTACATTTGGAGGAGATACAGAAAAGTAAATAGGCAAATACAATATAGCTTTATGTGTGTGAAGGTACAAAGCAGTATAATAGGTAAGTTATGGTAGAATATAGGAAGGGTATTTCATTCGACCTAAAGGAATTAGATGGAAGAAGTGACATTCAAACAAAAAAATGAGAGAAATATGTATGTCTAGAGATACTATGCAATACAGAACCCTTTGCTTTACACAAGAATTGTTTGGAATGTATCTTTTGAGGAATAGATAACTAGAAATATTAAAGAAAAAATTGGGGGTTACTCTTCCTGGAGCTTAAAAATATTATTTTACAAATAGATGATGTTCCCTCACTAATGACTTAAATCAAAAATTCAAAGTCTGCATGTCATCTTTAATACGCAAAGGCATGTTATGAGGTCACTAACTAAATTGGGTCTTTCTGATCCTTTTCTCAGTCATCATTTATCCTGCCCATTGTTCTGTTGAAAAACTGTCAAAGTTCCATGGCTCTGTCCTGGAAATGAAGTAGATAAATGAGATTTCTTCCATTGATAATATTGACAGTCTCCAGGCCTTAACTCTTGGGTTTTGAAAGAGAATGCTGATTTTGTAAATGAAAATTCATGAATGTTTGAAACATACTGATGCAATAGTTCCTACGTCTGGGTCAAAGGGCAGGAGACACTGGCTCAAATCAAATCATCAGTAACCTTAAGACCATTGGAGATCTAGAAGCTCTTAAAGTAGAGTCATATCAAAGTCTACTAATAGCTGTAAGTGAGGTTGCCCCTGGAAGTTGCGAGATCTCTCCATGCTGTTTTTGTCAGCTCTGCCTTCATTGTCTGCAGACCACCTGAGCCTGATTATTTTCAGTTTTTTAATGCTACCCGCACCAAGGCAGAGCCCTGCTTCTTGCCTGACCTCTCATAGCCTTTGTGAATTTGGGGAATGTATATAATAGTCAGTTTGAGGGAAAAGAGGGCAAGAAAGATCTATAAATACATACATTCTCTCTCTCTCTCTCTCTCTCTCTCTCTCTCTCTCTCTCTCTCTCAATCTTTCTCTCCCCCTCTCTCTCTCATCTTCATTGTTCAAAGCATGCAGAGAAATGTTGAAGAACACTTATAACAAAAATGTTTCTAAGAAAAAATCCTTTCTTTTCCTGGAAGACTCTCAGCTTAGGAAGGCACTTCAGTGTGATGATTGAGAGCATGAACTTTAAAGATAGGTATGTTTGTGTTCAGTTCTGCCCCACATGTACTAACTGTATAGCAGAAGTAAGTTTCTCTATCTCTCTGGGCCTCTCTCTACTTAACTATAAAATATTAGGGACATACTAACCATATCCACTCCAAAGTTTTTGTGAGAATGTAAAACTGATGAAATAAATGGGGCATGAATGCTGAGCCTGCCACATTGTAAATTCTCAATAAGGCAGCCATCATTGCTGATGGTATTATTAAGCAGTCACAAGTCCATTATCCAGGAATAATAAAGCATTCAATCACAATCGCCAGGCATTTTTCAAAGCTTGACCAGGTAGTTTCTAAAGCTCATCTCTAGGTTAGCTGGGACTCCCCATAGGGAAGAGAGACCAGCTTGTTCAGCTTCACATGCACACTCCTACATCAGTGTCACTGCTGGGCTGCACTTCACTAATTTCTTCTCATTTCCCTACGCTACAATCTCTGACATGGAGCCTTCACAGAGATAAGGGTTTTCTCTTCCTCGTGAAGAGGTTGAGAAATCTCTCGTTTCCTTATAGCTTTCACCTGTAAGCCCAGCCTTGCATTTAGCTGTGAAATTCCATCTATGAAGACAAATATTTATTGAGCTCCTGACTCTTACATTGAAGAGTGGATTTCCTGGTGACAGCTGCCCAGTGTTTATGTATTCCCCACTGCAGGGCTGGCCAATTCTTCCTCCCTCCCTTTCTTCCTCTCTCCTTCTTCCTTCTTTCTTTCCTTCCTTTCTCTCTCCTCTTACTTCTTTTCTCTCCTCCTCTCTCTTTCCCTCTCTCTGCCCCTCTTGTTTTTGTATTTCTTTTTTATTCATAACTGGTAGCTTCTGGTCAGCTTCCTAGCTCTCAGCCTTTTTGAAATGGACCATCCCACCAACAACTGAGACAAAATCCGAAGTGATGTCATTTTTAACATAATTTAAATCAATAATAGCAACTTCATGAGTTACCCCTCCCAAAGATGGCTGGCTTTAAACATAGAATCCTATAAATGGCAATATCTAAATTCAAAAGAATTTTACTATTGTTTACTATTTTGGAATTCCAGGTACCATGGCCAGTTACAAGAGGATATGTTTAGACCAAAGAATCCTGATTCTTCTACTGACTCCTCTACTACACCTGCCCCTACATATAGCAACTGCTCATGAAGGGAGGTGAACAAAATGACTGAAAATATGTCCTCAGATTTTAAAGAAACCAGAAATCTTTCAGGATCTTGGGTTTCTCTTTCATTTAACCATTATATTTCCAATCACTTTGAGAATTTAGCATTTAGAACACATCTATTTATCCCCTATTCTAGAACAAATACTGTCCAACTGTACTGAACAATCAACAGAATTTGACTCTTGATTGTTTAAGCACAAAATAAATTTATTGGATGGATTTCTGGGACCTCACAAAATTGACAGGAAGGCTGAAGCACCAGACATGAAAAATGTACAAGACTGAAGGTCGGGTAGCTGAGAGCACAGCTGAGGTCAGGCCCCAGAAGCAGTCTGAATGGGACACTACTTGTCTCTGCTTCTACCAACATGAAAAATCTCCAATTGTTTCAGGTTCTTTGGGTGGAGCATCCAGTTGGCTACAACTAAATCATCCCCACAGCCAGAGAGAAGGGAAAGGAAAGACATCCCTTCTTTGGCTTCTTTATGGGAAGTGGAGTCCTACCACTCACCTATTTTAAGTAACGGAAGTATTCATATGCCAGGCAGCCCCACCCACACTGTCTTCTTTTGGGCTTTGAAACATAGTGCTCCATGGATTTAAGGATTGTTTGGCATCAATGCCAATGAATAGCATGCATAATCTCTCTGCAGAAAACTAAAACCATTCTGAGAAATCTTCAATGATCTCAGTAAATAGAGATATACACTATGCATATTATTTAGGATTCTCCAGAGAAATAAACATTTAGAAGATGATATAGATAGATAGATAGATAGATAGATAATAAGAATTGGCTCAATGTGATTATGAAGGTTGAGAAATTCTACAATCTGCCACATGCAAGCTGGAAAACCAGGAAAGCCCACAGTTTAATTCAGTCTGAACCTAAAGGCTCAAGAATCAGGGGCTGATAGTTTAAGTCTCAGTTTGAATCCAAAGACCTAAAAACCAGAAGTACCAATGTCTGCAGAAAAAGATAGACGTCTCAGCTCAGAGAGAGTGAATTCAGCCTTTCTCTACCTTTTTGTATGAACTGGTCTCTCAGTGGATTGGGTGATGCCCACCCACTTCCCTTCTGGGGACCACTCTCACAGACACATCCAGAAATGTTTTACCAGCTATTTGGGCATTCTTTAGCCTAGTCAAATTGACATATGAAACTAATCATCACAAGTCCCCACCCACCCTGTCAACTTGGCAGCCATATACTTCTCATTAAACCATGCTTAATTTCCAAATAAAGTCAAAAACAAGGTAATAATTTTCTCCTTACACAACTATCCTATGTATAATAAAATTACACTAATTGCTTTCTCAGAAGAGGAGGCAAAATTCTTGAGTGATTTTTTTCTTTTCCTGATATCTTATAACTTAAATAATATGATGTAAGATTAACATTACTTAAATACTGGTATAAAGTCAATATATCTTATGTTATATGAGAAGAGAATAAGAGAGAAAAGAAAACAAAGACATTTCCTTAATATATGTATATATGCACACAAATTTATTCATAACAAAATAAGGAGGAAATGCTCAAAATAATTACAGTCCTCATTTCTGTAAGTGATAATGTGGTTGCAGCTGGTATTTCTAATTACCTTCTTCTACTACCCATTCTGTATTCTTTTTGCCTTCAGCAAACATCTCAGCAAGTTGTAGTTCTTTACCTGGTGGGGTGACCCAAATCTTTATTTCTGAATAGTCTGGACTATTACTAATACTGCCTGGACTGTGTTGTAGTTTTCAAGTGACTTTAATATCTGGGCATGATAATTTTAAAAGACACCCAAGGGATCTCTTATATTCTATACACATTCTCTCCACAGAAGGCATTTTGGAGTGGTAGTCCAATTTCCCCTTGATAGTCAGGATCAATCTCCCCAGCTAACCCCATAACTTCCTTCTTTGCTTATTGATTCAGAGATGTAAAGAGTCCAAAGTTGTCAGGTGGCGGTCTTAACTTCCAGTTCAATGGAATCATGGTTGTACTGACTGATGGAATCTGGAACTAAGACCTCCAGGTCAGCAGAGCATAAAGTCATTGGAACAGAAAACAAAAATTTTGCTAGTGGGTCACTAGAGATATTAGTTAGTGGTGCCTCTTTCTTTTCTATTCCTTGGTTCCCTGACTAATGACTACTAGTTATTGGAGAAATAACACCATAAATTGAGCACTGATTCAGAGCATATACAGTCTTCTGGAGAACCTTGTCTTAGTCTTGCACGAGCTGGAGCTATAACTGAGTCTTCAAAAGGTTATCCCTGTTCTATCAAACCAGCTGCTTCAGGACAATAGAAAACATAGTAAGACTTCCATGAGCATAGACCCAATGCCACACTTTCTTTGCTATGAAGTGAGTTCCTTGACCTGAAGCAATGCTGTATGGGATACCATGATGGTGGATACAGCATCCTGTAAGTCTATGGATGGTAGTTTTGGGAGAATTATTCAGTTCAGGGAAGGTAAATCTGTATCCAGAGTGAGTGCCTATTCTAATAAGGACAAAACACTGCCCCTTCCATGATGGGAGCAATCACTGTAGGGAATGGTGCCATACTGAGTGCTCAGTAATGATCTCTGCTGGAAAACTAGGCATGCAGCAGTGGCTGTAACCTGATCAGTGGCTTAGTGAGTAGAATTCCATGTTGTTGAGCCCATGTACACCCTTCATCCCTGCCACCATGGCCACTTTGTTCAGGAGCTTGTTGGACAAAGACAAGGGTGGCTGGAGAAAGAGGTTGACTGCTTTATGCATAATAGGTCATCCTATCTACCTGGTTATCAAAATCCCTGTGGTAGGCATTCACATGGGTCACAAATGTCTATATGGTTTTTGCCTATTCAAAGAGGTTGACCTACGTACCTCTTCCTCAGATTTTCTTGTCACCAATTTCAATCATGTTTCTCCCAAGTCCCTGACCATCCAGATAAATTATTGGCCAAAATCCATGAATCAATATATAATTGCACATCTGGCCATTTATTCTTCTAAGCAAAGTGCACGACCAGGTACATTGCCCAAAGTCATGCTCACCGGGAAGATTTTCCTTCCTCACTGACCTTTTGAGATGTCCCAGAGAGGGGCTATGGTGCTATAGCTGTCTGCTTTTGGGAACTTGCTAAGAGACCATAGGGTAAGGCTGGGAGAGAGAAATCAGTGTAGCAGGAATGGGGCCATTGGCATTTGGGCCTCTTCTTTATATAACTTACTTGTTTCTTTAGAGCCTGCTCAGGCCTAATCACATATAATACCATTTCCTTTTAACCCTGGAGTTTTTTTGTTTACATTCAACTTTATGGCTTGGTGGGTCAGATAGTGAACAGTTTAGATCACATGGTTACTTGGTGGCCCATGATTAAGCATTCAGTCTCTACTAAGACCTGATAGCAGTCTAGGAGCTGTTTCTCGAAAGGAGAGTAATTATCTGATTATGGCAAAGCCTTGCTCCAAAACCTTAAAGGCCTGGGATTAGGGGGCCTGCCAAAGTCTAGAGCATCTTTATGTGTCACTGGCACTTCAAGCATCATTAGATCTGTTGGATCATATGGTACAAGTGGCAGAACAGCTTACACAGCAGCTGGGACCTGTTGCATAGCCTTCTCTTGTTCTGGGCCTACTTAAAACTAGCAGGTTTTTGGGTCATTTGGTAAATGGGCCATAGTAACACTGACATAGAGAATATGTTGCTTCCAAAATTTAAAGAGGCCACTTTGCATTGTGCCTCCTTCTTGGTTGTAGGAAGTCCAGATGCACCAACTTATCATTCCTCTTTGAAGGGGTATCTCAGCATGCCCCACCCAAGTGACCCTTAGAAATTTCATCAAGGCAGAAAGCCCCTGAATTGTAGTTGCATTTATTCCCTACCCACTGTCACACAAATGTCTTAACAAAAAGTTTAAAGTGATTACTACTTCTTGCTCACTAGGTCCAATCAGCTTAATGTCATTAATGTAATGGGTCAGTGTGATAGTTTGTGAAAAGGGAAGGCAATCAAGATTCCTGTGAATTAAATTTTGACATAGGGCTGGAGATGTAGATTATTTCTGGCCTTGCCAGCTGAAAACCTTACAGATAGAAATGCAGAAAAAGGCATTGTCAGGTCAATATCTGTATACTAGAACCAGGAGAAGTGTTAATTTGTTCAAGCAATGAAACTACATCTGGCACAGCATCTGCAACTGGAGTCTCCTCCTGGTTTAGCTTATGATAAATTGTCATTGTCCAAGAACTGTCTGTTTTCTGCACATGCCAAATAGGAGAGTTGAATGGGTATATGGTGAGAATCACCACCGCTGCATCTCTCAAGTCCTTGATGGTTTCACTAATCTCTGCAATTCCTCCAGGATGCAGTATTATTTTTCATTTACTATTTTCCTAGGTAGAGACAGTTATAGTGGCTTGGCCTTTCTCACCGTATTAGTTTTTACTCCATATATCAAGGAGTCAATGTGGGAATTCTGCCAGCTGCCAAGTGTGTCTGTTCCAATTATGCATTCATGTATTACATAAGGGGAGAAATACCACAGAGTGGACTCACGGACTCACTGGACCCACTGTGAGATGGACCTGAGCTAAAACACCATTGATCTCCTGATACATGATGTTTTGTGTCTTGTGGAATAAGTGTCAATTCAGAGCCAGTGTTCAATAGTATCTGAAAATTCCTATTGTTTTATTTTTCCCCAATGTACAGCTACCCTGGTAAAGGTCATAGCTCCCTTTGGGGAAGGCTGGGAGAAAGATTAGCAGTATAAATTTTTGGTAATGTATCTAGTCCTTTCTCAAGGGGACCCAGTCTCATAACTTTAAATAAGAAAAAAGACAGGCAATTTAATGGGAAACCAAGCAAAAGGCTTAAACAGATATTTTATAAAAGAGGACATCCAGATACCCAGTAAGCAAATGAAAGGTGCTCAATATCATCAGATAAATACAAATTAAAGCCACATGAGATACCTCAATGCATTCATCAGAATGACCCAAATTAAAAAGACTGAAAATAAGTATACATTCATATGTGTACCAAAAGGTATGGACAAGAATGTTTAAATAGCAACATCTGAATATTCAAAAACTGGAAACAACTCAAATGATATAAAAAATAAAATATGATAAATTGCTTAAAATAAAATACTACACAGCAACGAAAACCATATACTGCACGTAATATGGATGACTCTCACAGTCACTGTTAACCAAAAGAAGGCAGATATAAAAGGGTATGTACTGTATGAGTCCTTTTGTTTAATTTTCAAAAACAGGCAAAAATAACTTTATAGTGCTGAAAGTTTAAAAGTTAACTTTTCAGGCAGTGTAAAAACTAAGAAGTGCCATGAGGACTTTCTGATGTAGTGTTCATATTGGTTAATGTAGTGGTTGCAAGGTTCACTTCATAAAACTCATGGAGCTGTGCATTTACACGTTTTACTTTCTGTGTATGTCATACTTCAATTAAAATTTTACTTATAGAAAAACTTGGGGAATATGTATAAGAATGAATTCTAAGAGCTTTAGGAAAGAGAGGAAGGCTTTTAATTTTAGATTGGGTTTATTTAATCAGTAGGGGTATACTTACCCTATCATCTGGATTTTTAATAGTTATGTAAGTCAGATGATGAAGGTTTAAGTTTTGTTCAGTGCCTATACCATAGTGTGAGTTTATTTGTCTAAGAGTTTTACTCAGTAATTGGAAGAATGCCATATTAGCTTCTTGATCCATGCCAAAATTACAAACCAGAAATAATAGTATACCCCTGGGAGAACAAAAGAATTAAGGACACTGTCAATGGTCTGAAAGATTTAAAGGTGCTGATTCCTATCACATCCCTATTTACTCTGGATCTACAGAGTCTGAAATTCTGGAGGTATTGTCTAGCAGCCTGTGCTTTAATGAGCCCTCTAGGTGATTTTGATGTACGTTTAAAGTTAAGAGAATCACAGATATAAAGAGAATCCTTATTGCTTTATCTCGAAAAGGACAGAGTGCCAGAAGCGCATCATTTTAAACTGAGACTGAAGTGTACTCACCATCTAAGCATGAGAGCTACACCGTTTCTTCAGATCGACACCACTATTTATTCCTAGATTTCTTGTTCATTTCAATAGCACCATAGGATATTGATTGGTCCCTACATTGATAACATCATGCTTGTAAGAACTACAGCAAAATGTAATGGTATTCTAGGTAATGTTATGAGCAACATGTGATTAGAAGTCAGAAGATATTTTCTATGAAAATATAGATTCAAGCCACTATAGTTTGTAGGAATCAGTGGTCTGGGGCATTGTGGGAGATCCATTCCAAATTGATAGACAACTTGCTGCACTTTTTATCCCTGCCTTTCGCAAATATAAAATATAAAGGCATATTGTTCTTGGATCTCTGGGCTTTGAAGTTAACAACATAATTGTGTGTGCTATTCCAAACTATCTACCAAGGTTCAGAGGAAGAGGTGGGTCTCCAAGTGATCCAAGTGGATATTTGGTGCCCAGGACCCAGCAGATAATTTGTGGAACATCAGTGTGTTAAATAAATTGTGTGGCAAGCCTAAGTAGAAAAATGAAAGCAGAGTTTCCTGATGGGTTAGGGCATGCTTTCTTAAACTAACTATATTCTTTCAAGAAACAGCTACTGGTTTTCTACTGAGCCCACATAGACTGAATGCCTAATCATGAAACACTCAGTCATCATGCAATCTGAGCTGTTCATAATGTACAGAGTTTTATATGATTCACCAAGTGATAAAACTGTTCATGTCTAATAACACCCATTGGACAGGTGGTAATGTTATATAAAGAAATAGGCTCGAGCAAATCCTGAAGGCTCGAGTAAATTAACATAAGCTGGTAAATTACATCCCTAGTATGCCTGTTCCTACCACACTGCCATCTCAACTCAAACTCTAATCAAGGATCTTTCAGAGAATCTCTGATGATCACTTAAGAGAGAAGAAAATACTTTAAGCCTGGTTTGCAAGTGCTCTGAATAATATGTTATAGTGATATAGATCCACTTAGAAAACGGGCTAAGGGCAGTTCTCCAGGACATAGAATTTTATCCATAAAAAGAAAGATGGCCTAAAGTATGCCTCTATAGTTATTCATGGGAAATGACTTGGCTTGGCTAAATTTTTAAAGATATTAAAGGAAAAAGATTAGAGATTGGTGACAAGGAGATTTGAGTTATATAAATAAAACTCTCAGAATCAACTGTTATTGGATTCCATGTGACTGTAACCAAAGAGCACACTGTGCTGGAGATTATTAGTAATCAGGTGGATGAAATCTCTGTCTGGAGGAGGCTAATCTGCTTCTTTCCCCAATTCTCTTGGCGTTTGTTCAGTGCACTCAATAACAAAACACTGATCATGCAGGGATGGAGGCTAAGCCATAAGGACTTTCCACCACCAAGGCTGACCTTGCCACCGCCACAGCTGAGTCCTCATCATGCCAGCAGCAGTGACCAACACTTAAAGCTTGATAGGTTGCCATAGCCTGAGGGATCAGCCAGCCACCCTGTTGGTAAGTTGATTGCATTGGACTCTCTCCATCATGAGGTGGAAAGTGACTTTCTCTCACTGGAATAAACATTCATTCTTGATATTTAATTTTTTTCTGCTTGCAAACTTTGTACGCCAGCTACCCCATCTGTGGACTTAATGGATCATCTTATTCACCATTGTGATATTTCACATAACATTACCTCTAATAAAGAACTCACTTTACAATCAGGAAGGTCATTGGACTGATGTCCATGGGATTCATTGATTTAAGCATTTACCTCATATCCCCAAATTGCTGGTCTTGATGGGTAGTGGAATGGTCTATTGAATAGTATCAGAGCATCTGTGGAAAACCACACTCAGTGAGGATGGTGTGCTGTTCTACATGGTATTTGTTTTCCCATAACCAGAATATGTGGTTCCAGGGACACAGAAGGGGAAATGAGTGAAGTCACTTAAAATTTCTTTCACTCTGCCTACGAATCTGGACTCTAGAGGTCTTAGTAATGAAGAAAGAAAACCCAATCTTGTAAACCAATATTCCTTCAGGCTATTCTGATATTTTCATGCCATTAGGCAAAAAGGTAAAAGAAAGGGATAGGTAATTAAGACTATTACTAAAGGGACTGGGAAGAATATGTACGAAACCCTTAGAAATTCTATAAACAGATAAATTTAAAATGGTTAAAAGATTTAAAAAGATGCTTCAGGAAGAGACATTTAAAAATTATCAATAAGCAGATAAAAAGATGCTCTACATCTTTAGTCATACAATGTAAATTAAAATCAAAATTAACTACTAAAATGGTTAGAGTTTAAAAAATTACCAATACTAAGCTTTGATGAGAATTTGGTTCAACTGAAATTTTCAGACATTATTGGTAGGAAAGTCATAGAGTACAACAACTTTGAAAAATAGTCTGGTCATTTCTTTGCTCCATAATTTTATGTATTTTTAGGAGTATGTTAATAGTAGTTGACACACTAGTCCATAGCTTATGAAATGTTAAGGCAAGCATTGTGATAATCCTAGAAGAGTAATAGACACAACTGAAGGTCTTGGACTTGGAACCAAATGCAGTTATTTGGGTTAACCTCGTTAGGGAAAGTAGCAAGTAATTTCTTTTAACATGTTGAGAGATTGCATTAGGCTAGATGTTAGCATTTTTTATTTTAAGAATAAGAAGAAAAATATAATGTTGAAAAGTTAATAAATGAAATGTAATGAAATTTTTAAAAATCTCTTTTGACCACTTATTATTTAAATACCTTTTTTAAGTTTGGGGAATTCTCTGAGATTATAAATATGAAAGTCCTTAAATTATATGTTATTTTCCCAGCCTGCTTTGTAGCTAAGACATGAACATATGACTTAACGGGATATGCTTTGCTTAAGTTTGGAATATAGAAGTGATGATGAAGAGAAAGTACCAAAACAATTCTTTCTGGGGCAGGGGCAGTAGTGAGTGGAGGAACATCAAGTCCCCTTGCCAGTAGAGGCAGAGATGCTAACGATGGATCCTGTGTCCAGGAGCAGTAAATTTGGCAGCGCCTTCTCCAAATTTCACATGTCAAAGCCCCAGTGAGAAAGTACTTGGAGACAGATACTTTGGGAGATAATTAGGTTAAGATAAAGTCATGAGAGTGGGGCTGTCATATGGGCCTTAGAAGAAAAGACACCAGGAAGCATGGTCTCTCTCTCCACATGTTATGACACAGTGAGAAGCTGGCCATTTGCAATCCAGAAAGAGAGTTCTCACTGGAAACCAAATCGGCAGGACCTTTATCTTGACTTCCTAGACTCCACCACTGTGAGAATAAATGTCTGTTGTTTGAGCCACCAATTCGATGATATTTTGATGAAAAACCAAACAGATTAAGATTCTGCAGCAGCAGTGTTTCTCTCTCTGAACCAGTTTTATGGGGTTTTTTTTTGCCTGTTTTTGCCGGAATCTGATTTTTCTCAGAATCTTAGAGATTCTGTAAGACACCAAACTTTCATTAAACACATTTTTTTTTTCTTAAATGAGCTTTGTTTGATTTCCATTGCTTGCACCTAAAACCCTGACTAGTAAAAAGGAATTTGGGGAGATATTCTAGAAAAGGTAAGATATAGCCTGAGTGTGTCTGAAAATATTAAATTTACTAAAAAAACAGGAGACAAAAAGCAGAAAATAATGCTAGGTGAGAAGAATGACAAGCATTTGGGTGTGGATGGAACATAAATTTTAAAGTAGAGTCACCAAAGATAAAGCTGGAGGGGTCAGCAGGAGACAGATAAGGTAGAGCTTCCATGTTATACTAAGGAGCTTGAATTTTATCCCACAATTGATAGAATACCATTAAATGTTTTCAGCAGGGGGATGACATGGTCTCATTTGCATTTTAAATATATTACACTGGCAGCTGCGTGGAGAATGGATTAGACTGGGATATAATTGGAAACAGCTAGAACTGTTAGCAGGTTCTTTCAGTAGTCCACCTGAGAGATGATGGGGTCCTCAACAGAGCAATGTTTACCTGGATAGAAATGAGGACACACATTTGAGAGATTATTAAGGGGAAAAATCACCAAGACTTGGTGTTTGAAAGTGAGACAGCCAAGGATATGGAGAAATAAGGAAAAACAGCATGTTTCCGCAATTGGCTATTGACAATGTCAACTGAAAAGAGATATATCAGAGGAGAAAGCTCCATTTAGGATAAAAGATGAAAAGTCTTTTGAGTGATATTGAGACTGAGGTATATGGGGCATCTAGGTGTAAATGTCCAACAAATATGTGTACAGATGCATCTGAAAGCAAGATATATACCTGGATTTGATCTACTGACATAAACATAGTGTGTTGATACAAAGAAATTCAACCCATAATGGTAGATTAAATCACAAAGAGAAGCATATAGGGAGTAGGGCCACCACATATGGCCATGCAGGTTGTGTGTTGCAACCACATCAGGTGGTTCTGGTGATAAAAAGACCTGTGAACTGAGAACAAAATGCAATGACTCTTGCATTTAAGAGTAGACATGTTAGAGCTCTTAAAAAGGAAAGAAATGGTCCAAGAGACATGGAGACCATAAGAAAATTGAAATGTTTTCCCAAATGAATTACAGCAATGATGATGTTATTTTCATTTGGCTGCAAATAATAATAAAATCTACTACAACAGCGTCGATAAATATGAGTTTATTGATATCATGTAACAAAAAGTCTGGGAGAAGGCAGTTCTGGGCTAACACAGCATCCCTCTACCTTTCTTATCATGGGAACTTTGTCCTTATAGATATAATATGGTTGCTACATTCTCAGTCATCCAATCCTCATTCTAAGCAGGAAATGATGGAAATTAAAAGGGGGCTGAAAAGTACATGCCATGTACATTTGGAAGACTAACTGCAAAAATGTCCCAGTTATTTAACCCTCTATGAATTCGTAACCTTATACTATGACTATGAGTTTGCAAATCCTCTGTTAAGGGGTAGATTTTATTTCCCTATCTCTTTAATCTACCTTGCCTTGTGACTTGCTCTAGACAGCAGAATACAGTCCAATCGGTGATGTGCCAGTTCCCCATCTAAGCCTCAGGAGTTCTGTGTGCTTCCATGTATCTCTTGGAACTCTGCCACTGCCATATGTATAAGCCCAGGCTAGCCTGCTGGAGGATGAGATTACATACTCCAACAGCCAGCCAACTCCCAGAAGCAGAGCCATCTAGATGACCCTAAGATGACTATATAAAGGAACCCAACCATTACCAGAAGAACTGCTCAGCTGAGTCCAGCCTAAATTGCTAACCTACAGAATCACGAGCTAAATACATGATTGTATTTTTAAGCTACTAAGTTATGGGGGTAGTTTATTTTGTTCCAGTCATTATTGACATATAAACTTAGTCAAATCCTTTCAGAAATATTTCCAAGGAAATTTCCAGATAAAGATGATGGGCTGAACATATGCATCTACTTTTATTTCCTCCTATATCCCCAGGAAACTGAGAGTAAATGATAATTTTAAAAGGGCACAAACTCACAAGGATAAGAAAAATGGGCAAGGCATAAAATTTTGGGAGCTGGATATGAATAATATAGGGTGTTAAATACAGTCTCAAACCAGAATCAGGGAAACTTAAGAATCACCCATTTTTTAAACCATGAGATCTCCCAAAAGGGTCAGAAATTTGTGGCACAAAGCACCTTTAGAAGTGAGAAGAAAGTGTAGAAATTAAAGCAAAAATTAGTTTAAAATCAATTTAAGAAGCAAGGTGATTCCCAGATTCCCTTTCTCATCCTTGCAAGAGATTTTCTCTTTAATTTTTTACTTTTGTGTCATGTTTCTGAAGGTTTTGTCAAATCCACAATTTTTTATTTCTCTCATAGTTTCATCTAGTAGTTTTGTTTCTGTTTCAGCACTTAAAATTTAAATATTCCTTGTCAATATATTCTGGGGGTAAGAAGTGAGGTAGGAAATTAATTTTGTTTCTGAGCTACTATCTTTATTTTGGGACCATTTACCAAATAACATATCTTTTCTCCTCTCACAAAAAGTGCCACCTTTATCAAATATTACATTGCTGTATATGTCTGGGTCTGTTTTTTAACTTTGTCTTAGTACACGTGTGTGCCAGTACCGTCCTGTTTTAATTTCTGTAGCTTACTCTAATTTTTTAAAGCACATATTATGGCATTATATTGTACTCTACTATATATGTATTTATATTGTTACTATGTTTAGAATGAATAAATATTCATTTCTCTGTTTTCCTAACTAGAAATCCATTAGTACAAGAGATATTTTAACTGATATATGCCTATAACTATGCTAATACTTAGAAGACACTCAAATACTTGCTGAATAAAAGAATAGAATATATTTTAAAACAGAATAGAATGCTTATCATCCCTCAGGCATTATTTATAACTATTCCTAGTCAGGTGTGTACATTTATTTTTTTCTATAACTTTAGAATTAGCTACTCTAATATTTTTGGGCTCTTTATAACTCATAAATTAATTTAGAGAAACATAACATCTCTATAACATTAAATCTTTCCATCCAAAAACCTATGTGACCTTCCATTTCTCCAATTTTTTCTCTATAAGCATTAGTCATTTTAAAGTTTCACATAGAACCTGCACATTTCTTTGGCTCTGTTGTAAATAGATTTTGTTACAGCTAGTTACTTTCCTCTCAAACATAATAGAAATGTATTTCTTGTTTGTCTAACTGTTTAATGAGGATATTTCAGTGGAGATTAGGGGAGGGGTTTGTCAGCTAGGGACCTAAGGTGACAACAGCTCTGCCATCTTCAACATATAGTTTCCAAGTTTTCTCTTTTGGGTAGCTCAATTAGGTGGAAAATGAACAAAGGCCATAGTGTATCTCAGTTAGTTCTTATTTAAATATGGGAAGGCAAATGACTTTGCAATATTAATTTTGTGTTCAATGAACTTAACATCTACATTTTTTCAGTTGACTTCTATATTTGCAATTACTATATTAGCTGTAAGTGATGATTATTTTTTTTTCTATCAGCTTTTATTCTTCTTATTTCATACTTTCTAATTGTTTAGGTTAGTATATGCAGAACAGTGTGAGATAATAGGGAACAATCATAAAACTAGAAAAAATTTGATGATCAATTAAAAAGGAGAAGAAAACTTTTGGGGCTGTGGTTACACAGGTATATGCATTTGTCAAACATTATCAAACTTTAATTCTAAAATATGAGCACTTTATTGTACAAGCTCTCTCATCCACAATGATTAAAAAAAGATAGTAATAGTATTGAAATTCTTTACCTATTCATATCAACAATAGGAATTATTTTATTGTTTCCCTAGTAAACACCATGCTGGCTTTTGTTATGAGGGAAATACATTTGATTATCTTAAGGAAATATTTATCCATTCCTATTTAATAAAGAGTGCATGTTGAATTTTATGACATGCATTTTCAACATTGCTGTGAACTGAATTATGTCTTCCCCAAATTTCATATGTTGAAGCCCTAACCCCCAATTCCATGGTATTTGAAGATGGGACCTCTAGGAGATAATTGTGTTTAGATGAGATCATGAAGATGAGATTAGTGCTCTTCTAAGAGACACCAGAGAGCTTGTTCTCTATTTCCTCTTATCCCTTTATGCCATGTGAAGAAGTCACAGGGAGAAAGTGGCAGACTACAAGCCACGAAGAGAGCCTTCACCCACGCTGGCCCTGCTGGCACCTTGATGTTAGACTTCTAGGTTCCAGAACTGTGAGAAAATGAACTTCTGTTGTTTAAAATACCCAGTCTATGGTATTTTGTTATTGCAGCTCAAGCTGACTGTGACAAACATCTCTAAAGCTAATTATTTGACTTTTACCCTTTGATCAATTAATTCAAATAATTGTATACCTCCCCAGAATGAGCTATCTCTTAATTTTTTGTATGAGGCCCATTGAGCCATAGTATATCATGTTTTAAATGGGCTACTGGATTCCATTTTCCAATATTTGACTTTATATTTTGACATTTAAATGCCTTAATGAATCCTTTTTTGTGCTGTTTTTGTCATATGTTAGTATAGAATGTGCTAAAAAATCTCTGTAGTTCTCTTTGAATCTTCTTTATTAATCATTCTATTTAATTTTATAACTTCTTTACAATTTTTATATTTTATATTTTTTTCTCAGAAATATCTACTACATAGGAGTTTGCAGTTTATTTGAATAAAGTTGCATTAACTCATCCCTAAGTGTTTTCTTTATATCTCTTAACCCCCTTTTATTTTTTTATTTTAAATGTACCTGCTTCCTTTTATCTGATACTAAATTTTAATCTGTAATTCTGCATTATCATCATTAATTATTTTAGCTTTATTTTTCTAACTTCAATTAGATGCCTTGTCATTGATTTTGATACTCTCTTAATTAGTAATATGAAGATTTTTTTTTTTAGTCTTCAAAAATTTTTATTGGAAGACTTTACATTGCCTTCATTTATTGTATTTCAAATCACTGTACATTTACTTTTGTGAAAAGATTGCTTGCATATTCTAGTACAAAAAAAAAACCTAAAATGTGTTTCAGGAATATAGAGAAATGTCCAAATTAAGTAGCAAAAACATACACTGTAATTACTGCTGCATTGCAGTCATTTTTGGTTCTTAAATAGCTATCTTATCTGATAACACATAATATAAAAAGCAATTATTAAAAAATCAGGACTTATATTTCTAAAGCCTTATTGAGAATATCCTGTTGGCACTGGATAACCAAGCACAGGTAGAGCTACCGTAGCAGGATATTCATGTGCCTGTTGGTTCATACCATTGTGCATATTTAGAACACGATTTTCATAATGCTGAGTGCTATCATAACTATTCTGTTAAGTCTCTGTTGGATTACCAGTCCTAAAACTGGTCTGTAAACCAGCAGACACAAAATTACTTCCAAAACTCCCATTGGTATAATTTGCAACATTATAATCACAATTCTGGGTTTTTGCCCCCAAATTTCTCTTATGCAGACTAGAATAGTCTCTGTCATTATTTTCCCTTTCCCTAAAGGTATTAAATCCACCCCTTTCATCTGCCAAGTATCAGTCCCAATGGTCATCCTTCACGCCTCCTCTCCCCCTGGAACGACCCAAACTTCTGTCTCCGACCAACTAAAGCAACTTGGAATTAATTGACTGGCTTCACAAAGCACAGAGGTAGGGTCTCTCATTTGCTTTATATTATTAGGTGTGAAGAAAATATGTGCCATGCCTGTTTTGATTCTTCCAATTCAATGAATATAATCCATTGAGGTGTTAAAGTCATAATTAATGTAAATTTGACATCTTCTACATCTTGCCCTCTGGAGGTCACATCTGTAGCAATCAGAATAGAAGTTTTTCCACATTTGAATTCATTTAGAACCTGGTCACGTTTCTGTTGACTTGTCTCCATGGATACCCATGGCAGGCCACTTGTCTCCTCATTTCTGTAGTAAGTTCGTTACATACATCTCCTTTTAGTTTCAGCAAAAACAATGATTTTATTTCTCTTCTCACTCATGATTTCCACAAGATGAATGTTTTCATCCTTTTCTATGTAATGACACTCATCCGCAATCTGAAGAACATTGTGGTTTGCATTCAGTTTCAGTGTGCCAGCATGTATACGGGTACAGCCTTTCAGGAAATCTTCAGCAAGCTGTCTTTCTTCATTTGGCCAAGTCAGACTCCACATTAGTGTTTGCTTGTCAGGTCTTATCTGATCCACAATCTTCCTTATTTAGGGTTCGAAGCTTATGTCAACCATTCTATCTGCTTCACGGAGAACAAGGTAGGTGGTTCTCAGATTTGTTTTCCCACACTCTAAAAAGTCAATTAGTCTTCCAGGTGTTGCAATACATATTTCCACTCTTCTCTCTAAATCACATATTTGTGGTCCCTTGGGGACAACATCATACATGCATGTAGACTTCAACCAATGTGATCTACAGCAGTGGTCCCCAACCTTTTTGGCACCAGAGACGAGTGCTCCTATGAGAATCTAATGCCTGATGATCTGAGGTGAAGCTGAGGCGGTGATGCTAGCATTGGGGAGCGGCTGCAAATACAGCAGATGTTTCACTTGCTTGCTTGCCGTGCACCTCTGGCTGTGTGGCTCAGTTCCTAACAGGCCATGGACCAGTATTGATTCGTGGCCCAGGGTTGGGGGCCCCTGCTTTACAGTATTCAGCAGCTACTTGCTGCACCTGTTGGGCCAGTTCCCACGTTGTTGCCACAACAAGCATATAGGCCTATCACCTTTCTACAGGAATGGCTGATGACTGATGTGGACAATGAAAGGCAGCAAACAGGACAATGTTTGCCCTGATCCAGTCCATGCTGCTTTGACGGTATCTAATCCACTTAGAGCAACTGGCCTTCGCTGAGCTTGATTGAGTAGCAGTGGGTTCAGTAAAGTTCTGTTCTACAATCACATCCATGACATTTGCAGGGAAGTTTGCTTCATAAAAGTTCAAAACTAGCTTCAGGCAG
The DNA here is from genome assembly GCA_030015415.1 of Cynopterus sphinx. Lineage (NCBI taxonomy): Eukaryota > Metazoa > Chordata > Mammalia > Chiroptera > Pteropodidae > Cynopterus > Cynopterus sphinx. Next base: position 51,091,107 of record CM057383.1, on the reverse strand, counting down.
TTGTGATCTCTCAAGGTAATTTACTTGCTGCTTTTCTGTATGTCTCCACCTCTTGTGCTGTGCAGCTAGCCAAATCAGGGCGTTCTTGATAAAAATTCTTCTTAAATTTAGGCAGCTCAACAAGATTCCATTTTTTTTTTTTAACTAATCTCTTCGCAGTGTTTCCAAACTTCTTTCCTGAGAGGATCCCTACTCCATTTCCTCAAAATCGAAGTACGCCAAACCCTTGATCCCTGTCACTCAAATCACCTGGCCTCGATGATTGCAGACGGCGGGAATGAAGTGGAGAGAATCGGAAGCAATGAGTTGCTGGAAGTGGCTTCAGAGACAGTGAAGCTTTGCTGGAGTGGCAGCAGTGGGAAGATTTTGATGACAGCCAGAGCTGCCCAGCAAGAGACCTGTGGAAATGAATGAGCTCGTGAAGATTTAAGTCTATGAAATTTGCTATGAGAACAGCATTAACAATATCACTTTGGTTTTGATATGTAGTATTTTATTGTTGTTAATTCATATTTATTTTTCATTTCAATCTTTGATTTACTTTTTGATCCCAGAGTTCTTTAAGAGTTTTTTCTTCTTCTAGTTTTCAAGTAACATGTGTTGTTCTCTTTTGTGTCTTGTTTTGTTAATACCTAGTTTAATTGAATTGCAATGACCTTTTTCCATTTAGTTTGCATCCTTATCTACTGGGGGTTAGACTTCAACATATAAATTTTGGGGAGACACAATTCAACCTATAATACTGCTCTTTCAGCTTTGTTTTTGTGCTGCTTCTTAAGGAGTCTTATTTCTCTGAGAATTTTGTTTTCCCCTGAGCTCTGCCTTCATTTTAATCTCATTTGGTTGCTTGCTAATTTCTTTTTTAAGCTCTTTTATTCCTACTTTTAGCTCTTGGTTTAGAAATATAATATTTCTTAGTATTTTTATGTGTTTGGTCATAATTTCATTTACAACATGGGGATGTTTTTCTCATGCGTGTTCTTTTACTTTTCTTTTGTTCCTCTCCCACTATTTCATAGTTTTGAATAGCTCTGTTCACTATTACTATCACTCATCTTTACATGAGGTAATGTCTTCCTTAAACGACAATTAAAAAGCTCATGTGGAAGACAAATAAGGCAATGTTTTAGTTTAATTAATAGTTTGGCAGTGAATTTCATGTGACACTTACATTGGCATTGTGTGTTTAGATCTTGCTTTTCTCGTTCAGTAGAAATTAGCAGCTACAAAGCATGTATTTCCATTTTTACTCCTTGCTGCCTAACAGTTCATTTCTTAAATGTATGATGCATACTTAGGTCTCCAAGTTCAGCCCTGTATTAGCTTTCATTTTGTGGTATAAAGCATATCGATGGAGGCTCCCATAGCTGAACCTCCCAACCTGATCACTTTGGTCTATATTAGGATATGATGCTTCTCTCCCTCTTAGAATGAGGGGACTTCTGTCTTCTACTGGGTATTCTTTGGAACTGTAGCAGCCTTCTCTATATGGTGCTCTGCAGGCTTCCAGGCAAATAGAACCTTCTACCTAGTGGGCTAAATTTCCTAAATTCCTCATGGCTATCTGAGCACATGAAAGGATATAATGAAATTAAGTGTGGAACTGTATCTTATATACCATGTTACCGTATCTCAAAAGTTCTGAAACTTTTATTCACATAATAATATACATGAAATTAGACTATATCTTAAAATCAATGGAATCATGCAATTGCTATCAGTATTGTGACATGGTTGTCATTGCTTGTGCATTAATGAACTTGGATATAGTTGTTTATAGTGTTAACACTTCTGTAGAATTATGTGCATTGTTGGTGTTCTATGCATTGAAGTTAACTGACATGTAATATGTCTTCAAAAGGAATATACTCTGACCTGGTACTGAAACAAAATGTTATGAAGTACACAGAAAGGTATGGAAACAGCGTATCAGGGCATAAATCTGATAGCAGTAAGTCAAATACTCATTACTGTAAAGATAACTGCAGTTTCATATTTTCTTACAAAGCAAAACTAAATGCTTTGAAAGGCCTAAAAAGAATGCTATCCAGAAATAGGTTAGGCTCTGTTATGTTTTATTATTAGAATATACACAAAAGGATTGCCTATCACTGACTGAGCAATACAGCTGAAGGCAGGAGAAATTGCTTCAGAATAGATGAAAGAAATTTCTAACTAGGGAGAGGCTGTGTGACCCACTCAAGCTTTGCGTATGACTATCATTATGGCATCAAATATCAATTTGTTCGAACCTTTCTACTGTCAAATTTGATAGCACAATTTCATTGTATTAGACAGCTAAAGAGCTTCCATCCATCATGAGTCTCTTCTCTCTCTCTTTGTCTCTGTCTCACTCTCATTTTAAATTATAGGCTCTTTTCTTTTTTTTTTTTCCCTAGGCTAAGGCATACTCTTCACTCTTCTTATGTTGGTCATGACCCCTCCTCTAGAGTATGTATGTATTACAAACTATACTTACCAAACTATCTTTCTTCTTTCTTCCTTAAAATCTGCCTTTGTCTTGATTCAAGTTACTTTTCTTTGGCTACCTGCCCTGCCCTGATGTTTCCAAATGTTATCGTTAAAATATAGTGTAATTATAAAGGATTATCATTAAAATAAAATGTGATAAACTATATAAAGAAGCAGGAAATGATTAGAATTTTACCCACCCATCCTCCATTTATTTCCCAGGATTTTAATACCATCTTAGGGAAGAATAGTTGGAATGCTTATCTACATGTAGGTTTCCCTTTTATGTTTTGCAGCTTTCCTAGTTAATAGTTTTAGATGATCTCCATTAATTATCACATGTTTCTTATTTGTGTACATGTGGTGTCCATAAACACTCAGATTACATTTTATCATATGGAAAAGTTAAGCACTTTGGGATCTGCAGAAGAAGTTGATCATCTTGGCCCCAGAAAAGCTAGAATGTGTCTTTGAGATTTTGTGTCTATATAACCTAGGTCAAAATGGAATACTTTGAGATGAATGTATGATCTTTCACTACTTTTTTTTTTTTTTGGTAAAGTTTCTAGCCTTGACTATAAGAACATATTTACTGTTACTATAATCAAGCCTTACTTTGTCTTTTTTGAGCTCACTTGGGATCCTTAAGGCCATCCACATTGCCTGAGGTTTGTCGAGGTTGCTAAAGCTCCCACAGATCACCCCAGTTGGATTCCCTGAGTATTTATTACCACTTCCATCCATGTGAAATTTCTTTTCTGAGTGTGGTATTATCTGTTTTTATTCCACTCAAGTCTTCACAAAACACATCTGCCTTTTTACTCTTAGTATCTGGGACATCAACCCAAACTGACAATAGAGTAGAATCTATATAAGATGGCTCAGTATTTTGTGCTGTAGACATCCTTTCAGAAAATCTCTACAGGAAAAGAGTTAAGCAGACCAAAAAAATGTTCCTGCCTCTCACCCATTTATTTCAGTCACTTTCATAGTACAGAAAAGGCCTTTTCACATTTTAGAAGTTTGCATAAATGTGCATCACGTTTAAGGTGCTGCCTTTTCATGTCTTCATCCATTTTCTGTACCAACAATTCATTACCTGCCCTTTCATCACAAAGAAAAATTTTATATTTTGAGAATCACATGGTTCATTACTCTGCTAGAAATGTGCTTTCAGGTATGAGGGCTCTTTGCCTCTTATCTCTGGGCACAGAAAAATCCTTCCCAATGGTAGTGTGCTGCTCTACACCGCATTCCCTTTCACATATCCTCATCTATTTTTCTTTCTTTTATTAAATTGATAAGAAAAATGAAACTTCTAACTACATTTGAATGCTCATTAAAAAGCTCTGTATAGGTAAACATTCTACATATTTGTATTAAAAATAATAGAAAGTAAATAAGGAGAATGTTTTGAAGTTTGTTGGTTTATTTTACTCTTAAAGCCTAGAATAAATATAAATTCACATGCCTCACTGAACTTCCTAAAATTACATGAACATTCTATTTATCAAGAAACCTCAGTCTCTCAGCTGCAGTACTACATTCAAAAGTAAACTAGTGACATGAAATTTTCAAGTCTTCCTGACCTTAATAGAAGGTGCCAGTTGATGAGACATCATGACTATGTGCTGATGAAATAAATGAACAAAATACAGCCAAGTATAAAAAATAGGTTAAAGGTTTGATTTATTTTAAATTTTAAAATACTTGTTATTTATTTTTAGAAAAACAGTTTTGATTTCAATATACAGCACAGTAAGGTGACACAATGGAATAAAATACAAAAAAAAAAAAACAAAAAAGCAAGCAAGCAAGCAAGCAAGAAAGAAAGAAAGAAAGAAAGAAAGAAAGAAAGAAAAAGAAAGGGAAGAAAGAAACTAATTCAATAAAATACATAATGAAATATCTAAACTGAAAAACAAATGCAATGGGACCTGGGTCCATTGTAAACCAAGAAGTGGTTTCAACACCCTATGAATGTCAAAATGAAAAACCTGTCATCTGGGAAATTTGAGGGATGGTGAGAAGAGGACTTGCTTTGTAGAAAGGAATACAAATATTTTTCAAGGACTAAGGTTTAAGGCCTTATGCCAGATCAACAATAAACTCACTTAAATGTTTTGAGTAGGTCATTACAAGACAAGGGATGACTCAGCAAAAATGTTGCTTTCTTGATGGCATTTTTTTAATACAAAGAGAGAAAAGAAAATATAGTTCAATAATATTTTCAAAAGTTTGTGACAATCACTAGCTCTCCATTCAAATTTTAGGAGTAAGTTAGGTGAAGTGGTTGGACCAGGATGGTGTATAAGAGGCTCCTGAGTTCTCCTACAGATGTACCAAATATACAACCACATCTGGAGAAAGAGATCTAAATAAAAACTGAGTGACTATATATCAGATGAATGAGAAAATACCCACATTGAAATGTGTAGAAAAGGCTGAGACACACTTTTACCATTGTGACAGCCTGCTGGAATGTGATAAGGGTAAAAGTTAATTAAAAACTCTGAAACTAGGCAAAGGAAGTCTATACCACCTTAGCAACTTTTAACTAGGACAAGAATGCCTAGTTCCTGGGACCCGTAACCGCACCTGTCTGTCGTGAAACTTGAGGCAATGAGCTCGTACGCTAAGAGCACAGCTTTCCAGGACACAGATAACAAGACCATCTGCAAGGACATTTATCTTTGTAATGACTAACTCCTGTTAACTTTGTGAATGACTGACTTCTGTTTTTTTAACTTACTTTGTTTTTTAACTGCTGATTTAACCCTGCTTGCTTGCGTGGCATAAAGAACAATCAATTGTATATAAACTGGACTTAATCTTTGTCCATGGCTGTTCCTGGCATACCTGGTTTGGTTTATTCCGTTTTGGCCACAACACCATCTACCACATCCCAACTGATTGCCATGCAATCGAGAGGTATCTCTAACTTTTATGCATCCTGAGGAACAAAGGACTTAGACCCCACATCTAGTGCCCCAACTTTTTAAGGCTCTCCCTGAAGGGATGGGATCCCAAAATACCTAGCTAATGGAGCTTGTGTCTACAAGACCCACAAGACGGTGGTAAACAAACAAACACTCTTAAGGGGTGCACAAGCACTCATTATAGCTGCCTCCCCCACTCCGCAGGGCTCAGCACAGAGAGAACAGGCAAATCGCCCATCTCCTGGTTGTTCTTGTTGTGGCGCGACCAAAACCCACGAAACCAATCGAAATTAATTATGAGCCTTTATTAGTCAGCCAGCGACTGACGCTCTACCTTGCAGGGTTAGAAGGGACCAGTTCGGGGTTCTTTGGGGAGGCAGTGCAGTTTTACAGCCTCCCCCACTCCTACTGCATTCTGGAACAAAGTAAATGAAAAAAACAGAAGTTAGTCCTTTACAAAGTTAGCAGAAGTTAGTCATTACAAAGATAAATGTCCTTGCAGATGGTCTTGTTATCTGTGTCCTGGAATGTTGTGCTCTTAGCATACAAGCTAACTGTCACAAGTTTCCCAACAGACAGGTGCCGTTAAGGGTCCCAGGAACTAGGCATTTTTGTCCTACTTAAAAATTGCTAAGGTAAAGACTTCCTTTGTCTAGTTTCAGGGCTTTTAATTCACTTTTACTCTTATCACATTCTAGCAGGCTGTCACATTCTCTGAAAGAGGTTTACCTACATACTTTAATGTATATATTATTCAGCCGTAAAACAGAAGAAAATCTAGATGTTGCAACAACATGGATGGAACTTGAGGGCATTATGCTAAGTGAAATAAGTCAGACAGAGAAAGACAAATACCATATTATTTCATTTATATGTGGAATCTAAAAAATTAACTAATTAATTAATAGATACAGAGAACGTATTTGTGCTTACCAGAAGTGGGGTGAGGAAAACAGGTGAAGGTGCTAAAGGGTACAGACTTCTGGTTATAAATAAGTCCTGAGGATGTAGTGTATAGTGTGGTGACTATAGTTAACAATTCTGTATGTATATTTGAAGGTTGCTAAGAGAGTGAATTTAAAAAATTCTCATCACAAGAAATACATGTGTAACTATGTGTGGTGATGGGTGGGAATGAGGAATCTGTCCACAGATCTTCCTGCTCTAAGAGCCAATAAATTTGCGTTCATGGGCCCCATAGTACTGTAGCAAACAAAGAAGCAGTTCTTAACTGGTGCAGGAGCACCCCTCCTGCAGCTATACGCCTGGACTCAGCACAAAAGGAACAAGCCAAAATGCCTGTCTCTCAGATTCTCCTTGTTTGTACTATCCTAGTGCGTGCCTGAGGGTCCAGATTCTAATCAGCTTGCATTTAGGTGCAATCCTCCCCTTTGGGACATTGACAGGTCTTGGCACACCCTCATCTACAGGGAGCCACTAAGAACTAAGGAGGAGGCTTGGCAGTTGCAAAGTTCTGAGAGATGACTAGAAGCTGAGACCAGGATTATCAAAAGGTCCATCTCTCACATGAGACCACAATGTCAAGAATGGGAGAGGTGGCTGTTTTATCTAATGCACAGAAAACAACACAGAGTCAAGGAAAAAGAAGAAATAAAAACCTGAAATAAGGTAAAACTCCAGAAATAGATCTTAGTGAAATAGACATAAGTGATTTACCTGGTTGAGAGTTTAAAATAAAATAGTGATAAAGATGCTTACTCGTAATTTATGCAATTATAATATTCTACATCCTAAATGAGATTTCACAGCCCTCATTCAAGAGAAACAAGCTTTAAAATAATTTTACTCTGAAGTCCCTAAATAATATAAAATTTAATTCACGGAATCACATTATTACTGGGAGAATCGATAATTTTTTCAACAAACGAGTTTAACAAAAAGATTTAATTTAATCTCCAAGTTTATGAAGAGAATATTTTTTTGTAACTATTTGCATACTTATTTCAGGTTAACTGAATGAGTGATATCATAAGCTGTTTCTAATGACTGATCTGTGTAATAAAAAAATTCCTGTATACACCATTCCTTGGAAGATATTAAAGAATTTTGCCAGCATTAGTCAAAGTCCCACAATTTGTTCCATGAAATGCTCAGAGCAGTGAGCTCTGCATCTCCATGAGAACACACAGTTCGTACAAATCCCCAACTTTCAACAGTAGGCAGGCAGGATTTCTCATCAGGACCTTTTTACCTCTCCTTTTCCTTCCTTCAGACTTTCCCATCGCTAGTGCTCCCAGGCTCTACCTGGCCCTTCTAGTCTATTTCACTTCTCCTCCTTGACTCCTCCTTTACCTCCTTCCCTCCTCCTGACTCCACCCTCTCACAGTACCTGTCTTTGCTGCTTCCCAAGTGCCCTTGAATGGGAATCAGTCTGTTGAAATGAAGATGCCAATATCCTCCTTCCAACAGAGAACTAACTGCTAAGAAGAATGTCCATGATCCCAAGGTCAGCATTTTTGAAGGAGAAACTGTTCTTTGGAAAAACAAAAACAAGAAAAACAAGAAAAAACCCAAAGTGTCAGAATTCTCTCTGGAGTCTTCTGTTTAAGACTATCCTGTGTGCATCTGTGGTGTAACCAGGGCAAAACACACTTACATTTTGGTCAGCCTATTTCTTGTTTAAGAAGCTATAAGACTGCCGGGGTCCCCCAGGGAAATTGCAAAGCATGAGGTTATAGATAGCAGAGCTGACATCTTCTATCTTGACATCACAGCCTATGGCTGTGGAAGAAAAGTGGCTGCAATTTGCAACCTCTCTCTCTTTTCCCTTTTGCTAAACATTAACCAGATCAAACACTCGCAGCGCAGAAATAAGAAAGCAAGACCCAGGTCTCTGACCACTGAGAAGATAAACCTATTTAACTTATTTGACTTGATAACTACCCAACATTACTAAAGCAAACAATCATTTCTCTTCCTGATAGGTATAAAATCTTGACATTTTGAGACTGACTTTAGTTTCTGCTTCCTTTAGAAGAGATTTCCTGCTCATAAGGAAGCTTAAAACTGCTCAGTGGCGTACCAATTTTCAACTCACTTTTACTACTATAAAAACATATAATCTTACTTTTGATGGCCAGGAAAACCATCTGCTTGTTTTTCATCTCGAACGAGCCAAAGGAGACTCTCAAAAAGGTGTAATCCCCCTCCCACTTGACAGCCAGGAAGACAGAGATCTAGCAAATCCTCAGATCCAGCTCACTTGAGCTCATGTAACCAGACATGGACCCTCAGGAGAATACACAGCATTTATGGGTCTCTGTGAGCTTAATGACACCTCCATACAAAAAGGCTTGGAGAGAACTCTTCTTGGTAAGAACCCTTAGTAGAAGCATTGAGAACATTTTACTGGCTTTTTCCCCATCAGCGAAAATCCTTAATATTTGCATGTTCTTCTCCTTAACTCTTATCTTTAAACCATCTCTATGTCCCTCTAAAAATCTCTTACTTAGGTCTTTTATTGGGACATTGGAACAGAATTGGCTTGTAGATTATAGGTGCCCTCTATGGACTTGTTCATTTCTTCATAATATACAAATTTATCAAGAACTATAGGCGCTGGAAGAACTATAGGTGCTGTAACAAGGTGTGGGGACAGAGACCTGATTTAATAATCATCATTGCTCTCAAGGTGTTGCAGGTTAATGGGGATTATCTACATGTAAATAAATTATTATTAATTTCTATAGAGCAAGTGCTATAAGAAAGATGCTTACTGGTGCCATGGGAATCAAACATTTCTGTTTACTGGGGCTTCTCTACCTTCCTCATTATAAGAAGTTGTTGTTGTTATAACTTAAAATTCTATTCAGAGTTACTGAGAAAAACCAGCCAGATTAACTTCTAAGGACACAGAGATTTTTTTAAGGCCTAGAGGGCTATGTTTTTAACTATATCTTTAAAGTCCTTTCAAAATCAATTGATAAAATGCTTTGGTTTCATGAGTCCAAGGCCTAATTCCTATTCCTGCCCTATAACTAATATAGTATGTGAAAACTGCCTAGATTCTTTCCCTTCTTTGGTTTAAATTGTGTCACACTTTCAAAAAAAGAAATCTTACACAAAAAAACCTTGCAGAACATAAAAAAATGTAAAAAATGATTAAAAGCTAAAATATGTTAGAACCAAAATAATAGCTCAATCTCACTTTCAATGAAACACTAAATAAAGCAGCAACAATTTAAATTCAAGTAAACTTGAATGATTGCATGCCTCCATCTAATATTTTACTCCAATTATGCAAGGTACTTTGGTATTAGAGTGTTTTGAAACACAAAATATAATGCAAATAGGTCTAATATTAAAACTTATTTAAAACCTCAAGAGGAACTGAAAGGAATCTAACTTTTACTATATATTTTTTGAGGGGAAAACATACTAGAAACTAGAAATAAATATGTAATTTTGATTTATTTCTAAAAAATCTTAGTGGTTACATATTAGAAGTATGTCTATCAAAATCAGGAAGAAAGAAATTATACATATCATTACCATTGCCAAGGAAAGCTTTTCTAGAATATGGCTAATTCAATAAGACATGATATAAAAACAAAAGTATAAGGGCCTTTCTTGTATAGCATTCACTACACTTGTAATTAAATAATGAATCATAGTCATTAGTTCCTCCCCTGCTAAAGTATAAGCCCCATAAGAACAGGATCTGTATTATTTATAAAGATATCCTAGTGGCCAGGAAAATACCTTTTATAAGAAAATATTCAATAGACCTTTATTAGATGAATGAAGCAGAACTTCAGAATATAGTTGGGTCAGAAGGTCAGCAAATCTCCTCGAAAAGCAACTATAAAGCTGGACCAAAATGATAAAATAACTATTTCCATGCTCTGGAAATCTACCAAAGGCACATCATAATTTAAGAAGTATTTATGTTTGAAAAGCTACAGATTTTTAAAGACTAGTAGGAGCCTGTGGTGTTCTTTACCAGCACTGTTTCCATCCTCTCCACAGCTTGCTTTTCATGACAACTAGCAGTTTTGTTGCCCTGGTTATATCGGCATAGTCTATCTGGAGAAGTGGGCCCTGCCCAGGCATCATTGTCAGCAGAAGTGATCATCTCAGCAGATGACCAGGGGAGAGGACCAATGACTCTACTAGCCTGAGCTAGTTGTTGGGACAAGAATATTGGCTGAGACTACACACCTTCACAGCAAGACCAGAGAGAGCCCAAACCCTCTACACACTCTCAGCCAACACTGTGGCTGCACATGCAGAAGAGCCCAGGGGAAAGAAAAATCAGGAGAAGAATTAAAACAGCTTCTTACGTTCGCACATATGTAGCATATATACAAAGCCCTTTTTAAGTGCCAGTGGAACCTCCAAGAAAGCTCATTTCCCACTAAATATCCCCCCAATCAGGTCTTAGATCTGAGCACACATAGGATTTCCTTCTTTCTCGTGGCTTAATAATAGTCCATTGTATATGTATACAGAAAAAAAGGCCATTTTATCACCTGCATTCAAGTCCCTCCCACTTGGCCAGGTGAGACAGAGGGCAAGAAAGTGCTGGTTTGCTCCCTGAGCCACTCAGACCAACTGCAGCCCACAGCCACACAGAAGGATAGGAGAGGCAGACGTTTCACCATTCTGGATGCATGCAGGGAAGAGAAAAAAAAAAAGAGAGCTGTTTCCACAGTGTTGACATCAATGCTTTGAACGTGCTATACCCCTCCAGCCCAGTCAAGTGCCTTCAAACCTGACTGTCCAGAAGGGTCTGCTTGCCGCTGAGGTGAAGAGAAGAGAGGTGGGGGCAGCTCTCTTCTTGCATCCTCCTTGGCGAGGGGAGTGAGGAGTGGGGAGAGGACTCGGGGAGAGATGCAGAGAACACTTTTGAGAGAAGTGGCCCATATGAGGCATTTCATAGTCCTGGCCCTGTGTCATGAATGCCAGAATGTCCTTTGGTGCCCATTGTATTACCTGGTCTATAACCTTGGCTGATCAATGTCATGGACCCTCATTTGAAATGAGAAGAAGAATGTTGAGTGAATTCTTATCTGGAGTAGGAAGTTGGGTAAAGGTAGGTCATGCCTTCCACTGACATATTTTTAAAATCGTAGGGAGCGATTTCAAAAATTCTGAGCTACCAAAGTACTCCTGTTATTCATCTCAGGAGGATATGATGAAGCAGAGATAAGAATTAAGGAAGTGGACATATGAGCCAGCAGGATTCCCCTGATTCTCCATTGATGCCCCCGCACAGGGGCATGGCCACCACTCCGGGGACTAGAGTATTGCTTGTAAAGGATTAAGTAGAGAAAGAATGAAAAACAGGGATTATGTTGGTTTCTATGGGGAAGATACAGAGTAATATTCAGGCTTGCTCTGCCCATCTTCCTCTTTACCACACCCTGAGGATGAGTCCTGAGTAAAGGTTCAATCCTGATGTCTTTGGCATTATAATGCTAGGGAGGGGAGCTTTCCAGGAGGTTAAAAGTTCAACTGTATGGAAATATCCACTTCTTTCTGTTCTCGTACTCTACACTGTTCATTATTTTCTCACAATATAGAATTCTAGTTATTTTCTTTCAGTACTTAAAATACCATGCTATTATTTTCTCGGCGTTAGAAATTCACCAATAACTTCAAACAGATGTTCTTTTGTACTTCATCTGGCTGGTTTTCCTTTGTTTTCTTGACAAGAGCCATGGTTTACAGCACGCTACTCCACCACAGCTACAAGTCAAAGTCTCCATTCTTACTGGAAATTTATATACTTTAATATCTAGTATTATGAATTCCCCATACCGGGATTAGTTTTGAAAATTTATAAGCTATGATTGTTTATTTACCTGTAAGAAATTTACAATCTCAGTATCATGTACTCCCTCAACTATGTTACTAATTTCAGCAAATGTATAAATTTATTTAAAGACAACTTTTATTATATTAAATGTTTTTATCCTGAAACATACCTTTCTTTTAAATTGTCTGGGTTTTTTTTTTTGCTTTGTTCTAGTAAATTCTGACTATTTTTTATTAAGTTTAATCCTGCATATTCTTAATTACTAATGTCAACAGGCTCTTTACAGTATTATGCTCTACTTTGCTGAATATATATGAATTTTTAAATGTTACATAGATCATTTCTAACTGACCATTTTAGTAAAACTTCACTGGTTCAATTTCTTTGGTTGTCTAGACAAATTACATGGAAAGTGTAACTTTGTTATATCACTTCTATTTGTTACCCACCTTAATTTTTTTTCTTGATTTATTGTATTTGTTGAAACTTCCAGAAAAGTGTTAAACAATACTGGTAACAACCTTCTGTACTTGTCTTTCATGGGAATTGTCCAGTATTTCACAATAGTGTGTGCACATTTCTCATGTTAAAAAAAAAGCAAAACAACTACCATCCGAATTCTAAAATGAGTTTTGTCATGAATTAATGTTAAATTGTATGGATTCCTATTATAATTTTTTTTGTGTGTGATAAGGATATAATACAATAATGTTGCCTACAGTTGCCATTGTCAATTGTCATCATCGTTATTCATTTCAAGTATATAGAACAATTGTTAACTATAGTCATCACATTAGATTTTCGCAACTCGTTCATTTTATCACTGAAATTTATACTCTTTGACCAACATCTCCCCATTTTCCTCACCCCCAACCTTTGACAACCACCATTCTACTCTCTATTTCCATGAGTTTGGCTTTTTTTTTAAGAAAAAACATATAAATAATATCATACAGTATGTGTCTTCTTGGTCAGACTCACTTCGTTTAGCACAACGCTGCAAGGTTCATCCATGCTGTTGTAAATGCTAGGATTTCCTTCTTTCTCATGGCTTAATAATAGTCCATTGTATATGTATACTGCATTTTCTTTATCCATTCATCTTTTGATGAATGTTTAAGTTATACATATCTTGATTATTATGAATAATGTTACAATAAACATGGGAGTGCAGATATCATCTCAGAATCATGATTTCATTTCCTTTGGCTAAAACCCAATTGGTGTTGCTGGATCATCCATAGTTTGGAAATATCTATTATGTTCTTCTGTTCATTTTATAGTCAGATTGGTTTTGTTATGTTGAGATTATGAATGCTTAGATATTTTGGAAATTAGCCCCTTTCAGAGAGATGGCTTACATATATTTTCTCCCATTCCATAACTTACCTTTTCATTTTGTTAATTGTGTCTTTCACTGTGGAAAGCTTTTTAATTTGATTTAGTTCAACCTATTAATTTTTTTTATTGCTTGTGCTTCGGGTGTCACATCCAAAAAAATTGTTGCCAAGACCCCATGTCAAGGAGCATTTCCCCTATGAGTTTTGTTCCCCTTCTAAGAGTATTATTGTTTCAGGTCTTAGATTTAAGTCTTTAATCCATTTTGAATTAATTTCTGTGAGTGGTATAAAATGGGGTCTAATTTGAGTCTTTCGTCTGTGAATTTCCAATTTTCCAACACAAGTAATTAAAGAGACCAACCTTTCCCTATTGAGTATTCTTGGCTTCCTTGTCAAACATTATATGTATATGCATATATATGTGGGTTTATTTCTGATCTATGCTGCTCCATTGATCTGTGTATCTGTTTTTATGCCAGTACCCTGGTTTTGTTGAATTACCTTTTTTTTACTAGGTAATTGCACTTTTTTAAAACAGCTATTTTGAATTTTTTTATTGGGTAAGTCACAGATGTCTTTGAAAAATTATTATGATATTTTGGTGGTGTCATGTTTCTGTGACTTTTCATGTTCCTAGAGGTCTTATGTTGCAGTCTTCATCATCTTCTCCAATCTTTACTATCTGACTTCAGGAGAGGAACAAATACCTTCCATTAGCCAGGCTTTCTCAGACCTTCTATGGATACACCTGCTCCAAACTTCTTGCTCCCTCTTGTGGCAGAACTCTTAAGCTTGTATGCCTTCTCTAGATCCTCAAAACACCATGCGAGGGGCTGACAATATCCCTTTTGCTTTTCCTAGGGCAATGCTAAATGATCCATCCAGTCTGTGGTCTCTTCCAGGCCCACAGACTGGGCTTGCTTTCTACATGCACTCACTAGCCTTCTGCAACAGCTTGCTCTCATCAGTGTCTTGAGTGTGCACAGGGCTACAAGGTGGGGAAGGTATGGGTGAGGTAAATGGAGCACTGGATGTGCCTGTGGGTCAGTTGAGACCTGTAGGTGGGCCTTCTGATGAAGTCCATGAAGCTGTTAGTAGAATCCATGTTCGTCTGATATTCTTCTCAAGCCCTGGCTTCTGTTCTTCCATTCAGTCCTGGCCCCACAATCATGCAGCTCACAATTCAGAATAGGGATGAGATGAGACAAGAGAGAAAGGAGCTTCGTTGGCAGCATCCCACACAGCCAGGGAAGCTCTGTGCTCACTCATTTGTTCTTACTTTTCCCTAAGAGAAAAACCATAGGCTGAAAAGGGATCTCTTGGCACTGTGCTTCACTGCCTTTGGGGAGGGGTTATGCAAGCAAAGTCAGACTGTTCCCCTTACTCTCTCCAATTCATTCACTCTCAGATTTTTTGCTCCAACTGTATGCTGGAACTTTTCCCTTGGACTCTTGGACTTCCACAAAGGCCCTTTTCCTTGTGGGTGATTTCTCAGTCAATCTAGTGATTTCTCTAGAGCCTCTGAGACTGTGGCTGGGAGGAGCTAGAGCCAGTTCATGAGCCATCTCAGGGTCCACAGCCAGGACTGAGGTCTGTATGCCTATTAACTGTAATATGGGTGGGTGAGACTCCTCTTGAGTCCTGGTGTATTGTGCTGGTGACAGAACCTAAGCCAAACAGGGCTGTAACTGGGTCATCAAGGTTACAGAGCTATTAGTAAGTCTACAGCCAGGACCGCAGTGTGAAAGTCAGCTGCCTGGATATGGGCCTGTCTCCTCAAAATGACTCTCCTCTTTCTTAGACTGCACCAGAGTTTTGCAGTCTTCTATCTGGAACCCACAGCTCCCACAAAGGCACTTTTATGCATGGATGAATGGCAAATTGTTTTGTTGAGGTGGGGTTGTCTTATTTGGCCATGTTACTAAAATCACTGCTCTAAAGTTTTTCTTTAATCTAGCATTTGACAAAATGCATTTATATATTTCCTTATATTAAGCTATTGTTGCTTTCTTGGGATAATGTCAATTTATTATGATATACCGTTCTCATATTATATTTCCAAATTTGTTTTATTAACAATTTATCAAGGATTTTGCTTCTGTATTTATTAGTGAGATAGGTCTAGTGGCTATTTGTATGTATGTGTGTATATGTGTGTGTATATATATATATGTACATGTATATATATATACACACATACATATATATGTGTGTGTGTATATCTATATCTATATCTATATCTATCTATATCTATATCTATCTCTATCTCTATCTCTATCTCTATCTCTATCTATCTCTATCTCTATCTCTATCTCTATCTCTATCTCTATCTATATCTATATCTAATGACAGATAGTGAAGTTTGAATCATTTAATATCCCTTTCCACATTTTTTCTCTTGCCTTATTCAACTCTAGAGACTGGGAATTTAAAATAGTCAACTTCTCAGCCTCTTTAGCAACTGAAAATGGACATAAGACTTGATTGTGATTTTTGACACATAAGTAAATGTCTGAGAATGCCTTTGATTTCCTGTACCTCTTTTTTTATTTCTTCTTCTTCTTCCTTCTTCTACTTTTCTTCTCCTTCCTTATCTGGTATGACTCCTGCCTAGAATGTGGTATGAAACAAAGAACAAAACAGAAAAGGTGATCAATAAAACAAAATTGGTTCTTTAAAACAATTGATAATACATTCAGAATTTTGACACATATGATCAACAAAAAGAAAAAATGATATCAACAATGAGAAAATATAATTTTATATTCAAATATTTTATATATGATTCAAAAAATATTAGCAAAAAAGAATAACACCATAAAATTAACTTAAAAATATGGATAAAATAATAAATTTCTAGAATAATGATTCTGAAACTTGACTGTGCATCAGAATCTCCTAGAGGATTTGCTGAACACAGATTATTGGGTCCCAGAGTTTCCTATTCAGTGGTCTGGGGTTGAGGCCTGAGTAGTTGAACGAGTTGGCTGGTTCAGGAAAAATACTTCCAGAAGCACTGTCTAGGAAAATATAAATTCCTAAATTGATTTAAGAATAAGTTGAAAACCAAAAACCTAAATATAAGTGAAATGATAAAACTCTTAGAAGAAAAACATAATAAATTGTCATGACATGTAAAATATCAAATAAATCATTAGCAAACAAAATAAATTAAAAAAAAACTTCAAGAATCAGATGAGAAAAAAACCGTATAATCATCTCATTAGATGCCAAAAAATTATTTGATAATTCCAAGAGAAAAGGATAGGTGAGAATTTGAAGATAGCAAGTGGAAATTATTTCGTCAACCAATTTGGTTGTTCAAGGAAAGACACATGACCATTTAGTTGGAGGATGCTACAAGATCCAGGAGGAAGAGTGTGTGGTGTGGTGGTGGTGGTGGTCATGGTGTGTGTGCATGTATGTGCATGTGAGTGCATGTGTGTGTTCGTGTGTGTGTTTTAAAGATGGGATACCTTAAAACATGTTCGTAAGTTGATTAGGTTGGAGCCAGGAGATAGAGGAAGGTCAAATGTACAAGAAAGGAGCTACTGGACTAAGTCCAGGGGAATTGGAAGGGATATCAAGAATGGAGCTTTGAACAGAAGATGGGTTCAACCCACAGGGAAGGAAGTAAGAATGGGTGATATCAGGATGGTAATTTGAAAAAGGTCAAGTTGGTTCACATATATTTTTCCTGTTAAGTAGAATGTGAATTCAGATGTTATAGAGCTCAGGCGAGTGAAGAGCTGAAAAGTGTGGAGACTGAATTCCCTTAGGAATTTAATGGTGACCTTTGAAATGAGCTGCCATGGATTGATGGTGGCCCAGAATCCAGTGAGCGAAGGAGTGTTTGGAGTGTGGAAATACGGCAGCAAGTGCAGATTTTTCTTTCAAAGACCAAGATTGAAAGGAAAATAGGCAAATAAAATTGGCAGTGAGATTGCTAAAGAAAATCATTCAAATTTTAAAATAATTTCTCAGTATTCAAGAATCACCATACACTATGGTAGAAGATATGTCATTAGCTGATGTGTGATACAATTTAGGTTTCTTTTGTTTGTTAACGAGACATCAGGCACTGCATTGTAAATGCAGAATCAACTACAAATTACCTCTCATCCAAAGGAAAGAAAAATTGGTACCAAAAACTAGAGCAAGCACATAAATGTAAAAGCTAAGGGTTGCTGAGCTTTCCATTCAAATCAAGAATTTTTTCAAAGAAAAAAAAAGATAACTACTGAATGAAGCTCTTTATTCTCGATAATAGCCACTTCAAATTAGCTTTCTTCTACAATCCATAAAATGGGCAAATATGGTGGGAGGGATCAAAGAGAACAAAAGAGACTTTTGAAAGTTAGAAAATTTCATTTTAGCAAATGATTGGATAACAGGCCCAAATGCAGCCTTTTTCAACTTTCCTCTTAAACGCTAACTAGGACACAGCGGAGATAAGACAAAATTTCATCAACGTGGGTTAAAAATCAATCTATCACAAAGATTTCATTTTATTTTTTTACAAGGATCTTAGAAAATTAGAATTTGATGAGGCAGCTCACACAAGCTTTGTTATCAGAAATAGAGCAAACCTGTTGGCAGCATAAAAAATAGAGGGAGATGAAGAAAATATGAACTCTCTCCCCCACCATGTGTGTCTTGATTGAAAAGGTGAGTAACAGAAAATCTAAACTGCTTTATGGCTGCAGAGCTGGAGCTGATTTTGGAGGCACCAGTAAGGCTATGTCGCCCTCTACTTCACAACTCCACCTGTCACTAAACAGAATCTTTCCCCTTACAGTCCATAATTCCCTAAAAACAACAGTCTAAGTATATGACAAGGGCCAAGGGAAGAAATCCTGAAAGGTAGGTCCATAGAAACCAACTGAATGTTGAGAAACCAAAGAATATAGAGTTTGAAGATTGTCTCTTAGTCCTACAGAGACACACTAGGTGGGTTAATAGTGCCGGGAGCTGGCGCCTTACAACACTCTCCAGTTGTAGCTGTCAGATGAGGTTTCTCCCATCATGCAAACCACACAGAGGAGTTCAGGATTCGGAAGGCTCCCTGCCTCGCCAGAGCAGCACTGTAGGGAGAGGAGCCCTGGAAGACCTGGGGCTTGCAAGGGAAGCTCCATTGGGCTGCGATATGACATACTTTAGGGTCAGATAAAGAGGAATTGGAGGAAGGGGCAGGTGGAGAACCTAAGATGATTCTTCTCTGCCTGTGAAAGAAGAAAGCTCTCTAGAGTTAAGCAAAGAGGCACTCTGAATGGAGAGCTCCAGTTCCGAAACTGAAAATATCTCTCTGCTGCAAAGGAGGAAGTTCTGGCAAAATGCTGGGCACTACACACAAGGCTTGATTTGTGTCCTTTCCAGATGAATGAAGAAAGCCTCACTATGATGGGGTCACTGTCATCAGAAGAAGAATGGATTCAAAAATATCCGTAAAAAATAATTCATAAAACTTGAAGTTGCACATAGGCTCTGCAGTCTTCATGGAGGAATGAAGCCAGAGAAGGATGACATTCCCAAGGGAACCAGCACGGAACCAGCACAGAGCCAGGTGCTTACGTACCTGAGCACAAAGCCCCAGGAAACCAGAGAGGAAGTTCTGAACAATATTGGTTAGAGAGGTATGAAGATTACCAATTACAAAAGAAAAAATAAACTCCACAATGTAAGCTCTTTTAGCTTCATTATTTAGACAGAGCTTTAAAAGTCACATATCACTCACGGATTTTGTAACAGTAAAAATAATGCATTTATTGTTGAAAGTAAACATTTGGAAAATGCTGAAAAAAGTACGATGAGAAAAACTAAAGTGGCTCCTGCTCCTGGAGTGGGTCTTCCCAACCTCAGGACGGCTGGCAGTTTTAGCTCGTTAACTGTCCACTGTCCTGAGGGAACATGTCCCATGCATTGTAGGATATCATCCCCACTCCACTCATGACATCCAAAAAAGCCTCCAGACAATGTCAAATGTCCCCTGGGGGATGAAATTGCCCCAGATGAGAACCATAGTCCCAGAATATAGAAGATGTCACTTTTAACACTTTGGTTATTTATCACTAGTTTTTATGCTTTTACAATGTAGATTTTAAATTCTATGCTCAGTCCAGGCTCCTGCCTTAATTCTCTGTTAACATATTGGAAATAAATCATACATTCCCATGTATACATCATGGTTTATTGAACCATCCCTCAGTGTTGGAAATGAACATTGTTCCCAATTTTACACTATGAGAAATAACGTCATGATGACCATCCTCACACAAAAATCATAACTCTGATGATTTCTCTAGGAAAGGTGTCTCAAAATAGAGTTAACAAACCAAACAGCACTGAGATGTCTTTAAAATGATGAGCAGAAAATGCAGGTGGAACCACATGGGCGAGGAACACAGTGCCCAGTATAAGAATTACTTCTTCTCAAGATAAATGACATTTTTTGAGCTAAAATTAAAAAAAAAAAAATTAGTCTTTTCCCAATTAATCAAAAATTAAATGATAGAATTTCTGAATTTTGTATCCAACTAATATTTTTAATCTTGGGAACCTGCCTTTGCTTGCTAATAATGGGCCCTAGTAAGTACTAAATGAATAATGTAGAAACTGGTATCCTGGGGGACATAAAAAATGTTTTCATTAAATAAGTAAGTATACACCGAGATACATAAATTTTGTAGATCATGACCTTAAATTCTTTAAATCTAAGGTATCCTGAAAAGAGTATCCTGAGTCACAGCTGCTCCTGATTTTGGAACTAAGTGGAAATTACCCATATAAATATTCTGATTTTGCATCTATTTCTTGAGGTCATAGTATGCACTCATCCAGGCTGGGCTACATCTCACAGGAAAGAAGCCAATACAAGAAACAGAATATTCTGAAGAGCAATACAAGACAAGGAGACTCCTGCACTGACTGGTGGTGGAGCAATCAAGGGTCAATGCTGCCGTCATGTGATCATCAGCAAATGCTGCCAGTGGGTGAAAGTAAATGGCATTTCTAGTGTGTATTTGGTCTTAAATGAAATTTTGTGGGTTATAACCAGAATTACACACACACACAGACACACATATACTATAAGATGAAACATTTTACTTACCGTGGTTCTCAATCAAAATATTTTAGAGCCATTGATGTCAAAGAGAGAGATGTGTTGTGGTATGTCAGTCCACATTCTCCAAGAAGTAAATGTCAAGATAGAATTAGACATGCAGGAGATTTATTGGTGGAACTACTGTGAAGGAGAAAGAGGGAGGGAGCAGGAGGAGGCAGAAACAGTGTTCACACTGTGATGCCCATCTGACACCCCAAAAGAAGAGAGGGCAGGAAGGTGGTTTGGGCAGAAAGTGCTGAAGCTCTGAGATAGATAGTCTTGGCTAGAGGAATGGGGACGTCAGAGCAAATTTTGTCCTCTAGAGCTGTCTTATGTGGGGTGGGAACGGTCCAGTAAAAAATTACTCCTGCCCTGGGAGAACATAATCTTGGCATGAAAGTGAGGACAGATTCTGAAATGCAGCTTTGGAGGCTATCCACCAGCTAAGCTACTTGCTGCAGGTTCTCCTGTTGGCTGTTATGAAGAGGTCAAGGGGGAAAACTGTCTCCATATGTTAAGTCCTTCTCTGTGGCATTTGCATGTGCTACTGGCAGGAGTTTGTGTTCTATAGAGAGAATCCTTGGGTTCAAATTCCAGCTCCAAGGTCAGTACACAAATGAGGCAACGAGGCCCCTAGGGCATAAATTTAAGGAGGCTCTTACTCCCTGAGGGGAGTTTTCATAATCCTGAGAGTGAGTGCTTCCTTAAATTCTGTGCCCTGGGGCCTCACCAGAGTCCCAACCTTGCCCATTTACTTGCTACATGACCTTGAGCCACTTATTTACCTTCTGTTTCCAAATCTGTAAATTGGAAGAGAAAAATGCACCCTACTCACAAAGACCATTGTAGTAAATGAATTAATGAATATGTACATTTTGGACATGGCTTGCCACCTAGTAATAATGATGATATAAGAGTTGACTGCTTATATTATCCTCAGTATTACATTCAAGTTTAAAAATTGAGATTTTCAGGCACTATCCCCCTGCCCCAAACAGGTTCAGCAGGCCTGGAGTGAAATGGAAGAGAGTGTCTTTGCAACACACTCCCTTAGTTTTGTGTGTGTGTGTGTGCACCCAGGTCTGAGTACCACTGACCAGCTTCTCCTCCTTGAACTCTCTCTCCTCTTTTACTCTTCAGCCACTTGGGCTTCATTTGTCTCATTATTGTTCCTAGTACTCCAACGTGGGCAATGAAAGCAAAATGTACCAGGTGTGCTTTCAGCCCAAAGAAAGCTATAGGTAAGTATCCAAGGTATGCAGGGTCAATCTCACAGCAGTATGACCTTGAGGAGGTCAAATCACTTCATCTTTAGCCATTAGAAGTAGGTGACCTAAGGTCCCTTCCCAATACACACGCCTCAATTCTGTGTTCCTATCGTCCCATCCGAAATGAGCTCTTCCGCCTTCTCCTCTTCATATATTTCTCATCCTCCTCTTCTGATTCTCTGAAACCACCTCAATAGGACCTCCTCAAGAACGCAATCACTCGGCTATTCATGGTACTCCGATCACAACAAGGTGTGCACGTACCCTTTCACACATAGAGATGCTTCAGGTACTGTGAATGCCTCCAAGCTGACTGGCATGGGGCCCCAAACAGTGCCCTCGCCCACAGCTTTGAAGTCTGACATCCTCACTATGCAGCTGGTGAGAAATGCACAGGTGTGATTTCAATCGGGCCTTGTGAGGGACAATAGCTTCTGATTGGGATGCCATCCCACCCATGTCAGAAATCGGCTACAGTATAATCAGCAATTTTGGACTAAATGACAGCACCACTCCACAGCTAACTTCTGTTCTAAAGGGATCACTTTAATATGGAAAACACAAACCAAAAATCCTGAGACAGTGGAATGTTCTGCCTGATTCTCAAAGACAGACTGAAGTTAAAATAAAAGCAACAGTTCCAAAGCCTGAGGAGGAAGTCGCTGGAGCAGGGAACACATCTAAATCTGGACATCAATTCAGTCTGTCAGCCTGCATTCATTACACATCATGCGTGCCCAGAATGTATGGCCTTACCCCTCACCCAACTCGGTGGGGGCGGTGCTGGTAGTGGCAAAACTACTGCGAGTAGTTTTGCTATGATTTATTGAGTACAGACTATATGCTAGGCACAGCATTTTATAAGCACATTGTCTAATTTAACCATCATGACAAGCTTATGAGCTTGGTATTATCATCATCATATAGGTGTAATTACTGAGGCACAGAGAGGTTAAATAATAGACTCCAAACCATGAAGTTAGAAATTAGAGATGCTAGGTCTATCTGGCTTAACAACCACTGTTCTGTTTTAAGGAAATGCCTTTGAACAGAATAAAACAAAAGGTAGGACATGGCTCTGCATTCTGTATTATGATATACAAGACAAAAACAGGGAGAGGAGAATTTTGAAAAGGGCACAAATTCTGCAGAAGTAGAGAGAGCACCAAAGAGAGGATATAATTTGTAAGACAGAAGTGGGTTAGAGAGTATATCTTGTTGCTGATCCATCTCGTTATCTAAGCAGGGTTAGGAAGACTATAGAACCTAAGATCTGAAACTCAACCCATCTCAAGGGGTGGGTAGGATCCAAGGGCCAGACCCAGCAGGGTATTAGCAGCAGTATGTGGATCTCGGCAGTGTCTGCCCCAAAGTGATGTAACTCAAGGAAGCAGAGTATCCTGGTGGGAGCTCCGTGTGAAGGGAATGGAAAAGGGATTTTTTTCCCCCCACTGAATAGAAGAGGAAGGTTAACAAAGCAGATCAGAGGACAGGCCAGGTTTATCTAAGTTTCCATCAATCACAAGCTGTGTGATCTTGGACAAGTTACTTATTTCCTGACTCTCTTTATTCATCTGGAAATCAAAGATAATAATGGCTCTTAAATCATAAAATTATGATGAAGATTAAAATGATTCATAGAAAGCACTTAGCACAGTGTCTGAAATAGGTTAAGCACTCTGTAAGGGCTTGCTACTATTTTAATCACACACGGGACATAGTAGAAATGGTTAGAAGGAGTAAGTTATCAGAACTGGAGAGGTCAGCAAGGGGGACAGCGAAGCAGATAAGAATGACAGCCTGGATGAACTTGGTGTCAATGGGATATGCCTTGTGTGGGAGACAGTAGGCATATGGTTATAGAAGGACCATAATACTGGATCCTTTAATATGTGTCAGATTCCAGTCTAAACATTACATGAAAGTTCATTTGCACCTCATTGCAACATCTGTGATGTAGATTAGACTATAGCTCCATTTTACAGATGGGAAGTATCTTGCCAGGGCCATACAGTGAGTAAGGGGTGAAATTGGGATTCCAAAGAGACATCAAATGATCTACTTATTGCCCTCAGGTTTCTATTAAATCCTTAATTCAGAATTATTTTGGTGCCTGTGTTAGGTGTTGGGGAGGATTTTGGTCATATCTAGACTCTAAACTAAGTTATCTTTAGCCACTAACAATCCTAGCTACTCAATGAAATGACATTTTATGGTCAGATACATTTGACCTAATCTCACCTGATGTATGTAGATTATAATGATCACCTCCACACACTTTACCCATTCCAACCCTAGTGACTCAGTCCCTCATTCAAACAATACCTGTTGTTAAGCTCTTCCCTACATTCTAGGTACCGTTCAGGCCATAGAGACTCAAAGATGAATAAAACACAGAGACAGGAAGCAGGTAAATAGATAACCTCAGAACATTCTTATAAATGCTCTGATGGAAACATTAAATGACTTGTGTATAAATGGGGGTACCGTGGACGGGGCAGGCAAGAGGCCAACTGCCTCACTTAAGAGAAGCAGCTTTTGAAATCTAGGATTAGATTAGCTCTTGGACACTCACTCTTGCCTCCATTTCCTTCCATCTCTACCTGCTCTGTGCCCAACTCCTGCTTCTTCTCAGTCCTACTTATATTCCTCTGACCATATTACAAATTGACTAACGAGTATTAAAGATGAGACTTGCCTTTTTTCAAGTCAGATGTTGGACAACATAGTGATGAAAAAAAAATTAACTTCTGAGAGGCGTGGAAGGGAGAGAACCATGGCAGAAAAAGTCTATATATTTCATTCTAAGATAAAGAGAATTTTGTGTGGGTTTTTTTTGTTTTTGTTTTTGTTTTATACTTATAACTGATGTTCAATATAGCTAGCTATAAGTGGGATGCTAATCAGGGCAAAAATCCTTTTTCAATGACACCATAGGGGTCATCCTAGCCTTCCCTATCTTCATGGACTTTAACATTTTACTTGATATATTCATGCATGTTTGAAGAGTTTTTTTAAAGAAGTTTGTATTACCTTTATAATTAAAACAACAACATAAAAATAAAAGCCAAGGATATTATATTAACAGTTCAATACATAAGTTCAAGCCATAAGATAGATACAAAAGGCAATGCAATATATACTTTATCTGTTAGGAATTTATAATTTTATAATGTGTGATGAAATAGAAAGTCAATATTGCCCCAGAGAAACAATTAAATAATCTGAATAGATATGAAGATCGGACAATTACTTATGATCCTCATAACTAATATTCTCAACATTCTTTTGAACTATTCTGATAGAGTCATTACAGGAATTATCAATACTTTCAAGCTTTTTATTATTGTTTCAATTTATTAGAGCAGTAGATTCTCTATTGGTCATGAAACTTAGCTGTTCTTGAACAGGGAAGACCAAACCGAACAAACAAACAACTACTGAAAGCTCTTAGTTTAAATTCTTTGAAGTGTGGCGGGAGAGAATTCACTTGCCAGTGTCTCAGTGCTTTTTATAACCTGATCAGCAGCAATAAGCCGTCTTGCTGGTGATCAATTTAACTCTGTGAAATTCTATATTCTGGTAGCCAATGCAAATGAATGAGAGGAGGCTAATGTGCACATGAGTGATTAGGATGACTTCCCTAGCCAGTTGATACAATCTGTAATCAAAGTCAGGGTGTGATTTTTTAGTAAGTTTGAAAAGAAGGAGAAATTCTCTCCTTTATGCAAAGGCCTTATTTATGGGTGACAATAACTATCGTCAAGAAGACTGCACTGAACTAAAATGTTTCCTGAACTGCTGCTGAAAATTCCATGATTAGCATTTTCCCCTCTTTGTATCTTGCTCTTTTCCTCTGTTAAATTCAAGAATTTGTGAGCTTTAGAGAGGAAGTTATAATCAATTCAGCTTTGGTCAATATACATGTGTTGAGTGTCTCTCATAGACCACCACGACACTAGGCTTAGGATACAAAGCTGAGTAAAATGCGTTGCTTGATTTGAGGACCACATAATCTAAGCAACTATTTCCTAAAGCCAGCCCAAAAGATTGTGAAAGTTTGCAACTGAGGTCCTCATTAAATAAAAATAGAGATTTCCCAAGCTTTATTCCGGAGATCCTGATTTAATAGAAGTTCTCCAGGTGATTTTGCTATACAGTCTGAGTTAGGATTCATCAGTGTAGGGAAGAGACTAAGACATTAGCAAAATTAGTTATTATAAATCACTGTTTTCAATTCTAAACAGAAGCATCTATAAAGTGCAATGGAGGCAAGCAATTAATATTGACTGGGAGGAAGAAGTGGGAAGCCCACAGGTTAAATATGGTATTTACCCCGGCAATGATGGATGAATGGAGCTCATTTGGTAGACAGGTGTGGGAGAGAAAGTCATTCTAGGCAGAGAGAAAGCTTGAGTGAAGATGCTTAGAGGGAAAGTACCCTGCCTGCTGTGCTTTCAACAAAGATAAGTGGGACATGGAGGACATGTGGACAAAGGGGATGAAATTATGGGAGAATTAATGAAAAGTCCACAGACAAGCAGGAAAAATACATGAAGTTATTAATTTAAATGTAGATCTATTCATGTGTTTATCCATTCACTTATTCACTCAACAAATGTTTATGGAGCACCTGCTGAGCATTTTGTCAGATAAAGACCATAGGATAGTTCAGCGGACAAAGGAGCCTTGGAGCAAAGAAAGAAAAAATAAGATAGTCAAAGGTGACACTTCCTCATTTAAATACAAATTATTGAAAATATTGGGTTTAGAGACCTGAGACTGGAGATTCCCGAGCTGTGGCTAATTTGCACTTGATTGCAGGCACTGGAATTAGATAATGTATGTGCAAATCATTTGTAACTATATATTGCTACACAAATGTTTAGACTGCTACAGATTCATACAAAAAATAAAACCATGTGTGGAGAGTGAAGGAAGATTGGTCCCAAGACAGGTCATTTACTAAAGAGTTAATTTATTCCAGTAAGGTACTTTAGTATCATGAGCTTATAGAAGCAAGACTTGCCAGTACTTGTTATCAGGTCTGATTTTTGGTTTCTTAATTCTCCACCATACAAGCCTTCCACTGGGGTCATAAGCCATAAACACTGATTTTGCTCAGAAAAATTCTCTGGCTGAAATCTTTCAGCCAGGAAATTTATGCTGCTAACATTTACCTTTCTTTTTCCTTTTGCTGTGTTCTATTTTCTGGTTTAAACTATTTGTGACAATTTGTTTTGCTTCTTTTTTTTATTGTTTTGATTTGTTTTTATTTTGTTTTATTTGCTTAATTTAACTTTTTTTCTTTTTTTTTGGAAGTCCAATGTAGACTTTATTGATGAGATTGATAATCCACAACAAGGTAGGTCTCTAAGGCCCCTCCTACTCTCAGGACACCTGGGATAGGAACGTATCCAGGAGGAGATTCTTAATGATTAAGGAATAGAGCTGAGCCTGTGTCTTAGGCAGCTTGGCCTATCATAACAAAATGCCATAGGCTGGGTGGTTTGAACAAAAGAAATTAATTTTCTTACAGTACTGGAGACTAGAAGTCCAAGATCGAGGTGTCAGCATGGTTGGCTTTTTGTGAGCTCTCTTCCTGACTGTAAATAGTTGCCTTCTCTCTGGTGTCTGTTCTTGAAAGGTCACTAAGTGCCATCATGAGGGCCCCTAATTACCTCCCAAGCCTCTCATCTCCAAATACCATTATCCTGGGGGTTAAGGCTTTATTATATGACTTTGAGGGACACAGTAACTTCTATAACAGCCAGCTACCCACAAAGGCCAAGGGCCTTTCTCTCTCATGCTGAGGCTGATGGTCTGATCCAGGGTGTTTATTCCTTAGATGCACATGATCCATGAAGCCCACCACACAGATGCCATAGCCAAGTTCATCATTATATTAGAAAATAAGTTGAACAAAGTCGTTATGAGGGCGAAGACAGATCCAGCATCAAAGGTGGAGGACTGGATATCATTGTAAAACCTCGGTATCACTTAGGATGCCTCTGGGGGGACTCTTTGATGCCTGATTTACTATTCTCACTATTTTTTTTATGTCATATTTTGTAGCTTTCTCCAGAGGTCAGGTCAGATCCACAGTAGGGGCAGGAAGTTGGAAGACCATGTCAGTGAGTTTCCTGTTGAACTCAGGGAGGTCCTGCCCACAGCCTCAGCAGTGCCTGTGGATATAGAAATTGTGTTCCAGGAAGCACCCCAGGCATCATGCCAGTTTTCCAGAGGAGCTATCTAAAGCTTTCTGTATGACAGCAATATAATGGATATGGTTACCAATCTCTTCATAATGCCAATGTTGTCATTATCACCTGAGCCAAGAGTTGGTGCTTACGGCTTTGCTGGCAAACTTGAGGAAGTGATCACACATCTTATGGCTCACTGCCACCACAAACATCTTATGGCAGCATTAGCAGAAGGGGCAGAGATGATGGTCCTTTAAATGAAGCCCAGCCTTCTATAAGGTAGTGAAGACACCAGTCGATGCCACAATATATTTAGCAGCAGCATCACCCCCACTTGATAGTATGAGATAGAGGTGCTCTTCCTGTGGATTACAGACTTCCCATTCTCAGCTTAGACAGTGCCATTGAACTTGCCATGGACACTAAATCCACAGATTCCATGGTTGAGTTCAGTGAGAGCGCCAGTGATGGTGATAATACTGCTTTGCCAATGTTGAAAGCAGCCCTTTCTGATGTGCCTGCACCTAGTATGGCCAAATCTGTTTACTCTGACCTCATCCTCATGTCTTAGGGATGTATATGGCTTTTCACAAAAAGGCAAGCCAGCTGTTGAGTAGGAAAGGAGGTTTTTCTTTAAGGAGGCAAGATCGTAACATGGTTCTACATACCTGGTCTCTCCTCTTTTCTTACATTTTCAATGAAATAACCAAAGAGGAACTTATCTGTGTTAGCGCTGGAACACAGAGGTGGGTGCCAGCACATGTACATGAAGATTTCTTAGACATATTGCACAGAGGAACCACTGAGGGCTGATTTGAAACCCTCGGAGTGGACATACTGAGTAAAAACACGGCTAAAAAAATTCCCTGGGCCAAAGCACACAGCCGCTGTGGCTCATGGGACAGGGGATTTACTTGTTTGTCCATTGAAACCATTGAAAGGTTTTAACTAGGGGAGTGACGTATGGGATTTCTATTTTTAACAGGTTGAGACCAGTTAAGGAACTTAAACTAGAGTGGTGGCAGTAAAAATGGAATAAAGTAGAAGGATTTCCCAAATATATTAAAGGTACAGTGATAGGGTTTAGTATTGGACAGAATGTTAAAAGTAGCTGTCTCTGGGTGGTGGAATTGGAGGATGACTTTTAGCCACCTCTTTTTTCTTTTATACGTTTTATCATTTTTCTACAATGAACATTAATTATTTGGATAACTTTTTAAAGTTAAAAAAATAATTTCTTCCTAAATATACCAAAAACGGATAACAAGATTATGTACAAAGCAGATCCTGAAGAAACCACTACTAAATAAAGAAGTCTTTAAAAGAAAAATAAAACAGATGAAACAGGAGCAAGATTAGCTTCCAGGATGCTTAAGTAACAGGGATGTCTGTATCTCTGGGTTTGGATAGGGCAGTGCTTGTCAGATTTTTTTCATCATTGGAATTCTTTCTTCCTATAATTCTTTCTTATAGGAAGCCCTGTATGTGACAGAGACCACAGAAGCGCTGCCCTGGTTGAAGGAATAGCAGGCCCTGAGCCCCACTTGGTCCACTTCTGCCTGAGGGCACCCTCCCCTCACTTTCCCCTTCCCCAGAAACAATGGGGTAAGCACCTCTGACAGTGAGATCAACAGTGGTTTAGCTTTTTCTTTTCTGCTTTCTTGGCTTCAGGGATTTAATTGAAGTCAGCTGTATTTTATGCCTGTGGTATGTGGGTGAGAGACAATGCTGCGTGGAAGCCTGATTTCAACCTTTAGCTGATCACAGCCATCGTTGTGCACTGGCTGGAATGAATGTGTTCTGAAGACAGTATAGTGCTGATTAAAAAGATGCCTTAAATGAGAAAACGAGAGAAAGAAAACTTTTATAAATTTCAAGGAAAGAAAATACAAATGAGAGAATGAGAGCACAAGTTGCTGGCAACACTCATGCCCCAGGTTGGGCTTTGACAACATATTTCCTTGACCTCCTGTTTGAATCTTGGCCTTGTCAAGTCACAGTGCTCAGAGCTTAGGGCCCATTTAGCCACACGCACAGTCACTGAGCTTTGTCCTCTACCACTCAGACCTTGAAGGAATGTAATCTTTTCCACAAAACTGAGTTTGTAGCACAGCTCTTAGAACTTATGAATTAAGGTTGGGGAAACATGCCTTTTAGACCAATTTATCTGAGAAGAAGTTTGATGAAGAGCAAGTTCATGGGGGAATAGGTTAAGAATACATCGTTTATCCATCCCTTATTCATCTCCCTCTCCATCGCATGGTTTCTGTGGCAGCTGTCCTGTTCGCTCTTGCCTCTGCACTGGCCACAGATGATGCACCAGGGCAGATCATGAGCCCAAGATGGACCGATCCTCACACTTTATCCCCAGTCCTAGTGGATTTCTACAGAGATGGCAATCTAATCCATGCTGGGCCTATGAGTACCTCACAGGGGTTTCTAGATTTGAAACCAAGAACATCGGTTAATCTTTTTAAGGCAACTAAAGAGGTAAACATTAAAACTTTATCTCATCCTTCAGTGGGTGATGGCTAAGCAGACTCTGGTACACCCACACAAGGAAATACTGCAGAGCTGTAAAAAAGGAGGACACTATTGATACACATGTCAACTTGAGTTAAACTCAAAGACACCCAGCTGATTGAAAAAAGCCAGTTTCAAAAAGTTACATACTGTTTATATGATATTCTGTTTATATGATATTCTCGAAAGATAAACTATAGTGATGGAGAATATGCCAGTACTTTCCAGGGGTCATGGGTGTTGGGAGAGTGTGACTATAAAAGGATAGCATGAGGCAGTTTGGGAGGTTATGAAACTGCTCTGTATCCTGATTGTGGTGGTAGTTACACAAATTTATAGTTGTATTAAACTTCACAAAATTTATAAATATTTTTCAAAAGAAAAATTTTACTGTAAATACTTTTAAAAATAAAATATAAAATCTATTGTAAAGAAAAAACTTTTTCACTCACAAGGAGAGATCATTTATCTACCAAAGTCAGAAAGTAGAGAGACGAGAAAGTATGATGATCCAGAGTCCTTTTGGGACCAAAATCTAGTTGTTCCAACAGTTGTATTCTCATTCCTGAGTTCTGTGAGATAATCTTTTTCCTTATGATAAATTTCCCTTTTTTGTTTATGCTAGTTTCACTAGACTGTTTCATTAGCAATCCAGAATGCTAATTAATTTAGTAAGGGGTCACTGGTTCAATTCTGCATTAGTCGTCCTGGAGTTGGAAGGTAGCTTTCCTCTCTGCAAGTGTAATAGGGGATGGAAAGCTACTTTAGAGATGTCACCTCAGCACTTAGAGGTTTTACCACATGGATAATAAAACTCACATTTTAAATTGCTGACCCATTAAGGTCTACTTGTTGCCAACAAGTCTCTCTCCCTAAGGTTGCCACGTAACGCTGTGAGTGCTCATTAAATCTGAGGAATTTTTAAGTGACATTTATTGTTATACACAGTTTAGCTGACCTTTTGGGGGTAGTTTCCACAAAAAGCCTGCCGGGAAAAGTCCCATTTGATGAGCCTGCTAGTGAAGTTTCCAGGGTGAGGGTGGGGTGAAAGAAGTCTAATATACATAGAGACCAGTCATTCGTCTTTTCTAATCCCCAGAAGTGACAAATATGTGGAGTATCCTAACAGTTTATTTTTCCTCTTGGGAATCTATTGTATCTTGCCTTTAATTCCACTAGGGTCAGATGCTAAGAACATATTCCTTACTCAGGACTACACTTTTCCTCACTAGAACAAAGGATAAGAGAGGGAACTATGCTAGGAGCATTCATTCATATGCTTATTAATTTATATGCCAACCATTAATACATTTTTATTTTCTTCATTGAGGTCATCACTTTGCAATGAAACAAAGATGAGTAAGATAGTGGTCACAGAGGTCATAGCCAGGTAGGAAAACACTTTCTAATAAATATCTCCACAGTGGAGGTAGACTAATATTTTACAACAACACCCAGGAAGGAGTGAAAAACAGAGGTGACACAGGGTGGCTGCTGGGAGAAAGTGACACATGAGTTTTATAGAATGAGAGAGTCTGCCATGCTTCCAATCAGGGAAGGGCTTTCTAGCTTGAGGGAACACACACAATGCAAGGGAATATGAAACCATGCAGTGGAATTGGGAGACTCAGAGGAGTCTGGAACGCACAGAGGTATCTGAAGAGACCAGCAAGAGAGGGTACAAAGCTTGGAGTTTGTACTGATGGAGATGAGTGACTGGGGGGAGTTTTAAACAGATAAATTACATGTACAGAAACACCGCTTCAGTGGCAAGTGGCTGTCTGGTGAAAGTCAAGCTGAATTTATGGGTAGAAGGTAAATTAGGAGCCCTAGGCTGAATCCACATGAAAGAATCCAGTGGCAGTGAGGGCAAAGCTGGGAGGATTAATTTAGAAGACAGAATTGATAACTTGGTGGTGATTAGGGAGTGGGGTTGAAAGAAGAAAGAAATCCAAGATGCCACTTTTATTTATGATTTGGGATCACAGGTGAACAGGGAGATGATGGAGCAAGAGGGAAGATAGAAGAAGGACAAAGTGGGGTAAGGTCAGGTAGAATGAGAAATATTGAATTCAAAAGGGAAGCTGTTTCTTTAAGGACAAAGCACACTATTAGGGAGGTCTGTCACTGGAATAGAAATTTTATTTTGTCATCATAGCAGTGGTATGCACATCGTGCTTTATTTTTTGGAATTCATATTGAAGAAACAAAGAAAGAGGAGCTCAGCGAGGCAGAATGAGGAACCAGGGGAATTTTTAGCAGGCTAGGAAATAAAGCCTTGTCATCTGACACATGGCTGGGCAGAGAGAGGGGGAGAGAGAGAGAGAGAGAGAGAGAGAGAGAGAGAGAG
Source organism: Cynopterus sphinx (assembly GCA_030015415.1). Taxonomy (NCBI): domain Eukaryota; kingdom Metazoa; phylum Chordata; class Mammalia; order Chiroptera; family Pteropodidae; genus Cynopterus; species Cynopterus sphinx. The sequence continues at coordinate 51,058,129 of CM057383.1, read as the reverse complement.
AGAGAGAGAGAAACAGCCAGAGAGACAGAGAGACAGAAACAGAGACATAGACGGAAACAGGGACAGAGACAGACAGAGACACAGAGACAGAAAGAGAGACAGAGACAGAGGAGGTGAAGCTGCTTTGATCATCAGCAGCCACCAGGTTGAACATTGACTGCTAAAAGAGGCCAATGACATCAAGCGCAAAGGAATGATTTTAAAATTCTGTGTGTAAGATTAGGTTTGGGAAAAGTTCAAAACATTTCAGAAACAGAAAAAGTCACAGGTTCTCTTGTCTATAAATTTGCTCTTGGTCACCAAGACTTGATACAGGACTAAGACCACTGTTTTAATATGGAATTTTAATCTTATTGGAAAAATTGGAAAGGTAGGTTTATGCATGTCTTAGTGTTCTTATAACAAACAAAAAGACAAGAGCAACAATTCTGATGGATGGAGAGGTAAATGCTTTATTTTAAAGGTTGATTTTGCAAAACAGAATACAGAATTTGAAAACAAATATAATTATGTTTATATTCGTAAGATTTCTATTATAGAAGAAGCTCTTTTAAAACTGTCTCAACTGATTAGTGGATAAACCGATATTCCTCATTCTCTTTGTAAAAACAGTCTGACTCACACTCGAGTTGCCCAGTTACTCTGTAAAATGCCCCTACCCATGGAGCTGTGTACTTACCAGAAACATTTATTCCTCATCTAACTCCGCTTATTTACATGCACTGGAATTCCATAATCAGATAAAATGTGATTACAAAAATAAATAGTCGAATGCTTTCAAAAGACCCAATAAAAACAACTTCCTTTAAAAAAAATGAATTAGGTTGACTTCACGTCATTACCTGTTGTGAGTGAGCTCTGACTCCTGGCCCCCTATGGGTGAGTGATGTCTACAATGATCTTTGCTCAAGGCCCCGCTCAGCTCCTGCAGACTTGCACCTGTAGTTTCTCTTCTGGAGTTAATTCATCTCATATTTGGTCTTCCTCTTTTCTTGCTCCTCTCTATTTTTCACAGCATTACTGTCCTTTCCCCTTCTCATGATGTGCCTGAAGTAGGACAGCTTCAGTTTGTTGTTTTTGCCTCCAGAGATGTTTCAGGCTTAATTTGCTCTAGGACCCACTTGTTCATCTTTCTGGTGGTCCAGGGTATCTGTACAGCTTTGCTCCCAATACCAAATTTCAAATGAATCATTCTTAGTTTTACTGAGACAACTATAAGTAAAACAAACAAACAAACAAACAAACAAACAAACAAACAAAAAACAGAAACAGAAAATCCAGAGGGAATATACAAATATTTTTTGCAAATGACCTTTGGTTCCCATTTCACTTTATGGACACTGACACAGAAAATCACAGAAAATGTATTCTATGTGTGATCTAAGTAAGAAAGACTATGTAAAACTCTAATTACTGAACCTAAGTTTTTTATTTTATTTTTTATTTCTTTATAAAACCAGAAATTTATTACTTGTTTTAGAAAATAAAGTTGAAGTTTCTTGAAATTTGAGGATTAACTGTGTAGTGATATACAGAAACAAGAAAATAAATTGACCTTGTTCCTTATAAAATGTATAAGAGTTATTAATAAATAAGCCAAGTTGCGGACCTAAGATTTTTAAAAGTCGTAATTTTGTAACAGATATCAGCATGTGAACATATTTATGTTTTAAGTTAACATATTGTGTTCAATCATTTTATACACAAATGTGCCCCTGTATCCTGTGCCTTAACCAACATTTTGATTACCTGCCTACCTGCTGGTCCCCATAATAACAAATAAGAGAGGATCTGCTCAAATATCTTACCCATCCTTTCATATAGCTTCAGTTATCATCAAAATATTGATGTTTTCCAAATCTCCTTAAGACCCATTTATCAGACTGCTTATTGGCCACTTCCATTTGAGTGTACAAAAAATAAACTCAATATCCCAAACCATATTTATCTCCTGCACCTCACCTCAAGCCTGCTCCCCCTCCTGCATATCTTATTAGACCCAACACCACCCACAGGAAGACTTTATTCCTGATTTCTCCTTAGCCCACAACCACTAATCAATTCCTGAAGGATGTGCATGTATGAGCGAGAAGATTTCCATCTCTTAGGAGCTCTTCATGTCTATATAGTTCTAACTACATTGTTTGCCACCCTTACACTCCAGACCACTCTCAGCTGTCCCCTAGATTACGACAAGCCCCTAAATGATCTCTCTGCTCCAAACCTGTTCCAATTCAGTCATTCTCCTTCCCACTCTCCACAAAGTGACCTTTCTAAAATGTAAACATGATCATATGAATCCCTTGATGAGTTTCTTGATTAAAATTCTATGATGTCCCTTTGTTCTTATAATAAATTCCAAACTCCTTAACATGGTTACAAGGCCCTGCAATACCTATTTTATAATTATGGCTCAGGCCTCAGATATTACCATCTAAGTTATACTCTGAACTCCAGCTAGAATAAACTTCTTTCTTTTTAGGGGCACACTAAGCATGCTCTCACCTCCAGGACTTTAAGTAAACTCTTCTTTCTTCTTGATATACTCCCCTATTCATCACACCCCATCCCCCTGAAGAGTATATTCTCCTGCATCACTTCCACTCACCTACAAAACACCTTCTGGATTCCCTTCTACCCTCATAAGAATTCCCAAAACACACAGAAAATTTCCTTTCATGGCCCCCATCATTCTGTGTTATGATTATCTTCTTATAAAGGCTAGGATAATGTCTTGTTCACTGATGAAAAAGTGCTTTCTTAATAAAGGCACATTAAATGAGTGATCAGTGTCCCCACAAGTAGCCTGGTCTAACAATGAAACCTCCTTTTCTGGAGGAGAATCTCCTCACCTTCCTTAGTACTGAGTACTCTAGTATCAAGACTTCCCAAGGGCTTGCAAAGACAGCATATCCTGAAATTTCTCTTCACGTTCTACCCTTTCTCCCACATAAAAAGAATAAGTTTCAGCACCCCCTTTTGGCATATAGTTGAGCCATGAGCTGGAAATTACAAGTTTTAATTTTATAGCCCTAAAATAAAGCCATTTGTCATCAATAGTGGAAGGCAAAGAATTTCATCCAAGGAACTATATTTTCTTTGAGAAGTAAAACATTCTTGCATTAATTAATTTATTTAGCATAAACGAAGCACCTACTGTGTGTGTAGTCACTGGTCCACACTCAGACAAAAAAGAAGTTAGTTATAAACACTAGACTTACTTCTATGGTTAGACAAGGCATACTGAGAAGAAGCTGAACAGTTTTTGTCAAGCTAGAAACTCAACTCATCATTCTGAAAATCTTTCATAAGAAGAATTAAGAAGTTAGTGATGACTCCAGGAACAGAACAGCAGAGATGGCTGAGTGTTCACTGACCAAATCCTCCTAATCTAGGCCCCCATTACTCGTCTGTTTCAATAGCTTACTAACTTTTCTCACAAGGTACCCTAAACTGTGTGTGTGAAGGGGGAGGAGAGGGTTCATTAATCACCAATTTTTTAAAATACAGATTTACTTTGAAAAAAATTTATTTGCAAATGGCTGCCATTGGCTGGTAATATTGTGGTTGCCCTACAAATAGAGCAATTTCTTTCCCATCGCACTCTGCTGTTGGAGTCACTTTCAAGTCTGCCTATCCCCTTTTGCCTCATGATTAAGTCTAAGGTCAGCATAAAAACCCTATTCAGCCTATACCCAGTGCACCTCACCATTATCATCTCTTCTGCATCCTGGTATCCTAGTTGTTCTGAGTTAATGAAAAATGATCACAATATACACAGCTCGTTCTTATCTCCCAGCCCATGAACATGCTCTTTCATCTGTCTGGCCAACACCTAGTGGTTAAGAATGATGAAAAAAGAGTGGCAGGGGGAGAGAGAAGTCATCAGGACAAGTCGTAGAAAGGTTACAGAACTCCTCTTCTGACAAGGCATTAGAAATTCCATTCTGCATTAGAATTTAGCACCCATCTGGGCTGAACCCATGTGGAGCCCGAATCTACAATCAAATTGGCTTCAGAATAAGTTTCTCCAATTCAGGACCAAGTTAAGGACACTTAGACCCTGCCTACCAGCTCTGCATCAGTTTTTCACATCACTGCATTAAGAAAGCTGACAACGGCTTGCTGTGGTTTAGTTCATTACCATGAGGGGTCATGGCAAAACTCCTTCGTCTATTTTGGGCAAAGGATAAAGGAAAGCAAAGGGAAAAAAGCAGCGATTTGGTGACAGTTTCTCCTAGGGCAAGGTCAGCTATATTGTTAAGCCTTTTTTTACCCTAAAGACATAAATCATTTTCTTTTTCAATACACAATGTAAAAATGCATATTTTCCATTCTAAATGTCCACAGCAGTTATGTATCTTCCCAGTAGAGGGAGATCTCTCACCTACTTACAAAGATAATATTCATTACATAGCAACACTCAGATTTTCATGGGGAAAAAATGAAAATAAGAACTTAAAAAATAGTTTGGTATAAAATCACACCAGCTAGGGTTGTTGTTGGCATGAAGTGTACCTAAATACAACAAGCAGAAAAAGAGAAATGGCAACACAGCAATTAAGCTTTTGGAGATCCTTGCAAAATTCCCCTCAGCCCAAAGTATCTCAGCTACAGACAGATATGAGCACATAACCCAGTCTGAGGGTAGAGTGACTAGCAAAGGACACAAGTCTCCAGCCTAGGATGTTCAAGCTAATGAGATACAGAGAATTTCTACATTCAGGGATGATGGTGGTCAGATGAATTATTTTACTATGAATATTATTCTGTGAATAAACATTTTGAATAATAATAGCCTGAGTAGCCCTCAGGATTCAGAACCTACAAGACGTACAGAATACCACATCCTCATCATGATTACTTTAAAGCTGTATTCTGCTGAATTAAGCTGTCTTCGTGGAGTCTTAAGCCGAGGTTTAGAACGAAACAAAAGGCCTATTGGCTTTCCCAGTTCTTTCCTCCAAGGGTTTAACCCTAATTTCAGCCTTCCAGATCTCGTTTCTCTGCTGGTGAATAAAGGTGATCCGAACAAGAGGTAAACCCAAGGGAAATACATACTCAGAATAAAAAAGAATGGTTGCTTCCTAAAGACCGACGCAGCTTGCCTAAACTATTAGAGGCTACAGACACAGTGCTTGAGGCCTAATGGATTTTTAAGGGCTCATTTTAAAAAGCTCTTAAGAACCGATTTAAAAACTGTGTAGGCTCCCAATTATGAAAGGAGAACTGCAAAATAAAATTGGAATTTTGGCAGACATCTATCTAGCCCTTGCCATGTCCTAGGCTCTGTTCTGAGAGCTCCGGTATTAACTTGTTTGCTCCTCGGTGTTCCTCAGGTGCTGTTATTTTCATCTCCATGCTACAGTTGAGCAAACTGAGGGACGAAGTAGTCAGTCACTCTGCTAGTAAGTGGTAGGACCAGGATTTGAACCCAAGTATCTGGTTTCTGAGTCCTTAATCCTGAATCTCTAGGCCAGGACATTCCTCTAAATGGAGCATCTTTAATTTAAATATCTACAAAATGGAAGGTTTCGTCACCTAGAAACTGCCATCCAACACAACCCTTAAGTTGCATAGATATTACATTAATTGAGCGATATAATACGTTTAATAAAGTTTGACGTAGTAAAGCAGGAGGGGCTAGGGCCTGCAAAGGTCTTCAAATGTCTCTGTCCAGAGGCCCTGAAAGCCCGAAAAGTCCCACTAGAGATCTTGAGAAGAAATAGCAGAGAGAGAGTCACAGGAGAGAACCACTGCTCAGACTTGGGCCTCTTTGAAGGCACCGTCCCTTGCTCTATGGCCCAATAACAACCTCTTCCAATCACCCTAGACTAAGAGTTGGCAAACTATTTCTGCAAAGGGCCAGATATAAATATTATAGGCTTTGAAGGCCATATAGGTTTTGTTGAAATTACACATTCTAAGCCCACTGGTGATTGTCTGAAACCACAGATAGTGCTGAACTATATATATACTATGCTTTTTTCTGTACATACATACCTTTGAAGACGTTTAATTCATACATTAGGCAATTCCAAGGATAGATTTTGTATTTAACATAGACCTTAGCAACCTCAGCATAAAATTTTTTTTTCCCTTATTAAGTTGAGAGCTTTCATCTTCTTACTTAAAGGAAGTACTTTACTTCCTTTGGCTTCTCTTTGGCATATCTGAATTGCCAGCATTATGACTCTTGTGCTTTGGGGCCATTAGTAAATAAAGAAAGGGTTACTGAGACAATTGATCTCATAACCTAGACAGCTACTAAGTGACTAGTCGGTAGGTAGCATATGCAGCATGGCACCCTGGACACATGGATGATCCATGTCCCAGGAGGGTTGGCAGCATGAAATTTCATCATGCTACTCAGAATAGTGAGCGATCTAAAACATATTCATTGTTTGTTTCTGGAATCTTTCATTCAACATTTGACCACAGGTAACTAAAACCTTAGAAAAGAAAACCATGGAAAAGGAGGAACTACTATACTCAACTCTACATTTGTAGTGCAAAAGCAACCACGAATAATACGTAAATGAATGGGCATGGCTGGATTCCAATAAAACCTTATTTATGGACACCGAAATTTGAATTTCATATAATTTTTATGTGCCACAGAATATTACTCTTCATTTGATTTGTTTCAACTATTTAAAGTTCATTTAAAAGCCATTTTCAGTTCATAAGCCGTACAAAAAGAGGAGGGAAAAATCAAGCCTAAGGCATTGGAAAAAAGAAAGTGGATCTCCACTGTCTCTAACAAGAGAGCAGTGACAAAATATTTGAGATTATGTGGAAAGAAAAGTGGTAAGGATAGATTCTTGAGATGACACTTTTTCCGTGTTCTTATTTTTCTTACTGCTTTTTCATAAGAGATTGGGGACTCTCAGATACTTTGAGTCCCCTTGGTGTCCTTTCTCTTAGGGGAGTCAGGTCTGTTTTCTTCCAGGTGTTCTGTGTGAGGCAGCCAGTGGAACCGGCCTGTGCTTGTGGTGGAGCCAGCACTGTGCCCACCTCTGGGCTCCGATATTTGTGCCTCACAGTGGATCACTGTGGCCCTCCCTGATGCCAGGCTAAACTATTTGAAATTTATTGTACTTTGATTTGCAATATAAAAACTTTCACATGAAGACAAAGTGTACCAATGTCAGGAAGATTCACAGAAGATGTCAGTGCACTTGAGATGAGGGTGAGCTGGGTTAGGTACTCAAACCCAGAGCCCCAGCTCCTGCCTAGGAGTGCATCCCCTGGCTCTTCAGAATAGAGCCTTTGTAACAGTTTGTTTGCCAGGCACCATGAACTCCTCTCGTGACTTAGATGCATTGGGAAATTCTGGGCACTGGTACAGAGATATTAGACTCCCCTAGATCCACCTGGTAGATTGTTCAGAGCTCATGAACAGGTTCTGTATGTCACAAAATGCAGAAATTACACCCCAGAGGGCGAATAACTCTTAATCAGGGCAGAGACTGCATTTTTCCTAAAAATTCCTCTTATGCTTATTAAGGGATATGAGTTGTTAGAGTGATAAAAAAGGATTAAACGGGGAGGGGATTATGCAATGGGAGAGAGGTTATTAGCTACACACACTTTTGCGCATATTTCCTGGGACCTAGACTTACGATGTCACATGGCCTGTTCATGACAAGAGCATAAGTGCAAACATAGATAAAGCTTCCTGGTATTCTGCAAAGATGAGCCATCTCTGGCCTGCACTTGGAGGTTCTCTGCCTGGAAGCCCACATTCCTGGGGAGGAGTCCTGGAAGCACCAAAGAAGATGATACACAAAGTTGAGTTTGTATCATATTCTAGACTCTGTTCTTATTTTTCTATGCGTTAACTCATTTGACCTTTATAATAGCCCTACAAAAATAACTGTTATCATCCCCACATTACAGAAGGAAACTGAAGCACAGAGAAGGAAAAAAAAATGCCCAAAGCTAAGCAGCCAAAAAGTGGAAGAGTGCCCAGGTTCAAACTGCTCTGGCCAGCCTCCAGGGCCCTATCACATAGCAGAGCATAAACTCATTTTCTGAGAACGAAGTGAGTCAGGTTAACCGAACTGGTAAATATTTGAAATTACATTGGAGAACTGGGGTAGGGGTGTTGAGAAAGACAGTGAGGCGGAGAGAGAGAGAGAGAGAGAGAGAGAGAGAGAGAGAGAGAGAGACCTAGCTAGCTCTGATTAAAAAGACCGTGGGGCACACAGAAGAGCAGGAGTTTGTCGAAGCACTCATCTGCACACTGGAGTAATTTTGGTTTTCAATCTGTGGTCTATACGTTAGAACAACAACAACAACAAAAGAAAGAGTTGGGTTTCTCCAGATGGCATACACTTCAAAGAAGATGGTTTTAATGAAGCCAAGAAGGACTTGGAGAGGGCAGACCTCGCCAGGGCCTGTGCTTTCTGGAACTTGGGGGTCTTGGCAGCTTTCACCCAGAGGGCTGCAATGAAAAGTCAGGTTGAAGATGGGCAGGAAACCCTCAGGAAAGAGGTTGATGATATAGGATAATTATTTTTCACCTTATAATAGAGCTTCCATGGGGCATAGTAGAAAGCTTAGAAATGAGAGAGGAAGGAAAGTGAGGGCTGTACAGAATGGAGAAACCAGGAGGGAACGGCCCACCAGAGGGCTTGCACTACAGGCATTGCAGGCATTTGGTGGTGGAGGGGGAGGCACCTGCCCTACGGATCCCCTGGGTTTTCCTGGCTACTTTAGGCTGAGGGTTCCGAGGGCTGGCATCTGGTCCTCAGATGCTGAGGTATGGGCTGGCTGGAGCCAAGCGAGAAGGGGGAGGTAGTAGGAACATGAGAGGAGGATGGGTCTCTTCCCCATTTCCAATGTGTTTTTCTACCAAGAATTGCATGAAGAACTGAGGGTGAGACAGGGGAGTCGTTTGGAGAAGAGAAAGCCCAGAGACTGGTACCTTGACTGCCCAGCCATGTGCCTCGAGTTCCAAGAACGTGAACAGCATGAAATAGATTTGCTCTTTACCCACCTTCATATATGTGGGAGGAGAAAACAGAAGGTTTGAGCCAGAAATTGGTAGGTGCACCCTGGCCTCTCAATAAAGTATGGCTCAGGCCTGTTCCTGTGTCCTCGCCGAGCCGTCTCTGATGCCTGGCTGTCCGTGCCAGCAGAGGTGGCGACATGGGTCTGGGCTTTGGTTAATACCACAGGGCACGAGTTCCTGTAGTGATTTAGGACAGAAGTCAGCCAGAGTCTTTTCACTTGTGATCAAAGACAGCCTGACGTGCTTTTATTATTATTTTTTTAACCATTTCACAAATCAGTGCTCTGTCAAGACTGTCACTTTTGACCTGAGCCTGAAGCCTGACCCATCCATCAAGATCCCTCTCTCAGGCCTCCCCCACCAGGAGGCCAGGCAAGATTTCTCCAAGTGCGGTCTGAGGACCACCCACAGGAGAGAGACACTGTTCCTAGCCTAGAGCCTCTGGGTCTCTGGTGCGGGGCTGGGAATGTTTATCAAGTCCCCATATGCTCTCGGGCACATTCCAGTTTGAGAGTCACTATCAGAGTGTCCTGACTGCTCTCTTTGCTCCTTAATGGATTGTTTCTTATTTCTGTCTCGACCTTGAGTCATTCACTTACCAAAAGCTGCGAGAATGTCAGGTCTATAAGGGAAAGCAGATTTGTCTATGCCGTGTACTATGCATCCCAAATTCTTAGAAGAATACTCACATCGCAGTTGCTGAATAAATGTTTGTTAAACAAATGGGATGTTTTTTAAATGCTTTGTGCTGGGCACTGGGCTGAGTGCTGGGGATGAGCCAGCAAACCAGACAAGCACAGGCCTGTTTGGTTCATGGCCTCTGGTATTTGAGAAAGGTTAGTAGGGAGACAGCAGACTTGGCAGACTAAACAAGCAATTATAATCAAGTGTGAAGAATATTATGATAAAAAGGTCGCCAGGTAAGAATAAGATTAGGGTTCATGGATGTCACCTTGGAGGCTATTGAAGAAAGGGAAAAGTCTGACACCCGCATCTTCATCATCAGGTGATGATGGTCCCCTTCTCTCCCTAATACAGACACAGGGAAGCTCACACAGTCTGTCAGACCGAAGAAGACTCAGGAAAGGGAAGCGGAGGTGGACGGGGCGCCACCCGTGGGAACAGAAGCGGGACATGACACGGCTCGGAGTGCCCCACCTCATTCACGGAATTCGGATCCCAAGACAGAAGCCCGGGGCCATTTACGTTTCAGAGTCAGCAGGAGGCAGGACACCCTCCCGGTCTCAGTGGCATCTGAAGCCTCCCCCAGAGCCACAAGCAGCAAAAGCCACAACGCAGGAAAGGGAGGTGTGCCTGCTCAGAGCACCGCAGAAAGGGGGAGTGTGAGTTTACATTCCCAGGGTGCAGCCGCGCCAGACAGGTGGCAAGCAGACAGACCCAGGTGAAAGTTTTACAGCGACAGAGGGGGAGGGAGGCTTTAGCGAAGCTCGGTCCTGTGCACATCAACCCCATCTGCCCTCTTCGCTTTGGTCTTGGTGCTCCCTCTCGTCCCACATCTTTTCTTTGACTGCCAACTATGAGAACTGCCCTCTTTTTTCCCTTGGCTACTAGGAAATTCAGAGCCTAAGCTGATGCCCAGTTTAAATGACCAGATTTTTCTAGGCCTTTTGTAAATTTGTTTCCTGTTTCTTTTCCATTTATATACATATATGGAAATAAATATATATATATATTTCTATTTTAACAGCTGCACTGCACTTGTTTCTATTCTTGAAAACTGTTTTAAATTTTTTTGGAAGATTTGAGCAGACATAAATTATGAATAACTAGAACACGTGCATATTTTCTCCCATCCGGCCATCCCTTAACCCTTGCTGTGACTACAGTCACATTGCCATGTAATCATTACCCCTTCCTTTGGCCTTTTCCTAATCTCCATAATCACTTTTTGTTACTATTCACAGCATTCACCAACATTCTCTTGGAACCCCTCATTTCCTTTATTTTTTCTTGATTTCTACTTGCTGGCCTTGCTCCTGGCTCCCTGTCCTGCCCTGACCCCTAAGTTTAGCATTCAGTACTCTACCCAAGCTCTGATGCCTCCTCTGTCTCCCAGATATTGGCCGCCGTGACACCCATTCCTCTTGAGTGGGATCAGAGTTCCCTTTCTGTCCATAATAGATTTTTCCAGGGAAATCGAGCATTCATTTAGGGGGAGATTGACTGGGACATAGTTCTTGGATTCTTACACCCTGGCCTTCGACCCCAAGCAGTGAAATAACTTAGCCAAGGTCTCCCTTTGTGTACGTCTGTCCTGCTGCTTGGTAAATACGTGCTCACTCATTCACAACTGAGGCTTTCAAGCCCAGCATCGCTCGTCCCACTGTTTGACAGTTGTGCCTCTCAAACCTTTTGAATCTTAAGTTAGTGTGACTACAATGTTATGATTCATTGCTCTAACTCTCTCTCCAGATCGTGGTTGTTTTTTTAAGCAGCTCTTCCATTAAGGTGGAAGAGCCAGCATAGAACACACACGTTTCAGCCCAAATCTCCAGCTCTGTGGGTGGTCCAGCCTTGTGTTCCATATACAGTCCCGGAGAAGAGGAGGGAAGGAAAGTTATGCTTGTTCATACTTTCCTAAAACTTAATTTTCAGTATATGTCGGTACTTGTACACACGGGTTGTAAGGATTCTACTCTCCTTACCTCCCGCTAAAACACAGTAAAAAAAATTTATGATGCTGGGTACAACTGTCTGTTTGTTGTACTATCCTCTGAATTCTCTGTTCTCAAAGATCAACTTTATCTTAGCCAAGTTTGACTGATACAGAGAATGAAAACCATTCACTTATCCAGCAAATATTTGTTGAGAAGGCTTTGTTTTAAGAGCTGAAAATACAGCAGTGACCTCCCTGTGGGTCTTCTATTCTAGGGAAGAGAAAGTGGATAATAAAACATGTACACATGATATAATATTGGATCACGCTAAATGTTATAAAAATATGAAGATAATTTTACATAGAATGATGCAGGATGGCCCCTCTGAAGAGGTGTCATTGAACAGAGGAATGAATTAAATGATCTTTCTCCCTTCTCTTGTCCATGGCGGACAGAGGTGCTCAATCAGAGCCATAAATTCTTTTCCAGGGAGATATACGATCCTTTTATCAGCGCTCCAGGCTGTCACTGCTATTTGGTTGGTGTTAATATACAGGATCAAACCTCTTCCACCCCATTCCGAAATGCCTTCCTTTCTAAAGGAAGGAGGAAAATGTAAACCAGAAACATTCTGTACATACGTTTACCAATTTTTGTTTTATCCATTCACTTATTGAGCATCTACTGTGTACCAGACATCCAGTATTAACAGGTAGATAAGACCAGACTATCTTACTCAAGTCTTATTCAAATGCCAACAAAGACTTAGGTAAAGTGCTATATAGTGAGAGATCCAAATAGTATTCTTTTGTAATCATTTTTAAGACCATAACCCTACAAATTACTTCCTTAATGGCAGCTAATGATTTCCAGTTGCCAGCCCAGTGGCAATTTTCATTCTATTTGACTTCTATGTGTCCATTTCTCTTTTCCCTCCAATTGTTTCTCTCAGTTCGTATTATCAAGCATTATTTTGCATTTCGTTCCCTCCCATCTTTCTCTACATTCTTGGGACCTCAGTCACTACCACAGACTTAATATCATTTCTCATGCAAATGAGCCCCAATTGTTTAACCTTGGTTATAACTTCTTTTCTGAGTTACAGTCCTCCAAAATGTCATTCTGGAAACTGAATTCTATATGTTTAAACTCAAACACATCAACACTGTTATCTACCAGGGCCTCTTGTATTGCAAGTGACAAATCCAACTTAAAGCAGCTTAAGTGGGAGAAGAAGAGGAATATATTTCCCTATGCGTCCATGAGAACCCTGAGCTGGCTCCAGAAACTCGAACGGTGTTGTCTGATATTGAGTCTCTTTTCTTCTTTCGCCTCCCCTCCCTTCCTCTCCTGTTCCCTTCCCTCTTTTTCTCTCTCACCACCCCTACCTCGTCTTTTGCCTGCAATTGAATTTCACTGGCCTGCTAACTTGGGACAGCAGGAATCTTCTTAATCTGAGTGACTATCTTTAACACCACTTCTACAGGGATGGAAATATGCTAATTATTGATCTAAATTTTTGGAAGCTATGGATTAGCATCAATCACATAAACTGTAGTGCTCTATAGAAAATTGAGAAAAAGGAGAAAGTAAGTTGAATAGGCAAAACAACCGATGTCAACTATAATCCACCCCCCAAAAAACAAGTTTTCCCGGCTGATTCACTTGTTTCTGTTAAATGAGATAATGTATGTCAAAACATTATGGAAGCTATTTGTACTCCTCAAATCTCATTACTCTTACTACTACTATTTTAATATCACATGTTTAAATCATTCCAACTTCAACCCTCAGGTCCTTCCTGACTTCATCTTCCTCTCCATTGTCTTCCATCAACATTTGATCAATTGTCAGATCATCTTGATTTGTAACAAAACTATTGCAAAAATCTCCTACCTAAACCCATTCCCACGAGACTCTACCCTTTCTAATATAGATTAACATTTTTGAAGCACTTGCTGGTCATATAACTTGCTGGTCTATAAATTTTTCCTTGCTGACCATTGCCTAAGGACAAAATAGCCAATCTTATTAGCCGGTTCTCAAAGTCCAAGCCTCCATAAATTAGATCTAATCTATCTTTCCAAACTTACTTTCCATCACTTCCCTAAATATATCCTGTGCCTCTAGCCAACTGGAAATACTCATTGCCCCTCATTCTGCCTCTGAAACTTTCTCTAGCTGCTTCCTACAACCAAGGTGCTGCCCCTCCCCTTCTCTGTCAGTGCCTTTACCACTCTTTAGGCCCAACTCCAAGACTTCTATGGCTATTTCAGAAAGGGATTGTTTTACAGTCATTGAAAATTATTGTGAATAGACAGAAAGCTTGGATCAGATGGGCATCTCTGCTAATCTTGGATGATACATATCTGTCTTATAAGATTCTCTCCTATCTGAGGACACCTTTTTTACCCACCAAAGACTTTGGTAAACAAGAAATAATCCCGTATGTTGGTGCATGGAGCACCAAAAAGACATGGAAATGAACATCACTTATAACTAGAATGTACGGATAAGATTGCCCTTCCTACAAAAGAAACAAATACTAGGAGCATATGCTATTTTCTCAACTGGCTATGAGGTAATGGCTTTAAGAAAACATGGCTCGGATGTGTATTTACTTTGTTGTGTACTTGCTTGGCTTTCCTGCGTCACTGGGTCATCATTCTTCCTAAGCACTTCATGGAAATGGAGATGGCTCCATGGCCATTTTCTCCAGCTGTCAATGTTCTCTCTGTATTTGGAAGTTCCAGCACTTTGTATTTTCCAGTCTTATCATTATTATATTATATTTTACAAAGCAATCATTATGTATCTCTTTCTTATCTCTTTAGCAGGTCAAGGTAGAAGACACAATTCTCTTGGTGTCTTGAACATAGTAAGTACTGAGTAAACACTTGTTGAAATAATGCCAGCCAAAGCTCTGAAACCTATGCCAAGGACTCTCAGGGCTAAAAAAAAAAAAAAAAGTGTGTTTTATAAACATTCTACTCTTTCATAGGCATTCTAGTTTTCTCACATTAATAGAATCTTCAAATATAACCAGAGGGCATTTTATTTATTTGCTCATTTTTACCAAAAGAAGGTCTTTTCTCCCTATTAGCAGCTCATGTAGCCTGGTATAAAATAACTCAATAAAAATACAATTAGTACTGCTGCCTTGTATATCACTAGCAATAACACCAAAACTCCTTCTGAGTTTCAAAAGAGCTTTCAGATGCTAAAATTTAACATTCATTTATTCAATACATGTTTACTGAGCACATATGAAGGCATGGCATTGTGCTAAGAATACTGATAAGACAAATTTGTTTGCCTCATAGAACTTAGAGTCTACTGGAGAAGGCAGACAATTAAACAAGAAATTGCCTGCCTTAAAATACCTCTTAAGGACTGGGTACATTGCATAGTTACACTCAATTGTCAAATTACCTGCCTCTATTCGCAGTTATCTCGAAGTTGATCCGAGGGGCTCTATTTCAGGTCCAACTAGGGAACATCAACACTCTTACAATCCTTCACACTTTCTAAGTTAGGCAAAGGGGTAGAGTTGGGCATCCTGCATGTCAAGGAGACTCTGAGCAGCATCTGCTGACTTACTGTTCCCTAGTGAAGTCTTGACAATGGTCCTCATTACCTAGAAGGGACTGGTGATTGTGGGCTGCAGGCATCTTGGGAAAAGAGTTATCGTGATTAAAAGAGATATCATTGCACTCACATGCAGAAATTTAGAGAGAACCTTCTAAAGCAGCTTTATGTTCTCATGCTTTTATATTCACATTGTTCATAAATAATTTTGAATTGTAGGATCTATTTCAGTATGGACTCAAATTTCTAAAAAAGCCTCAGGAATTCCATGTTCTGGTATCTCTTCCAAGGCCTAGAATATAAGTAGGAACTTACTCCTAATTCCCCTTTTAATCTGTGTTTTGCATTCAGCTTTAATGATTTAAGGCAGCCTTTCCAAACTGTGTTCTATGGACCCCTAGTTCCAAGGAATTGTAATCAGTGATCTGCAGGATGTAATTTGAGAAATGTTGTCTTAAGAAATATTGGTCGTTTTAGTGAATATTTTCTGGAATAGGGACATAATTTTGATCTAAAGGCTGTATCTACAACAAATGACTGGTTGCCAAGGATACCAGTGTATACAAATTACTGAAAACACAATGAACAGATAGATTCTTAGTTGGAGGGAGGAAAATACATCTGAACTTAAGAAGCAGGCGGAGATAAATATCCTGATTGGAAGGGAATTCCCAGGGTTTATATGGCTGACAGAAACACATCCTTATAACTTTAAGGGCTTTCTTTCTTTCTCTTTTTCTGCCAGTGGAGACATCATTGGAGTTCAGATAGCTACCTGGGTGGAGGTCATTTGAAGGCTGACACTGGCTGATGCTACTATGTCTCATCTCCCAGGTCCTGCAATCATTTACTTTTTCTTGACTTTCAGCCTCATTCCCTTTAGCAGTTTTTCCTTCTCTAACAGATTATAATTAAGCTCTTCTTTGGGCGCTTTTTCTAAATGCTCTCTAACATCAATCTGCGATCAGCTACATGTCCTACACTCTAAATATTCTCTCATAACTTTACCTCTTCCTCTTAGCTTGCCTGTGGAAACTCATTATATTTTGTGAAGCTCTATTGTGAAGCCTATGCTTCTTCTATGACCCAAAGAGCATGGGGCTGATAAATGTAGAGGTTTCCTATAGCTGCTCTAAGAAATTGCCACAAATCTAATGGCTTAAAACAACACAAATTTATTATTTTGTAGTTCTTGAGTTTAGAAGTCCAAAATGAGTCTTAAAAGGCTAGAATCAAGGTGTCGTCAGGGCTGATTCCCTCTGGAAACTCTAGGGAAGAATCTGTTTCCTTGCCTTTTCCAGCTCCTGGAGGCTGCTCGTGTTCTTTGGCTAGTGGTTGCATCATTGAAATCTCTGCTTCTGTCTGACTCTGACTCTTCTGCTTCCCTGTTACCAGGACCCTGGTACTTACATTGGACTCACCCAGATAATTCAGCATAATTTCACATCTCAAGATGCTTAATTTAATCACATAAAGTCTCTTTTGGCATGGAAAGTAACATATTCACAGGTTCCAAGGACTTGGACATGAACATCTTTAGGGTCATTAGTCAGCCTACCAGAGCTGGGGAGGGAATAGGGTGCTGCACTAATCCTGGTCTCTGTTGATAGTTCTAGGCCATTACTTGATGACAGGTATCAGCAAACTTTTTCCTTAAAGGGTGAGATAGTAAATATTTTAGGCTTTGTGTGAGCCCTAAGGCAAATCGAGGTTATCATGTAGGTACTTTTATAATCATTTTAAATGTAACTATTTTAAAATGTAAAACCCATTCTTAGCTTGCAAGTGGTACATAAAACAGGTAGTGGGCTAGATTTGGCCTATGCACTGTAGTTAGCCAAATTCTACAATCCGGTCTCTAATAAAATATTTCCTTAGAAGCTCATGCCATTCAACTAAATTGCTTTTACTTTTTTTCCCCCTGCATACTTTAATTTCAGAGCAAAGTAAACAAACAAACAAAGAAACACAATACACAACATACAAACCTGATGTTAAATGTAGAAAAGGAAGGCTTGAGGCCCTTGTATCTTGCCTTAGGCAGAAAGACAGGAGAGAAAAAAACCTGGGGCCACTCAGGGTCTCTGGGGGAACCATGGAGACACTATACTGAGGGCACAAGGTCTGTAGGTAGAAATTCCTAGCCTACTGCTTCCATGCCAGAGGCATCCTCATCACCCTCGGGGTGGGGTAGGGACATCTCATTAGGAACAGCCAATCGGAGTACTTAGAGGAGAGGCAGGTCAAAGAGGTCGAAAAGAAGTACTTATAGTTCATAGGTTATCCCATCACCCTTTATTAAATCAGTGATGATGAAGCAGAGGAAGAAAAAGGTGAGAAAGAAGAGGAAGATAAAGATGATGAGAAGCACAAGACTAAAGATGTGGTCTCAGGTGAGGAGGTTGATAGTGCTAAGGATGAGACAAAGAAATCGCTTCTATTTTAATTTGCCTTTGTCACCTGTGGATATCCTGGTGACTGTTTCATACACAACGATGAAACACTCACTTGGAGAAGTACCCAAAAAAGCAGGAACATCCTCTTGAGTCCTGGATATGCAAAACTCTAATTCTGCAAAGTAACAATAACATAATAAAGAGAAAATATATTTCTATTCATGCATCTCTCTTTTCTATCAAAAGTTCCTAATTTAGATATGCATTCTTCCCATTCAAGGAATTCACTTGCAAATATACAAATATACAGATATTGCAACAGTTTTTCCATTCCAAAAACATATATAAGATTTGGTGTCATAACCTGGTATGAGGCATCAAACATTTTCTATGAAAAGACTCGAGTTTATGAATAAAAATACAAATTTTCAGGAGTAAAAAAGGAATTTTTTAGCTCATCATCTCGTTTGTTGTACAATGTGGAGTTGGTTGCACAATTATGAGTCTGAATGGACTTCCAAATGTGGTGCCTGGACTCAGGCCCAGAGAAATCTTTCTTCTTAGAGCCTCAGAGGTTCCTTGTGTTCTTCAAAAGGGAACTGGAAGTGCAGGTCATTTTTAATTTCAATGTTGCCACTGTTGGGACCACTGTCTCTTTCTACAGCTGAACAAACAAATGAAAAATAAAAAGGAGCAAATGGCTAGGAAAAGAAACTTTCATTTGGCTGTTCCCTCTCTGTGACCAAATGATGGTTTTTCCTATAGAAAGGAGATTTGAAATGCATCTTATGATCAAATGCCTCAGGTAAAGTGAAACTAAAATGATCTTGAAAGGAATAATAAAAAATAGATGTTGTGACTATTTTGGAGGCACAGAGGCACACTCTAGTGGTTAAGCTTTAAAACTTTCTCTTTTTTCGATCAAGCCTGAGGGACTGAAAAATTGGTAATCAATGAGGTTAAGAACAGCCATTGTAATTTCAAGAATAAACATTCATTCCAGAAGATGGGAGACTCTAAAGTTAAAGAGGCAAGGAAATAGTTAACAGTAAAGAAAGGAATAAATGAAAGCTGATAAAGCAGACCTTTATAAACTTAAAACCATCTTTGTCACAAACAATTAAGGGTTTGAGACTCTGAAGAACAGCACACAATAGATCCTATTTCCCATTCTCTGGGTCTTTGTTACTCTATTAATTCAAAACTTTTTTTAAAAGCATAAATTTTTAAATCAACAATTAGTGATAAAGTGAAGTGAAAATGCAGATTTTTTAATAGTTTGATTCATTGATTTTTAAAAAGTTTTTTAATATGTTTATTTAAATTAGTTTCAAGTATACAGTACATTGGTTAGACATCTATATTGTTCATAAAACGATTCCCCAGAAAACTTAGGGAAACTATCACTTTACAGGCTGATATATTCTGATGTTATATTTTTAAATGTTAAATCCAATTTTTAAGGCAAGGGAATAATGAATCCTGTTTTATAAAGACTGATTTGAACTGTCAAACAATTAGAAAATTGATACCCCTTTTCTGACCCCAGTTTTCAAGAGGAGTCCATTTTATAATTTGTGCAATCTAAATATAGGATGAGAAGATGAGGAAAGGCATAAAAAAATGAGGCTAATTATGCTCTGCCCAAAGCTGATTAGAAGAGTAAGTATAACTGCTTTCATCAGAACTGCCACTCTGATAAGAATGATGCTTCAACTTTTGTGAAAGCTAAAACAAAATGCAGGAAGTATTGCCTGACCTGTTTTACTTCAACAAAGTGGATACAAGAAATGTTTACATGTAAACAAAATATTCAGATAAAAGGGAAGAAATACCATGAGAAACATACAAATAAATCTGAAAATATTTAGCATGAAGAGAGAAAAGGCAAAGAACTTGTCACTTTTAATGGATGAATATCCCTGATGAGCGCAAAGTAACTACAGGAAGCATAAGGATTTAAAAGTATCATTTCATGATAGGAATGCTCAACAAATACACAACAAAGGTCATATATGACAAACCCACAGCTGATATTATACTCAATATTGAAAGGTTGAACACTTTTTCTCTAAGATCAGGAACAAGAATGCCCACTTTCACCACTCCTATTCAGCATAGTACTAGAAGTTCTAGCCAGGGAAATTCAACAAGAAAAAGAAATAAAAGGCAACCAAATAGAAATAGAAGGAGTAAAATTATCTCTGCAGGTGACACGGTCTTCCATATAAAAAATTTTAAAAACTTCACATACACACACACACACACACACACACACACACGCACCCCTCTTAGAACTAATATATTCAGTAAAGTTGCAGGATATAAAATCAAAATACATAAATTTATTGTATATCTCTACACTAACAACTAACTATCTGAAAAAGGAAGCAAGTAAATGATACTGTTTACATTATTATTTTTATCAAAAGTACTAAAAAGTTTAGGAACAAATTTACCAAAGAAGTTGATAAATCTGTACGTGAAAAACTATAAAACTTTGATAAGAGAAACCAAAGAAGACACAAATAAATGAAAAAAAATAGCCTGTGTTTATGAATTAGAAAAGTTAATATTGTTAAAATGTCCATCGTATCCAAAGCCATCTATAAATTCAATGCAATTATTATAAAAATTCCAATGGCATTTTTTCACAGAAATAGAAAAAAATCTAAAATTCATATTAAACCACAAAAAATCTCAAATAGCCAAATCAAGTTTGAGCAAAAAGATCAAAGCTGTAGGCATCACACATCTTGATTTCAAATTATATTACAAAGCTATAGTAATGAAAACTACTAAGCATTTATGACACTGGCATAAATGCTTACCAATGGAATGGAATTAAGAACCTAGAAATAAACCCACGCATATATAGTTAAGCAATATTTGACAAGAGAGTCAAGAATACTCAATTGGGAAAAGATAGTCTCTTTAATCAATGGCATTGATAAAATTAAATATTCACATACAAAAGAATAAAATTGGACCCTTTCACTACTCACAAAAACCAACTCAAAATGGATTAAAGACTTAATCCTGAAATGTTAAACCTTTAGAAGAAAACATAGGGGGAAATCTCCATGGCATTGGTCTTGGCAATGACTTTTTGAATGTGACACCAAAAGCACAAGCAACAAAAGCAAAAAGAAACAAGTGGGACCACATCAAACTAAAAAGCTTCTGAATAGGAAAAAAAATCAATGAAATAAAAAGGTAACCTATGGAATGGGAGAAAATATTTACAAACTATATATCTGATAAGGGATTAATTTCTAAAATACCTAAGAAACATACAATTCAGTAACAAACTAATTAATTAATCTGATTTAAAAATGTACAGAGGATCTAAATAGACATTTTTCCAAAAAAGGTATACGAATGGCCAACTGGGACATAAAAAGATGTTTAATGTCACCAATCATCCAGGAAATACAAATCAAAAGCACAATAAGATATAACTTCACACCTGTTAGAAGGGTTGTTATCAAAATGAAGCAGTATAGTGGGTCCTCAAACAATTAAAAATGGAACTATTATGTGATCCAGCCATTCCACTTCTAGGTAAATAGCCAAAAAAAACAAAGTCATTATCATGAGAAGATATTTGCATTTTCATGTTCATTTAAGCATTATTAACTATAGCAAAGGCAAAGAATCAACATAAATGTCCATTGATAGACGAATGGATAAAGAAGACGTGGTATGTACTATGGAATATTATTTAGCCATGAAAAGGAAATCCTGCCATTTGTGACAACATGGATGAAACTCAAAGGCATTATGCCAAGTGAAATAAGTCAGACAGAGAAAAAGAAATACTACATGATCTTAATTACACATGGAATCTAAAAATGTTGAACTCATAGAAACAGAGAGTGGATTGGTGGTTTCCAAGCCTGGAGGCGGAAAAAACAGAGATGTTGGTCAAAGGGTACAAACTTTCAGTTATAAGATAATAAACTCTGGGGATGTAATGTATAGCATGGTGACTCTAGTTAACAATTGTGTGTTGTATATTTGAAATTTGATAAGAGAGTAAATCTTAAATGTTCTTTCCACACAGAAAAAGAAGGTAACTATGTGAGTGAAGAATGTGTTAACTGATCTTATTGCGGTAATCATTTCATAAAAAATGCATATTAAATTAAAAAAAAGAAATTTAAAAGTAGTAAAGGGATATTTCCCAAAATAAGTGGTATTCTGACCTATAGAATTCCCTCTAAAGGTTTGGGATCAATTTTACACATGAAGAATGAGGTAGGAGTAAATCTATCTAGAAATGGAGAGTTGAAACCAGACTCAATCCTCCAGCATTGAGAAATTTATTTCATTAACTTCTCTCTGCTCACACAAAGTACAATGTGCATACTCCTGGCTAGTGGGTAGCCTTCTGTGTGGTCATGTGAAACTCAGGCCCCTTCTGTTTTGTGACTCTACCACCCCTTAGAGCCTCAGAATTCTTTGCTGAATTTAGTGCATCCAGTGAGCACATGGGGAGAAAGGGAGCATAGAGGATCATATGAAACAGGGGTCCCCCACCCCAGGGTTGTGGACTGATACTGGTCCATGCCTGGTTAGTAACTGGGCCACACAACAGGAAGAGAGCAGCAGGCGAGTGAGTGAAGCTTCATTTGTATTTGCAGCCTCTCCCCAGCACCAGCATCATGGCCTCAGCTCAACCTCACATCATCAGACATTAGGTTCTCATGGGAGCACTGGTCCCAGGTGCCAAAAAGATTGGGGACCACTGATGTGGAAGCTTATGAGCCAGGCAACATTGAAATGCAAATGTTATTTAGAACAAATGTCATTTAGTTCTGTGATAGTCCACGGGGCAGAACTTGGTCACATGGCCACATCTAACTACGAGGGAGACTGGAAAATGCAGTCTATCTCTGTGCCAGGAGGCAGAGGAAATCGTGTTTGGTGAATGCAACACAGCCTTTACTAGAGCTCAATAAATAGTCGCTAAAAGCATATGACTTGACATGTTCTGTGTACCCTGCTAGGACCTGAGATGAAAAAGACAGACTCTGCCTTTGAACAGAAATGCTTTTTGCCTATTCTACCACGTCTGGGGCTTTGGTTTGGAAGAGACATATGGTGGAGTCATAAGGGGATTTCTTCACTCACATGCTAGGAGCTTGATGGAAATGGTTGAAGCCTGAGTTTGACGCTGTAGAATGTTTAGCAGTGTTCCTGCCCTCTACCTACAAGATAACAAATGCAACCCACTTACCCACTTGTAACAATCAAAATGCCTGACATTGCCAATATGACCTGTAGGACAAGCGCCTCCTGTTGGAGACAGTTGAGGGACAGTGTACTATTAGTCTGAAACTTAGCCGGGGCTGGAGTATGACATTGCAAATCGTCGGCCTGTAAGTCATTAGAGCCGCTGCGATCTATAAGACATCTTTGGATATTTGGAATAAGATAAGTGAATCAAGTTTTGAAGCACAGACTCCTATTGAAGGGGGGTAAGGAGAAGAGAGAACATTAAAATGCTGAAAAAAAATCAAGAGAGATAGTAGAAAAACCAAGAGAGAAAAGAAAGAGTGGTGCAGTGGCTGTTGCTAACATCTGCCCAACACCTTATCTCCTTTCTCTTAGACCTATCTTCTGGGCCACAATGACTGGTCTGTGGATGGGCACAATACACAAGATATGCCAAGTAGTCTTTCCCTGTGATTATAATTTTAAACCTCGAAGTAAAATGCTTCTGTGTCCTTACATTGGAATGATGTAAGCTCAGAATTGCCTATGGCATGTTCCCTGCCAATGGCCAAGCTTCAGCTGAGTAGGTTTAGATGTGCCATGAGCTGATAACGACAACCTGTGCCTTACAGTGCAGGAAGAAGCTCTTAAGGGGAGTTGGTAGGAGCTTCTTAAGACATCTATACATCCTCAGGTCTTCTCATATATTTAACTTTCAGCTAGAGCTTTTCTTTAGAACCACAAAAGACCACAGAAGACACTGCACCAAAGGCATCCCTTTCATTGAAGCTGTCTTCTGAGCTAGCTTTAAACTGTGCCACCCTCCCCCCCCCACACACACACCCTGACGCACATCTGTGAGCTGTGTGGGTGCTTGATTAGTAGCAGGTAATGCAACACAGTGTACTCAGCGTACTGGTACACGTGTACTACAGTTTCACGCAAAGTAGAAGAAAATGAGACCAGCAACAGAAAGGAGAGATAAGAGCTGCGAAAGACTAACTTTTGATAGCATTTGAGCCTTAGGACCCAAATATCCTTGAAGCCAGATCCAACAGTGCCCATCCCAATTATGTAATTCAATAAATACTCTGAAGTTAGGTATCTTTTTGTTGCAAATTAGTGTCCTAATATATAAACTGAAACCAGGAGTGAGTGACAGATCTAAAATGTGAAGTTGGTCAAGACAGGGAAGAAGGTAACAGTGGAGGTTTCTCTATTTTGGGCTGAAAAGCTGGAATTGTTGGTATACAGAAGCGAACCAGTGGGTTAAATTGTTACCGAGTATATTTTGTGCCTCAGGCAAGACCCCCACAACCCTAAAAATGGCAACTTTATGTGCTTGAACTTGGTATAAAGGCATTGGGATATTAGAATGAGAATTGAGAAAGCCAGATGTTCCAAAGCTTTGTAACACCTTCACCACTGCAGTCCCTGTAGCCTTTGCCTTTGCAAGGGTCATATCCCTCCTTGTTGCCAGCTTTCTGTGCATCCTGGGGAGGAAGGCAGGTCCCCACTGTTTCATTTTTCTAAGAGGCAGAGACCAAGATAGATGATATTCAACTACTGCCCAGAAGAATGGGATGATTCCTACATTGCTGTCAAAGGACTGAATCTACAAGGGTGAGAACCCAGTTTCAGAGGTGCTGATTTAATGATAAAAGAATTTTTGGGAGTCGTTACTAACAAATGAGGCCACCAAAAATGATATAATCAGGCCAGCAGGGAAATCTCTATTCCCCTCTTGGCAAATGGAGATTTCATGTCTTAAGACCGTCCTCCAAGCCGCTATCTCAGAGAGTAGGTTGCTAAAGCAGTAGATATCCCAGTAGAGAAAGTCTCCCAACCATCTGCTCAGGTATGTATGAGGACAGGGGCGCTCCTCCTAGTGGGGAAGGCTCTACAGGATCCAGACACTCTAAGGGGCTCACACATGTCAAGAGAAAGCAGTCAACAGATAGAACTCACTACACCTGTCGTATCAGGCTGGAAGAGTTTGCTTCCCCCTTTGTAACCCATTTCTGAGAGTGGTACAGCTCTGCCTGTCTTCCCTACCAACTGCTCTTCTCCATAAGGGGCCATCATCTTATTTCCAGCCTTAGGTAAGTCTTCTATTTCTCTATTTGCTTAACAATCACTTATCTATACTGTAACCATAACATACAAAATATAGGAAATGAAAAGCCTCTAGTCATACAGGGCCCTTTTTGCATTCCCCAGTTTCTTCATTTGTCCCAATTCTCCGATTATTTGAAGGGTCTGGCAAAAGACCAAGCCTATCTATCGAAAAAGGGCTGCCATTTAAGATAATCACAGAGATAGACATGAAACAAAAAAGATTTTACATAACATTTATTTTTTATCCCATCCTTATTTTGACTTTATTCCTCACCTTCCATTCCTATTCTTTTCTTGGAAATCCAAGCTTGGATTTTTTTAACAAGATGTTTGAAATCATGATTATTTCGAATCATAAAATTTTCTTCTCTCCAAAAGGGAAAAACACAGCTGTTTTTCTTATGCAGCATTTTCAAATATGCACGTTAATATATATTTTATAAACTATTTAAAATAAAACCCTTCATCGTTTGAGGTTATTGTCTAGTTCACTGACACATCTCCCATAAGACATCAATTCTATTCATTTTCATGAATGAGGTGGGAACTATACTAAAAAATAGGATTTTAATCCCTGAGGTGCCAGTTAAAATGGACAAGGTTGCCATTGCAGCACAAGATTTTTAAAAAAATCAGCCTTAAATAACAAGCATGGCTCATGCTATTTGGATCAGAATCACCTCCTAGCATGGAGTCATTTAGGAAATTGCTTTTACTGGGTTAAGTTCACCCTGGTGTTCCTAGCTCTCTCGCTATGATCATTTTTCCTTTCGTAAAGGAAGAACACATAACAATGAAGTCTGCAGGAACTTCTGAGATCCTCAGAAATTAAGAGAAACCACAGTCCTGTTTCTCTAATCTCCAGCCACATGGTTGGAGAGGTGTTTTCACACCATTCCAAGGCCTGGAATGGTTGACGAACCGACTTGGTTTTTCTTCTTCTCCATAAATTTGGTCACAAAGGAGAAATCAGTCCTCCTGCCTAGAAAACGGGGGTGTTTTCTGCTCATCTCTGCTGCCAGCAGTAACCGCAGCAGCTCTGCGCCCAGCCTCCTGGCAGCTCCTCGCCCTGGCGAGCGGCTTCCAGCGGGGGCAGGTTCATGCTCCTGCCCCTAGTAGTAGCGGTTCAGGCTCCTGGTGGCGGGCACCTCGGGCTGCCCGTTCATCCAGATCTCCCTGATGATGCGCTCCCTCTCCTCCAGCCGCTGCGCGCGCTCCAGCTCCTCCGCCGACGTGAACACGTTCTTGTTCAAAGTCCTCTCGAAGCGGCGGTGTCTCCTGACCGAGATGTCCGATGCCGTGTCCGAGCTGCCATCCTCGCTGTCACTGCTGTCGCTGCTGCTCTCCTGGTCCTGCAGGAATTTCCCCCGGGGATGCCGGCGGCAGTCTGTGCGGCAAGAGATCCTCATCACCAGGGCAGCCAGGGTGAGGACCAGCCCGATGCACACGCCGGAGACGAAGTACAGAGCTGCTCGCTCAGGGTTCTCTGGAGGAGGAAGAAGAGAGCATTCAAGAGGTGACAACTCCATATGCAGAGAGCAAAGATGACTCCGGAGCACCTTGCGTACCTCTCACCAGACCTTTTGATGCTTACAAATAATGCCTCCCACGTGACAAACTGCACAATGTATTCAAAGATATAATTATCTACAAATGGGGAATCTGGGTAAAGGGTATATGAGCTTCTTTTGTTATTTATGCAACTTTAAATTGGAAATTATTTCGAAATGAAAAGCTAAAGGAAGAATATTTAGCGCCTACTATAAGCAAGTGACTATGTTTAAATGTCATTTGAATACGAGATGTATTTGTCCAGAGTCTGTTTTTGCCTATACTAGAAAAAGCTTTGCATCTGAATTTGCTCCCACAACCCCTTGAATACCTTTTAACCACAGATGCAGGCAGCTATTTTTGCTTCGGCTTCTCCTCTCCCTTCTCCCTCTCCCCTTCGCTCTCTTCCTCTTCCTTCTTTTTGATGGCAAATTTATAAATAAAATCAAGGACAAACAATCTCTTTTATTCTCTGTATACCATTACAGGCCTGTCAACGAATGTAGGTAGCTTTTAAGGTGTCCCCCAACTCCTGGTATTCACATGCTTATCAAGCCCTGATCTTTGAGGGCTGGACCTAGTGGGCCGGACCCAGTGACTCAACTTCTGACAAATAGAATATGCAAAAGTGATGAGTGAGTCTAGGATTAGGTGACATAAGACTGACTTCCAATTTGCTCACGCTCTCCCTGTCTGGCTTTTCTCACTCTCTTGCTCTGCTGAAGCCAGCTGCCATGCAGTGAGCTGCCCTACAGAGAGGTCCACACAGCAAGGAACCAAGCGTGGTCTCTGGCTAACAGCCTGCAAAGAACTGAATCATGCCAACAGCCATGTCAGTGAGCTTGGAAGTGAATCACCCCCTGGTGAAGCCTTGAGGTGACCACAGCCCTGGCCTTGCAGCAACCTTGTGGAAGACCTTGTATCAGAGAACCCAGCCAAACCAAACCCACATTCCTAACCTATGGAAACTGAGAGATAATAAATGTATGCTGTTTTAGGTCACTACATTTTGAGGTAATTTGCAGCAATAGGTTATTTTCCACAATGACAAATGGAAAGCCAATGTAGGCATTTTGGAATGACTTTAGCAGGTTAATTTGTTGGGGAGAGATTTGAACTCTCCCTTGTTGAGAGAGGAAAAAGTCATTCTGTGATGAGGAATATGCTTAGTGGGCCCAGTATGATCACCATGTGATGAGCTCAGTAGAATTAGAGCCTTTGAGTGAACAGCTTTTTTTTTCTAGGTAAGTGTGAGAACATGAGGACACTCCTGGTCTGGAGTCACAGGGCATGGTTATTCTGACAGGACCCATGACTGACACTTGCACTTTAGTTTTCCAAAATCTACATTCATTGGTGAGTATCAATTAAAAAATACATTGTTTTGTGGGTTTTTTAAAGAATATAGGTAGGTTCATATATGACATACATTTTCTTTTTAAATTTAAGAGCATTTCTTAGAGAGATTTCTAGGTATGTAAATAGCATTCTTTTTTGCCTGATGCATAGTGTTCTGTAGTATAGATCTATCAAAGTTTATTCAACCATTTTTTATTGATAGCATATAAATTGTTTCCAATTTTTCACTATTATGATCAACGTGATAGTCAATGTCCTTGTGTCCTTATACGCATCTCCTTACGTGCAAGCAAAATTATTTCTTCGGGTTAGTTATGGAGAAATAGAACAACTGCATCAAAGGCATAGGCATTTTAAGTTTTACGTATTCTAAAGTGTACCCAAAAGAGGATTGAGCACATGTGTTTATGATTCTCCCTCCTCTCTGAAACCCCCACAAAAATGACAGGGATGTAGATAAAACAAATATAAAGTATAAGTACAAAGAGAAGAGTAGAGAATAAAATAGAAAACATGAACAGTCAATACAAGAGTAATCAACAAACAATGTAAATGCAGTGAACAGGGAGTGACACCAGCAATGTGGCATGTAAGACATCCCTACTTTTTGCCTCCCATTTTTTTTTAACAACTATTTAGGTATCTATCCACAAACAGAAGTGTTTCTGTGAGAGTCGTGTGATCCAATGACATATGCCAAGGAACCTGGGAGGAGTCTCGCCCACCTGTTCATCTGGTAATAGGCAGAGAACCTGGCCCAAACCTTCCCAGAGAGGTTGGGGAAAACTTGGAGAGTGTTGACTTTGGAAAATACTCACAGAAGAGAGAAAATCTGTAAACCCATCTTTCTAGAGGGGAGATTCCAGCAAACCATGGGAGCAAACAAATAAACAAATAAAATGAATTGAGTTCCAGCAGAGAGGGGAAGAGAAACTTTTTTGAGCACTGTTCCTCTCACCCTCCACCCCCAATTTGACACAGCACAGGACTGAACTATCTCATGATGACTTCTCCATAGCTGGAAATGGAGAGTAGTGTGTAGTGCCCAGCTACAGGAGCTGTGCCAGATACTGCAGGATAAACCCATTTCTCTTCAGCAGCTGAATTCAGAATATTGGGCAATAGAAAACCAGAAACCTGAGCTAAAGTGCTACCTTCTGGAAAACAAAAGAGAGGTTTTCTGCAGCCAGGCAGGTGAATTTTAAGAACCAGAGAAGACAAAAAGCTTGAGAAATCTGCCACAAAGTGGAACAAAATGTGCAGAGTAGGTATGTAAATACAGGGTCAGAGAGAACTCCAGATATAACAGGTTCAACAAACTGTTCCCCACTTGAAAGCAACTAGTAAAAATTTGAGATGTCAGTTCCATCAGAGGCAAAATCAGCAATGTAAAACTTACAAGGAATATAAAATATCAGAAAAAAAGTCAAAAACTCATCACAAAAAGGTAACAATTCTTCAAATAATCAGCTCAAAAACACAAAATCTTGCAATCTACTGGATAAATAATTCAAAATAGTTGTTCTGAGAAAACAATGAGCCCTAAGAAAACACAGAAGTCAAGTCAACAAAATCAGGAAAAATATACATGAACAAAATGAGAAATTCAGCAAAGAGATAAAAAAAAAACTATAAAAAAGAATAAAACAAACATTCTGGAACTGAAAATTCAATGAATTAAATAAAAAGTTGAGGGAATCTGCATTAGGGTAGATCAAATAGAAGACAAAATAAGTGACCAGATGATGGAAATTTTGAAATAACTCAAATAGAGGTAAACAGAGAAAAAGAGAATAAATAAAAAGTGAAGAAAGCATACATAGTCTATGGATTCAATCAAATGTACAAATATAAGTATAATCATGGTCCTGGAAGAAGAAAAAGGAGTAAGGGGTCAGAAAGTTTATTTAAAGAAATAAACCTGGAAAAGACCTAGACATCAAGTTCACAAAGCTAAGATATCACCCTTTCTTCTCAATGCAAAAAGACCTTCTCCAAGACATCTTATAATAAAACTGTCAAAATTCAAAGAAAAGGAAAGAATCCTAAAAGCATCCAGAGTAAATATTATAACCTTCAAAGAAACTCCCTTTAGGCTATCAGCAGATTTTTCAGCAGAAGCCTTACAATCCAGGAGAGAATAGAAGACATATTCAAAGTATTGAAAGGAAAAAAATTGCCAGCAAAGAATGCTCTATCTGGCAAAGTTAACCTTCAGATATGGAGAAATAAAGACTCTTCCAGAGAAACAAAATATAAGGGAATTCATTACCTGCCTTGCATGAAATGCTGGAAGGGGCTCTTCAAGATAAAAGGAAAGGATACTAAATAGTGACATAAAAACATATGAAAGTATACAACCCACTGGTAAAAATAAATATATAATCATTTGGCTATAGGATAAAGGTTAAAGGAAGAATTATAATTAAAATAACTGTAGCTACTATAATCTGTTAATAAATACACAACATAAAAAGAGTTAAATTGTAACATCAAAAATATAAAGAGGGAAATAAAAAAAATGGAGCTTTTGTATGTGATTGAAAAGCTGTCAATCTTTCACCAGTGGGTATGATGGTAGCTTTGGGTTTGTCATTCATGTTCTTGTTGTACCCAATTTGTTGAAGGTTTTATTATAGAAGAATGTTGTATTTTGTCAAATGCTTTTCCTGCATTTATTGAGATGATAAAGGACAAAGAAGGAGATGAAATTACTATCTCAAAGAGATATCTGCATCCCCATATTCATAGCAGCATTATTCACAATAACCAAGACATGGGAACAACCTAGGTGTCCATCAAGAGATGAATACATAAAGAAAATGTAGAGTGTATGTATAAAGTAAAAAACTCAGCCATAAAAAAGAAGAAAATTCTGAGATAAATTAATAAATGTACACACTGTATTATATCACTAATATGTGGAACCTAAAAAAGGCCGAATTCATAAAAACAGTAGAATGCTGGTTACCAGGGGATGGAGAGAGAGGAACTGGTGGCATGTTTAAGGGTACAGATTTGCAATTAGTAGATAAATAAGTCCTGGAGAGCTAAAGCACAGCACGGTGATTATAGGCAACAATATTGTATTATGGACTTCAGAGTTGCTAAACGATTAGATCTTTATTTTTTTTTTTACATTTGCAACAGCATTTTCATCTATAAGATAAAATGTAACAATGGTAGCTACTATATTCTTAGTTATATCCAGAGTTGTCATTTAAAAAAACAAAAACAAAAACAAAAAACACAGAGTCTACAATGATGCCACTCTGAACAAGCCCGATTCCTTCTGATCTCGGAAGCTAAGCAGGGTTGGGCCTGGTGAGCACTGGAATGGGAGACCACCTAGGAAGACCAGGTGCTGTAAGCGTAAAAAATAAAAAATAAGGGATTGTGAGCTGACAAGGTCCTTGCAATTTGTGAAGTCAACCAACGGTTGCCTCACCTGAAAACATACACACACACACACACACACACACACACACATGTTGACTATGAAGTTAATATTTTGTGTGATCATCTGTACTTTTTTGGGTATCAGTAGCTAAATTCATAATGGTATGAAATTGGGAAGAAGCAAGAGGCAGCCAAATGGCATTATATATTTATTATATAGTATTTATTTATACACACACACACACACACACACACACACACACACACACATATATATATAAACACAAGATTATATATATATATAAAAAATCATGTTTATGCTATACAACAAATGCCAGATGAAAATCTGGACTTGCAAAGTAAACCTATTAACAGTTAATGATTTTGTTTTCTAAAGGATTCACTGCTGGGTACTTTTAAATTGTAGGCTCTGGAAAGTATTGAAATTCTTGCCATTTTATGCTAAAAGCAAGGTCCACACACCTCTGCTTTGCTAGAGCAGAGCCATGGCATTACAAACAAGTTCTAGTTCTGCCTCATAGGTAGGTTTTTAAAAAATTTCTCTCTCTTTTTTTCTTTTTCTCTTCCACAAGGAACTTTTAAATAGATGCATTTATTGCTAACAGTTTTATTCATATCTCTACTAAATTTGTCTGGAAAATTTAGCATTGAGCAGTGGCTGTAAAGTTGATGCTGCTACTAGCCTCTTATGTGGGTGGACCTAAGAAGACATTTCGTAAATAAGGTCATACAGTGAGCCCAGGAGGCCAAAACTCAGGATCTCCTGCCCGAGAATAAGTTTCTTTGCATCCTGATTTTTCTTCAGCCATTTACTGTTGTTACTCGAAGATAGAAGCACAAAGAATTTGTGGCTTTGGGTTCATTTATACATGTGTGTTGTTCAAAACCTTTTGTGACCTGAGTAAGGCTAAATTTTGAATTTGTGCCATCCTAGTTAAGAAAAGATTCAAATGGCCCACATAAATTTAGCAAAGAAGAGTTAAAAACAAAATAAAACTTTTGCTAGTGAAAGCTTTCAGATTATTTTAAAGGAAATGGTTTAGCAAAACAACTTTTTCCTTGTCTCACACTGACCCAAGTATAATTATTTATTGTTTTTAAGCTTTCACTTCTCTTTCTTTCTGACTCTTTAAACAATTCTGTTCAGAACTGATACAATGCTGTGCCCCATTAGGAGTTCAAAAGAGATTTGCTCAAAATAAAAACCTTTTGTGGTTCAAAGACATATGAAAAAAGTGAAAAGTCAACCCATTGACTAGGAGAAAATATTTGCAAATCATATATCCAATAAAGGACCTGTATCCAGAATATATAAAGAACTCTTAGAAGTCAAAATAAGAAAACTCAATTTAAAAATGGACAAAATATTTGAATAGACATTTCTCAAATATATATATATAAACAGCAAATAAGCACATGGAAAGATTGTCTTCATCATTAGTCATTAGAGAAATACAAATTGAAACCACGATAGATTAATTTTTCACCCACTAGAATGGCTACAATAAAAAAGATGGACAGTAACAAGTGTTGACAAGAATGTGGTGAAATTGGAACTCTCATAGATTGCTTGTGGAAATTTAAGATGATGCAGCCACTTTGCAAAAACAGTTTGGAAGTTTCTTAAGTTAAACATAGATTTACCATATGACTCAGCAACTCTGTTCCTAGGTATCTTAAGACTCAGTTATAGTCTTAGCAGAGCCTAAGAGAGTAGATCTTTATTGTCATCACAAAAAAAGAGATAATTATGTAAACATAAAAGAGGTGTTACCTAATGTTATCATAGTAATTATATTGCAATATGTAAATGTATCAAATCAACACATTGTCACCTTAAATCAATAATATTATATGTCAGTTATTCCTCAATAAAATGTATGAATGAATGAATGAATGAATGTAGTAAAAGAGGCTGAAACTGAACTCTGTCTGGTTGATATTCAGCAAACAGAGCGGAGTGAGAGAGCTCTTGCCTTGAGCAGTTTAACAATCCAGCAGGGAAGCTGACCCACCCATTTTATTACCAAAAGGAAGTGCTGCTATGGAAGTTTGAAGAGCAATCTTTAGAAACACAAAGGTGTGTGGAAAAGCTAAGTTTGGATATGGGGATATGAGGAGGCTTTCTAGAAAAAGGTACCCAAATCCATGCTTTTATCAGGTTGAAAAACCTTCAGGCAGATCAGCTTCTAAAGAGAGACATTCGATAAGTGATAGCTCACTCTATTTCCTGCCCGCCTGTCTGCCTGCCTCTGTCCTTCCTTCCTTCCTTCCTTCCTTCCTTCCTTCCTTCCTTCCTTCCTTCCTTCCTTCCTCCCTCCCTCCCTCCCTCCCTCCTTCCCCCCACTCTCTCTGCCCCCCTCCCTCTCCTTCTCTGTCTCCCACTCATCCATCTATCTGATATACCTATTTCCCTCCCTCTTTCCTTCTCTTCCTTCTTTTTCCTTCCTTCCTTTTCTCATCCCAACCACCCATCCCTGTGAGTGTACGTCTCTGTCTCTTTTACGCCCTGTCCTCATTCCATCTATAACACAGTTTAACTTTGAAGATGGTTACTGAAGTGAATTTTGGAAACTACTGTTCTCTCTCTAGCTTAACTAGTCATTCCTGCTCTGCTACTTGATCAGAAACTATCCGTTTTTGTTTGTTTGTTTGTTTGTTTTTGTTTGTTTGTTTGTTTTTTGGGGTTTTTTGTTTGTTTGTTTGTTTTTTGGGTTTTTTTGCCTGTAGCAGTCTCAGAAATGGATTCCCAGAGAAGCCCAGTAAAAGCAATCAGAGAGGGCAAGGAAGTTTGCTGAGCCTCATCGGATCCTGAGCAGGTGATTTGGAACTGATTTTTAGAACTGATGTAATTTGTGTTGTTTCTCTTCATCATTCCTCTGCAAAAGTCAAAACTGTAACTCTACTGTGGTTGTTTTTTCTCTTTTCTGTTCCAGGTCACTTCCTCTTGGCCAATGATCCAACCTGATCTTGAGCAGATCCAAACAGCTGTTAATTGCCCAGGAAGCAAAGTGGGGAAGGCTATTGTCGGTTGATTTTCCTTAATAAATAAAAATAAATGTATTGCTGTATCTTGCTTCCTGCAGGGTCATTGTTTTCCTGGGCAGGAAGAGGCCCTATGTGGAGGTCCTGGGGCTAATTTCATTTGCACCCTCAGAAGTCAGATCATGTCCACCAGCAGACTCTGCAGGACAGAAGAGCAACACCAGCCCAGGCCTGGTCAGCTGGTCTCCATGCAAGTGGAACCTTTTCCTTGCCTGGACTACCTTGCTGGCCCCAAAGCTTGCAATCTATTCAGTAGAAAGAAAAAAGTCTTAAAAGTAGGCCTTAGAGATAATAGTGGGACTTGTGTGGAATCAGAGATTATTCAACATAATCTCTTCTCTGAACACTTACAGCACTTGTCTCTTTATGGGATTCTGCCCCTCCCCATAGAAAAGCAAAGCTTCTGCTAACACTTCTGCCCTCTCTGAAAAACTGGTGGAAGCTTTCTTCCTTCTCCTCCTTGGAATAAGAAATATAGGAGAATCCAGGCTGCTTCTGGTGTGTGTTATTTTGCTTTAACTTCTTTCATCTTTCCTTCTCTTCCCTCACTCTACCCCTCATGCCCCAGAAATAAACACCCCAGAAGAGGCCTTCCATTACTCTACCATCATCTTCATCCACCCTCTTCACTTTTCTCAACCTGCATTGGGACAAACCTGCAGTCCTACAACCCTAGGACTCAAAGGGAGCTAGGTAGAAAGCTCTGATCCATCCTTTCTCTCTGGCTTAACCACACATAATTGATACTGTATTCCAATGCTTTTCCGGCTTTTCCATATGAATAATTTTAGATTTCCAGAACATACAACATAGTGCCTTGCTCATGGCGCATACCTTACAAATATTTATTGAATTAAATCATGAATACATAATATGCATTTTTTAAAAGTCCAGCTAATAAAATTATTATATGTGGATAAATATAGATGTATATATGTGTATATATGTGCATATAAATGGGTATACATTAGTACAACATTAAAAGAGTAGGAGATGGAAAAAAATCTGAAATCACCATAATCTCACAACTTGAATATGCAGTCTAGTGAAATAAGTTTTCTTCTGTTCTATTTTTTTCTCACATAAATATGTAGATATTTATTTGTGTTTACTTGGTTATAGTCAGAGTTTATATACAAAAATCTCTGAGTCAAAGAGGATACATATTTTTATACCTCTTGATAAACATTGCCAAGTAGTTTTTCAAAAGTGGTACCTTAATTTATCTTGCCATCAGCTGTGTATGAAAGTACCACTTTCATCCTGGAGGGATATTCCAATTGTTAAACTTTAAAAATATTTAATAAGTCATTCAATGGTTACTTTATTTATTTTACAAAATTTACTGTGAGTCCACAATGCCTTCAGGGCTAGAGACACAAAAGTTCTCAGCCCTCATAGGATTCCCAGGAAAAAGGGGAATAATATAAAATAGAAACTACAGTATTTTCAAAAATTCCCCAATTTTTGACTATTGATTGAGTTATGGTGGGCTAGGCTCCCTTACTACTAAGAGGCCATCTCACTTGTGACAATCTCATAGGAAACGTGATGCATTTTTGTGGCTAACTACTACATGGTCCATACTGTTATCCCTGCAAGGAGATTCGTTAAATTTTAAAAAATTTAAAATATTATTAGAATAGTATGTAGCTGTCTAAATGATTGAGGAAGCTCTCTCTACACCAATACAACATATCTTAACAATATATTGTTCAGTGAAAAAAGCAAAGTACAAAATAGTATGTATGCGATGCTACCTAAGTTAAAAGTTGGGAGGTAAGATTATATGTTTATATATTCCTACATCTGCACAAAGAGCTCTAGAAGGATGCAGAGAAACCTGGTGATAGGTCAAACCTGGGGACTGGTTGGAGGAAGCAGCTCTGAGGCAAGAGTTCCCAATATGTATCTTTTTATGTTATTGATCATTGAGTCATATTCATGCACTGATGTGATGAGTATCTAAAATGGGTGCCAGGCAGTAGACTAGATGCTGACAATACAGCAGTCAATAAAAGAAACACAAAATCTCTGTGCTCCTGGGATTCTAGTAGGGGATGGATAATAAATAAGATATATGAATAAAATAGGTAGTACATTAGATGGTGATGAAGAGAAATCAGAAAAAATAAGTAGGAGAATGTGAAGAACTGATAATGCTGGAGGGGAGGAGGTAGACAGTGACTAGAGCAAACCTTGCTCGGAGGTTTGAAAAGGTGACTTTTAGGGAAAATCTTGCTGAAAAGGTGACTTTTAGGGAAAATCTATAGGAAATGGGAAAATGAACCTGGAGAATGCGTTATCAATTCAAATGATTAAATTAAAAAGAGCAATCATTCCATTTAATCTTCATAACAACTCTATTAGAAGTTATTAATATTAATGAATTATCCTCATTATAAATTATTGCACTATGATCCCAAGGGGTTGCTTGTAAGCAGTTGAAACAAGAAATGTTAACTCTTCCAATCCAAGTGCTGAGATAGAAGGAAACAAACAAGTGGGGAGAAAAGAGATGGGTATCTAAGCCAGCGTATAGAATAAGGGGAGAAGAGGACACTTAGAGTGCTCTGAAGATTGGGTGGGAGTTGTCCTATCCAGGACTGAAGGGAAGAATTCTTGGGAAAGAAAATGACTGCAAAATTGAAGACATGAGAAAAGGCCTGGCAAGTGATTTAAAAAGGCTAGAGTGAGGTCTTGAATACAGGAAAGGAGATGTCAAGGTCAGATACCAAGAGTCTTGGGAAGGCACATAAGAAACTACAGTTTGAAGTACCTCAAGCCATCCCCAAGCCCTTTCTCTTTTACTTGCCTCTACTCTAGAGCATGTCTTTTCAGCTTTGGCACTATTGATATCTTGAACCAGTTCTTTGTCATCAGGAGTTGTCTTGCGCATTGCAGATGTTTCTGCCACCAGAGGCCAGGAGCAGTCACTCCTCCTGCCCTAGTTGCGACAACCAACAACGTATCCAGATATTCCCTGAAATCCCCCTGTAGGGCAAAATTACTCCTGGTTGTGAACCACTGGTTTGGAGGTTCAAAAAACTAAAATGCTCATTTTTCCAGCCTCCCTTGTAGCTAGAGATGGTCATGGGATATATTTCTGGCCAATGAAATATAAGAGTAGATCTACTAAAAACTCTTTTCTTTTATTGCCTTCTCTGGATCTTGAATAAAAGCAAGAGCAACAGCAATGTGAAAAGTGAGAAAGAAAGGCCATGAGAATCACAGAGATGTTGGCCCTTAGATTTTTAAACTAGCAACCACCTACCTTCAGACTCATATTGACACTGGTGAGGTGACTCCTGTGTGTTTAGACCACTAAGCTGAGGATTTTTATTATTTGCAGCTAAAAATCATCCTAACTGTGAAACCATACAAAAGTGTTTGGATTTTATCTGAGAGATAATGGGTATCCACTAAAGGATTCTAAAAAGTAAAAATAGTTGGATCATCACAACTACATTTTGGAAAGATTATTTTGCTACAAAACATAGAATATGAAGCAAGAGTGGAGGCAAGTAGCCATGAAAAATGCCATCATGGCAAGACAGGCAAAAATAAGGTGAGGCTTGAACCAACTCCGTAGTGGTAGGAATAAAGAAGATGGGACACATCCAAGGGACATTAAGAGGCAAAGTGGACCAACTCTAAGCAGTTGGATATGGAGAGTGAAGATGTATCAAAGATTAAAATTATATTTTTGGTATAGGTGATCCCCTAGATGGTACACAAAAGAAGCAGCATATTTAAAAAGAAGGACAATCTTCCATTCTAGGCCAGGTTGGATTTGAAATGCTTATGGCACATCCAAGTGGTAATATTCAAGGCATAGATATACACAGCTCTGAAAGTCAGAAAAGAGTACGATAGTTGAAATTTTTAAAAATATTTGTATGATGGAATTCAAAGTTTTAAGTTCTAATAAAATAACATTACTTATTACTGAAGTAGCATAAAGTATAGAATGCTTAGAAATATAGCTACATGAAAGGAAATTAAAAATACACAGACACACACTTATACAACTCCAGCATCCAAGCATAATTTGCAGTAAAATGTGGTTACGTATACATGTGAATACGTACACATATATAGCATTATACTGCCTATGCTATATGGTAACAGGCTTTATTCACTTAAGAGCATATCATAAACATCTTTCTATTTCCATTAACATTCGCCCATTTTTTTGATTTTTGACTACTATAAACAGTTCTGAGATCAACTGTCCTCACAGTAAAATTTTTGCCCATATCCATAATTATTTCCTTAGGACAAATTCCCAGATTTAGACCTGCTGGCTAAATGGCAATGCGTTTTTAAGGTTTTTGACAGATATTCCTAAATCATCCTCTGGAAAGATTGTAGCAATTTACGATCCCAGCAGCATTATGTGTGAGTACTCACCTCCCCACACTTTCTCCAAAACTGAAGTTGCATACTTAATTATGCAAACCTTTGAGAATTTGGTAAAATAAAATGTTAATTTCACTGTTGTTTTCATTTGGCATTTGTTTAATTGCTAGATTTTGAGCTGTTTTACCATGTTTTTACCAGCAATCTGTATTTTTTCTGTGGCAAACTGCTGATTCCTGTCCTTTGTCCACTTACCTTTTGCTATACATATCTTTTATTGATTTTTAAGAACTCTTTATTATAAACTTTAACTCTTCTTCATCAATTCTACATTTTTTTCTTAGTTTGCATTTACCATTTAATTTTAGGGTACATTTTAATAGACAGATATTTAAAATTATAGAAATGATCATGGTTTGAATTGGCTATTATAAAGAATGTGAACATGATGTATCCACAAGCAAATATAGAGACAAAAGTACTATTTGAAAGGCTCAGCTGAGGTCAGATATCATGAATTTCTAATAACTTGAATCTGCAAAGTCATAGCTGCATTTGGTTACCTGAGTGCAGAAGGAGATAGTAGGATTCACTTAGAATTAGGATTTGGTGTAACCAGAACCTGGATAAAGAAATAAGAGAGTTAAATGTACTAGCAAGTGTGTTGCTGAAATGATGGGTCACATGGGACAAGATAAGAAGTAACTGATGTACTGGGGGAAAATGAGAGGGGTCAGGGCCCCACATAGCTGAAGATAAGACAGCCAAATGAGAACATGGCAGAGCTATAAGATTTTTAGAAGATTTTCTACAATTTTCTTCTATCCTACTTTTCAATATTGCTTTTGATCCATTTATTCTATTTTCTTCTTTTAAAACAGTGATTGTTTTTATCTGTTATATTCACTTTCGTATTTCATAATTTCTTTATTCATTTCCTTTATAGGCAGGCAGTGTTCCCCCATCACACTCCGAATCAATTTTCAACCGTCAAGTTTATTGATTGGATTGAATACATTTTATTTTAGCCACTCTACCTTCCATTTCCTTGCATTATCTTTTTATCTTAGCCCATACTTACTTAAAAGAAGCATTGTCTTCCTGCGTCCTAAGCAATATTTAATTCCAGAGTGTGGGGTGGGAAGGAGAAGGGTTAAAAGGGAGAGGAACACAAGGCTTTGCACCCTTTCAGCCTTAACGATATCACAAAACACCCAGTAAACACCAGACCATTCGATGAGTTACCATGCTCAGTGGTCACAACCCAGGGTCATGCTGGCCAAAATGGAAAACTGCCAGGTACCTTCCGTGCTGAGTGGAGATCCAAAGTCCAGTACCCTGTTTGCGATCACCCGAGATATTTTCTTGCAACAGCTGATTTACGAGTGTCCTCTGAGGCTCTGGAAACTCCAGGTCCTCCCTGGCACTCCCAACTCATTTTGGGGGTGACTTCCCTATAGAGTTGAGGGGTCATCATTCATTTGCTTGTGAAAACATGAACCAGAGTTTCAAACATCTCTTTTCTAGCTCCAATGTCCTTTCTCCAAAGAACAGCCTCAAAGGAAGAGCAAAGCTGAGATGTGCGGATGTCCAGTGAAGGAGGCCCCAGGCAATGGGCTTTTTAGGAAGGTGAGTAGCTGACTGAGGACCTGGGCTTTGCTGATCTGAGGAGGGAGAAGCCTGGGTTTGGGGCATGTGCAGACTACATGCTGCATCTTGCCAAACACAAAGGAGCCAGCCAGGTATGCCCTGAGAAGTCCTCCTTTGTAAAATCAGGTTGCGTGTCCTCCAAGATCATCTCACAAATAGAAGCCATGAGCTTCCTTTATTTTCAACTCTGGCTCAGATTTTCCATTATAAACAGAAATGTCAGGTTTTGCATCTGAACTCTTAGGTCAGCACATATCAACCCTGGCTCAAAAACTAGAAAGCAAAACCAGTCTTTGTGAGAGGAAACCTAATCAAAACTTTAATCCCTTCCTTTTTTTCCAGACACACCAGGTGAAACAAAGAGAAGTAAACACAGTGATCAAAAAATTAAAAACACTCAACCAGCAGAAAATCACTTTGGTCATTCAAACCAGTGAGCATTTTCATGTATTTTTTTTTTTTAAATCAGCTTCTTAAGGTTTATTTTCATGTATTTTTAAATGGCTCCTCTTATATGAGGAGCATCTCAATAAATGCTCTTAAGATAAAAGTCAGCCAGTTTCTTAAATGAGTAAAACTTTGAACCAAGGATGGGGCAAATATCAGACTATCTCAGACTCATATACCCTCTCTCTGTATGCTTTCCAGGAGGTTTTTCAAATACCTCACACAGTCCCCAAACACAGCCCTCCCTGCCACCCGCCCCCCACACATGAAGCCTGGGTGGGGTTGAGAACCACTGTAGAGAAATAGTCAGGCTGAGGATACTCTACTCTGGCCTTTCACGTCAGAGTTAAATGCATAATGACAGAAGCAGACAATAGTCCCAGGCTACTTCATTCACTAACTGAAGCCCCAAAGGAAACAAAACATATTCAGCAAGATAAAGCTCTTAAAACCCCCAACCCCACTTGCCAGATTAGAGGACACCACGCTTAACTATCAAACCAGAGGACCTTTCATCTCAAAACTCAGCAGGGCAGAGCCGCTCTGCTATGATTGCATAGCATTTCTCTTCTGCATGTGCTCTGGCCTCAGCCCCAGGCTTCAGCCCTGGCCCAGCCCAGACCAGACAACTACCTGAGACAAAGGAATAGGCCGCTAGGATGTTGCTGAGTAAAGCCATGTCCACGCGCTGTGATCACCGCCTCTGAGCGGCGGCAGAAGGGTGACTTCCACGTGGCATCCACAGGAGCCTTCTGGAGATGCTTCAGCTGGATCCCTGTGGCCCCTCCCTCTCTTCTCTTCTGTTTGGGAACACAAAGTGAGTGATGAGAACACATTCTGCTTTCCTGAGGCTGCGTTCCAGGTAGCCTGGGCTCAAAACAAAAAGCCAATCTCCCAAGCGCCAGCCAGCCTTCCCAGACAAGGAGCTAGGGTCTTATCTTTGCTGCTCTAGCAAGCTTTTTGGCTTTCAAGGAAGTGGCACCTGCTTATATCCCGGCCTTTCTCCCCTCTCTGCCCCATAGCCTCCTAACTTTGCGTGTTAGCACTTCTTCCTCACCTTTCCTGGTACTTTCTATTGCATTCTCCTCGTTTGTCTTTCAAGCACAGCCCATCATCACTTTAATCACTGCACTGGAACTCCAAGCCCAGCCTGCTCCTCGCCTGGATCTGCTTCCTCTGCACGGACAGAACCTGTGTACTTTGATCAGCTTGCCTCATCCCACAGGTCACCCAAAGTGTGTTTTTGGCAATGGATCTGAGCTGGCTACTCCAGACCTGCCAAAGTGGCTCCTATTCTCAAATGCCCACAAGAACATGGGAGCTCAAGTCCGCTCCCTGCCCACAGCTCACAACTCTGCCTGTGATGTGATGGGCTAACCTAACACACACTCATGGCCACAGATTATCCACCAGGGTACAGACCATAGACTTGGGATCTCAGTGTCCAGGGAGCTTGGCCTCTGGCTGGGGGAGTACATTCACTCTCCAGTTGTGGCATTGTGATTACTCAGTTCACTCAGCGAAACCCTCGCAGAGAGCTCTGGAGGATGGAAGCAGGGAGAAGTGGCAAATATTTTGATGACACCTATTCGATGCTGTTCTGGGTTGAGAGTAGGGAACTGAGTCACAGGGTGTGGAGGGACGTCGGGAAGGGGGAAGTTAGAGAAGCAGAAGGCTCCAGTCTCTGTAGAAGAAATGGGTCCTCAGGCGTATCACAGACGTCATTAACAAGGACCACATTTAGAGGGCCTGGAGAGCTGCGACTGCATGGGTGGATGGCATGGGTCACAACAGCAAAGACATCTGGTGGACTCCCATGGGCTCAGGGAAGACCAAAACAAGAAAAGACAGGCCAAACTGGAGATAAGAGAGAAATGACCACAAGGTCTTTAGAGCAGCCAGAGGCCCTGAGAGTGATAGGATGAGAAGTGGGAGCTTGGGGGCTCTGAGAGGGGCCGGCTACTACCTGGCTACTCTGAGCAAGAACACAGGGCTCCCTTCAACAACCATTTGACTTCCTAAATGGTGACCATTGGATTATACAGGTGAATAGTTGGAACCACCACCCTGAGTCCAGTTTTGCAAGATGAAGAGTATTCTGGAAATGATGGTGGTGATGCTTGTACAACAATATAAATGTACTTAACACCACTGAAATAGTAAAGATGGTAAATTTTGTTATATGTATTTTACCACAATTTTAAAAATTAATAATTATAAAAATAATTTTAAGTAAAAGATGTTATCTTACTTATTTTAACAATCAGTAATTGCAATCTATCACATTTATAGGTTAAACAGAAAAAATATCACATCAATAGGTGCAAAAATGTGTTTGTAAAAATGTGTTTGCAAAATTTAATAAAAATTCATGATTGGGAAAAAAAAAAACAAACCCACTGCAGTGAAGCTCCAAATCCTCCTGACTCTTTTCTTTGGGTATCAAAGTATCCAAATATTCTTCTAATATGCACTATGGTATTGTAATGGGAATTATCAGTTTACATGTTTGTCTCCTAGACTGAAGAGGCATTTTACAAATCCTTGTTACTCAGGCACCTAACGTGGTTTCTGATGAAGGAAGTCCCAAGTAAATGCTGGCTTGCTGGCTGGCTGAAAACCAAAAAGAGCAGTTAGGCATGAGCTTTGTGTGCGTAAGTCTCAGAGCCTCTTTCCAAACAGATCTGAGGGTGAGCCATCTTGAACACTAAAAGGATCCCAGGGCTGACTGGCTCTGAGAGGGGAGCCGAGCAGAGTGCTCCCTCAGGACTACGAGGGGACCACATGCAAGACGGGAGCTGCACTGTGGCACAGAAATTCTTCCTGCAAGTCGACTCATGCCCCAGATGATAATGGAGAGGGCTGCAAGAGTCAGAGGAAAGAGGAAGAGGGACAAAGAAGGCAAGCCAAGCCTGAGGAAGGAAAACCTCTGAATACTTCACCCTAAAGAGCAAACAGAAAGCCCCTCCGGACCACATGGCACAAGCCAGCCTAGAGCAGGGGTCAGGACCTCACTACCGTAAGAGCCAGAGAGTAAATATTTCAAATTTATAGGGCTGTATAGTCTCTGTCTCCATTACTCATCTTTGCTATTTTGGTACAAAAGCCACCATAGATGATATGTAAATGAACGAGTGTGGCTGTGTTCCAATTAAAATGCATTATTTTTTAAATAGGTGGTGGACTCAGTTTGGCTCATGGTTTGCAGACCGCTAGCCTAGTTCTTATTAATCAAAGTATGGTTCAAGGACCAGTAGCATTGCCATCGCCTGGAAGTTTGTTAAATCTGTATAATCTTAGGTACCACCTAAGACCTCTGGAATTAAAATCTCGTTTTATGTGATGCCCAGTAGAATTTTCTAAGTAAGGGCTCTCCCTGACTTCTGTGATTTCCTTCAGTCTGAGCACTAAGATGTTATAACGCTTAGTGCCTCCTTTATACGTCTGATTTAGGGTAGGAAAGCAAGTCCTCACAGGCCCTGCTGCACAGTCAGTTTTCTCAGTGGTAACAGTACCTTAGTGAGGACACTGAGATCAGGACTCAGCAAAAGAGATTCTGTTCAGGACAACTGCCCATGAGACAAGCTCTACAGAAGTTAGAGGCGTGA
The DNA here is from genome assembly GCA_030015415.1 of Cynopterus sphinx. NCBI lineage: Eukaryota > Metazoa > Chordata > Mammalia > Chiroptera > Pteropodidae > Cynopterus > Cynopterus sphinx. The sequence continues at coordinate 51,013,728 of CM057383.1, read as the reverse complement.
TGAATCCCAGAGCGAAACACCTCTCCCCAAGCTTGGCCCTTAATAGCGATGCAACAGCTCTAGGGAACTGTGGACACTTTCTGCTGGCAGTTTGCCCTCTAATTAAAATATTTCTTCATATCTTACTGTGATGGTTAATTTCATGATTTAACCTGATTGGCCATGGGGCGTCCAGATTACACATTACTTCTGGAAGTGTCTGCGAGGGTATTTCCAGATGAAATTATAATTTGAATCAATGGACCTACCAAAGTAGATTGCCCTCCCAATGTGGGTGGGTGTCTTCCAATCTACTGAAGGCCTGAAGAGAAGAAAAGGTGGAGGAAGGAGGAAACTGCTCCTTTTTTCCTGCCTCACTGTTTGAACTGAGACACCCTATCTCATCTCATCTTCTCTGGCCCTCAGATTGAACTTTACATGATCAGCTCCCCTGGTCCCCAGGCCTTGAGACTCAGACTGAATCACACCACTGACTTTATATGTGTATAATCTTTATTTTCCTGGTCTGTTTCTCTGGAGAACCATAGTACACTTGCCAATATAAATGTAAGAGGCATGAACCACACATTCACCCCCAAGTGCAATTTTGTGCTTCCCTATGGATACTTCTTAGTATATTGATTCTCAGCTTTGGGCAGTCCCCTCGCTCCCCCTCCCCCCGGGGACATTTGACTATGTCTGGAGACATTGTTGGCTATCACGGTTGTAGTGGGGGTTGACATGGCATCTAGTGAGTAGGGGGCAAGGAGTCTTCTAAACATCCTACAATGCACAACATCCTTCCACAGCAACAACAACAAAAACTATCTAGCCAAAAATATTAATGTATTGCGGCTGAGAAACTCTGTTCCAGAACAAATGCCATTACTGCATTGACCAGTCTAAATTGTTCACAGTGTCTATGAACCTCACGCACATCACCTATGTAATTAGAAAGGTGTCAGTGAGAGGGGCTGCTTGGCAGCTCCCAGCAGTCTTGAGCAGGACACCACAAGTTCAAGGCCCAGGCCAGCAACTCAGTGATCCCAGTGAAAAGAAGCTGGACTCCGGGGGAACAGCTCACACTAGCCAAGTTCTTGAGAGAATACGACACCAATCAATACCAGTTCATTGATCCATAACTGGAGAGCCACCTGGCATGATATCCAGATCAGGTCCTCTTATAGACAAATTGACCCCAGAGGTTATCTTAGCGAGGACAAAATTGGACTAAGGAACTGTATATTTTCAACACCAGGGCTTTCTTCCAGTGATAATCAGTTGGATTAATGCTACACTATTCCAGGGAAAAATCATGTTTACAGAACACTTTAGGGCCAGCATACTCTCTTTGGACAGAACCTACAAATTCTTATAAATCTTACTCTCTTACAGCCTTTTTTTCATCCATGACCAAAGCTCCTTCACCTAACTGCTGAAAAACTACAACACAATTGAAAATAGATAGCTACTTTTCATGACTACACTGCAAAATTTTGTCTTCCTAAACACATGCTGGCCTCTTGGTCAAGATGACAACCTGTTTTGTGAACACCACCTCTTAGACTAAATGGCTAATTGCATGCATTATATGCTATTTTTCACTGGATTTCATTTTAGAGAGAGCCTCATTTCCAGTGCTGCAAATTTATCTTCTCTGAAACTCATTTATACCTAGTGTAATCACTGAATGTACAAAATGAAATGTGCCTGACAATGATACCCCTTGTCTTATATTGCAGTAGCAGCAGTAAGCATCCCTGGTGTGTAAGGCCTTATGCAGGGGACTGGGGACTATCTCATTACACAGTGTGCAGAGGGTGGTAAAAAAAATCTCATTATCTCCTTAGCTACCTAGGGAGAGGTGTGCTGTCAGGAACAGAGGAGTCTCTGGTAAGAATAATTCATCCCCAATGACACAGGTATCAGCAATACAGGTTCTGAATCTCGGTTGCTTCCAGTTGGCTTCTTAGGCTCTGAAAGAAAAGAGAAATGGCACAAAAATCAGAGAGCATTGCATGCCTAGGAGATCACATTATGCATTAGACTTGGTGCATGAACTGCTGAGTAGACCAGCCTCAGTGTTGTTTGTCTGGACCCCCAAGGAGATAGGATACCATCCCCTGAAAGGGTACAGCCCACTGTCAGAGTTTGATCTGGAATTTGAACCAGACAGCTAGAGAAACTGACCTTCCAACATCATAGCAGAAAGGAAAGCTAGGAATATAAATCCAAGATGCATATTTCCTCTTCCCTCTTGTTGGCCAAAACCCATAAAATGGCTAGAGTGAGATGTATCCATGTGGCCCTTAATCAGTGAAGGTTTCAAGCCCGCCTCTCTAGAACAGGAAGGGAGGGGATTCGGTCCCCAGAGAGTAGTGCTCAGATGGGCCGTGGAGTGAAGTCTCAAAAATTCTGTGTGGGCACCGAGTACATGAAAATGCTGATGTGTGGATTCCTGCAGCCTGCCCCTTTCATCCAGAAGTATCAAGGCCTTAGCTCACCCAGCTAGGGAAGCCAGTGGAACTTCTGAGAGATCTGAACCCCACATAGTTCCTTTATTTCCCAGCTTCATTTAGAAGTGTGTAGCAAGAATAAAATCAGTCACCGATCTCGCAGAGCCCTGAGGAGTCCCCCCGCTCCATGAGACACACTCATTCATTTGTTGTCACTGCTTCCTGCTGACTCTTGCAGCATCCGACTGCTGCTGGTTTATTTACGTCTCTATAGATACTTATCCCAGCTGCCTTTGTCTCACAAAGGATTTGTGGACCTTCCTATCTCCGTTTTTCTGGTAAAGAAATTAAGGGCAAGAAAGGAAAGGAAACATGAAGTGCAGGATCTATAGTTCTTTAGAGACTCATGTGCCAAAGCGTGGAAGCAGCTTTTTGAGAAGCCTTCACCCTCCACTCTACACTAATGAAAACCACCTTAAGGACTGACCTCAGAGTGGTCACACAGAGTCTGAGATGCAAAGGCCACAATGGAAAATAGCTTCCACATCATGGGATGGGAAGAGGATACACATAGCCCCAAAGAAACGACTGAGCAGAGAGAAACCCAATTTTCTCTGCACGGCTGACAAACACCTGTGGATGACACATCCAACATGCTGGCCTGCAGCTGTGGGGCTTCCTTTGCTTCTCTGATCCCTGCAACCTTCCCCCCCACCCCGACCCACTGCAGCAAACCATTTCCAGGGACAGACCCCTGACCTATTGTCACCTGCAAAGTGCTAACTCTGAAATCTGGGCTGTGAACTCCTTGAGGACAGACATCATGTCTTCACTTTTCTCATTGTCCCCAGTTTCCCACAGTAAGCACGCAGAGCTGACACTGAGTGACAGTTGGATGAGTGACTCACACTCAGAAATTCTACCCTCCAACCAGAATCTTCTATCCTTCCAGAAGAATAAAGGGAAGAGGACATTTTATCTGGGAAAATCTTAGAGAGGATGATTTTTCTTTTTGTGGAATAGGAAGAGATTATACAGGAGAAATTAGACTTTGTTTGTGAGACACCAAAAAAATAGAACATAGGCTCAGGTATGGGAAAAGATAGAAATTTCAAGATTGATCAGGCCCGAGCTTAAACCTGAGCTCCACTATTTTTCCTGTCTTAAGACTAGATAAGTTAGCTAACTCTCTGACCCTGTTTCCTCCCCACTGAAATGAGGCTTATGGTTCCTATGTCAATCCATCCAAGTAAACAGACACTGATTCAAGTGTTTGAATCAGAAGAATTATAATGCAGGGGACTGGTTGTAGCGATAAAGATAGAAATACAGGTTGAAGGTGATAGAGGAGCTGAGATTTGAGAGTTTATATATCTCAAATTGATATGTGTAATCTAGAGAACAGGATAAACGAACAAACAACAGAAACCAGCTCAAAGATACACAGAACATTTTGATGGTTGTCTAATTGGGGGTTGGAGGATAAATGGAGGGAGAGGGTATTAAGAGGTACAAATTGGTGGTTACAAAATAGTCATGAGGATGCAGAGTATAGCTTGGGGAATATAGTCAGTAGTATGGTAATGACTATGCATGGTTTCAGATGGATTCTGGATTTATCGGGTTGATCACTTCAAAAGTTATATAAATGTCTAATCATTGTGTTGTATACCTTAAATTAATGTAATATTGTATGTCAACTATAATTGAAAAAAAGTAAAAATGTAAAAATTAGAATAAATATTTCAAATTGGCATGACTTTAAAGAGATGAAATTAGCTGGAGTTAAGATGATGAGACCATGAAGTATTCCAGAGATAAACAAGGACGAGCAGCAGGGAGCTGAAGGAACGGAGGGAGGAAGTAGTGTTAGCAGAGAACGATGGTCACCAGGATAAAAGGAGAGGAGGAGCAGTGCCACCCAGGAGTCAGGGTCACCAGGAAGAATCTGTCTGGCACCATGGAGGACTCAAACAGTGGGAAATAAAACTATGGCGGTGCAGTCATTACTGGAGAAAATGCTTGATCAAGAGTGAGAGGGAGGATATACTCTGGTTTCCTCTTTCCCTCTATTCTCAGCCTCCCACTGGTCCATCCCTTGGTCAAACCCAGCAGGAAGCCAGAGCACCCTTGAGCCTGACAGGTGGCCTTCAGGTCAGCCTCTGTTATCCAGGGCAGAGCAGAAGTCAGAAGCAAAGAGACCCTCTCAGAGGGTGTCTTTGAGGATGCAGAACATGTAAGATGCCCAGCACATAGTGGTGCTCAATAAATGGTAATTATTACTTTTTGCACCAGTTATACGATGGGCATTTTGAACCACATTTTCTCATTACTTTATATCTCAATATACAGAAACACAAGCTGGGATATTTGGCTCATGCCACATGGACTCTGCCAGGAATGGTTATTTTTTCCAAGTGAGCAGTATATCTGAGAAATGTGAAAAGCAGCCCTGTCCTAAAGTTTCACTGTATAAAGCAAATGTTGAGTTTCCACAGCTGCTGCTTTCGGCCTGCCCAGAGGAACAGTTTCAATGAAATATTAATCTCTGAAAAAGCCACACTGGGGTAAGACTGCACAGTAATTCAAGCAGCATGTGCAAAATTTATTTAGTGTTGGCCAGGAATGGTTTTAATTATGCAAAGTCTTCAGAATGAGAAGAAAGTAACTGAAGATGTTTGACTATTCACAGAGGCTCTGGATACTCCCAGCTCTTTCCCCAGTTTATTTTCATGATCTCAAACCGTAACACAAAGGAAGCTCCCGTGGAGTTGGATGATGGTACTGTCAGAATCGAATGGAACCAGCAGCAAAAACAACCAAGGCAGGAAACATCAGCACTAGCGCTCCAAAGACCTCCGATACGGTGCGAGGGTCGGACATCCAGTCGTGGAAAAACAACCAGGGTAGGGACAGATGGAGGGATGAGAAGCCAAAGGAGTGCTTAAAACCTGGGAGACAGGATGCAAGGTCATAGGTTAGTGCAAGGTGCAGTGTGTGCTGTGTACCTGCTGGACGCGTCACATTTCCTGGGAGTTACTGGTGAGGTGGCAGCACTTGAACTTGAAGTAGCACCTGGGCTTGAAATAACAGCTGGGTGTGAGAAGGCCAGGGGCCATCCCTGAGGATGATACAGGCACTAGAGATTGGGCCTTGCAGGACAGAGTTGTGCCAACCCTATGAGTCTTAAAAATGGTCAATGACCAGAAGCCACAAAGCATCCCCTAGATAAGTGAAACAGACAGAAAACCCAGGAAGTTATCTTTAAAGACTGGCTTTCTGCCTTTGGGTTCTGTCCATGGGTACTGGGGCCCTGGCACCAGCCTGGGTACAGGGATTTTTGTTCCGGGAAGGTCTCTATGAGTGAGAACATTAGAAAGGGGATAGGAATTTAGAAAAGAGATAAGCAAAAGCTGATCCTGTGAGGCAGAGTACATGGTTGGAGATAGGCAGCGAGGTTCTCATGACCAACCTTCAGCTGGTCCATCAAGATGATACCCTTATATCTATGCCCAAAAGGTCAGGTTGAAAGAGTTTACTGCTCAAGTCAGATAAGCCTGGGCAATATGCAGTTCTGGTCTTAGCTTGGAAGAGTAGGGCAGGGACCCAGACCATCCTGACCTCAAAGGGGAGTTCAGAACACTGAAGTTGGCTGAGAGGGGAATGAAAGCCTCCACCTGGCTTTCTAAGAGACCTCTCCAGCCCAAAATGTCCTAAATTCATTCTCCCCACCAATCTGCTTCCTCTTAATTTCTGAGCCTCCCAGTCACTCAGACTCAAACTTGGAGGTCATCATGAACCCTTCCTCTCTCTTGCTCTGAAAATTCTATTCTTATGTCCATTTTAACTCTCCATCCTCACTACCACTTGCCTAACTCAGGAGTTCCTCCATTTTCTTCTCCCTCTACCCCAGTATCATATACTGGCGCCAGATGGAACATTCAGAAATAATGTCACTCCTTTGTTCTAAAATTGTCACCTGCAGAGTAAAATTCAAATGTGAGCCTATAAATCAAGGCTCTTCATGAGTTGCCCCCAATCTTTCCAACACAGCCCAATGTCCAGGCAAATAGAATTGCCCTCTGGGTTTTGCTCTGCTGAATGAATTTTTTTACACAAATGCACTTCTGGGTCCTATCCATCCTTCAAGATCCATGGCACATCCCGTCCTGCCAGAATGTTCTCTGACCTTCCCCTGAATACATAATTGCTCCCTTTTTTGGACTTCCATAATCTTTTGCAGAGGGTAAAAGTATGAGCTTTTTATACATTTGTATTAGGCCACAAGCTCTTTGAGAAGAAAGGCCTTACAGCAGATTCTCTTTCATGGAGGAGGTATAGGCAGACCCAAGGACACTGAGTTTGGCCAGCTTGTTAGAAATGCAAAGAATCTGGGGGAATAACTTTGGAAACGATATTGGAGTCATACTGAAATCCTGGAGTGATAATTATAGGCATTTCAGAATCATCAGTTGAAGTATGAAAATAGATGAGGCAACCCTGACAAAGGACACTGAATATAAAGGAAGAGATTCCTGGCTAGACCCTGGAGAAAACCAATGTCAGATGGGGAAGGAAGAAATCATCATGGAGACTGGCAGGAAGTGGTCAGACAGAATCACAACCTTCGTACCACACTGGGCATGAAAAGAATTTCAGTCTTGTTGGTCAGCCTCGCCAACGTGTGCTTGAATAATTCTGACCAAATCCTGTGTGGCTCTCTCTCTAGAATTCCAGGTAGGGTAGAATATGCTAGCAGACTTGTTAATCCAGGCTGTTATAAAGATGACCCACTTGCCATTTTATTCCTAATTCGCATTCAAGCAAAGGATTCAGTCTACCACCAGCGGGAACTCCCAAGTCCAGCATATCTGAGGCATCTGTAAATGCTCAATCACATAAATAATGCCCAATCGAGAAACATGTGAATGGGAACAAGAAGCATTCCTTGTCACCTGATGCTTTGTTTCTTTTTGACCTATGAGTCCCAAGCTGACTTCTAAGTCCATTATAATTATTAAAGCTAGAGCATAAGCACAAGGACCCTGAGAATGTCAGAAAGGTGTGTCCAAAACCCTGATTATAGGGGGTCTGGAAGCTCAGGGCTGTCCCTCATAGAGCTGGAACAAAGGGTAATTCTAGGGAGCGGGATATCTGTCTTCCTTCGTGGGAATTGTGTGGATCCCTAGGGAGGTGGGCAGCTTCTGCCTGAGACCGTCCTGATATCTCCTCACCAGGAGCTGCTACACCCCACAGCCACACAGGACCTGCTCCATGCCCATGCAATTCAATTTCATGCCTGGGATGTAAAGAGCTCTGGCCTGGACAGATATTCTTCTGACTCTAACAGAGAGGCCCTCTCTAGCCAGCTCTGCAGTTGAAATCTCAACTGCCTTACACCCTACTTCAATGCAATGGAGTTTCAACCTATTTGTTTCAAGGGTTCACAACCGTTTTATTTAAATTACATTTAAAAAATATAATTTAGCTGTAAACAGACACACTTAAGTGTGTGATATGCTAAATGTGAACAATCACACACCCATGAGCTGCAGGTTCAAGAATACAGGTTCTGTACTCACTTCAGAATAAAGGTTCTGTTGCCGACACCATGAATATGTTTGAACAGATGTAGATATGTCATTAATTAGAAAAACTGTCGTTCCAAAAATGTCTTTTAACAATTCAGATCCATGCAAGTCTTCTCATGCTGTGAAATTGTATGAGCAGGTACCCTCGCGCCACTCTGGCTCAACGTGTGCCACGCTTGACTAAATGCCAGGCAAGGCTCAGGGATACCCATGCTCGCAAAAAGATATAATAATAAACTGTACAGTAGTAAGTGGCCACATGACATGTGGCACCATGGTAGCTCTCACACTTATTTTATTCTTAGAGTGCCTGGCAGGCTTTTGAAAATCCAAGCAAGACCAACTTAGCAATGCAGGGATGTGTTAAAACTATTCCTCCTACAGCCAATAAAGCACCAATGATAAAAATGACAACAGAAGTTTCAACTTCAACGTGCCAAATTTATTTTTTTTCTGTGTTAAAGGTCGTAAGTGAATACTAGAGAGAAACAGGTACTAAAGTTTCTGAAAGTAGTTTTAATACCATAATTAACATCTCATATGGCACAATGTATTTTGGGGAAATAGTTTCTGTCAAACAATGCTGTAACTGGTTAAAGAACCTGTTTGTCTATTCCTCTATAATTAAGGAGTGCAAACAGTTGTTACACAGCGGTAGTAAACCAACATGAGACTCAAATTTTCCTATATTTCTCTTTTAAGTTTCTGGATTGTTTTAGTTGGAATGACCTGAATCTACAAGGCATCCTGTTTAAGAGTGCTATCACTTGCAGTGTCACACTGCCCCAAATTGCTCAGGGCTGTCCAGCCAACACAAAATACACAGATGCATTAAGAGTGAGGATACCATGAGGCTGCAACTGTCATCCCAAACCCTCAATTTCAAGTTTTCACATTCATTATAAGTCTCATTTTCATTATCTATATGTTATGAATGAGAATTATAAAATAAAGTAATGATATATGCAACAAAATAGTACTTTCTTCTGTTTTTACTCATTGATGTTCCACATAAGATTTCATTTGAAGAGTTTTAATGGTAAAAAAAAAAAAATGAAAATCATCATGGTTCAATACATGGGAGAAACGCAGTGAATGAAGCAGAAAGGGGTTAAGAAACAGATATTTTGGGGTTATAAAGGAAGAAACTAGATATGAGTTAGTGTGCATTGTGTACAGCCCCAGGAATAAACTTAGGGCTTAAACAAATGCTTTGGAAATGGAGAAACAAGAAAGGCTGGAGTGGAAGTTTTGCTTTTCCTGTGAGAACCTCCTTCCTGTAGGTGATTGGGCAGGTCTTTCTTTGTGTGAAGCAGGGCACACCAAGAGACGATGACCATTAAAGCCAGCATGGCTGAGATGTCAGCATAACAGAAAGAAGGTCATAAGCAGTGAGGTCTTTGAACTTATTTTAAAGAAAAAGGGGAGACAAAACATAGGAGTTGAAGGGAAGGAGGCCAAGGGAAAAGTACACCCTGGAGAGCAGAAGCAAAGAAAGATTAGGATTCATTCATTCATTCACTCATTTATTAATTCAGCACCTGTTAGTACAGGTATGATACTAGGTACTAAAGTTATTAAGATAAACAAGCCTTGGTCAGTGTCTCCTTCTGGAGAGGGGAGGGCAGTATTGTTCCCAAAGGGGAGCACAGGGAACTAAGCGAAGATTAGGGGTGGGGGAGCAGAGTCAACTTTCTGCAAGAGGTGAGTCTCGAAGAAGAAATAGGACTTAATCAAGTGGATAAGAGCTGAGGTTGGTGGAAGGGGAGCACATTCCAACAGAGGAGGTGTTTGTGTAGAAAGACAAGATTTGAGACAGAAAACTGCATGGCTGGGATGTAGCAAGTGGATCAAACATGGGTGCAGCACAAAGCAAAAGGGAAGGAATGACAAGAGATGAACCTGCTGAAGGGGCCTGATGCACTCTGCTATAGAGCTTGGACTCTCTCCTGTGAGCCAAAGGGGATGCTATGCTGAGGACAGCACAGTGAGAACCTGCACACTCACTCCCCTTTGCAATTGTTTCACACTGTTTCCTTGTGTGGCCTCCCACGAGAACTCCCAGAGAGCAGAACGTGTCTTTTGCACCTTTTTCGTCTTCATATCCTCACAGCTTAGTGAATTGCCTGGAATACAATAGGAATTCAACACTTACTGTTATGTGAACTAAATAATGAATGAGCAAAGTGCAAAGTAGGGAAAGGAGAGACTGGGGGCACAGATGCCGTGAGTGTGGCCTAGAGAACACTGGCTAGTGCAAAGGCTGAGAAGTTAGGACAGGAAGCCATCTGAAATATAATAACAATGAGTAAGTAGAGACAGAATCCCCATTTCCCAAGCAGCATATGTAGGAAGTGAACAGAAAAATGACCACAGAGGAAGATGTCTTGCAGTAGGAGCTAGGCTGAGTCCTACTTAGTCATCTCAGTATGAGGGAGCAGTCTGACTTCTTCTTGGGACAGGAACATGTTATGGGTTAAATTATGACCCTCTAAAAGGATGTGCTAAAGTCCTACCCCCTGGGACCTCAGAATGTGACCTTATTTGGAAATAGGGTCTTAGAAGATTTATCCAAGTTAAGATGAGGTCATTAGTGTAGGCTCTCATCCAACATGACTGTGTCATTATTAAAAGGGGGCATCAGACATGGACCTCCAGGGAGGGAAGACAATGCGAAGAGACCCAGGGAGAAGACATAACGCCCAAGGCCACCAGAAGCTGGAGGAGAAACGTGAAACAGATTCTTCCCTGACGCCTTGAGAGGGAGTACGGCCCTGCAAGCACACGGCCCTGCTAACACTTTCACTGGCCTCCAGAACTGTGAGACGATAAATTTCCGTTGTTCTAAATCATCCAGTTTGTTACGGTAACTCTAGGAAACTAATACAGGCTGGTAGGCAAAAGGGATCAATGACTGTGGCAGACATTGATATCTTTCTCCTCAATAGGCATACCCTCCTCTGCTTTGCTGTGTGTCCATCTTCTGCCCAAGGCGTGGGTTATGCAGTTGATTCACCTCTATCATGGAATCTCTTTGCCATTTTGTTTATCATGTGACCCAATCCTGGTCTCACTAAAAGGACTGTGGTACTCATGCTATAATTCAGTTGTTTTTGGACATTTCGATGTCTCTAAAGTCTGGTTTAAATATTCAGAGGCAGTCTTTATTTGAACCTGAACATACACTAAATTAGTGATCTGTGGGATTACTAGACAACTTGAAGGAGAACAGTGACTGAATTGATTTCCTTGACTACACTGGTCAGATTTGTCTTTTCAGATGTTAACTTTATCTCCAGGGTTTTAAACCTATAAGTTTTCCTTCATCTGATACTATTACCTAAATTTGACAAACATCTCCTGGGCATCTATGTTTATCAGTGAACAAGACAATGTTCTAGGCACTTAAATTCAGGGATTCTCTAATCCAGAGCCCAATACCATGTTGTCTTCTCCATATTGTAACATGAACAAAATTGTCAGTTTAGAACTCCAAGTCCAAGTCTGCATTTTGATGGATGTCCTCTGTCGAACACAGAATAATCTCACACCAAACAATTTTTGCAGCTAAAACACACGTCCAGTCCTTGCTATGCCAGAGACTCATTGAGAACCTTAAAAGGTTAGATGGGTCTTAACTGGACAAAGAGAAAGGAGAGGAGGGAGCTGCACAGGCGAGGAGGAGGGAAGAGTCGACAGTTTAGAAATGGCACAGGCTTTGACACCATGCCCAAGTTCAGTCTCAGCTCTACCATTTATCAGCTGTGTGACTTTGGCCAAACAACGGACCATTTCTAAACTTCAGTTTGGAAAATGGGAAATACAACTTGATATTTTTAAGAATTCTTAAGAATTATGCTTAGCACTGAGGTAACCTATGTAATGCACCCAGCATGGTATGTTGTGACCAGCAAGTGACCTCCCAGGATGTGCACATGGTTCTGAGTCACACATCTAGAACTCCCACAACTTTTTTTCTTCACTGGAAGCATCAGTTTGCTGACTATTAAAGAAATAACTGGGCATCTCCTCACCAAACTGGTCATGTAGTCCAGTTTGGTGAGGAGATGCCCAGTTACCTTGGAGATTGTCACAAACCATTTTTTCCCCATGGTCACTTCCTTAGTTCCCTTGAATTAAAGCAACAGCTCCTCACAGGATTCCCTACCTCCATTCTTCCCATCCTCCAATCTAACCTCCACTGAGCCACCCAAATGAAAGTTCTCAAGCAGGGCTTGTTAAACTATAGCTCACAGGCAAATCCAGCCCACTGCCTGTGTTTTGTATATCAAGTTTTGTTGGAGGAGAGCCACACATTCATTTACACACTTTCCTCAGCTACTTTCACATTATAGCGGCTGTACTGAGTAGTTGCGATGCAGCCTTCAATCTTAAAATATTTACCAGGTGGTCCTTTATAGAAAAAATTTGCTGGACCCTTGGTAACTTGTTCTAGAATGCTCTCCTTGGTAGCTCATCACTCTCTCCAGTGAGTTTTCTCTAAGACAAAGTTCCTTGGCCCTTGCCTATCTTTCCTGGCTCATCTCTCATTGCTCCCACTATGTGCAGCCTAAACATCATCCTCACTGAATGAGAGTCCTCCCTTCACCCAGAACACCACCACTTCCTTCCAACATAGGAAAAAAAAAAAAGTCCAGCTATTCTCGTTTCTTCTTCTTAAATATCCCTTCCTTTATGAAGTCTTCCAAAACTGCCCCCTTAGCCCTATCCAAGAGTAATCCAGCACTCCTTCCTTAGCAGTGATGTCCCAGCAATCAGTGACAGGTCATACACAGTAGATACAGATCTATGTATCTATCGTCCTCACCAGATCCCTCACTCTAACCTGTCCTCTCTTGTTCTCCTCTGGAGTACCCTGTTCTTTTCCAGCATAGCACCTACCATTATTTGTAATCACGTATTTCTTGGTGTTTTTATTTAAATCTTTCTCTAACAACTGTGAGCTCCAACAAGGCAGGAACTAAGCCTGCTTAATGCACCACCACATTTCCGTCAGCTGGCCTGCAACTGGCCACATAGTTGTTCAATTTGTCAAATGAACGAATAATTGGGTGAATGAAGAAAACATTATGAATTAATTAGATACAAATGAAAGAATCTAGGGTATCAAAGCTGTTGCTGGACACTGCCACTCAGGCCCTCTGACAGCCCCATGGTCCAAAAGGTTGGATAGGCATAAGGAGCACTGAGAATGTATCCAGCCCTATGCACTCATTCTTGGAATCAACATGGAACATTTACATAGAGCAAATTCAGACTGCAGAAGTGGAATAAAGCCACATGTAAGATTATATAATTGAGTCCACATTTGCACCGAACCATGCATTATTTGGGTTGTGCCATCTGGAGAAGGATATCCTCTGTCTCCTCTCTACTAAGGAAAGATGGGCAAGATTCCTGCAGCTTCAACACTCCTAAGCAGAGTGTCCTGTCTGTCCATCACACCCACACTCAGCCAAAGAGTGCTCCGAGTCATGCTCACAGCCAGTTAAGAGACCTTGGCAAGATGGAGTGGGAAGGGGGTTAGTGGGAATGAGCCTCATTTGCCTCACAGTGTACAGTTCCAAAAGAAACTTCAAGTTTGAAATGTGACCCTTGAGAGATGTACTGTTGACTTTTCCTGATACCCAAAGCTCAAGATGAAGCAAATAATTCTGCTGAGTTGCTGTTTCATGTGAAAAAATTAACATGTATATGTATATATATACATACACACACACACACACCTCACGGCATTTCCTGTGTGGCCTTTCTGGACAGCATCTCTTTGGGAGAGCCCCATTCATAAAGGCCCTCTGTGTGTGCATTTCATGAGATGTTTCCAAAAAGAGCAAAGATGCTTTTTCAACCAAGGAGAAATTTATTAAGTTGGGAGCCAAATCCTAGTTCTAGCCCTGAGCCTCAGGGATGTCAGCACCATGAACCAAGGCAAAGCTGAGTTTCTTGTTTAAGTCAAGCATTAACCCTCTGAGGTATCTACCTCTGGTTCAAACAACAAAAGAATCTTATGCATTAAAACACAGAGATCGACTTTGGCTCTAGATAAATACATCTTGTCAGGGCCTGTTGGACTTGTGTCCTTTAAGCATGGTGGCAAAGCATTCATAAGGAAATATCAGTCTTTTCCATTATTCAGAACTTAAATTGCATAAGTTAAATCATCTGAGGTCATTCTAAGAATAGGCTGTCACCCAGCAAAACTCCTTATAATGTGTCTCCCATTTCCTGTAAGATCCAAGCAACTCTTGTCTCCTTCTACAGACTGAACTTTCTCTCTGCTCAGAGGATCAGGTGTCGCATGTTCAGTTCAATGCCAGTGTCCCTTCCCCACAACTCCCCCTAGCTGGCTCTGTGTCTCCTTCTTTCCTCTCAAGACTTCGTGCCACCCATCCTCTTTACCACCCTGGTATCTACAGACCAGATGCCAATTTCCAGTACACTGTACCTTCTCAGAGAATATGTCACAGACAAATTCAGAGGCGGGTGTATTGTATATGAATTTGATATGGTCTAGATGTGATAATTCACTATTGGGCGTTGTGAAATAAATTTTCTCTATTCTGTCTAATAAAAGATGAGGATCCAAAACCACCATCAGTGACTTCTTAGTAATTTCTACACCTGGAAGCTGTCCAGAACATGGGAGAAATTTCAGATCTGCGTGGAAGAGAAAAGCGAACACAGAAATACTTCTCCCAGTGTGCATAGTACATTTGTGGCTACATCGTGGGGTCTCTTCTGGCTCTGTCCTTCCCTATATGTATATTAACAGGCCTTTTCCAACTCCAAAACATTTTTCCTACCTAATACCTCAAGTTACCATCTTCTCTCTTGTTACTTTCATAGCCAAGCTTCTGGAAAAAAAAAATTGCCTGTGCTTGATGTTTCTACTTCCTCGCCCCACATTTGTCCTCAACCCCCCTCATCTTTTAAACTCCCTTCCCTAAGTAACCAGTAGTTTCCTAAATCTCAAATCCATGGATATTTTATTTCTATTTTTAGCGGATTGATACTATTGCTTCTGCTCTTCTAGAAACTCTCTTCTTCCACATTCCAGGCTCCCATTTCCTCCCATCTCTCTGCCCGGTCCCTTCCTCTGTTGCCTTCACCATGAACTCTCTTTCCCCTCCCTCAGAGGTCAGCGTTGCACCTTAGGCCCCCTGTTCCCAGAGGCAGAGTCTGGCACAGACGTTGATCCTAATGGCCCTGGATCTTGGCTGCCCGGGCTAAAATCCTAGGTCTATCACTCATATCTGTATGACCCTGGACAAGTCACCATCCCTGTGCTTCAGTTTGTTCATTGGTAAAATAGGTGTAGTAACAGTCTTTCTTGGCAATGACTATTGAGAAGATTAATATACACATATAGTATTTAGAGCACACAGTAATACTCAATTAGCATTAGCCATTATAATTACTCTTACTGTGATGCAGACTCTCCTTGAGCAACTGAGTTACATCATGACATCATTACCTCTGGTTAGAAGTGTGCACGTGAATCCTCTTCAAGAATTCTCTCCTGAATGTCAAACCTACAAAGCCATTTGCCCACTAGTCATGTCTCTCTAGCCATCCCTGAGATGCTTCAGATTCAGCGTGTTTGAAACTGAGCTCATCACCTTTTCCTGTAAATGCTCCTCCTTCTCTGCTACTTCCCCTAATGAATAGCCTTACTATCCTTCCTCTTGGTTGTCCGGGCCAAAATCCCAGTCATCCTAGACCACCGCCCTCCCTCACGCCCCCGCTAGATCAGTCACCAAATCGTGACGACTTTATTGCCAAAGTATTTCTTGACTCTGTGCCAAAGTCTCCACCCCTATTACCAGTGTCTTAGATAGAACCTCATTATTTCTCATCTGGATGATAAAAGTAACCACATTAAAAATAATACTGGCCACTATTATCGCATGCCAATTATGGATCTATCACTTTAGTGGACACTTCACATACTTCATCACACATAATCCTGACCACCGTCCATACCATCCATCATGGAAGAATTAAATTCCCTATTTTCAGATGTGAAGACAGAGGGTCAGAGACATCGAACTACAAGCCTAAGTTACATAAAGACATGGCGTGGCTGGGATGTAGACTGAGGTCTGTCTGACTCCAAACCCCGAGCTTTCCACACCCTATAAACTACAATGGCATCCTCACTGGTCTTCCTGCCACCTGTTTTATTCTTCTCCAAAATCTATTCTTTTTCTAGAGGGGTCTATTTTTGCAATGAAATTCTGACCCAGTCTCTCTATGTGAAATCCTATAGCAGCCCCCCAGTGCCTGCAGAATAAAACCCAAATTCTTCAGCAAGCTTATTCCTGATGTGGTCACTTTGTCCATTTATACATCTCTCTTCTTTCCAACCATAGCTGTGCTTTCTTTTCTGGGAGAAAACCATGTCTGCCTATTTGCCTACTGGCTGTACTTCTCACCAGTCCCTAGGATGCTCTGCTCTCATCAGCCTGGATGCCTCCAGCTCAGCCTCCTAAATACACCCTCTTGAATCCTCCTGCTGTCCAAGCTGAGTTTAGTTAGGTGTCCTTCATTTGCATGCCCACTGCACTCTGTGATTGCCTCTAGTACAGCATTTCAAAACAGTGTAACATTCATTGATCAAGCACCTACTATGTGCCAGAGTTCCCAGTAAGCCAGAGTGACTTGGGAATCAACAAGACATATGTCCTGCTTTCAGAGAACTCACTTCATAATAAGAGAGATGGGCAGCAAAATGCTTCATTACTATCCCTGATCCCCTGTCTCTACACTGGATTGCTGAGGTTCTAGGGTGAGAAGAGTATCTTGTTCATCTTTGTATCTCCAGTGCCTAAAACTGTGCTTGGCACACAAGGATGTCAGTAAACAGTGACAGCTTGAGCTGAGTAGACTCACAAAGCCACCAGGCCATCTCTGTGAGCACACAAGCCCATCCATAGGGACACTCCACTTTCATGTGCATCTTTTCCAGACTGTACATGTCCAAGTCATTGTTTTCCATATTTTCACAAGGCCCTCACAGTGCACCCTGCTGCTTTGACATGCCGCAGGTTCTAGCGGGAGGATTTCCAAGCTACCCATCCCCACCCATGGAACTGACCCGCTGAGAAATGAAGAGACCAAGTCCTCACAGCAGGTGAGTGGCAGTACTGACACCCCATTCAGGACTCATCCTGCCCACCCACAGGTTTACTGTCACATTTCACAGCAGCAAAAGAGAGAGCCTCTGACAGAGGTTGCTCAGCCATGTGGCACATAGGTCAGGAGCTTCAGAAAAGCAATGCGCACGTCTTGCAGAAAGAGGCCCTCCCCACCCCCTGCCATGGGTGGCTGCGGCCTGTCTTATCCTAACAAGATGAGCGAGTGAAAGGACAAGGCAGCCGTGTTTGTGTCTGTGCCCAGGGGAAGACAGCTTTAGGCAGCCCTTTTGATCAGAGTCCCTGTGTAGAAACAAAATCCCTTGAAATTTGTTCCCTGCAGCGACTGCCTGCCTGAGTGACACAGGCAGGAGGGCACAGGGCAAAGGGGAGAGGCTTAAATTACAGCAGGTGTTTTCTAAAAAGCTTTCTTTTCTTCACAAGTTTATGGTGACTTCTCTGCTGAGTGGCATTTCCGCCTCCTCTCACCATGGAGGACAAAGTACAAGCTGCCTGGGTGATCAAAGTGGGGGCAAGAGGAGGAGAGAGGTGCTGAACCCCAGAGCAGGGAACTTCTAACCATCTGGGGCAGGGCCTCTGGCAGGGGCAAGGGAAAGGGGAAAAACAGGGAGGAAACGGCCATTCCACCCCCACCACAGCAGCCCACACACCTGTACTCTTCTTTCTGAAAACTACATTTTCTAAAAGCATCCTATCTGATGATAATATGACCATCTTGAGACTGTCTGAGGCAGTGGTGAAGGACTAGGAGTCTGGTGGCCTGGATCTGATCCCAGGTCAGCCTTTTTGCTGTGGGTGTTTCCTCCTCTGATAGCAACCTCAGAGAATGGCTGTGGGGATCAGTTCGATATAGGCATATAGAGCCCTTAACATGGGGCCTGGCACCCATCCCAGGTGCCACTATTGTAATCGGCCATGAGGAAGGGCACATGGGACAATGTTCTCTGGAGGGAAGATGTTCAGAGGAGACCACCCTCCTCTGTGCTTCCGTCCCTGACTCCTGCTGGGTTGGGTCTTCCTCTGCATCTGTGTCTTCTCTGTGACTGGTCTGTTTTCTTGTCTATCTCCCCTTGCAGGCCATAACCACCTTGAGGTTCCAAATGTGACTTTCGTACTAGAACATTCATTCACTCATTTGTCACTCACTAAATGCCTCCTATGTATCAAGGGATCATTAAGTGGTGAATAAATGAGTGAAGTCTGGAGACAACTTGCAGAAGCACCTTTATCAATTGACCAATCAACCAGCTTAGGTACCTATCACCTGTGATGAACTCTGTGCAAAGGCTTTGGGCTCAAAGAAAAGGACTGAAAATGTAAACTTGATTCCCAGGAAATGTGTCCATCCTGACAGTTGATTTGCTGGGTCATATGCTGGAGTTTATGTAAAAGAAACCTGATCAATACCTGTGTGTGTGTGTGTGTGTGTGTGTGTGTGTGTGTGTCTGTGTGTGTCTTCCTCCCTCCCTCTAAGTCCTGAGAAACTTGTCAATTACTTAATAATTCACCCAGACTTTTGGATGCTCTAAAGGTAATGTTCAAAACCCCAGATGTAGAAGGAGTCATCATTGGTCACAAGCAAGAGCTCTGAAAAGAAAACAAAACAACAGTCTCCGGTCCCCTGAGTAAGCTTTGTGACTGTGGTTTCTTTGCTTACTGGAGATAAAGTCCCTCCCCAGGGCTCTGGTCCCATTGCCCCAGTAGGAAATGGGCCAGCAGAGATAAGAGTTAGAGCCACCATTCAAAAGCTTGGCACACCTGAGCTCTAAATGCCCACTCCATTGTCTGCCAACCTACAAGAACAGGTTCCTGTACTGCTGAAAAGTCAAAGCCACCCCCAGCCCATCTCCAGTCCCCCAGTTACACCATTACCACCATGTCTACCAGACACCTTCTTTGCTAGGCACCATGTAAGTGCAGGTTCCTCCAAACCCAGCAAGCTCCTACTTGTCCCTGAAGACCCAGCTCAGGCACCCTCTTTCCCTGGAAGCCTTTCCTGACTCCTCTGGCAGAGACAGTGGCTGGTTCGTTTGAGCTCCCCGTTCTCTGCTCAGATCTCTCCTATTCCACCTAACCTACGCTGATGACCTGTTTACATGTTTATCACACATCATGGTGCTGATGATAAGGACCATGTCTTCTTCATGTTTGTGTCTCTGGCACCCAGCATAGAGCTACTAACCCCACATGTATTCTAAGTCCACCCTAATACCTCAAGATCCCTTCACCACTCTAGTCCGGTCTAGATTAAATACTCCTTATAGCACGTAACAGAATTTCACATAGAGTCAAATAACAAAGGCGAATTTCACAGGGAAAACAGACTAAGACCCAACAGGGTGAGGTGTCTGTCTCTCCTAGAATCAGACACACAAACAGGAACCAGCTTCATTATGAATCTGCTCAATTAAGGGGTGCTACTCAAGACAGGAGCCAACAAGGATGACATTAGAGGTCTGAAAACCTGGCCCAGGCCTGACGTCCCCCTCTGAGCTAGTTTATCTTCTGGACCAGACTATAAAAATCTCAGTGAAAATGCAAGTGATTCCCAAAGATCTTGGGTCTGACCTTTCTGCCAGTCAATAGCACCTCTGGGAAAACCGTTTCTCAGATCAGGCAGCTGGTAACCAGGAGATAAGATAATGCCAGCAGGCAGTAAAAGTCTGAATCTGAAGAGGAAGGCAGTGCTACATGAGGTCTGAAGGGTCTCTGATGTGTCAATGGACAGGGAAGTTCTCATCCTGCTCCACCCTAAAAGCAGCCTTACTAGACTATTTCTGTGACCCTTAACAAAACTGCAAGGCCTTACACATACCAGGTAACCTCATTTCACTGAAGTTTTGGGGATAACCTGCCAAAATAAGCAAATTCAGGCGAATCACAGCTGTGCGGAGCAGCTGTGGAGGAAGCTAGAGTAGACAAATGTGCAGGTATTTGTGCAAGGCATTCTAGACTACCAAGCAAGTGGCCAAGGGAGCAGCAAGGAGGGTCTCAGCTTTCAAAGCCAAGGCTGCTTTCAGGAAAATAAAAGATTCCAAGCCAGTGAAGTGATCAGTCATAACCTAGTATCTGGTGTCACATGTAACTCACACAGGGGTTCAGTGACTGGTTCCAAACCTGGTTCTCCAAAACTCCATATGGGTCATTAAATTCTCTTAACAAGGTTTACCTTTAATATACGTGCTCCTCATAACACTTGGAGAGAAGGTGTCTTCTGTATCTGATCAAGTATAAGATGGGAGACCCAGCTGGTGGCATCTATCCATCCATCCCACATTTACTGATTGATTTCACCACACTGATGTGCTAGGTGCACAGTGCATGGGGCACAAGCTTGGAAAGAACAAAGATGGAGTTCTTGACCCCAATTCTGCACCTCTCTCCTCCAGGCAGGTGTGTTGTCTCCATACCTCATCCTAGAGGGTTAATGATGTTCTGATCCTGACCAGGAACACTTAAAGCTCCATTTAGCCTCAAGTTCATTGGTGCTGACCTGGCACTGTGAGAGGGGACTGACCCCAATATCCTGTCCTTCTGTGGCTAAGGGCAGGGTAAAGAGGAAAGGAATAGGAATTGTGAAAATAATGGCACAGACTTAAATCACAAGTGTGGTGCAGGTGGAAAACCTGATAGACTTCAGCTCTTCATGTAAATCTCAGCTCACATTTACTGAGCACTTACTACATGCAGAGAAAGCACAGGGCTAAGCCCTTTACCTGCAGAATTGAAGAGTGTGTGTTCTGCAGTCCATAAGCCTTGCTCTAATGCTCATTAGCTGTGTGACTTTGTCCAAACTGCTTAGCTACTCTGTGCCTCCATTTCTTCATCTGGAAAATAGGGTAATACCACCACTAATTTTAAAAGGTTATTACAAGAATCAAATGAGTAAAAACACAAAATACTAAACTCGAACCATGTTCTGGCACAGAGGAGGCACTCAGTACTAAAATGAACAATTATTATCCCCTTAATTAGTCATATTTGTCTACAGAGAAAGCTGACTCTTTCTTCCTATTTTACCAATAAGGCTTTGAGAGACTTAGTCAACTTCCTCAAGGTCACAGAGTTAATAAGTGGCAGAGCTGGGACCTGAATGCAGGCAGCCTGAGTCCAAAGCCCACAAGTTTAAGCACCACCGTGAGCATAGCACTTGCTGGGTCCTAGGTACATAGAGACCCGTGGGATCCTTATGCAGTGCAGTACACACTACAAGAGAGATATATTCAAAAAGCGGAGTCTGGGTCTGGGGTAGCAGGGAGCGACAATCTGCAGAACCTGAAGAATGCTCCACTCAGAAGGGGACTTAGGCTCAGTCTCCAATAAAGATGAGGAATTTGCCAGCCGAGGAGGAGGAAGGGTGTTTCAAAAAGTCAAGACTCAGAATACCAAAAGAATGGTGAATTGGGTGGTATGGCAGGAACACAAAGGAAACGCATAAAAATGAGGCTGGAAAAGGTAAGTTGAGGCCAGTCCTGAACAGCTATGTGTGCCAATGTCAGAGGTTAGATTTTATTCTGTAAGAAAGCAATTGTCAAACTTTAATATGCACAGGATCTACCTTTGATATTTGTAAAAGAGGTGCAGATTCCCATCCCTTCTGCTAGCACTTGGGAACAAGGGTACTAAGACGGTGTAGTAGCATGGCCTGCTGGGGTTTTAACAACAGAATTCTGGCACTGGAATGAAGAGAGATTTGGGGACAGAGGCTGGTGTAATTGGCCGAACTGGAGCAGATAAGAGGGTGAGAAGTGGGAATAATAGCTCTCTTCATGAACTGATATATAACACCAGGGTTTCTCAGTCTCGGCACTATTAACATTTGGGGCTGATAGTTCTTCGTTGTGGGGGTTGGGGATGCTGCCCTGTGCATCTCAGGAAATTTAGCAGCCTCCCTGGCCTCTGCCCACCAGATGAACAGCATCCTCCCCCACTTACATGTAGACAGCCAAAAATGTTTCCAGACATTGCCAGATGTCACTTGGGATGCAAAATCAAAACCCCAGTTGAGAATCACTGCTTTAAATTCTCCTATCCCCACTTTACAGATGAGGAAATCCAGCTGCAGAAAGGCCTCAGGCAGGATTCAAGTGCCAGTGGTCCTGCCTGAGGCCTAGCTCCAGGGTCGGGATCTTTTAGCCATCTAGCTTCACTGCCTGTCAGGGGGAGCGACTCAACCCAGCCTTCCGGGGAAGAATTATAGATTTGATGACCGACTGGATGAGGAGAAGATGGAAGAGTGAGGTTCAAAGGTGAACTCTCAGTGCTCACCTCTGAATTGGGAGGATAGTAGGTACTAAATAAATCCTTTGGATCTGAATGGAATAAAGATGTACTGGCTCAAAAAGGAAAATGCCTGGTGCCCCTGTGGTATAAGCTAGCGTAAGGTGGTAGGTTCCTGATAACTGGACAGGGAAACCCACTTTTGGGCGGGATGTGGGATGTGTGGTACAAACCAGCTGGTACGCAAATCCTGGCTGGGCCCCTGCCCCGAGAGCATTGCTTAACCTCTCTGCTTCTCATTTTGCCCGTTTGCAAGATAGGAGTAGAAGTTCCTATTCATTAGCCTGATGTGAGAACTCAGGCGGTCAGTCATTAATAAGAGCAAAATGGCAAGCCAGCACGTTTGGCTCCACGTGGTTGGTCCTCCCAGCCCTGGGAACCTTTCGTATTACCTCCACGCCCACTGTGCGACTCGTCCCGGGTGCTCGCCCTCCCTCGCACCCCCAACCCCGTTTTCGGTAACCTCAGACAGACAGCCAGGAGCTGAAGGCACCCCTTCCACCAACACAGCGTCCCCCTGAGGCTTTAGGGGGCGCCAACAGTCTTTTCACTTCCCAATCAGTTCTGATTTCGGGGTCCTGGACGTCTCCAAGAGCGCGCGGCGAGCCGGGTGCCTCCGAAGGGAGGCAGGGCAACGAGTTCAGCGCGAAGCACGGCAATTTCACGCAGGTCGGCACCCGGCGGGCCAGGGGGCAGCTCAGCCCCTGCCCCCGGCGGAGAGGCGCCGAGGTGTGGAAAGCGCCCACCCCAAAGCCGGACTGCAGAGGCAGGGAGCTGAGAGCTGTGAGGTCCAGAAAGAAGGAAGGAAAGACGGAAAGAAGGAAGGGAGGGAGGAAGGAAGGATGGAAGAAAAAGAGAAAGGAGAAAAAAGAAAGGAGAAAAAGAAAAGAAAAAAAAAGAAAAGAAAAGAAAAGAAAAGAAAAGAAAAGAAAAGAAAGAAAAGAAAAGAAAAGAAAAGAAAAGAAAAGAAAAGAAAAAAGAAGAAAGTGGGCGAAGGAAGCAACAAGAAAGTAGGAGGGAAAGGAGAAAAAGCAAGCGCTGGGAGGCAGAGTTCCCGGGGGACCGCGCCTGCGACACCTGGACAGGGCAGGGGTAGGGAACAAAGCAGCGGCTTCAGGTCAGAGCGCTCCGGGCGTCTCCGCGGACGGGGCGTCCGGGGGAGGCCGGGACTCGCTGGGGATGCGGGGCGCCCCCCGCGCGCCCCGGGGCGCCGCTTACCTTCGCGGGGGCTGCCCGCACGCACTTCCGGGGGCTGCGCTCGGGGCGCACGGGGCCGAGCCGGGGACCGGCGCGGGTCACCCAGGGAAGGACGCGACCAAGCGGTGGCCCGGGTTCAGGCCAGCGCTGGGGCCTGGGACCGAGATCCCAGTGGAGGAGGCGCGGGCGCGGGGTCCCGGCCTCGGTGCTCACAGGCGGCCGTGCGGAGCCCCGCGCCAGTGGCAGGAAAAGGCTGTCTCGTTTCCTTCGGTCTCCCCACTCCTCCGCCCCCTGTGCTCCGGCCCTGCCCTCCCTCCCCCTCGCCCCCGCCCCCGCCCCCTTCCCCAAGCCCGCGGCTCCTGCGGGCGCTCGGAAGGCACGAAACCCGCCCGCCCGGCTGCGGCGCGCGGCGCCCCCCTCCCCGCCTTGTTCGCTCGCGGACTCCCCCTGCCCCACCCCCGCGCTGCCACCTCCGGGCCCCGGAGGCTGCCCCAGCGGCCGTGCCCACCCTTATCACCGAGCTGTGGCTTCTCCCCATGCGGGATGAGCCCAGATTCAAAAGCCGACGGCCCTCCAAGCTCCTGCTAGCGTCCGCCCTCTCACTCCTGTCCTATTGCCTGCTTTTGAGTCTACATGAAACCACCTAACCCAGACAGGAAATAAGTCCTTACTTGTTAATTTGATCAATCTCCTTTTTTTCCTTTTTCCCGCAATGGGGAGTCTAAAGCCTAATGCATAATCTCGAAGGAATGTTCATTTTGATTGGAGGGAGAGCAGCTGAGGTCTTTGTTTTGGCCTTACTTATTCAGAGTTGGGGTTTTGGTTGTTAATTTAATGACTATTTATTGAGAGCCTGATAGGCACTGAACTGGGCAGAAACGAACCAGAAAGGCATGTCGTTTCTAGACAATTGGCATCCGTGGTGAGTGTGGGCAGAGACGAGGTCCAGCGGTGAGATAAGTCAAGGGCTGGAAGAACTTTCTGTGGAGTAAAAACAGCATGGACAGAGGAAAATAAGGAATAAGACATCGGGAGGCAGTCTAGCAGAGAACCCAGCCAGGATGGGGAGTGATGGTGTAAGAATAGGGAAGAAACTGTCGAACCAGTCTGTGAAGAGACGGTGGGAGCTGTAGGGGGCTGTGGGATGGAACTGACAAGATCTAGTGACCAAAACCCCAGTAGGGTGCGGATGAGGAGACTACGAAAGATAGAGGTTACTTCTGGGCTTCTGCCTGGAGTAACCAGTGACCAGTGGATGACTAGAATCCCAGAGCACCTTCTGGAGCTGCTACTCCAAGTGTGGCCTGGGTAGTATTAAAATCAGCTGGGAGCTTGTTAGATACAGGGACTTGAGACCCCACTTGACCTGGTGGTCATTTTAACAAGGTCCCCTATAATTCAAATGTGCATTAACATTTTGGAAGCACTGCTTTCTGGACTACTGACTGTATATTAGAGTTACTGTATATTAGAAACACCTGGATAGCTTTAAAAACCAATATGAGGCCCTTGTTCCACCCACACAAATGCTTATTTAATTGGTTTGGGGTGGGGCTCCAACATCAGTATTTTTGAAATGCTTTCCAGATGATCTAATACAGTCAGTGCTGAGAACCACTGCTCTAGACTTATTCAAGAGCTACTTCATTTAAGCCTAAAATGCAGCTCTTCAAAAAGGAAAAGAACACCTGTGTGTGGATAAAAACATGTGACAAGTTGTACCCTTAATACAGAGGCAGCTCTGTATTAAGGGCCTTTGTTTCCTAATCAGAAAACCAGATCCTAGCCTCAGATGGCCACTAAGTTGCTATCGAACTTGGGCAAGTAATCCCCTCTGAGGCCTGTTTCCTTATCTGTAAAATACACACAGGACTAAATCCACACTCCACCCATAGGATGCAAGGTGTCATCATCAGAGCATCAGAGCTCCCTCTAACTCTATATCTTCATCAGCAGGCAGAGCGAGAGGTGGAGAAATGAATTTTCTCGGTGTAGAACTATGTGTGCTAGTATCAACCCTCTACACAGCCATGAATGAACACCAGAAATCAAAGGATCATGTGCCAAGCACAGGGCTACACATGTAATTAGTGCTCAATAAATGTGTACTAAATGATGAATAAATAAATATGGCACAGATGCCAGTAGGTGGGATAGACTTTCCGTGGACTATCCCTAATGTAGAGCCTATTCATTTGTCTCCTAAGCCAAAAGACGGACAGTTGGAGGCACTCTGACCCATGAACCTAGTTTTGGATCTAAAAATACTATGTACTATTAAGAACTGCTAACATTTGTTGAATGCTTACTACTCATCCCGCATTGGGCTAAATGCTTTGCTTAGGATCACCTCATTTCATTATAAAGATGCCATTGAACCTCTGTACTCCAACTGATTTCAGGAATCACAGCTATGGAGGGATGAGAGCTGCCATCTGGACAGCCTCTGCCTCTGGTTATGCAACTGGACATAGATGGCCAGAGAGCGTCATCTTGGAGGTCTTACGGGTCATTTTCTACAGCCTGAATCCTTGCACAGAGACCAAACTTGAAGGGAGGGCTTTGCAATGACTGTTCCAGGGTCCTACAGAAACAGGTGTTCCCAGAAGCTATCTCAGAGGACCTGTAGATTAAATCAAAGCCTTGGAAAGGGACCCCTCACAGCTACCCGCTTCCTGGGTGCATATGCGTGTGTGCACACGTATGTGTATGTACTGCCTTTTAACAGGTGCCTTTTAGGTGCCAAAACCTGTGCCAGTCCTTTTCACATATATTTCTTCTAATCCTCACAGCACCCTGACAGGTTAAGCACTCTTTTTTTTTCTTATTTTATAAGTGAGAAAAGTGAGATGTCCATCATAAAAGGAAGATGTTTGCCTGTGCAACCCAAGTTTCCTTAAATGGTACTCTTTACCATCACTGTTGTCCTCATCCACCGCCATCCCTGCCCTTCACTCTGCCCCTTCCAGGAAAATGAGAGTCCTCATTTCAGGTCCCATTCACTTGTTACAGTTACAAATTATCAAAAGTCTATGCCGCATTTTCCCAGCTGTAAAGTAAGTTGTCCTTGATTGTCGTTACTAAAGCCCTATGTGTGGCTTGACACTCCATAGCTGAGAGGAGATGGGGGAGATAATACATAGACTGTTAAGAGAAACTAAAAGTACTGGAGAGATTTATTCCAAGCTGAGAGGGTCCAGTATTTCACTAATTGCACAACAACTATCATAGAAGAGGGAATCATCTAGTTTTCATCTCTAGGGAGATATAATTGAAAGATAACATTACATAACAATTCAGACTTTAAGTCAGATATGAGGAGGGACATTGAGCCCTGGGGCCAGGGTGGGACAGATGGCTCAGTGGCTCTCTCCTGAAGCTGCTCCCCATGGTCCCATAGGGTCACTGGACTGGCTTTAGGTAGAGGTGGATGGGAACACAAGCAGGGTTGAGATCCATGGGACATGTCCAGCAGGGGCAGAGGCAAATGTGAGCCATGTACACACAGGGAGAAGTTCCAGTTATAGGTAGGGCTGGGGAATTTGAAGAGGAAAAGAAGTAGTCACTCCACGCCTGTGAGTTGGGTACTCGGTCGAGCACTCTTGCTGGTGTGGATGGCTGCAGGCCTGGCCTCCCTGCAGAGTGCAGGGTCCCCAAGGCACTGGTGGTCAGAGCAGGGCTCCCTCATGTCCCTTCACACTGAGGTTCTGGCCTCACTTCCAACTCATGGAAAAGGTCTAACCCCCAGAACTTCTTCAGTTAGCACAAAGGTGACGTGGCAGTTTCAACTCTCAGTGAGGGCGGGCTGTGGCATTCCTTCAGCGACACAAATGTCATAATGCTAGGAATCGATGGAAGGATTCCTGTGTCATCTCTGAGCCACATCAGTCGGCTTTGACAAGAACACAGAATCAGTTCTACTGCTTCCACTTCCCCAACTCCCACCTGTGTTTGCATGACGGCAATTTGACAATTTTACACAAAGCTCTTTGTGGCAAATTTTTAGTGGTACTGGTTTTTGCCTCAAACAAAAGTTATATCCTCAGATATAATTATCCCCATTTTACTGATAAGGAAACTAAGGCACAACACCCAAAGGAGGACAATAAAACAAAGCAGAGTTACCAGCCAAACTAAGGGATGACCTTCAGGCCCCTAAAATTTTACCTCAGAATGATGGGCTGCTGAAGGCAACGATACCTGCAATGAAATGTGTAGATGTATCCTTGCCCCAAATCATCTGCTTCTGTGTAGCTCCTTTATCTATCGAAGCAATCCAATTTAACTGCCGTTTTCTAGAGACCACCTGCCCTTCCAGGGAAATT
The DNA here is from genome assembly GCA_030015415.1 of Cynopterus sphinx. Classification (NCBI taxonomy): domain Eukaryota; kingdom Metazoa; phylum Chordata; class Mammalia; order Chiroptera; family Pteropodidae; genus Cynopterus; species Cynopterus sphinx. The sequence goes on along the minus strand of CM057383.1, from coordinate 50,985,724 downwards.
GTCCTAGACGCCAGAGGCAACCTGCACAATACAATCAACCCTCACCTGGCGAGTGTTTTGAAACAAATTAGACTCCAAACCAGGCCCTTTGAATCAGAATCTCTAGGGGTGGGGCCTTTTTTTTTTTTTTTTAATCTCTGCCATTAATTAAAATGTGCAGTCAGGATTGAGAACCACTTCTGTAGGAAATGCAGAGACAAAGCTGAGGTCCTTATCCAAAGCATGTTAACACAATGCTAACTGACAAAATCCTTGGACTTAGCCTTGAGTGAGTTAGGTCATCCCCACATGGTCAAGGGTAGGAAATCTCATTCCATCCCAAGAAAGTACAAATGATTGAAACCAAAATCCTTGCCCCTTCTCCTATGGCAAAATTTATGAGAAGCCATCAAACACCCAGTGATTATGAATTCCTGAAGTAGTGAGCTCCAGGAGCATCCGAGCAAGGTGGTCATGTAAACTGAATAATGAAAGACAAAGGAAATTGCCTCATGCCCCAATGAGAGGCTAATGGATGTGCAGACAGAGACACCAATGTGTCACCATTAATGATGTCACTTTAAGAGAATCAGGAGGCTGAGAATATTTTGTAATGTTTTACCCTACGGTCATTTCATATTTATTTATCTTAGCAAAGGTAAGCAAGCTTGAAAAGAAAATGTGTGCTTGTTTAAAATATCAGTTTGGGGAAGCAGACAATTTATCTTTCTTGCTTTTCTTCTTTTTTTCAACCCAGTGTCTCACTCTTGCCATTATATTCCCTGGCAAAGTAATGAGATTTCCGTTAAGGCCCATGGATAGCCATTAACCAGGTGGCATTTAAATTCATTCATTCCACAGAGGCTTGCTGAAATAAAACTAGTCTTTTGATAGGATTAGCCACTAACACCTCCTAGTCACCAACGGTGGAAGAATGCAGCACCACACATGAACAGTCCAACCTTACACCAACTTTTTACAAGGTTTAATGGATGCCTTTAATCAGCAAATAAATCCATATTGATGGTTATGCCCCCTCTGAAGTTCTAGTTTTCAGACACAGACAACCAAATTATACAATCCATGTATAGCAGGCCTTCCTTTTTTTTTTTTTTTCCCAGAGAGCAACATTTTACCTGTACAGAGGAATATGAGGGCATGCTGGGGAGCACCATTCAGTTGTTTCAATGAAATTTTAATAGAGGTAAAAAGCCCATGGAGTATAAGTGCACAGCTGAGTCCCCTCAGAGTCCTAATCACCTCCCCCATCTTTCTTTAAATGTTATGGGCCCAGAAGGGATGAGATAATGAGCAGCAAGCATCAATTAAACAGTCTTCAGTCTACTGCAAAGAGGAGGCTTATCTCTCATTGAATTATTTCCTCCGAGCCCCAGTCAAAAGAATAGAGATCTAAATACTCTTGGCTCAACTACTCTATCTTGCTCAGGGTAATAGAGTAGAAATCAAAATATTTCTTTAGGCCCTTGCTGCTGCCCAGTACATTACCTGATTAATGACAGGTTTTAAATCAAAACATATCCACCAGTTAAACTATAAACATAGCCAAGTATAAATTTTGCTGCCTTTCCCTCCCCTCCATTTTCCATAGGAAGATTTTCACGCCCAGGCTGACACCTCCTCTACTTTTTCATCTTAGCCAACGAGGTTAAATAAGCATGAACAGAACTTTAATAAATCATCCACACAAAATGCTCTGTTACAACCAACAGGGAAGCCACTGTAAAAACGAGAGGTTTGAACTGTAATAAAAGAGACAATGGGACTATGAAAGGCGCCCAGTGAAATTCCTAGTCGTTGCTTTTTAAGAAAATGCAAGTTAGAGTCCTAGGCAACCTATTGGACCCTAAATAGTTGTCTATAAAATAAACATCTATTTTTATATTGAAAATACCATTAACTCTCATTATAAAATTGAGGCCTTCTGCTATAAGTATTTTCGTTTCATGACCTATTAAAAATTATGCTTCATATGTAGCAAACTATTAAAAATCACAGTTTTTAGAGGATTGAGAAGCACTAGTGTTCAAAATATAAACTTTGAATTAAAGTAGCTCAACCCACCGGCATAACTGAACTGAACACTGAGCTCTGTTTCAACATTCCCTCTCAAGACTGCCTGCAACCCTTCCAAAACCCCTCCTTTCCTGTGACTCCGTGAAAGGTCTGAGTTTCTGAAATTAATAGAGTAATTTATTCTGAAAGATAAACGAGCAAACACGGAAGATTTTTTTTGAAAGGTGTGCACTAACCAGAACAGATGGTTGTGGCAGGGGACGGAACTTCTGAAACCCCACAGAACACTCATTTAATCAGTTCTCTGATTCATAAATTTCATGGCAACAAGTTTTGGGCACATGGTGTTCTTGTGCTCTGGTGTGCTAGATCTAATCAAATCAATGGATAGCATCCTGTTCATTACCCAGTGTTCAAAGTAGAGTGATTTCTGTTCCTAAACTGGTATCTGCCACCAGCATCCAGTTAGTCTTCTGTGTCCGGACACAGCTGATGGAGTTCAGGAACTACTTTGGATGTGAACAAGGGATCTAAGATTATAGTCTTAACAGAAAAAGAGGTCATAAATGAAAGTCTGATTCACTTACTTCACCAAAATCAAAAGGTCCACACTAAGAATCCTTTAAATTATCTAGCATGATTAATGTATTTACAATATGATCCATTTGATTTATTTTTAATGGTTTACTACACTTCTCAGAAGCATAGGGATTACTCATATAGTATACCCCTTATCTACCGTTTCACTTCTGTGGTTTCAGTTACCCGAGGCCAAATGTGGTCTGAAAATACGAAGTAGAAAAGTCCAGAAATAAACAATTCATAAGTTTTAAATTGTACACCATTCTGTGTAGGGTGATGAAATCTCTCCCAGTCTCGCTCCTTCCCGCTCAGGACATGAATCATTCCTTTGCCACACATGCCCCGCCCTCCTTCATATCCATGCTGTTTGCACTCCTGGCCCATTAGTCACTTACTAGCCATCTAGGTCAGGGGTCCCCAATCCTCTGGCTGTGGACAGGTACCCTGGACTGTATCCTGTTAGGATCCAGGCTGCAAAGCAGAAGGGAAGTGGAGGGGAAGAGGGCAGAGCTTCATCTGTATTTGCAGCCTCTCCCCAGCACCAGCATCACCGCCTCAGCTCCACCTCAGATCATTAAGTATTCGATTCTCATAGGAAAAATGGTCCCTGGTGCCAAAAAGGTTGAGGACTGCTGATCTAGGTTATCAGATTGACTGTCTCAGTAGCTCAGTGCTTAAATTTAAATAACCCTATTTTACTTAATAATGGCCCCACAGTGCAAGAGTCGTGATGCTGGCCATTCAGATACGCCAAAGAGAAGACATGAAGTCCTCCCTTTGAGTGAAAAGATATTTTGAGAGAAAGAGAAACCACATTCATATAATTTTTATTATTGTTATAATTGTATATAATTATATACATATGTATATATTGTTAAAATTACTCTATTTTCTTATTAGTTATTGCTGTTAATCTCTTGTTGCACCTAATGTATAAACTTTATCATAGGTATGTACATACAAGAAAAAAATTTTATACATAGGGTTTGGCACTACCTGCAATTTTAGGCATCCACTGGGTTCACAGAACATATTCCCCCCTGACAAGAGGAGACTGCTGTAATGAGATGTACAGAGTGACAGAGCTTCCACATAGTTGTGTGACCTCAAACCCCCAGGGTACATGAGAAGTTTGTTCAGTTCAGAGGGGCTTCTTTGTGTCTCAAGTCCCACTTGCCAGACCCTTTTTCCTCACTCTGCTCCCTCTTCCCTTGTCTTTGATCTTCCTACTGTCTCCATCCTCTCAGCCTTGAACATCCCTAAACCTGCTCCATCATTTAAAACACATTAATAAGTTATTATTGAATAAGCCTTCCACATTCTGTACTCATTTATATTTTTCTTTATTTTTATTTCTTTTCATAACCAAACCTCAGACAAATAGGTGTATTTGTTATCATCACTTTCTTTATTTCCATTCAATCCTCTGCTCACAGTTATCTGGTTTCTGTTTCCAACACTCCACTGAAACTACCTTCATCAAAGTCTCTAACAGCCTCCAAATTTCGAAATCCAGTGGCTGCCCCCGAACTTGTGGTGGTGACCTCTTGCAGTGTTTTCCACTGTTGATTACCTCCTTCTTCACAAGCTCTCTCTCTTCACTTGTGCATTTATTTCCCTATTTCCTAGATACCCTCCTACTGTTGTGATCACTCCTTTTCTGTGACCTTCTTTAACTGGCTTTGCTTCAAAACAAATGTATCTATTCACATCATCTCTTATTCGGTAAAACCCAGACTCCTTTGCATGAGACTTAAGGCCATTTGGGTTGGTCCCTGCCTGATTCTCTCACCCATCCAGTAACAACCTGACTTATGCATCAACACATCAACCACTTAACAGTCTTCCAAACATGCCATATTATTTCATGCTTCTGTACCTCTATGTAGAATGTTCTCAACTCCACCCCCATCTTTCCCTGAAGAATTTGAGCTCATCTTTTAAGACTCAGAATGAAGGTAATTCTGGGAAGCCTTCTCTGTCTCCAAAAAGAGGCAGTGTTCCCTCCTGGGTTCCCTTCATCTGTGACACATATTCACTATGAGCTCTGCACTGTGTCGCCTCACCTGGATCTGAGTCCTGGGAGGGTAATAGGTGCTTCTTCAACTGTCTCGAATTTAGTGCAGGGCCTAGTACCTAGTAGGTGGTACTATATGATTTTAAGGTACAAGAAATCTCATACTACTTATATTTCTCTAAATTGAATTCAATTTGCCCTGAACACTCTACTCTCTCCCCACGGAAATTTAATCTCAGGCATTATTGGGGCATGCACTCTCCCTAGGGTGATGGGGAGGTTCCCAGTGACTGGCACCATACAGAGCATAAAAAAGAGTCCTCAAACTCTGTCTACACTTGTCACCTCATCCAGGTTGTCCAAGCCTACATGGAAGCAGGGGGCAGTTTCTTCTGAGGTTGGGGCCTTGGGATTTTTCTTCCCCCAGAGGGATTCTCAAGGCCACAGCCCTTAATATTTAGTCATTTCGACCCCACCCCCACCTGTCCTGCCCCTGTGTGGGACCCGTGAGAAAGCAGGAACCAAATGTCCAGGCATCATGAACACACCCAGTGATCCTGCTCTTTCTTTCCTTTTTAGAGACTCCCTGAGTCCCCAGGCAGGCTGCGCACCCTCAAAAACCTAAAGCCCTCGGTGCAGCATGATTTCCTTCAACGACTATAGGCAGAGAAAACAAAAACAGGAATAAAGATGTCTTCTCCCACTAGAAAGTGTTTTCAGTCCTGCAACAGCAGCAACAAAAAAGAAAGCAAGGGCACATCGAGGTCTCTTTCTACTTTCTTGAGGCAGAGAGGAGTGCCTATAGCAAAGAAAACAAGACACGAACAAATCTCTCAAGGCCCCATAACCTTCAAAGAATTTGTTTAATTACTTAATTGAAAGCAGTAATGTCTATGAAAAAAATATGAATCAAATATTGCTCTCCCAAAGAAAGACACCTCCTCCCAGCAGCCCTCTTTGGTCAGCCTTAGTTTCCTCATTCCTTTCCCTGGGAAGAAGGCCCCAAATCTCTGGGATCTTACCATCTGGCCCAGGAACACCTCTCACATGGCTGGGTTTATTTGAGCTGCTGACTTGGATTGCTGACATAGGCATTTGCAGCTCATGCACTAACCCACTTTCTCTCATGGATGATTTTAATCTCTTTAATTTTTGCCCAGCCTGTGAGAAAACTGAAAGCCTAGTTGGGAGGGGGCGGGAGATAGAAGTTGCAGGCCATGAGCTGAGCAGTGGTTAAATCCTATGGGAGGAAGCAAAGGCGCGTGTAATCCTTTCAGGAAAACGAGCATTACTGGAGAGGAGAAAGCTGCCAATGTAACTCTGTTCCAAGAATAAATAGCACATTTTTCCTCGGTGTTTGCTTTTTTCTCTTTGATCCCCTTGAAAACCTCTGGAAATGCCTAACCATCAGTTTTTCTCCCTTCTGAGCCTGGGGAGAATGAGCCACAAGCACTCTTGAGATTCCTCACTTGGAGGCATAAGTAGGGCTCCCAGGCAATGCTGGAGCCAGGAGGCCTTCGGAAGTGGGGAATCCAGACATTTCAGCAAAGTTTAATCACCACAATTATGCCACAGTGTTTCCAAACACGTCATCATGATGCCCAGAAGCTGTTTAAAAGGGAATAATAATGGAGAGGGCCTATGACAAAAGCCGCTGGAAGGTATGGGAGCTCGAAAGGAAAGAAAAAGCAGAGCTCGAGTGGGTTAATGTTTAGCTCTGATCCAAAGGCTGGTAAATGCCTTCAAGAAGTGAGGCTGAGGTGAGCATGTCCTTGCCATGGGGAGTTTATGGTTCAAATACTCTAGAAACCACAGTGTGTAGTTAGTTACATAGTTTTCCCCTCTCCTCCTGGATAATTTCATTTCAAGGGGGTTCCAGGCGGGACAATACCAATGAAAATAAGGGCCTGGGCATCAAACAGACCTGCACTTAGTTCTGGTTCTCTACTTACTAATAGTGAAGTTAAGCAAGTCGATACTCAATTTCCTCATCTGTCAGCTGGGAATGATAATACTTATGAGATGGTCATGAAAAATATAAGAAATGATGCATGTAAACTTAGCCTCATGCTTGACTCTGTGTGCAATAAATGCCAGTTCCTTCCCAGTGCGGCCTCCCCCACAGTATGTCATTTAAATCAGAAAATATTTACTAAGTATTGTTTCATGGTAAGACCTGTACCAGGCTTACGCGGAAAGCCAAGACTTATAAAACGCAATCAACGGGAAACTAGATACAAAATAACTAATAAAGCCTGGAAAGCTTCTGGTAACAGGTGCATGTATTGTCATAAGTAAAACTGCAGTTTTATTTGACCATTGATCAACGGTCAATGCTGACAGTCAGTCCTAGGGATGTCTGAGGGAAAGCTTTATTGACAGGGGTGGGCTTGCTCTGGATGGAGGCAAGAAACAACCAGACATATTTTGGAAAAGCTAGCAGGCTTACTTTGTTTTATAGGATTCCCTTAGGAATATTTTGGAGCATGTGGTTGATTAAAACGGTGGCAAATTCCTTGTCACTGTTCCTATCGAGAGGTAGACATTACTTCTGCTCTTGAATCTGGGCTGGTTCCGTGACTGTATAACAATTAGAATGCAGCAGAAATAATGCTGGGCCAGTTTTGGACCGAGTCTTTAAGAGAATCAGTGGCTTTCATTTCCTGCTTCTTGGGACTTTTGCTCTTGAGACTTGTCTCTTTGAATCCTGCCACCATGCTGTGAGAAGCCCAAGCCATATGGAGAAGCCATGTGTAAACTCTTTGATCAAAGTCCCAGCTGAGTTCCCAGCCAACAGGCAGCATTAATCCCAGCCGTGTGAGTGAGCCATCTTGCATGTTCCAACCTAGTCAAGCGCCCGGGCCGTTGCAGTGGCTAGCATATGGAGCAGAAGACCCACCCTACTGATTCCAGTCAACCCACAGAATTGCTGGAGATAATAAAGTGGTCCTGATCTTAGATACAAATTTTGGGAGTGGTATGTTATACAACAATAGATAATTGAAACAGGAAGAAACTTGTGGGAGGCCTTGAATGCCAAACACCAAAGTCTACACTTTGTCATCATCATCATCATCATCGTCATCATTATCATCATGGAAACCATTAATAAATGATTACTATGTGCCAGACACTGTGTTGTAAGTTTTTAATATACTTTTAAATTTTAACCTGCTTATAAACCCGTATGGTAGTTACTATTATTCATATTTAATATGAAGAAAACTAAAAGAAAGCTTTAGAAATTTGCACAAGGTAAAAGAGCCAGAAAATAGTAGAGATAGGATTCAACCAGTTCCATTCGGACTCCTCTCAAACTTGTCATTGTCATTCTGCAACAAAAATTGGCATGCTTATTATCTTGAACGATACAAACAACTCTTTCAGCTAAAAATTGGCAGCCAGTTTGAAAAACACAAGCTGCCTGGGCTTGTCAAATAATTCAAGGCAAGAAAATGGTAATGGGTCCAACCCTGCATTCAGTGACTCTATAGGTACATAAGATCATTTGGGAAGAATAAGAATTAAAAGTGTTTAATGAGGTTTTGGTAGGAAAACAGAAGTCGCTGTATTATTTCTTTCTGCATAATCCCCCCCCCCAAAAAAAATGTAGTGGGTGATAACAATAATCATTTATTATCTGGCATGGTGTCTTATAGACCAGGAATTTGAAAGTGGCTCAACTAAGTAATTCTTGCTTGGGATATTATAGGTGGTCAACTGGAGCTTAAGTCATCTGAAGAATCTCCTGAAACTGGAGGGTCCACTCCAAGGCAGCTCACTCATACTGCTGGCAAACTGGTGCTGGCTGTTGGGACACCTCAGTTCCTCAGTAGGCTGGCCTCTCCAGAGGGCTGTTTGAGTATCCTCATGACTTGAAAACTGGCTTCTCCAATAAAATTTCTTCCAAAAGTCCAAAGCAGAAACCACAATGCTTTCTGTGATCCTAGCCTCAGAAGTCACAGGTTATTCTTTCCATCTTATTCTATGGTGGCCCATCAGAGCCATCCTGATTCAGTGTGTAAAGGGACTTTACAAAGTCATGAATACCAAGGGAAAGCAACCACTGAGGGGCCATCTTGGAGGCTGGCTATCACATTCCTCAGTCTACTCTAAGTATGAAAGTATTTAAAAAGGATATTTGAGGTTTTCACATCTGTTTGCAGGACTAGGAGCAACAGTCAAGGAAGCTATTTGTAATGATCTCAGCTTGCATCACCATTATAAGAGGTTCTGAAGAGTTCCCTTAAAAGCTGCTTCAAATATCAGAAAACTTTGAGAAATTCCTACCATTCATCTCAGCCAGCAACTCTGAAGTGATGGATTCTCTAGAGGCTACTGCTGGCTATTTCAGTTGCCGTCAGTACCAAAGGGAATCATTCACTATAGTGTACCCTGAAGCTCCTAAGAACCTCCATCTGCTTCCAGAGAGTATGGATCCTCCTATACATCTGCCTTCCATTTTCATTCAAATGCCTCTCACTGACTAATAATACCCTAGGGTCAAAGAAGAATTGGATTCTGGAAGTGTTACTCTTGGCCTCTCCTTGATGATGTAGGGAGTCTGTGGAAGCAGGTGATAGTAATACTAAACTGACCACAGATAATCCAGCCTAGTCAGTCAGTGAAACATGCATAATACTATGCATAATACTACATATCTTGGCTTAAAATGCCTGAAATGCACCCTAATGATCTATACAGATAGTAATAAACAGTTTCTTTTAAATTAAGTAATATAAGACATGCTCACAAACAAGATAACATTTCCATGAATGAGAGAGTAATGAACAGGGCCTGAAGCCATGGACTTGTGGATCCAAATATGGACAGAGAAGGCATAATTCTACTTCTTTAGGGATGCTGTGGACTGAATGTTTATGTCCCCACAAAATTCATGTGTTGGAGCCCTAATTCCCCATACGATGATACTGGAAGGTGGAAACTAAGGAAGGTAACTAGGTTTAGATGAGGCCATGGGAATGGAGTCCTCTTAATGGGATTAGTGTCGCTAAAAGAAGAAGAAAGGACAGAGCTCATCTTCTCCAGGAGCACACAAAAAAGTTATGTGAGCATACAGTGAGATGGGCAGCCATCTGTGAGCCAGGAAGCTAGCCCTCCCCAAGAACTAAATCTGTGAGCACCTTGAACCTAGACTTCCTGGCCTCCAGAACTATGAGAAAAAAAAGGATGTTGGTTAAGCCACCCAGACTATGGTATTTTAATATAATAGTCAGAGCTGATTAAGACAAAAAATTTCAACTCCTGAAGGGTGATGAGACTCAAAAGCACCGTGTGCCTATCAAGAGACCAGAACTGGGCTCATCCCATGAAAAATTACTAAAACCCAAGACCACACATAGGCCATGGCTTGTTAAAGTGGAGTATCTCTGCCCAATTTCAAGTGGTATGTCACCCATCCCCATCCTAAAGTCTTACGCATTTAACTCCTCACTGAAGTTCACAACTTCCTTATATTAGTTTCATCTTTTTAACCCCACCCCCCAAAATTATCTCATTAGATTTACCAGTATGTTTTACTATCTTTGCCTTTTTTCTTACATTCTATTTCTTCTCTATGAATGTACTTCTTGCTAAAATATATCATTTAGTGACTCTTTATTAAAGGGCCTATAAAAGATAGATGCTTATATTTTTTATATTTTGGGAAACATCTTTGTTTTCTCTCCTCTTGTACAATAGTTTAATTGAGTATGGATTCTATTGAAGATATTTTTCTGTCTCCTGGCATTTCATTACTAAGAAAATATCTTTTGTCAATCTAAGTGTTCTTACTTTTCTCTCTATTTCAACAATTTTTCTTTATCTTTCATGTTTTAGAGTGCCTATTAATATGTTGTAAGTTTATTTCATCCTGCTCAGCACCCTGTATGTTCTCCAATCTTAAAACTTATGTTTCTCTATAGTTCTGATATTCTGTTATTATTGCTTCTATTATTGATTTTATGCCATATGCCATTTCCTTTATTTCCATACTTCTTGATTACCTATTTAATTTGTGTTGGGACCTTTCTGCCTGTCTTTCCATGTCATTGTATTCATATTTTGATCTCAATCTATATAACTTTCTGTGTGATTTCTACTATTCCATACCCTAATTCATCAAGTATAATAAAGAGTCCCCAATCTAGAGTTTATTCCAGGTATTGATTTGTATTTTAAATTTCAGAGAATATACTGACATTTTCAAGATTTCTGATTCCTTTTTTCATTTTGTCAAGATTTTTCTATTTTCAGAATCACATCTAAATTATTTTTGTTTTATAATTTCTTGTTCTTTTTAATAGATATTATTTTGTCTCAACATTTTGGATAGTATATTTAACAGTCTATTATATAGGTCTTACTATGGGATAGGTAAATTAATTCCTTATAACAGTTCTATATTCTATAATGGTACTCTTGTTATTCCCATATTATAGATCAGAATACTGAGGTCCAGAAAGATGGTTGAGTAAAAGTTGGCCTTCTAGAGTAAGGGAGAATTTACCTTTATTGTGAGGTTTTCCTTCTTTGAAAAGAGTGAATTTGAAGAAATAAATGGAAGATATATAATATCCTTATCAAATTAACCTATATATTCTATGCAATTCTAATCAAAATCTTAATAAGCATTTTCATAGAAATGGATCAATTGATTCCAAATTGCATATGGAAGAACAAAAGGCCAAGATGAAGCCAAGAAAATTCTGAAACAAAGAACTTCTACAAGCTATATAGTCTTGTTGTAAAGTAAGATAGTAAGGAAGTTAGTAAGATAATAATAGCCCAAACATGAACAAATAGATCAATGAAATTGATCCACAACTTCTGAAATCCACAACTTCCTTATATAAGATATTGGTTGATATGGAATTGATCAATGTAATTTCTAAACAGGCCAGAAGTAGACCCAAGTGTAAAAGAGTCCTTAGTATGAAGATGAGGCATTGTAAATGACTAGGAGAAAGACACACTAAGTGAAGCTGAGACAACTTGATTTCCATAAGAAAATTTTCATAGCTGAAAAATTTCATTGAGTCTTTACCTCACACCATTCTAAAAATAAATTTCAAGTTGACTGAAAAGAAAAGAACTAACAATATCTATATGACCTTGGAAAGGGAAAGGACTCCTAAGCAAGATACAAAAGCAGAAATCAGAAAGGTTTGATTGATTTGACTAAATTTAAACTACAGCATCAATACAATACAGGATGCTTTGTTGAGAGGGATGAGTGTTCCTCATATTCACAGAAGAACATAAATGGGTAGTCAGTAAATAGAAATTCTAGTAACAGGAAAGTAAAACAGAAAACAATGCTGAGCTTCCATTTAACGCTTTTCAATAGGACAAAAGCTGAAAGTCTGGCATAGTCTTGTTGGCCAAGATAAAAACAAAAAACAAAAAACAAAAAACAGGAATTGTAAGACACTGTGAATATAACTACAATTTAGTTCAAAAGCTTTGGAGAACGGTTTCATAATAATTGAAATCTTGAAGTTAACAATCCAGCAATTCCAACTCTAGGTTAATACACTTGGATGAAATCCTGAACTTCTGTTCTATAAGGGAGTTCTGTTTGTAATTACAAAATAGTGGAAATATCCCAAATGTCCACCCGAAGGAATAGAGATAAGTAAGTATTGGTGTATACATATAATATGTTATAATATCATAACACAATTTATTTTTAATTAAAAAATCTTTTCAATTACAGTTAATTTGAAAAGATATATGAATGCCTATGTTCACTGCACCATAAACTATAATAACCTACAAAGATATGGATGCAATCATAACACAATTTAAATGACTGAACTGAATTTTTTACACATCAGCAAAAAATAAATTTTAACATCATGGTGTTGAGTGAAAAGACTGGCATAACATTATGTACCATATGATACCATTTATGTACATTTTACAAAATCAAATATATATTATTTATGAATATATATGTAACCATATATATTCAGCATTAGGGACTGGGAAAGATTCACTAGTAGTTATTTCAGACTGATTTCATTTAATTTTGGTTATTAAATTGATAAACCAAGGAAATATTATTAACCTTAATCTGTCTTTATTTTATTAAAGCATTTAGTAGAGTCTTTCATTATATATTTTTGTACTCAAAATGATATTATGTTATATATAAGGAAGAATCTTTGATTTGTGAATAATCATACCAAGCCACTAATTCTGTGTCAATCTTGAGGGTAGCCAAGGTGTTTATGGAGTCAAGGTGCTGCCTTGTTTAATATGTTCATTGTTTATTGATGATTTGGATCAACTCATGGTAAAAATATTTATATATTCAAGACTCCATAGAAATAACTGTATAAATTTTGAAGATAATAACTGTATAAATTTTATTATCATTTCCCCTAAGGAGAACATTTTAATTTGATTTAATTTCTCCATGAAAGAAATTAAATACTAAGGAATAAGATTTTGTTGGGTAAGGCTGAGCTTTGGGGAGCACAAACCATTGTTAGGTAGAGACTTTTTTCACTAATCACTCTCAGTGAGGATGCATGGGTTAAGAGAGGATAAATAATCCCTGCATTTAATTTTATTTGAATAAGGAATGTTCAAATTCATATTGTATCATAAGCATTTCCTCATGTTAATACCAACTTTTTATTTGATGTTAGCATTTTATTTGAATAGATGTTTAGTATGAGTCAACAAAGATACCGCTGCTAAAGGAACTATCATCATCATGGGCTGGGTCAAAAAGCCAAGTGCTGAAGATAGTAGCAGTGGAAATTCTCATGTACTTCATGTTGTTAAGACTTCCTGAGGGTTGATCTAGTTCTGGGCAGCCAACTGTCAGTGAGGTTCTAACAAGCTGCGAGCAGTCAGAGTTGTGAAGCTTTGCCAAATGCAGCACAAGATACCAGATCATATGAGGAACCAGATCACAGAAGAAAAACTCAAGGGACTCAGAACAATGAATAAATGATTGTCACCATGTTCTAAAAGTCTAATCCTAGATACAATATAATTCCTTGTTGCATACTAGAAGAGAAAAAAGAAATCAGTAAAAAATGGGAAATCTGGAAAAAGTCTATACTTCAGCCAATTATGGCACCCATATCAATTTCTTAGTTTTGTTCAATATATCATGGTTATGTAAAATGTTTATATAGATTTCCTTGTTTTTCTCTTTCAAATATTTGAACTTTATGGTGTTAAGACTTCTGGAGTTTTGAGTCTAGTTCTAAGCAGTAACCTACCAATGTAGAAATATAATTTTAAAAAGCCATAAGCACAAAGATAATTGTGCACACTTGTGAAAATTCAGAAACAAAATGTTCAACACTATAGAAGTTGTTAAATTATGATACATCTCTATGATTTAATGTCTTGAGGCCATTACAAATGCTTATGAAGTTGGTATTAACATGAGGAACTGTTTATGATGTAATATGAAATTTAAAAGCTGGATACAAATCTGAATTGTAACCCTAACTTCTATTAAGAGATTATGCAATTCAAACGAATAGAAAAAAAGTTTAGAAAAAAAGGAACTTAAAATTAATACACATTTTCTCTGGTTATTGGGTTTTTTATCTTTATTTTCTAGCTTCCTCTAATAGACATGTATATATTACTTTCATAATAAAAAAAATCCATAAAAAGATTTGAGCCAGTTTCATTATGTAAACAGTTTAGAGGTCAACTTCTCTCTTCTCTCCCCAGGCTTTGCCTGACTATGGAATGTTAAAGTACTGAGAATAAAAGTTTGAAGATTGCACAGCATAAAATAACGCACAAGAATTTTTTTAAGAACATGAACCATGGCTTAATCCATTAGAGCTGGGGGAAAAAAAGAAGAACAAACTGTCTCCGTGCTTCCAAACAGTCACAAATGGCTTAGGGGCAAGAAAGCCATCAAGATTGAAAAGTGTGCCAAAGATACTTCAATTGCTGATGAGTGTCCCACATATAAAAAGGGAAAACAAAGCCAGAAGGGGAGGGATTAGAATCTGTCACAGACCTTGGACAAAACACCAAAATTACATTTTAGCGCAAACAAATGTTTGTAAAATAAGTGTGGCAATAATCCAAGCTGAAAAACATATACTTAATGATGGCATTTATCCAGAACAAAGGTTTAAGTCTTGTTACCAAAAATGCTTCATGTAGCCATCAAATACAGGGCAGAGAAAATTCCAGTCAGGGAGCTGAAATGCCACAGGCAGAAACACCAAACACAAAGTAGACAGAGCTGCATTGTATCATGGAGAGCCTTCCATGGATGAGCCAGTCACTTCGTCCCCATGATGATTCCTTACAGAACACGGACAAAAACAGAATCTCATGCACAAAATGAAAGAGAGCATCGTCTCATTGATAAGGGAAAAGGTTGTCTGAAAAGTGATACCAGCACTTGGGCCCATTTTAAATAACCATCCCCAGGTATTTGAGAATATTGAAATTGTTTCAGAGGCCAGCCATGAATCAGTAACCCCCCAAAAGCACCCCATCCATCTGGGCATTTCATTCTTCCAGTGATGGACCTTATATGTGTATACAGACCATACCTAAGTTTTATTGATAGTCTGCTTGCAAGCCAGAAATATGGGCTTTTTAGCTTTAATTCCAAAGAAATTAATAAATGTTGCTTCTATAAAACATTTATATGCCTGTTACTAGTCTCAGTTCAGTTTTTCCCCCTGTTAATTTTAGAACTGATATCAATAGCTTAAGTTGTTATAAAACCAACAGAATATATTCATAATTGACAATGCATATCCCTGTCTCCAAAACCTCAGAGTTATGACTTCTTCCCAGTGGATACAATATATTTTCAACCCTAACAGTCACGCTTTTAGAGCTGATAGTCTGTAGTTTTGAATACCCTAAGGTTTCCATTCCAAGAGCAGCTACAGAAACTTAAAGAATGAATTGTATGCGCTGAAATATCTAGGACTCTCTTCTAATATTTTGAATTCATTTCCAGGAAATATCTATAATTTCCACAAATTTGTATTCCTTCTGGACTCAGGGCAGTTTGCTAAAGGAAAAAAAAATGTCCAGTCTGAATCTGAATATTTTCACTTCTTTCAGCATTAGAGATACTCCTGACTTTTCCCCTTGCAGTTTCAAGGTTACTGTGTTCAAATGTCTCGTCATTTGACTAGGATGTAAAATTCTCTAAGCCACTGAGAGCCTGATAAATGGGGTCTCTTAGGGCATATTCATTTCCCAAAATTCTTGACCTGAGAAAAAAATTCAGTGACTCTTTTCTGATGACATTAAATAAAATAGATTTTTATTCTCTGCTTCAACTTATTCAAGTATCTCTCAAGGTACAGTCATGAAAAATCAGCCTTGCTCACTCTCTCTTTCTTATCATATAAGAAAAGTGATACAGTCATAGAGAAAATTTCCTGATATCCTCATAGAGGGTTAATGAAAGCTGGGTTCACCTACCTTTTTTGTTAAGGTAAATGTAAATGCCAGTTCTACTTTTAGAAGTAGGTGGCTCATCTGTGACATGTGAACTAAAAATTTCCACAGTATTGTGGATAATAGTAGGGAGGGGCCCAACCCAGGAGGTGTCACCTAAGGATCAAATAACACATCTACTGAAACTCATTGAGATACAGTGTTGATCTTTTTGATCCTCTCCTCATTTTCCTAAGTGGGTGGAAGTAATAGAGAATCTGGGTCCCTGAAAGCCTGGAAGAGAGAAAGAAATTAAGAGCTGCTTGCGGAGGCCCATCATGCATGAACAGGCTATCCCCTGTGTGCGCACAGCGAGATCTACTCACGGAGAACTTGCAAAGGCACATATTTGTCAGGGGCATGTGCAACTTGCAAAAATATTACCCCTGAGCCACAGGCCACAAGCCACAAGCTCCAACCTATTTGATTTCACTTTATTCAGCCAGGTTTGTTAGAGGATAGCTTTGTTCCCTGAGGACTTGCTAGTGAGCGACTTGTAACTTAAAAACTGTTGCAACTTGAAAACTGACTAGGATATAAATATGTAAATTATATTCAAACAGAACTGAAACAGCTCATAAGTCAGGATAGGGCTTTTGGTGAAATTCCAGTAGACAATACTATTAGAGATAAATTTGAAGATAGATTTTTTTTTTTTTTTGGTAATCTGGTTATCTTCTTTTTATTTGCCATGTTTAGTTTGTATAATCTAGCACAACTATGGCCAGATGAGAATATTACATTAATGAAGAAAATCCTCCAATCTTCCTCTGTTCTCTCTTGCTCAAGAGAAACATTTATTATTTCAGAAGTACCAGACTGAGGAGTGCAATATGAACCAGGTAGGATGACTTCTGATCATCTGATTCAAGACAGCTGACAGATTTTACAAAGCAACGTCACCTTTCATGCCAAATTATTAAGAAGAATGATCCACTCTGGAAAACAAGATGTGCCCTAAGTGGACCAGATATCAGAAAAGAAATCACCAAAACATGGAATACGGATAGAATTGGATTGAAAAACAAACAAACAAACAAACAAACAAACAAAAAACCAGACAATCAAAATGCACTCAGGAGAGGACAGCTGCAAAAGATGAAGCAAAGATAGGACATATCTGCTAGGAGAGTAGAGAAAGAATGACCCTGGATATTACCTAAGGTTCCATAGTAGAGCCATGAGGTGTGTGGGATCCTTCTTCTCCTTCCACATTCCTATCTTTCCACCCATTTCTTCTATTTGGATAGATCTCCTTTTATCCAGCAGAAAAAAAGAACTATCTGTGCTGAGAGATAAGCAACGAACATGTGTGCTTGGACAGAGAGGCAGACTCTTGCCTTGGGCAATTCATGTTCCCCAGCAAGAATGAGAAGCTTTCCTGCTTAGGAGCCTAATTATCAAAGCAATTTGCTTCTTCCCAGGCTCACTATGTTCACTAGCATACAAGCACAGCAGCATGCAATGCCCCTCTCTCCTACTTCTCACCTTATCCTAAGTAGGCTTGCAAGCAGGTAATGCACGACAGTAGTTAACAGGGAGAAACAAGAGAATCATTCACAATCACAAATCATTAAACGTTTGACAAAAACTAACACCTTAAAAAGAGGATAACAAATTAAGGGAATAGAAGACCTTGACTAATGGAAAACAGAGATAACAAGGCAACCAAAAAAAACAACCACAGAATGAAAAAAGGCATACTCAGAAAGTAATCGTAATAAATATGACAGATAAAGGAAGTATATGAAGGAAATATAAAGAGCTCCAATAAATCAATAAGAAAAAGATTGTAAAAATCCAATAGCAAATGAGAGAAGATTATAAAGAAGTAATTTATAGAAATGAAACTATAAAAACAATTTAATCTCATTATTAATTGCAGAAATGCAAATTAAAATAAAATA
Organism: Cynopterus sphinx; assembly: GCA_030015415.1. Classification (NCBI taxonomy): domain Eukaryota; kingdom Metazoa; phylum Chordata; class Mammalia; order Chiroptera; family Pteropodidae; genus Cynopterus; species Cynopterus sphinx. The sequence goes on along the minus strand of CM057383.1, from coordinate 50,967,742 downwards.
TTGTTTTCACATTTGAGCTAAAAATTTTTAATATAAAATGATGCCAAAAACAAGGGGATATGCTTATTCTTATGTAATGATCCAGCCACTTGGAGGGAAATTGAAGAGTATCTATTAAAATGAAAGTTCCAGATTATTTAACAAAACCATTTCATTCTTCTGTATCAGTTGTAGAGAAACACTGACATATGTGCACAAAGTCACATATATAAAGATATTTGTGGCTACGCTATTTGTAATACAAAATCTTGGCAATACCTTAAAGTCTTCAAATAGGAAAATTTTAAATATTATTACAGCACAACCATATTATACAAAATGATCAGAAAACAATGAGATGTGAAAAACTCTAAGATATGTTAGTAGGTAAATAAAGCAATTTGCAGACAGTGTGTATAATGAATTCCACATATATAAAAAATTAAAACAAAAATACTATATAATTTTATAGGTACACAGATGCATACAAATATCTACATAAGAATTTTATGATAAATTGATAAAAACAATCCTGGGGAAGACAATGGGAAATGGAAGGTGGCAAGGATGGATTACAGCATTATTTGCAATATTTGAATTATTTATTACAGAGAATATATACTTATATTATTTAAATCAAGGGTGAAAGTTTCTAAATTCAGAAACCAAATTCAAATATAAATCAAGTAGGCAAATAATTACTCATTAGATGATAAAGAAAATCCACCACCAAGGATACCAAACAGTATTGATGACTAACATAAAGAAAGCAGCACTCAGGTTATTTTCTCCTCAACAAGAAAAAGAATAGTATTCAATGATGACTTGCAGCTGCATCAATATAGCACCACATGTTGGCTCAGGAAACGGCATAGAACTTCTAATTTTTGAGTACCAGGCTCTCAACTTCACTACTACAAAATGAGAGAAAAGTTATCTCTGAAAATAAAGTCAATATAGAGCTCTCACTTTTGCTGTATAGGAAACCCACACTCATTTCACTAATAAAGAGATTATCTCACACCACTAGCTTTTCAGAAACATCTGAAACATGCCTTGTAAGACAGTCTTTTAGAAAAATAAGATTCCACAAACTATTTCACACATTTAAGTAGAATTTTCTTTAACTTAGTTTATGCCCCAGTTTTCATAATTATGAGTTCCATATGATAAGCAAAACAAAAGCCATTGCCTTTCAACTGCTAACATTAGGTTCTCAACACTTACTGCCTGTTTTGAGAATACTGGTAAGTCCCTAACCAGTTTAAGTGGGGGAAGGTATTCTTTTATATAAGAGTAGAAATAGAACTTTGTGATTAATAAATCTTTAAAGTGGAAAAACATAAAAATTTAAATTGGTTATGGAGCATGCTCCTTCCCAGTAGACTCAGAAGAGTGAGGAGGTTTTAAAGTGATAAGCCTACCATCTCTGGCTATATCAGTCAGGCTAGCCTAGATTATGTTGCAATAACAAGCATCCCCCAAATTTCCATGGCTTCAAACAATAGAAATTCCTTTCTTGCTAATATCATATTGCCTGTTACAGTTCAGTAAGTAGGCCCTGTACATCACTGTCACTCAGGGGTCCATGCTGATAGAACAATCACCACTCAGAATCTTGCCATTCAGAATGCAAATGAAGAGAAGATTCTGGAGGGTGTCACATTTGTAATAAACAACGGTGGTCCAGAAGTGACAGACATCACTTCTGCTCATTGGCCAGAGTTATTTATATGGTCCCACTCAATCACAACAAGGGCTAGGAAATATAATCCTATTATATACCAAGGAGAGGAAAGAACCATAGATATTTAGCAAACAAAACTAACAACTGTCACGTTGGCATCGTGCAAAGGCATTGGAGACATCTCCACTGGGGATCCCAGGCTGACACCAAGTTAAATAAGAAGCATGTATGTTAAGAACCTGGAGGCCCAGGTTGGCTTAGCCAGGGAGTTGAAATAATTTAACCTGCCCAATAATCTTAACACAAATAGAAAAGTTCTAGCAATGTCTAGTTCCGGATAATCCATACATGTAGGTAATGCTGGGATATTTCTCCCAGTAACTCACTAACAATTTACGACCAATGGTTTCCAAAGCTGGCTGATCAGCGAATTGCCTAAGAAAGTTTTAAAACCAGAAATGCCTGGGTCTCACTTCTAATGATTCTAGTTTGACACACAGCTGGAACAGGCTTCAAGAATCTACAAACTTGGCCCTCAGGGATTCTTATTATCATTAGGTTTGGTGCCTTTTGCTGAAGACATTCAGTCCAGCAGTCTTCATGCAAGGTAATACTCCAGCCTTTCCAACTTCACAGACCACTGAGAATGGTGAATGACCTGGGTGACCAGAATCGAAGTGAGTGCACTAGAGTGAAAGAAGCACTGGACAACGGCCACAACACGTGCCACATATGATGCTTGATCCTTATTCTGATCACCTACAGCTGCATGGCAAAACATTCCAAAAAAAAAAAAAATTCATAAAGTCAGTGACTTAAAACAGCAACAAGCAGTTCATTTGCTCATAAATCTGCATTTTGGGCAAGGCTCTGCAGAGAAGGCTTTTCTTGTTCCATGTATTTCTAGCAGGGGACACTTGACTGGATCCATTTCCAAGTTGGCCCCAAAATGCTGATGATCAGCAAGGGCTGTTGACCAGGGACCCCAATTCCTCTCCATGTGTGTTTTTATGGGGCTGCTTGGGCTTCCTTATAGCATGGCACCTGGGTTCCAAAAATTTATGTTCATAGACCAGGACGTATAAGTTGCCAGTCTCTTAAGTCTGGAGTCTAGAAACTGGCACAGTGTCATTTAAACAGCTCTCTATTAGCTAAGTAGCCACGGAGCCCACCCAAACTTGAGGGGCGGGATATAATTCTCATTCTCAAGGGGAGATGCATCAAAGAACTTGTGGCCATCTTTAATCTACCATAGTCCTTGTTCTGACCTTTGGACCTCAGGCTTCTCACATGTGAAATTGAAGAGTGAGAATGAAGTATTTTGTGGGCCGATCCCCAAAGGCTGTGAGTCACAGGTTCTGATGCATAATGTGATGATTGACAAAGAAGCCCAGTCTGTGAGTCCATGCTCTTTGTAGGCTGAAAATAGCGATGGCTGAACTCAGCCTGACATACATGCATAGCTCACGGGGCAGCAATGACCTTGAGCACAGCCTCCTCTGCATTTCCCACTAAACTCACTTTCTTCTCCTCAAAGCCAAGTCATATCTTAATTTTCAGAACCTGGCAGCAGCTTCCCTGAAGGCTCCCTAACCATCCACGTCAGTCTTACCCCATCTCTTGGGCAATAACTCATAAGCTAAACAATTAATGAGTAGACAAAAAGTTTCAACATGAGATTGGCAAACTGAGGAGTACAATGAAGGGCTTCAATGAATGGGCTCTAATTCCAGATAGTAAGGATTCAAACATCTCCAATACCACATTCTAGCTGTAAGACCTTGGATAAAATGACTTTATATTTTAAATTTCATTTTTCTCTTTTAGAATGGGGATATAAATAGCACTGACCTCCTAGAGTTGCTGCAAAAGTTACTTGAGATAATGCAGATAAAGCACTTAGTACAAAACCGAGTCCATCACAGGCACTTGATAAATCTTAACCATTATTTTTATTAAGTCATAATGCAATGGTTACTCTCATCATTGTTTGCTGTACATTTTCCAGAACTGGTGAAGACGGGTCTTGCTAGAGCAAGCAGTGTGAGGCCCAGGACTGCCATACCACAGGCCCAGACACTGACCACTGGCCTCCTCACAAAGAGAAAGATGACTGCAAGCATCTCACACCTGCTCACCCAATCAGAGTGAGAGTCCCACATTAGCTAATCATCACTGGTCAGTCATTTACTGATCCAAATATAGACAAAAGCTTCACTTCCTAGGCTACCCAGAGCCTTTGTCGAATATCTACCACAATGGTACCAGGTGCTCAGGCTACAGCAGTGAACAAAACAGTCCAGGCCCCTCCCCTGCCCTCATGGGATTCACATGCTGTCATTCTACCACAGGCATTCTTTTCAGTGTTTCTTGGCTGAGCCATTCTGGCCTGCCCTGACCTTTACTGTCACATTCTAGGATCTGCAACTTTCTCTGATACCTGAAAGCTGGCCCTGCAGCCTCTCCTAGGGGTAGAGGTGTGCGATTGGAGGAGAACGGCTATATATTCTCTGGACAACACTTTTATGACCATATGGGAATATTTCAGTGAAGCAGTAAAGTGTAATTCCCTGGTGTTATTACAAAACTGCCAGCTCATTTCTGAAATGCAAAACACAAACAAGCCAGCCTTGTTTGCTTCATCAATGCCGTACTATAGTGCTGAGTTTAGGGAGGCGGCTGCCTCAACAATATTTGGTAATGACCCTGTTGACTACTTCAGGAGATGGCTGCAGGGTTCAATGCTTCCTGAAGGAAGACAAGCCATGTGGAATACAGGGGAGTGATTCATACGTGAAAGCACCAGGCAACAGGAAACACAGTCTGGAGCTCCAGTGGGTGACATTCAGCTCTCAGCAAAGAATGGACACAGGCCAGCTTCGTTACGGCCATGCCCTCAGTGTCCTTCACAGACACATACACTCTGGCCCTTCCTTCTCAGCCACCTCCTGCACGGGATCCTCTGCCCTCTGCAGCTCCGTAAGCATGGCCTTCCTCAAAGTTTCTCTTCTCAGGCCATTTACCTATTTGCTAGGATCACTCTACACTGCAGTTTCTTTGCTGGTAGATTCTAGATAAAGATATGCAGTTCAGGCCTCTCCCATGAGCCCTCACTCATGTCTACTCAGAGGCCTCCTGGACATCTTCGCCGAAGGTCCCCTAGCTCTTTAAACTCAGTGTTATGGGTTGAATTGTATCTCCCCCAAAGATGCATTGAACTCCCAGTGCTTATCACTGTGACTTTATTTGAAAATTTGCAAATGTAGTCAAGTTAAGATGAAATCACTGGGGTGACCCCTAACCCACTATGACTGGTGTTTTTAAAAAAAGAGGAAAATCTCATATGAAGACAAAAATGCACAGATAGAAGGTCATGTGACAACAGAGACAGAGATCGGAGTGAAACAAGGAAAGCCAAAGACTGATGGCCACCACTGAAGCTAGAAGGTGGCAAGAACAAAAGGATTCTCCTCTACAGGTTTCAGAGGGAGCATTGCTGGCTAACACCTTGATTTTGAGAACTTCAGCCTCTAAAACTGTGAGAGAATAAATTCTGTTGTTCTAAGCCATTCAATTTTTAGAATTTCGGAGCTCTAGGAAACAAATTCACACACATGGCCGAAATCAAGTTTGTTTTCTACTTTTCTCAGATTTGCTCCCCTTTGGTATTTCTTATTGTAACAAATGAAGCAAGTTGCCAAATCAGAAATCTGAGTCCACTTCGACTCCCTCCCTATCCCCACATCAGCCATCAAGCACTGCATCATGTCAACTTGACCTCCTTCGTACTTCATCCATCCTTCCTCCTTTGAGCCTTGTCTCTGCCCTGGGTCAACACCGATAACTCCTCCAGTACAAGTCTATAATAACCTCCTTTCCAGTTTGCACACTTGGTCAATCTCCCTTCATCTGATATCATCTGTCACATTCTGTAATTCTAATCTAAACCCCTCAAATCACACCACTGCTTAAAACCTTCCTCAGTAGTTCTCCCATAAATTCTAAACTCATGGGCATGGCCTGCAGGAACCTTCATGAATGATTTGGTTCCAGTATAACAACCTCCATTTATTATCTTTCATATTCTCCTTTTCTCAACCTTGAACTTTATGCTCAGGCAGCATTAAATCTCTTGAGGTTTTCAAAATATGTCATGCTCTTTCACGCCTCTGTGCCCTTGCAGGGACTGGTCCTTGTGCCAGAACATAACTCCATCCTCTTATTTTCTTAGTAAATGACTATTTATCGTTCAAATCTCTGACAAATTTGTTCTCACTAATGAAACCTTCCAGACTTTCCCCAAGCAAATGTGGGTAGCTTGTGTTCCCCCTGTCCTATTATTTGTACTATTTACAAGCCTGTCTATCCACCTCACAATTTTGAGGGCACAGACTGTTTCTTCTACCTCTAATGCTTCTCATTCATCCATTTCGTTCTTTCCTTTATTCACTCAACAAACATTTCTTGTACTTAACATCTCCAATGAGCGAGGCAAGGTACTAAAGACACCATGAAGAACGCTAATGCTACTCCTGCCATCTTGATATTTATGGTACAGTGGGGGTAAAAGCAGGTAAATTGACAATTGCAGGGGAAAGGGCATAGGCCTGAGATGCTATAGGAATAGGTGGGTAGGTACTTTGCCCAGAGTCAGGATCCCTATAGGAAGGGAGGTCCAGATGAATGGGGAGGACAGAGAACTGTCAATTATGTTCCTGGTCCTGCACAGCTTGGGAACAAAGAGAAAATGACAGAATACAAGGAAAAATGTCTGGTGCTACATGTGGGCCACAGATCCCAGGGCTTCACAAGTCCGTTAAAGAGAGTGGATTTTATCTTGAAAACCCAACAAATCATAAAAGTTTTTTAGGCACTTTGTCATTCTTTTCCCTTTAAAATTATCTTTATCCAATTGCTTCTAAGTAAAAGAAGAAAAAACATGATCCTTGTAATAAGCAAAAAGGCCAAAGATATAGAAACATGACGTTAAAATTCACTCCCTCTCGTTCCTATGCTCTGAGGTAAGTTGTGCTGTTAAGGCTTCTCGAAGCTGTGTAAATACATGCAAACACAGAACAGGCATGTATATTGGGTTTTATTTGCTTACTCAACGTTTTTACAAAAATGAGACCATAGTATACACATTTTTCCACAACTTGCCTTTGCACTTAACATATTAGTCTCTCTGCGTGTGAATATGTTGATAGATCTAATTCATTCTGCTTTGTCATAGCTGCATGATATCCCACAGCATAGAGGCACCATGCTCTATCGATCATTTTATTATTGATGGACAATTGTGAGTTGCCCAATATTTTGCCACAGCAAACAGTGCTTCCGTAAACATCCTTGTCCATAAATTCTTAGGTACTGGCACTTTTATATCAAATGGAAATATGGCCTCGATGGGGTTGCTGAGGTGGTGATGCACATCTTGAAGTATAATAAATGTTGCCAGAGTATTTTTCCCTCGAGGTTTCAGCAGTTCACACTTCCACTAGCAAGGTATAAAAGTATTCATTCTTCTGTATTCTCTCGAGCACAGGGTGTTACTGGTCTTTTTAATTTTTGCCAGTCTAATGAATAAATAACTAAATTTGACTTTCTCTGACTAATCCTTTTCAACTCTGTTAAATTTTCATTTCCTCCTCTGTAAATTGCCTGTTCACATTTTTTTTCTATATTCCCCCTTGCCTTTTGCCATTTTATTACCAATTTATACACGCTTTGGGGAAATTAAAGATAATATCTTTCGTATGTGTTTTAAATGTTTATCTGAGTCTACATTTGGTCATTTAATTTTCCTTTTTGTGTATTTTGTTTTAATTTTAAAAAATATGCAGGAACTTATGTTCTTTTCTTTTTCCCTTCACAGTTTCTGAGACTTCCCTCATTATTAAAAACGCCCCTTCTACTCTGAAGCTATACAAATTTTGAAATTTGGAAAATAAATTTTTTACTAAATTTTCTTCAAAAATTTTATGCACATATTCACTTGTTTACTTACAGTTAAATCTTCAACCCAAACCCATCTGGATTTTATTGTGGGGTATGGTATGAATTGGTGTCTACCCCATTTTTTCTCCCAGATGGAGAACCAGTTAGGTCAGTACCATTTCTTGAATCAATTATAATTTTCCCACTGAACTGAAATGTCGCTTTTATCATTTTTAAGTATGTAAACATACTGCATCCATTTCTGGAATCTGGCCTGTTCAATTGAGCTATTTATTCATGTGCCAAACATATTCTTTTGATGATACTCACTATATCTTAAATTTTAATATTTGGTAAGGCAAATGTCTCATTTTCTTTTTCAAAAATTATCTGTCAAGGTCTACGAATGTTCTACTGCAAGGCCCCCACTGTAATTGTGCCTTTTAATTAAATTCATCTGTCTTTCAAAGAGGATGTGGTTAAGAGAGTCTCAATGAATCTTGCATGGCTGCAAGAATGAAAGCCAAGTCTCCCGTGTGCACACACATACAGTCTCACACTCTGGTTTCTTGCCTAACAGACTACTCCCAAGTCCCCCAGAACTCTGAACCCTGATCACCATTCTCCCCTTTTCCTCAAGTCCCAGAGGCCCCCTCACCCAGGTCTTAAGGGCAGTCTGCTCCCTGCTTCCCACAGGCAACTCTGTCCTAGGCTAAAGGGCTGTCGCTTGGGACTTCCCTCCCCTTCAGGTTCCTAGCAGCTCTGAGCACAAAGGCTCAGAGGACCAAATCCCTAAACCTACCAATGGCTTCTCCCCTTTTCTGCCCGTGAGACCTGCACGGCCCTACTGCTCTCCAAACTTCCCTCCGGCAGATGTTTCCCTTTGATTTCTCTCTGGGGCACCACTCCTGACCTTTCTTGAGGTAGAATCACTGTGACCTCCTCTTCATAGGCACTGCTGATGGCAGCAGTATGGGGGACAAAGTCAGAAACATGTTATGGGTTGAACTGTACCCTCCTGAAGTCACACGTGAAAGTCGCAATCGCCAAGACCTCAAAGTGCGACCTTATTTGGAAGCAGAGTTGTTGCAGATGTGATTGGTTAGGTCATTAGGGTGTGCCCTCATCCAACATAACTGGTGTTCTCAAAAAAGGGGAAAGTCAGACACACACACACACACACACACACACACACACACACACACACAGAATGCCGTGTGATAATGAAGGAAGAAATTGAGGTGGTGCTTCTAAAAGCCAGTCATTGCCAGAAAACCACCAGAAGCTAGGGGGGAGGCCTGGCACAGATTCTTCCTCACAGCCCAAGGAAGAAACCGACTCTACTGACACCTTAATTTTGCATTTCTAGCTTCCAGAACTGAGACGATAAATTTCTGTCGTTCAAGCCATCCAATCTGTGGTTCTTTGTTACAGCAGCACTAGCAAACTAATACCCACGGCAACCCAACACAGGCGAAGGCAGGCTGCCTCCCACCTGCGCCTCTCTCTCTCTGATATTTACTGTGGCTGAGAAAAGAGTCAAACAATAACGTTTTGGGCCCCAATGACACTGGCCTCAAGAGCCTGGCTTTCACTTGGGATGGAAGCACCACAAGTGCCACCTGCAGCCTGAACTCCAGGCAGAAGCAGGCCAAGGGCTGTGACTTCCCAGTGGGGAGTGGAGTTCAGGAATGGAAGCACTGTGCTCAAGCTTCAGGGGTTCAGTAGGAAACAAAGAGCTGACAACTGCTCTGCATGGCATGCTAAGGTTTTTGTGACTTATTCTCTAGTGCCTGCCCACTTTATGTCAGCCACAACCACATAGGAATTCTTACTCTGAAATGTACAGAGATAACCTGGGGGCATTCATTAGGCTGTATCCAATCATTCCTCCTGCCTAGCCCAGTGCCTGCCTTACCGTAAGTGCTCAGTCTTTGTTTTATTAGCTGGCTGGCTGGCTGCCTGACTGCCTGGCTGGGTGGATGGATGGGTGGATAGGTGGGTGGACAGACAGACAGCGGATGGAATGATGAGCAAACGTACAATGAGACTCTTTGGGCTAAACTCTCTGTGATACGTGAGTCAACAAAGCAACTGTGAAGTCATTACTTCGAGAAGCTTCTAGGAACTGTCAGTCTCTGGGTCTGTAGATTCCTGTTCTTGCCATGTAGACCCTGCATTCATTCTCATTCTCTCTGGGCTGAAAGTTTCTGAAGCGCCAAGCAGCACAGCAAGGCTTCCAAGTTCCCTTCCGTGAAAGCTCCCTCCTGGCAGCTTGTTACAACAGCTGTACATAAAGGAGGTTTAAACAGCCTCTGGCGAGTCTCCCTGGAATTCACAACCAGCATCCCTACCCCCAAATCTGAGTTTCAGACAAACCTCAGAGAAGAAACTGTATTATAACGGCTTCTTCAACAGTTTCTCCTCTCTAGAAAGCACAGGGTCATCTTAAAACAACTGACCCAGGGAAATATGGGGTAAAAAAGCAAAACAAAGCCCTGAGGCCTATGTGTCTTTATATTCCAGAAACTTCCACAGGTGGGAACTGCACTGAGGAGGGCAGCTGCCAGAGTTGGAAGAGACTGCAAGAGACTCTGGGGACTTGAGGGCTGAAAATGGCAAGGAAAGTACCCTGAGCTCAGCCCAACTTGGCTCTTAAAGAGAACCCCACCACTCATTAACCAGCCCTAAAACCTGCTAAGTGAAAAAGAAAAATAAATGAGCTCATTAAATCCGAAAGGAGGGAAGACCTGGAGGCTTAACCAAGGAAATTCCCATCGCCCAGTTAGAAGACCGAGGGGGTGTTGGGTGCAATTAGATTCATGGCCTGGAGTAGGGCTGGCCCCCAAATGAGGGGTGAGTCATCCTGCCCCACCACGTGGGGCTTGGCTGTTTCCAGCACTGCACGCAGGTGCCTGGAGACGGCGCCTGGCCCAACAGTCGGTGGGGTTATCAGTTCAAGTGGTCCAGGTCTTTGATCAAACTGGTGGCAAGGTCAGTTGGGAAACGCAGGGGAAAGTTCCAAAGTGTGACAAGTTCTTGGGAGAATTATGACTTCAACCCAGACTGCAGTAACTGCCCATAACAAATACAGCTTCCAGTTTGGCTTAATAAAGGCTGTTCATCCATTGGTGCCCCACTCATTACCCGTTTACTTCCCTCCTTTCGGATTTACCCAGCATCTCTGTGTGGCATGCTGGATGCTGTGCCTGTGGCCTGACCTGCAAGTGCTTGCTCCTGAGGTCAGCCTCTCCAGGATCCTGGCTCTGGGCGCCAGCTTCACCCCCTAACCACAGGCCCCTCTGGTTTGGGGGTTCTGCAAACTCTGCCTGGATCTCTTCATTCTTGAATGGTTGGGACTCTAATCATTCTTGGCACCTGCTTGTATCTTGGATAAAAGAGAACTCCTCTCCCACCCAGGCAGCCTCAGGCCTAAACAAACAGTGACTACACCTTGAATAATGCACTGGTGCCTGGGCAAGAACAATGAGAACACAGATGAGAGAGTGCCTACCTCCACCTGTGTGTTGGGGGCGCCATCAGAGAAAGAAAGCCTTCTTCTGCAGAAGTGACAGTCAGACTTTCCCCAAGTGGAGCAGAGCGGGGGCTTGGGAACTCCAAGCAAGGGAACAGCAGCAGGAAAAAGGCACAGAGACCTAAAAGAAGACACCAGATTAACAAGAAGCCCACTCACTGACAAGAAAAAGGAGTGATCAGGTTTACTCTGTTCCCTTTGCTCCACCCACTCATTCTCTTTCCACTGGGGACTATTGGTCAGAATAATTTTCAGGACTGAGTCATAAGCCAAGGTATCATTTGTCTAAACTTGCAGTCTCACAAGGAACTATACAATATGGCAAGATCCATTTCCAGCTACCTTCTTGCCATCCTCTACCAAGATGGACATCCTTCTCAAGAGAAAACACGATGAAGGGAAGCAAATGAGTTGCCGAGTCTAAAGTTGGTGTGAATCCCAATTCCGCTAATAACTAGCTGTGTGACAATGGACTGGTTACTTAACTTCTCTGAGCCACACTTTTCTCATCTGGAAAGTGGGGATAATAAATGTCTACCAAATAGAGTGGTTATGAGGATTAAAAATACCATATGCAAAGTGCCCCCCACCAATGCTTTGCATATGGCCCATGTCCAAAGATGGCAACTATTATTATCCCAGATGGTGGGACGTTGGTCTCAGCCCGCTCCCCTCAGCGCCTGGCTCCCACTCAGTAAAGATGAGACGTGCCTCGGTTGCTGGGGTGACACCCAGCACTCCAGGACTTCCATCATTGCAACACAAACTCTGGGCTCCCACTCTGCATCTCTCTGGAGTCTACCCTATGCTCTTGGAAGCTTTAAACACGAATTGCCACGCATGAACGAGCCCTCGGAATCTGAAGTCACTTCTTAAGTCAGAGGGGTCAGACTGCTGTGCTGTTTTCAAACGTGCTGTGAAGGTCAGGGCTGCAGATTGTTCTAGATCTCAAAGCTGGTTACACACACGCTTGCTATGAGACAGAGTGACTTACCAGAAGGGTGCCTGTGACAGATTAAAAGATTGCATTTGCACGCCCCTTCTTTAACGAGGAGAGTGCCAACTTCTTAGCCTGTGGACTCAGAAAACCAGTCTGACCTTCCTGGGCTGTTAACCTGAAGTGGTGGGGCATCTGGAATCCCCTGGGGCGTCCCTGGGGTACTTTTCTCAGGACGGCACGCAGCCCCGGTGTCCAGGAAGGGGAGGTGATAACGGGACACTGTGTTTTGAGTTGAAAACAGTCTCTCTGGGATTGTGGGAGTCCTGAGTGCGCGCCCCAGCCCTGCTGCTGGCCGGATGCAGGGTCCTGGCCATGGACCGGGGAACCGAGAGCGATCTGCCCACATGTGCACCCCAGGTTTGTGGAGCAATCCTGACCACTTCCACCCTCTTTGCTGAATAGAATTCCAGCCGGGGGTGGGGTGGGGTAGGGGGAGCCTTACCTAAGAATTGATCGCTCAAAGAAAACCGAATTCGAATGGAATGAGGGCTGCTTAACCGCTTGGGGGGTTTCCAGGTTCCCGACAAAGAATAGGCTCTGTGTGAGTGGCGAGCGAGCCAGCCTTGGAACTGGGAATCTCCGAGGATTTCCACCCGCCCTGTAACAGGCCTGTACATGGGATGTTTCCTGCCTCAGTGTGCAGAATTCAGAAAAGTGATGTACTAACCTGATTCTATCATCCTTGAGCGCATCCCCTGCTTGAGAGTGTAGAAGGTTCTGTAAAGTATCTAGAGAGGAGAGAGGGGGCACAGGGGGCGGGGGGCGTTGTGAAAAGATTTCTTGGGAGGATGCTTGCTGCCAAACCCCCTTCCCTTGTGTGGAGGGGCAGCCCCCTTCCCTCGAGCCTGACGACGGGCCTTCCACCGTTTGCAGTGTAGCAACAATTTGCAGTGTAGAGACAACTTGTAGTGTAGCGACAACGGGTTAGCAGGCACTCTCTCTGCACCATGTCGTGCTGTGCAGGGGCTGTGCAGGACAGCAGGGAGACAAGCTGGAGCCCCTACCCTCAAGGACCTTGCAGTCATGTGAGAGTGAGGTCTCAGACCTACTCTGGGACACCAATCTAGCTCCATACTCACCAGAGAATGCCCTTCTGGAGCATTCATCCAATACATGTTGATTGAGGACCCTTGTTGAGCACTAAATGCATCGGCATCCAGTCAAAATGCACAGTCCTTGCCACAGAGCTCAACAGAGGAAGCTGAATACAGAGGACCTGTTACAATGGTATAGGATAAGCTGAAAAGGGAAGCAGAGAACAAGGAATCAACTCAGAATTAGCAACAGCAGTAGGAATATCCAAAGTGGGAGCAACAAAAGGAGGTGTGTTATCAGAGTTCGGAAGAAGAGGTCCCTTGGCAAAACTAGAATGGTGAAGATAGAGGATGTCCTTTCTCTAGAGACTGAGAAGAGTTATGGCCATTGCCAGTGGCATTGTTTCAAGCAGTGAGGGAGGCAGAGAAATGCTCTGGCCTTCTCTTACCAGAACCTTCCATTGGCCAAACCTGGCAGGAAGCCAATTGGAAAGTGATCCTGGGATATGTCCTTTGCAAGAGTCAGCAGGTGTGATGCACAGCAGGGGAGCTGCAGGGATGTAAAAGCAAACATGCACATTTCCAGGACAGGCTCTGTGCTAGGACCTGGGGATGTAAAAATCAAATCAGACAATCACAGCCACAAACCATCCATAGCTATACAAATAGTTACAGGCAGTGTGCTAAGTGATCAAGGGAGATATGCAATCTAGCAGAGTGCTGAGAAGGGCATCAAATCAGCCTGCTTGGGGCATGGGGAGCTTGGAGCAAGGTGGGCTTGGAAAGGCCATTTCAGGGTAGAGTTTGCTTGAAGGCAAGGGACTGAGAAATATCGTCACCAATCATATAATTTCTTCATAAAGAATCCTTGATGGTTGATGGTTGCCTCTCCACGTGGTGCAAAGCCCTGCTCACTCTCCAGCCTCAGCCCCACCTCTAGTATGCCCCACCTCCCCAGCTCCAGGTACCTTACACTTTTCTCTGCACATGTAGGGCTCGTGATTTCACTCTCACTGTCTTTGCACAAGCCTTTCCCTCTTGTTTCCTGGCAAGATTCAGCTCAAACATCGGCTGCTCTGTGAAGTTTTCTGACCTCCCTAGACAAAGTTATGCTCCCATCAGACCTTACACACAGTACCTTTACGCATGCACTCGTGGATTTGTTTCTATAGCATACTGCCGCAGAGAATTGTGACTAGGTCCTCCCAAGTAAGAAGCTTAAGATCTGCATATTTCCATTCCATATCCTTAGTGCCTGCAAAACACCTGGCACAAAATTGGCTCTCAAAAAACTGGGAGAGAGTGAAGAGAAGGAGAAAGGAGGAAAGAAACAGTCAAGGTACATCGATTTCAAGCCACAGCACTGATACTCTTCAAAGTACTCATGTCTGTGTTGAACCTCAGAGAATTTTTTTAAGGTTTCATTGGGCCGTAAACACACCACACTTGGGTGGCTATGAATTTCATTTGCAAAGCAAAATTCAGTGATGTGGAAATGTTCTATGGGTTTTTTTTTTTTTCTTCAAGATTGTATTGCATTTCAGAATCTATGCCCATAATGAACTCATCCTCGGGAAGATGAATTGTCTCCCTTGTCCACTTGCCACCAGCAAGGCTCTAAGATTTCACTGCACACAATACACATCTGCTTCTAAGACTTCAGAGGGTATTTCTGTTTATTTGCTTTTCTGAAAAAACCACTCAGATTAGCTATCAAAATGGCAGATAAATCTAAGGAAAATAACTTACAAAAAAGGCAAGGGTGGATCACTGTATAATTATTATCTGAATTGTCCCAGTCTTCCTCTGTCTCAGCCACATTCTCCAGCTCAGCTTTACCTAGCTTCAGAGTTGTTCAGCAAATGCTCCTAATGTCTACCAATAGAGTATCAGCCAACTGAATTGTGGTGCAAACACACGCTTTAACACTCTGCAGACATTAAAAGTGATATAAAAAGTCCATGTTTATTGGCATGGAAGAATAGTTCTAATATCTCTAGGTCGATACATACATGGTCCTTTATGCAAAAACAAACAAACAAACAAACAAATAAATAAATAAAAGGATCCGAAATATGTAAACCAAAGTGTTCGTTATTTTATTTCTGTAATTTTCAAAAAAATTTCTAAATGAACTCAAATTGTGAAAAGGTAATAATTTTACACATTTAAACCTGACCATAGTGAAAGGATCAAATATATTATGGGTTGTACTTATATTGCAAGATATTATATTACAAGGTAGATTTTACAAGGTCAAAAGGCCTAAATTCATCAGCTTGTGTCATCTGGCAACGTGCTACACTTATTACAAGACTTAGCTCAATTGCTCCACTTCCAGGGACTTCTCCTGCTCAAATATATATAAAATGTCATTTCCGAGCTATTCAATCAGTCCACTGGTGTGTCCTCCTCTCCACGTTTCAGCAATTACTATACATTATAGTAAAGGTTTTCACGTAGTGCACTCTGCACCCTTGTGAGGGGCTGTCTCAGAAACTTGTTCCCAAGTCTACTTCACACATTGTATAAATGAATGACCCAACATACTGATGTGTGACTTTGAGCACGTCATTGCCCTTCTATAAACCTCAGTGTCTTCATGATTAAAATGGGGACCAGTGTGCACATCTGAGAGTTGCTGTAAGGATTAATCAAATACTCTGTGCACTGTAGAGCATGATAGGAGAACAAGGGGCCTCACCAGGAGGCACATCTGACAGCCAGAACCCAAGTCCACAGCGTGCCAATTCTTTTTCCAACCCATGCTCTGGCTGTTCACTAATGAGACAGAAAGTTCCACTAAAAAATCACTTCATTCAAGCAGTAAAGAGGAGTCCTGTGTCCTGTATGAGGTACTCAAGGACAACATATAAACCTTACAGTATGTGTTCTTATTTTATCAGGTTATGTAAGAATATGGTAGTCCTCCAACCACCAGCTACAAAAGCCTTAGCAGAATGTTGTCTAAACAGAGCCAAACCTTGGCCTTCCAGAACCCGGATGACATGGCATAGAGAACCAAGTTCTCCATAGCTACGGTTTTGAGCAACACAACTCTTTCATTTTTATTATTTTGAATGGACTGCCTCTAAACTATGAGGTCAATGACAATAACCCTGCAAACAGAGTTTTATAACTATTTTGTGTCAAATTAGGCTATGTTTGCTTTTTAGGCCTTAATTTCATGTTACAAATAGTAATGATAACTAACATTTACTTTTGTTTCTTACTATGTTGTAGACACCATTTTTAATATTGTACAAGTATTTATTCATTAGATCTTCATAATAATTACTGAAGATAGCTGCCCTTATTATCTCCATTTTCTGTATGAGGAAACTGAGGCCTAGTAAGTTGAGGAGAGGTGCTCAAGATCCCAAAGCACAACACATAAACCCTAGAACCATTGCTCTGGAGCCCACATGCTTGACACTACACCACAGATGTCCGGACACTACCCAAGGAAGAGTGAGTGGTAGAAATAAGAGCTGGGTAGGGACTATGCATTTATTTTTATTCCATTATGAAATGAACACATACATATCGTAGAACATACTGAAAGTAAAATGGAAAAAAGAAGGGATTCTCAATCCAGCAAACAGTGTAAATACTCCTTATTTACTCATGATATCCAGGAGAATAATGAAGAATATCAGTGAAGCCATAAATTGATGTTTGGGTGATAGTGAAGCAAATGTGACAAGAGGTTATTGTTGAGGAAAGTGTCTAAAGGGTGTATTAAAATTTTAGACAAACTGCACTAAATAAGGCCTGTGTGTGACTCACTGCCCCCTCTCAGAGGTATCACGTAGGGGTCCTGGCCCACCCCCATATGTGCATTTATGTTATCCTTGAAATGTCCTAATGCTCTCTCTGATTCTCTCCTGGCATGCTGAGAATTCTCTTGCAGAGTCTGCGTGACACACTTTTACACTGAGCTGCAGGTGCTTTCAAAGTGCTCTCAATGTAGACGAGGATATACAAAGACTCTAGGAATAGTCAAAGCCAATATATGTAGTGCAGTAATCACTTCTCACTCTGCACTCAAGACTTCTCACTGTTTCTCAAGCTGCAATGCCATTCGTTAATTAATACAGTGAATGTTTATTAAGCAGCTACTGTGTACCAGACCCTCAGGCCCCAAGGACTCAAGTCCTAATTTAAGAGCAAAACATTAAAATAGCATTACATTGATAGTTGTACAGATGTAAGTTGTGAAGGAAGAAAAGAGGCAACCCTGAGAAAGACTTGTAGGGGGGCTGATTTAGATGAGAAGAGTAAGACCCCAAGAATGAGGAATTAGATAGGGGAAGAATGGAAGTTACTGAAGACCAAGGAATAGCAAAAAGGCCTGAAATCTTTGTGGATCTGGACCACATCCATGGTTACTGAGAAGGCGGGGAACTTGTCAAGAGATGTGTCTAGAACAACAGGTAGTGGTGAGAGCCAGAATGGAGATGGCGTGGGACCATTGACAAGACTTGAGATTTTCTTCTAACTGCAATGAGCAGTCAGTGAAAGGGAGTGAGCAAGGAAGTAACATGAGAAGGAAAACTCCATCCTTGCTCTCAAGGAATTTACAATGTTATGATTAGATGATTATGAGCTCCAAAACTTTAATTTAGCCTTGGTTGAAATGGCAGATCACACTAACATTTTACTGACAACTTAATCATGTTGGTAACTACTTTAGAATTCCAAGTTCTGTTCTGGCTATTCCCCTTCTATGTACAGATGAGAATGATCAGGTTAGGGAATGTTTATGTTATGGGATTACGGGAGCATAATGAACAGAATACACTGACTAAATGGGAATAGGTCTTCCTTAAATTTGAATGGATATGGGTTTTTTTAATTATCATAAATTATAATTTCTTTCTTCAGTATTTACTAGCAAGAATCAAAAACTTCATGATTTATTACATTCACTACAAAGTCTTTATTTTTCACAACAATTGCAGTTTTGATATTCTACATTATCTTTGTTTTGTCACCCTGATGGTTCTTGGTGCTAATTCCCTGACTACAGGAATCCCCAATTTAGAGTGTGGTGAAGAAGGAAAATATTCAATGAAAATAGCTCAATTGTGATACAGCTCAGTTATGAAGCAGCATATCTGTGTAAGGGTCCTCTCACAGGCACCCTGCCAGCCAGAGGGGACCTAACCCATATAGACAGAAATTCCTGCCCTGGTTCCTGACTGGCCTGTCTTTATGAAAATGAGGATTCCAATCCTTGCGGTTTGATTGGTGAAATTGCTGATGGGGTTATAGATGCACTGCTCCACTTGGTGGGGAAAGTCTCAGTCTTACTGGTTGAAACAGGATTCCAGGAGCTCCTTTAGAAGGGCTGGCTAAGACGGCAGAATCACAGTGCAGGAAGGCAGTTCAGTGCAGGAGGCAGGCAAGTTCGTGCAGGCTTCCCCCTGAAGTGCAGTTTCAGAGAGAGGAGCCTGTGTATAAATGGCTGTTAGGCTCTGTTTTTCCAATTTGAGCCCAGCTAGCCACTAGAAACCTTTTTCAGTAGGTATCTTCTTTCTCGGGGTTCAGTTTTCTTAACCCATGGGCTAAATTGGGCCTGCCCGCTGTTTTACATGGCCATGTGTATTAACCATGCCTTTTATTTTCTGTAGTCTGGTGCTTCGACATCTGGGACCTTGATGACCCTGAAGGAACTGCTCCTCCCAGAGATATCCAGTTACTAGAGATAGTTAACAAATGAGTGTTCTTTTCAAATTCACACAAACTGACCAATCCAGAGCTCACAACCACCACCACCTCCTTTTATTTAGCTCTCACACTCCAGGCCACTAACCAGCTGTCCTAACAGCACAGGGCTGAGTAACAAACCACCAGGGACAGGCTCTATGCCCCAGAGCCTGCTGAAAATATGCAAACCAGTCCATCCAAAGCCTACTTATCCTGCCTTGCCCATTTCTTTCTGAAGCAACCACAATAGAGGCTCTTGCCCATGCCCTCCCCTCACCCTCTTTGCTTCCTAACTGACCCTAGTGCTTCCCTGATTGTCCCCTCCCCTCCACCCAATAGTGTGGTGGGCCCTCTTTTCTTGAGAACCATGAGTAACAAACTATCTTTTCAATGGTAATCATCTCCTGATGTGTAGGCATTACTAGACCTCAAAATTTCTATTAATACAGTATATTTTAAAATGCCTTGAGCTAAAAATGGCTTTATATTCTTAAATGAATGAAAGAATTAAAAGAAAAATAACATTTCATGACACATGAAAATCATGTGAAATTCAATTTATATTGGAACCCAGTCATACTCAATCCTTCACATGTTGTCTGTAGCTGCTTTTTTCCTATCAGAGCAGAGTTGGGTAGTTGCGATGGAAACCTTATAGCCCATAAAAACTAAAATATTTAATATCTTTAAAGACATATCTTGTTTTATTGTTTTGCTTTATTGCACCTCACAAATGTTGCTTTTTTTTTTTTTTTATGAAGTGAAGATAAGACCCTACATCAGCAAAAACATTATGCCTCATTTTATTGCAATACTAGTTTTATTGCAGTGATATGGAGCTGAACCCATACTATATCTCTGAGGTATGCCTATAGTTTGTGACCTCTGCCATAACCTGTAGAACATGGTAGTTATTTTCTTTGATCATTGAAGCTATACACTTGTGCAAATTCACCCATTGCTCTCTATGTATGTTATAGACCTGCTTGCAGTGTGAAAGCTTCAGAATCTCTGAAGCTTTCTCCCTAGAGTCTAGTCCATAACTGAATTTCCACTGTTTTATTTTTTAAAAAATAATCCTCAGTAAGAAAATTTTACATTATGACTCAGAATTCCCACATAGATAACAGAAACAAATTTGATGAACCATTACTCATCTGTATAACTACTCATCAAAGTGTATCATTTTGGTTTCTGTTTTTTCCTTTATTTTTAAAATATACTACTTACAATCTACTGTTTATACCACCCATTTGTGAGTCAATAGGCACATTTTAATAAACATCACAAAACCAACAGATTCAAATGCAAACACAAAATGTTTCTCTTTTGCACAGTCTACTGAGGAAGACAAATATAGCAACAGATAATAGCAATAAAGCGCAAATGACATAATACAGATTAAAAGAATGCTCTACAAACAAAAAGGAAAAGGAGCTAATTTTCTTTCATGGAGTTGTGTGATAGGGTTTCATAGAACAAGTAAGATTTGAACTGAGTTTGGAGGGATGGTCAGGAAATCCTTGGTAGAGAAACAAGAGGAAGGTGGGATCACTCCATGTCAGAAAGAAATGCTCTATAACAGAACCTCCATGTGGCTGAGGACTCATCTTACTCAATTATTTATTTCCAGTTCCTAGCATGTCACTAAGTGTTTATTATGGGTTTACACAGTAATTACCCCCCAGGACCTACTTGAGCCCAACATTTTCTACCACTTTTCATCACTTTTCTATCAGGGTCATTAATTTTTTTTTTTTTTTAATTCAAGCAACCAACTTTTATTGAGGGAATACTGTGAGTAATGTTTGAAATCAAAATCTCAAGTTTGTGTCTACTGCTCTATTGGCCAGTTTTAGTTCTTAAGAAATTTATCCAATCTATAGCCATGCAATCCCATCTGACCTCTGAAGTTAAGCAGGGTCAGGACTGGTTAGTACTTGGATGGGAGACCACCTAGGAAGTCCAGGTGTTGTAGGTGCAAAGAAATAAAAAATAAGGAATGCAAACTGATAAGGTCTTTGCAATCTGTGAGGTCAACCAAGGGTTGCCTCACTTAAAAAAAGAGAAAAAAGAAAGAAAGAAATGCATCCAGTGGGACCCACCAGTCAAATCCACACAGTATCATTGTTAGTTTTCCACCTTGAATATCTTTGGCCATTTTTAGCCTCAAAGACCTTCAATACCATGATCTGAATGGTGGAGAGGCCAGGCAGGGCTGCCTGCTCAACTCTTCCTTTCCCTGAGCCCTCTCTGGGCCCACTTGCCTCTCCTTTTAACTGCACTGAAGCCAAGAGGAAACATGGATTTCTACCTCCCTACATTGATATCCACTATACTCTACCCTTATGCAATTCTGTGTGAAGTCTGAGGACCTCTCTAAGATTCCTGCAGATTCTTCATGATCTCTTTGGCTCCAAGTCCCACATCTCCAAGAATTCTTGACCTCATTTGTATTTATTTTCTATGGTAGACTATTCTCTTTTTCTCTGCCCCATTTCCATGATTTGTAATCAACTCTAATCTCAAGCCAATCCACAAGGCTTTTCCCAAAGGTTTGGGGTGATGGAGAGAATTTATATCAGCATACTTCTAGGTGTTCTCCTCCTAAATATGACCAATTTTTAGTTTTTTAGGTCAGGCATGGCTCTACCTTATGTCACAACTTAAAAATCAATAACTTGTTTAATTGTGCAGATAATTTTACAGTTCCCTTCCCTTCTTGTTCTGGCCTCTGTCTGTCAATCTCATCCATATTGGACAAATCTAATGTTCATACTACCCTCCACCATTTTCATGGTGTATTATAGGAGTGATGGAGGGTGGAAATGGGTACAAGAATAAGGGAATGTCTTGTTAGTAAAGAATTTTTTAAAAATAATAAAGCCAACTAAAAGTTAGTCTGATTTTTATAATTACCATGCACCAGCAATTCTAAATGATGTCAGTAATAAAATACTTCTCTCTACTGAGACTGCTCCACTGTTATCCTTGCCCACCTCCCCTCCCCACCCCCACCAAATATGCTCTGCTCTATTTAGGAACCCCAAATGGGCAGGCACCTTGAAATGTCTCTTTCTCATAATTTCTGCCAGAGAGTTTCTTTCACTAAGCTTAGAGAATTTCCTCCTTCCTGACATCCTTTCTTCCCTTGGCTTCCATGTTACTACTCTCACTTGTTTTTACTCCGTTAGCCTATACTCGTACTTCCTTTGCCTCCTTCCAAATTGTTCCTCCCCTTCCCTAGGCAGGAGGCAGGCATGTTAGTTTATCCTAAAAAGCTAGTTACGTGGGCAACTCTTGCCCAAATTTTGCCATGCAAATGCAGCTGGTGGAAAAATAGAAAAGCATCATGTTCCAGAGAGAGTTTCTAGTCCTAGAAAGAGAATTGTGTCCTAAATGAGGCAAGACAAAGAGTGAAGGACGGACAAGGTTGTTCATATGTGATGTGAGTGAAGCTGGAGCTCTTGAGTTCTGTTGTAGAAATGTCCCACACTATTGGAAGGGATAGCAGGCTACAGGAGGGAAATAACCCACTTGTTTGGGCACTGCACTGAAGGAGACATTACAAGAAAAGATAAAAAATCAAAGAAAATGAGGGTATTTTACGTAGGTATTAGGAAACTGCTCGAAAACTTTGGAGATGAGGAGTCCTAATGAAAGTACAAGATCCAGAAACCGTGAAGGAAAAGATTGGTATAAAGTAAGATCTCACTTAACGTCTTCAGTGGGTCTGGGACTCTAGTGAAACTATGTCTAATAGAACCAGTTCTATCACAGGCTAATGATGTAAACAAGAGTTAAGTTCATACTGTATCTCATCGATATTATAATCAATGAACATTGAACAAAATCCTGTTATCTGAGGAACTACTATTTTTTAAAACAAAACATGTATGATAAAAAGTTATCATAAAGAAAATCAAATCAAAACAAAAAACAAGAGGGGACAAAATACGTTTAACACATGTGACAAACAAATAGGGTAGTATATTTCATATACATAGAAAGCTTACAAACTTACTTAAAAACAGACTAAGGAGAAAATGGGCAAAGGATGTGAACATGCAATTGATACAGGAAGAAACGCAAATAACTAATAAACTTACAAAAAGAAACTCAATCTCATCCATAGGAAACTGAAATATCATTTTCACATCTGAGATTAGCAACATTTAAAATTTTTTTAATTAAAAACATTTTAAAGAATTAAGCAGAACCAGCAAAAAGGAAGGAAACAGAAATGCTTACACATTGTTGGTGGGTGAATTGCTATAATGCTATGAAAAATATTCTGACAATTTCCAATAAAATTACAAATTCATATACCTGTTGGACTAGAAATCTCATTTTAAGGATTTATCCAATAGATACAAAATAAGCAGTATTTAGATTCAAACCCATCATTGATTTTTTGTGGCAAAAAAAGGTAAAATTTTCAAAGGGAAAAAAATTTTTTTTCACTTATACTTGCCCAGGAGATGACCAACCTGAATTTCATATTTCATCCCAACTGCTTGACAAAAAACCACGAATGTAAGTGACCCTGGGAAGGCAGACCCTAACAGACCTATTGGAAAACATCTCCTGACCAGTGAACAATGAAACAGACATATTTAACCCTAAGTTAACATAACCACTCAGAAACTTCCTAAATGTTCCCCATCTGTAAATTTCTTAGTAACTTTCTTCTTTGGTGTGTACTCCTTGTCTGGAAATTCAATGAACTTGGTATTTTTAAGTGTTCGGGAGGCTTTTATCTTATTCTTTCATAGAATAAATGACATAGACGAGTGATGGTTTGGACATATCGAGTTCAGGGCTCATAGGACGAATCCTGCGAAGAGGCGAGACAGCAGCTGCAGGCCTGAATTTGAAACTGGGCTGAGGTTTCTGGGATGAGGAAATAGATCGAGAGGCCATCAGCAAAGAGGTGCTCAGCAGAGCCACAGGTAAGAGGAGGATGCTAGCTAAGTGAAATTTGTCACTGGAACCGATAAGGCTTCAGTGGAAGCCCTGGGGGATTCTCTAAAAGATACTGATGTTGAAAGTATAAAAAAAAATGTATGATCCTTTGTCTATGTTCATTCTTTACTTGTATTCAGCCTCCAGTGCCCAGAACCTCCCATTACTTATGGTTTCAAACGTATATGTGGTTTCCTTCTACATCTGCGATTCATTTTTCAGACCTCATTCAGTACATAAGGGAGCCATGTGGCCATCTCATGCTAGAATAAGCATAGATGTTCCAGGAGTCTCCCCATTAATTAGCATTCCTGCGCAGCATTGATAAGAAAACCAGACTTGTCTGTGTTGCAGGGAGGTGTCTCAGTCCTCAGATTCATGTAAAAGAAATATAGCTTCATCTACATTTAACTCAGTTTTCTATCTGGAGCCCCACCACCATTAGCTTTGCTGCTATTCCCTAAGAAGAGTGGAAATTTAAGCCAATATCTTATGGTTCATCCCCACCGTGCCTCACAGCTCTCTGCCTCCTCTGTGCATTGTTGAGAATTAACCATTGAATACTCTCAGAAATGTTACTGGCTGCTCACTGGCTGCAGGTCCCCAAAGATCTCTCTTGAGCTCTGTCGTCCCTTGCTCTCCCCAAGAACTCTACCCAGATAGAACCAGGGTTCCTTTCACGCATGGTTCCTTTCCTCAGGGCCCCTGGGACTTGGGAATTGCTGAGAGGTTGTGGCCATTCCTTTCTGGAAACTTTTTAACTCTTCAAACTTCAACACCAGACTTCTCAGCCTTACCCTACCCGAGGAAACTCTTAATTATGATTTTATACTCAAAGGTATTCCCACTATTATGATGTTTACCTCAGAGGCAGCTCATTTAATCTCTTTAATGAATTTGGGCCAAGACAGAGACTAGCAGGCTGTTTATTCTGCTATTGCTCTCCTCCCCTGAGACAATTACCTTAAACTGGTCAAGATTCTTGGGTGGAGGTGGTAGGGGAGGAAGTTCAGGAAAAAAAGGAGGTGGAGGGAATATGCAAGAGGAAAAACACATTAATATCTCAAAATGTCATTCTAATACTAGCATTTCTTTATATTTTCTCAGAAGTGGGCCTTATATCTAGCTCAGATTCTTTCACTGTAGCTGAGATTCATCAACTACCCACTCACCACCTCCACTTGTATATCGAAGAAACAGAATGATACAACATCATTTTTGCTATTTTGAGCATTAAAAATCTCCATTGACACTGAATTCCTGACAAAAAGGAGGATCAAAAATAACCTCAGATCTACACATAAGCCATAACTGGTTTACTCCAGTGATGATAGCACCAAGTTTCTAATGTCCCCTCAGCACAGAGAGGAGCCCTGTGGAGTGCTGAGGAGCTCAGGGCTGGGGTCCAGTTGTCACTGAACGATAGTGGCTTCCTAGTGGTAACTGTGTGGGACCCTGCTAATTAGGAACTTTGTGATGTAGACTTTAAGAAATAATTCTTAACAGAGTCTAAAGTGCTTTGTTAAATTAGTGGGATGTAATTATAATACACATATTTTTCTAAAGGACAGCGGGAGTGTGAAGTGGGAGAAATCTCTCCATCAACAAAATAAGAATAGATTTCCCAGTCCCCACAGTGGCAAGTGGCAGATGCTGAAAACTACACTTTGGGGAACCATGTCTATAGCATGTTACCAGAGAAGTGTTTCTGGATAGTACAGGACATAAGAGGCCCTGATGAGCTGCCGCACTCACTTCTGGGCGTGAAGCTGGCCAGTGGTGCCACCTGGCGGAGGGACTGCTCGCCACTGAAGATTGTTCTTTTCTTCGTCAGAAGGGAGGGGACACAAGCTGCAGGACTCCTTTCTGATGTTATTGCTCACATTCGGTTCTTCATTTGCACGGTTTGTTCCTTTTGCAGTCAAGGAAAGCGGGTAACATCTGGTTGTATCCTTTTATTTCAAGTTCTTTATGGCAACATCAAGGGTGTCTTTTGCAATAAAACTATCAGAAAGCTAAAGTCAAGGTTTAACTCTGTCATCGCTACTCTTAACCAACAATTTCCTTTATCAGGCAAAGCAGTTCTTTTCTCTGTTTACTTTTATATGAGTATATAATACTGTTTTATTTTTGGACCTATATCTTCTCACCAAATATCCATGTTAGTTCATATGTACTTACTTTAAAAAATTTGTCGTGTAGTATTTTAAGATAGAAAATACAAGTATTTTTAGCCATTGATGTACCATTCTGTATTTCTCTCTATCTTTCGATTTCTTGCTGTTACAAGCAGTGCTGTGATGAACATTTTTATGTGTCTTGTGCATATGTGTGAATTTTCCTTGGGAGCAGATAAGATGTGGAATTACTGAGTCACAGAGTATGTTTAAGTTCTAAGATACTGCCAAATTTCTTTTCAATTCAGCACTCAAAGTTTATACTCAGTCAACAGTGTATAGGGTAAATATCTTGTATCCATCCATATTCTCTCTCCCTATCTCTCTTGCAATTTGGAGAGGGGAAAGAATTTTATCATTGCTCTAGTTTGAATTCCCTGGATTACTAGTACATGGAAACTTTTCATATTTAATGACCATTCATATTATTTTCTTCTGTGAATAGCTATTAATATGCTTTACACAGTTAAATATTGAATTATATGTTTTTTTTCCTATATATGAGTTCTTTCTGTATGTCATATGTATGAGTTTTCTCTATATTAATCCTTGGTTGTACTACTCAGTCTTTAATTTTATTTATGATGTCTTGTTTATTCAGGAGTTATCAATATTGATAAAAACAGGTTTATTGATCTCATGCTTTTTTTTCTTTTTGTTTCAGGAGGATTTTAAATACTTTTAAAATTTTATTTTATAACTGGAAGTTTGTACCTTTTGACCCCCTCCCGCTAATTCCCCACCCTCCACCCTGCTTGAGTGCAAAGATGGTGACAGACTTAGAGAATATTCTAGCAGACTCTTAAATGTATCTATTAAACTCGATGTCCACCTCTCAGTCTGACACTCTAATGTAAACACATGAGCCTCTTTCGCTTAAATCTGAGCTCCATTGGTTGCTTCTGTCCTGGGCCCTGGAGTGGGTGAGTCTGAGCACTTGAGCAGTTTGAGAGCCAGTTCTCAGATTGCTACAGTCTTGTGGATCTTGTGGCTGAGAGCCCTGTTGGTTTCCAAAACTAGATATTTTTGAGGTTCATCTCTCTGGTGCAGATCTTAGAAGTTGGGGTCCTAATGTGGGGCTTGAACCCTTCACTCCTCAGGAATTAATATTTAGGTTTTGAGTTCCCTCTAGACTACAGATCCCCATATTGGGGGATAAGGTTTATGGCAAGATTGTGTCCCATCCTTTCTTATTTACTTCAGTGTGGTTTTCTTCTCATGGGCCCAATGTATAGTCAGCCTTTAGCTTTTTTAGAGGAAATTGTTCTAAATGTAGCTGTGGACTCAATGTGTCTGCAGGAGGAGGTGAGTTCAGTTCTGGTTCTTGAACCAGAACCATAAAAAGGTACATACCTTTTATACTTTCTTTTATGACTTTATAATTTTTATATTAATATTTTTAATGATCAGGAACATACTTCTATAATTGGTTGAGGATCTATCCCAACCTTTTCCCATACATATGGACCCAACCTGTTGAATAGTTTACCTTTTTGAACTGATCTGAATTGCCACCTTTTTCATATAATAAAGATCAATTTATATAAGGGTTTCCAGGTCAGAAGAGATATATATTCTGGCTAGCAATGCAAGTTTGAGAGAAATTTACATTTACATGTCATTTGGAGCTTGCAAGTTTCCTGAGAATAATGTGTCAAGTAAGAAAAAAAGGGGGGGGGGGAGATTGAATTTACATTTGAAGACGGACAGGGCATAGGCAGAGATGCAATGTCTACTGCATATAAGCCCCTTGGAGGAGTCACATTCCTATTTTAGGAGGGTATACGAGTCCCACCAAGAGCACAGGCTCCTGCCTCCAGATTAGGTCACCCCTGATGGTTCCTGAGGCTCTACTTTGCCCTTTGTTATCACTGGGTCTCTGGCAAGCAATAAACTCCTAGCACCACGTGTGGGAGGAGAGATTGGTTCCTGCAACTAGGGGAGACTACTGACATTTCACACATGCAGACAACGGATGCTAAAAATTGTAGGATGCTGGAAGCATTTTGTACAAATGCACAATTTCCTTTGCCAAAATGCCAGTAGCATCTCCTTTAAGAAACTCTAGAAGAGAGATCGGTAAGGAAGCGATTGCAAGTCTACAGAAGACATGATGAAGACTTGGGCCAGAGCGGTGGCAAAGAATCCAGAGGAAAGGATGGGTATTAAAAGTATTTATGAAGTAAAATCCACAGGACCAGGGTAAGTTAGAGGGAGAAGTAAATGAAGGTTCCCAAGATTGTAATTTGGGCAGCTGGTGGCTCAGGATTATTTCATCTGTTAAGATAGAAATACAAGAGCAGATCTGGGTAGGAAGGAAATGATCAATTCATTTTGAAATATGATGATTTTGAGGTCCCTGAGGGAGATTGGGAGGGGTGCGGTGCCCAGCAGGTCAAGAGTCTCTGGACATATAAGAAGTAGGTAAGAGAAAAATCCCACAGAAGATGCTGAGAGGGAACAGTCAGGTTTGGGAACCACTCAGGGCCTGCCTACACATCCACATGGACAACTAGCATCTGTTGAAAATGTCCCAGCAACACACACAGACCACTGGTCACTGCAGGCCAGCCATGTTTCTGCAGTGAAGGCTGCCTGTGGTTTTGATGATCTACCACGTAGCTAGTCTGGGGCTGACCCTAACTGTCAGTGTGTGTACTGCCAGGCTCCTGGCTGCACCAGACACATCGGGCCCTTCCTGCTGTGAGTGGAACCAAACCTTGGCTAGTGCAAATTCAATAACATTAAAACCTTCTCCATAGCTTCTGTCTCTCCTGGAGGAAACAGCAAAAGGAGGAAAGCAAGTTAAACCAAATCGTCAGTTCTATCTCATGTGCATGGACGGCTGCAGAGGGGCATTGAGACCCCAAACCCTTCTCACTTATCTCCAACTAGGAGATGAGTTTGATGTCGATTGTGATTCTTGTCAATGTCATATGAAGTCCTCAACAAACACAGCTTGAAGCTCCCCTCACTTACCGTTTGCTACATCTAACTCCTTCTGCAACACAAACCTGTGGCTTCTACTAATCCCATCCTCATTGCTTTGCCAACCTCACATTCTTGTCCATAATCCTTTCTGGGAAGCACCAGCAATGCTGAGCCCAAGGAGGAAAGATTCTCAGCACATCCCCTCAGCTGAAAACGACTGGCCAGTAGCTGGCTCTCAAGCCATGAGTTGCAGATTAGAAATGTGCGCATCTCTGAGTTCCTAAGAAATACTACTCAGTGTTATTCAGGAGGATAACTTCTTTGTTCATTTTTTTCATTTCTGCTCAGTTGTTCTTCTGATTGAGGGTTTCCTTTCTGCTGGCTTCAGCCCACTCTAGCTACCTCCTTTATAGGGCCCTTGTTCATTAGCCTCCCATCTTAAGTGAAGATTATATTGACTCCAAAGACTCATCTTTTCTTTCCCACTGCAGTTAACTATTCTTTCCCCAACTTCAAATCAGGGTGGAGATCCAGGATTTAAGACAAGTCTTTGCTGGACAATCAAAGAGGGCTTTCCAAAGTGGGTGGCGCTTACACCGAGTGGGTCAGATTAGACCACTTTCAGCACTCCCATTTATTTCTAAATATCTTTGCTAAGTTTTTCAAAATACAGCTCTCTCCCCACTTGCATCAGATTCTCCTGGGACACCTGTTAAAACTGCGAATTCCTGTGCTTCACCCCAGACCATTCAACTTAATCTCTGAGGGTGGGGTTAGAGATTTCCAGGTTAAACAAACACCCTAATTGATTCTTAAGTACATAAGATTTGAGAACCGCTGAGAATTTTGATAATAAATAAACATTGGGTCTTATTTAATTCAGCCTCAAAATATCTGAGTAGTGCAATGCAAGGTATTGGTTTTTCTTTTCTTTTCTTTCTTTTTTAACAGCAAAAAAATGCACTTCTTTGAATGTAATCTCAGCCAGATGCTTGGAAGCAGGGTAGAGCTGCTCTGGTGGGCATGGGAAGGGGTGAGGATTGACCTTCAGCAACTTTCTTTCCTGCCCCGAAAAGGACAGATTTGGAAATCTGATACACCTGGTTTGAATCAAACACTCATTTGACTAAGTGAAAGTGACTTTCAATAAGTTATTAAACTCAGTATTCTTTCTACAAACTGGGAGCAATAACACCTAACACAAGGTTTTTGTGAGCTCCGTCTTGGCCGGAAGGCACTCCCTTGGTTGGCTGGTGCTGAGGCCCTAGGAGGAAAGGGTAGGGAGTAGGTTTAATTAATTACAGTTTAGTTCGAGTTCTGCCATTTCAAAATTTTTTCACTATGGAATTCTTTCCCTACAATCACCAGCCCTCACATCTTTTTTGCTAAACTGGTCTAAGGAATATTAATGCTGTAGGCTGAAACCTGGCTTGTATTTGGCTATTAAGAGGCATTTTGTTAATTTGGAACTAGGAGACTAAAATTTTCTTTAAGAAATACTAATCAATAGAGTCCAAGAAGCTTTATCTTAAAAAATAATAATAAGAAGAAGAAACACAACTTGTTTCAAAGGGTTTGCCAGGACAGTATGTTGCACGGGCAGGGAAAAGTGACATGACTACCCTGAGAGGAATTATTTTTAATGTGTTACTGGATGTTTATTTCTGGTCCCGCAGCTCACTGGATATCATGATGACGAGCTGTAACGCTCAGAGCATGTGGCTCGATTGGCCCGTATTATCACCTGAGTAGTCATTCTCATTTTCCCTAAGCAAAATGAGAGGGAGAGCACAACCTAAGTCATGGTCTTCTCAGATCTCAGTTTATTTACCTCGTTGGTCAATTTGGACATTTTCTTCCTTTTAAAAAAAAATAGCAAGAGATTTGCTGGTATTTTCTTGCATACTTTCTATTTAATTCATTTTCTGTTACATTCTTAAAGTCACAATTGTATCTTTGCTAATAATATCAAGGCATATAAATATAGCAGTTTATTCTCAAGAATTAAAAAAAAATCAAACAATTATTTTTCCTGCGGGTTTAATTTTGTCTGGTAATATAGCATCTTATTTACCCACTTAAAAATCATATAACATCATTGACTTCCACAAAGTGAATATTTGCTTTAAAAATATGTGCCTGAGATTTCCTCAGGTTTAAGGAAGTGTGAGTTCTCATTGCCTAGCAGAGTTCCTAGCCTAGTAGCAACTCAATACATATTTAATAAACTAAATAAAGGATACATAATGAACGCATGATAGAGCAATGTAAAGAACCCTGAAGTGTGATACAGTTCTCGAAGCAGGGCGTGTTCTGAGCTCAGAATTGAATGTGGGCAAAGGGAAATTTTGCACACATGCTGATGCTCATGCTGCTTCCTGTGTTATGAGTAATAAAGTCCTTTGTCTCTGACCCGGGGGTCTCAGGTACATTGTGCATTACTTCAATCCCCACCCATTCTTCAGTAGCAGCTGGTTCTGCTAATAGCTCTAGGTCCAGGGGCTTCCCTCTCACCTCTAAATTTTGGCCTCTACCCTACCCCTTCTTTTTCAGGGGGAATCACAATCTCCTCAAAGTCCTGAAACCCACAAACTCCAGTCTTCCTTGAGGTTAGAATAAGTGGAGGCCAACTCACATTTTTAGAAATAGAAAGGAGTCTTGCTTAAGAGTTGGAGTGGGAAAAGGAAGCTCTGAGACCAGTTAGCTGTATCTCAAGCAAGTTTCTTTGTAACATCTGTACTCAATGTTTTCAATTCCTCAACTCTCATATGCTCTCTGAAAAGCATAAATACATACATATATACACTTACATACACATACTAGCAATGTGGCTTCTTCCTAAACAGTGCTCACTACAGTGACCATTCAACTCTCTGGAACCATATCAAAGGCCAGTCGTCAGTTTCATCTGACCTGCCAACCCAGGACCTTTGGCACTTGTTGGCTATCCCTCTTCTGTCTCCTCTCTTTTATCAGTCCTTCACCTCTCTCTGGCTTCTCCTTCTCTGGATATTTCATGACCCATTTCACCTGCATGTCCCTTAGAAGTTGCTGTTCTCCAGAGCTCTGTTGTAGCTCCCCTTCCTTCTTAACTCACACCTCAGGGCCTCCTCAGTGGCCTCATTTCAGTGGTTCCAGTTGCTACTACCCTTACCCAGGCCTCTCTCCTAAGCTCCAAACTCCCCTCAGGCTCTCTAGTGCATTTTTATGCTTATGTGTGATATGTACCCCAAGATCAATGGTTCCAAATCACAATCAACCTGTTCCAAAAAAATCTGTTCCTCTTCCCATGTCCCCTCTCTCAGTGGATGATGCCACTATCCACTGAATTGCCCAGGAATGAATCTAAAGCTTCCCCCATTCCACCAATTAGCATGGCTTGTTCACTCTTTGTCCTAAATACCCACTGTCACTTCTCATTTGCTTCCAGGTGCCACCTGAGCTCAGGGCACTGTCATGTCTTGCTGGGATCACTGCCTCAGCCTCTTAAATCAGCTCTCTGAGTTGCAGCCAGTCTGTTCTCCACTCTGCAGTACCAAGGACCTTTCTAAAGTGCAAACCTGATCTTGTCATCCTTTTTTTTTCTGTTCTTTTTCAAATCTCTAAACACTCCTCAGTGTCCTCCTAAAGAAAAAAATCATTATTATGACTTCCAAATCCCTTCATGCCCTGGACCTAGCCACCTCCCCACCCTCATCATCTTCTCATGTAAAACGTGAATGAATAACACAGGACTGACTTCTGATTCCACACATCTCAATTTGGTAGAGGAGGCAAATGAAAAAGAAATGAACCACTAAAAGAATATATACCATTTGCTTTAAATGCTATAAAAATAGGTGACAGAAATAATTATGGACTCTGCTGGGAAGGTAGCCAGGGAGTTCTTTTTCCCTGTTTCCTAAGATTGAGAACCAGGAGGAAGAACAATTTAGGAAAGATTATCAAGATCTGTTTTTGGTAATAAGGATATCTGTAACACATTTTTAAAGTATTTGCTGCTGATTTTAGACATATTTATGTATTGCCCAAAGCAGTAACTCTCAACTTCACAGACAACTTGTCATTTACTATAATGAAGACTCCAGACTACCTGGGAAACACAGCATTTTCATCCATCTAGCTTCTAAATGAAGTCTCCTGTTTATGTATGTGCATGGGTGGGGGGCGGCAGGGGATGGGGGTGGGATACTCTCTTCTAATTTTTTCCTGACTGATCCTAATCTCTTCTGACTTCCTCAGTTATGCACATTATATCTTCAGGGCTCAACTCAATTCTTTCTTTTGGGAAACTTCTTGACTGCCTTAGTCTGGATGAAATGCATTTCAACGTGCTAGGGCAATAGAGAGTGCAAACCTCCACCTCAGCAATCATCATTCTGTATTATAATGCTTTCTTCAGAGAAAATTATGTCCCCATGTCCATCTGAATAAAAGTCTCATAGTAGGTGAACAAGATGTATTTGTAACTATGTAAAATATCTATCACAAATATTTCACTTTTGTACACTTGAATTCAAAATGGTTTTATGATAGGCAACTACTAAGATGACTTCCAATTATTCCTATGGTCCTTGGTCTCCTCCCTTTGAGTGTGAACTGGACCTAGTGACTTGTTTCTAATGAATAGCATATAGCAGTAATGAAGGGATGTCACTTCTGAGGTTAGATAACAAAAGACCATGACTCTGTCTTGCTCACTGTCTCTCTATCTTTTGCTAGCTCACCCTGAGGGAAGCAGGCAT
The DNA here is from genome assembly GCA_030015415.1 of Cynopterus sphinx. Taxonomy (NCBI): domain Eukaryota; kingdom Metazoa; phylum Chordata; class Mammalia; order Chiroptera; family Pteropodidae; genus Cynopterus; species Cynopterus sphinx. Next base: position 50,934,040 of record CM057383.1, on the reverse strand, counting down.
TCTGTTATAAGCTGCCCTGTGAAAAGACCCATGTGGTAAGGAGCTGATGTCTCTCTAGCCAACAGCTTGCAAGAACCTGCCACCAGCCATGTGAATGAGCCTGGAAGCAAGACTTTCCTCAATTGGGCCTTGCGGTGACTATGGCCCCAGCCAACATCTTGATTGAAGCCTTAGGAGAGACCCTAAGAAAGAATCACTCAGCTAAGCCACGCTTGGATTCCTGATCCACAGAACTGTGAAATCATAAATGTTTGTTGTTTTAAGCTGCTAAATTTTGGAGTAATTTATCACACAACAATAAATAACGAATAAAGGTTGTGTGTATATGTGGGAGAGGGCTTATGAGGCAATATCAAGGTTTTTTTTATGCAGGCAAGATATATACTGCAAGACCAAATATATAATATTTTTTATTTTGGAGAAGTTATCATCACCCTGGGTCTGCCCTTTGGCTTTGAAACCCAAATCCGGATCTGTCAGCTCGGTATGAAATAGATTCATCTTTGGGTCAGACTCACATCATCCAGATTTATGAGACTTATATGACAACACTTAATGCTAGTTATGAATTTATAATGAGAAAAATAATTATGCTAGTCAGCATACAGAAAACATTTATGTCCCCATGACAACCACTTTCTCTCTCTGAAGGCAAAATTTAAAGTCAAATAAGAATGAGCGAGTTGCTTGATGAACATAGACTCAGAATAAAGGAAGTTTAATGCAGGTTTCAAAGGTTTAATGGCAACAGACTAAGAGGACCACCTTGTACTAGAGATAATTTCACCAGGGGGACCAGGCATCTCCACAACTGTTGGTTATAATTACATTAGCCTATCTCTGTCCCAAGATGGACTCGTCAATGGGTCTGGAATTTCTCTAATCACTTAGCTAAGCCTCCCTCCTTTTTCTGGGTGGTAACTGGCCAACATTTCATATTATGATTCTTGTTTTCTAGACTATGATGATAACCAGACCCTCTTTGGGATGAGAGATACTTTCTGTGGGTGTGTTAATACATAGGTCATGTTATGGTCTCCTGTCGGGAGCCAAAACACCCCTGCGGCATGACAGAGTCACCGGGGGACAGTCTCGGCTGCAGAGCAGCGAGATATGTGGGCTGGCTTTCCTATCTCTCTTTACATGTTTTGTAACCTTGCTATTAATATGGAATAGTGAAGGAAAGGAATTTTTACAACGATGAAATAGGGGACTGGGAAAGAGAAACATTAGTAGAAATCACTTAGAAATCTTACAGGAATTTACCACATTCTGTTAATCATGAAACTTGTAACAATGAGCTCAGACGCTAACTGCCTGAGTGACTCTGCTTACCTACATAGCATAAGAAACAATCACTTGTGTATAAGCTGAAAATTATTGCTTGGCTACCGTCATGGGAATATAGACTAGTAATTATAAGCATTCCTCCACTTGCACCCCTGGCCAATGGGTTGACAGGTAGTGAATAGAAGAAAAATCGATCTTTGTGTTTAGACAGAATGAAAAAAGGGTAGAAGGTAATTTCTAACAAGAACGAGGAAAAGAACAGGAAAATAATACCCTGGTGATGTGGCTATACCGCATCGATGTGGCTGCTACCCGACATGCTTAGGGACAGAAGTCATTGTCTATTGTTAAGAACAAGCAAACGAAAGAGATATGATCAATTAAACCCATAAGTCAACCATTGTAATTATTATGTTTGACAACTTGCCCTGGGTGATAAACTGTTTTTGCACTATATAACTTTGCAAAATAAAGATTGTGGCATTCCACCCACCATCTCGCCTGAATGCTCATCACTTTTTCGCCAAGCATTCTGTGGCACCTCCCTCCGGGACTCTGGTCCTGCCGGAGCTGGACTCCGCAGAGTGGCGCCTTAACAGGGACGGAAGGGTAAGCTTTCCTCATGCGGACAGGTCGGACCCTGCCTATAGGGTGCTGCAGACCCCCTGGTAGAAGGGAGAAGGCCAGGTAAGAAAGAGAAGGAGGCAGGTAGTCAGAACTACAAAGACATCTATAATGGGCCACGCAGAGTCAAAAGAGACGACTCTTCGTTGATATTCTTAAAACTATGCTAAGGGCTGGAGGTGTAAAGGTGTCAGGGCACAGATAACTGTTTATGTGTTTTTGTGCAAGACTGTTGCCCTTGGTTCCCGGAAGAAGGGACTGTAAATTTAGAAAAATGGCAAAAGGTCAGTAGAGACTTAAATAATAAACTAAATCGGGAAGGCCCGGATAGTGTCCCTGCAACCGTCTTTTCTTATTGGGGGCTTATCTGTGACATTGTAGAGGCAGCATCTGATGACCCGGATTAACAACAGCTTTTCTCTCCATCCCTGTCTCGAGCTGACCTCGGTGGTTTCTCTTTCCTCTGATAAAATTCCTCTAAGTCTCCCTCAGTCGTAATAGACATTGCAGGGGCCCGCCAATCGCCCTTACAGCCCCCACCTACAAATTTTAAGAGCACAATACACCTGCCTACTATCAAAGAAATCAGGTTTATGTGTTTAGGCTTTTTAAAGATTTTGTAACAACTATTAGATAAAGGAATTTAATAACTCACTGTTATTGAGAAATTTGTTTTTCACTTGTATATAAGACTAATGTGTTTATAAAGCATAGATCTTACTTTGATTGTATAACTTTAAGTAAAGACTGCTGTTTTTATACCAACACTCTGGCATAATTCGAGATAGTCTAGCCTTAGTAAAACAAAGACCTTTAATATTGGCTTTTAAAGGACTGCTATTTAGGCCATGTATAGTAAATTGCTTTATAAAGTATATTAACAGAGAGTCCAGGCTGTTAAATTAATAGTATTTTCTACTCAAGTAACAGGGGTATCTCAGTTGCCCCAATTTATAGGACATCAAAGATTTGATATGTGCCTAAAAACCAATGGGAATGTGACAGCCTACTAAAATGTGGAAAAGGTAAAAGTTAATTAAAAGTCCCAAAACTAGACAAAAGAAAATCTTTACCTTAGCAATTTTTAATTGGGACAAGAATGCCTCGTTCCTAGAACTTTTGACTGCCTAGTGTCTGCTATAAAACTTGAGACAAAGAGCTCTCTCATATGCTAAGAGCGCAACATTCCAGGGCGCAGATAAGGAGAACATCTGCAAGGCCATGTTTAAAACTAGCAAATTCCCTGGCTACATATATCTTTGTAATGACCAGTTTCTGCTAGCTTTGTAAAAGATTAACTTCTGTTCTCTTTTTAACTTCTGTTCCGGATCTCCTGAAACCTGAAACCCCCAGCCACCTTGAGTAAGGACTTGCTTCGTCCAGGGGGCGGCCGCTAAGAGATGTTTCTCAGCCCCAGACGCCAAGCAGCCTTGCTCAGGAGGGCAGAAGGAAAAGAAGTTTCACTTTAACTGTAATTGGGTACGAGCCACCTAAAGCAGCCTCACCGGTGAATAAGACTGCGTTAACATCTGTCTAGATGCCTCAGTTCTGTTCCTGTCTGATTGGGCCCTTGGTTAACTAGCGGAAGGCTGGACGCAGCAATACTTCCCTAGTTCGGTCGGTCTGAGACGTCAGACTCTGACCCTGTACATGCTCTGGTTCTGGTTTCTGATGCGCTAGCGTTTTGTGTTATCTGTAGTTTGTCTTGTCTGTCTTGTGTCTGTCTGTTTGGGCTGGCCGAATGTACTGTTACCCTCCTATACTTATTTTGATTCCTTCCTTAGGTCTGGCCTCCGTGGCCCCACCCGACTGGATGCTTAGGTGAAAGGCTGATCCTAGCCCTGGCTTAGTTGGCTCTTGTGGGGATTTTCTCTTTTCTTACCTGTTTCACTAACATGGGTCAGGCTTCCTTCTCAAATCGTCCTATGTCCTCCCCCCTTTCAATACTTCTTTAACCATTTTAAGGATTTCAGGAAACAAGCCCAAGCCTACGGAGCTGGAGCGTCAATCCCTTCAACCTTCAAAGGTTCTGCCAGCTAAATTAGCCCACGTTTGGAACAGAGCAACCATCAGAGGGGCCACTCGACCTACAAACAGCCTTTGAGCTACGAGATATCATCTGTAATAATCATAGGTTTCTTTTAAAACAATGCAAAGAATATGCATTGTGTTAGAGATTTAGGTCTGAAGAATGACTGTATACAAAGTATGCAAGGGAAATAAAATGTGTTCTGAAATATCAAGGATGTATTTTTAAGAAAAGAGAAAAAGAATCTTGTTTTATATGGTCAAGTTAACTAAAATCAAATGTATGTATTATAAGGTTTCAAGAATTTTAATATCAAGAGTGTATTGGCACAAGACTAGAGTTTGGATTATTAGTCTGTTCCTAATAAGAGATTATAAAAGATTTTCTTTACTTGTTGAGCAATACCACCTAAGAAACAAAGATTCTACATCTTATCAAAACAATTTATTGTGCTTTATAATCTTTATTATGTCTTTGATTGCTTGGGAACTGAGTCTTCTTAGCATTAAGAGTGCTGAAGTTTTTTATAGTCATATTTACCTTTGAAATATTTTATTATTACATTGGTTAAATAGATAACTGAGTATTGTTTCATAATGACCTGTAATCCTATTTAACCAGGTGATCAAACCTTATAACATTGTGACAAATTTTCCAACAAAATCGAACTAGGATTTTTGTTTTATCTCAAAATAACTTTGAGACTTCCCAGAGGGCCCCTGGAAATTCTCAAAGGCTTAGTTTTGTCACTTTGTACAAAATAAATATTAAGTAATTCGGTCTATTTGATATATTAAATTATATAAAAAAATAAATAATGCTTGACCTTTTTTAGGTTATATTTTATAAATATATGTTATTAATACAAGTGTTTAAGATATTGTGTCAAGTTCTTAGAAATTTGTCAATATCTTTGCTATTCATATGTTCTTATATAATATCAGTTATAATTTCAGTTATTATAAAATATTATATATCATGAATATCAGAAATAGACCTGACTATTCAGAAACAAGGGGCTTATATTAAAGCAAAGGCCATGACAGTAAAACTATGCTTCCATTTTTAATTAACTTTGGAATAATAGTAGTAATTATTGTTCTTGCTTTGTTCCTTTTACCAGTCCTCTTCCGACTAATGAAAAGCAGCTTACACCAAATACGGCTTGATCTGCATATGCTGCGTTTAAAAAATAGAAAAGGGGGAGAATCCATTTTTGATGTTTAGATGTCCTGAGGGTATCAAGAAGGCCAATATAGTTGAATTACTACAGCAGGAGATAGAATGTAGCATGAGTGGAAGCCAGCTTGTGTGCCCTTTTTAAACAATTATTAGAAATCAGTTGCTAATTCAGACACTAGTAAGACTTTAGGACAGCAGGATAATAGGTAGGATGGAGTAGGTCCTGTGACTACCAGAGAGAAAATAATATCCACTGAGCCTAGCTCCTCTCCACGGGACGGCATGATAACTAGAGGCATGCCTACCACCTCCTCTAAAAGGAGGAGAAGGGTATGGGTACCGAGCTGAGTGCGGAGCAGAGCATCGCAAGGGAAGGTCCTATATGACCTCCTCTAGATTTCCCTGTGAGTATGCCTGATTTGCATAGAGGTTGGTATCCAAAAAATTACTACTTTAAAACGGCTCTGCCTCTCCTCCCCAAAAGATACCAAGAGCCATAACTAGTGGGCCACGACGGCTCACGGGAGGAATCAGGCCACTACTCCCTCACTCGGTTAAGGCCCACCTTTTCTAAAACAGAAAGGGGGAGATGTCGGGAGCCAAAACACCCCTGCGGCATGACAGAGTCACCGGGGGACAGTCTCGGCTGCAGAGCAGCGAGATATGTGGGCTGGCTTTCCTATCTCTCTTTACATGTTTTGTAACCTTGCTATTAATATGGAATAGTGAAGGAAAGGAATTTTTACAACGATGAAATAGGGGACTGGGAAAGAGAAACATTAGTAGAAATCACTTAGAAATCTTACAGGAATTTACCACATTCTGTTAATCATGAAACTTGTAACAATGAGCTCAGACGCTAACTGCCTGAGTGACTCTGCTTACCTACATAGCATAAGAAACAATCACTTGTGTATAAGCTGAAAATTATTGCTTGGCTACCGTCATGGGAATATAGACTAGTAATTATAAGCATTCCTCCACTTGCACCCCTGGCCAATGGGTTGACAGGTAGTGAATAGAAGAAAAATCGATCTTTGTGTTTAGACAGAATGAAAAAAGGGTAGAAGGTAATTTCTAACAAGAACGAGGAAAAGAACAGGAAAATAATACCCTGGTGATGTGGCTACCCGCACGATGTGGCTACCCGCACATGCTTAGGGACAGAAGTCATTGTCTATTGTTAAGAACAGCAAACGAAAGAGATATGATCAATTAAACCCATAAGTCAACCATTGTAATTATTATGTTTGACAACTTGCCCTGGGTGATAAACTGTTTTTGCACTATATAACGGCTTTGCAAAATAAAGATTGTAGCATTCCACCCACCATCTCGTCTGAATGCTCATCACTTTTTCGCCGCACCTGTACCTCCCTCCGGGACTCTGGTCCTGCCGGAGCTGGACTCCGGCAGTCTCCTCTTGCTGGTCTAGGAGTAAGTTTAATTCTAATTATATTTATTAAGAACTGCCAAAGAACTTTATTTATGGATTATCTTTGTGATAACTCTGTGTGATAACTGAATGAGGGAGGAATACTAATATCCTATTACCAAGAAGGAAACTAAAGCAGAGAGAAGATAAACTCAAAATCTCATAGCTAATATGAGTCAGAACTGTGTTTTGCCTTAATTCACCTTCTAAAGTGATTTCCTAACCACTTTTGCTGTCTCCATTACCTCTACACCAGTGGTTCTCAAACTTGAACAATCGTCAGATTCGTCTGAAGGATCTGTTAAAGCACGAATTGCTGGGCTCTTCTCCCATGATTTCTGATTCAATAGGTTTGGGGTGGGAACTGAGCAAATGCATTTCTAATGTGTTCCAAACTGATACTGATGTTGCTGATCCAGGAACCATATATTTAGGTTAGAAACATCTCTCTTTTGGAATATTCCAAGTTTCCTGCCTCTTATCAATTTTCTAAGTGCAAATAGAGTGATCTAATTTTACTTGAAAATATTTACTGAATGTCAGGCACTGTGCTAGGCATAGAGGATGCAATAATGAGCAAAACAGGCAAGAATTCTGATATCACAATAATGTGGAACTGGGTGTTTGCCTAGAACACTTCCTTTCCTTGGCTGCACACCATGTAATGTTGATCATGCTCTCCTTTCCATCAGTGTAAAATAGAGAAGTATTACAATTGAAGTTCTATTCCTGTAATCAGCTCACAAAATACTTGTCATCCCCGTGCTCTTTGATTTTGTTCTGTGAAGTTACTTGGTAGAATAATTAAAACTACAGCTTATTTTTAACTCGAAGATAAGTTCAGAGTTATGTAAGCAGAAATATGAGAGAAAATGAGATAAGAGTTTTCAGGCTTATTCTTCCAATTTTATAAAACTTTTCAAAACCACTCCTTTATTTTTAGAAATTTGGGGCAGCAGGGACAGCTTAGAATTGTTCCTTAAGTCCTGCCTTCCTCCTGTGAAGGTCTGTGCTTTGTTTCTCTGCTTTTACCTACAGGACCAGTCCCAGCAAGAGGAGACTACCCAACTATTCTGGGAATAGTTAGTCCAGAAAAATGCTCACCACTGCCAGTCACAATGATCTTTGTCTCTCTTCTCTTTTTCTCTTAAGAGTTTGAAATCTATTATTTATTTATTTATTTATTTTGGTATGAGCAGAAAAAGCCTAAATCTTTGCTAATCTGAAATTTTGGCTGTTTAATTTTTTATTATGATAGGATAAATTCTTGTACTAATTAATGAAGTTAAAGTAGAAGTACCTTGAATTTTTTTCTCAAAACATGGCCCTTTCTCAGGTCGATGTGACAGATCATGTATCTTCAGGAAGGCAGAGTATGTGGGGCAGTTTGGTTGTTTTTTGAGAATATGATTTTTATCCCATGGTCAACAGAAAACTACCGAAAGCTTTAAACTGGGGAAAAAGAGGAAGGAGGTATGCGTTCTGTACCAGGTATTTAGCTTTCTATGTGGAGAAGGACTGGAGGGAACTGGAGGCAGGGAGACCAATGGGAAGGCAGTTGCAGTAATCCTGAGGAGAAAGACTAGTGACCTAGATTAAAGTAGTGAAAGGATGCAAAAGAATAAGGATTCTTGAGATATTTGATGGTGCCAGGTGTAGCTTTAGGAACTTTACCTAGGGAGAGACGGAGAAGAATCAAGGATAGCACTGAGATTTTTGGCTTTAAGCAACAGATTGGATGTTGAAGCCATTCCTGAGATAGCCACTACTGTGGAGGATATTTGGGGTTTAACATGATGCATTCAGTAGCTACGTGTTGGGTTTGAAGTGTTTGGGGACATTAATTCAACTGGAATGACCAATAAGTAATAAAATACATCACTTTAAGCATGAAATCCTTCCAGTGGCTCACTGTTACCGAGGGTACAAGTTTCAAATTTCTTAATAAGACTTACAATTTACCTTTTTTGGTTTCATCTCTGCCACTTATCTTCATCCACAGTTGCCCAGCCCAAATTCAATTTTTATTCCTCGAAGAAGTAATGCTGTCTGTCGACTCAGGGACTTTGTGATACCTGTCCTGTCAGGAACTATTTTCTCCTTGCATTCCACAAAAAGTGAGAGCAAGGTAAGGTGCTGGGATAAAATGGTGAGCAAGAGATGACCTCGTCCATACCCTTGTGGAGCTTACAGTATAATGGTGTAGTTAGACTTTAATCAATAATTACACAATAATTAAAAATTAAATTAAAATTGCAAATGATATCAGAGCTGCTAGGAGGTACCTAGTAAGGATGAGGGCCCATAGTGGGATTTTGACGTGGTGGAGACTTGCCTGAGAAAGTGAAGATCGAGTGGATTGATTCAAAGAAGGAGGAATGCTTTCTAGGCTGGGAGAATGCCCCTGCGAAACGAGAGAAATAGGCAGTTTCCCTGAAACATCCAGGCCGGGAGAAGGGGTTGGGGGGCGGGGAAAAAAAAAGGAAAAAAAGGAAAAAAAGGAAAAAAAGGAAAAAAAGAAAAAAAAGAAAGAAAAGAAAAAAAGGAAAAAAAGAAAAAAAGAAAGAAAAGAAAAAAAGGAAAAAAAGAAAAAAAGAAAGAAAAGAAAAAAAGGAAAAAAAGAAAAAAAAGAAAGAAAAAAAGAAAAAGGGAAAAAAGAAAAAAAGAAAGAAAAGAAAAAAAGGAAAAAGAAAAAGGGAAAAAAGAAAAAAGAAAGAAAAGAAAAAAAGAAAAAGGGAAAATAAGAAAGAAAAGAAAAAAAGAAAAGAAAAAAGAAAAAGGGAAAAAAAGAAAAAAGAAAAAGGGAAAAAAAGAAAAAAGAAAAAGGGAAAAAAAGAAAAAAGGAAAAGAAAAAAAGAAAAAAAGAAAGAAAAGAAAAAAGGAAAAAGGAAAAAAGAGAAAAAAAGACAAACTCGATTTTTGTCCCTTAACAGCCACCATACGGCCGTATAAGCCACCACCTCGTCGCACTGATTACTGGGAGTTGTAGTCTCTACCTGTGCGAAAGGCATGGCGGCCTCCATTGCTCGGTGCTATGGAGCAACAACGAGCCTGGCCCGGACCGTTGGCGCCGCCAGGACGCTGCTCTGTCCGCCGGCCTCTGTCACCTGCCGTAAGTGGAGCGAGGCTTGCGAGTCGGTTCGCAGAAGGGGCTCACGGACAGGCTGGGGGTAGGCAAGCATGGAAGTCAAGGGCGACCGCAGAGGAGGCGGCCCGGGGCCCGCGCCGGGGAGGTCGCGGGGCCCCAGCAGAGCTCCCGGCGGGCCGGAGCGCTTCTGATGTCTGTCGTCCGCTCCGCAGAGGCCCGCGCGGGGCCAGGCCGGCCGCAGAGCACTAGCCCTTCTGAGCCCGGCGCTTTCCAGCCGCCGCCTAAGCCTGTTATCGTGGACAAGCGCCGCCCGCAGCGCCGCGAAGCGAGGTGAGGTGTGGACGGGGCGCTGCTCGCTCTCTGGGGTCTGTCCGCCCGGGGACCTGGGTTGGCTTAGAGGTCTTGGCCCTAACTGAACTCCCGCTCTGCCCACGAGTGTGCCGGATGGCTAAGCTGCTGCATTTGTAAAGCGCACCCCGCTCGGCTTTGCCCTCCTCGCCTCCCCCCGGCCGGCACGGAACTTTGCCAGTAGTCCTATTAAGTCAGAATTTCAAACAGGGATTCCCCAGATACAGAGCTCTTTCCACCGGCGTCTGGCCCGTATGAAGAGCCTTGGCCGGAAGCACATCTTATTTTACCCATTTCCGTGCAGGAGCCAATCTTTCCTCTCTGGTGGGAATAGATTGGCCAGGACGCCCCGTGTTGTACTGGCCTGGCAAATGCGATACCGCGGTAGAGATTTCTGCTCGTTTGCATCTGAAATTTGCTCTTTGAAACGGTGTGCTTAAAAACCTGGTTCACTTAAAAGAATGGTGGTAGCTGTGGAGGGACATGTCAATTTAGCTGACTTGTGGTTTGTAGGAAGTGCTTCTGTAGACCTGAATAACAGCCTTCTTTAAAAAGTTTATAGGGGAAGACTGGGTGAGATTATAGGCTTTCTGGAAGGGCTTTGGGTGGTTGTTGATTCAGCTATATCGAGAGGGAGAGGGAGAGAGGGAGAGGGAGAGGGAGAGGGAGAGGGAGAGGGAGGGAGAGGGAGGAGAGGAGAGAGTGAGAATGTTTAACATTTCAAATATTCTGTACTTCTGAGTTGAAATAAACTTGAATTTATAGAACCTAGAAATTATAAAAGATTTCCTTATACAACTTTTTTAAGGTAGAAAAGGAATCTCTCAAATGAATTTATGTTGTAATGTCATTGATGCTTTTCTGTAGACAAAATATTTCATAGAGACCTTAAAATCAGTTGAAGAGAACAGGGAGATTAATTTTAAAGTCAATTTGCAGTTATATCTTTTCCAACATAATTTATTATATGCAACTCAACATGAGGCCTGTAGTATGGTTGTAGGCTTTAGATTCAACAGACATGGCTACATTTAAATCTTGACTTGATGAGTTTATAGCTGACATAATAATAGGTCGGTTAATTACCCTCTCCAAGCTTTGTTTCTTCATCTGTGAAAAGGATATGACACCAAACCCTTCTGGTTGTTGTAGGATTGATTTATGCTACAGATATTTAATAAAGCCTTTAACACAAAAGCCAGGTGAATAGTTAGGGTTGTTAGTTATTTTCATAAGCACTCTCAACAATTTTATAAATGGAAATTTTAGAAATTTTAGATGGATTCTTATTTAGAGAGGGAAGAATAAAACACTTCAAAACCATAATCTTTTCTGTTTTTAGAAAGCAACAGATGCTTTTTAAATGGTCTTTAAAGTTTCCTTTTATTATTATTTTTTTTTTTCCTGCAGGTTCTTGAGTCCTGAATTTATTCCTCCAAGGGGAAGAACAAATCCTTTGAAATTTCAAATAGAAAGAAAAGATATGTTAGAAAGGAGGAAAATACTCCACATTCCAGAGTTCTATGTTGGTCAGTAAGAGCTGGATGCTTTTATTAGTGGCTTGTGGGTTAGTTTTCTTGGCATAGAGAAGACTGTTTTTTACATATCTGGGTTACGCCCATATGAGGTACTTATTTCTAATGTTATTTTAAAATCTTCAGGACGTTATGATATTACCTAGAAATGCCATTGTTTCTGCCTCTTATGTAAAAGTTCACTTCTCTTTCGGTTGTAGGAAGCATTCTTCGTGTCACTACAGCTGACGCATATGCCAGTGGAAAAACCAGCCAATTTCTGGGGATTTGTATTCAGAGATCAGGAAAAGGACTTGGAGCTACTTTTATCCTTAGGAACACCATTGAAGGACAAGGTAGATTCCATTTCATTATTTTGATTTTCTGGAAAATGTTGTCTCAGGATTCTTTTTTGTTTTCTGCAACCTGGGATAAGACATCTGGGACTCGAAAGTGTAAGGGGCTCCAAGGGGTGACATGGACCCTATGGCCTCAAATGGTATGAGAATTGAGGTTATGATTAAATATGGTTGATGTTCTGCTCTCTTTGAAGGCTTTTTTTATTACAGGGACAATAACTGTTAGACTTTGCAAACTATGGCAGTATCACAGGAGGAGACAAGTGACTATAAAGCAGTGTGGGGACATTCATTTTAGGAGCAAATACCCCATGAGAACATTGTAAACATAATGATGTTCTTATGATGTAACTTTATCCTAAAATGAACGGTCCCCATTTTGCTTTTATTTATAGCAGTCACCACAAGGATCAGTTTTATAAAAGTCGGAGGAATTTTTAAAAAGGCAGAATTGTTTGCTATATTTAATAAGGCAGGAGAACAAGTGGTAAAATTTTAGAAAGATTGTGAATCAAAATGGCAGAAATAGTAGTTTTCATACTTAATGTCATACTTTATCATCTCTGGCAGTGAAGTATTATATTCAAAAGAAATTGAACATATGAGAGCAATTTATGTCTTCTTTATCCTGTAATGGCCTGGGTGCTGTACATGTAAGAGCTCAGCAGGAATTGACTGATTACAGAAGCTTCTGTCTCCATTCATGATTTCTCCAATCGCATACTCGGAGAAACCTTGTTATAGACACGAGCATAGGTGTGCATCAGACCAACCTGTTTGATTTTCGAAGCCAAGATGATAACCGTTTCTACCTCCCAGGGTTGTGGTCAGTTGATTGTGGGGTGGTGCATGAAGTGCTGGACACAAAATAGAGTATTAGCTCTTTCTTGCTATTCTCTTCAGTACCATTTAACTGTTTGTAACCTGCCTGTATCTCTCCCATTGACACTTTCTTTTTTGTTTATTCTTTCTAGTCTGGCTTTAAATATCACCCATACGATGACAGTTGCCAGATACTCATCTCGAGCACTGACCCTTTCCGAATTCCAGATTTGGCATCTCCATTTGGATGTCTTATATAAGCATAAAACAAGTTCAGAACTCTTTATTTTCCCTCACAATGTGTTCTTATCACGTTTTCTGTTTCTGTAAATGGTATGCTCCCCACCATTTATTTAAACCAAAAACTTACGTGCTGTTTTCAATTATTCTGTTTCACACATGTTTTCATGACTCAGCTTTAAAACACATATACTGCCCTTGTCTGTTTCTCCATCTTCATTGCTACTGCTCTTGTCCCTGCCATCACTCTATGCCTGCAGTGGGTACAGTATCACTGTTTTAGTTTCTTGGTCCATCAAGTGATTCTGCTCCAGACAGATGGGCCTTTTTCTGGTCTTTCCAACATGGCAAGTTCGTTAAGACTCCAGGGCCTCTGCATTTGCCATTCTTTCTGCTTAGAGTATTCTTGGCCCTTTATAGTATCAGTTTAAATGTCATCTTTTCAGATAGACTTTCCCTGACCATACTGTTTAAAGTTAACCTCTCCAGTCTCAGTGTCATCATCCTATATTGTTTTCAGTGTATGAAATTACCCTTTTGGTTTGCTTATTTATTGTTTGTTCCCCACTAGAATGTAAGCTTTATGAGAGAAGGATCTTAACCTGTTTTGATTTTGCTTTAGACAGGCCTCCTAAATCAGGGCCTGGACCAAAATAGTTGAATAGTAAATATCATATAGTAAATTCCTGCTATTAAACACTAGATGTTAATGTTTATTATATATTTCACTATTTGTATTTCTCTTGGCCTTATTCTAGGAAACCTCAGAATACACTCTTGCACTTAAGCATTTGTTACAGATATTATATATTAAACTGGTACTTATAGCATCTTGAAAGCAGTCAAAGCCGTTCTTAGCTTGCTGCATATGGAAGGCTCCAGAGTTTTGAAATCTGAGGCCATCCTTAAGAGAGCTTCTAAACCAAAGTTAGAACTTAAAAATATATGTACTCTTTTTGCATCATTAAGTCCTGTTGCTTGCAATGTAGAAGATAGTTTTATTTAAGTAATTGGGAAACAAATGAACAGAGATTGAAAAATATACTCAAATTTTCTTCAATTAATATCAAAATTGAAGAGACATGTGACTATAATGAAGAAATTCTTTTGAATTTTATCATTCTAATTCAGATTTTCTTATTACTCTAGATTTTAGTTTCTTTCAGTCATTAATGATTGCAAATTTATGTCACGTTTTCTTTGTGCAAAACTCTGTGCTAGTACCTTTATGAAATAGCTTTTACTATGGTGTGAGGCTTATGCATGAGTCTGGATTTAGATTGTGAGAAAACATTTTATTCTCTTTTTAGGTGTAGAGATTTGCTTTGAACTTTATAATCCCAGAATCCAGGAGATCCAAGTGGTCAAATTAGAAAAACGGTTAGATGACAGCTTGCTATACTTAAGAGATGCCCTTCCTGAATACAGCACTTTTGATATTAATATGCAGCCAGGAGTACAAGAATCTAGCCAAGAAGTTCCTGTTAATCAGGTATAAATTGTACATTTATTTGGACCTAGAAGTTCAAGTATAAAATAAAAAAAGTCATCTTAATGAAAATGTTTAGAAGAATTTTGCTTATGACTATCAGCCTAATTTATTCTTCTTTATAAATATCTTCCATAGCTGAAAGTAAAAATGAAACCTAAGCCCTGGTCCAAACGCTGGGAACGTCCAAAATTTAATATTAAAGGAATCCGGTTTGATCTTTCTTTAACTGAAGAACAAATGAAAGAAGCTCAGAAGTGGAGTCAGCCTTGGCTTGAGTTTGATATGATGAGAGAATATGATACTTCAAAAATTGAAGCTGCGATATGGGATGAAATTGAAGCATCGAAAAAGTCCTGATCTGAGAATGAATTTAGCATTTCATGGAGGATATACTGACCACAGAAGATTTTTTTAGAGACCAATTTAATTTCATGTATAAGGACATAGTCATTAAATCAGCTAAGCATTCATTTTATGTTTTACTGTTTTTTTAAAAAATAAAGTGAGTACATTAGTTTATTATTTTAAAAAGAGAAATAATACATGCCGAGTGGTCCGGTGTTGATTCTCTTACTGGAGGCAAAGCTACAGTAGAGTCAAACTCTTACCAGCATGCTTTTCATTAAGCCTGGAATCTGAACAAGGAATGGGTAGGATAATTTTTAAAGTTGTGAAATAAATATACAGAAAAGTGTAAGATTTAAGGAATAATAGTAAAATGAGCCTTCATGTACCCACCATCAAGTAAAACATTTAGTAATATCTAAGAAAGTTAAGGAATAGAATATGTACTAGGATCTAAGAAAATGCTTGTGTGTCTGCAATTATATCCTTCCCCTCTCCCAGCTGTAGGCACTATCCTGACCGTTCTGTTCCCTTGCATTTGTTTTAGTTTGTTACGTACATATGCGTTCTTAATATCTTTAGGTGAAGAACGTAACACAATCTTTGGGTCGTAGACTAGCTTCAGTTTCCATGAGCTTTCAAAAAAACAGTTTTGAGGAAGTTCATGGCTAAGGCCATGAGTGAGTTCTGCTGAATAGAAGGCTCACCACAGGGTATTGGCAGGGCTATAGCGTAGATGGAGTAATTGACGTCTGGCAGAAATGTGGTTGGAGAGAGTAGACTGCTCTATATTTCTGGTTCTCAGCTCATGATGAATCAAACTCCAGCTTGCAGGAGTAGGTCAGAACAGTACTTCAGTCGTGTCTTATGAGTGTCTTGCTGAGAATGGAATGGAAAGCCGGCAGGTAATCAGTCTACAGGGAGTTTGCGCCAGGCTTATCTGGACATGCTGTGCCACAGGTTAAAAAGAGCACAGTGCTGGCATGGGTCTTGGAGAGGGCAATGCTCAACCTGCCTATTGAATCATGCTGCTCAGATCTATGCTCTGGTGCCTAGTCATTTTGGGATTTGTATTCACTTCTCTGCTGTGCTGGTCTGTTTTCTAGATTCTTTGTTTTTAATTTTTTGGCTACTAACTAGTTTCAGTAGAGCACATTCTTTTGTTAGCTTCTGGAGGAAGTGTACATGGAGGTACACTTTTGGAAACCTTGCATAGCTGTCATTTTTGATACTTTATAAAATTCTAGGTGGGAGATAATTTTTCTTCCAAATTTCAGCGGTACTGCTCTGATGCCTCGTGTTGAGAAATCCAAAACCATTTTGATTTCTGCTGCTTGTACGTGACTTAAAAAAAGTTTGTAGAATATCTTTGTCCTCAGTAATTTCACAGTGATGTGCCTTGATGTGAATCTATTTTCTTTATGTTGGGCAGTCTGATGAACCCTTTCAGTGTGGTAACCCAGGCCTTTCAGTTCTGGGAAACTGTTCAGTGATGATTTTCTTTCTTCTGCTTCTGTTTCTGGAACTTATTTTTTGAGGTTGAATTTCTAAGACTGGATCTCTGTTTTTCCTACTTCTGCCCCTATCTCTGTGTTTTAGCTCTCGAATTCAATCTTGACAACTCTTTGCTATCATATTTTTAAATCTCAAGATCTCTTTGATTTCTGAAAGTTCTCTTTCTTTCACAGTACTCTCTCCTGATTTTTTATGCCTTTCTATTATGGATTTGTTCTGTTATCACTAAGGATATTCATGATAGTGTTTGTTTTTTATTTTTCTTGTGAAATTGCTTTTCTGCAGTTTCTCTTTTCTCCAATTTTTTTCTTTCTGTGGTTATTTCCTTTTCTACATTTTAGGCTTTTCCTAGACATCTGGCAATCCTTTTTTGTCTTATGGTTGAACACTGGACTAAAAAGCTGGTTTGAAGCCTTGGACTTGTAGGAAAGGGTTGTCTTTAAGGTTATCAAGGTTAGCCGTTTCTTTATTTAGAAGTTCTCTCGTGCATGAGAATGTCTTGATTTGGTCAGACTGTCCAGAGTAGAGGATTCCAGTCTTCCTTGCAGTAAGACTGTTTGCCAGTATTTTGAGAACCATATGGGGGAAGGATGGGATTTCGGCACTCTGTGTTTATGGCTATCCTGTCCTCCTTTCTTCCCCACTTTTGGCTTAGTACCCAGTACCTGCAGTCCAGAAAACTTCTCTAGGGAATGAACTTCTGGATGTGGACTTCAGCTTTCAGCTGGTGTGGGGGAGGGCTGGACAAACAGTGGGAGTGCGGGGGTGTCAGGGCTGTAACCTCCAAGAAGTCTTCATTAGGTTCTCCTTATTTTAGCCATTGTCCTTCATCCCCCAGTTGCCAAGGTACTGGACCTGCTGACTGGACAATTTTAAGAAGTGAATTGGGTTGATTCTCTTCTCTCCACTGCTAGCTTGATTATTGAGTCAGCCAGTCCATAGGCTTTTCAGGTTTCAAAATTTTGTTCTGGTTGTTTCTTGTGCTGTCCTGTGGATTTAGATCTCATCCATACGCTTTTCAACTTTTACTGCTTGTACCTTGTCCTGTTTTCTCTCCTTCCTGTGGGTTTGTCTTTTTCCCTGTGGTATATTTTAATGCCATTTGAATAATTCATCTGACAACCTAATTAGTCTTTTTTCCAGTAATATAGTTCTCTAGAATAAAATTTCAAATAGTAATTTTTGGGGTTCTTAACATTCAGTGCTGCTTTGATCTTTTTTACTAATAGAAGTTACACAGCCATCTAACTACTTTCTAAAAGCAACAGACATACCATATTTAGATTACTTGCTGATATAGCCTCAAAATTTTAATAAGAGTCTATATTCTGTATTTCTCTTTAGCTTGTTGGAAGATAACTATTAAAGTCTGTTCTCTTTACATTGATAAACACACTTCAACCTTCTTGGTAGAAGGTCAAATAAATGATACATTTCAGTATTTAAAGCTGTGTAAATATATGATCAGCTCTTAAGTATATGTGCTACTAATGCGGTCATGTTTTCATTCTGTAAGATTATCTTGAAAATTCTTGTGATTTCTCCCCCAGAAACAAAGCAAATCTTAATACATTAAATGTGTGTAGTATAAACATTTTTATTGTAGTAAGATATATAGAAAAAATTTGTCATTTTAGCCATTTTAAAATTATAATTTATACTGTGGGATTAAATACATTCCCATTATTGTGTAGCCATCACCACTATTTTCAAAACTTCTTCATCACCCTGGGGACTTTAAACATTAAGTAATAACTTCCTGTTCCTTTCTTTCCCCTCAGCAGGTAAACTAATCTCTCTTTTCTATGAATTTGCCTATTCTATATACTTATAAGTGGAATCATATAATACTTGTACTTTTGTGTCTGTCTTGTTTCACTTAATATGTTTTCAGGATTCTTCCATGTTATATATAGCATGTATCTGAATTTCACTTATGGCTAAATAATATTCTGTTGTATACATATTCACCATGTTTTGTGTATCCATCTATAGATGAACATAGGTTATTTGTATCTTTTGGTTATTGTGAATAATGCTATAATGAACATTGACATACAGGTATCTGTAAGTCGCTGTTTTTGTATTCATTTTAAATATACTCCAGGTATATACCCTGGAGTGGAATTGCTGGATCTTTTCATATTTTAAAATTTTCCTTATAATCTCTTCTTTTACCCATGGTTTGTTAAAGAGTGTGTTGTTAATTTTCCACTTGAATTACTGATTTCCACTTTTATTCCATTGCAATTAGAGAAGATACTTAGTATAATTTCAGTCTTTTAAAATTTATTGAAAATTGTTTTGTGCCTAACACCTGGGGTCTATCCTGGAGAATGTTCTGCATGCATTTGTGAAAAATACATGTTGTGGTGGCGTTGGGTAGAATGTTTTATATATGTCTGTTAGGTCTAGTTGGTTTATAGTGTTGTTCAAATCTTCTGTTTACTTATTGATCTGTCTAAATGTTTTATCCATTTTATGACAGCGGAATATTAAAGTTTCCAACAATTATAGAGCTATTGAATTCTCTCTTTAATTCTGCCATCGTTTGCTTTATATGTTTTGGGGCCCTATTGTTTATTGTTGCATACATTATTAAATCTGTTTGATGAATTGGCTTTCATCAATATATAATACCCTTCTTTGTTTCTTCTTTGTAACAATTTTTGGCTTACAGCCTATTTTGTCTGATATTAGTATAGCCACCCTGCTCTCTTTTGGTTACATGCCACGTCTTTTTCTATCCTTTCACTTTCAACATATTTGTGTCTTTGGAGCTAAAATGAGTTTCTTGTAGATAGCAGATATCTGGGTCATGTGTTTTGTTTTTATATTTATTTAGCCAATTTTTGCCTTTTGTTTGGAGAGTTTAATCCATTTATATTTAAAGTAATTTGTATAATGAAGGGCTTCTGCCATTTTGTTATGTGTTTTCTTTATGTCTTATACCATTTTGTCTCTAATTTTCCTCATTGCCTTTGTTGACTTTTTGTAGTGAACTGTCCTGATTCTCTTATTAAATTTTGTGTGTAGTGGTTAAATGTTTTCTTTGCAGTTATCATGGCATTTCATTTAACATCATAAATTTATGATCTAGTTTGAATTGATACCAACTTGACTTCAATAGCATGCAAAGTCTCTACTATAAAGCTCTGTTCTCCCTTTATATTGTTGATATCACAAATTACATCTTTATGTATTGTGTGCCTAGTAATAGAGTCATAAGTATTTTCTATACATTTGTCTTTTAAATCATGTAGGAGATAAAAAGTGGAGTTACAAAACAGAATTACACTAATCTAGCTTAGCTTTTATATTTTCATGTCTATTTACCTTTACTGGAGATCTTTATTTCATCATACAGATAGATGTCTTTTGTATGCTTTGACTTCTTTATCATGTCCTGTGTAATTACTACAGGTCTTTCCCCTTTGTAGTTACCATGAGATTTACATAAAATATCTTAAAATTAGAACACCCTGTTTTAAATTGATAACTTACTTCAATAGCATTCCTAAAATTTACTTGACTTCTCTCACATTATAAGGTTGATGTTTAGTAAACATTTTTTATATTGTGTATTCAATAACAGATTATTATATATATGTGGTTATTTTTACTACATTTGCTTTTTAACTTTTAAACTAGAGTTGTATGTGAATTACTGTCATTACCATATTACAGAATCTGTCATTACCAGTGCATTTTACACTACCTATGTTTATATGATGTTAGTGTCCTTTTCCACTCAGAAAATTCTTTTAGCATTTTTTAAGGCCTGACAGTCTCTGTCCTAGTGTTGCTGGGCTATATACAGTTTTCCATGTTGTCCCAGTTAGACTTCTGGATTAGGTGGGGCTGGGAGCTACACTTAGCAGTAGGTTGGGCTATGAATTAGCAAGTCAGTAAAGTCCACTCCAAGCATCCTCTCAGGTATTCTGGGTCAGGCTTTCTGGTCAGGAGAGGCTGAGAGTTACAGTTAGCAGTGGGGAGGGTTATGAATTAGCAACTCTGCCTGAATTGGACAAAAGAAGTAGCTCCAACACCAGAAAAACTTTGTAGTCTTGACTCAAGCCAACCTGCACCCCAAATTCCCTGAACAGTGTCACTGGCTTTGCTCTGCAGACCATCAGCTCTGCCTGTTTTACTTGGCTCCAGCATTTCTCAGCTATGAAGCTTCCAGGTGGTTCGACCAGGCTTTCCCTGTGAGGTGAGACTGGATTGGGACACCCAAGAAGTCCAGCTGTGGTGGGGGTGCTGGAATCCAGCCCGGGCACTCATTTCCCACTGGAGGAAAGTCAGTGTGGTGCTGCCCCGGCCTGGGGAAGGGGCAGTGCAGTCAGTGGTCAGCGTGTAGCTGCTCCTTATCCTAATGCCATCTGTCTTGGTCTCTGTGGTACAAGGGTAGGGGAGTTGTGGGGGCGGATTGCTCCAGCTTCACCCTGTGTTGTAGGATTTTCTCAGTTGTGTCTTACCATTGAATAGTCTAGTTGTTCTTTTGAGGGGGAGAAAAGTCATGTATGACTTGTCTCCCTCTTGGTGACGTCCTACCATTTTAAAGTTGCCTTTTTCTTGATTCAGTATTTGCTTGGTTGCTATAAACTTTTGACTGTTTTCTAGAGTTTTGAAAAAGTTGGTTGTTCCATTCCTGCTTGTTTTTCAATGTTTCTGTGGGAGGACAAGGTCTCGGATTCGTCTACTCCATTTAGTGTTGTGGTAGGGCAACCTCTCTCTAGTGTTGTGGTAGGGCAATTACTGGCTTAAGTCTGAGTCTTGTATAATTCAGATTCCAAAAGTCATGTATTTCCTATTAGAAATTGAAAAATGAAATAAATTTTCATTTTTCAGAGATGGGTTAGTCTATGCCCTTTAGGCGACCTCATGTGTTCCAGATGCTGCAAGGCATTTTGTGAATCTTAATATTCACACAAACCTTGTGAGATAGGTGCTTTATTTTATTTTACAAACTAGAGAGCTCCGGAGAGGTAAGCAGCTTGGCTACAGCGGCACAGGAAATAATAGGTGGTGAGATTAATGTTAAAACTCAGAAGTATCTTAAGTTTGAACTCTTTGAAAATTGGTTTTAAAAATATCTCCAGACTATTTCAGAATATGATGGGAAGGTGAAGGATGGATGTTAGTGTTTTAAAAGCTCCCCATGGGATTCTAAAGCACAGCTAGTTTTGAGAACCACTGCACTTAATATCCTGCCTCCTATGAAATAGAATAAAGGTCAAACTTGAGGCAGGCCATTTTGCTCTAAATTGGGCAGCTAACCCAAATGCCCAGGTTCTTTTCAATGCAGGCCATAGAGTGACCACCTTGTCTTGGTTTGCCAGAGACTTTCTCAATTTTAGCAATGAACATCCTGCATCTTGGGAAACCCTTTATTCCTGGCAAACTGGGATGGCTGGTCACTCTACCAGCCAGATATTTATGAAATTTAATTATCTGTAATAGCGATTTATGGTTTAAAAATCCTAGATGTGTACCTGCGAATTAGAGCACAATTAGGGAAGTGGTTTTCCTATGTATTCCTTTAGCCTTAAGCAGCCCGAATCGTCAAGGTATATTCTGTGTTTGTCAATGAACAAGCTGTCAGTGTTTCTAACTTTCTCACCTCATAAATCCTTGTTTTGCAGAAACTTTTAAAGGTTGCCCCCACCCCTACCCCAGGCCAAAAGAAAAATTGCCATTTATTAACCATTTCAGTCAAAATATTTAAAACTAATATACATAAATTTTAAAAAATAAGTTGAATCTTTTACAACTGAAAATCATAATTATTAATGGGATGTACCTGTTGGCCGCTATGCGATTTATTAAACCTTAGAATCAGACTGGACACTACCACTCATTTCCTGTTCTACATGGAATTTCACAGGGCACTTTTTGTCATAGCAACCTCTGACAGCCCCGCTTCACAAACATATGTCGTCTTCTAAACAAATATAGCATGACCTAATGTTGAAACTGAACAACCCTGAGCCATAAGTTCCAGTGGTTTCTGATGTCAAATAGTGCTGTCTCCCTTGAAAAAATGTCCCACAATGTCTCTGAGAGTAATTTGCATCCCAGGCCTTCTCAGCTCAGTCTGGGAACTATGGGTCTATAGGCACTTAATTTTGTCACACAATTTACATGAAAATATTAAAATGAATAGTCAGCTTCAGTGTTCTTTTGACATTTAATTGCCTGTAAAATCTATGTTAACAAACCTTATTTCTCTGGACTACTCCATAAGATTTGAATGTGTAAGAGAATATTAACATATATTGGTGTTTATGATTGCCTTTTAGAATCTTTCTGGAACATTTCTGGTTAGCAGATCATCTGAATCTCTAACATGAAATAATACAGGGCATTGATTCTAAGACACTATTCTTGATGGAAAATTTGTTAGGTGTAAGTTTGGGCAAAAAATGGTTAAGACCACTGGTCTAATGGACTGTGTATGTTAAATGTCTGTTAAAAGCAGTATCTCCCGACATCCCTACGACATCCCTATCACTTTTCTTCAGTTAACACCCACTGATGACCTTTGAAAACATCATGAAAGGTAATTAGCATGGTCTTTAATGGTGCTCAGCTCATCGGTAACACTCAGCTGTCTATTACAGACCCTTATCTGATCTCTAAGGTATTTTTAAAAATTGATGTGTAATTAAAGTACAGTAAAATACAGATCTTATATTTTCTGTTCAATGAGTTTTTAACTGAATACACCCATGTACCCACCATGTAAATGAAGACATAGAACATTTCCTTCACTACTGTTTCCTATTTCTTTTCATTCCTCCGACACTTGTTGTCTGTTCTTTAATATACGTTGAATCATAACGCATTTTTCTAATTTTTTTCATTTAACAATGTGTTTGAGATTTACTTATTGGAGTGCATGCATTTGTTCATTTCTAATGCT
The DNA here is from genome assembly GCA_030015415.1 of Cynopterus sphinx. Lineage (NCBI taxonomy): Eukaryota > Metazoa > Chordata > Mammalia > Chiroptera > Pteropodidae > Cynopterus > Cynopterus sphinx. Next base: position 50,910,832 of record CM057383.1, on the reverse strand, counting down.
GAGTTATTCCACCGTATGAATATACCAGTTTATTCATTCTGTTTACAATTTTGGGCTATTATTAATAAGGCTTCTGTAAACACTCTTGTACAAAGTTTTTTTGTGAACATATTTTTACTTTCTAGGGATGGAATTGCTGAGGTGTATGGTAAGTAAACGTTTAATAAGAAACTGATGGACAGTTCTCCAAGTGGTTATTCAGTTTTACATTTCTATCAGCAGTATGTGAGTGTTCCAATGGCTTTACATTCTCAGCAGCATTTGTTGATGTTAGTCTTTTTCAGTTATCCTAGTGGAAGTGAAATGGTATATCATTGTGGTTTTAATTTATATTTCTCAGAGGATCTAAGGTGTTGAATACTTTTGCATAAATTTTAAAATTTGTTAAAGTCCAAATTTTTTCTTTCTTAGTTAGTGCTTCTTGTGTCCTGAGAAATCTTTACCTACTGCATGGTCAAATACACTTTTTTCAGCAAGCTTTGTTCTGAGTTTAACATTTAGATCTATGACCCATCTCTATTTTTTTTTTTTTTTTGGAGGGGAGGGTATAAAATAAGGGTATAGACTTATTTTGTTTCATAGATATTCAGTTATTCCATTAATATTGTTATACTTTCCTTTTCTTACTGAATTAACTTGGCACCTTGGTCAAAAATTGATTGTATATGTTTAAGTCTATTTCTGGACTCTCGATTCTGTTCTACTGATATATTAATATATTCTTATCCTAATAGCATAGACTTGATTACAGTAGCTTTATAGTAAGTCTTGAAATCAGATAGAGCAATTTTTCCAACTGTTGTTCTTTTTCAAGATTAGTTTGGCTATTTTTAAGGTCTTTACTTTTCCATGTAAATTTTAATATATATTTTAATCAACCAGTCTAATTTTTTTAAAGCCTGATGAAACTTTTTTGATAGGGATTAACTGTAAACTAGTTTAGGGAGAATAGGGACCTTAACCAAAATTTGAATTTCTCAACTCGTTAACATGCTATCTCTTTATTTAGGTTTTTAAGTTTTGTTGTCTTCAATGCAGAAATCTTACATACCTTTCTGTAGATTTGTTCCTAGATATTTGATTTTCACTGTTGCTGAAATGTTTTTAAAATTTAAGTTTCCAGTCAGATCACTAGCATGCCCTTTTGATTTTTGTGATCTTGCTAAATTTACTTAATATTTTTGATAGACTGCATAGAGTTTTCTATGTATAGTCATGTCATTTGTAAATAATGACTGTCTTAATTCTTGTTTGTCTTTATGACTTTTCCTTGACTGACTGTACGGCTAGGATCTACAGAACAATGTTGAACGGAAATGGTGAGAGCAGATGTTCTTGCTATATTATTTTATCATTATGATGTTAAGTATAGATGTTTTTGCAGATGCTCTTTATCAAACAGAAATTTACATCCCTATAGTTTTTGTATTGGGAGAGGGTGTTGAATATTGTCTAACATGTTTTCTGTAATCATTGAAATAGATGATCATATGGTTTTCCTCTTTTATTTTGTTCATGGGTGAATTTTACTGATTGACTTTCTATTGTGGAACTGATTTTTACTTCCTAGAATAAACCTTATTTAGGCATGACATATTATTATTATCCTTTTTCATACATTGCTGGTTTCAATTTGCTAACATTTTAAGGACCTTTATTTCTATGTTCATGGGGGGATATTGGTCTATTACTTTCTTGTAATATCTTTTTCAGGTTTTGTATCACATATGGTATTTCTTAGGAGTCATTCATATATCATTTTGTCCCAAGCCTAAGAAAGGCAAAAATCAATTGGTTTGAGGTGTTTTTCATGGTCATTTTTTGCTTCCTAACAGCCATCATGAAAAATGTTTTAAAAATTCATGTCTCATTCTATAAAAATTTCATTCTCTGTATGTACAGAAAACTGAAAAAACAAACAAACAAACAAACAAAAACCCAGGAAAAGAATTGAGATGTGCGATGAGTTGCTAAGTCAAAGTTCTGTTTTTGCTAGTTTCTCCCGTTCATTCTATTCATTTCACAGTAATGGGAGGATGGGAGGTGGGGGATGGGGTGAGGAACCTGTACTGAGGTTTAGGCAAGCTTCAAAAGTGATTTTGAATATCTTCAATTACTGTATATAATGAATAAAAATCTTGAGGTTCAAACTCCAAGCATAATGAAATTTAGTTGAAAGCTGCTGAAGTTTAAATCAATTTGTAGTTTTGAAAATAGACCTAGTATTTTCCAATCTATCTATGAAAAGCAAGAGAAATCACTGCTAAAGTTAAAAGTGATAGGGAACACATATAACACATCTTTAATTAAAATGCAAAAGTCAAGGAAATTTACAAATGTGTACTTTAATAGTAAAAAAATCACAAATTTCATATATAATTTGCCATTTATGTAAACCATAAGCTACACACACACATTTTTCCAAGTAAAAGTCTGAAAGGGTAATATCAAAATAAAACAGCAACTACCTCAGAACAAAAATTGTGCATTTACCTCTGGGAACAATAATTGTGTGGGAATGCTAAATGCCTTTTAGCAATGGCTTGAATTCTGCAGATGAGATTCTATTCCTATATATATATTTTTTAAATAAACTTTAAAAAATTGTTAGTGAATCTTGAATCTTCAGTGAAGTAGAAATAACACATCAATCTATTATATATATATTGCTTCAGAACTCTATGTGATAGTGTCCACATGCTCAAATCCTATACACAGTCATTTTTTTCTGATTATCTTTTGGGCAACAATATGTAAAATATATATTTAGGATTGCCATTGAGTTATTTTTTAAGCAGACAAGAAAAAATTACTAGTAAACTGAAAAATATCCTTCAACTTTTTGATTCAGTTACCTTGCCTCAGATTTTTTAAATTGTGCAAATATTTTATCAAAAAATAAATATCATGTTCTGAATATTTAAAATACATATTTCTTTTCTAAGCTTACCACTGACAAAACCATAACAAAAAGGAGTAGTAGCTACCAAACAACTAATGATTTAGTATACCAAAAGCATCATATACAGAATTAAAAGAAAAATGGCAAGAGAAAAGCTATTCAAAACAAAGAATAGGCAAAACATCAATATCTTTAAAATATGAAGCTGTTACAAATCTCTAAGGATGAACAGACATGTCAAAAAGAATTACAAATGGCCAAAAACAAACAAATCTCAAATGCCAAAACAAATAATTTTTTCACCTATTTGTGTTGGATTAAAAAAAGATAATTTCTATTGCTGGTGGGGATTCATTGGCCTCTCTTGCACTTGTTTTGGTATAATACACAGGTAAAGGTTTCTGAAGGACAATTTGATACTCATTAGTTATCAAAGCCTTAAAATGCCTCTATCAGTTAATACTTAATTTATTCCAGTTAAGATTTCCATTTTAAGTTACTTGTAAATAGAGATAATTAAAATGAAGAGAACTAAGATGTTTTCACAGATCAGAAGACTCACCAAAGCCAAAGCAGCTACAATCAAGGTTTCCCCAACTCCTCTCTTAAACTGGAAAAATAGCCAAAAGAGTCAAAGGGAAATATGTTAATCTCCTACTGCCCCGTGTGATTAATTTCTGCAAATACCACAGAATCTGGAGGAGCAGCCTTTCCTGATACCATAAGGTACAAGGTGGAGGGACTGGAGGCACTAAGTCCTTTTTTTTGTTTGTTTGTTTCAAATTTTTGCCTCTGTGACCAGGAATACAGGGATAAAGAAGAGGCACCAGCTTCCTGCACCCTCCGACCCGCAACAAAGGAGCCAAGTATATTAAAATCTAATTTTAGTGCGTTCCCACAAAGTTTCCTCAAAGTTCTTTAATTACTGATTTAAGATGGTCTAGGTGATATTCTTCTATGAAGGATTCTACTTGATTAAAAGCTCTTATTTTCACCAGAATAAGAATTACTTCTTTGACTTCATCACTGAAAAAACAACAAAAAAGCATTTTCCCCCTTAAAAATGCAATATTGAGAGCACAGAAAATTACCAGTTGTTAATCTGAAACAAAAACTTTTTACCTTAAACCAATATCTAATATAGCATAGATGCTACTTTCTCCACGTAATTATAAAATTTAAATAGAGACTATTTAGTAGATGTATTCTGGCAAATTTTAAAGTGAATGACTGTAAAAAGCAGAAAAGCACAAAGCAAATCTATCATCAGAAATCTAAATTGTGCTGTGCTGCTTCCAGCTGTGTGGGCTATTCTGGTGGGAACCTTGGTGTGGGTATTTACCCCACAGATAGTATCTAATGCTACAAATCTGGGTTTTTATTTATTTATTTTTTTGAGAAGTGGTTTGCCAGAACACCACTGTCTTAACGCCTCTAAACATCAAATACTGTGAATGAGACGTGTGAAAAAGAGATTCAGCTACTGCTGGGTAAACAACAGGCTATAGATCTGTACTTGAAGTCTTGAGATTTTAAAAACAGGAAAATTAAACACATTATAAACACTCTTAATAGGAAGACTGGATTTATATTTTTAATTCTGAGTTCCCATGTACTATCTAGTTTTCTGGAAGTGCTTATTTTGGGAGAGATGTACATTTAAAAATATGATATTTATACTCAGGGTAGAGTATAAAATAGTGATTCCAAAGTTTGCACATGAAAATATCTACTAACACTATAGTAATAGTCTCAACTGATTCTTAAAATTTGAATAAAAGTACAAATCTTTCTAAAAATTGCTGAGAACAAAATCCTTGAATTATGTTTATGGGGGTACAATTAAATATGCATTACCTGAATTCACTTTTAGATAATTTAAGTGCAGACTGTAATAAAAACTGGATGAAGTTTTCTAGCTGGGGAATAGATGTTCTCATGGTAGAATCTTCAAACCATTTTTCTGGTAAATATGCTGCTATCTGTTAATTAAAACACATGATTTTTAACAATGACAGGTATTATCTAAGGACTTTTGCTAACATGATCCTCAAAGTGATCATACATGATACATATTATTCTCCCATTTTATAGTGTATGGTTAAATAAATTTTAAGGATTTTCCCTCTGTCAAGGGTTAGACACTTAAATAATTAGATTTTAATGCTAAGAGGTTCAAATAGGCTACTCTTTATGAATACTTTTTAGCAGTACTTGTTTCTACACTCTGTACTACTGAATCATTGAATCTGTAAAAAACATAATTTATAACTAAATGCTAGAAATTCCTAGACACAAATATACTTTTAGTTAAGACAACTGTAATATACATACATTTAGTATTATTTTGCTAAGATACTGGGAGACCTAGCATATGATCTACATATACAAATTAAGAGTAGGTGATTTTAAGATACAGAGAATAAAAACAAAAGTAATTATGGCTGATTTTCTTCTAATTTCATACACTGCTTTAAATGTCCATGTACATAGTCAGTGTACATACATGCATTCAGTTAAAAACAAAACAAAACAAAACACTATCATCATCATGCTAAAGGTAATAAACGATTTGGGGGAAAGTTTTGGTAAAAATATAAAAATGTTAACAAAATAAAACAATTTCATAGAAGGAAGAATAAAAAGAGAAGGGGAGGAAGGACAAACCTGAGATGATACTCTTCAAAGAGACTCTTGAACAATTAAACAGGTTATGCTACAGTTAGTAAGATCGAGATCAGTACTTATATAAAGTAAAAGATGGAGAAAAATGCACCACATATTTATTTTAAAATATGTTAAGTGAAAGTTCTGGAATACACTCTAAAATAAATCTGATTGGTCAGCACAAATAAGGAAAAAGATTTATCCTCTTTTATCACCATTTGCAATAATTCAGAAAAAATGCAGACATACTGCCCAACTAAGGCAGAAAGTCCTACAAGTTTTATATGTAAGCTGTATCTCTTTTTTAAAGACAAATCAGCTCTTACTGGCTTGAAATTTAATGCTATTTGTATTTGGCTTTGTTTTGTATCAAGGGTCTCAATAAAATTCTCATGAAACCATCTAGCTTTTCCATAAATGATCCTCAGACATAAAACCGTATCATCTGGATCTGGTTCTGTAGCCACAAGCTGGGGAGAGAACATCATGTGTCCTCTATTTCTTCATAGTAGACTTTTATGGATAAAGGAGACTAAAAGGAACCTGAAACACACAGCATGGATGATTTAAATTTTGGGTGGGTAATGTAGTTTTGAACTACATGATATAAAAACCATAGTGAGAAAAATCATGGTTAAGACCTGCAACCAAAAGTTTAAGATACTGTTTTTTTTTTTAATTTACTATAAAATAAGTATTTTCCCATATCCTTAAAAATTCTTCAAAAACGTGACTTCTATGGGTAGATGATAATGTTTGTGGACATTTATGTTTTTCAATATCTTCTATTATAAATAATGCTGCAATAATAGTCCTTGTCATTATCCCTCCTTCCTCCAGCACAGAGACTGTTTCCCAGAACCTCTGCACCACATGTTCCAGGTGAGCAGTGCCCCTGTTATGATGTGGGTTATGATGTTGTTTCCCTGTACTTATGACAATACTGGAAATTAGAATGAAAATAATAACAGTAAAAAAATTTGCCAACAAGTAAAACCATATCCTTACTGTATTATTTGCATTTTTCTGATTACTAGTTTTGTTAATCATTTCCACATGTTTAGAGGTTATTTTTGCATATTCTTTTTTTGGTGAACTGCCTGTTGAATGATTGCCTTTTGGCCCCTTTTTTTTTTAATTTTATTTTTAGGCGAGGCAACCTTTGGTTGACCTCACAGATTGCAAGGATCTTGTCAGTTTACAATCTTTTTTTTTTTTTTTTTATGCATATAACACCTGGTCTTCCTAGGTGGTCTTCCATCCAAGTACTAACCAGGCCTAACCTGGCTTAGCTTCTGAGATCAGACAGGATCAGACTTGCTCAGGGTAGCATGGCCATAGACTTCTTTTGGCTATTTTTAATTGGAATTTGTAAAGAACTTTTTAAATGAGGATATCAATCCTTATTACGTAGTATAACTTCTCAGTTTTTTAACTTCCCTTTTTTAAACTTTACAGAAAATTTCAAACATGAACAGGAGAAAGAATAAATATAGAGCTCAATGAACCCATCTTCCAGTTTTAACAATGACTAAATAATCTTGATACCTTGGTTAATGTTTTTTGATCCACTGCAGTGTTATATTTTTATTAAATCTTATTTTTTTCATCATTTCTTCTTTTAAGCTCAGAAAGGACATTTATCTTCTTAGTACAATATTTTATAATTTCATTTTTAACAATTAATTCTTTATTTCACATGAAGTTTATACAAGTATTTAGTGAGAGGTAAGGATCTAACATTCTTTTTGTAAACAGTTTACCAGTATATTAATTTTAAAATAACTAAGCGTTGCCTCTTGGTTTCTAGTCTGTTAAACTAATTTGCTGTTATGTGAGCATCCTGATTTTAATTATTTTGCTATAAAATAGAATCATTTCCTACACAACTCACCTGGTTGCACTTTGTAACAACACCTGGCCCAGGTTTGGCATTAAGAAGAGCTATGATAAGGTAACGATTCAGCAGCTTCCTTAGTCCTAGCTCTTGCAAGGTGTCATCTGGGAGGAGTCCATTCCAAAGAAGAATATTGCGGAAGAGCTAAAAATAAAATAAAATGCAAAGTGACTATGTACTTTTTCTCCAAAGGACAACTGGAATAGTCTCCAACAAAGATAAAAACTTGGTCAAACTTTTAAACTTTTAATATTGGAATTGCTAATTTTAAACACAAAATACTTCTAAATACCTGATACTTTCCAACCTCCATATTTTCATTTGCTTATCCCATTTTCATTTTTTAGGACAACCATCCTAAATCCAACTCAAATAAATTTGCTGGAACCCTTCTAGATCAATAATCTTCCTCCTCAATCCATACTCTCCTAGAGCCTGGGGCCATCAGATGCAAGACCGTAGGACACCAGGATTCATAAACAGCTACCATCAAAGCCAGTGCCACTGTGTTACCAATGTGTGTGACCTTGAGAAATCAAATCTGAGAAAGTCATTGCTCTGAGAAAGTCATTGCTCTGATATATAAGATTAATAATAACCTATAAGTTGGGGGATAACTTGGGTAAAATACTCAAAAACAATTCTAATAAAATATGGGTTACCTTTTCCTCTTTTAAATCCAGGCCTTTTTATTAATTTTACAGTGTTTTCCACTTTCTTTCCTGTATTATATTTATTACTCTAAGTGCTAAATTGCATGCAGTTGAACTAACATGGAATGCTTTTTTTATACTGTCATTGAGACACTGCTCCCTCTTCCTGGAAAGCCTCTTACTGACTCAACCACATGAGAAATATAAATGAACCTTATGGAAATAATTTTTGCTGAGGTCACCTATGACCTACTAACTGTCAAATCAAATAAATACTTTCAGTCTTTCTCCTAGTTCTTTTCAGTGCCATTTAACATGTCTTCATTCCTGGAAACCCCTGGCTTAGATACGCTGATGCCACTCTCTTGTGATCATCCTAAGTGTCATTATTCATTCTAAGGCTTCTTTGAAAACTCCACTTTTTCTGCCCACTGCTTATGCCAGTGTTTCCCAAGGTTCTGTCCTTAGCGACCTTCTCATGTTTCACCAAGTTTCCTCAGAGGTTGTCATGGCTCCAAATATTACCTACATGTGGTTGACTCCCAAATCTCCAGCTCAGATTTGTCCTCTGTAATTCACACTAGTATATTCAACTGCCTCTTAGACCTCTATTTCTGTATTTGTCCATAGGTATCTTCAATTCACTATGTCTAAAACAGATCTCATCTTCCCTCCCAAACCTGTTCTTCTTGTATCCCCTCTAATGCCCTCAAAGAATGTCACTGCAAGTAACCAGGCTGCTAAAGTCAAACTCTGCTAGTACTCCACATTCTTCACATATAGTTGATTAGTCATCAAGTCTTTTCAGTGGTTCAGCCTAAATATCTTTTGAACCCACTTTTCCCTTACCATCCCTATTGCCACTGACTTAGCACTGACTTTATCCTTTATCTTTTAGACCAGGGGTTAGCCAACTATGGCTTGTGGGTTAAATCCAATTTACAGCCTTTATTTATTTATTTTTTGTAGACCTGGTGAACTAAGAATGGTTTTTATATTTTTAAAATAATTGAAAAAAAGAGGAAAAATTTGTGACATATGAAAATTGTAATATATTGAAATTTCAGTGTTTGTAAGTGAAGTTTTATTGGAACACAACCATGTTCATTTGTTTCCAAACTGTCTATGACTGTTTTTGCACTATGGTGGCAGAGCTGAATAACTCAACAGGAACTATATGGCTTACAAAGACTAAAATATTCACCTTCTTGTCCTTTACAGAAGTAGTTTGCTGATCTCCACCTTACAGTACACTGGATTTAAAAGAAAAAAATATATTTTTATTTTTGCAGTTTTCTGCTTACCTTTAGACCTGACCAGAACTGTCTTTCTTGGAATTTTGACTGTGGTGACATTTTGTTTTCTACAGCACTAATTTAAAATGAAAGAAAGGACAAAATGCATAATTAATCTTTAATGGAATATAAATAGAGGTGATCCATTATCTATCAAAATTACAAATGCATGCACACTTTGACCCAACAAACCCATTTCTGAGAATGCCTTTGGTAGATACACCTGCACATATACAGAATGTCTATAAAATTATTCACAATATTGTTGCATGGTTTACCACTTATATGCCCATAAATTATAGTATATCTATATAATGGCAGATTTTTTAAAAATGAGGAAACTACATAAAAAGGTCTCAAAGATGTGCTAAGTCAAAAAGTAAGGTACAAAACAATGTACAGCTGTTTACAACATACTTCCTTTGATAAAAGGAGGGGAAAATAAGATTCCAACATATGTAACTATTCTAATAGCATAAAGAAATTCTGGAAAGGTTAAAAAAATTACTAACAGTTATTATTACTGCATGAATGTATATGCTCAGAAAAGGAAGGGTAAAAACTGGGAGGTCAGGAGTGAGAGGGAGTAAGACTTTTCATTTTAAATATAAATAAAATTTTAAAAATATTCACTCCTACTTTTAAGTCATGTGAATATATTACTTATCTTCAATATCAAAATACAAACCTTAACAGGGCAGAATTTTTATTATGTACACATAGTCTTGATTCAGATGAACCAGAAAACTTAGAAGTTCCTTTCTTTTTTCTCCATAAAGCTCTTCCGTCCTATGAGTACTTGCCAGATAGCTTCAGTTTATGATCTAGTATTATAACTGATGCCTTTTTGGCAAATGTATAATTATTTATCAATTACTTCTTTCATAATTAAGGTAAATACAGAATTTATAAATGCAGTTTCTGGTCTCTCAGGGATGTTTCAGGCCTTATGCTGTGCTTTTTCTATGCCAGGCATTGTTCTGAGCACTCTGCATCTTCAAAATGTCCTTTAAGATAGGCATTAATTTAATGCCCTATTTTACATTTGAGGACACAGAAAGGCCCAAGGTCTAATGTTCAGTAATAGTGAACCTGGACTCCAGAATCTGTGCTTTTAATTACTCTGCTATGGCAACCTGTCATGTTCTTAGGAATAATATTTAAAACAAACCCTATGTCCAAGTGCCAAGTATCATATGTGGCATATAGAGAAGGTGACCGTTAGAAATATTTGTTAAAGTCTTAATTTGCATCTTAATGGGTATATAATGGGTACGTTTTGAAAAACAATAGTTTCTTTTGTATTACGAATTTGTATTATAGAGTTAGCTATTTCACACAATCTAGAAATTAATAGCTCTTACCTCTCTGGATACAGAGGAATAAACACATCATCATCTATTGCCTTCTTCATTCTTGAAACAATAGATTTAAGTAAATCCTATTTAAAAATTTAAAAATATCAGTGATAGTCATAGGTAGAAATCTATTTACCCAAAGAAGTAATTTTAACAGTATAGTGCAAATTTGTACAGTCACAGATTCAGGTGTTAAAATAACTACCAATCAAGTACAAGAAAACTTCATCCATCCATACTGTTGCCTACCACTGTAACTGGTGTATTTGCATTGTTGTATAGTATTCTGTTACATGACTAATACTGATAGGACATTTAAGATGGTTTCCAGTTTGGGAGCTATTATAAATGAAAGTTCTTCTACATGTCTTCTAGTATGCATAAGCATACAGTTCCAATGGCTACACACCTAGGAATGGAACTGCTGGGATATAGTTCATGTCCTTATGTTCAACTTTGTACAGAATGCAGAATTGTTTTCTGTAGTGGTATTCCATTTATATTCCCACTGGCTGTGTATGAGAAATCCTGTTTACCTATACCTTTATTAAAATGTGATATATATTTTTTTAATGTTTGCAAGTCTGGTGGAGTTTTAGTCATGTATTATCATATTTTAATTTTTCTGTTGAATACTATGATGTTGAGCATCCTTTTATATTCTTATTTGCCATTTGGACATGCCTTTTTACAAACTACCTAATTAAGTTGCTTATCAATGTATCTGTTTATTTATTAGGTCTATTTTTTTTTCATACTGATTTGTAGAATCCTTTTATATATTCTAGCTAGGAGTTTTTTATTGGTTTGTCAATGTCCTTTGATGCAGTAAATTCACTTAGCAAATTCATTTTATTGTTTGTATGTCAAAAATTAGAAACAAAAATATTGAGTCACAGGAATGTTTAACATGAAGTTATATCCATTTATATTTCATGAAATATTTAGCTAAGGTTTATGGAGACTGTAGTAACATACAAATTTAAAAATTTAATGAGATCATGTTAAGTAGAAGTATGTTACAAACACACGTCCATTAGGATTATAGCTTTGAAAAAAAAGGCTGGATAAAAATATTCTATAATGGTATCATATCAGTCCTTGAACTAGGATGAAAAAAATAACAAGAGTTAAAAAAGTTTTTTCATGTATTACCACAATTTCTATAAGATGTTGTTCTTATTCTTAAAAAGGAATCCAAATTTGAAAAATGATAATGCACACTGCACACTAGAAAGTTATTTTTAAGTTGGTGATAATGTGTGTAACATAAATTACCCTATATACTAATCAAATTACTTATATACAATTCAACTAAATATACTTTTTCATACAAAGTATACCTAACTGAAGTCCTATTTCTTTCCACTAAAGTGACTGTAACATATTCCTCATGTTACATAGCAGTATTTAATAAACATTAAAAACCAAAATTTGATTATTTTATTTCTTAAACATTTTAAATTCTTTTAAAAGAATAAAGATTTCTTTAGGCAATAACCTTTCAAAGTAGTATCTGAACCTGTATAAATTATTAAGTTAGTGCTAGAAAAAGATAGTTATGCTTTGATTTTTTTTAATTTAAATAATTTTGAATGCCAGCCTTGACAAATATTTTCATATTGTTTAAATTTTTGTTTCTTAAACATAGTTCTTTAAAAAATGTTATAAAGGGTATTATGGAATAAAATGACAAATGGAATATGAATGGTAGATTAAGCATTGTTAAATTAACTGACAACTGTACTATGTTATATAACAACTATCATTATTCTTAGCAAATATGCAACTTACTCTCAAAGTGTTCCAGAGGAAAAATAACGCGTGTGTGTGTGTGTGTGTGTGTGTGTGTGTGTGTGTGTGTGTAGTGTAGTGTAGTGTATATATAGTGGGAGAGCAAATAATAATGCAAATGGGGAAAAATATTAATGATAGTTGAATTTCGGTAAAGGGCCTATGAGTATGCTATTTTTATTCATGAGACTTTTCGGTCAGTTTGACATTATTTCCAAATAAATTGTTTAAAACAAAAAGAAAACCTAAATTCATATATTTAAAACTCAGCTCATTAACTTTTCCAATTAAAATACATTATTTGGTGAAAAAAAGTTCTACAAACAGTGAAGTTTTAACTACACACACACATCCTTTGTATGTGTACTTTAAAAACAGCTTTAAAAAGCTATTTATAAGTTCTAGCTACTTGTTTTTATGCTGCTCTTTATATCCATGGAGATTATCCCAGGTGGACATTGAGGCCCTCGGTGAAGAATGAAGGCAGGTGCTCACCACAGAAAAAAAAATAAACACACAAAAGCCTTTGCTTTTTGTGTGTTTATGTATAGGGGTTATGTAATATTTTATTTGTAAAACAAGAAGTAGAAAACCACAAATCTCTTTAAATACCCAACTGATGCCATTTTTACATTTCCACTAACTGGTCAACCAACCTATGCCTAAAAACATTAAATAATAGGAATCACTTATTCCTAAGGCCACCCATATCTTTGGGCAGCTTTTAACTATTAGATTTTAGTTAGTTGAGAAATAAACCATCTCCTACACCTTCCATTCCACAGTCTTAGTTTACTTTTAAGATCCTATAGGAAGCTTCTAATCTCCCTTCCATATGAAAATTCTTCAGATTTTAAGATTGGTATCTCACTTTTCTGTATCTTCTCTTTCCCATGCCATCTTAGACACATTTCATTTAACATACTTATACCCAGAATTAAATGCAACATACTCATGGAAGTCTCATCTGTGGGTGGAGCACATATAATGCTTTTACTCAAAACAGCACATTTCTAGTAGGATAAACTCCCAGTAGTCTTTCTGTTACTCAAATGAAACTGTTGATTCATTGGGTTTACTGTCAATTATAATCCCTCTCTGTTTTACCTATGCTGCTTCAAAGCTGTATCTCTCATATTTTATTTTTGCAGTTGAATTTTTTAACATAAAGGTAGGATCTATGTATATTCCTTTTATATTGAGTCAATTCAGTTTCCCAGTATTTTGAAGTCCTTTTGGATTCTCCTAGCTTTTTGCCATTGAGAAATTTTATTAGCATGAATTTTATATCTTTATCCAGTTCAAGCCGAGAAGATATCTAATATTAAAAGACTCCCCCTAAGTAGTTATATTCCAACTGGTTAGTATCCTTTATGTAAACTCTACCAGTTTCTTTGTATCTAACTATACCACAACTAAGCTTTCTTTTCCCATTGTTATAGCAAGGCCATAATTCCACTAGATTTTTGCAAACAAAGGTAATGAGTTCCCCCACCCCCTTTTAGAAGGAATGAATCTGCACTAATGCATTTAATGCACAACCTTCAATGGCTGGCTGGGCCAAAAGAATACAAATTAGACCACTGAACAGAGAGAAATAAGCTGATAAGAATGACAACAATAATACCTGGGTCTTATTACACGTATGTGTATCCTTTAATGATGATTATCATTCTTGTTAGAGTACTCAAAAATATCAAGGTATATTCTTATATCTTACTATTATAAAGAGGAAAAAATGATATATTCTAGTTTCTATAAATCAGAACTAAATATATTTTCCCTCAAATAGTGTTCTTGCATATCTTCTGAAAACAAAGATTCACAATACAATTATACTGATTTATAAAGAAATTCACAACTCTGGAAATTATTACCTTTTTGCCTTTACTAACTTCACTTTCAAAAGTGGACTGTTCTTCAAGAATTGTTCTGCAATGCGTTATTAAACTTGTTGTCTGTGAGTTTGACAAGGGATCCCAGATGAATTCTACAAAGTCTGAAACAAAAATTTCAGTGGTTTGTAATTTATTTACTATATTGCTTTGTTACATCTATATAACTGAGGCTTTTAGCAAAGATGTCTTCCATTTCTATGTGGTTTAAAATCCGTACCAATTATTACCATTATGTATTTGCACACATCCTCAATTTCTTTGTTGTGTTTGGTCTTGGTTGAACTTGTCTGGCTAAACCACAACCCTAGGTAAATCCGTCATGTCACTTAGTCTATGCTTGCAACCAGGCAGCTAAAGTGTGGCTGGAAAAAAATACACTTTAAATTCAGCACCATGAAATGCTAATGAATCCTTAATGCTGCCTAGCAATGATATTCTGTTTCCCTGGCCCATTCCTTCTTCTCACCTAGATGATTATTTCCTTGCTTATGGAGTTAAGAAGAGTAAAATCCAAAAGTTAATGGACTTTACTCTCCTAGATGCCTGTTTACTTTCTGTCTTCTTCCTTGCTCTCAGATGATCACTTCCTAATTTGATGAGAAAATAGAATCAAGCAGAGAAGAAGCTCCACAAACTCTATCACAGTATCCATACACCAACCTGCATCTCTGCCCACATGACCTAACTCAGTGGTCTCCAATCTTTTTGGTACCAGGGACCGGTGCTCTTATGGATACATAATGCCTGATGACCTGGAGCCGAGGCAGTGATGCTAGTGCTGGGGAGCTGCTGCAAAGACAGATGAAGCTTCACTTGCTTGCCCGCCATTCATGTCCTGTTGTTGTGAAGCCTAGCTCCTAATAGGCCACCGACCAGTACCAGTCTACCAGTCAGGGGGTTGCTCTAACTTGTCTCCCATTCCTATGGATGAAGACCAACTCTTTGTGTATACAAGATTCCAACATCTTCAGCTTACTTGAAGATCCTGCTCTGGAACTGTGTCATCACTCTGGTATTGCCATCACTTCTACTTGGATCCTTCCAATCAGCCCACAATTATTCCTCTTGGATTAAAAATAATTGCTCTCTTGATCATACTTTCCCCTCTAGTACTGCACGCTTTCTTTCATTTTACAACAAAATTCTTCAAAAAACTTATCTAAACTTCCTATTTCTAATTTCTCTCTTCCCATTAACTCGATTTCATATCAGTTAGGCCTTATCTCCAACTGTTATAACTAACTACTCATCATATCACAGATGAACTTTACATTGTCAAATCTAATAGTTGATTCTAGTCTCCATCTGATTTATCAGCAACAATTACAACAGTTGACCTTCCTCCTAGAAATGCTTTCTTGACTTGGCTTCTAGGATATCATTCCTGGTTTCCGACCTACCTCTCTGGTCTCCTCTGCAGGCTGCTTGTCATCTCTTTGACTTTCTAAATGCTGTAGTACCTCAGAACTCAGGTCACTTTCTCTCTATTTTCCTATCTGTATCTATACACCCTTAGTATTTAAATTCAGTTTTGTGGCTTTAAATGCCATCTATATTTTGATAAGTTCTAAACTTATATCTTCTATTTGGACCACTCTTTTAGACTCATATACTCAACAGACTTGTTTTCATCTCCACCTGGATGACAGGCATCTCAAGCTCAACACATGTCAAACGAGCTCCTGATATACTTCCTACCTTCAACTTGCTCTTCTCAGTCTTTTATGATTCAGGAAATGGCAACAAAACCAGCTGCTCAGGCCCACAACCATAAAGTCATTCTTGATTCCTCTCTTGCTCCACATTTAATGCATTAGCAAACACTGCCAGTGCTATCTTTAAAATATATACAGAATTCAAATACTTTTTAGTATCTCTACTTTTAACTCTCTAGCCCAGGCTATTATCTTCTGTTGCTTGGGTTACCAACCAAAATGCTTACAGTTCATTCTCAACACAGTAACCAGAGTAATTCTATTAAATATTAAGGTAGATCACATCACTTCTCTGCTTAAAAGCCTCCAAATGCTCCTCACTTTCACTTACATTAATAAATAAAGTCCTTACAAGTGATAATAAGGCCCTATCTGATATAGCTCCTGCCATTCTTGCTAACCCCTTCTTACTTTCTATAGCTACACTGGCCTAAATGCTGTTTTTAAGCAAACCAGGCTGGCTCCTGCCTCAGTGTCTTTGCACTTGCTGCTTCTGCTGCCTTGTAAACTCTTCCCTCAGATATTCATATGGCCCGCTTCTTTACTTCCTTTTGGAATCTGCTCAATGATGACCTTAGGAAGGCCAACTTATTTTAAATTGCATTCTTCTTTGACAATTTGTATCCCTTTCCCTTATTTCATTTTTCTTCTTAGCCTTGTAGCTAACATGCTCTAGATTTTATCTTGTTTCTAATCTGTCTTCTTCACAGAAAGTAAATTCCACAAGGGCAGGGATTATGATTTTGTTCATTGCTTATATGCTAAAACGATAATAGTGCCTGATAAAGGGTAGACGCTTGTAAAATACAAGTTAAATAATATAAAAAATTATACAGGTTAAAAAAAAAAAACAAGCCAAAAACAGAAACAGCTATTTCTCAAACATCTAAAAGGTTAGGCTTCTAATAACCTTAGAGATATTCAGTCCTCTAAAACTGAGACCTACCATATGCCTCACATTAAATACAAGAGACACAGCAATAAATAAGACTAAGTAGCTGCCTTTGAACAATTTGTCTAACAGCAAATACAAATGCTTAGATAAACCATAGAATTTAGTGTGTAGATGCCACTGTAAGTCCAGAGTGCTATAGGAACACAGAAAGGTATGCCTAAACCAGTTCCTAGAACAGTGTCCACATTGAGTCCACATTGAAAGATGAAGAAGAGCTAGTTAGCCCAATGAGAGGTGGGGCTGGGAGGTTTGTCAAATGGAATGGAGCACTAAAAGAGAGTACAGCTGAAGTACAGTAGAGGTGGTGGGGATGAGGGGAAGGAGTAGAGCTTGGAAAGAGAAGGGGCTAGAGAATTACTAAACAGAGATGGAATTCTGAAAGGCCTAGAAAGCTATGTTAAAGAGTTTAGACTATCTGTCAGGCAGTTAAGAATAATTAAAGTGTTACAAGTGAGGTAAGACAGATTCAGACTCATATTTGAGACAGATCTCTATGGTTATAGTATAGAAAGTAGGTTGGAAAAAGGGGGAAAAAAGCAGACTTGGCAATTGCTTACAAAGAGAATAAACAAGAGAAAGTGGATAACTTGAAGATTCTGTTTTGAATATGTAGATGTCATTTTCTAGAGAAACATAAGCGCAGGTCTGCAGCAAAGATGAGAAGTATGATTTTGCATGTGGAGTCTGAGCTGTCTGTTGGACACCAAAGTGGATGCACTCAGCATATGACAGCGATGAACTACATAAGACTATTGAGCATTTAAAATGTGGCTAGTATAATGAGGAACTGAATTTTAATTTTACTGGCTAGGTAAAATTTTAATAGCTACATATAATTAGTGGTTACCATTTAGATATGGACAGCACTAAAGGACAGTGTGAAATTATCCAGGGAGTATGAAGAGGGTCCAGCATAAGACCTGAGAATATAGAGTGTTAATTTCTCATAATGTTACTTTATGGGGGACTGTTTAATTGTTAATGAAGTATTTGGAGTTTTTAGAAGAGTACTCAAATGAGGCACACACATTCTTTGCTATCAGTAATACAGCTAATAGTTAAAAGTAGTAACTTTCTAATACTCCTCATCACTGCACAGCAAATTAGAGAAAAATCTTTAACATTTAGTAAAGGTGACTGAGAAGCAATATAAACCTGTCTGCTTCATCTTTTAATATAGTTATGTAGATTTTGCTGCCAGAATCCATTCTCAGTGACAAGAGATCCTTACTAAGTACCATTTCAGGTAAAACAAAGGTCTTTAGACTTAAGTACAGCATCAATGCTAAGTGCTTCTGACTGCCAGTGGCAGATGTGAGGGAATAGTAGTACTGTTTTTTTAAGTAGAGAAGAAACATAAGGGGACAAGTTAAGAAAAAGAAATACCTGTAGTTGGGATGGAAGTGTTCCACTAATAAATGGCCTAGGAGTTATAAAAGCAACACTCATGTCACAAACGCTAAAGGCTATCAACAACTTGGTAGCAAATCACTTGCACAAACAAGCATTTTTAAAAATTTGTTGATTTTTACTGCATATTACAGTTCCTTCAAAAACTTCTGAGGAAAAAAAATTGTGAATATGACAGAAATTAATAATTTTATACTCTTCCCCAAAACAATTTAATTTTATCAAGGTTATAAAGCAATACCTATAAGTCGAGGAATAATTGTTTTGTTGATGACAGCAGACAAGATTTTCTTATCAGAACCATTTTCCTTCTCTGGATCTTCCAAATTACTATCCATAAATTCTTTTATAGATGTGAACCATGGCATCTGTTTTAAACCTATGGAATCAAACTTACAAATAAAATTATCAAAGTTATAAATAAATTCTCAAATATTAGTTTTTATTTTTTAAATTATTTTTATTTATTTTTTTAATGCCTACAAACACCTGGTCTTCCTAGGTGGTCTCTCATCTAAGTACTAACCAGGCACAACCCTGTTTAGCTTCCAAGATCAGACAGGATCGGGCATGTTTAGGGTGGCACAGGCGTAGACCATTAGTTTATTTTTAAATGGTTAATTTGTTCAGTAATCACCAGAGCTTTCTAAGGATCAGAGAATAAGTTCATATTTTAATTTCATGTATACAGCACAAGACTACCAAGGCCAGGTAGGATGACACACATAAGACAGGATGTCTAAGCAATATGTATACATTTCAAACATTAATTCTTATGACAAATGTCTAAAAATGCCCACAGTGTGTTCAAAGCCTACCATACCACAAATGCTATTAGGAGCAAAATATATATTTGTTAGACTAGCACTTAAAATAACCATGGAATTTATTTATAAAAATTCATTTACCTCCAGCAAAATTCCCTTCTGGCTTCCTCAATTCTCATAGGCACAAATGTGTATTTTGCACGTGGTTTAGCTTACTAGGCAGATAGCAGATAGCCAATTATTATTTGTTGATTAAACTCATCTCTGCTAGGTATAAATAAGAGTACTCTATTCGTTTTAAGTGGTTAATAACTAGGCTGCTGGCCCACCAACTACTTATCTTTTTCTCAGGAATATGCTTGGTTTCTGTATTATGAAGACTATACAACCTTGAACATAACACAGAACCAACAGGCATGCATGACTAGGGCAGAGAAAGATAAAAAAAAAGTATGGTTTTATCCTTCATTTTGTTAAATCTTTACCTTCAGCTCTCCTCTCTTCCTAGAATTTCATTTTCTCATTTCCGTTTGCTTATTAGGCATATCCACACAGACGTCCCGCTATCACTTCATTATCTGGAAAGTGAAACTTTCTTCAAAACTTTTCCCTCTCTGAAAAGTCCCCATTTCTATTTAATGGAACTAACTATTATTCTAATAACCCAGAAACCAAATCATGGGGTCATATTTGGATGTGGCAAGTTAGGGTTATTCTCAGCATTTTACTGATTCTTATTTCATAATACCTCCTGTAATCAACTCTTTTTCTCTTCTCTTTGTCACTATAACCCTATGTAAGAAATTCATAACCTTGGACTTGGACTACAGCAAATCCTTCATATCTATCTATCATCCATCCATCCATCCATCCATCCATCCATCCATCCATCCATCTCTACCTCTCAACTTCCTTATCTCCAAATTAGCCTACTGCTAGGACTTTATAAAACTTTATTTTCATCATCTCACTCCTTCCATTATTCACTAAAGCCAGCTCATATCTCTTAATTTAAGATCTGAACATCCTATTTAAATCTTATATATCCTCAAATCTCCATCTTAAATTCCTCCTCAATTAAGCTTTCCTAACCAACTATTCCCAATATATCATCTCCAGTTTCAGAACTCTTGGTAGCTAGTGTCCTCGGAATATAAAATTCTTAAGGTCTAATATTACCTTTACTTTTCTGAGTGATCTTAAATTTATCACAGAGTCAGCTAAAAAAAAGGTTATTTCCTTTACTGGTGTCTAGTGCCACTCAGCCTCGAAAATAAAGTGAGAACTAAGAAAAGATGGGTGTAGACCATTATTCTGAAGCACTAATTATCAACTCCAACTCTAAAGTGAAGTATTTTATAATCTACTAACAAGGGAATTTAAGTAAATAATATCAGGATTAGTTTTTTCATGTGTTAAATTTAAATACCTTAAGAGGATTCCAATCAATCAACTGAACTCGTATTAGGGGATTTAAAAGCTTCGGTATGCATAAACCAATGAAAGCTTCATGATAAGAATCAGGAAACTTCTCTCGCCATTGTTGAAATTTCAACAAAATATTCTGGATATTACAAAAATCATCCTGCACATCTTCAAAAATCTTCTTGTGATCTTGTAAAATGTCACCTGTGAACAAATGGGTCTTTGTATATTATGCGTTTTAATATTGTGAATTTTGTTTACTATAAACATGGTCATGCATAACCATGTAATCAATTGAGCTGAATTTTTCCTTTGATTTCATATTATCATATAAATTTACATATATTACATATTAACATATAAATTCATTTTATTAAAAATCACTTTAGTAATAAAAGCAATAATGATCGACACTAATAAAATTTATTATTTGAGTCCCTGCTATATGCGAAAACATTACAAATACATTATTTCATTTCATCCTAATGACCTTTATAAGGTTAAGTGTTATCAGCCTATTTACAGACAAAAACTAATATCAGATTTAGAGATTTAAGGAGGTCGAGGAATCAGCACAAGATCGCACAATATAGAGCCCTCTTCTAACTGTAAAGCCCATGACTCTTTCAACTATACATATTTTACTATTTCATCATGCACAAATGGCTTGACTACATTTAATTATTTTAAATTAAAAATTATAATAAAGTATGTAGTGGAGAAATGAAACCAAAAATGTTCATGGTTCCTTTATAATAGGAGATGAGAAAGGCTGAGGTAAAAACTATAGATGCAATAGTATTCAATGCTCTTCCATTTTATCTCATTTTTTTCAAAAGTAGGAAAAGTCTTAAAGGAGATAGAAAAGTATTCCCTTTTTCCTAAATTGTCTCTACTACTTTATATAGTTTATGTATTTTAGGGCAATCACTGCAAAGCATTTCCTAACATTTCAGTATTTCAAATCAAGACACATTAGAAACGTGGTGATTTACCTTGGCTTTTTTGGAAGTCAGTCATGTCTGCTGAAGATAGCTCATCATCACTAGATGTCCCTTCTTGATGATCACAATTTCCAGAAAGTGCTCTTGCTTGTCTTCTTCGTGCCCTGTATTTTAAAATAAACCTGAAATCAATTAAAAACAAATAGCTCTTGCACAAAGTAAATGCTTTAAAACAAAAAGAAGTCATAATTTAAAATGCCCAGAAATACAGCATCATATTAGCACACAATTTTGTTAATATTTTTGACATTTTAGCTTCATTAATTTAAATTTCTTAGGAGACATTCCCGTATGCTACCCAGATTTTGGAGATTAGGTTAACATTATAATTAGGACTGGCTTCTACCTAGCAGCAATTCCCAGACTGATAAATGCCATTTTACCCATTACTTTTGATTCACCCAAGTACACCAATGTGTTTTTAAACCCTGGGATTAAAGATTTAAATTTGGTTAAGACTGCATAATTAAATCCTGGTTTTACATTATTCTCACATACTAATTTGTTAGGTTATGGTTAATTATACCATATGGTTAATTGTATTAAGTAGTATAAAATACTTGCTCAATGATGTTGTAAGTCTTCACTTTATATAGCTACCTTCGAGATTCGATCTCTTCTAAAATCCATTGAGTTTTTTCATCTATAGCCAAGTCTCCATTTGTTGATGTCTCAGCTTCGCCTGTTCTCAAAAGAAATAAAGTGAAACGAGTTATATTTTAGGTATGTATGTACATATGTATATATAAACATAAATAAGCTTAAATTCCATATTTCATCATGCAATGTTAATTCTGTATCACAATGTTAGTAGGCATTGAGTTTGCAAGCCTAAGAGAATGTGCCATGGCTGGGGAATATAGTTCAGCAACTTCACAACACTAACAAAATTCTACCATTAAGTTTCTTTTCTTCATATTCTTTTTAAGCAGTTTTCACTAGTTTTTTGGTCCCTGTCGCCAAATGCTAGACATATTTGCATCATCCATGTTATTTATATTATTTCCTATTTTAGCATGTACCATAATGCATGACCAACTAAATGTCATGTGTTTCTAAGTCATTTTGCTTTTGCTATTATCAACTACTTGTGATGGTCTCGTCACTTTCACTGTGCCCTAACAGCACTTTAATCAAAGGCATCTCTAAAAATACAAAACCAGCATGAGAACTAAAAGTTAGCATACAAATCTTATATAATGAGATCTGACAGATGATTATATATTGAAATCAACCAGAATTTCTTTAACCATAAACAATCAGTGGAAGGGCCAATGTAAACTTTAAAAAGTCTATAGACTTATATCAACTCTTATCAAAGCAGTCATTAAATGGCCATATAAATATTTTGTCTCAAATACTAAGTAATTAGTAATTATAATATTTATTTTTTGATTGTAGACCTAAGATATTTTCAAACCTTAGCTCTAAAGGTTTTGGAAAGAAGGATAAAAGGTTAGAGGAAAAATACATAAAAGGCATTTTTTTTATATAGAAATAAAAATGTTTTCATTCTCTAGCTGATAATTCAGCTTAATAAATCATAAATCACGTTGAATATGAAAAACACTAACGTGATAACTGTTGTAAATACGTTGATTGATGTTTTAATTCATCTTGCCTGCGTTTCATAAAGATCATGGCTTGTTTTAAAAGGAGTGCATGCATGGATGATTCTATTTCTTGGATGCTGATAATCTGAAATACATATATAACATTTTGTAGGTCATCAATAATGAATAATAAACTATAATATTAATGTATTAGCATATGAATATGCTTAATTCTCAAATAAACATTTTTATTATCCATAGAATGCCAATTAAAAAAACACTGTGAGGAACAGACCTAGTTGTCAATACTTTTAATAAAACCAGAATATCAACTTACTGTACTAGAACAGCTATAAATATAAATAAATAATAAAACCAAATGGACTAGAGTCGGGAACACAGATAAGAGTAGACACATAAGGGTTGAGACAGAAGAGGAAGAGGAAATGATGGATGCAGCCAGTCTTCATGTGCTGAGGGGGCAAACTGCAGGGGTTTACTTGAGAAAACTGGTAAAATTATAAAAAGTGGAGAACAGAAGAGACCTAACTTTACAGGTAAGAAAGTTGCAAAATGAAAATGAGTGATCAACTGAAACTAGCATTCTTACATTTCTTGGCTGACAAGACTTTAACGGTGTAATTCTTTAAGAATAAAAGAAGTTACACTGTAATAAATGCTTCAGAAAGTAACTGCCTAGTGGTATTAAAAGGCAATCAACTTAAAACAATAGTAAATAAAAACTAATGTAGAAAGTAGAATACATTTTTTAAATGGTTAAAAATGGTTTAAAAGGGACAACTTAAGACCTCAATGTAAGGACTTAGCATGCATAAAACAAAAATAGAAACCACAGAAAAAGAATGATTCATAAATCTGATTGGCACAAACATTTCAAAACATGTGGATGTCAAAAACCACTGCCAACAAAACCAACAGACAAAACAAACTGGAAAGTTTGCTTACATCAAGTAGGGTAAAGCATTAAAAATTTTAAGCAATAAAGAATTGTTCATAATATATGGCGAAAAAATAAGAACCCCTACTATGAACAATAACAACAAAATCCATAGTAAAGACTACAATTTATAAGAAAAATTATGTGTTAATAAAACAATAGGTTTTGAGATCAAAATAAATATATAAAACAAAAACCATTTTTTAATGTACTAAACTAAAAATAAAATATTCAATCTTTCTGGAACAGTTTAGCAATGTTTCATAAGCCTTAAAAACATTTAGACCTTTTGGCTTAATAATGTACTTTCTAGAAATTTTTCTTAAACAGATAAAATTTTAACACAAAAATTTATATGCTAATACCTTAGGAGACTATTTAATATCACAGGATATCAAAATGTATAGAAAAAACACTAAAGAAAAAGTAGTTATGGAATTTAGGCTTTTCATAAATTACATGATAGGGAATTTCTCCATAAAAAGAAAATGATAGTATTTGTAGTCATGTACCTTTTCATTAAGACAGTCAATTAAATTTTCTACATAAATTTTCATGCTTTTATAGAATTTAAAATTTAGAGCTTGATTTGACGAATTCTCTAGGTTGTGGATTGTACTCTTTGAACTCTTGACATCTTGTACATACTTTTCATATTCCCTCAGGTGTGAGCGGTGAGTATCCTGCAGTAATGTTAATCTGTATAAAGAAATATAAATAAAAATTGATATTCAAACTTTTATTTCTACTGTAACCCGGGTTTATGAGACTTGATGAAGAAAGGGGAGTATCACAATGAAAGAGGTCTCTAAGGGAAAGGTAGGAAAGGACACTTAGATGTTAGGTGCTCAAGCTAATCACAGGGTGGTTTTAGCCCTTTCCAACCTTTCCCTTTTGCATAAATTCTGAGTAATATGCAAACTAGATGCAATAGCTATAATTCTAGCTCTTTTCTTTCAACTAAAGGAGGAACATCAAAAGGACAGTAAACCATAGTAAAGTTATTACAAAAATAATCTTGAATCAAGGCAATCTCATCATTTAACATCACTACTAAAAAAGGATGATATAAAGGTCCAGACAGTAAACATTTTAGCCTTTGGAGGCTAGATGCCTGCTGTTGCAACTATTTAATTCTGTGTTGTAGCACGAAAGGAGCCATAGACGATCCATAAATACACAAGCATGGCTGCATTCCAAAAACTTTAATTATAAAAACAGGCAGTAGGCTGAAGTCTGCTGAGCCCCTAGATTACAGAGACAACTTAATATTTAAAAACCAATACAAATAAAGATTTTCATATATTTATTTCACTAAAAAATGCTACAAAATGTCATTTTCTACATCAAATCATTTAACCATACCATTATGACCAAGACATTTTGGCTAAAATATGATAAAGGTGTAAAGCTATTTTAAAGCTGAATTATACAAAAGAAACAGAGAAAAAAAATTCTGAACCTATTCTCAGGTATTAGAAAAAACAGGCAAATGAAAATGTTCTTTAAAAAATACTTGCTTTCGTAGGAGAAACAAACTCTCTACATGTATCAAATGTTATAAGAACTAGACTTTTACTATCACACGTATTCTTTCATATACTAACAATGTACACTAGATCCCGAGCAGTAAAACAGAAATTCTATTTAAAACAGAACAATGTATCACCAGGATTGCCTTATTTTTAGCAAAAATACCATTTATGTTGAGATTAATATTATTTAAAAGATAATAGCAGTAGATAAAGGTTAGCTGTATGTCAGAAAGGTAATCCATATCAAGAGCCATAGAATTATGCGTAACTTTTGCTGAGATCAACTTTCCATGGAAATTTATTTTAAGAAATAATAGAACAGATAAAATGACCTACAAGAACAAAATGCCCATTATCTGTAGCATCATCTATAATAGAAAAAATTTAGAAATCAAAATGTCCAACAGAAAAATCCTTAAGTAAATTATGATATATTAACTATATATTACTATTGTGCTTATTTTTTGTTATAGTTAAGAACACTCAACAAAAGTTATAATTTTTACAATTTTAAATACAGTACAGTAGTATTAACTATATGTATATTACTATGTAACAGATCTCTAGATCTTTTACATCGGGTGGAACACCTACTTAATCAATAACTTAATTGCTGTAATTCTCTTCTCCTTTCTCTTTCATGCCCCTATCCCTGGCAGCCACTATTTTACTTTCCATTTCTAAGCACTTGACTACTTTAGATACCTTATATAAGTGTAATCATGTAATGTTTAACTCTTTTTAACTTGACTTATTTCACTTAGTCCTCAAGGTTCATCCATGTTATAGCATAAAACAAAATTTCCTTTTTTTTAAGGCTGATAAAATTCCACTGTATGTAAATACCACATTTTCTTTATCCATTAACTGTTGAACATTTAGGTTGCTTCCATTTCTAAGATACTTCATCTAACAGCAATAATAAACAGGTGTGCAAACACCTCTTCAATTATTTTCAGTTTTTTTGGCTGTATGTCCAAAAGTAAGATTGCTGAATTATACAGTAATTCTATTCTTAATTTTGAGAACTCTCCAGACTGTTTTCCATAGCAGCTGTACCATTTTAAATTACCACCAACAGTGTATAATGGGTTCCCTTTTCTCTACAATTATTTTTCTTTTCACAGCAGTCATCGTAACAGATATGAGGTGATACTTCACTGCAGTTTTATAGTCATTTTCCTAATGATTAGCGACATTGAGCATCTGTTCATGTTTCTTGGCCACCTGCAGGTCTTCTTTGAGAATTATCCATTCAAGTCCTTTGCTTTTCCACTGGATTGTTTTGTTGTTGAATTGTATGATTTTAAAAATATATTTTGTATGTTAACCACCTATCAGATAAATGGTTTACAAACATTTTCTACCAATTCATAGGTTGCTTCCTTAAAGGGGCAGAAGCTTTTTAGTTTGTAGTCCCACTTGCTTGTTTTTGCATTTATCTGTGTGTTTTTCTTTTTCAAATTATTCTGGGTTATTTAAACCAAAACAAGCTTGGGTCCCTTGAGATCCTATATAAATTTTAAGATTTCTTTTTTTTTATTTCTGCAAAAATAATGCCATGGGGATTTAGATAAGGGAATGTATTACATCTATAGACTGTTTGGGTAATGTAGACATTTTAACAATATTAAGTTTTCTAATTCATGAAAACGAGATATTTGTTTTCAATTTCTTTCAGCAATGTTTTATAGTTTTTAGTATATAAATCTTTCAACTCCTTAGTTTATTCCTGTTTCATTCTTTTTGATGCTAATGTAAATGAGAGTGTTTTCTTAATACACGGTTTGGATTTTCCATTATTACAGCATAGAAACAACTGACTAATGTGTTGATTTTGTATCCTGAAATCTTGCTGGCTTTCATTTGCTCTAGTAAATACCTCTTTCTTGTTTGTAGTCTATGTGTGTAGTCTTCAGGGTTTCCTATGTATAAGACCATATCATCTGTGAACAAAGATAATTTTATTCTTTCCTTTCCTATTTGGATGTTTTTTATTTCCCTTTCTTGCCTGAATTATCTGGCTAGGACTTACAATACTTCATTGAATAAAAGTGGCAAGAATAGGCATCCTTGCCTTGTTCCTGATGTTATAGGGAAAGCTTTTACTTTTTCACTATTGAATATATCATGTTAGCTGTGAGGTTCTCATATATAACCTTTATGTTCAGGTAATTTCTTTCTACTCCTAGTTGTTTGAATGTTATCATGAAAAGTGTTACGTTTCGTCAAATGCTTTTCCTGTAATTGAGATTGTCATGTGGTTTTTGTCCTTCATAAACTGATATAGTATATTATACTGTTTTTCATATGAAACATCACTGTTACTTCCAGGAATCAATCCCACTTGGTCATGGTATATAGTTCTTTTAATGTGTTGTTGAATTAGGTTTGCTAATATTTTGACTATATCATCCTATTCTCTTCTGGCCTATAATACTGTTGAGATATCTGCTGGTAATCTTACAGAGAACCTTGTACATAAGATGTGCTTTTGTTTTAAGGCTTTCAAAATTGTTTGCTGTTAGAAAGTTTGATTATAATGTGTCTCAGTATAAGCCTTTTTGGGTTTATCCTCATTTGAGTCTTTTGAGCTTCATTAAATTGGATGTTCAATTCCTTCCTCAGATTGTTAAACTTTTGGCCATTATATTTTCATATAAGTTCTCTGATCCATTCTGCCTCTCTTCTCCTTGGACTCCAATAATATATATGTTGTTCTGCTTGTTGGTGTTCCATAAACCCCTTAGGCTTTCTTCACTTCTCTTCATTCTTTTTTGTTTCTCTGACTAGATAATTTCAAATGACCAGTATCTGAGGTCAATGCTTCTTTCTTTTGCTTGATCAAGTCCGCTGTTTGCCCCTTTAGTGAATTTTTCAGTTCAGTTGTGATATATTCAACTCCAGAATCTCTGGGTCTTTTTAATAGTTTCTATCTATATTTGTTGATATCCCAACTTTGTTCATGTACTGTTTCCCTGATTTCATTTATTTGTCTGTGTTTTCTTGTAGCACACTGAGCTTAAGAGGATGATTCTGAATTCTTTGTCAGGTAATTCATAGATCTGTTTCTTTAAGATTTATTTTGGAGATTTATTTTGTTCCTTTGATTAGAACATGTTCCCATGTTTCTTCATGTGTTTGGTTATTTTTTTGTTGTGTTTTGTGTATTTAAAAAATTCACTTAAAGAAAATTGCTTCATACATGGGAGGAACTTCACCAATCAGCCTGGCTAGAGATTCTTAAGGGTTGGGGGACAGGTGTCTTTTCAAACTTTTTATGGGAGAATGCATCTTTTCTGAGCTTTTACATGAAATTTCCCAACTAGAGAGTTTTGGGCTTCTTTTCTGGAGAGTCTATAGTCTCTTGTTCCCTCTGGTGTCCATCTATAATATTGCACACTTTCTGGCTCTGCAACAAGCCACTGAGCCCTCTTTTGTTTTCCGTGGCCCCAGGTTCCTCATTGGTGCTCTAAGATAGATGAAGCAGAAATGAGTCCCCCAAAAGCAAAAATGCTGGATATATGTTCCACTCTTCTTTTCTTCTTCTAATAAAGAAGCCATAAGTAGGGCTTTTTCTATCATATGCTGGTTTGTGGGAGGGGCTGATGCAATTGAAATGAAATGGCTTTTCTTACCCATTACAATGTAGCCGTTCTTATATTTGAGCTTGCCAGGGGTACTGTGACTTCCCAATTCATTTCTGGAGTTCTCATTAAGACTTTTGAAAACATATATTATTGTTAAGTTGGTATCTCTGTGGGGGAAGGAGCTTCGTGTTTTGGCATCTTGCTGCCATCATTTGCAACACATTTCTTAAAATTAAAAGCTAATTGCAAATAAATGTTTATCAAAACATTAAGTAAAAAAAGCAGAACTTGATATTTGATTTTAACCATATTATATATACTTATTACAAAGATTAAAAATACATACACAAAAGAGGAAATGTTTTGGTAGTGTGATACTATTTTTCCTATAAATCTGTTTAATGTTAATATTTATATTCAATAATTTAAAAGATTTTATATATATAGTGCTAATTTTTTCACTATTAAATGTCTAGGACAAATGTAAATTTTAAGATGAATATTACTTACCTAGTATTTAATTGCTTCTTTATAATTTCTAAATTTACTGGTGGAAATGAAATGGAAGTATCAAACCTCTTCATTGTTTGAGACTCACTATTGTGGGAAAGGTCGATAGCAAGTCCCTAAAAATAATATGAAAATTTGTATTGTTTTCAGTATTCATTAATCTTACAACTATTAATAGCACAAAAGCAGACTGGATACTCCAAGATCTTACCAGTTCAAAATTCCATGCCATTGACATTTTTCAGTTATAATAAAATGTTTTTCAAATTCTCATTTTTAAAATTTAGAACTTTAAATTTACATACAAGAGGAAAACTATACAATCTTATTTTTCACAAAAGCTTAGTTCTTGGTGTTTTTAAAGCTACTAGTTTTATGATCTAATATTTATAGCATGTCCAGCAAAGAAATCAGAATTCAAAAAAGTATGCATAATGTGCACACTGTCCCAAATGCATATTGTCCCAAACTATACCAAGGCTTTGTAGTGAACTCAAAGGGGTTATGTAAGGTATTTAAATTTTTTAGGAAAACAAAGCAATATTCAACATTTGGTGGACTGCTAGTTCAATTATAAGTAGTTTATAGTTGCAACATTAGATTGTGCTACATTCCTTTTGATGATGTCTTATTAGTGAAGCTGGGTTTTTG
The DNA here is from genome assembly GCA_030015415.1 of Cynopterus sphinx. Taxonomy (NCBI): domain Eukaryota; kingdom Metazoa; phylum Chordata; class Mammalia; order Chiroptera; family Pteropodidae; genus Cynopterus; species Cynopterus sphinx. The sequence continues at coordinate 50,880,295 of CM057383.1, read as the reverse complement.
GCAGATGATGTAATAAAAAGTAATGGTTGAAAATCAATGTGGAGCAGGAGATGAGAACAACAACCTCCAATCTGATTCCAAGGTCTGAGAGGTCATGTAGCACCCAAAAGGTACACACATCTCATTAGTAAGTAATTGTAGTTACTTAAAAATAAACTTAAAAGTTGTTTTCTTCAATTTAATTATTATTTTTATCCAAATGGCTACTAAGTTATTAGGACATAAATCTTATTACATTATTTGGACCTAACTACTAAATAATGTAATTGTTTGGTACTTCTTTTGGCCTAGGGGCTCCAAGAATGAAAAAGTTTGGGAACTTCTAATGTACACTATGACTAATTAAACAAATATTTCAATTAAAAAGGAATTATGCAAATTTGAGCAGTTGCAGTAAGAACTATGGCATGTTTTTTCTTTAAAGTATTTTTTAATGCTGTTACTGTATTGATTTTCCTAAAAAGCAGGGTATCTAAGTCTGTTACAATCATAAAAATAGTCCCCTAAATCATTTATCTGGTCAGAGATTTCTAAATTACAATGAAAAGCCTACCTTTAGTGTTTTAGTTTTAAGAACATGGAGATTAAACAATAATTTCTCACGTAAAAGAGCAAATACTCTTTCAAAGCATTCTTGTTGAAAGGACTAAATAAAACCTTATATCTGTGTGCTATTATATAATTTATAAGAACTTTAATTTAGATCATAATTTTGAGCATTATAGCCTACTCAGGTAGATAACATTATCATTCCCATTTCTCAGAAATGAGAAATCATTCAATCATTTCCCAGAAAACTGAGATTTAGAAAAATTAAATGATTTGACAAAGTCATACAAATATTTATGGAGCATTCACAATATTAGGCACTGCGAGGTATAAAAATGAACACAATAGTTAATAATTCTTGACCTCATGGAGTATATATTTTGGTGTTAGTGAGAGAACCCAAATCTAGAACTTTTGACCCCAAATACAATATTCTTTTTGTTTGTGAGTTTGTTTTAGCTTCACACTTATGCATTTACCATATAATATTTACTGTCAGTTATTATACCATTAAAGATAAAAAGATATGGTCCTCTCAAGTGGCTTATAACATGTGGAAAATATTTATAAGGTGATAAGAAAAGAACATATATGAATGGCAAAGCAAGATGAATTGTGGCCTCCCAAAAGATCTATGTTCTAATCCCTGTAATTTGCAAATACAACCTTATTTGGAAAAAGGATCTTTGTGGTTGTAATTAAGTGAGCTATGTCAAGATAAGATCATCCTGGACTAACCAAAAGGTCCCTTAATCAAATAAGTATCCTTACAAGATACACACAGAGTAGAGGCTCAGAGAAAGTCCTGTGAAGGAGGCAGAGGAGTAATCTAGTCACAAGGCAAGGACCACCTGGAGTGACCAGAACTTGGAAAAGGCAAAAAAGGATTCTCCTCTAGAGCCTCCAAAGAAGCACAGCCCTGCCAACACATTTATTTCAGACTTCTGGCCTCCATAACTATGAGAGAATAAATTTCTTTTCTTTTAAGGTTTCAAGTTTGGTACTTTGTTATAGCAGCCACAGGAAACATATACATGGGGTAAAAACTTATTACCTCTGTGATTTTAACTGCTTTCCTCATTTGCTGCTGTTCCCAAATATCTTGATTTTCATCTTCCGGACTTTCTTCACTTGTTTCTTCATTTCTGGTTGCTAGAAAAAAATTCATGTATGAATATTCAATATTTTTTCCATTTTAATAGCAGCAGCTAACATTTTTTGGGGGGCTTATAATGTGCTGGCTTAGTAGTCCTTTATGTGTGTTAATGTATTCTTCATAATAATTCTGGGAAGAAAGCATTATTATCACCCTCATTTTATAAATGAGGAAACTCAGATACTAGAAGATTAAATAACTTGTCTGAGGACTGTGTTGAACCTGGGACTTGCATCTAGCAAAACGACTCCAGAAACTGCATTCATTGCTTAAGTGTCTCGCTCAAATCTCAGGAAAAAAAGCCTGGAAAAGATGAAACATTTGGTTTTCCTTATCAGAGCTTCTTAATTGTACCTGAGAATCTAAATATTTAAAAAATAATTTCTGCGTTATAGGAAACCAAGTCTCATTCTGAAATATTATTTAAAGTGCAAAAGCTTTGTATGGGTTGCAGGCCTGGCTGGTCCTAGGTCTGGCTGTGATCCAGGCTTGCAGCCAGGAATAGGACCCTGGATTTAGACTGTTACATTAGTGTAGTAGGGCGCTTGTGCCTAAAATATATAAACATAGTTCAGCTTACTGTATCATGCATGTGTGGCTGAATGCTACTATTGTACTCTGATATGTGTGGAGCTATGTGGTCCCCTGGAGAGAAGGGGAGCACAAGAAAAGATGCAGAGGAAAACGGTGCTCTCACAATAGAACTGAACTCCCCACAATAAAGTTGGTGCCTGCCGTTTCACTCTCATGTCAGCAGCCCCTTGTGCATTCTTCCAACTGGGCATCTTACCACTCAAACTTTCCCCTCTCAATCAGCTCGGCACTGACACTTCGGTAAAACATATTATTGCTTATAAATGAGAAATGTAAAAATAGTCTTGTGAGAACTAAAGATTATTGGTTAAGGAAATTATTTATTATAGCAGGGAAGATTTTAATACATGATACCTAAAATCCCTATAGATGCTTCCACATTAAAAAAAATATCTTTATAAAGGTGACAATGAAAGTTTTCAATATCAAAAATAAGTGTAAATTTCTTTAACCTGTCAAAAGATCAAGTGGAGAGCAGATAATAGTAAACATTATTATACATACCCTTTGATAATAACATTTTGATACAGACATATCTTTTATAGGCCAATATGTCATTGACCAAATAGGTATTAAATAAAAACCAACTTTAACACCTTTTAGAATATGAGACACTACATTATATTTTTATGCAGTTTCTATCATAATATTTTATTTGAATGCCTTAGTGTTCATATATTGTAAATAAACATGTACCTGTTTCTTCAGCCATTTTTTGTCTAAGTGTTGTAGGCTTTGGGGTAAATGGTATTCTCTTTTCATGGTCATCAGGCTCACTCTCAGGATCTTCATCACTGTTCCTCCTCATATCAGAGATGGTGGAAGTATGTGTCACATCCAAAGAAATATAGTCCTCTTGGGCCCTGGCCAATCCACGTTTTCTGCGGGCTGCCTGAATAAAAGCTGCATCAGGAATATTTACTGAAAGAAACAGAAGAGAATATTGAAAACCAAGCACCAACAGAAATCAATATTCCTCACATTTCAATAAAGAAAAGACACTGTTTTGCCAATTTTTTCACTATTTTGATAAAAATATAGCTAAGTGGCTTAAAATCTGTATCAGTAATGAAAAATTATTGAGATTAAATATAGAGAAATGAACCAAATCTAGAAGTGTGAGAAAATATAGTAAAATCATTCCAATTTATCTTTTAACTATCACTGGTTAATGTTGTTGCTTAGTTTTTATTGAGGGTTATTTCTCACTTCAGAAGCTCTGAGATTGCCAGGTTAGAGTATGGAGAGGGTTGAACATGCAGTCACTCAAGTTAGTGAGAACTGCAAAGGTTAGCATAATGATGATAGACTAGTCAAATACAAGGTAAGAGGAATACTATACTACAATCCACCCCTATCCTTTGGGCATCCAGGCATATAGGAAGTGAGAAACAGAGTCAAGTCAGCCTTCAGGTCCTGAAATGAGTCCCACATGAATAAATATATGAGGTTAAAAAGTATAAAGGAAATAAGTTCATTTATCAGGTGAAAAATATTATGCAGCAGTCGGTGGTAATCACTAGAAAGCAAGGTATGCTCATTAAAAGCAAGGAATATCAAATCAAGTAATTTGCTTTTTATAGACTGGTACTTATAGATTAGTATCAGGAAAATGATACAAGTCAAGTGTCTCTTCATCCTCTTAAAACTTTTAATAGTTGTAGTTTTTCCTTGTGGATAATGTTTAAACGTGGAGAAAATCACATAGCACACTGGATTCTTAACTTGTTAAATAACTACTTCAAATAAATGTTGATTATGAAGCAATGTAGGAATCTGCAAAAGGGCTCTGTATTTTGTCTTGCCTATTTTAATGATTTTGTGATGTGACTGAAGACAAGAAGACATGTCTTTAAAGCTGAGAGATATAGCTAATATAACCCAAAGCAGAATTAAAATTCAAAACCATCTCCAGTTACACTGTCATTTCTTGACCCTGACTACACATTAGTATATGTGCTATCAAAGCCACTCACAGACCCTGACTACACATTAGTCACCTGGGATACTTGATAATTTACTGGTACCCAGGCTCCCAGCCCAGCAATTCAGAGTTAGTTAACCTGAGGTGCAGCTGAGCAGCAGTATGTTTTTATAGCCCCCTAGGAGATTTTAATGTGCAACCAAGTTAAAACCATACACTTTGGTTCAAATACTCAAGCGTATGACTATAGAAACAGAAATACTTGAATTGGAAGTGATTCACCTTCAAATGACTTATTAGAGTTTAATTAATAAATCACAAGGAATAGACTGACTAGTGAGATACTAGTACTACATAAAGCTAATCCTCTCAGGCTAAATAAAAAAAGTAAAGATTCAAGAGAAGAGTATTCTATCTTGTCCTGTCTACACCTAACACCTAACTTAAAGGTTTCTCACATAGCAGATGTTGGGCAAACACAGGATTAATTAATAAAATTAGCACACTATAATAATTAAAACATATATTTTTTTAGATTTATAACTGATAAATAATTTCATATGGATCATCCTATCTAAGGGGAAGAGGTTAGATATGATGCCTCATTGGTAGCAAGCAGTATCTGCAACAGTGAACATCTCAAGACAGATATTCCATCACTGGATCATTCTAATAGTTCTAACATCTAACAATCAATCAATCAATCAATCAGTCAGAAAATGCACTCCTTCCACATACCAGTCCTTAAACTTATTACATTCCTTCTTCATCTTTCTTCTCTAGAAAAAAAAAAGAAGGTAAAAAATGTTCCTCACAGGACGATTTCAACTCTCAATCAGTGTTTCTCAAAGGAGTATCTGAGGAACGACAATTCTTCTCCATGCCAAACTATCCTTCACTTTGCAAGAAATTTATCATCACTTGCTTCCAGGGCACTACATACCAGCAATACCTTAGTGCCTATGATAATTAAAAACTATCCCAATATATTTCCAAATGCTGCCTTCTTTCCATAGGTGTGTAATGCTGCCAACACTTTACAACTACTGCCTTACACTATGCACTGTCAAGTCACCATTTTCTATAGGAGCTTTTTTCAAATTGGTAACCACTAGCCATATGTGACTATTTAAACTTAACCAAATTAAAAATCATGTTTTTTATTTGCACTAGCCACATTTCAGGAGCTCTATAGTCACATGTGGCTCATGGCTACTGTGACAGTGAAGACATAAAATTTTTATATTATAGCAGAGTTCTTCTGACAGCACTATATGTAGCCTAGGAAAGGCTTCACTTGTCTACTAGGCTTCAATTCCTAATATTGAATTCATCACCAAGTACCTCTACCTTGTGAACTTGTATAAGAAGAAAAACTACAAAAAAGTTCCTGTTATTTAATGAGTTAATAAATTACTTATTATTATCTTTTTTAAACAATTATATTTCAAATCGATTATTTCCTTTATAAAGCTATGTATTTTTATTTTCTCAGAAGGGGTCTTAGGTTTCATGAGACTGAAAAGAGTTCACGGCACAAAACAAATTATGAACCTTTGAGCTAGAGTAATAGGCCAGATAAATATTTATGGCTTTGTGGGCTATACAGTCTGTCGACTTTTCCACTTTGCCACTGCAGTGCAAAAGCATCCACAGAAAATGCATAAATGATTGTGGCAGTGCTTTAATAAAACTTTATTTATAAAATCTGGTGGTGAGCCAGATTTGGCCAACAAGAGGTAATTTGCTAACCCCTGAACTGGGCTGATCTTTCTAAAACACAAAAATGACCATGTCAACTAGTTTCATAAAACTTTCCGTAGTTCCCCCAAGACCTGCGTTATCTGACTCCAATTTGTTGCATAAAATTTTCAGTAGTTCTCCTAAGCCTGCATTATCTCACTCCAATTTGTCCTTCTGCTTACTTTTTTTAGTTCTTCTTTCTTAAATTCCAACCAAATATTTTCAAACAGCTATTTTTAGTTCTCTACACAAGCTATGTTATGCCATGTTATCTTCCCTAAAGTTGTATATATGCTACATCCTGTACCTGAAACTTCCTCACTGACTAAGTCTTACCATCCTTCAAATATTGGCATGAGTCACCTAATATAGCACAGTGATTAAGAACGTAGGTTCTGGAGCAAGTTGCCTGGGTTTGAATCTCAGCTCTGCCTCTTACAAGCTGTCTGACCTTAGGCCTGTTATGCAATGGAAATGATCAATCAATTTTGGCACTTTGATAATTATTAGTAATGACTTACCTGCCTCCATACTTCACTAGAGTTTGCTGTGTTACCAACAGTAAGATCACTGGTATAGAAAATACTGTATTAGAAATGAAGTTCTTAAACAAAATTACCAAATTACCAACCTATTGTTGAAAATTCTTCTTCCAGAGAACTAGAGCTGTTGGAAGATGAACTCTGATCATCCTTACTTTCTGAGGCATGATGTGTTCTGTCCTCTTCATCTGTTGAAAGATCAACTGTTCTGGATTCTAACAGGACATTTTTTTGAATATAACAAGATAGTAGAATCAATAATTAAAATGCTGAGCAACACATGGCATACATATAACATATTTCAATTTTACTCCACATATTTAAAGTAGAGATACAGATCTTTTTCCAACTTCTATTCTTTCTGAAACCGATGGATGTATAAAGCCTAATAAATGTATAAACAATTATTGTATTTGTTCTATCTTCTTACCTAGAAAAATGCTCTTTAAAGAATGTACTGAGAAAAGGGAAGGAAATGTTTGAAAAATGCGAAGGGATACTGAAAACAAACAAAATGTTGCAATAAATAAATAGGAAAAAATTTAATGTACACTTTGTATGTTAGGCACGTTGAAATGTTTTAAAAGGTTTATTTTATTTAATATTCGCAATTCTATGAAGTGTCCTCATCAGGACTGAAAAGGCTAAATAATGTGTCCAGTATCACGAAGTGTACTTTAGTAGCAACCACTGTATTCTTCACCACGATGCACAGGCAGGTAAAAAAAAAAAAGCAGTTTCACTTACAGTCCTTAAGAAAGCAACATAAAACGATTAATTTTATTAAATCTTGACCCTTGAGTATTAAAAAAGTACATCTTTTTAATAACCCATGGAATAAAATGAAAGCATGCACAATGCATTTCTGAGACATACTGAAATGCAATGGTTGCCTCAATGAAAAGCACCTGTATGATGATCTGTATGCTGAACTAGCCACTGTCTTCCAGAAGGCACATCGTTTTACTTGGAATGACTGACAAACTCTATTCAGATATGGATAGCTGATGTTTTCTCAAAAATGAGCAAAGTTGTGCTGTTCACTTCAAGAATTAGATTTGAAATGAAAACTGGAATACTGGGAAACTTATGTCCTCCACTGTGAACTTGATAAATTTCCAATTACTGAAAGACTGATGACATCGATAACAACATTAAGAGATTTTTAAAAATATAGTATAATAAAATATATCAACATATGAAGATCTGCAAACTCAGTGAACCAATGCTTTACAAATAGTCAAATCATGATGTTACCGACCATGCATGGGTAAAAGATCCATCCAAAATACAAAACAGAATAGTGTATTTTAATGTAATGGAGTACAAAAAAAAATTGACTAATGGTTTTAGCTTCCATGTTGCAAACTAATCTTTAGAAACTATTACTCCTTGAGCTTTGTTGCAATATTAAAGCAGAATACCTACAATGGTCTAAAAAAGGCTATTAAGTATATGACTCTCAATTACATTTTTGTGGTTTCTTCACATACTTCAAGTGAAAAAAAATCTTAAGAGACTGAATACAGAAGCATTTGAGATTTGAGCTGTTTTCCATTAAGCTAGACATCAGACGTGCAAAGTGAAAACAATGCCACTCTATTTTTTTGGAAAACAGTTATTTTTCACACACACAAAAATGCTATTCTTATGTGTAATGGGGTAATTCAAAGTGAATAAAAATTATCTTAAAAATTTAATATGGTTTACCATGTTAATATGGGTTATATCAGATTAAAAGATGCAATCTACAGAAACTAAAGGTTGTTGGGATCCTTAATCATTTTTAAGAGTATATAAACGGGGCAGTAAAATGAAAAAGTTTGAGAACCACTTTTGTAGAGGTCAAGAGAAAAGGCAATTCAGCCTCAATTCTTCCTATTAAAGTCTAATCAGATAAATCACACAGAACAGAAAAATAGAGTACTCAGAACTTTAGACAATAGCTAAGAAATCATCCAAATACTCGGACTTAAAGTATTGGGGAGAAATATTTCTTATCTCGAAACTAAACCCCAACTGCGTTCTTATCAAACCCAACTGCGTTCTTATCAAGCCCCAACTCAAATGAGAACACGCTCGACGCAAACAACGTTTTTGCTACTCGAATCCCGTATTTAAGAACGCAAAAGCATTTCCAGATGACTACACTTACTGACAGAGTCAACCGTGTCACCAAATCCATCGTTACTCCGAGAAATGTCATTTTTATCTCTCTCTTTTTTTTTTTTCCAAATAGCTGATGCCAAAAGTCAATGAGCAAAAGAAAAATATTCCAAAGCTTGGTCCCCTGCATTCCAGAAACGTCCTATTCCGGCTAAGAGTTTTCCATAAACAGAACTGGGGGCCTTTCGAACGAGAGGTGCCACTTCCGCTAAGAATGTCGGACACCTGTGAACTGGTCCGCCGCTGCTCACCAGACACACCAAGGGACGTTTGCCCTAAAGCTGTCATTGGTGAGGCCCGCCCGCCAGGGCGAACACAAACGGCCCCCCGCCGTGCAGGCTTCTCACCGCCCGTCCGCCTCGCGAACCGCCACGCGGCGCTGCCCACGGTCGGCCCCGGCTGCGGGCGTCTCCAGAGGAGCCTCCTCCCGCCCGCCTCAGCGCGTTCGCTCAGGCGTCCCCCCCCGCCGCCCCCCGCCCCGCCGCCCCGCCGCCGCCGCCCCGCGTCACCTGGGTCCGCCGAGGCGCCGGCCGCGCGCCGGGAGCTCGCCCAGACGCGGCCCCGGCCCCGGCGCCGGCCCCGAAGCCGCGGTTCCGCTGCCGCCGCGCGGGCCGCTCCTCCCGGAGGCGACCCCTCCTCCGAGGGGCCCCGGGCCGCCTGCGCCCCCGGCGCCCCGGGCTCAGCCGATGGCTCCTCGGCGCCGTCGCTGTCACTGGAGTCGGCTCGGCGCCGCCGGAAGGTCCTTTTCGGCCTGTGAGCCATGGCGAGCACGCCAGGCCTCGCACTCGCGCCTTCCGCCCCGCGCCCGCCTGCCACGGGCACGCTCCCGGCCGGTCCCCGGGCGGCTCCCGCCCCGCCGTGCGCATGCGCGCTCTGCCTCCGCGCATCTGGTCGACCCGACCCGGCTCCCGGCGCGTTCTGCTGGGTGGCCCGGTTGGTGTAGAGAGGGTCGCCGAGAGGTTTCTCGCAGACTTCGCGTGCTGAGTGCCACGAAGAACATCACTCAGAGGCTCTGCTCGGGCTGCAAACCCTCTCTGAGAATAGCTGTTGCCCGAGTCTTGGACCGGAACCAGATCCACTGTGTTCTTCTTTCTGGGAGAGTAAAGTTCTCTCTCCGATCAAGGGATGCATGTGTGTATTGCTGCAAAACAGTAAATGTAACGCAGAAGTCATAGGTACACCAATAAGGAAAAATCCAAGGATTGCTTCTAGGCTTCAGTAGAATTCAATTTAATGCTTGGGCAACAAGGGGGAAAAAATGCATCCAAAAGGGGGTATTATTTAGAAAGACACGCAGAGATAAGGAGGACAGCTGAAGCAAACTGGAACTGTAGCCATTAAGCACGTGGAATCTGAGTTGTTGGGTTCCCTTGGTGCAATCCAGTCTCACTTGGGTGCCTCTGACCATATTTATGGGGCAAATAAACATTCAGTTCTTTTTATTCCTCTTGCTGGGGTTAGCCCCATGCTCGACATGTTTCATTCCCTACTTCAATTGCAAGAAGACTTTCCAAGAGGTTAATAGAAAAGATTATGTTAAGGGATAAATTTTTATACGCTTTGGTCAAAAGAGGAGTTTATTGAAGGATAATATAAGTGTAATGTTGGTATTCCAGAAGGCTGTCCTTTCCCTGTAAATGTCACCAACTCATAAATCATGTCCAACTGAAATGTGACTTCATAGTTTTCAGCCAGGTTCAGAGCTATCAGCTGATGAAGGCTACTTCTCACTTCCTCATTGTGAACTGTGCACCTTGATATGTCTGCTCTTAGTATAATTTTCTAATGCAGAGCCTACACTGAATGAACATGCATTCAACAAATTAAATGTGTAGATGAGGTGATTCTGAAATGTGAAAACAAATTATCCTGTTCACCTTGTTGGATGAAAATATGTTAACAGGAAATGTACGACTGAGACAGAAAGAAAACACTACTATTTAAAACACAAACCAAATGTTCCAAGGGAAAGAAATGAGATAAGTGGTTTTCTCTGGGTATGGCCTGAGCGAGAGAGGATGAAACAGAACTTATTTAATCAAGAGGAAGGAACTCTGGGTTTCCTCCTCTGAGCCTAGAGAAAGCAGAGTAAAGGCTCTCAGGCGGAATTGTTAGATTTAGAAAAAATATAGAATGCCTAGTAAACTTTGAATTTCAGATAAACAAGGAATAACTTTTTACTATAAGTATATAAGTATTTGAGACATACTTGCAAAGACATGTCAGAACCATAGTTTAAGATAAACAGAAGTGTGAAAAATTTCAAAAAGTAGAGTAAGGTCTTGCAACCTGGGGATGATAGTGATTCTGGAACCTGAGGAGTAGTGGTGGTCAATGACGAGTTCATGATAGCAGGGGTTAGAGGGAAAAGGGACTTTTAAGATATGGTACCATTCCCCCACCCCAAGCTTTTAGAAAAACTTTGCATCACAGGGTCAACACTGCTATTGAGAATGAAGACTCCTCGGCTGAGGTTAGGGTGGTGTCAGCACCTTTGTAATGAGGAAGCATGATGACTCTTCAGTGCCAGAGTTGATGCAGTGGGTGACAGAGGACAAGTGAGCTGCTGAGTACACTGGCTTAGGAGTGGCTATGAAAGAGCCCCCTTCCCCAAGCGTATCCAACTATAAAGGGAGGAAATGCCTCACAGTTATATACGTGGAGACAGAAGAAGAGCAGCCAGAGTGCAAGAATTGTGGTTCCCCAAACAGCCTTTCTGGCTACCCATAATCATCACTAGCCCCTATTATTTGCTCTTTCTCATGAATACTAATTAATTTTTCCACCAAAACAAAAAACAAGGATAATGCCACATCTCTTATTAGACCCACACCATACCAATTTATAGTATGTTTATTAAACCAACTGGGTATTACAATGCTTTGCATTATTCACCCTTTAGTAATTTAAAATTGCAGTGGTTAATAATTGAAAAAAATTGGCATGTGAAAAATTCCCACCTTCTGGAAATAGATGTCATATTTATTCACTGACCATTTATTTGTTTCCACTGAAGTAAAATGATCATTTTAGTCAACTCTTCTTGCTATTGATTTGTGGGCTTAGAGCTCCCTCTAGTGAGAAATATGATACTTACAGATGGATTGTGTCAAATCTTGGAATTCTTATTAAAGAACTAGTTTTTCATTCTCTTTTATTATAAGTAATGAACATATTTTCATTTTTAAGGCAACCTATGTCAAACTTTCTCAGAGTACAGAATTTTGGGAAGTCATGTTTAGAACTAAAATATCACTCTTTCCTTTGGGAATTAAAAAAATTATTGTGGAAATGCATCCATAAAAATATGGACTTAATTTGAGCTTTCAATTTTTCATCATCTATTTTTTCTGAGCATTTACTATTATGGGAGACTTGTGCTGAGACCAGAGGGTCACAATACATGTGGGGCACCGGTCACATGCTATTAGCTAAATTAACCCTACAAGCTGGCTTATTGAAATTCCTTTATTTAAAAAAATTGTTGTAAAAACACAATATGAGAGCTACCATCTTAAGAAATTTTATAATCAACAATATTGTTGATTATAAGCACAATGTTTTACAGCAGATCTCTAGAAATTTTTCATCGTGTTTAACTGAAACTTTATAGCTATTGTACATCAATTCTGCATTCCTCCTCCTCCTAGCCTCTGGCAACCACTGTTCTACTTTCTGCTTCTATGAATTTGGCCCTTTTAGATACCTCATGTAAGTGGAACCATCCAGCACTTGTCAGAATGTGGCTTAGCATAATGTCCTAAAAGTTTATCAATGTTGCTGCACATGTTAGGATTTTTGTTGCATATGTCAGGGTTTCCTTTTTTTCAAAGCTGAATAACATTTCATTGTATGTATATACCACATTTTCTTTATCCATTCACTGAACAATGGACATTTATGTCGATTCCACATCTTGGTTATTGTGAATAGTGGTGCAGTAAACATGGCAGGGCAAACCTCTTTTCAAGATCCTGATTTTAATTCTTTCGGCTAAATACCCAGAAGTGTGATTGCTGGATCATATGGTAGTTTAATTTTTAATTTTTTGAGGAAATTTATATTATTGTCTATAGCGACTGCACCATTTTTTATTCTTGCCAACAGTGTTCAAGGAAGGGTTCCAGTTTCGTCACAACCTTGTCAACACTCATTATTTACTTATTTTTTTTTTATATTTACCATTCCAACAGGTGTGCGGTGATAATATCACTGTGGTTTTGATTTGCATTTTCCTGATGACTAGTGATGTTGAGCATCTTTCACATACCTGTTGGTTTCTTTGAATAAATTCTATTCAAATCCTTTGCATATTTTAAAATCGGATATTTATTTATTTGTTGTTGTTGAATTGTAGTACTTCATATATTTTGAATATTAGTTCCTTATCAGATATATGGTTTACAAATATATTTATTCCTTTCCCTAGGTTGTCTTTTCACTCTGTTCAGTTATTCTCTTCTTAGATAGTTCACATATCTATTTTTTATTGTTTCCTGTGCTTTTGGTGTTATACCCTAGAAATCATTGCCAAGATCATTGTAATGAAGATTTCCCCCCATTTTCTTTGAGAAGTTTTAAAGTTTAAGATCTTACATTTAAATGTTTAATGTATTTTGAACTGATATTTTTGTATGGTGTAGGTTAGGGTCTAATTTCATTCTCTTGCATGTGGATATCCAGTTTTCCCAGCCTTATCTGTTGAGGAGACTATTCTTTTCTCATTGAGCATTTTTGCCACCTTCATTGAATCTTAGTTGACTATACATGTGTGGGTCTATTTCTGGGCTCTCTATTCTGTATGATTGTTGTACATGTATGTCTTCATGGCATTATCATACTGTTTTAATTATGGTAGTTTCGCAATATGTTTTAAAATCAGGGAATGTGATGCTTTTAGCTTTGTTCTTTCTTAAGGTTGTTTTGGCTATTTAGGGTGCTTTATGGTTCCATATAAATTTTAGGATTATTTTTCATATTTTTGTAAAAAATGCCATTGGGATTTTAATAGGGATTGCAATGAATTCCTATGTCATTTTGGGTAGTATACACATGGTAACAATATTACCTTCCAATCCATGAACACAAGATGTCTATCTATTCATTTGTGTCTTTAATTTCTTTCATCATTGTTTTATGGTTTATAATGTATAAGTTTTTTACCTCCTTGGTTAAATCTATTGCTAGGTATTTTCTTTTCTTTTTGATGCTATTGTATTTGGAATTGTTCTCTGATTTTTTTTTTTTGATCATTTATTGTTGGTGTATAGAAATGCAATGGATTTTGGTGTGTTAGTTTTGTATTCTGCGATTATGTTGAATTTATGTATTCTTTCTAATAGTGTGTATGTGTAGCCTTTAGGGTTTCCTATGTATAAGATTATACAATGTGCAAATAATGACAATTTTACTTGTTACTTTCTGATTTGGATGCTTATTGTTATTATTATTTGTCTTCTCTGATTGCTTTAGAGTTTTCAGTAGTATGGTGAGAGTGGGTATTCTTGTCTTGTTCCTGATCTTAGAGGAAAATATTTTGATCTTTCACTGTTGAGTATGATATTAGCTGTGGGTTCGTTTATGGCCTTTAGCATGTTGAGGTGTTTTCCTTCTATATACAATTTGTTGGTAATTTTTATCATGGAAGAATGTTGTAGTTTGTCAACTTAAATACATTGGCCTGTAGTTTTCTTTTCTTGTAATGTCCTTATCTGACTTTGACATCAGAGTAATGCTAGCATTTTAAAATGAGTATGGGAGTGTTCCTTCCTCTTCAATTTTTGGGAAGAATTGGAGAAGGATTGGTGTTATTCTTTAAATGTTTGGTAGAATATACCAGTAAAATCATGTGGTCTTGGCCTTTTCTGTGTTGGGAGGTTTTTTATTACTGATTCAATATCCTTAGTTGTTATAGGTCTGTTCGGATTTTCTATTTCTTCATTATTCAGTCTTGATAAGTTGTATTTTTCTAGGAATTTATCCATTTGGTCTAGGTTATCCAATTCTTTAGCATATTTTCATTTGTAGTAGTCTTTTATGATTCTATGTATTTTGTAGTATCAGTTGTACTCTCTCTTATTTCTGATTTTATTTGAGTCTTCTCTTTTTTTCTTGGTTAGTAGCTAAAGTTTTAAGGTAGTCTCACTTGTTTATTTGTTCCTTTTATTCCTTTGCTTTTGGTATCAAATCAAAAAAATTATTGCCAAGACTAATGTTAAAGAACTTAACCACCTATGTTTTCTTATAAGAATTTTATAGACTTGGATCTTACTTTCAAGTCTTTAATCCACTTTGAGTTAATTTTTGTGTACGATGTAAGATAGTGGTACGGTTTCATTCTTTTACATGTGGCTGTCCAGTTTTCACAGCACCATTTATTGAAAAGACTATCTTTTTCCCATTGTATATTTTTGGATCCTTTGTTGTAAATTAATTGACCATATATTCATGGGTTTATTTCTGGGCTCTCTATTCTGTTCCATTGATCTATACCAATACAATGTTGTTTTGATTACTATAGCTTTGTAATGTAGTTTAAAATAAAAAAAGTGTAATGCCTCCAGCCTTGTTTTTTTCTTTTAAGATTGCTTTGGCTATTTGAGATATTTTGTGGTTGCATACAAATTTTAGAATTGTTTGGTCTATTTCTGTGAAAATACCACTGGAATTTTGATAGAGATTTTATTGAATCTGTAGATTGCTTTGGGTGACTTACTTTTAAAAGAGAAATTTCTCATTTAATATTGGGTACTCAGTGGTATCATTCATATAGGAAAAGGAAGTATATATTCTTATTTATTTATTTTTATTTAACAGTTTTCAAAATAATAAGTGCTGAATAACATCCTCCAATAGTGACCAATTAGTATTTTTTCAAAGTTTTATATGTACTCACGATTTAAACATGTTGGATGTGTTTTTGGATCATTGCAATTATTATTCTAATTGATAATCAAGCTATTCCAACTTTGGCCAAAGGGAGTAAATAATATACACCAATTACTTAAGGAGGGAGGGAGAGAGAGGGAGAGGAGAGGGAGAGGGAGATAGAGAGAGAATTGTAAGAGTACAGAATATTTCATCTACTCCATTCTCACTATAAAACTATCAAAGCTCTATGAAACCTCAAATTTCCAAGGCCCAATTTATTGCCTTTGCCATTAGCCTTGATAGCTGTAAGGTCAGTTATCTCCTTGTGTGTTAAAAACAGGTTGCCTCATGTATTTTGACATTATTTACAATTGTAGATTTTAGTCTATTTCAAGCTGATATGACTGAACACTATAAGAGAGTCATATGATGCCTCCAGCTTTTTCACCAACAAGCTGAAATTCTAAAACACCCACTTAAGCAGACGCTACATGTTCTGAAACTTGGATATTGAGTTTTCTAAAGAATGTATTAAAAAAAAAAAAACTAACCTTAAGCCTCAGTGGGATACATTATACATTGTAAAAACTTGACATCCTACTAAAACTCTAAGTGTTGACCTCAACTTAAAAGATATACAACACTTTCTTCTGACCATTGGATGTCCATTCATTCAGAGACTTTAAATTCAGGACTCTTAGGAATTGTTCAGAAGCTTGACTATAGAAATCTTCCACCCAAGATATCAGAACACATTGTTGACTGCAGAAAAAGCAGCTTCTACCCAAGGCAATGGAAGGAGGTGAATTTTCTTATTCTTCAACACCCACTTGCTTTTCCTTTACTCTGATATTAATCTTACTTATTACATTTTTATTTTGATACCCTCTATTAACTAACTAAAAGGCTTCTCAACACAATCTTCCTCATCTTCATTTTGTTACTTTGACTCTGAATGGTCTTGGCTACTTAAGAAAAAACTTTGATTTTTTTTCTCAGGTTTAGCTAACTGTTGGCTGACCAATTTAATAATTTTTCCTTCAAATGCTTCAAAAGGTAGATTTTTTATAGGCCTGTCCATGAATTAAATTTCCCACATGTTATTATTAATCCTAATCTGTATTTAGTCTTATAACAATTAAACCTTGACCTCATGTTAACAAGATACTTTTGCTAAAGTTATTACAAAACCTAGTCTTTCAGGAATGAGAACTAACATTAGGATCAATCTTCCTGAAACATTCTGTTTATTTTCTTTAGAGACTTATCAACCTGCTTTGCTGGACCTGTTTAACTCCATTCAAGGAATATGCCCAAATCAATGAACAAAAATTTGCTCTGCTTCTCTTGCATCAACTTACACTATTAATATAATGTGCCTACTAGAGTAGAACTAATTATGTAAAATAGATCTGTCTGTCACACATTAACTTAATCTGTGTTTTCAGGATAATTGTTAGAGATTTTCAGAAATTTAAAAGTGCCAGGAATCATGTTTTCCTGAAAAGAATGACTAGAAACCTATACAAAGAGGCAAGAATAATTTCTTGTAAGAAAAACAAGCTCTCTATGCATGGTATAACAGCTATGTCTCCCACATTGGGGGTAAAAAAAAGCACTACTGGCAAAGACTAGCAAAACTTGTAAATTATGGAACTTTTTCTCTGGAAGCCCAATTGACCACTTTAAATTTAAATTCATAACCATCAAGAAGTTGAGAGAATTCCTGAGCTATGGCTCTTATTTAATATTTTTCCTTTGAAGTAGAAGATGAGATTATATGGAGAGTCTGTGGGGAAGGGTGGAGGAGAATAATCAGTTTTGGGAAAGTGGATAAATTTCAGAACAGCTAAGCTGGTCAAGTACAAGTAGATAGATTTCTGAGAAGCCCTGAGGAGACTGTGAAGCTGTATAGGACAGATGTAAATGACTCCAGACTCAGGACCATGACAGTTTCTTCAGCAATGCTTGAATGCTATGAAGTAGGAGAAATGTGAGTAGATTTGGTGGAGTCATGGTTGGAGAATTTTTGACAGGACAGGGCTGTATCTTTAAAGGTTCAAGTGACAGAGTGGTCTGATGGAACAGGGAGTCCAGACTGGATGTGGAAGGAAGAGAGACCCAGGAGGGCTCCCAAACAGGGAAAACAGGACAGGTAAGAGGAATGAAAGTCTACAGGTGGCAAAGAATAATGGTACCAGAAACAAGAGCATGATAAATCTTGAGAACGGTAGAGTAAATAATGAGCTGTGTGTAGGAAACTTTTAACAGTCAATTCTCCAGAAAGAAAAGCCCTGATTTGTGAGGTTTATTGCTTTCTGTGGAAGTTGTATAGATATTATCACACATACCTAGCTGCTGGAGACCAAAGCAGGACTTTTCTTTTCAGAGAGGACTCCTTGCAGGTGCTCTTTGTTCAGGGGACTGAGCAAAGGTCTGACTCACTGCCCAGTGCACCCCAATACCATTGCTCCTGCCACTCCCCCCCCAAAATTATGATTGAGCATATGAAACCATGCTGTTCTTCTCTTGAGGGTGGCTATGCCTTAGGGCCCAGTGGATATAAATGGGTCCCTAGGGAAAGATTAATAATTAGACACCTATTCAAACTATCTTTTAAAAATCACCTTTATTTAGTGAGAGTAGGAAAAATGGATTTTCTATTAACCAGATGTTATATTTAGTTCTTTCTTTATCGTGAAAATAAGTTGCCTAATTTTGTTAAACCTCAGATGAACTTTTGGGTTTAAATTTTATGATAAAGTTAATCATTTGTTCATTGAACAAAATGCTTTGTCATACAGACTTTGGCTTCAAAATTTTAACCATTTTGATCTGTGGAGGATTATTGGCTGGCTGCTCCTGGTTGTAGAATATAAGCAGCCTTTCGATTATTTCCGAAAAATACTCATCAGCAATGGGTCACCCATAGCGGTTTGTTTTCTTTCTTTCTTTTTTTTTCCACGTGAGGGCACTGGCTATTGTGGTTTTGGCGGTTCTGTAAGAACACATTTCACATCTTGCCCATTGATATTTAAGTTTCCTTTGTTGATTATTTAACCTTCCTGCACCTAGAAATGTCAGGCTACATTTTACATGATTTCTGAGCCTGGTGCAGTTCTTTGTCTGACGGAAAAGGAGAAATGGGTAGTATTTCTCCCCTAGCTCTTGTCTATGGCTTGAAAACTACCTGGACCTCCAACTGAAGCCAAGCAATCTATTTGGTGGTCTGACATAAATGACCAAAATGCCATGCACAGACCCTGTCAGGGATTGGGTAATTGGAACTTCCTATGGGCTAGTTTCAAGGGTCATTGGGTAAAGTGCTAGCCAGAGTTTCTGAGGCCTTGAGGATTTTTGAATAGATGTATTCACTGGAAATAGTGGGGACATCTGGTACTGTGTCCACAACTTGCTGAGTCTACTGTCCTGGGACCCCTGTCACCATTCTCCTAATTGCTGCAAAGCTGGGTGGCAAGCATATACTTTCGTGGACACACCAGTTCCTCCAAAAGTGCTGGGCTTGCAGGTTGATGCTCATCTTGCTGCCGGATTTAACATTCTGGTCCTGGTTACAGGAAGGGATGTTTCATGGAATTCCGGGTGGTCAGTTCTTGTCTTTGCATTTAAGTGATGATGGACCCAGGAATTGATCTACTTTTTGACCCACAGATGCATGTGCCAAGTTTCCAGGAACTTGGGCCCATTTGAGATCAGTTATCTCATGAGGAGACAGCTGCTACTGACACCTAGGCTGCCTGAAGCCTGCTCCAAGAGGGCATGGCATGCCAGAACAAAACAAGTAGACCACCGAAGCTTGGGGCAGCTGGGAGAGACTGGGACTTTCACAGTGCTCTAGAGAGGCATTATTTGAATGTCTTATTATCTTTTACCTGTCAGTCTAAACTTCTGTCCAGGCATATTCAATCCTGTAATCTAGAGTACTTGCTATGGGTTTAAGCAGATAGCTACACCCTAAGAAACCCTCTAGCCTGAGAATTTTGCATCTTGGCAAGAACAGCAGGCAAATAACTACACATAACAGCACTGTTCTCAGAACCAGAGCCTCAGATCTGCCAGGCTGGACAGGGTCAAACAGGTAGGAAGGCAGGTCTCAGAAGTTGGAGATGGTCCTTTCTGGGGTTCCTCATCAAGGTACTTTGATTATGCTATGACATCACTTGGCTTGCCAAACCACAGAAAATAATCTCATTGGGGTGTTGTCGGTTGTAAAACTTTACAGATCAAGCTTCAAAAACATCATTTCTGGCGGGACCATAAAAGGACCCCTACACCTTAAAAGAACGGCTGTGTGCCCTTGAAATGGTCTTGACTTACAGGACATTCCTTTTCATAGTCCCATTCATGTCATGCTTTGGGAATGATGGACATTTTCTCATAGATGGCACACCTAATCAATCCTGCACATGTTCCTATTGACATCCTGATAGCACCCCTGTATTTGTCTCTTTTTGTGTTTAAGCACAGCTCCCAGTTAATGACCTGATTTTGAAGGGCCTTATACTGGACTAAATTTTGAAAGGTGAAGAGTTAAACAAGACAAATCATTTGAGTATTTGAGTATAGACATTGAACCAGTCTATGTCAGACCAAAAATATTTATTATTCGCCAAAAAAAACGCTATTTATAAACAAGTATGAGTTAGCAAGACAAAGAAGTAAACTAGTCAGCTTTCAGGCAGAGGGAATGGCAAGATGCCTTTGGTGGGAGAACTGTGGTGAATTTAAGGAGCTATATGATACTTACTGTGCTGGAATGGAGAAGAGCTGGGGGACAGTGGGAAAACATGATGCTGGAGAGGTGGGCTAGTGAGAGACAATGCATGGCTTTACCTGTCCTGCTAAGGATTTTGGACTTCTTTTCTAAATGCAGCAGGACTCAAAGATAACTCCCATTTTTATTGCTACTTCTGGCAATGTTTTCTTACTATGATGGAATTTATAATTCTAATGGGAAGGAAAACTGCTGTTTTAAACAATAATGACTGTAGCAACATTTATATTATTTGGCAGTGGCCTAATGTCAGAGAGGCTGTTTTTGTATGTGTTATAAGAAAACATCATAATATACTTGGAGCCTATTCTGCACCTAGTCTGGAGAGGTAAAGGCATGACAAAAAGCCAGAATTAAATTGGTCTACATAATGAACAAGTAGAATTTCTTAAGGGTGTTTATTTAGAAGCACAATTGATGGAACCTGCACATGCTCAACTTTACTAGATATTATTAAATTGCCTTCTGTGGTGCCTATTCAAATTCAAATTCCCATCTGCAGTTATGAGTTCCTATTGCTCTATATTCTCACTGATCCCCAGAATCATTAAACTCTAAAATTTTACCAGTTAAGGAGTATTCATGTTATCTCATTATTGTTTTACTTTGCATTTACTTAATCCCTGGTAAAGTTGAACACTTATTCAATTTATTGATATGTTTAATGGCCATTTCTGTGGTTTTTTTTTTTTTTTTGGTGTGTAACTTTTCACTTAATATTCTCTTTCTATTTTGCTTTTGAATTTTTTGTCTTTTCCTTATTGATTTTTTGGTATTGATTATATATTCCAGATCTACTCCTTTTTTAGCTTTGTCATTACAAATAATCTTCTTCCTGCCTGAGAATGGTTTTTAAATTTTGTTTCTGTGATGTTTTCTGTTTTAATGTAGTAAAATTTATCAATATTTACCTACATAAGTTGTACTTTTGGGGACCTTGTTTAAGAAATATTGTTTAAAAAATCATACCACAAAGTCATATTTTCTTTTAGGGTTTTAAACTTTCATTTTTTATATTTTGGTCTTTAAAACATTTAGCTAATATTTTAGCTAAGTGTAGGATGTAAAATAGGGACCTAATTAAAATTTTTTTTATTATGGATAACGAATTGTTCTAGCACTGTAGACTGAACAGTGCATTATTACTTTCTGCTTTGCAGTGTTACTTCTGTTATATAACATGCTCCCTATACTATTCCTTTGGCCTATTTGTCTGTTCCCACACCAATATCATACAATCCAGTACGCTTTCAAAAGAGCTTTAATATCTGGTGGGACAAATTCTACTTTCTTGTTTGTTTTTAAATCACCTTAAATATTCTTGGCCCCTAGATTTATCATATGAATTTCATATAATGCGTATTTTTAAGAAGCTTTCTTTATGGTTTAAGTGATATTAGTTTATAAGAGTTTTCTTGTACTATTCTTGTTTTGGTACAAGAGATTTTTATGCCTCACTAAATAAATTAAATAGATTCTTCTCTTCTATTTTATAGAACAGTGTGTCTAAAATAGAGATGAAAGCTGTGCTGTACAATATGGTAATTACTGGTTACATGTAGCTAGTATGAATTGAAATATATTATAAATATAAAATACCCACTGGATTTCAAAGACTTAGTTAAATAAAAGTATGTGAAATATCTCATTAGTATTTTAAAAATAAAATTTTTTGTCCTTTATCAAAATGAAATATTTTGGTTATTGTAAACAGAATATACTATTGAACATAATGTCATCTTTTTAGTGCAGCTCTTAGAAAACATAAAATTACATAGGTGGTTTACATAATATTTCTATGGAAAAACACTAGATTATATGCTCCTTTAAGGTTTGGTGAAGTTCATCTATGAAGCTATGTAAGCTATTGTCACTTGTTGAAAGAGTAAGGAAAACATCATAACTTATTAATTTATTTAATGGTTATTAATTCACTGTGTTTTTTATTCATATAGAATTTATTTTGCTAAGTTATTTCTCTAGAAAATTGTCCATTTTATTCATGTATAAAATTTTGGAGTGATAAAGTTTTTTATACTATTCTCATATAAAAATCTCAATTCTATGTGCATTGTTTTGTTTCTAATACTTTTTACTTGTTTTTTCTTGACCATTTTTGCTAGATTTGTGAGTCTCTAGTTTTTCCTTTTCAAAAATTAATGAGTTAATTTTTGAGTCTTTACTTTTTTTCCTTTTAATTATATATTTTTATTTTGAGATAATTATAGATTCACATGAAGTTGTAAGAAACAATACAGACAGATCCTATGTATTTTACCCAGTTCCCTTCAATGATAACATCTTGCAAAACCATAGTGCAACATTAAAACCAGGATACTTTCTTTAGGTTTTATTTCCTTTCATCAATTTTTTTCTCTTGGCCTTTGAGATGAACAGTTGATTCGTTTAATTTCTATTTTTTCTACACATATATATATGTGCATGCATGCACATATATATATGTATACACACATGTAAAGGCATAAATATAACACTAAGCATTTCTTTAGCTGTGCTAATTTTGATACACTTGATACAGAGAAATTTTGTCATTATCCACTATTTAGCAATTTCTATTGTTATTTTGTTTTTAACCTACAAGTTATTTAAGAGAGAAATTTTTAAAAGTTTTAATACATATATCTTTTTAAAAATGTTCTTTTCGCTATTGATAAGTAATTCAATTTCACTGTGGTCACAGAATGTTCATATGATCTGGAATTTTAAATTTTATTTCAACTGCTGAGACTTTCTTGGTGACCAAGAGCCTGGACAACTTTTGTAGAGAGCCCATGTACTTGAATTCTTGTCAGGTACAGGGCTCTGTGAATACCTAAGAGATTATAAATTTTATTGCTCAAATAATCAATATCTTATTTTGTCCTTTGTTTAATATGTCAATTCTTGACTGTGGTAATAAGATTATATATGTTTTTTAGAACATTTCTTCTTATAATCTTTCAATTTTTGCTTTATTTATTATAAAGCTATGCTGCTAAGAACACACAAGTTAAAAAGTATTATACTTTTATAATTATGAAATTCTCCTCTTTATCCCTCTTAAATAAATGAATTCTATTTTTACCCTATATGAATATTGTCACACTAAATTTTTTCTGGTGAATGTTTTCCAGTATGCCAGCCAGTTTTCCTGCCTTTTATTCTTATTTCCTTTCAGTTTTTACTTTTAACACAATTATGGAGACAATTATTCAATAAGGCTTGTAATAAAAACCTAATAAGAACTTACATCTCTCCACCTTGATGAAACAGCCTTAAATTCTTTTAGATGAGTCTTTTAGTGTTTACCTCCCTTTCTATAATATGCTAATACTGTTACTTCTCCATTTTTTTTTTGGTGGGGGGTAGATTTCTTTATTAGTTTCTCACTATGAAGCAATAACAACAAACATATTTAGAACACTTACTTTGTGCCAGGCACTTCTCTATGTGCTTTACATATATTACTCACATAGTCCTCAAAAAATTCTGTGAAAGGATCTGGGGGAACTTTTTTTTAAACACTGTCATCCAGTCTTTCTATTTACAGTACAAGTTTCATTATTTCTCCCCATTTCAGAGATCCCTAGTGCCACCAAATGCTAATAATTTTGAGTTTGCCTTGTAAATAGTTTCCTTTCTTGTCTTTTCACTATGAGCTAAGCCAATTACCAAGAATTTATTTGCTTCTAAAATCTTCTAGTGAATATTTCTTTTACCACTGTTTTTTTAAATGTAAGCCTTAAAATTTCACTGAAATTTTAGTGAGATTTCAAAATGGATCATAAGTAAAGTTATGTGTTTCAATTGTCATTTTCTTTTTTTTACCTACAAGCATAGTATAGCTTTTTATTCATTCATTTTCAGACTCTCTGTATTGCTTTCATTTAGGTATATGTCTTAGATATAAAGTTGGAATTAAAAATGCCTCTGTTGGTTAATAAACAGAGGTATTTAATCTATTTGTATGTATTCCAAATTATTTCTACCATTTTAGTTTATGTTTTCTCTTTATTATCCTTTCCCCTTGCTCTATTTCCTTCCGTCTACTGTAACATAAAGCTTTCCATATTGTTTTCTTATTTTTTCACTACGAAGGTTTGGAAATTATAAGTTGTATTTTTTAGATTTTTAGTGATTGTCTTTAAACATTTAATACATAGTTGTTCAATATCTCTATTCAATTCTGAAACAGGACAAGGGCTATATCAATAGTCTGTTTATCATTGAATCTCCTCCTCCTTTTTGTTTAGAGTGTGTGAGCCTATTTTTAAATGTAAAATTAGTTTTTATCTTAAAAAATTACAGTTAACAGTTAATTATATTTATCAATATATTTTTATCAGTTTCTACACTACCAATATTTTTTGTATTCCATGTAATCTCTCTGGTTTTGCTCTTCTAATAAAGCATTCTTTAGTACTTCTTTCAAAGAGTGTTTGTGGGTGGTAAACTCTCATAGTCTTTGTTTATCTGAAAAAGTCTCTATTTCCTTCTATTTGGAATTATACTATAGATAAATTTTCTTCCTTCCTCCCCCCTCATCCCCATTCTTTTAATAAACATATCATTGGTGTGCTGAATCCGAATTGTACTGGGACATGAGAACCGATTGTCCCTATTGCTCCTAAATCAATGTCAGTAACACTTACCTTAAAATTTGATGATGGAAAACATACATCAAGGAAATTGGCAAATGATACAAATCAGAGTTTCATATTGCTTTTGGTTTTGAGAGCTGGTCATTAAATATTTGCCAGCACATCACTGTATATTAAGCACTCACAATATGCCAGGCCCTGTTTTAGTTCTGTGATCCATCAGAAAACAATGCAATTCTTGCTTTGAGGGACTTATATACTCTAGTGGATGGAGATAGCAATAATGAATTAAATAAATAGTTAAATAGTATTTCTGATATTTATAACTGCTGTGGTGAAAAGACAAAGTGGAGGAGGCGATAAGAAGTGTTCAGTGGTGGGCAAATTTGTAGGGGAAGACTCATCAAAAAGATGACATGTGAGAAAAGCTCTGAAGATATGAGGGAGCAAGGCATACAGATATCTGGTTGGAGAGTGGACTGAGAAGAGGAAATAAGTGTGAAGCCCCGAGGTAGGAGAGTATCCAATATCTGATGTGTAAGTAGTCTATTGTGTCTGAGTGAGGTGAAGGACTTAACTTTTTTTTTTCCTGAATGATATTGGAAATCATTGAGGGGGTTTAGTAAAAAAGTAACATGATCTGCCATAGATTTAAAATAATCACTCTAGCAATTGTGTTGGAAATAGACTCTAAGCCTTAATGATTTGCTTAGCCAATAGAACAAGGCATAAGTGATGTTCTAGGACTTCCAAAAAAGAGTGATAAGAACACTTGCAGCTTCTGCCTGAGTCTCTCGGATATGTACTTTGGCCACCACATACGAAGATCTAGGACTTTTTGAGACTACTGTGCTGCAAGAAATTAGAACCCTTCATGGGAACAGAAAAAAACCTCACTGGCTCTTAACTGTAGAGTCATTCTAGCCTAGGCACCAAACCTGTAATGAATATGCCTTTTATGCCTCCTGCCTTAGAGTACCCAGCTGAGCCTGTTACCTCCCAGAATAGTGACAGATAATAATAAATTGTTATTTTAAGTCTTTCAGTTTTAGGGAAGTTTGTTATGGTAACAATAGGTAAGTGAAACAGAATTTTTGATGTGTAGATGACGCTTAAAGCTATGAGGTTATATGAGCTCATGAGGGAGTGAGAAGAGATAAAGGAAGAGATCTGAAAATTGAACCCTTCAATGTCCCAACATTTTGATGTTGAAGAGATCATAAATATCAACCTCCCCAAAAATATTTAGAGCAAGACTGACAGTTATTAACCTTCAGTGCTTTTAAGATTTTACTCCATTATCTTCATAAATATTTTTCTTGAAAAGATAAATCTATCATCAATCTTAGTGTTTCTTTTAAATGATATATATTTTTATATCTTTTAAGATTTTTCTATTTTTTGATTTTTCATAATTCCATTCTGTAGTTAAATGTGAATTTATTTTTAATTTATCTTTAGAAGTTGGAGTCCATGTTTTATTTGAGGACATATACTTTCAATTCTGGAAAAATTCCAGCCATTAATTCAGCAAAAATACTCCTCTACTCTTTGCTCTAGTCTATGATATTTCTATCTGACATATGTTGACATCTCTTAATTTTTCCCTCCATGTCCCTCACTGCTCTAGACATATGCAGGGCATGTGTGTGTATGCACGTATGTATGTATGTATGTATGTATGTATGTATGTATGTGTTTCTATGCATATGTGTGTGTATACTTTTCTTCTGTCTTCATTGTTGTGCTTTAATGAATCCCCTGACTATTATCTGATTAACTAATTCTTTATAGAATTTATCTTCTTCATTGACTTAAAAAAGTTTTAATGTTCATATATATTTTTTAAGATCTCTAACTCTCTCTTTTCTATGTCCACCTTACTTTTAGGAATTTCTGCTTGCTTTTATTTGATAATTTTCTTTTTTCTGTGTCTGTACTCCTTCAGTTATATCATTGAAGGACCTAACATATTTAATAGTCATATAGACTGTTCTATAAAATTAACTTCACTTAGAATAGATTCAGGTACATATTAAGTTTACTGAACATTTTTCTTAGCATTAGATATCACCCTGTTATTTGGAGTTTTGTTTCATCTATGTTTTCTGGCTTCCCATAGCTCTTATGATGTTCAGGCCTACGCAGAGGTGGTAGTAGTGTTCTTCAGCCTTCTCTCTTGAATTGCAGATCCTTCACCTAACCCTGTCTTGGGCAGTGGCTCTTGCTCTGATTCTCTACTCTGCCTACTGGATCATTTTTATTCCCCATTACTTCACAGGAACTGAACTTCTAATTGCTCTTGTTTACTTCTTGATCTAGACAGATCCCAGCTCCCATTTTGCATTTCTTTTCCATGTCTGATTCATTTATCTCCTATTTTTGAACAGTTTTATTTGTTTTGTTTTCTTTCTACATATATGTATACATATATGTGTACATATATTTATCACTGCCATGTATTCGGAGCAGAAGGAGTATTTATAGGTATGAATTTACTGCTCTAGCTTCCCCCAAGTTCTTGCTTTATATCTATCTTTTTGTTGGAAGTTTAAAGAAGAGTTTGTTGTCTGAATCCTGCTAATTAGCTCTATTCCCCTTGGGTTTTTGTAGACAGAGTCTGAAACTGAATCAAGGAGTACAAAGTGTTCTAAAGTATAGGCCTATTAAGTAAAATGGATTGGAGAACTTGGTGGGGCCTCTTCTCCTCCTTCTAATTCTAGCTTTTGGGATTCGCTATCTCTGACTTCCTATCACCCAGTCTCATCCTATCCCACTTATGGGTCCTGAGGCTTGAAACAGTAGTCACTCTTGGGGTGATATTGGTGTTGTTGTTGGTGGGGTCCCTGCCCTGGTGATCTTACTTCAAGAATTAAGAGAGCCAAAGTGTCAAGGGATGGGATGTGCTTCACAGAAACCATACCTATACCCGAGGGTATCAGGTCTGTCTAATTCCCCAACCAAATTGGTCACTCTTCCTTCCTATGGAAAGATCAAGTTCAGGGTATACACAGGACCTGGAAATGTTTGTACTTGGTTTGTCCATATCCTGTGAAGACACCAGGGGCTGAGAATACAGTATTCCCTTAATACTTCTGATCCAAAAATTCCATTTCTGGAAATTTATTCTACGGAAATAATCAGATATGTGATTGAGATTTATGCATAAGTATATTTGCCTTAGTTTTACTTTCAATAGTGAATAATGATAGAATAATCATAGTGACCAAAAATTATAGTTGACCTATGTAATAGAATATTATGTAGCTTTTATTTTCTGGGTGTTAGTGACAAGTACATGATCAAAATATAATATTAAATGGAAAAAAACAGAATGAAATGTTACAATATATGCTATAATTTAAATTTTCAAAACAGAATAAGAAAAAGAAAAAAGTTGTCAGAAAAAAATAATTGAAAAAAAATACATCCATGAATCAATTGGTTTTATTCTGTATTTTCAAAGGTTTCTTGTGTAATTAAATATTACTGCTGCAACCAGAAAAAGTATATTGTTAAATTTAGAGATGTCGGACCCAGATAAATAATAAATTATGATATACAAAATGACATAGTCAAAAATTGGGGATTAAGCTAATATCCAAACACCTGCTGTTATGAAGTTCCATTGTATATAACTGTATATAACTTTCTGTTCCAGATAATAAATATAGAGATAAGGAAATGAATATGAACGTTGCACATACTATTTAAACTTTGCTCACAGGCATTTAAAAAAATCTCTAGAGGAAAATAAGATCACATACAATCTTTTTATAATAGAACGACAAATGTCTCATTAGGTAAAGTACATGTTGGCATAAAATGAATGTAATTTATATTTGAATTTTTTGGCTAATCAAATGACATATGTTTTATTGTCTTGCAGTTATAATGAGCAATATTTAATTAAAAGCTAATTAAATATTCTAGGCAGGAATTGTCTTGCAATAGAGATGCCAAATTTGACATAAGGAGGCAGGTGAGCAGAAAGCAGAACTTGTGTAATTATTCCTCTGGGAGATTGAA
Source organism: Cynopterus sphinx (assembly GCA_030015415.1). Classification (NCBI taxonomy): domain Eukaryota; kingdom Metazoa; phylum Chordata; class Mammalia; order Chiroptera; family Pteropodidae; genus Cynopterus; species Cynopterus sphinx. The sequence continues at coordinate 50,851,326 of CM057383.1, read as the reverse complement.
AAGAAGGGACCACACCAAACACTGCCACAGAGAAAGATTTGTGAAGACCTGACCTAAACTACACAGTTTCTTTTGTTGAACTTTGTCACATTTCCTTCACCAGGTAAACCATGGTCAAACTAAAGTTAATGTTGCCAGTGTTCTTTAGTTAACAAATGCAATTCTATAGACATCCTTTGAATCCAAGCCAGGGAGATGAGAAAGAGCCTCATTTATTTTCATTAATTCAGACACAGATTATGTGTAATATAACAAGAGTAGATGCCCTTTAATATACAGGGTAGGAAAAACAAAAAAACAAAAACACTTTCAAAATCAGAGGAAAATTGGGTGGAAAAACTGATTAAATTTAAATAGAATCTTTTTATTTTTGGAGCTAAATATTTTAAAATTTTATATGTACATAATTTTATACATATATTATATACATATATGATATATATTTATGCATCGATATGTGTTTATATGTATATATATGTATATAAGTTTTCCCTGATTTACTGAGGCATAGTTTACATATGATAAATTCACTCATTTTTAATTGTACAATTTAATGAGTTTTGGCAGTTGTGTACATCTATAAAACTACCAACATAATCATGATTTAGAACATATTTATCATTCCTACAAGTTCCCTTGTGCCCCTTTGTTGTCAATCCTCTTCAAGGCCCCCAGCCTGAAGCAACCATTAATCTGTCTTCTGTCACTATACTTTTATTTCTAGGATTTTATGTAAATGAAATTACACAGCACTGATTTTTTGTGTGTTTGACTTATTTTCTAAACATGGTGTTTTTGAGATTCATCCATGGTGTTACACATTTTATACAAGTCACAGTATGATTGTTATTAATGAGACTGTAGTCATGAGCTGTGTGATGATATATTGGTTAGCAACAAACTGCATATATTACAGTGGTCCCATATGATGATAAAATGGAGCTGAAAAATTCCTAATTGCCTAGTGATGCCAGAGCTGTCATAATGCATGACATTTTTGGGGTGATGCTGCACTGCTGGGCCTGTAAATGTGTGGCACGTACAATTACGGACAGTCCAGAACACTTGATTCTGATGCATGTGAGCACGTTATGTAATTAAATACTGAGAAAGGAAAAAAAGAAGACAGTTAAATCAGGTGGTCTTAGAGGCAGAAGAGGACCCAGGCATACTTGTTGCATATGAAGGAAGTAAAGATTTCTGTGTAACATTTCTGTGGATTAGGTACTAGGCTCTGTTTTTTAAGGCACAAAGTAAAGTTTTTGAGTCATTTTGACATTGTTGTCATCATTGGTGATGGGGTATGTGTGTGTGTGCGTGCGTGTGTGTGTGTGTGTGTGTGAGAGAGAGACAGAGAGAGAGAGAGAGAGAGAGAGAGAGTGTGTGTGTGAGTGGTAGCACTGAATATATGTATATCTATTTGTTCTCTACTCCGCAATTATAATTGTCCAAATAGGGAAATGGTGGTATTGAGTAACAGAGTCTGTACAGCAGTTAGAATTAGGCTGGAACTTATCTTTTAAACTTTGATCCAGCACTTTTTCCACAGTATTTATGCAACTTTTCTAGACCCAGGAGACATTGTGAGGAAGAGAAGAAAAAACATTGCAAGACTCTGACATCAGTGAGGAGGGCAATGAAACTTTTGAGTGAGTGGCTTGAATGTGTTGCAAATTAACCATGGTTTCACAGTATTGGGTAGATGTTTGTGAAGAGCCATAGAATAAAGAGCAAGCAAGATACATTGTGTGAACATTCAATTGTTTTCTAAGACTATAGCAGGAGTTTTTAGTAGGTGGGAGGGCAGTTTGCACAAAGGCAAGCAAATGTTGCATTGATTTTATTTTAATCCTCACTTAAAAAACTTGTATGATCTTGGCACTCCTGTCAAAGATCAGTTGATTGTATATGCTTAAGTTTATTTCAAGATTACTTTGAATGATAATCAGGGAAAGGGTAGTGTCCTCAAGAAATAATGCTGGGAAAACTGGATATTTACATTAAAAAATTAAATAATTTTTCATGCACTAAAATCAACTTAAATATAAGCTCCAGGTCTATGAAATTCCTAGAAGAAAACAGAGAGTAAAATTTTACAATATTGGTTTTAGCAATAATTTCTTGGATTTGGCACCAAAAGCACAAACATCAAAAGGAAAAATAGACAAATAGTACTACATCAAATTAAAAAGCCTCTGCAGAGCAAAGGAAACAATCAAGAATGAAAAGGCAACTTATGGAATGGGAGGTTATATTTGTAAACTATATATAAGGGCTTAATATCTAAACTATTTAAGAAACTCCTTCAATTCAATAACACACACACACACACACACACACACACACACACACACACACACACACACACCAAAATCAAAACAACAAAAAAAATCCCAATGAACATCCCCCTCATATAAAATACCTGATTAAAAAGTGGCAAAGGATTTAAACAGACATTCTCTAAAGAAGACATACAAATGATCACCAGAGACATGAAAAGAAGCTCAAGATCACCAATCATCAGGGAAATACAAATCAAAATCAAAATGAGATATCACCTCATACCCATCAGAGTGGCTATTACATAAAAAAAAAAAAAAAAAAAGTTCAAAAGGCAACAAGTGTTGGCTAGGATGTAGAGAAACTGGAACTCTTGTATACAGTTGATGGCAATGTGAAATGATGCAGCTGTATGGAAAACAATATGAAGGTTTCTCAAAAAATTAAAAATAGAACTACCATGTGATCCAGTAATTCCACTACTTGATATTTATTCAAAAGAATTGAAATGAGGATCTTGAGGAGATATGGGCACTCTCATAGTCATTGCAGCACTACCACAATAGCCACGCTATGGAAACAATCTAAATGTCCATCAATCGATGAATGGATAAAGAAAATGTGGTATAAACATATAATGAGTATGATTCAGACTTAAGAATAAAAGAAATCCTGCCACAATACGTGATAATGTGGATGAGACTTAGAGACATTATGCTAAGTGAAATAAGCCAGTCACAGAAGAACAAATACTGTGTGACTGCACTTACATGAGATATCTATCTATAATAGTCATCTTACAGAAACAGAGAGTGGCTGCCAAGATCAGGAGGGAGAAGGAAATGGGGAGTTGTTGATCTACTGGTATAGAATTCAATTTTGCAAGATGTAGATGTTTTAGAAAGCTTATGCACAACTCTGTTATACAGTTACCAATATGGTATTATAAACTTAAAATTTTGTTGAGAGGGTGACTTCATGTTAACTGCTCTTACTACAATATAAATAAATTAGTAATACCTCAAAAACAAAGAAAGGAAGAACAGCAAAACCAGAAAATAATGAAAGGCCAGCTAATAAGGGTTGTAGACTTCTCAAGGGTTCCTGGGAAAGCCATGTCAATCACAGAAGGTGACTCATTTACGGTCTTCCAACAAGGTAGACAACTGTTCAGAACAGTCTTGATGGTGTTCTGGAAAAAGAATTTCTGGAAAGTTATTTATTTATTTGTTTGTTTGTTTGTTTGTTTGTTTATTTTTTATCAGCCAAGATCTAGAACTAGGGTGATTTGGGAACAGAATTTAATGATTTGGGATTAGATGAAGCAGACAGGTTACAGTCACTTTTAGTTGTTAGAGAGCACAGATTGAGTTTTCAAGCAGTTCATTAAAACTTTTAGGGCTTTCTTTAGCTTCTTCCTCCCAGAGCAATTTGTGGCAACAGGCGCTAGGCTTCACTTTTTTAATAGTCTTGGTAAATTTCCATGTTTAGTTTTCTAAATTCAGTTCTCATTTCTTAGTCCTTATTTTTTATAAGAAACCATAACAACAGACTATTTAAAACTTTTGTGTCTTTTAAAAAACACATTTGCATATCATCTACAGAATGAAAACTGGATGTTAAATTCGTTTTGTACTGTGCTTTGACAAATTTTAATCTGGGATTATCAATGATCTCTTTTCCTCTTCATTAACCTCCATTTGAACCAAATGTGACAAAATTCTGGAATTTCTCCAGCAACTCCTTGGCCACCTTATTATTCATGAGGTTTCTGATTTTAGAGACTTAAATTATATTATCTTGTCTACATTGCATTTTTAAGTTAAAAACAAATGTAAAAGAATTCCCAGTCATTTCTACCTCTTCTTATAAGACAGTTTTCCATCTTTTTATTATTCACTTCACCCATCCCTGGACATTTAAGAGATTTATGAACAGTGGGATATTAATTGATAGATTTTCTTAGCTGCAACCTATACTTGGTATCTCTGTAATTTTAGAAGTGACTGCAAAGAGAAACATTGCCTCTGTTTTGTAGTACGGATGGCCTGTTCAAGAAAATTGCAGCTAAAACTATATTCAGTGACTAATCTGTGAATAAAGCCAAGAATTAGGTAGAAAAGCTTGCAAAACAAATTAGACTGCAATCTGAAAGCCCACAGTGCCAGTTGGGCAGAGAAATATTAATGGTTCACTGAAATGTGATTTCTGACATTGCTTTTAGTTTTAGAGCTGAGCAATGAAACATGATTCTCTTTGAGCTGCAGAGGAGCTTATAGTAAATTCCAAAATATGAAAAGAAATGTGGTCTTTTTATTACTACTGTATCATTATCTTGCATTAATAGCTGTAATTAAGCTGAGCCAGACTATCATCTGCTATTGAAATATATGGAACTAATTAGATATGAGATATGTTACCAGAATAAGATTGGGAGAATGAAAATATACACAAACGAGACTTTCTGAAATGACGAACGCAAGTCATAATAATATTTCTGGAATAAATGAAAAACAAGACTGAAGAGAGAATGAAATCAATCAGGTGGGCCAAGATCCTAGTTGTCCTACTATGTAAAAGATACCACGAGCAAGGAAAGAGGAATGAGGAGGGATATAAAAGAAAGGACATCTGAAGATTGTGCTAAGCCTTCAAAAGAGCAGTCAGCCATTGTAACACCAGAATTCAGTGGGTGCCCAGCTGTCCTTCTCATTGCTGTCTGGTACATGTATAAGGATAGTCTGCACACTGTCATTTATAATAGTGAAACACTGAAAACAATTTTAAAGTTTCAATTTAATAAATTAAAAAATTACATTTGGTATGCACATAACAAAATACTAAGCAGAAAATTTTAAAAAGCATTTCTCATTACTGAGAAAATGTTTGTTTTACGTAATTGAAAAGTGAGCTTTAAAATCTTTCATAAAGTATGATTCCATTTATTTACCTAAATATATGTCTCTGCATAGGGAAAAGATTTACCAATAGTATACTAATTTAATATTTAGCACTGGTTATCTTTGGGTGTTGACATAATATATGATTTTTGTCTTTATTTCATTTGTTCATTGTTAAATTTTTAAAAATCTTTTGCGTCAAGTATGTGTTAATCCTATAATTAGAAAAAAATATATTGTAAATGCTATCTAGAAGAGAAGAATTAAATGTAAAACCTAAAGTTATAAAATAAGTAGGATAAGTAGGAGGAAACATAGATGAATATTTATTTCATCGCTATTTAGCAGAAAGCTTTCAATTAGTAAAAGCAAAAGAATTCATAATTTTTAAAGCACACGATATTTGCCTTTACTAAAAAATGTATACAGTAAGAACACCATTAACTAAATTTACATTAAAAATAAACTTGGAAAAAAACATTTGCAAATGTATTAGTAGGAATAGGCCGCTAAATATCAAGAACTTAACACAACAGTTTAGTTCTTGTTTTTGTAATATAGCCAGTGTGGGACTAGGGCCCCACTAATGGTAGGCACTCAGAGATCAAGTGTAAAATTTAAAAAATATGCATTGTGAAACAGCTCAGTTCTACTATTTGAATACCTCACTAGTATTCAAATGGAATAAATTGCAAATTTTATGGGAGGAAAACTCCACCAGCATATAACAGTCCAAATATACAATAATGCTGTGAATGGTTTATCCAAATGCCATAATAGTATACGACTATTAAAAATATTTTGGAAGATTATTTAGAGAAATGGTAATATAGTCTCAAGGAATTATCATGGTTAATAAGCTGTTTTGAATGCATCGTATAGAGAATATATGATTCTCCGTAATCAATTTTCATAGGAATATAATCTGTATAGCAAAATGATTAGAGTGAAGCACAGCAAAGTATTTTTAATGGTAAATATTTCTGAATTGGTGATGCTTCATAATTTAGGTGATTTCTATTTTCATTTTGCATTTTTTATGTGTTCAAAGATGACTGGTATTTGGGAAGGAAAGTGTTTGCAGCATTTATTCTCTTACTTTATGGGGGGTATCCTAGGGAAAGAGAGAAAGACAGCCTTGGCCTTGTCAAGTTCCTTTTAAATTGCTAATGGTGGACCTTCTTGTAAACAGATTAGTGGTATTAGATAGTGAGAGATACTCATCTATGACACAATTTTAGCAAGAAGTACCTGGTCTGTCTAGAATTGCTTATAGTAGATAAACCTGAATTTATAGATTTCTGGAGCTGAAGATGTCACATAAATTATGTACTTACTGAAGTACATAGCTAATTAGTTTGCATAAATGCTACCTGTACCCATCACATAAGACCTTGTATATTTAATCTGGCTAGAGCATGTCCGAACATAGCATAAAGAACCTCAGCTATGGTGTTGGCAGTTTTGGACTTTTTCATGCTCTATTTGTGCCTTGTGATTCCTTGAATTCTTGAAGTTATTATTAAAATTCAAAACTGGAAAAGACCTCTAGTTCTTGTGCATCTGATTTGACAATATGATTCTTTGTGTTAGCTCATATTATTTTCACTATCAGAAAAAAGGTTTAAAAAGAATACAAAACAGGTAACAAACTTACAGGAATGTGAGGTACATGCTAAATTCCAGAAAATATAATCACAGTGATGGTTTACTTAGTTGTCTTCTGAATCTATAAATGGTTTTATGGGAGAAGATTGAATGCAATATTCACAAGAAGGTTGTTTGAGCATTCTATGATTTGTATTAGGATAATCACTACTAACACCATTGTAATCTATAGGAATATCAATCTATTCCCACATTTATTATTGCATCTCAAATTCTTTTCTGCTTTCAGCTAGAAGGACTCACTAGACATGCCTGAAAAGTAAGTCGACAATGCCAGCAGTTGGGAGATAAAATGGTATATCAGGCTCTGGGTTTAAGGTCCCTGGGATTGAAACCTAGGTACAAAATAAAACAGTTTTATGTCTTCAAATACTCAATAGACTTTTCAAGCCTGAGCTTACTCATTTGTAAATTAGATATGATTTTATCCCTTTCTTTGCACAGAGGATATGAGAATTAAAAGTATAGAGAGGGCCAGAGGAGGTGTCGGTATTAATTATTTTAATGAATTCAATATTTCCTAAAAGCTTAGCTAATTAGTTTCTTGCCCTCACTGGAGGAGGAGGGTCTTCATAAACCATTCTAAATTCCTCTGTGTTCTTCCATAGCTTTTGGCACACCACCTTTCTTTTGACTAGTTTGAAAGCCTGTTAGATTAGAGTACAAATGAAAGCCAAGCAAAACAAAACAAAACAAAATTCTTTGTGGAGTTTTGGTTGATTAAAGCAAGCAGAAGGAAAATCATTATGTTCATCAGATTTTTGGTTCCAAGAATGGGACCCAAGAGAAGTTTGAACCCACATTGAGTTTGAATACTTACTGATTTTAACGTGTCTAATCATCATTTCATTATCTTTACTGTTTTCAGAAAACTCTGTAATATTAAGAAACCTTCCCAGCTCCCAAAGAGCTATTCAAATAGCATAGCTACGCAAGTACCCATTGTCCCCAAGGAAAACTGCTCTATTTCCTTCTTAGCTCCATAATTTTATTTAATACTTGCTTGTCAAAGTTGATGGAATTCCACAGCTCTGATTCCCCTCTGCTAGGCTAAGACTGACATTTTCCATTTTTACAAATCCTTTGGTAGTAATAAAAATAAGAACTCTTCATTATTTCCACCTAAACAGTTTTCTCCCCACCCTGTGGAGACACACTCATCTTTAAATAGTTAACGGAATGAGGCAAACCTATTTCTCATGCATGCTCAGGACTTAGGACTGTGAAGTTGGCCTGCTGATTCGGTCCAGTTTTGCTTGACACATGCAGAATAAGCCTTTTTTCCTCAGCAGAGCCTTATGCTCAACTGTGGCCAGAAGCCCTTATTGCATTCTATGTGGATGTCACGGAACTCTGAGGATTCAACAGTAACGACTCTGAAGTCACATTTCTTTTTCAGTGGATTCATCTCCTGAAATTCATCTTTCTAATTTCTGCTGTTCTGAATCCCAGTGGAGTTATGATGAGTTTAAGTGTTCATCAATTAATTTTAAAACTCAGTGTAACACCTTCAGAACTGCCTTTGACAACCACTAGAATACAAAATGAATTCACTAATGATCAGTTCCAGAGCAGAAAGAGTCTCAGGAATCTGTGATGATGGGACTTTTAGACTCAGTTCATAAAATATTCATGGTTTTTAAAATGGGGATTAAAAAAAATGAGCATAGAGTAAAATGAGGGCACAAAGAATAGTCACATGACACAAGGACCCTGGAATTATTATTTTTTTTTCAGATTTGGAAAATTTGTCTCCTTTTATTTAACTACAGTTTACCTTGGTACTTCTTAGAGAGAAAAATTCAGAGGCCTCTCTGAAATCTCAACTCTCTCTGAAGTCATATTTTATTAGCATCTATTTTATTGTTATAGTAGAAAGCATGGGCCTTTCTATTACTTCTAAGTGCTTTGAATCAGTTCTCTATAGGTGATTTCAACAGAATGGACTTACTTTCCTTGGAAGACAAAGCAATAATGCACACGTGTTTCCATGTAAAGTCTCATGTGCTCCATTCCTGCTTTATTACACCATACCATGAACTGATAGGGCCTTACGACTACTGGTTCAGGCCCAACCCATGCAAGGGAGGTTTCCAGTGTTTGGGGCCCACTATCAAGTAGAATTGTAAAGCAATTTTCTCTTCTATGTGGGTAGCATACGATCTCTCTCTCTCTCTCTCTCTCTCTCTCTCTCTCTCTCTCTCTGTATGAAACATCTTTACTTTTATTTTGATCCACAGGTGCATGAATCACTGTTATGTTATGGAACATGCATATGTACAAATTTAGTAGATATTGCCAACAATTTTTTACATTGTTCTTCCAACAGATTTCCCAAACGGCAATGTATGCACGTCCTCACTAACACTATCCGCAGAACCCTTATCAATCATTTCACTAGGTCGGCATAGCTTATTGGGTTCCCTAAATGAGTGCACAAATCCTTAATGTGCTGAAGGAAGCCCATTAGAATTTGACTTCTGCCTGTCTTTATGACCATGAACTCTAATTTTGGATGATATCATCAGTGTCAGCTTTCTGGGAAATCTGTGCTTTTTCTTTCATACTCTCAATCTTTTTCAGATAGCATTCTTTCTGCCTAGAATGCCCTTCACCTTCTTGTCACCCCCCAATCCTCCATCTCAGTGTTAGGAAAAATCAAGTTTTTTCCTGTGGTCTTGTAGCACTTACTACTCTCTGACAGCCTTTATGACATTTGTTGAAGTTGTTTCCACATCTGACTCTCGCATCACTTTATCTTCAGCACCTAGCAAGGAAACTAGCACAGAGGGAGAGCTCAATACCTATTTGTTAAATGAATGAATGAGCCAGTGAATGATGGAATGACTGTGAACTGCTGTTAAACAATCCTTGACTTTTCCCCCTATTTTATTCCTAGCCTCACCAGGGCAATTTGGGTTATTATAGAACGAATTCAAATTCATTAAGTCCTAAGGCAGGAAGAGAACTTTAAGTTTCACAGATGATTTCACATCTCTAAATACCAGCGGAGTCTGTTTACTCTGCTGGATAGAGCCAGTCACATGTGCTTAGTTGGGTGGTTAGCTGGTGTGCAATTTGATTTTAGATTAACTTGAAGATTCTTCTGCTTCTTTTCCTCTCTTGTTTCTCTTACGAACAAATGCCTAAAATACCTCTACCTATGGGTAAATTTAACATACGGATATATTCACTCATTTCTCAAAGTGCGCTACGTGGAATGCGTTCCATAAGATGCTTCCTGAGTAAGGGACTGCATGGCCAATGAACTTCGTGTGTTAAACCATTCTATACCAGGCCATGTCAGTTCAGGTCTTCCAGGGAGCAAATGCCAAAATGGGATTATGCACACAAGAGATTTATTAGGGAAGTGCCTAAAGCATGAAGAGGAAGAAGCAGGCACAGGAAGAAAAGGAGGCAGTAAAAGGAGTTTGGGGTAGGAAGAATTTCCGACTATCAAGCAGTGCTGAGAAAGTTTCAGTGAGGATGGGAGCTCTAGAGGGGAAGGAAGTCACCTGTTAGAAGGATCCCATGCCTGAGGGCATAAACTTTCACTGGTATCCAAACTATGCATTTCCAGAGAGAAAATGTGGCCTCAGCACAAATATAGTGATGGATGCAGAGGGCTGGCAGCTGCGGCTGTCAGTCAGTCAACTTTGCTCGCTGCAGCAGGGGATCTAAGAGGCACATTCTTATGGCCATTACACAGGCTCTATTCTAAAAATGCTTTTTATGTATTATTTCACTTAACTTTTATGACATACCTATGAAAGTGTTAAGTTCTATTATTATCTTCATTTTTCAAGGCATAAGGAATCTAAGTAACTTGTCCAAGTAACTAGTGACAGATCTGGGGTTTGAACCTAATCTATCTGTCCTCGGAGACGGTGTGCTTAACCATTGCATTATATTGTCTCACAATATCGTCTCTTTGAGAATCATAATATACCTTCCCAATACCCCACTCCACCTTGTTGCTATTTCTGCTTTTATTCCATCATGTGCATAACCATACTCAAGACTCTTAGAAGTCAAATGTTCAACTTTGCTTAGCCCAATGTTCCCCAAATTTATTTGCCTATGAAACCCATAATTCATAGTACCAGTGTTCTCTAGAACACATTTGGGAAAATATACTCGGTATTAAATGACTGGCAACAAATTCCTTCCAATGAGCAAAGTTCTGCAGGAGTTGAAGGAGATGTTGTGAAAGCTGAGCACCTCGGTTGGAAGAGAAAAGTTGTCCAAAGGGAGTAGAATTTGAGATTCATTATAGTAGGGTTTGGGCCTCAGTTCCACCATTTTCTGATGGGGTGGGTTGATTTTTTAACCACCTAGTGTAAACTGTGTCTGAGCTTTAGATAATGGATCATGTTGCTGACTTCCCAGGTTGTTACTAAAATAAAATATGCATTTCTATAAAGATGCTTATCGAGTGCTTGGCACATAACTACTGCTATCAAATATTAATTTCCTTCCTAGATTTTTCCTAATGAAAAGACTAATTTAATCGACCCTTTAGCTGAGGGCTGGTCTTCTCAGTGACAATCATGCCTGCTTAATCAATGTGCCATGTCTCTTTCCTTCAGGATATTCACTGGGAAAATTAATTTTCTGTTGAGACAGGAATTAGGGAAAATTTTTGTGGATTTGAGGGAGTATTCATATTTGGACTTCGATTAAAATCTAAGAGGATCTGTCTTTCAACATATTCCCTGGAGGACAAGAGAGTTTAAAAGAACAGTTGTGCCCCCCTTGCTTTCCTCATATTGTAAAGATGAAAGTTGGATACCCAGGAATAAAAAGGGGAAAGGCAAAGGAATGACTGGTTCTGAAGTGGAAATGGGCAAACAGGCTGCTGTATTCTTCTTATGCCCTGGGAAGAAGGCCTTGGCAATCCCTGTGCCAGCAGCCCCTGCTGCTGCTCTCCCTTCTCACCTGCTCTGGGACTCACATAGCAGCGGCTATGGGTGGGAATGGTGCTTAATAAGCTTTGAGTGGTAGGACCTTTCTAGCTGAGGAGATATGGCACTGGAGAGTTGATCACTTGCCACTCTTATACTATTTTTTTGTAATCCTGATGGTGTAAAACAGCCCACTGTCCTTTCACTTTTCCCATGGAAACTGCTTTCTTCTACCTTTGGGTTATGATGGGTTCCCTGGGAAGACTCCCCCCCAGGCTCTCCCTTCCTCATTTAGCCTTCCACATTTTGCATCTTCTCTTTTGTCTCTGGGTTGGCTCCATTCTTCCTTCTGACCTTCCTGTTTGTCCCTTTTCCACTCTCTGCACAAGTTATTCATATGACGGTCTTACCTTCTTTCTGTTCTAGGATTTGGCACTTTCCCAGGCCTCCCCTGCTACACATGTGCTGCTATTTGAGTGCCTTCAGTCTTTAAGAGCTGGCTAGGGGAAGAGATGCTCCCTGCCAGACAGAAGGCAAGGGCTGATTGCTTTGGAACACACGTCAATCTGTAACTGGCTCTGGCCTTTATGTTTTTTTCTGGTACAAAAAGACAGATAAAGGAAAGAACATTAGGCGGGCTGCTAGAAGAATTGTATGACAGATCCCTTTCCTCTAACCTAAAGAGACCGGATTTTATTTTTGAGCTCTACAGAACCTTTCCCTTGATTAAATATCTCCGCCCCCCGCCACCCCCCCGCCGAAGTAGCAGATTTATCTTAGTTCTCCTTTTTGTTTTGAAACCCCACTGATCCTTCAAGGTTCAACACACATGCCATACCATCTGGGAGGCTTCCCTGATCTCCCTGTCAGGGAATGCCTCCTTCCTTTCTGTTTTCACAGCCTCCTTTATGGCCCTCTGCCTCAGTGTGGTTGCATAGCAGGTAGTTTCGGTGTCATTCTCTTCTATTCAACTGCAAGCCCCTTAAGGGCACCTTCTCCAAATCTGCAGCAATTGGCTCAGCCAAGTATTTGGGAAAGAGCAGTGATTCTCAGGCTTTAGTGGCTGAGAGATGGGATGTACAAACAGACTCAGGACAAATCAAGAAAATGAATTATGTTTCCCAACCAATTACATGGGACACCCCACTACCAATTAGCCTCTTCCAGCTTCCTCACATCAATGACTTCCAATCAGAACATCCCTGCAGCCTTCTCTTTTTCCACTGTAAAGTTTTTGCACTTTTACACTGCCTTTGAGTCACTGCCAGATTTAACTGATGGTAGCTGACTTCCTAGCTATAACAAGCTCTGAATAAATCGCCTCTGTTTATTCTCATTTAGATGGTCTTCATTTATTTCTACTAGACATAAGAATTACCCAGAGATCTTGTTAAAATATTGATTGCTGAGTTACAACCTCTAGATTCTAATTCAGTAGGTATGGGGTGGGGTCTGAGATTCTCCATTTGTAATGAGACTTCCAGATGACCTTGAGTAGTGCTGAGATGGGGTGGTGAGAGGAAGGGATACTATTATGAAATATTAATCTATGTTTTCTCTTCAACCAATTTTTTTTCTCTTTTCCTTCTTCCCATCCACACAGGGAGGCTGTCCTCAGTTCAGTATCTCAGAGGATAAATGAGACAAACAGAAAGGAGATACTTAGGACTTTCTTCTTGGTTTTTGTTTCTCCAAAATTCAAGTTTTTAGGGTAGTGGTTCTTAATATGGGGCTATTTTCTCTTCAGGGAACATCTTGCATTTCTGATTGTCCCAACTAGTGGGTTTCTTGTGGGTATGTGTAGGATGCTACTAAATGTCCTATAATCCACAAGCTAAGCCTCCACCAACAGAGAATTATCTATTTAGAATATCAATAGTGCCAAGGTTAAGGAAACCCTGGGATAGAAAAATAGAGAGGCACAGATGGAATGTTAGGAGTTTGAAGCAGCAACATCTCCTATTTTCTAAAGTTCCCTGGTTTGGGCGAGTAAAGACAAAAGGAAAGAAAAGAAAGCTATTTACCTATGTGGAGGGGCATATGCCATGTTCCCTGGATAGAACTCTGGGGAGACAGATGGACTTAGATGAAGAGGGCTGAAAGCTGAGTCTGAATCAAGAGGGACAGTTGGACAGCTTCAAAGAGATGACCATACCCAACTCAAAGCTGCAGTTATCCCAGCATAGAAGTGAGAGAGAGAGAGTTGTTATAGGGTGACCATGTCAGGTGAGAGGAAGAAGTGATACCTCAGAAGTAAATGATGGACTGATGACCAATGGCCAGATGGGAGGACTAATTGGAAGACAGGTGGCATAGAGAAATAGAAATGGCTCTCTTCCTTGTTGTGTACTTTGAAAGCCCCTGAAACCCAGATGTAACTCTGGGAAAGTGAGATGATGGCCTCTAAAAGGCTGAAATTAATTTTCCAGTGTAATCTAGGGCCTGTGGGAAAATAAATCTTGCTATATTTTTTGGTGTTTGTGGATAACCTGCTCTGCTACAGAAACCTCATGTGTGTATTCAGGGTAGTAATAAATACAGATATTAAGAACTTAACAGGGTTTAAAATAGAAAATAAACTGAGTTAGAGAAAAATAAAGAGAATATGTTTTGCAAATAAGAGTTTTGGCCTAAGCTTCTGGTAGTAAAAATTATCTACCCCCATATTTAAGCTAGACATTGAGAGTTAAAGCTATGCCTTTCAGTTTACATTAATATGACTTTGTGCTAGTCCTTGGTCTTCATTAGCATAACTTTACTATTCAGACAAATGGTTTGAATGTCCATTAAAAGAATTTTCCAAAAGGCTCATCAACTCTTCAATGAAAAACATCAACAGATTGTTTAAGCCCTAAGATTTTTAAAATTTCTTTTCTCTAAATCCTCACATTACCTTTTCCACCAGTTCTGAACAATTGTATTGTAATTTTTACATAACCTTAATCAAGCCCCAGATTTACCCCTTGAATTCCCCTCAAAAGACCTTCCTTAAATCAAACTTCCAATTCTCAAAACCTTCTGACCTTACCTCCCTTCCTTCAGACACTGCCAAAGCAGTACTAGGTGTTTTCCTCCTGTTGAAAGCAGTAAACTCAGCTTTGTATATCAACAGTTTGTGTTAGTGATATTTGGGAAGCCAACTTTCCTTGCTCAACTTTCCTACTGCAGATCACAGTAATGACTCTTAAAAAACAAAATTCAACTGAGTAAATTTGAATATTATTAAATGATTCTTGAATAGGGCAGGATCCCATCTAATTGTACAAAATGGTAAGTTTTTATGGGAAGATGGTGGGGCAAGGGAGTTATTAACAAAAGAAAGTATTATTTAATTTTTTTGAAGGAGACGGAATGGCAAGGTTGCCTCTTCATACTATGTGGTGGGTGGAAGGAGAGGGACCATGTGACAGGTTACCTTCCTGGTCTGTGGCCGGAAAATTTCAGACTGATTGGTTAAGATTTCATTTCTGGGACAGGTTGAAACTGCAATTAGATCAGGTATTAAATCTAGGTTATGTATCCTGGCTTTTAGTACAAGTGACATTATTTTAGTTTTCTCTTTAACAAAACAATCAAGGAATGCCAATTTTGCTCCCAGTGTTTCTCTTTTCCCCAGAGCCACTCTGTACTCTCAGGCCTCCTGATAGTATACATCAGCCCATACACATTACTGCCCCGCTACTGTTTGCTTGGCATAGTTGCAGTGTGTTCAATGCTCTTTTGGTAATTGCAAAAGAGGTTCACATCGCACCTGGAGGCGAGGAGGCAATGACCAGCAGATGCAAGCAGTTTGGTTCACAGGGTTCTTATCTGGTTGGATGCTTCTGGGATTTGTGGTGCACCTGGATAGGTCAATTATCATTGGGGAAATACAGTTGCAGACAATTTTTTTTTCCAACATAGAAAATCTCTCTACAAAGGTAGTAGAAAAAGGAAATCATTTTATAATTAAATAAGGTTTAAACAGAAAGCGATACTCATCACAAGCAATCTGCTAAGAGATTACAAAGACAGATGGGAACCTCACCCCTTATGTAGCTAAGCGGATACACTCATTATTTATTTGTTCTCAGGATAAACAATAACCATCCTGAAGTAAGAAGACTTGACAGACCCTTGGTCACACATAGTTTTCTCTTAACTTTATCTTATAATTGTGATGATCATCTGTATTAGCTAATGGGCTTTATCCAGAGGAAAAACACTTCTCACACTGTTATGACGAGGGGTAGTTTTACAACTTGGAGCAAGGTACCCATCAATGTTTGATTCCTAGCCCCCCACAGAAATAGAAGAGCTATCTCCCTTGATGTTTGCATTTCGAAGAATGGCTCTCAGGTCCTTCAAAGACATTTCTGAGTCATAAAACTGACAAAAGGCCTGTCTAGTTTACAAAAAGATTTATATAGGTTTCAAAGTAAGAAGAAGGTACCTACAATTTTATGTTTCATAAAGTCAGTCCTCTAAGGAAAAAGGGAGGCAGGGAAACTCTTGCCCTATCTTCAACAGGAGAATGAAGCCTCTTATTTTAAAATTTTCTTTGTCTTGACATCATGCGGTGATCTGGCTGAAACGACCAATTGTGACACGGAGGTTATTTCATCTGTATGGGGAAAAACTTCAACAGAAAGCCAGGCACTTTCTAAACCCCATCTTTTGGGCTGTCTAATCCCAGACTTTCACCGTCTTTGTGATATTTTGCCACACTATAAGTTGTAGATAACTGACAGTAACGCAAATTAATCTCTGTATATAGATGTGTGATTCTGTCTTGTCCAATAGAGGTTCAATTGACGCCTCCCCTCTACTGTGGAAGAGTCCAGTTTTGCCTCCATTTCCACATTCATTTTAATTTTTCTGATCTTTAGGATGTTTCTTCCTTGGCTTTTTATTTGAATCAGATTCTCATTTTATTAGTTTCCTTATTAAGTCATGACTTGAGTAAAATCATTAACATGTGTTTGTTTTATATCTATATGAGTCTGGATTTTACCTTTTTTTTTTTTGGAAATTACCATTTAACATCTGGCACAAATCCAGTTTTGTCAGCATTTTCAAGTTCCAGTCTCAGCTCTAAATTTGACCATGGCTTTGAAAAGATCCATGTGTTAACAACTTATTAACTTTTTAGGTGCTAATTAAGACAAATAGTAGGAAAGGATACTGATTCACAGCCTGGTCAGACGTCTCTGACCCCTTCATAGATAACCACTTCATAAACTGATTTATCCAGCCTGGAGTATGGAACATGTTTTGTTCACCTGTTTTCCATCAGTGGTTCTCTGTGTCCTTTATGTTTGATGGTTAGCCTTTTATTTGTCTAATGTACTTTATTCTAATATTCAGGGGGAAGGTGGCATTTGCTCATCTCCTTGCTCTATAGTGTTATGGGTTGTTTGCTTTTTACTGTTCTCAAAATGGCATCAGGATTTACGATCTGATTCTTCTGGTTCAGTGAACCCCACATCTCCTGTCATTGGCAGTGCTCCAATGCCTGGATCTTCTGAAGGAGCCAAATACTAATGACAATAATAATCTTCCCGGACTTTATAAGATGCAGTACATGACTTGGGAAGTTTTTTTTGTTTGTTTGTTTTGGTTTGGTTTGGTTTTTTTGATACCTTCAGAGGACTGGCATACAATATGAAGCATGAGATGTAATGAACTCACCAGTGTAATAATTAAGAAAGAACTTTCTGTTATTTTCCATAGGCTCCTTAATTATTGGAGCTCTGGAATTACACTTATATTTGACTCCTAGCTTGTCACTTAACTAGTTGCATTTCCCAAGGCAAAAGTAGTTAATCTCTGTAAGCATCAGTTCACTCTTTTTAAAAAATGGGAATAGTGATAGTATTTAACCCCCACCCCCAAAAAAAAAAACCTTTGCTGATGTATGCGCTGCTCTTCCCTCCACCAGCTGCTAAAGGAAGTCATCTTGAATGACACTTTCTTAGGGAGGGTTTCCCTTGTTTCCCTTTCAGATAGACTCTCCTAGAGTATCTTAATTTATTTATGTCTTTAATCAGGTAGTTAATTGTTTATAATTATATATGGATGAGTGTGTTTATTAAAATTTGCCTTTTCTTCTAGGGTGTATGGTCCATGAGGGTGTAGGTGGAAAAGGATTTTACCACTCTGTGTCTAGTACTTCATGCTGTGCCAGGCAAGTAGTCTGTGCTCAATAACTACTTGTTCAATGAGTAAATGAAATATTTAAAACAGCATCCAAAACAGAAAAACACTTGATAAATGTTAGTTGTTATTGTTGCTGCATTTAAAGGAAGAAATTCAGGATGTTTAAAAGGCAGTAGACAGAAAATAACCCCTTCTAAATATTCAGATAAACTAGGAATATCTTTTAGCATAACCTTATTCTACATGATACGTATCCTCTATTTCTCACTATTTATTTAAAAAGTACATTCTATCCCAGAAAACTCTGAAATGCTATTAACATTCTGCCTTGGCCTTTCATACTATATTCTATATTCTGAGCATCTCGTGTGCTGATGGTATCTAGCTGATCATCAAATTAATTTTTATCAAAAACTGCAAAAGTGATTGAAATGATTTCTTGACCAAGATTTGCCAAGCTCTGTGCCAAGGCGCTACAAATTCTGGAAATAGAACTAGTGAAATAAAAAAAAAAGATGATTTAAAATAGTTCTGTATTCTCTTTTGCATGCATCTCAGATTATTATGATGTGATAAGACAAGCCATATAGTGAGAACAGAAACACTGGGAGACCATAGCAGTCTTTTGTTCTTTGAGATCATCATCTTGAGAGAGTTAATTTCACTAAAACTACATTTGTCAGTGTTCTTTGGGAGGCAATAAAATGAGACATTTTATTCCTTCTAAACTCAAATTTAGTCTGCTCAAAAGGCAAGTTTTAAATTAAAGCTGTGGTTTTCCTTTTGGCTTCATACTGAGGGTTTCTGAAGGACTGCCACTGATCCACCACCGATGTGTGCAGACGGTGTCATTAATTAATGCTGGTCAGAGCGCTGAGTGTGTAAAAGGTTCAGTCTGCAGGTGGAGGATCAGCACTGCAACACGGAGCCTCCAAATGCGGCTCTCTCATCCAGGAGGGCACAGACAGAGTCTCCAAGCCTGCCGGCATCTTCAAAGGCCTTCCTAAATGGTTTTTCCCCTTGTCTTTGCCCACTCAACATGAAGCTTTCAATCCATTACTTTTGTCTGAGAGGCTTCATATTAGAAGGGGAATGAGCCAGTTTAAGGTCATTTATTTCAACTCCTTCATTTTGTAGAAATGGAAGGTGTGGCTCGGAGGGGTTAAACACTCTGCCAGAGTCATCCCACTGGCAAGACAATCTCAATTTTCTAGTTCCTAGGTTAAACTTCCTAGTCCGTGAGACTCTGCCTTTGCAAATGAAGGCAAAAGGGTTGTCTTTTTCTTTTCTTTTTAAGAATCTCTTTTTCTTATGCTTGGAGTTAGGAACCTGCAGAGAGGCATGTCTGTAGTTTACAACCCTTCGCAGTTGTTAATTGTACTTGGCAAGTCAGTCTGTTCCCAAAACAGCTCAACAAAGGTTCTTGCAAAAGGAATGAGGTCCTTGTGGCCAATAAACTAGGTCACACACACACACACACACACACACACACACACACACACACACACACATTACTGTATTTTTTTCTTTTTAAATCACAATCTGCCCATATCCACACGCAAGTGACTTTGATCCTCTTCAAAAGCTTTAATGAAAACTGTCAGAGAATTTAGTTAATTTAAGTATTCACATCATTAATACCATTTAAGTGTGGAGCTCTATTAGAATTATCTAAAGTTTCCAAGAAAGGGCTTATCAAGCTTCACTTCTTGTGTGAGCATTTTTTTTTCCAGAAATTATAATTATTACTCTTTTCTTACTACCATAATTTCACATTGGATTCATTTTTTCTGCTGTTATATCTAGTGCTGTGAATGGAGTAGCTTCTATGTCAGATGGGCTGCCTGCCTTAGGTAAAGCCCTCCAATGTCCTTTTTCCCATTCATTCTATTTCCACAAATCTTGTATCACATAAGCAGGTCTTTTGACAAATCACCTGTATCTTAACCTTTTGAGGCAAAAAGAAAGTCTGTGTTCTTGTAAAACACCATGTACACAGCATGTAGAATCTTGGGTTATTTCAAATACACCAGAAATATATTGGAGCATTAATGAACCCCCTTTCCATGAATTTCTGAAATAGGCTAGGGGGTTAGTTTTCTTTCCTCAGAAAATTTCTCAGAAGCAGCTAAGCTGGTAGATAATCCTCCAGGTAAATTGGGAGACCAACACACTGAATCCTGAGAGGTGAACATCCTCACTGATCGTTTATGTTTGAAATTATGTTCACCTTCTTTTCTCAGATCCTTTGGTACTCAGATACGTCTTATGTGGTAAGACATTTTAATGTGTGAAAGAAAATCTAACAGTTTTTCGTTTCAAAACCAGTCTTAGATCAAATAAGGGCTGCATGTCCCTTAACATTTAAATTTCTCATCCATAGCACTGTACTGAAAGTCCAGATGAAGAAAAGACATTCTACTGCCTAAGTCTGAATAACGCCTAATAAACGTGACTGCTCTGGAAACATAGACTGTTATTCCTTTTTGCCCGTGTTCATATCCATGGTGATAAAAGGCGCTAACCACCTATTTCTTCATTCTGGTTTGTTAATATTTATCTTCTAAATTGCCATTGAGAATTTCTTTCTAAATGTGACTACTGGGATGCTGCTATATTTTTTATCCTTTATATATCTTTTCTCACATCATTTTGAGACCTCCCTTTCTGGCCACCTGAGTCCCAGGACTTCAGGCTATGTCTGACTATTGCCAAAATGCAAGGTACCCATGAGCCTTATGCCTCCCATCAGATGAACAAGATGTGCACATTGGTCAAGCAAATGACCCACTGTATTTCTTGGGGGAGGCTAGATTCTGTTCTTTCTGTTTTCAGTCAATCTAGTTTCATTTTTAAGTCTTAGTTTTGGTCTTTTAACCTCTTCTCTTGTCTCTTGCCAATCTTCTCATCACTTCTAGATACACATTTTTCAAAATTAACTTGGATCAGACTATTATGCTGCTAAAAACATTTTAATATTTTAATGATACAAACGTCCAAACTCCTCAGTATCGCCTATAACACTCTCAGATCTGTTCTCTTTCTATTTCAACATCAGTAAATTCTTTTTCTTTCATAACCACTTCACTTCAGTTTCTTCTTTCCAATCTCTGAGCATAGAAAGCTCTTTAGGTCTCAAGGCTGGCTAGACCCACAGCTCTTCACAGGTCAGATTCTTGTTGTCCTTCATGTTTCTTCTGCAATGTCCTTTCCTCAGAAAGAAGCGATGGCAGAGATGGCCACATCCCCAACAACATTTGTGTTCCCTTTCCATAGCGTATAGTTGTCTCTGGGAAGTGGCTGAGCCAGGGACCACATTTCCCAGTTCCCCTTGCATCTGGATGGAGTCGTGGGAATAGTTTTCAACCAGTGGAATGTGTGCAAAAGTGATGTGGTCATTTCTGTGCTGCAGGGTTTAAAAAGTGGCCTTGGCTTTTTTTCCTCTCTGTTTCAGTCCATTGGCTGAAACAAAAGGAAGGACTCTGAATTTCTAGGAGGTGATAGAGACAGAAGGGAAGAGAGGAGCTTGGGTCGCTGAATCACTACGTGGAAGGCTGCCTACTAAACTGATTGGATTATATGTGAGTGAGAAAGAAAAATCTATTGTGTTAAACCACTGACATTCTGCAGCTTATCTATTACAACAGCTTCTAGCATTACCTTAAACTAGACCAGAGGCTTTCTCTAAACACTATGGTAGGATATCTATACTCTGTAATTTGGGAAAATTTTGGGGGGTGTTCTGAAACTGACCTCCAAAGAAGGACAGGGCCCAGAAACCAAAGAAAGAGGCTGACAAGTCCCGAATTAAACAGAGTTCATTAAGGGAACTTAAGGACAGAAGCAGAGTCTTGGGCAACAGCAAGATGGTAGATCTCTGTACCCAAAAGGGGAAGGGACTTGATATTTACATACAGCCTCTGGGAACACAGGTGGCTTATAGATAAGTGGCACATGCTTGTTAAGAACCATATATTCCAAAGCAGTAAACAACTTAATGGACCTACTTATCTATGTAAGAACATTCCTTTCAGGTGATATGGGCCCACCCCTCCCTAGCAGTCATTGAGAATAACTTGCTTCTTAGATGGCATCAGTCATATCAAGCACTAGAAACCTTTTTGCCCAACATCCCCACCCCTTATTATTCTCTATCACTGCACTTTATGCATTTTTTCATAGTGCATATGACAAGTTATACTTATATATTTATGTAAATTTCCCTCTTCTGTGTCCTCCACTAGGCTATATATTTCATGTGAGCAGGAAAAGTGTCCATACCCAGTGTCTAATACAGCACCTGAAATATTAATAGGTACTTAAATATCAGTAGAATAAATTCATAAGTAAGAGAATAGAAGAAAAAGTGACAATGATAGTGAACCTAAAAAAGATGCAAAAAGAAAAGGTATCACCAATGCGGCCTAAGAGTGGAAGCTAGAGGAGTTAGGTGTAAGCTTGGAGGTGAAGATAATCTACTCATCAGTTTGCCTACCACTAAAAACGATAACAGTAAGAGCGACTAAACCTTGTAACAGTAGAAGTAGTTACAAAGAATGCAGAAGTAACTAAAAATAGTAATGATACTCTTTGCATGTATGGTTCTTTACTGCTTATAAAAGAACTTAGAGAAATGCTATTCCTTGAAAACAGACTAATATTTGTTAAATTAGATGTCAGAATGGTAAATAAAAGTACTCACATATTTTAAGTGTATTCTCTTAGGATATGTAAAAATGGCTCTAATATCTATACGGTAGGTTCAGATACCTTAGTTTTTTAGGGCTACCATAATAAAATAGAGTCATAACTTGTTTTATTGCACTTTGTTCTATTGCACTTTATAGGTGTTGCATATTTAAAACTTGTAAGCAAAACCCTCTGCAGCAAAAAAAGTTAAGATTTGTTGTAATGTGATGCTCACTTTATTGTATTATGTTGTCTGAAAACTAACCTGCAACATCTCCAAGATGTGACTGTGAGGCTTAAACAACAAAAATTTATTTTCTCACAGTTTTGGAGGATGAGAGTCTCCTAAGGCCTCTCTTCTTGGCTTGCAGATGACTGCCTTCTCACTGCGTCCTCGTATGGCATTTTTTTCTGTGTGTACAATAACCCTGGTGTCCCTTCCTTTTCTTATAAGGATACCATTCATATTGAATTAGGGCCTCAACTTTATGACCTTACTTAATCTTACTTTTTAAAGGCCCCATTTCCAAACACTGTCACACTGGGCATTAAGGTTTTACCATATGATTTTTTGGGAGAAATAATTTAATCAATATTAGGAGAGAAACTCCCCAAAAGAGAAAAATTAACCCTAAAAATTTTAGGATTTGTGCCATCTCCAGAAGATCTAGGCTGGATTTACCTTAAAATTTGGAGCCTCATCTTTAAAAAACAATGTCAATGTACTTTGGTGAGGCCTCTAAATTTTCTATTAAGGCCGTGGGTGCATAAAAAGAGTCTATAGATGCTATTGGGTATCTGGAGATTTATCTAGGCTCTACCTTCAATAACATCCTGAGTACATTCTTGTTCTTATTCCATGTCCCTGTTGCCTTACTGCTGAATCCTAGCTCTCTGCTCAGCTTTTTTGCATTCATCCCTCAGGTAGACTTCTTGCGTGGCTTTTAAATTTGCCCTGAACATAGCCCTAAGTTTCTCACCCTGCAATCTCAGGCTATTGAAATACATTCACATCAGCTGGATCTTACAACTTTGACTCTGGCTTATCTGGAAGAGAGATTGGATCTCACTTTTTCATGGAGTAAAATCCAGCTATTTTATACTTACTATAAGATAAACCAATTTGAATTAGATTAATGAAAGACTATAATTATAGATCATTTGTAAAAAAGCCTATCTTATTAATTTGAGGCTTGCGTAGTGAATGACAAAACTGGTGCCTGGTCTATGCCATTTCTAAGCAGAGCACTGTCAAGAACTCAAAATGTTGAGTTTGTGTTGTTCAGTAACAGCATAGAGAGTTAGTTGTACTCAAAGGGTAGTTACATAAGTGTTTTCTGATCCTTGAAAGTGAAACAAAATTTTGGTAAATTATGAAATGCAATGATAACCTTGAGGAAATGAAAAAAGAATTATAAATTTTTATGCAATAAACAGTCTAGTTTGTCAATTCCTTTCCTCTCTCAACTACCATTACTTATATATTGCTGAATAAATAGAAACCTTACCCGTTTCTTACCGGAAGGACATGCGGATATTGCTTCTAGCTATAGGACATAGAAAACTTGTTTAAAACATTCATTGAAGTTTTGTAGAAGCAGATGGTTAGAAATATGCTATATTTGAACTTTAGAATTGCTTTGAAGAAACATACTTGTCTCAAGTGTATGAAGAACAGAGATCTGTCTTAAGAAAATCGGGAGGAATGCGACAATGTGAAGTTTAAGAATTCTGGACAGATGAGAAATCAACCAAAATCTAGTTGCTATTTACCATATACATTAAACAATTGTGACCACCTCTTTAGATAAGCTTTGTAAATTTCAGAGACATTAAACTCAAGATCCTAAATGCCCAAGGTGAAGAGAGTAAAATAACTAATATGGTTATAAGATCTCACAGGAAGCTAAGTATATCATTAACATTTATAAGAAAATTTCCAAACTAATGACCTGGAGAAAATAATATTTTGGGTTTAATGATTTTAACAAAAGACATATCTCTAATAATGAGTAAATAATGTCCATTTAATTTTACCTTGTGGTGGGGCTGGGCAATGGTGAAGATTTGTAAAGTAGTTAACATCTTTTCTAACCTTGAAAAAGCATTGCGTGAAATAGTCTCATTATATCAGGCTTCAATTTTTTTGACTTCACAAAATCAAATTCTGAAAGTTAGCCATGTTAGAATAAATGTATTAATGTGATCTGTGACTCATGAATCAGAATTTTTGAGAGAACTAAAAAGTGAAAAATCATTTAACCAACTATACTTTTTTGAACACAAGATGCAACTAGCTTTATTCTTCTCTCTATACCCCACCAATTGAATAAACTAAATTCATCTCTTTTTTTTTCTATTGATAATATTAATGCTCCTTGGGCATTGTGTGTAACATGCATGAGCTGAAACAAAATTACAAATTCTATTTAGTTTAATTTGTTGTAGTTTCTCTCCAGATGAAAGTTTATCTTGATCTCTTTTCTAATTGATACTGGTGATTTCTCATCTTTGAACTCAATTATACTGTAAAAACTGAACTTTTAGTGAGTGAAATCACAGAGACCTAGAAATTTCAATGAGTTCATCAGTCCAGATGCTAGTGCAACTGGCTTATTGAACAGTCTGAACTTGGTGGTGATATAGAAATATGAAAATACTTTTTCTCCATATATTGCTTTTCAATCATGCTCTGTTACATCTCTTTTTCTTGCCTCTTAACTACCTCTTGAGCTGTTGTAGATATTAAAACCCAATTGAGTCCAACTCTAACATAATCTCTGACCTAATTCCCACAGATGCCTGTCTCATGGCTGGATAGATTGTAGTGGAAAGGTGGTGTGGTCAGCTTGTATACTTCTCTTGGCTACTCTGGGTTGGGGTGGTGGGGAAAAAACAGGGTAAAAAGGTCAGAGGCCTTTTACCTACTGCTTGACACTGTAATCCTTTCTAATGGACTGCATCTTCCCCAGCCAATAATAATAAATGGACAATCTCTCTGTGTAAGCAGGGATGTGCTGTTTTTTCCCTGGGACTTATGTGCGAATTTTTCTGAGGTCCCTGCAAGAAGGCCTCCAAAGTGCACAGTTGTCTTCATAGGAGTTGTGATTCTGTCTTCAGCTTTTCAACCCCACTTCCCTCTTGCTGACTCCCAGCTATCTCCCCACAGTTTCTAGAATCTACTTGAATAATAAGAAGGCAGCTCTGGCCCAGCTACTTTGGATACCTGCCCACCTGACCCAATGGAAATGACATATCTTTGGCATGACAAGTGGTGGGACTGTAGAATTTCCTCCTGTTGTTCCCATTTTGCCTTGTCACTTCTCATTGATTCTTACCTCCTCTAGCTCAAATAGGCATAGGAGGTCTTATAGCAAGTCTGATTCAAAAGCTGACTTTATAATGAGCTGTGTCTCTCCTTCCTGCAGTCTTTTGCATCTCAGTGAGTGATGCTTTCTTTGGTAGCTTGGGGAGGGGGATCTTCCTCTCACCATTCTATGCAATGAAGAGGAAAAGCTTAAGTTTTCCACTAGAGAGGGACTGCTCCCAACTCATAATTGTTTTGGATCTCAACCTATTCATTTGTTAATAGACACATGTAGTGAGTATGGCAGGTGGAGCATAGATGGGTCAGTCAGTGTAGCTACCTCTTGGTCTACCTGAGGATGTGTCCAGCCCAGTGATTTTTCTTTTCTATATAAATGGTAGGGTCCTTATCTGACCTTGCCCCCACTTACCTACTCATTATGTTAGGAAATGGCCAGCACGTGTAGAGTATGTCAGAGCAGCATGGGCCTTAAATTGAATTCTGTGCAGAACCGTATGAGAAGATGTTGGCAGGAAAAGAGTCCTGGAGCCACAGTCCCATAGACAACACTCCTCCAGCCACTCCTGGCTCAGCAGTCAGCAGCGTATCTCCAATGAGGGACTGACAACAAGCACCAGAACCCACTGTAGGGACACTTCTGGATGTTTGCTACTAGTGATCTACTACTTATGATTTGGTGATTATAAATTGTCCTATTAGCTCATGCCATATGAAATTGCCACCTTTTTTTTTTTCTAAATTGAGATGGTTAAATAGTGGCCATTTCAGAGTATTAAACCTAATTAAAAGGTGGATTTAGTCATTTTCAACCAATCCTGTTATTGTGTTTGAGTTCAGAGCTGAAAACCCTCTCTGACAATATTGGAGAGGAGAAAAATTGGGAATTTTCACCTAAACTTCTTAACTTCCGGTTTAGTTTAATGATAAGCAAACTGATGAGCTTTTCTTACTTCTTGAAGGGAACATAAACAGGGATGAAAAAGCAAACTGTAACAAAAAGAATTTTTTTCTTTGAATTTGGAATAGAATTTATCAATTTGAGTAATGGTTTTGGTACACATTTAAAAATATTTTAGGTTTTCTTTTAAAAAAAAATACCACCTATTATCCAGAAAATAATAATGTATAAGAAGTCAGGGAAATCTGAGTGTCACTCTTAAAATTTGTCATTTGTAAAATAGTCTATTAAGTGATTTCAGGTGGAATGTCTCCAAGTTACATTGTCGGTTTTACCTTTACGATAGTTACCAGGCAGCCACGTCCACAGAAACACTCGTTTGTGGGACACAGGTATTCTAATGAGGTTGTTAGGGAAATAAAACAGTCTCATAAACAAAAGACCCTTTTGTACCAATATGATAGAGAAAAATTTAATTTTAATATTGGGAATTATCAGACTTTCATGCACATATAGTAGCACTATGTAAAAAAAAGTTACTGCAAAGTTTGAACAGAATTTTATACAAATTTATACAGAAAAGTAGAAGACAGAACAACTACATCTTCTTTTATTTCTTTGAGAGACCACAGGATGAACTTGTGATTGTCTTACGTGTACCTGTGAGAGACCCTGAGCTAATTCTGGAGGTATTAACAGTTTCAAGGCCAGAAGACCCACAGGTGTGCACTGTGAAATTAAAAGACTGAGTGTTTTAATTGGGCCTACTGGATGTTCAAGGAGACACTCTGACGAGGGGAGGGTGGGTTGCAGTGGCCTCACTCAGAGAAAGTGTCATCCTTATTCTCTTATAAAGTTCAGGTGAGGGTTCACTGATGGTTACATTTCTAGTGATCAGTTTGTTGTTGTGTATCACAAAACTTAAATACATTCACATCCTTTGACCCAACATTCAAGTTCTAGAAATCAGTTTGCAATAAATATTTACAATTTTCTTATTTGTATGTAGGAAATTTCATCTTAGAATTATTTAGATATAAGAGCTAGAGTTCAAGAGCAATCTAATGTCTACCACTATGTATTGGTTAAGTTAAACACGGCAACTTTGTGTAATGGAATATTTTTATGTTTTGGATATATTTAATGACATGAGAAAATGTTCATATATATTATCATGTTTAAAAAAACACATGATGAAAGCTTGTATACATTTGATTCCAATACTTATACCTAGTATACCTAGACACATAGAGGGAACAACATCAAAAGATTTTAACAGGCCTATTTCTAGTGGATATACGAGGGATAACTATGACTCTCACTTTATGCTATTTTCCATATTTTCTATAGTTAACATTTTTATCCAGAAAAACCAAATATTATTAAAAACCAAATGAAGTAAATGATAGTAAGCCAGCATTTATTAAGGATATCTAATCATTTTTAATGAAAATTCCTTTTGGACTCTCCATTTGTGTTTTCATATCTCTCTAGCTGTCCTTCATTTGTCGTATTTTCTCCAAGTGTCTGGGGCATACTTTTATAAGTGCATTTTTGCTACAATTCCTTTTGCTTTAGAAGAATCATCAGACCAGGAACTAGAAATCTAAGTAATAACTTCAACTCTGTTATGATCTAGTGATGAGTCGGTAGACACATTTCTTAACTTCTGCCCACCCTGGTTTGTTTGTCATTGTACTGAAAATTACAGAGAAGCTCAAGTCCTATAGTATTCAGTCAGATTTCCTGAGTGCAGGTGGTGGGCCAGGAGATTCCAGACCTAGGAAAGGATAGATACTGTGGGCTGACGTGGGTGGAGGAAGAGAAGGGAAGTGCCATTTTTCTCTTCTTTTTCATCTCTCTGTAGAATAAAATCCTGAGTTGCTCTTCTCTGTAGTAGAAAAAGTGGTTAGAGTTGTCGAAAAAAAAAAGAAAAAGAAAACACTGATGAAAGGTAGTACAAAGGGCTAAGCTACATTTATGGTTTAAAAATTTGTCTTTCAAATTAAAGTTTTGTACAGAATGCTCCAGTTGTGTATTATATTAGACAACCAATATATTAGACAACAAATTAGAAAAACTAGTTACAAGGATCTTGCAAATGCTTTTTTGATTGAGAAGTTACAACTGAGCTTTTAAAAAGGATGCTTGAACCACCATGCAGATTATTTAAACATATTTAAAAATTTCAAATATTGACAATTCACATGAGGCAGATCTGGTGATTCTTAGGTACAGAGATCATCCCATCACCTAGAGACTCAGCTCTGCTCCTTACTTTATTGCATTGTTTTTAACATTTGAAGATTGGCCACTAGATGGCACTTAAAACCCACTAGACTCAGAGGAATGCTTCAACTGTGAGGCCAAGACTCAGGACAGGAATACGACTTGAGTTCTCAAAACGGTATTATCTACTTTTCAGGAGAAGAAAAACAGACCCAAGATTATTTTGAGGCAATTGGAGAGTAAGATTCTTAAAGCGAACCTATAAATGATAGAATGTTTCTCTTTAAATATAACTTCCCTTCACCTAAATTGCTATTGATGAGCAGCAGGTTTTTCGTATTAAGACAACAGGCTGTTGGACTAATGAGGGTTTAATGTAAACAGTGAAGGGCTGTGTTCTCTCTGAAGAGGTTTGGAGCAAGCATAGGGAATCTAAATGTGGGGTTTCAGTCTCAGCTTGATGTCTGCTCTGTTTGGCACCAGGCTAACTGTTCTTTTTGCCTGTGGTTAATTTGGTTTGTGTTTCTCTCATACATCAGGGGAGTGAAGCCCACTATCAGGACATCGTGATGCAGAAAATAGAGCAGCAGAATGGTATCATTGATTTCAGCCTACCAATCTCACTGGATGTGGCAATCGGATATGGATGGAGCGGCAGGTGGACTTGGAGGAGCAGTCGGGGTTCATTTTTGGCCAAGGCATTATGTAACACTATCAAGAAAAAAGCAGAGACAAGTAAACAACAGCCAAAATTACAGTGCTGGGCACCAGGCAGTGTGTGCAGCCAGCACACAGAGAGGGAAGAGATGGCCAAAACTGGAATCAGGGTGAGAATCTGGTTCAGTCTCTACAGCCAATCAATCACCAGTGTGACCTTGGGCAAGTTAAGGTTCTTGGGCCTCTGTTGCCTCATTTAAAAATTGAAGACTTTAGTTTATGTGATTTTTGAAGTCCCTTGTGAAGTTTCTAGATCATGTCAGGACATAATTTTTTAAATTTAG
The DNA here is from genome assembly GCA_030015415.1 of Cynopterus sphinx. Lineage (NCBI taxonomy): Eukaryota > Metazoa > Chordata > Mammalia > Chiroptera > Pteropodidae > Cynopterus > Cynopterus sphinx. The sequence continues at coordinate 50,821,291 of CM057383.1, read as the reverse complement.
TCATCACAATAATTTTTTTCATGTAGGCATAATAGAAATTTTAGTTTCCTCCCTGTTTTCTACAATAGAACATGGAGACTGAGAAAACTGGAAAATGTCCTGGCTCCAAGTCTAGAGGCAGCCTGCTCTTGCTGCTCTGTGTGACCGGAAACGTGTCAACTTTACCTGGAAATCTGAGGGAAATGCAGACTCTCAGGCTTCATCTTGGAGTTAGTGAATCATAACCTGCATTTTTAACTGCACTTTTAACAAGAGCCCCAGGTAATTTATATGCACATTCAAGTCTGAGAAGCACTGTACTGTACCACACAGCCCCAAAAAAGGTTGCTGACTACAAGAAAGCTTGCTTTATAGCCTTCTTATGTGAAGACATTCTTGAACTGAAGGGTGAGATTGATTTATTCCTTAAACAAATATTTATTAAGTACCTTCTATGTCTCAGTCACCGTTCCCCTCTGGGGTAACAGAAAAACGAGAAATGAGAAGTGCTCTGTCTTCACAGAGAAGTAAATGAGTTACTTGTAGGAGTTCTTTTTCTTTCTCTTCCCCCTTTTCTGTCTTCTATCCCAGAGCAGAATCTTAGGGTGTAAGATGAGGTCTGTAGTCTCCAGCAATCTTTAGTTGAGGATCTTTGAACTTCTAAAAACCTAAGACAGGGTTTCTCAACAATAGCACAACTGACATTTTAGGTTGGATAACCCTTTGTTGTGGGGGATTGTCTTGTGTATTACAGAGCATCTAGCAGCATCACCGGCTCCTATCCATGACATGTTAGCAGCAAACCCCCAGTTGTGACGACCAATAATGTCTCCAGACATTGCTGAATGTTCCTGGAGGCTGATCTGAGAAGAGCTAGGATATAGTCAAGAGAAAAGGCAGCTGGGAGCCACTTAATGAGTCTGACGGTGTATAAGGTTTCCAGAAAAAGAGAGGTAAATTCTATTCAGAATGAAGCAGTGTCCGTGTAGTAAAACTGGTTTAGAGTTGTCCCTTAGGGACATAAAGAAAAGAAGGTGAGAAATCTTTACAGTTTCTATACTTAAAGCACTCTCTAAAATTAATCAGAATGGTTTCTCTGGATAGTTAGCAGTCAAGATTATACACGCCTCTCCCCCTTTTTAGGTGACAAGTGCAGTCTTATTGCATATCACACATAGAGCCAACCCAAGAATCCATAGATAGTTTTATGCTTCACTGTAGATCTCCAAACAATGAGATGCCATTTTCTTCTTTGGAGCCAGTATGATTTAAATAATATGCTCAGAAAATTCCTTAGCCACTAGCATTTGTCAAGTTCCTGGCTAAAATTTACAGGTGAGAGAGGATATACTTCTGAAATGATTTTAGTGCAAGTAAGTACCACCGAAATGAAATGCGAGCATTTTTCTTGGACTAAAGCCAAAGCAGAACAGAGTTGCACAAACCCTCTTCTCCTGTCGTGTGAGCATAGGAAAACGTAATATTTCCACAGTTTTGTGTAAATTCCAGAAGGCTAGTCTGTCTTAACTGGATTGTAGTTTGGCCTCTGTCCTGTAGGGACTAGAATTGACTTCCTGAAATCTCTCTTCAAACTAAAAAATCTGCTCTCTTGACTCATTTGTTTAACCCCTGTGACATATGTTAAAGCTGTGGACTTTCAAATGCCGAAGGAATGCTGCAGGTGAGCTCGGGCAGCAGAGAGAAATCTCGGTCGCACACACAGCCTTTCGGCAGACTGGCAATGTAAGGGGTATTATTGAATAAGGCTGGCAGCTCAAGGCATTGTTTGGCTTTCTTCCTTGGCAACAGCAAGCTGCAAACTGTAGGGAAGTTTTCTTCTAATCTGCTGGCACCTTCTACCCCGGCGAAATGCAGTATGTGGTCCGTGGCTAGTATTCCCTAAGAAGTGAATAATTCACTCGAAGTAATTTCTCTGTGACCGTGTATTCAGGCATCTTTGCTTACTGTGGAGACTGTAGGCACCCTGCTTCAGTAATCACCAATAACCATTTTTCTCTGGGGGCAATGGGGTAAGCTGCTTGGGGGTAACCAGGTAAAGGTACTAAGTGTAAGTAGAGCCCTCAGGCAAATTGTAAAGACCACTTTTTTGCTATGCAGTGAATGGGTTGAAAACCTCCACCTAGGAGGAGCCTGTTAGAAAAGCAGAATCTTTGGCCCACCCCAGACCTGCTGAATCAGAATCTGCGTTTTAACCAATCCCCAGGTGATTCATATGCATATTTACATTTAAAAAGGGTCACTCTCTAGATCAGCAGTGCTCAACCTTAACCACTCATTAGAATCTTCCTGAAGAGTCTGGAAATTTCTTGATGCCCAGGCTAAACACTAGATCAACAGTTTTCAGCTGGGGGTGATTCTGTTCATCAGTGGACATTGGACAACATCGAGAGACATTTGGTTATCAAAACTAAAAGGGTACTACTGAAGTCTAGTTGGAGGCCAGGATACTGCCAAGCATCCTACAATATAGAAAACAGCCAGTTTAGAAATCAGAAAACTGTCTGATGTTAAATAAACAGATTTGGAGACTTGCTTTAGAACCAGCAACAAGAAACTAAAGCATATAAATCAGGGCCAAAATTCTAGTCGTAGTGTTAGGTAGGTAAGTAGTCAGACAAAAGCTACAGGGTAATAAAAGAATAGATGCTCAGCCTAGAGAATGCCCAAAGAACACCCCATTGGTAGTTAGAGTCCCTCCTGCATCCCCAAAGATAAGACGGCCATAATCTTAGCTGGTTTAATCCAGGCACAGACGCCTGCATGGAAGGTACCACACTAATTTGCCCACAATCTTAGCCTCATTATACTGTCATTATAATGCTATGTTTATGCCTGGTAGTTCGTGAGTCTAATTATAACCGACTAAATTCTGGGTAAGCACATGTGCACTAGGCAAAGAGTTATAAAGTAGCCAAGTGTCAATCAAAATGACCACACTTGCCAATCACCTAAGAACGCCTTTGAAACCACCAATCACGGCCAAAATATAATTTAGGTATTCCAACTTCTCAGTTGTTACAGCTCTCTTTGCTAAAACTATGTTCCTCCTTGGAGTGTCCTTTGTCTTTCTAAAATATACTTTTAATAAATTTTTTTCAGTCTCACTGACCTGTGATTCTTCACTGTGTCAGTGAGGAAGAATTGAGGGAAAATACTAACCACACTTCTGCACCATTATCCCCCTGGCTGCTGGGGTGACACTGATGTTCAAATCTCCCCGAAACAGTATCAGTACTATAGGTCTCTAGGTGCTAAGACTATTGGTGATTTCTTAGAAATCTTATTTTCTGAGAACTGAAACATTTGTAATTAAATTCATATACTGCTCAATCTTGTTGACAAGCTTCAGAATAAGATTCAAAGAGAAGTCTATAGGTGCTGGAAACAAAGAACTGCTAAGGAAATATAAAGTGTCAACATGTTTTCTCTTCACGTTAGTAAGGGTAGTATCAGGGAAACAGTTTACTATGAAAGTAAATTTTAAAAAATTTAAACAAAATTGTTTTTAATGCCTAAGAAAGCTGCCAATTGTAAATGACTCATTCATCCATTAAACCAACCATAAAGAAAAATATGGTTGGTAATTCCAATTTGTTGGTAATAAACTTGAAATAATGTAATAGTTAGAATCATTTTATATTTAGATTTATTGATAATTCAGACTCATTTCCCCTAAAGAAGAAAAAAATTTTTGTAATTATAAATCACAGTCATTTCTCTGAGAGAGCTCACATTCTTTTGGACAGTAAAAAGGTTATAAACTTGATGGGAATGAAAACGTAGTGTTTACATTTTCTGAAAAGAGCCAAAATTTGTCATTCGATAAAATTAAAATCCACTGGAAATTATGGGTTATTCTTATTTCTTTTATTTATTTCGGTTGTTTTTCAAAAGATTTTGTGAAACATCAGGCATTTATTTACATCAAAGCAACTGACTTCCTGATTCTCATTCTCTTTCAATAACAATGTGAGTTCCAAAATTTTCATCAAATAAATATGTTCACAAGTAATATTTAATATTGCTTTTTGGCTAAAACTATAGGATCACTCTTTTTCAGTAATCCGTTGACTCTGCACTTAGTTTATTAAAAAACTCATTTCACCAGCTCCTGAAGACCGTGTTTCACTTTTTCCATCATACAAGTGGGAACCATAATAGTCATGAGAATGAATAATTCTTACCTACTTCAGAGATTTTCTTAGGAACAATTTTGCTATGTGTTATTCACAAGTATACCACCCCGATGAGATATCACTTAAAGAAAGCTGGCCTATAAAATTATGGGCTATCTTTGACAGAAGAGAAATCACAAAAGCTCAACATGTGGACCAAAGAATGTGGGTGAAAGAGGGAAGGATCTTGTGAAAAAAGAGAAATTGACAAGAATTTAAAAGATTGAGCTCTAGTTCCAACTCTGTCACCACTTAGTTGTAAGCCCCGGGACAAAGATTTGACTTCATAGACCACCCTCAAACTTAGAGTTAGTCAGAGAGAGGTAAGATGTAGCCTGCACTTGCCTATCCTAGGTGACACACTGTCCACAGTATGTAGAAAGCAAATAAGGACTGTGTAATGCAAGTGTCATGTTCTTGATTACCTCTGCTGTGATTTTCAGTGATCCCTTCCTGGAGTTGGCAAGAGCAGCTCCCACCCTTGGAATGAACAGGAGTCCTTTGTGCAGTTCTGCCAATGAAGGGCTGTCAGACAACAGTCCTGAGATGGTCTGTTCCTCAGCAGAAACAGAAAGACATGGAACATTCCCTGAGCCTGGAGAGAGTGAATTAATTATAAAAAAAAGACTTTCCTATATGCAATGTTTCTTGTTAGGCTTGAGCACATGCATTTGGAAATTAATATTCCCATGAGAGAAGTAGACAGTGATTAAATATAAACTAAAAGATCAAATGACTCTAGGCCCAAACGAATCATTTCATTTCTGCTCTAAGCTGCAGCTGCATCATCTACTCTTTGCTATTTATAGATTTATTCTAATACTGAAACACCAAGTATTTCTCAAGGTATTTTTAGTTGTTTATGTCAGGAGTAACATAGAGTATCTCCATTCTCCTTATTCAACCCTGAACATCTTAAGTACTGACAATGCTTTCTCATTCACGTTCCTGGAAAGAACAGTAAAGATATCCTTTACCAGTGAGGTATTAATGATAAAAGAGAGCTAAAAAAACACCATTACTAAGTGGTGCTACCTGGTGCTTAGTGAGGATCCAGTAAAGAAATTAATTTTGTTAAAGATATCTTAAATAAATTAACAAAGTGGAACTATGGGAAATAAAGAAAAGGATCATTACACTTGGTTAGAGATCTTGGTTTTGTTTTTCTTTTTTAGATAAAGGTTCTTGTTGATTATGCTTTCAATCTTGCTCTAGATCATGCCACCTTTGCTTAGGACTCAGGAAAAATAGAAAACTGATTACATGCTAAATTCTTTCACCTGTATTTTCTGTCTTTATCTTCCCAACAGGTCTGCAGGTCTGTGTTGCCAGACCCATTCCCATTTTATAGATGAGATGGGATTAATTCATTTGACAGAAGACATATAACAGTGAGCAGCAGAGCCAAGACTTGAACCCATGTCTAAATGGCAGACTTTGATAATTTTTGCAATGCTCAATCTATCTTTTCATTTTTATTGCATGCCTACTGCTTCTAAACTTTGTACTAGGAAGAATATGTCAGCATCTCTGCCAAAAAAAAATCTCTTACTTGTGCAGTGACCATATTTATATTGATTTCCATCTAAATTTTTTTCTGGTCAAATCTTATCACTGCTAAGATCAGTGATTTTATTTGTCAATGAACCATGATAAATTATAGCCTTAGACATATGTAACCAAATATAAGGTGGTAGACCTATAATGAATCTCAAGGTTTACCTTTAAGTAGGAGGTTGTCTTTCAAAGAATTGTAAAGTAAGTAGTTCAGAGCTATTCATCCATTCATTTAGCAACTTTGTATTGAGCTTCTAATGTGGAAGGCATAGTTCTAGGTAGAGGAACTACATCAGTTAACCAAATAAACAAAATATTCTTTCTCTCCTTAAGCTCACATGGCAGTGAAAGGTAGTAGGGAGCAGTTAATATGCAAACAAACAAGGAAATATTAAATATGTTTAGATGGTGATAAGTACTGTGAAGGAAAATGAAACAGGAAGGAAAGGGGAAAGAGGATGATGGATTGGAGTGATAGATGGTGTGGCATTGTTTTGTATTTTGTGATCAGTTAAGACTTCTCTGATGAGGTGACTATTGAAAGAGTTAAAAGAGGGAAAGAGTTAAAGTCATGTGAATCTCTGAGCATTTCATGAAGAAAGAACAGTGAGAGTGAAGGCTTTGTAAAGGAAACATTCATGCCATTCAAGCTGCTCCAGGGAGGCCAGAGTGGTGAGAACAGAAGTTAAGGGGAGACAGGAGATGAGGAGGAAGATAATAAGTTGGAAGAGAGATCATATACAACAGTAAACTTAATACTTTTTCCCCTGCCCCATCCAGCATGCTTTTAACATTTATTATTTTCAGAGTATTTTCCACTCTCTCTGTTATCTCTAGACACACAGAAAGATACCCTTTACATGTGTGTCACCTCTGAAGGCCTTATAGTACAATGCATATGTTTAGATTCTATAATCAGTCTATGTGGCTCAAATCTTGACTCTTGCATATGACCTTGGGCAAGTTCCCCAACCTTTCTATGTTTCACTTTCTTCACCTGGAAAATGGAGATGGTGATGATGATGATGATGATGATGATGATGATGACGACGACAACATCATCTATAACCTAAGGCTTTTTAAGGATCACATGACTTAATATGTGGAAGACACAGAACAGTGCCTGTGAAATAGGAAATGTGTCATAAGAGTGGACTGGTCTTATTAACAGCGAGGATAATGATCTGCTAAAGTAAACCACAGTATCCACAATGTCATTCTTTCCAAGGATCTTTTCCTTCTAAGCTATGATGTTTCCTGACAAATATTAATAGTGGAATCCCAGGCATGAGAGACTGTTTGGGGGAGAGATATTTGATTAGGAAAGGCTTCCCTGTGTGTCTCCTACAATACATCATTAAATTTTACTTCTATTTATGGGCAGACCAACCCTTATCTCCACCAGAATTCTAAAGGGTTACCCTGCTCTTTAGTTTTCTGTTGGCCCAATATGCTTATGACTTTCAGTATCAAAACCTTCAGTTTTATTTTATGTTAGGTTGTAAATGTTATGCATCCAAGGATCCAAACTTGTATAAAAAATAAGGCCATCATTCCACTGTGCACTTGGAAAGGAGAGATTGCTCCAAGCTGCAGGAGAGATGGTTCATCTTGCACATCTGAGAGTCAGAGGCAGTGGAGGATTGAGCTATAAGAGGAGGGCCATTGTAGCATATGCTCATGAATAATGAATCTGACATTATAGCTATGCAAATGGAACACAGCAAGCTCTAAGCTAAAACTTGGTTTCATCATTTATTCACAGCCTCTTGTGTTCAGCACCTGGATAGCACTCAGGATGGCAAGGGAACAAAGCAATCTGCTTGCTGTACTTGGGGTAGAAAAGGTCTGCACGAGAAAGCCAAGATATCTGAGATGGTACAATTTCCATTCCAAGCTCTGAAGGTAAATGAAGGTGAATAAAATCCTTGAGGAAATTCATGCTCAGTTGCCTAAAGAATGAATAAATGTGAAAGCTTATTAAGGCGCAAAGTGACAATAATTGCTGATGCTCAGGGTAATGGACAGAGACAAGTTAGAGGCTAAATGTAATCCAATGCATTTTGTGATCATTGCATTTTAATATTTAAATTTGCATGGAATAGACATCAAGATCAATTTTATTCCTCTGGGAGAAGTTCTACATTTTCTGGCAGTCTTGAATTTAGCTTTAGTGTAAACAATGTGTTTTACAAATTCAAACATCAATAAAATATTGCAATTATGGAGAGATGAGGACTTTGGGTCACAAATGTATCTGGAATTGTTTACTCATTGAACACAGGGACGAAACTTTATTTCTGCCATTTCACTAAGAAAAGATTGGCCATAGAGAATTTCTACTGATGGAGGAATCCCAAATTCTATGGTTGATTAGGATTCCAGTATAAATGTACAGCCTGAGAAAGGACCTGAGCCTAGCAACTGTCCACCTAAACAGCTGCAGAATATGAGGCGGCTCTGGCTTGTTTTTATAAGCTCTGCAGAAGAAGATTTTATATTTCCCTTAGGTTACACAGTTATTTCCTTGCAATGACAGTTAGGAGAGTCTTCCTTGTATTACAGACAAATCTGAATTGATCTCAATATAATAATATGAAAAAAAAAAACCTGTGTCAGCCCTGAAAAATAGGAAATATTGTCACCCACATGCCAAGGGCTATGAGACATTTCTGCAAGATGAGTCTGAATTGAGCAAAACGATGAAATAGCCTGTGAGTTGCCCTGCACATTCGAATTGCCTGGAGAATAATGAAAAGCCCAGATGTCTGAGCTGTGCACCCTGGTTGTTTGTTTGCAATTGGTCTAGGGTGAGGCCCAGGCATTGGTGTTTGAAATGCTCTTTATGTGATTCTGTTGTATGGTCAGGATGGGGATCCATTGTCCTCATTGTGGCTTGCTGAGGGCCACAATGCTCAGAGCAGAAGGGATTTGGGCTGGAGGGAGGGGCAGGCTGGAGGAGCGTGGCAGACATTTGTCTATACAGAAAGGGCTCAAGTCAGTCTATAGCTATGCCACCCTGAATGTGCCAATCTCAGCTGATCTTGGAAGCTAAGCAGGTTCTGGCCTGGTTAGTACTTGGATGAGAGACCACCTACGACTACAGTAGGCATTTAAATAAGTAAATAAAATAAAAATTGAAAAAAGAACAAAAGTCAGTGGGGATTCCCCTGTGGTTGGCAGGCGTGCAGGGAGGTGTATCAGTCCAGCTAAGGCAGTGGTAGGGGCCAGGAAGGGTGTCCTGAGGCTGCAGAGGCATTTCTCTACAGGTCTGGCACTTGGAGCTGCAGCTACCAAACTGGCAGATGTTGTCAGAGGCCCTCTCCTTCTGCTCTGGCTGTGTTGCTGGGTCATGAAAAAGGCAACTGGTGCTCAATCTAAACATCCAGCAAGAGGTCTCTCTCAAGCTAAATAAGCAGAATTTAATGAGATCCACAACCCTGTGCATTTAAACAAGCAGAACATGGTGAGGTTCTAGTTAGAAAGCAACTCTATGCAAGCCCATGATATTGGTTTTTTGGTGAACTATCTGACTGGTCCAGTTACTCTCAGATAATAGAAATGGTTTTGATTGTATAGAGTCACAAAGTGGTCTCATTTCAGTATTGGGTAATAGTCAAAACCTCAGCATAAAGCTTTTCTTTCTTCTTCTCTCTGTTCTGCTCATTTCTTGGACCCCACACCCAGACCATTATCTAGTGCTCTCCTGGCTTGGCAAATGTCCAAAGCTGAGACTCTTTTTCCCAGGGGTACTCGTGTAGGTTCTCAGACATTTCTTTGTGGTAACACTCTACTGCACTTCTCTGGATGAGGCTGTAGCTGTTCCTTCAATGCCTGCTTACATCTCCTCCTGTATATACAGATTTTCAAGGGATCTCCATAAAGCCATGCTTACTGAGAAAGGGTTTCTCATGGCACACTGATATTTAGCTCTAGAGAAATCTTCCAACTTCCATCTGATTCTTCAGCTGCTATAATTCAATGCTCTATACCTTTTAAGTGGGCGAGGGGCTAAGGTTTGAGAATTCAGTGTATAGGGGCTTTCTTATAAGTGCTACTTGGTGGTCCAGTACCCCATTTTGGACAATGGGGGTCATGCCCTCCAAGTCTGGCTTCATGGGAGTGTGACCCTCACTGAGAAGGCCCTCTACTTGGATTAATGTTCTACTGTCGCCACCTTGACCTTCTTGATAATTTTTGAACAAGGAGCCCTGCATTTACACTTTAAACTGAGTCCAGGAAATTATGTAGCTAGTCCTGGTTGCCCCTATTAAAGTGTGGGCTTTCCCTGAAACTAAGAAAACATCTGAGTTTTAGATATTCATCACACCCATTTCTGGAGACTTCAGCCCTGTGTATAATTCTCATTTTTGAGTATGGATAAACTGGAGGAAAATTTTACACATATTAATTTGGGGACTATAAAAAGTCTTTGAAGTATGAAAGAGGAACAGAACTCACAGGAGACAAAGGAAGGACATACTTGAAAAAAGATTTACCGTAGGAAACAGAAGTAATTTAAAGCAGCATCTGCTTGTACTTTTAATAAAATTCAATTAAGCCTGGCTTCTGTGAAACACAAGATTAAAGATGAGATTAGACAATAAATATCAAAAGTAAGCTTGCTTACAGGAAGGCAAAATCAAAAAAGAAGTCAGATAGAAACAAGAATAATGGCTTTGAAATAAAAAATGAGTTGGCAGAATCTGGTTATATATTAGGAGTAGTAAAGTAGCCCTGTGGACAATTGCATCAGTAATATGAAGAACTCGCTCGAGAGAGTCTCTGAATGCTGAAAAAAGGCAATGAGATGGAAATGACTAGAGAGAAGAAGAGAGATATCAAAGAGAGCAGTGGAGGAGAAGCGCACAGGTCAGTGGAGCTTCTCCAGGAGACAAAAGAACAAATGGGACGGAAGCAATGTTCAGAAGCAGCCGAAGATTGTCTACTTACCTCCTGAAGGGACAGGCACATGGCAGAGAGTAGGGGACTCCCTGGTTTGTGTTTAATACACTTTTATTACAAAGTGCTCATATTTTATAAATATGTATATAAATATGTATATAAATAATATTTATAATATTTATATAAATATTAATGGCAAAGTTCACTCAACTAATATCTTCTGAGTTAGAGGGTATTTTGCTGAAAGCCCAGAGAATTACCTCTCTGCTTCTTTGACCAAGTATTACAGTTATAAAATACATGCAGTTATACTTTCTTTAATCGTGAGTTTCTCTCTCTCCACTAGATCATTTTGCCAATGCATAAAAATGTGTTATAGGAGTAATATGTTAAATATAATGAACAAACCTTTGGCTTTTACCTTTCTTAGCATGTGACTTTCCTCCTAGTTGGTCTGAGGAAATCTTCAGCCTGGAGAATAAAAGGAATTAAATTTCTTTACCTCCCGTTTTTATATACTCAGAGAGAGTATTGAAAATAAATAATAAAAAAAATATATGCAGTTATAAAATATGCAGTTGTAAAACATCCTATCTTTCTCTTTTAAGAGACTCTATGCTAGGGAAGAGAGTAGAAACAGTTATAATACTGTTTGTGAATATGATGACAAGGACTTGAAAAAAATGTTTTTCTTTATATTTCATTTGAGCTTCCCTACAGTGCTATAGGCAGTATTATCAGAAACTACAGGCCACCAGATAGAAATGTCACATGTTGATGGCAGGGTCTGAGCCCACTTGAAGACGTAAGCAGAGCTATATTTATAGTAGCCAATTAGAAAATAAATATCCCTGAGAGACTAAGGTGGTTGAGAGGGGGAGATCTTCTATTATTGTGCTGTTAAGAACTAGTTATCATACACTTTCGTGATTGCATCTGGGCCATGAACTTTGATGTAAAGGACAGGGCATTGGATCTCTCACTTGGAGATTAGAAATGCTGTAAAAATGACATTTGAATCTAGCAAGAAAGGACCAATAGATCTGGCTTGAAAATAAGGTCTCTCACTGTCCAAGATATTTAGACTCCATCTGGGGCCTCATATATTTAGTAAACAATGCTGTTCTAAATATCTAACGGCAGTTTTTATAACCAATGATTTACTTCCCTAAGTGGTATGGCTCTTAGAGAAGCTCATTAGGAAGACGAACAGGACAAAATAGGCTTAGTTTCTGAATAGAACCATAGAGGTAGTGATTACAGATCTATTCATTTCCCTAGTAAAAACATTAGGGGTTTAGATTAAATAAGGGGTAAAAATGGCTATATAGCATTTTACTGGGCCAAAGTCATAATGTATGACAAGAATGATAATGCACTTAACGAGTCATGGAATGTTCTAGTTTGAGAGTTTAGAAGTGATAAACACTTAGCACTACTATTTTCCTGTCCACATTGCTAGTTGATTATAATAGTCTTGCTTGCTTGTCTTCAACATAGCCTCAGCACTCTTTTCAACACAGCAGGCCAAGCAGCCTGTATCAACCATCAGAGTTGGTAGTTAGAATGTCATTCCTATCCAGTTCAGCTCTCTAATTTTTCAGGTCAGGTTATCAAATATCAGAAGGACAAAGTGACTGAAAGATTATGTGACCGTTTGGAAGAAGAGCCAGGACTATACCCTGGGTCTTTGATCTCTAACCAAATAATTTATTTTATTAAACTTCAAAATTGGGATAAATGCATGTACTTTAAGATTATAGTCTAAAACTAATTTTGACTGTGTGTGTGTTTTTGTGTCCATTATCACTATATGACATAACTTTGAGGTGTATGTGTATATATCACTGTGATAACTTTAAGGCTATGTGTTTACATGTGTGTGCATATTATCACTACGTGTTGTGATGGTGTATGTATATTTATGTTGTAACTAGGAACCAAAAGTTCTTTCCTGGATGCCAGACTCTAGCCACAGAATTTAAAAATTTTTTCAAACTCAAATTTCTTTCTTTTTGTGGTTCAAAATGTACTTTTCATCTACAACAACCCCAAAATAAGCAAAAATAGGCTTTAAATCCTCTCATGAACCATTTCTTGAGTCACTGTCATGCTCCATCTTTTACTCTCACCATGCTTCTTTGAAGTAAATAAATTTACTTTCCCTACTTCCTTTATTTTTCATTATTCTTCAAATTTCTGTAATTTGACTTCTGACCCCAATGTTGTATTGAAACAGCTAGTGAACAAGTCACCGACTACCTAGCAGTCTAATCTAATGGACGTCTGCTATTCTCATCACTGATCTTGAAACCCTTATTCATTCCTTGCCAATATTTTCTCTTAATTGTGCTTGTACCTCACTTCATCCCAGGTGCCCTTCCTTCTCCATCTTAGCATTTGCCTTTGGCTCATAGCCTTCCTCTTTCTGTACACTATCCATGGGCAATATTATCTGTTCTCATGATTTTAATGTCCATCTGGTTCAGAATGACTGTCAAACCTGTCTCCAGCCTGACTTCTCTCCCGGGCTTCAGATTCTCATATCTAAGTTTGCTGCATCAATGCACTTGGTTATTCTCTGGGAACTTGAAAATTGTCATGTTCCAAAGTGAACTACTACTCATCTTTCTTTCCAAGGCCAAGATCAAGAACACTAACTTTGGTGTGTGTGTGTGTGGTCTCTTTTCATAGCATTGTCACCTATCTTTTTATCTGTGCCAAAATCCAGAGAATCAGCCTGTATTTTTCTTTCTGCACACCTTCCCACTTTCAATCTCCAAGTCCTGCTGATTTATTTCTTAAGGGCTTTTTGAAATCCTCCAAGTTCAAGTCTATACAATTTGTTGCTTAAAGGATGTAAGAGCCTGCTTGCTGGTCCTATATCCAGTAATGCTACTTTTTATTCAGTTTGTAGGGTGGTCCCTACCAAATCAATTCTTGCCTTGTTATTTCATGACATCAATTTCCCTTTGCCTTCTGAATTAAAACCATGTTCCTTAATGTGAGTTTTATGCCTTTGTACTACCCTTTTTTCACTACTCTCCACATCATTCTCTGTTTTCACTCATCTGCTTACTGTACTACCAGCAGCCCACCCCTGGTACACATACTCTCAGTCTCACATCAATCTTCTTCCTATAGCCTTTTTCTCAAATATATATCTCTGCCTTGCTGTGCTGCACTGAGTCCCAAATATATTGTATGTGATAATTTGAACATAAGTGCCTGCCTGTGACCTCAAATACTCTTTGCAGGGACAAGTCTATATAAATCTCTAAGCTTCCAGGTGTTCCTTCACTGTTAGCTTCAGAATCCCAAAACTGATGGGAAAGCAGGTGAGTTGCAAGATAACTTTGAGCCATTGGCTAACTAGACCTGTAAGTGCCACATTTTTTCCACTCAGAGAACTCCAGAATCCACCCCCAGAGTGTGGGTGTGGAGGAAAGAGGACAGGGTTTACTGAGCAGAGGTCCTGACTTTGGGAGTCCAGGTTTCAGGCTCAATATATGCAATTCCCACCCTGGGTAGCTGCTTGGTGATGTCTTAGTTAAATTATACATCATATAAATTCCGAAATTCACTTTCTCTGATTCACTTTCTCCAGGCATCCATGGCAGGGCAGCAGCTTTGGGTGGTGGGGAATTTTTGAAATGCAATGTTAGTGGCTAAGAAATCTGATCCTGCCACAGCCTCTGGGAGATGCTGGAGGCTTCTAATGAATGAAATTCTTTTCCATCATTCTCACCTGGCTGACTCTAAACAGACCTTTGAAACTTCTCTATTCAAGGTGTGGTCCACAAAATATTGAGAACTTGTAAGAAACAGAGGATCTCAGGCCCCTCCCCACACCTATTAAGTTAGAATTTGCACGTTTATGATATCCCCAGGTGATTTGGTGCACATTCAATTGAGGAGCATTGCTTCATGACACACTTTTACATCAGTTCCTCTGGCAAGCTTTGAACATTCAGTTCATACACGTGATCTCTCACTTAATCTATACTATTTCAAAATAATTCATTTACTATCTGCCACTCCCTTTGAACCATCTCTGCTTGATAGTCCTAAATGCAAATGAAATATGTAATTTAAAATTTTTTACCAGCCACATTTTAAAAAGTGAAAAGCTAATAAAATTAATTTTGATCATATTTTATTTAACCCAATATATCAAAAATATTATCATGTCAAAACTATTGCAGGCATTTCATCCTTTTTTTATGCTAAATCTTCCAACTCCAGTGTGTGTTTCATTTACTGCACATCTCAGTTTGAACGGTCACCTTTCCAGATGCTCAATAGCCATCACCTGTGAAAGTGTGGACAGTGGAGAATGAGATTCTAAGGTTCTTTATCTGTGGAATTCTATTGTTGAATACTGTTGCCTGGTATGTAACATGCACATGATACATTTATTTATTCAATCGTATATTCATTAAACAGATACTGAGTTCCTGCTATATGCCAGGCTCAGGCTCTGGCAATACAGCTGTTGACAAAACTGAAGGACTAGAGTAACTCCATTTTGTTATGTAGACTCCAGATTAAAATAAAAAAAAAAAATATTAGGGACAACACCCTGCCATTTGGTCAAGCCTATCGAAGCCATTAATCAGTAAGCCCTTAAGGCACCCACACCCTGTTTCCCTTTTGTGCACAGCCCTCCTGCACGCCGCCCTTATTGCGCACAGCCCTCTTGCCGGCGGCCCTAATAACCTATCACCCAATCTCCTTAAAGGTCAACCCTAACCCTCCAATCAGGCAACGCCGAGGCAGGCTTGAGGTTTGACCCTTTAAATTCAGTTCACCCCGCCCCCCCTCAGTCGGGGCTCCTCTCACCCACTGCTGCGTCAGTGGACGAGTGGGGTCCAAACTTGAGTTTGTCAATAAACTCCCTCTCGTGCTTACTTCGGTGTCAGTTTCCTTCTTGGCTCGTGGAGTTCCAAACCAGGGCATTACATTTGGGGGCTCATCCGGGATCTCCACAGCCTTGAGCGAACACACCAGAGGGAGCCTCCCGGCCTGGCCACCCGGTAAGTGTGTTTCTCTTATTCATGTGTTTCTTTTTTGTAAAATTTCGACTGGGTATTATCTGAAACCTGTAATTTCTGAAAAGTTCTGATATTCTGTGCGGCACATCGTGGTATAGGGTGGACGCACCCAGGGGTCACGGCCGCAGCGGCTTAGGAGACGTCCTAAGCCACGTCGGGGTTCCACTACTGAGTAAGGGAACCATCTGGGTCTTCGGACCGCCTGAATAGAGTCTGTGAAATTTGGTTGTGTCCTGTTTGTCCAGTCTTGTGTCGGTCCGGACCTCTCTGATGTCCTGCTATCCTGTCTTGGTTATAATCATCCTAGCTCTCGCCTATCTTGCCTTTGTCGGCCTACTTTCCATTTTTCTTTGCCTCTAGCATGGGTCAGACTACTCCCCTAGATCTCCTGGCCCCTCTACATCACTACCCCTCATGCCATTGAGGGAATCCTTAAACAACCCCCTGACCGGTGGTTAAGCAATGCCAGGCTCACTCATTCCCAAAGCCCTCTCCTCCACCCCACCAGGATTGTTTTTCAGCCGCCTGCAGCTCTCAACCCAGCTACCTGGCTGCCCAACCCGGGTCTAGACGCCCCACTCTATTGCGCAGACATCCTGGCCCAGGTTCACAGAGTACGAGGGGACCTAAAGGACCAACCCATACCTGGAGCCTGCACCTGGTACACTGACGGGAGCAGCTTCGTCCGGAGCGGCCACAGGTATGCCGGAGCGGCTGTAGTCTCGGAAACAGAAATTATATGGGCGGAACCCTTGCCGCCCGGGACTGCGGCCCAGCGTGCTGAACTCATTGCCCTAACTAAGGCATTAACTCTAGGAAAGGACAAAACTCTGAACGTTTATACCGACAGCAGATGTGCCTTTGCTACTGCACATATTCATGGGGCCATACACAGAGAACAGGGCATGTTAACTGCTGAAGGAAAAGCTAATAACAGAGATGAAATCCTGGCCTTGCTTGTCGCCCTCTGGCCACCAAAGAAACTAGCTATTGTGCACTGTCCGGGACATCAGAAAGCCAAAGACCCAGTGTCTAGGGGAAACTCGTTAGCAGATCAAGCTGCTAGAGAAATATCCCAATCCGAAGTTATCTTGACTGCCAACCTCCCAGACCCAAGGGGCGCTGCCTTGCCTGACAATCCCACATACACCCAAGAAGACTTAGATTGGACATCAAAACAACCCACAGCTAAAGAACACTTGGGTTGGTGGCACACCGAAACAGGATAAATAATTCTCCCTAAAAAGCTAGGGGAACAACTCTTGTTCAAAATCCATCGGACTACCCATATGGGCGTACGGAAGATGCAAGACCTTATCAGGTTCCAAGGTGGCAACGCCAAAATTGAAGACATTGTAGCCCAGTGCCGAGCATGCCAGATGACAAACGCCAAGCAGAACACGGCACAACCTGGTTCCACGTTGCGAGGAACCAGATCAGGTGCCTATTGGGAAACTGATTTCACAGAACTTAAAAAGGGGACTTTTGGCTATAAGTACTTACTGGTTTTTATAGACACTTTTTCCGGTTGGGTAGAAGCCTTCCCTACCAAACATGAGACTGCCAACATAGTAGCTAAGAAGATTCTAGAAGACATCCTACCCAGGTACGGTTTTCCTGCTATGATAGGATCAGACAATGGACCAGCCTTTACTTTCAAGGTAGTACAAGAGTTAGCATCTACAATTGGGGCAAATTGGAAATTACGTTGTGCATATAGATCCCAAAGTTCAGGTCAGGTAGAAAGAATGAATAGAACCCTAAAAGAGACCTTAACTAAATTAGCCCAAGAGACTGGCGGGGACTGGGTGACTCTCCTACCTTATGCCCTGGAATAAAGGAAGTGAGAATAACGGGCAGGAAATGGGTAAACTAAGGACCCAGAGGCCAGATTATGTTGGGATCTGCTGGAAAATAGACTGTAGGATTGAAGTGGGAACACTTGTTGAACTGAACCTGAGGTGACTGTATCAAGTCACTATCTTTACACAATTACAGCTGAAACCTGTTTTTGGTTTCCCAGGGGAGTTGCTTCAGGTTGGGGATGTGTATACCACTCCCTGGGATGCCTTTTGTATTCCTCACCCCCCTCAGCATACCCTTTCAGTGTTCTCTGTCTGAGTTGTGTGTGAGGAGGCCCTTGACAGGTGTTTACCTATTCCTCAAACTTTTTCTGTCTCGTTGTGCTTACTGACTGACATGCCATGCTGTATAATTTATGCCTGGCTGAGTCCCACTGCCATGCATTTTGTCATCCTTTTAAAATTAAAAACAAGTATATATACGTAGACTTTATGTTATTTTATGAGGCTTTTCTGCTCAGCAAAGTGTCAGTTTGACAGCCTGGGTGCTTCTCCCAGTACCAGAAGCCTGGGTGGTGTTAAGAAGTCCCCCTTGGGGGCTGATTAAAATCTCTGCCTGGTGTCACCTGTCTCAAACAGAAGCCTAGTGCCTCTGCCACCAGGCAAAACACTTCTAGCATTCAACAAGAGGCACAGAATTTTATACTTTAGAATAAAATTTACAACTACATCTGCTTTAAGGTGTTTGGAATTTAGCCTAGTTGTCGAATTGTATCTAACTTAAATTTGTGGCAAAATTATGAAGTCAGTAGTTTGTTTTTAGTGTCCTCAGATTATTTCTACTACTACTGCTATGTATATCTACAACAAAAGTAAATACTACTACCAATACCACAACAATAATAATAGTTACCTTTTACTTAATGCCAGGTGATGTTTATTCATGATCTAATTTTATGAGGTAGGTACTGTTATTACCTCCATTTTTCAAAGGGGGAAATGGAGACTTAGAGAAAACTAATATGCCCAGGTAGCTTGAGATCTAAACGTAGGTCAGTTTTCCTGAGTCCACATTCTCAGTCACTATGCTATATTGCATCCAAGACTTCCTGTTTTCCTCTTTTGCCTATACATTCACTCTCATTCTACTTTACCTTATCCCATAGACTTTCTGTTCATGGTCTACAGGAAGTTGTCCAAAGACAAGAATGTTCTGATGATGTTAGAAGTCAGAGGAGAACCTCTATTTATAATGGGACTGCCTTGTTATTGTAGAGCCTTTTTATCATCATCTCTATAATTGTTGTTTCATGAAAAGGAAACTGAGACTCCCTTAGGTTAGGTTCCCCAGAAGCAGACTTTGAGATGAGGATTCCTGTGGAAGGGATACTAGGAAATGCTCCTGGGTGGGATGGGGAAATTTGGATGGAAAAGGGTAAGAAGCCAAGCAAAGGCATTTTGGCTCAAAAACCATAGGAAGCATGTAATTCTTAATTAGAATCCTCTGGGTCTTAATTCAGAGATATCTCTATGAGGGCTGAGGTGGCTGTGGCATTTATACCTCTGTACCCATCAGTCACTGGACAAAGGTTGCATACATCCTCAGGTATGTTGGGGTCTATCAACCTGTGAACATCTCTGACAAAGACATGCCATGCAGGCCTTTGAGAAGGAAGAACATCATAGGCCAATGTATGTAAAAATGCAAAGGGATCAGAGCGGAAATGGGTGGAGTCCTGACAATGTCTTCAGAGGACTGATGAGAGGATGTGAGTTTCTCCAAAGTTGCAGAACTGCAGTGAAAAACAGAGTCTATTTCATTTAAAAGCTCGGGTCTTTGTCTTTCTTGTTATAAGTAATGCTGAGTTGTCCTGGGCAGTGATTGTGAGTGACATAGAAACTTTTCCAAGGCCCTCCATAATCTCAGAAAATTTACTTGTAAAATCAGTTATGTCAATGAGACTCATCAAAAATTCTGCTTTAGGGTTCCTAGGGAAGCTTATTATTATCTTTTTCTTGCTTTAAAAAAATTTTTTTATTTTATTTATTAATTTTAATTTTAATTTTTCAATTGGAGTTGATAGTCAATATCATTATATAATTGTTTCAGGTGTACAGCATAGTGGTTAAACATTTACATAATTTACAAAGTTGATCCCCCAATTAGTCTAGTACTCACCTGGCACAATGCATAATATAGTCAATAATATTGTAATAATTATGCATTGTGCCAGGTGAGTACTAGACTAAGCTGTACTTTACATCCCCATGACTATTTTGTAACTACTAATTTGTACTTCTTAATTCCTTTAACTTTTTCACCCAGCCTACCTCCCCCACTTTCATCTGGCAATCACCAGTTTGTTCTCTGTGTCTATGAGTCTGTTTCTATTTTGTTTTGTTCTTTAGATTCCGTGTATAAATGACATCGTATGGTATTTATCTTTCTCTGTCTGACTTATTTCACTTAGCATAATACTCTCTAGGTCCATCCATGTTGTTACATGTGGTAAGATTTCATTTTTTTAATGGATGAGCAATACTTCATTATGTATACGTATCATCTCTATTTTATTCAATTATCTATTGATGGGCACTTAGGTTGCTTCCATTTCTTGGTTATTGTAAATAGTAGTGCAGTGAATATAAAGGTGCATATATATTTTTGAATCAGTTTTCTTTTTGATTAATATCCAGAAGTGAAATTGCTGGGTTATAAGGTAATTCTATTTTTAAATTTTTTAGAAACCTCTAAACTGTTTTTCATAGTGGCTGCATCAATTTGCAATCCCACCAACAGTGTTTTCTCCACAGCCTCACCAAAACTTGTTGCTTTTAATGTATATTTTATTTCTAATGGCTTTTAAATACCATTAGAAATAAAATTTAAACCCATTTAAAGTTTAATTCAGTGACTTTTAATATACTTACAGAATTTTGCAACCAGCAACAGTATTGAATTTTAGGACATGTTTATTACCTCCTAAAGAATCTTCTCACTTATTATCAGTCACTCCCCATTTCTCTTCTCTCAGACCCTGACAGTTTACTTTCTGTCTTTATGCATATGCCTATTCTGAACATTTCATAGAAATGGAATATATAATATGTGGCCTTTTGAATCTGGCTTGTTTCACTTAGCATACTATTTTAAAAGATTCATCCACATTGTAGTGTGTATTAGTACTTCACATGTTTTTATGGCTGAATAATATTACACTGTAAAGATAAACTAAATCTTATTTATCCAGCCATCAGTTGATGGACATTTGGGTTGTGTATACTTTCTGCTATTATGCTATAAACTTTTGTGTACAAGATTTTGTGTAACATTTATTTTTAATTCTTTTGGACCTAGGGTAGAATTGCTCACGCATATATTAACCTTATGTATAATTTTTCGAGGAACTGCCAAACAGTTTTCCAAAGCTACTGCACCATTTTATATCTCAATCAGAAATGTATGAGAGTTCTGATTTCTCTACATCTTTGCCAACACTTGTTTTGTGTGTCTTTTTTATTATAAGCATCTTAGTGAGTGTAAAGTGGTATCTCATTGTAGTTTTGATTTGTGTTCCCCATTAGGAATGGGATGTTGAGCTTGCTTTCATGTGCTGATTAGACATTTTTATATTTTTGGATAAATATCTATTTAGATCTTTTGCTGGTTTTTTAATTGGATTATTTATTTTTATATTGTTGAGCCATAATATTTATATATTCTAGGTACCAGGGTCTTATCAGATATATGATTGCTAATATTTTCTCCCATTCTGTACATTGTCTTTTCACTATCTTAATTTTTTTCTTTGAAGCACAAGTTTTCAACTTTCATGAGGTCCAATTTATCTACTTCTTTTTCCTTTGGTTGTTTGTGCTTTAGGTGTCATATCTAGTAAACAATTATCCAAGGTCACAAAAATTTATACAAAATGTTTTCTTCTAAGTTTTATAGTTTTAGCTCCTAGATCTAAGTGTCTGATCCATTTTGGGTTAGTATTTGCATATGGTATAAGGTAAGGGACTTCATATTTTTGCATGTCGATATCCAGTTGATAGTTATATTTTCTTGTTCCAGGCACCATTGCCTGCCTCCCTTTTCTCCTTCTTCCTACCTGGATTTCAGAGTTTATGATTGGTGATATAGCAGACAGCTTCAGACTATTAGGAAGGAACTTATAGAATTTTGGAAATTCTGACACTGAGCAGTTGATTGGACTTGTTATGCAAAATAATTCCTCCAAAATGAAACAAAACAGAAAAATCAACCCCACAAAATACCCAAACCATAATTATTTAAGTGTTTTCTGTTATCTTGTAGCCCAAAGCACTACTCTCTGGTTCATCACTTCTCCCTTCTATCCTAAAGTTGATATTTCATGTACTGGTTGATATTCCACCTCATAGTGACCATCTTTACTGAAAATTTTCTCCTTTTCTCCTAACAGAAGAGAATGCTACATTAATAGCCGAGTAACATCCTATTGTATATGTGTAGTATAACTTCTTTATTCAGTTATCTATTGATGGGCACTTAGATTGTTTCCATATCTTGGCTATTGTAAATAGTGCTGCTGTGAACATAAGAGTGCACAGATCTTAACAAACTAGTGTTTTTGTTTTGTTTGGATAAATACCCAGAAGTGGAATTGCTGGGTCATAAGGTAATTCTATTTTTAATTTTTTGAATAAAAACTGCAGGTTTTTGATGGGAGAGGGCTCTGTGCCTTGCTGTTTTTGTTCAAAAATCTACCCAAGTTGTTGGAGTTTCCACCTTCTGGTCACTGCAGTAGTGTGGAGGGAGAACTGAAGAGTGTTGCATTGGAAATCAAAGGCTCCAATGTAGAAGTGATGCATGTCCCTTTTGCTCATAAATCATTGCTACATTATTCAAATAGGCTATTCAAATCTAAATCTAAGGTGCAAGGAAGTGCCCTGGAGAGAGTGAATTGTACATACTAGTGAACAGCACAAGTGTCTAGTGTCTATCATTTCACCTCTTTTTCTGTCTCTCTCTGTCTCTCTCTCTCTCTCTCTCTCTCTCTCTCTCTCTCTCTCTCTCTTCCTTCTTTTCCCCTCTGCCTTCTTATTGTCTCATTGCTTTTTCTTTTTACTCATCTATCTTTACTTATCTTCTTAAATTTGCTTCATTAATTTGATAAAGTTAAAAAACATGTAAAATAAGTGACCAGTAGGTAGAAAAAGATTTCTCCTTATTATCATATAGCTAAATGTTTAGGATTTCAAATTGTTTTGTATTAATATCTTTAAAGGTAAAGATAAAAACAGGCAAGTGAAAACATGTATCTTATCAGAAATATAATAACAAAAAAAATTGATAAGGGGTTATATTAGCTTCCTATGGCAACAAATCACCTCAAACTTGGTGAATTAAAATAACACCCATATTTTGTCTTACAGTTCTGGAGGTCAGATTGAAATTATCATCCAAGATGTGGGGAGGCCTTGCTTTCCTGGGCAGCTCAAAGGAGAATCTATTTTTTTTTTGCCTTTCTCAATTTCTAGAGCTGTATCTTTGTAATGACTCCTGGCCTTTTTCTGTATCTTTAAAGTCAGAAGTATATGCAGAATCTTTAGGTCTCTCTCTGCTTGATATGTCACTTTCTCTTCTTTTTCTGTTTAATCAAATCTCTCTCTGAGTGTCTCTTATAAGGACACTTGAGATTACATTTAGAGCCCACCTGGATGATCCACATCTCGGGCTCCTTAACCACTTTTGCCATAAAAGGTAACATTCACAGGTACTAGGAATTCAGATTTGGTTATCTTTAGGGTTGTTACTCAGCTTAGTACACTAGTTACATGAAAAATCATGAACCTGCATATCTAATGTTGGAGGTAAAAATTAATGATGTTTATTGATCCATTTCTGTACCTAATTATCACAGTATTTTTCTAAGCAGAACTTACAAGAAAAGAAATGAGATCTAAAATAGAACAATAATTAGTAACTGTAGATAATTATCTATTGTTACTTTTATATAGTTTTTTTTAATGCTGATTTGGATTACATTTCACATTCAGAATCTAAATGCATTTTGTTTTATAAATATAGTGACTAGATCTGCTGTATTTAGCAGAAAATTCGTTGCTTATATCTCCAAAATGAAACCTGTTGAAAACATTTTGTACATATGGGCTATGAATTATGGTTTTCCCTTTATAAGATATTTGCAAGTCAGAAAAGCAAAATAATTTATTTTTCACTTTCCCCACTCCTTTGGGGGGGACAGTGAATTTCATCTTTTGGCAGGTCAGAAATTCTGTCTCATACTCAAGCAAGCTAGTGCAGACACCCAAAATTAAACTAGATGATCACAAATGTCATACATATCTAAAGAAGATGGAACCTAAATTGAATATCAATGAGTAATGAAAGTTGGAAACAAAGTCACCTGTTGGAAATGTGCGCATGAGTTATGAGAACATCTAAGCCTTCTCTTCCCACTTCATTTTGAAAATAGCTGTCCATGAAGTGGTTAAGTGAGCCCTGGGATCCTGATATATTTTCCCAGGATTACTGCAGAAATTTGAGCAAATAATTTGTTCCATATTGCTGAATTCTTAAGAAATAAAATTGCTCGCCCTAAAACAAGCCTTTCAGGACTCCAGCGTAATTTCTGCCTGGTGTGTTCAGTGCCTTTTACCCCCATCTTTTGCCTATTAGACTTGTACTGAGCTAATGCAATAATTCCTTGGCACTTTTCTCTTGCAGTGGCTGACAGGGTGAACTTTTCCTTGGGCCTGTGGTGCCTTGCTGTCAGGTGGACTGTAACTACTTCCACATTTTTATTCATTACAGGAACCAAAATGGGAACACTTCAATGTCTCCTGTGGCTTCCGTTGAATCTTTGAGGTGATGTGAACCCAATCTCATCAAAATTAATGGCTTATTGTCGTTCGCACTATTACTGTTAATGGGGTAGAGCATGCATTATCCCCTGCAGAAATGGTGCTTATTCGGGACTTATCATATAGTGCAGTTGGGGAGTATGGTTCACTGAGACTGTGCCCGCCCTGTACAGTAGAAATTTAGAGCACTTAGCAAAGATAGCTTGTGAAATTAATACTGTGAGCATTGGCTGCAAATTGCTATTATTGCTCCGGCAGGTGGTGGCAAAAAGAGCAATAATGTTTAAGAATATGTTTCAAATATGTACTGGTGTTGATAAAAACAAAATGTATACTTCATACTCTGTAATATAAAGGATTTATTTATTTGTTTATTTATTTATTTTTGTATAGGATCTGGCAATACTGCCCATTTGACTATTTCAGCCTATGACTTACCCCTCCCCGCCCTGCCACCCCCAAACCTTCCCCAGAAGACTAGAAGAATCTAATATACTAAACTTTGTTTGGTTTCATTTCCTTTCATTTGTCCATTTTTCTCAGATAGTCAGTGAGGTCACAAAGCTTTGTCAAGGCTGGTACGATTCAGCCTCAGACTGAAGGAGGATAAGACTGGATCCTTTCGCAAAGGCAAAGTTCAGCATTTAGTGTGAGGAACAAAAGTGGAACTGGAAGGAAATTGAAATCACATGTGATATTGATATTAAAAGAAATATCAGTCAAAGCAGTACATATATGTATATATATAAACAGTATATATATGTATGTTATATACATTACATGTATGTGTAATGTCATATAATGGATATTATTCAGCCATAAGAAAGGAAATCTTGCCATTTAAGACAGCACAGATGGACCTTGAAGATATTATACTGTGTGAGTTAAGTTAGACAAAGACAAATTCTGTATGATATATATGGGTGGAATCTGAAAAGCCAAACTCATAAACACAGAAAATAGAATGGTGTTTACCAGGGGTTGGGGAGTGGGGCAATGGGGGAGATGCTGTTTAAGGGTACAAGCTCACAACTAGTCGGTAAATAGTGCTAGAGATCTAATGCATTGTATTGTGATTGTAGTCAGTAATACTGTATTATGAACTGGATATTAATTGTTCTCACCACAGAAAAGAAATGCTAATTATATGATGTGAGAAAGGTATTAGCTAACAGAATGGTAGTAATTATATAGCAATCCACAATAGTTTCAAACCAACATGTTGTACATCTTAAACTTACACAATGTTACATGTCAATTATATGCCAATAAGAAGAAAGGTGTCAGTCTCTTTATTGCAATAGGCAATTACAATCTGAGGAGTGCTATGAAGACAAACAATAATTTAGAGGTTTTTCTTTGTTTATTTAGATTTGGGTGGTCAGGGAGGCCTAGTCTGAGGAATAAATATAACTCAGAGGTTGAGAATGAGAAGAGTAGGGGGAGAAGCCTGTGAAGGAAATAGCATATGAAAGTCTAAAACAGCTTATTATGTCTGAGGAAGATTGTGAAAGCGAGGGAGTGGGTACTGAGATGAGATTGTTGAGGTAGGAAAGACTAGATCCTTCAGGGCATGGTTTAAAAGTTTGTATTGTCTCTTGAATGGGAAAAGCTACTGATATGTTTTAAGCAGGTAACATTATCAGACCACTTTAGCTGTTATGTAGAGACCATATTGTGGCGGCCAAGTATGGCAGATGGGAATTAGTTAGCAAGTTATCCCGGTTATCCAGGAGAGAGATGGTAGTGATTTGGGCTGGGGGTTGGCAGTGAAGATGACACCAAGTGAATGATTACAAATTTTTTTTTTTAGGCGGTAAATGATCAGGATATTGTGGCTGAAGGAGGGAATAAGCAGAGAATTCCCAACTAACTTCAAGTCTTGAATAATGGAGTAGATGTTGATGCCATTTACTGTGATGAGGTCAAGTAGTGGAGGCAAAAGATTTGGAAGGAGAGTGGTGGCAGCGTTTGGGTGTGGGATGGATTCAGGAGTTAAATTTTGACAAGTTAGCTTTGATAAGCTTGTGAGACATCTAGGCAGAGATGCTGTTATTAGAGTTCTGCAGAGAAACAGAACCAATAGAAGATTATCTATCTCTATCTATCTCTATCTATCTATCATCTATCTATCTATCTATCTATCTATCTATCTATCTATCTATCTATCTATCATCTATCATCTACCTATAAATATAAAGAGATTTATTACAAAAATTAGCCCATGTGGTAATGGAAGTCCAGAAGCTCCATGATCTGCTCTTTACAAGCTGGAGAACCAGAAAAACCAGTAGTAAAATTCAGTCTAAGTCCAGAGGCAGATGGGTGGCTGTTGGTGTAAGTCCTGAGCTGAGTTTGGAAGCCTCAGGGGGATCAGGAGATCTAATGTCTGAGAGCAGGAGAAGATGGATGTCTCAGCTTCAAGGGTCAAGAGTGAATTTTCCTTTTCTCCATCATTTTAATCTATTCAGGCCCTTAATGAATTGGATGTAAAAAGCTTGTTAGCAATTTCAGTTTTTCTTTAAGTAAATTATCTGTTTTTGTCTATTGTTTATTTTTTCCTTTGGAATGTTTTGCTTTTTCATATTATCTCTAAAGAACTATTAAGGCATTTTATAAAACTTGCAAGCTTTTGTTGTTTGCCTATTAAGTGGTGGTTTGTATTTGTCACCAAACATGTACTTTTTTGTATTTTTTTTCTCCATTCAGAAATGAGATATTTATCTATTTTTCCTCTTGTATTTTTAAGTTTGATTTTCTGAATTGTGTTTATAATCTAGCAAAAATTTACTTTAGTGTGTGGTATAAAGTAGGCATACAATTTTATTTTTACACAAATATTTAATGAGTTTTACCAACGACATTTAATGAGCAATCCATTCTTATGGACTGGACATAAACCCTTTATCATACGTAACCATTTATAAATATTTAGATCTATTCCCACTCTTTCTAGTCTTTCCATTGTATTTTCTGTTGTTTCAATTATCTGTTCCCTTAATTCCTGTTTCAGTGCAGCACTCTCAGTTATACTGACTTCGAAATGGAAAATTTCATATAAGTACAAATAATATAAATTTATATCTGTAAGATACATTAAATTTTTTCTTTTTCAAAACTGATTGCATGTTTCTGCCTGCTTTTTATTTTTAATTTGAAAATTATTGTGTTTTAAAAATTCACCAAAACATTGTGATAAAATTTGCATTATTCTTGTGAAGTAATTTAGGGTTACTAAGGCCCCAGAGCATGGTTTCTGTGTTAGGCAGGACCTTGCATGTGAGTGGTACCTGTGAATGTTATGAGCTCTCACTCCTATGATTAGGTTACTAACTAGTTGACTTTTGAGTTAATCGAAAGGGAGATTATCCAGGTGGGCTGGCTCTTACCAGATAGGCCTTTGAAGGTCTTTGGCCCTTTCCAAAAGAGAGATTTAAAGTTCAACAGAGGGAGGATTCCCTTTGAGAGAGATTCTCTCTATTGCTGGCTTTGAAGATGGAGGGGGTGTGTGTGTGTGTGTCAAGGACCAAGAAGTGGCTTTCTGGAGCTGAGAGGACTCTTTCACTGACAGCCAGCAAAGGACTAAATTCTGCCATCAACCTAAAGGAGCCTGGAAGAGGACTCTGAGATTCAGGTGAAAATACATCCTTCTAACACCTTGATTTTAGCTTTGTAATATCCTGAGCTGAGAACCCAGCCATGTCCTACCCAACTTCTGACGTATAGAACTGTGAGCTGCTAATTAGGTATCATTTTAAGCTGTTAACTTTGTGGCACACAGTGAAAGAAATCTAATGTAGTTTCCATTTATTAGTCTTCATTTTCATAAACCTCAGTAAATTGTATGGATTCTGTATGTTTATAGAGTGTATTGGTCAGAGCTCTTACAAACAACATAATCCTCCAGCAAGTGACAGCAGAAAAAAAAAAAAAGATAGTAGTTTACAGAACCTCTGGGAAAGTTGGAGAACCTGGCTGAGATGTCAGATATGCAGGAACAACATTCAGGTGGAAACTGCTTAACCACACCATGGGGCCATTCTGGCAGAAGCATGCTACCGATGTTTCACTTGTCATCAGCACCTCTGGTAAATTTTGGATGCCTGAAACCTTGCCACAGATGGCTTTCCTCAGCCACCAGGCTTGCCAAAAGATCCAGTTTTCTGGCCTGATGCTGCTGTCTCCTGTTGTTTACTTTCTTCCTTAAGTTTTATGCAGTACTTTTGCTGAGTGGAAACTGGGCTTCATGTTAGTTTACCTGCAACAGAGGCTGAAGCATGTAGTTTTAAGGCTTCTAGCCTCTCTAATACAGGAAGGCAAGCTAGAAGGAGGTAGAAATTGATGCTAAGTAAGCAGGTTTATAAAATCTGTCATTCTATACATGTTATATTTTACTGCTACTGTGAAAATGATCATTTATTCTTAAATTTAAAAGTGGTTGTCACAATATAAGACTACTAATTAACTTTTGTGAAATTATCTTGTGATCTTGCACTTTGTTAAATTTCTAATAGTTTCTATAAATTTTTAATTCTCTCTTATGATTTCAAATCATATTGACAAATAGTAATACCTAAAAAAACTCCCAATATTTAAGCAAATCTTCCTTTCCAATGGCTCCATATGCTTATATTTCAGTTACCAGAAGATATTAACTGTAAACTTGAATAAAGTACAAATTTTTTGCTAGCTCTTCAGCCCACAAATCACTACCTATAGCAGATGCACAACATGGTCATTAGCCAATAACATCACTTCTTTCACAGTCTATTGGTGATTGGCCACTGTGCACCTGTTAGTTTATGTGCAGAGAGCAGAGCATATAATTGTGCTTTCTCCTTGTCTACCAGTGAAAAACCCATGTGGCATTTTACAAGAATAAATAATTGAAAAAAACGAGTGGCCCTCTTTCATCAACAAAGATGAAGGTGCAGCAAAGAAACCAACAGTGAAAACAATGGAAGTAAAATTCGAATTAAACATAAATAGAATTATACAATAAATAATTGACCATGAAATGTAGCCACTGCTGCTGCTCCAGAGATTCTAGATGTGCATCCAGACCAAGTTAATAAAGCCCGGCTTACTAACATAAATGAGGAAAGTGGTTGTCATGGAAAGAATGAAGATATCCTAGAGGACGTGACACAGAGAAAAACTTCCCATTCAAGGAACACTCAGAGATTTTTCATGACATTATAAGTGCAAAGAATAAAATGTTGGAAGATGATCCAATTCAGAAAAGAACATAATTTACAAAACCATAAAGGAGATGTTCTCTCTGTATAATATGTTATACCATGAGAAGGCAAATACTGCTGAAACTTGATAAGGTTTTTCCAAAGAAATAAGACACTAATTCTCAGTGCTTCTAATGTTTTAAATTACAATGTGTCTAATAAGTATTAGTTTTATTATTTTTTATTCTCATATGAATTTATAACTAATAGTAAGCGAGTTTTTAATGTTTAACAAAAATTTTTAAAAGTCATGGAGCAAAGACCACTTGCACCGTTTCAGCTTATTTTTAAGGTTCTGCCAATATCCCTTATATTCTCACATTGACTGAAATCTTTGGAACAAAGGTAAATAATGGTGAGATGGGGTGTTGCTTAAAGAATGACTAGGCTAGATACAGAATCTTGGGACACAGTAATGTATTCTAAAACATTTGCACTGTTATATTCTGAAATTTAGTGTCAAGGTGCTCTTATGTTCTTTCTTTTTGTGGGTTTTAATTTTTTCTTTTATATTTAGATATGTTTTGTAGGAGTGTTTGTGAGCTTCAAGAGTATTGCTCTTTATATGACCCATAGCCTGTACTTACTTTAAAGTTTCTTCAAATGAAGGATGTTTGTCATCGTGTGCTGCTAGGATCTTTTCTCTCTTCCTGTGAAACATGGATATGCATCATGAAGGATGGTGTGAATTGCCCTCATTTTAGATTGAATCATTTCCTGTACAACAACATTGATTTAAGAATGTTCCAATTAAAAATAATTTATTCTCTCTCTGTCTCTCTGTCTCTCTCATATCTATCTATATCTATATCTAATCTATATCATCTATATCTATATCTAATCTATATCTATATCTATATCATCTATATCTATATCTATCTATATCTATCTATATCATCTATATCTAATCTATCATCTATCATCTATCTATATCTATCTATATCTATCTATCTATCTATCCATCCATCCATCCATCCATCCATCCATCCATCCACCCACCCACCCACCTACCTACCTACCTATCTATCATCTATCATCTATCTATCTCTATTGATTATCTATCTTGCCATTTCAGCAGCCTTCTTACAAAGAATCAGGGTTAAATTACTATAATCAAAGTATCATGTTTTTCCAGAAATTCACAACTCATGCTTGAAATTCTTCTTTGCTATACTGAAATGTTTAATCTTTAAAGCAAACATAAGAGGAGTCATTTTTATTCAATGTTTTAGTGCATGGTTTCACCATAGAAAGAAATGATTGGAATCAGAAAATTCAGTATCTGATAGTATATTTAGGGGACTGAGCTGTCTGTATAATTTCCTCAGTTGTGGATTTTACTTGGTCTAGACTGTATCAGCATTAAAGAAAATAAACAGGACAAAGAAGGGAAGCAAAAGTGTGAGAAATTGTATTTCACTTTGATTGACTGTTTTACCTAGCCTAGTATTTACATTGTTATCATAAATTATAAGAATCCATGCCTGGAGCATCTAAACATGATAAGAAATAGCTCATTAGCGTAATCATGGCTGCTGAAAAATTAATAGTGTTGGCTTCAACTGAAAAAAAAATTTTTCTCAGTGTAGATCCCTGAATTCTTGCATTATTAACACTGGCTAAACTAGCATACAGATCCTTAAAGTGTCTGATAGGGAGTGGGAATATAAATTAATTTGGACTTCTAACCTAGAGCAATACTTTATATAATTTAGATTTATCAAACATTGACTTTTTGGCAAAGATCAAGTGAAGACCCATGCTTTTTTTTTTTTTTTTTAATATCCTTCAGCCTTTCTTCCCTCTATTGCTTGGTGCAATTTTTCATTTTTTATCTTTCTTCTGTTCTTGTTTTATTTTAATATCTTTTTCTCCCCAACATGATTTGAATAAATTGTCTTCATGAAAATACAATGAAAACTATCTGTGATTGTTTATTGAGGAAACATTTTTAATTTGTGATATGAAGGCATTGGGTAGCAAATGCAACTCAGATAAAGTCCATGATTGCTACCATAATTATATTTGTCATGAGAACAGAATGGGGCTACTTTGTCTCTTTCTTCATTTGATCATGTAAGTCAACATGGATTTATAAACATTTTAGTTCTATGGAGATGGCATATCAATGTACGAATTGTTAAATATGTAGTGCTCCAAAGTTTGAAATAATTTATGCAGTCTGTTTTGTTTTAAAGGCACATATTTTCCCTAAGAAATAAAGTCTTACAGATAGATGGAAGCTATATTAAAGGAGAATCATACTACATGCTAATTATAAGTGGTATTAATTCACTATAATAGCTGTTTTTATTTTTTAATTACATAAGTAATGTAAGTTAACTTTAGAAGAATAAGAACATCCAAAACAAAACAAACAAATGAAAACCTCCCATTCCTACCCAAGATAACTATCATTACTTTTTTAGAATCTACCACACGAAGATGTTCCCCTTTCCTCAAAAGAGGAAATCATATCAAACTTCCTCTTTGGAAACTGCTTTTTTCACTTTATAATGTAAAAGAGATATCTATCCAGAATAATATATCTACTTTACTACATTTTAAACATTCTGTAGCAATCTCATGAATAGATGTATTATCATTTATATATTAAATTTATTTTTCTTAGACATTCATGTGGTCCTTAATTTTATTTTTTAATAATTTTATTACTTTTTTCCAGCTTTACTGAAATTCAGCAGAAAATTAGTTGCTCATATTTACATTGTTTAATTCAATGATTTTTTTTCAATTATAGTTGGCTTACAATATATATTTGTTTCAGTTGTATGGCATAGTGATTAGAGATCCATATAACTCACAAAGTGATCATCACTCCACTAATCTAGTACCCCCTTTCCCCTTACATGTTTATTACAATGTTATTAACTATTTTTCTTATGCTACACTTTATATCTCCATGTCTATTTTGTAACTATCCATTTGTACTTCTTAATCCCTTTATTCTTTTTCACTGGCCCTCCCAACCCCTCTCCCATCTAGTAGCCCTTAAATATTCTCTATCCTTGAGTTTATTTCCTCTGTTGTTGTTGTTAATTTTGTTCTTTAGATTCCACATGTACTTGAAATCATGTGATATTTGTCTTTCTCTATCTGATTTATTTCATTCAGTGCAATATCCTGTAGGTCCATCAAGGCGATGTCTTTTTCCATCCCTTTCCTTTTAGTGTGTATGTCTTTTAATCTGAAGTGAGTCTCTTATAGACAGCATACGTAGGGGTCTTGTTTTCTTATTCATTCAGCCACTCTATCTTTTGGTTGGAGCACTTAATTCTTTTCCATTTGAGGTACTTGTTGATAGAAATGTAGTTATTACCATTCTTTATTCATGTTTTTGATACGTGTTTTTCTTCTTAAAGAAGTCCCTCCAACATTTTCTGTAATACTGGCTTGGTGGTGATAAATTTCTTTAGCTTATTTTTGTCTGGGAAGCTCTTTATCTGTCCTTTGACTCTAAACCATAGCTTTGCTGGATAAAGTATTCTTGGTTGTAGGTCCTGGGTTTTTATCACGTTGACTATTTTGTGTCAAGCCCTTCTGTCCTGTGTAGTTTCTTTTGAGAAATCAGCTGCCAGTCTTACGGGAGCTCCTTTGTAGGTAATTAACTGCTTTTTCTCTTGCTGCTTTTAAGAGTCTCTCTTTGTATTTAACCTTTGGCATGTTAATTATAATGTGTTTTGGAGCGGACCTCTTTGGGTTTACCTTTTTGGGGACTCTTTTAGCTTCCTGGGGTTGCATATCTATTTCTTCCACCGGTGAGGAAAGTTTTCCATCATTATTTTTTAAAATAGCTTTTCGATGTCTTGTTTTCCTTTAGGTACCCCTATGACGCAGATATTTTTACATTTAATTGTGTCCCATAGGATCCCTAAATTATTATTATGGTCTTGGCTTCTTTTTTCTTGCTATTCTGATTGAGTGTCCTTGACTTCTCTATCCTCTATATCTATCTGCTTCTTTATCCACTCTGTGGATTTCCTCTAAAATAGTCTTCATCTCAGCTAATGTATTCTTCATTTCTAACTGGTTCCCTTTTATAATTTCCATTTCCATTTTTATGTTTTTTTTAAATCTCTGTTAAATTTCTCACTGAATTCATCTACACTTCCCCTAAGTTCATTGAGCATTTTATAACCAGTGTTTTGAACTCTACATCTGTTAGATTGCTTGATTCCATTATTCCTGGATCTCTGTTCTGTTCTCTCATATGGTTTCTGCTTCTTTGTCTTCCCATTTTAGCTGCCTTTCTGTGTCTGTTTCTGTGTCTGTGTCTATACTAAGCAAAGCTTCTAAGTTGTTTCTTGCTCTTATTAGTATAGCTTTGTATAGTAGTTGTCCAGTGGCATGTCCCAAGAGGGGTTCAGCTGCAAGCCAAGTTTAGCCCCACCCAATGCCCCTTCAGGGCCACCTGTTAAGATTCAACAAGCAGTCCACAGTTGCCTTGAGAGGCCATGTCAGAAGCCAAGGCCAGCTGTCACCAGTGTGAATCTTGGCTCTGCTCAGCAAGGTGCACTGAATTTGCAAAGGACGCTACTGAATATGGCTTGGGTGGGGCCATGAGTTGGGGGAGGTGGAGTTTCAGGGAATCCTCTGGGAGGAACAACCTCTGTTATCTCAGCTGTGGTGGCACTGGGTCTGTACCCTGGGAGCAGGGAGGCCTCAATAGAAAATCAATGGATACCACTTGCACTTCTGCCTCAGAGAGAACCTTGCCTCCGGCCCTCCCTCTGAAGACTCAATGTCCTCCTGTAAGTCTCTAACCCCCAAACCCCAGCCCAAGTGTCTGTCCCAGAGCTGGTGCTCAGAATGTGCAGGACCATCACCTCGAAAGTTCGCTCCTGGGCATGGCTGCTTTACGAGGAGTCTGCAACTGCTGGCTGCTGCAGCTGCAGCCTCTTTCCCACTCAGCAACCTGGGACTGGGCTGCCTTGTGTCTTCCCCCCTTCCTATCTTCTACCATTGCAGGGTGATTTCTTATTTATCTCCCTAGTTGTAGGACTTGTTCATCTAGACCCCGAGACCACTCTTCTTGTTTTCTCTGTGTTTCCATCAGTCCTTTGACCTGGTTGCAAGAGAGATAAACAAAGCCTCTATTATCTATGCCATTTTCCCCCCTTTTCTCTTAATTTTATATTGTAATGAATCTGTGGCAAATCATTATACTTACAACATTTTTTAACAGATCTATAGTTATTTATTATTAATAGCTAAAAGTAGTTTTTCGTGATTAAAGGATATTGAAAATTGCCAAAGTGTATTCTAGAAGAGCTGTACCAATTTGCATTCCCATCAGTGGAAATGAGAGTATCAATGGCTTCAAATATTTGCCACAAAATTGTGTAATTTTATTATTTTAATATTTGCTAACTTTCTAGGTAAAAGAATGATATGCTATTTTAATTTGCATTTTTTTTGTGCCTACTTGAAAGAATGAACATTTTCTCATTTGTTTTATGAACTTTATTTGTATTTCTGTGTGTTTTTTTGCAAATGGTCTATTTGTGAACTTTTTGCATTGATCTACCAGAAAAAAGCAGATTAGTAAAAAGAGAGTTAAAAATTAGGTAAATTAGATATATTAGATATATTATGTGGATTAGATATATATATATAAATACTACTCAAAATCCTGGAAACAGTGGAGTTATATCCACAGAGTACAGAGGGCATGAAGAAGTTTGTAAGCTAAGGAATCGTTACTGAATCAGGATGACTTGCACGTAGAAAGTCTATAAAAAAGTCATTTTTAGACATCAAAAGGCTTAGAAAATAGAATATCTATATCTATCAGTACTTAAAAATTATTCAAAACTTTAGTTCCACTGAAAGATGGAGAAAAATGCCTAACTCATAGTGTCTAGTATGTTAGAGCTGTAAAGTTCTTTACACATACTAACTCTTTAAGAATTACAGCCTCCTGGAGAGAATAGTAATTAATTAAACAGACATATTTACTCTAAGTAAAATAATCAATTTTTGTATGCAGAAATGGAGCAGTCAGGGTTATAATAAAAGTGCTTTATTTAGTAAAGAAAAAAATATATAAACAAGCTAAATATCTAATTATTGGGGCCTTAGTATTTATTAGACAGTGGGATAGAATAGTATACAGACATTATAAGTAAAGCTGAAAAATACTTAATGATACCTGCCAGTGAGTTAATTTTTTTACATTCATTATCTTCTTTAGTTATAACATCTTAATGTGGTAGGCACTAACCCTTTTATACAGACAGTGTAACTGAGGCTTAGTAAAGTTAATTCACTCAAGGCCAGGACTCAGAATGTGGTCAGTCTGACTCCAAAGTCTTTATTTATATCCACTATGACCTACTCTGGATTCAGAAACATAAATGGCTATCTGGTTGTGTCATGAAAATCTTTAGTATCACACAAATTACTGTTTTTCTTTTTTTGTCTTTCTTAATTAATGCTTACCACTTTTTCATATAGGAATGAAAAATGAAGTAAATTTTAAAAAAATAAGTTTCTGAAATAAAGAAAGAATGAAGGCCCAGAAGGGCTTCTGGGCACAGTTGACAGAGGAAGTGTTACTTTCTCACAGGGAGAAGGCTGAGGGATAAAGAGCCTAATCCTCTTTGGCATTTTCCACAAATCTAGAAACTCAAAACCCAAGATAAGATTGCCTGTGAAAAATTGGATGTGTAACTTTAAATGTTCAGTGTTACACCCAAGAGGGCTGGCAAGTTTCCAGAGGCTACAGTGGTGTATTAGTTTAATCAGGGCCTTTAATACAGAGAATTTATACACAAGGGTTGTGGTAACTGGAAGAGCAAAATAGAGGAAAAAAGGCACTGGATCAGAAAACACAAATCAAATGATACCCAGAGGTGAAAGCAGCTAGTGTTTCTGGCTGGAATCTATGGGTCTACGCATACTGCATAGTGTTAGAGACTCTGTAGCTGTTGGTTCCAAATTGCAGAAGGTTTCTAGGAACCCTGATTTTCTCAGTCAGGGTTGGACCTTCCATTGATGCTCTGAATTTAGAGACATAAATGGCTATTATAAATGTCTGTCATTGCTGTGCTGTAGATGCTGCTCTTGTTGCCAAAGACATTGCTAATAACTGGAGACATTCACTTCTCCTGTCTTTCTCCCTCCATTATCTCACGTTGCCTCCCTCTGGCAGAAGCTAATTAGAGTCCAGTTGATAAGGTGGACAAAAAACTGTAGTTTTTAGCTTCTAAGCTTTCTGTCATACCCAGCAGAGCAAAGAAGGGTGGGATAAGGACTGAGAACAAAGACACAAGTGACTGACATTGCCCACCCTTTTGTATATTCAGCATCCTTCTACTCATATTTAATTCCCATAAAATTTTCTACCTATGTGATATAATGCACACATTTCTTTTAAAAACAGTAACGCTATTTCTTCATCTAATTCATTGAACAATTCCTCTTGAATATTCCATATTTTATAAATGAAAATACAAAGTTACCTATCACAAGCCCTCTTTGAATAAAGAAACAAGGGAGGAAATGGGAAGTAAAATGAATCAATATGCAAATATATCTACTATATCTACCTAAAAAACAAGGAAGAAAAATATTGTAGCTGTATCTTCCTTATTTCTGTAGCTTGTTGCAATACTTTGTTGATATTTATAAATTTCTTCTTCCACTATCATTTCACTTTTTTCTTTGCTTTGAGCCAGCCTCTTTTCCCTTCAAAGTCCTAACATCTCATTCCTGAAGTGTCTGAATCAGTAATACTTTTTTTCTTGGGTTGCTATTTTTTTTCTTTTAGCCTTTATTATTGGAATGGAAGTAATAGGAGAAGCGTTAGAAAATCCCAAAGTTTTCAAACACAGTCTTCCTTGTTTCTACTGTGTGGTGGACATATAATTTCTTTTGATAATTAGCTGCCCTTTTTGCGATTTGCTTTTGTGACATGAGAAGCCTGAAATATCTGTGTGGCAGTCTCAGCTTGCAGCTCAATTGAATTATTGTTGGGTTTCTCAGTGGAACAATTCTCTCATTGGGATAAAGACCTGTAAAATAGCAGAGACCATTATTATGGAGTTATGGCAAAAATTCTGTGAGTGGGTTAATAGGGTTTATAGAGAAGGCACTACCGATTCTACCACTTGGTTCTGTGATTCATATTTTCTAGTCATGGCAAGAACAGAATCATATATTATCAATTTAAAGCATACCTCAAATGACACCATCTCCTTTTTGCAGATAACATAAAAGCCGTCTATAAGCCACTCTACTATCATTTTGCACCAACTGCTCTGGATGTAGTTATACCATGGTAATGAGAGTGGATCTCTGGCTGTGAGTCCATTGTTGCACTATTTTGATGTAAAATGAGTCCCTTGATGAGAAGCAATTTTGTATGGGATGATGTGATAGTAAATAGGGTACAGTATTAATTTCCTAGGGCTGCTGCAACAAAATCACACATGGCAGTGGGGGCGGGGTGCTTAAAACAATAGAAATTACTCTCACAGTTGTGGAGGTTAGAAGTCTGAAATCAGGGTGTCATCAAAGCCATGCCTCTTCTAAAGGCTTTGGGAAAGAATCTTTTCTTGCTTCTTTCAGCTTCTGGTGGCCCCAGGAATTCCTTAGCTTGTGGTAGTGTAACTCTAGTCTTCAAACTCCAGTAACACTATTTTCACATTTCCATTTTCTCCCTGTATTGTCCCCCGCCCTTTTCTTTTTATAAGGATACCAGTCATTTAATTTAAGGCCTGACCTAAATCCAGGATAATTTCATCTAGAGATCTTTAACTAATTATAACTGCAAAGACTCTATTTCTGAATAAAGTCACATTATTTGGGTAGATATGAATTTTGGGGGGACACTATTCAACTCATTATACCATACCATCCATCATGAATGAACCCTGGTGAAAAGGATCTATTGTCATCAATCTGCAACCAGGTGTCTGGCTGGTCCTGTGTTGAGGGATTCAAATTGTCCTCTACTGTTAGTAAGCAGAATATTAACCAGTGGTAATAATTCAAATAGTCTTAGTGACAGGAAGCCAATGTCGTTGGGCCCTCTTTGCTTATTACGATGTTTACTTTATATCTGAGCAAGCACTATGGTGGCTGGGAAAAGGACCGGTTATTATCTACAAATTTGTGATCTTGTTCTTTTGATTATTGAGAGCCTCCTCTGCTTTGTTTATTCTGAGACATACATCTACTTGTCTCTTCCTGAGACCTCTTTATCACCAGTCAGTTTAGCTTATATCTTTCAAATCTCTAACCACCTGCTTAAACCAGAGGCATTCACTATAAATCAATGACGGTCTGAACCCTGGGCTTTTTCTCTGTCCCTGTATAGTGGACAAGCAGATAGACTTCTTGAACTTCTACCCACTAAGGTGACTTGCCCTCCCCACTGTCTTTTAAGGACCATCATGCAATAGCAGCCCACTCTCAGCATGTGCCAGAGTGTCATGTTACTCCATCTATAAACCAGATCCAAGATTTTTCTTCCTTAGAAAACTAGTACAATGGAAAAATATATAAGGAAGTATTTGTGGGTTGTGAAAGAAGCAAGAATACAGCAAAAGTTTTCATGCTCTGTTACTCGCTCAATTTCTGTTTTGTTTCTGTTTGATGTTGGAGTATTGCTGTACATGGCCAACTTCATGATTTTGTGAATAAGACAGCACTCAATTCATTATGTGTAGTTTAGATCCCTTACCATGTAATACCCTTTGATCAGACATTGGTCTGTAACAGGGCTCATCAGCAAGCTAGGAGATATTCTTTCAAAAGGCAGATCTATGCCTAAGAGAACATGGCTTTATTCCAAAATCCTAGAAATTTTTGCTCTGATTCTCTAACTGGGAACTTCCAGAGTCTTCATAAAGCATTCCTAATTTCCCACAGAATCTTCAAGCTTTGCTGAATCTGCCAGGTCATGAGGTCCTAGAGTAGGCAGAATAATGGCCTCCCAAAGATGTTCATATCCTAATCCCCAGAACCTATGGATATGTTACCTTCCATGGCAAAAGGAAATTAAGTAATAAATGGAATAAAGGTTTCTATTAGTTGATCTTAAAATAAGGAATTATCCTTGATCACCCAGTTAAGACTTATGTAATCACAAGGATCCTTAACCGAAGAAAGGGAGGCAAGAAAGTCACTATCAGAGAGATGTAATATATGAAAGACTTAACAGACCATAGCTGGTTTATGTAGTAGTCTGTGGGATGTCAAAATGATTGAAGTCCCTGAGTGCTAGATTATGATAGAAAACTGCAAATTTAACATGACCTAGAAGTAAGTTAGGGAATGTGTAATATTTCTGTCATGTAAACCAAACTACTTTTAGTGGCCTTTGCCACTGATATAGATAGTAAAATATTACTGTGTTGATTCACTCCAGAAAACAGGCCATGTGTGTTTTAGCAGCTAAAATTCAAATCACTACTTTATTATACTTATGTCATTCTCCAACACTCATCTATCTTCTGCACAGGTCAAATAGGGGAGTCAAATAAGGAGATAATAGCAACCACAAAACACTTTCAAATCTTTGATGGTGCCACTTACTTTGCACTTCCCCCATAGATGCAGAATTGCTTTTGGTTTACCGTACTGATAGGTATAGGACAATGCAGGGCTTATCATTGGTCCTTTTTATGATTATAGACATCATACTATTGATCAGGAAGTCAGTGGAAAATTTTTGTCATTTTTCAATATGACTATTGCAATCACATAATTAAGAACTAAGAAAATAAACATAAGATAGGCTATAGACCCAATGGGCCCACAGTAAGACAGGCTAGGCCCACATCTTTTTATCACTTGACATTCATAAACACCTATTAGGTCAGGCAGGCAATAGAAATGTTTTGGGTGTCCAGAGAGCAACATCAACTGAGAGCATGTGTCTGATTTCAGACTGTCCTGTTATTTCTCCTCCAGTGAACAGTCACCATGATAAATAGCTACAAATCTCTTTAGGGAAAGAGTTAGAGAAAAAAATCACAAGATATAATTTGTAACACTGTAGTAGGTCCTTTCCTCACCATAGCCTTTCCTCAAATTTAGTCAAGTTGCTGTAGGTCTTTGAATTGGTTTAAGACTGAGGACAGGCTAAAAGGCCATGACTCCTCAAGGTTTACATCAGTCTACATCAGTATGTATGTACACACACACACACACACACACACACACATATGTATATGTGTATATATATATAAATAGTATTTAAATATTATTTAATTCCTAGAAATACAATGATCAATTATAATTGATATCTAATAATCAATTAGCTATCAATTAGGTCCCTTTGTGACAAAGCATTCTGATTGCCATTCTGTCTTTGCTGCTCATTAGAGTAATTATAACTACCTTATTTATAGCAGTTAATAAATCCTACTTGGCTCCATTAAAATCAGGAGTCCGGTATAACGACACCATCATCCACTGTCATTCCTCATGTAGCAATGACAGTTGCCACAGAGCTTTTCAGAATGCTAGGGCTCCCCCTCATTAATGTAAAATTCTAGATTGCTAATAGATTGTTCACTGCCCTAGAGAAGGGAGTACCCTGCTGACTCTGTTGGTTTACATGAGTATGGAATTCTTTCTGTAAATTATGCCAAGGAAGATACAGTATTTCAAAAACATTGAATTAAGGTCATTGTTGGGGTCAGATTTTGGTTAATTATCCAAAAAATTGTTAGAACCACTTGATATTTGTAGTAAGGCATTGGATATACAGGTGTTGGAAGGACTGGAAGAATAAAAGGACAATGAATGAGAATAATAAGAGGGAATAAAGAAGGGATAACATTCAGAAGTCAGAAGCTGCTACCTTCTTTGAGTGGAAGCACATACTCCTGTGCCTGCTTTGCCCTTTTGGAGAGTCTGGCTGTTGGTTCTGGATGGACCTAAGAATTGCCTCATTGACGACTGATAAAGTGCCATGAACACCATCTCTGCTACTGCCAGAGCATGAGTAGAATATGCCTTGGACCATCAAGGAAACTTCACTAAAGAGGTGGTACTTGGGCTGGTCCTGAGGGATGAATAGGCCCTTTCAGGTACTTTTTTCCATGGGAAAACATTTACAGGAGCCAATTTTCCTCCATAAGCTGTAAATGGCCTTTGGAAATGTAGTTGGTGATTGTCAAGGAGCATGTCTATCAAATTATGGTCCACAGACCACAGGTTTTAGTATTAAAGCATCCCAGAAGAGATTAAATAAATTCAAATTTTCTCAGTGGGACCTAGAAATCTGTTTTAGCAAGCATACTAGGTTATTCTTATATACAATAAAGTTTGAGTCAACTAAAATTTTAGGAACTTTAGCAATTATTCAGTCAACTAATTATGACTCAAGAGGAGTAGGAAACTGCAAGTAGTTTTCCACCCACATATGCATTTGGTTTTGGCTTAATATATCTGTGTATATATGTAGACAGCATGGCGTTTAACAGTAGAGAATACATGGTGAGCTTATTGTGTATATTTGTTGGTTGTGTGTGCTTATGCATATGCAAGTATATGAGCCATTTTCTGTTGAATTTAAGAAAACAATGACAAGATAATCTATGATTTTCGAAGATAAATCATCAAGGAATTCTGTGAAACATAGAGATGGAGCTTCTTTAAAAACACTCCAAAAGTTCTTTTCTTGCTACTTTATGTGTGAATTAAAAATGTCCAGAATAAGAAGTATAAATGGTTCATCATTAAAGGGAAAATACATCAATTTATATCATTTTCTGGAGCTTTTCTTTCTAAACCTCATTTTTAAGTTGGAGTAAAGAGGAGTGATGAGTTTCTTATTATTCTCATCAAAAATTTGAAAAATTTTCTCTGTGGTCTCAGGATAAAAAGAAGTGCAAATTCATTAACATTATATTTAAGGTATTGAACAAGAAATTGCAGAGAAAGAAAAAGTTAGTATGAGTGAATTTAATTAACAAAATTAAATAGTGAATCAGAAGGACCTCGTGATAAACTACAAATAACAATTGATGACATAAATCTGAAGTGTGCTGATTTTTCACTGGACTGAATAAAATGGAATTTTATATCTTTTTTTCCTTTTAATAGTTTTAATTTTTCA
Source organism: Cynopterus sphinx (assembly GCA_030015415.1). Lineage (NCBI taxonomy): Eukaryota > Metazoa > Chordata > Mammalia > Chiroptera > Pteropodidae > Cynopterus > Cynopterus sphinx. The sequence goes on along the minus strand of CM057383.1, from coordinate 50,778,589 downwards.
ACTATAGTTGACATATAGTATTATATTAGTTTCAGGTGTACAACATGGGGATTAGACATTTTTATAACTTACATTTACATAACACTCATAAATCTAGTACACATCTGACACCATACATAGGTACTACAGTATTACTGACTAAATTTTTTATGCTATGCTTTACATCCCCATGACTATTTTACAACTACCAATTTGTACTTCTTAATCCCTTCCCCTTTTTCACCCATGCTCCTAATCCTCCTTTTGTCTAGCAACTATCAAAATGTTCTCTGTATCTATATGTTTGTTCTTATATTTTTGTTCCTTTATTTTGTTTTTTAGATTCCACAGATAAGTGAAATTGTTTGGTATTTGTTTTTCTCTGACTTATTGCACTTAGCATAATATCCACTAGATCCATCCATGTTGTTGCAGATGGCAAGTTCCATTCTTTTTTATAGCTGATTAATATTATATATATATATATATATATATATATATATATATATATATCTTCTTTATTCACCTATTGATGGGCACTTAGGTTGCTTCCATATATTGGCTATAATAAATAATGCTGTAATGAACATGTAGATGTATATATGTCTTTTAAAATTAGTGGTTTGAATTTCTTTGACTAAACTCAGAAATGGAAATGCTGGGTCCTTTTTTTGTCACTTGTTATAACCTTCATTTTAAGTCTATTTTGTTTGGTATAACTATTGCTTTATCAGCTTTATTTTTTTTCATTTTCAGTTTTATAAAATATCTTTTTCCGTCTCTTTACTTTCAGTCTATATGTTTCTTTTGATCTGAAATGAGTCTCTTGTAGGCAGCATTTGTAGGGGTCTTGTTTTCTTATCTAATCAGCCACCCTGTCTTTTGATTGGAGCATTTAATTTGTTTTACATTTAAAATAATTGTTAATAGATATGTAGTTATTGCCATTTACCTTTTATATTTTTTATCTTTTTTTTTTTTCTTAAAAAGTCCCTTTAACATTTTTTGTAATGCTGCTTTGGTGGAGATGAACTCCTCTAACTTTTCTTCATCTGGAAAGCTCTTTATTTTTTTAGTTCTTTGATTTTAAACAATAGCTTTGCAGGGTAGTGTAATAGTGGTTGTAGATCTTTTCATCACTTTGAATATTTCTTACCAATACCTTCTGGCCAGCAAGGTTTCTGTTGAGAAATCAGCTCATAGTCTTACAAAAACTCCCTTGTAGGAGTTCCTAGCTGTTTTTCTCTTGCTGCTTTTAAGATTTTCTCTTTGTATTTAACCTTTGACATTTTAATTATGATATGTCTTGGTGAGGGCCTCTGTTGGTTCATCTTTCTGTGTTTCCTGGATTTGTATGTCTATTTCCTTCACCAGGTTAGGAAATTTTTCCATCACTTTTTGAAAAAGGTTTTCAATTCCATGCTCTCTCCCTTTTTCTGGTACCCCTATGATGCAAAAGTTGGTACGCTTGATATTGTCTCAGAGATCCCTTAAACCAAAGGTCTCTCACTCTTGGACCTCAGACCAGTACTGGTCCATGGTCTGTTAGGAACCAAGCCACACAACAGGCAGGCGAGCCAGTGAAACTTCACCTATATTTGCATATTTGCAGCTGTATCCTCAGTGCTAGCAATACCACCTCAGCTCCATCTCAGGTCATCAGGCATTAGATTCTCATAGGAGCACCAGTCCCTGGTGCAAAAAGGGTTGGGAACCCCTGCTTTAAGCTATCTTAATTTTCTGGATTCTTCCTTACTTTCCAATCATTGATTCCATTCTCTGCTTCATCTATTCTACTCCTGATTTCCTATAGTGTATTTCTCAATTTAGTTGTAGTCTCCATCTCTGACTTTTCTCTTTTTCATGTTTTCTATCTCCATTTTTATGCTGAAGTTCTCACTAAGATTGTTGAGTGTCTCTATAATCAGTATTTTGAACTCTGCATGTGGTAGATTGCTTATCTTTATTTTTTTAGTTCTTTTTCTAGTATTTTGTTCTGTTCTTTTACTTGGGACCTGTTTCTTCGTCTCTTAATTTTTGCTGTTTTCCTGTGTTTGTTTCTGTGTGTTAGACAGAGCTTCTCTAGCATCTGGTCTTGGCAGAGTGCTTTTATGCAGTAGATGTCCTTTGGGGCCCAGTGGCACAGTTTCTCTGGTCACCTGAGCTGGGTGCTCTAGGTGTGTTTCATAATGTATCTTGATCTTTCATCTGACTCTGAGAGAGAAATGGATTCTAAGTCTTTAAAGGTTGAGTCTTCAGAAAGGAAAAGTCTATATAGTATAAAGTATTTTCATCTTGTTTAGAGTGCTAACATCATTTTCTCCTTTGATTTATTTAAATTTAAATTTCCATTAAGCTCAAGATATTAAGTAAACAATTTGTAAAAGGGTTTTTGGGTTTAATTATCAGTTCATAGAGTTTCCACTAGAGCTACATATGTATCCTTAGGCCAGGTATACTGAATGTGTTGAATTAAGGCTTGCTGTTTAAAAGGGAGGAAAATTAAATTGCCAAAAAAATTACTCAATTTGTTCCACCTGTAAAGTGCACTGATTTACTTAATCTCACTCTGTCATTTTTTAAAAGCATGATTATAATTGCAAATTCTAAAGCATCAGTTGTCCAAATAACGAGATTGTCATTAAAGATGAAAGTAGATAAAACCTAAGACATTTAGAAAAAAAAATCTATTTATTGTTCTGTCTCATTGTGCTTTCTTTAGAGTACTGGGAAATTTTACACAGATCAGAGGAAATTAAAAATACCTGCTGAAAATATCAAAGAATCAAATTTTCAGAAAGAAAATAATAGAAGGTTGTAAATTATACATGTACTTGGTTGGGGCTGGCATTTTTGTTGAATTCAGTGAGATTTTCACTATGCGTCACAGAAAGAAGTTCTTCACCTGTTATACTTTTTGTGGGAAAGTTAAGCCTCTCTCATGCATAAATTCTTGGTCAAGTCTAGAAACTTTTTGGACTTTTTGTGATTTTGAGGAGGAGTTCTCTTCTACACTAAACAAGTTTCATGGTAAAAGATTGGGGATTCAGTGAGAATTTAAAATATTAAATGAAAACATTGGTCTCTTCCAATTTATTGCAAATTAAGACAAATAGTAAAAAAATAACAAATATGGTATGTACATAAGAGTTGCTATGAGAATTAAATGTCTTGATGCATATAAACACTCTAGATCCAGGATTGGAAAATGATAAGCACTTGCAATTATTATTCAAATATACAATTAGGTAAATAGATTTGTATGGGTGAGAGAACCCAATCACAATACATAGCATTGTTTTAGTGGAGAAAATTGGAACAAATGGTTCTCAGCATAAAATTTTAGTGCATGGCAAAATTATAGATAGGGCCACTGAATTATTTTTCATAATTGCTGGAGAAAAGCCTTCAGCATAGTATTGTTTTGCTTCTGGAATATAGCACATTTCTATAGAAAGGGCCCATCTTTGGTATTAGACGAGTTAAAAATCTCAGTTCTATCATAGATATAAACTGAGTGACACTGGCCAAGTTGCTCAGATTCTCTCAGTCTCAATTTTTAAATCTTCAAAATGTAAAGTGTGATGAGCATGAACTGAGCAAACTTTGCATAACTGTAGGTACATGTAGGTGCTAAACATATGTGCATGTCCTCTGGTTCTCATTGTCTTGGTAAAATCTATTACTTAGGAATACCTAGGGTTTGTGAAGGAAAAAAAAAATGCTCATCAAATTATATGCCAATTGACACAAACCTGATGCTAGGAGATATTTAATTTTCCAAGTGTAGTTTCTTTTATATCCCTGTTTTCAATTTTCTTTTTGATATGAGCCTTAACTGTTATTATGCTTTAGAATTCTTTAAAATCAGTCTTTGTTTAAAAGTCATAGATTATTGGCTTTCTGTAGATGATTGGTATTCAAAATCTAGTTCTCTTTCAAAGATAATAAGTGATCAAATCTGTGAACAATAAAACATAATTTTTTCCTATGGTTAAAAAAAAAGTTGAAAGCCTCCAATTATTTTGTTTTAACAAGGAAAGCAATGCATGTGCTTCTGTGTTCTTGATTTTAGTAGATCTTCTGCTACATAAACTTTCCCTGATTCTCCGTGCTTTTAAAAAATTAACTGCAGAGATCTGGATAGAAGCCAACTCTCTCTCTACCTTTTGTTAAATTTAGACAAGGAGGCCGTTAGACCGAGGTAGTTCTGATGCCTTCACAGCTTATTAAAACATAAATCTGTAAATGCTTCAAGGCTAAGAAATTAAAACCTAAGGACAACTAATTATAAACCAGCCATTCCCAAATGAAGCAATTTCTTAAGCTATAGCCAATCAAATAGTTTCCTTGCTTGGCTTCCATGTCATTTCTATAAAAGAAGTCTTTCCCCTCACTGTGGTCAGTAGGGTGCTCCTAATAACTTCTGGTTTACGGGCTGCCAGATTGGAATTAATTTTTGCTCAGATAAACTCTTACAATTAAGGTTTAATACTCTTTATCTTCTAAAGTGGTGGTACAAAAACTTTTAGTTCATGTACCCTATCATTATAAAAAAAAGCCTTCATTCTTTTATGTATATTTATACATTCTGTATGAACATTAGCATGCACTGTACTACATATTATAAAGTGTGCCCCAAAACAGAAGTATAAAAGATTGAAAGAGTAAATAAATTATATTTAAAAAAATATTTTTGTGAGCATGATAGTTTCAGACTATAACTTTCTAATTATTCATGGCACAATGTACATATGGGGTGACTTTTATCAGAAATGACGGACGATGGACATTTGTATTTCAGTCTTTTTAAGATTGTTGGTTGATATGAGCTTACCTTTTGTCAAAGCTGTTTTAGATTGTCATTGTTTTAGTTAGTATTGTACTTGAAGAAGAAGGTATCAACTCTTATTGCCTTGTTAGTCACAAGTTTAGAATCCTATTTGGTTTCTTTGCAGGATCTTTTAAAGTGACTGTCCATTTTGTGATGGTTGATTTGGTTAGATAATATGATTTTAAACCCACTTAATTAGTCACACATAAAACATACCATGTCACCATAGGCTGGAAATGAACGAGTGAGAGAGGATGCTGACCTGATCATTCCATCTCTTTCCTTAGGACATCTCATCCACATTACCTAGATGTGATCATATAATCCTTGGAGAGGCAGAAGGTATCCTGGTCAATCCATGCATCAAATAATTGTAAAGTGTAATTTTTATTCATTTGGAGGGAAAATATCAATTAAAATGGACCTGCCAACATTTTATTTCACATTCTAATGGATCACCTGGACTGATTTTGACAAATCTCTCATCAAGAGCAAGACCTTTTACTCTCAAGGTCCTGATAGCAATATTTTCAGCTTTTTGAGTCACACAGTTTGTGTTGCAACTACTCATTTTGCTGTGATAGTGTGAAAGCAGCCATGGACAGTTTATAAACAAATGGGTGCAGCTGTGTTCCAATAAACTTTTTTTTTTTTTTTTTTTACAAAATTTATAAAACATTTGTAAATATTGACATTTGGTCAGGGTAGAAAGAATACCCATAATCTAGGTATTTTAATTGTGAGTGTACTCAACATTAATAAAACAATGAATGATTCCCATATTTACAAAGAAATTAAATTGAGGAAAAAATATCTCTCTTTAAAGTGGACAGCTTAGCTTAATTCCGAAGTCCTTTACAAATCATGTTGGACTATAGAACAGTCATGCTGGTAATTGGCGGGTTGAGATAGCCTCTCTGTTTTTCAATCACACACACACACACACACACACACACACACACACACACACTCCATATCCACACCCACATAGTAATGAGGTAGCCACTATGTTTTGAAATTAATGAGAATATATAAAGAGAGATTTAGATGTGCTCTGATTGGTGCAGTTGTAACTTTGGGGGGACGGGGAAGAAAAGGACTTTCCCAAATTGGCAAGGCAACTTTTTTTTCTTTTGGCATCAATCAAATATTTAAGCAAATCATGAGAGCTTCAAAGAAATATAAACAGAATTGAATGAGGAGAAACACACATCTGAAATAACAAGTTGCCATTAAAAGGAATGAACAGAAATGGTTCTTTCACACAGGAATGTGACAGGGGATCTTGGTACAACAGACTCCCACAGCATTCTGTTGAGACCTTTATTATGTTTTTACTTCCACTCTGTTATGTCTCCTTCCACCCTTTGGGTGATCTTCTGATCCTCAATTGCCTGGAGTCTTCAAGACAGTCCAAAATTTCTACAAATGCATCGCACCTTGGCAAGCTTTGTCTTCAAATTGCCTCTTCTCCTCACCATTTTCATTAGCGAGCCCCCATAACAATAGCACTATAGATGCAAGGCTCAGCAAATAAAAATATCAAGAGAAAACACAGGGACAGAGATTTTTGATGTATAAAGCAGAAGTTATTGCTTGTACAGTCTTTCACATTCACTCCACTTTCCAGTGGAGTTAGGCAAACATGATAAAACGGGCCAAATCACTTTCTCATTTTGGACTTTGGCCTCAATTGGTAATCTTATATTAATCTTCTTCCTAACAACAAGAAAACTTTGATCATGTGGCATTTTAGTGGAATAATTTGTCTCATAGGAATGAATTTTCCAGATAACTAAAATTAACCCTTTTATGAGAAATGAAGAAAATCCACATCATTAAATATTACTTTGCCAGGCATGGTATTAGATATATAATAAACTTTGATTTATTTAACCCTTTAGTAACTATAAGAATGAAGTCTTAATATATGTAAATTAAAAATTTTAGAGAGAAGACACTAGAGCTCTGGGAGGTTAAGTAACTTGTCTAAGACTGCAGGGGAGGAAAGGACCAAGTCTTTACCCAGGCCTGAGCCTGTCTTCATCGTCTGATTCAACTCTTCTTAATTTTTGTCATTTTGCATGGTCCTATTTATAGGTATTGTCATAAACTCTTTTAACAAAGAATATTAAATACTTTTCAAGCTGTTCTTAATAACCCAGTGTTGTCATATGAGTCATAGCCCCTCAGGGATTTTTGAAGTGAGAAGGATATTTGTCCTGCAGCCCCATCTGTAGAGTTTTTTAAGCTGTTGTGTCTATTTTTGATCATTTTTCCATCTTCATGATCATCAACAGGCTTTCAGCTGTCGCTTCTTCTTCCTCTTTCTGTGACTGCCTCTCTCAAGCTAGCAACTCCTCTCCATTTCCAATTCCCAAAGTCTAACATTGTGATGACTACAACCAAGAAAACCAAGCCTGTTAGAACTATGTCAAAAATCTGTAATTTTAGGATCGGAGTAAGGATCTGAGGAGTATGGACCATGAGGCAATTATTTTAGCTGATCATGGACATTTTTGCTTCTTCCTCATTTTCTTAACTATATTCTGTAAAATTGAGATCTCTGGTTAAATAGGCTGTAGGAAATTGAGACCTTGTCACTTTTATCTTAAATATATCTTAGAAAAAAATACCTATAACCTAATTTATATATATATACATATATATATATATATATATATATACACACACACACACACACACACACACACACACACACACACACACACACTCAAATTTCCAGCTTGCTAAGCTTGTCTCTCTTTCTACTCTTTTTTTGTCCATCCAATCTAGGTTAGGAGTTGAAGAAATGACATTACTCAATCTCTGAGAAATACAGAAAAATACAAATTATATAGAACTTTTGAGGGAGGTAAGAGGAGTTTTAGCTTTGGGGGAATTTGGTCTTGATTTTTTGGCTTCTACTCTGATTTTATGTCAGAGTAGAATATGTGACCTACTTGGAAAAATAACAAGCACAATGTAAGATTTTATTAAATGCTATTGAATAGTATTGAATACCATTTAGGAAAATATTATAAACTTGACTTGAAATGAGAACTTTCTCAGGGATATTGGGGTGGTGTGTTTCTTCATGAAAGTGTTTTGTACTCCAGACAGTTGTGCATAGGAGAAAGAGGCTGTATACTTGAAAGGCTGTAGAGGTGACCATAACTAGGGCTATTGGCTTGGGTGGTTTATGTGTGTGTTGCTCCACAAGGATCTTGAGCTACTGATGAATTCAAATATGTTTCAGTGACACACTCAGTGCCACAATGATGTATTCGAGTTTGGTTTAGGAACCATGATTGGATCTGTTTTGTTTACCTCACTTTTGAAAATTATTTTTATTTCTTTTAAGGCATATGAAAATAAAAATAAAAATTAAGTAGAACACTGTAATAAAGCAGACATTACATTAATGGAGATACAAACTTGCCTAGTTCCAACCATTGAAATATAGCATCTACGTGAAATAAAAACTCAAAAGAATTGCCATGAAGGCTAGTGTTAGTTCTGTTCCTCAACCCTAGCTTTATAAGAAATAACCCTGAAATTCTCTTTGCATAGAGAATTCTCTGCAACAGAGAATTTAAGTACTGTTAGAAGAACTGATGCTAGCAGGGATTTTATTTCATCACTGTTATCCTCAGTATAAATATTTTATTGCTTCCTCTAGACACAGCATATTACTAGATGCTACTGTCTGTCTCATGGTACAACCTTTATAAATTCAGTATATAAATACATAGTTGAAGTCCTTAAAATGGCTTAATAATTTTCAAGACACACACACACACTATGCATGGTGAGATTTCGAAGTTCAAGAGAAGGCTAAACCTTTTTATATGAAGAGAAGAACTATGTTGAGTGATCTCTAAGTTATTCCTCATTTATTTTCTCTCTGCTATTTTCTTGAAATCTTGCAAAGTTTTAATAATAAGATCTCTTTCATTAGAGCAAAAAGAAATTCTAAAACTTTTATAAATTTTACTAGATTAGGCAAGTATTGCACACACTGGTAGTTATCTGTAAGATATCCATTTCCTTTTTCTCACTTCCTTGCTGGGGTATCCTTAATATTGTTTAAGGTAACAGTGTGCTGCATTAAACATTCACCTTCCTTGCCATTATACGAAGGGATTGTGTGAACAGTTCTTACAAATGAGAAATAGATTTATACTAGGTGATCCTGGGAAAACTTTTGCCTCCCTGACTATTATGGGCTGAATGTATCCCTCTAAAATTTATACATAAAGGCCCTAGTGTGATAGTATTTGGGTGTAGGTCCTTTGGGAGATAATTAGGTTTAGATTAGGTCATGAGTGTGGGACCCTCATGGCAGGATTAGTGCTCTTACAAGAAGAGGAAGAGAGAAACACTTTCTCTCTCTCTCTCTCTCTCTCTCTCTCTCTCTCTCTCTCTCTCTCTCTCTCTCTCTCTCTCTCTCCATGAACATGTACCAATGGAAGGCCATGTGAGCACACAGCAAGAAGGTGACTATCTATGAGAAGGGGCTCTCACTAGACACCAAATCAGCTGGCATCTTCCCAGCTTCCAGACTGTGGGTAATATAGTTTTCATAATCTGAAATGTTCTTGATATGTGTTGTTTATATTCAATATTTTCATAGTGTTTCACTTGGTTTAACCCTAATCACCTCACGTTTCCCAAATCACCATTAGTCCTGGGTACACCAGGGGCAAGGGCTGAAGTAAGTAGACTTGGAGCTAAGGAACAACTATACTCTTAAAACAGAGCTTTTTCCTCTTTTTAGATCACATTGGAGGTATTTTTTAAAGTTATAACTACTCAAATTTATGAGCTTTTGTTTTATTTTTTCTATTATTACAAAAAATAATTGTTTTATTTATTTTTTAATTATGGTTGACATTTAATATTATTTTATATTAGTTTCAAGTGTACAACATTACACAAGTGGTGAGTAGATATTTATATAAATTATAAAGTGATCCCCCTGATACGCTGAGTACCCCCCTGGCACCATACATAGTTATGACAATATTATTGACTATATTCTCTATGCTGTTCTTTACATGCCTAAGACTGTTTTTTATCTACCAATTTGAGTTCTTACTCCCTTCACCTTTTTTACCTAGCCCCCAAACTTCCCTTCCGTATGGCAATCAACAGTTTGTTCTCTCTATCTGTGTTGGTTTCAGTTTTTTAAAAAATTTATTTATTTTAATTAGTTTCAAGTATACAGTACATTGGTTAGACATCTATATAGTTCGTAAAACAATGCTCCCAATTACACTCTCCCTCCCCTGACCCTCCGCCTAGTCAACATATTAAGACTAACTGCATTCCCTATGCCATGCTGTTTATCCTCCTGACCATCCATCAGCTACTAATTTGTATTTCTTTAACTCTTTACCCTATTCTCCCAGTCCCCCAAACCACCATTCCCTCTATCACCAAATTTTCTATTAGTTTGTTCTTTTTATTCCTTAGATTCCACATACAAGTGAAACCATATAGTGTTCATCTTTTTTCTGTCTGACTTAAATACCTTCTATGTCCATCAATATCTTTTTTCAACTCCTTCCTTTTAGTCTGTGTGTGTCCTTTAGCCTGAAGTGAGTCTTGTATTTTTTCATCTTAAAGAAGTCCCTCCTACATTTCCTGTAATACTGACTTGGCAGCGATAAATTCCTTTAGCTTATTTTCGTCTGGGAAGCTTTTTATCTTTTTTTTTTTTTTTTTTTTAACTCTAAATGATAGCTTTGGTGGATAAATTATCCTTGGTTGTAGGTCCTGGGTCTTCATCCTGTCAAATATTTTTTGCCAAGCCCTTCTGTCTTACATAGTTTCTTTTGAGAAATCAGCTGTCAGTCTTATGTGTGTTCCTTTATAAGTAATGATCTGTTTTTCTCTTGATGATTTTAATATTCTTTATATTTAAACTTTGGCATTTTAATTATGATGTGTCTTGTGTGGGCCTTTTTGGATCCCTGGTTTTTGGATTTCTCTGAGCTTCCTGAAGTTTTATGTCCATTTCCTTCACCAGGTTACGAAAGTTTTTCATCATTATTTCTTCAAACAACTGTTCAGCATCTTGATTTTCTTCAGTTATGCTGATCAGACAGATATTTGGACTCTTAATAATGTCCTACATGCTCCTTAAATCATTTTTATAGTCTTGGCATCTCATCTCTTGCCATTCTGCTTGCATGTCCTTGGCTTTCCCGTCCTCTAGATATGGCATTTTATCCTTTTCTTTATTCCATTTAATTTACTTCTCATCTCAGATAATGTGTTCTTCATTTCAGACTGGTTGTCTTTGATAATTTCCATTTTCATTTTTATGTTTATTTTTTTAATCTCTTTGTTGAATCTATCTACACTTCCCAAAAGTTCATTGACCATCTTTATAACCAGTGTTTTGAATTATGCATCTGTTAGATTACTTGACTCCATTATATTGGATCTCTGTTTTATTCTTACATATGGTTTTTTCTTCTTTGTCTTCCCATTTTGGCTGTCTTTCCATGTCTGTTTCTATGTACTAAGCAAGGCTCCTAAGTCTCCTGGTCTTATTAGTGTGGATTTGTGAAGTATCTGTCCAGTGGCACAGTCTTGAGAGGGGTTCAGCTGCAGGCCAAACTTAGCCCGAGCCTCTACCCCTCTGGGGTCACCTGCTAAGATTCAGCAAGCGATCCACAGTTGCTGTTCTGATAGTTACCTCCAAAGGCCACACCAGAAACTGAGGCCAGCTGCCTCCAGTGTGAGTCTAGGTGTTGCTCAGCAAGGAGTACCTGACTCACTGAGGATACACCTGGATGTGGCTTGGGTGGGGCCACAAGATGAGGGAGGTGGGGTTTCAGGGAATCCTCTGGGGCAGAGCAACCTCTTTTATATAGTTTAATGACATCAGGGCTAATGCAGTGTTGTGTCTGCAAACTAGGAGTGGGGAGAGCTCAATAGGGAACAATGAATACCACCAGCTCTTCTGTACTGAGCAAGTCTCACCTAGGCCCCCACTCCAACAATATCTTCCTGTAAGTCCTTAGTGCCCCCTGGGCACAGCCGAATGGGCACTGGTGCTCAGAGTGAGCAGGTCTGTCACCGCAAAAATCCACTCGCAGACATGGCCCCTTCAAGAGGCATCTGCTGCAGCCTCCCTCCCACTCAGCCACTGGGGGCTGGGCAGAGCCCCACATCCTCGCCCTGTCCTACCTTCTGCTGTTATAGGGTGATTTCTGGGATTTCTCCCTAGTTGTATGGCTTGTTCCTCTAGATCTCAGGCAATTTTTCCTTGCTGCTTGCTCCTTGTTTCCATCACAACTTTGATTTGGTCTCCAGAGGGATGAACAGAGCCTCTATCATCTATGCCATTTTTTTTTCAGTCTCTTTCAGTTTTGTTTGTTTTTCTTTAGATTCCACATAATAGTGAAGTCATATGGTATTTGTCTTTCTCTAACTCATTTCCCTTAGCATAATACCCTCTGGATATATCCATGATGTTACAAATAGTAAGATTTCATTTTTTATGGCTAAGTAATATTCCATTGCATATATGCACTACTTTATCCAATAGTTTATTCATGGACACAGGTTGCTTCCATATCTTGGCTATTATAAATAATGCTGCAATGAACATATGGGTGCATATATCTTTTTGAATGAGTGTTTTGATTTCTTTGGATACATATTCAGAAGTGAAATTAATGGGTCATCAGGTAATTCTACTTTTAATGTTTTGAGGATGCTCCATACTATTTTCCATAGCGGTGCACCAATTTCTAATCCCACTAACAGTGTACAAGGGTTCCTCTTTCTCCCCATCTTGGTTAACACTTGTTGTTTGTTGATTGATTAATAATAGCCATTCTGAGAGGTGTAAGGTAATATCTTGTGGCTTTAATTTGCATTTCTCTGATGATTAGTGATCCTGAGCTTCTTTACATATATTTATTGGCCATCTGTATATCTTTTTTGGAGAAATGCCTGCTGCCTATTTGGCAATTGGGTTGTTTTCTTTTCTTGTTTTTAAGTTTTATGGGTCCTTTATGAATTTTGGAGATTAACCAGATGTATTATTGATGAATATCTTCTCCTATTCAATAAGTTGTCTTTTTGTTTTGTTGATGGTGTCCTTTGTTGTGCAAAAACTTTTAGTTTGATACAGTCTCATTTGTTTGTTTGTTTGTTTATTTAGGTTTCTCTTGCCTGAGAGATCTAGCAATATATATATATACACACACAGAATGTCAGAAATATCAGAGAGATCACTGCCTATATTTTATTCTATGAGTTTTATAATTTCATATTTTTTTAAAGTTTTTAATACATTTTGAGTTTATTCTCGTATTTGGTGTAAGAAGGTATTCTAGTTTCTTTTTTTGTGTGTGTATCTGTCCAGTTTTCAGAACACCATTTATTGAATAAACTGTCTTTATCCATTACATATTCTCACATCTTTTCTCATAGATTAATTGACATATAGGTGTGAGTTTACTTCTAAGCTCTATATCTGTTTTATTGAGCTATGTGTCTGTTTTTATGTTAAGGCCATGCTATTTTGATTACAATAACCTGGTAGTATAGTTTGATATCAAATAATATGATTCTTCAACTCGGTTCTTCTTTCTCAAGATTGTTGTGGCTATTTAAGGTCTTTTGTGGTACCATATAAATTTTAGAATTATTTTTTCTATTGATGTGAAAATGCCTTTAGTATTTTTAAAAGGATTGCATTAAATCTGTAGATTGCTTTGAGTAGTATGGACATTTTATCAATGTTAATTTTTTCTATCCATGAGCAAGGTGTATGCTTTCATTTATTTGTACCTTCTTCAGTTTCTTTCCTCAACGACTTATAATTTTCTGAGTACAGGTTTTTAACCTCGTTCGTTAAATTTATTCATGGTATTATTTTATGGAATTCTAAATGGAATTGTGTGTCATTTTGGAATTAATTGGGAGGTGCTCTTTCATGGTCTGAAGTTACCTATCAGGTGTGTTGGTTCTGGGGCTTCTTGGGAGGGGCTTCAGTGAAGGCCAAGGTCAGGTGCTACCTGTGACTGGCCTGAGGATACCTGCTAAGAGGTAGCTTTCTGTGCTTGTTCTGGAGGCATGTGGGAGAGGCTGTATTGAGAACCAAAGTCAATTTCCACTAATACAAGCCCTGGGGCTGCTCAGAAAAAGGTACAGAGCACCCTGAGGCCTGTTGCCATATGCCGGCTGCCTGTAAGGGTCAGCTTCTGACAGAGCCTTATGCCATACATGAGTTAGATAAAGCAAGGTCTCAGAGAATTTCCAGAACAAGCATAGAAAGCTACGCAGATTCAGATTTTGTTATGTAACACAGGGCTTAATACAGAAAAACTGGTGCCCACCTGCTATGGCTGAACACAGGAAAGATAGTGCCTGCCTGCCAGTTAGTTGCCAGATGGGAGGAGGACTCAACACAGGGAAAACAGTGGCTGTCTCTTCAGCCTTTGCCCTGAAGCCACACAACTCAATTTCTCCCTGTATGTCTTTGGAACCTCCTGAGCTGCTGTCCCTCTACTGGAGCCCAGGGTGAATGTCTAAAAGTGAGTGAGTTTCTGAGTGAGCCCTTTAAGAGGATGTGTAGGTTTCTAGCAACTTTATATCTCATCCTGTTAGACAGAGTCCCTGCTGATTTTCATAGCCAGATGTTGTGGGGGCTCCTCTTTCTCACTCTGTGCTCCAGCTTGGGAATTCCAGTGTGAGCTGGGACTTGTCACTCCTTAGGGAGGACCTCTGCAGCTGAGACCTCCTGATTCTCTACCACCACGTGTGGGTGGGGCTAACCCATTTTATGTCTTTGTCTTTCCTACTAGTCTCGATGTGGCTTCTTCTTTATATCTTCAGTTATAGGATTTCTGTGCAGTTAGTCTTCAGATGGTCCCCAGATTGGTTGTTCTATAATTTAGTTGTAATTTTGATGTGGTCATGGGAGGAGGCAAGCACAGGTTTACCTGATTTACCATCTTGACCAGAGGAACTCTATAATTCACAGATTCTTATGTTTTAGATCAGGCATACTAAATACTTACTATGGAGATCTGGGCTGTAGAAAACCAACCAACCAACCAACCAACCAAACAAACAAACAAATAAACAGATAAATACAACTATTTGGCTCCCATAGTAAATTCATCTGAGACAAAGCTATAAAATAGAACGCATTTCTTGTTAATGTCCTTTTCATTAATTTATTCTGTTTCTCATTTTTCCCCCTCATAAAACAGCAGAGTCTAGTTGCTCAGTTTCTTTATGTCTGAGGTCTTATATTCTAAATCTTTCTACACATTCTGTTCCCACACAAGCAAAGATATGTTATGTCCCATTTCTTCAGCATTTCTCTCTTGACTAGATGTCATCTTGAAAGGGAACTGAATGTGTCATTTTAAAAAATGCCTTTTTATATTTATCTTCCAAAATTATTTGAATTATGTGTATAATTTCTTATTCATAATAATTTATAGCTATTGGAGAGTACTAATTGAAGATATTAATAGACTCCCATAACTTGTGAAAGTGTTTGAGAAATGAGGTACATTTTGTTTTCTCACAAATACTAGAAAGATTTTTTTTCTAAGTCACCTTAAAAATGGTTGACTTTACAATAATGATTCCACATAGCTTCTGACCAATGAGAGAATCAAAGTTATTGAAACTTTTTTTTAAGACAAGAGATTGAACCATAGAGAGATTTAACTACTCTCTTCATTTTTTTTCAAAGTCATACAATGACTTGTTGGTATCAATGAAACTGAATTCACCCCAATGTCAATTTAACCTGTTTTCTGTAAATTACTACAGATTTTATGGTTCTGTTTCCTTGCCATAACCAACATTTATTGTAAAACAGTCAAGTTTCAATTTTATCAGTGAATAATTGCATGGAAACCAACTGGAATGGCTAAGAGGGGAACAATCAGATTTAGCCTCAAGGAACCAAGTTGACCATGAAATGATTTCCTCTTCAAATATGATAATCAATAGCCTAACTCTTGATAAATATAAATCAGTGTTATTTAAATAGCATCCTGAAAGAACACTGCTCCACCTTCTAAAAACCTTAACTTCAGCTGGATTGATAACTAAACAATCATATACTCTGAATAATAAGACCATTTGAGGATTTGCTGTAGAGTTTCATGTATAAACAGTAACCATTGGAATTCACATAACATAAAATTTTAAAAACCTTTTTTAACTTAAATTCAGATAAAAAGAAGATACAGTATTCTACACTTATCCCCATGGGATACATTCCAAAACTTCCAATGGGTTCCTGAAACTACAGATAGTACTAAAACTTATATATACTATGTCTTTTTCCTGTACATGCATACCTATGATAAAGTTTAATTTATAAATTAGGCACAGTTAAAGGTTAGCAATATCTACTAATAAAATGGAACAGTTAATCCATAATCAAAGTTATGTAAATGTGGTCTCTCTTCTCTCTCAAAATATTTTATTATATTGTACTCACCCTTCTAGTGATAATGAGAAAAGATGAAATTCTTACATGATCAGATGAAGTGAGATGAGTGAGATGTTATTAAGTAAAATATGGGTTACTTCATACCATGACAGTCAATCTGATAACTGAGACACCTACTCAGTGACTAATAGGCAGGTAGCATATACAGTGTGGGTATGCTGGGCAAAGGGATGATTCATGTCCCAGGTAAGATGGAATAAGTGTGAGATTTCATCACAATATACTGATTGTGCAATTTACAACTTATAAATTGTTTATTTCTAGGATTTTCTCTTTGATATTTTTGGACTGTGGTTAGCTGTAACTGAAGTTGCAGAAATTGAAACTGTGGATAAGAGGACCGCCATAATTTGAAATTAGAATCTGATGAGAGCAGTAGGAGTATAGATGAATAAAGTAGGAGAAACTTGTGAAACTTGAGTAGGTGGCTTGATGCTGACACTCTGATGCACATGTTTCCACTATAAGGAAGAAAACCAAACTATTTGTCAACACCTAGAGAAAACTTTAAAGAGGTGATTGTGCATCATATAAAAGGATTTTCTAAGCACCAGTTTGTTGGAGGAAAAATTGCTCAATTTAAAAAAGGCAAACATTAAATGGACATACAAAATTACTTTGAAGGTTGAAAGATCCAGTTGGTTAAACTTTTGCGATATATAAACCTCCATAATTCTTCTTTACAAATGTTTTTTTTAAATTTAAGTTTATTGGGGTAACATTGGTTAATACAATTATATAATTTTCAGGTGCACATTTTAATTTAACATCTGTACATTCTATTGTGTGTTTACCACCCAAAATCGTTTCCTTCAGCTACCATATATTTATCCCCTTTATCCACTTCACCCTCTACCTAAACCCTATATTTAACCCCCTTTCCCCCTTTTATCTCCCCTCTCCTCCTCTACCCCACTAGTAACTATTAGTCTATAGTCCTCTGGTAACTGCTAGTCTATAGTCCATATCCATGAGTCTGTTTGTTTGTCCTGCTCATTTGTTGCTTTTAGGTTTATAACCCACATATAAGTGATATCATGTGATTTTTAACTTTTTCTGTCTGGTTTATTTAACTTAGTATGATTTTCTCGAGGTCCATCCATGTTGTCGCAAATGGCAGTATTTCATCTTTTCTTATGGAAGAGTAATATTCTATTGTATATATGTACCACAGTTTCTTTAGCCAGTCATCTATCGTAGGACACTTTGGTTGCTTCCATGTCCTGGCCACTATGAATAATGCTGCTATGAACATCAGTGTGCAAATATCTTTTTGGATATGGGTTTTCAAGTCTTTGGGGTAAATACCCAGGAGAGGGATTGCTGAATCATATGGTAAATTAATTCTTAGTTTTTTTGAGGAACCTCCATACTGTTTTCCATAGTGGCTGTACCAATTTGCATTCCCACCAGCAGTGTATGAGGGTTCCTATTTCTCCACATCCTCCCCAGCATTTGTTATTACTTTTCTTGTTGATTATAGCCTTTCTAACAGGTGTGAGATAGTATCTCATTGTGGTTTTGATTTGCATTTCCCTAATAGCTAGCTAAAAGATGTTGAGCATCTTTTCATATATTTATTGGCCATTTGTATGTCCTCTAGGGAGAAGTGTCTGCTCAGGTCCTCTGCCCATTCTTTTTTGTTGAACCATTTGTTTTTTTGTTGTTATTGAGTCGTATGAGTTCTTTGTATATTTAGGGTATTAGGCCCTTATTGGAGGCATTGCTTGCAAATATATTTTCCCATTCAGATGATTCTCTCTTTACTTTGTTGACTGTTTCTTTTGCTGAGCAGAAGCTTGTTAGTTTGATGTAGTCCTAATCATTTGCTTTTGCTTTTACTTCCCTTGTCTTTTTCTGCATCTATTGATATGATCAATAAATTCATAAAAAAATTCTCTTTAAGTACAAGGTACTTGAGTTTAATTCCTATGTTTCTTCTATGCATTTTATTGTTTCAGATCTTATATTCAGATCCTTAATCCATTTTGAGTTAATGTTAACAGTCTAGTTTCATCCTTTTGCATGTGACTTTTCAGTTTTCTCAGCATGATTTATTGAAGAGGCTTTCCTTTCTCCACTGTATATTTTTGGATTTTTTGTCAAAAATTATTTGCCCATATAAATATGGGTTTACATCTGGACTCTCGATTCTGTTCCACTGGTCCGTGTATCTGTTTTGCTGCCAATACCATGCCATTTTGATTACTGTCGCTTTGTAGTATAATTTGAAGTTGAGCAGAGTGATGCCTCCAGCCTCGTTCTTTTTTCTCAAGATGTCTTTGGCAATTCAGGGTCTTTTGTCCTTCCATACAAATCTGATGAATTTTTGTTCTATTTCATTAAAAAATGCTGTTGAGATTTGATGGGGATTGCATTAAATCTGTATAATGCTTTAGTTAATGTGGTCATTTTAACTATGTTGATTCTTCCAGTCCAAGAACACAGAATAGTTTTCCATTTCTTTGTATTTTCTCCATTTCTTTTAATAGAGTCCTATAGTTTTCATTATATAGGTCCTTCACTTGTTTCATTAAATTTGTTCCTTGGTATTTTATTCTTTTTGTTGCAATTGCAAAAAGTATTATTTTTTCCACTTCTTTTTCTGACATTTCATTATTATAGTATAGTAAAGCAATGGATTTTTGAATGTTGATTTTGTATCAAGAGACTCTACTGTATTTGCTTATTATTTCTTGTAGTGTTGTTGTGGAGTCTTTAGGGTTTTCTATATAGAGAATCATGTCATCCTCAAATAGTGACTGTTTGACTTCTTCGTTTCCTATTTGGATGCCTTTTATATCTATCTCTTTTCTGATTGCATGTGCTAGGACTTGCAATGTTATATTGAATAATAGCGACAATAATGGACAGCCTTGCTTTATTCCTGTTCTTAGAGGGAAGGTTTTTAGTTTTTCACCATTAAGTATAATGCTAGCTGAGGGTTTGGAATAGATGGCCTTTATTATGTTAAGGTACTTTTCTTCTATACTGGTTTTGTTAAGTGTTTTGATCATAAATGGGTGCTGTATCTTGTTGAAAGCTTTTTCTTCATCTATCGACATAATCATATGATTCTAATTTTTTAATTTGTTTATGTGGTAATCGTGGTAATCACATTAATTGATTTGCACATGTTGAACCATCCCTGTGCCCTTGGGATAAAGTCCACTTGATCACAGTGTATAGTCGTTTTAATATGTTGCTGTATTTGGTTCACTAGTATCTTATTTAGGATTTTTGCATGTGTTCATGAGAGATATTGTTCTTTAGTTTTTTTTTGTGTGTGTTTCTTTACCAAGTTTTGGTATCAAAGTAATATTGGCCTCATAAAATGAGTTGGAAAGTATTGCCTCCTCTTCAATTTTTTACAAGTGTTTGAGGAGAATAGGAATTTAATCTTCTTGGAATGTTTGGAATTCATTGGTGAAGCCAACTGATCCCAGACTTTTACTTTTTGGTAGGTTTTTGATGATTGTTTCAATCTCCATACTGCTCATCAGTCTATTTAGATTTTCCAATTCTTCTTGAATCAGCCTAGGAACATTGTGTTTTTCTATGTACTGGTCCATTTCTTCTACGTTATTAAATTTGGTGTTATATACTTTTTCATAGTATGCTTGTATGATCCTTTGTATTTCTGCAATGTCAGTTGTAATTTCCCCTCTTTCATCCCTGATTTTGTTTATTTGTATTCTTTCTCTTTTATCTTTATTGAGTTTAGCCTGGAGTTTGTCAATTTATTAACCTTCTCAAAGAACCAATTCTTTGTTGCATTTATTTTTTCTGTCTTTTTTGTTTGTTTATTTTCAATTTCATTTATTTCTGCTCTAATTTTAATTATTTCTTTCCTACTGCTGACTTTTGGCTTCATTTGTTCTTCTCTAGGTTTTTAAGATGAAGCATTAGGTTGCTTATTTGGGCTCATTCTTATTTTTGGAGGTAGGCCTGTAATGTTATGAACTTTCCTCTTATGACTGCTTTTGCCACATCCCCCAAATTTTGATATGTTGTACTATCATTCTCATTCATTTCTATGTATCTCTTGATCTCTCTTTTTATTTCTTCTCTGACCCAGTTTTTCTTCAGTAACGTGTTGTTTAATCTCTGTGTATTCATGTTTCTTCTTGATTTCTTTATGCAGTTGATCTCTAGTTTCAAAGCATTATGATCAGAGAATATGGTTGGTATAATTTTAATCCTCTTGTATTTGTTGAGGCTATCTCTGTGTCCCAATATGTGGTCGATTCTTGAGAATGTTCCATGTGCACTAGAGAAGAATGTATAAGCAGCATTTTTGACATGGAAGTCTCTGTAAATGTCAATTATGTTAAATTGGTCTAATGTGTCATTGAAGGATGTTATTCCCTTATTAATTTTCTGTTTGGATGACCTGTCCATATCTGACAGTGGGGTATTTAGGTCCCTACTATGCTAGTGTTTTGGTCTCTCTCTCACTTTAGTTCTGTTAGTAATTGGTTTACATATTTCAGGGCTCTTTGATTGGGCATATAGATATTAGTAATTGTTATGTCTTCTTGGTGCATAATTCTCTTTATCATTATAAAGTGTCCCTCAGTATCTTTCTTTACCATTTTTATTTTAAAGTTTATTTCATCTGATATCAGTACCACTATTCCTGCTTTTCTCTGAATGCTATTTGCTTGAGATACCACTTTCCATTATTTCACTTTGAGTCTGTATTTGTTTTTGGAGCTGAGATGTGTCTCCCAGAGACAACGTATGGTTGGGTTTTGTGTGTTGATCCATCCTGCAACTCTGTGCCTTTTTATTGGTGAGTTCAGTCCATTTACATTTAGGGTGAGTATTGAAATATGAGGTCTTCTTATAGCCATTTTATCTTTTGCTTTCTGGTAGCTCAGTGCTTTCATTGCTTCCTTGTGCATGTGTTTCTGTTTTCTTTATTTTGGTTGGCTTTTGTGGGTTTTCCCTCTGGTCCTTCTTGTTTTATGTTATATACTTTGGTTCTGACTCTTTAGCATGTGGTTACCATTATGAATATGTAAAGAATAGGTATATATATACATATACATATGTAGCATCTATTTTCTTATGTATGTGACTTGTATCCATTCCCTTTTGTGAATTTGGATCTTTGAATCCCCCCTTTTCAGTCATTGTTATTTCAATTTTTTTCCTATGTATACTTAACATTTATTACTATCTTGTTATAACAATTCTCTTCTTATTAGTTAAACTTATAATGCCCTGTTCTGAGTATGGGTTGCACTCCTCTGCTTCTATTTGCCTGACAGTCATTTTACTTCTAAGTATGTATTTTTTTTGTGTGTGTGTCATTTTGTGTTAGGTGAAATGACCCCTTTCAGTATTTCCTGTAGTGCAGGCCTCGTAGTGGAGAATTCCCTCAATTTTTGTATGTCTGGAAGTCTTAATTTCTCCTTCATATCTAAAGGAGAGCTTAGCTGGATACATTATTCTAGGCTGGTAGTTCCTTTCACTTAATAGTTTAAATATTTGATTCTATTTCTTTCTGGCTTGTAAGGTTTGAGCTGAGAAGTCCGAGGATAATTTAATGCATTTACCTTTATAAATTAGTTTTATTTTTTCTCCCTGGCTGCCTTGAGAATTCTGTCTTTGTTGTTGATTTTTAATAATTTTAATACAATGTGTCTTGGAGAAGGTCTTTTTGGGTTGAAATAATTGGGTGTTCTATTGACTTCTTGAATTCTGAACTCCAGCTCATTCCTTAGATTTCAGAAATTCTCATCAACTATTTGTCTGAAAATGCTTTCTAATCCCTGTTCCTATTCCCTGACTTTGATAATGCACATTATTCTTATGTTTCCTCTCCTGATAGTATCAGGTAGTTCTTGTATTTCTCTTCCATTATTTTTCATTCTTTGGTTTTTAATTCCTTCTGATTTACTTCTAGATTTCTGTCTTTGATATCACAGATACTTTCTTCCATTCAGTTGACTATTTCCCAAGCTTTCTATTTGATTTTTCAACTCTTGCGGTGTGTTCTTCATCTCAAGAAGTTCTATTTGGTTCTTTTTGAGGGTTTTGATATCCTTGCTCTGGTCACCTAGTTGTTTCTTCAACTCTTGAAATTGTTAATATGATTTGTTTCATATCTCACTGAGTTTTTTCAGAAGTACCATCATGAATTTTTTGTTATTTACATCACATATTTCTATGTCTGTAAGCTTATTTTCTGAATATTTTTCTCTTTCTGAGATGCCTTGTCACCTGGGTTGTTCATGGTGTTTAGTAGACTATTTCTCCGCCTAGACATTAATGGAAGTGTATTCTGCTGCTTTTCCAGAAAGATTTGTTATATAAAGGTCTCTCTTTAGCCTGTTGCAAAGAGGAGGCTTTTCTTTTGGTTTCCAGTAGGTGGGTCTAAGCCTCTTAGATCCCTGCTTTATATAAAGTCTTAATAATGCTTTTAAAATTTTCTTGTAGCTATTTAATTACACAGTTTCAGTCTCTCTGTCAGTGTCAGCAAAAGTCTCAGCAACATTTGCTCAGATTCTCTTGGGGCTCCCTGGTGACTGGTCTCAGAAGGTATGGGAGGAGGGACCCTCTTTGTTGTGAGTTCAGGCCTGCTGCTCAGCCTCAGTTTTGCAATTGCGGCTGACAAAAGTCAACTGTTGTTTCTCTGTGGTCCCATCCTGCTTCTCTGCTTTCTTCCCAGATGACTGAGCCCTGGAGCCAGCTGGCCATGGGGAGCTCACAACTTTCCCAGGCAGGAACTTGCTGCTCCTTCTCCCTTCCCCTCCTCCTGCAGGGAGTTCTGGTGGCTGCGAGAGGCAGCTTCTTTATATCTCCCAGTCCACAGCTGGACACCCAGGGTTCTGAGCTGTGGAACTCTTATGCGCAGACCCTATGTTCAGACGTGCTGGTGTGCAGTTTGGGTGCTTTTAGCTGAGTTTTAGATGTTCAACTTACTGTTATTTCAAAGAGAGAGATTTGGGGATGTCTCTCAGTCTCTCACTCTACCGTGTTTCCAAAGATCCTCAAATGTTTTTCTTCTTGAAGTAAATTTATTAGGAAATTCCATAGGTTATCGAGATTATTGTCAGCAGTAGTAAAATACTTTAGAATCCTTTTTCTGGATTCTGATATTATTTTGAATCTTAGATTTAAGTACAGAAGAAAGCATGTGAAGATCTCTGTATTTAGCTTTTACTCCCTGTGACTGAATACATGGAGAAAACATGTGTCTGAATTAGCACTGTGCGGATATCTGCTCTTCTCTGGTTAAAAGATTCTGTAAAGGGTCCATTTTTCATATGTTGTTGCTTTTGAACTTCAGAAGCAAGGAGAAAATGTCATGTATTTTCTCTTCTTATTACTGTAAAAAGTAAAAGAACATTTTGAAGAACTTTGAAGAGCATTTTATTTAAGCTGTATTCCCCTCCCCCCCCATATTCTGGATGCTGTTTGTCCTACACAATTGGGTTTGAGTATGTTATGTGTTTCCTGATTAGTATTTCTGATTATGACATAGATAATCATCTGAAGTATGTGCTGCTGGATATTTTTGGACCTCACATAAATATATATGAATGTGGATGGCAGGAAAATAGTAAATAACAGTGTGATGTTGAGTGATTATGCTATGCAGTGAAGAAATGTGGGTCCAATTTCCAGTTGTAGCCTCTTATTATTCACCCAAATCTTAGTGCACTAGAGATGATCCTATAGACATGTGTGTTTGGTGTTTTTCTCTCGAACCAGAAAGAGTCAGATCTCTAATTCCAGAATTATTCTTCCTCTTAAATGTTCATTTGTGTTTTGAAGTATGTATTAATTACACTGATGCATTTCTATATAGTTGTATGTTTTTAAATATCTTTATAAAAAAGGAAGATAGAAAAATAATATACAAATAAAAATATTGTGTTCATCAGACTGAAACATTAATCATGTCAAAACAGAATGAGCAAACATTTTAAAATTTTCACTTTTTTTTTTTAATTCATCTTTATGTCAGGTGGCAAACAGCCTCCTGTGCACTCCTGATTTGGTCTATTATTCTGCATGCTGGTGTTGCCTTTGCTGGTATAAGTGTCCATGTTAATTTACAGGCTGTCCCCTCCTCTCCCTGTCCACAGCTCTTCATGTGCAGTGACTGGATTGTGCCTTCCTGTTTACTTTGTAGGTGGTAAAAATGAGATGCAGAGATGAGTACACTGGCTTTGAATTATGGCCTGAATCAATGCCAAAGACAAGAACTCAGGGCTTTCTAATTCCCAGTCCTGTAAAATATCAGTTTTTATTTTCTCTTCATCTCAGCTTCATAGTCTTTTCTGTAAATCAGTCCCAGTGGCCTTACCACAACATTAACTGCCAAAAACGTTCATCTAACACTCTGAAAATAGGCTGTTAGGACTCATAAAACAAAAGTTTAAAATAAATGGTTTGAAGCCTGCTTCAAGAAGAAAAACTGATTCCGTAATTTCAATTTCTGTTTCCTTCCCAAATTACACTGATATGGCCAAAAGAATATAAAAACAGGAAAAAATCTATATGAATTGAAAAACAAGAAAGGATATCCTCCATGTGCCAGAGGAATCTTGGTAAGATACACTGCAAGTGACAACAGTGGGCTCTGACCAAACTGTGAATGACTGACTGTGAAGGAGCTATCACTGGCTTAGGGAGCAAGTGGATGCAGTCTTGAGTAGTGTGCTGCCCTGAACGCTGTGTGAGGTAAAGAAGGAGCCAGCCCTTGAGAAGTTACAGTGGCTAGTAAATCTCAGTTCTTCTGGAAACTGAGGATGTGCAAGTGTCAACAAATAATGGGAGGCATCTGCATACATTCACATTTGACGAAGAGATAAGCTTTAGAGAGCTTCCAGCAGTGGGAATATTCCCATCTAAGGGCTAGACCATAGGGCTACACCTAGTACCTTTCACAGAATTGAGAGTGAAATTTCTGGATTTCAAAGTCAGAGCCTATCTAACAATTTTCACATACACTGGTATCTCTTAATAACTGCAATGCCTACACAATATTAGACCATTTCCTCTGCTTTCAGTCCTTAACTTAAAGGTGGAAGTCTTTAGTTGTCTGAAGGTGCTTTGCCCCAGTACTGCATGCTCACACAGTGCTAGAAAGGAGATGGGAGTAATGACAGTAAAGGGGTGTCCAGGTCTTATGTCTGAGTCTCAGCGAGCTGGGCTGGGCTTCTCTTCCAGCTCTTTGGAAGCACTGCTCTGACCATTAACCTCTTTGCTCAGGGCACTAAGAACAGAGATTTTTGGCTGATTTTGCAATCTGTTCGTAGTCTTCCAGTATTTAATACCAAAAGGTCTCTTTTCAGGTAAAGATTTGTTAAACCTGTCTGGTTGGATCCCATTTGATTTCTACAAATTTCAGCTCCCTTATGATCCCTAAAAAAGTCATTGACATCTACTAACTTCTTAATCAAAGATATAGCGTACATGGGATCTTCATATATAATTTATTATTTTTAGAACACTCATGCAGTTCTATTACAGAAATTTATCATACCCAGGAACAATGATTTTTACATGAAACATAAAAAAATTTTACATAAAGTAATTTAAAGAATTCTTTTTGTGTGTGTGGAAAGTGGAAAAAATCATCCCATGGATGTTGCCAAGGGGGGCTTGAGGCTCCTTTTGGTATTTTCCTGATTGTTCCTGATAAGAGTAACCTAAGTATGATAAGAGTGAACTAAGTATGCCCATATCTTGCTTCTAATAAGAGAATGCATATCTGTTAGAAAAGAGTAGGCAATACTCTTGCTCATTTAGAGACTCAAGGACAAATTGAAAAGAAATTCTTTACTACAGAGATAGAGATCCTGACCTGAGGTCACCTCTGCCCATTCCCACCTTCTGCCTCCATACAGACAATCCAAGTCTGATCTGTGAGAACAGACACAATAAAGCTGTAGGCTGCCTCTTTCCCTTATATGGATCACATCTAAAGAAATTTACAAAGAGAACAAGACAATCTTTTTTAGAAAGTATTCTTTCCTAATTCAGGACAATAGACTATTCTTTCCTCCTACCCAACCACCAACAGTTACTCACATTTTAGGGATGAAAAAGTAGAGAAAAGTCAATAGGCATACAAAAAAATCCCTCAGTCCTTTATCAGAAAGGGATTTAAAAAATCAGAGCCCAAATCTCACTATGAAGCAAACTTAATACATGGAACTGAAGATAACTTTATAAACTTTATTTTGTAGTTTCGAAAAGACTTAAAAGGGCATTGGATCTGTGAAAAGGAAATGCTTCAAGGTAAAGAATGATTAAAAAGCAGCCACATGTTTTATAATATAGAAATGTCACAATGGATCTTTTCTATGCTTTTGAATTTTATTAAAATAAAAAATTTCTCCCCAACATATAATACTGAACAGATACCATAATTGCACGCTATAGCAGAAAGGTAAATGTGAATGCTAGAATACAGAGATATTAGCAATGACATAGAGATCTTTAGCATGAATTAAAAGAGAGTCATGATAAACTTATTCAGGAGCTCAAATATAATGAGAATTTCAGGGGAAGAAAGGGAATCAATGCTGGAGATACAAGGAAGAAAAAATTTCAAAATTTCCCAAGGGTCCAGGGAGATGCAATTCTTCAGAACAGTTATGTAATTGGGAAAAATTAGTTAAAATGATCCGTAGTAGAATATCTTTTTGAAATTTCTGTATAGAGACAGAAAATTCTGGTGACTGTCAATCAAACTTTCCTTGGAAACATTCAATTTCAGAAGAAAATTAAACAGCACTGTCAAGAGTTTTGCAGCAAAAAACATTATGTCCTAAGTTTTGTATGTACAACCAAAAGATTATCCATGTTCAAGAGCAATAAAAAGGCATTCTGAGGGATGGAAAAAATCAGAAAGCAAATTACCAATGTGAAAATATAAATCAATAAAATATTTGTAACTAATTGAGAAATGCAAGAAAATGAAAAACTTATGAATGATAAAAAAGTAAAAAAAATATAAATAGCAGTGAGAAAGCTCATAAAATACACAGGAAAAGATAAACAATTATTCTTATTATGATTGTAGTATTATTGAAACATAGAAATAGAATAAAATAGTAAATAATATCTTTAAATTATTCTAGATTATTCTTAAAAAAGCTAGGAGGTATGAGTGGTATGGTGAAGACTGTTCAGTGTCCATTAAAGTTTATTCAGCTCTCCTGACACAGAAATGGTGTTGAGGCTGAGTGTGTGGTGGTGGTCTCCATGGTTGACTCTACTTTGCTCTTGTGGACATGTGTGGCCATGCAACTATCTTTTTATAAAAGAAAAAGAGCAGAAATGATGGATTCTAAGCCCAGGTCTGGAACTTAAGACATAAGGTATGCCCTTTTTGATATGAAAATGACTCAGCTTTAACCTTGAGGGTGGCAACCATGCCCAAGTACACAAGGGCAAATGCCTTGGAAGAAACTTAGGTTCCTCATTAAATGAGGAGCATAACTGTTCTGCTGACCTGGACCATTCACATATAAACTGTTTATGTGAATCGGCAATAAACTTCTTTCTTAAGCCAACTTGGGGGCTTTTTGTTCTAACATATTAGCTTTATCTTGATTTATAATGATCATGTGAGAAGAAGAAAAAAGTATGCATGAAGCAATGCATGAAGTCACTTAATATGGATAAAATGTACAGTCTAAACATATAAGATTTGACATGTGTCTGATAATCTAATACATATTGTTATGCAACCTGATTTTTACAATAAACAATATTTTTTAGCCATTTTTTTATGCTAACATATAAAAGTTACATATTATTTGTAACTTTCAAATAGTACTCTACAGTTTTGGTGGTTACATGATATATTTAATTCTACTTTCCTCTATTGGGCATTACATTTTACCCTATATTTGGCTATTACGAATAATTCTATAGTGAAATGTCTTATACACATGTGCAAGAATTTTTGTAGAATAGGCACTCTAAAAGTAGAGTTTCTGGTTTAAGAGTATGCACATATAGGATTGCAAAACTGAACTCTGAAGACTGGAAGAGTCTGAGAAGTGTTCTAACTGGTCCTCCTTAAAGCCCCTTACCCTGCTGATATTTATGACTGGTTGGAGTAGTAGAGCTGGTATAACTCAAGATTTTTCTCCCTTGGCTTAGTTGAGGCCCAGTGGGGTCACTGGCTGACTCAGTCCTACTTCAGATGTCATTGCCTACAGATCCCTGAGTAAATACTGCACCCCTGTTAGCCTACTGAGTAGATTTCTCCTCAGCTGCTATGGCAAGCCCATTTCATCTTGCTATGGTGGCCCCATGGCAAATCTGGTAATTATTAGTATCCACACCCCCTTGACTTGAGAGTGGGTTGAGAAGTCTAAGCCTCCTGCTGGATAATGCTGTACCACCAGAATGGTACAGCATTACCAATATGTATGAGTATCAGTATGGGTGATACTCCGGGAGGATTGGAAAATAGGGAGATTCTTTCTAGAGTTTTCAACAGGCATGGGGCAATAGCTCCCCTTTAGACTGCATTATCACCCTCAAATTATACAATATACTTTCATTTCTCTGAGCTAGAGCCCAGAAATGGGAAGCAGGCCACTCATCTGGTCATTTTAACCCACACCTTTTTCTCCCCCTTCCTCTCTTTCTCCTCCAAAAATGTTCCTGAATTGAGGGAGTAAGTTTTTTTTTTTCATTTTCCCTGTGTAACATCTTCCCCCTCTCTGACTCCTGCTGTGCCTTGCTAGAGGTCAGGTAGATCTCCTGGATTAGAAATTTATGAACAAAGTTCTTCAACTAAGGTTATCATTATACTAAAGAGGGAGATGAAGGAATCTGTGAAATACTTAGAAGACAATATTCTGACTTGCCAAACTATTGTCAGTTATATATTTCTGTTTTGACAAGCTTTACATTTCCTTAGCATTTCTATTTAAATAAACGTGAATGTTCCCCTAGAAAGATAAATGCTTAGGGAATAAAAAGGCAAAAATCTTTTATTTTGGAAAGGCAAAGAGAAAAGCACATTAAAAATTATACCCATTTATATGTATATGTGTGTACATTTCTGATTTAATTTTGATAGTTCCTGCCAACACATTCTCCACCTTTTCTTATTTTAGTACCTTTAATAGTATGTGAGTGTGTCTCTTTACATGGTCTTGTCAAACCATAGACTTTACTTTTTTTTAACTTTTTGTCAATCTGATAGAGAAAACTTTCTAATTTGTTTTTATTTTTATTTCTTATCACCAGAAAGACTGTGTATCTTTTTATGTTTGTAGTTTATATTTTTTTCTTGTGTTAGTTACATGTGACTATCCTTTTCTAATTTCTTACTGGGTTATTTGATTCTTCTTATTGATTTAAATTTCTTATTGATTATATGAGGATGTTAAACACGTTAAATACTCAGGACAGTGCCTAACATATGGGTCGTGTTAGGGAAATATAATTACAAACAAAATCTTCTTCCAACCCAGAAAACCTCTCCACAGAAAAAAGAACAGTTTTATTAAAGAAGCATTAAACCACTATGTGATGCATGTCACAGGAAATCCACTGAGAGAATGCAAAAACAAAAAGAAATCTCAACCTTTTGTATAGCGAAGCAGACACAACCCATTCTATACATGTTCTCAAGGTAAATGATACCTAGTCCTCAAGTAAGAGGACTGGACAGCACCATTTGGACAGCAATGTTGTTTATCCTAGATTTACCTGGTAATTGTGGTGATTATCAGTGTTAGCTAATTGGCTTTCTCCTGGAAAAAAACTTGGAGCAAGATGCCAATCAAATTTAGGTGGTTAGCCTCCTAAGGAAATTTAGAGATTGGAGTACTTTTTCCTTGGATTACATTTCAAAGAGATGGCTCCCGGGTCCTTGAGAAAAACAGACTTGGATCATAAAGCTAACAGAAGTCCTATCGAGTTTTCAAAAAGGATTTATATTTATTTTGAAGAGATGCAAAGATACTTTATAATTACAAGTATTTTAAAGTAAATACTCTAAGAAAAAAGAGTGAAGAAAAATCTCTTCCCTAATTTCCATTGGGGAGAATTAAGCGTCTTAGTTTTAAGTTGTATTTGTCCTCAAAGTTGCTGATAATGTTATTGTTATTATTTGTATGTACTTAATATACTAGGAATATTACATTTTGGTTTACTATATACTCATTAAAAACAAGGTAAAGCAAAACAGAAACCAAGCAAAAAAATTCTAACACTGGCCTTTGAGGCCTTTCTGAATCTAGCCTCTCTTATCTCTTCGATCTCACCTGGATGGATGACACTTCCATGTTCTCCCTTCCAACTACAGAGGAACAGCACTAGTACTTTGTTTTGGCTCTTGTCTCTGCCTGGCCCACTGTCCCATAGATTTGTGCAAGTTTTCTTCCTTCTCACCCCATAACCATTTTCTTAAATGCTATACTTTCTTACTGAAGGTTAGCTGAACAACTCTGTTTAAAGTGATAGACTTCCTCTGGCCCCACCACTCCCACCTTGAACTCCCACTCCCTCCTTGCTTTACTTTTGTCTATAACACTTAACCCCTCCTAATAGACTAAATACGGTACTCTTTATTAGTTTGTTTGTCCTCTCTTTCTTATTAGAAGGCAGTGTCAAGGATACATAAAATTTTATCTATTTTGTTCACTGCTCTGTTTTCAAGGCTGAATAAGCTCTCAATATTTTGAGAATGAATGGAAATATTAATAAATATACTTTCACATTTTAATTGGCTTTTTATTATGTACACAATGTTTTTCATGTAGAAACATTTTAATTTTTATGCAACCAAATTTATCCATCTTTTCTTTTATGGAGTCTGAGTTTCATGTCTTTCTTAGAAGTTTTTCTAATTTTGTAAGATTTCTCATTATATGTAAGAAAAAGGGCAGTAGTGTAAAAACTTGTAAAATCTGAATAGTCTGATAATTAGTTAATAGTAATAAATCAACATTTTGGTAATTAGTTTTGACAAATGTGTTAATAGAAGATGTTAATAAGAGAAATTGAATGAGCGGTATGCAGTTCACAGGAGTCCTCTGTATTATGTTTGTAACTTTACTGTAAAGTTAAAATTATTTTAGAATAAAAAGTCTATTTAAAAATTTATCTTTTCACTGATCATGTTTATAGTTTTGATTTTAGTTTTAGATATTAAGGCCATACTGGATTGACTCTTTGTTGCTATTGTGCCATGTGAAGTAGAATATCTTTCTCTTTTTCCCTTAGGGATAGTAACTTGTTCGAGTTCGAAATGCTACTGTATAATACATATTTATTCGGGAAAGTATATTCTTCCAGTTTAATTTAATAATCAGGTCATCAAGTTCCATAGAAATTTCCACTGTGATTCTGAGTGAGATTACATATGTAAAGCATATACATTTTTGTAAAATTAAACTGAATTAAATTAATATGCTTAAAATTCTTTATATATGCAAAGCTATTATAATCAATAATAAAAAGAAGGAAAATTTGCAAAGTATATGACCAGGCAAGTTAGCTGATGAGAAATCAAGAGATCAATGGCCTACAAAACCTATATAAAAGATTGTAAGCTAAAAAATAATCAATAAAGTACAAATTAAATTGAAAAAATAAGCATTGTTCTTATTTTCAAGCAACAAAAATTAAAATGAGCAATCTTTGTCTCTAGCAAGGTTATAGTGAAATAAAGTTTCACATATTGTTGGCAGGAAAGTAAATTTGGAAGAATTGTTCTGGAAAACAAATTGTTAATTTCTTTTAAATTCTTAACATTTTGAATATTTATTTATCAAGTATATCCATTTCTAAAGATTTCTCAAAAGAAATAATCATGGAAAATGTAAAGTATAAAAAATACAATGTTGCTTTACAATAGTGAAGGTAAATTGATATCACATTAAGCTATGGTTGACTAAAATTTGTTTATATGTGCAACCATATGAAATTTGTTTATATACATACATATATACACATATATATCTCCACTTCGTGATAGCTGACCATAATATACTTAACTGCAGTGCCATAAGTTTACTCATATGTTTGGGAAAAACATCAAATATAGATTTTTTGTGGACAGATTGTAAAAGGCAAATTTGCCTATGTCTCTGGAACAGAATATGTTCCCCTGCCTTTGAAAAGTTGAACAACGGAAAGCCATCAAAGAAGGCTGTCTGTTTGTTCTTGAGCAAACTGACAGGATTATCAGAAAAGATCATTGCAATTATTTGTGACTTTTCTAAGAAAACTTGTGATTCAAATGTGAAGCATAGCGTGTTTGCATCTGTTGGCTGCAGGTGTCCTTATATTGATACTATCATCTCAATTAATTCATCCAGGTCTACACCATACGCATTATGATTTTTTTGTCTTCCTTTTTAGTTAATCTTTGCTTAGAGTGATACTGAATTGATGGTGAGAAATTCAGTTCCTTTTCAATTAACCATTATCAGGGGGATATTGTTTGGGGGTAATAACTAGTAACAATTTAGCACCTGGGTATCAGAAAGTAGAGAAGCAAGAAGTATAGAGGCAACAGCAGAACTGTTGGAACCCATTTTATATCCAGTATTCTAGTTAGATTGGAACTAACCAGAGATCAATTTCCATGGGTTAATTTGATCAATTTTAGATAATGAGCTGATTTTTTCTTTTAGTCAGTTGAATTCTTTTCCTTGGAGTATTTACGCAGGCA
The DNA here is from genome assembly GCA_030015415.1 of Cynopterus sphinx. NCBI lineage: Eukaryota > Metazoa > Chordata > Mammalia > Chiroptera > Pteropodidae > Cynopterus > Cynopterus sphinx. Next base: position 50,745,592 of record CM057383.1, on the reverse strand, counting down.
CAACAACATATATTATTAATTGCACAGACTCTGCATTGACTGGCCAACAAGTAGTCAAGTACACCTCTATTACACAGTACTTCTTAGATCAATGAGTTTATGCTGGTCTGCCTTCTAAAGTTTGAGCCATTTCATTTGCTATCTGGATGGTAATCAGGGAAATACTTCAGCTTATACATTTTTATACATAAATTCTTATTCATGGTAGACATTCTTTTATAATCTGGGGAAATTCAAAATCTCAGACCCCTTCTATTGAATTAATAGGTTGTGCTCTTAAAGATAAATGAGCAACAAAGGTAGATGGGGGTGAGTAGTAGTAGCAGTTCAATTGTATATGCTAAGCTTTCTAAGTTAATAGGGTCATCTGATTACAAAGAAGAATATTCCTGGGGGTATACATTGAAGGGATGTAAATGTGTTGTTTATGTTACATGTCAGTGTCAATTACTCTCTGGGCTTAATTAGTCTCATTGTGGAGGAGAACACCTCTGATGAAATTAAATAGGTCATGCACTGATTTCTAAATAGCTCCTTGATAGAATAACTGAACTTTAATCATTCTTATCCCTGTTTTTTCTTAAGTTCGTTTGAGGCTCTTGGAGATATCAATACCAGCAGTTAATTGTAGGGGGCTAAGGTCCAATTAAGATGTGTCAAGGTTAATAATACTCCTTTGCTAAATGTGTAAGGGGATGTGTTGATTAGTTTTGGGGTGAATTTCAGCACCATTTGGACCTCTGGATATGACTAAAGATTTTTACTAGATGACAAATCTAGCAGCTGGAAAAGTTGACAACTACCCTGCAAAAAGTGAACTAGGAGTTCAGAGTCCTAATGAGAACAAAGACAATTAAAGACCAGTAGAGAAAACTAGGGGAAGAAAATCATAACCCTCTACTTGAATCAATATAAAGGAAAGAGTGGAGCAGTAGAAGACAAAATCCTTTGCCTTTAGCATGCATTTCAATTTAAAAGTCAGTGGGTGAAACTGTCTATAACCCACTCTTGTGGCAGCTCTCTATTTCTTCTATTTTTAGTGAGTCATAGAGTTTGAGCTCCAGAGAGAATAGACATCCAAGTTGTAGCAGAGTTTACATCAAGAAACAAAACTCCACAGTTGTATGACTTGTAGTTTAAGAACAAGATTTGTGGTTTAAAGTACTTGAAATGGTCCCTTTAAGAAAGACTTTTATATCTCATTCAATATATCTTCCCTCCTTATTTGGTATCAGGCAGAAATATGTCTGGGAATACTTGGAAGGCAGCTTACACCTCTTGGACATATGATTGTGATTTTAATTTTTGTTAGAATCACAAAGGTCAGAATTGAGCAAAATAACACCTGTCAGAGGTTGAATCAATCTAAGTCTCATAGTTTTTTTTTTCCTGTAATGATTATGTACAGTGAAAGTTTAAGGAAATTTCATAATTTTATGGTGCAAATCACACTTTCTTTAGGGTGGGATTAGAGTGTAGGCCAAGAAGATTAAATTCTGGCAAATTTTGACAGTTTTATTGTGTTTTAAAAATTATCACACAGTTGACTTCTTTTCTTGTAGTGTATATTTTATGAATTTTGATATATGTATAGATTCATGTAACCACCACTGTGATCAGATGCAGAACAGTTTTACCACTGGATAAGTTCTTTCAGTGGTATCTTTTTATAGTCACATGCTTGACCACCTTAACCCATAGAAGCCACTATAGTTCTGTCTTTTCTGAGAATGTCATATAAATGAAATTATATCATGTGTAATCTTTAAAATTGCCCTGTTTAACTTATCTTAGTGCCTTTGAGATTCATCATAGTTTTTGTATGTATTAATAGTCCATTCTTTTTTACTGCTGAGTAGAATTCCATGATGAATGTATCAAAGTTTGTTTATTCATTCACCTGTTAAAGGACATTTGGATTGTGCCCATCTTTGAGCAATTATGAATAGAGTTGCTATAAAATTTACGTACAGGGTTTGTGTTATTACAAACTGGAGAAAAGGTGATTCTTATTACAAAGTGACAAAGAACTTGGATGAACTGTGTTCTTGTGTTTTGTGAAAAGTAGATCTTGTAAATTATGAACTTGGATATTTTGCTGAGGAGATTTCTAAGCATTGTTGAAGACATGACCTAGTTTCTCCTTGCTGCTTATAGTAAAATGCCAGAGGAGAGATAAATTGAAGAAGAAATTGTTAAACAAAAGGAATCAGAACTTTAAGATTTAGAAAATAATCAGCTTATCCAGAAACATAGAAAAGCATGTTCTAGGGGCAAACATCAAGGGTGTGGTAGACAACCGTATGATGAAGAGATTACGTGTGTGACTCATGAATTCATTCAACCATCTGAGCAGAAGCCAGGAATAGAGATTTGATTATGTAGGAATGATCTGTGGAGGACCTTTTATTCTGATGGCTTGGATCCCCTTGAATTTCATTGAAGACTAGCAATGGTTTTGAGAATTTTATGCCAACAGAAATGCAGCCAGTTTAGACGGAAAGGGATAGAGACAGGATGAAATGAAGAAAGGCTACTGAATTTCTGGGATTCTCCAAGAAAGGCCAATAGAACTATTTAGCTATCAACTTGAATTATCCTTCAAGAAAAGAGAAGAATGTCCCTGAAGGTGGTTTAGAGGTCAGCAGGTTGGGTACTGCCACCATGGGTGCTCTGGGCACAGGCACAGGGACTGAGGCTGTCTCCTCCTTGGTTCCAGAGGGCAGTGTCACCTCTTATGTTTTAGAGAATAAGGGCTATCTCTCTAGCCACTGTTCAGGATTGAGGGTGCAAGGCCGCCATGCTTGTGTTCCCAGAAGTCAGAGCCATCCAGTGGCCTGGAAGAGAGAGCATTGGACTGAAGAGAATTATTCTCAAGCCTTGGGATCTAATGAGATTTGCCCTTCTAGGTTTTAGACTCACTTGGGAACTGTGATTTTTTTCTTTTCTCTGATTTCTCATTTGGGGAATGAGTCATCATGGTGAATTAGAGTCAGGTAATTTATTTTCTGGCTTCACATGTTTACAGCTGGAGAGGAATTTTGCCTCAGAATGAATTTTACCTCAATTCTCACTCACACTTTAGTTTAGATCTTTGACTAAGAGTTGATGCTAGAATGGATTAAGACTCTTAGGGTTCTTAGGATAGGGTGAATACACTTCGCATGTGAAGAAATGAATTTGAGGGGAGCACAAAATGAAGGGTTATGGCCTAAATTATTTCCCTCCCAAATTTGTATATTGAAGTCTTAAATCTCCAATACCACAAAAATATGACTGTATTTGGAGTTAGGGTCCTTAAATGGGTATTTAAGTTAAGATGAGATCCTTATGGTGGGCCCCATTGCATATAAAGTGTGTCCTTTCAATAAAGATTTAGACAGGATTAGAGGGTGGACCATGTGAAGACACAGGAAGAAATAGTCATCTATAAGCCAAGAAGAGAGGCTTCTAAAAGAAACTTACCCTGTTGACACCTTGATCTCATACTTCCAGCCTCTAGAACTGTGGGAAAATAAATTTCTGTTGTTTAAGCCACCCAGTCTAAGTTATTTTATTATTATTATTTTTTAATTTTTTGGCAGTCCTAGAAAATGCATACAATAAATTTTCATTACTCTAGAGTAAATGCCCACATTGAGATTGGTCGGTTATAAGTTGAGTGCTTTTTTATAAGTTTTACTTTGAGAAACTCCCATACTGTTTTCCAGAGTGGTTGTGCCATTTTCTTTCCCAGCAACACTGTACGAGAGTCCAGTTTCTATGTTGGCACTTGGCGTTGTCAGAATTTTTAAAATTTAGCCATTCTAGTAGATGTTTTATTCTGGTGTTTTATCATGGTTTTAATTTGTATTTCTCTAATAGCAATGATGTTGAACATCTTTTTATGTGTTCATCCTTAAATCTTCCTTGGTGAAGTGTCTGTTCAATTTCTTCGCCAATTTTCAAATTGAGTTTTTGTTTTTTATATTGTTGAATCTTGAGAATTGTTCAAATAATTAGACAATAAGTCCTTTGTAAGATATGTGATTTAGAAATATATTCTCCCAGTCTGTAGCTTGTTTTCTTCTTCTTAATAGGGTCTTTTGAAGCATAGAAGTTTTTATTTTTGGTGAAGTCCAACTTATCAACATTGTCTTTAATGGATTGTCCTTTTGATATCACGGAAAAATACTTCACCTAACCCAAGGTCACAAAGATTTTCTCCTGTTTTCTTCTAAAAGCTTTATAGCTTCCAGTTTTACTTTTAGATCTATGACCCAGTTTTAATCAATATACGTATAAAGTATGAGCATATATGCACCTACTTATTCAATGAAAGACTAATTCAGCTGCAGCTATGAAAAATTTCTCAAATAATTAAAATTCATAATCAGTTGATTGTGAGTTAATAAGAAGAAAGAATGTCATGGATGGGCTCGACTTAATCCACTGGAAGCCTTTTAAAGAGGGACTCTAAAACCCTTCACAGGAGATTCAGGTCCGAAATGCAGAGCTAAAATAAAAACGGTAGAATCGCTCTGTATTCTGGGACCCTCACAATCACCTTGTGTTGCTGATCTGCTGATTTAACTTAATGGTGTGAAGCAGCAGTTGAGCCTACAATCTCTGTCCCTTGTCCTGGTTGTTTCTTAAGCTTCTCTGACTTTTGGGCTAGGTGTGTGTATTTAGCTCCATGATGAAGGGCTCTGGTTTTTGCAGGATACTCTCATCACTAAGGTCACTGGCAACAAGAATAAACACTGGTTTCAGTCCATCCTAGTAGGGTTTCCACTCATGCTCATTGGGTTCTGGATGGCATGTGATCTTTTTCTCCTATCTTCCCATGGACTTCAGGGCTGCTTTTACAGAAGACAATTCCTTGTCCTGGCTCTGCTTCTCTGGATGAACCCTGACGAATATAGTTATCCTTTTTTTTCCCCATTAGATTGTTCTTGCACTTTTTTCTTTGCTATACTAATTTTTTAAAAAATTTAAACCACTTTCAAGTGTACAGTACATTGGTTAGAGATTTATATATTTCATAAAACTATCCCCTTATTGCTCTCTTCCTCCCCTGGGCCTCCACCTAGATATCATATTAATGCTAACTGCCTTCCCTCTGCTGTGCACCCCATCCTCATGACCACCTATCAGTTACTAATTTTTAGTTCTTTAACCCTTTACTCCCTTCTCCCAACCCCCCAACCTCCCTCCCCTCTGTCTGTCACCAAATTGTCTACTATATTTGTGAGTCTGTTTTTGATTAGTTCATTCTTTTTGTTCCTTAGATTCCACATATAAATGAAATCATATGGTATTTATCTTTCTCTATCTGACTTATTTCACTCAGCATATAACCTCTAGGTCCATCCATGTCATTTCAAATGGTAGCATTTCATTTTTTTAATGGCTAATATTCCATTGTATCTGTAAACCATAATTTTTTTTTATCCATTTGTCTATTGATGGACATTTAGGTTGCTTCCATATCTTGGCTATTGTAAATTGTGCTGCCATGAATATTGGGGTACATAGATTTTTAGAAGTTATTGTTTTGGTTTTCTTTGGATAAAAACTCAGAAGTGCAATTGCTGGGTCAAAAGGTATATCCATTTTAAATTTTTTGAGAAACCTCTAGACTGTTTTCCATAGCAGCTGTACCAATTTGTAATCACACCAACAATGTATGAGGGTTCCCTTTTCTCTGCATCCTCACTAACACTTGTTTTTGATTTATTGATGATAGCCATTCTGACAGGAGTGAGGTGATATCTCATTGTGGTTTTAATTTGCATTTCTCTGGTGATTAGCAACCTTGAGCATCTTTTTATATGTGTATTAGCTATCTGTGTTTCTTCTTTGGAGAAGTATCTATTCATGTCTTCTGTTCATTTTTTTAATGAGGTTGCTCTTTTTTTGTTGTTGAGTCATATAAGTTCTTTATATATTTTGTATTAACCCCTTATCAAATGTATCATTAGTGAATATCTTCTCCCAAACCATCAATTGTCTTTTTGTTTTACTGATGTTTTCTTTGCTGTACAAAACCTTTTTAGTTTGATGTAGTCTCATTTGTTTATTTTTCTTTTGTTTCCCTTGCCTGAAGAGATATATCTGAAAAGAAATTCCTGTTAGTAATATCAGAGAGTTGACTGCCTATATTTTCTTCTAGAAGTTTTATGGTTTTGGGTCTTAAATTTATGGTCTTGCAGTTTTGTTGAAAATTAGAATCACAGATGACCTGTGAGACAAAACTTTTTCTCCCATTGGGTAAAATGAGTGGCTGAAAGCCGTTGAGGAGAGCAATTTGCTCTTGAGCAGATTGACAGAATGATCAGGGAAGGCAATTTCAGTAACTGATGGATTTTCTAAGAAACTTCATTATTTCAGCTTGAAAATGTACATGATGTGCTCAAGTCTTCCTAATGGCTACTGATTTCTTTCCATTGGTACCTGTGTCTTAGCCACATCTCTACTATTTCTCTTGTTAAATTTCATGATATTATTATATAAAATAAGATTTAGAAAACATTACCTTTAATATAATACTATCAAAAATGTTCTTATAATGTGTAGGTTAAAAAGAAACTTGAAAGTAAATGCACCAGAATGTTGATAGTAGCCATTACTGGCTGCTAAGATTATGGCTAAACTTTTTTATCTGTTTGCTTACTGGGACTTTCTAAATTTTCTTTAGAGGACATATGTTATGGACTGACTGTGTCCCCCCAGATTCATATATTGAAACCTGAATACCCAGTGTGACTATATTTAAAGATGAGGCCTCTAAAGAAGTTAAGGTTAAATAAGGTCAAAAGGTTAGAGCCCTGCACTGATAGGATTAGTATCCTGATGAGAAGAGACACCAAGGAGCTTGTTCTCTTCTTTCCAGCATGCAAGGACAGAATGTGAGGACATCTGCAAGGCAGCAGAGAGCTCTCACCAGAAATTGAACCCTGAGGGACCTCAATGCTGAACTTTCCAGTCTCCAGAACTGTGAGAAAATACAATTTTTTGTTTAAATTATCCACTCTATAGTTTTTTTTTAATGGCAGTTTGAGCACATGAGGACATATGGATTATTTTTGTAACAAGTATATACAACAATAACACTATAGTTAATTTAAGAAAAAAAAAAGTCTGGCTTAAAAGCACTGAAAACTAAAGTGCAAGATCTTTTGATGATTACGTAAGTTTCCAGGCATTGCTAATTATATCTTGAATTCCTCAAAAGAAATATATAAGATGAATGCTAAGTGGAAATGCTGAGAAATATGTTATTTGGAGAGAGCTTATGTTTCTAAGGAGAGCAGTTGCAATTTATTTTTTATTGGAATTAGCCAGGAGTAAAACTTAGGTGACGAATTTTGCATTTGGTTAGAGAGTCCAGCTACAAAAGTTCTGCATGCCCACGTAATCTCCCCATCACACACACACACGTGCACACACACACACACAGTTGTTTTAATCTTTCATTCTAGACTGATACTACAACATAATATATTGTAAATCTAAAATGCTATCTCCTCAATAACCTACATTAAATTACAATCAAATTTAATCAATAATATCACAACTTTTTCATCTATTTGGCTTTCTAGCCAATTACTCTTCAATCGGTTCTTTGGCAACAGATGATATCAACTGGGTGCCCTCCTCTCTCAGCTACTTATAAGGTTTTCTATTTTCCCATGCTGATGCTCATTTGATTTTGAGAGAGAAAAGTCCTAAAGGCATGCTGACATACTCTAAAGCAAAGCAAATGGTTAGTGTCATGTTTGTGAAAGGCGTGTGCTCTCATTTTATCTTTTCTTATAGATTTTTTTCTTTTTGTCTCTGAATATGTTTTTGTGTATCTCCATTCCATATGTTTTGCGTGTGGCAAAGAATCCTTCTCGAATGAGTTTATATTCTTATTCTCTTTCTCTGTCCTCCCTATCTCTTGCTCTCACAATTCTTGCTTCTCCCCACTTAAGCTCATTTAGATAATGTGGTGAACAGTAACCAACATTATTTTTTAATTGAGAGAGAATTTGGTAATTAACATGAGGTGAAATCACATTTCTTGATCCAAAGTGATATTCATTATAGAAGAAGCCTTTCCTAGGAGATATATTAAAATGGTTCACTTATGTCACTTGTCTAGCTTATAGATAATTCCCATATTATTTAAACAGAATTTCATGCTATTCAACCCAGAAAACAAGATTTGCTATATTTCCCACAGTGAGAAGACTAGAGGCTATTATTGAGATCAAATGTTGCTTAATTTCTTTAATGGGTGAAGGATAGTAAACAAATCTCTTAATATGGGTAGACATGTAGTCAATTTCTTTAGGTAGCATAATAAAGTTGAGGTTTGGGGTTTAACTTATTTGTGAATCAAAAGAAGTGTCAACTCCTGCTATACAAACAAGCAATCACCTCCCTCACAACAGGTCTTCAAGAAAATGGTATTTTACAAACTTGAGTGTTCTCAAGAATCTTAGAGTGTCAGAACTGGCTGGTTCTTTACAAATCCCCTTATCCCACCTCTTCATCACACCTCTTTTTATAGATAGCAAAGAGACACTGAAGACTGGATGTACTCGGTGCTGCCTTGACCAGGTTCTGCAGCTTGCTTTGCTTTTTTTGGGAGTAGAACTAAGGACCCCTGTTTCTGGTCCCTTTATCCATAGGGTGGGTTGCATACTGTCACTACTGTGATTTTAAAAAATGCTTTATAAAAAATAGTTGAATGAATTCTACTCAAAAGAGATTTTGACTCTGTTGGAGAAAGAAGGAAAACAAATTTGTTAAATGATCTTATTTTGATTCTTCTGATTTTGTCTTTGTAAAGAACTCCAATCTCTTTCAGATAAATGTTCAACCTTTCAGACTTCTTCCTCCTCTTCCTGCTTCTCACCAGTGAAGCACATAGATTTCAGGGAGGAGGGTGTAGGACAGACGTACCTGAACTCAGGGGGCTGGGACAGGGAGCCTGAAGAGCCCTTAGGCTGCCACCTTCGCAGCAGAGTCAGGTCTGTCCTTGTTCCTCATTCGAGATCTGCCTGAGGTCCACTGTTACCATCCAGCCTTTTCTAGTATTACTTGGATACTAGCTACTGAGTGAAGCTCATGGTTATCAGTCATTTGCCTCTTACCACAGAAGCAGCTTTACCTGTTGCCCACCACACTCTCAGAATATTTGTGTCCCTGTAATGAGGCTTATGGGAACTTCTAGATTCATGGCAGTCCACTTAAAAGTCATGGTGAACCAAAAATTATCTCAGGCAGACTATGTAGGGCCCCTTCCTTCACCCATGCCATAGGATGGGGCAGCAAACTGTACCCTGTGCTTCCTCTGAAGGCTTAAAGCTATTCCAAGCTACACCCAGAGAAGTGGACCACTGTATCCAATTTCCCCACACTTACTTCAATGCCCCTATCATAACCCTACATACTCTTGAGGATAAAGCCTGTGAGGGTTTGTAGTTGATCATAATTCTCTACCAGTTCCTTTTCTTCTTTCTATGTCTCCTGGTCTGGAAAGCTGGGCTAGCACCCTTTTATTATAGCAAATGCATTCCCTTACAGCATATCCTGAGTTTAAAAATAATCCTATTCTATATGTCAAAACTTGAAACCTTGAAATTTTTGAAATTTCTGCTGTGATAACCATCATCTCCCTGGGGCCTCTGGCATAACAAGGGGGATATTACATACCAGGAAACGTCAAAGAAAAGCAACTTAATATATTTATAAAACTATTCTTATTTCTGTAAATTAGCTATTCCATTAACATTTATTGATTTCCTGCCATGTGTTGGATATTAAGAATGTAGAAAAAAGACACAGTGTGTGGTGGCAAAATGGCAGAGCAAATAACTCATGACAATACTATATACTTATTGCCAAAATGGGATCTTATAAAAAGAACACTGACAATAGATAACACAAAGATCAGGTCTTACTGATTTGTAAGATTTTATGTATTCTTTAGGTCAGTGTCAATCTAAAAAGATAAGACAAAAAAACATTTATTCATTTATTCCATAACTATTTATTGAATACCTACTATGTGCCAAGCACAGCAGACACAAAATGAAGGGAAAAGAGAATGTCCTGCCTCAGTGAGTTTGAGTTTGCATTCTGGAGAGGGGAGGTGGTAAACAAATCAATGGGAAACATAGATCCAGATATTAAGTGTCATGAAGAGGGTGAAAAAGGCTGGTGTGCTACCTTGTGGTGGGAAGAGATGAATATAACATAAACTTTGTTTCATAATAACAAAATGACCAAGACGTTTTTAGAAATGGGCATGAAATGGCAAGAGTAAAGATGGATAGAGGATGTTTTTTATAAAAGGGAATATTTACTTTCTGAGATTAGCATTTATCTTGACTATCCTAGATTTCTTTCTTTTGATGGATTCTATAGGGAAACCCACTGGCAAGTTTAGTGAAAAAAACAGCCTGAATCTCTGTGGTACTTGTAACAATAGGAGAACCCTTTCATGGAGAAGGACTCTGCAGCTGATCCTCATTCTTTTTGGGGAATTTCTCTCCACAAAGTTGATTTCAGGGGGATGCTGATTTCCTTTTCCCCATTCTGGAAAGTGTGCACATAAATACTTTTCTTAATTCCTTTCCTAATAGTTGAGGAGACCATGGTTTAATGTTTAATGAATGCTTTACTTAAGGTCAGGGAAAGACAAAATGAGAGATTCAAAATAGAAAGTAACATACAATAGAAAACTCCACTGTTTAACATACCTGGATCCTGACTCATTCTCACCCTGTCCTTGAAAAGGATGCTTTCCTGCCTAGCTACAAGGTATCTCTCCACCTGGTTCCCAGCCCTCCATAGTAGCTCTCTTTTCCATGCCTCTGGGAGTACCTTCAAACTTGCCTATACTTCATGAAGTAGTAGGCTGACACAGTACCAGCAAGACACTATGAAAGGCATAGAAGTCCCATCTCCTTCCATTGCAAGTGTGTTTCACAGGTTCTGGTTTTCTGTCTCAAGCTTTGTTTCTTTCTGGAGTAACCAACTCTCCCTGATGAGAACTCCCCAGATATCTGTAGAAGTGGTTGAAAAGAAAAATTATGTGAGAATCACCAGAATTAAACTTTTTCACAAAATACATGAAGAGTCGTAAGGGCATTGCTGAATTTTTCTGTAACCATGCCTGAAAAATATTGTCGATATTCAATTAATTTTTATTTTTAAAATTAAGATATAATTAATATACCATAAAATTCACTCTTTTAAAATGTATAATTCAGTATTTTTTAGATTTTTCAAATGGTTGAACAACCGTCACTGCTATGTAATTTCAGAGCATTTTCTTCTACCCAAAAGAAATTCCATAGCCATTAAGTCACTCTCCATTCCCCGCTCCCTCCAAAATCTGGCAACCACTAGTCTACTTTCTGATTCTATGGACTTATCTACCATGCACATTTCAGATAAATAGATGTTGGAGTTGGTCATCAAGAGGATGTGACTGACTGCTGATCTGCCATGAGCTGGAACATGGCAATCAGAACTTCCTCACTCCCTCTCCGTCCTTAAAATGTGTGTTCATTTGCCTACCCCTCACTGAAAGTAGCTCCAAGGATGGAGCCTTGAGAGATTAATGTGTTGCTGAGACCTTCTGGACTATACATGTGATCCAACCCAGTTAAGGCCTCTACATAAACTTCTGAGATTCTGGCAGGTGAATGAGGAAATCTACTTGTCTTGTGGCTGACAAAGAGAAGCCTCATAAGTAGGTTCCCTTGCTTATTAAATCTGCCACCTATCACTATGTAGTGGCCTGCCACTTTTTTCATTTTGTCTTTGCTCTCTGTGTAGGGGTGCTGTTTTCAAATTTCACCTGGGAAACTCCTGAGGTTGCGAACCAGCGATGAAATCATATAACCTATGTCTTTCTGTGTTTGATTACTAGACCCTTATCAGATACATAATTTGCAAATGTTTCTTTTTTCTCCTTCTGTGGGTTATCTTTTCACTTTCTAGATAGTGTCCTTTGAAGCACAAAAGACCTTAATTTTGATAAAGTCCCATTTATCTATTTTTTCTTTGGTTGCTTGTGCTTTAGGTGTTATATCTAAAAAATCATTGTCTAATATCCATCACAAAGATTTATATTTATGTTTTATTCTAAGAGTTTTTAAAATATAAGGAGTGGTATCTTGGACAAAGAAAGTAAAGAAGAAATTTTCACACAGAAGAAAAGGCAGGTGAAAAGTCACAGAATTGTGAGAGGTTTTAGTGATTTTTTTAAGACACAGATAACTGGGGCATAGCATACAATTTTCTCATGCAGTGTTTCATTTTTGTACAAATTGGCATTTTTACTTTCTACCAGAAAAATGTGTATGCTTTCTTTTATAATGTATTTTAAGAGGCCTTAGATGGGCTGCTTTTTTGAACACAAAGTGTTATATATTAGCTTCAGGTTGCTTGCATGCTGGGTAGTTCTACCACATATGTTGCCAATAATAATGAAGGAGAAAAAAACCCTAGAGGAAGAGTTCATTTAATTTTTATTGATCGTCTGATATCCTAAGGATTTCATCAAGCAAAATGATAACAAGTAGAATCTGTGCTGAAAGTCTTAGCTGAGTGAACAAGAATGGATCAGCACAGTAAATAAAACATTTTTGTTTCCTTGGCCTGCTAGGTCAAGGTCATAGTTAAAAAGACGAGTAGTCTAAAGTACTGGTCATTAAACCTTGGCTGCACAGTAGGGACGTCTTGAAAATACAGATGCTTAAGCCCCATTTCTAGTGAATCAGAATGTCAAAAAAAAATTTTTTTTTAACATATCTAGTGATTCTCATACTTGGCCAAGTTTGGGACCAGCATCCTAAAAGACACTGCCTTGCTCCACAGCTGTCCATCTATATTGATGGCTTCAAGCCAGTTAATCAATACAAATAAGACTAAATGAATATTATTTTCTAGAAAGATACTATATTCTGTCTGTGCAAGAAATATTTTCTTAATTAGCAGAGGTACAGGAGACAGGAATTTAGAGAGTTAATGAAGCAGGTGCATTTCATTCACTCAATTGGAAAGAGAAAAGCCATGACCACAATATTGTCTACACAAATCAGTCTCTCAGAAGTCCATAAATTTATGGTGATTGCATTCAATGATCACAATTCGATAATGAAATCAGCCATAACACTGAGACTATTGACAAGGTTAACGAAACATGCATTTGTTTTGACTCTGAGCATATTTCCATTTTATCTGAAGTCAGTGAAGAAATAATCAGAAATCGGTTTTTCCTCCAATCACTTCCTCCAGACATTCTCTGATAAATTTCCCTTCTCTATTCTTGGACAAAATCTCTAGTAGAAGTTTTAGTTTTCCAGTCATTATTAGTAAGGGTGTGAAAAGTCCAGTCCATACCTAGTTCAAAGATTTTTCTGAACTTGACGTGACATTTGACCTTGGGAACTTAAGGTGGTGGGGGCAAGGTGGAGGGCAGGGGTAAAATATTGGTTAGTTTTACCCTTAACAGTTGTTCCTCTTTTTAGTTTCTAGGTAGGATTGGTGGGTCAAGAAACTCTCGATAATTTGGCAGATATTTTAATATTTTAGCCATTTATTATATAATGAAAAAAAGTCATGAAAAAAATGATAACATCTATGTACCAGCTACCCAGATTAAGAAATGTAGAACTACCAATATAGAACCACAAGCCCTTATTTAAAACCCTTGAGGTAAAATGTGTTTTAAGTTTCAAAATAATTCAAATTTTGGAAAGCTTTATGCTGTGTATGTTCCATAAATTATGTAACACTTCCAGTGAGGTCTGGGGCCGTACCTCTAGTTAAATACACTCATATTTCTGCAACTTAAATGATGGCTACTGAGCTTAAATGAGATAATTTTAGACTATAAATTCTCATGACAGGCCAGTTAGATCAAGTCAAGTATTTTTTTCCTTTAAATGAGTTTTGGGATTTTGCAATCACAATAGCGGGGTATGGATCTATATAACAAAAACACTATTAATCCCTTTTTGATCATCTTTCCCTTTGCTGCTACCAGTGATGACTATGTCCCTGAATTAGGAGTTTATAATTGTCAGGTATTTGTTTACAATTTCACTATATATGTTTGTCTTCTATATATACTGTTATATGTTTAAAAATTTGAGAGACAAATTTTCACATGACAAGTGTTATTGGAATCTGGAAATTGTTTTTCTCTATCATGTTCAATATCCACATGCAGCCTCTTTAGTTTGATTTGCTTTCATTTTCCTTAGTTTTATGAAGACATAATTTATATATAATATTGTATTAGTTTTAGGCATATAATATGATGATTTGATATATGTATATACCATAAAATGATTACTACACTAAGTTTAGCTAACATTCATTACCTCACAAAGTTAAAATTTTATTTCTTGTAATGAGAACTTTTAAGATGTACTCTCTTAGCACCTTTCAGTTATACAACCCAGATTGTTAACTATTGTCACCATGCTGTGCTTTACATTCCCAGAACTAATTTACCTTATAACTGGAAGTTTGTGCCTTTTGATCACCATCACTCATTTCTTGCACCCTTGTCCCCACATCTTTGATAACCACCAATCTGTTCTCTGTTTCTGTGAGTTTGGTTATTTTAGTTTCCACAAGAGAGAGCATATAGCATTTGTCTTTTTCTGTCTGAAGTACTTCACTTAGCATTATGCCCTCAAGGTTCTTTAGTTTTGTGGAACGTATTTGTGGAGATTCTTCAGACAACCTCCATGAGGAACTTCTGATGCATTCTGCTTTCAAGGGAGATGCTGTTTGTGGAAACATATCTCCTTCCCCCTGACCTGAATCATTCTACACACATAACATGGTTTTCTAATTTTTAATGATTTCCAGGGTTAAAATAGCAATATTCCTAATTCAGTTAATACTGGACATGGTTTATTATTCACTAATATTTTTTGAGATGAATGAGTCAGTCAGTTGTTACCTGTTTAGATGGCTAAAAAAGGGAACAGGTATTTGGCTAAAATTAAAATTATTCAGATAATATTCAAAACATTCCTTTTCCTCATAATTCTTATATTTATTGAGGTATAAGTTACATACAGTAAAACTTACCTTTGTAAAATGTTTTTCACAACCAACTTGGTTTTCAAACCTAGGATTATGTTAAAATAGTCCAAAATGTATGTATGTATATATTTATGTATGTATGTATGTATGTATGTATGTATCTATATATTAATTTAGCAGATGTCTTCAAACTGTCAGTAAATATGTCCTAATAGTCAAAAATGCTTACAAAATGAATTGTTGATCATATCAGTTTTATAAAATTAAACGTTGATCATATCAATTAGAAAGTTTAAGCATACCTCCATGTGTCAAATTTCATTTTAAAATAAGCTTTCAAGACCACAAACTTTAATCATCAACATAAATTAATAAAATGGCAAATTGAATAATGTTAGGGAGTAGGAAAAACATGTCAGATTATAGAGTTAATGCTCCAAGTAAAGATATTTAAATTATTTTTTAAATATTGTAGGACAACAAAACATGCATGTTGGTCAAATTTGACCTAATAGCCATCAGCTTTCTATTTCTGATATAGGCAATATATTTTCAAAGAAATTCAAAATACTTTTGCCTTTTTCAATTCATTGAACCACTTTTTTTGGGGAGGGGGATGGAGGAGGGTTCTTCTATTAACACAGCACTAAGGTATTTCCAGATTCTATTGAGAAGCAATCTCTTTTATTTATTTATGTTGTCATTTAATACATATTGAGTATCTGCTCTGTATAATGCTCAAGCTTAGAATTTAAACTACAATAGTAGAAAAATATTTGATATGGAAAAGGTGTTGCAGAACTTCTCTTGAGAAATGGGAGAAAATATTTTGATGGATCAGCTGAAAGAGGAAATATTCTCTTTCTGATCCTGGCCACATCTATTTTTCAATGTTGAGCTTCTACATGTATAGTATTGTAATTCCTATCTACCTTTCTGTGAATGTCTTGTATACATATATGCATTGCTCTAGGATTACTATGGAAAAATGAAAGAGGTCTGTGTTCTATCTGGAACAGGTAGAATATTTTCAAAATACCTCCCAATTTAGGTCCTCTGATTGTAATCAAATCTCTTTTCTGTATTTTGTCTCCATTAAGGCTGAACTATGAGACTAGAGCCAGGAAAATGGCAAATATGCCACAGAGAAAGTAGAAAGCTTAAAATTGGAGGGAGAGCGGCAGATATAGAATTAAGATTTACTTTTTATTTCCTCATTAGGGCCTTAAAATGTGACAGGAAACCACTTTAGGAAATTTCAGAAAGTTATGAAACATGTATAATGGGTGTAGGTAAAGGCTGTAAGCTTTTGTGAGAAGCCAGGCTCACAGACATTTCTACCGTGATGCTGGATGGTAACACATCACTTCAGGGGAAGGGGACTGATAGTTCTGGTGGCCCATCAAAGCACAGAATCAAAGTGAAGAACCCACCATGTGCAGGAACTTTGAGATTGGAGACAAATGTTCAGAGTCACAGACTTTCAGCCTTAATGACCGGATGTCTATTTGTAGTCCCCTATAGGAGGGAGTGTCAGTCCATGAACTTGGCAGCAGCAATGAGTCAAGAAATAAGACACGAAGTGCATCTGAGTCATCTTTTTCACCATCTTTCCCTCTGCTATGAGGACTTTTTAATTTCCTTGTTACAATATTCAGACTTTATTTTGGGGAAGAAAACAGGAAGGGTAAAATCTGGACATTTTCATAGCTACAAAACAGACCTCGATTCCAGGTTCTATTAAGGAAGACAGAAATGTGTCTGACATATATGTTTGGGATTGGAGTAAAGAGGAGGGAAAGGTAGGTATTAAATTTGTTTTTCCTAGGGATTATAAGGAAAAAGGAATATATTTTTTACTAATTATTTAATTATTTTTAATTAAAATGTACAAATGCTCCAAGTGTATTAGACAATTTGTAATACAGTGTGACACAGACTTTGGCTTACTTATCATCTCTCTACATCTCTATGGCCTGGCCTTCTAATGGAAATTTTATTTTGTATGCTCTTTGTTTTTAGTTTTCAGCAACCTAAAGGATCCACAACATATGTGCATACATACACACGCATATACTCATGAGAGATTTATTGTAGATAAAAGATACAAAGCAGTAAGGGTAAAAAGTCATAAATTTACATTAGAGAAGTCTAGAACATCCATACACAGATTCCAGAACCTTCTCTCAGTCTCAATGTTGTACTTCATGCCTAGCTCATAAACCACTAACGTTTTGATCTCAGGGAAGCCATAGTCTCATTGAAGTAGGAATCTTTTATGCTACTCTGGTGACATACCTTAAAGCATGCTATGTGACCAAATTCGACAGCAGAAACTAAGACAGCATAACAAAAACCACCTACAAAACATTTATCTGTACATTTTCTATAAAAAATATTATAAGCTATTACAGACTTCTCTTTTGTTATGTTTTGGTAAATTGTATTAGCACAAAACCAAATTATTCCTAGGCATTAGATTCTATTGTATTCTATTTTATTGAATTCTATTGTATTGTATTTCCTATTCTTTCTATTCTGTTCTGTTCTATTCTATTCTATTCTATTCTATTCTATTCTATTCTATTCTATTCTATTCTATTCTTCTATTCATTTTATTCCATTCCATTCCATTCCATTCCATTCCATTCCATTCCATTCCATTCCATTCCATTCCATTCATTTTATTCCATTCCATTCCATTCCATACTATTCTATTCTACCTTACTTTACCTTATCCTCTTCTCTCATCTCCTCTTCTGTCCTATTCTATTCTATTTCATTTGGCCAAGGATCAGTAACATGGCTCTAGATGGCTCTAGAAATAAACACAGGGTTTCAATAGACCAGTTGAATTTTACAGTGCAATTATATATACTGCAGTGTTTTCCATCAGGTTTGGAAAATTCTAAGTCATTATTTCTTCACACATTAAATATTGCTTCTTGCTCATTTTATCTCTTCTTTCCAAGACTATAATTCTACATGTTGGACCTTTTCACTGTATTTCATGTGTTATTTTTTTTTTTCTGTATTTTTCTTTCTGCACTTTAGTTTAGAGATTTTGTACATATGTAAATATATACTATTAAATGGCCATTTTCCCATTCATGTATTTTTTGATCTTTTCTTCTAATGAGTCATATGCTTTTATACCTATTTTTTAAGTTGATGATTTCATTTTCTTACATATAGAATTTTAATGTGGTTTTCAATTTAAATTCTTCATCTTGTCAGCTTTTCTCTATTATTGAACACATTAATCAAAGTTACTTTTAAGTACCCATTATGCCAAAAATTGAGCCATTAATAAATCTGTTTCTATTATTTATCTTTTTATACTTGTAATTTTGGGTTGAATGTCAGGCATTGTTTATGAAAAATTATAAGGCTCTAAATGATAATACCTTCCTCCAGAGCAGGTTCTCTCTTTTCTCTCACAGGTAAATGGAAAAGGGACAGATTATAAAAGTCTTATGAGGTATTGAGCTGATTCAAGGCTGAGTTCAGGTTTTTTAAGTCTTCATTTATTGCAGTTTGCTTCTGTTTGTATTCTCTTCCTCCAGAAATTGCAGTTGTACTCTTCCTCTTTGGTGGATTCTGAACTCCAGTTTTTATCTCTTTAGATCTGGTATGCAATTTTTGAAAATTAATATCTTCTCTTGGACAGCTTTCTTCTTAGCCTCTTTCCATATTCATTTGAAGAATTCTGGTAATGTTGGAAGAGAAAGCCACTAAATGTTAGGGCGACTGCTCAGAGACTTTTGCATTAGAATCTTGGCCTCTGAAGTCTTGATTATCTTGTCAGTCATAACTGAGTAACCTACAAAACTACCTACAAAACATTATTTGTACATTTCTATAAGAAATATTAGCAAGCTGTTACAGACTTCTCTTTTGTTATATTTACATTACCTTTAATTTTGCTTTCCAGTTCTATAAAGGTGACAAAAATTCTGAAAGATTCTATGCTTTATAACCATAGCCTTATTCATTGATTCTCCATTAATTCTCCTTTTTTTCTTTTTTTTTTTTTGTTATGCAGAATCTGCAAAAGCCTAAAGGGGGAGATGAATACAATGTCCATACACTTTCTAAGGTCCTCTTTTCTTTGTGATTTTGGCTTTTTATGATCTGATTTACTCAACAGCTCTCTAATATCTTCAAATAGATTTTTTTAAACTTTAAAAAATGTTACCTAGCTTTTCTCAACAGGAACATAGGTTTACCTCTTGGAACTCCATCACAGACAAAATCAGAAATAATTTAATGTTTTCTTTACATTTTGTCTCATTTATCAGCTAGAGGTTGGAATATGGATTGAAAAGCTGCTAGGTTAAATTTAGATTAAATAAAAATGTTCATCTTTCCCCTGCCTCAAAATTGTGTTATTTGAATTTATGATGCACTAAACATATTATTATAATGTAGTATGTGCAAATTTCTTATAGTAAACTGATACATAGTATGTAAAAATTCTATGAAACATACAACTTAAAGAAGAAAAACAACTCACAAAGAACATCTCCATCAGAGAGAGCTAATGTTAACGTATTAGTATAAATCCCTATGTTCTTTTTGTTTTGCATGATGTTCTTATATTGTTGAAATTATACCCCATATACATCTTTTAAAACATATTTGACACAAATGAATAGTTTTTAAAGGGAAAAGGTATGAAATGTTGCAGGATAAACATTATCAGTAATTTTCCAGTTAAAAGTACCCATAGTAAATCAGAATTAATTACTTTTAAATAAACAGAAAAACTTATTCAAGCACTTTCATTATAAAAATGGCTACTTTTCTGCATCTTTTATTCTGTGGAGAAAGAGGAAAAAACTCAACAACTTTTTACTTAGTGATTGCTTTAACAGAGATCCAATGAAGATTGTTTCAGCAAGTGTTAGCAAGTGTTCAGTGATTAGGTGTGGGCCAGAGAATGAGTTTGTGGGTTGATGGCTGTGGCTAAAGAAAATTACTTTCTAATATCTTAAAGTAGAAGTACACAACTGCCTAAGAGAGTAACAGATTTATTGTGCCTTTGATTAAACATTAAATAAATGAATATATGTTAAAGAATTACTGAAATAAAGCCTTAAAAGTAAACAGTATTTAAATTTACTTTTGAATTAAATATGGAGATGATATAGACATTCTAAATTAATGGAAAAAAATGCAAGAAAATTAAATAAATACAAGATAGAAAATAGCAAGGAAGTATTAAAATTTCAGAGGTAGGACCAAATATAAGGATAAGTAAAAAAAGAAAAATAAGAAATGTTCATCAATTAAAAGACAAAATCTCCTTTCTCATAGACCAAAATATAATTATGTCTTCTTCACAAAAAATAATATTTTTGAAACAAAATGACACAGATTATTTATAATAAATGCTTGCCTAAAGTAAGTTTGGTAAATGCAAGGAAAATTACTTAAAGTATAAGATAAAATTTGCAGAAAAAGTATTAAACAGGATAGTGACAATTATTTGAGTAAAAAGTAAAATTCATAATAAATGCATCAAGAATGTTTATTCCCCAAATAAGATCACACTGAAACAGGGAAAGCAAAAAATGTGCATCCAAAGATAATTTGACAGAAATGCAATAACGGGATACTCTAAAGCCTCTCTCTGAATCATTAACAAATAAGATAGAGAATGATAAAACTGTATATAGAGTACATAAATAACACTGGATGCCAAAATACCATGGAACAATGCCTTCAAATTATTTCTAATACATAATTGCCTATCCAGCCAAACCACCAATCAAATGGTAAAATAAGGTAATATTCAAAACTTTTGACACATTTTCCTTTTAGGGATTTTTCTTTCTCAAGAAGTTACTAATGTATATATGTTTCTGCAAAATGACAGGGAAATATAATAGAATCAGCCTAAATTCATCTAACTGTGGACTGTAGAAAGAGAAGATATACTTTTTGAGCTCTTATGGCATATTTAGAAAAAGAACCCCTATTTTTGGGCCACAAAGGAAGTCTAAAAAATATTCCCAAATCAGAAATCGTAAAATTCACATTTTCTGATCATAATATAATAGAATTACAAGTAATTAAAGAAGTGTTAATTAAAGAATTTAAACATTTTAAAAATTTAAAATATAAATAAAACTTTCATAAATAATTTTCAGGTCAAAGAGAATCAAACTTCATTTACAGACTATTTAGAAATACATGACACAAATAATAAATGGTGCCTTATGTGCTTTTATTATTAGAGAGAAGGAAAATAAATAAACCAGACATTTTACTAAAGAAGTTATTAAAATACCAATTTAAAAACCTTAAGGAAAGTAAGAAAAATAACTTTAAGCTAAAGATACCATCAAAATGAAAATGAAACAAAAATAAATATTTATATGGATTTAATATAAGACCTAGTTACTTAAAACATCCAATAAAATATAGGCCACTGACAGAACTAATTAAAAATGGCAGATAAATGTATACTAGGAATATAAAACAAGAGTATAATATGTAAGAACAGTAAATTTCAAAAACTATAACACAAGGCAATAAACAGTACTATAATAAAATTCAAAATTATTGCAGAAATGAAAAAAATTTCAGGCAAATATTAATAAACAAAATTGAATCAAAAACATAAAATCTAAATACATAAACAATAGAGTAAAAAAAATTGTCCATGTATGCATCTTCATAAAGGCATTGGTCTAAATGATGCAATAGACAATTTCTGGCAAATGTTCAAAGAGAAGTTATTTCTCATAGTATTTAAAAATGTTCCAGGAGATTTCAGACTAAACTTAGTTGAACATAACTATTTGTATTATCCACTCCCTTTCCAAATGCCAAGAAAATATAATAAGGAATAATAATAAAAAATGAAAAAGATAAAAATCCTATGAAGGTAAAGAGAATTGGAGAAAGGAGAGCAGTGAAATGGATAAAAAATGTTATCTTGTATTTATAAGATGGAATATGGCAATAGAAGGTAAATTGTCTGGGCATAGAAGAGAGAAGCTGAAATCTTAAGACTTGGTTAAGGAGGAAAATGAAGAGATGCTCTATGATTTGTACAAAAAATCTCAGGAAAGGCTCAGCATTCTGTAAGTGGGTAGAAAGTTTAGTAATGAGTTCCTGTTGATTGAATGAATGTCTACAAAGTAATTATAGTGGTTTCATGTTCATATAGTAGCCAGTACCTACTCACTACCTCATTACTTCCTCAAGACAAATTCTTGTCTGAGAAGAAATAGAACCAGATAAACGGTACTCAAGGACACTAAGAATGATGAACAGAAGACAGATACTATCCTGAAAACAGGAAAGGTGTGCTTTAGTGAGTTATGCCACATTATTTTCCTCTCCTCCTTATCTTTCTGCCCCAGTCCCAGTCTCCAAAGTGTATATGAGCAGGGTCAAGGCTGCTCTTTGCTCCTCATGCAAGAGAGTGAAGAATCATCCTTTGTAGAAACTGAACAGCCCCAGAGAAAGAACCTGAGAGTCTGTAAATAAAAAAATCAGAAATGTTGCCTCATTATGTTACAGTGACCATGACTTAATAATAAGCCTGCTTGAGCCCACAGAGCTTCCCATCAGCTTGTTACAGACTCATTCATAGAAGAAGAGACAGCCAAAGAAAACCAGATATTTGAGGAGAGTGCTTTTAACATTAAACAGGGAGAAAACCAAACCAAAACAAAATGAAAAAACAATCCAAAAAGCAATTACAGAAAAAGACCTTGGAGGAAACAAAAAGCAAATCAGAAAGCAGAATTTGAAAACTATGCTGCTTTCTCAAAATATGATGAAATGGTCATTAATATGCTTGGAGAGATAGGAGAGAAAATTATGTAATAAAACATTGCATTCATGAACTAATGGAAGATGTTACATGAAAAGGATCATTAGAACAAAGGGAAGTCTTAGAAATTTCAAATAACAAAACTCCACCAGTTTAATGAATGTTTGAAAGATAAAATGAACTCTCTTAGAAATGAGGACACAAGTTGACAAGGTGGAAAAATACAATTTGTGAATCAATACATGAAGTCCAACATCCAAATAATAGTTTAAGAAAAGAAAGCTGAGAAAACAGAAAAATAAGTATGAGGAAAGATCCCAGAACTGAAGGATAACAAGTCTTCGAACAGTAAGAACTCATGTGTCTGTCCAGTTCAATGAATGAAGAAAGCTCATCCTAAGCCATATCATTGTGACACTTGCTCTGGTAAAGAGTAAAGTCTTAGGCATCTTCTGAAAAGAAAAAAGTCACCTATAAATAAATGATAATCAGATAATATTGGAATTTTCAAGAATAAAATTGGATGCTAGAAGACTCTCTCAAGCAAAGCCTTCACATATGATTGAAAAATATTTTAAAGTGATAATTGTTTATATCCAGACAACCTACCAATCCAGTGGTAAAACATGTGAGTACTAAAAACGCTTATCACTCATGTACTCTTTTTCAGAAACTATTCAGTTTTTCTTTAGCAAAATAATGGAGAAAAACAAGACAGAGGAAGACACAAGATAAGAAGCAGAGCATTAATCACAGAGGAGTAATGAAGGATGTCCACAGATGACAACTGTGTACCAGACATATAAAGAGGTAAGTCATGGGTCTGTATTTAAGCATTTGGTAAAATTATCAGCAGATTGATAGGTATATTTTTCAAAATTAGTGAAAAGCACAGAGAAAACTATACAAGTGAAAAAAGAGACAGTTTTGATACCAGAAAAAATTCTATTGCAGATAAGAATAATCACAGTCCACTCTGTCTCCTCTATAAGTAACATATAACCATAAACAATTTATTTAACCAATTAATTTTGCTAAAATTGTATTGAGGGCTTAGGGGAAGGGAAAGTTGGAAAATGTAAAATGTAATTCAGAACTACAATTTTATAAATGTCTACATTTTGGTAAATCAAGAAACAGTATAAATAATTGTATAGGAATGTGGAGATAAACAACTGCATAAAAGCTAAGAAAGTATGATTGGGACTAAGCAAAATGGTTGATCAGGAGATGGCTTCATTTCTTTAGAAGTCTTTTATTAACTTTTTCTGTATTTCAATTGTATACATGCATTATTTGATAAAGATTAAAAAATAACTTGAAAGAGGGAAATGGATACAACAATTTTTAGAGCACCAAGGAAGGAGAAACATCCTAAATCATTCTGTGAAGGTAACCTTTCTGTTAAAAACTTAAAGATAATGCAAGATAGAAAAGTGTACATAAATGTAAGCTATAGATGTGAGAGTCCTAAGTAAAATAGTAACAAAATTCTTAATATAAAAATAAACAGTGACCAAGCTGATTTTAGTTAGGAAGCAAAGAAGGATTAACATTGTGAAAAAGAACAAATATACACAGCCTCTTCTTATTAGACACTGGGTAAAATTAAGTTTCATTGTTAATTAGAAAGAAAATCTTGTTATACCAGGAAAGAATATTTCACTTATATGACAAGAACATCTGAAATAATCACTCAACATCATCCATCACAATGACACAATAGAAGGAGTAACTAAAATTGGGAAAAAATGACTATAATTTTTTCTACTCTTCTGGACATTTTGAGCAAAACAATAAAGCAAAGGCACAAGTGGTGTAAATATTGAGAAGATAGCAAATTACCTTCTCTGCCAATGACATGTTTGTCTACTTGGAAAACACATGAAAATAAATTGAAAAGCTATTTTATAATTTCAAATAGAGTTTATAAATATGATTTGGTATAAAATAAATACACAAAGGCTAAAAACTTTTTATACCAATAACAATTAATTAGAAATTCTAATAAATGTAGAATATCCTAATTACAGTAGCAAAATAAAAAATACTTAATAAACTTATACATGGAAGAATTATATAAAGAGATCTACCAATTTTTTTCTGGAGCGTTGGGTCTGATTGTGTATGACAACAAAAAAGACAGAGTTAACAGTGACTTAAAACAGCAGTTCTCAAACCTTTTGGCTTCAGTACGCTTTTGCCAGTTGTCATAGGAGGAGCCTGGAATAAAGGTGAAAGATATTGTCTTACTTTTCTAGGGATACTGTAACAAATTATCACAAACTAGGTGGCTCAAAGCATCAAGTATTTATTCTCTCACAGTTCTGGAGGCCTGAAGTCTGAAATAAAGGTATCTGTAGGGTTTTACTTCTGAAGGCTGTAGGGATGTTTTATTACTTGTTGGTCTAGATGTTATTTGGCTTATAGTCTCATCCTTCAAATCTCTGCTTTTGTGGTTATATTTTCTTCTTTCTCAGTGTGTCTCTCTCATAAACACACTTGTGATGGTTTTAGAGCCCACCTAGATTATTAAATGTCATTTCCTCATCTCAAGATTCTTAATCTAATTATATTTGCAAAGATTCTGTTTTCCAAATAAGTAATATTTATAAATTTGGGGATTAGAACTTGATATTTTCTGGCAGTGACTGTACACAAATCTACCATAGAACCTACTACACAAACCTACTGTGAAAAAGTTGGGAAACACACAAAATTTAAAAAAAACTATAATATATCCAGAACATACTGCAACTCAGATACCCACATATTTGCTTTGCACTTTTTTTTTTTACTTAGTTGAATACTTGACGAGAAAGAAAAATAATGTGTGAAAATTTATACTATTTAAATACATATATTTTATGTGGTCAGAATTAGAATATTTTGGTATATTTTTTGGAGGGGAGCTCATCACATAGGAACTTGGAAATTTTTTTCTAAATTTAGTCTAAAAAATTAAACAAATGAAAATAGCCAAAGCAATTTGAAAAACAAAAGATTATTAGAGGGTACTTTCTCTACTAGATGTTAAAATATATCTTAAAAATCAAAATAATTTAAAAAATGTTATACTGGGGCAGGAATGGTTGGGTCAATCTTAATGAAACCAAACAGAAATCTAGAAACAGATGACACACACAAAGCCACATCTGTATACATTTTAGTTTCCTATTGCTGCCCTAACAAACTATCAGAACTGTCAAACAAATTAGGTGGCTTAAAACAATACAAATTTATTACCTTGCAGTTCTGGAGGCCATAACTTTAAGATGGGTCAAGAGAGCTACACCTTTTCCAGAGATTCTAGGAGAGAATCTATGTACTACTTTTTATGAAAACCTGTTAGAGTCCACTTGCATTCCTTGGCTCATGCTTCCTCCCTCCACCTTCATAGCAAACAGCATGCCATCCTTGAATATGTCTTTTCCCCTGACCTCTGTTTCCATTGTTACATTTTCTTCACTCACTTTGCTTCTGTCTTCACACTACCTTCTCTGACCCTGATCTAATGACCTTTCCTCCCCCTCATAAGGATCTTTGTGATTACATTGTACCTTCCAGATTTTGATGGTTACTTTTATGTGTCAACTAGGTTAGGCTATTCTCAGCTATTCAATCAAACGCTAATCTAGGTGTTGCTCTGAAGGCATTTTGTAGATGTGCTTAAAGTCAATAATCAGTTAACCTTAAGTAAGAGAGATTATCCTAGATAATCTGGATGAGCCAGATTCAATCAATTGAAAGTTTTTGTGAGCAAAACTGAGACTTTCCTAACAAAGAGAAATTGCACCATTGGACAGAAGCTTTACTTTGTATGCAGAGTCCAGCTTGGTCTTCCTGAAGACCTGCCTGCCTGTGGATTTTAGACCCTCTTTGCCAGTTCTCACTACAGTATAAGCCAATTCCTTGCGATAACTCTATTATAGATCACCCATTGCCTTTGTTCTTTGGCTGAATCCTGACTATTGCATAACTCAGGATAATCTCAGTATACTGCAAACTAGGAAGCGGGCTGTCACCAAACTGCAGAACTTTCAGCATTTTTGAACTTCCCAACCTCCAGAACTGTAAGAAATAAATATTTTTGTTCTTAGTCACCCAGTCTATGATACTTTTGTTATAGCAGCCTGAATTGACTAATACAATTATCTGATAGACTCTTCACACTTACCATGTCCCAACTTCACTTCTAACATCTCTTCCCCAAACCTGCTCTACTTGAATTTTTGTCCAATTCAGTACATGGCAACTCCAGTTTTCAGGCTGAAAATGGTGAAGTTGTTCTTTACTTCTCCTTTATCTTCTTATTTTGCATCCAATCTGCCAGAAAGTCTGGTAGGCTGTACATTACATATATAACAGGAATCCTACACATTCTCAGTGTGTCTACTGGTACCATATGAATCCAACTCATCAACATTTCTATTCTGGCTTAATGCAATAACCTTTGAACAGGTTTTCTTGCTTTCATACTTCTCCCTTCATTTATTATCAATCAGTAATCATGCCAGGAAAACAAGTGCAAACTGTCCCTTTACCCTGTAACCCCTCTGACTTCATCTTCTACTATTCCTCCTTTTGTTCTATTCAGTGGAAGCCACTCTGGCTCTTTTACCCTGCCAAGCATGCTCTGCCCCAGTGACTTGCACTTGCTATTTATTCTTCTTAAAAACTTCTTTCCTTAAATATTTCCTTTTGCTTCCTTATTTCCTCAGGCCTTTTAAAAAGTATTGCTTTTTCAGTGATACCTTCTCTAGCCTCCCTTTCTGTACTCGTTTATTTTTTCTCTCATTTCCTTGCCTCTTTTATTGTTTTTCTTATAATTATTGAATGTACCACATATTTTATTCATTTGTCTTATTTCTAGTGTCTCTTTCACTGGAACATAAGAACTTCAAGGGCAGGGTTTCCATCTTTTTTTCCTTGGTTTACTCACTGTAGTACCTCTAACACTGAGAATAAACAAGTGTTTGTTGAATAAATAAATGAATGAATGAATGAATCATGACATCTATATTTATAAGTGTGAAAAATTAGAATATACTTACCTATTCAATATTAAAAGGTTAATTACTTAAATTATGGTGCATTTATATGGTGGACTATTGTTCAGCCAGTAAAAATTATGGCTTGAAAATATATTTATTTACAGGGGATGTTACATAAATAAAAGGATTTATAAAGTATTATATATAGTCAGCTATTTTTTGCATACAAGTGTTAGCAAATATGCATGGTGACAATTGTGGTTACCACTGGGCTATGAGATTATAGGTAACTTGTATATCCTTTTTGTGCTATTCCACTTTGTATATCCTTTTTTGAATATTCCACTTTGACTCCAACATGCAGGTTGGATTTGCCTAACGAAAAAGAAAACTATGAAAATTGATATCATTATTGTTTTAAGTCTAGAGTGTCCTAGTCTTTTTATCATTTTGGTTGTATTCTTTCATCCTTTGGGCCATAGTTCCAATGGAAAACTAATAGTTTCTAAAACTATGATGTTAGCTGTGTATAAAAGGCCTTTCTTATGATGAAGTATGTTCCCTGTACGTCCATTTTATTGGGAATTTTTATCATAAATGAATTTTATCATAAATGAATTTTGTTAAGTGCCTTTTCTGTATCTATTGAGATGATCATGTGATTTTTATCCTTCGTTTTTAAAGCCATGGAAACTTATCTTCAAAAGAAGTTTAGTACTAAAACTGATATAGGGGAAGCTCTTCTAGGTGAAATGAACATCAGGAATGTGGTATCAGGACTCTGAAGAGCTCATTTTGGAAAGCATAGAGAGCGATGGTCTCTTAGGTGCTGTGGCATGTAGGATATGGAAAGAGAGCAGGGGAAGTGCCCTGGAAGGAAAGAGAATCTGAATTGGGTAGGAAGGCCCTGTCTTGATTCTTTGGTGGTGGTTCTGCTCCAAACTATAGTCCTGCCAGGCAGGATGTGCGTGTAAAAGACAATTAGCTTGACATTCCTAGGTAACAAAGGTTATTGGGGCTTCTCGACTATGCATATAAGCTTCACATTATTTCCTGTATTAGGTCTCAGTGCCAGCATTCTCCCCATCTTTGCCTTCTCCCAGTGACTGTCCAGCTGCCTGATTCTTGAAGCCACTTGCTTTTGGCAGGAGTGTGAGACTTCCCCTCAACCCAGGGTCCTTTTGAGAAATAAAAATAACACTGCGGTGTTTGGGCTGCCACCAGCTCACCGTACCCCAGGGAAGAGCCTGTCTGTGATGTAGCATTCATTTTGAACACTGCCATTGTACTTCAGAATCCCCAAACAAAATGCACAAACACTTGATGAATAAAAAGAAGCCAGTAGCATTTATTTCCATGCAAGGCAGTCTCAGTTACATTTTTTAAAAAGACCTCTTTGCCAAAATTAGTTTAGGTTTCAAGACACGTTTCACCCTTAGTCAAATATAAAGGTCACCCATTGAACAACGGAGAGATTGTGTGTTTTCGGTGATCACAGATGAAGCTGGAAAGGCAGCCTCTTTCAAACAAAATGAGGTACTAAGTGGAAAAATGAAGGCAGCAGAATTCTATAGCGCAGCGCTCAGCAGCAAGGGATGCTGGCATTTTTTTTCTTGACATAACACAATAACATACAGAGAAAATCCTATCAGATGATAGTGACCCAGGTGCTGTATAAACAGATTTTCGACAGGCAGTTGGAGCCCCTTGATATCTTTAGTTTCTCCCACTCCCTGCTACTTTATCCTTTGTCAGATTCAATACAGCCTTCAAGGGCACTGGAAGCAGACGAAAGAGAAAAATGTCGGGGGAAGAGAAAAAGGGAGGGGAAGAAAACAGTGTCCTCGCCTAGCCTTTGTTAAAGAATAAAAGCACACAACGTGTAAAAATCATTTACTCTCTATCCAACAGCGCCAGCATGTTTGACACTGGTTTGCTGAGAGCTTAGAGAGAAACTGTGTTGACATTTGATTCACATAAGGGTTTTAAATTATATAAGGCTTCTTTGAGATGCGCTGTTGGATATGATCTGAATAGTCAAGATTGGAAGAAAAAAATGACACACAGCAGCTCTTAAATGTTCATGTGAATTCTGAAGTGGAAAGAAAAGATGAAATTGTAATGGAAATAGAAAAGAATAAAACTATTTGCTTAGTCTTAGACAGCAACATAAACTACACTTTGAAAGGGACATAGAAATGTGCAATTGGTCCCCTGTATCTTTTAAGCCAAGAAAAGTAGGATCTGGCTGTAGTAAGCAAATATGGCAGGATTCTAAACATTCTATCCTTCTGTAGATGATATATTTTGAAATATTATTTTCCCATGGAAAATACATATGTTCTTAATTAACACATACATTATTCATCGCAATGAATTAGAAAACAGAAGAAAATATACAAATACATCTACACCAACTTAGAGATAAGGATGGTTAAAATGTTCTACATTTTAAATATTTTATTCTGTGTACATATGTATGCATAAATACATATATGCAATACATAAAATAAAAATAATTATTCTATATATGCTGTTTCACAATCTGTTTTATAAAACATGTTACAAATGCATTTTTTTTGTCATGTGTATGCTATGTCCTTTTTAATGGTTGCATAGTATTCTATCATATGAATGGGCTATAATATATATAATACTCTATTTTTAGATTAATTGGTTTCTAGTTTTTCATCATTATTTATGTTATAATGAGTTTTCACATAAAAAATTTCTAGAAGTGAATTGCTGGGTGAAAAATTACATTTTCTTTTTACCTATATATTCATAAGATTTAAAATTGTATCTTTGATATTTAAAGTTTTATCAGTTTATCTTTGTTATTGACCTCGATCTCTTCTTTTGAAAATTCTAATATATATATACACATGGGTATGCATTCATATATTAACATATATGAAATCAGTAGAAGAAAAGCAATGATTATACAACCATACATTTATATTTATAATATACATACATATACACTGGGTCTCTCTTTCTCATCTCTTCCTTGATGATATATCTATATTCTAACTATTTATCATCTATCTATCATCTATCATCTATTCTATCATCTATAGATATATACTTTTTAAACTCTTCTATCTACAATAAATGAGGAAACGTAACCTAGTTATAAGAAATATATAGTTTAATAAAAATTAAATTTCAAAGATATATTGAAAAATCCTATGAACTTATAAGCAAAGAAAAAAAAAGTCACCAGTGATCAAATACCATCAAATTAACAAAAATTACTATCGTTGGGGATACAAAAAAATAAGTATGTATGTATAAATGTATGTGTATGTATATATGTATATACATACATCAATATATCTACATCTATCTTTTTTCTGGATATTTTATTTATCCCATTATCTTCAATCTCTAAAACATCCTACTAGCACTATTCTTTCAAATTCTCAGAGAATTTCTGAGGCTTATCTTCTAATTTGCTGAGCCAATTTCTGTAATATTGAATCTTTTGTTCACTAACTCTTGTGAAATGTTAAGTTCTGCATTTATGCTATTTTCAAACAATCCCAATTGATATCCAATTTTCCTGCCTCCATGAGTGCTTGCTCTTGTTCTATAGATAGAAAGTTGTTTGAAAAGTGTGTGAAAATATGAATTAGACATTTTCTAAAGCTTTCTCTTGTTTCTTATAGCAGCTATGTTTATGAGGAAGTATGTTCTAATTTCTAAAAATGGTCCTTTTCATTGGAACTGTTTAATCGTATCATAGATACAATAATGTTTTTTCCTCATTCCAACACAGTTTAAGATTTGGTTTTCAGTTTGATTATATTGACAACTGTGTGGACATATTTAGAGTATTGTAGGTCCAGAAGAAGGGGAACAAGTGATGCTGAGATGTACCTCAGATATCCTTAGACAGATCAGATGATACAATTAGGAGAAGAGAGAGGGTAATTGAACTGCAGATGGTGGTTGTGGGGACAGAGAGCATTACCTCTGTGTTTGATGGTTACATTTCCGTGATTGCTGTGGCCACCGGAAGTGAGATAGCTGACTCAGTGGTCATGATTCTCTAACTGGAATGGCAGCCAGTGTTTATTAGGAGTCAGCATCCGTGGTGGCTCCACGTTACCTACCTCTGCTTTCTGGGCAAATCATATTCAAGAGTAAGTATCAAGGATGAATCCTGACCTCATGGTGTTTGGGATAACTATAACTCTTCTTAGATGTGCCTATGTGACTTAGGTTTAAAACACACACACACACACTTTAAATTTTGGAATATCTTTAAATTTACAAAAGTTGTAAAAATAGTAGTGAGTTTCTGTGTACTCTTTACATAGCTTCTCTTAATATAAACATTTTATGCAACAAAGGTATATTTGCCACAGTTAAAATAATTGACATTGGTATAATATTATTAACTAAACTACAGATTTTATTTGGATTTCATCTTTTTCCCATTAATGTTATTTTTCTTTTCTAGAATCTAATCCAGAACATCATATTGAATTTAAATATAATTGTTTTTGACTGCCTAGCAAGGCCACCCAAAATTTTCTCCCTTTCACGCTTTTGCGGGAAATCACTTGAGCTTGATTTCCAAGCAGACGTTTTTCTACTGCAGTAAATTGTGGTTTGACCATCCTTTTTATCTCATTAGTTCCTGTTATTTTTTTTTTTATATGGGTCTTTCTCTAGTTTCTAAGGATATTGCAGATTATTTTCTGTTTTTATTCCTTTTTTTCTCTATTTTATTTTTTTTGGGAATGTTAAACTCAAGGCTCACATTATTATCTTAAACTAGAGACACTGAACTCATCTCTCAAATAATCATTTTCATTTGTAAGCACAGAATTAGCAACTTTGTAATACATAAAAGTGCATCCTGTGCTCTAGAATCTGGAAAAGAATCGTAGGTAACTTATTTCTTTCCATTTCCATATCCAAATACACGGAGCTCAAATGAAAAGACTTTCTAACAGCAGCCTACACTACTGCAAAGTCCATTGTGGAAGAAAAATTCTGAGGCTTTAAATCAAGTCCACTTTTGTTTGCCCAAATCGTCCAAGGCCCTGACTTTGAAGGCGTATGTAGAATTCCTAATACTTGATTACAATTCATCTTTTCATTTACCATGTTGTAATATTAATGATACCAAATATCTTTCTCCAACACTCATGTGGCTAAGTCATGGTAATAAAGCCTTCAAGGTTGTTATGATTCATGGAATTGGAGCAGATATGTGCTATACCATATGTTGCTTTTAATTATGCTTTTAGATGGGCACCTAGTGTGGTAATTGATTCCCTCATACACCCTCAGAAGATGAAATGTCAATTTCTAAATTGGGTATGCATATTCTATCACATACAGAGCAGAAGCTTAGCAAAAACACATGCAGGCACAAAATTGTTATGTTTCATTGAGTTAGTCCCACTCTAGGTAAGTACACTATCTGTCACTTTTCTCCTCTACTATGTGTGGTTACAGGGCTGGATTTAGAGTCAGCATTATCCTAATTTTCTGTTTTTTTTCTCTTCTCTGAGAATGTGTACTTTGACTTGCTACAACACTTTGGGAAATTTTTCTTTATATTAAAGTCTATTAAATTATAAGCACTTTAGATTCCCCAATCTCTTTTTGCCTTCAGGAAAGACTGATGTAATGTACAAATAAACCCCAAGGTATATGCTGAATGGGGGCACTCTCCGGTGATTATAAATAAGTGTTTAATAAACCTTGCAAAGTGTCTCAGGAGTGATTCAGTTGGTGTTCATGTTCATGAAACATCCAGCAAACAAAATAGCATAAAATAGCAGTCTGCAAAAATAAAAGAAAACCAGCCTTCTCCCCAAAGAACACACAAAGTTTCCAAGGATACAAAGAAACCCCCAAAATAGTCTGGAGAAAAATATAAACTTTGGGAACTTGCCAAAATCCTGTTCTCACTCTTCTCAGAGTTGTACAAACTGAACCCCTCCTACTGGAACTTTGCATTTACATTCTGCTGTTTATTTTTTTCCTTACTGGTGACACTTCTTACTCCTCTGTCATAGGGTGCTCTGTTACTGACCCCATTTCTCCTTTGAAAATTTTCTTAGAGAATCTTTGAACATTTCTCATTCAGTTCTTTTTTTAAAACTAACTGCATTTAGTAGAGCTAAGCTATTCATGGAGATAGTAATTTTTCCCCCTGTTTTTTTTTTTTTTTTTATGATTAAATATTTTTTTTCCTCGGTCTCTGGTTCTTTGAAAGAAAGAATCCTTTTGAAAGTTAAAATCCATATCTCAGAAACATAGCTCAGACCATTTTTTTTCTGTAGAGATTTTTAAGAACCAGAAAGGGATACAACTGGCAATAGCCAGAGATCACTCTGAGGAGTCCTCATAATGTTTTTGTTTGTTTGTTTGTTTGTTTGTTTGTTTTGGAATGACTGAACAGTGTTAATAAGATGAAGGACACAGGAATGTATTGTAGATATCAAGTGTCTATAGATGAATTTCTATCAAGATTCCAATTTCTTAGAGGGCTTTGGGAAAAATACCCTTATCTTAATTTAGCACTTTAGTAAATACTTTGAAAGCTAAAATGGTAAACATTATAAAATGCAACTTTAGTAAATTAAAGATGGTTGCAAATTTTTTGCTACACATTCTATTTGAGAAGTGGAGCCAGAGTTCCTTCTCCTTGAATGTGGGCTGGCCTTAGTGACTTGTGCTCAAGCAACAGAACATGACAGAGTGCTATTCTGGAATTTCTGTGGTTGAGTCTTCAAAAGCCTCAACAGACAGACAGGTGTTGCACTGGGAATGTCACTCTCTTGAAAGCACAAGGTTGTGAGAAGCCAGAGCCAAATGGAGAAGCCAGAACCAAACAAAGAGGCCCTAGGAAGATGAGACACCATGTGGAGAAAGAGTGGCCAAGGGGCTCCAAGACCTCAGGCAAATCACAAGTGCATCTTTTAGTCTCAGTCGCCCCAATCAATGCCACATGGATCAGAGATGAACTGCCCAGCTGAGTCATTCCTGAATTCCTGAACTGCAACACTGCGACCAAAGATAAAAAGTCTGTGTTAAACTACTGCAAGTTTTGTTGTAGTTATTGATATACAATAAACTAAAACAGTTAACCAAATCAAACATTTTTTTAAAAAAGCATAAATAGATATTTAATGCACTGAATTAAACAGAGCAAGTTGGACAATTTGTACAAACTCATGCATTTTTTAATCCTATTACCCAGATCACTAAGGATCAAAGCACCAAACTTAGTTCAAACCTTGCCTGGTAATCTTGTCCTTCAGAGAAGATCACAGATGCAGCTGCAATCCAGACCTGGGGCAGTGTGCTGAGCCAGCACATCTGCACTCCTGATCCAAACTCATATTACGTTTAGATATCACCCAAGACTGCAGTGAATAATTCCTAGTCTAGCTTGGCAAAATCCCAGAAATACTGGCCAAGGAAAATCAAACGCCAAAGTTGCAGCCCAGCCATTATTTAGCATTTCTTAATCAGGTTCACTTCAGTCTGTTTGTGCGTAGTATTATGGTTAGCGCGCTGTACTGACATCTCCAGCCTTAGAGTCTAGGGTAAATGCACGACTGCCCTGGAGGTCACATTTATTAATAAATATTTCTCTACTTCTTAATGAACATCATCAAAGAAGTCCCTAAAAAATGAAAAAAGAGAGGAATTATTTAAATGTTACCCTATTCAAAACTCCCAATTTTATTGCTCTATTCCTTCTATTGTCTCACATTTTTCTACCGCATAGAGCAGATTCAGTTTTAAACAGTCACTCAAAAAGCATGTGACAATTAGCCTTCAATTTCCAATATGCAATTTCAGTTTTTACTATGCTTTAAAGGAGCATCCTCCTCCTTGTTATTTTTTGATAGCATTTAGCTACCACCTTAACCTGCTAGGGAAGAAACACCCACTTAACTGGGCAAACAGGTCAAAGAAAGTAGATTGCTATTTTTTTGCTCTTCACTAAGCACAGAGAAAAATCCCAGGAAATAGCTAGGTCTCAAACCACCTATTATGCTCTGACAATTTACTTTAGTTATGGCTTTGGGAAATTCAGGTTTTTTTTCTCACCCTCAATTTAGATCTCTGCTAGTAGAGAGGTTTTAGCCATTCTGCAGCCTTCACACTCTTGTAGGTGAATGATTTATTATAACAGTTGAGGATTTTTCTGACCCTCTTCTGACATTCGTAGAAAGGTTTTTTTCTGTTCTTTTGGGTAGGTGAGGGTAAAATCACTTAGACCAAGATATAATTATAGATTAATTTATAGACGTCTGAAAGTCTGCTAATTCCATTTTATTTATTTATTTATTTTTTTAAGGAAATGGGTGCTGAGAGGAATAGAGGAGCAAGAGGTGTTCCAAATGCTAATCATGGATGTACCTTAGGAAATGTCTATGTGTGCGCGTCGTATATGTTCTACCATTCCCAAAACTTAGTGCATAGCAATAGTCATTTTATTATTTTTTTAATTTTTAAAAATTATTTTATGTTTTAAGTATACAGTATGATGCTTAGACATTTATATAATTTATAAAGTGATCTCCATCAGGCACTACACACAGCCATTACAATAATACTGACTAAATTCCCTATGCTGTATCCTACATCCTTGTGACTGTTTTGTAGCTACTAATTTGTACTTCATTCCTTCACCTTTTCACCCAGACTCCCAAGTTCCTTCCCTTCTGTCAATTACCAGTTTGTTCTCGGTGTCAATAAGTCTGTTTTCATTTAGCTTATTTATTTTGTTCCTTAGATCCCACATATAAGTGAAATCATACAGTGTTTATCTCTCTGTCTGTCTGACTTATTTCATTCCATCAGCATAATATCTGCTAGGTCCATCCATGTTGTTGCAAATGGCAAGATTTTATTTTTTTTTTATGGCTGAGTGATATTTCATTGTATATGTACCACTTCTTTATCCAATCATTTATTGATGGGCATGTAGGTTACTTCCATACCTTGGCTATCGTCAACAGCGCTGCCATGAACATAAGGGTGCACAGATCCTTATAAACTAGTATTTCAGTTTTTTTTGAAATGTACCCAAAAATACAATTGCTAGGTCAAAAGGTAGTTCTGTTTTTAATTTTTTGAGGAACCTCCCAACTGCTTTTTATAGTGGCTTCACCAATTTGCAATCCTATGAACAGTATACAAGGGTTCCCTTTTCTCTACAACCTTGCCAAAACTCGTTTATCACTTGATTAATAATAGTCATTTTGAGAGATATAAGGTGATATCTCATTGTGATTTTAATTTACATTTCTCTGATGATTAGTGACCTTGAGCATCTTTTTATATGTCTATTGGCCATCTGTATTTCCTCTTTGGAGAAATACTTATTCATGTCTTCTGCCCATTTTATTATAAAACAGCCATCTTATTATGCTCATTAATTCATGGGTCAGAAATTTGGGAAGTTTATGAAGGAGATGGCTTGTCTCTGCTCCATAATAAGCCGGGGAGATTGAAGCAGCTGGAGGGGGCTGAGACAGCTCAACAGGGACATCAGACTGAGCCTCAGCTCTCTTGAATTAAATGTCTACTGAGACAAAAATGTCCAAAATGGCTTCCTAACCTTAATATCTGACACCTGTGCTGGGATAGCTGCACATCATTCTTTTTCCATATGGTTTCTCTATGTAGGTACTTGGACTTCCTTGCAGCACAATGACTTCAGGGTGGTTGTCCTTCTTATATAACTTCTAGCTTTCCTGAGAGCATGCATTTGAAGAACCCAAGTGGAAACTACAAAGCTTTTAATAACCTTGGCTTAAAAGTCTCAAAACATACTCTATAGTATTCTTTTGGTCAACCAGGAAACTAAGGCCAGTCAGTTTTAAGAGGGGAGGAATTAGCTCTCACTTCTATTGGAGAAGTAGCAAATAATTTGTGGTTTTTTAAAATCTGCCATGATGGGTACATAAAAGAGGTAGGTACTAGTTGTACTGAGAACCCGGGCATGACAACATGGGATAACTTTAAAAGAGGTGGCAATGTGAATGGCTTCCTCTTTCTCTTGTTGGCCCCAAGGCCGTGTAGGAGGCATTCCTCAGACACTGCAGCAAGGGAAACATGGACAGTGTTAGACTCAGTGGTGCTCACTGGTACAACACTGACCTGATGAGGCAGCAACATAAATACTAGAGAATGAACTCTTAGACAGAGGTCATCTCTTAGGATCTCTGAACATATCACCATATGGGTAGAGAATCATGGTGTAGAGGAGGAGAGAAAAAAATTCACGTTTTAGCAAATTGAATCTAAATAAATAAAAAAAAATTAAAAGACATGTGAAGGTGTTTGATAAACTAAGTTGGTGAAGAAAGATGGATAGTCATCATCATCTTCCAATCAGAATCCCTATGCCTGTGTCATTTAGTCACATCTGTATTACCAAGCCAAGAAGCACATTAAATAAAAATATATTAATTCTCTTGAAGATCAAACTCTTCATAGCATTTTATATTCAAATAGTCAAGTTTTCTTTTTAGCTGGATATTTAGCAAAATATTATGGACTTGGAAAAGCACACAGAAAAAGAGCACATCAAATACTACATATGCATTTGAATGAGTGTGTACTTGTTTATTTTTTAAACATTATTTTACAAATAATATATTTTTATGAAAAATTAAAATAATATACAAGATATGCATACAAAATAATACAGAAGGTTTATATTATAACTGATTTTCTATTATGACTCCTCTTCCCCCAAATCCTTGAGTTTGTTATGAATATTTCCAGACATTTTTGGGAGATCATTTTGCTCAATCATGTGCTTCCATTATCTGTTTAACGAGACATCAAAGTCCTTATAGGACTAAACTGCTGAAATAACCCTTGAGAACAGATTTTTATGTTCAGCCAAACACCATCATAAAATTTCATTTGTAGTCTTCTTTCAAATGGCAGATTTCTGTACTCAAAATTTTCTAACCCCAATTTCAAAAAGAATATAAAATTATATATATAGGGAAAATTTTATTTTGGTCAAGTCCCTGATATTAGATTCAGTTTTCACTTCGCCTGCATTTCACATGGCTAACGTACAACAACGTTTTGTAGTTTTCTTTAGTATTCACTGAATTGGAGAAAAATATTAGAGCTTCCAAATGAAATTTCATAATGTATTTGCAATTTATGTTATCAAACTTTGATTAAATATATTTTATAAATTTGCAATTAAGAGGAATTTCAGGGTCAGAAGTTCCAGATTTATTTAAAATTTAGATAATTAGATGTGGACTTTTACTGTCCCCTAATAACGTATTACACTACATAGAAAAAGTCCTACAAAAAAATAACATGCACATAAACTGAGGGCAAGTGCATCATCTATTTACCTTCTTTGAAGCTTTTTAAAAATTTTGTGTTTATCAGGCAAAACCATAGAAATGTTACCTAGCAAGGGCTGGACAAGCTCTCAGCTGTGCAGAGCAGTAAACACTGCTATAAACAACATCTCTAAAGCAATTCTAAATTCTGTGGCTCAAAGGGCAGGAGGCCCTGGGACATTTTCCAAACTTGAAGCTGAGTATTACCTCACAAGGTATGCCTTCTTAATGAGAGTGTTCAGCCTAAGCTTTTATGAAAATTGTTCCAATTAATAGTCTTATATGATGGATATGGAATTGTAGTTATGAATTTCCATTCCACTTCACTTTGTGGAAGAGCAATCATCCTTAAAGGCTCATAATTTCTTTTAATTGAATATTTCATTACCAGGCAAGGGTACAGAGAGCAAAACTAATTTTCCTTGCCTTTATTTAGCCCACTTGATTTGGAAGTAAGTGCTTATGATGTAGGCCTAAGAAGCAATCATTATTTCTGCTTCTAAAATTAAATTGCTAAACAATGGAAAGCAAATTATTGTATGTTCTATGCCTCAGTTTCCCTTTTGGCAAAATGAGTTTTTGGCCATTAAATTTTAAAAATAAAAAAAGGTGATAAATTTAAGTAAACAGGCTCTTCACTTAAAGTCTAAATATATTGTTATTCTCATTAAGAAAGCCTGTATACATTTCACTTTCTTTATCTCCTTTTCCTATTGGAGACTGGCTGTACTTCATTCAGTAAAGTTTAGCATGGTGGAAAAGTAACAGATGAGGACTAGAGAACTTTCAAATTTGTTCTGATTTTATCATTGACTTGGCCATGCCACTTTGGCCTAGTCATAAAGCTGCTTCAAGACATATTTCTTCATTTGTCCTGTGTCCTATTGGCCCTCACCAGGCTTTGAGGAGTTGCTGTTTATTATCTGTTGTATCACTAAAGAAGTGTTTCATCCCTGATGATTATGGGGTTTCCTTAAAGGGAAGAACTAACTCTGATGTGCATCATATTTGTGCTTACCTGAGGCAGTCACTACCAGGGCCAGGCCTCTTCTGTTATCTATCATCATTCTGATCCTCATTCCTATGCTTCTCTTCACCTCCCCCAACCTCCCCATTCTGGGTCCCCAAATCTCCTCCTCTATTCCCTCTGTAATCTGCAAGTTCTTCAACCTTTTGATCACACCGTTTCCCCCTATCTATCCATATTCTCCTGGATTTATTTTTCTCCTTGCTCATATTCAATTCCACTGTGCCATTAGAATTACTCTCTTGTAGGTAATCATAACACTCTTTTACCTTTTCTCCCTTTATTTTATTTTTTTTGAGGAAAAACTCAAACCTTGGATAAAAATTGCTGTATGTCTTCTTCATGTCCATACCTACACAAGTTGAACATTACTGGGGGGGAAAAATCACATGATTAATCTACTATAAATTAATCATCTCTATTTTCACTTTGGCACCTAATATATACCCCAACTTCAACTGTGTTTCTTTAATAGGTTCATTTCTCTACTTTATAAAGAGTATGTATTTGTTCAAATCTCTGAAACCTTTATTCTCACACTGAACTGAAGACCTTGCCTCAAACTTTATGGAAAGAGGAGTCTTAAGAAACAAACTCATATTTTCCCACCAGGAATCCTACAAATCTTCCTAAATTTATTATCATCTTCTTTTTGCCTTTTTCTCTTCTTGAAAGCAATGAATCACTTAATTTACAACATTCATATTGTTAAATTCAATTGATATATTTTTGTCCTCATCTTTGTCTCAGCATTTCCTTTTTCCTTCATGGGAGTTACTACAATTGTTTTATAATTATTTCTTGGCCCATTATAACCTATTTCAGATGTCCTTTCCCCTCCAGTATCTATGTTTCCTGAGGCAGGAACATGGTTTTCTTCTTATTGTTTCTTCCCAAGTGCCTGGCTCATTTTCCGAACATAGTAGTCATTCTATAAATATTCATTAATGAATGGATTAAATAATGAATAAAGAAAAAAAAACCTTATATAAAGTTAATTTAAGGGTCAAAGAAATTATGTAGGTCAAATCACTTTTGAAAAATATTAAAACATTAAAGCAAGGCATTTTTACTCCATTTTTTCTATAGTAAGTGA
Source organism: Cynopterus sphinx (assembly GCA_030015415.1). NCBI lineage: Eukaryota > Metazoa > Chordata > Mammalia > Chiroptera > Pteropodidae > Cynopterus > Cynopterus sphinx. The sequence continues at coordinate 50,704,266 of CM057383.1, read as the reverse complement.
TAGGCCTAAGACTATTTCCATCTTTCTTTTTTTCCAAGCCACCTTTTTGGCCTCATTCATAAATCTTCACAAATTCTTTCTCATGCAGGAAGCCTGCAGAGACTAGGTTGGTTAGGAGAAAATTCTTACCTCCCTTACATATTTATGCCTAGCAACTGTCTTTTTCATATATCCAATTATATCTACAAGAAAAGTACAAATTATGTGGAAAAACTCAAGAATCTTAATTAACTCTAAAGGATTAATGTTAATTTTTTCAGTTTTGTATATTTGTGTCAGGGGCAAGTGTGTTGTACATTGGTTTGTAACACGGGGCTGGACTGGGGTTGAGCCTGATGGTTTGTAAGGCTTCGTGTGCTCTGTGTTCTTGGTTCCTTTAGCACTCTGTGAGATGAAGGCTTAGCCACAAGACATGCTTAAACATTTGATAATGGTGGACTTGTCTTCCTTGTTTAATAGGTTAATTTAAACTAAGGTCTCCTGCTTGTGGGCTTCTTCAGTTTGTATGTTGGTTAAAATCTTTTTATCATCATTCCTTGCTCTTAAAAAATAAAGTTTGTATCTTGTATATCATACACAAAGTCCCTTGTGAACTAGAACTTCCTTCCCTCCCTCCCTCCCTCCCTCCCTCCCTCCCTCCCTTCCTTCCTTCCTTCCTTCCTTCCTTTTCTTCTTCTATTCTACCCATCTGGAACTCCTCTGGATACTTTGAAAAACTTAGTTTACTGGCTATAATCCTGACACTCTCTCAGGTCTCCTCCACTTTGTTTATTCCATGCATCTTTCACAAAACCTCTAAACCTTTTTGTATTTTTCTTATCTCTTGAAGAAAAAAAATCTATCCATCTTCAAGACTCAGTGCAAATTTTAATCCTCTATGAAGTTTTATTTAACCTCTCTAGAAGGAATTAGGCACTCCTTCTTTTGAGGTGTCATGTTTCTAGAATATTCTTGTGAGATATCTATAGTTATGTTCACATTCATAACTCCAAGGGTGATGCTCACATGCTACTCTTGTGAGAGTTACTCCTTGGAATACACAGTATGCAGACTTGTTGGCCAGATATGGTAACTCTCTATGTCATATTCTTATTTTTCTATGCATATTACATCTACCTCTTCATATCACATCTTTTATTCCTAGATGACACTATTTTGGTCTTTTCAGGACATACTCGATTACTCATGTTCTTTTTATTGCACCCTCTACATTTACTACTTTTTTCTTACTATAAAAAGAAGTCTCCTTGCCTAATGTTTAATATGGTGGAATTTCTAGAGCAGCATACTTTACCTCTCTCTACCCCTTCCTGCTTCCATCTCCCATTTGGTTATATATTTGCAGATAGAAGACAACTGTTGCTTATAGGTCCTCTCAAACCTTAAGACTAATCTACAGCTTAGATTTGCTCTGAAACACAAACATTGCTTTAATGGGCGAAGTATGGTGGATAAAGTTCAGGCAACAACAGTTAAAATGTGACAGTTTTACTAATAAAAATGTTTCATTTTTTGCCTATTGCAAACTTGTAAACCTTTTTAGTTCAGCTTAGTCTGCAGGAGTCCAATTCTGTTGCTTTTTCTAACTGAAATGTCATCTATAATTTAAAGCAGCGAGCCAAGATTTAAAATAGAGTAAAGCTAGTATGGGTCTTGTTATAAAGGTTTGAAGAGCATTTGTATTTTATTGGAAATCATGTCACTTTTATTAAAATGCAGAGTTTTGCTATAAATTCAGAAATCAATAGTATTTTTTTTTGTCTCTACTTACTTGAAAATCCTAATAACAACTGTTCTGCTGGATTCTGAATATTAAAAGGCTAAAAAAGACAAATATTTTTCTCAGATAATTTGCCTGAGTTTAGCATTGCCAGTTGGCTAGAGGGCAATGTCAATGAAGCCAAAATCACAGATTCTATGGGATGGCCACTGGTCATTTTGCTCTGGTATATGGCCTCACTTACACTTTTAACCCAGGGGAATTGACCTATGGTTGTGTACCAATCATCTCAATAAACATTTAGAGGGGATAAGAATATGTGGATGCAGAATCCACTACCACCAAAGTAAAAACAACTTATAGTTTTACTTAATGGACTTTACTCCATTTATCCACAAGCCAGGCAAACTTTACTATTTTTATGGCATTACGGATAATTTTTATGTTTATTATGTTCCAATTTGTCTTCTCTCTTGATCCTATTCCAATGCATATGTCTGTTGATATCTTCATTTGGTATCTCTTAAGCATTTCACCTTTATAATGACAAAATATCAAAACAAATGAAACCATCAAAAGATCAAACAAAAGACAACTTTGTTTCTTTCACTTCCTGCCCAAACTGTTTTTTTTCTCAGGTCTTCTCTACCTCAGTTAATGCCATCACCACCTGCCCAGTTGTTGAAGCTCTAAACCATGAGGTCATTCTCAATTCCTCTTTTAGTCTCACCCCTCAAATTTATTCATTGGCAAGTTCTGTTGTCCTACCCCCATCATTTTCATGAAGCTGCCTCTGCATCTCCATTGCTATCTCCCCAGTTTAAGATACCTAGATCATTGCAAAACACTTCCAACTAGCCACCTGCTTCCACTCTTGTGTCTATTCAATTTATTCGGTAAAAGCTGTCAGTTACTTTTAAAAATAGAACCCTCTAGAGACTTCCCTTTTCACTTAAGATGAAATTTAAGCTCCTAGACATTGACTACGAAATCCTGATTAAGCTGATCTTTGCCTACTTTTGTTTCTTCACATCAGTGACCACTTTCTTTCTCTTGCTCAAACATTCTGGACACACTGGCCCTTTTCTGTTTCTCTGAGTCACTGACTCTTCCATTACAGGTCTTGCTGCTTCTTTTGCTTTAACTGTTCTGTCCCCAGATTTGGTTTCCCCACGCCTGTTTTCTCATCATTCAAGGTTAAGTTCCTTGTCATCTCCTAAGTAAGGTGTTCCTTTGAAGGTCAGATATATATTAGCTCCCCTATTTCTCAGTCATCCTGTTTTATGGTCTTCAGTAGGACTTATTCATACTGAAATGATCTTATTTATTTATTTGTTTGCATGTTTATTTTCTGAGTACTTCAAAAAGAGGGTAAGCTCTATGAGAACTGAAACTGTATTTGCCTTAATTATGTTTCTACCGTACATCCAGTATTCAGAGTAATGTCAGAGTAAATCTAATGGGCCCTCAGAAATATTTTTTGAATAAATGAATATTGGTTTGCTGCAGGAAGATAATGGATCATCAGTGACAGATATCATTCCCCATTTTTTCAGCCTGGTACATTGCTTAATTAATTGTTCTCTTTACATCTTCAACTGTTTAATTTAGAATGTTGACATTCCAGGTTGAGTCTTCTGAATAGGAATGCTGAACAAATTAATATTTTTGAAAAAGTATGGGGGCCAAAGTGAGCTAAATGCAGTTCATGATGAATTCCATGAGAAATATCAGCTGAAGAAAATATAATTGGAAGTCAGTAGTAATAAATGTAGTCATAAAATTATAAGAAATGTGCAAAAGATATGAGATCAAAAAATTGGAAAAGCTTAAAAAGAGATGCTGTGGGGTTAAGTGAGATTGAAATAGAAAAAGGTTTAGTTATTTGAAGATTATGTGCATTTGTCAGCTTTGAAAGGTGGAGAAAAAAAGTTTATGGTTATTCTCCTTTGCAGAGGGATATAAAGAGCAGGTAAAAGTGTCATTTCCTTTGGGAAACCAATGCCTTTGGTAGCATTTTTGTCTCTAATTTATTTTTGAAAATTTGTCTAAAACATATAGTCTCCTATTTTCATTATATGTTTGGTGCTTACTAACCTAAAGAGCACTTGGCAGGCAAAAACTATAACTTATATCTGCTGTTTGCATCCATTTGTCACCAAATTCAATGTTAGGTACATGATAGGTTCTTAAGCTGTCTTTCTAATTGGGAAAATGTAAACTTTTTTCTGTGGTGATTTAAACACAGTCTGGATATTAGAACATTTGTGCTCTATTCTGATTCTGCCCCAATCAGCACTGTAGGCCAACTAATCTTTCTTTTTGTATCAATTTTTATGTATAGCTTTGAATCATTTGGTGGCTATGGAATTCTCCCCACCCCTTTCTCCTAATGTGCTAAGAAACATTTTAAAATGGAAGGTCTTCAAAGTTATCCAAAGTCTGATAATAAGAATCTACATGTAACAGAACTTCTTGTGAAAATTTTCTGTATCTGAAAATAATAGCTAAGACAGTGTGCAGTATAGAATTAATCTTGCCCAAACAGAGATCTGGACTTTGTTCTCGGCTCCTTGGAGATAACCTCCAAGTCTTTGAAATAGCCTACCTGATAAGAGTGTCTTTATTTATCTGGGGGCCATGGGCCATGCCAGAGTCTATGCTAATGATATGATATATGGTAGAAGCTTTGGGCCACAGGGTGTCAACTTGACCTCTGGAAGAACTGAAGATTAAGGTTAGCTATGTGTACATGACCAACCCCTAACAACAAGTTTAAACACCAAGGCTCAAGTGAGCTTCCTTGGTTGGCAATACTCTGCATGTTGCTACACAACTTAGTTGGGAGAAATGAGCTCTGTATGCACAGCCCTATGGAATAGGACAACTGGAAGCTCATGCCTGTAATGCTCCTAGACCCAGCTCTCCATGTCTCTTCCCATTACTGATTTTAATCTATATCCTTTTGTTGTAATAAACCATAACAAAGAGTATAACAGCTTTTCTAGGGGGCCTTCTGGTGAATTATTGAACATGAGGTTTGGGAATCTTCTCTCCACTACAAAACTTAAAACAAAACAAAACAAAAAAGGCACTAGTACTACCTGCCAAGCCCCTAGACACTTCTGTTGTAGGACGTACTGAGATGTGAGATGTGTCTAGTATTACCACTACCATCCCACCACCCCTTCCCATTCCACATAAGAAGGGGTCTGAGAAGCAGGTGATGGTGGTGGGGAGTGTGTAGCAGTGAGGAAACATTAGCCTTATATAGATGCAGTGTTATAGTGGGAGAACTCTCTACTCCCTGAAATAGGCAAGGGAAGGTCCAAAAAATCAACCATAAAGGTCGAGGGTGATGCCAGATGCAGAGATTAAAAATTATCCCAACCAAATGCTTCTTTGAAGGTGGTTTACAGCCTACTCAGTGCTGTGTTGGCTTTTGTAGGGTGAATGGTAAGGTTCCTGATAGCCTGACATGAATCTCCTAAAACTGGAGATTAATGTGGTCATAAAGATTGATACTTATATCTGCCTCTGATCTAAATAGCTCTGGAGGAAAGATCTGTGCTGAGTAACTCAAAGAGCAGTACTTAAAAATATGATGATGTACTATGGCCAACCCATGTGCCTCTCAGAGGGTGGAGAAGGAGATTCCATCGGTTCCAGTGGGTTCGTGTGAAGGAAACTGAAGGTTAGAGAAGGGGCCTGAAAACAAGAGAGCCCGGGTGGCTGCTAAGGGAAGTGGTGGTGCTCTCAGTCCCAGAGAAGATTTGCTAGTGTGTACCTCTGGCAGGACTGATGGAAGATGCAGCTGCTCTTTTTGAAAACATCCCCAAAGAAGAAGGAAGTTAGGGTGATACTGAGCATCATTTCAAGAAAAACATCCATTTTCATACAGAGGCTACCACATCACCCTGGGCTACCAACAGATGGAAATAGATGTAACCAGAGGGAGGCCCATCCTACTTTATCATCTATCATCTATCTATCTATCTATCTATCTATCTATCTATCTATCTATCTATCAATCATCTATCACCTATCATCTATATTTTTATCATCTATCTATCTATCTATCTATCTATCTATCTATCTATCTATCTATCATCTATCTATCTACCTATCTATCTATCCTCTATCATCTATCGCCTATCACCTATCTACTATCTATCATCATCCATCTATCATCCATCATCTATTATCTATTATCTATCTATCTATCTATCTATCATCTATCTATCTATCAATTAACTATCTGTCTATCACCTACCTATCATCATTTATCTGTCTCATGTGATTCCTGCCTCTAAAAACTAATGGCCAGCGGTGGCAAAACATGTCATACAAGAATTTCCATTTCTACTAGTGATCAAATGACAGACACTTTATTTTTCATTAATTATTTTCTGTGGACATTTGTTGGGTGAACAAATAACAATGACTATATACTATTCTCATTATACTACTTTTTAAAAGGCATACTTAAAGTTCAAATAATTCTTTGAATGTGTTAACCTCTAATAGTCCTATTATTAAGGTGACAGTATGGATCTGACATCAGAATAGATTTTTTTTTTTCAGTGTTGCTTCATTATTGTGTTCAGTGTGAAACCTTTGCAAGTGTGTCCTCTCAGTGAGACAGCCCATGGCCTGGGTGCAAAGGATATTTATGAGGTGATGTGTAACACCATGACCTTCATGGAATTAAGGCTATGAAAGATTATGTATAACCTCAGAAAGTACTCTTCTGCCTACTTTTAAATATCACATTTCATGTAAGAAAGATTCTAGACTTTTAAACAAGTTTTATCCATTAATGAATCAAGTTGCATTGAGATCCAAGGTATGTTCATCCCCCACTAAATTATGTTTGTCAAATAGAAATATCTTAGCCTTTTGTGTCTCAGTTTTCTAATTTTCTTTTTTTAGTGCTGGGATTAGGTCAGATGATCTATCAGATCTTTCAAATAAAGTCTGTGACTATCTGAAATGGGTAGTTATGGGAGTGACAGGAACATTTTGCTTCTGGACTAGCTCCATTATGACGCTGTTATATCAACAGGACACCAGCTTAGCTGCAGCAGAGTCCAAAAGACTCACGGGCTGGGTAGTTGCCTTGTAGATTTTGGTCACCAATTCTCAAACAAGAAATCACAGGAAAATCATCTCATCATCTTCACAGTTGGATAGCATTATTGTACTACCTAAATTAGGCCAAGGACTGAGCCACAGTTAGGACTGAATTACCTCTTTAAAAGCTGCAGTCTCTCCAAGTCCTGGTAAAGGGCACCATCAAGGGAAACCCACATCAAGACTAATGAGCACCTGACTGAAAGCAGCCATGGGACTACTTTAGAAAAACTGCCTTCCTGCCGGTGCCTGAATCTAAACTCTACCATTCTCCAGGAAAATACTTTACTTGTGCCTTCTAGCTACTGCCAACCCACTAACTTAATTCAGAAGAAAGAAGAACTGATGCTGGCTGGGTCCGTCTCTCCCTTCTTTAACCTTTCGCCTTTAGGGCAACATGGTAGAAGTCACTGCAGACCAACTGAGATCTGTAGATATGACCTTGGAAGTTTATGAGTTCTCTGAATAAACTTCTTACTCATCGCTGCCTCTGTCTGCATTTAATTTTTGTTTGGTTGTTTGTCAGTGACTCCACACCAGACTATAAGCTACATGAGGGTAAAGATCATGTCAGCATGTTTGCTTTATTCCCACAATATATACTCAGTCTAGCATAGCCCCTAGATGATCACTGAAATCCAATGAATGTTTGTTGGGTGAATTAATGGTCTTCTCTAGATTATCAAGAAACATTTGCTAGCCTAAAAGGTCTTCTGTATATTTTTCATTTAACAAATATTGATTGTTTGAGTGCTATTACAAGTCATGCACTAGATTAGATACTGCATATACATCAATGAACAAAACTGACACAGAAAGCCATCTCTTGCTTATATTCTAGTGTTGAGTAACAGTTTTTTAACAAATAAAAATGGCATAATTTAAGGTGTTAATGTGTTTTAGTATTATGAAATGATTACAACAATCAAGCTAATTAACATTACCCATTATTGCACATAGTTACCTTTTTTGTATATGATGAGAACACTTGAGTTGGCAAATTTTAAGTATATAATACATTATTAACTATGGTTACCATGCTGTACATTAGGTCTCCAGAAATTATTCATTTTTCAACAGAAAGTTTGTACCCTTTGTTAAACATCTCCCATTTTCCCAACCTCTCAGACCCTGGTAACCACCATTCTACTCGCTGTTATTATGAGTACAACTTTCTTATATTTCATATGTAGGTGATATCATGCAGTATTTATCTTTTTGTGTTTGGCTTATTTCACTTAACATTATATTGCACAGATTCATCAATGTTATCTCAAATAGTAGGATTTCCCTCTCTTTTTTTTTAAGACTAAATATTCCATTGTCTATACTATTACTAATGGAAAGAGAATGTTTTAAGCCAAGTTACAAAAAGAATTTTCTGTAAACAGCCAGATTATACATATTTTTGGCTTTGTGGATTACATGGTCTTTGTTACAACTACTCAATTCTGCCATTTTAGTGCAAAAATAACCACAGACAATAAAAAAGAGAATGAGTGTGGCTGTGTTCCAACGAAACTTTATTTACAAACAAACAGATGGCAGGCCAGTTTTAGTCCATGAGCTAAAGGTTACAATCCTCTGCCTTAGGTATAAGGTAAGGTATGGATATTCCCTGCCTGAAAATATAGAAGATGCAGCTGGGTACACTCTTTAATTTTATTACAGTTTTGAAAAATATTCAGGTCTTTATAAAATCTTCCCCAAGCCAGAGACACAGGACCTCATATCACAATCAAGATGTCAATAAATCAATTAATCAGTCTCCACTTTGTGTTACACTTTGGAAAAAAGTGAGACTATACTGAAGGGCTGAGAAATAAAATCATTTTAAATGAAAATTTCACATATATTGTGAATACAAACAAGAATTTCCAAAACCCTATAGGAAATGAAATTCTTAAGATTTGTCAAACATGTTTTATAACTGTGAAGTTCAATTCATTAAATATTTTTCTAAACCCATTTTTTCTACTGCCAAAAAGGAATATGAAAAAACTTAAATGAGTCAGATATATTTCCTAAACCTGAAATTTAAAAAATGTTAAAAATAGTAAGATTTTAAGCTCAAGTGGAACTTGCAGAATCTACCTTGAACTTAATGTTCCAACAGTTGAGATTTCTATGAGCTAGAAGCAATGTTGGAACATGACAAGATATATGATAAGAAGGAGGAATGAATTAAAAATTCAATGAGAAACCAAAGAAATTCTGTTACAAAGGGTGATTTTTTAATTTACTTTTTTATGGCCATCAATGGAAGGAAAAGTGACAGATTAGGGAAAGATGTTGGTGCTTTTATATTTCCTTGCTGCTCCAGGTCACCAGATAGAGTTAGCAGCAAATTCTACTTATTCTATAAAGGAAGAATTAATCTATACAATAATTAAGAAATAGAAACATCATTTTATTTAAAATCATCTTACTTTTTTGGATATTACTGACAGCTTTCCATAAAGCTTCTCTAATGAGTACCTAGGATATGATAAAAAGTTAATTACTGAATATCTTCCATGTACATGAAATCAAGACATCATTAGATTCTTTTCTTTACAAGCTACAGCCTAGAAATGTTAACATAATAGCTTTCAGTATTTGGAGGCAAGCATATACATTAACTCCTCAATGTCATTGATTGGTTCTGTGACCTTAAGGGAAAAGATGAATAACAAAACTAATTTTACCATAGAATAATTGATATAAGCAAGAATTAAGTTACTAGCATTTCATCAATGTTATAATGAAACCATATTTAACAAAACAATGTTTTTTTGAGGAGCTGCTATATCCTTTCAAAGATCTGGTTAATTTCTATAAATTCCTCCCCAGAAAGTATACATGGTGTATTATTAGGAAAGACTCTTAGTTGTAAACTATAGACACCAACCCTAAGTAACAAAAAAAAAAAAAAAGAAAAGAAAAAGAAAAGAATTTATTACTGGGATATTGGCAGGACAATGGAAGCCAGGGGCACCTGAGAAAACAGGCATGAACTTAGGAGACTCTGGAGAGTCAGGAGGGATGTCAGAAGGGTAGCAGTAATCTTGGGGCTGAGCACTCTTGCCAGGATGCCACTATTATTCCCATTGCTTTATTGCTTCTGCTGCCATCACTGAAATAAATAACTTACAACTTTTTTCCTCATCTTTTCATCACTGGATCAAGATTTAAGCCTCAGGAAGAAGCATCCATTTGACTAATATTAGGCCATTTGCTCTTGCTTAGACCCTGCCAGAAGAAGCAGGAAAGCCAAAATCACAAATTATGCATCTATGAAGACTGCATATAATGATGGTGGTGGTGGTGGTGGGGGTATGGTTCCTGCAAACAGAATTAAGGTAGTACTAGGATGCAGAAGATACAGAGGAGCCAAATAATGACAAATGTTTCCTGTATTTACATACCTATAATACTGATAAAATTATGGAAACATTTTTAGTAATTTATAGACCAAAAACTACATATAGATCTTTTGAAGGTCCATTTTCTCCTACTTTAACATACAACCACAATTCTGCCAAGCTGCTAAACATCTATGAAGGGTGAAGCACTAGGACTCAAAGTCAAATCAGACGTAATTCCCGTCTCTAAGAAATTTCTAGTCTGGTAGGGACAATTTTTAAAGTTATGGTAAATTGTAATAGGATTACCTAAGAGAAAGATGGCTATGTAGGCTTAATGAAGGAGGGCTTTTAAAATGAACCGTGAAGAAGACCAACATTTCAATAAGTGGATTGGAGCAGAAGGGCTTTCTAGTCATGAGCTAAGATGACAATATGGAGAAAAAGTAAATACCACTGCAGTGACTCATATAATCAGTTGAGTACTTAAAAATATGCATGGTGAGGAGTAGTCAGCATTAAAACTATGAGAATTAGGGTGGGAGCAGAGCACAGGCTAAGGATCATGACCTTTTTCCTTTGAGGGGTAAATTATAGCATGGGAGCAGAATAGGGACCTGATCATTAGTGTATTAAAAATATTTACTCTGAAATATTATGAATTGAGATTGAAGAATATAAAGGCAGGAAGTCTTTCAAAGAGGACACTGCAAACATTCAACGTGAGGGTGACCAGAAAGGAGAAGATAAATATGCAAACTTTGGTGAAAAAAGTTGGATACATTGGGTGTTGGAGAAAGAGGTAGTTTAAGTGGAATGCAGATTTGAAATCAGCATGAATGGCTTGTTAAAGGTGCTGTCTAATGAACCTGAATTCCTAAGGCAAGTCTAAGTTTAGCCTTAGAGGTGCTGAGTTTAATGTGTCATAGACATCTAAAAACATTGATGTCTAGTCTTGCGTTTGAATTTCAATGTACAGTAAACATTCAACCATAATACTTCAAGTGAGGGCAATGTTTAATTTTATTTATTTTCATAATTTAAAAATAGCTAATATAGGTAATTCTGAATATGGATAATATTTTAGTATAATTATGTTTGTATTTAGTTTAGCTTCATCTGAGAATGTTGTAGAATTTTGATATTTTAATATCATCATATTTGGTTTTCAGTTCTTTGCTACACTCCAGTTTGGTATCTTCTGTTTGGTTCTTCATTCACAGAGGAAGGTTAACTGAAAAATGTTAGGTCATTTTTATAAAATGTAAAGTCAGATTAAATTTTTTGGGAATTCGTCCTCAACTGCACATTCTTGAGAAATTAGTTAAGGCAATAATTTTATTTTTAGAAACCAAGTTTCAGGATAGGGAAGTGGGAGAGTTGTTATTCTGTGTCCAAGAGCTTCCCAAAGCCACATGTATGGAATCATACATTTTTGTGTTAGTACATATTAACAGCCATTCAAAGAAATATTGAGGATTTTGATAAACTATAATATCAACCCATAAGATAAAATTTGATATACTTTTGACTGATAAACTAGCCTGGATATTTTCCTTTGATGGTTTAAGCAAGATTTCTATGAATTGTTTAAAATATATTCTCAGCTCCTTGTCTCTACTAAGCCAGATACTGTCAAGCAGTACAGTATCTAATTCATTAAGCCAAGTACTGAATTGTCTGAGATTCAGTCTATGTGGTAATGGCTACTTTGACAATGAGTTTCATTTGTAACTTTTAGCAAAAATATCTCCCTGGTGAATGATGTTCTAAGTTCTATACCTTAGGAACAATATTCTATAACTTAGTTAAACTCCTATAGCACTGACTATGATAGGACCACTGTCTGTTGTCTTGACTGCAATACTAATTTTGAATTTGTCCAACATGAACATTTTCCTAACATATACAGAATGTCATTTCCTGATGTTATTCCTATCATGGGCATTCTGCCTAGAAGTCCTTTGGCCACATCAAAATTCCCTTTGACAGCATGAATAAATATAGCTAACTGTGTGGTGTTATTTATAGCTGTACTTTCATCAGCTGCAATAGAATATGCCATAAAAGATTTAATTTTTTCATGCATTGTGTCCTATAAGTGCTTAGCCAAGTCTACAGTACATTGAACTACAATATTTCTGGCTAGACAGATTTTTGCAATTGATTATTTCTGCTTTATGCACATAATTTCTGATGCATTCTGTAGACACTTTAAAAAAATCAGTTCATCACCTGCAAAAAGTTTTAAAGTCTGAAAAAATTATCACAATTTATAGTGGCATTGCACTATAGCAATATTTATTTTATTTACTTTACAAAGTTTAGAAATTTTAGTATTTTTTATAAAGTTTATTTTTCATCACTCATTTTTTTCTGTATACATATCATAGTTCTTAAAATGGTTCATCTCATAATAGTGTATTAAGTCCTATTCTCCAGAAGCTCGTTTACTTTGCATAGTGAACACATCATATACACATTTTCTTGAAATTTTCCCATTGGCTTGTTTCTCTTCACCCTGTTTTAAAGACATGAATATCAAGAAAAACTTTACAAACCAGCAGAACCAGTGGCATAATGATGAATAACCACTGCATCCTGGTCTCAGTTTCTGGCTCAATAGGGAGTGACGGAAACTGTAGTAAACTAGATGTGGAATTCTCACACAAAGGGGGATTCCAAGCATATATAATTTATCTAGTTATCTTCAGTTATTGATTCTTGGTTATTTAAATTTTGATTAGAGAATATAATGTGTGTGTGTGATACTAGTCCTTTCAAATGTAGGTGTGGTGCAATATGTGGGAAATTTTTTAAGTGTTCTTTTTCATATGTGCTTTAAAATGATGGTATTCTGTAGGTTTGGAGTACAATATTTTATGGAAGCTCATAGATCAAGCTTGCTAATGTACATGTTCTCATTGTCTTATTGACTTTTGTCTGCCTGATGTATCAGTTTCAGAGTAATATATTAAAATCTCTCTGAAATTCCAGTGGGAAGTTGTCTATTTCTGCTTATGGTTCTGTCAGTTTTTTCTTTCTATCTTATGTTTTGATAATATGCAATTAGGTAAATATGTATAAATTTAGAACTGATGAATCAAACTTCTATTACACTCCTCCCTTATTTTTTGTAATGCTTTTTACCTCATACTTTGTTACATATAAATATGCCTATACCCGTTTGGTTTGGGTTAGTATCTGCCAGACACTTTTCTGACCTTCAGCATTTCTGTGACTTTATATATTAGATGTGTCCCTTCCAAATGACGTATAGTTGGATAAATATAAAACCTTATGCTTGTTGCTTGCACTAAGAATTCCTGTTGCCATTTTATAATGATGAATTTGAAATTGCTCTCATTTTTTACTTTTCATTTTAAAGTAATTTCAAAATCACAGAAAAGTTGCAAGAGCAGTACAACACCTACATATTCTTCACTAGACTCCACTGTTGTAACATTTGACATTTGCTTTATCGTTCTCTTTGTCTTTGTCTGTCTGTTTAGCTTTTTTTATATTTTCTATACCACTTAAGAATAAGTCTCAGACATGATGCCCCATTACCTTTAAATTGTTGAAATGTGTATTTTTCTAAAACAAGGATAGTCTCCTACATAATCATAGTAAATCCATAAAAATCAGATAATTAGCATTGGTACAATACAACTGTTTCACCCTCGAACTTCATGCACATTTCTTTCCACTGTCTCAGAGATGCCGTTTATAGCAAAAATCAAAGAAACATACAAGATCTGCTTTGTTTTTCTTTTTCCATTCTAGTCCAGCATTCAATCTGGTACATTATATAGGATTTAGTTGTCAAGTCTCATTAGCCCCTTTTACTTTATAGCAACATTTTAGTTCTTCCTTGACTCATGTCTTAATACTTCTACAATGTAGAGGCTAGTTAATTTAATTCCATATTTGTTAGATATTTCCTCATGATTCAATTCAGGTTATGCAATTTTGGCAGATATGTGAAGATTTAGTATTTTGTTTAATATGAGGTTGATCTGTCTCACTACTGTTGATATTTACTTTTATCACATGACTAAAATAGCATCACTGTAAGGTCATCAATTTAAATTATTTTTTTATTTATTAAGTGTCATAATAATACATATATCTTGGAAATATACTTTGAGATGATGAAAATACACTGTTCTTTATCAAACTTTCACTCACCGGTTTTAGCATCCACTGATGAGTCTTCTTTTTAATTTATTATTTAATTGAAGGACAGGGAGGAGAACAGTTGAACAATTAGGTTCCAAACAGATTTCTAATTTTTCTCTTTAAAAAATGGGTGGGTGAAGTTTGTTATTCTCTAAGATATGGCCTCATTTTATGGACCACCTGCTTTTGGAGTCGCTTCTGCTGTTTCAAACTATGCTCCACCTCAGATCTTCTGAATCAGAGTAGTGAGGGTGGAGACAGGAAATCTTCATTTTTAAGATTGCCCCAGCTGGTTCCTAAATATATAGAAACACTTTAATAGAAGAGTCAAGTGAACTTTGGTTTAAGGATTTGCCTAATCCTGAAAGATTGAGGACAAAGAATATAGAAGTTGAATTTGCTATAATAGGTTATAAATATTACATCAGACAGCCATGAAGATAGGATGGATTTATTCAGCTTAGAATGCTCACATTCTGTCCCCAAATAGATGAATGTATAGCACATCATTTAAGCAGGAAGCCGTTTTGCTCTACATAATCCAACAAGTAAGGTAGAATAATAGATATCTTTTTGTGTAGCTCTTAATGTCTCTGCCCGGAGTCTAAATTTCTCATTTTGCTTGGTGAATATCAGAACACATAGCACTTTGGTCCTATCTAGTTTATTCCAAGCCTTCCATCTTCAGCTCCTTATTTCCTTTGCTTTCCAGTAGTAAACACATCATTATCCATTGAGTTGCTAGGTTCTTTGTTTCCTGAAAGTCTCTGCTGCTGTGAATCATGAAAGAAAATTCTCTTTGTGTTTAATCCCTTTTTAGTGCTATTTTGCCTTGAAAAATTTATCTGAACCACAATCCCAGGCCTGTTTCTTCTGGCTGTTTTTATTATAGTTGGTGGTATGAACTGGCATCCCATGAACTGTTTACAGTTATCGTCCTGTTTCAAATCTCTCCCAGGTGCCATGACTTTGCCCAAGTGGGTTTATTAAGGGCTCTGTAATTGGTTCTGGGCTTCCTCAGTTAATATCCATGCCTTTTCCCATCCAAGCTGTTCTTTAGTTCATTCATAGCATATTTCATTGCAAAGAAATTGCCTATAAAAAAATCATAGTTTTTTTTCCTGGTTTTAGGTAGATTGTAGTTTTTATTTTTATTTTTTGTGGCACTATTTAACACAATAGACACATAGCTTAGAATTATTTTTTACTTGAAGACCATTCTTTATAATTATGAATAGAAATATTGTGATTTTAAATCAAAACAAAAAGGATGGAAGTGTAAGGAAAACTTTACAATATAAAGATAAGAACTTTAAACACAGAAAAAAAATAAGCAATTTCTTGCGTTTTAATCAAAGAACAAAGTGATGAAACAGATAGCAAAAGCAGTTTGGTTAAAACATGTTTATACTGAACTGGGTGTTTATTAATACATAAATGGATTATCTTTTATCGTTTTATATGCTATTTACCAAAAACTGACTTTGCATACACATGTCATTTTAACACAGTTGATTTTACTGATGTAAACAGATGCTCTGGAAGCCTAAATAACTTTCCTTAATATTAGAAACAGTCCTACTAGTCAAACTATAAAATAATGCCCTTTTTACCTTTTTACCTTATTCTTCTTATGACTCTCATCACATTAGATACAGAAATTATGGTCTTTGGTGAAGCCAAATTTTGTTATAAATCTCCACCTTTTAGATTAAAGTGACAGAAAATTTAAATTTTCTTAATTTCTAACCTAAAAGAGTTATTGCTAGATTTCCTTTGCATCAAATACAAAAGATGATTTTTGGCAAATGAAATATTTTCCATTTCTTGCACAGAAAATTAATGAGTAAATTATATTTCTTAGAAGCATTTGTAAGCTTAAAAACTTTATGTGCTTTGAGTTATATTGACAAACCCATGTGCTTATTGGTTTCTTTCTATTTCGATGAATAAGGGCAATGCTAGCTAAACCAAATGAAGTAGGGAGGTTTTAATTTTTTTGTTTTTATTATTTTTTAATTTAATTATTTATTTTGTTGTTATTTTATAATGTTCCATTAATTTGAGACATTGGCAATCTGCAAATCTTGGTTTATCTATGACGAGGCATTTGTATACTTACTACTTGTGCACTAAGTACTTATTTCCCTTTTTTCATCCACACTCCCCCTGTTCTTGTCCTTCTTCTCTCTTCTTTTCTTCTGTTCCTCACTCTGCCTTGCATTATATTTTCAGTTTTCTTACTCAACCCTTTATCAATACCCACCTATATACAATGAGCATTGTGTCCACTCTAAACACGTTCACTTCCTTTCAAGATGCATATATATCTAGTCACTTTGCCAGACATTGGCAAATAGAAGATAGTAATGGTTTCAATTTTGACAAAAATCTTGATTCAGCTGAGATTTTTCTATTTATGTCAGAACCTTCCAAGATAAACTAAAGAAAGAAAAAAAATCACTGTTTTACTTTGAGGATTGAAGTTCCTTCAAACAAAATATGTTTGTGTTACTGCAAAAGAAGCAAGGATATGAAAAAAAGTATTTTCTAGTTGTTCATTCTTGTATTTGATTTTTATAACATATTTTTTAGATTATAAATGTAATTTAATATACTATTCAGAATTATGGAAAAGTATATTACTTAAAATAAAAATTATCCATTAAAGAAAAATTATACTCTTTTTTTAAGATTTATTTTCTTTTTGTAGTTAATACCCAGTTATCCCTCAGAATTGTCTGCTAAAAAAAAAGAATCCTTTCTTATTTCCTTTTCTTGACCCAATTTTATTGTCTCCTGTTATATGTTATAATCATCTTTGCTTCTCATTCATTTAACATATAAGCACTTTAGTTGTAATGGATTATGTATAATCTATCTCTGAGGCACAGACTCTGAGTTGTTTGCTGTGTTAGCCCAGCAATAAGCAAAAGGAGAAATAAATATAAGTATATAAAATATCAAATGATGTTTCATTGGTTTTATAACCTGTTTTAAAATTAATGTGTTATGAGCAATTTCCCTTCTTATTAAATATTTTCTGAAGCTATATACTATATATCTATATCTATATATGAACTATAGGTAGATATAGATGTAGGTGTTTTTTGCATTTTATGTAGTCAAATAAAATAATTTTTCCTTGATGGATTCCATGTGTATTACTAGGCATTAGAAAGACTTAGACATATGTTTACCAACATTTTTCACAGCATTTTATAGGTTTGTTGTTTATATTTAAAATTTAACTGTCTCAGAGTTATTGTGTAAACTTGTTATGAAAATGTGGAAGAGTAGTATAATGAGTTCTCATGCACATTATAACCGAGATTTGCAATTATAAGTCCATGGTCAATCTTGTTACATTTATACCTCTACCTACTCCTCTCCTCTTATTCTAAGGAGAGGACAACATCTTATTCATCTGAAAATATTTCTTAGGTATCTATGAAAGATAGGGCTCTCTAAAATAACATAACAAAACCACTACTGTAACATCTAAAACAATGAATTATTCCTTATAGTACTAATTTTTAATGTAATGAATGAAGTAGAAGTTGCTACGATTTTCACTGTGGATTTGTAACCTTACCCAGATTTCACTTACAGCTTTTTCTTTGATTCAAGCTGGTTTTGCCTAGATAATGGCGTTGTGACTCATTTTTTTTCCCCCTAACCTTATCCTTATGCCTACTCCCTTAATTATTTAACCTTAAGATATAAGGTTCTGGCCAGTGTCAAATCTTTTAAGGATGAAGTCTCAGGTTATCCACAAGGAGGAAAGTAAGTTTCAGTTACACTAAGGATAACATTTTGGCTTTAGATGTGTTTCAACCCTAAATCCTTCAAGGCAAAATAGCCCCACAGACCATGGGACCAGACAGTAAGGTGCCATTGCTGATTCCAGAACTGGACAAGATGACCAATTACCGCAGCCCCATACAATCAGTAGCACCCATGACCCCCAACTCCTTTCATTTTCATGACTGATAATTTTTCCCTATATAATCTATCCCCTTGAGAAACCCAGAGAGCCAGGTTTTTAATGGTGATAGCTTGCCTGTGTCTCCAGGACTTGTAACTCTCTGAAATAAACCCTTAACTTTATTTGCTACAAAACCTGTATGTATTTCATTGGCTTAGATGTGCACAGACAGATGGACCCCTTTGTTCCAGTAATAGATTCTTAGCATCCATCTCATCACCAAGTTTTGAATAATTTACTCTTTTCAGTGTAGTTTTATCTTTCTTTTTGAGGAAGTTCATCAGAAGGGACCACCTTTCTTGGTCTTTCTTTCTCTCTGGGGTTAACACAGTAGGCTATATTAGTTTGTTGCCTCATTTCTGCTGATTTCTTCAGTCTTTCAGCTGCCAGGGTAATTTTTATTAATCTGGGGCCTTTGAGCTTCTTTGGATGCTATTAATAAGCTGCTTCCTACTTGTTTTATGCAGCGCAGAGGTAAATTCTAAGCTGAACCATTCCTTTCTCTACCAAGGTTAACATTCCCAATGCACAATCTTTCAAACTAGAAAACTTTAGTTGTGATCTTCCGGTTTTCTTGACAGCTTCCTCTGCGTAGCACAACTTTCTCAGGAGGACAAAATACAAATTGCACCTCACTGATTTTCTTCAATCAGTTTTATCTGCACTTTAACATACATTCTTCAGAACTCCTCATTTAGGGTTGCATTTTTCCTTTACTTCATTATAAGATGTGGGCTTTCCTTGAGCCTCTGTACTTTTGCTCCCCTGTCGCTCATCTGGCTAGCTACCTAACAGCCTTAGATTCAAATTCTTTGCAAGTTATGTTACACCCACACACTCCAGCTTCTGACTATATAGAGAGTACTGTGACTTGTGAGGAAATGAACACCATTAGAATTTTTTATTCCCTCTGTTCTAGTTGTGTGGCCTAGAGCAAGTCACTTCACCTCTTCAGGGTCATTAACTATTATATGGCTTAATGATTGTTTTGCTCATAGGATGGTTATGAAGATAAAAAGAAAAATAAATATAAATTTTTTCATAAGTGTAAAACATATACTAATATTGGCTTCTATTATGAGTATTTCATAAACAGAGATGGTCGATAATAACTGGTCATCGCTGTATAATTAAAGATAGGAGAATATAAACATTCACTAGTCCTTTTTTTGTGAGAACCAATGGCCTACTTAATTTCTAAACTCACTTGACTTTTTCAAATTCTTTGATGCTTTAAACTAGAGAAATTTTAAAGCTAATGACATTCTTGTATAAGTTTCTTAAGTTAACTGTTAGTTACACAGACATGGTCTATCTAAAACTTGAACTAGATAGTACTTGTAAGTTGAGTTCCCTGGAAAACAGACCCTGAGGAGAAATGCCATCCAGTGTTGATTGGTGAATGCTCTTGGTGACAATAACCCCGAGGGGCTAGGGAAGCAGTTTGAATACAGGGGAATGCTAAACTGAGATGTACTCACATCAGAGGCTTCAGTCAATCCCATCAGGAGACTTGGAACTCCTTGACCTTTGTATTTCCTTCTTCCATCACCCTAGGCTACCCCAGTATTGGAGGAGCAACCTCAGTGGATGTGGTGCCATTTAGCCAAGGGCTCAAGTATGAGTGATTAGTTACCAATACTCCCAACACCTGGAGGTTTGAATACCGCCATCCTAAAGGAAGATCTGTACAGTGAACCACACTATTCCCTACAACTGCCTTTATCTTTGGTTTGTTACTGGGATCTCAATTTCCCTAGCGTTTAGCTTATATATAAACTTAGGCAAAGTAAATTCACCATTCTGAGTCCAAAATTTCCACATATATAGTATATCATTCCCTCGTGGGGTTTTCTTTTTCTTTCTTTCTTTCTTTCTTTCTTTCTTTCTTTCTTTCTTTCTTTCTTTCTTTCTTTCTTTCTTTCTTTCTTTCTTTCTCTCTCTCTCTCTCTCTCTCTCTCTCTCTCTCTCTCTCTTTCTTTCTTTTAAATGAGATATCATTCCTGTTCTAGATATGGCAAGTTGCAAGTGCAAGTGCATCATGGTCTATCTTGTGGAAATGAAAGTCCTGCACATGACTTTGGGGTTCTAAATAATGAGAAATTATAATGCTTGATTATAAAACACTCTGATCTGGTTGCTATGTTAAAATGGTCGAAAAGGTTCTTCTTTGATTGAGTTTGAATAATTTCAAAGAACCAACAAAATGCCAGAAAACACATTTTAGGAGTTAGACTGAATTTAGCATCTGAGTTAAAAAAAAAAAAAATCAGTCTATGACTTGGTAGCCCTTCAGTGGTTTAATTGATATTCCTACTTCTGCCTTTTATTCAGCAGTTCAATGAGATGTGGAGGGGATACCAGAACTTTAGGGAGCAGGTGGGCATTATTTATATTGTTTCAAATCAATTTCTGATTAAGGCAAATCTGAATTATTTCAAGGGAGATTAGTTGGTGTTAAAAGTTAACACCCAAATAGAGACCTCCTTCTGAGAGTTCCAAACACCAAATGGCCACAAAATCTTTATGTATGCTTCTGGAGAGACCCATATTTTATCTAAAATTCTCTCCCCAAATTAAAAATTTCTTTTATCTGTAGTCATTTAGTCTCGGTTGGAAGACATTAAAACAATCCTTGATTGTTGCTTTTAGATCTTTGACCTTATTTATAACACAATCTCATGTATATGGCTGTGTTAATATCCTGTAAATTAACAAACATGCTGCTTTGAATACAAAAGCACCTAGCTGGTACTTAATTATGTAAGTATTTTTCTGAAAGAAATTCTTTTGAATGGGAAGATTATCCATTGAGGAGTTTTCTTAACTGGGTGAGAAGACCTTCTAAATCCATTCAACTATATTTATGAGTCTCAATTCTTCCTCTCCGAGGGGATGGAGCTAAGGTCAGCCACATACAAGAGTGCTGCTAACAGATGGCCACAAACCTCCAGCTTTGGCAAGCAGTTGGCACTTAAACAACAAAATTTTCTTTTTTTAGAGAAAGGGGCTGAAAGAGTTTTTTGTTACAATGTAAATACCTTAGATATAAGAGTACATAAAATGTTTTTCCATTAATAACCTTGATATAAATCTGTTAATTTTTTTTTCAACGGAAAACTAGCTTAGAAAAGTTTTGAATATAGACAAAGAGCACAGGTAAGAGCAAAATAAAAGTTACTGGAGACTCCCTTATTAAAACTATAATTTTCAAATGTTCAAAAATTTGTGTGTCATTAAGAAAAGAATATTGCATTAGAATTTGGAGGCCTGAGTTTTAGAGGAATCTCTGCTTTTGTAATTTTGGCAAAAGTGCTTATTCTTTCTTTGTATACATTTCTTGTGTTAAAATACAGAACTTGGGACTAGATTAGGACTCAGCAAATTTTTCTTATAAGGGCCAGATAGTAAATATTTTCATCTTTGGGGTCCAGACTGTCTCTGATGCAACTACTCAACTCTGTCCTTGTAGTAAGAAAGTAGCTGGAAGCAACAGGTAAATAAATGACTGTGGCCGTGTTCCAATAAAACTTTGTTTACAAAACCCATGGCTGGCTGGATTTGGCCCAGAGTCTGTAGTATGCTGACCTGTGCACTAGATAATAGTTTCTAAAACTGAATGATTCCTGGATATATTGTTGCTGAACCCAAGTTTGTGTGTTCAATGC
Organism: Cynopterus sphinx; assembly: GCA_030015415.1. Lineage (NCBI taxonomy): Eukaryota > Metazoa > Chordata > Mammalia > Chiroptera > Pteropodidae > Cynopterus > Cynopterus sphinx. The sequence continues at coordinate 50,682,231 of CM057383.1, read as the reverse complement.
TGTGAAAGGCCAAAACTCAAAATGTCATGAGTTTGGAGTAAGGAAAGGTTTAGTGAGTGAGAAGGCACCAACTGAAAAGATGAGAGACCTAATGGGGTCTCATATTCATCTTGCTCTCTGGACTAGGTTACTGGTTTTGAGGGGTTTGGGGAGAACTGGTATATGGAAGCACTGGTGGGCAAGCTTGAAATGGAGGACTTTGGAACTTGGCCACTTATGGTAAAGAAGCCTCAACACTGGATCTTCCTGGACAATGGACCCTTCACTTTTGAAAGGGTTCTGGTGTTCAAGTTTCAGTTATGTCTTGGTCTGTGTGTATTGCAGGGTGGGGAGACTTTTGCTTCAGGTGAAGCTGGAGGTCTGAGTTCTCTCCTTTGTGAATGCTTTGGCTGCGTGACTTATTGTTTTGGTCTGTTATCTCTGAAAAACAACTCAGAATCTCCTTAAATAAAAGAGGACCATTTTGAGCTGGTTCTGTGGTGATGGAATCAGTTATCTTCTGGCATCACATTATATTGTGACAATAGTTACATGCAAACATCTCAGTTGCATATGGCAATAAACATTTGTTTGTCACATGTCTGTGATGCTGCTGAGTTGATCCGGCTGGTCTGAACCGCACTTGCTCATGTGTATTCAGGTTGGCTGGGTTACTGATCTGGGTTGCAGCATCTGGGGCAGCTCTGCCTCCTGCTACAGATGTGGTGGAACCACTGGGATCGTTCTCTTCTGCATATATTCCTTCTGTAGTTTCTCTGAAGTAACCATAGAAGCTCTCTCTGAGTCAATGGAATAGACACAAAAGTGAGAGTATAAACATGTGACATTTCTTAACAGTCTTGGTTTGAAATTAGCACAATGACAATGTCACTTTTGTCTACATGTCATCGTCTAAAGCAGGCCATATGAATTTGTCTACATGTCATGGTCTAAAGCAGGCCATATGAATTGGCCCAAAGTCACAGGGGAAAGAAGTATATTCTACCCACAATGAAATCCTGGCAAGAATGCGGATCAAGAGTCATTCAACCAATTCTTTTTTTCTTATTTAAATCACACTTTTGGGCCCCATTGCCAGAGATTTTTATTCAGCAAGTTCCTGGCTAAGTTTAAAAATATGTAGATGCTTAACTATTCTAATGATCAGTCATTGCAGAGAACCTCTGATTAGAAGCTTTCTCAGGCCACTTGCAACTCCATTTTATTTGAGTCTATGAAATGAAGTTTCATTTTTTTTTTTAAGTTGAACTTTATTCTCAGAAAGTTTTTTTAATTTGATAGCTGGGCTCAGCGGTCACAGTTAGTGTTTCAGAGCCACAAAGCAGGCTGACTGTGGCCTTGACGGAAACTGTTGTTCTCCCCACATGGTGCTCTGACCTGCTTTATCCTCACCCACTCCTCCATGTCTTCCCCTAGACCCCTCCTGTTGGGGCCAACTCACCAGGTTCTTGTGGAGGGAAGTTGATGATAATCATCAGTCAGCACAGCTGGACTAAAACCAACTCATTTCACACTACAGTGGCTGGTAATCAAATGGTACTACATGCTTTATTAATTTGTAATCTCCCTTCTCCTCTCCCTTTCTTTTCTTTCACCCATAGGTTGCTTAAAAATTCCTTGATTGTGCAACAGTGGGGAGTAATCTTTCTCCAAAATATGTGGCACCTTTATTATGCAATTGCTAAATTCAGCAACTTGGGGCATTTCTCATAAATATTTGATGCTCCACTTTAAAATTTATATTTGGGGTGATTTTTCTTTTCTCATTTGAATGAAGCTTTTAATTGTGGCACAGTGGCTGATACCGTCACCATCAATATTCGTGGGTCAATAGCACATTAACGGGTAGCAATGTTAGGTCTCCATTAAGCTGCAGCTGTGGCTGGGAGGAACATGAATGCCCAGATGAGTCCTTTCATAAAAGCTGAAGTCAGCATGTCATTGCCAACCACAGAAGAATTATCATCATCATTTGGCTTGCTAAAGTAACATGAATTTCTTTTAAAAGTCCACACATTTAAATTGCCAGCATATGATTTATACAACACCAGAATTTGTCAGCTGGTTTAAGCTGACTTAGAGACTTATTTAGGCAGTGGGTGGGAAGAAAATGCAATGCAGAACCCAGAAGTACTTTTATTTTTATATTATTTATTTTTATTAGTACACTACATTTATATAGAAATTTTCTTTTATGTACCAAGAAATTTCTTTAAAAATATATTTAACAAATTCTACTAATACATCAAACTTCAGAGATGGCTTATGCCATGTTTTATGTTGATGCTATTTTTAAGTAACAAGTAAAAACAATTCATATTGTCTCTAATATTTGCATCAGTTGGTGTGTGAATGGTTACAATTTTGGAGAAAAAGAATTTACAAAATGCAAACAATCAAGAATCATTTAAAAGGTAAACAAGTAATAGGAAGCTGTGATCTTACAGGTGTCAGCAAACAGTTTTTATAAAGGACCAGAGAGTAATATTTTCACCTTCGTGAGCCATGCGATCTGTTTTGCAGCTATTCATTTCTGTCATTGTAGCATGAAAACAGTGATAGACAATAAATTTGTTAATAGACATAAACAAATGATTGTATCTGAAGTCCAGTAAAATTTTATTTGTAAAAACAGGCAATGAAATACACCAATTTAAAAAAAAGTTTATTATTTATTGTTTACAAAAAAGAGACCCAACTATTTATTGTTTACAAGAAATCTTTTAAAAATATAAATACACATATAGATTAAAAATTAAAGGGTTTTTATTATTTAATAAAGGGTTTGATTAGCTAACACTAATCAAAATAAATGAGAGCTGCTATATTAATTTAAACAAAGTAGACTTCAAAAGAAGAAAAATTATCAGAAATTAAGAGGGCCACTACAAAATGTAATTGAAAACCACATTGGAATACCACTTCACACCTGTTACAGTGGGTGTTATCAAAATATAACAAATATAATAAGAGTTGGAGAAAACGTGGAGAAAAAGGAACCCGTATACACTGCTGATAGAAAAGTAAACTGGTGCAGCTATTATGGAAAACAGAATGGGAGTTCCTCAAAAAATTAAGAATAGAGCTATCATATGACCTGACAATCCTTCCTCTGGCTATCTACCTCCCAAATTTGAAAACATTTGTTCGTAAAGATATGTGCATACCTATTTAATTACAACATTGTACAAAGTAGCCAAGACATGAAAACAACCTAAGTGTGCTTTGATGGATGAGTGGATAAAGAAAATGTGGTACATATCTACTCAGCTGTTAGAAAGGATGAAACACTGCTATTTGCAATAGCATGAATGGATTTTGATAGTATCATGCTAAAAAAAATAAGTCAAATGGAAATGAGAAAGAACCATGTCATTTTGCTCATGTGTGGGAAGAAAACAGAAAGTAACAAACACATAGACACAGACAACAGAATGGTGGTTAGAGAGGGGAAGGGGGATGGGAGGAGAATGAAGAGAAGAAAGTGGGTCAGATATAAGGTGATGAAGGGAGACTAGATCACAGTTGGTGAGTACATAACATAGTGCAATATACAGATCATGTATTATAAAACTGTGCACTTGAAACATATAATTTTATTACCCAATGTCACCTCAATAAGTTTAACACAAAGAGGGCCATTATAAAGAGGTCAATTCTCTAAGAAGACAATTAACAATTCTTAACGAACAGGTGTCTAGAAACAGAACATCAAAGTATATGAGGCAAAAACTGATAGAACTGCAAAAAGAGATGGACAAATCCACTATTACAATTGAAGAATTCAATACTCCTCTGTCAGTAATTGACACATTCAGCAGGGAGAAATTCAGTAATGACACAGTTGAACTGAACAGCACCATCAATCAACTGAATATAATTGCTATTTATAGTTTATTTTATCCAGCAACAGCAGAATACACATTTTCTCATGTTCATATGAAACATTCACAAAAATTGATCATATTCTGGGCCATGAAATGCATTTTGGCACATTTAAAAGAATAGAAATTATACAAAGCATGTTCTCAGACCACAGTGGGATTATACTAGGAATCAATAAAGAACAGATAGCTGGGAGTGCCAAAATATTTGGAGATTAAACACATGTCTAAAGAACACTCAGTTTAAAGAAGTCTCAAGAGAAATTTAAAAATATTTTGAACTAAATTAAAATGAAAATACAATTTATTAAAATTTTTGAGATGCAGCAAAAGCAATGCTTAGAGGGAAAGTTATAGGACTGCACACATATGTTACAAAGAGGAAACACCTAAAATCAAAAAGAGGCAGTGGACAGATTTAACCCATCGGCCATAGATTGTTGATCCCAGATCTAAAAGGTGATCAATTTGATTCTAAAATAAGCCAACTTTTTTTTTTTTACTCCATTCCATGTGTATAAACCACAGAAAGCAATCCTAAACCATTGGAGCATCTAGAGAAAAGGGAATGTCAAGATCAGTTAGACAAAATAAGTACAGACCTTTGTTGTTACTGAAATAAAGCCCTCAGCATTAGTCCTATGGATGATCAGCACTTAGGACCAGCCCCAAGCAGCCCAGCTCTTACAACTTTATCTGACCCTACTTGGAACATGTATTTCTAACTGACAGCATCTTCCCTCCAATAGTCTCAAACTGGTCTTCTCTTATGCCTGCATAAACTTTCTATTCTAAATACAAGAGCCAGAATGGTCTTCAAAAAATCATTCACCTCTTTGAAATTATGTTTTTTTTTTCTCACTGCTGTTAGGATAAAATAAAATAAAATCTTAATACCTGTAAGGCCAGGCATGATCTAGTGCTGGCCTCTCTCCCCACCCTTATCTCATGCTTTTTTCCCCATTCACTTATTATTCCCTCAGAACACTGAATGTCAAGCATTTTCCTCTGATATAATCGGCACCTACAGTTCTCCAGAAGCCATCTCCTCTTTGTCGCTGTCTCTTTTAGAAAATACCTGATGGGGTTAGTTTTCAATGGCTGCTGTAACAAATTATCATTTCCTATGTGGTTTAAAATAACAAAATTATTCTCTTATAGTTCTGGATGCCAGAACTCCAAAATCAGTTTCACGAGATTGAAGTCAAGGTGTTGGCAGGGTTGACTGCTTCTGGAAGATCCAAGGGGAGGATCAGTTTCCTTGCCTTTTTCAATGTCTAGTGGCTACCTGTATTCCTTGGCTTGTGGCCCCTTCTTCCATCTTCAAAACACACTATCTCATCTGTTTCCTCTGACTCTGACTGCTCCTGCATCCTTCCTATAAGGAAACTGGTGATTACATTTAGGGCCCATCTAGATAATCCGGGATAATCTCTTTATTATTTTAAGATCCTTGACTCAGTTTACATCTGCAGAGTCCCTCAGCATCTAAAATAACATTCACAGGTTTTGGATATTAGGATGTGGACATACTTGGGGGCCATTACTCAGCCTACTACACTATTTATCTTCCAGATCTTAGTTTCTACGTCTTTTCCTCAGGAGGACAAACTGACCTTTCAACTTCATGAATTGTGCTCCCTCAGGTTGTCTCTTTCATTAAACCCTCTCTATTTCATCTCAGTTACTTTTCAGTTTAACACCTGCTTCCTTTATCAGACTTTAAGCCAGAAGAGGTTAAGGAGCATGTCTCTTTTGTTTATCATTGTTGAATAAATGACCTGATGATGTAGGGATTCATTTTCACAGTTGCTGCAAAAGGGCACCTTTTTGGTTTTATTTAAGCAGCTTAAATTTATGATAATGACATTTGAAGTAACATTTTTTTTAGCTTATTTATTTTCTCTCTCTCTGTGTGTGTGTGTTTGTGTTTAGTAAAATAAGCTAAAGGAGAGCATTTTGGGGACATTTTTCATTTTGGCAAGAGAAAAAATACCCAATACAAGACAACATCAACAACAAAAGTAAAAGTTCTATCAGCTTACAAATTAGATATTAAGTGCTTTCACATTTAATGTACTCTGTCCTGTTCTCAAAGAAATAGAAAGTATAAAAGCTATAAGAAAACTTACAAATTGTATTTTACATTTGCATTTTATTGAAGTATCTTTAACACACAATAAATTATTTTACTATTAAGTAGTCATCATTCAAATTTTAATTAACAACCAAATGTTGATAGCTAGGTCTTTGGCAGATCTATAAAAACAAAAAATAAATGACCTTCAATTTTTAATTACTTTTTTACACCTTTAAGCATCATACCTGTTTATTATAAAAAAATATATGTGAAATAAGAAAAACTCAAATAGGAAAATAAAAATACCGAGAAACTCACCACTCAGCAATTACGAGTCTTAATCCTGAGTGTCCAGACATTGTTCTTGGTTATTTCTATGGCCTCTTCTTACTTTTCTTAGGTAGGTCTATCCTGTCCTAGCTATAAACTATGTTCACATGCAAATGATTCCAAATCTCTTATCTCCTGACCTTTACCTCTTCCTCGCTGGCAGACCACTTAATAGCTCTGCCTGAATGTCCAGTAGACATGTCAAATATGATGTCATTGAAAGAGAGACTTTGTTCTTGACAAAACGAGGATACCAAAAAATCACAAAAATATTTAAATTGGTGCAGAACTCTTATTAAACTAATTAGAATATAAAACCCTCCAAAACAAACAAATACTCTAAATGCAAGAAATTAGTGTCTGGTAAAGATCAGAGGGCAGAGGGAAAGATGATTTTGCAGTGATGGTGATAATGTCAAGTAAACTTTTGGGGAAAGGAGTAGATTCCTAGTTCTCTTTCTTTCTGTCTCTCCTATTTTCTCTTAAGTTTAAATTCTTGTAAACTGTGAATCTGAATGATTCCACCAATTGTTACTTGGTTTAGGACACGTTATTGCATGGAGCCTTCACACCAGCCCTTACAGGGTTGGGACTGACTTCGTCTTTGGCCTTTGGGGCCAGTATCTCTGATCACTTACTTGTAGCTGGGCCTGGGATGACTCCATGGGTATGTAACTTGTGCCCTAGTACATGGCCCCACGCTTAGAAAGGCCCAGGCTTGGTTTAATATTCTGCTTTGGCTGTCTGGAAATCTTTAATAATTTTTAAACGAGGGACTTTGTTCAATTTTTATTTTTCACTGAGTACCACAGATTATGCTGTTAATCATATTTTACTGAGAATGGTTTAGAGGAGTTAACAATCTTTTTAGAGAGGATGTGAAGTTTTCAGGCTTCCAGAAAAGAATAGTGTAACTGGAAGATATCTTGCTTGAATTCCCAGAACACCAGCACAGAAGTAGAAAGAATAAGTTAAAAATTATTAAATTTGTCCAAAATATTTATAATTGTTCTGCTAGTAAAAATAACCAGTAATGCAATTAAAAGATAAATGAAAAGCTTAATGGCATGTATATTCTTTCTATGGTTATCCTGAGATAATTTTAAATAGTGAAATTTAACCACCTAGAAAAAATGGTCAAAGATATAAAGTATTAACATAAAGGGAATATAAAAGATAAGTAAACATATGAAAATATGTTTAGCCTAGTTAGCCATGTAGAGAGGCCCAGCTTTAAATGACATAGTATACTTATTTATAAAATTGATAGTGGTTAAAAGTAATAGTATTCAGCAGAAAGAAGAACATTCTCTTATCTACTAAGGAGAGTAACTGGCAGAATCAAATTTGTAATTCTAATTTATTTTCTTAAAACATACATATTCTAGCAATAATATTTCTGGGTATCTGTTTTCATGTCAGAGATTCTTCCCTGGGTCAGTGGGAGAAGAATAGAGCTCTAACAGGCTTTTAGATAAAGTGGTAGGGACCATCACTTTAGGGCTCCATTAGTAGAATTCGTTGCTGCTATGTGGCAGGCATACTCCTTAGACTCCACTGTACTGCTGCAGAAGACGAGGGTAGTTTATATACAGACTTGCATTATCATCTAGAAATATTTTTCCATTCCATAATATGGGTTGAAAATATATATATATATATGAGAATGATAAGGTCTTATATATATGAGATAAGGTCTCTCTCTCTTTTTTTTTTTTTTTTTTTGATGCCAGGGAGACTGCTTTAACTGGATTCAGGGTTCAGTAAAAAACTAGAAACCTTCAGGTTAAATTATGTAAAAATAAATGTTCAACACCAAGGTGAATAAAAGAAAAATGGTTCGAGAGAGAATTAAGTTTTACATTTCTCAAGGAATAAATGTTCCAAAATGTAAGGGTCCAACATGGAAGCTCTACTGCTCATGAGATGGTGCTTACATGTCCAATCTTCCTATACAAATCCTTCCAAATCCATGGTATATAATGATTAAATTACTGCAAGATAATGCAGATAACCAAGTTAAAATTTGTTCATACTACAGTGATACTTTATCACATGGGATTCAGATCATGAGACTGGTTATCATGTACTTTAAATGATTTACACATATATAAGAATATACATACATACATACATACAAATATATATATATATATATATATATATATATATATATTCTTCCTTATATTTCTTATTTGTTTGTAGTTTCTATTTTAAGTGCAAACCTACAGTCATCAAGCCACTATTGGTAAAATAGGTTTTACAGGCAATTCTGAGACTTCGAACTCTACTTAACTGCATCCTTTCTATGCATTTTGAATTCTCAACCAGTAGCCAACCTGCCTTTGAACATTTGGAACATAGCCCATTTGTAGTCCAGAAATGTAAATAAGTCACAATATAATTATCAGGCCCACTTATCCATAGGCATCATTCCCTGAGCTAATTTACATGTTCATTCTTGTTGGCAGCACACACCCTTTAATGACCTAGATGCCTCCATTAGATTGGTCTGTTTTGCCTCAGCAGGGCATAACTCCCTGTAACATTCAGCTTGAAATTAATAATCTACCATAGTAATTAGCAACCCAGTATAAATGAAAAGATCACAGCTGAAGTCATAGCTATTTATTTAAGAGCAAATTATTAAGTGTTCAAGATTGTTTCTATGCTCTCAACCTCAGGAAGTATTGTAAATTGCAAGTTTGCTCTCTCCACCATAAAAAGACTCAATAGCAGCAGTAAATATATACTTTGGAGGAAAAAATATAGGCACTCAGTTTGGATGGTTGTCTTGATCAAAAAGTATAGTCTCAGTTGTATGTGAATAAACCACACGTACATTCAGACACACATACACATGCACACACTCACGCACAGTGGAAGCAGTGGCTGCTAGTGTTTTTCGATTGATAGCTCTACAATATCACCAAGGATTTCATGGCACATAAATGCAAATATACAAAAAAAATAGTGGTTTATAGATGCATACAATCCTGACTCTGATCTATAGCTGTGTAGTTGTGAAAAATATGGTGTTTAAATGCAAACAGCCCTGTTAGCATGGGTGATAGTCTAAGAATAATTGCTAGTACAGAAAAGAGACAAGCAGACTTTAATACCACATCCAACTGAGACCATAACATTAGATATTGCTCTGCTAACAGTGAATATAATCCAAGTGTCTTCTTTTAATAGGAGAATATCCCCCGCAATATAGAAAGAATAGCTAGAACAGGACATCATGTAGTTTAAATCAGATTTATTAAACAATTAAGATCATTTTCTCAACAAACTCAAGTTTAAGAGAACTCCAACATTTGGGAACTTTGCTAATACAGTTCTATCTGGTATTAACTCCAAATTTTATTTCCAGCCCATTTAAAGAGACTGTCTTGTTTAGACATATAAAATGTTCCTTAAATTCCTTAGTTTTATCTGATGTGCATGCTCTGCAGTCCTATCTACAGCTGTCAGACTCTGAAAAGGACATGCAGTTCTATCACAGTTAAGGCTGGAATAGATAGCCTTGTTAATCCAAGTTTAAAAGTTTTTCTTTTCGTCAATTTTAACAACATAATAAAAAGAGGAAGTGAAGGGAAAGAGAAAAAAAAGAAAGAAACCAAAACAAAACTTCAATCCAGAAGTCATATGAAATTACACTCAGCCAAGAGAGGAAGGACCTATCTCCAAGATTTATCCTGTGTTCTATGCTGCAAGATAGAAAAAAAAAAAACCAAACAAATAAACAAACAAACAAAAAACAAAAAAACAAAAAAAAACATTTTAGTTTTTCTAAATTGTTTCCTTCAGAAAAAGATCTCTGTCACAGTTGATGCTAATGTTTTTACAAAACACTGCTCATTTTTCTTGCTTGTTCTTTCAATTTTTTTTTTAAAGATCCCCAAATAGTTAAATGCTTGATAATTGCTATTTGTCAGAAATAACTTACTCTTTTAGTGAGTGGATGGAGTGGAAAATAATAAGAAACACATACATGATAAGTCTTTAAAAGCTTTTGCTTGAAAAACCAAATCTTCCAACAGGATATTATTACCCAAGAAGGCATCTTTTCTGATCCGATTGCACAGAATTATTTCTTTCCGTTCTATTCAAAACCGCTCACTGGCCAAAGGACTTCTTATTTTTTGACAGAGGAAGCACTAGATAAAGTACAGTAAATAAAAATGTTCTGTCTAATAGTTAAAGCTGAGAATTGAGTTAGAATTTCCTGGTGTAAGTTGGTCATACAGAGATTTTTATATATCTCAAGCTCCTCTCAGTTTAGTTGTCACATCTGAAAAGTATTTCCAAGGCATGAAATAGGATTACTGACCTTACTATTAGAGAATTCTTTTTAATCTTCAGAGGATTTTTTTTTTGCATGGGGATAGTAATTTTTCTTCACATTTGATAATGTTTTGCAATTTACTATCTATTAGTTCTGTCTCTTATAGTGTCTCAGAATTTTGTTTATATCTCTTGGTTTTCTAACATAAAAGTTAAAATAGGTTACTCTAGGTATTGATTATATTTATCGCATACTTTAGTCAATTTTCTCAAGTATCTGTGGAAAAAATACTATACAGATTGATAGTTGTTTAGTAAGTGCTTACTGAATTGGGCTGGCCAATTGGGAGTACATTGTGTCACCTGACAAACCTGTCATTCCCCCAAGCTTCCATGTGCTGTCAAGTGAACAATCCTACACTTTCACTAATTCACCACAATTGATTCCCACCTAGTATCTTTTGACTAAATTTTCTCAGTAGTCACTAAATGCATTCTTAATTTCAATCTGATATTTCTGGCACTGGGAACGCTTTCCATTTCCTTCCAATGTAACCTCAGACTAAGGAAGCTATTGGTGAAGTTATTCCTCTAAAGAAAAGAATGAACTCTATTTCTGCAATGATGTACTGGAAGGGGAGTCACGATGTGGTATACCAGAAAAGATTCCTGAACTGGATTTTAATGAAAACTTAGTACAAGGAGGTAACACACACTTTGTTTGCTTGAATGTTGGTGCTTTAAAAATAGCCTAATTAGTCATATTCCATATATAATAGCACACTGTTACAATTTGTTTTTTCAATTTTCTCCTCTTACTGTTTGTATTTACCACACTCCCATCCTTAGACAAAGGCTCCTAGTCTAAAGTGTTGATGTATGTACTAGGATATTTGTGCATCCTCGAAAAATACATTGTGTTTTTTAGCAAATGTTATAATTCTCTCTAAATAGTATTATACAACAGTTCCTCAAATAACAGTTTCGTTTAATGTCATTTTATTATAATGTCGATGAGAAAGAAAATAGATTCCTGGCCAGGGCCACTGTTTATGTGGGTTGTACAATTTCCCTATGTCTGTGTGGGTTTTCTCTGGGGACACAGGTTTCCTCCCACATTCCAAAAATGTGCACATGAAATCAACGGACATGTTTACATTGTCCCAGTGTGAGTGTGGGGTGTGTAGTATGTCCTGGGGTGGAAGAGTATCCTGTTCAGTGTGGGTCCTCCCTGGTACCCTGAGCTGCCTGGGTAGGCTCCTGCTATTTACATCCTCAATTGGAATTGGCAGGTTGGCAAAAGATTACCTTCTTGTTTTGATTCATCTTTCTTAAATGTATGTATAGTTTATTTTTATTTTAATGTTCAATATTAGAAGTGTTTTGAGTCTTTATTTAAAAGTTAGGTAATTTTTTTTTTACCAGAAATATGCCATAGGAACTTAACTCTTGTTTATATCAATCAGCCTATGGGGGAATCAATTTTCTTATATGTCATTGCTCTTAAAGTCTCAGTTTTCAAGAACCTACTGAAGATATTAAGTGAGGACTTATTGTATTATACATTTTATGCCTTTTTTCTCACTATTTTTGCTCAACATTCTATCCACTTTGCTGTATCATTACTTAGATTTACTGCACAGTGTGATGCAGCATGTATCTATCATTTCACTTATTCATTCCCCAAATGATGTGCACCTAAACTGCTGCCACGAACAACACGCTGTATAATCCCTACATACAGCCTTTTTTCAGTGTCGGTGATAGTTTCTCATAGCATATGCCCATGAATAAAATTGCTGAATAATGACATGTAAGTAATTCATACATTTATTAAGTATTGCCACATTATACTAGAGAATGACTGCACAAATTTGCATTCCCACTGACTGTGAAGGAAGAGTTTCATCTCCAGATAGTTCTCTCCTACTAGGTGTATTAGTTCTCTATTTCTGTGTAACAAATTCCCTCAAAACTTTTGAATTAAAAAAGTTTTTGTCTCACGGTTTTTGTGGTCCAGAATCTGGATATGGTTTAGCTATGTATTTAAGACTCCCAAGGTCAAGAGCTGTCATAAGGTTGTAGTGAAGTTGTGAGCTAGAGTTATGGTCTCATCTGAAGGCTCAACTAGGGGAGGATTCCCTTCCAAGTTATTCACGTGGTTGTTGATAAGATTTAATTCTTCAACAGCTATTGGGCTGAAGGCCTCAGTTTCTTACTATTTGTTGGCTGGAGGCCTTCTCTAGTTTTTGCCACATGGACCACTCCAAAGGGCAGCTCACAACATGGCAGCTGGCTTCCACAGCGAGACAATGAGACAGAATAAGTGAAACAGAAGCCAGTCTTCACAATTTAATCTTTATAATGATATCCTTGCTCTTTTCCAGGGTATATTGTGGGAGGCAAGCTAGTAGGTCAGCCTCACTGTTTTCTGCCGTGGTTAAATAGTTAGGAAGCAGTTAGGCATACCACTTAGAGAAGTGGGTTTGAGAATTGAACATCCCTGAATCTGGATCTCAGTTCTGCTTCTGTCTCATTATGTGATCCCAGGCAAGTTACTTATTTGCATAAAACTCAGTTTTTTCATCAGTCAAGTGAGGATAATACTAGTGTCAATCATATAAAATTATATTGAAAATTTAACAAAATGAAATATTAGCACTGCTTAATGTAATGTATATGCACATATGAATTTTTTAAACAGTATTTTTTCACAATTATTTTAAATAAAGTATGTCTTTTGTATTGGGATTTACATGAAGAGAATTATGGCAAATATATGCTATTTTATTCCAAAACTTGAAAGAAACTTAAAAAAAAAGGGCATGGGATATTTAGGAGAATATTCAACAAATCCAGGAAGTTATAAAACAATCTGAACCTGTCTGGAGGATGGTCAGAATAGAGATTTTGTTGTAGGATTTGAATATTTTTAAATGTGTCATTTGGAGATGATCACTAGATAGACATATATTGCTTTTAGAAAGTAAAAATGGAGTGTGGGTTTCAGTTAGAAAAAACAGTCAGGAAGAAGTATAAAGTGCACTCTAATTTTAAGAAGTTAAACAATTGACAGAAATAATCAATTATTATGGGCAAGATGATACTAACTCTTGGTTACTTGAGATTATTGTACTTATTTAAACTTATCTAATACAAAAATAGATACGAGTGAGCCCAATCTAGAGTTTTGGTTCTTCTTTGTAAGTGAGCAATAGAGATTGCATTTCAGCAGGAGGACTTGAGAAGTAAAGTAAGAGCTAAAGTACTTCAGACTTGTGTTTTAGAAGCAGTAAAAACCCAGAGCCAGGGCCAATGAAGCTGCCCTGACAAGGGGTCTCTCCACATGTGCTGAGTTCACAGTGTTCCCATCAGTCAAAGCTGATCGGTTTTCTGCTTTCAACGGTCATGCTGGCTGACTGGTGTTTTACTTCCATGTGTTATTTATACCAATGTAAAGGATAAACTCAGCTCTATAAACCACTGCCCGAGGACCCTCAGAGTGAAGAGGGGAATATGTGGTTTTGAAATTGTGTTTCTTTATGGGAATAGAGAAAGCAGACTAGCCATAAGCACTTGCCACTGCAATGCAGTTGGTAAAATATGTAGTCAAAGTAGTAGTTAGAGGTTATTTATAATATCAGAAAAATTTCTAGAAAAGCCCAGAACAGCCACAATTAGTTTTTACTTCATTCCTATGTAGACCTTACTGAGATGATTTCTATTTCTGGACAAAGAATATTCAGCTAAGCTGCCAGTAAGTAGATAAGAAAAATGTATGAAAAATGCTAAACTATGTCAAAAATTCTAAAGCATCCTGTTTGAAATCTCAGCTTTTGACAGGTAATGAATTAAATAGTAAGATAATTAAAATCTCTCAGAACCATATGAAAACAAATTTCTGTTGTGAAATGACTAAAATTGTTAACAAGCATACGTAAACACAGAGAACACATAGACACATATGTGCACATTACACAAAGGGAGAGAAAATGAGAGACATTGATTTTTTTTAATTGTGAAAACGTAATTCCTGTTTAAAGCTGTGTTAAACAAGCATTAACCAAATTTTTTAAAAAACAGAACTTTATGGAGATATAATTGATATACAGAGAATTGCATATATTTAATGTGTACAATTTGATGAGTTTGGACATACACAAACACCCATATCATCACCACAATCAATAATAGACATATCTATCACCTCCCAGAGTTCTCTTGTGTCTATTTGCTTTTTCCTTTTTTAGTGTGTGCTTAGAACACTTAGTATAAAATCTACCCTCTTAACAATTTTCAAAGTGTGCAATACCCTACCATCAACTACAGGCATCCTGTGTAGCAGATCTCTAGAGTTCATTCATCTAGCAAAACTGAAATTTTACACCCACTGCATAACAACTCTTTGTTTCCCGTAGCCTTGAAACCCTGGAAATCACTATTCTGTGCTTCTATGAGTGTTATTATTTTAGATATCTCTTATAAGTGAAATTACCCAGTATTTGTCATTCTGAACTGGCTTATTTTACTTAGCAAAATGTCCTCCAGGTTCATCCATACTATCATCACAAGTCGCAGGATTTCTTTCTCTTTTAGGGATGAATCATATGTCATTGTATGTATATATCACATTTTTTTTTTTATCCATTCATCTATTGATAGCCACAAGTTGTTTCCAGATCTTGGATCTTGTGAATGGTGCTACAGTGAACATGAAAGACCAGGAATCTCTTGGAAATCCTGATTTCAATTTTTTGTATATACACACAGAAATGGAATTGCTGGATCATACAATATTTTATTTTTTATTTTATGAGAAATCTCCATATTGTTTTCCATAGCTGCTGTACAATTTTACATTTTCACCAATAGCATGGAAGGGTTTTAAATGTTCCACAGCCTTACTCACACACACACACACACACACACTATGTACATTTAGTAATAGCCATCCAATAGGTGTGAGATGATATTTTATTATAGTTTTGATTTTAATTTCCTCTATAATTATGGTGGGCATATTTTCATATCCTTATTGGCCATTTTTATGTCTTTTTTGGAAAAATGTCTATTTAAGTCCTTTGTCCATTTGTTAAATTGGGTTATTTATTTATTTTTATTGAATTGAAGGAGTTCCTTATATATATATATATATATATATATATATATATATATATATATATATATATATATATATATATATATATATATATATAATGGAATTTAACTCCTTATTGGGTTGAGGTGAAAATCCATAATTATTTATAAATTATCCTTTCTGTACTGATTTAAAATTTTTTACTTATTTAAATTTTTATTACTAAATAGTGATCTCTGTTCATCTTTGGATTTTTTTTATCTGTTCTGTTGATCCAATTATTCTTCTTGTAAAAGGTTCATACAGTTTTAATTATGTCAGCTTTATATTTTAGAATCTGAAGGTAACGGTCACTATAATATTCCTCTTTCTTTCCCCTGCCTTTTTTTCTTTTTGATTTATTCTTCTGGGTGATGTATCATTAAGAGCAATGCTAGATTTTGACTTAATATAGATATTCTTCATCATCTCAATAAGTAAGCTTTTACCATCAGTTTACAAATACTTTTATTTTCTTCTTAGAAGATGTTAAAATTTGTTAATTGACTTTTTGGGGACTGTGTAGTTGATTAATTCTTTCCCTTTAACAATTTATCTATTGTCAAATTACAGTATAGCTATAGATTTCCAGCTATTAAACAGAGGGGATTCCTGGACATACCCGTTTGGCTGTTCTCATAATCTCTCATTTAAAAAATTAAGTATATTGAGATCACATTGAATAATAACAGATAAATTTCAGGTGTATATCATAATTTGATATATGTATCCTCTATTGCATGCTCACTATTCAAAGTCTAGTTTCCTCCCATTACCAAAAATTTGATCCCCTGTAATATTCTGCTTTAGGTTTTTACAACCATACAAATGACTGAATCATCTGCTCTATGTGTGTGTGTGTGTGTGTATTGTTTTTCAAGATTTCCAATAAATTTTAGAGTTACTTTAAAAAATGAATTGGGGGCTTTTAGTATTCTTCTACACATTTAAATAATAGAAAAACTACTTGTTTTTTGAAGGCTAGAGAGAAATTTCTCCCTTAAATCTTCTTCTAAACTGTCTTTCCATCTTATACTATCTGATAAGACCCTAGTTAATCTCATGAACCCTGGGGGCACATGGGTTCAAGTTCTGGATCTGCCATTTATCAGCCTATGATCCTGGGCAAGTTGCTTACCCTGTCTGTATTTCAGTTTCCCCATTTATAAAATAGAGGTAAAAGTAATACTTACTCCCCCAGGCAATTGTGAGGATTAAATTAGTTAATATGCATATGAAGACCTTAAAATGGTGCTTGGTAACTGTAAATATTTTTTGTTTTAGATATTACTATCATCATTATTTCTTTTATATTATTAACCTAGTTTATATAACTGTGGATTTGTGGGGATGCTGGTTTCATATCTCTTCTTTACTCCAACAAGCTTTATGAAAGCAGAGTCTGAGTTTACTCATCAGTATGCACTATTCCCTGACATAGGGGTGTGAATATATTGGTTGAATTAATGGTTATTTATTGCTCCACTTTGTTATGTTCTCATTTCTTTAGACTTTTTACATTCTTGTGAACTTTGGTAATCCTTTTTAAGAAACATTTTCCTTTTATTTAATAGGCAAAAATTAAGGCTCTGACAATTTTATCTCTATCTTAATGGTATAGCTTTAACCACTGTTTTCCTCAAGCACTTTCACCAGATGCCCAGTTTTATGGTACAGGGACCGGTTTAATACAATAAAGTGATTTTTATCACATGATCTCTTGCTGCAATATTTTTTTCTTTATTTGTCCTCATCTTGAATTCTTTTTTCACAGTAGATATTGGCTGAATGGCATGGAGAGAAAGTGATTTCTCATTGTTGACAGCATTCAACATCAGACATTATAAAATACTTCAATTTCCATTTGTGTGGCTTCCCTCATTTAGCCTTCTGACATTTCTTATCACCTGGGTGCTTTGGTTATACTGTTGGACATGCCCATGTTATTTAACCTTTTGGCACATGTGATGCTGGTGATTCTTTCAATCTCTGGGAACCCCTATTATGCACACTTGCCAGTTCACTCTGTGAAACATTCATTTTGAGCAAATAAGAACTAGCATGTAGGACAGTGATCCTGGTGCAGCACTTCTTCATAGTTATTGGAGATGACAGCAAGTAGGAGAATGCTCAGCACTTCTGTGAGGGCATGCCGCTTGCTAGATAGAAATGAAATGTTGTCCCTGCTAACTTAGATCCTCCCGAAATAAACATGGAGAGGAAGTTGTCATCAGAAAGGCAATTCTTTGCCTCAGCTTCCTCTGGCTGCAGCTCCCTCCTCAGTGCTCATTGGCTATCAACTGCTTTTTCAAGACAAGTGAAATCATGCTAAACAAAACTTTTCTGTTTTTCCTTTTCCTGTGTGTAAATAATTTAATATGAACTCATCTCAACTCTGGCAGAGACTCTCTAAATTTCCAATACGACACAAAAATATTTTACTCAGTAAAAATAAGCAAATGGAGGAGAAAGGAAACTGGAGATTTAGCAGTTCATAAAAAGATGTCCGTCAGAGTCAGCATCTTCCTCTGAAACAGAGTTTCTATGGGAAATATAACAATGGAAAAAGTTAAATTTGCATCACCAATGATTGCTGAGAGGACTTAGCTACTTTAAAAGCAGAGAATGCCATAAGGACAAAGGAAAAATGTCTAAAAAAGAATAGTTGGACCTTACAAGCTGTGATTGGAGTGCTGTTATTCCCTTTTTCTTAGGCTGTGATAATAATTCTATCCAGGGCAAGACATTACAAGACAAATTAATATATTTACTGAAGAAGTCACTTTATTTAGCCCTTTCTAGATTTACTGTGATTCCTCCTCCTACTTAGTGCAAAAAAAGGCTTTTCATCTCCAGAATGAAAACAGTAACTTAAGCTTATTTTCAGCAACAATGGTGTCCGAGATACAGATGCCCAATGCAAGGATCTGACTCATCTTCCTTTGGAAAGTATTCACATTATATGCATTTCATGGAACTAACAATACCACTGTATTAGTTTCCTAGGATTGCCAAACAAAGTATCCATAAACTAGGTAGCCTAAAAAACATAAATTTATTTTCTCACAGTTCTGGAGGCTGGAAGTTCAAAATCAAGGTGTCAGCAAGACCATAATCTCCTAGAAGTCTCTAAGGGAAGATCATTTCTTACCTCTTCCTCGTTTCTGGTGGTTGCTGACAATCCTTGGCATTCCTTGGCTTGTCCATTTTCTACCTCTCTCATCACATGTATCTGTGTGCTCTCTATCTTGACATAGTTCTCTCTGTGCATCTGTGTGTCCAAATTTTCTTCTTCTTATAAGGACATTGATCAATGGATTAGGGCCCTCCTAATCTAGTATGACATCATGTTAAATTGATTACATTTTAAAAGACTCATTTAAATAAGGTCATGTTCGTAGTACTGGGAATTAGTACTTCAACATATCTTTTTGGGGCACAGAATTTTACCCACTACAGCTACCAGCAGCTGCATATCTGGTAGTCATCTGATGAGTCATTTTCTTGATCCCCAACTTCTTTTCTGCTAGATCCAAGTGGATATTTGTCACCTCAAAGTATTCCCTAACCACACCTTATCAAAACATTTTTAAACTATGTCATTTAAAATTTTCTCCAAATTTTCTTAGATTTGCAGGGATCTAAACCACTACCAAACCATCTAACACATGTTTTAATAAAGATTTATTTCCAGCATTTTGAGTGGTATATATACAGAAGTGAAATTTGTACTTGTCTTTTATGGATGTCAGTGTTTGTGTTCTCAGCGGCTTGATAAGAGTCAAAGTATAGTAACCACTATATTGTGCATGATATCCATTGTGATTTATTCTTGGCTCTCCTAAACCTTAACCCATCACAGACTGTATACTCTATAATACCCACCTAATTTCAATGCTTTGTGTAGCAAATTACCTTCTAAGGTAAAGAGTAAGTGTTTGACAGCAGACACATTTTGATTTCTTTCTTTCCAACAGATGCAGAAGGGTTGTTTTTCTAAAATTTTCTTGCAAGTCAACAATAAACATCAGAGTTCCTGTTAATCTTGGAAGTACTCTTGATATACTGCTGAATATAATCAGGATCAACTTCTTTGGGCAATAAAACATTAGTTATATTATGATATGTTGTATTGCTATAGAATAGGTAAAATATCTTGAGGATATCAGCTAATCCCAGGGTTGGGAAACCAGTATACCCATTGGGATACATTATACCAGTCCATCATGCTGTCTTTGAAACAAGGTTCCTGTCACCGAGCTCTTTTGGGCAACATATTTATTTTAGGGCCTGGTTCACATGTCTTACTCATCAAAAATTTAGTCACCTACTGTGAGGAGAAAAAATTTTCCTCTACCCTTATAGGTTCTTTTAGTTAGTCTAATAATTAAATCAACATGAGACAAATTAACAGGAGAAAAAATGACCAACTTTAAATACGTACATATGTATGGAAACTCCCTAAAAGATGAGAGGTTCAGAGACATACAGGTAAATGAGGTGTATATGACATCCTGAGACAAAGAATGCAGTAAGGTGACTGGGGCTTCCAAGGGGAGATGGGTTATTCATAGAATGATAAGAAGAACAGATATGTAGTTGTTAGAAATTTGCCCTGACATATATATAGGTCATAAAAAGTTATTCATGGTAATAACTATTATGGGCAAGGTCCCAATTAAATTCTTTAAGGGAGAAGTAAAAGTTTCTCTTGAGCCCTAGTATCTTGAATGTTTTCAGCTCAAAATAATCTCCATGCTAAAGTGGCATACCTGGGGAGGCCTGTTCTGAAACTTCTCACTATTGAGGAATAATGTCTATTATAAAAAGCCAAGTATTGCAATTTTGCATCTTGGTCTTCATAGTTAATGCTAACCCCAAATTTGGTGGAAATTCTTCTGCAATAAAGTGCACAGTCCCTCTGGGATAGGATGACATTCCCTTATAGATCCCCTCTGCATGACAATTTCAGATGTCTAAAATTCCCATAGTTGCAGCTCCTCACTGTGCCAGTGCCTCAGTTCCGAGATGATAGGAGAGAATGACAGTGTCTTGGAACACACTAGAGTGGTGTTAAAAGATAATTTTGAAGAAAAGGTAAAATCATAACTCATGTAGATATAAAATGAACTCAAGTTAAAGATTTTATTTAACTCATAATTAATGAGGATATCAGGCAGATGCTACCACTGGTTCAAAAGAGAATCCAAGGAACAGACAAAAATATAAATCAGGATTATTGCAGTGAATGTGCAAATGGAAGCAAAACTGTATTTCCCACTGGCGAGCACTGTAAAGATGAACAAATTGAAGAAAAGAGGTGGTAGAGAAGATTAAACATCCCCCCAAAAAAACAAAAAGAAGGGGAGGTTGCTCATCTGAGTCAGTGTTAACTGAACCTCTACCAGATAGAATACATTTACACGTATATAGACAAGAATTAATTTATCTTGCTATCAGTTATCCTCAATTTGCAGAAAGTAGTTTTTATAGAATTAGAATCAGATTACCCAGAGTCTAGACAGCACACAGTTTTCCACAGAAGCACATGTTTTCCCTTACAGTGGCAAAATTTAACTAAGTCCAAGTTTAAAAGTCTTTCTTTTCTTTTCTTTCTTTCTTTTTTTAATATATCAGTTTATAACATTATGAAAATTATTTCCTATGCTGTTGTGGAAAGAAATTATGGAAGTTAAGGGAGATGTACTTAAATCATTCTTCGGTGTACAATGGGAAGAAAGAGAAACAAGCATGACAGGAGAGATGAGAGAGAGGAGGAGAGAAGAAGAGAGAGAGAGAGAGGAAAGGAGAGAGAGAGATACAGAGTCAGAGACAGAGACAGAGACAGAGACAGAGAGAGACAGAATGACTCAGAAGGAGACAGCTACACTTAACAGTTGCTGGTGCTAGACTATCAAGGACCAGACCAAACCATCATAGGTAGGCAGAGACTTGCAGGTAAACAAACTGTCTTAAAGTTCCTTTTTAAACAGCAAGACTTTGTTAACTTTTCCATGTATCCATATCTTTTCTTGGGAAGAGAACAGGGAGAAGAAACCTTAATAAAGGAAGATAAACAGCCCTGATTAATTTTGAATTGCATAATTTCTCAAAAGAGACTAAGCTAGAATAAATACATATGGTAGACTAGAAGGGGCTGAACTCCTTTAAATTACCAAACATTTCTTCTATCAAGATTGGGGTTTTAAGAGCAAGATAAGATTAGTTCTGAATAATATCAGATCCCATTAAAATACATTTTAGACATGGTATTTACATTTTGATTTATCCATTGTACACTCTAGAAACATAAAACTACATATTCCACATTTTTCATAGTTTTTTCCACACATATAATGTAATTAATGTAACAAAATAATTTTTAAATATTTTATAAATGAATGTCATCCCAAACATACTTATTTGTTTTCAATATTTGTCCAGTGATTCTTGAATATTCAAGGTAGACTTTCACTCTTGCAAACAATGCTTTTTTTTT
Organism: Cynopterus sphinx; assembly: GCA_030015415.1. Taxonomy (NCBI): domain Eukaryota; kingdom Metazoa; phylum Chordata; class Mammalia; order Chiroptera; family Pteropodidae; genus Cynopterus; species Cynopterus sphinx. The sequence continues at coordinate 50,660,011 of CM057383.1, read as the reverse complement.
TGTCAATATGTATGCCTACTATTTTTTATCTCAAATTTCAGACTGACATTGAAGAATACTATTATATTTAGGTTCTCTTTTTGTTTCTTTATGACTTCAATAGAAAAAGCTGTGGGTTTTACTTTTACTAACATTGACGTTTTAAAATATTGATATTATTCAGCAGGTTGCAGATATATTCTTTGACTTGTAGTTGTCTAAAGCTGTAAAAAACCAGAAGGGAATGTTGAATTTTTCTCTTTAACTTATTAAAGTAATGAATTATAGTGGTAGTATTCATGATGTTGAATCATTTGTACTTCTAAAACATAACCTTTTTGGTCAAAGTGTTTTTTAATAGAGTGCTGTAATCTCTCTGCTATGTTTATGTGATTTCCTTGTCATTTATGTTTTATTGCATTGAGGCAAACATAAACTGTAAAATTTCTATATTTTAGAATGTATTGAGCGTAACTTTATGACAGAGATTATCAGCTTTTTTTCTTTTATAAATGTTTTGCTGCCATTTGAGTAGAATGTAAACGTGATATGGAGAGGGTATATAATTTAATGTAGATAATTCTATTAAAATTATTTCATAGTATTATTATTTAGGTAACTAATTCTTATTTTTTTCTCGTTAATTTGTCTAAGGCCAAGAGGTCTATGTCAAAAGCTCTTTTTATGGTGATGTCTTTGTCAGTTTCCTTTTGATTACTCCCACATTTACTAACGTGTTGCATCTCTAGGCCTTTCTATGCACTTTAACGTGCTGTTTATATTAATTTGTGTCTACCTGTCTAGTGTTTTTCTTTTCCTTACTGTACCTAGGCCATCACTGTGCTCACATTAGGCGCTAGATAGTCTTTATGAATTGATTTTATCATATTTTCTGAGAAATGTTCTGGACAGGAATGAGTTGAACCAATTTTAAGTTTAATATTTCAGCCATTACAGGATTATTCATATGATTTATGTCTCATGTTAGTACCATTGATAATTTACTTATTGCAATAAGACACCTCTTATTCTCTCTTCAACAAGCCTTGGTTACCAATTAATTAATATACTCTAAAGAAAGAGTACAAAAAAAGGTGGTTCCTAATAAATTATTTTTGTATTTGCAAAAATTCTGCTGTCGCAGGAATTTCTTAGGTCCTCTGAAAAAAGCAAACTAATAGGGCTGAGAGAATTTAACATCCACTTTATTCATTTAGCTAACATTTGCCCTTCCTTCAGCATCTGTACTCTCTCCCAGAATACTTTGCAAAACTTAGTGTGAATGATAAGTTTCTGAGTGGAAATATAGTTAAAAATAACTCCCTGTTAACTTAATATGCATTAGTGTAGCAGAGCCCCAATGCTACAGTGACCTAATTCAGACGGAATCAAAGAGAGCTGTGATAAATGGTATTAAGCTTTAGAATCTTTCTCCACTTCATTTTTTTTGTCTTACTCAGGAATTAGTATAAGAATTTCCCCTTCTTTGTGTGCATTATGACTCTTCTCGCTTTATTGGTCAAAAACTTTTATTTAATTGTGGCTTTTTCTTTAGATTTTATATTTGTCCTTATCAAAAGAAAGTCTTTATGCATTAAAATTTTGACTGTGACTGGTTATGAAAATTTATGATAAATAAGAGGAAGGTAAAGAATTCTTGTTACAAAAAAAATCTATGTAACTCAGGAGTTTTCGTATATATGCTGACCAATAGAAGGAAAATTAAGACTCAAAAATTTATATGATAAAGGAAATTATAAATGCCTAATTGGTGTTGTGTGGTTCATAGGATATGTTTTTAAGGCTGTCACAAGTCTAGGATTTGAAGGGGAAAATGATGAGAGGAGATTGGAGAATATATTCTAGGAATTTCCTCAAATCAAGGGGTGACTTCTCTTTCCAGGTGAAGCTGTATTTTTATTATTTAATTGACATCAGATAGAGAAGTTTTAGATTCTCAGAACTGGCCATGGTCAGAAGCATTTGCATGCATGCCTTTTTATTCTCTCGTAAATGCAATACCCAGAGGACACATAGATGTTACCAACAGTACTTTCAGACCTACAAGTGGAGAAGACCTGTTAAAGGGTCTTGTTCTGTTTGTTCTTCCTTGGTGATTGGGGATGAAAGAGAAAAGAGGTACTATGGTTTGCAGGGCTGCAAATTGCTGAGCCTGACAGGGCAGAGACAGTGAAGAAATGATAACATTTATCTTCATCTTTCCAGGGCTTAACCTTATTGTAATTGGGGGGTTGGGTGGGGGTTCTTGCCAGGCAATCTTACTAAACCTTAAATAAAGCAACACGTTCCTTCCTTCATAGGTTCAGCAGATACACATTTCATACGTATAGGCAGCTGGACTCCCAAGTAAAAGTATGGGATTTGCATATGCTATTTATACTTCTTGTTACCAAACAAGGAGCTATTTTTCCAAGAAAGCGTACAGCTACCTACGGCATAACACACTCGAAACGATGGTCCCTCATTATCAAGAGAGAGACAAATCTAACGTCTGACACCTAAAGAATTTTATGCCTTTAGGGAGAATTTTTCTGAAGATTCCCCAAACTGGATCTCACATATAAATTCTTGCTTTATGAGTGCTGGCTTTTTTGAGTGAGGAATTGAGGCAAGGAATACTTCGTTCCCACATGCTAGTAGGAATCATGAGGTTAGTGAAACCTATGTTCTACAAATTAGACAGGTTTCTAACTTTTTTTATATTATAGTGGGAGCATAAAGCTCATGGTTTGAAGGGAAATACCGGGCCAGTTAATAATATATTATTAAATTCAGATGATTTCACCTCCTATAAAATTATAGCAGGGGCATTTTTCCTTGTAATTACTAACTTTTTGTGAAAATGACTTTGCATTTTCAATATTAGCATAAGATCCTTTAAATAAAGTGCTCTCTTAAAAAGTATCATAACCTAATTTAAAATAAAGGTCCAGTTGCCTAATACAAGGTAGGCTCTCAATAAATGTGAATCCCATCCACTCTTACTTCCATACCTCTCAGTGGAGTACCAAGCATGCAAAAGACAGTCGATAAATGATTGTTATATTTAAAGTAGATAGGGATAGTAAACTGGCTTTTTGAAATAGTGTAAGATTGATGGTAGACCTTTAAAAAATAACAAATGGCCTGGCTCAGCTGTTAAATATGGCATAATTCTCTGAAAACAGTTGTGTCTGATATTTATGCCTTCTTATCAGTCTAAACATAGCAGAACAGGATTTTATGTGTTAGGAAATGTAATTTGACTGGTAGTGTTTCAAAGCTGTGTTACAGTGGGTTATTTCTCTGGGAAAACCAACTCATCTTTAAAATACAGTCAGTATTAGCAGTAAGTAGTACAGCACTACTCCATTTTATTCAGTTCATACAATGTTTGTGGTAAGCTCTTGAGATGAATCTTTCTGAAAAAAAAGAAAAAAGGTCTTTCTCTCTGTTGCTGGTGTGCATACCTCTGGAGAGGAAAGGCTCTACTAGTGGATAAAAACTTTTAGCCTAGAGAGTTTATAATGTTGCAAATTCTAGGCCATATTGCCAAAGGTTCTGATTTAGTTACTCTTGAATGGTGCCAGCCCTTTTGTATTTGTAACCACTCCCCAGAGGAGGATTGTAATGTACCTTGTCAGAAATATATCTTTATTTTTATTTGGGCTAAATTTTGTATGGGGAATAAGAATATCACAGATTGTAGAAATTAGTAAAAGATGACAAGAGAGTTTTATGAGGAATTTGTATTAAGCCTCTTGCTCTCTTTCCTTGAAGCTTAGCATATAATTAAGTCTTTATATGTGTGTGTGTGTGTGTATGTGTGTGTGTGCGTATTATATATAATATACTATATATATAATACCCTTACACAAAGCAGATGTTAGGGATGCCAACTCCCTGTACAATTAAAAATCAGTGTGTAACTTTTGTGTCCCCCGAAACTTAAGACTGGAAGCCTTAGTGATTACATAAACGGCTGATTAACACATATTTTGTATGTTATATGTATTATATACTGTATTCTTACAATAGAGTAAGCTAGAGAAAAGAAAATGTTTTTAAGAAAATCATAAGAAACCACATATACAATAATTGTTGAAAAGAATTCATCTATAAGTAAACCCACACAGTTCAAACCCATGATGTTGAAGGGTAAACTGTGTATGCCTATCTTCTGTCTGTATGTCTGTCATTTATCATATATCTATAATCTATCTAAAATTTATATAGAAATGACTTTAGCTCTGCCTCATAGTTACAACCCTCTAACAATGGCTCTAATTATCCATCTACTTATATGCCTTTTCCTGTTAACCAAAATAATCTAAGGAACAATAGCTTTCAAAAAGTCACTGAGGCCTTTAGGCCTTTTTCACCATTAGGTCATGGTGAGAAAAGGTAAGAGCAAGTGGAGAGAGGTCCATGAATCATCACTGTCCCCTCCTGTTAGGGAGAATGAGAACAGTGTCGTTTACCAGTCTTACCAGTAAGCTATCCTTTGAATTTCAGTTTCCATAATCCCACGCATGTTCAAAATTCACTCTTCTAGATGTTGCAAATAATTCTCATAAATTTTCATTTTTTTTCTATCAAAAAGTTACACAAAAAATTTTTATTATAAAATATTCAAGAAATATACTTATGCAATGGATTAAAGGAAGCTCTCATTTTTGGGTGATAAAATGTAACTTTCAAACCAGAATACTTTTGGGAATGAAAGAATAGCTGTTAGTAATTACACTGACATAAACTGAGACTCTTCTGGGCAAATAAGGACCTGTGGTGATCCAATAGTTTCTTTGCCAAACTCATTCTTTTCCCCTTTTCACCTTCTTTTTCTAGACATCATCACCAATTACGCTTTGCTAGCCTTTCATAGTTATGATGTCATAAAGTTTATCTCACCACTTATTTTATACTTTCCATTTCCTCCTGTTTTTAATTATTACAAATAATGATGTAATAGAAATATATCAGTCTCTTAGGGCACACATGTGCGGAATTGCTGCTGGTTGCATTTTTTATTATAATCATTTATGTCGAAGACTTTCTAAAATATATTGCCATCATAAAACAGAGACTATTGAATATTTGAAATTTACTTGATGATCTGATATTATGTCTGTGGATATTGATTTGTGTGCTACAGGCAAATAAACGTTCAGGCTATCAGGAACCATTCACCATTACCTAAAATGGTCCCTTCAAGATATTATATTTGTTTCTATTATTAATAAATTAATATAATTTTTAAAATTGTGAATGATCTAAGATAATATCAAATACAATTTCTCTCCTTTACAGATTAAAATACGGAGGACTATGAAACTAAACTCTTTTATGTATGGAGACCCAGCAGAGCTGTGACTCTCACTGAAGTCTCCAAGGTCCCGGCTTAGTTCTGTGTTTGTCTTCTCTTTGTGACATCTTCTCTTAGGTGTCAGCTAAGGTTTATGTTCCTATGAGCTCCTCTGACTGGACTGAGATCAATCTTTTCATATTGCCTCTTCTTTATGTATGTGATAATGCCATGATCAAGTAGCATTTGGTTGCAAATGACAGAAACCCAAACAAAACTGACCTAACAAAAAAGAAAGTACATTGATTCATGCACTAGAAATGTCTAATAATAGATTTAGGGGTTTGCAGGCAGCAAGGGCTTCAGGCGCAGTTCTCTGACTGTGCCCTCCTCCCTTTCAGGGCTGCTTTCACGCTGACTCATAGAAACAACAGGGCTGAAGCTTTCCCAGAACTCCCACGTTCTCTGGAGGATCTAATCTCTCATGATAGCTCCTAAAGGAGAAGGGAGAAACTCCCCCCACCCCCAAAGTTCCCATCAAAAGTCTTTTACTGTATCATTGATGGAAATCGTGACTCATGCCCTCCTAAAACAGTCACTGCAGTCAGGGAAAAGGGATAACACACTGACTGGTTCAAGTTAATTAGGAGCCACCTCAGGACTGGCATTGGGATGGATCTTGTGGAAACTACATGGCTGAGAATTTGGAATGGAGGTTTCTCAAAAGAAAACCTGGATGCAATTGTTAAATAATTGGGTTTTGAATGGTGAGGAGGCAACCTATGAATGAACATACTGTCTGGGAATTCACAAATAACATTTACTACAACTGGGAAGAAAAAAGAAGATAAATAGGCAGTGAGTGAAGAAGCTGGCAACTGTTTCTTCTGTGATTAAATTTAGTGTTAATATTTTGTGTGATTTACTCTGCTTATCAGAGAATGCTTTTTAAGCCTTTTAAAAAATCATTTTCTATATAGTTGAGTTTGATAAATGACAATTGACAGTAGCATCCCTAAAACAATTTGAAGACATGGAGTAACAGCTTACCCTGGGAGAAGAGGAAACATCAATATTGAACAAGAGTGTAATAATTGTGTAGAAGCCTTAGAGACTTTGTTGCTGTAGAATGTCCGGCCATTGAGTTAACTCGGGTAATAACTGTTCCTTCAGAGATTTCTGGCCTCTGATTCCTACTGGGCTCCCTGTTTTTTCTTTCATTTGCTTCCATTCTACCTCAAATTTGAGGTTTATGCAAAATGACTCTCCGAGAGCTAAAGAACCTAGAATGCCAGAATGGGCACCAAGAGCAAGAATCTCAGAGATAAAATGACTTAATGCTCTTTGTAGTCCTGAGAAAGGCCTTTCAGGGTCCCATCTCCACTCCCAGAGGGGGAAGTTAGGTGTGGCCATGTGCCTTGCTTTGGCCAGTGGAAAGTAAATAGAAATGATATGTGCTATTTCCAAGGGAAGTTTCAAGAGTTGGAGTATGATCCAACACATTCTCTTTTGCTGCCTTGATATATGGAGGCATTTATCAAGATTGAGAATTCAGTAGCCTGATGACCTCTATGATATGAGTGATCTGCTGACCTATGATGGACATTTAGCATAAATAAGGAAAAACGTTTGTTCTTGTGAATCAGGAAGTTAAAATCTATGAAGAGAATTTAACTTGTGTTAAACCACTGAAATTTGGAATCATTGTTACTAGATTATAACTTAGTCCATTCTGACTAATAAAAAAAAATTAAAATATTTTTCCTGAAAATGTTAAGATGTATAATAACAAAAAAGAAAACTAAAATTAATTGCTCTTGTTACTTAGAATAAGAGGCAAACATTGACCATTTAATATTTTTAAACATCTGGAATTATGTGATTAATATTGCCTTAGGCAAAGGCCAGAGCTGTCTGAGAGTTGGATTTTCAGAGGTAATATGTGAAATAATATCTTACACCATTTTCTTGAACAATCTAGTACCCTTAAAGTCAAAAAAATAAAATTAAGAAAAAAAAAGATGTTACTCTTAATGTATTGTTTCTCTTTTCATTCTTAATGAATACAGTTTTTCAAAGATTGTGACTAAAATCACATGCTTTTTATTTCACTACTTTTATAACTTTTGTGAAGGCCTTTAAGTTGTGATAAATATAAAGAAAACATCAAAAGTGCCAATCATATTCCCTTTTTCAAAAAAGATGTGACTTTTAAATTAAAATCAATAAAGCCCTGGCATGTCTTATTCACACTTATGGGTGATAAAACAAGATTGATATAGAGAAAAGAGATAGAAATTTAAGAAGATTTTGGCTTAGTGCTCCAAGCAAACTACTTGAGAATATTTACTTATTTTCTCATTCATTCTTTAAAAATTTAAAATTTGCATGATTTTCCAAGACTGGGTCAATTTAGACATATTGATCCATTAACCTAAGATCCTTCTCATTTTAGGAACAAAGGACCTAAGATACAGATGTGTGATTTGGACTAGTTAGCATAAGTAAATGATGAGAGAACCAGATGCTAAGCCTATGTGTTCTTTTTCTACTGGGCCATGGTATGTCAATCTATCTTTGATTTAGAGTTTCAAATACCACAACCAAAGAAAATAATATAAATGCCATGTAAACCTGACTACTTGCTTTGCTACTTTCTTTCCTCATCTCCTGCTGTTCTACCTCTTGCTTACCTGGATCCAGCCACATCGGCCCTCCTTTTTCCTTGATCCCACCATAGGGTATTTGCACTGGTTGTTCCCTCTTTCTAAAACACTCTTTCCCCAGATAGCTGAATAACTGAATGGCTCAATTCCTTACCTCCTTTGACATGAGGCTTAACTCTCTCTCTGCATTTAAAATGAAATGACAGCCTTTATGTACTCCAAATGTTTGTTATCTGTGGTTTCTTTTGCATAGTATTTACTGGTTTCTATCATGCTTATTATTTTTATTATTATCTCTCTTTTTCATAGAATGTAAGCTTCATGAGATCAGGGATTTTGTCTGTTTTGTTCATTAATATAACTCATATGCCTAAAACAGTCCTGATGCATAGTAAGAATTCAAAAATATTGAAAGAATGCATGTATAAAGAGATGAGAGAAAATAAATCTGTGTGTGATTAAAAGGAAGGAGCATATTCAATTCAAAGACTTATTGGAAGGGACATCATTATGTGTTTAATACCGCTTATGCCTGTCTTTAGTGAATTCTTTTTCATAGAGGAGAAAGGAAGTAACATTTGTCAAACACTCATGCTACAAGCATGGACTAGGAGCTTTACACATAATATCTTCTTGATTTAACACAAACAGCAATCATAGTACTCTTGAGGGGGAGCTATTACTTCCATTTATAGGTGAGAAACCTCAACTGGAGGTTTAAATAATCCTTTCAAAAAACTATAGCTATGACTTGTGGATTTGAATTCACATCATTTTGGCTGTGGTGCCCTTACTCCTTGCTCTTTCTACTCTTATGGATAAGAAAAGAAGATTGAGGATGAATAATATTTTTAATGTTCTTTACACAGATTTATGTATTTTAGACACACTATAAGCTCCTATATTATCCTCTTGAACAGAAAAAATTAACTCAGAACTTTAAATAATTTTACAACTTTGTCACTGTTATACAATTCTCATCAATTCATAAAGATTGTGAGCTTGTGCCTTTGACCAATAACCCAAAATGAGGAGCTAGTATCGGCCAGGTATCACAAATTTCAAATGTTAGTCAACATAAATCTGGAGATAAAAGAAGAAAAAAAAATAATTTATTGAGCAATTTCTGAGACACATGAAGAAAGTTCTTTTTATTTAAAGGTAGACATCCATGAAGATCTCCATCTGGCAGTGTATTTGATAATAGTTTGAAAAAGTAGAAACTGACAGACTTGATAATAGTTGCACTATTCTTACAGTTGTCACTCAGGCCTGAGGGCTCCTGCTGTCTCCATGAAGTCAGAAAGGTAAGAAAAGCCTTGCCCCTGTAATAATAAACAGACAAGAAGCAGAATGGTTTCATAAAAAATGAACTGAATGGGAACTCTGAAAAATTAATTCTGTGTCAATTCTGCTGATGTCTAAATTTGTACAAATATTTTTTCCTGTTTTTCAGTTTCTTTATTCACAAAATTAGTGCATTAGGCCATATGGTCTAGAAACCACCATTAAGTTTCAAAATACTAGAGTTTTCTATAAACTAATTTGTGGAAAGTTATAGGGAAAGGACAATAAGTGCATCTCAAATATTTTTACTATTATTATTTAATATTACTATTTTATACCCAACTACAGACATATTTTTAAAATTGGATGGACACTGCTGCATTTTTCCCTTGTCTGCTACATGCTACAGACTATTATATATAGAAAAGAAAGCCTATTTATTTCTGGGAAGAAAATTGATTGTTTTTAAACTATTTTAGAACAGTCATCTTAAAAAATTGATTTAAGTAACCTTTAGAGTACAGAGTTAATCAACAATTTCTGTGAAAGGGACACAAAATGCACAGCTTTTAGGAAACCTAAGTTTTTTTAATGTTTATTTCTGGGGATTTTTAATATATAGCTTTCAACATCTACAGGGAAACTGCAAGTACACAACGGATTGGGAAATTAAAAGATATTGTGGTGGTGTGCATTTCATCTTGAGAGGTATAGTTTTGTCTCCCTCCACCCCCAAATAAAAAGTGCCCTATATAGAGGAACAAGTACAGTGACAGAGAAGGTCTATTCACAGTTTATACCAGAAATCAGGTTTTAGTTTAAATTTTTTTCTATGGGTTTTCATTGTCAAGAATCTAAGAAATGAAAACTCCCATGACTTTTGTTCAACTAAATTCTGTTAGAAATTGTGCACTGGGCTTAGGGAGAAGCTCATCAGCTTTTCAGTCATCTGTGACCTGAAGAAGATATTGCAATAATCCAAGTGCATATGCAGGGAGAAAGACAGGCAATTTACTGGATACGGTTTTGCTTTATTTGAAGAGAGTAAGTAGAAATCTCCCGCGTGCATGAGGAAAGCCACCACTTAATAGAGGAAAGGGAAAAATATCCAAAAGCTGAAAAAGAGGAGATGATTTTTTGTAGTTGATCTACTGTAAGGTCCAGATGTCATTTTTTGGCAAGAGCTTAGGATCTTCAGAGCATACAAAAAAGTATTGTGTCTATAAAAGAGAAGCAAACATTTGTTAGAAAAATATGGGTGATGAAAAAGCAAGAATTACAAGAAAGGGTAATGACAAACAAAGACTGGCCTCAGAGAAATTAAAAATCTAATGACAGGAATAAAATCCATATCTTAAGCTATAAAAGTTGAAGCTATAGAAAAATCAGTCAGGGATATAGAGGATAACTTGAAAAGAACATCAAGAATTTGAAAGGAAAATGATAAAGAGGAAAATAATAAACTAAGAAAAGTTGAGATGGCTGACATAAACTATAAATGACGGGTATGTCTGAAGGAGAGAGCAGAACAAATAATTTAATGAATTCTAATGAAAAAAAATTCAGTGAATTTAAATGAAAAAAATTAACAACTTTTCTGAAGGCTGGTATATGCCGATTGGGTAAGCTCAATATATTCTAGAAAGAGTCAGTGAAAAACTCAAGTACAGATAATTCATGGAGAATATATTTAGATTTTTAAGGACAAAGTAAAGATAAACTACAATAATTTAAGAAAAAAACTATTTTTTTTCGAAATAATAAAATAACATGTCTTCAGTTTCAGTTCTGCAACATCGAAGGCAGGATATCAGTGCAGCAATACATAACAGAATTTGAAGAGAAAAAACCCACTTGCAACTCAATAATTAAATACATTTTCTGTGATACCTTTTTATATACATACATAGTTTTAGCTTCCAGGAACATAACAATGGATTATAGCCTAGTGGTTAAAGGATAGAATGTGGCATGTAAAAGCATAAAGGGAGAGAATGAAATAATTAAGAGAATTGGAGATTCAGTGATTGAGTTCCTTGATGAAATAAAATTATATAGAGGACTTGAGAATCCAGGGTTTAACTCGAAAAAGAAGTTTTGCTCAGAGAAAAATATTATATTGGCATTTGAGACATTTGTTTTTGAGAAAGATACCTATAGGAAATAACAAGATCCAAAAAGTGGACATAAAGTTGGAGGCAAAATGAGCCAAAAAAGAGAGAAGAGAAGAAAGGAGATGATATTGGGGTTAAATTCTAAGAAGCTATTATGTCATTTGGACTGTCCAGAGATCATTCGAGTTATACCAAATATGATAATCGTAAAGCCTGGTGAGAAGGGAAAGAAGGTGAGATAGAAACAAACACAGGAAGTGATATAGTTATTGAGTTAGAGTAGTGATGAGTTCATGACTCTGAATGGAACAAGCTTTAAGGAACCAGAGGAGTTTGTAGTAGGAATAAGGGAGCCTGGAAAACATATTTAGAAATCAAAGAAAAAGTACACCTGCTTTGAACTTCAATATGTTTTAGGTTGATAGAGCCAAGATATAGAGAAAATATCTTAAGAATAGATTAAATATTTAGAGAATTTTACTTACCATAAACATTTTATTCTGAGGATGCAGAGGATTAGGGAAGAGCGATATGAAGTTAACAAAGAAATATAAATAAATCCAATCTTGCTTAGTAATCAAAAAATTCTAAGCAAGAGAGAAAACATTTTTATCTTAAAACTGGCACTTGTTACTCAATACTATTGATGCTGTAGCTAAATTATCTTGCACATTCTCTAGTGATTTAAAAGGTTCTGGCAATGTGCACTAATATGTTAAAATTATATATATTTTTGATGCTGTCATCCCTTTCTTCTGTATACCTAGGGTTTCATTTAGATATGACATATTATAGATAGCATTTTCTAATTTTCCAAAACTAAACTATGTTGTCTGCCATTTTTTTTTTTAACTTACTTAAGACTCTGTAGTTCTTCTGTCATGGCACTTATAACAATCTTTTATAATTGCCTGATTACTTCTATAGATATATCTCCTGACTTTGAGCTCCACCTTTTTTATTCACCCTGACCATCATCATTTACCTTTATACATACAATGGTTTCTAGGACTTAAGTGGTGCTCATTGACCATATAAGTAAATGAACAGATGACTCTAAGAATAGAGGAAGAGATAAAGAAAGGATGTACTTATGTTTATAGAAATATTTTAGAATTTAAGGGAGAGAGTGAGAGAGCAAGGATGAGAGAGGGGAGGAAGGAGAGAGATCTTGCCCATTTGAATTATGAATTTCCTTGTCTATATTTTTAAAATTCTTTTATACCTTTTATTTTTGTAATAAGATGACAAAACTAATTTGAAAATAAAATAGATCTCAAGGTAACATTATCCTTCATGATTAACAGAGTCAATTAAGAAAAAAATTTTCAGTATTTCATTCAGGTGATAGATAAATAAAAGAAACTGATCTGGTATAAAGCAGTAGAGAGTGGTCAGCATTGTGACAAACTGGAGAGTAAAGCCCATAAATATGACAGTTTTAAATTTTTAAAAGTTGGGAAGGCTTAGTAAGACATTCATGAGTTGAATCTGGCCTTCGGATCTTCAGAGGACAACCTCTGTTGAAAGCCAGGATGAAGGCAAAGTTGTCTTCTGTCATCATTGTTATCAGCTACGTGGGAAGTTCTATCTAGTACAATAACATTAGGGGGGAAAGTGTTCTACTAGAAATAGGGAAAATTATTTTTGTTTATAGTTGGTATGATTATTTCTCAAGAAAACCCAGAGTAATCAGGTGACAAATGTAGCATAAGTAAGAGTTAGCAAGGTGACTACAGCTAAACAATATAAAAAATTTTACAACTTCACTACATGCCAAAAATTAGTAGTTAGAAAGTAATTATATATTACCCTGAGCACATTCATTGGCTTTCCCTTCATAAACAAGCTGCTAAAAGAGTAATGCCATGAGAGTAATAATACAACTTACTAAAGGAGTTCTGAAAAAGTTTTTTGAGAAATTTTTGGGTGATAAAAAATAGAATTTGATTATTGGAGAAAAAAATCCAGCAGCAGTAGTTTCATGCAGCATATAAAAGAAAGCAGTAGGAAAAGAAAAAAAGCATATCTTACACCACAAAATACTAGAAAAATTTAAGCTTGAAGTCAACATTCACAGGCAGAGAAACCAGTGGAAAATTCTTGGTGCAACTGATTAGGGAACTGGTCAATCAGAACTTTTCCTATACTATGACATTCTCAGTGTGTGATAATCATCTAAATTAAAGCTCCTAAGACCTAAGACCTTATTCTAAATTAAATGAATGCTCTGCCTCTGGGTTCTAGATGCAGGAATTCTCATAAATTTGTAAACAATGAGAACACTGTATTTGAGAACAATGTAAACAGCGGTTCTCAGTTGGAGGTGGAAATGAGGTGTTGAAATGAGGTGGAGGTTCTTCTGTCATTTAATAAATGAGTTCCCAAAATGCTAAATACCCTGCTCTACATAAGACACCCCTGCACAAAGCAGTATGATCTATGATCTAGACCAATACTCACCAATAAAAATATAATGCAAGCCACACTTATAATTTAAATTTTTCTAGCTACATTTTAAAATGAAATTATTTTATATTTTATATAAGCAAATATATAATTTAATATGATTGAATATAAATCATAATAAATACAAAAATTGTTCATAAACAATTTTATATATTTTTATTTTTACTAAATTTTTGAAATTCAGGATTTCACAGTTAAAGCCCACATCACAATTTGAATACTAAATTTTCATTGGGATGACTTGATATGCATTTATATTTTATAAAATTCATAGTTGAAAAAGTAGATTCAGATAACATAGGTGTTCCAAACAAGATTTTTTCTAAACAGTTTATTTATTTATTTTTTTTGTGGTAGCAAATTGTAACTGCCAGTTATTGTGATTTTTATGATGTACTTTTTACAGTATTCTTTTCTTTACCCTCTTAATTATAGTATTAGCTTTTCCATCTCCATTTGATTCTGCACCAATATTCTGCAAAAAATCTAGCAAAACATAATTTTTTATTCATTTTTAAAACTAGAAACATAATTTAATTATACCATAATTTCAGAAATAGGTATTTTCTTTTATTTTTTTCATTTATTTTTTTGTTAAAAATTATTGGGGTGACATTGATTAACAAAATCAAATAAATTTCAAGTGTAACATTCAACAGTAAATTGTATATATATTGCATTGTGTGTTCACCACCCAGAGTTAGATTTCCTCCTGTCACCAAATATTTAACCCTTTCTATCCATATCTCCCTCCTCACCTACTTCCCTCTGGTAACCCACTAATCCACTGTCTATGTTCATGAATCTGTCATGTTTATTTGTTGCTTTCAATTTTATATCACACATATGAATGATATGTGATTTTCAACTTTTTTGTTTGACTTATTTCACTTAGCATGATTATCTCAAGATCCATCCATGTTGTTGCAAATGGTAGGATTTCATCTTTTCTTATGGCTGGGTAATATTCTATAGTATATATGTACCATATCTTTATTCAGTCCTCTATTATAAGACACCTCAGTTGCTTCCATGTTCTGGCCACTGTGAATAATGCTGCTGTGAACATCGGGGTGCAGATATCTTAGCAGATAAATGTTTTTAAGTTTTTTTGGGTAAATATCTTGGAGAGGAATTGCTGAATTGTATGGTAATTCAATTCTTAGTTTTTTGAAGAACCTTCTATACTGTTTTCCATAGCAGTTGTACCAATTTGCATTCCCACCAGCAGTGTATGGGGATTCCTTTTTGCCCACGACCTCTCCAACATTTGTTATTCTTGTCCTGTGGAAACAAATATTATAATTTATTTGACAGTTACACTTTCTATAGGTATCACTGTAATCATGCAGCCTCCCAAAATTATTTAAACAAATACATTCAATGTTACATCAGTGTGCAGAAAAAAAATCATCGAAACTGGGTAATTTGTTGTCACTAACTAGATTCATGGAGTGTTTATGTATACTTGCCATGTACACTACAATAACCATCTTACACAATGCGATGATTACAGTGAAATGTAGTTTTAAAAACGTTTATATCTAATTAAAAATATCTTACACTTTCAGTTCTTAAATATGTATCTAAGTTCATTAAAACATGAAGTCCTTAGCATTTTTACATCTTATGAGTTATAACTCAGCTCTTATCACTAGCTGCTGATTACTTTTCTCTATTCTTCCTGGTCTCACTGTTACTCCTTGTACATGGTAGGTCTGTTCCGTACATGGTAGGTCTGTTCCAACCTCAGGAATTTTTACTGGCTTCTTCTCCTTAGAAGGTTCTCCCCCAGGTAGCTGCATTGGGCCTTCTTTGAAAATGCTGCTTACACTTGCTCTCTATACTTCCCCCTTGCTTTAATTCATAGCATGTATCACCATCTAATATACTATGCAATTCACATATACCTACAGCCTTTTTAGATATAGAAATATAAATTTCTAGTAGATTATAAATGTATGAGGATAAGAATTTTGTCATTTTTATTTACTAGAAGCAAGAAAACTGGCAATAGTTAAAGCTCAATGAATATTTGTTAAATAAAAAAAGTATAGAGATGATTAAAAATAGATATAAAATATATAATTATCAAAAAAGGAGAGAAAAAAATGGAACAAAAATAATCAGTTTACCAAAAAGTATAAATGAAATATAGAATTTATAGAAACTAGAGTCCATAATTATAATAAAAGAATTTAACACACTTAGTAAAATTTATGTATAAAATAGGCCCAATTAAAGATAAGAGAGATTTGAATAATAAATAACATACTGTTGTGAATAGATAGACCCTTTGATCAATAAATAAAAAAAAAAGAATAATTTTAAACAGAACCTGGGAGACCATAGTACTGTGACATCATTTTTAATAGTGAAAAACTAAAAGTAACTTTCAGGTCATCAGTGAGAGAATGATTAAATGAATATAAGTTAATCCATATTATAATACACTACATAGCAATCAAAAGTATGTCCAAGGTTTCTAAAATATATTGCTTAGCAAAATTGTCACAGAATAAGCATTAAGACTGAGGTTCATCTCATTTATTTAAAAACAGAAGCGAATAGTTCTAGAATTGACAGAATTTTTTTTGAAAGCTATTAACATTAGTTAATTCTGTGGAGAAAAACCCATGAATAAGATAATTGGGAAACCATTTTTATGTACTTTTTTTAGAACTAAAAAAGTTACAAGATAATTTTGATTTATTCTATTTTCAATATTTTAATAATGTCTTCTTATTTTTAGAGAAAATATATTGAACAAGCTTTAAATATTTGAAGAAAATTTCTTAGCAATAAAAAATAAATCTAAATTCATTCATCATAATTTCAAGAAGAGCAAATCTCTGAAAACTACACTTTTGTTTCAAATAAGGAGAGCAATTAACAGATGAGCAGTCATCTTGACAGTTTAACAAATTTTACATGACAGAGGTCAAATCATTACAAATTATTACTGTACTATTAAAAATCCTTGTGAAATTTTCTTAAATGATTGAATTATTTTTTCTTTAAATTTTTAAAAATTTCTCAATTACAGTTAATACACAATATTATATGTTTCAGGTGTATAACAAAATAATTACCCTGATAAATCTAGAACCCATCTAACATTATATATAGTTATTTCAGTATTATCAACTATATTCTTTATGCTGTTGTTTACATTCACATGATTATTTTGTAACTACCAATTTGTACTTCTTAATTCTTTCACCTTTCCCACCCAGCTCCCCCAAGCCTTCTCCCATCAGACAACTATGAAAATATTTTCTGTAGTAATGAGTTTGTTTTTTTGTTTGCTTCTTTATATTGCTTTTTTAGATACAACATGTAAGTAAAATCATATGGCCTTTGTTTTTCTTTGTCTTACATATTCCACTTAGCACAATACCCTTTAAACCCATCCATGTTGTTGCAGATGGCAAGATTTCATTTTTATATGGCTCAGTAATATGTCATTGTATGTACCACTTCTTCTTTATCCATTCATCCATTGATGAACACCCAGATTGCCTTCCTATTTTGGCTATTGCAAATAATGCTGCGATGAACATATGGATTCACATGACCCTTCAAAGTAGTATTTTGAATTTCTTTGGATAAATGCCCAGAAGTGGAATTGCTGGGTCCTTCTTTGACTCTTGTTATAGCCTATGTTTTAAAGTCTATTTTGTCTGGTAGAAGTATTGCTAATCCAGCTGTTTTTGTTTCCATTTTTATGAAATATGTTTTTCCATTCCTTAAATTTTAGTCTGTGTGTGTATCTTTTGATCTAAAGTGTGTCTCTTGTAGGCAACATATATAAGGGTCTTGTTTTCTTATTCATTCAGCAAACTTATCTTTTGATTTCAGCATTTAATATATATTTAAAGAAATTTTTAATAGATATATAGTTATTGCCATTTTATTATTGATAGTTTTGATCTTTTAAAGTTTTTCTTCTTGTTAAAGAAGTTTGTTTAACATTTCTTGTAATACTGGCTTGGTGGTGATAAACTTTGGCTTCTTAACTGAGAAGCAATTTATCTGTCCTTTGATTCTGATAGCTTTGCTGGGTGAAATAATCTTGACTGTAGGACCTTACTTTTCATCACTTTGAATATTTTGTATCAATTCCTTCTGGCCTGCAAAGTTTGAGAAATTAGCTGACAGTCTTATGAAAGCTCTCCTGTAGGTAGCTGTTTTACTCTCGCTGCTTTTAAGATTCCTTGTCTTTAGCCTTTGACATTTAAAATATGATGTGTCTTGATGTGGGCCTCTTTGGCTTCATCTTGTTTAGTTCTCTGCACTTCCTGGGCATGTATATCTAATTCCTTCACTAGGTGAGGGAAGTTTTTATTATTAATTCTTCTAATAGGTTTTTAATTCCTTGCATTCTCTTCTCTATGTGCCTCTATGGTGTGAATGTTGGTATGCTTGATATCATCACAGAGGCCCTTTAAACTATCCTCATTTTTTGACTTTTTTTTTCTTGCTGCTGTTCCTAATGGGTGCTTTCTGCTATCTTGTTTTAGAAATCGGTGATTCGATGCTCTGCTTCATCTAATCTACTGTTGATTCCCTCTAACATATTTTTCTTTTCAGTGAGTGTATTCTTCATTTATGACTGGTTCTTTTTATGTTTTTTATTTCCATGTTTATGTATTCTATCTCTTTATGAAAGTTCTCACTGAGTTCATCTACTCTTCCCCTAAGTTCTCTGAGAATCCTTATAACCAATGTTTTGAATGCTGCATCTGGTAGATTGTTTTCTCCATTTTGTTAGTTTTTTTTTTCCAGAGTTTTGTTCTATTATTTCATTTGGGACATTTTTCTTTGTCTCCTCATTTTGGATATCTCTCTGTCTCCTTTGTTTTTATGTATTAAGTAAGGCTGCTAAGTCTCTTGGCTTAGTAGAGAGAACTTAAGTAGTGGGTGTCCTTCCTGTGGAGCCCAGTGGTGAAGTCTACCTGATCACTTGAACTGTGTGTCCCTTGTATGAATTGTGTATGTTATCCTGTTGTAGTGAAGCTTTGATTGCTATTGACATGTCAGTGAGAGGTATTAACCCCCAAGATGATTGGTTGTGTGGACTGGCTATGACTATAGTGGAGGAGCTGTTATGCAGGGGCTGACCCTAAAGAGCAGGATTTGCTTTAGTGGGACTCTGGTGCCTATGAAGACTGCCCTTTGGGTGTGTTGTGGAAGTGGTTGAGTAATGCTTTGCTGTAATCTGAAGCTGGCCACTGGTCTGTTGGTTCTAGGGCCTCTTGGGGGGTATTCTATTGTAGGCCAAGGTCGGTCACTACCTGTGCCTCACCCAGGGCCACCTGCTATGAGCTATAAAATGATTTGAAGGTTGTTGACACTTGTGATGAGCTTGAAGGTGTCTGGAGGAGACTACGTTGTAAACTGAGGCTTGCTGCCACTAGTGCCTAGCTTAGGGTTGCTTAGCAAGAAGTTTGAGGCACATCAGGACAAGATACCATTTGTTTGCTGTTTGTGAACCTTTGAAAGATTTTAGGAAAGCCCTCAGCACAACCCAAGACAGGCTGGGTGGAAAAAGCCACTGGAAGCAGCTTGGGCAGGCCTGAAAGTTGGGTGGGATAGAGTCTCAGAAAATCACCAGGGCCGGGTAGATGGAGACTCAGTATGGCTTTGGCCTGTGTCTGCATGCTGGGTTCAGGAGGGCTCAACAAAGGAACAGTAGCTTCTTCTAGCATTTCTGTCTGGGAGAATGCTGCCCCTTCAGCCCTCACCCTTAAGTTAGACAATTTAGTCCCACCCTATAGGTCCCTAGTGCCATTTGAGCAGCTGTCTCAACACTGGAGTTCAGAGTGAGTACATTACTAAGTGAGTTAGTGCATTGGGCTTTTAAGAGGAGTGTCTGGGACTCCTGCAGTGCTCCATCTCACTCAGCCACAATCTCTGCTTTTTCATAGCCAGAAGTTTTGGAGAATTCTCTCACTGGAATTGGAGCCCTAGGAACCACCCCAGAGCTTGGTGTGGGGCTGGAATATCTCATTCTTCAGGAGACAGCTCCATAACCAACATATCCCTCCTGATAGTTAACCACCACATATGAGTATGAGCAGCTCATTCTGTGTTTCCACCTCTCCTACCAATCTTGACATGGCTTGTTCTGTATATCTTAAGTTATAGGACTTTTGTTAGCTAGACTTAAGGCAGATCTCAATGATGGTTTTTCTCTAGTTTTTTTTTTTTTTTTTTTTTATGTGGTTGTGAGAGAGGCAAACATGGAATTTACACCCTCCTGACAAGAAGCCAATAATTATAAAATATTTGATGGGAGCTCTTGTTCCAAAAGAATCTTCCTATTTTAGATCAGTTGATAATTCTGGTAAATTATATTTAATTTCTTATAACATTTTAAATATATTTCAGAATGGTAAAGGAATTTTACTGGAAAATAGAAAAATGAGGAAAAATCCTAGAATAATTGACTAACTTTATCCACTGTGTACTATAATCAATTATATTTTTTGAACACATTTCTTTTATATAAAAAAGCAAAGACACATTCTTTCTTCACTATCTACTTCTTCTTTAAAAATTATAGCTTTCCACAGAGAATTTACTTTTTATATCAGAGTCTATTAAGAGATGCTGTAGATGCTCTGGTCCCCACCTCACTATGAACTGCAGTTTTAGTACTCAATTAATGTGGTTGTAAGAATATATTCTCACTAAACACACAAGAGAATATTTGCTTCTGGAATTTACTAGACAGATACAGTCCTCTTTTTATTTTTTTAATACAGAATAGATCTAATGAAGACAGAAAGAAGAATGGATTAAGACCTCATGCACTAGAACATGTTTGCTTACACACACACACATACACATGCACACAGAAGAGCTTTAAAAAAGCTGAGTAAAAGGTAGTGGAGAAAAGGAAAATCTAAATATTTGAACTGAAAAAGTACTATAAAACAAAGCTAAGTCACCATATGAGTTTAGCTCTGCTGTTTTTTGAAGAAGAATAAATATTTTATGAAATACCTCGTACTGTCAGCCTGTGGAGGACTTGCTTGGGTATTGGGACAGCTCATGCTTCTTGTGCAATGGGCTGTTAACTTCAGTATGTAGATTATGTATATATGCCAGGGCAAGGCAAACCAGCTTCTGTTTATAAATAATGTAAGTTAATGTGATGTCTCAAATGTTAAATTATATAAAGTTTTACTTGAATAATAATAATGGGGCACTGGAGCTTTTTGGTATCATTCAAATAAATGACATCAAAGTAGAGAACACACAGAACTGCCACCCAAGTATTATGAATGACATTTAAGAATCTCACAGATTTTAAACAGTTACTTAGTGTCTCTTTATTATAAAAACCTGATATTTATTTGTTAAATATTCTGGAACGATATTTCTCTTTCTTCTATGATTACACTTGGGGATAATATCACCATCATAGTAGTATAAGACATGTCTCATTTTGGCCCCCTCACCCACAACAAAATTTGGTATACATCCATGAATGCAAGTGCCTTTATGGGAGCTGTGGAATCCAGTATTTATGCATCAGGAGACTGGGAGAAGTCCTGACTACGTGCGCGTCCAGTAATGGACATACAAACCTTGGTCCCTGCTGTGTATCCTGTAGTAGCCCATGAAGTGATTCCAGCCTTTCTCAGCCATGGTCTGAGAGAACGCTGAGTTGGGCAATAACCTATGGATGAGAGAGCCTTTGTGAATGTCCAGTTCCGGGAGGAGAAATTTCAGCACTCCTTTGGAAGAAAATAATACAAGTTTTGATGCGTTTGCATGGGCAAGAGAAATACCTTTACTTTGTCCTCATCACTCCTCCCCCAAGGCATTACAGTCTAGCACCAAGAGCGATCTTCTCTGCCAGTGATTTCTCCCCCAGGGAAAGAAAGAGTGGATGAGTGAGTGCCTGACTACCCCAGGACAGTGCTGAAGAGACTCATTTCTCTCTCTTATTTCTCTCTTGCTTCATCTAGAGTACGTCCATGTCTAGGAAGAGGGAGGAGACTGGCAAAGTGACATGTAAGATTCTCAGAGGGCATTAAAAGGACTTGGTTCTTACTGACTGTGTTGTCAACTTCCTCAGGAGGCCCATTCATGAGGCCCCGAAAAAGCCTCACCTCAGCTATTCCCCAGACTGTCCTGCAGGCAGTGAAAGTGCTCCAGTGGGGCCTGCTGCTGTGAGTGGTGCTCAGTGCAGCAGCAAGAGTGATAGAAGGTTAAGGAGCACATGTAGAAAGAAGACCAGTGTCTGCAGGCCAAGAAGTACTACAAATTTGAGCGGTAGCACCACCTTGAGAAAGCAAAAGAGAAGCTTTTAACAAAAATATGATCCCGCTATTCCATATCTTGGTGGTTATCTGAAGGAAATAATATCACTATTTTGTAGAGATGTCTGCATCCACCTGTTCATTGAAGCATTATTCATAATGACCATAATTACTATTCATAAGTGTCCTACAATAGAAGAATGTATAAAGATGTACTATATATATAAAGAACATATACTACTCTATAGAAAAGACAAAATAATAGACTATATCAATCGACTACACAAACTAAACAAATTAATAGACTGTGTGTGTGTGTGTGTGTGTGTGTGTGTAGTCTATAAATCAGCCAAGAAAAAGAAGGAAATCCTCTTTTGCAACAATATAAATAAACCTTGAGGACATTATGCTAAGTGAAATTAGAGAGACAGATACTATATGATATCCCTTATCCATGGAATCTAAAACAGCCAAATTTGTGAAAACTGAATAGAATTGTGGTTACCAGGGTCTTGGTGGTGGGGGAAATTGGGAGATTGGTTTAGAGAAGAAAATTTCAGTTAGAAAGTGAGTCAGTACTGAGGATCTAATAGTCAGCATGGTTATTTTAGTTTCAAGTACAATATTGTGTTATGTACTTGAAAGTTGCTAAATGTTGCTACAAAACAATGGTAATTATGTGACATGATAGAGGTCTTAGCTACTTAAGTGGTAATCATTTTGCAGTATATGTGTATCAGATCAACACAGTTGTAAACCTTAAACTTACACAGTTACACATCAATTATATCCCAATAAAGCTGGTAAGAAAAAGCTTTCAGAATGCTATTTTCAGAATGCTGAAAAAGAGAATCCAGAACATAGCATTCTGAAACACAAAAACCCATTAAATTTGAAGGACAGGCATAAAACTAAAAGTTCTTCAGCTTTATACAATATTAGAAGGATTGATTAGTGTAAACTTTTGATGAATTTTTATAGCAATTGCTAGAGAACTCAGGAAATCTTTAATTCGGTTCAATTACTCTTCCTAAATATGAAGTTTCCAAGAGTGCTAGACACACAAGGAAAAAAAGCAAAGGATAATTCAAATAATTCTTGATCAGTCACCTAGCACCATGCCAGACCTATAAAAGAGATGCAAAAGAAAAAATGATTCTTCTTCTAAATGAAATTTGGGCTCCAAATTCCAATGTAGTCTTATGCTGAGCTGAGCTGGACCACATGGAGAGAAAAGATACATTCTTACACTGGCAAATGAGTTTGAGATCTAAAGCAGAAACAAACTATATTTTCTCCCTTGCCTAACTCACTCCTTCACCATTATATTCCGGGTAAGCTAATTCATTTGCTTTAACCACACTTTTTCAACTTAATGAAAATATAACCTACAGATAAAACACATCAAGGGAAAAAGAATGTTGTCCTTCAAGGTAGAACACAATTTGCCATAACTGCTCATTTAAAATATCCTGTCTTGTGGCCTTATAAAAAGCCTCTTCCTAAGTGGGAGGCAGCTGTAGGCTTATGGTAATGCAGATACAACAGGAGAGAGAAGTGGAATCCCCAAAGGAAACTACTCTCACAAAAACTTTTGTTGAGATGAACTTTGCCAATATATTATTAAAGATTTGCTTAGTGAAGTGGGAGGAGTAAGAGAAAAGGGATCTTGAATTTACCTAGAGAATTGATACAATAATAAATAAAATGTGAATAAATGCTCAACTATTAAAATGTAAAGATTGACATAGGGCATTAAACAAAACCAGAAAGAAAACCCTAACCCAACTACTTCATAAAAGCTAAGGTTGGAAAACCAGAGAAGTTAAAAATATCAAGGAAATGAACCTGATAGAAAAAAGAAAGCCAAATTCTTAGCAGACAAAAAGAAATCAAGGCACAAGAAGCATTACAAACAATTGAGTCTCTGTCTCTGTCTCTGTCTCTGTCTCTCTCCTCTCTCTCTCTCTCTCTCTCTCTCTCTCTCTCTCTCTCTCTCTCTCTCTCTCTCAAAAGCAATTATAACACAAACAAAAATATTTTAAAGTACTTTATATACTTAGATTAAGAAGAAACAGAGAAAAATAATAATAGGGGATTTTAAAGCATGTCTTTCAATCTTTGAAAAATCAACAGAAGTGAACATGGGAAGATGTCAGTAACATGATTTAAAGGCTCATTAATTCAATATATTTCAAACTTTATATACTAAAGAAATGACACCTTTTTTTTCCAGACCACATGAAACATTTCACAAATCTATTTTCCTTTAGGAAAAATAAGCCAGAAATTTCAGATAGTAGAACGATCTTTTTGAACCTAGCATCAATAAAGAAAAAATGAAAATATAACAAATTAAAATCAGTATCTGAAGTATCTGAAGAAAGTATGGTTGTTAATTTTTTCATATTTTGTTCTAAAAGTCAATAGGTAATTTATAAAGATAAGAAACTAGGAAATAGTGGCTTAGATATATTACTAAAAGTTATCAAAGTAACCATCAGAAGAACACAACATGGGTAATAAGCTTTCTAAGTTATCAGGAAGAAACACCTGAACTATACATAAAATAAAGAAAATAGAAACCAAGTATCAAGATATAGAAAACAAAGGGAGCTGTAAAACAAAGCATAATAACATAAACAATGACCTAAGACCATATAAATAACTATGAAAGTGACTGACTTTTATTCAAAGGAAATTTTTTCTTAGAGGAATAATTTATTGACTGAAAAAATATTTCTGTACAAGCATTTCCAAATGCTTTGGATAAAGCATTAGATTAGACAGAGTCCTCTGCTTCATTGTGCATATATTCTAATAGAAAGAAGCAAACTACATGTAATTTTATAAAATTTAAAGGGAAAGTGGGCTAGAGGGTATCCAAGGGTAGGGGATGGCTACTTTAGCTGCCCTGCTTGGGGAAGGTGTCTTTGGAGAGGTGGCATTTAAATTTATACTTAAATAATCACAGTACTGCAAGAGTCTGCAGAGAGTGTATGAGATAGAGAGAAAAGCAAATGCAACGTATGAAAACCCAGGAAGAGTGTTGTGTCTGAAGAACAATGGGAGGCTGGTGTACCTGGAATTTTGGTGACAGCAGATTAATTTGGAATGTTTTAGCCTGAGTTCTAACAAAAACAAAGCCTGAGGCTGCTTACCTGTGTGTGGCTTGTCTAGAAATATGATTCAGGGACTAGGTGTGAGTGATGGGGAATGAAACAGGAAAGGAAAGAAAAGCCAATGCAAGGGTGATTTATGAGATTGGCCACTGCTAGGCCTGCTTATTATGAAATACATCTCAAAGCCATTAGTCCCAGGAAGAAAGGGGATATATTATCCATGAGTTCCAGTCCTAACTGATCAAGGATTGCCTCATTGAGTTTTACCTTCAGGTCACATAATCGTTAGAACAGCAGGAGTGTCTCTGGCATCAGAGAAGACCTGAGGCTGGAAGTGAGAGAAATAGTTCAAGGTACTGTCATGATGCAGTTGTAGGAAAGTGATGTAAGCCTGAATGGAACTGGCCAATGCAGCACTTGGAGCTGCAATCAGAGAATTTGAAGTGGTGTGTAGGACCGGACTTATGGATAAAGGTAAAAGGAATTGGAAAAGAACACACCACTAGATGGAATATTCCCAAAATTCATGTAACACAAAGTGTTTCAGACATATTACAAGTAAAAGTTTGGGCAATGACAATACCTGTTGGTACACAGAAAAGAAAACAGGTCAAAATATTAATATCAAAGAGAGTTGAATTCAGGCAGAATTATTTTTAAGGATAAAGAAGGTCTTTATATAATACCAAACTTAGAGTTTCATTACAAGGTTGTATTATGAATCTTTATGAACCAAACTACATAGTGTCAAATTTATACAGTGGAGTATATGCAAATATATCATTAAAACAGTTTATACCTTTTTCTTAACTACTGATAAAATATTTGCAAAAGTTAAAATTGATTATATATTAAGCTATAAAGAAAGCTTAAACAAATTGCAAAAGTATAAATAAAGGGGATCATATTTTATAAACACAATTCAATAAAACTTAAATAAAGAATCAAAATACCACCTGGATGAGCAATAACTCTATATTAAGCAAAGCTATATTTTCAGAATAGAAAATGCAACATTTGCCAGTACATATTTATATAAAGTAAAGATCAGACAAAAATTCAAAATCTTAAACATTTAAATTGCTAAGGAATGAAAATCAACAAATTCAGCATTCTAATTAGGATCATCTGCAGGTCTTATAAATACATGGATGGTTGGGACCAATCCCCAGAGTTTTTCATTTAGCAGGTCTGGGGTTGGGCTGAGGAATGCATTTCTAATCATTGCCCAGATGAAGTTAATATAGCTGCGCCAAGGAGTACACTTAAAGAAGTTCTGAGACAGAGAAACTACTAGCTAATAGAAATGAAAGGAAAGCACACACACGCACAAGTAAACAAAATCAGATTAGGTAATTAACCACACAAACAGAAGAAATAGAGGCATCGATTCAGTGGTTTTCATCCTTGACTGTCCATAAAATTGGAAGAGCTTTCACAAAAACCTAAAACCAGGCCTGTCTGAGGTTGAATTGAATTGGACTCTTTGAGGCTGGGAACTAGACGCTGACACTCATTAAAAGCTCTTGAAGTGACTTTGATCCTCATTACGATTTAAGAAGCCCCAGAGTAAGAGATAAGTTGTATTTCACTATATAATTTGTAAACTGGGTTTTTAGATGGGAAATTCTCATGTTTCTACCGAGCAGAACCTCCAGGTTGCAGGTAGAGGTACATTCCATTGTTTCTTGCTTCTCTTACTCAGTCCTGAATGTTCTTGAATTGGGAGTTTAGGAGACAGACTTGAGCATGCTGGGTTTAGCCTGTCCCACGTGTTTTTGTCTTCTGTCTGGTTGTAGAGAGGGTGCTTTCTGGTCAGTCTTCATGGGAAGCAGTGAATGTTCTACCTGGCATGGGAGACCTGAGCTCTTTGAGCTATGCCTGCTATCTCAAAGATAATAAAAACAAAAACAAAAACAAAAACCATGTTTACTGAGATCTAATTTATATACCAAAAAATTCAACATTTTGAATTGTACAATTCAGTAGATTTTAGTAAACTCTCTTGTTTCAGAATGTTTTTATCACCCCTCCTAAAGAAACATGGTGCTCTCTAGCTATATCCTTCTGTTTCCTCAGCCCTAGACAGCTAGTAATCTACTTTTAATTTTCATGGATTCTTCTTTACTAAACACTGAAAGAATTTTAAGTCATGTGAATTATTAGAAAGTTCATTATGTCCTCAAAGCACACATGAGTAATCAAGTTTTTACCCAAGACAATTTTGATAGTTTGACATGTACCTGGGGGTCAAATATTTCCCAATTGAGAAAGGATAGTCATGTCTCTTTAAAACTGTACCACAGATTGAAATAAATTATTTATTGGGAAAAAATATATTACCCAAAATAATTCCAAAGTAATGGAAATATTAGAAATATCCATAATGAAGTTGAAAAGAGATACCCTGATGCCAAAACAGAAAACATACAGAAACAAGATTGATTTATTAGACTAATATAAAAATTAAAACTTCCATATCTCAAACATAACCATAAAAATTATGTTAAATATACAATAGATACGCATAGTGAAGGTTTAATTTATAATGAATTTTAAAAACCAGTGAGAACAAATCAGATACCACCATAGGAAAAAAGAGACAAAGGACATGCATATTCAAAATGAAATTAAAACAGAAAAAAACCCAAATGAAAAACAATTAACATTGGAAAATGCTCAACAATGGAATTAAAAAGATGTAAATTTAAACAATAGGGTGCTTTTCACATATAAGAAAAAGTTAAAATATTAATATATTAAGTGTTGATAAAGATGAAGGGAATAGGAATATGTCATTGAAAATTTTCTAAAAAGCAAATTAGTGAAACGTAAAAATTAATCATAATCATGGCAACTTCATATTTTGAATTTTAATCTCGATGGACAAATTCATAAAATGTATATCTAAATATGTTAATTACAACAATATAATAAGAAAATATGAGAAAACATAATTATAAAACTAAATTTATTTTATATATTTGAAAACATTCATGAATTATTATTATATATTTACACTTATTGACAGAAAATGTATCAATGAAATATTCAGAAAAGCATGTTATGAACTTGCCTATACAATTATCCCATTCTGTTCACTGAAAAGTAACAATACCAAACATTACAGAACAAAAAAAATTACCCTTTCTATGAATTTTTAAATAGACTAGGAGGAAATATATCTAGAAAATCAAGATTAAGGATGGTTTTTAATTACTTCTCTATGTTTTCCTATGTTTTTAAAATTTTTGCTAGCTTGCCTTTTTTAATAATCTGAATTGAATTTTATATCAAAGAGAAAAATAAGTAGACCTGAGATCATGTATTTGCCAGAGGCCAGCTTAAAAAATTCACAGAAGTTATGTAATTTGCTGTACTGAGTGGTTATCCGCTTCTGTGGAGAAAGCATCTGAGAGGAGGATAAATACATGATTTGAGAACTTGGGTCAAGTGCCTTTATCTGAATACTTTTTCTGTGTTCTGACTTCTACCATCTATAGTTTCCTGGTGTTCTGATTTTTGCAATATATAGTTGCCAGAAACACACCCTGTCATTAAAATAGTGACTGTAATATTTGAGGGCATGTACCCCTGACCTTGATGATGACTTTTCCTTGCAGCCTTGGTCTCTGGTGTATGTAAATCTGATAAGCGTGAGAATCACTGCAGGTAGATGTCCAATCTTGCGCTCAGAGATTCTGATTTAATAGATTTGGGGTGGAGCCTCGATATATGTATTTTAACAAATGATGCTGAAAGGTTGCTTGATACCTAGTGTTAGGAACCCAGTTTCCTATGGGCATGGATGCTTCTTCATTCTATCTCAGATATCTGGGTATTCTGAATTAAATGAGAAAAGAGGATGAGAGGGAGGGAAGGGGAAAGCGTGGGTGGGGCTGGCTTTGAACTATTGACAAGAAAATTAGAGTTTGGTCTATTTGTTTTTTAAGTGATTCTGGTTACTGAGAAAGAAAACACAAGAGAAATGTGTACAGCAGATATGCAAAACTATTCCTGTATATGCATGAACAGGAAAAGCTTTTCTTTTCTTTTTTTAATGGTAGACAAGAATAAAGTCAGCTGGTAAGAAACAGCTTGAATAAAGTGTTATCAATTCAGCTTATACATTCAGCATGCATAATTTTTATTATTTTGACTGGTAAAATTTTTATAATTTTTACAGAAATTTTCCATCATAATTGCATTAATGATTTTATGGTAGTTTTTCTGAGGTTTCAAAAGTTATAGAAATATTTTCTCTGTTCGAATTTGGACAATGCACTCCCTTATGCCTTCTCTATTATTACTTTTCCAACCAGTGCTAAAATTTTTTGAGCTGACTAAGTAACATTTCCTTAAATAAACAGTCAGTCCAATAACATTATTATAAGGTATAAGCATAATCAGGAAACCACTGCAAGAGAGTGCCTGAGGCTTATGTTAGAGATTGCAAAGTTCAATACATTATGTGGCCAGAGAAGCAATAGAGGTTTTTGACAGAAACCTGATGGGACTGAGGCAAATTCCTTTCTGAAGGTGAAAGCTGCTAATTGGATCCTTCCCTCTATTGCCATTTCCAATGTTCTTCCATATTTAAGAACAGCCAGACATCGTGATACCTATATAAATGCTGTAATTTTTATATGTTAGGAACTACTTAAATATTACATAAGTCACAGTGTAGGCCAAGCAAACACATCAGATGTATCCCTGAGACAAACACATCTGGTTTAGATCGGAACAAATAAAAAGAGATCTCCTTCACTCTTCCATTCCTTCTCTCTAGAGTATAGGGAGGCAATTAATTATTGTGAATGGGCTCTAATTTGGCGACTTCCCAGAAAGATCAACGTTTCCCCGGGCAAGTTATTAAGAGAGATATGGGTTAGAGGAACTTACTATACTTTACTTGGAGAAATGAGAGCAAGACAGGTAAATGGATGAGATTTAAAGGTCTGGATATGTGGTTTGTATTTGGAAAATGTTGCTTGACCTCTGAGATCCTTTTTCTCACAACTCCCTGCGATTGTGCTAGGCTGTCTGCAATATGTTTTTTTATATCATTTGATGATGATATCTTGATGGTATTAGGAAAACTGCACCCTGCAAAGATGCTATATTATATCATTTGAACTGATAAATAAAATGAGAATTCATTATCTTCAAGGCATTAAAATGCAGCCTGAATTACTCCATTATGCATCACTCCAAAAGGAAGTTTGTAGCATAATCTCCCTTTCAAATGTAAGATCTCTTTAGAGAATGAAAAACAATACACGTGGTTTCATGTGTGTAAATCCGTCAAAAGTAAGCAAACTATAATAACTGAAAACTCCATAGATTTGTCAAAAGTGAGAAGAAATGTGTTGAGGAGGTAGGCATTACACTTAACTCCTCTTTTATTACATTCTAGACTTAAAACCAGTTCTGAACTTGAAGGCATATGGCAATGGATAATTAAAATGTGAGCAAAATTATAGAAGATGAAAGTAACTTATATGTCTCTGTAATGAAAGACATGAGAAAAAAAGCACACAGTTGGCAATGGAATGATGCAAAGTGGAGGACTAAAATCAAATACGTTGCTGGGTAAAATAGCATCCATCAAGGTGCTCTTTTTTCTTTTGTGTTCTGCTTGAGAAGCATTGATTTATATGTGAGGATTGAAAAAAGCAAGGAAACATTTTTCGAAGTAAAATGGATACATATCCTTCTGGATATTGTAAAAGTAGCTTGGAAATATAACTGTTGATTGCTTGTTGTTTTATTACTGGGGATAAAAAGGTGACATTCATCAAAATTGAAGAAAAATAATAAATAACTTTAGTGTAAATTTATTAGTGCCAACTTGAGAAATTACACTATTAACTCCCATAAACTAAATTGAATGTTAAAAGTGGAGAAATGAGACACAAGATTTACTTTTCAGTTGGTTGTTTTCCTTGCTAGGTTATTTATTTTAAAATTATGGTCATGGTAAAGTGCTTTAATGATAAAATTTTGAAAACCAGATAAGCCAAAAGAGAATTAAAATCTTTTGTAATCTCATCATTCAGAATAACTAGGCTTAATTTTGGAATTATTATTAAATTCCAAATAGAATTGTAATACTATATACTGCTTAATAACTCGATGTTCTTTTATTTTTTAAAAGTAATTTTTATATAACCATTGAAAACCATCACATTTTATTTCATTGTGTGGATGCATCACAGTTAAGTAAATACTTGTATTTTAGGCAGCTTCCAATTTTGTTATAATCAAATTATTTTAAAATTTAAACTTAAATATTTTAACTATATTTAAAAATGCCAGAAGTTAAGCTAAAGAATTTCTTTAAGATAGTATAAGAAATAAATTTTGGGTTTCTCTATTAAAAGGTTTCTATGCTATCTATAGCCATAACACCTTGAACATGCCCAATCCCATCTGATCTTGGAGGCAAAGCAGGGTCGGGCCTGGTTAGTACTTAGATGGGAGAGCACTTAGGAAGACCGAGTGCTGTAGGCATAAAAATAAAATTAAAGTCCATGAAAAAAATATTTGTATGCTATTATGTTTTTTGTTACATCATACAAAATTGTCCCGTAGAAGTCTGTGCAAATTTAATCTTCTATCCCCAGGATTAAACAATACCTAGTTCCTTCTTCCACCCCACCGTTAACTTTACCTATTATTCTTAATTTTCATTATTTAAAATATGAGACATATTTTTATTATTTAATATAATAAATGAGGCTAAAGGTTTTCTGACTGAACATTTTCCTGACATTTATTTTCTGCTCACTAGCTATTTTTTATTTATTCATGACTTTTACCCCTTTTCTAATAAAATTTATTTTTTTTAATTATAGAAAAACCTTAACGTGACACCTACCTAAATAAAATTTTAAATGTGCAGTTCATTATTATTAATCACATGTACAATATCGTACAACAGATCTACAGAACTTCATCCAGCATCGCTGAAACTCTGTATCCATTGCATAGCGGCTCCCCATTTCCCTCTCCTCCTTAGACTGGCTTTCTGTTTCTGTGAGTTTGGCTACTTTAGATATCTCATATTAGTGGAATCAGGCAGTACTTATCTTTCTGTGTCTGGCTTATTTCAGTTAGGGTAACATCCCCAAGGTTCATCCACGCTGTCTCATATGACAGGATTTCCTTCCTTTTTAAGGCTGAATGATATTTCTTTATATGTATATACCACGTTTTATTTATTCATTTATCTATCAATAGATATTTAAGTTACATTTCTACTGTGAATAATGGTGCAATGAACATGATGTGTAAAAATATCTTCAAGAATCTGTCTTTAATTATTTTGTATAAATATCTGGAATTGAGGTTACCAGATCATGTGGTAGTTATATTTATAATTTTTTGAGGAACCTCCGTATTGTTTTTCACAGCAGCCATACCATTTCATGTTCTCATCAATAGTGCACAAGTGTTCCAAATTCTCCACTCGACATCCTTGCCAGTGTTTGTTATTTTCTGTTTTCTTTTTTCCTTAATGTGAGGTGATATCTCATTGTGGTTTCAATTTATATTTCCCTGATGATTCATAATGTTGAGCACCTTTTCATATACCTCTTTGCCATTTATATTTCTTTAGGAAAATGTCTGTCCACCTTTGCCCATTTTTTTAGTTAGATTGTTTCATTGTTATTGAGATGTAAGAGTCCACAGCATTTTCTTACCAGCTCTAATGTGGCTGTTTTCATGTTCACATGGGGTTCAGGAGCCTCTTCTTTCTGGATTTCTCAGAAAGGGATTGATGTGTGTATTGTTGAACTTGTGTCTCCATGAGAGAAGATGTCTGGGGCTTCTAATTCTGTCATCTTACTAATATCACTCCCCAAAATTAATTTTTAAAAATGTATTGATTTTAAGCTTTTAAATCTTCATACATGTTGCAGTCTTTCTCCCTTTTTACCTGCATTTTAATTTTGTTTATAAACAGTGCATATCACTTATATAATTTTCATGTAAAAATGTTTTCACCTTTTATATATATTCTAATTTTTAGAAAATTTTCAATCTTACAGAAAAGTTGCAAAATTAAAAATATTACAAAGAACACCCATATATCTTTTAACTAAATTTATCCTTTATAACCATTTTACTACATTTCCTTTACCATATGCTCTGTATCCCTTTCTAATAAAATTGATATTAATTATTCTCTTCTAAGAGCATGACTGACTAGTAGAGCCTGGGTCCTTGACAACAATTCCCTTTAGAGATTGCAGTGCACTGGCATGCACTGAGCTGGTGTGGGGCTGGCAGCTTTCCCCCTTGAGGCCTGCCAGGAAAAACCTTTGTATTTGCCTAAGGTCAGGCCTGGAAGATCACATGCAGAATTTAGGCAGTGGCCAGACACTTCAATACTTTGTCACAAATTTTATTTCATGCATATTATTTTCTACCCATGTGTCCACCCTCATTTGAGACTTAATTCTAAAAGTGAACATATGGGGTGCTCACCATCAGCCACTTTACAGAGATTTTCCAGTTATGTCTTGGTCGGAATAACTTCCTTTTCTAGTAGATGCCTCAGGAAGAGTACATGTGTGTGATATTCCCCAAGTCCTTGCACATTTAAATCTGTTTTTCTAAAACCTGGCTGCTTGAAAAGGGGTTTGACCTACTATAGCTTTGGCTCACAATTGTGTTCTTTAACTTTCTTTAAAATGTCACTCTGCTTGTGTCTTGCTGTGTATTTCTTTTTGAGAAGTCTGGTGACATTCTACTTCTTTTGCATTTCCATCTTTTTGCCTGAAGGTCTTGAAGACTTTGCCTTTAAACTTTAATTGCTTTTCTATATGGTGCCAGAGTCTCTTGTTCTGGGTCAATTGAAATGGTGTACTATTTCAATATGTGAAGTCAGATATTCCTGTAGTTTAGGAGTATTTTCTTGACTATAGTTGTAAATATTAAAAATTATGTTTATTTTTTTACTGAATACAATTATACATGGACTTCCTTTTATTGCCTTCCAATTCAAAAACTTTCTCACTGAACCTTTTAACATTGTTTTTTAATTTAACTTTTATTCTTCTGAAAATTTTAGTTATTTTATACAGCGGAGTTTATTAAATTTTATTTGATTCTGTTTTCCCTTGGTAATTTTCCTTTAATCTTTACTTTTGATATTAATGATGAGCTTTTTCATCAGTTTCTATCCTGAGTCCTTTCTATTCTGATTTTTCCCTTATTGGTCCATTTCTGCTATTAGTTTTTATAATTATAATTTGAAGTATTTTTTTCATGACCTAAAATACACATCTTGCAATATTTAATTGAACTTGGAACAATGCAGTATTTCTATTAGCCTCATGCTTTTTCTATTTTTATTTTTCAATTAAAATTGACATTCAATATTATTTTACTTTAGTTTTAGATATAGAACATAGTGGTTAGACATTTATAAAAATTATGAAGTGATCCCTTAAATTAGTCTAGTATCTACCTGGCACTATATATAGTTATTACAATATTATTGACTATATTCCCTCAGCTGTACTTTATATCCCCATGACTATTTTGTAACTACTAAGTTTTACTTCTTAATCCCTTCACTTTTTTCACTTAGCTCCCAAAATCTCCTCCCATCTGGCAATCATCAGTTTGTTCTCTGTATTGATGAATCTGTTTCTGTCTTGTTTGTTCATTTATTTTGTTCTTTAGATTTCATATATAAGTGAGATCATATGGTATTTGTCTTTCTCTGTCTGACTTATTTCACTTAGCATAATACCCTCTAGGTATATCCATGTTGTTGCAAATAATATTTCATTTTTAATGGCTAAGTAATATTTCATCGTATATATGTACCGCTCTTCTTTATCCAATTGTCTATTGATGGACACTTATGTTGCTTCCATATCTTGGCTATTGAAATGCTGCAATGAACATATGGGTGCATATATCTTTTTGAAAGAGTGTTTTTGATTTTTTCAGATAAATATTTAGAAGTGAAATTAATAAGTTATGTGGTAACTTCATTTTTAATTTTTTGAGGAACTTCCATACTGTTTACTGATTTCTGGCTATTTCATAATTCTGTTTTGTGTTGATCTAGTCTATCAATGGTGATATTGTTGATTTGGAATGCCCGGAGCACTCACCTGGGACCATACTACTCCTGGCTAGCTTCCAAGGGCATTTCTTAAATGTCATGGCTGAACCAGGCCTTGTGGTTCTTATTATGATTGCAAGAGACACCTCAACAACGACTGTCAGAGAATTTGAAAAAACAAGGTTTATCATTCACAGGCTCTAGAGTATGCATGGCATGCCTAGGGTTATACAGCAAGGCCAAAGACAGAGAGAGGGCACAGATCTTGGGATTTGCCTGTATTTGAGGGTGAGGTTTCTAAGATTTCTAGGATTTCATGGGGTCACTTGGTGAATTTAAAATTATAATCACATACATATTTGTGTGTATATACATACACACACAATTTTAATTTTAGTATTTTTTCAATAAATGAAATATCATAAAATATTAGCTATACTCTTTTTAAACACTATCAACATTTTGATACAGATCCCATCATTTTTGTGTGTGTGTGTGTATGTGTGTGTGTATACACTAAACATATGCATATATGTACATTTTAAAATAAAATTGAATTATATATATTTCTGGTAGCCTGTTATGACAATTCAGCATTTCATTTGATTGATATTAATATAGACATAGAATAGTTGCTTTAACAAATTGGAGGTGTTTTCTTTCACATAAAGAACTTCAGAAATGCATATTTCATGTCTGGAATCATTGATAGATTCACAGATTATGAAGATTCCAGCTATCTTCTACATTTTCATTTCATCATCTTTTACATGTGGTAATCCATTCTCTAGGCCACAACTGAAACTCAGTCATGGAGTCAGCTTTATGGGCTAGGATTAAATGAAAGACAAGGAGCAAAAGGAGATTCAGATAGAAGCTATATCAGTCTTATCTAAAAAGCTCTCCTGGAAGCTCATCAAACAACGTTTACTTACATGTTATTAGTCAGCCCTTTTAGATTTTAGCTGGCTTTTTTGCCATCCCAAATAAAATCAACATTTTATTACAGGAGAGCAAGGAATCATAGATACTAGCAATTAACACTCTGCTATTTTTATTTACTATTAAATATCTTTCTACAAATCATGTATTTTGGCTAAATGATATTTAGATGAACAATATCATTTAACCAAGTCCCTTGTGTTAGCCATTAGTTGTTTCAAATCCTTCACTCCTATGAAAAAGGCTGTGATAAAAATTCCCTTACTTGTATTTTTGTATATTGGGATTATGCCTTTAGAATTTCTAGGAGTGGAATTGCTGGGTGAAAAGTTATGCATCATTTTAAGACTTTTTTTGATGAGAATTGCCCCAAATCAGGCTTTTGATCTTCGTGCATTTATCATTTTTTGACTTGTAATTTTGCACAAAACCTCATGATTTAGGATGGCGTTTCTCAAATTTTTCTACTACATCTATTTCCACTTGCCATTAAAAATTTCTTGTCAAATTTAATGGAAAGACCAGCACAGGTTGTGACGAAATCCCATTGAGGCAGTGTCTAGTTTTGATTAAACGTTAGGAATAAATTATTCAATCCTACAAAGAAAAGACATCTGCTTTGCCATGTACATTAGCTTGGAACATAAACAAGACTGCAGATAAGCTGGAGAATTGTTACTGCTACATGGAACACACTCAATCACCAATGTAGGAAAGAAAGAGATTGTTTCTTATAAAAACTGAAATAAATTTCTTGTAAATGTTAGAAGTTCATTCTGTGATATACTGGGATTCATTTTAAAAGCATAAACATTTAACTTTTGCACACACACACACACACCACACAGATGCACATGCAGACACACACAGAGAGCCATTAAATGTGTAGGTGCCATTTAATACCCATTAAACATTCCGAGGAACATTTTGAAAATTTCATCACACCAAGTTGTGACTCTGATATAAAATTTATTAAGATAAAATCTGAAAAGAATTATGTTCTTCTGTTCTTTGAAATTGTTTTTGGCTAGGCATCCATTGCAAAGGGGAAAACTGTCTCTCTTTGTGAATGTATATTTTTGGTATGCCACCAGTAGAGAATATAGGTGAAAGCAAATGTTAGTATCAGGAAACATTCAAAAAGACACAGATCATCATGTAAATTAAATTAAAATAAAAAATGTTTAACTTGAGATCAAATTAAGAAAACAAAGCAAAGCAAAACAATAATGAGACAAATAATGACAGAAATCACATGCACCGTATTACATCCTTAACAAGAGCTAAACAGATAAATATATCAGCTTGACAGATCCAGATCCAGTGGAAGCATTGTTAAATTCTCTCTCACTCATCTTTATCCCTCCTGGTCTATTTCTTTCCCTCTCCCCTGTTATTATACATTTGTCAAATACATACATACATTCACTGAATCTGGTGAATTTAATCTTATAAAGAGCTTTTCTATACACAAGTGGTGTTTTGCAATCTTATAAACATTTAAACTTCAGTGTTATACTACTGCACTGTTGTTTTTTTTATGTATCTTTTAAGAAATCACCAAATAAATGTCAGTTTAACAAAATTAAATGTTTTCCTGATTGACAAACATATATGAAACTGAACGTTAGGAAAAGAAGAAAATGTAGAATCTAACCAGTTAGAAAAACATTCATTTTCATGTAGGATTCTATGTATCTTTGTTGATAACTGCTTTATCTTCAGTTTTTCTTATTTTGCCTCCTTAACTCTTTCCTGCTTCCACTATCTGAACAGCTCCACACCATCTCAGCTCCCAGGATGTCAGGAGCATATAGCAGTGTTTTAAAGAAATATGTCCCAAAATAAATCAGAAGTCTGAAGTGACGCTATAAGGTTGCACAGTAGATGATTCTGTCTATATGAAAGCCTGAATGAAATCAGACATTGAATAATCATTTTTTTTTCTTTTGGCTTTATTAGGAAATATTAATGATTTACAAAGGGATATAATGAAT
Source organism: Cynopterus sphinx (assembly GCA_030015415.1). Classification (NCBI taxonomy): domain Eukaryota; kingdom Metazoa; phylum Chordata; class Mammalia; order Chiroptera; family Pteropodidae; genus Cynopterus; species Cynopterus sphinx. The sequence continues at coordinate 50,621,767 of CM057383.1, read as the reverse complement.
AACACAGGCAATACCCATGTACACCCACACAGTTTGACAAGTAAAACCTTAACAATATAGTCAAAGCCCCCTGTAGTATATTATATAATGGAATAGTAAGCAGCAATAAAAATAAATGAATTATAGCACATATAACAATAAGAATGAATTTTAAAAGCATAATGTTAAATTTCTAAAAATCGTGTTTCAGAACAGTACAGTAGATATTACATATGCTTAGCATACTACTTTAACATATATATTACATATTATATACTATATAAAATATGTTATAGTATATTATATAGTATATACATTATATATTATATACACATAATGTGTACATTTTAAACAAATATATTATACTAAATACCTATATGATATATATTATATATTTAAAGATTAAATATCAGAAACAAAGTATTGTATATTATGGGACAGATATATGTAGGTAAATATAGCTGACTCTTGAACAACACACATTTGAACTGCTCCATTTATATGCAGATTGTAAAAATAAATATACAGTTAGCCTTCGCATCTCTGAGTTTCACATCAGTGGATTTAACCAACTGTGGATCAACAACGTTGTTTTTGATCCACAGTTGGGAAACCACGTGTGCTAATGAGTGATTGACTTAAGTTATAAATAGATTTTCCATCTGTTGAGTAGTAGTTAGAGAGGGACTGGCACCTCGACCCCTGCACTGTTCAAGGGTTAACTATAGTAAGACAAGGGCATATAAAGTCAAACATAAAATGTCTTTCATTTGCTTAAAAATATCAGATGGCATCATATTTCCCTCAGATTGTCTAAACTGCTCAGCTATGCTGCAGGTGATTAATCTTTTGTTTAGTTTTCTCCTCAATATGAAATAATTCTTTTATTTAAAAATATTTATCAAAATCCTACCTAATATTGAATATTAAGGTAAAATTTTACCTTTTGCAATTAGGTTTTCTTGTTTTAGCTGTAAATTACCTCTTCCTTGAGATACTCAAATAAAATTGTTGATTTTTAAGAAGTTCTATCACTTATTTTCTAGTTTCATTCAAAAACCACATTTGTTGCAAAAATATTTTCATAGCTATTTTTTAAAACCATTGTTAATTAAAATTTAAGATTTCCATTTGGTTTTTACATCTCAGATTTTATCACCTTTAAAATTATGATGTTTACTTCTTTTTTTTTATTAAAGAGCCATTGGCATATAATGTTGTATTAATTTCAGGTGTATAACATGATGATTTGACATTTATATTCCTTAAGATGTGATCACCACTGTTAAGTCTAGTAATCATCTGTCACCATTCAAAGTTATTACAATATTATTTACTCTATTCTGTGTGCTGTATACTACATCCCCGTGGCTTATTTATTTTATAACAAAGTTTGTACCTCTTATTCCTCTTCACCTTTTCAGTCATCCACTAGTCCCGCTCCTCTTGTAACCATCAGTTGTTCTTTGTATCTATGAATTTGTTTCTGTTTAGCTTAGCTTTTTCATTTGTTTATTTTCTTTTGTTAGATTCTACATATGAATGAAATCATATGATATTTGTCTGTCTTTGTTTGACTTATTTCTCTTGGCATAATACCCTCTAAGTCCATCCATATTATAAATGGCAAGATTCCATTCTTTTTTAATTCTGGGTAATATTCTATTTCTATATGAAGGAATGTCATATATCTCTCTATATCTCACATGTTCTTAATCCATTTATTCATTGTTGAACACCTAGGTTCCTTCCATATCTTGGTTATTATAAATAATGCTGTAATGAACATAGGAGTGCATATAGATTATCAATATTTTTGTTTCCTTTAGATAAATATTCAGAAATGGAATTGCTATAGTAATTCTGTATATATAGTAATATAGGGTTGTTTAGTAATTTTATTTTTACTTCTTCAAGGAATCTTCATACTGTTTTGCATAGTGGCTGCACTAATTATAATTTTATCAATGGATTATGAGGGTTCCCTTTTCTCCATATCCTTACGGACATTTGTTATTTGTTGACTTTCTGATGAAGGCATTCTGACATGTGTGAGGTGATATCTCAATGTGGTTCTGATTTTCATTTTTCTGATATTACTGATACTGAGCATCTTTTCATGTGTCTATTGAGCATCTGTATGTCTTTGTTGGAGGAATGTTTATTCAAGTCCTTTGCCCATTTTTAAATCAGATTATTGGTTTTGTCATTGTCATTATTGAGTTGTATGAGTTCCTTATATGTTTTAGATATTAACCTCATATCAGTAATAACATTTGTAAATATTCTCATTCGGCAGGCTGACTTGTCACTTGATGTTGACTTTTTATGAGGCGAAGCCAGTTTTCTTGTAAGACTTTCTGAATTCTGTATTTGTCTGATTATTTTTTTCTCTGTGATGTCTATCTTAAATCCAGAAGCTAACTTATATTCAAGTTAAATATTTCAGCCAAAAATATTTTATAGATGATGTACACTTCATATTGAATTATACCAGGAGGCACATAATATCAGATGTCCCGCTATTAATGATGCCAAGTGTTATCATTTAGTTAGAGGACTGGATATCCTTATCACATAAGAACATTATCCACTTTGTAATTAGTAAGTAATTTGTGCGACAAGATGTTGGCAGCATGCAGGTGGCTCATTCCTGAGTAACCTTTTAATAAGGCCAGGACCATCAATTGATGATACCTGCCTGAATCAACAGCTTCTTCTATTCTCCCCATGACAAAGATTACCAGATACCATTAGGATACATAAAATGCTACAGAAAATGGAGAACTATTAGATCAAAATGTCATTAGGCAAGCACTCTCCCTTTCAACTTTCCTAGTCTCCTGCTAGAAAAGCTATAAAGATAAAAATGAGAATAAATACAATCAATAATTATAGCAAAAGAAAAACTCAAACCAATAGCCAAATTAATGTCAGAATCTGAGAGAAATTTTTATTAATTTTACAATTAATTAAACAAAATTGAGAAAAATCTACAATTAGTTATAAGACAAGACTTAATTATCGTTAAGTGATAGGAACCAGACTTAGAATAATATAAGAAAATTTAAAAAATGACTCACATGAATAGTGTAACTAGCCATGACTGGCTTCTCTTGTGCTTCATTGGATATATTTGCACACACTTTCCAAAATAATAGGTGTTTTATCTCTGAGCAAGATTCATATTATTATACTTTAGCACTGACATAGGAAAACAAAATTCTATCTCTAATCTATCACACAGGACTCAGATTAAGCTTCCTGGGTGATACGATCACCCTTGAACCAATCATTTTCCTAGTTTGCTGGAGTACTATGATCAGCCAGCAGAGGCTCTGTGTCAATTCCCCAAGCACGGGTGGAGAAAAACCACTATAATTGACATTTTATGGAGAACAATATGGAATAAGGGGGAGAGAGGCAGGTTTCAAAAAAATTAGAGTTGCTAGATGACAAAGTCAACAGTTATTTACTACTCTAAGTTTTACCTTCTGCTTCATCTAGAATCAGATTCTCTTTAGCTCCAGAGATGTTGATTACTGAGTTGTGTATCACCCCCTCTTCTTTGTTATCTCATGCCTGTTATCAGAGCTAAAATCTACCAGAAGATAACTCTAAAGTTTAGAGGGGCAAAGAGATAAACACAACTATTATTTCTTCACATGACATCAGGATAGTTAGAAGACACACAAAGGATAGTTGATGTTTAACTCATAAATAAATAGAGTAGCTTTAAAATAAAACAGTCACTATCTTCCCTAAAATCAGAAAAACTCTTCTATTTTATCTCAGTTTTAAACCTAGGCAATGAACAGAGCCTTACACACAAATATAGGCATCTATGGTTACTCCCTTCAGTCCTAGGTTTGAGATTAGCACTGTAGTTTTGCAGTTCTGGCTTTTTTGGAATTGTGTTTTTCTAGTTGGGTGTAAGACTTTTTTACTTAACAGAAAAGTTAAAAAGTTTTATGTAGATATATCTAGGTATTTCTACTGTTTATTTTTCTTTAGTTATTTTTAGTATAAAAAGACCTAGTTTAATTCTGAGCCTGAATTGTAGCTCATTCCCGCCCCCACAAGGACAGAAATTTTTACTTGAGGTCCATAAATTAATTTTTGATAATCCATAAACTTTGAAATTTTATTCAAAGTTTCAAAATTGTAAGTGCTATAGTCTTTCCTGGGAAGAAATTTATGCTTTTCATTATATTCTAAAATGATTACTTTGTCTTATTTATTTATTTGCATTATGAGAAAAGTTCTGTTTCTTCTTTCAAAGAGCAGAAACATTTTTTAGTATTGTTACTAGTACTTTTTATAACTTTGTGGTAGCATTTTTTTAACTTATTTGTAACATTTTATATTTTAACTACCTTACTTTTTTTATTCTTGCCTATGTTACATCAATCTCTCTTTCATCTCAGTTTGCTTTCTTATCTAATCTGTCATCTTTTATTTTATATTTAAAATTTTATTGAGCACAAAGGCAAAAATATATCCTCTTTAAAATGGTTTTTGTAGTAAAGCTCTTCTCTCTTACTCTTCTTCATCCTTCTGAGAACCATGTTAATAATGACTTTATTTCTTTTCTGATTATTTTTAGAGACTTCATGTTGATTTTTGTTTGCTTCTTATCTGTCTGGGTTTGATTTTTGTTTGATATAATATGTATAATTTTCCTGGAACCCCTTTAATTTTCACCTGGATCCAGCTCAATTCCTTCTCTTCAGTGCAATCGGGGTTTTAGTATATTTAACTTCCATTATTCATTCAGAGGAGTAGGTATGAGTTTATGACTGAGGGCCATCACAGTATGAGTGCTTATTTTTGTTAATTCTCTGTTGAATTTAGCCCCTGTAGTAGGCAGAATAATACCCCCCAAAGATGTTTACATTCTAATTCTTAAAACCTGTGGAGATGTTAGGTTACCTAAAAAAGGGAATTAAGATTGCAGATGGAATTAAGATTATTAAACAATTGACTTTAAAATAGGGGGATTAACCTGGATTATTTATTTAGGCTCATTGTTGGCTCTGAAGGTAGAAGAAAGAACTCAAAAAACAAAAGCCAGTACGACTTTACATGTGTTAAATCAAACATTTAAGGAAGAATGTGTGCCTATTTTTCTTAAACTATTCCAAAATGTTGAAGAGAAGGAAACACTTCCAAACTAATAGAACGAGCTCATAGCTAACATCATATGCAATGATGAAAAGCTGAAAGCTTTCCCACTAAGATCAGAAATGAGACAAGGATCCTCACTTTCATCACTATTATTTGATATAGTTTTAGAAGTTGTAATCACAGCAATTAGACAAGAAAAGGAAATAAAAGACATCCAAAGTGGAAAAGAAGAAATAAAACTGTTACTATTTGTAGACAGCATAATACCTTAGAAACCTTAAAGAATCCACAATTAATAGAATTAATACAAAATTCAGCAAGCAGCAGGATACAAAAGTAATATGCAGAAATCCATTGCATTCCTATACATTAATAATAAATAATCAGAAGAAATTTAAAAATAATCTCATTTACAATTACATAAAAAATACCTAGGAATGAATGTAACCAAAAAGGTGAAAGATCTATATTCTGAAAACTATAAGATGTTGAAGAAAGAGATTAAAGAGGACATAATTAAATGGATCTCATGGATTAGAAGGATTAATATTATTAAAATTACCATACTTGCCAAAGCAATCTATAGATTTAATACAATTTTGTCAAAATACTAAAGAAATTCTTCTTAGAACTAGAACATATAATTTTAAAATATATATGGAACCACCAAAGACCATGAATAGCCAATGCAATCCTGAGAAAGAGCAAAGTTGGAGGTATCATACTCTCTGATTTCAAACTATACTACATAGTTATAATAATAAAAACAGTATGGCACAAAAGCAGACATATAGATCAATGGAACAGAATAGAGATTCCAGAAAAAAACCCCCCTTTTTTTTTTATATGGTCAACTAATCTGTAACAGCAGGTAAAAATATACAATGGAGTAATGACTGTCTCTTCAACATGTGGTGTTGAGACAATTGGACTTAAAATGGATTAAAGACTTAAATGTAAGGCCTGAAAACTTAAAACTCTTACAAAAAATATAGGTAGTAAACTATTTGACATCAGTTTAAGTCATATTTTTTTTGATATACCCCCACGAGCAAGGGAAACAAAAGCAAAATAAACAAATGGGAGTTCATAAAACTAAAATGCTTCTGAATGGTGAAGGAAACTATCAACAAAATGTAAAAGATGACCTGCTGAATGAGAGAATACATTTTCAAATGGTATATTAGATAACATATCAGAAACTCATACAACTCAATAACAAAAAAAATATATTTTCAAATATGTTAGATAACATAAGAATTCATATAACTCAATAACTAAAAAATGAACAACCCAAATGAAAATTGGGCAGAGGATATGAAAAGATATTTCTCCAAAAAAGACATACAAATGGCCAACAGACATAGAAAAGGGTGCTCAAGATCACTAATATCAGGGAAATGCAAATCAAACCACAATGAGTTACCACCTCACAACAGTCAGAATGTCTATTACCAAAAAGTCACCAAATAATGTGTTTGGTAAGGATGTGAAGAAAAGGTAGCCTTTGTTCACTGTTGGTGTGACTGAAAATTGGTGCAGCCACTATGGAAAGTAGTATGGAGATTCCTCAAAAAATCAAAATTGACATACCATATGACCCAACAATTCCACTTTGGTGTTTTTATCTGAAGAAAAGAAAAATACTCATTCAAAAAGATATATGCAACCCTGTATTTATTGCAGCATTATTTACAATAGCCAAGATTTGGAAGCAACCTAGGTGTCCACTGATCAATGAATAGATTACAAAGATGTGGTGCATGCATATAATGAAATATTAGGCAGCAATAAAAAAGAATGCAATCTTGCCATTTGTGACAATATAAATAGACCTAGACAGCATTATGCTAAGTGACATAAGTCAGACAGAGAAAGACAAATACCGTTCAGTCTCACTTATCTGTGAAATCTGAAATAAAACCAACCAAATGATAAGAGCACTAGAACACCTTTTGTTCAAACGAGGAGACTCTGAGTAGGCTTCTGGATGGGGGTTGGGTACCAGAAAGACCAAGCCATAATTAGAAGGTTGGAATTTTCAACCTTTTCCCTCTTTCTTTAGAGAGGATAAAGGGGATAGAAATGGAGTTAATGATTGATCATATTTATGCGATGAAACCACCATAAAAATCTCAATATTACAGGGTTTAGTGAACTTTCAGGAGGGTAAATACATCCGTATACCAGGAGAGTGATGTACCCAACTCCTTAGGGACAGAAGTTCCTGTGCTCAGGGACATCCCAGACCTTACCTTATGTATCTGTGCATCTGGCTGTTTATCTGTGTTCTTTATCATATCCTTTATTAAATTGGTAAACGTAAGTAAGTGTTTCATTGAGTTCTGTGAACTAATCTAGCAAATAATCAAATCCAAGGTGAGAGTGGTGGGAGCCTTGGATATATGTAGCCAAGTTGGATGGAAGTTATCCTTAAGCTAAAGATCTACTACTTTAAATTGATTTCTGAAGTAGAGGGAAGTCTTGTGGGACTGAGCATTTAACCTGTGGTATCTAAAGCTCTCTCCAGGTAGACAGTGTCAGAATTGAATTAAGTCATAGGGCACCCAACTTATGTTGCATAAAATTGCTTTCAATGGGGAAAACCCCCAACATACATGATGTCAGAAGTGTTGTGAGTATGGTAGCAGTATGAGGATAAAGGAGAAACAAAGAAAGAAGAACCAGGTTTTTCCCAATACAAAAGTAAAGCAGAAACAACAGTAATATATCAATGCTTTCTCTCAGCCTGGAGCAATACCACTATCTCTATACCACTGCCAAAGTTGCCTTGATTTTCACTGGGTTTTCATTTTTTTTTTTAAATAAGAGACCTTTTTTGATTTGTATTTTTCTTAGCACTCTGTTTGCCATTTCTTAATTTAAAAAGCCTCTATCTTGATCCCATTTGTGAATTTTCTTAATTATCCACGTTGCTAATGTGATTAAAACTAACACTAATTTAAGATTATCCATGGCAATTGATTTTGGAAGATGCATATAAATTTATATTTATTTAATTCTCCATTACATTATTTATTTGCCATGATCAGAAAGGGAAATATTCCACACACTCTATAAACATACATTGCCAGCTACTCAATAGTTTTCTCTTTGTTTCAAATTATTTTTTAGGTTTTTTTTTAGGAAAATATTTCTAAAACTTAATTGTTACTACCCTGTCCTCTTAAACAGAATACATTTTATAGGATTTATATTTTCTCCATAGCTATTATTCTTTGTTATAAAAATAAAATATCTTAATGATGTAACCCCCTTATATTTACTTCAGAAGGCAGTAAGTGCACGTTATTTGTTCATTAAATACATGTTTTTCTTTTTTTGTTACTCTTTTATTTGATTCATTTGAGGTAAATGTTATACAAGGCAAGGCTTGTGGAAAGTTTTGGAAAAAAAGTTTCTTCTTTCTTAAGAAAAATCCAAAGGAAGAGAGACTCTTCTCTCCACCTCACAATGTCACTTAGTAGCCAGTAAATACAGAACCTTGGTGAAGTATGGCTGAGTATGACAGATTCTGGAAGTCTGCCAGGAAATAGAACAGAGCTAAGATCTGCCCTGGTTGTATATGTTTACTTGTTGCCTTGATTATTAAGGAATCTAGTTTGAATTAGGTTTTCTGCCACTTCATATCAAAAGATTTCTAACATATATTACAGGGTAAAGTGAATGAAATTTCTGACATCTGTTTTAGCTGCTTAAAAAAGTTCACATTTTTTTTATCTTATCCATTCCTTAATTTTAGAAAACTGACTGTTCTGTGAGGGCTGTGTTGCTAAAATATGTATAATATTTCTTTTCATAATTTAATTTTGTATACCCAGACTGTCTTTGGAATTTCATATTAACATCCATATTAATATCCACCAATAGTCAAACATATCAGATCATCTTACGATTTATCAATACTGTTATCTAGATAGTTATCTAAAAATAATGTTTTCTAATTATTCTGTTATTGCCATGATTAATAATTCCCCTGGAAAGGGCTAAAGTAGTGATATATATTCATAATATGTCTAAAATTATCCTCTAAATCTCAACTTTTGTGAAGCTAACCTATGTGAATATAAGATAAATAAATAAATGTTGATGTGCTTTGGATATAAATAAACAAAAGAGAAAGTTCTCTGAGAAAGTGAATGGGACAATGCTTCTATAGATTGTTTCATTTGATTTGGTGCAACTTTAATTTTAAATGTTGTGAAACACACTATAAAATGTTAATTTCACCCAAAGTTAACTTAGAATTTTATTTCCAAAGCAAGTGAAAGTCTATTGAGAATAAAGCAATGATGCATAAGGGTCTCTGAAATATTCATTAGAAAAAAAATGTGTTGCTTTTTCTAGTAGCTGGGCGCTTTTCCTGTTAAGTTCACTGATGTTCAAAATTTTTTATTAAGCACTTAAATTTATAACTTAGACCTTTGTTAAAATATACATTTTCCTTGAGAAAATTCATGTGATATGGTGTGAGAAAAGAAGTTTCAGATATTTTACTGATTTTCATTGATAATGGTGGAAAGAAAAATCATCAAGCATTGGCCCTCACGGGGGAGGGAAGAGTTAAAAAAAACAAGGATACTGGAAATCAAAGATAAATTCTATCTACTGTCTTATATTTTTGAACAACTATGGTTATAAGCTTCTGGCAGCCACTGTATAAAAATTTGAAAGGCTGTGAAATTTTGTCCAAAATTGGAAATATTGCCAATGGAGTGAAAAATTGGAAAAGTCAGTTGGGGTTTCCTTCACAAAAGTAAAATTAAAAAAAAAAAAAAAACCTAGAATACTATTTGAGATTTTGGAAAACCTAACTTTGCTAGATATTTGCTTTTGGATTAAAGTTTTGGTAGGTTTTGGTTTTCTCTTCCAGGTAGCATCTTAAAATCCATTTAGATTAAAAATGGAGATCTGAAGGGTAAACTGATACTCCACAGAGAGTAGATTAAAGTTACTCCAGGTTCAAGGAAGTTTTACAAGATCAGAAGATTGTTGTTGCAGCTTGAACCCACTGCTTACAAAGTGAATTTTTTTTAACTTTGCTATTATTTATAATCTTCTTAAAAACATCCTGACATTTCTTTGAATGTGTACCTACTTCTTTAAATTAAATATCTATAAGGCTGCCTAATGGGTCAAAGATATGAACATGTATATGTTTTTATAAATATAGTCAAATTGCCATCCACAGAGTGTGTGTAAATTTTTCTCACACATCACTAGTGTTCCGGATAACATTTTTGCAGGCACTCTGAAGGATTTCTCTCATGAGAGCATGCATTTTAAACATCCAGGAGATCAGTAGTCACCCCCAAAAGGTGACAAGCCATTACAACCAACTGACACAAATTTTAATTATCCTGGTTTTCACTATTAAAAGCTCTAGTTAAATCAAAAACAGTATCAACAACACTCTCAACAAAAACTTGATCCAATGTAGGGTCTCCCTTTGGATATAGTTGTGCCTGGGTTTATAGAGTACGGGGTTTGCTTCACTGGGCATGTCACATTGGACTGAATGTGCATAACTCAGCAAAACAAAGGATTAGGATTATTAACAGTTTTGTCAGTTTTACTGCCTAAATATTCTTAGGGTTTCTCTCTCTACCTCCTTGTAGCATGCATTTAGTCTATATGCATTGAGGCTACCACCTTCTCTCACTTATAGCACTGAGGTATGCCTTGTAACTCATCCTGAATGCACTTTTGCCCTCTCAAATCTGTTTCCAATCCTGAGGCTAGAGTGATATTTTAAAAATGTAAATCCGATTGTGTCAACCATCTGTTTTACGAAACCTTTCAATGAAATTTTGTTGCTCTTAAAGAAAAAGATTTTTAATACCGCCTTTAAAACTGCATGCGATCTGATTCCTGTGTTCCTCTGCAACTTCGTCTTGCTCCTTGTCCATTCTCATTTTCTGCATTTCAGACACACAGAATTTAGATTTCCCACTCTGCCATATTTACTTCTGTCTCAGTATGTTTTCAAAGCAGTTTTCTTTTCCTGATACATCATGTCTTCCTTCACTTTTTCTTTTAGTTGATTCCTCACATTTTTTAGCTACCATCCAAATGACATTTAAAGTTTCCTTGATCCTCAGACTATCAGATGCTTTGAGTATGTCCTTTCCAAATACTGTCATTTTCTTATAGAAATTACTGCAGTTTGAACTTATATGTTCATGTTCACAACTCTCTGTCTCTGCTTTAAGACCATAAATTCTATGAGAAATGAGAACAGTTTCTGTTTGTCTCAGAAATGCCTGTAACATAATAGATGCTCAGTAAACATATGTGAAGTGATTGAATGCAAGACTTCAGATCTGCTTCTAAAGCAAACAACCACCAGAGTGATATTATGTAATTGAAAGTTTTGAGAACAACCTGTATCTGTAGATTGGTGATTCCCAACTCGGAGCGATTTTGCCCTTAAGGGAATTTTTGGCAATTTTCAGAGACATTTTTGGTTGTCACAGCTAGGAGTTGCTGCTGGCATCTTGTGGATACAGGCCAGGATGTGCAATATACAGATGACGTACTGTTGAATGGTATACTTGAAACCTATATAATTTTATTAACGATTATTACCTCAATAAATTTAATAAAAAATGCTTTAAAAATCTTCTAATTACTGAAAAGCCAAGGTTGAAGAAACACTGCTAAGTGAACTCTCTTTGAAAGATAGAGTTCACCAGAACAGTAAGTTGATCTTTTTTGTTAAAGTCCTTAGTTATGCTAACTCAATCAATATGTTCTTAACATTGAGACACTTATAGAAATATCCAGGGGTGAATAAATTATTTAACAACCAGTATAGCAGAGACAGTGAGTATATGAGAATGGAGGTTTGTTGTTCAGAAAAGCAAAACAAAACAGGATGGCAAAATCAGCTGAATATCAGCCCAGGTTATATATTACTTTCTGTTTTGTAGTTTCTTGAATGTTAAAAAATTTAAGGCATTCATGTGCAAAATAAAAAAGAAAAGCTGCTTTACCAACTCACATATATTAGTCTAAATTATGTGGTAGCAATTGTTTCACCACGTTGTTTTTTTATTGTGCTTGCTCAGGCTTATCTCACAGTGATTCAGCAAGTGGTTCAAATTTACCCTCTCTTTAAGGGCTGTTTCCATTGTTTGAAGCAGAGGTTACAGACATGTTTCTGAGGATGAAACTCTTCACTCCAAATAGTGAATTCTAACCAGATCTCGAGATTGATCTTTCTTAGGTGGTAGAGTATCCTACAACTCAAGTATGCAACTATAACAGATAGATAGATGTAGAAAGCTATAGAAAAGGAATATGAAAGAACAAGAAGTTTGATAACAGAGAGAGCCTTTTGATTATAAAAATGGAGTAGGGGTAGCATGATAATATGTTAAATCAACTAGTGTAGGACAAGGAGATCAAAGAAGAACATGGAGATACCAACAGAAATAGAACTAAATGTGAGTCTAAAATAAAGATTGTTTCTAATGAAAGCAGACAAAAAGATATGGTGCATTCAAGAGAAAAGGGTGAGAGTGTCATGAGGGTGAAGGGCCTTGTTGTAGTAGCACAGACATGAAATACAAAGAGAAAGAAGAGATCAACTGGTTATTTCATATATATATATATATATATATATATATATATATATATATATATATATATATATATATATATTTTACTGTAAAATTGCCTTGAGGCCAATTAATTTGTGACAAAAATGCTTTCAGCAAACATGTCTACAGCAAAGATACTATGGCTCAAGTACTTAGAACTAGGCTTGGTTCTATTGGCATAGAAAGATGAGATACACACACATGAGAAAGAAGACATGAAAGAGAAAGCAGAGCAAAACATAATAAGTCTGCCCTCATTAGTTTTGGTATATTTGCTGTTTGATTCCATGGATCTGCCTTTGCTGCCTTAGGATCACACATTTAACTGAGCTCCTTTCTCTGAGCACTCAAGTCTGATTGTCTCAAGACTAATTCTCCACTTGCATGGGAACTGTACTGGTGTAAAGGGAAGAGGTTAAGGTTATACCTAAAACATTACATTACATCACTCTTGCCATTTATTTTTTATTTCTTACTCTGATAATATATAAATCTATTGTAAAAATCAAAAAGGACAAATCAGAGCAACAAACAGCATTTGCCTACCCAGTAATTCCTCCTGAGTTTGTCACCTCAGATATAACCATTTTCAACTTATCAGCTCTTTCTCTTTGTATTTAATTCCATATTTCTTTTTTTTGTTTATATTCTTATTTCTTAATTTTTCTACTTTAGACATTATCTGTTTACTTTTTACTTTAAAGATATAGTTTTATCTATCTTACTGCCCCCTCCCAATTTCATTACCCTATATTTTTGGTTAAATCCATATTCAACATGTAATTTAGTATAAGTAGGTAAATATTTATAGCTGAGCCAAATAGTATATTATGATCATGCTTCTTTGCTTGTGTAATTTGTTTTTCTTTGTCATTTAAAAAGGATCTAATTTTATTACTTTTTTAGTTTTCTTTGACTCATTAGCTAAACAAGGGCTGAGTTAAAATATATACACATACATAAAATATATACATATATAACAAATATATATACAAAGACATATATGTAAAAGAGTGAAATCTTATCTTTTGTGAAATATGGATAGACCTTGAGGGCATTACACTAAGTAAAATAATTCAAAGACAAATACCATAGGAAAATGATTTATATATAATATATATGAATATATATGTATATATACATATATATATATATATATTTTTTATTATATATTTTTCTTTATGCCTTTTGACCCCCTTCACCCCACCCTTCACCTCTGGCAAACACTAATATGTTCTCTGTACCTATAAGCCTATTTGTTTGTTTGTTTGTTTTTTAGATTCCACATATAAGTAAAAGGCAGTATATATAAATTTCCTTCTACACTGTCCTTGGAAGTATTTCTTTAATTCTTTTAAATTGGGTATGCTATGTCTCCGAAGGGTGAATGATAGCAGTCCTAAGCATCTGTATTGGAAACTGTTTACTGGAAATGAAAATTAGAGTGATGTAACAGATGAGACCACCTCAATCTTGACACATAAAGATAGCTTTTTGGAAACTGAGATTTTATTATGAAATTATAATTAAATCACTGTTATGTGCATTTTTTTCCAGTTCATGAAATGAACATGAACTATGTCAACTTTTCCAGGAAGTCACCATGAAATCAGCACAAAATTTCTATCAAAAGTGGACCGCTATTGAGATTAGGGCTACAATTGCTGGAGGCATTATATCTGTGCTGCTCTAATTAAATGTTTCCTGTCAGAAGAGAAAGCTTTTATTACTTTTTTAGGACTAATTTCATGACCATGTGGTCTGGGCATAAGAGGTTTGCTGAAGATGAGATGGAAAAAATGGTCCTGCAGGGTCTTGTGTCTTATTGCACTTTTAGTTGGTATCTTGTGACGGTAAGTAAGGAGACCTTTAATAAGCCTTAATTTAAAGGACAGAATATGCCTTATGTATTTATAATCCAATATGTCTTGTCTGTTTTTACTTCCCTCACACAATCTGTTTTATCCAATATGGGCTTTTTTTAGCATTCCACACTCAAAACCTACTATTCCTATGGTTAGATATGTTTACACTCCCCATCATATGCCAAGACAGACAAAGTTAAAAAGGTTATAGAATCTCTGATATAACCAATCGTGCTAAGAAATCCACATCTTAATCCATCATACATCTTTAAAATCAGCTAGAAGCACAAATCCTGAACTACTTCAGTGTTAGAGACTATCCGGGAGCTATTTACATTTAAGTTTTAAAAGCCATTTATATTCAAATATTTTAGAAAAATATTCATCTGAAATGAGTAGTGGTTGCCTGCACATATTAATCAAAATACTCAGCAATCTAATTTTTTTTAATTATCCAAAAAATATATCATCTTCATATAAAAACATAAATATAATAAACATTTAGGGAGAAATATTTATTTACAGGAGGAAATATTCACCTTGCAACTAAAACAAGAAAACAAAATTATTTTAAAAAATTAAGTAGAGGATATCTGTAAAATCATGTTTATACTGTCCTAAATATAAGAATTCATAAAATCTTAGAGAATATATACCATCAAGTTAACAATACTTTTCTCTCTGGGAGGTGGTATTATAGGTGAATTTTATGCCTTTTTTCTGTTTATAAATTTATATTTTAAATTCTTTCTATATAAACATGTATTACCTGTGTTCTAAATATGAAAGAAAGAGAAAATTATATATAATATGTACATTTTAAAGCATTTCTAATTTAACTGTACTTGCTGCTAGCAATTTCATATCATTTAGTTTGGCTCACTGAGCTTCTCAAGTGATACCAGGCTGTTTATATTAGAGAGTACTACAAATTGGATAACCAAAAATCTCCTAGCGAGAGCTCATAAAATGACATGGTTGGATGGAAACCTGAACAGATGGGCTAACTCTACCATGTGCTAAATTAACCCTGCTGTTCTCAGATTTGTGTCCAATAATACATTGAAAAAGTACAATTCTAAAAATAAGTTGGTAAAATGGAAGATGTGTAAACAATTTAATCTATGCATTGGGACTTGAGGGATAGGCACTTGTTGAAATGTTTCACTGTTATTAAGACCATTTTTTTATGACTATGAAAATAATTGAGCTTCAGAGGAGCTCTAGAAAGATGAAGTCTAATGCGGGATGAGGGAACAGCAGCCCAGCATGCTTCCGAGCAGCTTGACTAGAGTCAGTACATTACATTGAAACTAGTGTAAGTGGTGCCTCATTATGTGTATGATAATAAGCAAAGGGAGAGTGGAGTTGTAATTGGCTAAATAAAAGGAATAGCATGGTTTCCTGATCCACATGTTCCAATCACTCGTTGGAAATCAGTGGCAAAAATACACCTAGTGCTGTAGGAAAACAAAAACAAAAATGGAAATACTTCTGTTTTATGGATAGAGGTAAGAACCTGGTCTCTACACATAAAAAAAAAAAAAAAGAAAGAAAAAGAAAGAAAATTTAAGGTCAGAATTTCAAATAAAACTATAAGTGAGAATAGAAATCTGCAAGTTTTGGAAATACTCTTTTAAAATATCTATAGCTGCTGGTCCAGTCAGTGTTGACAGAGACCTGATGGGTCCTTTAGTCATCTAGTAACAACAGAAGAAAGGCAGGTATTTCCATTTTGAGCAGAGAATGAGTATTGAGGCTGTGTTGTCAGAAAGCCTAGATTCTTGTCACAAATCTGTCAATGAAGCTTGTGACCTTGAAAAAATATCACTTATGCTCTATGAGACTCAACATTCTCTTATTTTGTTTTAAATGGAGGTAAATAGATGAAATGTGAGAATTTTCTTAGTATCACTATTCTGTAATAAGCTAATTCTAATACATTTTAGAATTAGTTACTTCAAACCTAAGTTGCCTTGAATGAGCTTTTCCCACAGAAGATGAAGTTTTTATGATATATTTTTAAGCCAGTTTCTTAAAGACATTCTGCAAATTTAATATTCAATCTGATTAGATAAGAGTGAGTTGAAGAGGTTAGGGTAGAGAGTCTTTTGATTGTAGTGTAATTTAAAAAATTGCCATTTCTTTTGGTCACACATTGTGTTTAGTCATGGTTGGAGACCTATGTGGGTCTCAAGCCCCAAACTCTCTAATAAATGATTCAGTTTTACACAAATCTCTTCTGATTTTCCCTGATGAAAATCTGACTACCTCCAAATGGCTAATTTGACATTGCTATTGGTGAGAAATTGTGAGGATTACCTGGAATTTATTTAAAGGCTAACTTAATTCTGCATTTAACCCTAAATCAAAAGTTAAGTACAGTCACATTAGAATAAAACAATACTGGAAACTAACGGGCTTTTTTAGAGGAGTTGAGTTGAAAACCAGTGGTTTCTAGATCATTCTTGGAAACTATTTTTAGATGATCTTTCAAACTTGTAGTAATCTATGAGGCTAATGAATTTCAAGACTGCTACTTTGTGACTATAAAGATTTATTTGGTTATTGGAAAACTGACTGACTTGCTTAAAGTAACTGCACAGGTGGGTAAACAAAAACAACAAAATATAGAGTAGTTATAATATTTAATTCATCTTGTTTAAATATTAGTGATTACTAAATTAATAGTGTTTCATAAATGTTTATATGAAACAAAGTGAGAAAATGTAGAAACAAATAAAATAAATAATAAAATAAAATAATCTTGGGAAAAAGAATTAAAATTGTTTTTTTATTGGAATTAAAAATAGTAGAAATGGCATCATTGGGCTTATACAAACAGAGTTCACTAAAGGTCAGAGAAAGCAGTCTCAGTGACATAGTAAGGAAGGATATTCTGTTTTTATTATATACTTTATTATAATAAAGAATGTCATTGATCTGTAAGTTAGATTGAATGGGGGATAGTCATGAAATGAAAAGCATCCCCTAGAATGTGGTATTAATATTAGCAAGAGATGCAAGTGAGGTTTGCAGATCACAGGAGAAGAAGATCCTTGCTGGAAAACATTTCTAACAGAAAAGTGACAAATATTTCCGGAAAGAAGTAGACTAGGTGCTGATAACAGAGCAGTAGTAAGAATTTTCCTCAAATAATTTTTTAAAGATTAGAAGGAAAAGCTAGTGAGATCGATCACTAGGCAATTCACAGTGAGAATATAGAAGATAATGACTAAATGGGAAAATCATAAACATTGAGTGATAAATTAATACTTGGTTCTAGAATAGTCCAGTAGATTCTATTAATTGAAATCAGTAAAGTGGAGAGTTTGAAGAACATGGTTATGAGGAAACATTCTAAATTTAGTAGGGGAACACTTCTAAATCTCCAATCATCCTATTTGTTTAAAGATTTCAAAACATTTTTTTTCCATTCTCTGTTATACTGGTAGTTTCAGTAAAACTTTTGGATAAAGTGCTTCTTCCATCATATTTATTTCAAATAATTAATCCAACTATTAGTTGCTTCGGTACTAACTCAGAGCCTGAGACTCAAATAATTACCTTCAACTGATAGAAAAAAATATTATTGTAGTTTTACTTGCAAAGATTTAAATGAGGGGCACATTTCTAAAATCTCTTCCTACCAACCAACTCCTATTGGCTACTCCTGACTACTAATTACCATTCCTGAATACTTTGTATGTGCTAAGAGCTGCGTACAACTGTCAAATCTACACCAATTATTTACAAATTAAATAATTAAACACTAGAGGGGTTAAATGACTCCTTAGAGTCACACAGATAGAAAATTCAAAATAGAGATTCAAACTCATTCAGCTGGATGATGAAGCAACTTCTGTTCACCTCACTTTGTTCTATTGCCATCCCCTAGTTATGTAAAGAATTGACAGCATATGTGAGAAACTCCTCATCTTTTAATTAGGGTTCATTAGGAATACTAATGCGTGGGGAAAAGCAGAAACAAACCAAATTTCTACTTTTAAGAGTGTTAACATTCTGATCCTTGAAGAGACCTAAAGATAAGACAGTAAAGTAGACCCAAATTGGTTTAGGTCCTTACTTTTCTGCTGAAGTTTTTATTTGCTCCCTCCGATCCTATGTCTCGATTATATACAAGAATTTGCTCTCTCTAGTAACTGCTAAGCTCAAAAGTAACCAAGAGTTTAGCTATTATGTTAATAACACAATACGTTTTTCTTTACAAAATATGGAAACTCCTAAATTATTCAAGATTTCAAAGGAGGAAGCCCTAGGTAGAGAGGTCCTGGCTTATGAGGAAGGAATGTTTTGAGGCAGAGGAGTATTTCCAGAATTCCTTAAATAAGATAACAGAGGCCATCAGTTGGGTAAACACAACATTGACTCAGTTCTTACACTGTACACAAGGTATCTCTTTTCCATCCTTGAACATCTTTTAAACCTTATGAGTGTCTGTTTTCCCAATGCACATTCTCTCTAAAACTTTAAAATATGAATTGTTGTGTCTATGTTCTCTTTAAACACATTTTCAGCTGATGTGCTGACCCAGGAGAAGAAGTAGAGCTTTTAACTTCTACATCACTAAAACTAGAAAAATGAAAGGTTTTTCAAGCAAGAAAGTTTTCTATATAAGTCCCTTAGTAATTAAAGAATAGCCAAAGAAGGACAGTTTTAAAAAAGGAGTTACTTTCTCTCCACCTATATCTCATGAAATTCTACACCATAAAAACCCTTGCAGATAGTCCAGCTTATGTAAAGATGCAGCAACAAAAACAAAATTTCAAAGTACTGAAGACTTCACACAGAATATTTGTCTCCATTGTTAGTGATTTCTTCTTTCTGAATGACTAGATTATTTATTTATAGTCTTTGTTTGGAATAAATATGAATGGGGTGGAGACAGATACTATAATTTTTTATGGACGTATGGTTGTCGTATAACATTCTGTCAGTTTCAGTTGTATACCATAGTGACTTGATATTTATATGCATTATGAAATGATCACAATAAGTTTAATTCTCATCTGTTACCATATAAAGCTATTACAATATTATTGACTGTACTGCCTATGCTATACATTACATTCCAATGACATTTGTTTTATAATCGGAAGTCTGCACCTTCTTTTCCCCTCACCTATTTTGTCTGCCCCCAACCCTCCCTCCTCCAGTAATCACCAGTTTGTTTCCTGTATCTATGAGTCTGTTTCATTTTGTTATTTGTTTGTTTTATTTTTTAGATTACATACATAAGTGATATCATACAGTATTTATTTCTCTGTCTGACCTACTTCCCATAGTGTAATATCTTCTAGGTCCATTCATGTTGTCCCAATTAACAAGATGATATCTTCTTTTTATGCCTGAGTAATATTCTACTTCTTCATTATCCATTCATCTATTAATGGACTCTTACTTAGGTTATTTTCATATCTTGGCTATTGTAAATAATGGTGCAGTGAACATAGGAATACATACTTTTCTTCAAATTAGTGTTTTTATATTCTTTGAATAAATACCCAAAATAGAATTGTTGGATAATGTGTTAGTTCTGTTTTTAATTTTTTGAGAAATTTCTATACTGTGTTTACCATAGTGGCTACAAGATTGTACATTTCCTCCAATAGTGGGTAAGGGTTATCTTTTTCTCCACATCCTTGCCAACACTTGTTATTTTTTGTGTTTTTAATAATAGCTATTCTGACAGATGTGAGATGATATATTATTTTGGTTTTGATTTCCATTCTTTAATGATTAGTGATGTTGGACATCTTTTCATGTGCTTGTTTGGCTATGTATATTTCTTCAGTGGAAAAAAGAAGTGTTCAAGTCCTCTGCACATTTTAAAAATGGATTGTTTATTTTCTTTCTTTTTTTAATATTAAGTCATATAAATAATATATTTTAGATATTAACCCCTTATTGAATGTATGATTTACAAATATTTTCTCCCATTTAATAAGTTGTCTTTTGTTGATGGCTTCCTTTGTTGGGCAAAACCATTTCAGTTTGATATTATCCATTTATTTATTTCTGCTTTTGTTGTCCTTGCCTAAGGAGACTAGTTCCCTCAAAAAATGTGATATTATCCATTTATTTATTTCTGCTTTTGTTGTCCTTGCCTGAGGAGACTAGTTCCCTCAAAAAATGTTACTAAGTCTAGTGTCAAAGAACTTACTGTCTCTATGTTCTAGGAGTTTTATGATTTCAGGTCTCATGTTTAAGTATTTAATCTATTTTGAGTTTATTTTTGTGTATCGCAAGAAATAGCTGCCAAATAGCTGTCATTTTTTTTTAGCTGTCAAGTTTTTGCATTTAGCTGTCAAGGTTTCTCAATATCATTTATTGAAAAGACTGTCTTTTCCCCATTACATATTCTTAGCTTCTTAATCATAGATTGATTTACCATATATGTTTGAACTTATTTCTGGGCTCTCCATTTTATTCCACTGTTCTTTGTGCTTGTTTTGTTCTAGTGTCGTACTGATTTGATTACTATAACTTTGTAATATAGTTTGAAAGTGGGGAACATGATACCTCCAGCTTTGTTCTTCTTTCTCGAGATTGCTTTGGCTAGTTGGAGTCTTTTGGATTCCATATAAATTTTAAATTAATTTCCTATAGTTCTGTGAAAAATTCCATTGGTATTTTAATTGGGATTATGTTGAATCTGTAGATTGCTTTGGGTAGTCAGACATTTTAACAATATTAATCCTTCCAATCCATAAATACAGTATATCTTTCCTTTATTAGTGTCATTTTTACTTTTTTTCATTTGTGTCTTATGGTTTTCAGAGTACAAGTCTTGGTTAAGTTTATTCTTAGGTATTTCATTCTTTTGATGAAGTTATAAATGGGATTGGTTTCTTAATTTCTCTTTCTAATAGCTCATTGTTAGTCTATCAAAGTCTATTATTAGTCTATTGATTCCTGTATTTTAATTTTTTATGCGGTGATTTTATTGAATTCATTTATTAGTTTTAATAGTTTTTTCACTGGAGTTTTTAAGGTTGTCTATATATTGTATCAGACCATCTGAAAATAGTGATAATTTTACTTATTTTTTAATGCGGATGCCTTTTATTTCTTTTTCTTGCCTAATTGCAGTGGCTAAGACTTTTAATGGTGACAGAAGGCTTCCTTGTCTTATTTATGATTTTAAGGGAAAATCTTCCAGTTTTTCACCATTGAGTGTGTTAACTGTGCATTTGTCATATATTGCCTTTATCATGTTGAGAAACATTAGTTACACCCACTTTGTTGAGAATTTTTATCATAAAAGGTTGTTGAATTTTGTCAAATGTGTTTTTTACATCTATTGAGACAATTATATAATTTTAGTCCTTCATTTTCTTAATGTGGTGTATTATGCTGATTTTTTTGTGGAATTTGAACCATTTTTGCATTCTCAAAATAAATTCCATTTGATCATGGTGTATTACCCTTTTAATATATTTTTGAATTGTTTGCTTGTATTTTGTTGAGGATTTTTAAATTTATATTTATCAGAGATATTGGTCTGTAGTTGTCTTTGTGGTGTTTTTGGTTTTGATATCAGGGTAATTTTGGCCTTGTAGAATGAGTTTGAAACTATTCCTTTCTTTTCAGTTTTTTAAAATAAATTGGGAAAGGTAGGTATTAACTTTTCATTAAATATTTGTTAGAATTTTCTTTTAGTTCTAGACTTTTCTTTCTTGGGAGTTTTAAAATTTATTAATTTAATTTCATTGCTTGTAATCTGTCTATTCAGGTTTTCCATCTCTTCATGGTTCTTAGAAGGGTGTGTGTCTTGAAATGTGTGTCTTGAAAGGTTGTGAGTTTAGAAATCTATACATTTTGTCTAGACTTTACAATTTGTTGGAATATACTCATTTGTAGTATTCTCTAATAATCCTTTGAATTTCTGTGACAGTTGTAATGTCTTTTTCATTTCTGGTTTTATTTATTTTGTCTCTCTTTTTTCTCTGTCTCTGTCTCTCTTCCTCTCTCTGTCTCTGTCTCTGTCTTTGATTAGTCAGGATAAAGTTTTATCAATGTTGTTTATCTTTTCAAAGAACCAGCTTTTAGTTTAATTGATCTTTACTATTGATTTTTAGTCTTTATTTTATTTATTTTAGCTCCAATCTTTATTATGTCATTTTTTTCTACTAACTTTGGGCTTGTTATTCTTTTCTAGTTCCTTTAGGTGTAAAGATAAATTGTTTACTTGGTATTTTTTTCGTTTCTTGATGTAAGCCATTATTACTGTGAACTTCCCTCTTAAAACTGATTTTGCTGCATCTTGTAGATTTTGAAACATTATATTTTCATTTTTATTTTTCTCAAGGTGGTTTTGATTTTCTCTTTGATTTATCCATTGACCCCTTTGGTTGTTTAGAAGTATGTTGTTCAGTCTCCATGTGTTTGTGGTTTTCCTGTTTTCTTCTTATAATTGATTTCTAGTTTGATAATGTGATCAAAAATAATGCTTGATGTGAATCTTCTTGATATTATTGAGACTTGTTTTGTTGCCTAACATGTGAACTATCCTGGAAGATGTCCACTTAAAAAGAATGTGTATTCTGCTGTTTTTGGATGAAATATTCTATTTATTCTACTTGGTCCACCAACGTGTCGTTTAAGGTCAATGGTTCCTAACTTATCTTCTGTCTGTATGTTTTATATATTAACGTAAATGGTATATTAAAGTTCCCTCTTATTATTGTAATACTATCAGTTTGCTCCCATTAAAGCAAATACATATATTTGCTTTATGTATTTAAACATGCTTATGTTTATGAATATTATATCATCTTCTTGGATTGACCCCTTCATCATTGTTTAATGTAATTCTTAGTCTCTTTTTGCAGACTTTGTTTTAAAGTTTAATTTGTCTGATATGACTACTAACTGAAATTTCTTTTCAATTATATTTGCATGGAATATCTTTCATCACCCTGTCACATTTATTCTGCATGTGTCTCTCAATCTAAACGAGTCTCTTGGCGACAGCATATAGATGGGTCTTATTTTTTATTCATGCAGCTACCTGCTTTTTGATTGAAGCATTTAGTATATTTACATTCAAAATAATTATTGACAGATATGTACTTATTGTTATTTTGTTAATTATTTTTAGTTGGTTTTATAGTTCCTCTGATTTTTTTTATTTTTTATTTTTTTATTCTGGCTACTTTCTTCGTAGTTTGCTGGTTTTCTTTTGTGTTATTTTAGGGTTCTTTTCTCTTTAATTTTTTCTGTGTGTGTCTCTTGTAGATGTTTTGTTTGTGGTTACCATGAGTTTCATGTATATCAACCTACATGTATAGCATTTTATTTTAAGATGACATGCATTTAAATTCAAATACATTCTAAAAACATTGCACTTTTACTCCCCTCTCCAACACTCAATGTTTTTGATGTTATAATTTAGATATTTTTTGTTTTATGTATCCTCTTGTTACTTATTGTATTTATATATGATATTCTTACTTTTGTCTTTTAATTTTGTATTAGCTTTTTAACTGGCTGATCCACTGCCTTTGATATATAATTGACTCTTGAACAATGAGAGATTGAACTGTGTCAGTCCATTTATGTGTAAATTTTTTTGAATGCATCCACACAGTTTAATTGACCCTTACTATTACAATCCACAATGCAGAAGGGTCAACTGGCAGTTGGGAATCTGAGTATGTGGAGGGCCAACTTGAGTTATGTGTACATTTTTGGCTGAATGGGAGATTGATGCTCCTAACCTCTGCATAGTTCAAGGGTCAGCTATACATTTGCTTTTACCCAGGAGATCTTTTCTCTCATAGATCTATAATTTCTAGTTATGGCCATCGGTCTATTTATTTGTTTGTTTGTTTGTTTGTTTATTTATTTAAAAAAGACACTTTAACATTTTTTGTAAAGCATCTGTCTCTCCTTCAATTTAAAAGATAATCTTTCTGGTAGAGTATTCTGAGTTGGCAGTTCCTTCCTTTCAGCGCTTTATATATATCTTGCCCCTTCCTCTGGACTATAAGATTTCTATTGAGAAATCAGCCAATAGCTTTATGAGACTTTCCCCTGTATGTAATTAGTTATTTTTCTCTTGCTGCCTTCAAGAGTCTCTCTTTAAATTTTTCCATTTTAATTACAATATATCTTGTTGTGGATCATTTTGAGTTCCTCTTTTTGGAACACTCTATGCTTCCTGAACACAAGAATTGGCCTTGTGTAGGAGCCACTTAGTATACACACTTAGGCCCTGTGTATACTAAGTGTGCTGAGTGGCTTTGGCGGACTGGCTGGAGATAAACTGAGCATGAACTAGGTTTTTTTGGGTCATCCTGGTGGTTTGGCTGCAGCAGGTATAGGCTGTGGGTCCCTGGATTTTCTACTCTAGTACCACCTTGGTGGGGCACCTGGAGCTAAACTTGTTGTGTTGTGCTGGGGACACTTTGTGAAGTGGATGAAGTGGGGGCAGGTATGGGTGGTGGTTGCCTTTGGAAAGTGGCTGGAGCTGGTGTGGGCCAGAGGCCTAGGGGGTTTGTGCTGGGCTGCTTTGGCAGGCTGGTTGGTATGCCTGGATCATGCTCTTGCCCACGCTATGAAGGTGGAATAGAGAATGAGAAAAATGGCACTTGCCAGTGTGTTTAAGCTCAGAGTTACAGCAGTTTTCTGCCTCTTTGGCAGACACTCTAGGGTTATCAAGTGAATTTCCTTCACATGTAGTCTTGATTCCCTTTAAACCACTGTTCTATTGCAGTGCCTCAGGATAGGTAAATCTGCATGGGTTCGTCAGTGATATCTCTTACTACTACAGGTCGGTGCATTGAGATGGGGTTCCCATTGTTACTGTGTCTTCATCTCTACCCTTCTCTATGTGGTCTCTCTGTTATTTGTTGTCCAAAAGTTGTTTAATTAGCTTTGAGCTCTTCTTCAGAAGGAGTTGCTGTATATGTATGTGTATGATTGGTGTGTGCATGGGAGGAAGTGAGTTCAAAGTCTTCTTGTAATGCCATCATGGACCTCTCCACTCCAATCCTGTAATTTTTTAAATTTAATTTTTATGTTTTGATTTAATTATAAAAGTGCTTAGCTTTTGCAACACACATGTTCATTTCATTATCTTGCCAAAACTCTATAGGAAAAAATTGTAGCCTTAAATGCTAAACAAAGAAGATCAATGGCTAGTTACTGTAGAACATTATCTATATCATTCTGTATCTCTTTAGCCTCCCTGAATCCTGCACCTGTGAGGGAGATTTTGGACAAAATGTTTGAACCCATTTGGGGATTTCCTCAAATCTAACATTTTGTTGGCTGTGAATTATACCCCATTATGTGCTACACTGCACTTTATTTTCCACATTTGGCACTTAAAGTGATAATTCCTCCAAAAAGACACAGGGAGCCATGCTTGGTATTCTTTAAAGGGAACAAATAGATGAGCTAATTGTTTTAAATGCCTCCAATGAGATAAGTGGCAGGATGCTGGAATTGATCATCTAATTACCTATTTGCTACTGCAGAGAAGAGGAAAATCCTGCCATAATTAATGTTTAGGGAATGCAAAAGTTGTCATCTTAAATCAAGGTAAAATATAATAATCACATTGAGGTCATATTGCAGAAAAATCCAAATGATTTGCTAAATGTTGGGAGATTAGCTGCTTAGATTTTTAGCTAATTGAGGACTGGCACCTGTGATATGATATTACCAAAGAATTAGTCTGGAATTTAGTTCTAATTTATATGAATTTTTATTTACAGAACTTTGGATGGCATTCCACATGATGTCAAAAGAAGAATGGCTATAGATTTTTTTAGTACAGGGCCAGCCACTCATCTATTAAGCATGAAACTTAGTTGCCAGAAAAGGGCAATGGCAAAGCATTTTCACTAACTAAGCAAGCCATGGCATTAGGTATTAGAAAAGTATGAAAATATCCTGTGAAATATATACCAAGAAAGTATCCATGAAATATATACAAGCCTACAGAACGATATACCTTTGTTTCTAGTTCATATGTTAATTATTTCATAGAGTTATATTGTGATCAATTCAGTGGAAAGACACATACTATAGACCGAGAAGAAATTTAGAAGAGAAATTTGTATATGAACTGTTTGCTCATTTTCTTTCTTTTGCCAATTATGCAGACAAATCTGGTTAATTAACTTGCTGATTGCTGAGTAAATATTAAGTAAGAGAGTTATTTCTACCCATTGGAACTACTCACTACTCTTTTATCCTGGAAAGACATCTCTATTTCCCAACCCATCACCAAACTACCAAAGTGGAAGTACTTCCCCTTGTGTTCACCTTTCCTTGCCTTTATAATGATTTACGTGTGGCCAAGAGAAAAGTGGACAATGGGGAAGCTTAGAGTATTTATATATGATCCATTGGTTTCTGTATCAGGCCAAGTTGACATTGCATCCCAACGTGGACCAACACACCTATGAAGAGAAGGGGAGTCATGTAATATAACATCAAAAGTACAGGTTTTCTAATTCTCCAAGATAGAGACAAGAATGTATTCCAAGAATGTATGATCACATTAACTGAGATAGCACGTTAGCATTTAGGAAAAATATGAGGTATTTATTGGTCTTGTACATAACTAGGAGGAACTTGGGAAATTTGCAGAGGATGGGGGCGCGTAGAAAGAAGTCTGAATTTTAGAGATCTTGGATTTTAGCCATCTTTAAGTCTCTTTTCACTTGGGAAAGAGCTAAATTTTGATAAGTTTGGCATACCAAAACTTAGACACACACACACACACACACACACACACACACACACACACACACACACAAATGGAAAAGGATGGGGAGAGCATGATCCAGGTTTACCGGGTAAGCCTCTAGTAGTTACATTCTAACTACAAATGCAACTGTAGGACTGCTTAACTAGGTCCTATTTTGTCAGCAGGATATTGTATTAATGCAGATACATTTCCTTTCTACAGAGAAAGCCAGCTTATTCAGCAACTTCTGTGGGAGCATCTGGCTTATGTGCTCCAAAATCCACAAGTTGGCAAAGTTCTCAAATTGTCGTTGTGAGAGAAGAAACCTGGTATTAGTGGGGGGTTGGATTTATATTTAAAGTAATTATTGATAGAGAAGACTTTATTATTTTGGAATTTGTTTTCTGTTAGGTATGTAGTTCTTTTGTCTGTCTTTTCCTCTCGTTGTTTTCCTTTGTATTTTGTTGATTTTTATACTCATGCTGTGAGTAAATGGAAGATTAGGTAAACCCATAAGGACTGCATGGTTTCTTTGTGGTCAAAGCAATTACATAAAATACTGAACTATCCTTTTGGGGCTCAGAAAAAAATATTCTTCAGATCTGCAGACTTTGAACATTGAGAAGTTTACCTCAGATTACTAGGTATGATGGATCAGTGGCTAAATGCTTTTAACCTTGAGATCATTGTAAGTAAGTATAGAACTAGTGATGGTAATAAAAAACTTAGTATTAATATTTTTTTAACTTTAAGGATAATTGGTATATATTCAGTGCTTAAAATGTAATGATTGAGAAAATTTTTGTATACCACACTACCTATAAAGCTAACTTTTGACACCAATCTAAAATGTATACTTGAGTGGTTGACTTAGTCAATTTTATTTTATTTGTATTTATTTATTTATTTTTCCCCTCTTTAATTCCCCCCTCCCCTACTTCCACCCCTGATATATGGATATTGTCATTTCCGCTTAAGAACTGGATCTCTGCAGGCAGGGTGGGGTGGGGGGGCGGTTGGTTCACCCAGGGCCTGGTTCATGGCTCCACCTGTGACACAAACCCAGGACCTTCTGTGTGTAAAGCAGACATGCTAACTGCTACACTATGGAGCCACCCAACTTAGTCAATTTTAAATTAAAATATATAGACACTTTTACCAATGTAAATAATGTTGATGGTGAAGAGAAATGAAATAATTACATTTATAAGTTTAATTAGTGATACTTATAAGACTTATTTAAGTATTTTGAAAAAGTTTTGTTTGTTAGGTAGGAAAGAGAAGTACCTAACAAAAAAGGTTGATTATACTTATAAATTTAATTAAAATATTTGAAGGAATTATTTAAGTTTAAAGCCTCTAAAATGTGATTTTTAAAATTTAGTAGATTTATAAAAAGAATAAGATGTTTAGGGGGTACTTTGCAGCTTAAGAAAAAGTTGTGTTTTTAAATTTATAACTTTATATAATTGAATTTCAATATTAAAAATTATAAAATAAAAAATATTTTTTTTCTTGGTCATTAACATTACTATGTCAAAGGTATAAAAGAATTCATAGTGGTAGGTGAGAGAAGAATAAACACCCTGAAAACATTAAAAAAAAAAAAAAAGACAAGATAATGATGCACTAGGTGTCCCAATGGTAACTGATAGCCAAGTAAGTCATGCAGACAGTAAAACTGTGGGTTTAGAGAAGAGACAGTTCACTGTGGTCTGAATTGTTCTGATAAGCCTCGCTTAAAATATATTAAATGAACCCTAGTCTTATCTTAATAAATTGAGTTGAATAA
The DNA here is from genome assembly GCA_030015415.1 of Cynopterus sphinx. Lineage (NCBI taxonomy): Eukaryota > Metazoa > Chordata > Mammalia > Chiroptera > Pteropodidae > Cynopterus > Cynopterus sphinx. Next base: position 50,592,652 of record CM057383.1, on the reverse strand, counting down.
ATCTTTAAAATTTGCAAAATGTGATGGTGACAGACAGGGGTCACTTATTAGCAATGCTTTTTTTAAAATGAGAAGATGTTTTCTCAAATGAGAGTTTCCAAAAATGTTATTTTTTCTTTAATGTGAAGATGTCAGTGTGTTTTATTGATTTGCATTTTTGTATTTATTGTTCCCTAAGTGTAGAAATGTGCCCCTCTGACTGAACAAGTTTTCTTGCTTAGTGCTGAAAAATGACCTCATTCTTCTGTAAGTATTAGTCACATTTTAATGGGAACATTGTCAACGTTTGTACAAGAACTCCCGAATCTTCTGAAAGTATTATCATCACACATGGGTGAATTTCAATTACCAACTGTGCAGCCAATTCAATGTTCTTATACTATGATCACAGATGAAGGTGAGTTTTAGATGGTCAGTGACTAAAGGCATTGAAGCAACTGATGTCATTTGCTTTCTTTTTGTGTCTTATTCACTCTTATTTGTTGTTGTTTCTAGTAAGTAAGATGTGGTATTTCAAAATAGTCCAAGCTTTGAACGTATAAGATAATTTCTCTAAGTGACTAAGTTTATACATCGTCATTAGTTCCTATTTCATACTTGGGGGACAAACAGAGCCAGGCTTTGAAGTTAAATCTCAGGGTAGAGAAATAGATTTAGCTCTTTAATGGAAAAAAAAAAGTAAGGGTTGCAAACAAAACAAAAAGAACTCCTGATTTATGAGGTAGTTCTTCCTATCCACGGTTTCACTTTCCAAGGTTTCAGTTACCCCGTGGGTCAACTGTGGTCTGAAAATATTAAATAAAAAATTCCAGAAATAAATAATTGACAACTTTTAAATTGTGGGCTGTTTTGAGTAGCATAATGAAATCTTGTACTGTCCTTCTCTGTCCTATCCAGGGTGTAAATCATCTCTTTTTCTAAAGTATCCAGGCTATAAACTCTCTCTGTTCCTTAGTCACTTAGTAGCTTTTTTAGTTATTGGGTTGATTATCAGAAAGACAGACAGAGAGAGAAAGAGAGACCAAATTCTCATAACTTATATTACAGTCTATTGTTATAATTGTTATATTTTACTATTAGTTGTTGTTAATCCCTTCTGGTGCCTAATTAATAAATTAAAATTTATCATAGGTATATGTGTACAGGAAAAAACATACTATGTAGTCTAGGAAAAAACATAGAAACAAAGGGTTCAGTACTATCTGGGGCTTCAGACATCCAATGGGAGTCTTGGGACATATTCCCCTGTGAATGAGGGAGGACTATTGTAAATTAGAAAATGGATGCTGGAGAAGCAGGATTTTTTGAGTCCTTGGACTGAAGATGGTCAATCAACATGAGATGTTTTGGTTCTTTTAATCAAATATCATGAGGTTGAAGGAAGAAACTTTTAAATAATATGCCAAGAATGGCAGGGGGAGCAGATTAAGAAAAGGCTTTAGAATCCATTAGATTGTTCTTAAGACCCACCACTTTCCGTACCTGCAAAGGTAGTTTCTCTACTGTAAACAAGAGATAAAAATATCTATTTTGCACTGTTCTTGTGTAAAGTTTTGATCAAAGTGCTGATACAGAGTGGGTACTCAATAAAAGAAAGGATTTTGCATGTTAATAAGAAAGGTTAAGACCTGCTCAGATGAATAATAAGCCACAAACTCTTCACTATAAATAGGGTATAATGACCTTATTCTCTGGTGTAGTGAGGATTAGATCAACAGAACTGTGAAAATGCCTCACACAGTCTGGTACATTATAGGCACTAAATAAAGCTTTTTTGTTTGTTTGTTTCTTTTTTTTTTTTTTTTTGCCTCTTCCTCTTCACCCACTGATTGGCAAATGTTCTTAGTAGTTTGGTGCTTATCTTTTAAATTTCTAAATTTATAAAACATTTTAATAGTATCTTAAATATAATAAAACATTATTTTCTAAAAAACTAGGTTTGTAATTAATGGTCTAGTTAAAGTAGGGATCAAGTGGCTCAGAAATTCAGGATATGCCTTATGTCTGGGAGAAAAAAATTGCATCTTTTTAGGTGTAGAATAGAAGAACAAAGAAGCTGAGAGAAAATACAATCTACCATCAGTCAATTAATGGAGTCTTCAGCCTCGGGCAACATTATTTGGAGGACAGAGGTGATGGCTGGCAACTCCTGAAAAAGCCTTTGGAATAAACTGTTGATTAGCAAAGTCAAGTTATATTAAGTCTATTGTAGTTAGGGAGAACACCTCCTTGACAGATTATCTGATTGGGGTGTTTTATTAGATTTAAAGATTCTTTTGATGGCAGGACATAACACAATGATACTCAGATAAGATAAAAGGGTTAGGGAGACTACTAATTCACATAAAATAATAGCAAAGCCACAAAGCAATAATATATGCGTTTATGAATATATAGGAAATACATTTGAATATTTAATATTTACATGTATATTAACATGTACATTCATATGTGATATTCCATCATATAAAGCACAAACTTTGAAAACTTAAAAAATTAGGCAGTGTGTTGTAGTTGAAAGAGAATTAAAATGAGATACAAGAAGCCTTATCTTGACCTTAACTTGACACTAAGAAGATTTTTCAACTTGGGCTAGCCATTGAACTCTATGGCAAGAATTATTTGTTTTTGTTTTTGTTTTTTCTCTGTGACCATGTGCTGCATTGAGTACACAATTAAAGATCAATTACTTGTTGAATTAAAAATGGTCCAGTTTTATAGTCAGAAATGTTAAGGAGAAAAATGGGTGTTGAATTGGGCAATAAATGGATTGAAACAGAGAAGAAAGAAGTATAGAATGTGACAGGATAAAGAAGATATACTTTCACAAGATGGTGAAACATTAATATTACCTAGATCTAAGAAGAATTAATAATTGGTCTGATGAGGTAAAAGTTTGTAAAAAATGGAAGGTCCAAAAAACCAGGATTATATATTTGACATGTTGAGAGTGCCTCTGCAAATTTTTCTGTGAAGCATTTCTATTGACAGAGGGAAGCAGCCAGCTTCTGTAGTCCCAGGGCAAAACCTGGAGGGATAATGATAAACCCCCAATTTCCATGGTCCTCTGTTTTATCTTAAAATTGTATGTGATATTTACATTCTACCTCAAAATTTATTCGTTCTAGTTTTGTTGTAATATTTATTGCCCCCAAGCCCTTGAATAAAAATATTTCAGAAATATGCACTATGTTTTCTTGTCCTTTACTGTGCCTAGCCCATCTTCATGCCCCAGGGTTATGCCATCCTCTGTCCAAGGACCACTTGAAAAAAAATTAGTAAATGAACAATATCATGGAGATGAACAATCCTTAAAGAACATCAATCAAACAGTTGTTTGTAGATAGATATGCATGAGAAAGAATATTTTTCAGGCAAGATGGTGAGAAGATGTCTGGTGATCCAATTGTGTTGGCAAGGATAGTGCAGAAGTTGGCAAACTATAGCCTGTGGACAAAAGCCTTCCAGCCATTCGTTTTGTAAATAAAGTTTTATTGGACACAGTCATGCCCATTTGTCACACATTTTCTATGACTGTTTTTGTCCTATGATGCAGAATTGAGTCTTGTAACAGGGACCAAATAGGCTGCAAAGATTAAAATATTTGCTCTATGATTCTTTACAGAAAAAGAAGTTTCCTGGCCTCTGTCTTAGTGTAAAGTGGTACCAGTGAAGTTGAAGAGAAAGCATTTAATATGAAAAGGATTATGAGGAAATAGTTGCCCCCAAACCCCCAAACAAAAATCTGCTTTAAAATTTATAGGCTATAATGTTTGAAGGAAGTAAGATACTTACACTTTAAATGCTTTTTATGGTTTTCAAACCTGGGCAACTTTGAAAATTGTGGTGTTTTTGGCAGACAGAGGGTGATAGAGAACTAGTTTGGGGGAACTCAGTCTTTTACATTTTGATGTTGAGGTGACAGATTAACTCCAAAAAATGTCTAATGAGATGCTGAAAATTTTGGATTTTAATTTGAATGCAAGATAGTGACAAAGGATTTAGATTTAGAAGTCATCAACAAAAGATATAAGTATTATAACTTTTGAAGAACAGTCAGTATACTTCATGATGAAAGGGAAAAAAGAAAGCAAAAAAAAAAGTTGCTGAGATTCATACTTTGAACAAGGTAAAACAACTGAATGCCTGTTTATATCCTTGACGACCTCTAGTCTATCATCTTGTTTGCCTAGTTGTCCTTTGATTCTCTGTCAATTAAATATAAAAATGAAATGATCAACTCTTAAAACTGTTTTGAGAAAACAGAATAAAGAATTTGAAACACTTTTGTAGCTATAAAAAAGTAGTCACTACAGGCAAATTCTAGGAATTATGAATATTATAGAGGAAAATTTACGATGCTTCTGATATTGTAACACTATGGGTCAAATTATGCCTTCTGTAAATGCAGTGAGCTATTTCTTGATAATAGCATTAAGAATGAAATTCTACATTTTCTTGGGGAAAAAAGGAGTGGAGTGGATATCAGCAAGGCTTACGGCTTGTTAGATTCTGTCACACTTTAATTTAGTTATACAGCTAAGATATTTGCCTTAATATATGATAAAGGAGCTGTTGATTATCTTTTTAATATTTTCAGGAGCATATAAATGAATTGTTTATATTACCTTTATCAGAACTGGTATAACCATAGCAGACTGAATTAACATTCATTCCTCATAGCAATTCTCATCCTTTTTTGTTGAGCCATGATGTCAGCAATAACCATACCTATACTATCCCACTTTGGTCAATAATTCTTTTTCTCTCAAATGATACTGATTTGATCAATTACCTAATACCAGAGAGCAGAGAACTCAGAGCCGGGGTGGAAAACCTGTGTTCAATACTTTCATTCATTTTGTTATTAATTATGATACTCAAGTTATATTAAGAGAAAAAAAAAACTGTCAGCTATTTGGGGAGTGAGATAGTGAATAAGCAAACAGAAACCTTTTTCTCTATACAGTTTTTATTAGCCAACTTGCATAACCTTGAAGGCCAATACATGTGCCTTTATGATGCTTTTACATAAGCCTTTAGTCACTGACATTTTCTTTTTTATGTTGTAAAAATAAAGAGAAGGGAAGTTTTGGATAGGGAAGAAAAAAATGGAAAAAAATTGATGCAGCTTGGAAAGCTCATTAAAAAAAAGGCATTATTACTTACCTGCCAAGGATGATTTTGAGGAGAAACAATGTCATTAGCACTGTCTTAGGTAATCAATACTTACCCAGATTCTTCCAGCCATTCAGAAAGAAAATGGATTAACAGAAAATAAAACATTAACTCCAAAATGTAACTACTGTTGGCATGCCTATGTGGTTTTGCTAAAAGTCACTAGAAAAGGTGCTTTAATCACATGCTTTAATCACAAGGACCCCATCTTCTCCACTCCTGTTCTCCTCACTGCTGGCTCTAAAAGCCAGATCTAGGAAGGAGAAAGGGGAAATGGTGTGAGGAAAATGGCACATCCCAGCTCGGTTTCATTCTCTTCTAAAACACTTCTGTATTTTTTACATTTCATTGGATAGAACTGTGACTTTGCCATAAGACAACCATTAGCTTAGAGGCTGGGGAGTTGGGTGCAAAAGGTGAAGGAATGAAGAAGAACAAATCAGTATTTACAAAATAGTCGTGAAGATGTAGAGTATTGCATAGCGAATATATTCAATATTATTGTAATGGCTGTGTGTAGTGCCAGATGGGTGCTAGAGTAATCGGGGAGATTGCTTCATAAATTATATAAATGTCTAGCCATTGTACTGTATATCCAAAACTATTATAAATTTTAAAAAGAAATAAAAATTGGAAAATATTTAAAAAGATAACTATTAGCTGCAAAGGAAGGCTGAACAATTGCTTAAGACTAGGCACTTGGCCACCCAGAATAAAATTAAGATTGGATACTAAAAAAGAAGAAAGACTAGATATTGGGTGGCAGCTAACAGTTTTCTTCAAAGATGCAATTTTCATGCCTTCAAATACCCTTTCAAGATGCCACTACTTTATTCAGATGCTCTTCAGATCCAGGTTTTATACCTATTAGTAGAATCTGTAAGTAAAAAACCTGGTAGTTATATAAGTTTGTGCATAGATTTTTTTTCTCTTGTAGTATCCATACAAAGAGGTAATATAAAGAGTTCTGAGATGGAAGGACAAAAAAAAGGATGAAAAGAGAGTGATATGTTAAATCTCTCTTGCTCAGCTATTGCCATGATCACTATTAATCCTGACTCGTTTTTTTCCACCTTTCCTCATCAGAAAGACCTGAGGTCAGAATTGGAATGAAGAGGAAGCGGATAAGATATCTGTTCCCATCTCAAATATAAGACACTTTAGAGAGTGTTGAGCCCTTCTTTCATTTTAAGGCTAACCTATACCATATATGCTTCCACTTTCAGGAGCTGCCCAAAATTCTGGAGTTAAGTGAAGTTGTTACTTCTGTTGGAATAAGACAATTATGCTTAAATTTTTAAAAATAAATTTTATTTTAGAACAGTTTCAGATTTATATAAAAATTACAAAGATAGTACAGAGAGTTTCCATGTACCCTGTACCCAGTTTCCCCTACTACTTACATCTTATATTAGTGTGGTTATTTGTGACAATTAATAAACCATTATTGACTTCTCCTGACTGTGGTAATTTCTTAGGCTTTTCTTATTTTTTTATTGATCTCGAGAGTTTTGTGGAGTACTCATCAGATTCTTTGTAGAATGTTTCTCTATTGAAATTTATCTGATGTTTTTTCTCATGATAAAGATTATGGGATTGGAGTAAATGACCACAGAGGTAAAGTGCCATTTTCATCCCATTGTATCAAGGGCATACTATCAATATGACTTATTTTGATAGGATAACATCAGCTGTTGATATTGATCTTGATCAACAAGCCACAGCAGTGCTTGTCAAATTTCTCCATTATAAAGTTACTCTTTTTTCTCCTTTTTTCAAGCTTGTGCTCTTTGGGGAAGAAAGGCACTATACACAACCTACATTTAGGAGTAGGCTGTTAATGCTCCATCTCCTTGAGAACAAGGTATCTAAATAAATAATTTGGAATTGTTCTTCATGGGAGATTTGTCATTTCTCTCCAATTTATTCATATCAGTGTGGCCTCATGAATATTTACTCTATAATTTCAATTATGATCCAATACTACTTAATTTTCTTTGCTCAAATTGTTCCAGCTGTGGCCATTGTGAACTCTTTCAGTTGTCTCCTGTATCCCTTTGACATACACCATCATTGTGGGTTTTTTTTAAATCACTTTCTTTCTCTAGGCTCATGTTGAATGTTTCATGTCCCTGTCCTGAAATCAGCCATTTCTCTAAAGAGAATTGGTTCCTTTTGAATTGGAGAATGATATTAAAAAAAAAATCTGGATAGTATGTGTGCTCATTGCTCCTAGGGTGTGACTGTTTCTAGGCTCTAAGCTGGCAGAGCAAGGATATATATGAGTGTATTCCAACTCTTATATATACACACATATCTATAAATATTTCTAATATGCAACAGTCTGTCTATATTAAACTAAATGTAAATTTATACTGATGTCTCCAATTCTAATGTGTCACATGTACTATTCTTGCATTCTTCCCTAATCTGTAAGTTTTTACTCCAACCGTAGCTCCCACTATTTGTCATCCATTTAATTAATTGTTCAACTATGATGCATATGCATAGAAACATAATAATTATTAATATATCTTCATGTGAATCAATTTAATCAGCTAGAACACAGTGTTAATGATCAGTTTGTTTTGTCTTTGGTTTTATAGACTCCACTCATTTACAAAGTTATTTAGGTCAGCACCTTTTTCCTGATCCCCCTTTGGTAAGATTGTTTCATATATTTGTAATATAGCTCTATTACTTTGTCACATCCTGCATTCCATCTTTGGAGTTCCATGACCATCTAAATGTGTTTTTATTAAATTTGTATACATTGTTTTATTTGTTATTCTATACATCTGGGGGCGGGGAGATGGCAAAGAATAGCATTATATGCCTATAATTATAGTATCACAGAGAAATTTCACAACCCTAAAAATTCTGTGTGTCACTTATTTAACCCTGAACCTCCTCCCTCTTGAACTCCTGGCAACTATTACTATTTCTACTGTCTCTTTAGATATGCTTTTCAAGAACATCATATAACTTGATATATGATAATATCATGTTATACATACCATTCTCATTATAGTATACACTATATACAATATACTCAGATATATTATATATTTATATATCTTTAGCTGTATCATATAACATTTTCAGACTGGCTTCTTGTACTTAGCAAAATGCATTTAAGTTTCATTCATGTAGTTTCAAAGCTTGATAAATCACTTCTTTTTATCATGAACAATATGCCATTGTATGGATGAACCACAATTTATTTATCCCAGTCACTGAATGAATTACATCTCAATTTCTTGTAGTTTGGGGCACTTATGAATAACTGCTGAATACTTGCATGCAGGTTTTGTGTAGACAGTTTTCAAATTCGTTGGTTAAAAATCTAAAATTAACATCAATGGATTATATGGTAAAATTATGTTCACTTTTATAAAAAAAACTGCCAAACTATTTTCCAAAATGGTAGTGCCATTTTTCATTTTAACCAGCAATGAATGAGAGTTTCTGCTGCTCTATAACATCAACAATTAGTATTGTAAGTTTTTTAGATTATAGCTATTTCATATATTTTTAAATTTATAACATCCTAATGATAAAAGCTGTTGAGCATCATTTTGTATGCTATTTTTCTATCTGTGTGTCTTTTTTTAGATGAGGTATCCATTTAGATCTTTTGACCATTCTTATTTTGAGTTATAGGTTTCCTCATTGTTGAGTTTTAAGAGTTCTTTTCATAGTTTGGATATATAAATCTTTTAACAGATATGTGTTTCTCCCAGTCTATTAACAGTATTGTTCCCAGTGCTGATGTTCTTAATTTTAATAAAGTCTAACTTATCATTTTCTTCTTTCAAAGATTATGCCTTTGATGTTATATTTAAAAACTCATCAGTGAATTTAAGATCACCTAGATTTTCTCCTATTTAATTTTAGAAATTTTATGTTCTTTGTGTTTTAGTGGGAATGTAAACTGATATAATCATTATGGAAAACAGTATAGAATGTTTCTCAATTAATTAAAAATAGAAATTTATTATACAGAAATTTCACTTCTGGGTATATATCTAAAGGAAATAAAACCTTTATCTTGAAAAATTATATATACTTTCATGTTCAAAGCAGCATTATTAACAATAGTCAAGGTATGGAAGCAACCTAAATGTCCATTGGTAGACAAATGGATAAAGAATATGTGGTATCACTATGTTGTACACCTGAAACTAATATAATATGGTATGTCAACTGTAATTGAAAAATTAAAAAAAATAACAAAAAAATATATGATATATGTACATATTTGTGTATACTGTACATATGAATATTTAACCATTAGAAAGAAGGGTATGCTTTGGTTTGCAACAACATAAGTGAACTTGGAGGGAATTATGTTAAATGAAATATGCCAGACAGAGAAAGACCAATACCGAATGATATCATTTATATGCCAGGGATTGGAAAGATGGAATAGTAAAATATCAGTCAAAGGGTACAAACTTCCAATTAAAAGATAAATAAGTTCTGAGCATCTACTGAATAACATGGTGACTACAGCTAACAATTCTCTATTATACGCCTAAAAGTTGCTAAAGCCTTAAATATTCTTACCACAAGAAAAAAATGGTAATTACGTGATGTGGTGAGTGTTAATAAACCCTACGGTGGTAATCAGTTAACAACATATAAGTGTATCAAATAATCCCGTTGTACACCCTAAGTTTACATAATGTTATATGTCAGTTATGTCTCAATAAAACTAGAGAATAAAACAATAAATTTGATTTTTTTTTTACAATGCAGATATACTTAAAATTAGTATCAGTTCTCATTTTGTCTGAGAATTATTTACTTCCATTTCACTTTTGAGTCATTTTTCCACTGGAAATAAAATTCTAGGTTGAAATTTTATTCTTTCAACACTTTAAATATTTTACTCCTTTCTTTTCTTGTCTGCATGTTTTTGACAAGAAGTCTGATGTCATTTTTTTCTTCCTCTATAGCTAAAGTCTTTTTCTCCTTTAGCTTCTTTTTAAAATTTCCCTTTTTATCCCTTTTTTCTTATTTTTCTGCAATTTGAATATGATGTGCCTAGGTGTAGGTCGGTTGTCTGATTTGCTGACATTTAGCAGGCATAGTGTTCTCTGAACACCCTAAATCTGTTTTATTTTTTCTGTCATGTAGTTAAATTCTCTCCAAATATTATTTCAAATATTTCATCTTCTCCATTTTTTTTTCTTTTTCTTTTTGATATTCTCATTACACCTGTATTACACTTTTCTCTTTTTCTCATTTGTTTCTTTTTCAATTCCATTTTGGAAGTTTCTGTTGCCATCACTTTAAGCTCAGGGGTTCTTTCTTTGGTTTTGTCCAGTCAACTGGTCAATCAAAGACATCCTTCAGTTTTTCAACAGTGTTTTTGAGTTCTAGTGTTTCTTTTAATTTTTCCTTAGTTTCCATCTCTCTGCTTGTGCCACCCCCCCCCCATTCTTGCATATTGTCTATGCTTTCCCACTAGAACACTTGACATGTTAATCATACTTATTTTAAATTCTCTGCTTGGTAATTCCTAAATATGTGATATGAGTGAGTCTGGTTGCAATATTTGCTCTGTCTTTTCAGACTGTGTTTTTTCACTTGTCTTTTAATTTTCTTTAAAAGTTTCACATGATAGGAACTGAGGTAAGAGACAGTGTGTTTTTATGTTAATCTGGCTAGGAGTTAAGTTGTGTTTGTTTGCCTGTAGCTGTGGGTGTCAGAGACTTCAAACTATGCTCATGCCCTTACTTGTCTCTTTGCTGTATCTGGCTTCTCAGAACTCTATAGATAGAGTTTGTATCTGTATCCCTTTCAGATGTAATCCACTGTTATCATCCTGGAGCCTGTTGGCATATGTGGGAGGGGAATTTCTATAATCTTATGATTAATTCTCAGTCTTTTAGTGGGTTTGTTTCTCTGCACTGTAAGTTTCACTCTCAGTGGGTCTCTTCTCAGGTTGTGAATTTCACAAGTGTCCCTTTGCTTCTTTTCTCTTTCCTTTGGTAAGGCAGAAAAGCTAGTGGAAGTCTGAGTAAGGCAAATACTCCTCCCCGGAGTTTGATAAAACTCTCATAAAGTCTTTTTCCTTAGAGCATAGGCATTGTTGTGAAAATCCCTCATATCATAGTATTTCTCAGTGGCAACTTTTTCTCAATCCCTGTCTAAGCCTGAAAAGAATCTTTTTTTAACTGTTCCCTGTTACAATCTGGAGAGAATCATGAAGGTAAAATTTGACCTTCAACTATCTTTGACTCTATGCCAGTCTATACTCATCCTCTAGGAATTCATCAAAGTCACCAGTTTACAGCTCCCAGTAGCATTCGTTTCAGGTAAGCAAATCTTTGCTGTGACTGTTTTCATGTGTCTCTGAAGATTTCAGGGTGGTGATTTACCCTGCAATCTCAATTCTTTGATGGGTCCAAGAAAATTTGTAATTTTTTTCTCATTTTTTTATTTTTGTAACGATAGGAGTGATGATCTTCAAGCTCTTTATAGTCAGGGATAAAACTGGAAGTCAGGGATTTATGTTTTGTTAAATAACAAACTTTCCCCTGGCAGTGAGATTTTATTCATATAACTATTTCTTTGGTAAATGTGGCACACACCACAGGGGTTATTATACTTTCTTGGCTATACATTCTCACCCTTGTGATTCATCAAATTTCATTCATGCATCCCCCAAGGAGGTTCCTATTTAAGAATATAATTGGGTCATGTATCACAGGAGCCATTGGAAAGGCTCATCTGGAGTAGTGCATATTGCCCCTGCAGAAGTCCCAGTTGGAACATCACTAATGAGTTTATGTAGCTCTAGCTCTACAAAGAGATGAGACTTATCAGGTCTTTCTACAATCTCTGACTTGCCTGTTGAGACAAGTTCTATTTGTTGATGTCCCAAGAGTAGCATGAATCTATTGGAAAAATATTCTAACTGCTCAAGTTGCTTTTGTCAATACAGGTACTTCGAAACATCATCAGGAAGAATTTAGATAGAATGGGTCAAGGACCCAGATTGTAAACTCCAGAAGATTTTAACAGAAATTTATCTTTACTGATATCTATCACTCTGAACTAAAGCCTGACTGACCTAGGTTGGTTGATGGGGAGGTGGCTGCTTCTCCAACATTAATTGCTGTCTTTTGTTGACTCATCTTTACATGGTATATTAACTTTTGATAGCTGTGTAACAATATTGCTATACTAACTTGGTGGCCTAAGAAAACACACACTTTACATCTCTCTGGTTTTGAAGATCTGGAGTCTGAACACAACTTAGCTCGGTTCTCTGTTTAGGGTCTCACAAAGCGGCAATCAAGTTGTTGGCCAGTTCTGGGGTCTCATCTCGAGGCTCAGCTGGGGAAGGATCCTTTTCAAGCTTATGTGGTTCTGGCAAAAGTAGTTCCTTGTTATTGTCAAACTGAGGATTTCAGTTTCTTGCACGCTCTCAGTTGTAGCCAGTCCCTGGTTTTAGCTGCATGGGCTTCCTTACATGACCACTTGCTTCTTCAAAGACAACAGGAGACAGAATCTTCAAAACAAAACAAAACAAAACAAAACAAAACAAAACAAAACAAAGCAAAAAGCAAACAACCTCCCCCCCTAAAACCAGAGCTTACAAATCTTCATAATATAATCATAGATGTAAAATCTTATCACTTTTGCCATATTCTATAGTTTAAAAATGAGTCACGGTTCTCGCACATACTTAAGTAAAGGACAAAGATGTGACTACCAAGAGACAGAGATTATGGGGACCACCTTAAAGTTTGTCCATGATGAGTAGTTTCCCGTTTATAGAATGCTGACAATATCTGGTTGAGCCACATGATGAGAGAAAGACTGATAAAGGTGAGCCTAACAGAAAAGTGAGATGTTTCTTTTACTCAATTTAACAATTAAATTTATTTTTAAGTGTAGGCTAAATATAAATAGCAATTACATAATACTTAGCTGTTAACTTAAAAAATATATAAGAACAAAAAGTTACTGTAAAGTTAGTAGTTTATTTTAAAAGAGGTTTATTTCATTATTTATAACAGAATGCACATACATTTGGAAAATAGCAGCATACTCATATAAGAAGTAGTGTTATTGATTTTACAAACCATGGTTGGAATATTTGGATTTGTAGAGAACATTTCTCATAATTCTGTTAATACTCAGGGGTAGTTGTCTTCAACATGAAAGCCATCTCCCTACTGATAAACAGAGAAATTCCTTCTCAGAAAGATAAATGCTGGAGAAAAAAGGAGATACTTTGAGTTTCAACTATAATATACATAACATAATACAAACAGTGGGGATGGTAGATATAATTTTCTTGAAAGATTGCAAACACTGCAACAGAATACCGATGCAATAACACTGAGAAAAATGTGTATTTTCTTTTCTAATTGTAGTTTTTCAAATGTTGCATGTATTGTGAGACTCAGGCAGGGATTGAATGGCACAGACAATATTCACCAAAGTGATACTGTGTGAATATCCCTAGAGAAAGTATCTTTGTGTTTAGCTGGTACTTACACCTATTACTTGATGCCATTTAAGTACCTAAGGATACAAAGGAATAAATTAAGCTGCAGCAAACCAGAAAAACTAAAGAAATACACTGCAAATAGATTAACATAATTACTCCAGCCAGGGAGTGACAACTTAGTGACAAAACACATTTGAAACATAGATGTTTTTGTAGCCTGCCGTCTGCTTATACACACCTGTGCACTTTGTAAATGGCTCCATACGCTTAATCAAAAGAAATCTAATTGCCTTAATTTACTTCATCCAAAAGTAGAAGAGTAAATTATATGTTTAATTATAAACTTTCCACTTTGGGCAGCTATAATTAATGACTCAAGGAATTGTGCAATAAGCCAAGAACAACCTTTTATTACTCCTGAGGTATCTGAAGAACACCAGCGTTTCAGAGCCAGTCAAGTTCTATTAGTATAGGAATCAAAAGGCCTACCTGAGACATTAATCATGGAGCACCTCTGAGCAGAGAGACTTTTAATTATATATGCTACATACCATCCGCATGGATCATCTGTACCAGAGGATGGTAGTAAATGTTCTGTCCTAAGTAATGGTGACCAGAGGGTTTTCTTATTTTTGAATTTTTTTTTTTTTTTTAGTGAATGCCATTTCAGATTTCTGCAACCTTACCAGGATGTGGCCTCAGGTCTGGGACATGGGGAATTCTTCCCTGTAAACATTTTTTCAGGAAGTCAATGCCTTTTGAGATTAGAGACTCATTTGTGTTTTCTAGTAAAATGGACAGGTGCAATGAGGAGTGCTTCTACACCTGGCGGTCCAACTGATTTTTCTCTGTATGTTCAGGATTCCTTTTTTTTTTTTAGGAGGAATCACATCTAGCCACAGTGTAGATAGAGTGACCATATAGTTTATTATCAAAACTTGGATCCTTTTACCTATTCAAGGACAACATGCATAAATTGGGACTCTACTGGGAAAATCAAGAGTCACCCTCCATACGGAAGAAGCAAATCTAGTCCTGGAGCATAGTCCATCAATGGATTAAGCATAATGTAGCTTGATTATTTTTGCATAAGTAATTCTACTGTCATGGAAAGAGAATGGCTTTTGGCATAAAAAGATCTAGATTTAAATCTCAGTTCTGTCGCTTACCAGTGAAGGGGTTTCAGACAAATTGTTAAATCCCCGAGTTTTAGTTTCTTCATCTTTAAAATGGAACCTTTAAAGTACTTTTACAATTATTAACTCAGACGTAGTAATGATAAATAAAGCTTCTGGTACAAACAATTGTGATTTGTTGTAATGGTTTCTCTGTGAGTAAAAGCATAGCAAATATGCTTTTGATGATCTTATTCAACAACCCAAAGTCTAACTAGCTTAGGCTGCTAATAAAAATATTAATATTGACACAGAGAAATACTATAATTTAAAAGACAAGCTTCTATTGATTGATGGGTCTACTGATTACTCTCCAGTTACATCTCTGCACCTCCTTGCATTCTCTGCTTTTGCCTGCCCGTGTCTGTGTTCTGGAAGCTGACATTTAGAAAGTACATCACCTGGCTCTCTTGCCTTGGCTTGAGTTAATTTGGCCCATGAGAGGCACTAGCAGATAATTGGGTCTCTAGAAGAGAAATATTTCAGGGTTTTTATTATTCTTCTCCCTCCTTGCTTGATAGTGGTTCTGGCTGTGGCTGTCATTTGTCACTTGGAGGGTTTGTTAAAACAGATTCCTGGGTCCCACCTTAAGAGTTTCTGTTGTGTAGCGGAGCCCAAGCATTTGCATTTTTAATAAATTCTCAGGTAACAGTCGTGCCAACCTAGAGACATCTATTTGACAATCAGTGCCCTTAAATAACAGGTCCATAGGTTGGCTCTTTCTTTCATGGCAAAAGCTATCTTTGACAAGACTGTTCTCTTTGGGCCTAGAGATGGTGACAGCAGCCCTCTGTTGCTGCAACCTAGGTGGTGTCTCGCCATCCCGCAGTGGTCCTTAATAGGGGACTTGTGCCTATTTTCAGAAATTGCCCCTTTATTATATTATCTTTCATTAGTGTTTTTAAGTGTACCAATTTTTTCCTTCTGGACCCTAACTGATACATTGGGTAAAGAAATTGCTTAAATTAAACATTAAGGATTTAAAAAAAAAATATTGGAATTGTTTCATTTTATCAGTTTTTAAAGCTATTTTAGAATTTTATGTCATTTTTCTGTCATTTCTGTTATAATTCAGACATCTTTCCATATTTCAAGCAGAGAGTACTGGGTTTGGACCCATGGCATCTATACAGCCACACTGAAAATATGAGACAAAACAACTACAAAAAGTTTTAACCCAGGAAAACTTCTGTATTAAATTTATTGCCATTTCTGTAATAGTTAAAATTTAAATCAGAGTTCTGATTTCTTTTGTGTAATCCATCTATAATATAGAAATGTCTCAGTCATTTAGTTTTTATAATGTATAATTTTCCAAAGAATATTTTAATAGTTTAAAAGTTAGCACAGATAATTATATTATTGTTAAAAACTACTGTAAATTAGTATATTTTCTCCAATATTTTTTAAACCTATTAAATGATTATGATAACAATGTTTTGAAACTTCGGGATCAGTTTTAAGTCTCTAAAAAGATGTTTTCAAATCCATCAGCTCTTATCTTTTGTTTCTGGTTAAGAAGATATTACCTGTGAGAATTATTCCAGGAAAAATGCCTTTTTGCTATTTAAAAGGCTATTCTTAACTGGTCTCTTGTGGACCATTCCAGACAAAAATAAAGTTAAATGAGAGAAAATTTTTTTAGATATAGTGAAGGTATAAACAACTTACCTAGAATTTTTTTTTGTTTTAATGAGGCAAAAGGGACAATGAAGATAACAGACAACTGTGATGCCTATGGGGCATCAAAAGTCAGAAGGCTCAGTAAGCATAGGGACAACCATCCACTGTAGAATCCTCACCTTTCCACACCTAAGACTCTTGTGTCCTATATGTCATTGTGTGGTACTTTGAAGAATGAAGTTCCAACCATCAAAATAAAATCTAAAAAGGCAATCTTGCATTTTTTTTTTTCAAACTAATATCAAAAGGTCTCTTCCCAAGTCCTGTGTGTAAACAATCCACTCTGTCTTAAATTTCTTGGAGCAGCAAATGATTCAGTGCTACACTGTGTTAGGAACTACACAAAGATATCCGAGGCAAAAAGGTTGTTGTGATAATGTATAAATTTGCAATTTGTTAATTAGAGACAACAGAGTTTAAACATAGGTGAAGAAGAGGGCCAAGTACATATATGTGGGGTTTCAAAATAAATTATGAATTTGTTTCACTTGGAGAATATTATTAAGTTTTTAAATTTTTTTTGATGGAATTGATACTAACACTAATCTTTTATTTGAGGAGAAGGATGATAGTAAAAATGATATCAAAATGTTGGCTAAAATCCAGAGTGAAACATTGACATCTGGTTTAGCATTTATTTTTCTAGTGATGAGGAAAACAAAGCAAATATATGAACATACTATCATTCTAACCATCTCCTTGTAACTGATTTCAAAATTAATTGCACTGTGGTCAGAAAATGTGATCTATTGAGACTTGCCTTCTGGTATATGTCAGTTTTGTTCATATTCCATGAGTACCTAAAAAAATTCTCTGTATATTTATTGGTTATGGAATTGAATATATACCTATTAGGTCAGGTTTATTTATTGTAATTTTGTATCTTACTAACTTTGATTACTTAGCCCTGCTAATTCTATCAATTCCTAAGGGAGATATGTTAAAATTACTACTATTGTAGGTTTGTTTATCTCTCTTAGTGGTTCTCTCAACTTTTCTTAAATATAGTTGGATGCTTTGTTATTGAGCCAGTTTCAGGATAGTAATTTATTTCTAGTAATTTGACCTTTATCAGTGATTCCTCTCTTTCTCTCATATACCACATCTTATCTATCAGCAAGTCTTTTCTGATCAAATTTTATAACATCTACAGAATTCCATTGTTTCCCACTACTATCACTATTAACTAACTGGTTGCAGCCACTACTCTACTGTATTTCTCCTAGGGTATTGCTATAGCCCCTTGTCTTCTTTTGCTTCCACGCTTACCCCTCCAAAGTCTATTCTCAACAAAGTTTCTCCATTTTTTTCTATAGGCTACCAAGTTTTCCACAATTAGAGCATGATCCCCTGTGAAAGTGACCCTAAAGAGCAGCTCTACATTTGCATTTGTTGGAGTCCTGTGAGTATCAGTAATCCTGGATTGTTTTTATGTCAAGTTCTTAGCTTGTAGTTTCATCACCATACTGGAATTATAAATTTGAACCCAGTTGGTAAGGACCAGAAATTTGATGATTGGAGAGAACTTTTTTTCCACCTAAAGAAATTTTGTGAGACTGCAAACATATTAGCTTCTCCCCAGGGATAATGAATGAAGTTTTCTGTTTAAGATGAATAAGTGGAAATTTAAGTGAAGTACTTTATTAAGGAGTGTTAGTTCTCCTGCTTTATGTAGGTTTTAGTAAACTCTTCAGCCCTTAAGGAAAGTAGAACTCTAAACAAGGTCTAAATCTATAACCAAATCCTCTTTGCTGCCACACATTCAATTTTTTCTTAACTTTTAATTTTATATCAGTATCCTAGAGATTTACCTCTATTTGTTTTAAGCTAGGCTATATATTTTGCTCTCTCTCTCTCTGTGTGTGTGTGTGTGTGTGTGTGTGTGTACTTCTGGTATTTTTAATTCAAAGTTTCTGGTCATAGTTTGTAGCAGGAGGGTGGCCCTTTGGTGACAATCAAATTTACTCTACCCTAGATTTTATAATTATTTGTCCTTTGTGTTCTTAGATGCCCTTGACTAGATTAGGATAAATTTTTCAATTAATTCTCCATGTTTTTCTAATCAACTATTTAATAAACTCAAACCCTCAGTGAATATTTATTGACCATTTTGTGTCTAGAGGTTTGTTAAACAAAACATACCTGTTTCCTGCCCTCATTAAGCTTGAAGCATAATGGGGATAAAAACTGATATTGAATAACAAATATAAAAAGAAGTAAAATTAAAACTAAAGATGAATGGGTCAATATTATGAAGTACGTCTTGGGGAAGAAATAGATCAAAACTGTGATAAGGTAACTAATTTAGATAGGGTGGTTGGAAAAGACCTTCACAAACACCAAGAAAAAACAAGAAGGCAGTTTCATTAGGAATGGTGACTATTACAGTTCTTAACCATTTGTTAGTGATGTTTAAGACCAGAAAATATGATGTTTGGACTCAAGATAAATACCATATTTTAAACTATATTTGCTTTTACTCAATAGACCTCAGTCATTTCATGGATTCAAATACAACTTAGGTTAAGTGCACATGAATAGGGAAGAGATGAAAGTTGGTGAGTTTAGTACACCATTACAGTGTGATAAATCTCAAAGCTCAAGTATAAGGAATTACCTTAATGAAGAGAAATTTCATCAAGTGAATTAAAAAGGCAAGGTTAATTTGTGCTATTAAAAGTGCTTTGTAGCAGCCCATTTTTTTTTTTTTGTTTTAATCCTAAAAAGATAAGCTAGTAATAGTGAAAAATCAAATGGAAAAAAAGCAAAGTGTATCTGAGAGAATGTGTCCCATTCAGTCTCTTGACCAGCCCACAAAAGAAATGAGAATAGCTTCATAATAGCATTTTTTCCTTGCTCTCTTACTCACTTAGGCATGTGCATAGTGAGTATTTATAAATTTCATCGTGGAGACAGCTTTTTGTGTGGCTTGCATGGAACAGAGCCACAGGGGATAGAGATTCTTACACCTGATGCCCTTTTACACTCATGGAAATGAGTCCTGAGAGGCTTCTCTATCTTAACAATACTCTGCTAGCCTAACCAGAATCCTTTTAAAATGCAATGATATAATTTATCTCCTCACTAAATGTATGATTGCTGTACATTACTTATTTTAGAGCCAAAGGAGAATGATAGTACTCTGAATGCATTATTCCATTTGACACCATATCTTTCCATCAAGTTGCTTATTGGTTTGATTTATGGAGTTAGTTAATGAAGCCAATGTATGGCTTGTTCTCGATCTCAAAGCTCTGCACTCACTGTCTTACAAGGGCACAGTATTGTTATTAGTCTTCATATTACTTTTTATTGATTTATTTTTGACACAGAACTAATACACAAATTTACTGTAAGTAGTTGTGGGCAAAAAAAAAAATTTATTTAAAAATTTGCAGCAGTATCTAAAAATAAATGCAATTAGATAAGTTAAAGATGATAGTGTAGGAAGACCCTGAACTCATCATCCTGATAAATCTAGAACTGATCTGACACTACATTTATTTATCTGACATATTTATTATAATATTACTGACTGTATTTACCATGCTATACCCTACATCCCCATGACTATTTTGTAACTACTAATTTGTACTCCTTAATCCCTTCCCATTTTTCACCCACCACCTGAAACCCACTCTCTTCTGGCAACTGTCAAAATGTCATTTGTACCAACAAGTTTGTTTCTGTTTTGTTTGTTTATTTTGTTCATTAGATTCCACGTGTGACAAAAATCATATTCCATTTATCTTTCTCTGTCTGACTTACTCCATTCAGCATAATACTCTGGGTATTTTATTGCAGATGGCAAGATTTTATTGTTTTTTATGGTTCAGTAATATTTCATTGAATATATGTACTGCCTCTTTTTTATCCATTTAGCCATTGATAGACACCCATGTCGGCTTTATATTTTGACTATTGTAAATAATGATACAATGAACATATAGATTCACATGTCTCTTCGAAGTAGTATTTTGGATTTTTTTGGATAAATACTCAGAAGTGGAATTGTTGGGCTCTTCTTTGTCTCTTGATATAGCCTTTGTTTTAAAGTCTATTTTGCCTTATAAGTATTATTGCCCAGTTGTTTTTGGGTTGTTTGTTTTCTTTTTTATGAAATACATACTTTCAGTCTGTGTGTGTCTTTTGATCTGGTGAGTTTCTTGTAGGCAGCATGTGTAAGAGTCTTGTTTTATTTATTCAGTCATGCTATCTTTAGATTAGAGCATTATCTACATTTAAAGATATTGTTGATAGATATATAGTTATTGTCATTTTATTATTCATATATTTTTCTTTTTCATTCTTAAAGCAGTCCCTCTAACGTTTTTTAAACTGGTTTGGTGTTGATGAAATCCTTCAGCTTTTTCTTGTATGGGAAATTTTTTATCTGTCCTTTTATTCTAAATGATAGCCCTACTGGGTTTGGGATTCTCTTTATTTCTTGGGCTTGCATGTCTATTTCCTTCTCTAGTTTAGGGAAGTTTTATGTCATAATTTCTTCAAATAGGTTTTCATTTACTTGCTCTCTTTTACTTCTCATACCCCTATGATGCAAATATTGGTATGCTTGATGTTTTCTCAGAAGCCTCTTAAACTATCTTTATTTTGGGGTGTTCTTTTCTTCTTGTTACTATTCTGATTGTACATTGGGACAGAGGAAGCTCGACAGCAAATAAAGAAGACAGTGAATTCTGCCAGTACTTCTGTCTGGGAAAAAGCTGCCCCTCCAGTTCTTTCATTGAAGCCAGACAATTCAGTTCCTTCCTATATGTCCCTTTCGAGCTGGTGCCCCAACACTGGAGCTAAGAGCGAGTAAGTTCATCAGTGAGTAAGTTTGTTTGCAGGCCCTTTAAGAAGAGTGCCTGGAAATCCAGCAACCCTTATTCTCACTCAGCCACAACTTCTGCTGGTTTTCATAGGCAGAAGAAGTTGTGGAGACTTCTATTCTCAGCACTGGAAATCTGGCCTGGAAAACATCCTTTGTGGTTGGAACCCCTCACTTCTCTGGGGAAGACCTCCACAGCTGAGATAGCCCTCTTGATTTTTAATTGCCACATGTGAGTGTGGGTTCAGCCAGTTTAGTGCCTCTGTCTCTCCTACAGGTCTCAAGGAGGGATCTCTGTATATCTTTAGATGTTCACCTTGACTTCAGACAATTATCAATGATGATGGTTCTCCAGTTTTGGTGTGGTAGTGAGGGGAGGTAAGCATAGTATTTACCTAATCTTCCAACTTGACCATAGAAACATACTTTTAAACAGCTGAAGTAATTGCATTACATAGATAAGTCACAAATCAACCATTTCTTCAATATTGAGCTCTTTGCTCAACTACTAAAAATAATTAATAGGATTAACATTCTCCAACTGTAAGAAATATTCATGAAATGTTAGGTTTGAGTCACAGTCATAATGATCAATAAAGCTTGCATATATACTGTGAGCACTGTTAGTTGCTGCAGGAGCTACACAATACATAAAGTAATCTTTGTTCTTCAGAAACATGTTTGGAGAAATAAACATAGATTAGAAAAATAGTGTATACTAGCTTTTCTTCAGAACCTGCTGAATAATACATATCATATGAATGGGAATATTCAAAGGGAAAAAAATCATTAGTCATTGTAAGGGCAGAAAAAACTTCATAAGGTAGGAATAATCTAAGATGAATTAGATTTTATTGAATGAGAGAGGGCAGAAAACATACTTAATGATTTTGTAGTTCCTTTTATTATTTTTGCCAAAGATTGCTTGGAAGTATTATTCCTAAGACATTTACATTTTCATTTTTTCTTCTGTCTGAAAAAAGTTATCATTGATGGATATTTCATGGTCTATAAGTCTGTTTCAGTTGAATAAATATGCTTAACCTAGGATACTGGATCACAGGAAGTTTGCTGACAAAATGCATAACTGACAACCCTCTACATGCAAATATAAGAAAAGTGTTTTTTTTTTTCTAATTTAAAATAAAAAAATTTTATAATTTTATTTTCTTATCTTCCCAGAAATAAAGTCACTCTATGCATATAAGAAAATAGCTAACAGTGGTTTTAAGAAGTATATCAAGATAGAAAATCTCCAAAAGCCATCAGTAAAAAAGCATGTATCAAACACTTGCATATATATTATTTTATCCCATTACACTGTAGGAATAGGCATTATTATTCTACTTTTAAGACTAGAAAATTATTCGAGTTACTGGATAAAGTGACTCTTCATTTAGAGTCTATCTGAAATCAAAGCTATGTTCTTCCTACTAAAGCATTAGTGAATTCTTTCTATTAACAAAATCATATTTAAAAGAAAACCCCTTTATATCATTTCAGGATAAATCTGTAAATTCAGAAAAATGTTGTCACAGATGTAAAATATTTATACCACTAAAGATTAGTGAACATAATTATTTAATAGTGCATACTTATCTATACTACTAAAACTCAGGACCTTTGAATTAAATTGATTTTCTAAATTCTTTCTGTGAAAGGCTGTGCAAGTCCTGGCAGGGTCCTGGCAGAATAAATCTAGGGCCTAAGACATAGAGTTCTTCCCTTTACTCAGACCCCACAATAGTGACCAAGGTATATAGCCTTCCAATAAGGAACAAAAAACATACAATAAATATTTTAGCTTTGCTAACATACAATGTGGATAACATTACAGATGCACACATTTTGCTGGAAGCAACATGAATTGGTTTAGTACTTATAGAAAACATATATAAATATTCTGTCAAAAAACATAACAGTGTTTATTTTTATTGACCCATAATTACACTTCTAGGAATGTATTCCAACTAAACAATTTAACAGATGAAATGCTATAAAAAATATTAGGCTCTTTTAGGTGGCAAGGAAGAGATACGCTCAGTTATGTAAGGAGATAGGGCTATTGTTTTCTTTCCTTTTTAAAAAAATTCCAACAGCACCTGGTATTCCACGGTGGTCTCCCATCCTAGCACTAACCAAATCCAACCCTGCTTAGCTTCTGAGATCAGATGAGATCAGACACATTCAGGGTACCATGGCCACAGAGAGATGGTGCTAATGTAAAGATGGAAACAAAGAAGCCCAGAAGACTCTCTGAGAAGCTAGGAAGCACAATGAGCCTCATCACCATTCTCAGCAGAACCTCTAGTGGCCCAGCAACAGCCCTGATTGCCCGACTTTCAGAAAGTCACATTCATTACTCCCCCTTCTTGACTGCCTTGCCTCTGTCTATAGATGGTTTCTGTTTCTGAGTCTATAAAATTTCTCAATTTTCTGTTTTAACTGTTTAATTTTACTTCTATTTATTGAGAGACAACAATAATGATAAGGCTCTAATCATAGCTAGCTTTTTACAGTTTACTGCATACCAGTCATTGTTCTAATAACTTCACATGTAATAACTCTTTTACTTTTCACAAAATGCTTTTGAAGTAAGTAATTTAATTATTATTATTATTGTTATTTTATAATTAAGAAAAATGAGGCACTGAGAAGT
Organism: Cynopterus sphinx; assembly: GCA_030015415.1. NCBI lineage: Eukaryota > Metazoa > Chordata > Mammalia > Chiroptera > Pteropodidae > Cynopterus > Cynopterus sphinx. Next base: position 50,568,653 of record CM057383.1, on the reverse strand, counting down.
TAATCAGTGTAAACAAGCACCCCCAGCTAGAAAATGATGGCACTGTTTCAAAACTAACCAATTATTCAATGTGCTATACTACTCTCAAAGGAAGTTGCAGATGAGAGTGATAGAGATATATTTGAAACATTGACATTTGTCTGGAATGTAAATCCACTGAGATAAATGGGATCACTCAAGAAGAAAATATAAAAAAAAAGAGAGAGAAGTAAGTTCTGAAAAATGCAACATTTAGAGGTACAATAGGGGAAAAAGCGAGAGCAGAAGAGACTTAAAAAGAACAACAAATTAGATAGAAGAAGCACATGGATGAGGGTTCTAGAAACTAAGAAACGAGAGTATCTCAAGGAGGAGTATTCAAAATTCTTTTCAATTCTTTTGAATATTTCTTATATATTGCATAAGAAAGAAATGTGGCCTTGGATTTGTCAGTAGGGTGATCACTAGTGTCTATAGTAATGTCAGCATAAAGAAAAGAGAAATCATACTAGTGTGCAGAGGAGATCTGAAGAAAAATGGAAGTAGTGTGTGCAGCAACTCTCTCTAGGAATTTGTCTATGAGAAAGAGTGTGGACTTGAAATGTTAGTCGGAGGAAGAAGTGATGTCAAAGGAAAATACATATTTAAATATGGCTGAAGGATATTGGAGTATATTTGTATGACCTTGGGGATAATCCAGCAACAGAGGAGAAACAAAAGTGAACATATGAGAAAGGTAAGACTGATAATTTAAATCTTTAGAAGGCAAGAGGAGAAGGGAGGCAGAGCTCAGGTACAAATTCTAAGGACGAATTACTTTCTCCATTATAATAGGGATGAAGAAGATGGATGTAGAGGCAGGTATGGGAAAGTGAGGACTGTAGTCTTTTTGTTTACTCAATAACACATTAAGTGAAATCACCGTTAAAGATGGAAACAGACACTTTAAGAGGCTGTCATCAAAGAATTGCAGCACTGATGATAATTAATAAGGACGTGTTAGTAAAAGGAATTTCATTCTCTCAGTATGATGTTTGATATAGGTATATTTCAATTGCGATGCTTTTTCTACTTTGACCAGATCAAGGATATATTTTAATGATTGATTGGTCTTTGGGAATTTTAAGTAATGATGTGGTATTAAGGGGAAGAATGTAGTCTTAAAGAATTGGAAAGTTCTTGGTCTGGAAGTTGATCCAAAGTGTGTATGTATCTCTTGCTCTGCTGTAGAGATGACAGACAACAAGGATGAAAATGAGCCTCCGGGCAGGTAGGGCTATGGAAAGCTAGGTGGGGAGAACAGAATTCTGGCTGCAGGTATACAGCCTCTTAATCCTCACTTGAAACCTGGGTGTCATGTAGAACTATAATAGACCCTTTGTCCTCCCAAATCATCTTTGTTTTTTTCTTTAAAATGTATTTATGTCTGTAACCATGCTTTAAATTCTGGAGCTACAATTCTAGTCTAGACATCAATTTACTCCTGGAGAACTGCAAGAGCTGAATCAGCCTCTTTGCTCCTCTTTCTCCTTCCACTGCATCCTGTACAACATTTTCAGGATGATATCCTTAAGACTTCATATTTATCACTTTCTTCAACATCTAAAACAATTTCCAATTTGTGTCAGAGTAAAACAGAATTTCACTGGCCCGAATTCAAGGCCATCCATAATCGGAATCCAGGCTGCCGATCCAGTCTCATTTCCTAACTGTGTATATAAAGTTCTCACAATGAAGAAGCAAGCGTTTGGGAGCCAGCGGGATGCAAGTCTGAATTCTGCTTCTTACTTTCTTTGACCATGATAAATTTACCTAACTTTGGTGGATTTTAGTTCCTCATATCTAGGGTGGTTTTGCCCATTGTCTGGAGTAGTTTCAAAGATCAAATGAGACAATATAGGAAATATAATCCACTAAGTTCCAGGTACATGTTTAGTTCTTAAAAAAATTGGATCTACTCACTGTTCAAATTGCTATTTTTGATAGCTAGCATATGACATTTTATTCATTTACTGTTCACTGGTGAGTTAATTCATCTACACTGTAATAGGTAAACTCATTTTTATTTTAATTTATTTTAAAATTTTAGAGTTGACTTCTATTTCAATGTATTTTCTAGAAACATCTGAGAAATTGACTAGCGTGATGTTCTTTTGGAAGCTTCAACTATATTAGTTAACACTCCAATTGAAATTTATTTTCTTAAAATCTTAAAAATGAGTTTAGATATTGAAACTTGTATATCTTACTTTATTTCAGCCACATTCTATTTATTTATTTATTCAACTAAGATTAGTGAAAATCTATTTTGTTAAGCAGTTGAAATAGTGCAGGGGAGATGAAAAACAAGAAGAGAACAAGAAGAAAATCTGTACTTTAGACAGCTAGTTGCCCCTAAACATCTGTTTGCCATTCTTCCATAGAAGTAGAGCATTTGTAACTGAGCATATGTAAATAAAGATTACATTTCCCTGCCTCCTTTTCAGCTAAGTGTGTTTATTTGACTGTGTCTGGTCAACGTGAAGTACACTAAAATGATGGGTGACAGATTCAAAAAAACTATTTTATAAGAAAGCTTGAAGGTATTTTTTTGCTCCTTATTCCATTATTTTTGTAAATAGCAGTTTAGGTTGTAGAGTGATGTCTAGATCTCCATCTTGGCCCATGAGGATAAAGGCCACACTCTAGGGAGAGGGAGACCAAAATCTGGAAGCAGATTGAGTTCAGAAGTACACAGAGCCACTATATCTTTCATGGACTGCCTATACCACTATTAGAACCACGACTGGTACACTTTTCTCCTGAGAAAAAAGTGACTATTTTTTTTAGCCCAGAGTTTTGGATCTTTGTTACTTGCAGCTGAACCTAGCTCTAATTGATACCCACACTCAGCCTTCTCTCCAAAGCTTACAGCCTCATGTATTTATATATAAACTGTGGGGGCTGAACAAAAAATTAGTACCTTTTCTCCCACCTTGTAAGTTCTTCTAGCTGCACTAATAATTAAATTAATAGAGATAGATTAACAGGATAAAAATCAAAGTTTTAATATATGCACATGGAGAATTCACATAGGCATACAAATTTCAAAGACAGTGAGGCAACATAGGATATGTCAGACATTTTTGGTGAAAGAAGAAAGGAAGGGAAAGAAATATTAGATTTTGGAAGTGAGAATGGGTGATTTATAGGTAGTTGAGGAAGAGAGGAACATACATGGCAAGCAAATTCTTACTGGGCAACTCAGACACATGGGACACACCGAGGTATCTAACTAACAGGTGCCTGCCTAATGTCCTCTTATTTACCATACTTTGCTTCCTGAAGCAGTTTTCTCTGAATCTCTTCAGCATGAAAGAGGTTGGTAGCTCCAATGTTCTTCCTGAGTCTTCTGTTTCTTAATAAACAGCTTAAAATCAATATCCTCGAAAGCAGCTTTAGGGTGGCAAAATTTTGGTTCCCTTCAAAACCTATTACCTATACTGAGAAGGTTTGCTTTGTTTAAGAAAATGGATTTTAATATTTTGTTTGTACTCCCAATTAGTCATATGAACATAATTTTCAGTTTAGCAATTTCTATGAAATTCCAGTAGAAATGATTGAAAAGATTTAACTGGGTTTTTATTTAAAAGAATCATATTGGCATTTAAAAAATGAATCAGGGTTGTTTTGGTATTATTCAAACATACCTCAGGAGTAATAATATAAATATTTTTGCTGAACATATTATAAAATATTTTTGACAGCCAATATTATAAAATTAGTGTGTGTATAGTCACATATAAATGAAGGCACTAAGACATAAACTTTATTCATAGCCACAATCTTAATAAAAAATCTTTTATAAATTTAGTTCCTTTAATGTGTAGTCTACATAAAAAATTATAAGTATGGCTTTCATGGTATTTTTCCATCTTTGCCTGAAAAAAATTTTTATGCCTTTTAATTTAAATGCCAACTACTAAATAAGCATTTGTATAAATATTTTTACTCCTATAGCATTTAGCTGTTTTATGTTCACTTAATTCTGTTCAAAGGTTAATTTCTTCTTTGCTATTTGCTCAATGGTGACAGGTAATAAATGGTGAATTATGTCATATAATTATTATTAACAAGAGAAATGATTACATTTATCAAAAGCACATGTGAAAATCATTTTCATCTTATTTTAAGGATTCATCATAAAAAATTTTAATAAATCCTGATAGCTTTTCAGGTAACATTTGCTATGTGTCACTATCATACAGTAAACATGAATAATTTACAAAATCATCTTAAAATAGCTTCAAAATGAGGCCAAAAAGAAGAAATTCACATCATTCAAAGAAGCCTATTATGTAAGCTTATTTTTAAAAATTTGAGGAACTTCAAAGTACTATCAACTACAGTTTGAAAGTACTATCAACTAGGGTTTATCATAAACTCTGACTATTAAGTCCATCAATAGAAACTAAATTCTAATTTCAAAAGACTGTAAAGAAAAGGTTATCCTTATATAACACATATTTGAAAGGTAATTTTTCACTTTTACTTTTTAAACAAAGTCAAAATGCAACAGTACATATTCTGCTTACATTTCTCTATCCTGTTTTAGGGGCATCTGCTTAGCCACTTGAAAGTGACTACCACCTGATATGGATGCCTAATTAACTTTGTCATGGAAATGCCCTTTGTTTTTTAGCCCTCTGTTCAAAAAGCTCAGTGTTGTAAATTGCAATTATTCCCTCAATGCTTTTTTCTCATATTGGCTATGGGTTTACCCATGTGACTGCTTTACCCAGTGGGGTAATAGCATGCATTGATACAAGCAGAGTCTTGACAAGTGCTCACACTTCATACCTTGCTCTCTTGGAATGGTTTCATCATTGTGTGAAGCAGCCTGGGATAGAAGAGAGTTCTGTCTATCCCAACCATTCCATCTGCCTCAATGGAAACCCTGGACATTTGTGTGACATCAAATTCGACCAGCTAGTCATAACTGAGCATTGAGGCCAAACAAGTGAACCCAAGCAAAACCAGGAGAACTGCCCATTCAATCCACATTGAACATTTCATAAGCCAGCATCGTGAGAAATAATAAATCATTGTTGTTTTAATCTCAAGTTGTAAGGTGATTGTTATGCAGCAATATATTACTAATGTAGAAATTGGCCTTCAGTAAGCCAATCCATTCTCTTGTCAGGCCAATTACTTCTAGGCAATGAAGGGTATGGTAAGACCAGTGAATTCTGGGGGACTAAGCCCATTGAAGCACATCTTTCCTTGTAAAATGAGTTCCGTGTTTAGAGACAATGTTGATGGAAATCTCTGGGGTGAAGATGACTTTCTGTTAGGCCATAGGTAGTGGTGTTGGCAGAAACATTGTCAGCAAGAAGGACAAATCTGTATATCATGAAAACAGAAAATTATTCTCTCCATGATGGAAAGGCTCCAATATAATTGACATAGGACTCAATCTTTCAGTATTAATGATCTTTTGTGTTCATGAAGTTGAGCCACAATTTCTACTAAATAAGTTAAAAAAACCCACATTATTAAAAGAGATTTCTTATTAACATTGAAAAGGGAAACATATGTTGTTCTATTGCAGATAAGATAGACTGAGAAGAGGGTTGACTTTATGCCACTGAGGGGAAGCAGAGTTTGCCACCCAAAAATATGCCTTTTTTTTTTGGAGGGGGGGATATCAATTATTTTAAGCTGGTTATTTTTTTTAAAAATAAAATACAATAAGAGCCTTTTACCTCCCTATGCCTTACCTGCCTAAAGGAACTCAGGTAGAAAAACCTGTTCCAGGAAAGGAACTATCACCTTAGCATAACATGAACTGAGTGTAACAGACAGGGAGAAATGCAGCAAAGTCTGTTGAACTCTCCTCTGGGTCCTGTTGTTCCCAGATGGCCCAGCAAGAATTTGTTTACCAAATGTTTTCTCCTTTTCATCGACCTGTGAATTCTCTTCTTCCTCAATGAACTCCTAAACCACTTCCTTTTTCAGGTAAATTTGGCATATAAACCTCAGCTGCTTGTCCAGTGCCCAGTATTCTTAAAGTACCCTTGTATATATACATAATTAAATTTGGTTATTTTTCCTGTTAATCTGTCTTATGTCAATTTGATTATAAGACTAGTCAGAAGAAGCAAGAAAAAGAATTTTATTTTCCTACATCATCTCTTGCTTATAATAGAAAATTGGATCCAGAGTTGCAACATCCTCTCCAGCACTTCCTAAACAGTACCAAAATCTGGAAGGAGAATATGTATTAACACACATGGCATGAAACTGCAATTCTAAATCTCAGGTTATATTTGATGACAAGGCTGTGCTCATAATGTACTCATCTGGCACAGCAATGAAATTTCCTGATATATCTCTATGTGTAGATGGAGTTACCAGTCACTCATGAATAACTGAACTCTTATCTGGGGGAAATAAATGACAGAAAATATGAAAACTTTCCATTCCCATAGTGGTGACCAGAACCCATCTCTTTCAGAATCCATCAGAATGTTCTTCGTCATGTGAGATAATAGAGGTAAAGCACCAGATACATGAAATGTTTCAATAGTTCAAACAGGTGGCTGATTTATAAATGTCCTATATGTTACCAGCTAGTTATAAGTGTGGATGAAAAAGGGGCCAAGCTCAGGGCAGGCCAATATGGAGGGCCTTACAAACTCAGAGACCAAAATTAACCATATAGGATGTTTTGAACATAAAAATTCCTAACTAAAAGCAGTCATGGTAGTCGTTATATTCTAGGCCTGTAGCTTTCTGGACAAAGGTCGATCATTGCCTTAATTGAGCCTGTACATTGTCTTTTCGCATCTAAGATAACATATCCTTGGAATGTTAGGGTGATCCTCCTTTTCCAGACCCCTCAAGGCACACCCACCTAAAAAGAGAATGAAACCATAGAATCCCTCACTGTTTTCTTGTTCCCCTATGTGCTGTAAATGCTAATTATTAACTATCCTGTATTCAACAATGTAAAAGAAGTATGTGTCTCTGTTTTACTTTTTATCCAATCCCTGAGATTTTTCCTGCTTTGCTTTCTCCTGCCCCCTTAATTTATCAGCAATGGATTTCATGTAACTCTTCTATGTCTCCTCCTTTGATTTAATGTTTAAAAGAAATGGTGAAACTATCATTCTCCTGAGCATTTTCTCAGTTCATTGAGAGTTTGCTTCACGGCATTTGTCATTAATTTGGCTTAAATAAAGTCATAAAAATTCTCTACAGGTTTGGATATTTCTTATATCAACACGAGAAACTGTACATTGTTCCAGAGAATTTATTTTCCAAATTTTCACAGATCTAAGATGCTAATATATCTAATGTGAAAATATAAGAGAAATAAAAAGACCTTAAAGTCTTTCTTTTCTTTCTTAATCTCTGTATTTATCTAACAAAAACTAAGAACATGGTTGGAAGCACAGATTGTTCATCTGCTCAAAGTTACATGCCCTTTGATGTTGTGCAGCATAGGAATTTTCAGTCTCATATTGATTGCTATTCTATCTGTCTTTTATCAGTAATTTTGTTGTAACTTTAAAAAATCATTTGCTAATAAATTCTCTGCTAGTTAACATTTAATATAGGGAACCTTATGGTCTTGAGGCAGTTCAGAAGAAAATCAGAAATGGCCCTGTAGTCATCCACATACTAACAGAGACAGTGGAGTAATGAAACAGAATCCAATTTTAACTTATTAGAATCCTACAGTTAGCTAAGCTATGATCTTTGTGTGAAAGTTACAGAAGAATATCCTAAGACGGGCAAAACTCTAGAAAGAATAACATCTAGAAGCTCTTTCTGAAGCTATTACTGAAAGATGTTTTCTATCTGACTAAGAAATTGATAAAGATAAAAAACGCAGATATGGGAGACATGATGTAAAACAGGGGCTGACAAATACTAGCAAGTGGGCTAAACTTGCCTTCTGCTGGTTTTGCAAATAAAGTTGTGTTGAAACACAGCTATACTCATTAGTTTCTGCATTATCTATGGCTGTTTTCACACTAAAAAAAAGTCAGAGTTGAGCATTTATGATAGGGGTTGTAAGGTGCATAAAGGCTAAAATATTTATTATCTAATTCTTTATAGAAAAAGTTTGTGAATCTCTGATCTAGGTCAACTTCTGTCATGTGGGCTCTGGAGGTTTATTCTCTTTGTTGCAGGTTATTCTTTTGGGCAGACCATCCACAGATTATCTTTCCCCAGTGTTGGTCTTTTTATTTTTCCCTCTTCCTCTTGCCTCTGGCTGCTGCCAGTCTCCCTATCGGAGCACTGTTGTTCATTAAGATCTTTAATTTGAAGACTCTTTCTTTTATTCAGTAATTTTTTGTATATTATTTATTTAATTTAGAAAAATCTCTTCTTTGGGAAATCAATTGCTTTCAAGATAAATGAGAAGATGCCTATCTAACCAGTGTTTCCACACTATTAGAGTGGGTGGATTATTTTTCAGTTTCTCACTATCCCTCTGGAAGTATTTTTTAAAAATTAAATGTTACTTGACAAATTTCATTCAAAGATCAATAGAGGAAAGAACGCAGCATGTGTATTTTTATGTCTGTCTACCTATTGTTCTATCTTTTAAAAAAGCTCTTATGCTGGAATTTATTTTTACGTATCCAGATTTTGGTTTTGCAGAGTTTTAAGAATGACTCCTTTCAACCTCTTTACTAGAACTTCTTTCTACTAAATATCAAAAGCAATTAATATTTACTATATGTCAAGCATATAAAACTAAAAGTTGTATGCACATTAGCTTATCACTATCTACAATAGCCCTATGAAATAGGTGCTATTATTTTGAGTCTATTTTATAAGCTTTCAGAAGTTAAGTGACCATTGATGGTACCCAAACTAGTGGAGCAAGGTTTGAATGTAGGCTTCTCTTTCCTCAGTTTTTTGCCTCCTTTGTAGGATGAAGGAGGCCATGTTATTTAATTCAAATCCTTCATTTTACATATAGAAAAAAAAAGAAGACTCTGACAGTGAAGTGACTTTTCAAAGTGAAGCCATGAGGAGCTAGTCAGAATTGGCATACAGATTTCATGACTATGAAACTCTGTCACTGTCTTTCAAATATTGGAGGTCACATTTTATCATTAGAGAATCCATTAATTTTTTTTTATAGCTGTGGTATCTACTTATCTGTGTGACCCTGCTCAGATATGCCTCTGGGCAGCGTTCAGGATGTTTACTTATATGTGGGTATTTCATTTAGTAGAAGGACACCAGTAACCATCTCCCATTCAGGAAATAAATAAATGTATTTTTCATGGTTTGGATGTTTTTGTAAATCCACATTTTTTCATGACTCCTTAAGAAAGAAATATTAATTTAACTAAGAGTGTTCATGTTTCCATGCTGTTACTGCTTAATTAGGTTTATTATAGTCTTGGTTAGAACTTATACTGTGTCAAGGTTTTCCATACACAAGACAAAATATGTGTAGCAGATAATTTATTTGAATGGCCATAATATGAATTTGAAATATTTAAGACAATAGATTTTTTAAAATCTACTGTTACTAAGTCATCTTAATTAAAACTCAGCAGATTTGGATAGCACATTACACTTTAATGAAGAAATTCTATTGTTGATGATGATAATCTATTATCTATCTTTGGATTTTGTAGCAGTTATTTTTCACATCTTTACTTGATTAAGTACTAAAGTAACTGAAGTATCAATGTACAGAGAAGTGATATTTAACTGGACTCTGTCTACTATATTCTAGGGATAAACAAATAACTGATCACATAGGCCATAGGCCGGCAGGCCTACAGGTCCAATCTGGCCTACTGTTGTTTTTGTAAATAAAGTTTTATTGGAATATTGCCACACTCATTCATTTATGTATTGTCGGTGCTGCTTTTCTGTTACAAGAGCAAAGCTGAGTAATTGTGAAAAAGATTATATGGTTCACAAACTATAAAGATTACTTCAAAGAAAAAGTAATCTAATAGACTATTATAGGAAGGTGTTAAATAAACATTTCTAATTGGTTGTGCAAAATTAGTTAATTTGGGGGGTCACATTACCCATGATGTGCTTCTGGACTGAATTTTGTTGGAAGAAAACTTAAGTCTTTCTCTTCATACTGAGCCTCAGAATTGCCTTGTACAAAATTGAATTGTGTGTTATGCTACTTATTTTTCTTTTAAACATTAAACCTATTAGTTAAAAATGAGCTATTAAAGGGAAAATTTATTTAATAATATACTAATGCTATATATGTCTTATGTAGGGTGATGATATAATTTGTAATTATAACTGAGACTGTTTTGAAATGAACCATGAGTATAAGCTGAGATAGTATACTGATCCCTGGAATACATATTTGTCAAAAATCCAGGCTTACTGTTGAATTGTACACCTAAAACTTACTGGATTTCATTAACCAATGTCACTATAATAAATTTTTTTTTAAATCCAGTTAAATATATCTCCCCTATACAACTGTTGCTTCAGCAATTCATAAAATGGAATATTTGGTCACCAGACCTGAATGTCATATCATATCTCTCCTAGAATTATCTAATTCCTTAACTATCTTTGATTGTTCTAATATATAATATATAAGAATAGCAGTCTTCCAAGTTATTACTATTAGTAAAGCCCTTTCTTAAAAAGAAACCTGGCATAGAAACCCATTACATGAAACTCATGAGTTGGAGATGATATGGTTGTAGAAGGGACAAGGGACAAGAGGTCCTAGTGCTCAGCCCCTCCTTCTTCTCTTTTTAGTTGTCTCGATCCACCTCCATGAAATCTCTAGGATTCTGAAGAGCCCAATTCAAAACCTATTGAATTATATAAAATTATTCAAAATAAGTGTGTTTCTCTCAAATAGCATTCACAGCATTTGAGAATCCAATTGTTCTCACTACTACAAGATGCCAAGACATAGGTGTCATGAGCTGCATTACAGAAAAGATCTAGAGAAATGAATAAAAATTTTCATAATAAGAACATACTGCAGTCTTTTAAGTTTCATTGAAAATGAAATTGTAAAAAGTCAGTACCTTTTGGGTATAGCTATCAATGTCATAAGGATTTGACAGGTAGGGCAACTCATCCTGACTATGACTCGTCCTGGCCTCATCTTGGGCAGGTCATTGCACTCTCTGAGACTTGCTTGCTCTTAACTGTATACTGAATTTTAAAATTCTTTCTGAAGAGACCTTTCCTAAGGGGGAAAACATGATTGCTTTTGAATTTATGTTTTATGGGTTTTACAAGTTAGGTATCAAGTTTCCAAAACATTTAGGCAAACCTGAGCTGTGGTGAATTTAGGTAGTGGGATGACGAGTGTAGATGCTCATAATCAAATCATATATACAAATAGATGAAGATCTCAATAAAAAAAAAATTTGAACATTGTATACTCCTAAATATGTCTTAGAAATCACGTATGTGTTTGGTACATAAATTATCCTGGATGTGTATAAGCAGCCTATGAACATATGGGTTACTTGGAAATTGCTCTGAAAAACATTTTTAAGGTACATTTGACATACTGTATATATTACTCCAATTTTATATCAGACCCACTAACCTTTTGCCATTAATGTGTTACTAAAACCTCAGAGAAAGATTAAACAAATATCTAGCAACTTCCATAGCCTTAAATAGCTTTCTCATTTCTGGTTTCTCTTCACATGAAGTTTTCTGAAGTGTACCTCCAAAATTCTGCATTTTGATATCGGTTATTTATGGGAATTAACATGTAGAGATGGAACAGCAGGTCTGTGTGGGAGGGTGGCAAATTGGAGTCTAAAAATGAGTGACGTTTGTTGTAATGAGGTACATACATTTGAGACAGAGGGTGGTAGAGGCAGAGGGAGAGAGAAGAAGAACATAATATGATTTGGTATATTTAAAGACTTTGGATAAAAAATAAGTCACTCAAATATGCTCAGGTAGAAGGTCTCCCTTTTATTTTTATACGAATGAAATGTCTTGTCATTCCAGAAAGAGGCAAATAAGGCAACAAGAGAACATAATATATTTAAAAGAAAAACCACAGTCTCTTTTATTATAGTTATGTATTCTAATTTCTATTACAGTCAATTTCTCTATGTCTTTCTTGCTTGGATGGATCCAGATATGAAAGCTATGCAAGCTCAGGTGCTGTGTTTACTTCAGAAGCAAGGAAGGCCAAACAGATCAATTTTACTTCGCCATAAACCTAGACACCCCACTATGGTGCATTTGTTACTTTTAGGCAGTTAATAAGAGAAATTAAAATTTAATCAGTTGAAGAATTATAGCCAAATGGCAGGTCTTTGTAAATAGTATACCATGTTAACTATCCTGGGATTATCTAATTCTTTAAATACAATATATCAAAGAGGAAAGAGCCTCTCTTTAATTAGCTAATAACACTAAACTCTCAAGTGGGTAGGCAATAAACATCCCAGGTTGATTACTTAGTGTCACATGCGCAATCACTGCACTAATGTGAACAGTCTTCGAGAAGACTAGAAGATCCATGTCTTTTCCAGGAACTTTTTCTTGAATGTAGTTCTATAGAAGAGGTAATAAAAGTAATGTGAAATTAATACTACTGTAAGTACCTGTCTGGATAGAGAAATCAATGCCCCAGACGTAGAACTTCTGAACTAAAATATCTACAGAGAATGGTTTGCCCTCTTGAGGAGTGATATGGTAACAATGATAAAAAGAAATCTTTCATATAATGCTTCCTACAGAATAAGCATTTTACATACAAGCCTCTGAAATAAGTACTCTTCCCATGACCATTTTACAGGTGATGAAAATGATCCTGGGTTGATTAATTGAATTGGTCATAATTATCTAACTAGAGAAGAACCCAGCAGGAATGCAAACATAGCCTGTCTGGGTCTTTGGTCAAGACTGTATGTTGAACCACCATACTGGTGTTTCTCAAAATTCATCATGCATTCAACTTACCTGGGGAGCTCACTAATATGCAGATTTTTATTCATTTGGTCTGCAATGGGGCATGAGATCACATTTCTAACAGGTTTCTGGTTGACAATACTTCTAGTATCTGGGCACATTTTTCACGGTGAGTAACTAGACTACAGAGCTTATTGTCATGTATTAAAGAAGGAAAGCTGGGAGACATTCAGTCATCCTGCCCAAATCAGTAAGGTGAATAATCTTAAAATGTGCTCACTTGGCTCAAGATATCTATCTCTTCAAGGTTCCTTATCTTCATCTTTAAGTGAGGACTCGATCCCTACCTCATAAGGGGTGTATGAATGAGGAGTCAGTGAGAACAACCATGAGAAAGCCCCATGAATGGAATGGTAGCATTAGGGGTGAACGCTTCCTACCCAGTGGCTCCACCTCAGATGGGAACCTGATGATCAAAAGCACAGTTGAGACTGAGGAGCAGGGAGTGCTGTGGAGCAAACCGAAGTCAAGAGTTAAGCCTTTTGTTGGTAGAAACTTTCGGGAAATATTTTTAAGTTGTCTCATGATTTTCAGCCAACCTACCTTCAGCAAGTCTCTGTTTCCTAGTCAAACTCTTTTTGCACTTTTCTAGGAACCCAAAAGTGTTTCAGAAAGAAGGGAGTCTTCAGAGTCTGTCTTGGTAGAGTCTAGTTTCAAGGAGCAGCTCCCCTGCATTCCCAGCCTCTGATTTGAGAAGCACTTGACCAAATTGAAGATGGACCTTGGAGATAGGAGACAGGGTCACAGTGCTGAGGCTACATACATGACCAGGATTTCAGTGATCCACTCAGTTCGTGAGGCATGAAAAGTTGCATTAATATGTGTAACAACAGCTGCCATTTTGAAAGTTTTCTGTATAAGTTGCCTTGGTAACTTTTTTTTAAAACAAATTTGTCCATTTTATCTAAAGTTGTGAGCGTGGCATTATAATATTCCTTTGTTACCTTTTTCATGATCACAGCTTTTTCATTTCTGATATTAATAATTCATAGATGCTCTTTTTCTTAGTTATCATGTCTAGGGGTTTATTAACTTTGTTATCTTTTTATTTAACCAACTTTTTGCTTTAACTTCTCTAATATCTTCATATTTTCAATTTTGTTAATTTCTGATCTAATTCTTATTTTTATATTTCTAGTTATTTTGGATTACATTTTCTCTCCGTTTTCTAGTTTCTTATGAATGAAGGTTAAATTATTAATTTGGTAAAGGTTTTATAAGCTTTTAATTAGTACAGTGCTCCACAATGCTCATTTTAAATACGAAGTAACTAAAGATTACATAGATGAAGTCATTTGCTCTGATGGCACAGATTTTGAGTGGCATAGATGTAGTTTTGCTCACAGATGTTTCAGTCCTGAGCCGACACTCAGCAGTCTTGCTCTGCTGTCTTACCAGAATTGTAAAATTAATGGTACCTAAACTATTTTTTAACTATACTTTAAACATATGTAGATATACTGAAACCACTGCCAGAAATTATGATTCGATATATCTAAGGTGGGACCCAGACTTGAGCGGTTTTAAAAAGCACCCAGGTGATTTTGATAAATGTGAAAATGTGAGAGTCACTGCTTCCCAGTGTATGACGTGTTGCGGTCCTCACCCCACTGTCTTTATTCACTTCCCTATTCATTCCTATGGCAACACAAGCTTGTGAGACAAGCACTTATATCCTCATTTTGTAAAAATTAGGGTTATGTCACAGAAAAGCGAGTGGGCTGAACAAGGCTTGGACTGACATGCAGGCCTTCTAGCCCAATCTCAACTGTGCTTTTGATCACAAAACTGCTGCCTTTCTTCTCCTAACAAAATGAGAACTCAGGCCAAAATAGACAAGGAATAGTAAGAATTGCAAATTTTAAGAGCTTACATCAGACCAACCAGGATATTAATTTTATAGAACTAGCATAAGAAAACTAGGTAACATGCATCTCTCCTTTTCTTGTCAATAAAATGGGAATAATGGTGGACCTTATGGAGAGGTTAGTTGCAAATGAAGCACCTATGAAAATGTTTTGAAAAATGTAAAGGACTTTGGAAATATGAGACACTATTAAATAGACAAATCCTTAATAACAAAATCTGTGAGAAAGGAGTCTTGGTGGATGTAATAAATTCAGTCTACTCTGATGCCAGAAATGGCTAAATTCAGACAGGAAACTCATTCTTTGGCTTTCCAAAGGTAGAAGATAGACGTGCTTTTTAAAATCTATGGCAGCATCTAGTGCAGTAGTGGGACCCACGTGTCAGCAAAATGGGTTTTGCTTTCTTCCCTGAAGTGAGTCTTCTGCAGTTCTTAACTCATTTTTAAAATTGCTTGTTGGATGCTCCAACACAGCTGTCAGCATGTGAGGGAACTGGGGGGGAAAAAAAAAAGGAGATATGGGGAGTTTGGAGAGAGTATCTTGTTCCCTAAAAACCCAGTTACCAATGATATCAATTGGCCTATAAATAGTCAGCATCCTCTCCTGTAATCTAGTCCTCACTCTGGCTTTGATAATCATGTCTTCATAACCCCAACATTCCACCTCGCAACCAGATCTCTCTTCCGTGCTCTGAATCCAAGAACTCAATTTCCTACTGGAATACCTGCCTGTCTGTCCCACTGGCACTTAAAACTCAGCATATACAAAACTTAACCTAACACCTTCCTTCTAAATATTCTTCTCTAGCTGCTGTGTCACTGGGAAGTGGTACCACATACAGTTTCTCAAGTCAGAAAGCTGGGTGTCATGCTTGACTCTTCTTTCTGACAACCCTAAACCAAATCCTGTCCATTCTCCTTTCTTAATATCTCTCTATTCCTCACATTTCTCATCATCTTGACTCCCGTAATTCAGGCCACCTTCATCTCTGGTTACCTGTAAAAGCCTTGCAGCACATCTCCCTGACTCTAATTTTGTCTAGTTCCTGTCCATACTCTACATTGCACCCAGATTGACCTATTTAAAGCCAAAATTGATATTTTTGGAGAATTCTTTAATAGTTTTTTATTGCCCTCATGTGGAGTTCAAATTTCTTAAAAGAACTTCCAAAAACCTTTTTAATATGCCTCCTACCAATCTATTCTAACTTATTTCTTGACACACAACCTTCTTATATCCAATACTCAGATTCTACTAAATTCAGTTGGCATTTGTGAACAATTTCTATATTTTCATGCCTAGGATTCTTTCTCTGGCAGGAACTGCTTTCTGGGCACTCTCCCGAACTGCCTTTGCCTGGCTCCATTGAGACACTCTTTCTGATACACTCATATTTCTTTTCTAACCTTCTCTGACTCCCTTTTGTTCTGCACTACATACCATACTCACCATTTTCATCGAAGCTTTAGAAGAGAAGAAGCTCAGAGAAGCTCTGGAATGGGTTGTAAGTGCCTGGTGACTTATTTCATCTCTCTTCTATTAGAATGTTCTTTGAAGGCAGAGCCTATTGCTTATCTGATGTGTATTGCTTATCATAGTACCTGGCACATAGTGGAAACTCAAATTATTTATGTCAAATGAAGTAATATATACATGTCAGCTTTAGCAAAGCATAGCTGCCTGGAAAGAAGTGGAATGTTTCTGCTGAATTATTTTAATTAAACATTAGGTGCAAATGTCAGGCGTTTACAATGGAAATAAAATTCAGAGACAATGAGGTGACTTTATTACTGGACACATAAACTCTAAAAACTCTCAGGCGCCAGATTTAATAAAATATTTTGGGATGTTTGCTCATCGTCTGTCAGTTTTGGGAATAAGTTGAAAATTCTTTCCTCATTCCAATAGTTCTCCATTGATGTCCTCAATTTATATCAGAGTGCTCTGTTTTTTAGTGATGTTACAAAGATGAAGAAATAATCCAAATCCTGGATCTAGGGCTTGGGACTTTTTGTGTGTAAATTCACCATTCATAAAATAATAAAATCTTATGCTAATTTCTTTTTTTTTTTTTTTTTTAAGTACAGCATCTTGTATTTATTTTGATTAAGGAGTAAAATTGGATTTGGACTCATAGTGACCTGATTGATCTTCTGCTTCAGCATATACTAGATTTGAGATCTTCAGCAAAGCATTTAATGTTTTTAGCAGCTCAGTTTTCTCATCAGTAAAATGTAATAAGAGCTACCTATGTACCTCACAGAATTGGGTGAAAGTCACATGAAGTATGTAATAGTAGGTATCAAAGAACATACACTTGCTTTCTTTGAAAATGGCATTCATTTTTAACACAATGGAAAAAATAATAGAGATTTCAAGAGTATAGCATGCCCTTGGGCCAGCAATATGTTATCCAAGTACTATATCAAAATACTAATAAATGTATTTAATATACATATAAAAATATTACTCTTCAAGCATTATTTTTAATTTATTGTATGTTTAATAATCATTTTAATGAAGTATGCTTGACACAAAAAGCAGCACAACAACTAATAAATGTTTAGCTAGTTGAATTATCACAAAGAGAACACATATATTTAACCCCAACCTAGATTATTTTTGCCTACTTTTAAACTTCATGTGGGAATCATTTCTTTGTGTCTGGCTTCATTTATTCAGCATTGTGTTTGAGATTCATGTGACAACATTTTGTATTGTCTGTTGTGAGGTGCTGCTGTATTGTATCTAACAGTAGTTTATTTAATTTCTAGTTATAATTTTCCACTGCATAAATAGAGGAACATTTATTTATTCATTATACTACTAAAAGACATTTTTTTTTCTGAATTTTGGCTATTATAAATGATAAATAATGCTGCTATGTCTGTTATCAAACATATCTTTTAATCTGTGTAATATGCATTTCTTTAAAAACATGCACAAGTGGAATTGCATGGTTTGGTTATGTACAATTTAAGTGGCTACTGCCAGTTTTCTGCAGTGTTTGTGCCATTAAATATTCTTATCAGCAGTTATGAGAGTTCTGGTATTACGATCTTATGCCTCTTTTACTTGTAGCTTTTAAGTGGGTAGAAACATCTCATCATCAATTTTATATTGCATTTCTATAATGACTAATGAGGTTGAGCATCTTTTTGTATTTTAACAGTCTTTTGAATTTGTTCTTTTGTAACATAACTGACAAAAGTCTCTTCACTCAATTTTTTCTATTGGATTACTGTTTTTCTAGTTGATTTGTAAGTGTTCTTTATAAATTCTGGTTTGAGGCTTTTGCCAACTATTTTCATTGCCAATATCTTCTTCCACTTGATGCTTTGCCTCTTGACTTTCTTAACTGGCTCTTAGTTTTTAATGTATTCCTGTTAGTCAATCTTTTCCATATTGGTTAATGCTTCTTGAAAGATCTATTTTTTTTTATCCAAAATTTATGAATACATTTTCCTATTATCTTCTAGAAAGTTATTGAGATAAAATTTTATCTCACTTAGCCTAAAATTGAGTTATGTGTTTATATTCTGAGACAGAGGTTAACTTTTTTTCTCCGTAACCAAATATCCAGTAGATGAAGAGCAATTTAATGAAAAGATCTTTCTATTTTTCTGTTTCAGTGCCACCCTTGTTACAAATCAAGTGACCTTATTTAAACAGTTTACTTTATAACTCACACTATTTGGCAATTATGGTCTATTTGTCTGCCCTTGCCACTTTACTTCACAGTGCCTGACATTCAATATATGTATTGAATTTGAATATATATAGTGTGTGTGTGTGCGTGTGTGTGTGTGTGTGTGTGTGTGTGTGTGTGTGTGTGTGTGTGTGTCTGCTGAATTAACAAATGTCACCTAAAATAGTACGTAGTTGACTGAAGAAATGTAGAATGTTTTTCCTAGGTTAATTCAAGAGAGCAAGCACATATCAGGCATTTAGTGTACAAAAAATCCAGGGCCAATTAGACAAGTGTATTATCAGAATAAATAACTTTGATGTATCTCGATATTACTCCAACTCTGTTCTTCAAGGATTGTCTTGGCAACAGTAGGTCCTTTGTATCTTCATATAAATTTTAAATCAACTTGTCACTTTTCATAAAAAAAATGCTATGATTATTTTAATTAGGATTACATGGTATCTACAGATTAGTTTAGTGAAATAGATATCTTTACAATATAGAATCTTTTAATCCATAATATTTTATATTAAACCCTTCCCTTTATTTAAGTGTCTTCTAATTTCTTTTACTAATGAGCTATAGTTTTATGTGTAAAAGTCACATATTTAATATCATCATCATCGTTATCAATTTCTAGTTAAATGCCACTGTGGTTAAAAATTATTATTATTTTTTGTTTTTTTTAGTCCTTTGAAATTTGTTGATACCTACTTTAAGACCCAGCATACAGTCAATTTTGTTCAAAGTTTTATATACACTTGAAAAGAAAATGTGTAATGTAGTTATTAAATTCACTATTCTAGATATATCAAGTAGGTCAATTTTGTTAACAATGTCACTCTAATTTTATATACATTTACTGAATTTTTTCTCATTTTTTTCTATTGAGAAAGGTATATTAAAATCTCCCATCATGATTGTGGATTTATTAATTTCTCCTTTTAGTTCTATTTTTATTTTATAACTAAATTTTTAGTGCCTACAAATTTAACATTGTTATATCTTCTTGGTGGATTGATTTTTTTGTCCTTATAGAATGTCTTTTTTATTTTTAATTTTAATAAAAGTTTTATTTTAAATTAAGCATTTTTGTTTGATATTTGTATAGATACAAACATTTTTATCTTGGTTGGTGTTTGCATGGCATATTTTCCCTTCTTTTTACTTTTATACATTTAAGAAATTAAAGTTTCTATCTTGTAAGCAGCATGGTAGACAGAATTCTAACATGATCTTCAATGACCTGACTTTCGCCTTTGTACAATCTCCTCCTCTTGAGTGAGAGTGGAAGCTTGAATATAATGAGCTCTCACTCTCCTAATTATGTTATATGGCAAAAGGGATTTTGCAAATTTAATTAGAGTTACTCATAAATTGTCTTTGTGTTAATCAAAAGTCAGGTGGGTCTAATTTATGATGTGCCCCCTTTAAGAGCAAAGATTTCACAGGTGAGTAGCAGAAGGGAAAGCATGGAGAATCAAAGCATGAGAAAGATCAGAACAAAAGAGGTATTTCATTAGTGGCTCTGAAGACAGAAGAACCACCTAGAAAAAACTTGCAAGCATCCTCAAGGAGTTAAGAGAAACTCCCAGGTGACATAGAGTAAGACATCGGGACTTCAGTTTTTCACTGGCAGGATACTGGTTTTAACCAATAGTATCAATGAGCTTGGAAGCAGAGTCCCAGATTCTCCAGGTAAGACTGCAGGTTGGTTGACACCTTGATTTCAGCCTTGTGAGACCCTAAACAGAATTCTGTTCAACCTGCATAGACTTTTGGCATGTAAGACTGTGAGCTAATAAATGGGTCTTATTTTAAGGCACAGAGTTTGTGATAATTTGTTACCCATCAATAGAAAGCTAAAAGAGTGTATATATAATCTCCTGCTGGACAGTCTTATTTTTTCCTGGATTATTTAATTTGTATTTAATGTAATTTCTGATATACTTTAAATCCAATTCTGCTATGTTTCTAATTTATTTTCAATTATTCTTGCAAGTTCTGTGCCTTTTTTCTTGCCTACTTCTAGAGTAACGTTTTTTACTCAATTTTCTCCTCTCTCAGTTTGGTAAATACACAATCTTTTAATTTTTTTTCAGAAGTTTCGGAGTAGATTACAATATGTACTCAACTTATTGACCTCTAAAATAGTCTCTTACTTCTTCCTACATAGTGTAAAAACTTAGAACACTTTAATTCCATTTACTAACTTCTTGTCTTTTGTTTTACTTTTGTCTTGTATTTTAATTCTCTCAATATTTAAACCATACAAAACATTAACAAAGTATTATGAAGTGAAAATTCATTTAGATATTGCCAAAATACTCCTTTTTTGTATCTATTTTGTGTAGTTTTCCTTTTGCCTAAAAATATCCTCCTATTTTTCATGTTTCCTTTAGTAAACATTACTAATGATTAATACTTTAAGTTTTTGTTTAGATAAAATGCTTTCATTTTTTCTTTATTGTTGAATATTTTTATTTGCTGAATGTAGAAATCTACTTTAATAGTTTTTTCTAGCACTGTAAAGATATTACTCTATTATTTTAACATTTCATTAGTTGTGTGAAGAAGTCATTTGCCATTATTGTTATTAATCCCTTGAAGATTAATCCTTTAAAGTTCTAGAAAGAACTTTGTGTGTGTGTGTGTGTGTGTGTGTGTGCATGCATCTGTGAGAGATGACCTCATAATTCTTAAAGAGTAGCTCCTCAGAAATATATATTAAAAATCCTCTGATACGTGTCAAATTCTCTGCTCTTTAGAAAAATGGAACTCAATGTTTTGGTTTTACCTGCCCTACAATCTCTCAAAAGCTCCGTTTTACTTCTTAGTCTCTCAGCTTCTGTCTTCTGCTCAGCTTCCCAGTTTCTTAATTACTCTTTGAATCATCAATTATTCTGAAGGGAAAAGGAAGTAACAAATGTCGGGCTAATCTCATTGGTCTTGCCTTACCTCAGGTGCTTGGCCTCTGGAAATCCTCAGTGCCTCAGAATCTTTTTTGATGTCTTTAAACATCTTTCTCTCTACCTAGACCAGCCTCTATATTTTGATATATATTATTTTTTGATCTATATCTACCAACCAATCAAATGATTAATTGATAAAATTCTGGGTTTTCTAATATTTCTCGGTAAAAGGTTAACCTGAAACAAACTTGTCTATTACTGGAAACAGAAAAATGTTTCAAACATTATATGTAGTAAAGTATTGGATATAACCCCAATTTTGTGTGTGTGTGTAGAAAGGAAGATAGCTAAATAGATTTTGATACCACCAATCAATCCTCTGAAATTATTTAAAAAAAAAACACACACACTATGTTAACCCCATATATGTTGACCCATATGTGTGGACATGAAATATTACAATATTAAGTAAAAACAGTTTTAGTTTCAGAGAAATCGGCATATTATAAACATATTTTATAAGCAGAAAAAATAAAATACTCTCCAAAAATAGGTGTAGTAAATTGTGTGTGTGTGTGTGTGTGTGTGTGTGTGTGTGTGTGTGTGTGTTTACATGGGCATATAGGCATAAATACTTTGGAAGGATTAATATACTCCCACCAAATATTAGTATTTGGTTATTCCTAGGAAGTGGAATGAGGTCAGTTGAGATGGACAGTTTTTACATTTTTTCTGTATTCCTGAGAAGTATTTGAATTTCAATGTACTCACATTATTTTAGGGTTATGTTTTTTATAAAAATAAAATATTTCAAAGGGCTTACATAAAAACACTTGCCTTTGGCCAAAGTCAATTTTTGTCACTTCTTTGTCTTAAAGAGGTAACTATTTGCTAAATCTGCTTCACCTCTGAGACTTCACCAGGTGCACCTAGCAGCTTTTCCCTATTTTGATTACTGGTCATCAGCATCAAATACATCCTTATTGTTGACTAAACAATAATGGCATTTATAATACAGTATATTGATCTAGTTTGGTGATGGTATTGGTATCTCTCAACCAAGGCAACACTCACTATGTTCTACCAAATTCACTGATCTTTTATAAGAACCAGTTAATAGTTGAGAGCAGTGCTGGAAGTGGATAGGTATATAGGGAATGGGCACCTGGGCAACTTTAGCTTTAGCTGTGGAGTGCTGAGATATTCTCCTAATTCAAGTCCAAATTTCCTTTGATAACCTTGTACCATTAACACAGATTCAACCACCCTAGGCTGCCATTCCACAGGGTAATAGGGGAGCCAATAGGAGGAATTCCATGATGTAAATATGAACCTAACTTGTTATCAGAACTCCTAACTTCATTTTACCATAGATCCAGGCTACTTCCTGTGCCAAGATCATAAATTCTTTATCAAAATTAAAAAGTCAGACCAGTATTCTTACAAAGGATAAAGATTATTATATTTTATATTAGATTAGGAAGCCTTCTATTTATGTTTCTTGAAAAATTAGTTCAAAGTATAGCGCTGTACGTGTAACCCTAAATCAAATTGTTTTTCCTGTACAATAAAACATGTTGTGTAATTTGGTTAATAGTTAAGTTCTCTTAGTGACTTTTATATAAGTCAATCTATATGATAACTTAGCAAAACATAACCATATGTATGTTATTAAAAAATATATGGTGTCTATTATCTAAACATAAAATTCTTCTATCACTTGGGATTGAATTTGGCTGGTATTATTTTTCTCTCACTTAAAAAAAGTGTAGAGTTAGTCAGGCCAGAGCTGGTGCAGCTACTCCACAGTTGCCAGGGACCTACGTACCTCCCAGGTTTCTACTTTGCCACCTTAGTCTGTGAACTTGATCCTTTTGTCAAAAGGTGAAATCTGTCTATGTTTCAGGAAGATGAAGGAAATGGTGATGAGCAAAGACAAAAGGAAAAGGCCAACACAGTTTGTCTTTTTATCAAAGGCTTTTTTGTAGACTAGTCAATATCTTCTGATTCTATCCCAATGTCAAGGACTGTGCCTAAAACACATGCGCAGGAAGGGGTGAGACATATGGTTTCTGTCCTGGTACTTTTTCACCACAACCAAAATTGGAACTGGGGTTTTACTTAGAGAATTAGAAAATTCTTCCTTCCTAATAGGAAAGAAGAAAAATGAACATTATGTAGAGAACCAGCAGTCTCTATCCTGTTTTTCATCATCATAAGACAATGCTTAGTGCCAGGAATAAATTCAGTTCAGGTAAGAGAAGGTGTTTGAGCAGTTGATAAGGATTCATCATCATAACTGCACCTGACCTTTTATGTCTAATCTCTTGGAAATGTTTTAATATTATTCCATTTGAATTCTATTAAAACATGAGTCTGGTAGGAAAGATACCATAATCTGGTTAGGCCTAAGGGGAAACTGAAGACCAGAAAGATTAAATCACTTGACCAGGGCCTTACAGGAAATCTGTAAATTTTAGTTTAGATTTTTAACTCAAAATAGAATTATGAAATTTAATTTTTGTTATTATGTTCCACATTTATTTTAATTAGTAGTATCTTAATTTTTGGTGGCACTCTTAAGCTTTTTCTCATAGGATATTTCATTCTACGTGCTTCCACTGATGCACCACCTCCCACAGGGAGAAAAACGGCACATCCTTATGCTCCAGAAGTATGAAGTTTGGATCAATTTCATGTTCAAAGTATGTCCCATTTATCTATGTTCCTATGCAGCTAAACACCATGTGGGTCTATAAATGATGTGAAAGCACCATACTTCCTGAATAATTGGTTTGCTAGCTGGGAACAGATGGTTTTATTTTATACCATTATGGGCCACTCCTTGACAGCTGTGTCATTAGAATATGGCAAGAAAACCATAGCCTCCATTTGGATAATCTTAGAAAATATAGTAAATAAGCTGCTTAATCTTGAGAAACAGCTATTTTGTTTCTCAAGATTCTCTAGGTATGTGTGTATATATATATATATATATATATATATATATATATATATATATATATATATATAGTTGTTAGGTTTAGTATTCCCAAATAGAAAGTGGTGACATTCCTAATGTTAGACAGGCTCATTTAAATCTTCAAAATCATCCTTCGCCAAAATCTCCTGCGTGTGTGAGTGTGTGTGTGTGTGTGCACATGTGCGTATGTATCCTATCTGTCACAGTTTCATAATAGAAAGGTATAAACATATCCTAACACTTCTCTTTCTAAAACTTTATCCCAGAATTTCAGGCAGAGTTGAAGCACAGTAATACCATTCCATACAGATGAGAGGGTAATCCTTTTTTTTTTCACAGTCTTCCAGAGAAATGGCATGTACAGCCTCCCAAATGAAGTGTTTTAACATGCAATAAATCTTGTTGTGAGGCAAATATGTCGCTAAATCAAAATACCCTCATTTACATTCCACATGCGTGCATGTGCATGCATGTTTGCATGTGTTTACCTGTGTGGTGGCACCTAACCAAGTTTGGTGAATATTCTCCATAAAGATGATCAACTTTTACCCTGAAGGTACCTGAACTTTTAGGGACATTTACCCCCGATCAAGCAACATAGGCGAATTATGCAATGGTAACAAGGAAGGTTAAAGTCAGTAGCTTTAAACACCTGTGTTTTTGCTCACAATACCACATGTTCGTTGAAAATCAGCTGACACTCTGGTCTGCATCACCATTGTCCACACATCTGGACCTGGTTGTTAGAGCAACCACTATCTGGAATTGTGACAGAATAAAAAAGCAGCATGGCAGGTTCATGCTAAAGCTTCCAATTGAAAGTATGGCACATGACTTGTGCTCAAATTTCATTAATTAAAGAAAGACAAATGCCCGTGCTTCAGTTCCATAGGGCAGAGAAACTTAAACCTGCCAGAGAGAACCAGATATTGGGAATGCTCACACAACTACCCAATCCATGTCTCTTATCACTAAAAATTTTGTTTATTCTCTTCTATACACAGAAAATACATCATTCCTTCCACAAGGAATAGAATTCCATTCTCAAGGCTTTAGCCACAGAAACAAGCTCTGAATCCAGGTTCTATGTGTGAAGCCTGGCATTCTTATCTGATCTGAATGTAGCTCCATTTGTTTGGGGGACCAGAGGATTAAAAAGACAAATTTTCTTCCTCATCACAGACTCAGTATTCAGTGGAGGAATAGAGACAGGGCAAGGTCAATAAATACTATCCTTAAAAGAGTGGGAGAGATAGAATAGTCATGGTTCATAACAAATTCTGAAATCTCACTATGAGGTGACATATTATGAGGTGACTCTACCCAGCACTGGCTACATAACACTGGTACTTCTACCCATGTTCCATTGTGACTTTATGACACTGTATTTCAAAATGAGCTCATAACCAAGATCCACATCAATGAGGCAGACATACACTCTTTACATGTTGTGATGGGGAGAGAGGATTTTTGTATAATCAACTAATCTATCTCATTAGGTATCAGACTTTATTCTGTTTTACACATAAATATTTATTTTGTTTTCACAATAAACCCAAGATGTGGGTACTGTACATTACTTTCCCTCATGTTTACTAAGGAGTAAATTGAGGAGCAGGGCATTTATGTAACTTTCCCAATGTCAGAAAGCTTGTAAATAATGAGATCGTGATATGAACTCAGGCAAATTTGTTTCATTTTTCCATGTTCCTTATTTCCCATATATTTATCTCCATCAGTTTCTGGTCACTTTACTATATCTCTCACTGATTAAAGTCCAAAACAGATTGATAGTACTCTCAGTTTTAAAAAAAGAAGGTAGCTTTTACAACTGAAAAAAAATTGCAAAATACTACTTATTAAGAGCTTAACGTTCATATTTAGTGAGTAAAAAATTAAATATGGCAGAAGCAACTACTGATTTTAGAATAATTTGTATTTTATTAATTACAATGATATCTATAATTTGACAGAAAACTAGTACGCATGTGCTTGCGTGTGCATGTGTATACGTATTCACAAGATATTCATTCTATAGACAATGCTTTAAGTCCATTTGGATTTTGAACTTTCCCAGGTATCTGCATTCCACTAGTTGGGAATGACAGTTTTTGACAATTCTACAGTATTGAAGTATTATTCTGTATATCTCTTATTAGTTTACACTAGCATAATTACATATAGAAATAGGAAACTAATGACCCAGTTGAAATAGTATTACACTACAAACATTTGATATATAATATCTCCCTTGTCTTGGCTCATGTTGCCTAACTATTCAAGATGTGATTGGATGTGTGCAATAATTTCTGCTCTAGTACTAAAGAAGGAAACAAAGAACATGATCTGACTTTTCTTTTTAAGTCATTATTTATTTATCCTCATAGGTAGTCAAACAGAACTCCCTAGGTCAAATTTTATTTTCAGTCAACAAACCTCTTCTTCTCTCTCTTCAATAAGAAAAGCAAAGCATTGAAGTATTTTATACTTTTGTTTAAAAAGAAAGATTGTATGGAAGCTAGATGTATTATATTTAGAAACCTATTTCACATGGGTCAAAGGGAAAAGAAAGTTATTCTGCAAAGCTTGGTGAAGGAGAACGTGGTTAAATAAAATGAAATTATGAGGTGTAAAGCAGGCATATTCAGAACTTAGCCATCAGGCATCATTCAATTAAAATGAGTCTACACTGATCACAAGGTTAAAAATCAATGTAAAAATTTTCGAGCACTTTTTTGGTACATAGGTTTCTCCTTTTATTCCCAAACTCTGAGTATTTCAATTTTAACTAGTATCCAAGTTCATAATTTTTTAAAATATGTATATGAAGCAGAGAGTATGTGTTAGCGCATGTAAGTGCACTCATTTGTTGAGTAGATGGTATGTGCATATGGTGGACTTGAGACATTCAGCTTCCAATATGTTTAGAGGACACATAAAAGTTGGGCCATGGTTTTAAAAATATGACATACTTGTTACACAAGTAATATTGGTTCAATGTATGAACATTTGGAGTCACCAAAAAGCAAAAAACAAACAAACAAACAAACAAAAAACAAAATACACATTATCTGCTACCCTAATCCTACAACTGAGAGATAAAACTATTAATATTTGGATGTATAACTTTCTAGAGTCTCCCCAAGCAAATATAAGTTTTCATACACACATAATATTTGCAAAGTGCTTTTGTTTTGTTTTAATAATCATGGTGGGGATAAATCTTCCACATATATTTGTCCAGTTATTTCTTTAAGATTATTTCCAGAAATAGTTAAATGAAAAGGAATACTGGAACTGAAACTGGATCACTGGTTCTCAATGTGTGGACCCTAGACCTTCATTATCAATATCTCTTAAGAATGTTTTAGAAATGCAAATTCTTTGGCCTACACCAGATTTCCTGAATCAAAAGTTGGAGTGGCACCCAGAAATCTGTATAATCTAGTATTCTCACAGTCCATTCCCCATTTAGTTTTTGTAATTTTTGTGAATGAAAAGGGTATGCTATAATAGATTATAAATTTCTAATTGAGCAGGTCACAGAGGATCATCATGTCCCAGGCCTATAACTTCCTTAGTGAAAGGTTTTAAGCCAGCCCTGCCCATTGTGCTTGCACATCTAGGTTAACACATATTTGTAAAACTAAAGTAATACCCCTCAAAGGGGCTATTAACCCTAAGAGAATATAGAATCGTGTTAACTTTCCCATGATCCAATCTTTAACTTGTTTCTCCAATATTTCTTACATCCCCTCCTTAATTTCAAACGCGTAAAAGAAGCTGCAAAACTGTTATTCTCTGAAGCATATGAGGTCTTGCTTCACAGCATATATTGTCATTTGGCTCAAATAAACTCTTCTGTACAGGTTTGGACATATTTTACATCAATATTCTCAGACTTTAAGAAGTCTCAAAGCTTTTTAGTCAAAGGTTATCACAAATTTTGTTTCTTGGACCCCTGATCTTAGGAGTCATACAAGATTCTGGATATCTACTTTCATTTTTGTTTCTCCCAAAAATCTCTTTTCCTCCACTTTTTAATTTCCAGCATTCATTACACCATATTTCTTTTTGAAAGCTTTTCATCCTAGAGTAACCTGACTTTAGTTCTCCTGGCGTTATTTGCCAGCCTGTCCTCTGGAGGTGTATTTATTTATTTTCCTGTAAATTAAAGTACCCACCTGAAAAGCTCTGAGTTGGAATGATGAGCTAGCCGAAGAGCTTTGAAAGAAACGTAGTCCTGGGAGTGTGTTTTTATTTAGTAATTTGCCAGTTCAGATAATTCTTTACAGGCAGTGAGGATAGGAGAAGACTCAAAAATGGAAAAGAAATTAGTCCAAGGAGAGCGACCTTAACCCAATGAAATAACTCTCAAAGGTAAGGGCAATGTAGATTCTTTTTTGTTGATAAACACTTGACCTGTCTAATTGGTGATGAATAATAATTAAAAAACTAGAAAAAAGAAAAACAGAAGACTTGCAAAAAAACTAAACCGAAACATGAAAAGGGAATAGTAGTTGCAAGACTCAGACAGAAGAATACACTTCTGAGAAACATCAATTACAGGGTCAGAACAAACTTTCCAGACATTTTTTGCAAAGGTTAATAAAATGCAAGAAAAAAGCACATTCTAAAATGGAAATCATTTGGAATAAAAAAGGCAGTGGTTTGAGAGAAGAAAGCAATAGAAGAAAAGTGGGAGATGGTAAGACAAAAGAGCATTGCAAGAAAAATTAAAAACCACTAATCCAAATATAAAAAATTAAAATATTAATGCTGTTAAGAATGTAAGAAATGTCCAAATCTGTAGAAAATTTTTGTAAAAGTTTAAGCCAAACTGATGACATAAGCTGGGAAACAAAATTTTCAAATGCTTCTGAGAAAAATGGTTTTGGAGCGTCTTTTATGCATTTGAGATTAAGGTGGGGATCAGATTACAGGACAGTAAACAAGATAATGTGCTTTCTTAACAGAGACTTTGGTTTGTTTTGAAAGTATGTTAACCCAGATGCATAAGGACAGTGGTCAGAGCTGGCTTAAAACTTCTCACTAAAGAAATTATAGGCCTGGGATGTTGGCTACCCACCATGACCTGCCCAGTTAGGAATTTATGATCAGATCACCCTGTGGTGTTACTTTTCATTTGGTGTTACTTTTCAAAAAAAATCCTTTTATTTCATCCACATTGTGGAACATGGAATCATGATTTCTAGGGAAAATTTGACAATCTCAAAATGCAGCAAAAACAGGTAGTGGAATAAACATTAAAAACTAAGAGATTGTATAGAAAAAAACACATGTATACATATACATTTGTCAGCTTTAAAGAAGGCATCACAACAAGCATAACAGGGTTAGTTATTAATAATATAATTGAAGAAAAGTTTCCAGAGCTCAGATATACCAAATATCATAAAATTATATGTATATATCACTAATTAAGATATACCAGAAATACAAGTATACTTTGCTATTCAGAATTTCCTAATATAATAAAAATGAAGATTTTCTTTATTGGTAAAAAAACTTTAATATTATTAAAGAGTATCTTTTTAAATCAAGAAAAGGCATATGTTTTTTTACCTAAAAAATACTTTCTTTAAAGAAAAAATATTGTTCTGGAAAACATAAAATAGAGGATCCAACATCACAGTCAGTGATAGAATCTTGGAAACATTCTAATTAAAACTATAAAAAGGCAATAATGCTGATAAATGTTCATATTAATCAAGTTATATCCTAGAATTTTTAGGTAATGCAATAATACAAAAAAAAAAAGTAAATGAACTACGAAAAATGGAAAGAAAATTAAACATTTAGCATCAGATATAGACAACAGATGAAAAGGATTAGATTACAAAGAGGTCTGTGAACAAAATAAACTTGACACTATATACGTATGTGCATATAATTCTCTTGTTCTTGATTTTATAAAGTATATTATTTTCTAAATTTCTTTGAGCATTGTAAGGGATTTTACATTATAACACATTTCAGATTTAATCAATCGATTTAATTGCTTTGATGAGAATTTGCTCATTTTTGAATTCTGTAAACTAACTTTCTTGAATTTGAGGAATTTTCTTTGGATGTTCTGTCATCTTGTTCATGTGTTAATTACACATGGGATTTAGTTTTCATGGAATTTTTATTTGACACATTTTGGGGGCTGTGTAAACCTACTTGTGTTTGTATCAATCCATCTTCTACATAGTTCCCAACTCTGAACCTGTTTGTATGTGAGTGCCTAGGTTTCGGATTTCCTCATAGGATGGTCAGGAGAAGTCCATTTTCAGTGCTCGCTGTGCAGTCTAAGTTTCCAATGGTGAGTCAACCTTACTAGCAGCCTAGAACAAGGATCTGGCTCTGAAACAGAATCTGTCTCCAGAAACAGGACTGGCAGGGAAGGATCACAGTTTGCATTTTGCAGGTAAGCACAGTATTTCCAAATCTTAGCTGCAAGCAGAATCCTAGTGAGGTTGTCCAGCCAAAATCCTGTTCTGTGGACTCCACTTCAGCCCTTGTGGAGGTCCCAGGCCTTACTCTCAGATTCTTTTCAGCATAGTGGGTTTTTTTTGTTTGTATTTATTGTTTTAAAAATACATAGTTTCACCAGAATTTCTATATTTTTGGTGAAGGAGTATAAAATCAGTGAATGACCTATATCTGCCAGGAGGTCATACAGTGTTTTTTTCTCTTTGACTTCTAGTATTTCTGTAGGGTGACTGAAATACACTAAAAACGCAGCTATTTGGAAGGTTCATCCCTACGTCCTACTTTTATTATCTAGCATCACCAGAAGTTCTAGGGTGCTTCATAGCATTCCCCCCCCCCACTTTAATTATCAAAGTTTTAGAGAATATTTGCAAAGGAAAGTAGAAGACAAAATTAGACTGTCTGTACACAAAATAGAAAGTCACTAGTGAGAAGCACATAATGCACTCTGATTTAATCAGCACCAAGGACAAGGAAACATTCAATGAAAATGCAGGGTGATGAATTTACAAGCTAAAATGAAATATGTGCTTTTGCAGAATGCAGCAAATCTGTTGAATTTTCTTTGGGAAATCACAGATGCGAATAATACAATATCCGTTGCTTGATTCTCTCTGCCACCTGCATCTTCCCTTCAGTTTGGGTCAGTACATTATCTGAGAAATGAGTGTCCATGAGTCTCTAAGATGCCAATGTGACATTGGAAGGAAGATGAAACACATTTGTCAAACCCAGTCATCAACACCAGTTCACTCCCTGTGTGTTTTATGAGAAGAGTAATCTCTGGATTGTTTGTTTCTTTGTATATTTGCCAATATTTCGCCCCCATGCTTTAATTTTTTCTTAATCTGTTAGAATTCTTTTTTTTTATTGGCCTCATAAATCCTGAAAATCCACAAAACAATTATGTTTTCATACATTAGAAAAGTCAAAACTGTAGAATTTTCTCTATTATTTCTTACTAGTAAGACATGACACGTCCTGGAAAGTGTGTGGGACAGGGCAGTGGGGAGTTTACTTCGGTGTCTATGCCCTTTCTTTCCTGTGTTTTGCCTCTCTTGCCTCTTATGGGATATGTTGCACAATTTAAAATTCCCAAGTAAGTGAAAGTAGATGTATGGATCAATGCCACATTTGTCTCCCCTGCTTAAGGCTTAGAAATTTAATTTTTTTGCATTAAAGATTCATTTTTTTTTTCCAGAATGAAAGCTGTAATTGACTAAGAAAAATCTAACATTTAACATCATATTTAAACTTATGCCTTTGAGAACAGGTAAATAAGTGCTTTAAATTTGTTCTGAATTTTAACATCAACTTTAGAGATTGAGGATTCTCAAGAAAACATGTCAGAGTGAGAAATACTACTTCATACTATTTTTCTTTTGCTATATATTTAATCAGAAAAATATAAGAGTGACTTGCTTGCTTGGAAATAATTAAACATTCATCAATTAGGGATTGGTTCAGGGGTCAACAAATTGTAGTCCATTTTCATAAATAAATTTTATTGGAAGGCAAATCCATTTGCCTACATATTTGGCAGTTTTTGTACTGCTATGACAAAGTTTAGTAGTAGTTATTGTAAAGATGATACAGCAAGCAGAGAGAAAAATATTACTCCTGGATTATATAAATTATAATTCATCTAACAATAAAACACTATGTAGTATCAAAAACAATAGGCATACATACATATGAGTATATTAGTTTCCTATTGCTGCTGAAAAAATAACAAAAATAGAATGCCTTAAAACAATACAAATGTATTATTTATTACAGTTCTGGAGGTCAGAAGACCAAGAAAGGTCCCATTGGGCTGAAAAAAAAAGTCAGCAGGGGGCTCTAGAAAATCTGTTTCTTTGTCTTTTCTAGTTTTTAGAGGACATCTACATTTCTTGCCTATGGTCCTTTTCTTCTACCTTCAAAGCTTGCAATAGTGACTATAGTGTGTCTCATGTGGCTACCCTTTTGATTTCTCTTTTCTGCTCTCTCCTTTTCCTGAGGTGGACCTTTGTGATTACTTGAGTCATCCAACATCATCTCCCCTTCTCAAGGTCAACTGATTAGCAACCTGAATTCTATTTGCAAACTCAATTTCTCTCTGCCATGTAACCTAACATATTCACAAATATCAAGGGAGTAAGATGTGAATATCTTGGGGAAGAGGGACATAATTCCAGGCATTATTCTGCCTACCACAGTGAGTATTACAAGGATGCAGAATATTCTATTACTTGGGAAAATATAAAATAAAACATTATATACAATATAATTCAACTTAAAATGTTTGTGTTATAAATAGAAAAATAATTTTCATAGAATTTATAATAAAATATTACAATTATTTTTCTTGGAGATGAGATTATGCATATTTTTATGTTATATATCTTTAAAACTTCAATATTTTTAAACAATGGGCACTTTTCACTTTTATAGAGAGAAATCTAAATGCAAAAAATGGTAACTCAGATACCAGTTACAATGGAAATTTCGGAATAGGCAATTTTGCAAAACAAAATCATTGTTCCTATGGGTATTTTTGCAGTTTATTCTTTATGATGTTAGTCTTTTAACAGAATTAGATGCCTTATAATTTCAAGTTTTTGTTAAGTTCTCTTGCTGCTCTAATGCAAGTGCTTCCCAGAGGGACTTTACTTCCCTATATCATGGAAAACCCAATCCTAATGCCCTTGAACTAGATTGTCCCAACCTGCAGAGAAGTGGAACCACTTGAGTTTGCAAAAAGAGATCACTCCTCTAGTATTGTCATCTTTCTTAAATATTCAGTACTTTCAAAGTCTCCATTAGCTGATTTATAGCTTTTGTGCAAGATAGTTTTTCTTTTTTTAGGTAACTCAATCACCCTTCTCCCCTGCCATCTATTTACCCTATGATGTCCACTTATTTTGATAGAATTGTTTGTTGTTTGATATTAATCTGTTATCCTGGATAATCTTAAAACTTTACACTTTCTTCTACTTATGTTATATCTTATATAAATTCAGCTTTGTTTTGTAATCAACAAGCATTTATGGTATACCAACTCTGAATATCTTGGCTATTTTTGATGTACTGTTTTGAATTCTTTTGTAATAGTTGCTTTATCACAGTATTATCAACCAGAGCAACTGTGCTACCTAAAAAAAAAAACAATTAATTTTTTAAAAGTGTCAGGTTAGAGATCAGTAGAATGTTTAAAGGATTCACAATAAAAAAGGAACAAAGTTAAAAAAGGGGAAAAAAGAAAGGAAGCAGAATGCCCTTAATTGCTTTGAGTTTAGCTTTCTTTTGCTCATTAGCTTCAATGTGGCTTAGAAGAGACAATTATTATGTTCATACCTTTATCAGAGAAATTAACTGAAGAGGGTGTGAATATTATCTTTATATTCTGTACACCACCTTCCACATCATGGGTCCTTGGAAGAGACTAATGAAGAGACTGTTAATAAATATGAGAACAATATTTTTCTCTAATAGTTGAAAACACGGGGAGCAATCCTGACTTGACAAACATAAATATAATAAAAATAAATATAATGATAAATTTAATAAATACTTGGTCGAACAACTGGAAAAGAGAGTCTGAAAAACACTAGATGTAATTTGACTGAATTTGTTTTGTGTGGGTAGCTTAGCAAAAAATGTGCCATTAACCTTCAAGCTGGAGAGATTTATATTTTTAAGTGACAAAAACTTGTCAATAACAAGTATTTCTCAAACCTCTACTTACATGTAAAATCATGGATATTGATCTCATAATTCTTATCATCTCTTTAAAGAGACAGAGCTTACCACTAACTAAAAAGAAAAGGAAAAAGTAAACAACCAAGTGGCATCTATGTTAAGAGTTTTAGAGTTCAGAAAATCAGTAGGGTCTGGAACTATCAGTAAAGGCTCAATGACTGAGGGGAGGTAAGTACTGAGTTTCAAAGGTAGGCAAAGGATACTTGCAGGATGAGATCTGAGGGTGTTTGCAGTGAAGGAATTTCCATGACAAAATCAGAAGGCAAGCAAGTGTACAGCCGGTTATCCCAATAGCTTAATGGAGCTTGTGTGAGGTTGGACTTGAAACATCACATGAAGTAAAAATAAGTAAGTTTGTACTTAAGCAATCTTATCTGTGTGTCCCAAAAGGAATTTCCACCTTGGTGAGAGACAAACACCTATTGACACGACCAGAAGACAAAATCCAACATTAAAAGAAAAAAAGAGATGGAATTTGTACCCCAAAATATTCCGTTTGCTGAAAAGAAATGAGCTCTGAACTTCCTAAAACTAGAGAAAGCAAAATAAAGAAAGCAAAAATAATAAGATATTTTCTCTGTTAAAATGAGAATTACACTTTTTCCTTTCCTTTGGCCCAAAGGAATTTGTAATAAAAACACCGAATTACATAATGAGTAATGTTTTGAGAATGATTAAAAAATGCAGTAATTTTGTAGGTGATGACTCTTTCTTTATTCTACTTGGTGAGAGCAAAGTGCATCGGGGTAAGGATTAGACTGTGAAGGACACCTTGAATGTCAGTTTCTCTTGACCAAAGCCCCTGGCTCTTTTCTTATTATATTTATTTTGATTTTAGGTCAGGGTTGCTATATCAGTGCCTGGCTGATAGAGAACAATAAAATTCCATCAGTTATTATTAATTTTCCTATTAGTCTTTTCTAAGGAAAAGACTATGTGCTAATTGGTGGCCAGCTCATAGAGACAAGGGTCATGCACCCTGTAGTTAATTTTTCTAATGCAGTTGGGAGAATAAGTATTGAATCATAATCTATGCTGAAGCTAATGAGAAAGAGAAAACTAGATGCAAAGCAATTAAGGGCATTCTGCTTCCTTATTCTTTTCCTGTTTTAAACAAGTTTTCTTGTGAATCCTTGTGTGATTCTGCTGCTTTTTTCCCTGGTTTTTAAAAATGCAATTACTCTCACTGACCATATTTTGATATTAATCATCACTTACAAAATAAGGCAGAGTGCAGTGTAGTTTTTAAATACAGACAGTTCCTATGTGATGACTCTGCACTGACATTGGTGAGAGCTAAGTGTATCTGGGTACACACAGAGTCTGGAGAACACTTTGAAGGCCAGAGAGAGAACATTTAGCTTTTGTTTTATTAAGTAGATAGCTTTGGAACATATAAGTGACTATGGAATAAAATAATCTATAATTATTTCAAAGATTTTTCTAAAAGGAGACATATTCTCCTTTTTATTTTTCCTTGTAATTTAGAAAAAGGCTGAGGGTGAGTAATATATAGTTAGAGCTGTGATTTCATGATATGCCAAAATAAGTACCGAGAAATAGCTACATTTACGGCGTTTATGTTAAGGCCTATTACTGGTATGCAAATTCTCAGCCGATAATTGTTTCCACAATCAGGCCCAGAGGCATTACCATGGAGGAAGTAATTATGAAATGGTTAATTAAAAGTAATTATAAAATGGTAAATTACTTTTTATACATCCTCATACATTGTTCAGTTATAACTTAATCTTTGAAATACTGCAATGGCTGCCTCCCAAGAACACAGCACCCTTCAGGGAAACATAGCTTGTCAGCCAGTAACAACTGCCTTTTTCAAAAACCTTGCAAACTCAGTTTCTGGGACCTTCCAGCTCGACAGCTGGTTGTCGTCCTGTCCATGGTCAGTGTTCAGTGCGCTGCAGCAGATTTCTCCATAGTATGTCCTGGGGTCTCCAAGGGCCTTCCAATTCCACATGGGAGAGAAGAACGTGCTGCTGATGTGAACACCAGATGGGCTTTGCAGAGGAGCATTCACAAAGCAGACAAGACTGTGCGAGCCGGCAGGTAGGGAGGTATTTGTTGGAAGCGGGATGCTGATGAACTTTGGCCATTTAAAATGGGAGAACTGGGAAATTCAACCAGATGCCAAAGGAACTCACTGGGTCAAAAATTTGGGAATCAATTTTTTTCATACAGAATTAAAACTTATTTTAATTACTGAAAGTTATATTCCACAATTAAACTGCAATTTTAAAAGGACTATACAGGTTTAAAATACAGGGGATAGTGACAATCATTGCTGAATGATTGAGGCAGCTAAAGAAATACTTAGCCAGAAGTGTAATCAGCTCTATGACCTTCACCCTATTTTTTTAAGTGACATTTTATACTTCTGGTCTAGGGTAGCTAGATAAAATTCAGAATGCTCAAGTAAATTTAAATTTCAGATAAAAAATAATTCCTTTTTTTAGTACAAACATTTTCCAAATATTACAGGAGGCATACTTAAACTAAAAAAAAAAGAAAAAAAGAAAAAAAATTCATTGTTTGTTTGAAAATTCAAACATAACAAGGCATCCCAGATTTTTATTTGCTAAATATAGCAAGCCTATTTTGGTTGCTATAGTAAATAGTATCATTTTAACATCACACTTCCAAACTGCTTATTGCTCATAGAAGAAAACACTGATATTTTGCATATTAACCAAGCTACCTTACTGAATCCTCTCTTTAGTTCTCTGGGTTTTTCAGGTATGCAACTCTACCTTTGGAAAATAAAATTTTTGCCTTCTCTCTTATAATATTTATAGTTGCATTCCTTTTCCTGGTATGACTGCATAGACTAAAATATACAAGGAAAGTAAAATAATCTGGTGATACTGGGAGTCCTTGTGTTACTGTTTGCCTTAATTTCCAAATTAAACAACTAAGGCTCCTATACCAAGTTCTGTGTGACTTCCAGGTCCTACTGCACTACCTCTGAGGATTCTGGGCTTATATTCTCATGGGGATTGTATTTTATTCTGTATTTTGGATCTGGTATCGTTTAATACACTCTGCTTGTGTGACTACGTTTCCCTTTCTATCCAGAAGTAGTGCCCATACAATGCTGGTGTGCAGTAGATACCAAGCAGAAAGAAGGGAGCTAATGATAGACATGTATCTGGAAACAACTTAAAATTTATCAACAGGTGTCATTCTCTTTAACCCCCTCTGTGGGGATTGCTATCTATAACCAGATTGCTGTACTTCTTACTCCATCCTCTAGAAGGCTCCCCCTATGGTTCCCTTTTGTCATCACCCAAATGCACTCAAAAACTCTTACATGTATTGCCACTCTCTTCAAGCACAGAAAGACTTCAAATTTTTGTCAAAAAAATTCGACCTACTTGAATAATTTTACATATGCAAAAAACTTTGTGTATTCATTAAGAAGATAATTTTGCTAAAGGGCCATCTTCCAGTTTCTCCACTATTAGCAATGCAAAGCACTGCCAAAAGAGTGAAATAACAGATTCTCTTTAATTTGGGCTAAATCAGATTCTAAAGCACGTCTCTTCTGGGAATGTGAGCTGTAATTGGAAGATGGGTTCTTCTTCTGTTTATAGTTGTCTTGCTTCTGACTTTCATGTGTCCTCTAATTGTTTTTTAGCTGTTAATTATAAAGTGGGATGTTCTTTGAGATAAATACTTTTGTTATGCCAGGGAAGTTCTTGACAGCTGTGGGGTTGAATGATATCAAATCGCTTTCTGAATATCATCTTTGATCAGTTGATGGGTTACATGATATTAATATATTTTCTAATACTAAGTCGTTCTTACTTTCCTGAAAGATATTTGTTTTGACTGTATTCTTTTAATGGAATGCTTGAATATTCTCATATACTGCTAGGACTCATCTGATTCAGCAGTGTTTCTCACGCTGTCCTAGAAAATAATCAATGCTTCTTAAACAAAAGTTCCCATAATCAAATAAGGTTGAGGAATTCTTCTTAAGGAGATACACCAAACTTGTTTCTAGATTAAAATCTCAGAGAAATATGAAGGTTAATAATCTGTTTACATGTTTTAAGTGATTGAATTAATGTATTCAGGCAGTAGAAATACATTTTCTAAAATCAACTGATAAATTTTTTTTCGTAAGTGCTGTAAGAGTTTGTATAGCAGGTGAATTTTATGGTTATAAATCTTTCAAAAAAGTCTTTAGTCAACCGTTTGTATATAGTGCTGTTTGTGTGTGTGTACATGTATGTGATTCATTCCTTGAAAACTTTAAAATTAGGGTTCCTAATTTCTCTAAAGACAATTATGGTAAACTTTATTTTCATAGAAGCATATCCATTTCATCAAAGTATTTATACAGAGCTACATAGAATGATCCATATACTACAGAATTATTTTCTAGTTTTTAACACATTCTTATCTATAGTTTTCTAAGTTACCATTTTGATTCTTTTTATTTTACTTACAGCTCTAAATCTATCACCCGTTGAAACACATTCAGCAAATCATCTTACTTATTTCATAGAAAAACTAGAAGCCAATACACAAAAAAAGTCCTTCACCTTATCTCCGCTTGGTATTTCTTATCATATTTAAGTATTTATTTATTTTTTAAATAAAGCCCAAGTGGTCCTAAAACATTTTCACAAAGTTTTTCTAATACTTCTCCCTTTAGAATAGGGTATAATTGCTCTTCCCTCCATATTAGCAACTTGCTTCTAACAGAATAAGGCAGAAGTAATGATATGTCACTTCCAAGATAAAGTTACAAAATGACTGCATCTTCTATATTGAGCACACAATCCTTTTTACATGCTCACTTGGAGCTCTCTCTCTCTCTCTCTCTCTCTCTCTCTCTCTCTCTCTCTCTCTCTCCCTCTCCCCCCACCCCCTTCTTGGATCATTTGCTGGAGGAAGCTATGCCCATGTTGTGAGCATTCTCATGGTGACATCCTGGTGATGAGGAGCTGAAGCCTCCTGCCTAATGTCACATGACTAAGCTAGGAAGGTGAACTACAATGCCCAGTCAAGTTTTTAGAGACTATAGCTTTAACAGAAAGATTGACTGTAATCTCATCAGAGACCCTGAGGTACAACCACCCAGCTAAACAGCTCCCAAAGTTCTGAAGCTTAGAAATTGTGTGTGATAATAAATATTCATTGTTTTAAGATGTTAAGTTGGGATAATTTGTTACTCAGCAATGGATAGCTAATATACCTTCTTTCAACCCCACATCTTTCTACCATTACTATCCTGTATCTCTATTTCACACACACACACACACACACACACACACACACACCCAGTTGAAAAAAGAATTTCATTTGGCTTAAGGACACTTATTATCTCACAGAACAGTACTTTTGGCTCACATATCAAGGGCCGGTTCTGGCTAACTCAAGGGCTTGGTGATGTCATTATGATTCACTGACCATTTCTCTTCGCTACAGTCCTCTCAGTGTATTGCTCTTCAGGATTCCAACATTTTTGCTGTAGTTCCAGACATTACCAGAAGGTGCCAGCCTCACAGAGAAAAGGATCCCATTAGATTATTCTTTTTAAAAGTCAGGAAAAGCTCTTGCAGAATCCCTCCAGCAGACAACATCACATCTGATTGGTCAAAGCTTCATCACATGTCCTTGAGAGCAAGACTATCATACTTAGCTTAAAGAAAACCCTCCCTGCCCAAGGTAGTTAACTGAATGTTTAGTGATTAAATTTTTAACAGTTATTTCTATCTATATTATACTGGCATCTGTGTAGATACAAGCTATGGATTGACATTACTTTTCTTCCTTGAATATCTGTTTTTGGTGGTTGTCGTTCTTTTCCATCCCATTTACCAGACCCCCAAATTGTGTTGTTTCCTTAGAATTCTCCAGAATCCATTCCTGTTTCTTCCACACTGCTTTGATATTTAATGCCTGTTAGAGGTGGACAATATTATTTCCCGTCACTGGGAGGATGATTGAACAAAATGATCCAGAGAGAACAACAATTAGAGCAAATTTGTAAATTCTATTATACAAATTACTGCCCTGACTTTGGTCAGTTTGAAGTTTTGTAAAATTGATGCATTTAAAATAAAAAGTACTCCTAAATGATATGCCTTTTTGATTCTGACAGCATCTAGCTAGAGTTAGTCAGAAGTTAATTTTTGTAATGAAATTAGAAACCCTCGACATGAGAAGTTGTATTTAATCAGACAACCAGAGTCTTTTTAAGCTTCCATATCATGGGTAAAATAGCTGCCACATACTTTGACAGAGCGATAGAATTGCCTGAAGATGTGCACATTGATAGGTAAAGTTGATCGAAGGATGTCTGACAAAATTGACTAGTATATATCATTTTACTGTTTTAGAACTGACACTCTTGACAATGTAATTAGGCTAAGAGATGGTGGAGTAAAAAAACATGTATAATCTACAGTGAGAGTCATGTAGTATTATAAAAGCCTAGACCTTATATTTAGCCTTCTTAGAATATAATTAGAATTGGCCTGTGCAGTCAGAGTGTAAATCATTTTCTGAAGCCTGAAAACCCCAAGTCTCTCTTTATTCTCTGTACTGTTTCTAAATGCACTTAATGATGTACTTTGACTATATCTATTAAACACATTAATGCTAGTTATCAAGAATAACAATGGATATCATGAAGGAGAAGGGAAAATTTAAATAAGTCTGAGTAGTGGATCATAGCCGGAGAGCCCTAGTAGAACTATACCTTTGCCTTGTAATTATTCTCGGCACACTAACAGACACCATTTGTCCTTTACAAAGTGTTCTTTTACACTATTTTTGTGTTAGTTTTTTTTTATTCATTCAGTCATATAATACATTGTCACCTTTTTCCTATTAGTGACAGAACAAATATTTTCAATCTTATGCTGTTTGAGTTTTTAATGACAACAAAT
This sequence comes from Cynopterus sphinx, assembly GCA_030015415.1. Classification (NCBI taxonomy): domain Eukaryota; kingdom Metazoa; phylum Chordata; class Mammalia; order Chiroptera; family Pteropodidae; genus Cynopterus; species Cynopterus sphinx. Next base: position 50,527,095 of record CM057383.1, on the reverse strand, counting down.
CTGATGAATTCATCTTCCTTCAAATAAAATTGTTCAGCATTTACCATTGCTTACATTATTTTAATTAGATGATAGTCCCCATTTCATCTCTACTTTCATGTGTTTCTAAAGTGACTTTCCACATGTCTCAAAAATGAAATGAAAACTGAAAATTTATAATTAAATAATAAAAAAAGTGACTTGGACTATTAACATCTTCTAAATACTCAAATTATTAAAGAAAACAAAATTATGATTAAGATTTACCTATAAAATAATGATGATGAAAATATATAAAGTAAACCAAGCTGCACTTAAAGGAAATTAAAAGTTTCAAATGCTTAATCATAAACAAGAAAATTACAAAACAACCTGATGATTCACTTAAAGAAGCTAGGAAAGAAAAAATAAACCTAAGACAGGCAGAAGGTGGTTATAGAAATAAAAGGAAAATTAGAAAATAATAAAAAAAAAATAAGAATCCTGATAAATCCATGATCCAGTTCTTTGACAGGATTCATAACATAGATAAATTCCAGGCAAGGTTATAAAGTGGTTAAAAAAATACCAAGAGAAAAAAAATCCACACATTATGAACTGATAAGAAACAGTCAGACACATTAGTGTTTGTTACTTTGTGTCCTCTAAAAATCTAGAAGAAAGGATATAATAGAAATTCACTGAAGAAAAGTTAGAATCTCCCAGCTAACTAGTATCTAGAGTAGAAATTAGGAAATTATCAAGGAATAGAATTCAAAAAGCTACCAGATTATAATTACAAGTGAGCCAATGAAAGCTTCAAGGTGTCAGTAATTCCTTTGCTATATAGAGGTTTTTAGGACATAGCAAGTAAAGTAAGCCTTCCCAATTGACTTTATGAAGTTAGCATAATTCCAATAGTAAAATCTGAGAAACAGAATGTGCCTAATTAATGATCAAAAGAAAAAAAAAGATTTGGAAATCTCTGTACCTTGCCTTCAATTTTGCTGTGAACCTAAAACTGCCCTAAAGAGTAAATACAATAACAACAGCAACAAGTACAACCACATGCATTGATTAATTTAATCTAGAATTAGATCAAAAGTTAAATGCATCATTACTAACTAAGGTTTATTCTAAGAATTCAAGAATCATCGAAGCATTGGAAATGTATGGAATAAATGATCATCTTAATACTTTAAAGGATAAAAAAAACACCTCAGTAGATGGCTATACACATGCACACACACTCACACACATACATATTCCTTTCTTGATAAAACTTATAATTTTAGAAAAGAGATTTTTACTGAAGAATGTAAGGGAAGTAGGCCAATGACCATTGCTACTCAGCCTCTTCACTCTTGGACCAAGGGCTGACTGACTATCTACTTTCTCCTTCCTGAGATAGACCACGGTGGATGACAGGCATGTGACAGGCTCACTCAACAGTTTGGTCCTGACCTTGTCTTCATGAATTTCCTAGAATGATTATGTGTGGAAAAAAAAAAACAGACATAATTTTGGTAGGTATAAAATATCTAAATTTGTGTACATAGAAAATCCATAAAAAGGAAATTAGAAAAGCAACATAATAATTAATGTCCCCATGCTATTCACTTATTTATATAGTTGAGAAAATTTTGATTTAATTTTTTTCCAGAATTCCAGAAATTTAGATACCTTGTCACTAAGCAGATCACTAAGTCACTAAGGAAAGTAGCCTGGCTACCCACCCAACAGTAAATAAAAAAAGAGCTTGTGTCAACTTCACTGGAAGGACATGAAACTTCCTAGCTCACAGAACACCCTCATTCAGGGCCGTTTTTGCCTTTGAGGCTGCAGTATGTAAAATGTGACAATTGACTTCATTCTGAGTGGTGGAATTTCAAGAAGTAAATACAGGATGTTGACAGAAGGGAGAACCACAGAACTTGTGTTGAATACTCCTTTTTCATATAGTTTACCCAAATGCACATTGCTATGGGGGACTATAGGCACCATGCAAGACTAAACAAACCAGCAAACTAGGGGTCTCCTGGGAACCTGTTCTAAGCTGCATTTCACAGGAATTAGACCAACATCCTGGAAGCTTTTAAATGTCTTGCAAATTACTTCTGAAATGTTCTCCCCTCCCTTCCCCCACCTGTAGCTTTAAATTAGAAGTCAAATGGCATTTTAGTTATTTACTAATAACTAAAGGAAAATAATTGAAAGTTTATTTCAATATGCATTACATGGCTTAAACAATTTAAATAGATTTTGACTGTTTGTATTTGATACTAGAAATAATGAAAACCGTACACCTGTATCCATCTATAAAAGTGCTTTTTTTTTTTTTGTCTTATGAAGAGCCCTAAGATGTGGAAATATCTCAGAAGCCACAAGGAAAAGGGGCCTCACCTAAAGATAGCAAGTGGAAAGAGATATTCTTATCTCTGACTTAATAGGTTTTATCCATGCAATGAGTGTGTGTGTGTGTGTGTGTGTGTGTGTGTGTGTGTGTGTGTGTGTGTGTTCTATATAAAATTTCATTTAGTGGAGTAAAGGAGAGTTACACTGATGAACAAAAATAAATTAGTAAATCAATTATTCATGAACTATAAATGTAATATGAGGGCATATGGAGAAAATTTAAATAGTATTTATTTGAGGTTATTTACGGTATTTTAATATTGATTCTTAATTTAGCATCATAAAGATAATTCAGGGTCTAAAGCAAAAATAGATCTTAAGTACTAAATTCCTTCTAAATTTTAATATACATATATTTTCATATATTTAAATATCACTTGATTCTTTTTATAAGATAAAGTTTTAGGAAAGAAGTGTAAAACTAACTTTTTATAAATTGGGAAAACCACCAGAATAATTTACTAGGGAAATTAAGCATTAAAAATATTAAGCACTAAAGATGTTATGATATATTTACAAATTTTGACAAACTCTTTTTATTCATTTTTTTTACCTATTTAAAACTGAAAAGAATATATTATTTTTCTTTGAAAAATATTTCTACATAGACTGAAAAAATTAGTAATACCGTTTAAGCATATATTTAAAAAGTAATAGCCATATTGTTAAATATGCCAAGAGCTTGAAAGTTGTGAAATTTTTCTAATAGAGACACATAAAAATATATATGTGTACATAAATAAATTTTTATATTTATTTGTCCTTCTGCATTCTTGTGAAGGTAGTTGATGTGATGTACTTTATTTTATTTTTCAACAATGAAGTCTTGGAGGCTTGTCACTTCCTGATGGATGATGATGTAATTGGACATGTTTTATAGTCATAGAAGACTGAAGTGAAAATATATTAAACTAACTGAAATACAATTCTTTATGGTTTTCAGATTTACCTTGTTTATTCCATTCTTTCCTGTGAGGATTTTGGATAATACAGAGTGCCTGCATGAGTCCAGAAGGCTTTCAGAAAAATGGCAGACATCTATTTATACTTTCATAAACTTTGGAACGGGCCCACATGCTTCAGTGGCTGCCACAGCTCTATGATTAATTTACAGCATTTGAATTTATTTTCTTTCCCAGAAAAAAAAAAAGAAAGAAAAAAAACATATAAAGCCATAGGATTAGTATAAGAAATGATGGTGCAAAAAATTTTTAATTTTACCTTTTATATTCTCTAAATATATGTTCATGGTGAAAACATTTAAAAATAGTAATGAAAATAAAGAGGTAATTAAGGAATTTAATAAAAGAAAGATCACTAAACATTTATTCCAAAAAAAAAGTAAAAATGTTACTGTATGTATTTCTATATTTTTCTTTCTTTCTATTCACATAGTATTTCTTATGAAATAAATTTCTAAAATAATAATAAATAATGTCTAAGTAGAATTTTCTCTTTGCTGGGCACTATTCTAATTTCTTTATAAATATTAACTAATTCAATCCTTACAATGATTCTTTGACATATGAATGTTCCATTTTACTGGTGAAGAAACTAAGGCTTACATTTGTTCAAGATCACATTAGTAAAAAGACCCAAACAGATTGTTTTCCAAGTGTGTGTTTCCATGATATTTAATTTTATGGATCACATTTTAATAAGAAAAGTATCACAGTATTATGGATACATAGACATCTTTAAAATGTTAATTGCTATAAACAATGATTAAATATCTTTGTACATATTTAACTGCACAATATCTTTACCCCAGCAATATGATTGGCTCTTCAGCCCTAGATAACCAATGAGAAACGAAAACAAAAACAGCTTCGACTCTCATAACATGAGAGAGAGCAATAAAGCTTGCCCAAGAGCACACTAAGTTTATAGTTTACAGAGGTTACAGAAATCTCTTTGCCTCTCATGTTTAGCCAAAGAAGTTTTGCTATTTTATCTTTCCAGAGACTTGCCTTTTTCTTAATATAAACTCTAAGTAATCTGACTATTCAAATTTTAAACATTTTCAACTATCCCTAACTCTTTGGAGTTAAGATGGGTATTTTATATTTTTAATTAAAAAAATAAGCTGTATTTTTAGAGCAGTTTTAGGTTCACAGACAAGTCAAACCAAAGGTTCAGATATTCCTCATATATACTGTACTACTACATATGCATAGCTTCTTCGTTATCAAAATCCCCCACCAGAGTAATATGTCAGCTATAATCAATAAACTTGCATTGACACATTGTTATCACCCAAAGTCCATAGCTTACATTAGGGTTCACTCTTGGTTTTGTACATTCAATGCATTTAGACAATTATAAAATGAAAGATATCCACCCTTGTGGTACTATATAGAATATTTCACTGGGCATTTAATTTAGGAGTCTAGGTTATTTAAGTTTACACATTTTGGAATTCTGGGTTCTAACGAAGAGACTTAAAGTTATTTAGAGAAAGAAGAAACTGCTGGGGAAGCATCAGAGATATTCTAAAATAATTTATTAAAATGACACAAACCAGAAGTCTTTAGGACATTATCATTCGAACCAAACTGTTTTAATGTACTGTGAAATCTATGTGTAGAAATGAAAGAAGGATATTCGTAAGTTTTTTGGTTTGACTGAAGAGTTTACCATGTAACACGCAGTTAGAAATATAAACTTGTTTACCCTCAATAATTATTAGTATGTACATTTTTAATGATGTTTTTTTAAGAACAGTTTTAGTTTCACAGAAATTTGAGGGGAAGGTACAGAGATTTCCTATGTACCCCTTGTCCCTATACGTACATACCCTCCCCAACTATCAGTATCCCCCACAGAGTGGTACACTTGTTACCAAGATAAGCCTAAATTGACACATCTTAATCACCCAAAGTTTGTAGTTTATCTTAGGAATCACCCTTAGTACTGTACATTCTACGGGTTTGGATAAATATACAATGACATGTTTTCATCATGATAATACCATGCAGAGTATTTTCACTGCCGTAAAAATACTCTGTGCTCTGCCTGTTTCCTATCCCAATCACTGACAACCACTGATCTTTTACCATCCCTATAGTTTTTCCTTCCAAACTGTCATATAGTTTGAATAATATAATGTATAGCCCTTAGGACTGGTTTATTTTACTTAGTATGTGAAAGTATATAATTGAGTGTACACTTAAACGTACAATTCAAAGCATTTAAGGATCTTCGTCTTCATGGCTTGATAGCTCATTTTTTTTTTATCATTGAATAATATTCCATTGTCTGAAATATACAACTGGATGTACCATAGTTTATCCATTCATCTACTGAAGGTCACCTTGGTTACTTCCAAGTTTTGGCAATTATCAATAAAACTGCTATAAATACCCATGTGCAGATTTCTGTGTGGACATAAGTTTTCAGTTTTTTGGGGTAAATATCAAGGAGTACACTTGCTGGATCATATGTTAAGAGTATGTTTAGCTTTGTAAAAAACTGCCAAACTGTCTCCCACAGAGGTTGTACTACTTTGTATTCTCATCAGCAACAAATAAGAGTTTTTGTTGCTTCACATCCTTGTCAGCATTTGGTGGTGTCAGTGTTCTGGGTTTTGACCATTCTAGTATAATGGTATCTCGTATTGGTATTTTACTGATGACATATGATGTGGAACACCTTTTTATATTCTTATTTGTCATCTGCATATCTTCTTTGATCAGGCCTCTGTTAAAGTCTAGTATACACATTTTTAACACTTAGTATACACTCCCAGTATTGAAATTGTCAAGGCATGTAGTTTGAATCTTCTGTATGAAGATCCCTACCCCTCCTTTTAGAAAATGAGATAAGTTAACATGAATATTTCAAGTATACAATTCAAAGAGATTTGATGACTCTATATTCCTATAAAACCACCATGTTTCCTCATCTATAAAATGGAGAAATTAATAGTGCCTCTGTCAAAATAAAGGCTATTCCATCATCCCAGCATCTTCTCCTGTTTTCCTTTCCAGCCAATTTCACTTCTCCCATCCTCCTTTCCCTAGTTCCCCCAAACCTGCCAGAGGAAATCACTGTTTTAATCTTTGTCTCCATAGCGTTTATTTGCATGCACCGATCTTTATATAAACTGAATTACATAAGATGTGTGACTCTTTCTGGCTTCTTCACTTAATGTGTTTTTGAGCTTTCTCCAGAATGGTGTGAGTGTGTGTGTGTGTGTTCAGTAGTAAAATTCTTTTCTTCTTGAATGTTATTTCTTTTATGACTATACCAAAATTTATCTATCTATTCATATGTTAGTGGATGTTTTTGGCTACTATGATCTAAGCCTATTGTTGCCCATTACAAACTTTCCCGTCAGTACATAAGAGAAAGTATTTCCACCACAGCTCATTTGTGCTGACAGAATCACTTTTAAAGCCTGTTTGATTTTGATAATCACCAAAAGGCATCCCATATTAAATTGCATTTTTTAAATATCGAGCTGAAGTTTTTTTTAAAGTTTACTGGTCAAATAATTCTTTTTGTTTTTTTTTTAATTGTCAGTCCATTTATTGTTTATTTTCCTATTGATATATTTATTATTTAAATTTTTATCTGCAAGATATATGTAGATAGATTAAGGCTTTAGGGCTCATGGAGCTCCTTCAAGTTCTTTCCTACCAATCCACCACCAAACTGCCTCCCAAGCTGCCTGTAACACATAAACATTTGTTATCCCCAAGGAGAGGTATCATTATAGTTATACCCACTTTAAATATTAAAATGTCTTAGGCACAGAGTTTAAGTATTTTGCAAAAGATTACAAGTGATAGAAAGTTTAGTACCACAACCCTTGCTTTTAACCCCTCTGTTAAGCCTCTATTGTATTCAAAGCAGGTTTCTACAATGAGAGGAATAATAACTACCACCTTGGTTGTTTTAAGGATTAAATGAATGTATACATGTAGTAATAATAATAATAGCAATAATAAAACACTTCATGCCAGTGTTCTATATACCTTATGTATATCAACCCATTTAATCCTCACAACGGTCTCATGATAGGAGCTGTAGTGTCTCAATCAAAATTTACATATAAGGAAGCAGACACTTAGGTTAACTATCTAGTCAACATGATATTACTAAAAAGAGAGAGCTAAACTTTGATACTAGATAATGTAACATTAGAGCCTGTTCTCTTTAACACTATACTAAGAGCTGAGAATAACTTCTGGAAAATGGTCTGCCCTAAATAGATGTTAATCAAATCATTATTAATGGAAATTAATTGGGTCATCGTTATGGAAATAAGGCTTTCTTTCTCAGGAATTCCAGTCTCATGAGATTGCCTCCTTCTCTTCACTCATATTGTTGCAACAATGAAACTGAGGGCTGGTAGTTGGGTGAGGCTTTTAAAGTCAGATTGATGCTTCTTTCGATTTAAACTTTGATCCCCTTAGCATGTGTTAGTCTTGATTCAGTAAAACTGTATAATAACTTCAAAACTTCAGATACTTTAATAACGAATATTTATTTTCCTCACTTACAGATTATAGATCTGCTGTCGCTCTGTTGGACACAGTAGCTGGGCTATTCTACTCTCCAGAAGAATGGTTAGATTCCAGTCTGCTCCATGTGTCTTCATTCACTCTGCGACCACTGTGACCTGGAACCTAAGCCTGTGTGTGATCTCATGGCAATCATAGAAAAGCAAATGAGTAAGCCAAACTGTGCAAGCATATTTAAATTTTCTTTTGTATCATGTCTACTAAGATACCATTCACAATTGCTGGATGATAAAAAAGAGAGAGAGATGACAGAATGAGATTTGAGTGTTTCGAATTTGAGATCTTATCCAAGTACTTTCGTAGAATTAGCTTTTAATTTTTCTAAAGTAGTATTAATTCTTTGTCATATTTATGCAAATATTATCTTCCAGATTTTTTTATTAGCTTTTAAGCACCACTTATACCATTTTGGCTTTACTAAAGATCTTAATTATTATGTAGTTAAAATGTCGTGCTTCTTCTACACTTTGTGCCCTTGGGTTATTGTATATAAAGACTGTGATAAAACCTAACCCAGATTTTCACACAGCTTTGTTCAAAACGTTTCCATGACTTCCTTCCTTAGAGTAGAAGTCTAAGTCCTTTCAAAGCCAGCAAAGTTTTCATAATCAGTTCTTCACTCTACCTTTGATACCTCTCTAATGTCATTTCCTGCTTCTTCCTCCTCTCTGAGCTTTCATTGGCGTAGTCTCCTCATTGTCCGTCAAACACTCCTTATGTCAACACAGAATTTTTAGGATTAAAAATAAAATTCTCATACAAATGTGAAGCACATTCCAAATATTTATTTAATAATTACTGAGGGAACCCCTAGAATGATAAATTTGGTTGAAAGGACTATAGATGATTACTGTAAACAGTCATTAGAAAAAGAATTCTGGAATAAAATGGCACAGTTAAATACAAAATTTTTAATATCTTACAGTACCATGAAATTATAACACACACACATATATCTTTTCTGAATTTTTCTTCCCATCCCATTGACGTATTTGGGCCCCAGAAGCATACTGTTTTCAGACATGTGATTATTTAGTTCTCATATTCATGCCACCATTATTCTTTTAAAAGTTTTCTTGGTGATTCTCACTTTTTTATTTATAGATACAAGTTTTTGAAATTTAAATTTGAATTTTATCAGTTTTTAAATTATTTTTATAATAGTTATTTATTTTACTTCAATTGTATTATATTTAAATTATAAATATACTTCAAAAAATTTAAATATCCTTTGGAAAATGTAAAAGTATAAATATTTGGTTCCTTAGATATATAAAATGTCAAAAAGTCAATGAATATTAAGGTAGATATAAAAGTTTAATTTAATCTTTTTAATAATGACTTGAAATGATTAATTAGTTAATTAAGGCACAAAAGGCTGCCAGGCAGCATACATTTAAACATAGAATATTGATCTTCAAGCAGTTTCTCAAAATTTGAGAACATGCATAAAACCTGTACTTTAGTTATTCACAAGCTACCTATATGCTAATCTATTTATTTCCATTATAACACTTGAAAAACGAGACTTATAATTATTGTCAAATAAGGAAGCATTAAACTATCTTCAGTGATTGCACTGTTAGACAAAGGAAATATGTTACAGTAACATAAAAAAAATTATTGAGATTATAATTAAAAGTTTTTTAAAAAATTTGCTAAACACATTAAAATATTTTATATCTCTGTCTAGTACAAACTTTTGCTGTGAAACACTAAAATTAAGTGATATAATTAAGCCTTTAAAAATAAAACACAGTGAGAATACCTTCTACCTAATTACTTAATTTTATGATTTGATCACTAATCAATCAGAAAAAGTTATTTAGCCTTTTTTATCATTTAGCATAACTAAAGGATTTTATATTCCAAATTTTCTAACAGTCCTCAGAATTCTCAAGCGTATCCACCCAAATATCTCCATCTTAACTTTCAGGGTTTTTTCTTCCCTTTTGGGGCCTTGATTCTTAATTAAGGAACCTGCAAAGGATAAGAATCCAGACTCCCTAGAAACTCTATTATATAAACCATCAAATCCTGGACCTGACATTAAACATAGTGACCCTCCAGAGATAGGTGAAGAGAGTATCATTAAATGTATCTTGGATGCTTTCTGAATTTCATACCATGCTCTGAGTTGGTAATTAATTGATTGCACTGAGCTCGACATTTTCCTTTTTCAGTTATGAATGTGACTTATCAACAAATGAGCAACTCCACAGTCATTGTAATTACTTTCTCCATAGCTCTTATATGTCAAATATATTATGCAAGCTGATGAATTTCCTTTGATCTATATTTCATCACAATTCAACATAGATTAACGTATACTAAAATGCATGCCACAAGTTATCAATCTTTATATACTAACAAAATGGGATTTAAATTTGAGTTGCCATCTGGCTGGAGAATGCTCCAACTCAGAATCTCATCCTGAAGGTCTACAGCTTAGGACTACTTCTTTGGTAGTAGTTTTAAATTGGTCTTCTGACACAGACCCTAAGACAAAGTTTTCTGTAAAAATATTTATTTAGGAAACATTTGCAGGTGAAATCAGTGGGGAGTGAGGAATGAACCAGGAAGAGATAGAGGCCAAGCAAAAATACGGTTTTTAACAAATTCCTATAGAAAGTGATGTTAGCCATTTCTCGTAATGCTGCTAGGGAAAAGGTGCAGGCTACACCTTCTCACACGTGTCAGTCATTGGCCAAGGGCTGTGTTGGAAGAGGCCCGTCTGACTGTCCATTCATGCAATAAAGCAGGATCCAGTGGTCTGAGTTGGTCCATAGACAAAAAGACACAGTTACTAGCTAGCTTCCTTAAGAATTATATTAGTCATCTGCTTTTTGTATGACAAGCAGTCCCATAGTAGCACCTTGAAACAAATATTTTTTATTCCATGTACTGTGGATAAGCAATTTGGGCTAGGTTCAGCTGGGTACTTCTGTTGTCCTCTCCTTGGGTCACTCAGGTAGCTGTAATCACTTATCGGATTGTCTGGACCTGGTCAGGTTTAGGCCCCCTGAGCTGGTACAGCTTGTTCCTGTTCACCTGGTCTTTTCCTCTGAAAACTCAGGCTTCCTCACATGGCTGTCTCAGGACAGCAAATGCATGAGAGCAGAAGCCAGAAGATCTTTTGAGGCTTAGACTTGAGAAATGTTTAGCACAGCATCTGCCACATTTGGTTGGACAAAACAGCTCACAAGGTCAAGCCAGATTTAAGGAATAAATAAACAGACTCCTCATCTTCATAGAAAGAACATCAAAGAATTTGTGGTTATTAATGCAGACGTGAAAGCACCATGGAGCCAGTGAGCAGAAACGGGAAAGGTGGCTGAGGGAAATGGGCTGGGCACTGTGTCTGCTGTGACTCTTTCTCATTTCTCCCTTGTGCTCAGTTCCTAGCATATGACATCTGCTCAAGTTATTTCATTCTATGGGTGAGTAAAGTGATTAACTAAAATGATAAGAACATTTTATTTAATCTGTGTGCCTTTGGGGAGTCTTTACTTAAATAGATTAAAATTTAAAAAAAAAAATGTCTTTCTCTGGGATCATGTATCCTAATATCCAATTTGGAAAATTTGATGTTCATTGTAAACAGCTGGATCTAGAAAGCTAAACTTATAAGCATTTTTAATTAGCATTAGACACATAGCAGACACACCAGATCCTTGTTGAATTAGGTTAATAGTAGAATGCTAATTAAAAGCAAGGAGACAGAAAAAAGAAAAAGCTGATTGCTTAGGAATAGTATATTATATGTACTCGTTTTGGAACTTCAGTGAATGGGAAAGTGAGAAAGAAAATGTTTGTGCCTTTGCTAAGTTATTGCATACATTATTATTTCATTTCATCCTAAAAATAATCTCGTAAGGTAAGGTAAACAATATTACCTATATTTCATATCAGATAAATCATCTGCAGCTTAGACAGGCAGTTAACTTTTACAAGAACGAGATGTGTGGTGAAAAAGACTCTTCCCTTGATCAAACTTCTCTGTGCCCTCTTCCTGAGTAGGCCTTGACCTTTGCCCCTCTAATTGCCAGACCTGCATGACACAGCTGTAGTGAGAATCCTGCTGAGTCAGTTTAGCAAGAATCCCCCTATCCTTGATGGTTCTTCTTAGTAATCTAACCACTGACTCCTTCATTCTGCCCTTTGTCTATAAATCCCCAGCGGCCTTTGCTGTATTTGGAGTTGAGCATTACCTCTCTTCCTGAATGAAGTCTTCCTGACCATTTTAACAAGTGTCAGAATAATTTTTTCGTTAACAGTGTTTGTCATCAGTATGAGCACCAAAGAGGCCTACTATGATAAAGTCACATCAAAGATGAGAAGAAGCCTGAATAAAAGGTGATAATTTTCACATATTTACCAGTTTATATTGCTCATCAGAAAAAAATATGATTTAAGGAATCCCTTAAAGTAGAATGTTTCAGGTCTCCTTATACCCCTTATCTTTGGGAAGCTTTGTTTAGAAGAAATTCAAATGTCAGCCCATGTAACTACCTGGACCTCTGTTACCTATGGTGTCCATCTCATTTTGTTCACGGGCACTAGTCATTCTGCTGCAGATCACCTCCCTGTCTTGTGAGTAGGGTACAGTGACCTCTCTTAAGTCACCACAGAGACCAATACTCTTCTCGGAGCGTGGTTGTTCTACTCTTTATCTCTACTCCAGGTAGCCTCAATTCCCATAAGACAGCTATTAGCAGGCTGTAATATTTGATGAGACTTTTGCAAAGAATTGAAAATAACACATAGGTATGTTAAGCATAAAAGGTAATATACATTTGTCATTAGATCCTCTTTAAACTTTAAAGTGCATTATGATATTTTTGGGGCATCTATAATATTCTTCCCTTCCGTACCATAAAACTTTTTGCCTTAATGTCAACTCACATTCATGTCCCCTAGGAAATTTACCTCGATCAGCAACGGTGACTTTGAGCATGTTTTGTTCCTTTGAATACAGGCCCGTCAAGATAGACATAGCAGAACAAAATGGTCTAGCTTCAATATATTTCTTAGAGTCAGCATTGGTTATTTCATTATTGCACACGTAGGACATTCCTGGTTTCATTTCACTTTGCCAGGTCCAGTTCTTTCATTTAAACCCTTTCTCTAGGAAAGTGTAGACAAACTTGTACTTCTCTTCTTAAGCCTTCTCAGTCTCATTCTACTTTTCTGTGAAACTAATTAGACTAGGCCATATAAGCACATGGATGCTTGTGTTTGGTACACACACACACACACACACACACACACACACACACACACACGCACCCCTCCAGTTTCACAACCTCAATCTTTTTGTACATTACAGCCTTACTGGTGGTTTAAAAGGAAACATTTCTCTAAATGAAAAATAGTCTGCAGAACTGCAACTCTGCAGAAAACATCCACAACCATTCACGTTATTGCCTTGAGAAATTGAGTTTCCTCTAGACAGCATTCAGACATCTTTTCTGATGTTAATCTCTACCTTACGTTTGCATAATTGAAAGGCATATTGGGAATATGTTTTCCTGAAAATTGTGTACCCCACAGTTGTTTTCAAGTTTCCACCTTTTTAAAAGCTATGAAATAGCTATAAAAACATCTTTTCCTACTGTCTCTTTCTAGGATTCAAATATATTTTTTAAATTTTTAACTTTGAATTAATTTTAGTATAAAGAAGTTCTTTGCATCATCCTCTGATGTTATCATTTTACATAACCATAGTAAATTAACAAAAAATCAACCATGGTACAATATCGTTAACTAAACTAGAGACTTTGAGTCTCACTGGTTTGTTTGTTTCAGTATTCTCCAAAGCCAGTTTCCATTCAAAGTTTAAGGTCACTAACCACTTACCTCATCTTTCTTTAACAATCTCTAGACGAACGAAGCTCTTTGTGATCACAAGAGCCCAGCCTTAGGATGATGCTACGTCTGGTTTTCCCAAGGAGAAGTGATCCCTCAGGAGTTAGTGAGGGCACTGGGTATGGCAAGAGTAAATTTGTCTTGGTGCTAAAATTACAAGTGACTGTAGAGCACGTTTCTTAAGTTCTCCAGACCCTAAGAAGAGGATTTGTTTATTATTATGAGTGTTCCCAAGTAATATGAACAGGGAAGTAAGAAGTGAGACTGTGAATGACACACAGAAGGACTGACAAAGGATGCCATATTGAACAAAGTTTCATCCATTTGATCCTGTGAGGGAGCTCTAGAAACTGTGGGTCACACCTCAGAATTTTCTTGATCAAGGAGCTAGGAAGCTAGATTATTTGTACGCTTTACACTCACCAATTACTTGTTACTAGCTGCTCCTGGGGGTTTGTACATTTCCAAGCTTAGCTCTCCAGGGTTGTAGATCAATTTGTTCTGGCAATCTGAACCCGCTTACAGTCATGGGTCCAAGCTGTTATGAATGAAAGCACACAAGGAGCCAGTCTGTAAAATGGAGGGAAAAAATACAGGGGCAGCACACTTTTTATATTCTAAAGAAAATAGACTTTTTTTCAAAAGTTTAGAAGGCAAATGGCAGATTCTACTTGAAAAAATTTCCAGATGAAAGTTTCATTATGGTGAAAGTGTCAGGGAAATACAATTAAAAATGAGGTATTTTCTCCCAATCTTGAAAACCTCTCCACAAAGGTGGTAGAGACAGGAAACAGTTTTATTACTGAATGACCATTAACTCATAATGTGATGCACATCACAGGCAATCCACTAAGAGATTTTAATATTAGAAAAAAGTCTTTTTCTATAGCCCAGCAGATACAACCTACTGCAATAGTACCTTATTTGTGGTTCCACTTTCCACAGGTTCAGTTGCCTATGGTCGACTGGTATGGAGATATTGTTCACCTAAAAATAAAGGCAACAGGCATGTGTTTGAGATCCAAAAGAATAGCTATTTGGGAAGCACTGATTCAAGCAGAAACCCAAATAGTGTTCCCATTAGGAAGGTTTCAACGTAAGAAATGTCCAAGCCTATAAAGAAGTTTATTTGAGTCAAACAGATGACAATTGCCAGGAAGAAAAATCTCAACAGAATAAGAAAATGCTCTGGAGAATGGCAGAGTTGCCAGTTATTTTCTACTTTAGACTCAATAGAGGTGTAAGGAGGTTACATGAAATTCAATGGTGGTCGATTAAGGGGATGGGAGGAAGCAAAGCAGGGAGATCTCTGGGATTGGAGGCACATGTGCTTCTTGTACATTGGTGGCTACAGGATGGTTAATAATTAACCTATATAGCCCACAAGAGCCGGTGTGCAGGGGACAAGGTAATGTGGAGGGGTTCTGTGGTCTCCTGTGCTCTGGTGCAGTGAGCTGTGCCTTGAGAGTTCTGGAAAAAAGAGATAACTCTGACATCCAAGGGTATGTTTGTTACATTAGATGAAAAAAGACAACAAATAAGCTTACTTAAAGTAAAGATTGACCATTGTCCAGAAAGCTACAGGCCCAGAATGTCACTACCTGCCATGACCTGCTTTTAGTTAGGAATTTTTATGTTTGAACCATCCTATGTGGTTCATTCCAGTCTCCAAATCTGTAGGCTGCACCATGCTGGACTACTGTGTGCTTGTCAGGTATAATATATGGCCTCCCCCTTTTTGTCCACAAGAGGAAGGCTAGGGCTACTTATGAAAAAGGGAAAGTGAACAATTATATCAGAAGAAGGAAGTCATTTCTCTAGGTGCATCTAAGCTAGCACGAGTGATGCTAATTCTAAAGAATGTTTTTAATCTTCAGTCTGGTAGTGAGAATATCTGCTTTCTTATTATATTGGCAAACAGTTGTTTGGGATACAATGTGACTATAGCTCCAGTCCAAAAGTAATTTTGCTCAGTTTTAGCATTCCAAAGGTTCTAGGAGTAGCACATGCCAGGCAGATCCTCTGGGATGACAACTCTGACTCCATTTTAAAGCAGTTCTGTTTATTACAACATTAAATAGAACATCTCAGAAATAAACAACTCATAAGTTTTAAATTGCTCACCTTTCTGAGTAGCATGATGAAATCTCACACCATCCTGCTCTGTCCTATCTTGGATGTAAATCATCCTTTGTTCAATGTACCCATGCTTTATAGAAAATAAGATATTTTGAGAGAACAAGAGAGAGACCAGATTCACATGTTATATTACAGTATATTTTTATAATTGTTCTATTTTATCATTAGTTATTGTCATGAATCTTTTACTGTGCCTAATTTATAAATTAAGCTTTATTGTCAGTACATAGGTATATATGTATAGGAAAAACATAGCATATATAGGGCCTGTGCTTTCAGATATCCACTGGGGGTCTTGGAATATATCGCCCACAAATAAAGAGGAGCTACTGTACATAAATGTTCTCAAGGTAAACAATAACTAATCCTCAAGTAAGATGACTTGACAGCATCAATGGTAACACAAAATTTATCCTAACTACCTGATCATGGCAGTGACCATCTGCATTAATATTTAACTTTATTTAGAGTTAAAAACAATAAACTGAAAATGGTCTCTTTATGAACAGGTAGTTTTACAATTTGGAACAAGGAGCCTACTGAAGTTAGGTTCATACCTTTCTATAAAAACTGGGAAATAGAGGTACTATCTTTCTATATATTGACATTTCAAAGAGATGGATCTCAGGTCCTTGAGAAATTCATTCCTGGGTCCTTCAGTTGACAAAAGCCTTATCTGGTATTCAAAAGTATGTATATACATTTTGAAGAAAGAAAACACTTACAATCTTACTAAGTAAATACTCTAAGAAAAAGAAGGAATAAGTCTCTTTTCTTATTTTAAAGAGGAAAAAATTAAGTCTCATATGCTTAATTTTTGTCTTTAGCAAGGTTATAAGAGTTACTGGCTCCAGAATTCTAGTTTATATATTTTTCAGTGTATTAAAAATATAAACATATATATTAGTCATATATATAGTCTTTCCAGACACTGTTATGAGCAATGATACATACTTTAAAATGGATTATTAAATATATTCTCCTTTTAAAAGTCAGTAATTAATTCGTGTTACCTTTAGTAACGATGTTATGATTAATATGCTTTTAAGTATGCATTTTAAACATTAACTCATGAAGTAAATTGTACAATGTACCTGACAAACCCAGTTGCTTGGGTTATAACAGTAACAAAAGAATCTGAAGGTATGAGTTCAGAGTTGAAGGAAGTGTCTTTAACTCTTGTGGGACAGGAAGTAACATAGCCTTTCTGTATTTTCAAAGTGCTGCCAATTTTGTAAGGAAAATATATTAAATGAACATAAAGAATATTTCCTAGAGAAGTAGAAAAGTTCATTTTGCCTGACATACTGAAAATCAGATATATTATAGAATCAAAAACAAAAAAATAGAATTTAGCAAGCAATAAGTATGGACACAGTTGTGACTGAAGTCCAAATTCTATTGGCTTTTAAACATTAAGGTTTATCCCATTTCTTTCAGCGAGATTAAATCTTTAATGAAAACTTGGGAAGGGACATAAATCTAAAGCATTGAATAAGATCAACTATAGCAACAGCATTCTCAGTTAGCTAGAATAATTGAAAAAAGGAGTCGTTGATACTCTTTCCACTTTCTCATTTCTAGCAGTTGCTCTAATTTACTTTAATTTATAGATTCCCAGACAGTCACTTTAGACATTTGCTCCTGTCAAGGAAGAGGATGTTAAATGCAGTCAGGCTGCAGAAAAGTTGGCCAGTCATCAGCCTTCTTTTGATTATTGCAAACAAAGAGGTACAGAATACGAGACTAGACAATATCTTGGGGATCAGACTGTTCTTCATTTCACTTAACAAATTAAGAAGTTTAGAGAGAAGGTGAAGAGACTTGCACAAGGTCACATGGATACTTTAATTTGAATTAGGGCAAATAGATCTATATGAGTGCTATTGCTTATTAACTGTACCTGAGTTAATTTCCCAGATTCCCAAATTAACATTTTATAATGGAAGTTTACTGTGTTTCTTGCCTTTTCATATCTGCAGATGTTAAGGATTTATCAGTGGTTTTTTGTCTTTTTTGCTGTTGTTGTTGTTCTTAATTTTTAATCTGTTTTTGTACAATGACTTCCAGGTTCAACCTTTACACCTGGATTAATTGCTACCCTTGTATCTCATCTACTGCCCCTCAAGATTTGTTCCAGGCCATTTACAGTCTCACCACTTCCAGGTCAGCATTTACTCTTCATGATAGTTTGTTTTTACCACATACAGAAATAAAAAGTGATTTGGAATAACTGATATTGGAGCATTCAACACTATCCTTATTTAGTCACTCGTGCTGAAAAACTTTCTAAATGAATAGATTATTTTCTTACCTTAATAATTCAGGTTTACTCAACATAATTTTTCATTACTACATATGAAAGTGGTTGCACTATTAAAACAAGTATTCATGTCTATTATTAATCTATAAGTCACAGGATAAAAGATGTGCAGCCTATTCAAAACTTTGGGATTTTGAATAATCTTTATTTCCTGTCTCTTCACTTCATATTATAAATCATAAAAAACTTTATTGTTATTGTTGGGGGTGATCTAAGCCCATTATTGCCCCAGTGGCGCGGGGGCACCTCAGTCCTTTCTGCAGATGCAGAAAAGAATTACAAATCAGTGAAATTTAGGAAAAGTAAGATTTATTAAAGTAAGTTTTAAGAGAAGAGCAGGCTACACCAAACAAGGCTGTTGTCTTGTAGAGGTAGGGAGGGAGGTCTGTCTAATATCTGGGCAGTGATGGGAGGTTACAAGGGTAGTGCTACCTGATTGATCTATGAGGTCATTCTGATTGATGATTGGCTGTTATATAACTAACTTATTTTAATTGTGTATGTCCTAGCCACAATTCAGTTTGCTATAATTAGATTTATGAACTTCCAGGCATATGTTTGGTGTTACAATTAGATGGTATAATGAGGCTGAGGTAAAGAGATCAGAGTATTCCTTACTGCTCAAGTGTTTGTGGCTGGCTTAAACTGGTAATTTTGCTATGGTCATTTGCTTCCTTGTACTCCAGGATGTAAGGGTATTGTTATTTGAAAAATGAGTTTTTTTCCTGGGAGGTCCTAGGAGCGGCCTTTGTGTTGGTCCATCAGTGTTGTCATTTCTGTGGTTACAGAGCTACGCCTGCACTCCCTTTGCTCATGGCTACCTAACTATCTAACTACACTGTAATCCTTAGTCTAATAAGTAAGCTTTTGAAGCAGAAGATGAACCATCTTATTTTCCCCCATTACTTAATTATCTTCTTTTTCATCTATCCACATTGACATTTCAACATCTATAACTTTAAAAAATTGTTATTCAGGTACAATATATAACAATATATAACACAACTTACTGGTGGTTTTGGCCCACTTCTTTCATTTCGTTTTCATTACAAATTTTTATTAGATATAAAAGAAGAAACTTCTCAATTTCAAGATAATTTTAGTAGTATATTTTATAAAATTTTTTCATAAATATACATGCTGCAGGTGCATGAGTCTAGAGAGTTTATATTCTCAGCATTCCAGGTATACAGCACAACAATTTTAAAGTTACATGCTTATATTTCTCTAGAAAATCAAACACTTTTTTTTTCAGTTGTTTAACCTCTCAGTATTTCCTCTGAAAAAATATATATACAAGAACATATGACTACAAGACCATATGTACAAGAATAGCCACTGCAGAATCAATTGTAATAGCAAAAAATAAAAGCCATAAAGTAACAAGAACTATTCAAAAAATGGAATACTATGCATAATGAAATATAACAAGTAAGATAAGAGCAATATATACTAATAAGATTTTCAAAATATGTTGCTAAATAAAAAATAAATTTGAAAAAAATTCATGCAGTATATTACTTATATAATTATATACATATAAACATTATGTATTACATATAATATGTATTACTTATACTGTGTATATAGTTTATTTAATAATGTATATTACTTATTTTACTGTGTGTTTGGTCCATTTGATAAATATTTATTGTTTTTTTACCTTATATAAGACACCTTTTAGGAGTCACAACTGATGAAGAAATTTGGAAGTTAATGGTATGTAAATAGATTGTAAAGGCATTAAGAAAAAAATATTATAAAAACCACAGAAACAAATTTAAAATAATCCTTAATAAAGCTATAGCAGGGGCCCTTTCTGAAGAAGGAATGAATGGGTTAGTATGGACAGGATAAAAGAGATATTTAGCTTTATATTTATGTTTCAGTGCCCCCTTTTCCTCTTTGAGACTATATTCATTTATTACTTGTGTAAATAAGTTTGGATTTTCATAATTTACATTTATGGGGGAACATAGTGTAGTGGAATTAAAACTGCATTTTAAAATATTACAGTAGATGGCAAGAGTAGGATGTAAAATGTCAAACAGAAACAAATAAATATTGACATAATGCATTCTTCTGGGATGCACAGATTTCAGAGATCACTCAAATATGACCCTAACTTAGGGCTTCTTCTCAGTCTCCTTTAGCACACATGTCAGGGCAAAAGTAGAGCTATTTTTTTCTTTTTCTTTCATCTGGGGCTGAATCCTTTAAAAAGGAATATGTAAAGTCCTTGGAAAGAATAGAGTTCAACTCCGAAGTTTGGAAAAAGATATGACCTTTGGTCAGGATGAGGAAACTTAGGGAAATGACTACATTCCAAGAATAAATTCATTAAAAGACAGTATAAGAAATGAAAATTGATGTTTCTACAGATAACTAGTAACATTTTTTAGGGAGTCCATATTAAATACTATATTAAGATTAAATATGTAAGGGCACATGCCAAAGGGCAGAAAATAAAGTATAAAACAAAACAAAACCAAATCCAGACATTTAGAAAGATTTATCTTAGATGAGAAGTGTGATCATAAAACATAAAAAGTAGGTCAATAAACAGAAGACTATATAAAGAACAACATGGCAAATTAGAAAATAGATTTAAAAAATTATTTCAAACTCATGGAAACAAATAAGACTAGGAAAACTTATTTTAAGTACTAAGATTGCAGTAATAATACAAAAACTAATTATGAGATCTATCATTAAAAATTAGATATCCCAGAAGGAGAAATGATATCATATAAAAAAAATTATACAAAAACTATTGAAGATAAAACTTTTCCAGAGCTGAGTAAAAAAGATTTGGGTCATAGAATTGAAAGTGTTATGATGAGACCAGGAAAATGAGACATGCAATAAGACCTATTATATTCAAGTGTATAAATTCTATGAGTAAAGAAATGTTTCCAAATTCATCCAGACAGGAAAATGAAAAAAAAAAAAGTTAATACATGTAGATGCAATTTAAAAAAAAACCCTTCATTCTACTTTATAATTTGAATTTAGTTTAATCTTTTAACAATTTTTCACATGGGGATTTCCAAGGTATGATATGGAGTCAATGGATAAGACAGACTGAGTCAGTGTGAATGGAAATTACCAAGATAGAGTCACTTATATCAAGGGAACTAAAATAGAGCTGGGAACCACATCCTTCTCACCATGGCAATAAAATCATCTTGAAAGGAGCCAATCTCGTTCATCAGCCAGTATCCTTCATTTGCACAGAGGACCTAAATGAGGTCTCACTGTTGGATTTTCATGCTTGCCATTGAAGCACATCCTACAACTTGCTTATATCAGTCTCACCACCCAGACTTGACCAATCCTTTTTAAACTAGTTATGACACCATTCTAGACAGCCAATAGGAAAAAGCTCTTTTGCTACAAACTGGTTTTGATTTTAAAAATTCTGGCTTTGTCTTTTCCAGAGCACAGTTTCAGTTGTTACCTGAATCTACATCTTTGAAATTGCAAGTTTTTACCTCAAATTAATGCTTTTTATACTTTTTACAACAAATCTTTTTTTTTTCCTGTTGACATCAGCATTAAGAAATTACTGCAATAAAAGACTGACTTATAGAACATGGTAGGAAGGGGTGATAAAATAGTCTATTGCTGACAGATCTGAAGAAATTTAGAAATTTAAATAATTGAGAAACAGGAGGTGCTTATGAGGTAAAAGAAAAAATAATTTTGAATTATTTGATAAAATACTTATTAAATATTTGTATCAAATCTGTTTCATTATAAACTACTAATAATTAAAGTCATAATGACCTACAGTTTTAGTCAGATGAAAATAAGAAAAAGATCTTTTTAGTAAGATCTGAAGTCACTTTTCATAAACACATTTAGAAACAAAGTATGACCAGAATACTTAATATAAGCAGCAGGATTAATTCTGTTTTATATCTCCATTCCCCTCAGCCTATATTTTTAGCAAAATTTTTCCATATATAACAAATATTATTTTAAATTATATCATTAATTTGAGTGACAATTGCATATTTACATTCCATTTTATTCTATTGATACATTTAGCACTGTTTGTAAAAAAAATTTTAATAGGAAATAAATTAGGAATCTGATTGTAACATACACAGATCTTTTCTACTGCAAGAGAAACAAAATTTAGCTTGGCATTTTTGAAATATTGTTTCTTTAGTAGCTGTGATTCTTCATGTAATAAGAGAATAAATAGTTTATTTCTATTGTATATGCTCACAAAATGTTGCCGTCTGTAAGAACAGTACTTTTTAAAAATAATATTGTATGATTCATTTTAAAGTTTACATTCTAAATAATATACGGATATAATGCAAAGCAGTTTTGTTGCTTTAAATTTTGGAATTTTAATCTCCACATAAATAAAATTCCCTAACTATAACATTTATATTCAGGAAGCTCCAATTGATACTTCTTTTTGGCAAGTAGAGGTTAATAAAAATATTTATACTTTTAATAAACTCAAGAGGTTAGAATCAGTACTATTATGCTCACTGTAACAGCAGAGTACAACATATTAAAAATTTCAAACATGTAAAATTAAAATAGCTATGGAACTAAAACAGTTAAGAGGCTGCTTAAAACTTTTTAAGAGGAAACAACCAGTATCCATCAATAGATAAATGAGAAAAATGAAATATGATATATACACACATGGAATATTATCCCACTTTTCAAAGAAATGAAATTTTGACACAAGCTACAACATCAATAAAACTTAAAGATATTATGCTAAGTGAAATGAACCAGACACAAAGGGACAAATATTATATGACTTCACTTATATGAAATACTTAGGATATGCAAATTCATAGAGTTAGAAAGTAGACTTGAGGTTACCATGGGCTGTGGGAAGAGAGAGTGAGGATTAATGGTTATGGGGTTTCTGTTTGGAATGGTAAAGAGTTTTGGGGGTGAATACTGGTAATGGTTTACAACACTGAGGGTGTAATTATGCCACTAAGTTGTACACTTAAAGATGGTTAGGATGGCTTACTTAACATTATGTATATTTTACCCCTTCACATGTGTAAGCGCATAATATGCCTCTTAAAAAATCATCAGTTGAAAGTTTTAGAAAATGTTTTACCATAGAAAAACACATATTACCAATTTTTCCAGTCTCAATATAATTTGTCTTACCATCATTTCCTAACCACTAAGGAAAAGCCACATCTTTCAGCCCTTGTCCTCTGCCTTCCTCAGGACCAATAGCTTAATTAATCAAGATGAGATAAATTATGCTGTGATAACAAAGAAAAAAATAGCTCATATGCTTAAATAAACAAGGGATCATTCCTTCCTCACTTTACAAGTCAAACTTAAATCACCGAAGGGCTTCTGTATAGTCCCTCAAAAACCTGGGCTAGTGGAATCTCCACTTTTATTGCTGCCATCTCAGTGAGAAAGTTTTGAGTGTGGTACAGTGAGAGAGAAGAGCACTAGAGTGCCTCACACTGGCGATGAAAAGCTTCAGCCCAGAAATGGTACCCATTGGCCAGAATTGATCATGAGTTCCCATGAACTATTAAAAGGTTCAAAAGTATAAGCATGCCATATGTCTGGAATAGAGGAAAACTGGCTGTAAGAAGGACTAGAGGACATTTTCTAATATTTGTTCTAACTTACAAAGTTAATTTAAACACTTTAAAAACAATCTGTGTTCATAAATTTAATATATTCAAGTTCATTTTTGATTAATTTAGTTATCTATTTGACAAACTTCATAGAACATATAAAAAAGTTTTGCAAATATGATGAATTAAACTTTTATCATTATGGCAATTCTTAAAATCTATTAGAAAATCTATTAGGTATTCTAACACTGTAAATAAAATTATAATATTTCATTTTAAAATCAGTATCTAAAACAATTACATAATCAAATAGTTGACAATGAGAATACAAGGTTAATCTATAATTCTAATAGGATTAATTCTGTTAAAATTAAAAATGGTTTTCTGACTATCATATAAAAATATTAGAAAATAATTAGAAGTAATTCCAAATCTTCTCTGAACTAAAAAATGCTAATTCTCTAAAACAACAAATATCTCACCTCAGACTTTAAAATTACCTTTCAAACATTCTTGTTTTTGACTTCTTGGCTTGAAGAAGTGTTTTAATTACCTGAAATACCTGCTGAGTAACCAACCAGATTCACATCTCTGATACACATAAAATTCACTGAACCCTCGTTGAATACCTGTAACAATGACTCCAGAGAAAAAAACTGGCAGTGATTTCCTCACCATATTTTAGGATTTGAGTCATCAGTTAACTTTCCTATTAGATTAAAATCTTTAACCCTCATCCAGTCAGCCACACTGCTTGATTGGATTCAAGGTCGCTCTCTACCATTTCAATCTATTTAGAAATCTTCCTGTATTTTTCTAATCAGTGATGATTAAAGGTAACTGATATTTTATTGGATGATGTGAATCACCAGGTTATATTGGCTATATTATGCTACATTGACCTAAGATTTGACAGTGTGCACCTAAGAGCATTATTTCAAAATATATGAAACAGAATTAACACAACTATAAGAATTGGACAAACCAATTATTTTGAGAGATTTGAGCAGCCCTCTCATAGTAAAAAATAGCTAGGGCAAAATATCCATAAAACTATCCTAGATCTGGAATTCACAATCACTAATTGATCTAATGACTATATTTAGAACCAAGAACCAGAATTTAGAAAGTGTACATTTCTCTCAGGTTGATGTGGAATACAGAGAAAACTGACCATAAACTATGTCACAAAAGAATGACCAATTTTAAGAGAATCAGTATCATCACAAATATCTGTTCTCTAATAATTATGTAATTAAGTTAGAAACTGAAACAACAACAAAAAAATAAATCTAAAAGAAAAGATATTTGGAAGCACATACACAAAGAAGCACATATTAATTTACTCACTAACTTAATAACTCATTGATTAAGAAATAAACCATAAAAATGTAGAAAATGTTTAGAACTGAATGGTAATTTGTTTATTATAGCTAAATAGTACTCGGATAGAAATTTATATACTTAGAAGCATTTCAGAAAGAAAAGTTTAAAAGTTAATAAGCTAATCATTAACTTAAGAAGTTAGAAAAGAACAAATAAACTCAATAAAATAATAAAACTACTAAGAAGAACAAAAAGAACAAAGAAAAATAAAGATTAACAATGGGAAAATGCATTTTTAAAAGATTAATGCAATTGGCAAATATCTGCTCAAAACAAGCCAGTAAAAGAGGAGAAGCACAAATAAATAGTATTAGAAATATAAATGGAATAAAACTATGGATAAAGCACAGTAAAAGGCAAAAAGAATAAAATTATAAAAACATTATGCCAAATTTAAAAAAATAGAGAAAAATTAACATATTCCTATAACAAATAATCACTATACTTACTCAAAGAGAAATAGAAGTTTTAAATATTCCTACAACCATTAAGAAACCTAACCAGTAAATAACATTCACTTACCCATTTTGCAAATGACAGGTCCAGTAATTGTAAAGATGAATTATACCAAATATTCAAAGAAAAAGAGCATTCCAATATTTTTTTAAATTTTATTAAAAGAATAGAAAGCATGAAATATGTCTTTCATTCATTTTATGAAGCCATTATAAGCTTGATATTAAAACCAGACAAAACTAGAATAAGATATATATATATATATATGTATATATGCGCTAATCTTAATCATTAATATCGATGTAAAATCCCAAATAAAGTACTACAGAATCAAATCTAGCAACACATAAAAGAAATATTGGTTTCTGACCATTTGGGCTTATCTCAGGAGTTCAAGAGTGGTTTAACATTATAAAATTTAATAATGTGATTTATCACATAAGTATATTAAATGTAAAAAAAAATCACCTCCACAGGTGCAACATATTTTTCAATAAAATGCAACACATGTTATTTTTTTAAACATTTGTATTAAGTAGATTAAAAAGATACTTAATAACCTGATAATAAATATCTTTAAAAAAAGCTGCAGTAAACATCATATATAGTGGTGAAATAGTAGAAGCATTCCCTTTAAAATCAGCAAAATAGGAGAATGCAGGCTATTATCAGTTCTTTTAGACACTAGGAGTGTTGTTCAGCCCAGGGGCACAATAAAAAGCAACAAGAGGTCTAAGAAATGTAAAGAAAGGAATCACATTGGTTTTCTTTGTAGGGATCATTACTATCTATACAGAGCAACCAAAACAGTACAAATTATTAGTGTAACAAGTTTAACAAGACTGTGGATGTAAAATAAAATATAGAAATGAGTAGCATTTCTATACACAAGCAATAGATGATTTATGTGATACAATTTTTAAAATATACCATTTGAAACATCAATAAAAGTACTTGCAAATATTTGTAATATATAAATTAGATGCATGACTTTTATGGGGAAACTTATGAAACTTTACTGAAGAATATTAATGAAGACCTAAACAAGCAGAAAGAGGTGTTATATTTATATTTAGTGTCTCAAAGTTGTAAAGACTAGTCACAGTTAATCTATGTAGTGAACAAATTCCCAATGTTACCCTTATTGAAGTTTTCATTGGAATTTGACATTCTGATTCTAAAACCTATATGGGAAGCAAAACAATTGAGAAGATCAGGTTGAGGGGATATGTCTTGCTGGAGACCAATATTTATCATTAAGCTCTAATAATTAATATAATATTTTATTGACACAGAGGTAGCTAAATAGAATAATAAAGGTAATAAAAAATATATGAAAGAAATGTCATGATAGCTCTTTGGGTAAAGATGGAATATTTAATAAGTAATGTTCCAATATAAAAATTATTTATATAGAAAAAATATGACATTCTATCTCTACCTTACAACACTTAGAAAATTCAATTCTATATTAGCTAAAGCCCTAAATGTAAAAAGCATAATTCTAAAACATGGGAGAAACGTATGCTGACAATATCTTTTTGAATTTAAGTATTAAGAGTAACTAGACGCATGCCTTTCAGCATCCAGCAGACTTGTGTGGTTATTGATCAAAACAAGTATTACAGGTAAGGAACAGAGTCAGTGTAGAAGGGATTATACAAGAATGTGAATTCAGGAAGGCATGAACAAATTAGAGGGGGCAAGTTTCCTGTAAATACTCTAGAACCAGATATGTTTTATAAAACTAAAATCTATAACGGAAAAGAAATAAGCATATGATACAGATTAATGGTTACCTTTAACTCTGAAAGTACAAAAGCAAAGAATCAAAATACACAAAGACTCCACGTTTTAAGAGTATTTCATTTAATTTACATTGTATGTATGAAAATATTGTTCTAATATTCAGTGTTCTAATATTAATTGTTATGAAATAGTTCATATAACATTTTTAAAACTCTACCTAGGAAGAACTAAAAAGAAAGTTGGTCATAAACTATTATTTTTTAAAATAAAATCAAAAGATAAAACAGCAAGCCTATAGAATTCTGAGTAAAAAATATTGTAATCCAAGAATTTTATATTAAGCCAAAACAACAATAAGAAAGCTCAAATAATGTGATATTTATAATTCAGGTACCACCCTTAGTTCTTAAATGTACACATAAAAGTTACATAAAAACTATTTCAACTGAATGTGTGGTATTAAAAAACTAGAAGCACAATAGTATAAATCATTAAAATCCATTAAAATAGAAGTATCTACAAATTTAAATATATCTGACTGAAAATTGGTGGCAAATTTGTAAAATATGAAAAATATTAATGTTTAAGTATTTTAAATTGATACAATTAAGATACATCATTTAAATAGAGAACTCGAGAAAATCAATAGGCAATATTAGAACAAAAATGCAAAAACCCTGTAGGAGATAAATTATGAGATCCTATAAAAACTCAGTTCTGTTCTTCTAAACTGATAATAGCCGAATTATAAAATATTATAGAAAATAAAACACTATTATATTAACCACCAAAAATATGCAGTATCTAGAGTCATCCATGAAAAGAATTCAATATATGTCTAACAAAGACAATTTTAAAGACCTAAACAAAGGGGACATATATACCAAATTAGGAAAAGGACCCTTAAACAGTATAAACACATCAATTGTCCTCATCTGTAAATAAACTTCAATTAAAAACACAGTTTTAAAAGTTTTAAAAACTGCTTATAAATATTACTTTAAAAATTTCATAAGGAGCAAGTTGATTTGAAAAAGTAGGAGACCTTTATTTTATCATATATTAAGATATATTAAAAAGCCAAAATAAATAAAATGGTAGTAATGGTGTAGAAAGTTTAGAAATTAGGTCATTTAAGTTAGCTTACTATATAATAAAGAGGGCCTACAGATCAGTGGATGAAGAATGTATTGTGGACTTCTGGCTAAGATGCTACCTTTAACACAATTATTTAATTTTACTACCTTCTGAAATTCAGCTGAACTATTAGGAAGGAACTTTAGTTTTAATTAAATGTATTCCAAAAAGGGCAGAACAAGAGAAGATAATAGTAACAAAATTGGAAGTTAAAAAGCAGATGAAAAAGTGATATGTAATTTAGCTCACTCAAGACAAATAAATTCAAGACAAATAAGATAGTAATAGAAAATTGAAAAATCAAAATTATCTAAAATAAAGAGGAATGGTTGAAAGGAGAATCTAAAAAATTGAGGCTAGTTTAAAGGGCCGCTAGGACAGCGCTAAGTCTAAGTCTACCAACATTTACATCATAGGGGTATCAGAAGGAGAAGAGAGTAAGCAAGGAATTGAAAACTTATTTGAAGAAATAATTATAGAAAACTTTCCTGACCTGGCTAAGGAAATACACATACAAGTCCAAGAAGTGCAGAGTTCCAAACAAGGTGAACCCAAGGAGCCCCACACCAAGACATGTCATAATTAAAATGCCCAAGTTTCAAGACAAAGAGAGAATCTTAAAATCACTAAGAGAAAAGCAGTTATTTACCCACAAGAGACTTCCGATAAGACCATCAGCTGATTTCTCAATAGAAACTTTGCAGGTCAGAGGAGAGTGTCATGAAATACTTTAAGTATAAAAAGCAAGGACCTACAACCAAAATTACTCTACCCAGCAAGGCTATCTTTTAGAACTAAAGGACAGATCAAGATCGAGACAAGAAAAAGCTAAAGAAGTTCATCACCACCAAATTAGTATTACAAGACATGTTAGAGGGATTTCTTTAAGAAAAAGAAGAAAAATAAAGATTAAAACTTTGAATAATAAAATAGCAATAACTATGTACCTTTCAATATTCACTTTAAATATAAATGGATTAAATGCTCCAATCAAAGACATAGGGTGGCTGAAGAGATAAGAGAACAATACTCATACATAGGCTACAAGAGACCTACTTCATATCAAAGACACACACAGACTGAAAGTAAAGAGATGGTAAAAGATATTTTATAAAAATGGAAATGAAAAATAAAAAGCTAGTGTAGCAATATTTATATCAGACCAAATAGACTTTAAAACAAAGGCTATAACAAGAGACAAAGAACCTAGCAGTTCCACTTCTGAGTATGTATTTGAGTTAATTCAAACAAGTCATTCAGAGATATGCACCCCTATGTTGATTGCACCATTAGTTACAATGAAAGCCAACATATGAAAGCAACTTGTGTCCATCAATAGGTAAATGAATAAATAAAAAGTGGTGCATATATACAATGGTATATTACTCAGCCATAAACATTTTTTTTTAAATGAAATTTTGCCATTTGCCAACAACATGGATGGATCTAAAAGGTATTAAGCTAAGTGGAATAAGTCAGACAGAGAAAGACAAATGCCATATGATTTTACTTATATGTATAATCTAAATAAATAAATAAATAAATAAATAAATAAATAAAGTAAAAGAACAAACAAAAGAGAACAAGCTCATAGATAAATCTTTATGGTTGTCAAATGGGAAGATGGTTGAGGGATGAGTAAAAAAGGGAAGAGATTAAGATGTGTAAATTATTACTTAAAAAACAGTCACGAAGATGTAAATTAAATCATAGGAAATATAGTCAATATTACAATAACTATGTATGGTGTCAGATGGGTACTAGATTTATCAGAATGAACTCTTGGAAATTATATAAATGTCTAAGCACTATGTTATATACCCAAAACTAATATATTGTATGTCAACTGCAATTGAAAATTAAAAAAATATATAAATATCAAATTATTATTGCTATATTGCAAAAATGAAAATGAGAAAGATCAATGAATGCAGTGGGGTGGAATCCCAGAGCAGATTTTTTCCTAATGGAAAGTGAATGGATGACATTTAAAACTAAACAATCAAAAAGCAGTGTTATTTAACATGTTATTTAGAGCCATGGAAGTAAATAACAAAAATAACAAGCTGAAAGAAATGAAACTGATTTTCCCAAGTTAATACAAATGTTAATGTAATTATAATTAAAATCTTAACAGTTTATGAAAGATGATGGAAAGAGAAAGTTGGCAAAATTGTTTAAAGCTATAAAATAATGCCTAGAATTATAAAATATTTTGAAGGGAAATTAAATATGCTTACATACCATATAGTAAAACATTTGCTCAGTTTTCAGTAATTTATACACTATAGTGCTGTCTTCAAATTTTCCAGAATAATGACACTGAATAAAAAGATCAATAGTGTACATTAGACTTTAAGTTAATTGAAGAATGGAGTCAAGAAATAGAGTCTCTATAGGCAAGCTGCTAAATTACTAAAATCGAGTATGTTAAGTATGAGGAAACAATTCTATTTTCATTTTTACTAACCTAGAAACTTAAGTATTTTTAACTTTCCAGTCCTGTGTCAATGCCTGCATACACCTGGATATATACCAGACCTCTGATTACCCTCTGAAAAACTAAGGGTAGGATGTTCACATATCCAGACACCTGACATTCATTATTTGACCATTGGTCATCTAGAGGATTGCCATCTCAGACCAATCCAGAGGCTAAAAATGCAGGAATGATTCTTTCAAGAATGTACTTTTTTCTACAAGAACTCTCAGCTTTTCTTTCTTCTGCAGAACACTTTGGGTATTACTTAGTTGTGTTTCTAGTTTGCAAACCTAGGACCCTTGGATAAATCTTTATCATTTATTTCTAGCCAGAACGTTCTGGTTTATTTACACTCAGTCAACATAATAACATACGATGACAATATTTTTTATTAGTGATGTGTCTATAGAGAAAGAGGTTGTATAATGGTAATAGGTGCTGGTCAATTTTGATGATATTTGGCAATATGTTACAAAAAATATCAGAGCCAAGTAGGGAATTGACAGTTTTACGAACAGATATAAGATGGAATGAAGGTATTCCAGAAAGTTGAAAACTTTTACTGTTGCAAATGTCAACTGGTCGCATATTCTAGAGTAAGAAATAGAACTGATGCAGCCTTTGAGTGATAAAGACTGATTAAAAGTCAGATGAGATAAAGACAAAATTAAGATTATCTCTATGTGAATGGTTCTGAGCATCCTGGTGAATTTCTGAAACTTTTGGAGTGTCGGCAAAGTAAAAACAATTTTTATAATAATAGGAAGACATCATTTGCTTTTGTCACTCTCATTGTCTCACAAGTGTGTGGTGAACGAAAAATATATTCACATTCAACATTGCAATTGCCCTTTAAGAAACTATCACTTGTTACAGTTATCTGAAAAAGCTATTAAAATAATTTTTTTATTTTCCAACTACATACATGTGTGAGGCTTGAGATTTTATATTCCTCAACCAAAACAATTCAGGGCAGCAGATTGAATGCAGAGTATGCATGAGAATCCAAGTGGACTGGGGCAGATTTTTACTATTCTCCAATATCCAATCTTTTCTTCTACCTCAGTAAGAGATAGCAGAATAAATACCACATTATTCAGACTTGTTTTCAATAGATATAGACAACAGCAAGATATGAGAAGTAGTAGTGTGCAAATTATTTGAGTTGTCTTTAAATGAAGGGGCTACTCTCTTATCCTTTTATTTTCCCTATTAGCTAGAATGCTGATGTGATAGCTGGAGCTTCTGCAGCTTCTGTATACCAGACCCTAGACTCTTGACCTTGAAGTTATTTACTTGAGAGAATAAAATATTGTAAATTTTACTGAGGTTATTTTAATTTTTCTCTAGCACACAGCTATGAATAATCCTAACTATTGTAATAACTTTCACAGAAACATCACTTATATCTTTTTGTTTATAAAACATTTTTATAATATACAAATTTAAATACACATACAAACATTGCTAACCTTTCTAGGAAATACTCCAAATAATTATCAAACATAGTTAAAATAAGTTTCTCTATTACTTACTCTGAGACAGGTACATAGGATAGTCCTTGTGAATAATCAATTTCAAATCAGTTGTCTACCTTCCTTTTTTTTTTTTTATTGGAGGTCACATATGAAGCAGTGCTGTTTCCTCTGCCCAGAGTATTTTAATATGCATAGAATGAGTTATCCATGCTGTATTCTTGTGAGTCACTTGATGTACTTCTGTTTCATAGGTTTTGAAAATAGTTTACCATATCTTTCAGGTAGTTCTTAAGGTATTTCCAAGTAAAATTTGTTTCTGCAGTATACATCGTCTATATATTAAGTCTTACTATCTCTAATGTGTCCTTCAAATTAAATCACAATTCATGTAGCAATTATTACTTGATGTGACAATTGTCAAACAGAAAAAAATAAACTATACTATACGTGTACATAAAATTGGGAAGAATATCAAAATATTATTAACTATGTCTGGTCATCTAGATTATAGGTGTATTTGTGTATTTTCAATTCATTCCACAGTGAGTGTCCATTACTTAATTAAAAAAATAAATATAAAAACAAAACATATAAATGAGTAAATTAGTAAATTCAATGACACTAAATTGTTAAGAATGAATGAATTATTTAACCAAAATGCAGAAAATCATTAAAATACAACTGTGTCATCTTATGCTTCACCAGTTGAAAAGCTCTGGAATCTGACAGTTTTTAAGATGCTCCTAGGAAAAATTCTCAATCAACCCAACCTAAACTAAACTAATTTGAGGAAAGTCAAACTGGAATTTGGGATTGAATTAGCCAGAGGTGTGTTGCTTAATTCTCTGAATGTTATTTTTGATGAAAAATTATGTTCTTTCTTTTTCTGACAGGGTTGAAAGGCAGACAACAGTGGTTTACATCTATGTTATTGTCATTTTAAGAATATGATAGAATGTGGATGTAGGCAGAAAATTTAAACATTATCCATTAAATGAAAATCAAAACAAGCACAAATTTGTGAGGGTCCAACACCTACAAATCTTAACAAAAAAATCAAGTAAGCTATGATATATATATTAAAAGTAAAAGCTAACAAAAGAACTATATACAAATAACTAATTCTAGTTAAAGATGTATGTGCAGAAGTAGTCAAGGCTCAAATGTACTGATGTCTGAAACACTTGGAAATGCATTTAATAAATAATATGCACTGATGGAAGCAGAGCCATGTAGACATGTTATAAATCATATATAATGGTATATTAATTGTGGAATTTAGAGGATGATATGTGAGTATTCACTGTATAATGTTATTAATTGTTATGTAAGTTTGAAAATTTTTATAATAAAATATTGAGAAAAGTAGAAGGTAACATATAGACACCTTTAATTGTTTAATATATATTTGTTGACTGACAATGAGAGTCTGGAATGAAAATATACACCACAATATTACTCACATTAAAATACTTTGGGTATGCACTTAATTCATCTTTCAACATGAGGTGTAAATTTGTGTATTTGTACTTATTTTTAACATTTGCTAAATTCTTTGTGCTTTTAATTTCTAAAAGAGAAAATAAGCAATATAATCATTCTGCTTTTACAAGTGGGCAACATAAGGCCTAGGAAGGCTAAGTAACTTTCCTATAATCATATGACCAGTTAGCAGAATTGAGAATTTAATCCAGGCAGTCTGGGTTCAAGTATGCATGGTTAACTGCGATGCTATGGTTAAACATGTATATGACTTACACCTTCACGTTGACAAGGCCAAATACAACCCTTTCTTTGTCTGAACTGGCCAACAAGGCTAAAGACTCTTCCAAACTCTGAACCCATCTTTCCATTCTTTGTCTCAAGAGTGAATAGCTAAAATTAGAACTAGTTTTCCCTGAAACTAGCTAGATATAAACATTTCTAACTGAAACATTCCCTAAGGGCAGAACAATCTTAACTGTAAATCACTCCATCTGTATTCTTCCCGCTATAAAAATTCTCCCCCCATAAGGTAAAACCTAACCTTTGGACCTAGGATTCTATTTCAATAGCCCAAATAAAATTAATCTCCTTACTAGTCTAATTTTTGCCTTTGATAATAGCTAAACAATTTTTCTCTATGAACACATGATATAATGGAAAGAAAGGTCGTCGAATTTGGTGGTACAGTTAATAATCTGAATTCTGCAGCTAACTAGGTATGTGGTCTTGAACAGATGGCAAAACCAATGAATGGCATTAAAAAAGAAATGTCTCCAACAATGGGTCACTTGTTCAAGGTATCAGATAACTTCATGAAACCTTTTACTATAGGGAGTTTATTTCTGTATTCAATGCATTTTATTGTATTCGTTTTTTAATGTGCCTTCTTTGCTACGTTCATAAATAGTACCAGTAGATCCTGTTCAGAGAACTATTAAAGAGAAATCACCTGATTTTGTTACTCAGGGTTGTAAACAGCTATTGTTTCTTTATATTTTCTTTAAATAAGCAGATTCTTAAGAACAGCTACAGAACAACAATAGAATGCATACATACAAATAGAAACAAATAGAAATGCAGTATGTTTAATAATGGGATCATAGCATGTTATATGTAATTTTTTTAATTAAAAATAATTTAGAAACATCTTCCCTTTGCTCTTATTTTTATTATGAAATATCAAATAAATGAAATAGTACAGAAAATCAAATGATGGCTTTCCATTTACTTGTAACTGGATTTAACAAGTATTAACCTTTTGTTACATTCACTTCATAGTTTTGGAACAAAGCATGCTTCAGATAGACTTAAAACTCTCTCCTCACTTTAGACCCCACTTTACACCCCACTTTTTTCTCTCTCATTCAACGTAGGAGACATAGAGACTTTTAATATTGGCATGAAGCTTTCTGATCAGTGGTTTTATGTTTTTACAACATTACGTATTCTTCCCCTTCTTGTGTTTATAGTTTTGGTGCTTAAATCAAACTTTCTTTGTACTCCTCTGGCACTTTGCTTATTTAGAAGTTATCGATTACAGTTCTATTTTAGAAGTTAGTATGCACATTTTGACTTAACTAAATTTAAAGTTAACCAATATCTTCCTTCTGTACAACACAAAAAACATAAAAAGTTTGATTCTTATTGCCCTCTCCAATAGTCCATGCTGTTGGTGTCTAATATTTTAGTTTGAACTTGTGTATTTACCTTCTTCAATTTAATAAATATTGTTTTTAAGTTAATGCTTATTTAAGTTAGACAAAAATTACTTTTCTCACCTTTCTTCCTCTATCTCCTATCTCCTTCTTATTATGCTATTTTTGTATTTCTTTCATCTTCAGCTGTGAAATGAAACTTTGAAAATTACATTTTATTTTCCTTCATGTCCCTTCAAACTGCCTAAGTTGATAATTAGTTTTTCCTACTATCCCTATTTTCCCATATTCCTTTGTTCTCTATTGAAGTATAAAAGAAGTGTGACTTCAGTCCAATTTTTATCTGTGGGAAATCTGACTTTTTCTATAAATCTTTTACAGATGTTCTCTTTGGATTTGATGTTCAACAATTTTGGTATAATATATCTAGATGTGGGTTATGTTTATTATCCTGCTCAGAGTGCTTTAATGATATGAGGCCTTGTATCCTTCATAAATTCCAGAAACTTTTGGCATTATGTTTTTAAATATTGCTGTTTTTACTTTCTTTATGTTGTCTTCTGGAAATATTATCAAATATTTGTTAAATCTTTGATTTTGATATCTATCTCTCAATCTTACTTTCATACTTTTAATCTTATTATCTCTTTGCACTGCTTCCTGGTGATTTTTCCAGATTTATCTTTTAGAGCACTATGTTACACTACTTGTATATGCTGTATGAGGTAAAATATCCACTAACCATTTAAGATTAATGACAATATTTTTTATTTCTGGAAAGTTGTTTGTCTATTTTTAAATTTGTCTTGTTTCATAATTACCCATTACTTTATTTGCTAAATTATTTAAATATATTATAGTTCTCCTAGATTTTTATATTGCTCATTCTAGATGTGCTAATTCTCTTTTGTATTGGTGTCACAATCAAATTTCATAATGAATCATTTTTTGTGTGTGGTTTGTGTGTGTGTTTTATTATAGATTTAATTAGTTTTGTTTTTTTTGCAGCCATACTTTGCACTCAAGGTTTTGAAAATATTTCTCCAGAACAGTTTTGCATTTATTTCTGCTCAGATTAAGTCACTTTGCTTATCTCTAGAGAAAGGTTATAAACCATTTGTCTATCATATTTTACAAAAATTCCCTCAGTTTTCTCTTTGTTCTTCATTTGTAAATGGTATTTCATGCTGCATAACAAGTTATTTTTAAATAATTATGTTTCATTGCATTTGTTTTTATTTAAATGCTTAGAAATTACTTTTTGAAAACTATATAAATGGTTAACTATATTTAATTTTAGCACATTTAATATTATTGTTACTATAAAAAATTAATCATTCAATTCACTTACAATTTTTCTTACTGAATGACTTAATGAAGGAATATAGTGTTATTTAATTTCCTGTGGTAGCTGGGAGTTCAATGCACTTTTTAAAATAATGTAACACTTCCCTATTGGTTTGAATTTGGTCTTTTCAAATGACATATTTCTTCTGAACTCTATATTTTGTAACATTTTCTCCCTTTTTTCTTCTTTTATTACTTTTTAAGAATTTTGAATTATATAACTCTTCATATTTTAGTGTTTCAACTATTTTTATTTTTTTAAATTTTCTTTTCAATTGTATGTCCAGATGACTAGATTTAATGTATCTAGTTCCAAAAGGTAACCCTTGTGAGTATTTGGTTGGAAACAATTTATCAATTATTTGGAGAAAAAATAGACTATATTTTATTATATGTATTATATTATACAATATATTATAAAGTTTTCTCATCAAGGAACATAGTTTACTTTTCCATTTATTCAAATCCCCTTAGTAACATTTTGTTTTGTTTTACCTTCTTTTAATTATTTCTTATTTTGTTATTTATAAGTATGTTTTTTACCTGGGTTTAAAAGAGATCAATGCTCTCTTGATTGAGTTGGTTTTCCAATAAGTTGCTAAGCCAAAATAGAGTCTGATAGGAGCCGCTGACATAACTATTCTGAAATTCTCATTAAAATATGCCTGAAGTAACAGAAAAAGGCAATAACTCATAGCAACATGGGGAACAAAGACTGACAGCCTGATGCCAGAATCTGGGAGGAATTGTCACTAATTATAAAGTAGATGGAACTGTAGTAAGGAAAGATCCTTAAAGGATAGGCATAAGATATTCTTTTACTTAGACACCTTCAGAAAGAAGTAGGAGGCACAATAGAATTGACAGTATAAATATTAAAATTTTGTCTCAATGATTCTGTATCTATATCAGTCAGATTTTAGGTGATTATGGCACTTTTCTTTCCCCAACTCTCATTCTCTTTATATTCTGTTCCTCTGCTCAAATTAAGCTAATTAGATATTTATGGTATTAGAAAAGAATTTGTCTGTGCATAAGTGTAAGTAAGTGTATATGTTTAAGTGTGTGTGTGTGTGTGTGTGCATTTTGGGGTTGTAAGATCTGGTAATGGTACCATTTGGGGAGATACTGTCTTCATGAGTAAAGTCCTGTTTAAGTGGATAGTGAAAAAGAATCATCCTGCTCTAGGGGCTTATAGGAAAATAAGTTTTCTTATGCAAGTACTTTTAAAAATTGCTCTGTAATAGAGTTTGGGTAATAATAAAGTTAAGAGTTTTAATCCATCATTTAAAAAAAATAATATAGTAATGCAATGTATTGAAGTCTAAAAATTAGGCCTTTTATAAACAGACCATGTTGGTAAGATAAAAAAATCAATAATTTGACACTTTCATATCAGATTAGCTATATTACTTCATTTAGCAACATATTTTTTATTCCTAAATGTTATGTAAATGAAGTTAGCAAAAAAGTTATCACAAATAGTCTAGCTTATCCAAACAAATACAAACACCACTAACAGTCACGATGGTCAATCTTTTTATTTTTAATTCCATCCAATTAAAACACATGTGGGCAAGTGAGTATTTAGAAAGGGAGGAAATTATTACTATTTGTTGGCTTTAGAACAAGATACTAAGAGAGCTGAAAAAAAAAAAGGATCATCCAGGTAGAAGAATGCCTTTAAAATATACATCTTTCTTCCATCTGTAGTTAAAAAGACATAAACAATTGGGGAGTTGGGGCTAAAGGACATTCCAAGGGTTTTAAAGGTGCCAAGATTTCATGGAGGTGTGATAGGCACTTGGATTGTTCTTAAATCACCTGGTAAAATATCACCTATTCCTCACTGGATGCCACTTCGTTTTCCCTGACAAGGGAGAAACAAGAATTATAGGCATGTCCACCTGTCCAGCACCAGCAAGGAACTATGCAATGGTCATAGTAAAGATCGTTCTGTGGTTGTAAAAATCATACAGTTAACTCATTAGTCTGTAACCTCATTATTGTCAATGTCCTGTAGGCTTATTTGGTGAAGCAGAAGTCTATATCTTATCAGATTTTCTCGGTGGAGCCATGAGAAACAGAATCTGATTCACTAGAGCATGAGGATTTTGAGCAATCTTGTCAATGTCAACTTTTCAGAGCTTCATGTCTTCTGCCACTGTCAGTCATACTTATGGCATCCTCTGCCTCAAACCCCTTTTCCTTGGAAAACAGGTGAAACAATCCCATAGAGATACCTTCCCCAAGCAAATTTTTTCCTGAAGGTAGGCAAAGACCAGCTATTAAAAAAAAATGCTCAAAGATTGAAGAGGGATACCAATAGGCTTGGCAGTATAGACGACTTTGCAAAGCGTGTGTGAATGGGTTCGTGTTCTTGACATCCTCTTGTTTCAGATTAATGTTGACTCAAGTCATCAGGACTTAATCTCTCTTTGGTACCTGGAGATTGAGTTAGACCCTTGGATAGGATTTTGGGAACCTTGTAGTCTCCTCTCATTGGTTGATTTCTAGTTGTAGCTATCTAAGAAGATCTTTAAAAATCTAGGCAGCCTCTTTGCTTTTTGCAGAGGAGGAATGGATTCCTGGAAGACAGCTTGGAAATAGGTAGGATTCTCAGTCTTGCAAGCATCAGAGAGCTACAAAGACTATGATTAAAAAGGCTGATCGAGCCCTTTAGTTTCTGACTTTCCAGGCCCCTCATGCTGACAAGAAGTCCAGCAGGGGCTGAAGGCTGCTCCGACTCTGCCAGTTATTAAGATATTTTTTTTCAGCTCCCGACCTACTCTTTAATTCTCTGATTTGAGATACTGGGATGGTTTTTCTGCAACTGCGTCTTTGCTTTTTCAACTGTTCCCTGTTGGGCTCTGCTAATAGGAGGCAGTACAGGGAGACTGGAAAGCCTAAAAAAGAATCTCACAACTTCCTGTCTGCTTCCTGTTCCTCTGAGATCATCTAGCAATGCTTCTTCACCCCCTGCAGCAGTGGTTTATCCCTATAATACCAGTGATTTCAATTTGCAATTTTCCCATTAACTTGCAGAACCATCCTCACTGTTCCCCCTTTAGAGACACCATCACCTACCAAAAACCATCCTCTTTTCAGAAGTCTGGGTCTCAGATTCACAGGGCTTCATTGTCAAGCTTTTAAGTTTTAATAATTACAACCTCTTCTCTTTGTTTCACAATTTGTAGGTATGAAAGCTGCATCTTATAGCTATCATACTAAATGCTATTTGTTAAATGATTAGGTGGATCTGTCTCCTGATTGACCACTGACCAATACAGACCCTGTGGCATGGTTCCAGGAAGCTCACTTTCCCACCACTTTCAGAATAACATAAAGCAGAATGAGGTGTGTCATCTTGTCATGGACTAGACAGGCATTAAAGGGCTTGGGAAGCACCAGAAGAAAGAATCATTTGGGATCTAGGGGACATCATGTGCATGTTGAACAGGATAAGGAGCTCAAGGAAATCCCCAAGGCTGGGAAAGAGGTACTCAATAAGGATGGTTCAATGAAGCCCAGCTCCTTGGCCCAAACCCATTAGGTTCAACTGCTCACTGCTTTCAGAATATGACTGGGCCAAGCTTGTTAAAATAAGCAGATGCCGGGTCACAAGGAAGTTGGACATAGACAGGGATGTAGGCCTGGTCTTCCTCCCCTATCCGGCTATAGTTCTTGAACTGATAATGGGAGAACTCAACTGGAGAGGCAGAGTTTTGAAAATGATGTTCAGCCTAGGAAGTGGTACTCCTGGGTACAAATATTGGGTCAAGAGTATCCTGACTCCTACTTCAGTCAAGCGTAAGTGGAGCTCAGGTGTCAGGCATGGTACCCCACAAGCTAGACCTATCTCCATTCAGGCAGTACGGGAGGCTGGCTTTAGCTGCTACCAAGATTGCTCCATCATTCCCATCTGTGTTGTCTCACCTCAAACCTTTAAACATGTTAATTCATTATTAATTTAGCTGAGGTTAATTTTGATGAATAGAAATTTTAATTTTAAGTAGAAGGTAGACTATGTAAGATTTAAATGAAATGAGCTTATACTAGAATTAAGCTCTTGATATAGAGAGTGTGTTTCATTCATTGCTCTGTTTCTAATGCCTAAAATAGTACCTGGATATTCCATTAAAAGCTGTTGGGTTAGTATTTTTAAACATATTTAATTCCATTTTTTTTCCTATATCTTCTTCAACTGCTTAAAAATATGTATCATTAATATTGATACAGAAAAAAGAAAACAAAATTTTATGTTATACCATAATCCAAAGATAACTTTAATGCTCTTTCATCTGTATATAATTATACACAAATGTAGGTAAAATGTATATTTAGTAATGTATTTAACATAAATGATTTAATATCTATTATTTTGTAACTTAATTTTCACTTAATATATAATAATTTATATCTGATGACATTAATGTTATTTTTAATATTATTTGTAAAGATTATATAGAATTCCATTACACTTAGATATAACTTGTTAATCACTTAGATATGTAAGATGTTCTTTTTTTATTATAACAAAAAATTCAAAGAATAATTTTGAAGTTCAATATTTTAAAACTTTGTGAATATTTTTTGGATAAATTACCAGAAAGAAAGTTACTGAATAACTAAGTATGGAATTTTTTTAAAGCTACTGATATGCCTTATAAGTAATACCTGTGATATTACTTATAATATGCCTATAAGTAATACCTTCACTACCTCACTCACCGGTGAATAGCATATGAGAGTGCCTTGTTTTGTGTATCTTAAGTACTGAGTCTTAGAATTTAAAAGCACCATTGCCCATTTGTAAGGTGAAAAATCCTTTGCTTATTTTGTTTACATTTTTTAAAAATTAGAATTCTGTGCACTTCCCACCTCTGATATTACCTTTTTATTTCTTTTTGTGACTTTATCAAATATGTCTTTTGATTATTTTATTTTTGTTGCCTCTTGAGACTTTATTCTTAACCTGCAACTTCTGTTTTACTTTTTATTACGGGCTTATTTATCTTCCACATACAAGTCTATATTTTTGATCTTTTATAATCATATGCTCAGTTATGCTTAATTACTTATATAAATAAATTTAAGATAATGAAAAGAAGTGAGTCAAATAGAAAATTACAGTATAAAGAAGGATAAAATTATCAGGAATATTAGGCTGAAAATTCATACACATGTCCTAGAAGTAGGTGAATAATTTGATTTTAAACATCTAGAGTGCATCATGAAGAGGAAGCTATAATAAATTCCTACATTTGTAAGGCTCTTAAGCCAATCAGTTATTCAGGAGCTACAGAAATATTCTCAAAATGAGAGTTTTCTGCTTCCTCTTCTCCAACATACAGTGGGGCTTCATGAAGAAAACAATATACAATCCTTTTTCATATGTACACTGCAGGACATACAATAAAATTTCAGAAGCTATCACTTATTAACTAGAAAGGTCAAGATTACAAGCTGTGCCTGACTTCAAAGCCTGGGCTCTCTGTTGGGCCAATTCTCTCTAGGTTGCTGGCATTCCTC
Organism: Cynopterus sphinx; assembly: GCA_030015415.1. NCBI lineage: Eukaryota > Metazoa > Chordata > Mammalia > Chiroptera > Pteropodidae > Cynopterus > Cynopterus sphinx. The sequence continues at coordinate 50,484,563 of CM057383.1, read as the reverse complement.
CAAAAGTGCTTTATGTCAAACCATTTACATGCTGTAAGGAATAATTGAACTAATTTAGCTGCATTGTTTCTGTGATGTTTTAACTTAAATTAGAGACAGAGGATACCCAGTAGATGAAATCACTTGTTGACTGATCATTGATAAACCTCAATTCAGAGTCCAAGGCCTTGTTATTCAACATTCCCACCATTTAAATGTAGATCTTTTAGAAAATCATAAATCTCCTCTCCTCAGTAGCACTTGTTTAACCAATATTTTTTAGAGTGCCTATTAAGCTCCTGGCAACATGCTAGTTGCTGGAATAAAATAGTGATAAGTATGATTTGTTCTAAAAGCACATTACTGCGGCCCAAATTTGTGGAAGAAGGTCAGGAAAGTTTCCCAAAGAAGGAATGGCACTTTAGCTTAAGCAGCCTGAAGGACAGGTAGGGGATTGACTGGCGAACAGGTGAAGAATGTATTCTGAGCAAAGGAAACACCAAATGAAGAAGTCACAAGGAAGAAGGACATGAAAGAAGATCCATGAGCCTGCAGTAAATGGAGTGAAGGGAGATGAATATGCAGTGAGCTTGCAGAAGCATGCAGGGACTAGGTCACACAGGATTTATGCTCAGACTAAATATTTCAGACTTTTAGAGGTAAAAGAAGCTATTGGAACAGTCTAAGGAGAAACATTTTGTCGTGATACTTGCACTTTAAAAAACACGAATGTAACAGTTATAAGGAAAAAGAATGGGATGCAGAAAAGATAAAAATGGTCGATAGGAACTGAATGGATGAATCAGAAAAGAGAATATGATGGCTTGTACGAGGGTGGTGGAAACAGAGATGGAGAGAAGCTGATAGATTTAAATATACTTTGGATGTAGAATCAAAACACTTGGTGATAGACTATTGAATTTGTGAAATAAAGTGCCATGTCAAAAGTATTTCTTCATGGTAATGACCTGAGCAAATAGATAATGCTACCAACTTTTAATGTAAGAAAAATATGGGAAAAAGAGAATTTGAAGAGGAGTAGATAGTGATTCAGTTTTGGATATGACAGTTTGAGAAGCTTTAGGGACATTTGTATAGAGATATTAAGATATGAGGTATATGTGGACTATAAGTGTCAGGCATCAGAGAGGAGATGTTTAAATGGTTTGGGTGAGTAGGAGGACTAAGCTTAACTATAAGGGAATATAGAACAAATATAGAAAGGGAACAGCACCAGAATGGAAACAGCCTAGGACTAAAGAATCTTGAGACAGGCATGACCAGAAGAGGAAAGCAGGAGAGTGTGTGATTGTGGGTGCAAAGAAAACAAACTCCTTAAGCATGCCCTGGTTAAACAAGTACACTTCTGAGAAGAGAAAAAATATAGGATAGAGACTAACAAGGGCTCCTTATCTCTAGTAGCATAGAAGTTGTTGATGATTCTAGTAAGATCAGTCTTGGCAGGTTCAAAGCAGATGGAGGATATGGAACCAGAATGCGCAGATATTCTTTGAGACCTTGAAATAGAGTCCAGATATTGGATTGGTATCTTAAAGAGATTGAAGTATTCAAAAAAAAAAAAAACTTTCTTAACATGGAAGAGGCAAAGTATACCTGAATCTAATAGGAAGGTCCAAGAGAGTGTCAGGAGGTATAATAACAGCTGAGTGAGGTCCATGGGGGGTGACAGAATGCTGCAGGAAGCATACGGGCCTTCGTGCACTAGAGAGCGTGGAGGGGAGGATGGATGCAGCTTTTTAAGATCTGGTGGAGGGAATTTGAAGGAGCTCATGTGTGACTTTGTTCTATACTATGAAGAATGATGTAATAATCTGTTGACACAGAAAGAATAATTTTAATTCTTTGAAGTCTTTCTTTAGTCAAATTCCTTCCTGTAACCAGCACCCGCTAATGTGATTGTTGCCAGTACACAAGGACTGCAAGCTCTTTAATTCGATTGAATGTTAGAGCCATGCTGTGATATCTAGTTCAATTCTGTCGATTTTTCTTAATGGGAAAAGAGGATTAAAAAGATATGAGTTACCAAATGTCAGGAGGTGGATATTGGTCCCACTGATATATCTCAAGCCTGATACAGAGTAATTGCTCAATAAATAATCTTGAACCTCCATACTGATTGCCATAATAGCTGTACTAATTTATGGTATTGAACTTCCTCAAAAAAAGTAAAAATAAAACTATATGATCCAGAAGTGATTTCACTTCTGGGTATATATCCAAAAGAATGGAAATCAGAATCTCTAAGAGATCTCAACTCCCGTATTTATTGCAGCATTGTTCATAATCACCAAGACATAGAAAAAAAAAAATAAAGTGTTCTTCAGCAGATGAATAAGTAAAGAAAATGTAATACACACACACTTAAAAAGAGAAGGAAATCCTGCCCTCTTGACAACATGGATGAAGCTGGAGAATATTGGACTGCATAAAATAAGTCAGACACAGAAAGAGAAATACCACATGATCTCACATTTGGAGTCTACAGAGTCAGAAGTAGGATGGCAGCTGCCAGGCATGGGGGGCCTGAGAAATGGTGATGTTGGTTTAAGGGTAAGAAGTTTCAGTTATTCAAGAGGAATGAAAAAAGAAAACATGATACACATGTGCGCAATGGTAATCGTGTAGAAGTGATGAATATGTTAATTAGCTTGATTATGGTGATATTTTTCACAATGTATGTGTATATTAACATATCCAGTTGCACACCTTAAATATATACATTTTTTATTTGTAAATGGTACCTCAGTAAAGCTCTTAAATAATTGTGAACTATCCGCCACTAAAGATCTGTCTTTCAGGAGCTCTGATAATGGTCAGGAGTTTGTCGATCTTCATATCCTTTTGTATGTGTGATAAGATGCACAAGACAGTGCAGATTACATCCAAGCTCTGGTAGAAATTTCCTAAAGGCTGGTTTTATCACAAACATTAAAAAGTGATGATGGGCAAAAAATCTGAAGGCAGTATATAAATTTTTACTATTTAAATTCTTGCCTCTTCTGAATGCTTTCAAAAAATGGTAAGACTCCTTTACAAAATAAATATTCAAGGAGCAGATGGCTATAGACACTGGCTAACAGACTCTCCTGATCCATCTTGACACTCCACCACATACACACACATACACAAGGTGCAGACAGTCAGGCTGTAATGTTAGTGCCTTTCAAAAGGATAGTCTATTTTGAAAGGATTATGTAGTACTAAAGATTAATCAAACTTTTATTCATTCCTATTTAAAAACAATGCATGCAGGGGCAGAGGATTACCAAGAGGCATTTTGTTTTTTTCTATGCTGGAATTAATACAAACTAGTTAAACTAGATTTGGAAACTAAGCAGGAGTCAAAGTGGGACGTTTTAAAGCTGTGCTTGGGGGCAGGTCACTTTTTGTTGCAAGAAATTAAATTCCACAGTTTGAGTGAAAGCTTTCAGATTTGCTTCCATGATGCGGAAATGAAAACATTTTACACAAACTGCATCTAAATGTGGCTGAGTCACCAATCCATATCTGGCCTTCACCCATGTTTGTGTCAAGCTGACACACTGAAATAAATCCCAGCTGTTCCCCATCTCTCCTTTGAGTGTTTGTTCTCCACTTTTTACTTGAAAGCATTCTTCAGGGCTGGGCACAGGGCAGAAGACTATACTGGAGTTTCTGCCAATCTCTTAAGTCATAGCAGAGGTGACAGAGAAGGTCAGTTATTGGATAAATAGTAAACACTGGCCTCCACTTAGCCCCCAATTTTCAAATCCACTTGCAATAGAAAATTTCTCTGGAAGTTGTACCCTAGCCTATCTGACTCCCCTTAGATATCTGTGATGGATTTAGCCATATGCACTTTACTGGGTCACTCAATTTAATTTTACATTATTCACCACCCCTGTCACTCCAACCAACCCATTCTACCATTCCATATCTTTTTCTTCAGAACTGTGCCACTTTGGAGGTCTTTCTTTCTTAAGACTTGCCCGTGGGACTTGCATTCACACTAAAGAAAACAAGCCATGTTGCTCAGACCATTTGTGTCTAGAATCCGCTGGATTCCTGGGCCTCAACTCACCTTCACTTAATCAAGTGGGAAGGCCTGGATATTTGAATTTGTAAAAACAAGTTATATAGCGATATGCATGTGTTCTATTGACATAAAGTACTCACTTTCTCCAGTGAATTTGAACCTGGAAATAAAGATTTAAGCTGAAGAAATACAATGTCTGCCAGAGGGCAGAGGGGTAATTTGTCACAGGACATTGAGATATTCTAAATCACACCCGATTATCATCAATGAAGTATTCATGCTCCCTGTAGATGTGTTCAAGGTGTTAAATACCGTTGGAGAGCAGAAAACAGTTTCCAGTTTGCCCTCCATGTTCCAGGAGCACTCTCACTGTCCTCACTCTTCTTGCTGTATTTTGTTCTGAGATTCCACAGGACAAGAAGCCCGGCTTGCTTATCTGCGCTGCTTCTCATTACGTGTGCTGAATGGCAGTGGCGCTGCATTTGCAGATGACCTTGGGCCTAACCCCGACAGCTTCCTGCACAGAGGCCCTGGGTAGTTGGCTGCTCACCCTCCTGTCCTCATTTTCTGGCACTCACCACTGACCTGCTGCCCCTCTCCCTGTCACATTGTTACAGAGGAGGCCAGCCCAGTGGCCCTCCCTCAGAAATGTGAAGATTGAAAGAGGTCAAGAAATCTGAGAAACCTGTGTTTCTATGAGTGGCTGGACTGGTAAAATGAAAATCCAGAGTGTTCACAGTTTATACCACGTAGATTGGAGAATAAAGAAAACCAATTTTTATTTTTTATTGGCTCTTTCGTAGTTCGCCAACATTCAAGAGCAGAATGGGATATGTCTACCTAACTTTGCGGGTGTTATAATCTAAATCTTAGATTTCCCATGTTCTTGGAGTTATTGCCAATTGATAGGAGTAGAATGCATGCTGGTTATGATACATAATGATGGTACTGAGCTTCCTGAAGTCAGACAAGATTGCTTCCCTCTGTAACACAGCTCTCAATCTATGATTTCAATCCAAGATTACTTGCCACCATCACAGAAATCTGTCAGTGTTTGCCTCTGTACTGTGTATGTTTCAGTTTAGATACGTTTAGCTACAAATAAGAGGACCCTTCAGTAAGAGCAGGAGTGTGTTAATCTCACATAACAATAAATATAAAAGTGGAAGATTAGAGGATTGACACACTAGCCCTTGGTTTCTTAATCTTCACATATGGTTGGTATCTCTTCTCTAGGCTATGAAAGGGCTGTCATAGGCCCCAAGAATTCTAGCCTTAAACTCCAAGAAGCAAGAAAGGGGCTGGGACCAAAATTACTTTTTCTTTTTTGCTGGAAATATTGCTGTCTTTCTAGATCCCTCTGGAGAGAACCAGGTTCTCAGCCCACCCCATTATTGATGGTGACACCCTTGACATTCCTATGCTTTGGATTTCCTGAAATCAATAGCACCCTCCCAGATATTTCTTGCCCCATCTTTTCAAAGGCTTTCTTAGACTCTTAGTTATCTGCATAAAATCTTGTCCTAAAGGGGTTTCTGCTCTCTTTACTGAACTTTTTACTGATGCATGTCTGAGTTCTCTCTGTTTCAAATATATTACTTCCTCTCTATTAGAAAAGAACTTGGAAAATTTCTTACTCTGTTCCTATGTGCTTTGGGCTTCATCTTTTCTAGGAAGCATGTAAGCTGGAATAGGTATCATTGTGTCTAGAAGCAAGCATGGCATGCCATGGTGCTCGATTTACATAATGTGTGCATGCGTGCATGCATGTAGGTGCCTGGTCAATAGCCCCAATTGAGCCCAGCCTTTGAGCCAACCTAAATGTATGAGATATGTGAGTGAAAAAACCTCCAGATACTGGCAGTTCCCAACTATTTGAGTCCTCCCCAGCATTTGGCGCTAAGGCTCCAGGCATTATGGAGCATAAGAAAGGCCCTATGTAAATTTCTAACAAAATGTGTGAGAATAATAAAATGCTTATTGTTTTCCTCCACTTTATTTCAAGAAGGTGTGTTACTTGGCAGTCAATAACTATAACTTGAGGGTAGGATTTAAGAGTTCCTGGATCTTCTCATCAAATGCCATTTTAATATTTCCCCTTTCCATCAAGGTTAATCTTTCCACAACTAGTCTACAAGCCCTTAAAGTTTTAGATTTATATTGTATTGCCCTTGGAATTGAACACGCTGCTGAGCAGTCAGTAGGAACTTTCCAAAATCAGTATTGGCTAACTGGCAGGGTTAGCCAGACTCGGCCATAGGAGCTAACACTGATGGGCTGTGAGAATTTCCAAAATAATTATTCTTGTTATGAAGAATGCAGGATGCCAAATGCACAAGTCAGGCAGAACTTCCCTGAGCCAGTATTGTATGCTTGCATTACATTTTATGATGTGTGTGTGGCTTGCTGGGTTTGCATTCTTCTTTTTCATTGGAAAACTACTTGTCATTTCATTTGGCCACATAGTAAATGGAAAAGAAAACCTTATCTCAGAGTCTGGCATTATACATTAGGTAACATCTCCACTTTTAAAGTTAGAAAGAGGCTGAACTAGTACCCAAAACTACTACTATTATGTTACTGGCAGGATATCAACTCACAGAAGAGGCTTGAGGAGTGGCCCTGTCACTGCTTTTGTCCCTCCCTACCCCTTTGATCATTATGAATCAAGATCTTTTTACATCTTTCCTGTACATAGATATTTATTAGACTAAATAAATTAATTAGTGCAAAATAACTCTGCAATTCAAAATGTTATGTAGACACTAAGTATTACTATTAGAATGAATCTTTGTACCTAACTTCCACCTCATAAGACATATTATTTATTAAACAAATATAATACTGTTCTAACAAAACACAATGCTTATTTTGACATATTAAAAGAAAAAAATGTCTAAAAAACAAGCTTAAGTCATAATAATAAAATGGTTTTGGGGCCTCTCTCCTTTTTCCCTCTTACATCGTTTTCAGTAGTCGGCTCTGCTCCTCTGACTGGATGTTTGCAGTGCTGTTGTGCAGGAAAGAAATTCCAGGCACGTTAAGAGCGATTATCTCACAAACAACATCTGGCACCTTTGCTGGGCTTCAGAGGCAGATGCTGATGTGCTAATGCCAACATTTCTCAAGTGGTCTGCCCAGGATGCAACTGCTCTCTGGCCCAAATACCGCCCCATCCCCAGATGTCACAGTGCTTCTCATGTGACCTTCCTGTGAATGAGAATGGAAAGGATCTTAGAAGTGAACACTGTTTTACGCCTTCATTATATAGGAAAGGCTAACCATTGCATATATATTAATCACTCAGAATTAGCAGTGTGTCTGCGCTCTAGTTTCACCTATGTCTGTGCCATACCGGCACTCACTGGCTCTTTCTTTGATCAAGTTGTTGTGTGAACATTGACAGCCTCTCATGCCACCAAGGTTGGGACCACAGTAGGCATGTCTCTCAAGCTTTTGTATATCCTCTGCAGTTTGAAATGAATAGATGCTTTCAAATGAATTATTTAGCTTAATTATAATTCCGTTCACTTGGGGGGAATAAATGATTGTTGGAAAAAGAAACTGATACATTTGTTTTCTGAATACAAAAGAGTCAGTCGAGAATTGTGTTTTATAGAATACCTGAAATCAAATCAAATTCCAAAAACTAAGTTATTTCTTCTAGTTACTAAGCTATCTTGAGTGTATTTGAAAAGAGCGAAGGGGAGAATTCCAAGCAGGAATTAGCTGTATTCCTTGGAGCAAATGGAAGCACTAAACCACTGGAAAAATGGGTAAAGCCAGAGGACTCTGGCCTAAACTTTGCTGAGAGGGAGGAATGGGTTGAAAATATCACTTATCCTCCTTAAATCAATTTCACCTTATCACCTTTCCAAGAACTCCCACTGAGAACTGGTCAGTATGAGCTCAGAACTTGCCACAACATTTCATACCATAAAGCAATCCTCTTGGATATATAGTGAGAAGATGAGGATGCTTTTTTTAAAAAATCTAGGCATTAACTGAGTCTTGCCCAGCCACACTTGTGTGTACCCCTAGTTTATTGTTTCTCAGCCTTTTGGCTAAGATCAAGTGCATATTTCTGGTTTCTCCTCTTCTCTTCTCTACTATGACTATTCCAGTCCACCGTTCTTCTTAGAATTCCTTTGTTAAACAAAGTTTTTAACTTCCATGTCCGAAAGTCTTTTTAAAAGAAGAGGTCATATGATCCAGAAATTCCTCTTCTGCATATCTACCTGAAAAAATTGAAAATATTTATTTGAAAAGACATATGTACCCCTATGTTCATTGCAGCAAGGCATGTGGCACTACAGTTCCCATCATGCAATGCAGTTTTTCTTTTTTTTCTTTTCTTTTTTTTTTTTTTGTAGAATGATTTGAGTTTATTTTTAAGACATACTATAACAAGAGTTCATAAGTTCTGTGTGCTAGCCTGGACAGTAACCATGGAAAAATAGATGCCTTTCTGCACAAGCAGCTGTTGATTTGCGCTTGCTCTTTGATTTTGCCATTCTGAAACACCACTATTAAGTCTGCATTCTGGATGGTGGACAGGTGGTGAGTGATCACAATGCAGGCGTGACCTTCTCTGGCTTTGTCCAGGGCTTCTTGGACCATTTTTTCACTTTTAGTGTCCAGAGCTGACGTAGCTTCATCCAAGAGCAGGATTCAGGGTTGTCCGATGAGGGCTTGGGCAATAGCAATCCTCTATTTCTGACCTCCTGAGAGCTGAGTTTCCTTATCTTCCACTCTTGTTATAGGGTAAAGTCTCCATGAAAGGATGTATGTTGGCTGCTTTGGCTGCCATGGAGACAACTGAAGTGTCTTTTGATGGATGACTGGATAAAGAAGTTGTAGTATGTATATATACAATGAAATGCTACTCAGTCATAAGAAGAAATGAAATATTGCCATTTGTGACAACATAGATGGATCTTGAGAGTATTAATGTTAAGCAATATAGGTCAGAAAGTCAAGAACTATGCAATTTCACTCATATGTGGGAAATAAAACTGAAAGCAGCAGATGAACAAGACAAACAGACAAAAACTCATAGACATAGACCAGAGTGTGGTGGTTACCAGAAGAAAGGGGAGTGGGGGAAGTGAAAAAGGGTAAAAGAGGTCAAGGTGATGGAAGGAGATTTGATTTTAGACAGTGAACACAATGCAACATACAGATGATGTACTATAAAAGTGTACACCTGAAACCTATATAATTTTATTAGCCAATGTCACCTCAAATTTAATTGAGTTAGACTGTGGAGGAAGGCATTTAGCTGTTGAAAGAATGAACTCTACAAAATATATTCTTACCTTAGATCTTTCTTCTCTATATTAAAGCTCTGATATCTGTCAACATGCTGATTCTTGAAGAAGAGCCTAGAAGTGGAGGTTTTTTGTCATTCCAAATGAGAAAAGGTATCGTTATTTTTTGAGAATAGATTTTGATAAGGGGAAAAGGGTGAGGGGACAAGGGTACTGTGTAGCAGTGAGGTGGGAGACAAAGAATCACAGAGAACAAGGAGACGGAGGAGACGACAAAGAGGATAAGTGGTAATGACAATTGATGGACATCCCATTTTTCTCCAGGTCTGGCCTTACGCAGTCAGCCAGAATTCCCCATCCCAGTACATGAACACAACTGCCGTAACATGCCCAGGTTAAAGCACTTCTCATTGAATAAAGACAAGTAAAGAGAGAAAAGAGGGAGCAATTAAATATTGCATTTATTGTAGAGCCTATCAAGTCTTTAGTTTTAGTAGCATCGGACTGTTATTTACACTGTTTCAGTATCTATGTGAGGCTAGACATTGTACCTTAAGCCTCATGCACCAAGCCCAACCTGTAACTCTCAAAGATAAAGGACATGGCAAATAGTAAGGCTATATGGGTAACATAAATAACATGAGAGTAACATACATATATTTAAATAGTGTGTTACATGATATTACCTATTTTTAAACTAGAAGACAATAGCTTTCTAGGCAATTTAAAGAAAGAGATACGAGGTATTTTAAAATTGATCAGCCTGCTTGCTGGAAATGTCTAATGACATTAGACTTCAGGACTTCTGACACAAAGAATGTCTGGAGGGAACCCTTCTGAGCTGATGTTAAGCTCTTCTGGCCCACAGTCCAGTGCTGTTGACTGAGTTCTGTAGCTCTGGGAGCTGTGGAATACTAACTCATTTTGGGTTAGCTTCCCGTGGCTCACCTTTCATTTCACCTGCACTGGTGTGATTTAATACAAAGAAGAGTATTTTTAGTGCGAACGTGTTCCCTTCTGCCTGACCCTTAAAGGTTGACCTACCACTGCATGCCCATCCAGACATGGACCTTCCCCATCTCTTCCTTTTGTCACTTTCTTTCCTTCTAGCACTGTTCTTTGGATGATTAACTTAGTTTAAATAGGACCCTCTCAAGCATAGACTTATTTGGCTATAGTAGATCCCTGGAAAACTCATAAAGAGATTTTCACTGTGCCTAAGGCACTAAATCATTCACAAAATCCCCTGATAGGCAGTTGCACATGGAGCTTAGCTAACATTTATTTAGCCTGCTACACAGAAAAATCTGCAGAAAAACTTAAAAGAACAAAAATGGTAAAAAACAACAAACACCTGAATTGTTACAGTCAAGCATTATTATTAAAATTTTAATCTATGAAATCTCAGCTCAAAGAAAATGTGATATTGAAACACTACTTCATGCTTCATGCTTTCAGGTAGAACTGTGGTCTGCATGGCTGTCACACTGAATTTTGAATTTAGCAAATTCATTTTCATATCAGTCACTCCATGGAGCATCAGAACCTTGTGGGAACAGCCAGTGAAGTGGTTTTTACCATGTCTCTTGTGGTAGAGGCATGTGTGGTCAGTTTATTAGAATTGGGGAAAATGAAGCTCAGATGGTTATTCATATTGCAGTGTTAAAAAGGGGGAGGGCGGGTCAGGGATGAATTCACACTCAGGCTGTCATTTCTGTGTGAACCTACAGTATAGACATGCCTCGACATGAAAGATTAAAGGTAACAAGTAACCCCTGAATAGCTAGTTGCCCGGCACTGTTCTAAGTACTCATTTCATTCTCACAACTGTCCTATGATGTAGGTATCTTCCTAACTTCACTGTATGATAAGAAAACCAAGGTGGAACAATTTACCTACAGTCACACAATGAGTAAATAGAGAGCTCTCTCATGTTGGGGAGATATTTTGTTTATTTGGTTATATTTTGTTTTAATTCAGGCAAATCTCTTCCAGTGGGATCTGGAGATAAAACTAAGTCTCATTTGTGAGCAACCGTGAAGGCTTCCACAGCAGTAGCTGTAAGGGTCCTTGGATTATTTTCTCCCTCACTGCAGAAAATCAAAATCTTAGTAATTGCCATTATTTCTTGATGCCATGAAACTGAGTAATTGAGGAACTGGTGTTGAATGCTGCTTGACTCTCACTTTTAGGTCAGAGCAGAGGCAGATAGTGATCCATGATGAGTTTAATTATTTTGGTGCAAAATATGAAAAGAAGCCCGGAGGCTTTTAGAGCCCGTATTCTGTCATACTGTATGTGATGGGATGTTGATGGAATCCTCATTTCTTCTTCTTCTATAGGGTTGAGAAAAAGAAGTTTCAAAGTGTGGGCACCTTTTCTGTGACAGCCCCCCATGACAAGGCCCATCAAGCATATGCCGGACAGCCTTAGTGGCAGGATCTGGCACCTGATGCCCACCCAACATTCTTTGATATTTTAATTGTTCAAGGTAACCGAAGAAAACCCTGCAATGCCTTGAGGTTTTCCCACACAAGAGAGTAAGAAATACTTTCTCCCAAGAATCTCCAGAATTCACTGCTCTGGTCATCATTCAATTGACAGTGTGTTCTGTGCTGTAACTCAACAAAATTGACCTTTTTGCTGCAGGATGCAATTTTTATTTCACCCTTCCCACAGTGGCTTTTGATCAACCCAAATCTATTTTAATAGATCACGAATAATATTCTTATTTTAACAATAAGATTTCCTGTAAAATATGCAGCAGAAGGATGCAAAAGATAACCAAATAATTATGTACTTCCTTTGCTTTCTGAATATAACTTGACTAGAAAAGAAAAATCATATTCCTTCAATTGAAAGAGGAAAGAGAGCAAAGCTAAGTAAGACAGACAAAGAGAGATTTCCTCTGCACAAATGTCACTGCTGAGTCAGATGGGCTCGGTGAACAAACACCCTTCAAACTAAGGATGCTCAGCATTCTGGGGCCTGTACAAAACTATTTTCTATCCAGGGGAAGGCTTATGAGTGTTCAGGGAAGCAGAGGCAAGCAGGGAGTGATAGTGCCTCTAAAAGGTAGTAATTTCACTCAAAGAGGTGCTACCATTCCTTCACAGAAGTTAAATTAAGAGCTTTATTTATAGAATCTCCAAGGTGTGGATCTTCTGAAAAGAAAATGAACTTATTTTACTTCTGAATGGAGCAGAAGGCATTAATCAGAAATGCATTAATGGCAAAATCTATTTTTAACTGCTTGTTACTCTAAATCTTCTCTGGCATCCAGCATGGCGAGTGGCCTGTTATATTCTGATTGCCTGTGAGTAACAATGAAAGCTGATGTTTTTTTGCTCCATAAATCGCTCCATCCACTTCCCTGCATTTCCACAGCCCTTGGTGCCTGTCCCATCTTTGCCCATAGCCCAAAGTCTGGCTTGAATTGTAACTTCCAGATTTTTAATGAAGCAATTTGTTCTAAGTTCCATTCAGGACTTAGTATATTTAGGTAGGATATTGCATAAAAAGCAGTGTGGGAGTGGAAAGTAGACAGGGATGTCTGTGGGAGAGCCTCAGTTTCACCAATCAGCCCTAACCTTGAGACCAGTGCTTTACCTCTCTGAGCTTCCACTTCTTCGTCTATAAAATGAGGATAATAACACCAACATTGGATGCTGTTGTGCAAGGTAGATGAGATGAAGCACATAAAGTTTGTGTATCAGAAACCAGCATGTGGCATATGCTCAGCCTGATGCCAGTTTTCTCATTTTTCCCTTAACTGTGACAATCTTTTCAGTAGAAACTGCTTTGTAAAAGAGCACTGAGGGGGAACTCACTTCTTTCTTCTGGAGCATTAACCTCTCTTTGTGGTTTCCTGGGCACCATGACCTATCTCCCGCCCCTTGGATCCCACGCTGAGCTGGGTAACAGTCTGTCAACAATTTTAGCCTGGACTGGTCCTAAGGGCACAGGGAGAAGGGGCTTTTCAAAGGAACAGTCCTAGACTCACATCTTAAGTCTCCCATTTATTAACTAGTATGATCTGGTTACCAGAAATTTTAACATTTCTAATATCTAATTTCTTCAAATGTAAAATGAGAATAACAGTACCTATTTTTCTTTTTGCATACTTGCTAAGGTTTATTGAGAGCTTCCAATGCATCTGGTCCTCTACTAAATTTCTGAGATGTTCTCCTATTCAGCCAATCAGATTCTTTCTTTAATATAATTCTTTATCATAAACGAATAACAGAGGTTCTGAGAGGTTACCAAGATTTGGCAGAGCTGAGATCTGAACCAGGCGGTCCCACTTCAGAGGTCATGGTTTGACAACCACACTGCGTCTCCTCAGACATTTGGTGTGTAATCAGCACTCAGAGATGTTACTGGCTTTCTTCTTATAGATGCTGTACTCCCATCATGACGATTAAGCAGACAAACGCCTCCGGGAACTTAGAACTTTTATTTTTCCTAAGCCCTGTCTGGCTGGTGCTGCCCACACCACTGGGGAAAGGAAGAGCAGAACCACCTGCAGGGTCCCTTCCAACCTTGAACCTAGGAAGGAAAGAACTCAGAAGAGGTTGCAAATGACATACAGTTCTTAAACTTAAGTTTAGTGAAAACTGCTCTCACACTGAGACACTCAGCACCCTCGTCCTGTCGCATCTTCATAAATCTTGGGGAAGTGTTGGTTGATGTGTTAGAGAGGGGAAATGTTTTTGCTGCTTATCATCTTGGCGCTCATGTCACAGAACAGAACTTATCCAGAGCTTATCTAAATCCTCTGGGTATCAAGAAACTCATTGTAAGGTCTACTCTCCTGAGAATCCAGTAATTGGTGACTTTAGCTAGATCTGAAACACAATCGGGCGGGGGGGGGGGGGTCTCTGTTCCTTGAATCAGTTACCTATTTTTAAGTCCTATGCACAATGAGCTCTATCAAAATATTCTCTTTATGTAGAAAGAGTTTGATTTAAAAAGAAAGTCGGAATTAGTGTAATGACATTGGGTAGGAGAACTTGGCCTAGAAAAAAAAAGTACCTATTTTTTTTAGATACTGTCAAAGATCAGCAAATCTTATTTCTCCATAACCTGTCATTTAGATCAGGAATTATTTTATCCAACACTCATAATAATCAGGCAGTAATAGCCAAGCAACAACAATAATAAGGCAAGAGTGTCTATGTGCCTGGAATGATAGCATTAGAGAGGAGAACCTTTATTTAAAAAGTATGTTTTATATGCATCTCAAATAGCTTTCTTATTAAACTCATACATTTTGGGGAAATATTGACCAGTTAACAGTAACTAATCCTATAACACCTGTCTGAACTCAGAGCCCCACTGGAAGGAATCAAACAATTAATAGCTAGTGTAGGGGCTTGCTGCTTCGAGAGGGTGTGAGGTGATGCCGAAGTAAATATTTTCTTTATCTCATTTTTTTAATGTTTCTTTTTTCTTTGGAACTGGTGAGTTGGAAGTGTCTTTAATGGTAACCCACATGAAAGTATCATTTTTTTTTTTTGTCGTTGAAACTCTCGTCTTTAAGATAGCCTGTCCAAGTGGCTTACTTGGATGTTCATAACAGTCTGTTTCATCTTTCTATGGAGATTATTATTGCAGGAACTCAGAGCCCTCTGCAAACATTAATTAACCAAGCCTGTATAGGTAAAGATTACTACATCCCAATTTTCTTTGCTGAGAAAAATGAACTATTCCCAGATTTTATTGGCACTTCCCTTTAACTACAGACATTAGTACTTATTTAAAATAGACATACATATGTAATTTCCTACTTTATTGGAATACTATCTTTTTAACATAAAAATACAATTTTTTTTAAATTAGTTCACTTTTTGAGGTGGCAAATTTATTTAAAATTGGTTATTTCCCAAATAGTTTTTAAGTGCAATTTTTGGGTATAAATTTGTTTAGTTAAATTACATTTCCCCCCTCTTAGGCACAGTTTAAATGTCATTTTAATTAAACTATTTTTAAATTACTTTAAGATCACAGCTTCTTGGCATTTTATCCAATGTCCTGGTAGAACATATAGAGAGATGTTAGTGCTAAAGACATATTTCTCTGCGAGGTCAAACACACCAGCAACGCTTTCTCACTTTTGTAATACTGGGGTGAGAGGAAGACCAACATACAAACGAACACTGTGAAAACTCATCTTCGAGTAAGCATTTTTGTGTCAGGTGATGGAAAATTTAACTTTAATGATTACATCATATCTTGAAAAAGCCATGACTTGACAGATAAATGAGCATGACACAATCCAAATAAAGTTTGTTGTGCAAGACCCTTTGATGGCCCTAATCATTGGTGCTCAATTATCTTTAATAATAGAATAAAATCTCTAAACTCTACTCAGGAAAAGAAATCCCTAACCAAATCTAAAGCAGGTAGAGGCATTCTAGTAAGTATGCCAGACAGTTTATTTTTTCTCTGTTTTTTGACATCTTCCCTGAGATTGGACATCTTCCCTGAGATTCTTCCTGAATGAGACAATCAGAAGTGATTCATTTCCAAAATGCCAGAATGAGCTTGTGTGTTACTTTGGAAGAGAATACTCTTCCAAAATGTTTTTTTTTTTTTTAATGGTGTTTCTGAGTAATGCTTCTTCTCAGACTTGCTTTATTCAGGTGTAGTCTAATGATGTTGCATGGCTCAAGATTATTGCTGGGTTACTCTAATAAAAGTGCTAGATATTCCAATTTGTTTTGCCCTTCCTGAGATAAAAAGTATGAGGGTAGAATACAATGGCCGGTGTTGATTTGGATAAATGTTGGTTTGTTGAACATTCTTAATAATAGCTTGCAAAATATTTTATTGCTTGCTCTTGAGGTATTTTTAACTTTTAGCAGAATGTCTGGTTGACAGAGAGGGAGCGAAAGTTTTTCATAAAAAGAATAAAACAGAAAAGGAAAGGTTTGTGTAAAAAAAAATTAGAAGATCATTTTAAGATATTATTGATGGGCATAGTTCTGGTTCATCTACCCAAGTCATATCTATTGTCATTGCTTTCATAATTTGCTCCTCAGAAGACACTGTTTAGTAAGTTCTAGAAGGAACCCTCTTATTCTTGCCCAGTATCCACAGCAGTAGATAGTATTTATCAAAGAAGTTTCTGTGAAACATTCATCAGAAGGAAGTTTCTCCAGAGAACATTCTGATAGATGCCAGATCGGAGGGGGGTGGGTGAAAAAGGGGAAAGGATTAAAAAGTATCAATCTGTAGTTACAAAATATTCATGATGATGTAAATATAGCAAAAGAAATAGAGTCAATAATATTATAATAACTATGTATGGTGTCAGATGGATACTGGGTTCACTAAGGATGATCATTTCATAAGTTTTATAAATGTCTAATCACACTGTTGTACACTTAAAACTAATATAATATTGATGCCAACTGTAACCAAAAAATATGAAACATTATTTAAGAAAAAATAAATAACAGGAATTTATATGGTTGAACAAGAAGCAAATTGCTGCAACTTTTTCATATATATATATATATATATATATATACACATATGTATATATATACATATAACAGTAACTATATATATTAGAACTAGGACGTTAGTAGCTGATATTAAATTTCATTAGATATTTTATTCAACATTAGTCAACGATAAGTGTGATATGACCATCGACATCACAATATTCTCTAAGATTAGGTAATTAAAATATAATACAGTCTAGAACAAGGGATGTATTCTTTTGTGTTACTGACAGTTTTTATAATTTAAGAGCAATATAACTACCTAAGTTTCTGTCAGTGAATAAATAGGTTTTAAAAATGTGAGATGTGCATGCATGCACGCAAACACATGCACATATACACACAAAATGGAATACCAATCAGCCTTAAAAATAAAGAAATTCTAACATTTGTGACAACGTAGAAGAAACTGGAGGGCATTATGCTAAGTGAAATAAGCCAGACAGAGAAAGATAAATACTGTGTGATCTCACTTATAGGTGAAATTAAAAAAAAAAAAATAACGTCAAACACATAGAAACGGAGAGTAGAAAGGTGGTTGTCAGGAGGTGAGGGGTAGAGAAAACAGGGAGAGGTTGTTAAAGGGTATAAATGTTTAGTTATGAGATAAATCAGGTCTGAGGATATAATGTATAATATGGTGACTATAGTTGTTAACACTACTGTATAATCGAAAGAGAGTAAAATTTAAATGTTTTCAGCAAATAAAACCCCGAAAAGCAAACAAACAAAAAAACAAAAACAAAAGAGCAATGTAGATGGGCTAAATGAGAGTCTATTCAGGAGAGAATCTGTGAAGATGGATAAGCCTCCAGAACAATGTTGCATGAAAAAGAAACACACCTTTTCTCTCCCTCTGTTTTTCCTTTTTTATTCCCTCTGTTTTCAATATAAAACAAACAAATAAACAAACATATAATGCAAATCAATTATCATGCTAGACTCAGGCAATTCATTGATGAAGAAGATACAGTTCTCACACAGAAGTAAAAGTCAGCAAACTTTTTCTGTAAAGGTTCAAATGGCAAATATTTTAGGCTTTGTGGGCCATATGGTCTCTGTCACAACTACTCAACTCTGCCTGCGGTAGGGCCAAAGCAACCACCAACAATGCATAAAGAAATAGGTGTGGCTGTGTTCCAATAAATATTTATGAACTCTGAAAATCTGAATTTTAAATAATTTTCATAAGTTATGAATTCTTCTTTTGATTTTTTAACTATTTAAAAAAAGTGAAAATCATTTTTAATTCTTGGGTCATATACAAAACAGACATATGTAAACATTTGGAATAGTATATAAACGTGTGTTCTATGTCCACGTGAATAAGAATCATCAGAGTAGTCTCTGTACCCACACAACACAAATTAACAGAACTTTCAACCTATTTTTTCACCCTGATGTGTTAAAAAGTTATAGTATTTCAGTCTGTATTAATTGCTCATCACTGACATTTTCTCTGCCAGGATATGCATCCTCTGAATTGGAAGAGGGGGAAGAAAAAGGGTGAGGAGAAAAAAATGCTGCCATTTCTGATATGTGCCTCTAGTACTGATGAGTGGACTCCAATTAAAAATAATTACAAAATATTTTTAAGTTAATACTATTTAGTGATCAGGATAATTTATTTGTAATATTTAATTCTGCTATTATATTCTTCTCCTTTTCATGTATTACCTTTTTTTCTACCAGCAGTGAAAATAGAACATGATCTAACAAATGATTATATTTTAAGAAAAAAAAAAGAAATATATTTTGCTATAAGTTTTTTTTCAAACTTGCAGTGGAGCCCGATAATTCAAAAAATACTTTTCTGACTGCAGTTATAGTAATCTTTACAGCTTTATGTGTATGTGGCTTGTGCCCACACTCAGAAAGTTCCCACTCTGCTGTCACCGTGTAGGAATTTTTAATATTTTTTGAACCAGAGGTCCACATTTGCAACTTGCACTGAGGCCAGCAAATTGTGTAGCTAGTTCTAGAGAGAAATGACAATAACTCTGCATTATATTTTATATCCTATACTTTCTGTAGCAACATGCTATCTACATAGCCAGCTATGAAAAATATCTGGTGAATGTCCAGCATTTATGAAATGCTTATATTTGCCAGGTGCTATTCTAGTCAATTTGCATAGAAGATGGTAATATTTAGTTGGTTCTTAGGAAATTGACTTGTGTGCCCTGCTTAAATGCATAAATGATTCATGAATAAAAAATAATAGTGGAAGAGGGCTATAAATTAAGTGAAATAGAATGGAGAGGGGAAATAGGGAAAGCAAAATAACAGAGAAAAGGAAAATCTTGTTGCATAGATGGATGGATGGTTGCATGAAATGTTGCCCAATGTCCTGGCAACTCTAAAACATGAGAGAGAAATGCATCTGACATGCCTCAATTTCTGGCAACATTTTTTTTTTTTTTGTAAAAAAGAATTAGGCAGATAATGAAAAGTCACGGAAAGTGACAGACTCTGTAAATAACCTCAGCAGCTACAAACAAGCAACAGTGTTTAAATAAGTAAATGGAGGACAGCTGGTCATGATTTGTTGGTAACAAGGGCCATGTGGGTATTCCAGATCTCTTCAGCTGAAGTCACACATAAAGAGGACAAGCATCTTTAGCATTTAAAAAAAAAATCAATATTTTTTGTTTTTGAGCTTAAATAAACTTTATATGTCATTATTCGTTTTCATATTAAATAATAGAGAGGTAAACGACTTCACATATAAGAAACCCTAAACTTTTAATGACCAATTTTAAACATTTACCATAATTTAATGTTCTACTCTCCAGCAGCATATGAATATAAAATTAATTGCATCACTATTTAAGTTTGAATCTCAACCATTCTAAAGTTCTCACTGTGAGGGAGATGGAATCCTGCTTCTTGCAAAATAACCTATCCCCTAGTATTTTTGAGAAACCCAAAGTTGTCTTAAATATGTCTAAGAGTCAGTCCTACCATCCTTCCCTGTGAAATTCAGCTGGAAGGTCCTGGACACTAGCCATGTCCACTTCTACCCTAGTTGCTAGAGACATTTGCTATTGTTACTAGTGTTGAGGTAGTAACAATAGCCACACTGTGGCTTCCACCTGAGAGTCCCTGCTCTCTGAAATTAACAACAACCTCTGAAGTTTTAGAGTGAGTTTCAAACTTTAACTTGCATATATATCACCTAGGATTTCTGTTAAATGCAGAATCTGATTCAGCTGGTCTGGGGTGGAGTCTGCAATTCTGCCTGCCTAATCAGCTCCCAGATGTTGCTGACACTGCTGGTCTGTGGACCACATTGAGTGGCAAGGCAACAAACAGCACCGTCTCAAACTGTGTGCTTTGTACTACTTGACTTTCTATTGCCACAGATGTTTCTTTTATTAGACTCCTGGGTCCCTGTTCCTGCTCAATTGGTTATTTCTGGGGCTAAGAAACAAGAAATTTATATTTTTAGGAAATGTCTTTAGGTGATTCTTAGTAACCAGAAGGCTAGAGTACAGACACTATGGCTTCCACACCCAAACGGTTACTTACAAAACTAGAAGGAAAATTTCCCTTCTTTATATATTTTCTAAATTAGGGGCATGTGAGAGGCCTCAGGGTCAGATCTTGGACTCTAGTACTTTCGGAATTTAGAACTCTTTACAAATGCAGTTATTTTTCTCCCTGTAGACGAATAACACTGTCTGTGGGACTGGGTTGGAACATGGCACAGGATCACACCAAACACCTCATTCAGAAAAGCCATGTCCCTGTAATTCTTGGTCCTACTTTCCAAGGTTTTTATTATTATTATTATTATTAATTATTATGATTATTTAATCTAGATTGCTTCCACATTTATTGCAGATTCTCTCACACACCGTATTATTCCTCCTTGCATTCTGGTCTCTACCATGCCCTCTTGCTCATATCTCTTAGACCCAAACTTCCATTTGCGATAGGATTAATTAATCTCTGTCTCCAAGAGGCCCCTAAATCCTATTTAATCAGATCAATGGAGTAAATATCTAAGTGGCTAGGATGTCACCTGACTCCACATCTTGATGCTCTTTCAGGTCAAGGTCAGCTGTTTCCAAGCATTATTTGCCCAATAAAGGCCTTTGATAACTTCTCTGTCTGGCAGATGATGCCATGATCTGGATTGAGCCAGCATATGTCTCATCAATAGGGACCAAAATCACCCCAATATTTATCTCATATATTGCATTTATTAGGATAAACATCCCAGATTTTGCCTATGTCTGCAGAGCACTGCCCTTGTTCTTGAAAACAGGGCCTCTGCTTATAGATTTATAGAATAACTAAACATCGGGGCATACAGAGAACATAATTATATTGAGGATAGCACAAATGAGAAACATCTCAAGCAAAAAGGGGGCAAAGTAACTTGGATAATATCACATACTAGATTTTTAATGATGTACTAGGACCTAAATACAAGACTCTTAAAAATAAGAGATTTTCAGAAGCTTTGTGCAATTACCAGTGGGAAAGGAGGGATTTTTCTTTAATCCTAAATACTAACACATATTTAAATTACCCCACATACTGAGTTCCTTTGTTTCATGAGCCTTGTCTTTCATATCTGCAAAGTCCTCCAGACACCTTTATACCTTTATATTATAAATATCCAAAGCCATGTGAGTTCACAAACTTCTCTATAATAGCATCTGCCAAAAGCAATTATTCTTGCTTTCCCATCTTTATTATTTCACCTAGCATTTCTGAACTTGACAATATTTATATTAGCATTATTGAAAACATAACCATAAACTGATTTTAAATTGAGATTTAACTATTGTATACACAACAAACAATCTCGCAGTGTCTTCTGTTTGCTACTTTATTAGGCACCAGGAATATGGCAATGAAGAAAACAGACAAGCCTTTGGTTAAATATTCTAGTGGATTTTATTTTTAACTATCCAACAATACTGTGCAAGGCCAGTCTAAGTAAAGTAGCTTCTGCCACCTGGACAAACATCTCCCCAATGAATGAGTCAAATTGCTTTAGAGATAAACAGTTCTAGAAAGAGAGTCTAGAAAGCAGACTACTGTTAAAGGTACAGGCAGACAGATAGCAGCTGGGGCTCATAAGAAGATGTGGGGGCAACACTAGTAGGTGTGCAGGGCTCCAGGAAATAAAATGCAGGACCAATGGATATTTAGAAATCAAATCTGGTGAGCAAGCAGCTGGCATCAGTTAAGAAAATAGCATGTACCAGAGGTAAAGCTACTTGGCTGGATTCAGGAACCTATCCACCATCTCTTCCATAGATGCTGCAATACTTAATTTATTTCCTGGAAGGATAGAAAGATGGAGTTAATAATAAAGCCAGAAATAGAATCTTTGTGATTGGATTTTATAATTTCATCTGGATCTTGAAATAAAATAAAGACAAAATGCCAGGCAACAGAACTGGGACTCAATTTGGGTAGGAATATCGGTATAGATATTATTTTTTGTGGTATAGCAGAGTATTGGGAGTAAAACTCCATTTTCTGTTGGTTTTGCCAGGCTAAGAATTGGTCTAGATGCCTGAACTGGGGACTAGTTGACAAAAGCTATTTGCATTAACTAGCACTTAGGAAACAGTATTGACTAATGGCAGTGAAAACAGGCATCTACATTATTTTTCACTTTAATAAGTAATGTCCTAAAGCATTTCACATTTTAAAAATACCATGCCAATTGCCCTTTTGAGATTAATAAACTGTAGATTGCTAAAAACAGAGTTCTTTGAATCATAGTTTACTAAATACAAACTTAAAAAAAAAACCGGGAATGAATTACGCTCAAAAAATTTAAAAGCCCTTTTAGGGGCATCTATCAAGATGTTTATACTTCCTGTCACATTGTATCTTCATTTCTTAAATTAAATCCTTTTGGGCATGATAGTATTATAGCACAGGGCTGGGTTATATCTGTCAATGTTTACACTTTTGGCAACTGCTCATAAATGAAATTGGTTTATAATTTGTTTATTCTTTGCAGTCTCAGTAGAAATGATCACTAAAATCTTGGTTCAATAAAAAGTTTGGTAGGAGTTTTTAATTTTTTCTTTGGTGATATTTAACATTGTTACAATGTCTTAGTTTTCCTATGTTTTTACTGAGTAAATTTTGATAATCTTCTTTTTTTTTTTTTTTTTTTTTTTTTTTGTGAAAAACTGTGCTGAAATGGTAAAATTCCTTAGTGGAATTGTAAAGAGCTGGTCAGTGGATGTTGTGACGAGCAGCTTTAATCCTCTTGAGATAGGAAAGACTAATGTCCCCAGCCCCCAGGAGTAGGGCAGCATTAGTTAGCCCTCAGTTGTTAATCCTCTTTGCCTTGGCTAGAGAGAGCCCATGCCTTCTTCCTAAGGAGGCCCATATCCAACCCCCAATTACTGTGGGATGTAAAGTCCCAGCCCCATGACCCCAACCAGCAACAAATCTGGGTGGTTATCTCACTTCAGAACACCATATAGGGTCACGTGGAACCTTCTTCAAGGTGACATTAGATTTACTTCTCCCTCTGCCTATTTTCACTTTTTTTCTTCCCTTTTTTAAAAAAAATAACTTTTTAAAAATTCCTTCCTACTGTTTTTTAATATATTTAAATTTTTATGGATCTTTAACATTTACTTTCATAACCTTATTAAAATAGCTAAGTAGTTAGACTTAACTATAAAGTTTACTAGATTACTTACTCATATCTTTTAAAGCATAACCTACATTTTTAAATACTTGATGTTGATTTCTTTCTAAAGAGGTCATCTATTTATTTTTATAACTATCACTAAATGTTGCCTGATGGCAAGTGAGGTAAATAATATATGATCTATGTTAGGTATAGCAGAAATGGTTCAGATGACCTGAGTTGCTCTTCCAGACACAGGTGGGCCTCATAGGACTGCAGCTGTTTTCT
Organism: Cynopterus sphinx; assembly: GCA_030015415.1. Taxonomy (NCBI): domain Eukaryota; kingdom Metazoa; phylum Chordata; class Mammalia; order Chiroptera; family Pteropodidae; genus Cynopterus; species Cynopterus sphinx. The sequence continues at coordinate 50,460,857 of CM057383.1, read as the reverse complement.
TGAACTCTCAGTGCTCACTTTTCAGGAGGCTTAGTACAAGGGGAGAGAGAAAGAGAAAGACTGAGAGAGAGGGAGAGGGAGAGGGAGAATTCTAAAGGGAAGTTACAATGTCTATTTCCCAACTGAAGTAACAGAAGAGGCAGTCACTGCCTTTGAAAGTCCTCAGGCTCTTTGATGTTGAGACTCAGGGTCTCTTATTTATTAGAATGTGGGAGAGTAGGCTGCATCTGACATTTAGTTTCTTTACTAAGGTAACTTGCCTTCTTCTTTCCCAATAAAGCAAAGGTGAATTTAAAGAGCCAGGGGAAAACTGTTTGGATTCAGGAAACTTGCTATCTGATGATTTGGGGGTTTCTGATGAGCAATGTCCTTAGGGAAGGAGGATGCCAAGTCTTACCTGAGGAGCTAGTCCTCTGGGGAGAGCAGAAGCTGGCTATGTGGAGGAGCCTGACTTGTAGGAGCAACGACAGATGCCTGTTTGAAGTTAACTAACAATGCAGTATAACATAAGGTAAGTACCACATAAGCAGCATGAACAGCAAGTATTTAAGGAGTTCAGAGAGGTTTAATAACTATTTGTTGATTTGAATTACAGGTAGACAATTGCCTATAATGCTTACATCTAGCAATTACTTTTCTATTAACCTTGTCTGTGGGTAGCCAAGTACCTAATACTGTTTTCATGTCATCTCATCACCTCTGACTAATCTCACTGCATCTCTTTTCAACATATGGTAATTGGTGATTTTTGGAGACCAGCTTATTCAAATGGTTTCTTTCTTTAATAATTAGGACACCTGCTTTCACCACCATTCCTATAATCTTGGCCTGTACTTAATTTTGCTTTTATAGTTACGATAAAAAAAAAAAAAACCTCAACAGAACACAGTCTTTCCTGAGAAGTATAAACTGATGTCTACCATGTTTCATAATGCCTCTGAATTTGTTTCCTTTTCTTCATAATGAGGATAATGATAAACTTACAGGATTTTTCTGAGTCTTAAATAAGATAAAATACTATATTGGAGTATTTTATAAAAGTGTTTACAGTTATTGGAACCTGATTTTAGTTAAGGTAGCTAGTGAAAATCTCAGCAATGCACATTTCATGAAATATTCTTTTTCTTCCTGTATATGAAGTGCTTGACTTATACACGAAGAACGTTTTTTCCTTTTCTACTTTCATGCCTCATGTAGTCTGGATGCCCTTTGTGCTAATCCACTATTGATATTAGATGTATAGTTACAGGAAAACAAAATAACAGCCTTCTGCTTGCATTTTGTTCTGCAGTTTTAAGGGTGACCTTCTGTTTTAATTAGCATAGTATGCAATTAAAACAATTCTGAGATTATAATGCCACTCCCATTATATAGGTAAGGGAAATAAGACTCAATAAGATTACTTGAGTTTTTCAAGGTCAGACAGACAGTGAGAAAGTAGAACTGAGACAAAACAATAGCCTGATTTGTTGATAGCTCCATTCGATTTTTCAGGATGGCCACTGCCTCACCAGTGTGCTGTTTGATTCATCTGGGGAGATGATATCGGAGCAGAACCCAAATGAACCCAAATTTTCATATCACCCTCACTCAAGGTCTAGTTCTTAATGTTGCAGAATTTCTAGCCCCTTTAGGCCTCCAGGCTCCTAATATCAGAGTGGACGCAGCTCCTTCATTCGAGTGTGAATCAGAGTTGGGTGATGATGTAATAATATCATTTGTCCTGAACAAGCAGTGAGAGAGGGCATTTCTGAGAATGAGCACTCTTAGCTTTAGACAGATTCCCTCAGACCCAGGAAGAAAGTCTCAGCTCAGTGTCAAGGATAAAATAAATCCAAGGTAAGGTAATAAGTAAAGACACCTGCATGCCCAACTTGAGAATGGGAGTTACTGGTACGGCTTTGTACCAGTAATGCAGTATAAAATATACCTCCAATGGACACCTATGAAAGGCTCTTGCTAAAAAAACAGAACCAGAGTCTAATCCAGCTTCTAGATCTAACTATGCATCAATGGAAAATTAAGGAGACAGAGGAACATGTTAAAAAAAAATAACATGGAGATGTGAGCAACAAAATGCAGCATCTGGGGATCCTGATAGAATATATGAATCTGGTTTTCTCAGTAAATAAATTGCAAGGGTAGAGAAAAGATGGGGAGGGTATAGATTAAAAGAAACTGAAGATACATAGCAAGCAATGGGATGTGTTAGCCTTATGTACATTTTATATCGAATTTTATATGAAGCAATACATTTCAAAAGAAATGTGGAAATTTGGAAATCAACTATATATTTGATAAGCTTAAGAACTTTAATTTTTAAATAGAAAAAGAAAATATAACTTCTTATTGTGAGCATGCAGCAAAGCAAGTTGACTTTATTGATCAAAAAACTCCAAAGCTGCCTCCATGTCCTGTACCAAGTGGCCATCTGTGACATCCCCTCAGAGCTGTCATTTTAATAAAATGTATGTGGAGAAACTTCACTGGTGAATTC